>OY728119.1:1119818717-1124818717 GCA_963277665.1 Viscum album | reverse complement strand
CATAGTGGTGGAGACACCTTCCTCAAATGTTGTAGGAGAATCTATGAGATATTCTTCTTCTTCCTTACGTTTCACTTATTCTATTTCTAATTTTATAGTATTTGATGAAGCAAAACCTTTAGAGGTAGGGAAGGAGTCAGTATTTGAACATCCAGAAGAAGAAGCAACCATTTCTGACCCTACTAATGAGGAAGGGTCTTCCTGGAGTATTGAAGAGGATATTATGGGTTAGGAATCAACATCCTTGTCTTCCTATAGTATGGATATAACTTCTTCTAGTCTTATTGGTGAAGCAGAGATTTTTTGAAGTTCTATAGATGAAATGTGGACATCTTCATTTAAGCTTACACCATTTCTTGGTAAATCAACAATTTATCCCATGCTGTCAGGATCGATTGCTGCAATTGAAATTATGGAATTAATTGGATGAGTGCTCTCGTTTCGGTTTATCCTTTCAATTTTATTGATAGGAAACACATAATCTATAATAAAATGTTTGAATGGGTTTGTTGGAATCTTTTGTAGGCCATTCAGAGTATTGATTTTGGTTGCCTCTTTTGTCACAGACTTCGTTCCCTTTGTGTATTAAAACTATACCTCAATATACTGATATTCACAAGTTTTTAATAGAGATTTGTCACTATAAAATGTATCGATTTTACCATTGAAATGTTACTTGAGACATTTATGGTATGAAAAAGGAATGGATTCATGTTGATGTAGCCATAACCTTCCAAGCAGAATATTAAAGGCTGTGTCCTGATGGACAACCATAAAACCTAAATTAGACATAAGATCTCCAAACTGAGTTCTGAGTGTAATCTCACTTAGAGGTTCTTGATCATTCTTGTCATAACATTGAAACATTAAAGTGGAAAGAGATGAGTTAGATTCAATGAGGCCTAATCGATAAAGTGTACGGATAGGAATGAGGTTGAATCATGAGCCATTATCAATGAAGGCTCGTCAGATGTCTATATCTTTGACCTTTCTAGAAAGATACAAAGGCATAATGTTTCCATATACACCATCATCTTCATCTTAATCCATAAAAAATATAATTTTATAACATTCTATAGGATCATTCTCTACACATTAAACCTCAATAGCAGCAACTTTGGTATCAAACTCTTGAGGACTTGAAAAAGACTCATTAAGTGCTTCTCAAAGATATTTTGACAGATTCAAGACATCCAAGATTGACAAATTAGCTGGTACTTGGGATAATGTTTTTAAAACATCATACTTTTGATCTAGAGGTCTGTGTTTCCCAGCATGAAGACGTGGTTTTTCAGGTGCCTTAGAGGTTGACACTCCTGTTGTAGATGTGCCCTGTATCGGAACAGAAGCTGGAAATACTTCGGGTTTTGGTAGATTAGACTGACTAGGTCTATCTACTTGTTGAGAGAATGATGGTTTAACCTCTCATTGGAACTTCAAAATAATCATGTCAGGACCGATCCTGTCATGCGTGGGAGAGTCTCATTGTTCTTGTTGAGCTCACTGAAGGGATCTCCCATGAGTTTCTGTTGCATATACAGTTCGAGAAGGGGTAGAGTTAAAATAGTGGTTTGTAGCATATCCACATCTTCCCTTATATCCTCAACCTTGGATTATTCCTCTAGTTACCCAATTAGGTATGGGGAATTCAGGTTCATCATAACCAGAATCATTATTTTTATAGGGTTACATTAAGTGGATAACATTAATGGAACCGAAGATCAATTCTTCATCTGATGAGATTCTACTTGATAGGTCAGTTATAATTGTTCTGTTTGGCAGGGCAGTACCATTAATTTTAAAACAGATGGCATGAAATCTTCCAGAGTCAAGGAAAAATTTGGACTTGACACAAGCTCGTCTTCTTTTGACTGCTCTTTTTCATTTTGATCACATCGCTTCTTTGAGAATTTACCTTTAAAGGATTGATCTTTTGATGAAGGTGGTTTTTCTGTTACAAAAGTGGTAGAAGACACAATTGATTTTTTCAACTGTGTTTGTATAATAGAATGTGCTCGGTTGATCATTTTCCTGATCGTCCAATCATCATATTTCTATGCATTTTTACCTTTGACTTCCTATCATTTGCCTTCTTCCTCTGGATTATTAGCAGTAACACATGCTACTTAGGCTGATGAACTTTTTAGTTTCACCTGTCCAGATTCTACCATTTTTTGCAGGAGGTCTTTAAAAAGAAAACAATTCTAAATGGGATGTCCCAACATTTGGTGAAAGGGACAATAATTTTAAAGATCATCATCTTCTTTTTTTTTGGTTTCTTCAGGCTTGGAAATTGAACCAAATTGTTTTCCAAAGATGAGATGAAGTAACCAGGAACCTATTCATTCTGAAAAAGAATAAACTTTGTTCTTTAACTCCTTAAATTTTCTCCACCTTTTATCTCTTTTATCATCTTGACGAGGTGGTCATTTTTGCTAACACACGAGAGGTGGAGCCCTTAGTTATGATGAAGATTTTGAAGTGGAAGCAGATACAGGTGCTTGCTTGAGTGTGACTATAGCATCCTCTGATTTCCCTATTCTTCTTCCTAGAGCTGATGGAATTACACAAGATTTTGCTTTAGTTTCCACAATGGAATCCTCCACCTATTGGGAAATTGAAGAAATATCTTGAAACCCTCCTTTGTATTTCATAGGGATAAGTGGTGTGTATAACTCATCACGCAAATTTTCCACACAAATTGGAACCAACTCTTCCTCAAGGAGTTCCAGATTTAAGGAGTATGTTAATCCTTTCTATCGAGCAATGAAATATGAAACTCTTTCATTTTCCCTTTTTTTCAAATTTTTAAGATCAAAAATTGTTGTATTCAGCAATGTTGAGAAGGATTGAAGTAGGAATTTTTTATGGAGATCTTCCCATCCAGTAATTGATCGGGATTGAAAACTTGTATACTAGAAAAAAACTGGTCCTTATAATGATTGCACAAAGCATATGAGATTTACTACTTCTTGTTGTTGAGGAGTCCCCATCATGGGATCACAATGAGAAATGAAATGCATTCAGTGTTTCTCTAGATCTCCCAAACCATTAAAGATTGGGAATGTAGTATTCACAATGTTTGGTGGGGGAGGGATCAGATCCACCCAATCAAGTTAATCTCACTTTTCCAATTGAACTAGAGTAATCCATTCTTCCATAGATTCCAATCGAGTTGTTAATGCCTCAATTGTGTTCATAAGATTTTGGGGAATATCCGGATGAGTTGGGACCTATACAGGTACAGCAGTTGGAGCTTGAACTGGTGCAATGCTTGGAAAAACCATTGGTGGTGATGTTGTTGGTATTTGTCTTGGATAACCCATGGGGATAGGCCTATAATGATGTGTTTGATCCTGTCCTTGTTGTTTACCCAATGGAGGTAATTCATTATCTGCATCTCTAGTTACAACAAATCCTATTTGCTAATAAGTTCTTAGAGGATGTGCAAGTTGAGGATCTGCTTGAGGAGTATGTCTGGAAAAAATGTTTCTTTGAAGTAAATCTATATTGAGTCTTTTTAAATATTTAATCTCCTCTTATTACTGGGAAAACCTTTCTTCAAACAAAATATATTGAACTTCTCTAGTGGAAAAGTGAGATGTGATCTGACTTTTACCTTTCCCCTTATTATATTCCTTTCAAAGGGGTGGGAGTTAGTTACTTGAGGGAATGCCTAGATTTTGGGTAAGCCTCTGATTTTAGGTATGCACACCTCCTTAATTTTCTTTAGTGTGTACCAAATTATGGATAAGAACTTCATCTTTTGATTCCCCTGAACTAGACTCATTTTCTTGAGGATCTTATGAAATGGTGTTAATGACATTTATTGATTCATAATTCATTCATGGAATTCTATTAGTATCTTTGTAAGATCATATCCTTCTGTATATTCCATGAGACTATGTTCTCCTATATGCTAAATTCCCAGGAACTATTTGGCAAGAAGTTACCCAAAGGGAATCCTTGGATAGTTTAGTTATGCATTCTCTTTTTGGATTCTTTCCTAATCAGGAGAAAACTGAATTTCGTTGAGGAGGGGATTGTAGATGTGAAAAATCCCCTAGCCCTGAAGGCTGAGGCTATTCACATTCTTCTTCTTCAAAACTTCAAACATTGTTTATTGAATTCAAAGGTTGAATTAAACAATCCCTCAGCCCTGTAGGTTGGGGTGTCTCTTCAACTGCTATTTCTGAGATTCACATAGCTGGTCTTCTGATTTTGAAAAATTTGGTTTGGACATTGGTTGGGTGCATTATCTGAAAACCACTCAAATCACCTATTTTGAAATACTGTTGTGCTATTTTAGACATTTTCACCATCTGATGGCTGACATCCTCTAAGCGGGAGGCCTTCTTAAGATTCTCTAATGCTTTATGCAAAAGTATCTCAATATATTGCTTTCTTTGGGCCTGACTCTAATGAGAGCTAGTTGAGGCATGTTCTTGAGCATATACTTGATTACATACAAAATCTATTGATTATAGACGACCGTGGTCAATAACATTACCTGAGACCACTTTTGGTGGGATTTTCTGATTCTATAGTGTAGTGAAATTCAATGCTCCAGGTGCACCACGTCCTCTAATACGAACACCAAATGGGGTATTATAAATTTACCAGCACAGCCACTTTAGTGCACCAAGAAATTACCCATAACCCTCTTAGACTAGAATAGAGGTATTTATATGCTCCAAGATGGTATGCTGATGTCTTATCCTAGGTGTGGGGATAGAGTTATGTGTTTGTTCCCCTGATACTGCTGAAATTTTTGTTATGATATTCTGGCATGCTTCCAGAATATGGGCAGGAATTTGTGTCTTCCCTCTCACCATTTCTAAGATGTGTTTGGTGACTTCAGCTACTGTAATGGGAATATATGTTCATTACATATCTGTAGTAGGTTTATGGTCATTCTCTTTTCCTCCTTTTTCTATTAGTAGATACTGACAGTACTTATATATGGGGGAAGATAGTTGAGTCTGCCCTAGGTTTTTTGTCAGAGCTTTCTGACTGACTTCTATGGGTGATGCCAAATGAGGTTGTTTGTAATCTTGATGAATACTAGCAGGTGTATGTGTATTCTAGATATTTTCCACCAAGAATGTTTGATATACTTCTTTCAATATTGGAAGATGAGACTGTTGGAAGGATTGGTGGGTGTAATCGGGTGTATGTTTCTGTTTACCAGTTGCCACCACATTTGATTGGCGGGATTCCTTGAATGTAGTCATATGAGCCTACTGAAATGATAATAATTTGTAAACAAGTGTATGTTCATGTTCATGGTACTCCACTGTATTTTATTTGTGGGATTTTTGGGTCGCTTCCAAATGAGTTTGTTGGGAAGATGAATTAGGACGGACGGGTGTATGTGCCCGCTCAATGTTTTCCATCAAGTTAGGTTGATGGACTTCTGTAGAGGGGTAAAAGGTAATAAACTGCTCCCTATTGTCTAGACTTTGTCCTAGGTGGTTTGTCTTTCACTTCTGGGTCTGAGTGACCTAGGACAAACAACCAGAGGCAACACCCCCATCATGTTGGGGGTACACTGTTGCGTGATTATACTGGCGGAGATTATTGGTGGGAGTCCTTGGGAAGGACCCCTGCATCTTTAAATTTAGTCCATGATTGACCTCTTGATTGACCTCCCTGTAGTATGGGAGGGACTAGTTGTTGCGTTCTGGGGATAGGGACCTAAAATGGTTGAAGATGTTGGTTGGAACTGTCTGGTTCCTGACCATTGGTCATCACTGACCAGACGATTGGGGGTTGTTATTAACCTAGAGAGCCTATCAGGAAGCCTCCAAGGTTGGGATAGTACCATGCTGACGGTATTCCCTTACCAGTACATTGGATACCTAGTGTTGAAGATTATAAGTTAGTGATGACTTATTTCTAGCAGATGAGGATCCATCTTGAGAAACGGTCAGAGCGTTCATGGGTGCAAGTTTGAAGGAATCCATTTGGAGTAAAGGGAGTTCTGAGAAAAATGAGAACAACAATAAAATCCATTAAAGCAACATATTTTATATGGATACATTCATGATTGATTCCTTTGTCTGGCCTTCCTTTATCAATTGATAGGGTCCTAATAGGTGGGTAACATTATTAACTTGGTTTAGGATTCACATCAGTTTCACCATTTTTGTTTCGTAGTTCTTGGGAACGTGTGTTCTAATTTAAGAATCACTACTTCCAGGTAGTTTTCTTTGTATTTATTCATGGAACCAGAAACATCAAACAGTTCTTTATCCAAAAGGGTCCTTCTTTCCAAAGGTAGGAATTTGTTAAGTTTGAACGTACGATACTTAAGAACATGCATTGATTGAGAGGATAGGAGGTCGGACTCATCACACCATTTGGGGGCAATTATTTTCTACTCAATGACTCTCTTTATAGATTTAATATATTTTCATGAATCCTTATTAATTCAATATGTATAACATAAGTTTCCCTTGGAATTTTCAATCAATTATTAGCATGTGTAAAATTTAGAATCATCTGCATGTATTCAAAGTCCTTCATTAATGGAGACATTTTTATGTATTTGAGGTTATCTATCAATGGTATCCTCTCATATACTATTTAGATATTCTTTTAATCATCATTATGATGATACTGGTTTTTTATCCACTCAGTGGGGCACTCTGGAATTTATTGTCATCCTGGGAGACGAAAGTTTGTTTTCATATTGGGATTCTACCCATAAATAGGCTACCTATGTATCCTTGTGAAAGGAATCAGAACCCTTGTATTTTGGTGCCACTTAATGGGACACATCATACCTTTTAAGGTCATGTGATAAGGACCTAACCATACAGTTTAATGTCATGTGTTAAGGAAATCTAATCGAAATGTTCTTAGTCAAGGTTTAGTGTGGGATTTATGTCTAAGCGGGCCAAGGAACTTAGAAATAATATGGGTTTCCATGTAAGATTAGACTCTATTTGGAATATGGCCCAAGGAGAATAGGGTTGATTTGAAGTGTTGGGTTTGAACCTCATAGAGTCTTCCTACGTATCCCATTTGGATGGGAATCAAAGCCCACATAGTTCGATAAGTCTCATAGGAGAGTGCAGTCCTTTGAGAGAAATGATTTTGGGATTACCTTATGAAAAGAATGCCTTGGTGATTTGGGGGTTTAATTTGGGTATTATTCCTAAAGAGGATTCCTTGGGTAATGGAATTAGGGTTGGACTCCTGAAGAGAATATCTAATGAGCTTGGGCCCTAAAAAGGCTTCCTATATATCCCAATTATTGTGGGAATCAGAGTTCTCATAGTTCATTCTTGATTTGATTGTGCATATGTTGTGATCATCACAAATCTTTAAGACCATGTGAGTTATGATCGGTGTGAGAAACAAGAATATGTGAAAGATTCAAAAAAGACACCCACACTTTTCCTCCTCCACTGGTGGAAGAGGACAGGCCAACAGCAGCGAGAGTGGACAAGGGAAAGGAAACCGAGGAATAGGGCGAGGCGACGATCCTTCCCTCTATTCTATTTATATTTAATAAGGGTCCAATGTGAGTAAGGAGTGAAGGTGAAGGAAGTAGAGAGGAGAAATACTGCAACCTCCTACTTGAAAAGTTATGGGCTTACACTAGGATGGTTTCCCTGGTGGATCTCAGGAGAGAAGGCAGACTTCTCATTTGCTTGTATGGAAAAAGAAGTTTGAACTCTACCTTCCCTACTAGAGACCCGAGGTTCTGGGTTTTAGACACGAAATGGGGAGGACATAACCAAAACCCTAATCCTCAAAACCAGGAACTCCCCAACATTGTTCCTAGGAGAAATGTCCATGTGAATGCGGATATACAAACCCACAGACACTCCATGAATCCTAACCCCATTATGAAACAAATGTGTGAAACCTATGACTGCAGACATACAAACCCAAATAGAAGACACGTTTATGCATCTTTCCCAAAGGTTTGATGAGTCAGGAGGTTTTGGTGGAGGCTTCAACTTAATCCCTTTCAGATAAGGGAACCAAGTAAGGATATAACCTTCCATGAATGGCCTTAAATAGGGTCTCTAAGATGATGCGTAGGCCCTATGCATAGCTCTTCAGCGTAGGTACCCCATGTAGGTGTGTCGCATAGTTTTTTCGTGCAGGTGTGTTTCACAAGTGCGCCACGTAGGTCTGAGCAATGATTAAAGAAAATACTTTACATAGGGGAACCAAGCCTATATAAGCTTCAAATTATGAAATACTTTTCAAACATGATTATCCCATCTAATTATCTCTTCTCTCATGTTTTTAGGGAGCTACCTGAGACAATTTGAGGGATCTAAGCGAAAGTGATGCACAATGGGAGCTTCAAGAAGTATTTTAACTATTTTAATCCTTAAATGAGGATCCCAAGGGTCTTATTTATAGGAAAGGAGGGGGATGGTCATAGGAAATTTATCGGCAGAGGTCCATCACGCAGTCCCTCCACCTAGGTATGACACGTAGAGGTACAAAACGTATATTATTGCATAGGTCGGTTGTGTAAGTCCCCTGCACAGGTCTTCCACATAGGACTTTGAAAAAATTTCCTTCCTTTTAATTCATCGAATTTCATCTTGATATTTTTGAAATATCTGGGTCCTCCTTCATAGTATTTTGGTCTTACTAAATAGTTTCAACAATCACGGGTAATATTTCATTAATGAATAATGTGAGAAATGACTTGTCCCTTATTTTATTTAATATAAGTTGATATCTCATGCACTTTTATAAAAATTATATATCCTAAATAAATCTATGGTCATGGTGTTCTATAGGAAATTTCAAATTCCTAAAATTCAAATAAATAGACATCAAGCACATAGGTTGATGGCACCAGCATGCAACATGCTTGATTAGAGATATCCTGATAAATGTATTATATTACACATTAAGCATCCATATGTGGTTTTATGTCATTGTGACATTAACTTCTTTCTATATGGTTTCCATAGCATGTTGTTAGATTCTAACCTTGAACTTTGGGATGCTTCACCTAGTGCCACTGAGAAAGAGACCTAGAGGGTCACACACTGAGTATATCTAGAACCTCAGTTAAATAATATTTTTATTATTTATTATTTATTATTTAAAAAGTTGAATAAATATTATTCCTACACTTGGTTTAATAATTATTTGTGTTTTCTTTATCACGTATATTCATTCACCACTTATTTGTGAGAATATTATGTGAGAAGAATATTTAATAAATATTTATTTTTTATTTAGTGAATATAATTTTTATTAATTTTTTGGTGAATAATGCATTGATATTTATTTATTAAATAAATAATCATCATTCAAGGTCTAATAAATATTGTAGAGGAATGATAGATAGATTTTAAAGGTCTAGTGAGAAATAATATATATTGAATATTATTTGAATAAATAATTTTTAATTTAATTTTATAGTTTATTTCATGTCAATAAATATTATTATTATTATTATAGACATGGGGTTCTGTAGGGATTATGTAAATAATAAGGGTATATGGGAAATTATTATTTTCGAACCCCAGCGGTGTATAAATCCAATTATATTATTTTCTTAAGAGAGCTAATTCATTTGTTGTGAACAATAAGATCTAGATAGAATCCCCTCAAAGTCCTAGAGATATCTCCCTCCAAGAATTGTCACAAGAACATGGTGTGATCAACGATGCATGCATTAGTATCTACCATGCTAGAACTTAGAGATTTCTATAGAAACGTTCAAGGTTTCATGGAACACATTTGGATCACCACTAGAGGGAATCTATTATTGGTTCCTATAACACAATGAAAGTATGATGTAGAGACGTTGTCAAATCCATTAATGAAGAAATAATTCCTCACATGATAATTCTTTAATTGCTTAAATTAATTATAAAAAATATGTGATGATCCTTCTCTTTGGTTATGGAATTTTTTTATTGTCTATGTTCTTGGATTCAATTTTTTTGATAATAATTATTATCTTCATGTAAATCTTAGATTAATCATCGATCGTGAAAAAAACTGGGTTGGGCATGCCCTATCTGCCACTTTCACTGTGTCAAAAACCTTCAAACAACCACTATAAGCTAGTATCATCCAGCTCGATCACCAACCAACTCATACAGACCTGAAAATAGATTTATATATAGGGTTAAGCATACAGGTATACTCAGTAGGATCCTCCCCAAAACCACTCATGAAAATGTGGATGAACCATAGTAAAGCTCAGTTAATAAATAGAGAAATCAAATCATTACCTAAATCAAGTGAAATATATCACAAACTCACCAAGGATTTCTCACTAAGTAATGAATAGAAATAGGTAATTTAATAATAGAATCCATATATATATATATATATGTGTGTGTGTGTGTGTGGAAGGTTCCCCACATCAAATTTCCCACTACCCTAGTTGTCCTATAACCCAATGTCTTACAAACTAGTTCTCTTATCCCCTACATAATTAATACTACATATATGTGCATAAATATAATAGGAATATCATCATCTCATCATATTATACATTCATGAAACCATAAAATAAACACATCATCATCACATCCCCAAAATCACATAGTAAAACTGAGATCCATCACATCCCATGTAAGTGTATACTATACCTTAATCCATCATAGCCCATTCATAAATACACATGTAAAACCATAAGCTATTACATCATGGATATAACTATATGCCAAATCTAGCATAGTACACATATGCACAAACTTCATAATGAAGATATTTTAAATCCTATATGAGCATACACCTTATACATTAAGCCACCATAGCCCAGATATTGATACATACCATGTTATGTCTAGAAGATAGAGATAGGTGGGGGTAGTAAATCATTTGAATCCTTAAAAATCTATATACATATAATAAAACCTGGAACATAAGTTTAAAATGGGAATTGATATCCCCTACCGACTTGGGTGGTCAAGTGTAGGAAATAATAGAAAATAATTATAGTATAGAAAATAAACCTTCAAATGGAAACTATCTTGGCCTAGAATCTAAAAATAGATAATATCCCATAGGATAACCTAACTATAATCACTAAGGACTATAAATTTAAAGTTATCTAGAATAAAAGCATCAAGATTCATCATCATCACTAATCATTTACTTTAATAATAATCTATTATCAATCCTAGTTATCATTCCCAACAACAGTCAAGTGCGATGGTGGTTTTATATTCAGCATTATAATTCTAGATTTCCATAACATGATCGTAGAGAATTCATCCCATTTGATTCATGTTTTCCATTTAGTATTTCATTACTGCTACTAACACATGTTCCTATAAATTCATTTATAATTCATTAACATTCCATAATATCAGGTATTCTCAGGCTCAACATGATAAATCACATGGAAGATTTACTTGTAGTGAAATTTAACAACAGTAGCAAGAAAATAAAAATAAAAATAGTAGATAATAATAAGAAAACTATCTCCAATAAATACTCCTAACTCAATATAATCATTCTGTCATTATCCCTAACACCTTTCTACATCATCAATTCTATACCATTATCAACCACATCAATCAACTGCACAACCAGGGAAAGGAAACCCATCCCTCACCAAATCATCCAACCATACGAGGTCTCACTTAAATTCATAGAAAATGCTCTATCATTATAAGGTGTATACGTGGAATCAAATCATATTTTCTTATGCAACAACATCAAATAAAAATCAAGTCTGTGATATTAAAGCATACAAACTTAAAACAACAAGGATAGTCTTACAATTTCTATAAACATTAATTATAGTGTTCAATGCATTTATTATAATTTTGATTAATTAATTAATTATGAACAAGTTTTATAAAACAAGAAACCTGATTAATTGGTAACTATTAATATCTATAACCATCCAATATACATGCTTAAAGTAACAATTTATCTTTCTAAATAATTTTAAGGAATAATATAAAGTGCAATGAGTATCTTAATCTTTATCTTCTTTATCTTTACATATTTAAATTTCTTAATCATTTTTAAACTGTCAAATAAGAAATAGAATCATAGATAATCATAGAATCAAGATTTCACACTATATATTAAATCAAGTCGGACAACCATCATGAATAAAGGCACAATAATAAGAAAATCACATGACCCTTACAATATTCCTAATTCCTTAATTTCAAGATTAGTATTATCTTCATTAAGTTTAACCCCAGACATTTACTAATTGATAATAAAGCATGATAATTACACAATAACACATAAAATAAGGATAATTTTACAAATCCACTTCCTTGATATGAATCTTCAATGAACACCACACAAGAAGAGAGGAATTGGGAATCAACCACCAAAAATATAGATGGAAACCAACCTAGATCCTAACCAAAACAAACTATCATCATCCATAATTGAATATTAACAAAAAATAATAAAAAAACCCTATACCATTGTCTATGTGAAGGAAGAAATTAAGAGGTATATATCTGAAGGTGTGAAAAGGATTACATCGGATCAAGAAAGATCAATCCCCATGTGTTAAGAGGTTTTAATCCACAAGGATATGAGTAAAAGGAACCAAAGGGGTATGAGTGTCAGTTAGGTCTTAAGGTAAGGAATTAAAATTCAAACCATAAGAAGTATGGACCCTATTTATAGAGAAAACCCAATTGGAATCCACCATATCATGGAGACATCAACCACGGTTGTGGTGTCCTATTCAAAGACAAATTTGAAACCCAAAACCTTCAAAATGATATATCTCCCCTATTCTTAGTAGAAATTTCACATATTTAAATATTGACTAGAAACATAGATTTTTGGTAGCTAATATGTTCATAATGACCTCAATAATGACACCCTTAAAAATCCCACCATGGAATGCTAGAATTATCATCATTATTTATAGTACACTAGAGCTCAGACAATGGCATGAAGAAATCACGATCACCATTTCCTATACATTAGTATAAATCAACCTCACATTTACTTATCACTACCATTGACACAAACTCATAAATTTTAGCCTCTATATCCACAAAATGAATACCCCCATAGCATAGTGACCTCTTCAATACTGATCTGAAGAAGGAAAAAAAATAAAGTCTAATAATATATGCAAGGTAACTCTACAAAAATAAATTATATCTATGATTATAAAAAAACATATGTATAAGTCATTTCCAAACTTCCAATGATTCCACGCCCTATGAAAAAATAATTTCACCATTCTATTTATTACATAGGGAAATCGGTCACACAATATTTCCTCTAAAATGAAAATTTCACTCCCTAGATTCACTAAACACCATGATAGCCAACTCCCATGACCACAGCTTCAAAATTGGTTGGACCATAGTCTCCACCATGGCGACCTCTACGGGGATTTAAAATCTCATAGATAAAAAAATATCCCTTCACCACTAAACTACTTCAAACTCTCTCTCAACGCCCCTAATATTATGAAAATTTAATGTGAATGGTGTCAGAAAAACTTAAACCTTACCACAACTATACACATACTTTATATAGATCTATACCTTGATAAATTATTTTTCATCTAAAATCATGATTCAACAACACTTTGCCTAATATTTTGAATAAAAACTATAAGTTTCATTTGGTTTTGTATTCCTATATATTTATAAAAAATTAAAATATATTTTTTATATCATATACCCTTAAAAATCAAAAAATAATTTCTATAACAACAATACCTGACATATAAATTCAATATAGTTTCTTAAAATTCTTCAGGTATCCTAGATAATTCCATTATATGGAATCATTACTCCTTATTTTCACTTTATTTGGGTTTTAATAACCTTTATTGGCTACTCAAGGAAATATTATTAGAATTTGCACCTAACTTTTCTTCATATGGTTTGAAATTTTACCCACTTTAACTATAAAAATAGAACTATAATATGGATATCACATGCCCTTTGGACTTCATAATCCTTATTTTAAATATCCTCAACACTTTAATAATATCTAGTAAACTTTTCTTGAATTCATTTACATTTTCATAACATTTTCATCAAGGAAAAAAAATGAATTCCATAGTTGAAACAGGACTTAAGGACACCTTGAGTGAATCAAACTATGCTTTTTATAATCATCTAGATTAATTTGTTAGACTATTTCAATAATTGGTTACTCAATAAATATTTACTCTAACAAAAATAATTTTCCATTATTAAAAATAATTCTTATTTGTTTTACTAATACAAGAATTTTCTTAAAATAATATTCTACTTTTATAAATATTGATCTTTAAGTAATGTTTGGTGATGGTGAGGTAATTTTTCCATAAAAAAACTTTTATTATAAGATTATAATATTTTATAAACATTTAATAAGTAATTATATTAAAAATTATCCCACTAAAATGACTACCCCTTCATCATATCCATTAGTGGGTCAAGATCCATATTTCACTACATTTAGGGTCTCTTTATCATTTCTCCTGTCACTTTTCTATTTACAAAGACCATTATTCCAATCATATAATATATGACTCTTAGATAGAATATCTCTTTTTTAAAATCCATTATATAGATAAAATCGACTCTATTCCTATATTAACCTAGTCCTATTAGGGTATCTTGGCTAAGTTTAACCCAAAACAAACACCAATAATAGGCACATAATCCTATTAGTGTGATACCCCATATCCACACTCCTGGATCTGATGACATAAACAAATTCTTTACATATTTTTTTTTATGCCTACTATAACTTCCATGAAATAAATATCCCATAATTACGTAATATAAAGAAATTATTTCATTAAATTCATTCCCAAGACCTTTTAGCTTTAGATATTTAGATAATTATAAAAAAAGAAAAACTAGAAAAAACCCATGTATTTCTCAACTAATGAATTTTTTCCACCATAGAAGAAACTACTTAATCCATAAGTAGTCTTAGAAATATTCCACAAATACTTCCACATGTTTTATCCTTATAAACATATCATTTTTGATACTTTTCTTCATAACCTAGGGAATAGAAACATAAGAAAGGGGTGATCTCAAATTCTTAGTAAGGGAAACATGTAGATGAATCTGTCAAAACATAAGCATGTTATACATAATATGGAAAAGATAAATAATATAAAAAATATCATAATTAACTAAAATTTAGATCATGATATATCCATGATAGTAAATGAAAATATGGATATCAATAATATTGATCTCATGCTGATGGAATGCATAATTTTGGACATCCAAATAGTTTTCAAGGCATTGTTCCAAGACACTATCCTATAATAGGAATAGGTATACACCAAAACACAACTTTTTTTGTCTCATGATACCTATTTATCCATCAAAGGGTTATATAATTTTAGAACACACACATAACCTGATTAAGTTCAATACATTCACCATAAGAGTCAATAAGACCTTTCATACCATTCCTTGAGGAACCTTTGGCTGAATAAAAACATGGGTATCCATATAATAAAGAATAAAAAATATCAATACATGATAAACCTATGTTAGTATTAAATAATCATCAAGAATATAAATACTTTTCTCCATGTAAATAAAAGGGATAATATGAAGGTTCAAGGGCGCAGTGAAAGCGGTGGATGGGGCATTCCCAACTCATCTTTTTGTCATCATCGATGATTAATTCGAGATTTACATGATGATAAATTCTATGATAAGAGTATTTTAATTAAATAATATATACAATATAAAAATTTTAGAATCAAGGAACAAGATCATCACATATTATTTGTAATTAATTTAATAAATTAAAGAATTACCATATGAGAAATTATTTCTTTGTTGATGGATCAGCCAATGTCTAAATGTTTTACTTTCATTTCATTGTAGGAATTAAGAATATATTCCCTTTAGTGGTGATCCACACATGTTCCAAAAGCCTCTAAAAATCGTTATTGGAATCTTTGGGTTCTAACATGGTAGATCCTAATGCTTATGTCATTCATCTTTGATCGCTTAATAAACACTTAAAATAAGGGTTCTTTTTTGTTTTTAAGACTTGAGAGTGGTGGTGGAGGAGGATTGATCTCCATTCTTGATATATTTCTTGGAGATGGAGTCATCTAGGGATTTGAGAGGATTCTCACTATATCTCATTGTGTACAAAAATTGAATTGGATCTCCTAAGAAAATAATATAATTGGTTTTATATACCACTAGAGTTAGAAAATAAAAAATTCACATGTGGGATTATTATTCCGATAATACCTATAGAACACCATGTATATAATAATATTGATATTATTATTATTATTTAACATGTGTTAAACTCATGAATTAAATTAAAGATTATTTATTCAATATATATTATTTCTCACCGGACCATTACACTCAGTTCATATTCCTCTTCAATATTTATCAAGCCTTGAATAATGACTATTTTTTAATAAATAAATATCACTGCATTATTTTTTAATAAATAAAAAATATTATATTCACTAAATATAAAACAAATATTTATTAAATATTTTTCTCATATAATATTCTCTCAAATAACTGGTGATATAGTATATATAATCAAAAAAACATGAATAAATATTAAACCTTGTGAAGAAATAATATTTATTCAACTTGTTAAATAATAAATACTAATATATTATTTAACTAAGATTCTAGATACACTTAGTGTGTGACCCTCTAGGCCTCTTTCTCAGTGGCATTGGGAGAAGTAACCCAAAATTAAAGGTTAGCATCAAGCAACACGCCAAGGCACCCATAAAGAAAAATTTTAATGTCGTAATGACATAATACCTCATATGGACTCTTACTGTAAAATATAATCTCTTTATTATGACATCTCTAATCAAGTAGGTTGCATGATGATCCATCAACCTATATGATCAATTTTTATTTCTTTAACTTTACAAGAATCGAACTTTCCTATAGAACACCTAGCCATTGATTTAGTTAGTCTATATCATTTCCATTGAAGGTATTGAGATATTAACTTTCATTAAGAACAAAAGGGAAAAATCCTTTCTTTCTTATTCATTAATTAAATATTACTCATAATGCTTCCAACGTATCTGACCTCACCATGAAAAAATGTAGTCATGGTTTTTCTCAATATATCTATGTACATGACTTATAATACTCGTTAATAATAATATGAAATTCCAAGGATAAATACATTTGTATGCAGATAGGAACATCCAAGGATACTTATAAATTTGGATTTCGTACTGGTAGGTCTTGTTCTCATAATATCTTACACTGGATATTACTAATGGATTACACCATGAGAAGGTTCCTCAAAGTCCTATGATTATCCAAACTTGATATCCTATATCATTTGTGTCCCTAAAATGATTTCATCCATCCATATAACATATATTTAAGAATACTATTGCGGAACTTCTGGGTTCTCATCATAGCAGGGAATAGTTTTAACCATTCAGTGTGACGACTACTCTTAGGACATTTCCACATACTATGTTATGTAAAAAACAATCATCATGCGATAAGTAGTTTATTAATATTCAAAACAATGAATATATGTCATCACAAAGTATACATAAGTTGTTTTTAGGGCACTAACTCCAACAGAATCCCACTTACACTATAGCCAACTACTAACAACCTTCATTCCGCTAACTCTCACATGATACTCATGATTCTAATGAGATAGGATTTTAGTCAAGGTTTTTGACATTTTTTCTTCTATGGTAACTCTTATTACTTAAATTTCACCCCTCTGAGAAAAATACCTCAAGAGGTGATACTTTTGGAGTATGTGTTTGGTCTGTTCGTGTGACCTTGACTCTTTTACAAGAGCCACCGCTGTAGTATTATAACAATAAAATTTTATAGTGTCTTTACTACTATGTACCACATAAAGCTCATATAAAATGTTTTGTATCCAAAATTATTCCTTGGTTTCATCAAAATCAACTATATACTCAGAATTCACTATAGAATTGACGAAAACTGGCTACTTTGAACTCTTCTAGCTCACAGCTCCTCCATTGAGATAGAAAACATGTTCTGACTGCGAATTTAGATGATTATGATCTATTTGAAAACAAGAATTAGTATAACCCGTGATAACTATATCCTCGTATCCTATATATACTAGGAACATATCCTTATTTCTTCTTAGATACTTAAGTATGGAATTAACAACAGACTAATGTTTCTTTCCTAGATCAGCTTGATATCTACCTACCATGCTCAATGCATAGGAAACATCAAGTCTAGTACATAACATGGAATGAATGATTGATCCTATTGTTAAATCATATGGTATCTTACTCATTCTCTCATTCTCTTATTACTTCTGAGGACACATTTTCTTAGAAATATGTATACCAAGTGACACTAGAACCAATACCCTCTTGGATTGTTCCATACTAAATATATTTAGTATCTGGTCAATGTATGTACTTTTACTTATTCCAAGTAGCCTATTGGATCTATCACTAATGATCTTGATCCCTAGAATATAGGTTGTTTCACCTAATTCATTTATTAATAAATAATTATTTAACCAATCCTTAATAGACTATAAGACTGGTATGTCATTTCCAATAAGTAATATGCCATCAACATATACTACTAGGATAATGAATTCATTCCACTAAACCTCTTGTAAACACATGGCTCGCATTCATTATTAATGAAAAAAAATTATTTTATAGCTTTATCGAATCTAATGTTCCATGACCTAGATTCTTGATTCAATATATAAATGGATCTCTATAACTTGTATATCCTTTTTTCATCACCTGGAGTTAAAAAAACCTTTTTTGTTGTGTAATGTAGACATCTTTATGAAGTCACCCATTAAGGAAAGATGTTTTGAAATCCATCTTCCAAATTTCATAGTCTTCTTAAGATTCTATATCTGGTATAATTCTGATGGATTTAACATAGAAAGTGGTAAAAGGTTTCATCATAATCAATTCCTTAACATTGTTTAAACCCTTTATCCACTAGCCTTTCTTTATAGGTATTTACTTTACCTTCTATGTCTATTTTTCTCTTGAATACCCATTTTCACCCTATAGGATTTACATCAACCAGTGCATCAACTAGAACACAAACTTGGTTCTGATACATGGAATCCATTTTAGAATTCATGGCTTCTTTCCATATTGCAGCTTATGAGCTCTCTACCTCCTATTTGTGGGAGAGGGTTTCATCATTTTCAACCAATAATGAGTCACAATATTCAATGAGTAGAAAACCATATCTCTGTGTGTAACACACCGACCCCTCTAGACCGAAGCTGGTGCATTACTAATTACACTGGCATGATTACAAGGAATAAAATCCCAAAGGATTGAGTAGTTTGGTAGTCTTGAAGAAACTAGATACATACATGTAACTCATATTACATTGGGAAAGGTAAAAAAATACAACACATAATAAAAACAAATAGACTTTATCCATGAGAACTCAAAATAGAAGAAAAAATTTAGAAATCTCTCACGAAAATTCAGCAGCCTAACGGCATCACTTAAAATTTTATAAAGTAGTTTGATGAGAGAAAGGGGGTATCTCGTCACTCTTACATAATATGGGAATTAAGGGGGATATGGAATGAAATATCCTAAAATAATCCAAAGGAAATTTAAAAATAATAACATAAAATGAAAGAAAAGAAAGAAAACTAAAGAGGATGTTTACCTCTTGATCTCTTCTCCTTTAGATCCTTCTTAAGGCCTTTGGTTTTGGCCTTTTGGTGAGACTAGAAGCTCTAGAACTTGGGGAAGATTCTTGGGAGGAGTATTGGGCAGAACTTAGGTAAGGATCAAGGCTTGAGAGGTGTGGGAGGAAGAGGATAATGAGGGTTGTATTTATAGTGGAGGAGAGGAGGTATTTTTCATTATTTTAATCATTATTATAATTTTTTTGCTCAAGACTATGAATAATCTTAATTCATGTGACCCAAAATAGTAATAATGGCATGTTATTTATAACCAAGTGGTCTCACATCACTTATGATGTCATAAATAGTGTATTATACTGATAATTTGTATATACGGTATTTTACCGTATTTCACTATTCATCAAAAATTCAAGAATTTCGGAAAAATCCCAAAAATTCACCCTAACCATTTTTCAATGTGTAGAATTGAAAAATTAACTCCATTTTTAAAAAATAATTTTATAATTATTATTAATTTAAATTTTAAATAAAATCATAGTTAATTTTAAAAATAACAATGTTAAAGGTATAATTAGTTTTATATCACATTGAAAAATTAATTAAGATCTCATCATCTTATTACCTTAAGAAAATAAAATAATATTATTTTTTACTATTCATATGGGTCATATTACTATTCATATTACTATTCATAAGGGTATGTTACTATTCATAAAAAAAAATTAAGTTGGTTCTATTAGACTCCAAATGACATATTGATCACAACTCTAGATGGCCATTTTTTGAAATTCAAAACATAGTAGTGGCAAATATGTGCTTAACAACTAGATTATAAAATGTTTTTTTTGTAGGGACTTAGTGTTTCATGAATTCTACATTAAATCTATTGGTAAATTCTTGGGGTGTTACATTATTCCCTTCTTACAAAAATTTCATCCTTGAAATTTGATATTGAACTTCGAAAGTTAATGGTTGATACTTAAAAATTCCCTTGTGAGAAACCCACATCAGGAATATGGTTCAAATATACTCTTAATAAGAGGAAGGGTAAAATGCATCGATCACTACAAAACAATGAATTCTAATTTGACAATATGGTCATGGAAGAATAATCAAATCCTCATGTAGTGATATTAAACTCTAAAAACCCTATACAAAGATCAACTTAAACCATTTTTTAAATTGTTAAAAATTAGAAAATATAATTATTCAACACATTATAATGAAGGTCTCTAAGTTTACATGATGAACTTATCATTAACCCTTAATCAACAATAAGCAGATCTAAAATTTACATTCCAAACATGTGAATAACATCATCATGTATCCTCTTGAAATATGAAAATACCTTGAATTACCATAAAAACCATATTGGAAACGCGCATTCCTATATATTCCTTAAGTAAGATACCTGTTATTGGATATATTCCTTAAATCCAAAAATGATTTAAACTCCATCTATGATAGCATAGACCACTTCTTGACAAGTTAAAAATCAGTTCCAAGGTAGTCAGTATTTATCTGAATTAATCATTTCATCATCATTATCTCAACATCAGATATATATATATATATATATATTAAGAGTTGTCTTTCCCTCAATCATATTTTTTTAAGATTAACTTTCTTCTAAATCATTTTTCCTTTGTACCATTCATCATACGACCACAAATCCTTAATGAAAGAGTATTGCAGTACAATCCTTATATATCTCAAAATTCATATAACCAGTACATTATTGACAAAATATTGAAATGACATGATTCTTGACTAGGAATATTAATCATTATAATTCATCTACGGTAGCATCATAACTTGACCATTATCCAAAACCAGAATTTTGGGTATATTCCTTTGATGCTTGGGACATTGATTCACATAGTGTCTCATCTCCTTGTAGTGGAAACATTATACATTAGAAACCATTTTCTTTCCATTTTAATCATGAACTTGGTGTCCTTTTTCTCCAAACTTATAGAAAACTCTCATTCCCTTCAAGCATTTACCATGGTGATTCTTTCCACAATTTTCACATGTGGGAAAAATCATCTTTCCCTTATTCCCTTTATCCCCATATTTCTTTGTCGTCCTCTCGTTCTTTTTATTCCTTTCAAATACATAGAAATTAGAGAAGTCTTTACATACCTTGTTAACACATGATATTATTTCCTCATATGATGAGGATACTTGGGAGACAATATTCCTTTGAAAAGATGGCTTAAGACCATTAGAGATATGATCCTTCTTACGCTTCGCATCACGTGCATTGGTGAAGTTTTTATTCCTTCTGATAGGCGCAATTTCTAATCAATTTACATATTATATATTAGCTCATAATATTATGAACTCTCTGTAACACCCCAACCCCTCTAGACCGAAGTTGGTGCATTACTAATTATATTAGCATGATTATAAGGAATCAAATCCTGAAGAACCGAGTAGTTTATTAGTCTTGAATAAACTAGATACATACGTGTAACTCATATTACATTGGGAAAGGTAACAAAATACAACAGATAACAAAAACTAATAGAATGCATCTATTATAACTCAAAATAGAAGAAAAAATTGAGAAATCTCTCATGAAAATTTGGCAGCCTAGCGGCATCACTTAAAATTTCATAAAATAGTTTGATGAGAGAAATGGGTATATCATCACTCTTACATGGGAATTAAGGTGGATATGGAATGACATATCCCAAAATAATCCAAAGGAAATTTAAAGAGAATAACATAAAATGAAAGAAAAGAAAGAAAATTAAAGAGGATGTTTACCTCTTGATCTTTTCTCCTTGAGATCTTTCTTAAGGCCTTTGGTTTTGGCCTTTTGGTGATACCAGAAGCTCTAGGACCTGGGGAAGAGTCTTGGGAGGAGTATTGGGCAGAACTTAGGTAAGGATCATGTCTTGATAGGTGTGGGAGGAATAGGGGAATGAGGGTGGTATTTATAGTGGAGGAGAGGAGGTTTCTTCATTATTTTAATCATTATTATAATATTTTTGCTCAAGAATATGAATAATATCAATTCATGTCACCCCAAACAGTAATAATGGCATGTTTTTTCAAACCAAGTGGTCTCACATCACTTATGATGTCATAAATAGTGTATTATACTGATAATTTTTATATACGGTATTTTACCGTATTTCACTATTCATCAAAAATTCAAGAATTTCAGAAAAATCCCAAAAATTCACCCTAACCATTTTTCGATGTGTATAATTCAAAAATGAACTCCATTTTTCAAAAATAATTTTCTAAATATTATTAATTTAATTTGTAAATAAAATCATAGTTAATTTGAAAAATAACAATGTTAAAGGTATAATTAGTTTTATATCACATTGAAAAATTAATTAAGATCTCATCATCTTATTACCTTAAGAAAATAAAATAATATTATTTTTTACTATTCATATGGGTCATATTACTATTCATATTACTATTCATAATGGTATGTTACTATTCATCAAAAAATTAAGTTGGTTCTATCAGACTCCGAAGAATATACTAATCACAACTCTAAATGACCATTTTTTAAAATTCAAAACATAGTAGAGGCAAAGTTGTACTTAATAACTAGATTATAAAATGTTTTGTTTTGTAGGGACTTAGTGTTTCATGCATTCTAAATTAAATCTATTGGTAAATTATTAGGGTGTTACACTATGGTTCTCTTACCTATCTAGTGATCCTATGAAGTACTTGTGTTTCTGAAACTACTTCTTCCATGGTGACCAATGGAATCTTTTCCTATAAAAACTCTTGTGTATCTTGAGCATCAATTTTTTGAATTCAATATTTCTCCTACTATCATTTTTAAGGATGTGATCCCTCTCAAGAAAGACATCTTGTTTGGTGACAGTCACTTTCTTATCTGATGGGTTGTATAGGTAGTATCCTTTTTTTCTTTGGGATGCCCTATAAATATATACTTTGTGCCCCAGGGTGATAGTTTTTTTATAAGAAATCCCTAAAAAATAACCTCACAATTCCATACATGAGTATGCGACAAGACGAGTTTATTTGTACTCCATAACTTTAATGGAATTCCATTTTACACTTTATTTGGTACTTAATTTAATGTATATTCCATAGTTTATAATGAATATCCCCAAAATGGTAATGGAAGATCTACATGACTCATCATCGACCTTACCATGTCTAACAAGGTATGGTTCCTCCTTTCACTAACATCACTCCATTACAGTGTGTAAGGTGGTGTGAGTATAGATATAACCTCAAAATCTCATATAAATTTGATAAAATATTCATTAAGATATTCACCACCTCAATGAAATTAAAGATTCTTTATCTTATTTCCAAGTTGATTCTTTACTTCATTCTTGAATTATTTGAATTTCTAAAAGGACTCAGACTTATACCTCATTAAGTATACATATCCATATCTATCAAAATCATCAGTAAAATTTATAAAGTGAGAATAACCACCTATAAACTCTATTAGAAATAGTATACACGCATCAGTGTGTACCAATCCTAAAATATCTATAACTCTTTCACCCTATCCAATGAATGGTGGATTGGTTATTTTTCCTTTTTTTTAAAGCATGAAATGTTTCAAGTGGTTTTAGCTCAAAAGATTTTAAATAACCATATTGATAGAGATTTTTCAAATACTTCTCATTTAAATGACAAAGATAATGATGCCACAACTGGGTGTTATATGAGTTGTGTGAACATCATTCATTATTTATTACCAATACTTGGTTTTCTTAATTTAATACATAAAGAGTTTCATTTAAATGTTCCATACCATAACACATGTTATCTTTATAAAATATAAAAAACATTCGTTTCTAAATTTGAAAATGAAGCCATTTGTATCTAGGCATGATACAGAAATTATGTTATTGTTAATAGTTATTACATAATATAAATCTCTTAAAACCAATATCACTTTGTTGGAAATGAAAAGTGTTAGTCTCCAATGGCTGGAGAAACCAGCCTCGCACCATTGGTAGCTCAAAAATCCACCTCCCCTCTGGAAATATTTATAAATATACTTGGTTCTTTCATTTAGATATAGATGCAATCACCACAAGTTTTATCTATTACCAAATTTGTAGATATTGAAAGATTACACTAAATAATAAACTCACCTTTATCTTCCCCTTACTTCTAGGTGTAGTTCCTCTTCCAGAGGCCTTTCTTTCCACATAAAAAATATACTACTTTATTTTCATTACCCTACCTATGGATCTTCCTATTCTTGGAAGTACGGTGTTCAAGAGATTTATACTTTTTATGAGTCTTGGGCCCCTTCTCCTTGTTCCTCCTTTTCTTATTAACCATAAGGAATATGGGTTTTTCATAACCTATTTCTTTTTCCACTTGTTGAATAAAAGTAAGAAGTTTTGAATGACTCATCTCATTATTTCTCTTTTTATAATTAACAATAAAACTAGAGAAAGACTGGAGTAGTGAGTAATGTATGAGATCTTTTCATAGCTCATATGGGAATTTAATCTCTAAGATGTCTAAGCATTCAATGTAACCAATATTCTTGACTACACGATTCACATCTGGAATCGACTCTCTAAGATTAGTTATAAATAGAGCATTGGAGGTCTTGTATCTCTCTTGTCTCTCTTTCTCTTGATATAGATACCAAAAGTGATACATCATGCTACATGCATCTATGTCCTCATGTTTCTTCAAAATATCATCAGTCATGGATGATAGCATGAAACATTGAACATATGTGTAATCATTAAAATGTTCCCCATAGAGATATAACTCTTCCTCGCTATCCTCTTAACCAAGCACTTCAAGAATAGGTTCCTCCATCACATACAATTTCATTTCATGGAATAGGATAATGTGTAAGCATATTTTTCGGTCTTCAAAATTTTTTCTGGTGAAAAGGTTATCCTTCTCAAGTATAGATCATAGTGATATATTTAAAGTAATGTTTATTTTTGTTTCTACAAATAATATGAGCATAGTTTTATTACTTTATCTGATAAAGTTTAGAAAATTAAATAAATATTATATTTATTAATCTCACACTATTTTATCAAAATCTAATATACCTCACTATTGGATTCATAATATGCTATTTCTTGGACATTCTAGTGGCAAGGATCCATATTCCATATTTAATCACCCCAAATTTGGTCGGTCAATAAATTTGAAGGGTTTTAGGTAGGCATTCCAAATGTCAATTGCATTAACTCATAGTTCCTTAATTTATTGAGTGGAATTATCAATACTAAAATCCTTAAATTAGATTTCCTTAACCTTTACCTCTAAGTTACACCAAGTCCTACTATAGAATCCATACCTTGATGAGAACTAAGTTAATTCAACCCAAAACTTAAATTTATAATTCCCTGATAATTTTAATCACCCTGACATTGGTTGTTCTGTAAGAACCTGAATCTTCTTTTCAGGTATGTTCCTTCTTTTCTGGTTGTTTTTTAGGAAAAGAGTAAAATCTGGAAATTTTCAAAGTACACGCCGTGTACTTTATAAGTACATACCATGTACTGCGATCCCGCTGTAGGCCGTGTGCTAGCCGTGTCATGGCCACACACACGGCCATGTAGGGGTGACATGGAGGCCGCCTAAAGCGGAGTACAGAAAAGGTGAGTACACGTCGTGTACTCCAAAAGTACACGTTGTGTGCTTTCTTTTATTTTCACTAAATGCACTGGGGTCGCGTCTAATCGCCATAATCGACTTCTTCTAGGTCGTCTTCATCCGAGAGCACCGAGTAGCCGTGGATCTTCGACAAGCCCCCGAACGTCCGTCCATCCTCTGATTCGAACACCAGTGAGTGCGTTGGAATCACAGCGGTGAGTTCTCTCTTCTCCTAGAGCATAGTTTCCCAATTTTTTATCTTTTCCAAGTTATCGTGGGTTGAATGCTTTATATGTTTTTGTAGATCTTCAACATTCTAAGGTGATTCAAGCCCCTTTGTTCAAGTATATTGATCTCCTAACAACAAGGTAGGTGGTTTGTGCCTTTCCGTTGAAAGTCATTGAATATTTTGTGCAAATTCCACCAATACCCTTGAACGGGGTATTGTGTGTTTACCTTTTCTTCCCTATTGTTTTCCTTAATTTCTTATATTCTATAGTAGAGGATGTTGATTGTGATTAGGGTAATTTTGTGTGTTTTGGATTTATTACCCATGCATGTTTACCTGTTTTGACTTTTGGGTCCCGTTTTCCTGTTAGGCTTCTGTTTACTTTCTATGCCTAGTATTGTAGGATGGTATGACTATAGTTCTAAAGTGCTGATATTCCATAGAATTCTAGCCAAGTAGTTCTTGAGTTTTACCTTGGCCGTTATGCGTGCTATACTTATTTGATTTACACAGGGTCGTGAGAACCTAGTGTAGTAGACCACAGGGAGAATGGATGTAAGGGCTTCTTTAGAGTGTCTTATAAATTACGATGTGAGACCATAGGGGGAATTGACATTGAGTGCTTCCTCAGAGTGTTTGTAGTTCCTCGACACGGGCCACAGGGGGAATGAGATGTTGAGTGCTTCCCTAGAGTTACTTTAGTACGATACGAGACTATAGGGGGAATTGACGGTGAGTTCTTCCCCAGAGAGTCTATTCTTTAGCTGAACTAGAGGGGTGAGATTGTGTGTGCCTCCCATAGGGTTGCTAGTGCTTGTTGGTTGAACCATAGGAGTTAGGCTGTGAGAACTACCCAGAGGGTTACCTGTTTGTTCTTTCTTGCTTGAGTAGTTGTTTTACCTGTTTTCATATTAGATGCTTGAGACTGTAGATTGATTACTATTTAGTATCTTCCTATTTATTGTTTTCTATACTTTAACCTGCCATATATTCACTAACTGTTAGGCAAAGATCTCGTGGTGGTTTCCTACTGGGATTTAGTCTCACACCCTGTTTGGTCCATGCTTTTAGGCCTAAATAGATTATATTACTGCTGGTATAGACAAGGGCAAGCACCCTTCGACTTCAGGTACTTGATTTCATTGGAGCTGGAAAGCATGGGACCAAGCCGAGGCTTGCGATGCTGAGGAGTTTATCTGCTAATTTGGTTTAGTACTATATTCAGCATTGTGACTTGTTTGGATTATTTCCTAGACATACATGTATCATGCATCATTTATATATATTTACACTCTAGTCGTTTCTTAATCAGTATTCTGATGTTTACTATTGTTGGATATTTACTGCTTCTGCTATTGTTTTTGTTTATCTTCTATTGTGTACTCTGCCAATGAGGGCATAGTTTCCCCCACTATTACACCCAAGGCCCTCGCCGTTAGTCGGTAGCCTCTGGCGTTTGGGGAAATGTGCTTGAGGCCATGTGACCAACTGGGTACGGGGCGCCTTTGGGTGGCTTCCGGAACCGGGACGTTACAAATTGGTATCAAAGGGTTTCTTTTCTCTTGACTTACTGTTTGGATCCTATAGTCAGGGATAGGACGTAATAGGTACTTGATAATAATCTATGCCCGGGAGTAGCTAACCCGCATACATGGAAAAGCCACACTACCTCATTTATTGCAATTTTAATGGTTTTCAATTTTACAGTTGATTTGATTTCACTGTTGGGGGACTCACATGCTTTGTGTTGTTACCATTATTGTTATTGTGGTTCTATTTCTGTCACAACCCGATGAGATGAGGGTATTCCATCTCATGCTTTATATAGGTACTTGTTAGAAATCACATGTCTTTCATTTTTTCCATGCCTTCTAGGATTCATTAGCAATTTCATGTTGTTCTGATAGATGTTGTATAGACTATGCATGTTGTTGTGATAGATTCTTGATAGAATACCTGTTGTTTGATAAAGCTTTGTTTGAGTAGTTATTTTTTTGGATGAACACTAAGATTTGGTTCTTGAGGTGTTATGGGCCCTAATGAACTGAAATTTAGTGGATCATCGCTTTGTTGCATTGTTATAACTTGTATAATATGCTAAACTTTGATTTGTGGGGATTATGGGCCCTCACGGATCAGAATTTGGCACCTTCAATGTTTGTTTCTGTGTTTTTCTGGGCTCCGGAGTAGTTTCTGAGGCTATTGTCTAGAAAAACCCAGAATACACGGCGTGTACTTTATGAATACACGCCGTGTAGTTTTAAAATTGTGTCACTGACTGTGTGGGCAGGGACATGGGGTTTTGAAAAATCTTGTAAAAACACGCCGTGTAAAGTACGTCCATGCCGTGTTGTAGTGATCGTGTATCTATTCGTGTGACTAATGACATGGATGGATGAAACTTTGTTTTTACACACTGTGTCCTGAATTCACACGTCATGCAGTGTAACCTAGTTACCCAGTCGTGTCACGAACAACATGGGTTGGTGTTGTCTTTTCTTAGTACATGCTGTGTTTGTTTGGAACATGCCGTGTAGTGTAACCTGGGTTCATAGGCCGTGTCACTAACAATACGGGCCAGGTAAATCTTTTTTAGAACACGTTGTGTCTACCTTTAACACACCGTATAGTTTTGTCTTAGGAGAGCCGTGTGGCTTAGCCATGTAGAAGGACCTGGGTAGGGGAAGAGGATTCAAGTACACATCGTGTATTTTGAGAACACACCTTGTGTTTGGTGTGTTACATGACCTTTTAAAGCAGAAGTACATGCCCATGCGAATGACTTAAGGTAACACTTCGTGTAGGAAAAGTACACGCCATGTAGTCATGTTTTGCAAAACTAGAATGCTTTTTTTCTTTTGTTCCTTTCTTGTCCTTCTAGTTTTCGGTATTTGATAGTCTTGAATCTAAGGTGTGTGTTGACCTTGCAGATTCATGCCATCAAGACATCCTCCAGTCATCCGTCAGTTGCAGGGTATTGATCAGATGCCAGATATAGATGATTAGGGACTTCCTGCAGATCCTCCTGTTGTGTCAGTCTTGGCACCAGCAGTGATACCAGTTATAGACGTTGATGCGTAGTTTAGGGAAGTCTTGTTGAGGATGATACATACCTTCTAGGGAGAACCACCTCCTACCTCGTCTGTAAGACTTTACGCGGGTTTTCCAGCAGCAGCATCCTCCCACCTTCTCAGGGGAATGAGGACCTCGGGCTATAGAGTCATGGCTAGAAGCCATGCTGACTATCTTTGAGCATCTAGAGACGCCTACAGAAAGGCGGGTCAAGCTCACTACCTACATGTTACGAGACTCTACCAAGAGGTGGTGGGATGTGATCTCACAGGCGGGTCATTAGAAGGTTATGGCGTGGGAGGAGTTTCAGCGCGTCTTCTATGACTACTTCTATCTGGAGACCTTCAGGGCCGATCGAGCCCGAAAGTTCATGAGTCTGGAGCAGGGTACTCTTTCAGTTATGGATTATTCCTCTCATTTCACGGAGCTTCAGCATTTTACACCCCTCCAGGGTGAAGATGGGTTGTTCTTGGAAAGGATGTTTGAGGATGGTATCAGATGGGAGATTCGCTCGCAGGTGAATATCTTCAGGTTGACTTCCATCACTTCCATCATCAACCAGGTGCTGATTGCGGAGCGCAATCTGAGAGATTTCGGAGCTGAGGTCCAGGGCGGTTCCGCTTCCAGAGTTAGTGCCTCACATTCTAATAGTAGGAAGTGCCGTAGAGAGTCTATGTGTGGTTATATGAGGCAGCGAGACACATCTTCAGGTAGCTAGGTGGTATGCTACTAGTGTGGAAGGGCTGGACATATGAGGCCGCAGTGCTAGAGGGATCCAGTGGAGTGCCGATCTTGTGGTAAGATGGGTCACCTTCAATGTTTCTATAAGGTTTTCTCACCAGTATCTCATGACAGGGGTTCTTCCATGACTCCTCGTTCAGAAGCAGCGCCACCAGTTTCTCACCAGTCAGGGAACTGGAGTTCTTTTGGTCATTCAGGCTGAGTTGGAGGTCGAGGTCATGGTGGTCAGTCACCGGTCTATCAGTGATAGTAGGGAAGATCTGCTCAGAGCGGTCAGTCAGGGTCACAGGGTCGTGGTACAGGTCATAATTTTTTAGTGGAACAGACCCAGCAAGATCAGGATCCCGGACCCTCTACAGTTCAAGGTATGATCTTAGTAGTCTTAGTTTTATCTTCATCTCTTTTCGATACTAGTCCTATGCATAGCTTTATATATGTCGCTATTTTGGAGAGCCTTGGGCTCTGTATCTTTTCCTCTACCGATATCTTGAGGCTAGACACACCATTGGGGGCTAGGACGGCTAGTGTACGTCAATGCAGGGAGTGCCCTCTAGAGGTTGCAGGGTGTCACTTCTTATGGGACCTCTATGTTGTAGAGATGATAGGCTATGATTTCATCCTTGGGATGGACTGTTTAGTTCCCTTCCTGGCATTCATCGACTATTATCACCACAGGGTGAGTTTCATATCACTGGAGGATGGCTACACCTGATTTATAGGAGCTCAAGAAGTAGTTAGAGGAGTTGCATTCAAAGGGTTTCATCCGACCCAGTACTTCTCCCTGGGGTTCGCATGTCCTATTTGCAAAGAAGTCATATGGTACCCTTAGGCTTTGTGTGGATTATCGAAATCTGAACCAGTTGACAGTTAAGAAATGATATCCTTTTCTGAGAATCTATGATCCCTTTGAATAGCTTCGAGGAGCCTGAGTATTCTCAAAGATTTAATTGAGGTACGGTTATCATAATTTTCACGTTAGACCACCAGATATACCTCTTACAGCCTTCAGGAGTAGGTATGGTCTATACGAGTACTTAGTTATGTCGTTCGGTCTCATGAACACGCCAGTAGTTTTCATGGCACTGATGAACTGAGTATTCCATCCATACTTGGATTCATTCGTAGTGGTCTTCGTGGATGATATCTTGGTGTACTCTCACACTCGACATGACAATGCTACCAACCTTGAGATCATTTTGAGTACACTAAGGGAGCATCAATTATATGTTAATCTCTCGAAGTTCCATTTTTGGATGGACCAGATTCACTTCTTGGGTCATGTTATCTCGGGGGTAGTTGTATCAGTAGACTCAGAGAAAGTGAGAGTGGTAGTTTCCTGGGAGCGGCTGAAGAACGTCTTTGAGGTGCGGAGTTTTCTAGGGTTGGATGGATACTACAGACACTTTATACAGGACTTTTCATTCTTAGCAGCACCGCTGACAGGTCTGACTAAGAAGGGGGCGAAGTTCTTATGGTTAGATTCTTGTGAGTCATCCTTTCAGGAGATGAAAGGGAGGTTGACTTCAGCACAGCTCTTAGTCTTTCCAAAGTCAGGCAAGAGATATACTGTTTACTGCAATGCTTTAGGTATCGGGCTTGGAGCTGTGCTTTTGCAGGGATATGGAGTCATTGCGTACGGGTCTCAGCAGTTGAGGCCACATGAGAAGAACTACCTGACGCACGATCTGGAGTTGGAAGTTGTTGTTCATGCCTTACGTTGTTGGAGACATTACCTTATGGGAGATAATTTTGTGGTTTTCACCAACCACAAAAGTCTCAAGTACATTTTCACTCAGCGTGATTTGAATCTGAGACAGCGGAGGTGGGTTGAGTACCTACATTCCTTCAACTTCAAGCTTGCCTATACACCGGGTAAAGGCAACGCTATGGCTGATGTGTTGAGCAGGAGGACTTTGATACAGGCAGTTCAGAAGGCCAGCAGTGAGTGGAAGCTTATGGCCATGTTCTCTAAGATGCATTTGGAAGTGCATGAGAGATGGGGGCAGACTTTTCTATCTTCTATAACTGTTACCTCAACCCTTCTTGATTGAGTACGAATGAGGAAGCTATCAGATTCTGAAGGCCTAATCCTACGGGAGAGTGTGTCAGGAGAGGACCATATTCTTGGATGGACCATAGGCAAGGATGATATCTTGTGTTTCCAGGGACACGTATGGATGCCAGCAGATATAAATGAGGAGCTGATGTGGGATTTTCATTCCTCAGTTTGGGCAGTTCATCCTGGTGTCACCAAGATGTATCGTGATCTACACCATTAGTATTGGTGTCCAAGTATTAAGAGGGATGTTGCTATTTTTTTCATGAGATGTTCTACTTGTCAGCAGGTGAAGGCAGAGCATCAGCGACCAGCAGGTCTTTTACAGTAGTTACCCATTCCCGAGTGGAAATGGAATGATGTTTCAATGGACTTCGTGACCAGTTTATCGAGATCTCCTCAGGGGAATGATGCAGTTTGGGTTTTCATCGATGGGCTCATGAAGGTTTCTCACTTATTTCCAATCAAGGATACCTTCAGTGTTGATAAACTAGGATGGATATACATCTGAGAGATTGTACTTCTGCATGGATTTCCACACTCCATTTTTTCGGATAGGGATGCGCGTTTTACTTCTCGGGTCTGGAAGGGGCTTCAGAAGGCTTTGGGTATACAGGTACTTTTGAGTACAGCATACCATCCCCAAACAGATGGCCAGTCTGAGCGTACGATTCAGGTGCTTGAGTACATGCTCCAAGCATGCATTCTGGACTTTGGAGGTTCTTGGGAGAAGCATGTACCCCTGGTGGAGTTTGCCTACAACAATAGTTTTCAGGAAACTATTCAGATGGAACCTTATGAGTCTTTATACGGTATGCCATTCCGATCACCCTTATGTTGGCTGGAGGCAAGAGAGGAAGCTTTGCTGGGACCTCATCTTGTTCAGGAGACCACATAGTAGATAGAGTTGATTCGGAAGAGGATGGATACTGCACCGTCTCGACAGAAGTCATATGTTGATCAGCGGAGACGACATCTGGAGTTCGAGGTCGGGGATCAGGTTTTCCTGCATGTCACACCGAGGTTGGGGCATAGGAGGATTTGGAGACAGGGTAAGCTTTCACTGAGGTACGTCAGACTGTTTGAGGTATTGGAGAGAGTTAGGCCGGTTTCCTATCAGTTGCAGTTACCTCAGAGGTACCGGGCTATGCACGAAATTTTTCATGTTTCTTAGATCTGACGTTACTTTTCAGACCCGTCTCATGTCCTTCAACCCGAGGAGGTTGAACTTGATGTGGATACATCATTCGAGGAGCATCCGAACCGGATTTTTGATCGCAGTACAAAGGTTCTCCATGGCTGGTCTGTTCCTCTGGTACGCGTGCTATGGCAGCACGAGCGAGTATAGGATGAGACTTGGGAGAGGTAGGCCGATGTACAAGCACAGTGGTCGGAGCTATTTGGGATTTCTTCTTCTACACCGCGCTAAGGAAATTCGGGGATGAATTTCTTTAAGGGGGGAAGTTTGTAAGAACTCGGATCATTTTTTCAGGTATGTTCTTCATTTTCTGGTCGTTTTTGAGGAAAATAGGAAAATCTGGAAATTTTCAAAGTACACATCGTGTACTGCGATGCCGCAGGAGGTTGTGTGTTGGTCGTGTCATGGCCACACACACGGCCATGTAGGGGTGACATGGAGGCCACCTAAAGCGGATTACAGAAAAGGTGAATACAAGCCGTGTACTCCAAAATTACACGTCGTGTACTTTATTTTTTTTAACTAAATGCACCAGGGTCGCGTCTAATCGCCAAAATCGACTTCTTCTAGGTTGTCTTCATCCGAGAGCACCGAGAAGCCGTAGATCTTCGATGAGCCCCTGAACATTCGTTCGTCCTCCGATTCGAACACTGGTGAGTGCGTTGGAATCGCAGTGGTGTGTTCTCTCTTCTCCTAGAGCATCATTTTCTGATTCCTTCTCTTTTCCAAGTTATTGTAGGTTGAACGTTTTAGACGTTTTTGTAGATCTTTGACGTTCTAAGGCGATTCAAGACTCATTTTTCAAGTATATCGATCTCCTAACATCAAGGTAAGTGGTTTGTGCCTTTCTGTTGAAATTTATTGAATATTTTTTTGCAAATTCCACCAATACCCTTGAATGGGGTATTGCATGTTTACCTTTTTAGCCCTATTGTTTGCATTCTTTGATTATATTCTAGTGTAGAGGATGTTGATTGTGATTAGGGTAATTTTGTTGTGTTTTGGATGTATTTCCCATGCATGTTTACCTATTTTAACCTTTGGGTCCCTTTTTCCTATTAGGATTCTGTTTACTTTCCATGCCTAGTATTGTAGGATGGTATGATTATAGTTATAAAGTACTGATATGCCATATAATGCTATCCAAGTAGTTCTTGAGGTTTACCTTGGCCGTTTCGCATGCTATACTTATTTGATTTTCATAGGTCTGTGAGAACCTAGTGTAGTAGACCATAGGGAGAATGGATGTAAGGGATTCTCCAGAGTGTCTTATAAATTATCATGTGAGACCATAGGGGGAATTGACATTGAGTGCTTACTCAGAGTGTCTGTAGTTCCTCGACGTGGGCCACAGGGGGAATGAGACATTGAGTGCTTCCCCAGAGCACATTTAGTATGATACGAGACTATAGGGGGAATTGACGGTGATTTCTTCCCCATAGATTCTATTCTTTAGCTGAACCATAGGGGTGATATTGTGTGTGCCTACCATAGGGTTTCTAGTGCTTGTTGGTTGAACCATAGGGGTTTTCTTGTGAGAACTACCCAGAGGGTTACCTATTTGTTCTTTCTTGCTTGAGTAGTTGTTTTACCTGTTTGCATATTAGATGCTTGAGATTGTGGATTTCTTACTGTTCAGTATCTTCCTGTTTATTGTTTTTTTTTACTTTTACCTGCCATATATTCACTGACTGTTAGGTACAGATCTCATGGTGGTTTTCTACTGGGATTTATTCTCACACCCTATCTGGGCCATTCTTTTGGGCCCAAATAAATTATATTGCTGCAGGTATAGACAAGGTTAATCGCCCTTTGACTTCAGGTACTTGATTACATTAGAGCTGGAAAGCATGGGACCAAGTAGAGGCTTGCGATGCTGAGGAGTTTATCTACTTTATTTTGTACTTTGGTTTAGTACTGTATTCAGCATTGTGACTTGTTTGGATGCTTTCCTAGACATACATGTATCATGCATCATTTATATATATTTATGCTCCAGTTGTTTCTTTATCAGTCTTCCATTCTTTACTAATGTTGGATATTTACTACTTCCTCTATTGTTTTTGTTTAACTTCTGTTGTGTTCTCTGCCAATGAGGGAATAGTTTCCCCACTATCACACCCAAGGCACTCGCTGCTAGTCGGCAGCCTATGGCATTTGGGGAAATGCGCTTCAGTACATGTGACCAATCGGGTACGGGGCGCCTCTAGGTGGCTTCTGGAATCGGGACGTTACATGTTCACTCACTTTAAAATATGGTTTGATTTTAACTAAAGTAGTGGAAGGCTATACCAAATTAATATATATAATTTAGGGGTTGTACCTTTTATGTGTAAAATTAAAATTATTATCTTTATTAAATTCTTGTTAATGTTAAGTGGATTTACTTAAATGATTAACCATTTCTTAGATAATGTTTACACATAAGTCAGTTTATTTTAGTTCTATCTTGTATGCTTGTTAATTCATTAATTCATGTGATCACAAAAAAAACTTCCATAATAAAATAACCATGAAAATTGATAGAAACAAAATATTAAAGTGGTATGATCATGATATTTTACTAATGGTTATTTTATCTAGTGGATGATAAACTAATTTTCAACCTATGTGAAAACACTTTGAACTATTTTTGGTTTGTGTTCCATATTTCCACTTGTCCACCTATGTATGTCTCTTGGATTGGTTTCAACTCAGCTCCAAACTTGAACTGCCTCCACTAGCTTGGGATATTCGTCCATTACATATGATTTTCCTCACATGTAGGTAGGGGAACCAAATTATTGGTGAAGGGGTTTACATAAAAGAAACCATGGGCACTCAATCCCTTATATAATGAGAGGAGTGATGATATGCAGGACAAAAAAATAATTTAATAATAAATTAAAAGAAAACAATAACATGCAAAGCTCTATTCTAGGCTCATGATAATCCACAATCATGCAACAAATTATAAATTTAAAAAAAATAGCATTCAATTATAATTGTTCTTATTTAAGATAAAATGTGTTTGAACTAATTAATTATCTTCTTTAATTAATCAATTATTTTATCTTAACTCTCATCTGAATCTTATTGAGATTCTCATACATCATTATTTTAAACAAATTAAATTTATTTATTTAAAATTATCTATGTATAAAAAAATGTACCTTGGAGGCAACACGGTGAGTACCTATCCAAACTATCCAACATACATTATACTCGTATAATGTTTACTCTTACAACATGTGGCATACAAAACTTATCACATAAATTCATGGAATGTACTATAAAATTAAGGACCACATAGAACACATGGTATTTATGTAGGATGTTATGCTTCAATGCATGTAGAATAATAACTATAATATGACTTATATATGATATGCAGATCTAAACATTACGTAAAAATTAATTATATATTTATATATATATAACCTATAAAATAGATTGTATTATCAACTAAATGACCACATGGAACACATGTTCATAAGGTTTGAACAGTATAATAAATTAATTTTTAATTCTGTGTAATCTGGTAAAGGTACATGGTGTGTACATTATAGCTACACATCATGTATTATTCTCACTGTATATCTGTAGCACGTGTCTAGGGACGCTGCATATAAGTGTGACATGAAAATATTTGAATACATGTAATGTATATAGGCTATATGGTGTGTGTTCTTCGAGTTACATGGTCACTATTCATGTAGGTTGTGTAAGAAGATACACAGCCCATTTGTAAATAAAGGACTTCACATCATGTACATGAGTTACACAACATGTACTTCGGCTGACCATGCACCAGGTTATCCCAGTCAACAAGCAGGGTGTAATTAAATTCACTACATTTAATAAATTCACACTACACAAATTAATTCCAAATTAATTCATGGTGTATTAATCATTGGTATACAGCATGTACCTCAGGGTCACATGGCATGTACTCTTATGGTGTCCGACTAGACTCCTTAGCACCTCTGAATGAGATCTTTGAATTTATTTCATTCCTAAAATTAATCAATTTGATTATATTTTTGAGAAACAAAGAGAAATAAAGAAGATCTTAAAATTAGGATTCAAGAATTATTTAACTATAATTGAATACTAATGAAAAATTAATAAATCAATCAATGATCACTAAATAATTATAAATAAGTTTGTGACTGATCTGATATCACTTAAATTTTCTAAGCACAGTGGAAGTGGCGGATGGGGCATGCCCAACTCCTATATTTTTCATGATCGATGATTAATATAATATTTACACATTGATAAATTTCATGATCAATAGAATTGAATCATAGAATATAGAAAATATAAAAATGTTGGAACCTCCAAATGTCCTCATAGGAATCTCTACGTGCTAGCATGGTATATCATGATGTTTGCATCATTTATCTTTGATCTCTGTGAGAATCACTTCAAGGAAGGGTTCTCTTTAATCTCTCTAGACTTCAGAGTGGCAGTGGAAGATGATTTCTCTCCATTCATGAGAGTGTTCTTAAAGAGGGATCTCTCTAAGGCTTTGAGCATATTCTCTTTGGATATCGTTGTGCACAAAAAAATGAATTAGATATCTTAAGAAGATAATATAATTAGGTTTATATACCTCTAGGGATGGAAAATAATAATTGTATATTTTCCCTTATTATTTTCATAATCCCTATAGAACCCCATGTCAATAATATTATTATTATTATTATTCTTTCCATTTCTTAAACTCACGAATTAAATTAAATATTATTTATTCAAATAAAATTCAATATATATTATTTCTCATCGGACCATTAAACTCAGTCCTCCAATCCTCCACAACATTTATCAAGCCTTTAATAATTACTATTTATTTAATTAATAAATATCACTACATTATTCTCTAATAAATAAATAAATATTATATTCATTAAATAGAAAATAAATATTTATTAAATATTCTGATCACGTAATATTCTCTCGAATAATGGGTGACAGAATATATGTGATCAAGAAAACATGAATAAGTATTAAACCATGTGTAAGAATAATATTTATTCTACTTGTTAAATAATAAATAATAATATATTATTTGACTGAGATTCTGGATACAGTTAGTGTGTGACTTTCTAGACCTATTTTACAATGGCATTAATCAAAGCAACCCAAATTCCAAAGTTAGAATCTCAAAACATGTCAATGCACCCATAAAGAAATAAGTTAATATTGCAATGACATAATACCTAATATGTATTTTTACTATGTAATATAGTCCCTTCATCATGATATCTCTAATCAAGTAGGTTATATGTTGTTACCATCAACTTATGTGCTTGATGTCTCTTTCTTTGAATTTTCTAAAATCAAACTTTCCTATAAAACACCATTGACATAGATTTATTTAGGATATGTAATTTCTATCAAAGTTCCAGAGATATTAAATTCTATTAAATAATGGAATAGAAAAATCATTTCTCACAATATTTATTAATGAAATATTACTGATGATACACCCATAATATCCTAACTCTCTGTGAAAATATGTCGTCACGGTTTTCATCAAAACATAAAAGTATGTGACTTATTATACTCATTAATAATAATCTTAAAGTATAAGGATTAATACATACTTCCATAGATAATAATATCTAATGACACTTATAAATGTGTATTTCCTACTGGAGGGTCTCATTCTCATAATATCCTACACTGGATATTACCAAGGGTGTGGACTATGAGAAGGTTCCTCGAAGTCCTATGAGTCTCCAACCCTAATATCCTATATCATGTTTGTCCCTCAAAAGATCTCATCCAACTATATAATATATATTTAAGAATATTGACCTGTCACTTATGGGTTCTCATCATAGCGAGGAACTTCTATGACCTTTCAGTGCGATAGATACTCTTGGACATTATCGCGTACTATGTTACATATAACAATCATGATGTGATAAGGATTTTATTAATATTCAAAACAATGAATACATTTTATCATAAAGTACATAGAAGTTGGTTCTAGGATACAAACTCTAACATAATATGATAATAAACCATCAAGATAAATAATTTTTATGGTCAAATAATACATATTCAACTTTAAAATAATCATCTGTATTGGAATAACAATATACAGAATGCTAATAATTTTCCCCAATTCAATAGAATAACATTCTTTCTAGGTGAACCTTATCCAATCTAAATTATGTAAAATGTGATGTTCATAACTTATATATCAATGAGTATAAAACTAGGTTAATACTATAATAACATGATTATGGTAAATAATATTGAAAATTAAAAGTTAAATGGAAGTGAAAACTTAAAAGATCTTTTAGAAAACATTTTTAATATTAACAGAAAAGATGAAGTTATGGGTTACTTATAAAATTATTTTTTCAAAAACTGAAGTGGAAAATCTTTGAAAACCATTAATTTTAAAAATAATATTTAATAATATGGATTTTAAAGGATATAATTTTTATCTTTTAGATATGTGTAGAGTAATAAAAAACATGTGAAAATGAAATGAAAACCCCTTTTTAATATCTTTAAAAATACCTTTGTTAAAAAATCATATTGTAAAAGTAGTAACAAAACATTATTTTATATAAAAATATATTTTCCCCATGTAGGTAGAGAAATTACCATTAAATAAAATATTAGGGTGTTATAACCCAATATTTTAAGAAATAAATTCATGATGAAACAATATAACTCACGGAAAGGATACTTGAGTTATCAATATTCCTTATGAGAAACATATCCCAAGAAAAGAGAAATATTTTTCAAGGGTTTATGTGGTAGGAATGTATATATATAGAAGAAAAAATATTAGAATACCACATAATACAATAAAAGGGAATAATTTTCCCAACTTATATGAAATAATTTCAAGAGACTAAATGTAACTTAATGGATTAAAGTTAACTTACAAAAAATCCTTACTACTAGGAAAAAAACTGAATAAATAGACACTTGAATAAAGGAACATAATTTGGAATGTAAATCCCATGAAATAAAAATATTGTGATGAAAATATATATATGTTTAGTGAATACATCATACAAATAAAACATGTTGAACAAAATGTATTCTGTCTCAAAGAATCATAATTGAGACCAAGAAAACACTTACATCTTTAGAAACATTTGAATAAAAACCACTTGAAATTGAGGACCTATGGAAGAACTTAAAATACCACAATTAAAATATAATTCATGATATGATTTCTCAAATAGGAATTATATACACCATATGAATAAAAATAGGTGCATGATGTTAAACATGTCTTAAGGAGAGAAATTTGAGATGAAACCCTTACCTCGATCCTTATCTGTTTTTCACTTGCACCAAATATATTGAATAATTAAATTAAGTTGATCAAATAAAAACCCAAGATAATTATTCATAAATATAACCATTTATACTCCTAATTTTTAATCATTATATATATATATATATATATATTAGATAGTTTTACTTATTTTCAATATCGAGTGTAAGTAATATTTACCTCTTTGAACTAGTTTTATATAATTCTTGTTGGTATCAATTATTTTTTCAAATTACATCACTATTATATCATATAAGTTACTATATATATGTTACAATAGAATTTATAAATCTATAATTTCATTTCATGTTTGTTTTGGTAAGGAACTATGACGGAATGGTCCAAAGGCCTTCTTTTTTTTATTGATTTTCAGATAACCCCCCTCTCAAGGGATGAGGGGGAACCCTTATAAGGTCTGTAGGCTTAGGAATTAAGTTTCCCTATAGGCTTAGAGACATTACATGAACCTTAGGTCTTAAGAAAATCATACAGACTATGACTACTTGAAACTGCTCATCCCCAACATCTGCATCGTGATCAGCTCTCCACCTTTGCATGACTGTTTGGCTAGCATGTCCATGTGCAGGGGTGCACAGGCACGATACCAATGGAAAATGCCATACCCTATCATTCTTCCAAAGTCCTTTTAGCCCTGGTCTGGTGGATGTTCCCTACTCTTTCCTCCTCTGGAGTGGTTCCTTGTAGAATCTGTCTGTGTAACTACGAATCAGGTGGCCCTGAGGTCCTTGAGGTGGCACGAAGGCCATGAGGTGGCCCGCAAGCCTTACTGACCTGAAGGCCTTGGGTGACCCGAATTCCTTAAGGACTCCAATCCCAAACCGGTGGCTCAAGTTGAATAGTTCCGGCTGCTAAAATACCGAACAGTACCTGCTACAGTACTGCTGCAGTAACTGCTGTAGTACCTACTATAGCATTTTTCATCTAAAAACCAACCTTTTAAAAAAAGATAAAAAATTGATACTATATCGATTTTGATATGAATAATTAAAAAATGGATTTAATTTTATTAATTTCAAATTCTAAAATTTATAAATTCAATTTTCGAATAAAATCATAAAATATAATTGAAAAATGTTTTAATTTGAAAATGACATTCTAAAATATTAAGTATTATTATTATTATTTCATGTCATTTACCAACTAAATTTTAGTTAAATAATTATTAATATAAAACATAATTTATCCTAATTAATCATATATTTCTTGAAATATAAATGCATATCATATAAAAAGGTATTTTTTAGAAAAATACTTTTTAAAATAATAAATGATCTTATTAGTCATTTCAGATAAACAAATTTAATATATTCATATTAAAAGTATCCTTTATTTTATTTATATATATATTTCATAAATTGGTCACTCGTATTTATTCACTACTAATTCAATGTCAAAGTTTTAACGGTTGTGGTTTTGTTAAAGTTCGGTGTTGGGTGAAGAGAAAATCATCGAACACATTGAATTATTTAAAGGTAATAATATATTAAAATATTGAGATTTTATAACAAGGGTAAATCATTACTTTATTTCCTTATATAAGATAATTTAGGGCACCCAACTTTATCATGACTTACCCAGTTGGATGATCGAGTTCTTAACAGGTGTTTGTTTTGGAATAAATCTATAACCTAGTATATTTAAAGTGTATTTATTATCACTACCTTATCTCATGTATTTACATCACATTTATGCATGAATATAATGAATTATTTTGTAATATTATTCATTCTACCAAATAAATATGTTCAAACCATATTGATATGGAACTCTTTACACAACTCATAGCTTATGTTACTAATCCAAATTAAATTCTAACTATATTCATCACATCCAAATTCATATCATGCATAAGGTAAATGAAACCCTTTCATGCAAAGGATTATTCACCTATGAAATCAATAATTCCCATAAGATTAATCTTGATGTGACAGATAAACAAACCTTACCTTTTTAGATAGGGCATAATCCACAAGTCTTAGGGGTAATCACACTCAAAGTCCCACTACCCAAGGATACTTTTCTCAAGAGATACTATAATCTAATCTTTATTCTAATACCTAATATGTATAATACATAATTAATTAATTAATTAATTATCTTGACCCAATATAATCCAAATTCAGGGTATAAGAAAACTAAACCAATTATCATACCCAACATGTAACTCCTTATAAGTATATATGAAAATTTATAGAATCAATTTATCTCTTTAAACTAAATCATACACATATTCATAATATAAAAAAATAGGTAATAAACTAAATAAATAAAAAATTCATATATTCAAACATGAGATAAATATTTATGAATATTTCATATATATAGAAATTATAAACACTTTAAAATTTCACCATGTATTATGAACATTCTATAATTAAATAAATATAAACAATTTATATTTACTTTTAATATAAGCACTTTATATTATCCTTTATATGTAATTTTACTTGAATATATGATATTAAATTAAATATATAAATTTTATCTTCAAATTATATTATGTAAACGATTTATCTAATCTAAATATCACATATAAAATATTTATTTAGACCTTGATCAAATCAATTATTAAAAATCCTTTTGATTTGGTTTAAATAATTTCAAAAATAAGTCCCTTTAAGTTGAACAATTTGAATTAAATATTATGAACAATTCATAATTTAAATATGAACTATTATATATATATATATTACTTATTTTTTAATTTATAAACCCTTTATAAATTTTGGTTATGATTTTCATATAAATATTTTATATCTAAATTATAAGTTCTTCCATATAATTTGAAGAAGGTATTTCAATATCAACTTTTAATATTATGGATAATATTTATTAAATGTTTCATAAAAATTTAATCAATTAATTATAAAAATTCTATAACTAATTAATTAATAAACACCTTTATAAGTTAATAAATATCCAAAAATACCTTTTATTAAGATTTATTATCATTTTATAAACCATATAATTCAATTCATATTTTAAATATAGAAAAAAAAATCTATTTAGTCATATATCATGATATTGTAATATCATATTATATTATCTAAAGGCCATGGTGTTTGATCCCTTTAAGTGTTATAAACCATATTTATGATTGATATATCATTATTGTGATTCCATACGGTGGTTGTGTAAGAATAAATCAGTGCACCATAAACCATATCCTAAAATAGATATATTTCATGATATTAATATCATGCTTGAAGGCCTATATAAGATTAACTTTTCATGCTATTCTTGCATCAGATTAAACCCATGGTGTTGGGATATATAGACAGGTGATATGATCTAAAAACATAAACTAGTGCTAACACAAGCCTATGTAAGAATAAAACTATCTACTATACTATCATGACATACAATACTTTGTGGCATAAAAGTAGCTCGAAATACCACCATTTTCATGAGTAATATTATTGAATTAGAAACCATGGATCATGAAATGATTCCTTTATAGGAGTAACCCTTTTGTTCCTGGGAAACATATTTTATGATATCACCCATATCATAATAACACTACAATTCTATGTTTTTCTCCCTGATGAATGTTTCATGATAGGGCCATCATACATTACAATTTTCATATATCATACCATACGATATATTAAAACTAATGGAATTTAATTGTATCACCTACTATGGCATTACATGTCATATTAGGAGATTAAATCATAGATAATAATATAATATTTCATTTATCCAACTATAGTTCAAACTTTTATCATATTTTATGATATTCAATATGGAATCCATTTGATATCATATATTATACATTTTAAACATGATTTTTTAAAATAAGATGACGTGGTGATTCTCTAATTCCAATGATATGTTACAAAGTATCTACTGGATACATTGGAAATGAAAAGAAACCCATATTCCTAAGATCAAACATGCTTAAAACAAAGACCATGTAAAATATAAAATGAAGAAAAATTTGTGTACCTTACATCGAAGAACCTTTAAAACTTTCTTCCACCATATGGTTGATGAATAACAGTGAGAGATGGCTTATGAACTCCCTCCTACATAGTTTATTCATGGGTTGTACCGAATCACCCATTGTATAGGCAACACCCTTCTCATTCCCACAATATAATAATATCTCATGGTGTAAATATAGGAGAAGGAGAGGGATTTTGGAGAATCCAAAGAATCTATCCAATGCACATATCCATGGGTTTGGACTATTTTATAATCCCTTGGGACATTCCATGAGTATGCATGCATTAACTCATGTGTTATGAAATGTATAAGTGGAAATGACCACAAACTCTTTGTAACCTTAGTCCATAAATTGTCTCAATGTTTCATCTTGTGAAACTTTTAGTTTAATGATAGATTATATGTAGTATAACACCCCTAGAAAAGTGATGCTTAAAGTACTAAATGGAACTACCCATTTCAACAAGGTTCGCCTTTCATTTTGAGTGTCTACCTAATTTGAATTCCATGTTTAAGTGTGTTTGGCCTGGAGTAGTGTTAGGATGGTTGACCACTTGTGAATTTTCATAGGGTGTGTGTGAGTGAAGAAAAAGAAAAAATAAATAACATGTTTTGGCATGAGGGGATAGTCATTAGTATGATAAGTGACCCTGATGGGCAATGGCTTGTGGTGTGTTGGGAAGGAAATCAAGGTATTATAGAAGACCCATGGGGTCGATGACTGGGTTTATGGCCTGGGGAAGTTGGTTCATGAAAAATGGTATCATAGCCAATAATTACCCTAAAGTTTAGAGACACTACCTGAGTTTGAGGTGTGGGGTCCATAACAAGGGTGTTTTGAATTAAAGGGGCAGTATAGGAAAATAGAAAATTAGCAATAGTTTTTTAGTGATGGTTTTTAAAACTATCGCTAAATGTTTTTTAAACACTTTTTTAGCAGTGGTTTTTGAAAAAACGCCACTAAATATTCTCTTAAAAAAATAGAAACGGGTTTCAAAAACTACCACAAATTCATGAAAGTTTTTAAGAAACTGCCACTAAATTATAGGGAAAATATTGAATAACTAATAATAATTTATTATTTATTATAAATAAATATTATTTATTATTTATAATCATTTAATATTTATTAATTTAAATTTTTATTAATTATTATGTTTTAATCAGTAATTATTAATTATTCATAATGATTAGTAAATAATTATATAAAAAATAAATTAATAGTAAGTGAAGTTGAAAATCAGACTTTAGAATCAAATGATCATAAATTTTGATTCGAGTGTCCGTTTAAGATCCATGACAAGTCAACTCAAATCTTAAAAAGTAACTCTGATGATATTAAATAGTAATTTAGTAATATCAATGTGTAAAAAACTTATTATTGTTCAAAGAGAGGTTAAAAATTGAACTTCAACTTCAAAAAGAAATAATTTTTTATCTGGGTGTTCATTTAGTCTTTGTGAGCTATCAAATCAAAGCTTACAACAATATCTATGTCATGTTAACTTGTGGGGAGGCTTAGTCACTATTTTTTTAGATTAAAAAAGGCCAATAAGGCCTTGAAAATTGATTTTTTTTAGTTGGGATACCTTAATTTTTTATCATTCGATGGAATTTTAACTTCGTTTAAGACAGTATTCATATGATTTTTTAGTGGACTATGATTTTGTTCCATGGGTTTAAATTCCTATCAATATATTGGTGTTACATTTTTAGTTGTCTTCCTTATTTTGGTGATTTTTTATTTATTATTTATATTAAGTATATATATAAATTTATATATATTTATGTATATATATTTATAATTTATATATATTTATCTATATTAATTTATAATTATAGATATTTATGTATATTTATGTATATGTTTTAGAAAATATAAATATATATATTTATATTCATATTTATAATTATATTTATATTTATATTTATATTTATTTATATGTATTTAGTTATATTATGTGGGCATGTGTGTGTGTGTGTGTTTTATGTGTTTATATATGTTTATATATATACACACAATTAAATTTAATTATAATTATATTTATATATATATAATTATTATTAAGTATATATATGAATTTATACATGTGTTTCTATTTATATATAATTATAATTATATATATTTATATATTTATTTATTTATGTGTGTATGTATGCATGTATTTTATTTATTACTTATTTATTACATATTGATATATTATCTATTAATAATTTATTATTAATTCATTATTAATTTATTAATTATTGATATATTATTTATTATTGGTTTATTATTTATTATTTATTTACTATTTATTATTTATCATTTATTTATTATTTATTATTTATTATTTATTATTTATTATTTATTATTTATTATTTATTATTTAAGTATTACTTGTTTTTTGTTTTTTATTTATTTTTTTATTTATTATTTTTATTTATTTATTATTTTTTCGTTTGTTGTTTATTCATTATTTTTTTTATTCATTATTTTTTATTTATTTGTTGGTTTATTTATTATTTATTTATTATTTATTATTTATTTATTATTTATTATTTTCTATTTGTTATTTATTATTTATTATTTGTTATTTATTATTTATTATTTATTATTTATTATTTATTATTTATTATTGACTGATTTAATATATTTATGGGGTTCTAGAGCTCCTCTCTAGGTGATCATGGTGGCGACAGCTAGGGTTATTCCTCAGATATGGAATGTCCTTATGAAATCAGTCTTGATCTTCTAGTTAGGGTGATTTGGATTTCTAGGCACCCTAGAAAGTGGCTATGAATGATTCTTTGGCTTCATGTAGAGGAATCTTGGTTAAGAAAGATGTTAATTGAAGACATTTTGATTTTGTAAAGGAGGAAGGTCATGTTCATATTATTAAAAGGGGGTTTACGACCCATTTAGTTGTGAATCGGGATTTTATTCTTGAAAGGTTTGATCTATTCAAGTTTTTTATCATGGATCTGATGGTTTTTTTCATTTTTCGTAAGTCGTGGTGGTCGGATAATCTCATTAGGCATCTTTCAGCAGCATGGGGTTTCTCGAATTGGACTTACATATCAATTGGCAGAGTTTTTTCCATATTATCTTTCCCTATGAAGACTTGAAGTGATGTGCTTAGATACATGTTCTATTGATTAAAACCAGGTATGCTCAGTATTCAAGAATAGGATTACTGGTTTAATCATTTCAAACTTCAGAATTCAAGAGCTCAAATTTAGATTAAAATCACTAGTTTAAATTGGATTCTGTGGAATCTATACATTTTGTTTGATATTTCTTCTATCATTGCGATTCCTATCAAAATGGTAAGGCCACTAAATCAGCTCACTTTGGGTACTATGATCGTGTCCTTATAGAATTTGATCTTTACTCCGCTTTGATAGATAAGGTTATTCTCTCCACTTTAGATGATTATTTACTAAGAAAATTGAATTTGAAAGGAAGTCACTATTTTGTGTGAATTGAAAATGTACTGAGCACCCTCTGGCTAATTGCATAAAGATATCGTTTTCTCTTTTTGAACCTTCAAGGGGCATAATGTGAACAAGTGTTGAAGGGATAATAAGAGGGTTAAAGAGAAAGGAGGCAATCCAGACAAGGTTAATGTTGTGGGCATGGGGTAAGGAATTCCTCGAGTTGATGATATGGCAGGGGTAGTGGCCAATGTTCTAGCTATTGTTTTAATTTTTTATTTACTAATATTTAATATTTAATATGTTTTTGTTTTTAATTATTAAATTTTATTCATTTTTTATATTATTAGTTAATATATACTTTTTATTACTTTGTAATATATATATTTATTTATTTATTAAATTTATTCATTTTTATTATTATTTATTTCATTAATACATTTTTTAATATTATTGCAATTTATTCATTTTTAATTTTTCTTTGTTTAATATTTTAGTAATTTTATTCATTTTTAATATTTTTTTATATTTATTATTTAACAATTAATGTTTTAATATAGTTTTAATTTATATAATTAAAATATGTATTCATTTCCATTATAAAATATATTCATTTTTATTTTAAAAAATATATATAATTAATAACTCTTATTCATTTTTAAAAAAAATCAATATATTCATCTTTTAATTAAATTTCACTCATTTTTAACATTCATTCATTTAATATTATTTATTCATTAATAATGTTAAGTGTTTTTTTTTACTTTTTTATAATTTATTCATTTTAAATATTTATTCATTTAATATTTTCATAATTTATTCATTTTTTATGTTTTTTATACATAATTATTCATTAATATTTTTAATATAGAAATATATTCATATATATATATATATAATATTTCCTTAAATAATATTTATATAATACAAAATATGTATTTACATTAAATAATTCGTATATTTAGTGAATAATATTTTATAATTAAAAACTAATATTAATTAAAAATATTGACTAATTAGTATCGAGTAATGGACATTTAATAAAATGTCATTTTTTTCAATTGAATATATATCAAACTTGTGTTACATTAATTTCACACACACATATATATAATTAATGCAATTTTATTTAGAAACACAAACACACACATATAATATTTCTATAATTTATTCAATTTTCAATATTTATTTAATAATTTTATTTATTAACATAATATATTTAATATATATTATTTTTTTAATGAGTAAATTTTATTCATTTTTTCTATTTTTATTCAATATATTCTATTTATTATTTTTAAATATTTTTTCAAATTTATTATTTTTTAATATTATTTATTTTTTATTAATCTTAATTATTTTTTAATATTTTTTTGAATTATTCATTTTTAATTTTTCTTTTTTTAATTTTTTTTTGTAATTTTGTCCATATTTAATATTTATTCATACATGTTTATCCATTAACATTTAATGTTTTTAATATGGATTTAAATTATATAATTAATAAGTTCATTTTTATTTTAACATATATTAATTTTTAATTTGTTTAATAATCTATATAATTAATAAAACTTATTATTTTTTTTAATATTTTTATAATCTATTCATTTTTTAATTATTAAATTTCACTCTTTTTAACATTCATTCATTTAATATTATTTAGTATTATTTATTCACTAATAATGTTTATTATTTTTTACTTTTCTTTATAATTTATTCATTTTTAATATTTATTCGTTTAATATTTTTTTAATTTATTAATTTTTAATATTTATTTATACATATTTATTCATTAACATTTAATGTTTTAAATATGGTTGCAATACATATATTTAACATGTATTCATCTTCATTTTTATGTATATTTATTTTTTTTAATAATTTATATAATTAATAAACTTATTCATTTTTAAAATATTTTTGAAGTCTATTAATTTCTAGTTATTAAATTTCACTTATATATAGCGTTCATGCATTTGAGATTATCTATTTATTAATAATGTTAATTAGTTCTTATTTTTTATAATTTATTCATTTTAAGTATATATTCGTTCAATATTTTTGTAATTTATTTTATATAGTTTTTATTGACGCTTTTCAAAAAGTGCTGATAAAGATAGTTTTTATCATCGCTTTATATATTAGCATTGATAAAACTTATATTTATTAGTGCTTTTTGGAAATCAGTGATAGAACCCTTTCGATCTTTTAAATACAACCCTAACAGAGAATCTCACTCGCTCGCATCGTTCAAGCTCTCATGGAACTAAACCTTTACCGCTTCTACCCCTTGAATTTATCGAATGAATCAACCCTTTCAAAACTCAGGGTATGTGATTCTTTTTAGTCCTTTGTAGTTGATATTCCATCACTTCATCCTTTTTATTTATTCATTGACCATGTACCATAAGACCCTTATCCCCTTGGCCTATGGGTATCATAGTGGCTTGTCTGTTTACCATACGACCACAATTTTTGATTTCCAAAGTGTTTGTATACCCAATGTTTAGATGTTTTTAATTTTTCAAGTTTAGTAGTGGATCTTAACATATTATTTGTATAATTTCCTAGGAATGTTTATAGTTACCTCTGGAAAAGTTTATACAAAAATGAAAATGCAATTATGAAGTTAATTTTTTTATTAAAAATTAACAAAAAAAAGATTCCCATAATGAAATCACATATTTGGATTGTATTTCTATTTTGATTTAATTTTTCTATACTATATGCATGTATAAAATATATATGGGCACACATATGCACATATGAAATATAAAATTAATTATATGTGAATATATATATACACACACGCATGCATGTATCTATATATATATATGGCATATATGTGGCTAGGGGTTTGGAACAGTTGTGTATTTTGGGCTCGGGCCAATTTGTTCTGATTATAGGTTTATGTAGATTCCATAAGGATCGATATAGGTCAGTAGTATTCTAATAATTGAGTGTATATGGAAATCAATTGGCCAGGTCTCCATTTGATTTTCTCTCAATATTACACTTTCAATTAATTTTGATTTCTTCACAAAGTATTAGAGTGAGAAAAGACTATGTTATTAACATGTTATCAAGTGTATACACACACATATATCTATATGCATGTCATTAACATGTGATTTCTTCATATAATTTCTTCATATTGTTAATATAATTTCAAAAAGGGTTTGGATACTCAAAATATTTTTTACTTGAGAATTCAATAAAGTTATCTTAAGTCGTCTCTTGAGGAGGTTTCTAATTGAGTTATTTTTCACTTAAAAAATTAATTGATTCAAAATGAATAGAATTGGATTTATTGAAAATAGGTTTATGATGTAATCATTCCCAAAATAGAGCTAGATTTAGAGTAGTGAACTTAAACATGTTCAATATATGTAATCATTCCCAAAATAGAGCATGCATACGCTCAAATTTTGATAATTTGTTTACATATCAATTTACATGAACATTATATACATGCCTTATGTGTATTTATTTATTTTTTTATAAAATGAATATTATTGAACCTTATAGGATGGATATGAAATGAAAATGGACGGATGTTAATCATATGATATAGGAGTATGAAGATGGACTTAAGGATTTCATAAAGTTTGCAATAGATCATGCATACAACCCATCTCAAATACTTTTTCCATGTTTACATTTTTGTTATTCAAGATTAATTCATCTAGAAGAGTTGGAAGAACATTTGATTTTTCATAGAATATATCGAAGCTACAAATGTTTCACTAAACATGGGGAAAACTAAATGTACATACTGACTGGGATGATACTTCCATTTATGGATTATTTGATATGAATACTAGTGTAAATGATGATGGATATCATATGAAAGAAATGATAATGAAAATTGAATATTACTTTAATGATTGTCCAAAGTTGTTTGATAAGTTAAGTAATTGTGCAAAGAGACTATTGTATACTAGTTATACTAAATAGATAATATTTTCATCTGTATTGAAGTTATATAATTTGAAAGCTGGCATCAAATGGAGTGACACCGATTTTACAAAACTATTTGGTCTCTTTAATGATATGCAATCGAAATAAAATGAGCTTCCTTGTCAAACATATAAAGCTAAGTGGATGAAATTTTCAATGGGTATTATCTCTGAAAAAATACATGTCTATCCAAATGATTGTATATTTTTTCTCAAGAACCATTAATCAATCATAAAATTACATAAGTTTCGCATGGATTGATATAAGAAAGTGGAATCAATTCCTTTAAATTTATATAGAAATTTCCTATCATTTCAAGGTTTATATGACTATATGGATGTTAGGAAACTGCTAGACAATTGACATGGCACACAGTTAAAATAATTGAAGATAGGAAACTATGTCACCCAGCAGACTCTCCTTGGTGGAAGAATATTGATTATGAGTATCCTTAATTTGGAAATGAGTTGATAAACCTTCATCTTGAATTCTTTATAAATGTAATAAATCCTTTTGGTGTATAAAGTATTACTCACAGTACATGGATAGTTATGTTGGTAAATAATAACTTGAAATTGTGGTTATGCATGAATAAAAAATACATTATGTTGTCTCTGCTTATATCTATACCAAAACACCCTAGTAATGATATTGATGTATATTTGGATCTATTGATCAAAAATCTTAAATTCATGTGGGATACAGGTGTTAGATTTTATGATTCTCATAGATTTGAATAGTTCACATTGAGAGTCATGTTGTACAAGATGATAAATGACTTTTCTGTTTATCAAAAAAAATCATGATATAGCATTAAAGGAATGTTGGTGTGTCCCATTTGTGAAGAAGGTACACACTCAGTTAGGTTGAAACATTCATAGAAGACTGTTTTTTTAGGACATCAAAAAAAATTCCATGATTAAATAAATATCGATCCCGGATGACATCATTTGATGAAAATAAAAAACAAGGCACAACACTATCTCCACTAACGATTGATCAACTATTAGATAAATTAAAATATATTGAAACTAATTTTGGTAAACCTTTTTCAAAAAAACATGAAAAATCAGGTTGGAAAAAAGTTTAATTTTCTTTGAATTGTCTTACTAGAAGTATTTATACATTAGACATTTTCTTGATGTCATGCATGTATAAAAAATATATGTGATAGTGTTATTTTCACGCTATTAAATGTTTTAGAGAAAACCAAATATTTCATTAATTCTAGGTTAGACATGATTGACATGGGGATAAGGGAATACTTGGCACTAGTGAAGGGTGAAATATGAAATTTTCTTCCTCTAGCATAGTGTAAAAGTTCTAGAAAGATATTCTTCAAATGTCAAGAATATCATGTCAATGACTAATTTAAAGTTACAAGATCTAAAATCACATGACTATAATTTTTTATGTGATATTTAATTCATGTGTCTTTACATTTTATTCTACCTAAAAATTTACGACATACATTAACCAAACTTTGCTTCTTTTTCAAAGCCATGTGTAGTAAATTTATAGACTCTGTGAAGTTTCCAATCATGAATAAGTAAATTTCAGTCATATTATGTGAATTGTAGATGTTATTTCCACCATTATTCTTTGATATAATGATCTACATGATGGTTCACTTGGTTATATAGATTCAACTATGTGGTTCTATATATTATAGATGGATGTGCCCCATTGAATAGTGTATGAAGATTTTAAAAGTGTATGTCAAGAATCAAAGTGATCCAGAAGGTTGTATTCTAGAGAAATATATTATTGAAGAAGTTATTGAATTATATATCGATTACTTATTAGATGTTTATAGTATTGGTCTCCCAAAATATCATCACAACTAAATCCTTATGGGTAAAGGGATTTCTAAAAGAGATGTTATTAAAATTACCATTATAGAGAAGGAGCAAGCTCACCTTTACATTTTACATAATAGTGCAGAGTATTATCTATATATTGAATACAATAAATTAATTTTTATACATTTGAATACATTAAGGGATCAAGGACGAATATCAAATACCCATAATCAATAGTTTATAGGATTATTCTGAGAACATATTTATAAGGAGTTATCTACAAATCTGAATTCAATTACGGAATGACTTTGATGGCTAGTGAGGGGACTAAATATAAATATTATATCTTCTACAGGTTTTTTAATTAATGGTTATACATTCTATACAAATTAATAATATAAATTTAGTATGATTAAAAACAGTAGAGTTATGCTTATGGCGGAAGTGATGCATGTATCTGGTTCCATGGATAGAAATCTAATTTATATGAATATGTCATATTTTGAAAACATCAAATAGATATAAAAGTTTTATTATACAATAAGGGTAGATTTTCCATTGTAAATGGGTTGAAAATAAGAGTATAGTTAAAGTCGATTAATTGGGTTTCGTGAAGGTGTGAAGGGTATATGGATGAACTGTTCATGATGGCATCATAAGAAATAAAATTATTTTATATCCCAGATATAGAAAACAAGAATTGTTCAATTATTCTATTATTTACTAAAATAACTACAAGGTTATATGAAAATTCAATTGAGGATGGCCCTTTCATTGGGTGATCACAATCATTTCACGACAGTTCCATTGAAGATAGATTATTGTACCTTAAAGGGGACCACAAGGAGGGAATTTTGATACTCAATAGAGGATCCAAATCCCTTCAACATTTAAATAAAAAATAGAGAGTTCAATGAATATGTTAAATTGTGTGTTTAATATAATATAATTTTCCTCATAATATTATGTGTTCACTACTTTATGTAATCTAAATTAAATTTTTTACTACTTATGCAGATAATGTCTTCTCTACATTGTGATATTACTAATATTGAGTAAGAACACATGATCAATGCTAAAATTTTAAAATTATTAGGGACACATGAGCCTCATCCCAGTTGGTGAGGACTCCTTAAGTGCATCCAAGAGACCCGGGATCAAATCCAGGTGGGGGATAATTTCCGGGGGTACTGTAGCAGCAATGTAGCAGTACTGTAGCAGGAACTGTAGCGGGAACTGTAGCAGGCACTGTTTGGAACTGTAGAAGCCGGGAATATGCCCCCATTTGGGCCTTTGGGCCACCGATTTGGTCCCCGAGTCCTTTAATTCCTTCGGGCCACCTGGGCCTTCGGGTTAGTAAGGCCTTCGGGCCACCTCAAGGCCTTTGGGCCACCTTAAAGAGCATATGCAAACCAAACAACCTACAAGGAACAAGCTTTAGAAGGAGGAGGAACAAGGAGCATTCACCATAGTAGAAGCTAAATGGATTGCAAGAATGAGATGGTATGGCACCTGCCATCGAGATAATCTTGTGCATGCATGGGAAAGCCTAGCCGAATAGACATGCGAAGGTGGAGAGCTAATTTCACGATGAAGATGCTAGGGAGGAGCAGTTCCAAGTAGTTAGTCTGGGTTGTATGTAATTTTTGAAGCCTACGGGCAATGAATTACTCTAAGGCCTATGGACCATGTAATGCTTACGCCTACGGGCCTTGTAAGGGTTCTACCTCACCCCTTGAAAGGTGGATTATCAAAAAATCAATAAAAAATGAAGGCCTTAGGGCCATTGGAGGTAGAATTATTAGGGGATAAATATCATGTGGATGAAAAAAATAAAATATGTGTAGCATCACCAAGTTAACTAAATTTATCAAGGATATAAGAAATGGTATAAAATTTGAGTTTGTCTAGAATCAACATGGCCAACCTATTGACCTCAAAAAGTTAATGTTCATTAGTTACATCAAGTTCACAATGATAATGCATGTGCCAATTGATATAGATATGTGGAAAAATTTTGTTCATGAATTAAAGACAACCATGTGGAAAGATATTAAGGTAATGTTACAATATAATTTCTCTATTTTATAGAAAAATTGTATAATAAAACATTGGTTTAATTTTCATTATCCCTTGTAGAGTTTGTTTATTTTATATGATTTTTATAAAAAAAATATCTTAACAGTCACTGGAAAAGATCATAGATCCTTCTTGAAACTTTTGAAAAAGCATCATCTCATATATTCTAAGGGAAAATTAAACCCCCACCCTCCAACTACGTATGCACATGTTATAAATCGGAAAACATGGAAAGTTTTCATTAGTTGTTACGATGAGAAATAATTTCATGTGTATTGTAGTTGATAATATTTTATTTGATATCATTTATTTTTTCCACTTTGATTCAAAATTATTAATTTATGATATATAAAATGAGTTCTAAAAATAAGAAATGTGCATCAAAACCAACATACCCCTTACTATAAATCAAGGATGGGGTATGCTTCACTTGAAAATAAAATGGTATGTATTTTAAATATAAAGTAAAAGTTGTATGTGATATGAAACAACATATGTTCCTTTTTTTATATATATATTGATGAATCAGAATCCAAAGGAACTTCCATCCCACATCATGTGTTATGGTAGGATGCTTGTGTAAATAAATAGGGAAAAGTTCTAGGTGAAAACACTCAAGTGGTATAGGAATCATGTGTAAATATGACATCATAATAATTTATTATGAATTATAATAGTATTAAAAAATATCTATTTATGTTTTTATATTTTTTATATGGTTTATACATAAGAATCATCATAGACTGCACTTAAAAAACAACTACTTACAGTAGCTTTTAAGTGTCTAGAACAATATGGTCGATGGATTTCAAGGTGTTTCTGAGTCGGCTTGCTCTAGTTTTGTTGTCTTCTGTATTTCTGCCTCGTCGATGATGTAATTGTTTGGATCCCCGGGTCACTCTATCCCCAACTCTAACCTCATGTTACTCTTCTCCTCTCCAATTAAGATCTAGAGTAGTGATAATAATGCGGTTTTCGGATATGTGGGTATGCGAACGCAGTTCCTAGCACGAGCCCATCGATGATGGTGATGTTCTGATTTTTAATTGGCTTCATCAATGGAGATGTTACTGGTTTTTTAGGTGTGTTTGTTGTTTCTTCATTAAAACTTTCATGAAGGGTTTTTGGTTTCTTCTATGGTTTTCTTCCTCTTTGTCAAGGGTGGCTTTCTGTGGTGATGTTTGGTTATGGTGGCAGTCGTCGGTGTTTTCATGATAGTGTCATGTCAATGGTTTATGCATTTGATGTGGTGAGCTTAATCTATATTGGTGGTTTGGTTGTTTCTAGTTTGTTGGGGGAGATGAAGACTTGGTGATGATGTTTTCAGGTGGCTATGATGGATTCTGATGGGCTCTAGTGATTGGTGGTGTTTTGACAGCATCCTTGATGGTGGTACTAGGACAGTGACGATGGCAGTGGGTTTCATGATGATGGTTGTAGGTGATGAGACTTCGGCTAACATGAGTGAATCGTGATCTTCTTGGGTAGTGTGTTCTCTATAGATTTTTTGAATTTAAAATTTTTAATTGTCTATCCTCTGTTTTTTTATCCCGCGGGTTACCACACAACCATAAAGCAGCTAATTCAAAAACCAAATAAATATTGAATTTTCAGTCAGTCACCTCGAACATATTTCAAGAAGAAAAAGATGCAAGGAGATATATATGGGATGATGAAATGAATGTAGAGATATATAGATTCTTGAAAATATATTATTTTCTAGTCTGGTTTGGAATACTAGTATATACAAAAGGATCAAAGCAAACCAATAATGAAACAATGATCAATACATGAAGAGCCACATGACCCCACTAGATTTTTGGCTATCTATTCCCCTAAACCACCTGCCTTACCAGAGGTAATAAATTTTGGAATTAATATTTCTCCTAAATTTAAATCAAATGAATTCAAATAACTTTATATTAATAAAATTATTCCAAGTGAAATTGTTTGTGATTTATATCTATCAACACCCATGCATTTTTTATGAGGTGTATAAAGTAAAATATCTCATGAGACATGCTACATAATAAACAACCCCCAAAAGATCATGTGAAAGTGGGAATTGAAGTATATATTCATTTGATTGATGAGTTTCCTATTCTGTTTAATAATATAGATATTACCATGGTTGATAATGATCTTATAAATTTCATAGAATGGTTGTTTAATCTTATAAAGATGCATGAGGTATGTACTTAACAATTTTTTTCAAATGAAAAACCTTTAATAGTTGATAAAAAGGTCTAAAATGAGGTATGGTATTATAGATATAAAAATGAAGGGGATATAGAAGGTCAAATCTAGACAATCTAGTGGATCAACAAATAAATTAAAAGGACCATATGAGAGTACCTTCACACCACCAATTCCATTTTAATATATATAAAAATTACAAGTTCATGTGGATGCAACATTTAAAGATGAAAATATATCCTGCATTAAATATAAAGTAAAAATATATGAGAGGCCATTATAGACATAGTTGGTCTTGAGAGTATAAATGAGATTATCAAGATTGAATGGTCGAGTGTCTCAGTTATGAATGCATACATGAGGTAAATTTTCATAATTATTTTGTCCAAAAAATGATTTACTATATTCATTATAGTTAATAACTATTCATGTTTTCAATAGGTGTATAGATTACTACTATATAAAGATAAAACCCTATGAATAAATATTTGGACTCTTTAACCCCACTATCATTTATACAAAAAATGTTTCTTTGGAATTTGAATAAATTGAAAAGAAAAAAGGTTAACTTGGTACGGTGTTTGAAAAGAAAATAATAGATGAAAGACTTCTATTAATTCCTATAAGGCAAGGGTAAAACTCTACAATCTAATCGTAAAAAATATATTTTTATTTTTTTCATTACATATTTATTTTTTTAGGAAGCACTGGATTCTAATTGAAATCAATTTGGATACCCCAAATGTTTATTTTTTGGATCCAAAGCATTGATTTCCAAAAAATAAACTATACATGATGTCCATTATGAATTTTTAATACACTATAGTCAACATTTTATAGACGAACATCAAATTATATGTTTTAGTTTTTGTTTTAACATGAATTTTTTATGATAGGGCGATCTATAAATATCAGCTAAGTCATGGTATGAGTTCGGTGACTGAACACAAAAATACTAAGGATTTCTTCAAATGGAAATAGATTAAGGTATATATATATATATTATGATTTAACTGTCAAAAAATATATCAAAATAATTTACTTATTTTGGTCAATGTTTTTGTAGTGACTGAAATAAAATAACTATAATTACTGTGGATATTATGTTTTCAAATTTATGAAGGATTTTATATACCATCAACAAACTAGTATCCCCGAATAAGTAATATCTGAAGGTAATTACAATTTCATTTAAAAGATTTGTTAATAATTTATTTGTATATATTTTATCATTAATACTAGGAATTATAATAGTCTACATACTCAAAAGAATAATTAAATATGTTTAGAGATGAGTGGGAAGAGTACATGGTATCAGAATGTTTTTCGACATCAAGTTAAGGTTATTATATAATATGTGTGTGATCTAGTATAGACTATAACCTGAGAGATACATTTAGGACGTAAAGTATTAGTATCTTAATTCTCAGATATTATTTTTCCTAAAATAAAAATCATATAGTATTGGAAATATGTTAATTATATTTTTATTCTAATATTACATTTGTAATTTCCATCCAAATTATTTTTAGATTTGATCCTCCCATAATTCCAAAGAAATTTGAACCTTGCCATATATTTTTATCCCCTCTTGAGTGAGGCTATATAGTTGATTATACTACCCCACATTTAGTTCCTCCACTTGATGATAACAATATGGAGGTTTTTATTGAGGATGTTGTATATGGGATTAGTAGTAAAATCCTCTTGATAACAAGCGACAACTTTATGGGAAATCATTTCAGATACATTCAAGTCCACCTGCATCTATGCATGTAGTCCACCTTCAATTCAACCTTTTAGATACATTTATTAAACCCATATATCATGTGATTACTTCAATATTACTATTATTACTATAATTTTTAAAATATTATAAAGGGTATATTCTCATTCCCCAATTGATCATGCATTTTTTCAATTGTTCACTAATTTCCTTCCTTTAGGGGTTAGGATGAGTTGGTAGAAACTGAAAATTTCTTTGGTGATAAACCTGTAAATAAAGAAATATTTGAGTTGTTTATCAAGGCAAAGTATGATTAAGGGTTATGCTATAAATATTTTGGCATATCTAGTAGCATGTATGAAGCTGCTCGTGCTCGTGAGAGATTGGACATTAAGGATGGAGATGAGATAATGGTAAGAGGAAAATAGGTCGAGGAACCTTCTACCCAAAAATCTGAAGACATATTACCAACTTCTAGGGAAGTAACTTCCATGCTCCTAGCCTCATTATTTTTATTTTGTTTCTTACTATCTTTTTATGAGTTTGCAAATATATTTTGGGCCCTATAATAATCACTTCCACCTCCATGATGAAGAATCATGATGAATTCCTTTACTTTCACATTTGATTCAACCAAATACATGAAAATAAATGATATTGTAAATACTAATAGAGATGCCTCACCCATATCCCAGTATAATACTCAAAGTAAAACTGAGGAATTAACTATGAAGGAATTTGAACTAGGGTTCGAAGTTAAAAATTTTGAGTGGCCAGTTAATCTCTATAAGGTAATTTAGTTTAAAAAATTTGTCACATTGTGAAAACCAATAAAACGAGTTTGGATTGTTTTTAAAATTTAGTATAATGATTCATAATTCATTTGTGGTGTGTAGGAATCAAAAACACATCAATCAAACATATGATGTGGCTGGTTGACTCCAAGTGTGTTTTTTTAATATAAAATTATCATTTTAGTTTAAAACGTATGTCATATTGTGAAAAATGGGTAAATGATATTATATTGTTTTCAAAAACTAGGAAAAATCCATAATTCATTTTTGATGTGTAGGAATTCACCACACATCAATTTGATATATGATATGGTCGGTATGACTCAAAGTGTGTGTTTTCACATTAAAAGTGTCATTTTAGTTTAGAAAACACATCATATAGCCAAAACTAAGAAAATGAGCTTATATTGTATTGATAATTTAGGAAAATAATCTATAATTAATTTTTGGTGTATATGAATCATCCACACGTCAATCCAACACATGATGCGGTCGGTATGACTCAAACAGCACGTTTTCAATATAAAAGTGTTATTTTAGTTTAAAACCTGAATTACATTATGAAAACCAAAAATTTAGGGAAACATTTCATAATTCATGTGTGGCATATAGGAATTGACTATACATCAATCAGACACACGATGTGACCGGTATGACTCAAAGTTTATGTTTTCACATTAAAAGTTTCATTTTACTATAAAACACATGTAACATAGCCAAAATTGAGTAAACAAGATTATATTGACTTGAAAATTTAGGAAAAAAATCCATAATTTATTTTTTATGTGTAGGAATCAACCACACATCAATCCATAACATGATGTGACTAGAATGCAGGTTAACTCGAAGATTTGTTAAGTTTTTGAAGGGTAACTTGAATATTTATTAGGTTGTTGAAGGGAAACTTGAAAATTTATTGAGTTATTGAATGTTAACTTAAATATTTCTTAAGTTTATAAAGGGTAACTTGAAGATTTCTTAAGTTATTGAAGGTTAACATGAAATTTTCTTTTGTTTCAGAAGGGTAACGTGAATATTTCTTAAATCAATGAAGGGTAACATGAAAGTTTAATAAGTTACTTAAGGATGAATTAAAGATTTATTAACTTACTAAAGGGTAAATTAAAATATTATTAAGTTTATAAAGGGTAACTTGAATATTTCTTAAGTTACTAAAGGGTAAATTGAAATTTTATTAAGTTATTAAAGTTTAACTTAAATATTTCTAAGTTATTGAAGGGTAACTCAAAGATTTCTTAAGTTACTGAAGGGTAACATGAAATTTTCTTAAGTTACTGAAGGCTAAATAAAACTTTTCTTAAGATATTGAAGTGTAACTTGAAGATTTATTAAGTTATTAAAGGGTAACTCAAAATTTTCTTAAGTTGCTGAAGGGTAACTCAAAATTTTTGGGTAACTTGAAATTTTCATAAGTTACTAAAGGGTAACTTGAATTGAGATTCCAATCGTGTAATTTTACCAAAGGGTGGGGATGAGCCTCTAGGAGCATGTTTAGATGATCATGGTATGCCTCTCGTGGTAAGTACCCCGTAATCCTACATGAAAAATGGGGGTTCAAAACCCATGGGGCGCAGGGCATAGTAGCAGTACTGTAGCGGTATTGTAGCAGCAGTGGTACTGTTGATCGATGGGTACTATAGAGGCGGCAGGATACTGTAGCGGCGACAGGGTACAGTAGTAGCGGTGGGAACTGTAGCATCCAGGTTAATATTCACAGAATGGGCCTATGGGCTATGTAATGGGCTACAATCCCACTGGGCCTTTGGGCTATGTAATGGGTCTCCCTCTACCCAGTTAAAAGAGGTCTTTTCTTTGCTTAAATAATAAAATGAGGCTTCGGCCCCAACCTTTTAAAAAAAGTAAAGGCATCATGGTCAGGTATTGATGACACATCTAAGGGTGCATCCAATCATTTTCGAGAAGAGTCTCCATGTTCATTTTATGATTATAAAATAAATTGTTAGAAGATAAGTAATTAGGAAATTAAAGGTATCTATGGATATATGATTCATCATATTCATTAACACTACTACATCTACTTGGGCAGATTTAGGCAATTTATTTGGCTATCACTATTATTTATCCACGCTTAATAATCATACACGGCTTGAGTTTTATCAATTTTCTAGAAATTTTTAACTCCAAAAACCTTTATAATTCATCTCTAACCATAGAAATTTCATTCTAAACATATTTTTTAAGGTACTTATAGCATCAATTAATTTAATCCTCTTTCAAATAAACTAAAAACTTTTCAAAAAACAATTCTGCATGAAAACGTTATAGGAATTGTACCCATCTCATAGTAGGTCTCTCAAGCTAAAGAAATATACAATGGTTGTGTCCAAAGGAACCCAATCTAGGATGGTGTTGCTAGAAAAATTTTAAAGGGAATGGTGTTTATACCTAGATCATAGTAGGCCTATAAAGAGGATTCAAGGGTGGCTGGAGATCTAAGTGCTCCTACTGCCCACACCCATGTACATCTAGATACTCAGGATGGAAGTAGTGTACTTGGTGCCTAGACCCCTTATGCCAATTTTCACTAAATCACAACCCCATGTATCTTTTATTTTTATGTGTGTTTTTCTAATAAATTTGTGGAATCATGGATTTAAATTTTCAAATACATGGTTCTCACTATTTCTGATTAAAAACATTAAAATTCCTATGATTGGTTATATGAAAATTATAGTTCCCATAAAAACAACATATTATATTTTATAAATAGTTACTAAATAATAATAGAAAAGAACTAAATCCAATGTACAATTCGGTAAATTTACTTGATAAAAAAACATATCAAGTATTCAATTATGTCTTTATATTGTGTAAGTGAAGTTCCCAGTTAGTATCCAAGTATCACTTAGAGGGGGAGGGGGTGAATCGGTTATATCTTTTTCTTTTTAAGTTTACCCTTTTTGAAACAACCTTCACCTCCTGTTAAAGAGTTTCTTACCTGCTGAACACACACAACCACAAGAACACAAGATTTACAAGGTTCACTACTCAACAAGAGTAGCTACGTCCTTGGTTTGGTATGGAAACAATCCAGTACCACACAATCTACTAGAAAACAATCCTTTGATGTGGAATACAACGAGTAGGATATACCCTTACACTCGTGCAGCACTTTGAAAATAATCCAATAGTGTGTGTGCTCCCTCTTAGCACAAATAGGGTAACACAATGGATCAGTGCTTCTTAATGAGCTTATACAAATCAAATCTTTCAAAGAAATTCTTCACTTTCCTACCCAGAAGCTGGCAAGAACCCCTGGAGAAAAACAGCCTGCACGCCCACTTGGACCTGTGTGACCTATACCTGTGCGTCTTATACTTGTGTGCCTCTTCTTCTTCTTTCCTACCCAGAAGTTGGGAGGAACCCCTGGATCAAAGCAGCATGTGCGCCCACTTTGACATGCGTGACCAAGACCTACGCGTCGGGAACCTGCGCGTCTCTTCCTGTGCGCTTCCCTTCAGACGTGCTACCTTCGTGCAGCCTACACGCCAACACCTGCGCGCCTCCAACCTACACGCCCCTAACCTGTGCGCCTTCTAACAACTATCAACCTGCGTGCCCAACTCTCTACTTGCGCGCCCATAGCTCAAAGATAATTCTCAAGTGTTGAGCATTAATAAATGAGGAGGCTATTCGTCTATTTATAGGCATTTTGATGACTTGCATGACCTGGACTTGCGTGCCACAACCTGCGCGCCACAACCTACGCGCCACCAACTGCGTGCCACTTTCTTTCCTTTGCCACATTTCTGAAATAATGCTATTTTTGAAATATGACTTGCGCGCCTCTACAGCACTTGCGCGATGCCACTTGCGCACCGCCACCTGTGCGCCACCACCTGTGCGCCACCTTCTTGCCTTTGTCATTTTTTGGATAGTATGATGTTGAATTGTGTTTTGCCAAAAACACTTCTTTACTCTCTTTATCCTTCATATGGCTTGCAACACAAGTTCTCCAAACTTGAGATGATTGTAAAATACAAATCATCAAAGCATCGTCTAATTTTCAAGTTCTTTACAAAGTGAATTGATTTAGTTTTTTTGACAACAAAAGACAACACTTTTTAACAGCAAACTTTTCTTACTTCCTTATCCATCCAACTTGGTCCCAACAATCTTCCCCTTTGTATTTTGTTGTCAACCATGATTTATAAATCACTGAACTTTGTAACCTTAATCAATGGATTACTTATCAACAATTCTAAGCCTATGTGATCTAACTCATTGTAGGAAACAAGAATTATTAACAGCCAAAACCATGCTGTCCAAAAGTAGTGACTATGAAATCTCATGAGCGTACCTCCTCAGCCTTCTTCAGATCATATTTAAAGATTCTACCTGAGCATTCTTCACTTTGTTGAATTTCCTAGAAAACAACATTGTTTCCTAAAACCACTCCAACAAACAGTTAGAATAGTTCACACACATACATGCTGGATTCACAGCTTACTCACAACTCCCCCTTTATGCATGCTTCCATAAGGATAGATTTATAAAACAATTCTCCCCCTTGACAACACTATCCAAAGTTAAGATGAGAGAGGGGATAGAAACATGTACATTAAACTTGATGAGAAGGAGATTGGACACCCATGTTCAACCTCAATTTTGCAAATGGTTCCTTCGGTAACAGTTTTGTGAATATATCAGCAACTTGTTCAGATGTAGGAACATACTCTAGCCTCAATTCATTCTTCTCCACCTGCTCTTTGATTAAGTGGTACTTTATATCAATTTTCTTTGAGCGAGAATGTTGTACTAGATTTCTTTTAAGATTTATTGCACTCTGATTATCACAACCCAAGAGCAATGGTAGCTTTACTTCAACAAGTATATCTTCTAATCGAGTCTTCATCCACATTAGTTGTGTTGCAGCTTGAGTTGCAGCAGCATACTCAGCTTCAGCTGTGATAAGAGTTACTAAATTCTATTTCTTGGTATGCCAACTAACAAAACTTTTCCCCAGAAAGAAAACTCCACCAGATGTGGATCTTCGATCATCAAAATTTCCTGCCCAATCAGCATCAGAATACCCAAATAGATCAATATTTTCAGAGATGTCATACTGGATTCCAAAATTTGTTGTGCCTTTGATATATCTAAGAATTCTTTTTTTAGCAATCAAATGTGATTCTTTAGGAGCACTCTAAAATCTTTCACATAAAGTGATAGCATAGACGATGTCAGGTCTTGAGGAAGTCAAATATAGCAGACTTCCAATCAGCTTTCAAAACTCTTTATGATCAAATTCTTTTCCTTCTTCATCTTTAGACAACTTGGTTCCCACTTAAATCGGAGTGGAAACTAGTTTCAAATTTTTCATTCCAAACTTCTTCAGAAGTTCCTTAGCATACTTTTCTTGGGATAGAAAAATTTGATTCTTCTTCTGTGAAATTTGTAGCCCAAGAAAGTACTTCATTTCTCCCAGCATTGACATCATAAATAACTGCTTCATCTCCTCAGAAAATTTTTCACATGATCTTTCATCATTTCCAGCGAATATAATATCATCGACATAAACAATAACGATCAGTGAAAACTCCTGACATTTCTTGATGTAGAGATTGTTGTCAACTCTCCCTTTATTAAAATTAATCTTATTTAAGCAAGTATCTAATTTAGAATACCATGCTCTCGGAGCCTGTTTTAGCCCATATAAAGCCTTCTTTAACCTGAACACATAACTTTCATCCTTTCCAATAAAAAATCCAAAAGGTTGATCAATGTAAACTTCCTCGTCAAGGTCACCATTCAAGAATGCGGATTTTACATCCATTTGAAAGATTTTGTAACCTCGTTGTGCAGCAATAGCAATAAAGATTCTTATTTTTTCTAATCTTGCCACTGGAGAAAAGGTTTCATCAAAATCAATGCCTTCAATTTGTGAATACCCTTTGCAGATCAATCTTGCTTTGTTTCTTATTACTTTACCTTCTTCATTCAGCTTGTTCTGTAAAACCCACTTTGTACCAATAATGTTCTTGTTGTCCGGATTGGGTAAAAGTTCCCAAGTATCATTCTTCTCTATCTAATCAAGATCTTAATTCATAGCATGAACCCATTCTGGATGCTTAAATGCTTTATTTACATCATTCGGTTCAACTTTTTAATAAAGAGAGGTATGTGATATAGCATTTGTTGTTCTTCTTGTTTGGACCCTCTTATTTTTATCTCCAATAATGTTTTGAGCCTCCACTTGCTTCCTCAACCTAGGATGAGTTGTTTGAACTCCATATTCATCACTTGAGATCTCTGAGTCATATTTCTCTTCTTGAGTAGGATTAACACAGTCTGAATCATTATCATAATTGTTAACAAAATCTTCTCTATCCTGATCGACTTCGACATCAACATATTATTGTTTTTCTTTCTCAGCATTTTCAACAAATTTTGCAACTGAAGAATAAATAATTCTTCTTGTTTATTTATTGAGGCATCTATATCCTCTTCCTTCTGAAGCATAGCCAAGAAAAATTCCATCATCTCCTCTTTTCTCAAACTTTCCCAGGTTTCCACCTTTCTTCTTTATAATACATGGACTCCCGAAGACTCTCAAGTGTTTCAGACTTGGAGTTTTTTCATAGAACATTTCATATGGAGTCATATCTAAGTTTGTCCTATATAAACATCGGTTAAAAATATACACAGCAATACTCATGGCTTGCCTCCAATAATAATGAGAAAGACTATGTTCAAGTAACATAGTTCTCCCTATTTCCACCAGACTTCGATTCTTTCTTTCAGCCACCCCATTTTGTTGAGGTGTGTATGGTGAATTGAACTCATGTTGAATTCCATGATTCTCAAGATAACTTTAAAACTATTCATTATTATACTCACCACCATTATCAGTTCTCAACTTCTTCACTGAATACTCACATTCCTTCTTTGATTTCCTTCTAAAACTCTTAAACATTGTCATAGCATCTGACTTATGTCTCATGAACATAACACAAGTAATGTGAGTAAAGTCATCAATGAAAGTAATGAAGTACTTATCTCCATTTGAGTATTTCTTGCTCATTGGTCCACATATATCTGAGTGTATGAGTTCTAAGGGTCTTTTTGAGTGAATTTCAACTCTTTTGTGCATAGAATTAGTAATCTTCTCTTTCTTACAAATAGTGCAACATCAATCTCTTTCTATTGATAAATCAGGCATATCCCGAACATTGTCTCACTTTGATAAATTGCACATATTTCTCTGACACATGTTCCCCATCCTTTTATGACATAATTTATTTTCATCCACCACACTCATGTAACAAGATTTCTGCACATCACCAACTTGGAATAGATTCCCTCTTGTACATTGGCCTCTTGTAACTATATTTCCATCATTTTCACTTTTTACAACAAATCCATATTTTCTGAATATTACTTTGTTTCCCTCATCACGGAGTTGTGACACACTTAACAGGTTATGTTTCAGCCCATCAACATATAGTGTTTTCCTGGATTTCATATTTTCTTTTCCAATAATGGTTGATCCAACACCTTTGATCCTTAGATATTCATCATTTCCAAATGTCATTGTTCCTTCTTTGAAGTCTTTCACATTCTTCAGTAGCTTTAAGTCTCCTATCATATGAGAGGAACATCCACTATCAAGAATCCATGGATGTTCTCCTTTTGTAGCTTTCAAAGTAGTTTCGAAAACAAGAGATTTTTGTTCTTCCTTTTCCTTCACTTTCTATTGTGCTTCCTCCAATTTTCTAGCCAAGTCAATGTGTTCTGGACAGACAACCATGCACTCTTTCTTTTCAGACTTATCAGACCTGTCCCTTTTATCTTTTAATAACTCTGGCTTTTGAGAATTATTAAGAATCTTTTGTTGCTCTGGTAACACACTAAGGTAGCCCTTGGGAAGATGTCCATGTCGATCACATCTTTCACAAACAATTTCTAGTGATTGGAACCTATTCTCAACTTTCACACCAGTCTTCTCAAATATATTTTGAAATTTATTTGGTGACTTTCTATTTTGAACGGATTGACTTCCCCTCAATACTTGTCTTTCAAAACTTGTGAAATAGTTGTAATGTTGTTGATTAAACCAACACATGTTTGCGGTGTGTCTGAATCCACCAAAACACCAGCAGTAACCATAGAATGAATATTTTCCTTTGAAACTTCTATACTGACCGGAGTTGTGAACATGCTTCTCAACAGCCTTCTTAATAGAACTCTATTGACCATCAACCTTTCTATTTTCAATCGTAACTTTCCTTTTCAACTCAGATTTCTGTTCAAAATTATCAGTACCAAAAGTAGTAGAAATCTTTCTAGACATAGGATTTTTATGTTCTTCTAATTTTTCAGCATTACTGACTTTGGCCACATACATAGTCTTTCCAACTTTGTTCCTATTAGAACCAGTTCCATCTTTCCTCTCAAATTTTGAAGGTAAATTTTGTGGACCCTTCATTGGTTCATTCTTACTGGAACATTCACCAACTTCTAAGATAGAATGTTTGAAACTGACATTCATTTCTTTAGCTTTGGATATTTTCTATTTGAACAGTTCAAACTCTTCTTCTTTTGCTTTCAGTTTTACTTCAAGATTATCATTATGATTCTTTGCATTCTCAAGAGAATTATTCAGATCATCAATCTCTTTTTCCATCTTTATTTTCACCTCAGGAAAACCTTGTTGATTGTTTAATGTGGAAATTTCATTTTTCAACTTTTTGTTTTCCTTCTCAAGCCTTCTGATCTTCCTCAAACATTCTTTCAACTATTCTTTCAGTTGAGTTTCAAGTTGAGTTTCTTCTTCTTCAGAACTGTTGCTCACGCAATCTTCATTATTCACTACTGCAATAAAGGTATTCTCTCTAGCTTTCTCAGTAGATGATTTCTCAGATTCAACTTCTTTATCTTCTTCTTCATCTCTATATAAAAAGTTTCTTCTTTTTGATTTGAAGAATTTTTTATCCTTACCCTTTGAAAAATATTTATTTTTGTCAGTTTGTTTCTTTCATGGCCTTCTTGTCCATATCTCATCATCATCACTATCTTCTCCTTTATTATTTTGAGGACAGTTAGCCGCAAAGTGACCAACATCTCCACATTAAAAACATTTCAAGGGAAGTTTCCCTTTGTATTTCCTTGTACCTCTTTTCACATTTTTAGAAAACAAGGATAAAATTTCATCAAAATTTGTACATACCTCATCTTTAGAATCGGATTCACCAGCATCATCTTCAATAAGATTCTTCTTTGACTTCTCTCTCTTTGAATCCTTGAATGAAATTTCTCTATCTTCTTTTGTTTTGGTCTTCGTAGTCTTCTCCCTTCTCATTTCATAATTAATGAGAGTGTTATGCAAGTCATCCAGAGATAATGTCTCAGGGTCTCTATCTTCCAATAAAGACACTTTAGCATCAAATTTTTCTGGCAGAATTCTCAAGATCTTTTCGACAACTGTAGAATCGTCCAACATTTCACCAAGACATCTAATTGTACTGACAATTTCATTAATCCTGGTAAAGAAGTCCCCAACAGATTCAGATTCTCCCATTTTCAAGTCTTCATACTTCAGCCTCTAGATTTGTAGTTTTTGCTTCTTCACTTTTGTATTTCCTTCATATATGTTCTTTAACTTATCCCATATGCCTTTAGCTGTAGCAACACCTTTCACTCTTATAAATTCACTCTCAAAAAGAGATGAGAGTAATGCATTTTTATCTCTTCCATCATTCTCAAGGTTATTCTTATTGACAGGAGTAAGAGGAACCTTGTCATCAATAGCAGGAAATCCATCCATTGTAGTTTCAAGAACTTCATATCCAAGAGACATAAGATAAGGCATCATTATGTCCTTCCATATGTGATAGTTCTTTCCATCAAAAATTAGGATCCCCTTACTATTCACACAATTTATATTCTCCATCACAACTTCTCTTCAACCACTTCATAAAAGAGTAAACAAAGGGAACTTATCCCTCTGATACCAATTGAAGTTCCTAGTTATGATCCAAGTATCACTGAGAGGGGGAGGGGGTGAATCGGTGATATATTTTTCTTTTTAAGTTTCCCCTTTTTAAACAAAATTTGCCTCCTGTTAAAGAGTTTCTTCCCTACTAAACACACACAACCACAGGAACATAAGATTTACAAGGTTCACTACTCAACAAGAGTAGCTACGTCCTTGGTGTGGTACGGAAACAATCCAGTACCAAACAATCCACTAGAAAACAATCCTTTAATGTGGAATACAATGAGTAGGATATACCCTTACACTCATGCAGCACTTTGAAAACAATCCAATAGTGTGTGTGCTCCCTATTAGCACAAATAGGGTAACACAATGGATCAGTTCTTCTTAATGAGCTTATACAAATCAAATATTTCAAAGCAATTCTTCACTTTCCTACCCAGAAGCTGGCAGGAACCCCTGGAGCAAAACAGCTTGCGCGCCCACTTGGACCTGTGCGACCTATACTTGCGCGCCTTATACTTGTGCGCCTCTTCTTCTTCATTCCTACCCAGAAGCCGGGAGGAACCCCTGGAGCAAAGCAGCCTGTGCACCCACTTTGACCTGCGCGACCAAGACCTGCGCGTCGGGAACCTACACGCCTCTTCCCACGCGCTGCCCTTCAGACTTGCTGCCTTCGTGCAGCCTGCGCGCCAACACCTGCGCACCTCTAACCTACACGCCCCCAACCTGCGCACCTTCTAACAACTATCAACCTGCACGCCCAACTCTCTACCTGCACGCCCAGAGCTCAAAGATAATTCTCAAGTGTTGAGCCTTAATAAATTAGGAGGCTAGTTGTCTATTTATAGGCATTTTGATGACTTGCACGACCTGGACTTGCGCGCCACAACCTGTACGCCACCACCTGCACACCACAACCTGCCCGCCACCACCTGCACACCACTTTCTTTCCTTTTCCATATTTCTGAAATAATGCTATTTTTGAAATATGACTTGTGCGCCTCTACAGCACTTGCGCACTGCCACTTGCGCGCCGCCACATGTACGTCGCCACCTGCGCGTCGCCACCTGCGCGCCGCCTTCTTGCCTTTTTCATTTTTTGGATAGTATGATGTTGAATTGTGTTTTTCCAAAAACACTTCTTTCTTCTCTTTATCCTTCATATGGATTGCACCACAAGTTCTCCAAACTTGATATGATTGTAAAATACAAATCAGCAAAGCATCGTCTGATTTTCAAGTTCTTTACAAAGTGAATTGATTTAGTTTTTTTTACAACAAAAGACAACACTATGTAACAGCAAACTTTTCTTACTTCCTTATCCATCCAACTTGGTCCCAAAAGTAAGTGGAAATTCTTTGAAGATTAGTATATTTTAAAGAATAGTACCTCTTATGTTTTTTCATCTGACGTACAAGTCATTCTTGTAAGCCTGCCACATCTCGCCCAGTTCCATTAACCTAGGTGTCTTTTCATGAAGGTCATCAAGGAAGTTATATCAATGTTGAATATTAAAACAAAATTTTCAATAATACTTTATAAATAAATTTTAAATTAATTTCAAAAAATAAACTACCCAAGTGTGTGTCTTCAATATGAAGGTATCATTTTAGTTTAAAATGCATGTAACATTGTCAAAAATAAGTAAAATAGATCATATTGTTTTCAAAAAGTAGGACAATAATACATAATCATTTATGACATTTATGAATCAACCGCGCATCAACCTGATGCATGATGTGGCTGGTATGATTCAAAGTTCATTTTCTGCATTAAAAGGGTCATTTTAGTTTGAAAAACATGTCATGTAACCAAAATAAAGAAAACAAGATCAGATTGTATTAATAATTTATGAAAATTATCTATAATTAATTTTTTGTGTGAAGGAATTAACCTCACATCAATCTGACATACGATGTGGCTGATATAACTCAAAGTATGTATTTTCACATTAAAAGTGTCGTTTTAGTTTAAAATGCACGCCACAAAGCCAAAAATGATTAAAAAATATTTTTTTGTCTTGATACTTTAGGATATTGATCCATAATTCATGTTTTATTTGTAGAAATCAACCACACATCAATCTAACACACAATGTGGTCGGTATGACTTAAAGTCTGATTTTCCAATATAAAAGTGTCATTTTAGTTTAAAACATGCATCACATATCCAAAACTAAGAAAATGGAATTAGGTTGTTATAAAACCTAGTAAATGATCCATAATTCATTTTTGATGTATCAAAATTGACTGCACGTCAATCTGACACACAATGTAGTTGGTATAACTCAAAGTGTGTGTTTTCGAGTGTTATTTTAGTATAAAACGCACATCACATAGCCAAAACTAAAGTAAAATAGTTCGTATTATCTTTAAACTTTATGAAAATGATCCTTAATTCATTTATACTGTGTAGGAATCGACCTCATATCAATTTAACACATGATGTCTCCATTATGACTCTAAGTGTCTGTTTTCAATATAAAAGTGTCATTTTAGTTTAAAACATGCACCGCATTGTCAAAATCGAGCAAATGAGATTGGTATATTTTCAAATTACAATACACTGATCAATAATATATTCATGACATTTAGGAATTATTCGTATATCAATTTGACTCATGATGTTGTCGATATGACTCAAAGTGTGTGTTTTCAATATAAAAGTGTCATTTTAGTTTAAAACGTTTTTCACGTAGCTAAAGTCGAGAAAAAAACTAGGATTATTTTCAAACTTTAGAAAAATTATCCATAATTAATTTGATACGTATATTAATTGACTACATGTCAATCTGACACATTATTTGTATGGTATGACTCATGGTGCATGTTATTTTTATTTAAAACATGCATCACATAGTCAAAACTGAGCAAATGAGTTTTCATTGTTTTCAAAGTTTAGAGAAAAGATCCGTAATTCATTTTTGATGAGTAGGAATCGACCGCACGTCAATCTGACACACAATGTGGCTGGTATGACTCCTAGTGCGTGTTTTCAATATAAAAGTGTCATTTTAGTTTAAAACACACACCACATAGTCAAAACTGAGAAAATGAGATCAAATTGTTTTCAAACTTTAAGAAAATAATCAATAATTAATTTTTGTTGTGTAGGAATTTAATGCATGTTAATATGATGTACAATGTGATCGATATGACTCAAAATATGTGTTTTCAATATAAAATTTATATTTTAGTTTAAAACATGCATCACATTTTCAAAACTAAGCAAACGAGATTGGGTTGTTTTCAAACTACAAGACACTAATCCAAAATATAATTTTGATGTGTAGGAATTGACCACACATCAATATGACTCATGATGTTGTCAGTATGACTTAGTATAGTGACCATATCCTTTTACATATATCATTACATGATTTTAAGCATATTAAAGCATCATATTACAAGCTAAGGATCGTAAAGTATAGTGTCTTGGAAGACTAGGTACATAAAAATTAAAACATGGGACTAAATGTAATATTTATTTATTTAGTCTTCATAAATATCCCCTAACTTCTATTGTGCTCATACATCTTTATAGGATAACCTGGGGATAACATGAACAAATGGATTATCTAAAAAGACATTTAAGGGAATAAATATAAGAATAAAGCTTTACCACATGGGTTAGAAGGCATGACATAATGATATAAAAAGGCATGGAACATATGTAATAATAACATATAAATATGGGATCAAATAAACATGGATTAATAGTAATGTTTCAGAAACATAAAACATGACTTTAGAAGGATTCATGGTTCGTTTCATATAGAGGAGTACAAGTCAAGGTTAACCACCAAGACTATTGCACATGCTAGCACGAGTCAAGGCTAACCGCCAAGACCGTTACACATAACATCTCATGAGACTCAACTTTACCCAATACATTGGAGCTCTATCCGGTAGTATCCATCATAACATGTTCATTAATATGTTTACCACATATAGAGTCATACATAATCAATCATACATAAACATAAGGGTAACCTATAGTAAGAATTGGGTATCATAATCATGTCATAAAGCATAAAAAATATGAGTATTATAAAAATTTCCATGAAGGAAAGTAATTAGATCATGAATGGACAATCATAGGTTATAATAGTCATATATCATGAAAATTTATTTCAACTTGAAGTAATAACATGTAAAAAGATTACTTAAGAAACTTTAGAATTAAAACATTTTAGTGCGGTTAAAGGAAAATATCAAAGGTCGTTTAAAACATAAAAGGGAATAATCTTTTATATAAAACTATACATGAACCAAGAATGTTTTCATAATAAAAATAGTGGTTTTATAAAAATAATGGTGGCTTAAAAATAGATTATATAGCATGCTTGAAAATGGGTAAGAATTCGGAAAGTTCTCTTAAAACAGACTTGCTTATCGGGGATAATTGAGGAGGGAATAATTTAAAAACATGTATATCCCCGAAATAGAATGATTAATGGACCTTGATATATGAGTTTGGATCATGTACAAATAATTTATAATATGTACATAAAATAACAAATAACTTCATTTGGGTAAAAAGAAAGATAGAGCAACCCAAAGGAATAATGGAGGTTCAGGTAGAATATCTTACCTTAAGTATGATGGTGTCCTTTACTTGATCTTAATGACCTGAATAACCAAATTAAATTCATTAATTAATACTTCAAGAAAATCTTATTTATGTAATTTATTTATTATAACCTTATTAAGTTCATTCATTATCTTTTTGATGGGTTAAGAGGTTCAATTTCATTGTTTGTTTCATTGCTTTTCATGATTGGTTTACTTATATACATGTAAGGATAAACATGTAAAATGGGAATGGTTGTCCAGAATTGGAGTTATATGTTATTAGTGATCATACAATAGATTACTTGGTTATAAAATTCATTTGGTTATTTGGAGTGAAGATGAATTATTATAAAACTTTAATGATAATTGTTTTGGTTAATTGGTTGTTTTTTTATCACATCGAACACATTTTGCTTTATAAATTAATATCATGTGTATAAAAGATTAAAAAAACTTAAATTAGACATAATACATATATTATATTCTGGTTCAACCATATTGAATATGGTAATAGAAATTGAAAACCCGTTGTCCTTGAATGTGAGAAATTAACACATCTCGGATGGTGTTTTCATTTCCAGTATAAAAGGATGAGAAAGGAGAGATGATGACGAATTATTCCATTATCATGACAATATTCCAGTATATTTAAGGTACTGGAGTTATCATAACATTTGAATGAAAGAAGATGAGGAAAGAAAAAGAAAACAATGGAACTTGAAAGAAAATAAAAGAAATGAAAAGAGGAATTTACCTCTTGAATATATCTTCCTTAAGAACCTCTTTAGGGGATAGGATTTGTTCTTTTGAAGAGACCAAGGTATGTTGGATGTGGGATAGGGTATTAGGGGGATATTTGATCAGAATTTTTACTATGTACAAGGATTTATAAGAGTGAAGAGAAGAGGGGGTGAGGGTGGTTTTATAGTGGAGGAGAGGAGGGTTTTCTCAATATTTTATTCATTATTTTATTATTTTACTCAAGACAAGCAGTAGTATCGATTCTTGTGAAAAAAATAGTAAAATGTGAATGTGATTTTGAACCCAATGTTCTTACATCAATCATGACTCAATAAATAGTGTATTTAACATATAATGTATATATACAGCAAATTACCGTATTTTACTATTCACAAAAAAATCAAGTATTTCAGAAAGATCTCAAAAATTCACCCCAACCATTTTTTGATGTGTAAAATTCAAAAATGGACTCCATTTTATGAAAATAATTTTCTAAATATGTGAAATTTAATTTTTAATTAAAATCATAATTTACTTGGAAAATAAAAAATTTAAAATTAAAACTACTTTTCTAACAATTCAAAAAATTAATTAAGGTATCTTAAAATTATCATATAATCATAAGTCATCAAAATACTTATTTATGAATACATTTTAAGAAAATAATTTTTCTTTTAAATTATTAAATTAATCATAAAATTGTAATTAAATATACATGACTTACAAAAATACCAACACTATGATATAATTATATCATATTGTCACTTATAAGATGGATAAATCTTATTTATACTTTAATTGGTAAGGTTACTTATTCACTTGGAAGATTTACTATTCATAAAGGTCATATTACTATTCATAAGGGTCGGTTACTATTCACCAAAAATTAAGTTTGTCTTATCAGACTCCAAACATCTTACCGATCACAATCGTGTATGTCATATTTTTGAAATTCAAATAACAGAAGTGACAATATTATGTTTAAAGGTCACATAGTACTTAGTAGTTCATTGTGTTGTGATTTCATGTGATTATACTATATGACATAATCATAAGAAAGGAATTTGCATTGATTAAACTTTGGTTCGTTACACTCAGAGTGTGTGTTTTCAATATAAAAATGTCATTTTAGTTTAAAAAGTCTGTCACATAGCTAAAGCTGAGCTAATAGGGTTGAATTGTTTTCAAACTTTATAAAAATGATCCATAATTCATTTGATGCGTATAGTAATTGACTGCATGTCAATCTGACGCACGATTTCGACGGTATGACTCAAAGTACGTGTTATTTTTGTTTAAAACACACATCACATAGCCAAAAATGAGCAAATGAGTTAAGATTGTTTTCAAAGTTTAGGGAAAAGATCCATAATTCATTTTTGATGATTAGCAATTGACCGTATGTCAATCTGACACATGATGTGGCCGGTGTGACTTCAAGTGTGTGTTTTCAATATAAAAGTGTCATTTTAGTTTAAAATGTGCACCACGTAGCCAAAAATGAGCAAACGAGCTCAGATTGTTTTCAAACTTCAAGAAAATAATCAATAATTCATTTGTGTCGTGTAAGAATTGACTGCAGGTTAATCTAATGTACGATGTGATCGGTATGACTCAAAATTTGTGTTTTCAATATAAAAGTGTCATTTTAGTTTAAAAGGCATGTCATGTAGGCAAAACCATGAAAACGAACTCAGATTGTTTTCAAACTTTAGGGCAACGATCCATAATTTATTTCATGACGTATATGAATTGACCGCACATCGGTCCAACATAAGATGTAGTTAGTATGACTCAAAGTTTTTGTTTTCAATATAAAAGTATCATTTTAGTTTAAAACACGAATCATACCATCAAAACCGAGTAAAAATGCTCTAATTGTTTTCAAACTTTAGGATAATGATCCATAATTCATTTGTGTCGTGTAGTAATTGACTGCACATCAATCCGACATACAATGTGGCCGGTATGACTCCAAGTACGTGTTTTCAATACAAAAGTGTCATTTTAGTTTAAAACGTGTGCCACATTGCCAAACTAAGTAAATTATCTTGTATTGTTTTTAAAATTTAGGAGAACGATCCATAATTTATTTGTGACGTGTAAGAATCGGTCGCACATCAATTCGACACATGATGTGCCCGGTATAACTCAAAGTGCATGTTTTCAGTAGAAAAATGTCATTTTAGTTTAATGATATAATTATTACCAACTATTTGAGTAATTAATATTATTAATAACATGTAATATCATTAATATATCCTGTAATTAATAATATAGTTTATTTAGATTATTAATTAACAATATAATTTATGTAGATTATTAATTAACAATGAAATTAATAATTCATAATATAATTATTAATTAATATTATAATTTATAATTAATATAAAATTGACAATATAATCATTAATAATATAATTAATAGTATAACTGATAATATCATTAATATATTCAGTAATTAACAAAATAATTTATCAAATGTGGAAAAAATAACATTAAAATTATAATTTATTTATTTTTTATGTACTATTACTAAAATAAATATTGGCTTTATTACAGGGACACGGTTTTATACGGAGATTGATTGTTGTAGAAAGTGTGCTATAAGAGTTTTGATTTTGTATATTGGGTTGTATTTTTTTTTATTGATTGTAAATATCCTAGAAATGTAAATATTTTGTATGTAATTTTTGAATTGAAATAATAGTGCAATGTAATATTTTTATTTCAATATAGTTTTATGTAATATTTGTAGTCCGGTTCGATTATATTTTTCTAATCTGTTCTTGTGGTAGGGTTGTTGTAGGTCTATATGTTTTGCATCAGATGTCATGACTTTTATCAATGCTAACAAAGTGCTGATAAAAGTATCTTTTATCAGCACTAAAAGAAATTGATAATAAAGACCCCTTTTATGAGCGCTAAAAAACGCGTTGATACCAAGAAAGTCCAGGATCCGATAAAAACCGGTCCCAAGAAAAAATTATTAAGCAAAAGAAAAGAGAGTCAGGCAACAAAAGGAGTATTACAAGACCGAGAATACAAAACTCCATGCATATTTGCCTCCACCAGTGAGGAGCAGTAATCAGGGACCGTGAACGACCATGCCATATCCATTACCATGATTTCCTTCTTGGACAAAGCATCTGCCACCAGATTGACCTCTCTAAAAGCATGCGAGACAATCAAGTTTAGATGACGAACCTGATTGAGGCATTCAACCCACTTTGAAAGTATCTGTCAAGTCACATTCCGCGTTCTTGTTTGTAGAGCTTGGACCACAAGTTGAGAATATGATTCAATCCATAGCATGTTCCAATTATACAAAACAGCATACCTGATTGTGTGAATAATCGCCCAAAGCTCTGCTTCAAAAGCAACACCAAGGCCAGTGAATTGATAAAAACATCCTTTCACAAAGCCACGGTACGTATGAAAAACACCACCGCACCCCGATGAGCTTGGTGAACCAGAATAAGCTCCATCCACATTGACTTTAAGCCATGGACTGATCGAGGGAATCCAACGAATGTACCTGGTCATCTTCGGCTTCTGAGGCTGCCCAGAAACACCAAGTAACCGCAAAATCTGCAAGTCTGAAACACTATTATCCATCGCACTAGATTGTACCTTGGAAGAAGTGTAAAGCTCCTGGTGAATTTCCATGATTCCAACCCGAATGGGCACCTTCCTGTCCTCAAATGCTGCAGCATTCCGAGCAGCCCAGATGGCTGCAATCACAGCTGCAGCAGCCACCAGGAGGAAATTCTGCACCTGTTCGCTGTAGCAGAACCTGGACATCCTTGCGAGCAACTCCAGAATCAGGAACTGGTTCACCTGCAGTCTGAACATATGACCAACATACACCCACAGCTGCCTGGAATATGAACACTCCACAAATAGGTGTTGGATATCTTCTTCAGCTCGCATACAAAGATGACATGCTGATGCAAATATAAAACCAGACCTCTTAAGCTGATCATGAGTGGGAACATGGTTCTTGCAAAGTCGCCATATAAGATAATAGCGAGAGGGAAAAATGAAAAAGGACCTATATTTCTTAATCCATGCAGGTGAACTACAAGAACCCCCACAAGCCAAATGATAGTGATCCCTACTATTAAATTGACCATTCCTATTATGCTTCCATATTAGAGTGTCACAATCCATAAAAACATAGCATTGAAATTACAGCTCCACCTAAGGGGGTATCATGCTGTCAAATAGATGTTTATGCATTACAAACTCAGTAATGGAGAACTGTCCAACACCAGAGGGAATGTCCATACTATCCTGAAGCGGCCGATCAAGCCAAGTCGTGCTCCAACAATTCAGGTTAGAGTCACGACAAACCAACCACTTTGTGTCATTCATGATCTGTATGAAGGAACATTTGAGAGAAGCCCATACAGATGAAGCAAGGTAATATTTATAACCATTAATTAACCTACCTTTGAATCGGTTAACTAAAAAATCACCAGAAGTATCTTTAGAGATCAGACCCCAAATGAACTTCCCAATGAGCCCATCATTAAAACTTCTGAGATCCTTGACCCCAAGACCCCCAAATTCGATAGGCTTGATACACTCCTTCCAAGAAACAGTAATGAGTTTGCGCTCATGGATTGACCCTGTCCAGATAAAGTTTCAGACCAGACTTTTTAGCTCCCTGATGAGTCCCCTGGGCCACCGATAGAGAGAGGAGTAAACAAATTTAGATGTTATCACTGAATTTACAAGGCATACCCTCCCAGCCATGGACATCGCCTTCCCTTTCTAGCTGGTAAGTTGATTGAGGATACTAGAATAAATCCCCTCCAAGTATTGCCTCTTCACATTTCCCCAAAATAAGGGAACACTAAGGTATTGAAAGGGCAAGGACCCCTTTTTAACCCCAAGGACTCTAGTTATCCTGTTCTGCTTCCCAGTCGTAACACCATTGCCAAACACAATGAAGGATTTATCCCAGCTTATCTTTTGACCAGCCACTTCCTCATAATGTTGAAAAAGGGCCTTAATATAGGAAATAGTTTTTTTAGAGGCTTGCCCAAACAACAGAATGTCATCAGCATACAACAAATGAGATGGATCAAAGTCATTCATATCAGCCTAAATTATCTTATACATACCCATGTGTGCAAGATCATTAATACATCTGCTAAGATAGTCATCAACAATAGCAAATAAAAAACCAGAGAGTGGGTCCCCTTGTCGCACACCTCTGGTACATGGGAAAAAGCCCCTAGGTGTACCATTAATCAGAATGGACAGCCTAGATGAGCAAAGGATGGTGCTGATCAATTTGATAAACTCATTGGAGAAACCATATCTCTTAAGGAACTCCAAAAGAAATCTCCATTTAAGTGTGTTAAAGGCCTTTGATATATCAATTTTCAATGCAAAATTCCCTTCTTTCGCCTTCTTTCTCATGAGATTGACACTTTCCGAGGCAGTGAAAATACACTTCTGAATATTCCTTCCAGGAATAAAACCAAATTGATTTGCAGAAATCAACTCACCAACCACTCGACCCAGCCTATTCATAAGGATCTTACTGATCAGCTTAGGGATAGTATTTCCCATATCCACTGGCCTAAAATCCTTTATGTCAAGAGCATTACCTTTCTTAGGTAAAAGGGAAATGAAGCGGGAATTCATCACATATGGAAAGTAATAATGAGAAAAAAATCCTTGATGGCCAGGGTAAGATCATCCTGCAAGACATCCCAGTAAGACACAAACAATTTATTAGTAAACCCATCTGGACCAGGCGCACTCTCAACATTTAATGATAAGAGAGTTGTTCGAATTTCCTCCTTGAGAGGGGGGTGATAAGAAACTAATTGTCATAATCTCCAATGCACGAGTTGATGTTCCCCACCATTCTATGTGTATTAACCTGTCCATCATCAGGATACATCCCCTTGAAGTGCTCCACAACTGCCAAAGCAATATCATTTTCAGAAGTATATAAATGACCATTAATGTTGATTGCTTTATCCGTTGTTCGTGCTCTTTTCTCCCGATGCAGCCTATTGAAAAACTTAGAGTTCCTATCTCCATCCCGTAACCATCTAACATTCAGTTGATTTCTGATCAATCTCTCCTTGATTGTTAGAAGATCATCCAGTCTGTTATGTGCCAGAACTTCCTCTCAGGCAGGGCTATCCTGATGCTGGTTTCGATTCTGAACACTTGAAAGCTCCTCCTCAGCAGCCTTGATATCAGAATCAATTTTAGAGAAGGACTTTCTACTCCATTCCTTAAGACTAGCTTTGAGGTATTTGAATTTTTCAGCAAACCTCTGAAGAGGACTTCCAATCGGTTCAATCCTCCAAGCTTCTAAAACCCTTTCCCTGCATCCAGCCTCCATGATCCACCCATTATTAAACCAAAAAGGCAAAGGACCTGACCTTGCAACCTATGTGTTAATGTCAACCACAGTCGGGTTATGATCCGAGTGATGTTTAGGGAGTGTAAAGCCAGAAATCCCATTAGAAGCATCCTGATCACACATCTGAACAAAGCATCTATCAAGCTTGCCAGATTGCCTCCCACTCCACGTGTATCTGCACCATGTAAAGTTAGCTCCATCAATTGGGACCTCGACAAGATTACACTGATCAATGAAAATAGAAAAATCGGTAGCATCAATCCTGTTGAAGTGCACACCAGTTTTTTCCTCAGGCCTCAATATCGTGTTAATGTCTCCCACAGAAAGCCACAGATGAACCATTCGCCCAGAAGTCACCTTGAGATCCTCTCATAATTCCCTTCTTCTGATATATGAATTGGAGGCATACACAAATGAAACTGAAAAAACATAATCCTCAACACTGCAAGAAAGCAAAATACTTTGACACTTTTCCAAGCAGGAATTAATAAAGGTGGACTCATGCCGAAACACCCACAAATGATCCATCCCAATTTCATGCATGTCATGTGCCACAAACTCGTAGCCCATGGAATCCCATTTAAAACCTTTCCAATTGTTAAAGAGCAACTTTGGTTCAGCAATTCCAACCAGCATAGGTGTATGGGCCATAATGTAGTGTCTAAGGGCTCTGGCCATTTGGGGATTCCCTAGCCCTTGACAATTCCAGAAAAAGACCTTCATTGAGGATGAGTCCTGCCCCTTGTCTAGGGGACACCCTGTATCACCAAAGGTATGCTGCCTTTCCCTTTCCTCCCCTTGCCCTTCTTCCCTGGACCCTGCGGATTAGAAGCAGCTCCAGGCTTGCTGATCAAATCCCCAGCACCCTGCACAACAGTAGTGTCAACATCCCCAGTGTCCCCAATATGTTGAGTTGCCTGGACAGAGGTTGCAGCCTCTGTACTGGAAGGGCCAGCTTGCCCATGTGATCCGGCCACAACATGCACAGTGTCCCCAACTTGTTGAGGCCCTTGATCAGTGGCAGCCCCTGTGCTAGGAGACACAGCTTGCACATGTGAACTAGCCATAAGAGAATCAGCTGCAATACCAGGAGTGGTAACACCTAGGTCAAAGGATTGAGGTTCATCAACATCATCGGACCAGAAAATACCATTCAAGGGTGTGAATTTGTTGTGATCTTTCAGATGAGAAGGGTCACTACACGTTTGTGATTTCCTCCTGGCAGCTTTGGATGGCAATGTCTCAATGAAATTCCCCCCCAGATCAGAGACAGCAAAGGCCTCATCATGCCCACCACCATTGTTAACAGGAGGTGACAGATTTGTGACAGCCTCAACAATCTGAGATGTACCATGCGCCACAGAAGCATCCTGTGCAACAGCCGCAACACTAAGCACCCCAGCCTCCAACGCAGGCCCTTCCATATTAGAAGTCACCACACCCTCTACTGCCTGAGGTGTGCCTTGCACCACAATAGCATCCCGTGTAGCAGTATCACCAGGTGCAGCATCACTGGGCGCCCCAACTACCATCGCAGGCCCTTCCACCACACCTGTAACCTGGATAACCACCGATTCCTGCCCTTCAGGAGGTTCAAAAGGTTGACCAAAAACAGCCCCATCCTTCACAATCTGGTCCGAGTGCACAAGTGAGGCAGTCCCCACCATCACCCTTGGATTGACAGCTTCCTCAGCCTGGGAGTCATGTGAAGCCTTCTCCTTGCCTTTCCTCCTCCTACATGTGGCATCATCATGCCCCTTCAATTTACACACACTGCATTCCTTATTCCTTTTGCATTCAACCATTAGATGATCAAACAGCAAACAACCCGAGCAGAATTTAGGCTTCCATTCATAGACAATGTCTAGCTTCATACTATCATCCTGCGTTGTGAGAACAACCTCCTCCACAAGAGTGGCCGACATATCCACTTCCACCAATACCCGAGCAAAATGCCCAAACCACGGGTTGATTGCCTGCCGATCTAGTCGAATTGGATTACCAACAGCAGAGGCAATGTCCCATAAAATCCTTAGGTGCCAATAGAACCAATTCAGCCTACAGACCCGAATCCATATTTGAGCATGTGTTCCGGACAGTCATGGGGTCAAAGTTGCGATCCCACTCCTGAATATGCAAAAAACCGGGCTTCAGTGAGATGAAACCCTTGCTCCACGCCCTTCTTTTACACTCATCCGAAGGGAAAACAACATGATAATACCCCCTTCCCATTGCAGTCATACTCCAATCCTCAAAACCCCACACCTCCGCAATCCTTTTAGTCAGATCGTTGAATTTCCAGAGGCCTCACCCTTGGGGATCAGAACACGAGCAATGATTGAGTACCGACATAAGTTAGCCTCTCTTCAACCGCCTCCTGGTTGGCCGACACATGAGCAACCCTCCCCTTTTTAATCACCCGACCAATTGGAGGTGCATCAAAGGAGAAAGTTGGCCCAGAACCCTCCTTCACAACGTTCGCAAATTTCCGCCCCAGGTCAGCGACTTCGGGAGGAGAAGAACCTAGCACCCCAGGTGCTTTCTTCGCGACCAAAAATATCTCCCTATGGCTGATGCATTCCGAAAAGGAACCCGAACGATTACCCGCATTTGCAATTGCATTCGAAACAGCCGCCAGAGATTCCCCTGGATCCCCAGGTTTGGGGTTTTCACCCACCTCTCCCGTTGTTGCCATCTCTCCCAACCTAAAAAACGCGTTGATAATGGTGCTCTTTATCAGCGCTAAAAGAAACCGCTAATAAAGACCAGGGTCGGCCCTAGGGCAAGCCCAAAGAGCCCATGGGCTAGGGCAACACACAAGAAAGAAAAAAAAAATGCAAAGAAAGGGGCATCAATTTTACTAGTTTAATGTAGCTCTTAATGTATTTAGGGCAAAATTTTAATGTGGGTCTGGGGCAACGGAATTCTCCGGGCCGTCATTGATAAAGACATCATTTATGAGCGCTAAAAAAACACGTTGATAATGGTGCTCTTTATCAGCGCTAAAAAAACATTGGTAAATACTCTTTTTATCAATGTTTTTGTTAGCGTTAATAAAGGTCGAGCGATTTTTTAGGCGTTGGGCATGTCAGTGTGACAAATCTCATTTATAGCATTGATAAAGGTCGTGCGCTATGAAAAGCGCTAATCATTTCAGTGAGTTTTTTTTTTGCGCTGACAAAGCCTGTTTCTAGTGTTGATATATGTGGTTTTTGTAGTAATGAAATAATTGTTATGACCTTTTAGTGCGACAAGTACCCTTAGAATATTATCACATATTATGTCATGCGGAAAAATAACCATGAAGTGATAAGATATTTTATAAATATTCAAATACATAAATAAAAGTAATCGTGAAGTACTTAAAAGTTGGTTCTAGAGCACTAATTCCAACAAATATGATGATTGACCCAGTCAAACATCAGACCATTGACTCATATATTAAATATCTAAATATCTTAAATACTAACAAAATACAACATGATATGCAAATCAAATCTTCAATCACCTACTTTCATGCCATATCTTTACACGATATATATCCCATTATACAATTTAAGCGGCAGTATGAGAATAATTACGGCCTGCAGCGTTCGCCAAGAAGCCGCTTTTGGTGATCGCATTTGATTTGTCGCTAAAGGTCAATAGTGATCATCAATGGCGGCCGCTAAAGATCCATCCCTGAAAACACTTGATTTAAGGTTCAATGGCCCATGAGGGGACATGAGGGGGGGGGGGCATGGGCGTGGGCGAGGAGGGACCCCAAAGCTTTGCCCACTGGCCATGACAGATGCGTGGCGGTCGGAGGGAGGCGGGGTATGATGATGGCGGTTGAAAGGTGGTCATTAGACGTTGGTGGGATGAAGGGGGTGACAACAAGGGTGGTGGGGTGACCAGATGAGGTGTGGCGGCGGTGGGGACAACTGTGTGCTGCAGCATCATGGTGCACCGGTGAGATCAGGGAAGACAACTACAAGGGTGGGAAAAATCCTACCCATTTTCATTTTGGTATTAACGGCCGTCAGTAACGGTCGCTAATACTATTATTAGCAATTGTCATCGACGGTTGCCCGTTTCTACAGTGATATTCATTAATAAAGTTTATATTAATTGGGTTCGGAAGGAGATAAAAAAATAAATTGGAGGATCCATATAGTTATGAACATATCTCGTGTTTGGTATTTTTTTAAAAATATATACTTATAGTTTTTGACCTCGGTTATCATTTTAGAAAAAAAACGTTGGAAAATTACGTGTAGATATTTGAGCTTGTAGGGATTGGGCGGCTGCATGAACGTGTGGAATGTTGGCGCACCGAAATTTTTGACTTTGCCTTTTGCGTGTGTTCGGTTCCTCATTATTACGCTTTTGAATAAATGAAATCATCATAATAATTATACGTGCATTACAATCCTTAATCCATTTATCGTTTCTTTTTTTTACTTTGACTGAAATTATATTTCAAAAATGATAGTATTTTTTTTTACCAATTCTGTGATGTAGCAAAATCAGAATTCATTTATAAACCATTAAATAGTACACAAAATTACCAATAAAATCATTTTTCAGACATTTTTCAAAATCTCTAGTTTTTTTAAAAAAAATTCTGAATAGATTAGTCTAAAAAGGTTCTTTATCAGTAAATCCGCATTATATTTATCTATTTTGATATAAATTCAATAGAATCCTGCTAAAAATGAATAATAATAATTATTTTATTATCATCTGAATATATAAAGTTTAAAAAACTAATAATAATTAATTTAATCAAATTCGGCAGGAGCAGAATCTCGCCCAAATCTGAAATGAAATTTATTTTACAATATTAATACTATTAAAATTTAATTAAACAATGCCCAACCCTCATTTGAGCTTACTTTGTAGTCATTTTATGATATCCCAAGATTAATATCAGAATTCTATCGGAATACTAAACGATTTTTTAATTTATTAATTTCCACATATTAAAACACGATTAATCATTACTCGAACTCTATTTAACTGGATTGGATAATATATAGTTAATTGTTCCACTATTTTAATATATTTATATCAACCAAGTTTAAAGTTTTGAATGATTTTAATCTAATTACGTGTTATTATTTAATCCGGTTCATTGATTTTATTGTTGGACACCCTCGAACCGTGGAAAAACCGATCGAGCCGGTCCGTTTCGATAAAAAATGGACCGGACTGACAAATGATCGGGTTTGACCGATTTTACTATTCAGATTTTGAACCGCGCCATCTTCCAATTGAATGGCAGAATAGTAATTATAATAGTAGCTTGATCATCATTTTTCCCAGTGTTTATTAATTTGTTTTAATTCAACGCATGTCAAGAAAATGATTGCTAGGACGAACGACCAGCTGGGATGTAAATGGCGCGAAAGTCATTCGATAAAATAACAATAATAATAATAATTTTAATAATAACAATAATAATAAAAGAAAATTATGTATTTTCAATACATTGCCCCGTATTTAAAACGTTCGGTAATAATCATGCCCCTGCACTTATTTTCTCATGTTATATTTTGCATATTTATTATTTATCTATTAATTTGTTGACAACCGATATTATACATATTTGCTCTTAAACATAAAGAATCAAACATTATAAACTGCATAATCCAAGACATCAATAATATTAATTTAAATATAAAAGATGTGCTCATAATTCATCTAAAGTCATAAATCCAGTATCAAAACAACCAACCAACAACCTCAATCTATACAAACAACCAAACACAACAAAACATCTACACCGGTATAATATATCAAAAAAAAACTTTTATGTCTTCGAGAACTACATGCAGACTACTAAAAGTCCTAATGAGCCAGAGATGCGCATAAACATGAAACATATAATAATGGATAATTAAACTGAAAAAAAGCCCTCAAAACATTAAAAAATCTAGCACCACAACGATTACACTAGTAACTTACCTGCAAACTACTAAAAGTCATAACCAAGCAGAGATGCATAGAAACAGGGTGAAGTCCAAACTAGATAAAGATGCACAAAAACAACAAAATACATCACCGTAAACATTCAAAAGCATGTAAGGCATACATACCGACAGACAAAACTTTCACATCATTCACGTGATGCTCCCCAATAGATTCATTTTGCTAATGTAAATTATTATCCTGTTTGTTGCTTGCAATGATAGTTATAGTTAGTTACTACAATATTACTGAACTATATTTCAAAAAATCATATATATTTATAATTACTAACCTGTGTGTCAAGGAAAACATCTGATGCTGATCATATCTGCCTGCCCTTCTCATTCATCCATCATCCTTCCACCTAGAGGACTTACAAACAATGCACCTAACGAGATTATAATTTTCCTTTGTAAACAACATGCAATTATTCAGATATGCATCCAATGTCTCACATGTAAAACCAAGATTTTCAATTAACATGCATGCATGGTAGTAAGTCTCAAGAAGCTTCACACTAATGAGTAACCTTATACAGTAGTTGCAGTAACAAATCAAAAGATGTGTTGGTCCATTGATTAAGAGTCTTCAAGTGTAGCAATTCCACTATAAATGAAAACTTACTGAAATTTATACATCTTGGGTATAGGTTGGTCCGAGCACATCAAGCCTCTCAAAAAACTTTAACGCTTCCCCAGCAAAACCTAAATGGGAATCACTTCCAGCTACCCCATCACTCCCCACTTTAATATCTTAATGTGTGAACTCTTGTTCAAGGTCATGTAACATTACACTCACGAGGTTGTTTATTGTATTATGTACCTCTAAGTTAGCAGAGAGTCTTTCTCGACTACACGAATCATAGAATTCTCCATGTTGATTCCATATCTTATAATTCTTCAAAAAACCATTAATGATCAAATGGCCTTTCACAATTTCTCATTTGAGGTATTCTCTATTTTCACATTTTTCTATAAGGACAACCAATGTAATCGTTCCCTATCCCTTTCGTGAAATTGATGAATTGTCAAATACCCTCAATGTAATCCTCACAAAATCTATTTGGCAGATCAATCCAACTCTTATTCATGCCTAACACTGATAATACAAAAAAACCAATTAAAAAAAACAAGAAAATTAAAATCATGTTCTGATTTTGTTAGAATTGGAAGAAGTTATTTAGGAATATACTTTAACCATATATTTAAAACAATTACAAAACATTAAATTAAAAAAAACATGTTATTAAAAAGTAAAACATTAAGTTTAATAATCCATATGTTTTTTGATCAATTATGTTGACAAAGCTTCAAGATAGAGGTATGGAAGCTTTGTAAGTGGTACATAAAATCACGTGTACACAGTGGTGCCGTTTCCCAGTGTTTGCCAAAATTTTGGAGTCCAAAATTTGGAGGATGACTCAAGTTTTGTGAAAGTCAGATTTCTCGGGCCACCTCACGAAATATGGAATTCATGAAAGTTTGAATTTCATGAAAGTTTTGTGTAGAAAAGGTTTAGAGATTCGTGAAAGAATATTTCACGAAAGATAGATGAGGCACGTAGGAAATATGGAAAGTTACACAATTATGAGAAGTTTTGAGAACAAGAACGTTTCACAAAAGATGTATAAGGTGCAAAGGAAAGACAATAAGTTATGTGATTATGTGAAGTTTCACAAATGGAAAATTTCCTTGTAGTTTCACGAAGACATGGAGTTTCATGAACAAGTATGAAGAGTTTCACAAAAAGGCAGCAGTGATCTTGGAAGTTTCATGAAGGGGAGGAAATGCTTATAAATAGGTAGCTACCCCCCTCATTTAAAGAGATGAAGCCTTAATGAAAATCCAAAGGCTCTGAATTTACGAAAGTGTTTCACCAATGACTTTTCTTGCGTGAATATTTTCATAATACCATTAGTTTTGTGAAGAAAGGAAGTTTCAAAAAAGTTATGCAAACTTCATGAAAGTTGTAAGCATCTTGAAATTTGCGAGTTTCACGAAAGTTATGGGTTTTGAGAAAGCAGAAAGTTTTGTGAAGAATTGGGAAGTTTCGCTAAAGTTGAGAAAAGGGTTTCGTGAAAGTGAATCTTACGTGAATCAAAAGGGATTGCCTAGTAATTCTGTAGTAAAGAGGTATTCATCAAGTGAATTAAAGTAGAGATTCATGATGCACCAAATGAGGTGTAAACTATATTGATTCAAGTGATCAATAAAAGAATCTTTTGAAGGGGTAGTGAGTACACTTCTGTTGAGAGAGCAGTGAACTTTCAAATTGTGAATGTTAATGAACCAGGAGGGACAATGAGTCTGCTCCAAACTTTGTAATAGCAATGATCTTTAGTATATTTGGTACACAGACACATTGTCTGTATATGCTCCTTGGATGTATCCCAGTGTGGGTGAACAAAGTAAAATTGTTGTGTCACGTGTATGCTTTCATTTCTACTCATACTTTGCTACAAGATTCAAAGGGGGAATTTATTTTAATTTGTCATACCCTGATTTACCCCCCCTCTCAGGCTATTTAACCTAGCTGGTCTAACAATTGGTATCAGAGTGAAAGGTTTAAATCAACGTTTCTCTCTCAGTGGTTTCAATAGAGGTTTCTAGTTACAAATGGATTCTGATCTTCGATGGAAACAATTTTCAGTTGTAGAAAAATCAGATGCAACACTAATTCAGATCATTAAGCATGGATGTATTTATAGTTGCGATGTATGGTATTTCTATAAGTGTGGATAGTGGAGTTCTATCAGAAGCATACTTAAGAAAATTAGATGCTGATGCCAAAGGAATCAATGCCTTAAGAGGAGATTTATCTAACACAATCTATACAAAGGTGATGTCATATTAGTTTATGCATGCGATGGGTGAAAATATATTAAATTTCTATGAAGGTGTTTCGAAATTCATAGAATAAAATAAATCATACCACATTTTTATTACAAAACTTTACATTACATTATACACATTTAGCAATTCAGAAGATCTTTTAGGTTTAGTGTCTTAGAAAATAGGTACATAATACATGAAAACTTAAAAAATTCTTCTAATACACTTGAAAGGATATATCATAGGTTCATCCTAAGTACAATTACTACATCTAATAACCTAGTAACATACATTAAAGAAAGGTATGAGCATAAATCCCAACAAGGGAAAATAAGGAAAATAGTTTACTTTGTGATCTTGAGGAATATCAATAAGAACTTGAGGAAATACATAAAGGCATGAGCAATGGAAAATGAGGCACATCATAATAAAAATAACATGATTCATAACATGTAAATGTGGATAAAATATTTAAATGATTCATTCATAAGAATATCACAATGGTCCATCCCCAAGGTGTCATAAAAATTACTAAGGTTATTCACCAAGGTATCGTAAAACTTGTCATCTCTAGAGATTAAATTCTTTACCCAATGCATTGAAGCGCTATTAGGGTTCACCCTTTATATGTATTAATTAATGTGATCCAAATATTTCACAATAAAACATTTCATAAATAACCCATGGATAATAAAAGAAACAGATTTCATATCAAAATCACGGTGTTTTAGAAAGTGCTTAAAAACCAGATCCTTTTGTCATTTTATACCCACAAAAAAGGAAGGTGGGTTTCATGTATGTTAATCATAGAATTAAAATATGTCATTTTTTCATCCATGTGAATACCCATGGAGAAGATAGAGGTTTGGGTATTCACAAAATAAAATAAAAGAATTTCTTGATAAAAAGAGAGAAATTTTGAGACGAAAATCTGACAACATAACGGGTATAAAACATGGTTTTAGAAAACATTAAAAAGAGAGGAGACGAGTATATCCCATTGATAAATGAGTCTTAATATAGTAAAGGGATAGAATAACATAATATGTACTTTTGAAATACATACCACAAAAAAAATAAATTGAAAGGAAAAGAGAAGTTGAGAGTTCCCTTATGAAATTTCAGCAGCCTAACGACATCACTTAAAAATTTATAAAATGTATCGATGAGAAAAAAGGGTCTCTCATAATTTTTAAATAATATGGAAAATAATAGGGATATGGAATAACATATCACAACATAATAATATGGAAATTAAAAGGCATAACATAAAAGGAGTGCTTGATTAAAAAAGGAGGGTGGTATATTCCCTTACCTTGAAGAGTGTTACTAAAACTTGAGGATTGAGACCTTGGGGGCTTGAGGAAACCTTGGAAGGACTTCTTGGGAGGTAAAACCACCAGAGATTCATTGATGATGATTTTTTAATGAAATGAAATGAAGTAATGGGTGAGTATTTATAACAAAAGAGAGAGAGTTTTTTATTAATTTCCAAGAACACTTCGTTTTTTGTTTTTGAAAAACCATGGGCTTGCCCTTCATATTTTTCCATGCTATTGGCCACTTGGGACACCTATTATCATATTTCAATCCAGAGCAGTCAACCAACATTATTCCATCATTATTACATCATTAATGATGTCATTAAACATACTAAAAAACTCAAATTGTATTTTTAATATTCACCAAAAATTAATCTATTTCAGAAAAATCTCAAAAATTCACTCTAACCATTTTTCGATGTATAGAATAAAAAAATTAACTCTTTTTTATGATTTTTTTTCTAAATATGAGAAATTTAATTTTTAAGTAAAATCACCATTTACTCAAAAAATACCAATTTTAAAATTATAATTGATTTTATAATACTTTAAAAACTAACTAAGGTATCATAAAATTAACTTATAAGCATAAGGAAACAAAATATTAATTTATGATTCTATTTTTTGAAAATTAATTTTCTTTTAAATCATTATATTAATTATAAATTTGTAAATAAACATTTATGTTTTATAAAAATACTAATACTTAACTAATAATTTCTAAAACATTTATTTATTTATACTATGATATAATTATATCACATTACCATGCCTAAATTTTATTTATACTTCTTAGGTGAGGTTACTATTCCATTGGTCATATTACTATTCATAAGGGCAACATTACTATTCCAAAAGGTCAAGTTACTATTCACCAAAAAATTAAGTTGATCATATCAAAATCTAAATATCTTACTGATCACAACTGTGTATGTCCATTTTTCAAAATTCAATTCATAGAAGCAGAAAAATCATGTTTAATGTTAATCCTGTAGGTGTGGTGAGAAGGCGGGTAAAAAAAGAATGTTCAAAAGTTCAAAAAGTTTTTATATCTAATTAAAATATAAAAAATTATTCCAATGATCTAAATTGGACTAAAATATGTATAATTGACTACATTTAAAGAATAAATTTAAAGTATAATAATTATTTAAATGAAAAACATAGTTGTAAACTACAATCCAATATTTTTCACTATTCATCAAAAAAATGAAACTTCTTAGAAAAATACTAAAAATTCACCCTAAATTAAATTTGACATTCAAATTTCAAAAATGATTTTTATTTTACCATAATAATTCTCTAAGTATGAGAAATTGAACTTTTAAATATAAAAATATGTAGTTATTAAAAATAATAGTGGATAAAAAATGCAGTGAAATTACATAGTGAAATTTATGACACTTAAAAAAACATAAAATTATTTTATCATTTAAATTTTAAAAGGGGTGTTTCAATCATACAATTTCATTAAAATAATCCTTATTTATAATACCTTAATTTATTATCATAATTATTTTTTTTCTGAAAAGTACAATTTCTGTCTAAAAATTCAATTTATCAAATTTGTCTCAATTAAACATATATTTTATTAAGAAAAACTATTCTTAAATGTGTATATACCATTGTTGTTCATAGTTATACTAATCTAGATTTATGCATGCTGTATGACATTCTCATGAAATAAAAAATCATTATATGTGTTTTTATTATAAAACATAATAAAAAGTCATTGAGAGGAAAGAGATCCATAAATAAAAGAAGTAAAATTTTCGGGTCATTATAGAAAATTTACAGGTTCCATGGAACAAATATGAGGACCTGATAATGGACCCCAATGAGCATGTAGATGCATTCTTTGGCTGAGTGAATGTTTCTGTGGAAGACATGCATGGTTTTGGAGAAATTCTTGAAGATGTAAAGATCGTTAAACACATCTTGAGGAGTCTTCCACCTCAGTTCAATCCGAATGTTTCTATATTTGAAGATAAAGATCCAAAGGAGCTGACATTGGATTGTTTTCATAGTAATCTTGTCACACGTGAGATTAGAAATAATGATAATGAGTCTATGGAAAAAAGTGAAGTCTAAAGAGGTGGAATTCAAGGTTATGATGAAGCTCACTATTAAAGATATTCATGAAGAAGAAGAGATAGATGTGTTATTTCCATTCCTTTCCTCAAATTTACAAAGAGAACAAGAAAAGTTCAAAGGGAAACTTCCACTCACATGATTTCAATGTGGAAAGGTTTTACATCTTGCAGTAAGGTGCCCCAATAATTTTCAAGATAATGATGACGATTAAGGAAAAATTACTGTGAAGAAGTATTCAACCAATGTGAATGGTAAGAAAAATTTTAAGATACAATTCTTCAAAAAGAAGAATCTTATTTTATAAGAAAATGACAGTTAATAATAATTTGAGGTTGAGGAGATAGATAACTGCAAGGATCATAGAGAAAATACTATGGTGGTAGTTGCAGGTAACTATCAAACAAGGGAGGAAAGAAAAAATGATAGAGAAGTCAAAGTAAGGGTTGATCTATAGGCTGAATTAGAAGCTTCTCTTGAGGAGATAGATGTTTGGAGAGCCAAAATGAAGAAAGAAAATAGAGTGGTTTAGGATACCAAACTCTATGTACAGTAGTAGGAAGAAGAGAAGTCTAATATGAATGAAGAAATTGAAAATCATAAATTTTCAATGCTAGAAAATACGGGAAGAAACAAGATATAAGAAACAGAAGAAACAATCATATCTAAATGACAAGGATGGTATGAGGATTGATAAAAAACAAAAAGTTATGATGATTGATGTAAGACTAAAATTTCCCACTATGAGGTTGAAAATTGATTTGGTTAAAAATCAGAATCAGAAGGTTCAAAAAAGACAAGGAACAACCAGTCCTATAATAACGACTCACTGTAATTCACCTTGTAATAGGTTTTATTTTTATGGAAAGATGGGATATTTACAAAATGAATGTTTCACATCCAAAAGGAACCAAAATGAACAATAGAATCAAAGGCATCCATATAGAGTTAAATATTCCAAGAATGATTTCAATGGTCACTATTTCTGGTGTGCTCATAAACAATGTATAGGAATGTGACAAAGGAGAACCAAAGTGGTCGTAAGAAGCAACCTAAAGGATCATCGAATTATCCGAAAACAAAAAATAAATTTGCAACTCTGCAAGATGAAGTTGGTCTGTCAAACTCTGAGGAAGATCAAGAATATCATTCCAAAAAAGGTATGACGTCAATGATGTGGATAAAAAAGAAAAGATATGAGAAGGTAATGGTTGCAGAGATTGACCTTAAAGAATAAGATCATTCTAGTATATGGATCTTTTATAGTAGATACACATCCCATATGATGGGAAATAAGGATCTTGTTACAAACATAAAATATGGAAAAAAAGGTGTCGTCAAATTTGGAAATTATGAAGGCCTGAAGATTGTTGGCTCAGGGAAAGACAAATTTGGGGGAGATGATATGGGATATAAAGACGTCTTGGTTGTCAAAGGTCTTAGCCACAAATTTCTAAGTGTTTTTTAATTGTGTGACTCTGGTCATGCTATAAACTTTTCCAAGAATTTGTGCATAATCAAGGTAAAATACGGTACATTTTTTTTATAGGTAAAGTGCATGAAAGAGAATATCTACCTTGTGAGTAGAGAAGAGGATATGTGTTCTCTATCCAAAGAGGAAGAAAATAGGTTGTGGCATAAACGGATTGTCCATCTATTATAACTATTTATAGAATATTTGTTCAAATGTGATGTAGATAGAGATCTCACCAATCTATCACATGATCGTACCCACACATGCGATGCTTGTCAACAAGGGAAAATCATCAGAAAGACGTATAATGAAAAATAACAAAAATCAACCAGAGCGCTTGAATTGGTGCATAAAAATATATATGGACCTATCTCACCAAAATCCTTTAATGGTAAGAGGTATTATGTTTTTTATTAACAATTTTAATAGGATGGCATAGATATTTGTCATTTCCCACAACTCTGACATGTTCATTTGCATAACATAATATTGCATGGAAACTGAAAGGATTCCTGGATAGAAGATTCTGAAGTTTCAAACTGATAATGGTTTAGAATTCACAAATAGCCAAATGGAGGATTATCTTGAGAAACATGAGATATAGAACCATTTTTTGGCAGTGATAACTCCTTAACAAAACAGAGTGTTTGAGAGGAGAAATAGGATTATAAACAACACGTCTAGAATAATGCTTATTGAAAAGGACTTATTAGAGAAATTATAGAATGAAGCAATATTAACATCGGTATACATATCTAATAGGTATTTGTTGTGTATGAAAGAAGAAAATAGTCTGTATTAGTTGTGGTATGGAAATAATACAGCATTGAAATACTTTCAAATATTTAGAACTAAGTGTTTTATTCTCAATAAGAGGAAACACAAAAAGTTTGAGTCTTGTGGATATGAGGGGATATTCATTGGCTAATTAGGAAAAATAAAAGAATATAAATGATTTAATAAGTGGCTAAGAAAAGTAACCGAAAACAATGATATCACTATAGTAGATAATGAACAAAATCTTCAACAACACAATGAAAAGTTCATTGGTGACAGTGATGAGGAGGTAAAAAAATCAAGGAGAGTAGAAGTGAAAAATGCTGATTCAAAATAAGATACTGATGATAAGTAGGAGGAAGTCAAATATGTATATGAATGGAAGATGAAGAGTGAAGATAAAATTGATAGGAAAAACATCATTGGTGATCAGGCAACACCATTTCAAACATGAAGAATGAAGTCTTTGCAACTGGCATCCTTCCTATATCAGGTAGAGTCTAAATTTTTTAAAGGAGAAGGTAGAGATGAGAACTGGGTTTAGTATATGAATGAAGAGCTTGTCCAAATTGATAAGAATTATACATGGGAGATTATTTCAAGACCATAAGATAAGAATTTCATCGGGACCAAATGGGTCTTCCAAAACAAACTAAATGAAGATGGATTGATAATTCAAAAAAAATCATGACTAGTTTTAAGGGATACTCCTAGATCAAGGGAATTAATGTTGATGATAAATTTTCACCCATTGTGAGTCTTAATACTAGTCACTTATTCTTGTCCATAATAGTGAAAAATAAATTCAAAGTTTTCTAGATGAATATAGAATCCCTCATTTTTGTCACATAAACTTTCATTACATTATACAAAACTGAGGATCTTTAAGGTTTAGTGTCTTGGAAACCAGGAACTTAATACATGAAAAAAAAAACATTCTTCTTAAACACTTGAAAGGATTCTCCTTATGTTCATCCTAGGTTCATTACTGCATCTCATAACCCGGGGACATACATCAAAAGAAAGGGTGAGCAGAAGGCCCAGTAAGGGAAACAAGGGGAAACATTTAACATGTGAACTTGAGATACATCAACAATGTCATGAAAAAGAACTTTAAGACACGAGAAAGAAATAATGAGGCATATCATAATAAAAATAACGTTTTTCATAACTTGAAGACGTGGCTACAACATTTAACAAAGACAATCATTTCCGTTTCACCAAGGTCCATCCCCAAGGTGTCAATAAAAATTACCAAGGTTATTCACCAAGGTATTGGTCTAAATGGTCATCTCTAGAGATTAAGTCTTTACCCAATGCATTGGAGCGCTATCAGGGCGCACCCTTAAATTTGTCTTTATCATCATGTGAGCCAAATATATCATCATTAATCATTTCATAAACAACCAATATAGCATAAAAGAAATGGGTTTCATTTCATAATCATAATGTTTTAAAAACTGCTTTAAAGACATGATCTGTGTGTCGCTTTAATACCCACAAAAAGGAAGGTGGGTCTCATGTATGTAAATACCAGAATTCAAAATAGAACAACTTGGTATATATGTGAATACCAATATTGAAGAGAGAGCTTTGAGTATTCACTTAATAAAATAAAAGAACTTTAGAAAAAGAGAGACATTTTGAGACGGAAATTCTGCAGCATAACAGCTATGTTACGAGGTTTTAGAAAACATTTAAAAGAGAGGGGACATGGGTCACCCACTCATAAATGATCCATAAAACAGTAGGGGAACAGAATATAAATGATTTAAGAACATGGTAATGAAATTTTAAAGACATACCATATGAAATGAAGAACATGAAAGGAAGACAAAAATAAGATTTCTCTTATGAAAATTCGGCAGCCTAACGACATCACTTAAACTTCAACAAAAATGATTTGACGAGATCAAATAGGGTCTCTCATCATATGAACATAAAAGTTCAGTATGATAGATATATAGATCATACCCCAACATAATAAAAAGGAACTTTAAAGACTTGACATGAAAGTAGAACTTTGAAAAATGAGAAAGTTGAAAGAATCCCTTAAAAAAATTCGGCAGCCTAACGACGCCACTTAAAACTTCAAAATACTGAATTGAAGAGATCAAATAGGGTCTCTCATCATATGAACATAAAATATCAGTATGATATATTTAGAGATCATACCCCAACATAATAAAAAGGAACTTGAAAGACTTGACATGAAAGTAGAACTTTGAAAAAATGAGAAAAGTGAAAGAATCCCTTAAAAATTCGGCAACCTAACGGCGCCACTTAAAACTTCAAAATACTGAATTGAAGAGATCAAATAAGGTCTCTCATCATATGAACATAAAATATCAGTATGATAGATATAGAGATAATAACCCAACATAAAAAGGAACTTGAAAGACTTGTCAAGAAAATAGAACTTGAAAATGAGAAGGGTGAAAGAATCCTTTACAAAAATTCGGCAGCCTAACGGCGCCACTTAAACATTAATAAAAAAAATGACGAGAGTAAGAGAGTATCTCTCATCATATGAACTTAAAAAGGGAATTAATATTAATATAAAATAACATCCCCAACATAAGAACATGGAGCTTATAAGAAATGACATAAACGAGATTACTTGAAAAGAAAGAGAGAGGTAGGATCCCTTACCTTAAAACGCAACTCTTAAAAATCAAAGGTTGGGACCTTGAGGGCTTGGGGGCACCTTGGGAGGACTCCTTGGGAGGTAATGAGACCAGATCTTCATTGGGGAAGAGTTGGGAGTCGAATGGATGAGAGGATGACTTGGTATTTATAGGGAAAGTGAGGGGACAATGCATTAATGGCCAATGAACACCTCATTAGTGGTTTTGGAAAAACCATGGGCTTGCCCATGATATTTGCCCATGGTATTGGCCACTTGGGACACCTCATACATTATATTACTATTCATAAGTCGACCATATTGATTACATACATAATACATCATTTAATGATGTCATTAAACACCCGTAACTTAAAAAATGTATTTTCACTATTCATCGAAAATTCAACTTTCTCAGAAAAAATCCCAAAATTTCACCTTAACCAAATATCGATGTTCTGATTTCAAAAAAGAACTCCATTTTATAAAAATAATTTTCTAAATATTTTTAATTTAATTTTTAAATAAATACACTATTCACCAAAAATTTATTTTTTTCAGAAAAATCCCCAAAAATTACCTCAACATAATATCGATGCTCTGAGTTCAAAAATGAAATCCATTTTATAAAAATAATTTTATAAATATTTTTAATTAAAAAACACTATTCACCCGAAAAAACTAATACTTGACTAATAATTTAAGAAACCGTTATTTAACCATTTTATTGAATCATATTACTTAATCAAGGTGCCTAGATTATATTAATGCTTTATTTAAGTGAGATTACTAATCCATTTGGTCACATTACTAATCCTAAGCATAAAATCACTATTCATAATTTACTATTCATCAAAAATTAAGTTGATCTTATTAGACTCTAAATTTCGTACTGAACATAATTTTAGAAGACCATTTTTTGAAAATCATTACACATTTTTAATTTTTTAAGGTTTACATAAACATTTTTTTAAAATATACTTTCTCTAAAATTCACCAAAAATATGCATACTATATTTATCCGGACATTTGAAAATTCATAAACTTCATCATAAGAAGAAATCAAAATTTTTATTTAAAACAAAGGATTACACAAGGCAGTTACGGTCTCCTTACATAGCCCCTTATCACACCAGCATAGGACCTAAGTGTAAGGTGTGCTAAGGTGAGAGAATCCGAGGGAGGCTCGGCCAACATCGCACGAGTAGTAATTTCTATCAGTTTGAACTTCTCGCGAAGGTGATTCCGTTCTAGCTTCACACGATGAAGTTCGGCTTGGGTTTGGTCCAGAGCAAAGCCCGGTGGTGCTACCTATTTCCCAAGTTCCGTTAGATGGGCTTCGATCGGTCCAAGACTACTGGGTGAGGCCATCGAATATTCTTTCTATATTAATTAACCAAGATCACTTGTATTTAGAGACAAAAGTCACAACATTCAGTTTTCAACGGTCATACTGACTAACGGTCATATAATAATCAAAACCCAACAGTCTCATTTTAATTATACTCATGTTATCCAATGAAACAGTTTTGTTGAGTATAAAAAAAATAAAATAACACACAAAATTAGGAAATAAGATTTATTCAAAATTTCAGGTCGTTACAATGAACATTAAATTGACATTTCTGAATGGAGCCCTAGAAAAAGAAGTGTAAATTGAGAAACAAGATGAATTTCTTGTCCACGAATATGAGAACAAATTTTTTCAGCTGAATAAGGAATTATATGGATTAAAGAAGGCATTGAGAGCATGGTATTCAAGAATTGATTAATATTTAAAGAACAGTTTTCAGCATAGTGGAGTTGATTACAATCTTTATATCAATAATGGAAGTTATCAAAGGATGATGGTGTTGGTGTATGTCGATGAAATAATATTTGGTAGATTAGATGAAACATAGTACAAACCATTCTTAGAATTCATGAAAAGTGATTTCAAAATGTCAATGATTGGCGAACTATCATTTTTACTTGGTTTATAGGTGATGCATGAAAGAAATGACACTTTCATTTCTTAATCCAAATATTCCAAGGAGGTTATGAGAAGATTTAGAATGTATAATTCCAAGAAAATAAAAAATCTGGTGGCTATTCAGATGAAACTGTCATGAGATGATGAATGAAAAGTGGTTAATGCCACAAAATGTAGGCAGATCATTGGTAGTCTATTGTACTTAACAACAACATGACTCGATATTGTTTTTTCCACATTCCAAGTAGAATAGTATCAAAGTAATCCCAAGGAAATCCACTTTCAATAAAAATAATATTTCGATATATCAAGGGCATGGTGGATTTTGGTTTTCTATACAATAAAACATCTCATTAAGAGTTATTATGATATAAAGATATAGATTGGGCTGATTCAATAGATAATAGAAAATCAATGTTAGGTGGTGCATTCTATCTTTCTGGATTATGTATTTCTTGACTAATCAAGAAATATGATTATATTTTCTTGAGCATCGTAAAAGATGAATATATTGTGACTACTCATATTTTCATGAAATTATTGTGGATGAAGAAACAACCTAATGATATGGGAGTTGAATTAAAGTCTATGATCAGAATCTATTTCAATAATTCAAGTACTATAAATCTCAGAAAAAATCCAGTCTATCACTCACAGATGAAGCATATCGAAATCAAGTATCATTTTATCAAGGATAAGTTGGAGCATGGGCTTTTAAAGTTGGAGTATATGACTACAAAATTACAATTTGTAGATATTCTAATGAAGGCCTTACCCAAATAAGTGTTTAAAAAACATCAGATGGATCTTGGAGATCAGTCAACTCCCCACACTTGAACAAGTGTGTACATGGGACCCCCTCTCCCTAAGGTATGGTGTGTTTTTCCCTCATGTGCTGATATGTTTTCTTTATAATGTTGCATCCACAAAGGAGTGACCTTTGGTTTCATTGAAAAATGGGGAGAAAATATCATTATTAAGATAGGGGATAAGGTGATAGGATTAAGAAAAGATGGGAGCTGATAGAGGAGAAGCTAATAGACAGACCAATAAATTTGGGGGATTTTTAAATATAACAATGGTAAAGATGATCAATCAAAGGTTATATATCACAATAGTTGGAGTTTTTGATGAAAACAATTGACTATTTTGGTAATGAATTGATTCATTGATGAAAATTTCATGATGATCTTATTTATTATTCCAATCACTACTTATATGGGCTTAGAGTGTGTGTTGAGTAAATCATTGATCGCTATCAAGAATCACAAGAAGAAAATTCTGGTATAAGATGGAAGATATTTAAAGTGGTATCAATGGGTGTAGAGTTGTCAAAAAACCCAAATGGGGGGATTGTTGGGAAAAAAATCCCTCAAATTAAATTTGAAGTGTTTTTGGGTTGATTATGTTTGTTGAAAAAGCTATTTGATAAGGTTAGTTATGGAGTTACAGTGTGATTGTTGATCAATTATGTTGAAAAAGCTTCAATATAGAGGTATGTAAGCTCTGTAAGTGGTATATATGTTGGGAAAAAATCCCTCAAAGTAAGTGTTTTTGGGTTGCTTGTGTTCATTGAAAAAGCTGGTTGACAATATTCCATCACGGTTGTTTCTAAATCAAGGTGTTTTTGAAGGTGGTGAGGTTTCCCAATGTTTTCCATTTTTTGAGCCTTAAAATCAAGATTTTTTTTAAAATTAAGGATTCCTGCATAGAAAGTGGGTAGACCACATAGATACTAAATAATTTTGTGGTAAAATGAACCACATAGTAATTCCACTATGTGAACTACATAGGGAGTTTTCAGAACTACAAAGAAAAATTTAGATTTTTGCATAACAGATGTGCTATGAGAACCATAAAGGAGGCGTGTAGTTTTTGGTTGAAGGTGGTGTATTAAATACCGTCATAATGGTTTTTCATTTTTGAGTGAAGGCAGTGATTTTAAGGAAACCATAAAGTTTTTTTCATTTTCGAATGAAGGCAATGTTTTAAAGGCCGCTGCAAAAGAATAATTCTCTATTCGAACCACATAACTAGAGAAGTACGCGGTGATGGATGATCCAAAATGGTGTCTTTGGTAATTATTATTAGAGGGATTTTCAGATCTATTTTAATATATAAAGTACCCCTTATCATATCATTTAAGAGAGATAATTTCATTATATAGGTTTATCATTGGAAGAATTCAGCTAAGTCTGAAAGTGGTTTGAGAAGGAGGTATTCTATGAAGGAGGTGGTTCATAAAGGTTCATCTTGTGAATGAGGATGTCTACAAAGCAAGATCAATTCGTGGAAGGTATTTGATATGAATTGTAGTTCATAAAGGAAAAGGGGACCATGAAGCACTTATGCTATATGGTGCAAGGTTTTCATGAAGGATTTAAATATGTTTGTGTAGGAACAAAGTCAGTTCATGAAAGATATATTTATAAGGAAATCACCATGCAGTGAAGTGTATTTAATCTATCAAGTGAAAATAGATATTTCTTCCACAATTATGTGTGAAATAATTTTTAGGTGTTTCAAATCAACAAAATAATTATCTGAAGGACAAGTGTTCACACTTTAGTTGAGAGAATAGTGAGATTTCAAATTGTGATTGGTTGTAAATCAGGAGGGATAGTGAGTCCGATTATAACTTTATAATAGAAGCATGCCTTAGTGGATTTGGTACATAGACACATTAACTTTTTATGTTCCTTGGACATATCATTTTGTGAGTGAACAAAGTAAAAGTGTTGTGTATCGTGCATTCTTTCATTATGTTCATACATTTCTACGGGTAAGGGAGAGAATATTTTTTTGTTTAATGATGAAATAATATTTGAATAGATAGTTGTTTTAATCTTTAATACCCTGATTCACCCCCTATCAGGGTATTTATCCTAGTTAGGATAATGATAGAAAATTATGCGTACAAGGTGGAACCATTTTCCCCTGTTTGCTAAATTTTTGGGATCCAAAATTTAGAGGATGACTCAAGTTTTATGAAATTTGGATTTCCAGGTCTATCTCATGACAATACAAAAAAGGCATGGAATTCATGAAATTTTAGTTCTTCATGAAAGTTTTATGTCACAAAGGTTTATATATTTGTGAAATAATGTTTCAAGAAATATGGATGAGGCATGATGGAAAGATGGTAAGTTATGCAATTAAGAGAAGTTTCATGAAAAAGAATTTTTTTCAAAAGATGGTTGAGACATGAAGTAAAGACACTAATTTACATGATTACGAGAAGTTTTGTGAATGGGAAATTTCCCTAAAGTTTCACAAAGACAGGGAGTTTCAAGAACACGTATGAAGAGTTTCAAAAAAAGGTGGTGACATTATTGGAAGTTTCATTAAGGGGAGAAAATGTCTATAAATAGGTTTCTACCCCCTCATTTTAAGAGAGGAAGACATAATGAAAATCCAAAGACTCTAAATTTTCAAAAGTGTTCCACAAAGTATTTTTCTTGTTTGAAGGTTTTCATATGACCACCAATTTCATGAAGAACGAAAGTTTCAAAAAAGTTATGTAATCTTCACAAAAGTTGTAAGCTTCATGTAAGATGTGAGTTTTTCAAAATTTGTGAGTTTTTTAAAAGTTGCGTGTTTTGAAAAGGTATAATGTTTTGCAACAAATTGGATAGTTTTTAAAAAATTGACAAAGGTGTTTCGAAAAAGTTAGTCTTATGAGAATTAAAAGGGATTTCCCATTAATTATTTGGTAAGGAGGTATTCATCAAGTGAATGAAAGTAGAGATTCATGATGCACGAAATTAGGTGTAAAGTATATTGATTCAAGTGATCAGTGGAAAAATATTATGAAGTACCAGTGAACACACTTCAGTTGAGAGAGTAGTGATCTTTAAAATTATGAATGGTAGTGAACCAGGAGGGATATTGAGTCCACTTAGAAATTTGTAATAGCAGTGCGCTTTAGTGGATTTTTTACATTGTCACATTGAATGTATATTCTCCTTGGATGTATCCTAGTGTAGGTAAACTAAGTAAAATTGTTGTGTCTCATGCATTCTTTCATTTCTACTCATACTTTTCTACAAGAAAGGGAGAGAAGAGTGTTTTGTTTGATGATGAAGCATGATCTGAAGGGGCAGTAATTTTAATATGTCATACCCTAATTCACCCCCTCTTAGGTTATTTAACCTAGTTTGGATAACAAAATTAACAAAATATCAAATAAAAATTTAACAAATTTCAATAGAAAACTAAGAACTAACTAAAAATAATGCATAATATCATTTGAAAAAGTCTTTTTGAAAAACAAATTCAATACCAATATAACATTGTCATAGTAATGAAAAATCATTCAAAAATTAACCAATATTTAAACCAAAAATTTAAATCAAGTGCAATAATCTGATGATTTTTTTTCAATTTACATTTAACTATAAAAACCAATGATATTAAAATCATCAAAATAAATTAAGTCCAAAAACTGTTTGAATAAAAAAAAATTAGCTCAAAATTAAGACATAACTATTTTTTTTTAAATTTCACTAAAAAATTAAGACCTAACTAAAAATAATATTTCATATCAATTGAAAAAAATACCTATGTAAAAAACTCAATAATTATATAACATTTTCATAATAATGAATAATCATTCCAAAAAATAATCAATATTTAAACCAACAATTGAAATTTAATGTAACAATTGGGTGAATAAAAAAATTTTCAATTAAAATTTAAGAACTAAAAAAATAAAAAACAATAAAAAAAAAAAAAAATTTAGTACAAAATATGATTGAAAAAAATCAATTCAAATTTTATAGATAAATTTTCACCATGTGTAATTGGTGTGTGCAATGCAGATACCACTTAAGAAAATTAAAAAATTTAAACAGTAACTTGAAAATTTAAAATACCTATTTAACCAAAAGTAGTATGATGTGGATCCACTAATAGTAGGGTTGGAATTAATATGCATTAGATATGCTGAAGCAACTATAGGGTAGCACAAGAATGGGGCTACAGCGGATCTAAAAGGGAGATTAGGGTTTTTGGTTGGGTGATTGGGGTGAAAGGGGAGAGGGGAATTGAAGTGGCATGCCAAAGGTGAGTATATGTCGATGAAAGTTATGGGGAGACATTGTGAGGGTTGATAGACAGGGGGTCATGAGGGTTGGTGTCGGTGTTGTGAGCAGCGGTGAGGGTGGATGACAGGGAGGTCGTGAGGGTCAACATTGGTTGGGGTGGCATGGTGAGTGGGGGGGGGGGTGAGTGATAGTGAGGTGTGTGGTAGAGAGAAGAGGAATGGGGTGGGTTCATGAGAAGCGATGGGGTTGCATGCGGTAGTCAGGGGTAGGGGTCATGAGTGTTAGCACAAGGCGGGGTTGCAAGCGACAACTGAGGGTTAGGTCGTGATGGGTGGTAGTGGTGGTGGGGTTACAGGTGGATCAATACTTTATATACATGCTAAAAAATCATTGTACATAAATCACTAACACAATGTTTGTGGCTATAATTATTTTGGACCAGCTCTCTACTGGGTTCAAGGGACACTGTCATCCGTTTCTCCACACACACAACTTTAATTTGAGATATAATGTTTATTGAAACATGTAACTCCCCGACTCTAGTAACTCAGAGCCGATGGTTATTTCACTACACTGGAACAAGATACAAGGGATAAAATCACGAAGGATTGAATATTTTAGTAGTCTTGGGAGACTAGATACATATATTATTCTCATATCACATTTGAAAACATGAAATAAAACTTAATATTCTAGCGATAACTTTATAATTTCTTTTAGTATATCCCTAAAATAATTTATAAATTTATTCTTAGTAACTTGGGGAAATAAAAATATAATAAAGGGTGATATTTGATGCTCAGTAAGGAAAGCATACAACATAATCTATCATAATATAAATAAATAATGAATAGTATAACAGAGATAAATAATAATCAAATATTCCATATAACTAATATAATAGAAAGGAGACTAAATACATGGATGAAATAACAATATAAATAATCACATGGATAACAAAAAATAGTTTCATAATGATAGAATGAATAATGTTGGACATCATCAATCTTACCATCAAGGCTTAGTGCTAAGACGTCATACATAAATAGGTAAGGCATGCACCAAATACCCAAACTAGTTTGTCTTATAAGAACCACTGATACCTCGTGGGGCTGTAGCGCCCCCTCCCATTACTTACTATGTCCAATTCATTCATCATATAAAATAAATGAATAGAAATTAAATACATAATCAACACAAACATTCATATTGAAAAAATAACATATGAGATTTTAATATTTTTCCCAATCAATAAATAGAACAACATGATCATAATCCATCTAGAGTAATATGGTGGATGATATCATTAGATTATATCTATAATAAAGAATAAGATTCATCAAAGGATATTAAAATAGATGAAAATACTTATAAAATATCACTAAAACATTTATTAAGGAAAATACCATTTTTAATTTTAAAATCACTTATTTAAAATCTAAAAATTTCTAGAATATTATGAACAAAGTTTTCTTTGAAAAGAACCATAGAAACTTGTAAAGGAAGCTTCAAGAAAAAAATAGCCATGACAGTGGGAAAATCCATTAATGGGTAAGTTTTAAAACAAAGATTCTATTCAAGACTTATCACAAACCAGCCAAAATACCCTGGTACACCGGTACTCGAGCTAGCACTGACATGACCCAATGGGAATTACCGATCCCATGGGATGGCGACTAGTGACTAGGCATCAATAAATGATCATAGAGAATGATTTTTTCATAGGAAAAATCGATCAATATAGAAAAATAGAAGATAAATCAATGAATAATCGGTATATCAAACACTCCTCAAGGAGAAAAATACCACAAGTAGACAGATAATGATCCTAAAATAACATATCATCAAATAAATGAAACAATATCCATCAACACAAAGTCCCATAATCTGCATGTAAAGAGTTGATCATAGCACCATAGATCATCACCATAACCCAATATCCCGCTAGTCAAGCACACCTGCCACCTCCAAGTGATAGTTTCCCTTTTCCCAGACCTAGCACAACATAATAAAAAAAATTCCCTTAGGAAAAGGTTTGGTGTGAGAAAAATAGCCCAGTAGGTTATCAACAATTCTTCTATAAGCAATTCCATGACAAATAAACCATTTATACTCCAATTTAAACAAAACAATGAGGCATGGAAAATTGTTTTTGACTTTTTAGTCAACAAACAAGATTTCAAATCAAGTAGATATAAAGTATATCAAAAACATGATTAAATGAACATTTTCATAAAATATAAGTTCATGAATAATAAGTTCAAAAAAATATACAATGTAATAATAAAATAAAAAATAACCACAGTCATATTCCTTGAGTTTTGTTAGTTCTTGGCTCTAGGATTTATACACTACTAATTCAATCAATCATAGCTCAAAGTGTGCATATGACCCTGAGTCTCTTGCCATCAGGATTTAATCAATCAAAATCCCATTGTATAAAATCATGCATAATTTTATTTAGTTATAGTTGTCATCATCAATCAATTTCTAGGGGGTCAAATTCCCAACGTGCATGTCCTAATCACCCAATAATTACTTGGGATCACATGTAATTTAAATCAATCAATCAAATAATCATATAAAAATCATTCTTTTCAATTCAATTCTTTATTCACAGTTCAAATTCCCAATTTCAAGTTTCAACACGCCATTTCAACTTTAAAACCAAATCATAGGTTTTTATCAAGTTCATGCCTTTAAAAATCATCCCCATTTAAATCCATTTTTCTCAATAATCAACATCAAATCATTCCATCAAATCAATTTTCATTTCAAGATATTACTTCTCAAAATCCACCCAATTTTTCAACACCTTTGAAAAAGGGTTTTATTTAACAATTCCATGCCTTTTTGAGATCAAACATAAAATATTCTCAATCCGAGTTCTAGAAATCATTTGAAAATACACTTTAAATCAAGAAAGTAATCAAGGTTTGAAGTGTAAGTAAAAACCTTATGGAACCACTTATCTCAAATCATGACAACATCACCACCCAAACATGAGATCCACCAACAATGGGTTGATGGCTAGAACTATCACGAGAGAGTCCTAGTTCCATAAATTGAAAAATAAATATTTAGATCCATAAACAACATGAGGATCTATCACTACTAAATAATGAGAGAAAGGAAGGAAGAAAAATTCCAAATCAAATAGATTTCACTTACCATATGAGATCCAATGCACCCACCGACATTTTGATCCATGAAGAAAGGAGGATAAGGGATCCAAAATCCTATCTAGAGGGCATTAAAAATCCAAAGGATCATGTTAGGTTTAAATGGGAGTCGATTAAAATTTAAAATGTGGGTCTTAGGACTTTAATTAATAATTTTAGAGAATTAAATTTTCATTTCACATTTTCCTAGGATAGGATGCACGGTTAGAATTAACTATGTGCCTAACCATGCACCATTACTGGTCTTCTGGAGAGAGTTTCATGGTTCGGCTACACGATTTGACAAATAGTGCACCAACCATTTGATCCCACCTAGGATATTGGAAAAGGGTGCATAGTTTGGCCACATGGTTCGACAAACCGTGCACCAACCATGTGCTCCCCACTGTCCCATGACATACGATTCTAAGGGGGTTTTACTAGGTTTGAACTAACCGTGCACCCCCTATAGAGCCACAAAACAAGGAAAAAAGTTTCATGGGTTGACTTGAATGGTTTTACCTAACCATGTGACAAACATGAACAGACCCATAAACTTTCAAAAAAATCTAAAAAAAACCTGAAATGTGATCCAAACAAAAGATGATCAAAACCAAGGAATAAAATTACTTGAAACATAGTAATAATATTTTACAATCTACCCACCATAAATGATTTATTCCCTTAGAAATCATATCAAGAATAATTTATATCAAATATATGAGGCCAATTCTTTCTAATCAGTGCCTCATGCTCCCAAGTCTCATGTAAATGAGAACTTGTTACCAAAGTACTTGAACCAAGGGTATGTAATTTCCACGAAGAACCTTCATATTAGAATAAAAAATCTGAACTGGCTGCTCAGTCACAAATAAATCAGGTTCCACATCAAGGTCATCCCATCTCAAGACATGAGATGGGACAAAGAGATAATTCTTGAACTACAACACATGAAATATTTCATGGATCATTGTCTTCCTAGGTGGAAATTCAAAATGGTAAGCCACATTCATAACCTTATCAACAATCTATAAAGGACCCATGAATATTAGTTTTAGCTTTACATATTTTCCAAGTTGTTGTGACCCAACTAAGATGAAACTCTCAAAAACACATAGTCACTAACTAAAAACTCTAAATGGAATCAATGACGATCAACATAGGATTTATACTGACTTTGAGAAATCAATATGCCATGATAAATCAACTAAATCTTCACTATAGTCTCTTGGAACAAACTAAGTACAAATAAAGAAGATTCACCAATCTTTGATCAACAACATGAAGTTCTATAAGGTTATCCATACAAGGCCTCAAAAGGTTCTATTTTAATTATTGAATGGAAACTGTTATTATTGTAAAATTCAACTAGTCCCAAATGGTAATATGAAGATCCACCAAAGTATAGAATAAAATATTGAACTATGTATTTAAGAATATATATAGCTCATCCATCCATCTATGGACTATATTCCATGCTCAATCTAACCTAGGATCCTTCACCTTCTATATTCCTCTCCAAAAATGGGAAGTGAATCAGAGATCCCTATCAAAAACTACAATAGATGGAACTCTATGAAATCTGATGAACTGATTCATATACAGACTTCCTAAGTTCTCAACTTTGGTCGTATTAAGAATGGGAATAAACTAATCTGATTTGGTTATCTAATCGATCACTACCCATATCAAATTATTTCCTTGATGGGTATGTGACGACCCTACCATGAAATCCATCAAAACCTCATCCCACTTCTAAGTTGGCACATGAATGGGATAAAGCAAACTCAAAGGTAGGTTCTCATCATTGACCTACTGACAGATATAACAATAAAAAACAAAAATTGTGATATCTCATCTCATACTTGACCACCATAATTGTTACCACATATCATCAAACTTGTTCATTATTCCAGGGTATATTTCCCATAGGAAATTATGGAAACTCCCCATCACATATTTTATCACAAGTAAAGGTATGAAATATTTGATCTTAAATCATAAGATACCCTCAGAGGATAATAACTACTTTCCGATAGTCTCCCCACCATAAATAAATTCCCTAATTCCACAAAGATCATCATAGGGATACTGTTCATGAAGAATTACCTCTTGAAGAGTGGAGTTTAACTAAATTATTGTTGGAATAATCTCAGTCTCATCTTCCCATACTCCCAAATGTATATGAGAAAAGTGATCCATCAAATTCCACTCTTTCAATGATTCTTTGATAGATTTAGTTGAAATTTTCTTGCTCAAATCATTAGAAATTACATTCTTATTACCAGGGGTGTATGAAATGTTTAAATAAAAATATTGCAGGCATTCCACCCATTTCCTTTGACAAAGATTCAAATATTTTTATGAGAGGATATAACTTAGGATTTTTTCATTAGAATAAATAGTAAATGTTTACCTAAAAATGATACAAAATCTTAAGAGCATGTATCACATTTGTGAGTTTTAGATCATGAGTAGTATAGTTATTCTCATGTGACCTGAGATATTGGGATGTACAGGCCACCACATGATCACCCTACATGAGAACATAACCCAAACCCAAACTAGATTCATCAAAAAGACCACATAGGCCTTTATAACCTCTAGAAGAGTCATCAATATAGTATAAGTAAAAATGAAATTTGATTCATCAAAAATAATTCTTACATTTCAAATATCATAATAAGTTTACTTCTTTTTGAGTGATAGAGGTCATCAAATAATCCAAATTTGAGATATATTTAATGAATCGACAGTAATACCCTGCTAAGAACAAGAAGATCTGAATCTTGAAAAGATTTCATGGTTGTTCCCATGTCATAAAAGCCTTCACCTTCTTAGGATCAACTAAAACACCATGTTTCAAGACCACACATCACAAGAAATTTACTTCCCAAATCTAGAAATTATATTTTAATAGCTTGGCATAAAGTCAGTGATCTATTAAAATTTCCAAAACTGATCTCAGATAAGACACATGATCTTCCTTGGTTTTAGAGTAAACCAAGATTTCATCCACAAATGCCATCTTGGATGAATCAATTTAATCATAGAATATACTTTTCATTTGTTCCATAAAAATCAAAGAATCATTGGTTAAACTAAAAGGAATAACGAGTTACTTGTAATGGCTATACCTACTCTATAAGTTAGTCTTTGGGATATCAGACTCTTCGATTCTTATCTAGTGATAACCTAACCAAAGATTAATTTTTGGGAATCACTCTACCCCTTTCAACTAATAAAATAAATCAAAAATACAAGGAAATATACACTTGTTCTTTACCATGAATCAATTGAGTTTTTGGTAATCAATGAAAAGGGTAAGGGTTATATTATATTTCTTTGCAAAAAGCACTAGCACTACCCAAGTCGAAACACTCAGGTGAATGAATCATTTTTCCAAAAAATCATCCAATTGGGTCTTTAAATCCTTCAATTTAATAGGTTTAATATGGTAAGAGGGAATAAATATAGGCTAGGAACCTAGTACCATGTCAATTGAAAACCCCACCTCCCTTACCAATGGTAAGATCGAAAAATCAGACTGAAACATGTTAGGAAACTCAATAACCACTGGAGGAAGATCACAACTCAAATATTCCTACTCCAAGTCAAAATAAAACATAGATATCATCAATACCAACACTATAAGAGTTGGTCCAAATCTACTCGACCTCAGGTCTCACTTTCCTTGGAAAAAATGACATACCCCATCAGGGGTAGTAAATGAGACCCACTGAAGATAACTATCAATATAGGATTTATGGGAAATAATATAATACATCTCATGAATGACATCTAAAGGTTTCATATCGAGAACCAGAAAATACCAATTGAGCTTGATCTCTGATAAAGAGAAGGCACAAGCGTGGCATCATAGACCCTTACCTCTCTTCATTCTGAGGGGAATATCAATATCCATTACATAAGAAAAAACCTCCTTAGGAAGGTTTAATATATTCAAAATTTGAGTTGACATGAAATAATTATATGCACTAGTATCAAATAGAGTAGTCACTAAATATGAAGCTATAGTGATGGTACCGCTCACTATCGCTGAACTCGCATTAACTTCCTATAGAGGCTCATCCACTGTATGAAGAATATTTGTTTTAGATGAATTTGATTGTAAACCCTTAGATATTAAATCATCTAACTACACCATAGTTTCTTTCAGTGCTGATAGTCCTATGCTACTTCACAGGGAAAAAAAGACATGAAAAAACTTTTACAGGTGTCATGCGTAACCACAAAACCCATAAATATTTGATGCCTATATACAAAACCACTTCAAGTGAACAATATTTCCACATTGAGAGTAAGTCAGTAGAATTTTTATAGATGATGAAAAATGTTTGGATGATTTATGCTATCAATATCCTCCATGAGACTCATCCTTCTTCCTCTTGGAACTAACAGAACCAATACTGAGAGTAAGAGGAACTCCCTCAAACCCTAAATTACTAACCAGGTCAAGTTCAACCATTAAATATCTATCTAGTATAAACACATAAGATGTGGGATTCATCATGAAAACCTGAGATCAAATATCAGATCAAATACCCATCTTGAATCTTCATGCCTTTAACTTCTCATTTGATACCACCTCAGGTTAAAACTAAATAAGTTCAAAAAAGTGGTTTGAATATTGAGTCAAGGTTCTATATCATTTTTGTAGAATGATAAATTTTATAAAATCTACCAAAACTATTGATTAATAATATAAATTCTCCATTAAAAGATCGTAGAATCCTTTACACTCAAAGACTTCATGTTTATTCTCCATAAACATCAAATACCAACACCTACTACTAAGCCCTTTATGATTGAAGGTAACACCTTTCAAATTTATTGAATATAGAATTTAAAATAACTAAAAAATTATCTCAATCTTTTTCAACCAATCCTATTCCTATTAAGGATCAATAGAGCCTTTGAAATCTATTGTTTTATACCAAAGAAACACTTGAGGATGATCTCTAGTTTTACCTATTTGAGGTTCCACTACTGGAGATTGAACAAGAATGAGTGTGACTAATTATCCTAGATCTTAGACTATATGTAACACTATATCAATAAGGTTATATTAAATTAAAGGATTCACTTACTATGGTTCCCCATAATCTTCCTCCTGTGGTCTGTTCAAACATATTCTCAGGGGATTGGTACCAAAACACATCAATAGGTAACATGAAAACAAAAAAAGGATACTCAGATCGTCAACTCGGTCAAGAGATATAAGAATATAAATTCCATTAGTAGAATTTAAATTTTGGTATTTCAAAATACTAATATAAAGTTTGTAGAAAGACTAGAATCATATTAATTTATTCCTTAAAGATACTTTTCCCAAAAACACATGGTGACTCAAGGATTGCTATGATGAGAGATGTCCCGAAAATAACTCATAAAATACCCCTAAATACCTAAAAATCCTACCTCATATCTACCAACACGTCCCAAACTACATATAAACATTAAGGAGTGATGGAGAACCTCCCTATGATAACAATTTTTCATGAACCAACGCAAATACTTTTGTATATCAGTACCTGATCTGGAATTGAAATGGCCTAAAGGGAATTACCAATCCCCAATATCTAGAGAATAAAACTTGAACAAAAAAAGGTAAAAAGGAATGATTTCATCATAATAATAATAATTAATCAACATAGAACTGTAGAATATAAATAAGTGAACAGTCAGTATGCCAAACACTCCTCAAGGAGAAAAATACCACAATCCAATAGATAAAGATCCTAAAATGACACATCATCCAATAAATGACATAATATCTTTCAAGAAAAAGTACCAAAATCTTTATGTAACAAGTGGATTAGAGATCCACTAGTCACCACATTCACCCAAGGTCCCGCTAGTCAAGCACATTCATCACCTCTAACTGATGCTTTCTCTTTTCCTAGACCTAGCATAACATAATCTACAAATGCCCAAAGGTAAAGGTAATATTTTAGTAAAATATCCCATTATAATATAATCAAATGTTCTATAATAAATTCCATAAAAAATAAACCATTTAGTCTTAAATTTTTAAAAAAATGAGGCATGCCAAATTATTTTCATCTTTTAATTCAAATAATATTTCAAATCAAGTAGATAAAAAGTATATAAAAACAATATTAAATGATTTTTTTATAAAATATAAGGGAAGGAAATAATTAAATTAGTTTAATAAACATTATCATGTATTAATAAAATTAAAATAAAGAACCATGGTAATATTCCCTAAGGTCAGTTAGTTCCCAGATCTTGGATCCTCTCACTCCTCATTCAATCAATCATGGCTCAAAGTGTGCATATGACCCAAAGGCTTAGGACATCAGGATAAAATCAATCAACACCTCATCAGGGAAAATCATATAGAAATTGGTTTAGTTATAGTTTTCATTTTCAGTCCATTGCTAGGGGTCAGAGTCCTAGTGTGGTTGTCTTAGTCTCCTACTAACTACTTAGGATCATATGTTATTTCAATCAATATATTAATCAATCATGTGAAAATAATTCTTTTCAATTAAATTGATCATTCACAGTTCAAATACCCAATTTCAAGTTTCAACATGCCATTTAAACTTTAAAACCAAATAACAGTTTTCATCAAGTTCATTCCTTTCAAAATCATCCTCTATTTAAACCCATTTTCTCAAGAATCAATATCAAATCATTTCATCAAATCATTTTTCATTTCAATCCATATTTTCTCAAAATCTACCTAATATTTTAAATACCTTTGAAAAAGGGTTTTATTTCACAATTCCATTCATTTTTGAAATCAAACATCAAATATTATCATTTCAAGTTTTATAAATAAATTGAATATTAATTTTAAATCAATTAAAAAATCAAGGTTTTAAGTGTAGGGAAAATTATTATAGAACCACCTACCTTAAATCATGACAATGTCACCACCCCAACACGAGATCCACCAATGAAGAGTCAAAGGATATAATTATCAAGGTATATTCCTAGTTACACAAAAAAATTAAGATCTAGATCCATTAATAACATGAGGATATACACTACCAAAGAAGGATATAAAGGAAAAAATTAGACCTCCAAATCAAAGAGATTACACTTACCAGATGAGATCTAATGCACCCAATGACACTATGATCTATAGAGAAAGGGGGTTGGAGGATCAAAAATCTTCTCTAGAGAGTGTCCAAAATAAAAAGGATTATGTTAGGTACAAATGGGAAGAGATTAAAATTTAAAAGGGTGTTCTAGGGATATTAATTAAGAATTTTGGAGAATTAAATTAGGCTACATAGTTAAAACTAACCATTCACCCTTACTAGGATTATGGAGAGAGTTCCATAGTTTGGTTGCATGTTTTAAAAAACCGTGTTCCAACAAATTATATCTCCAATTTCCCATGAAACATGTTTGGGGGGGGGGGGCATAGTTTGAACTAACCATGTGCCCTCTTCCAGAGCCCCCAAAAAAGGTATTCAATTTTTTGGGCTGACCAACATGGATTTCCCTAACCATGTTCCATCTGTTTATAGGTCCATAAACTTCCAAAAAACTACATAAATTACCCAAAATGATATCTAAACAAAATATTACAAAAAAATAAGGAATAAATGTGCCTAAAATCTAGTAATTAGATGTCACACGCCTTTGGTAAAAAGTGCATCGTTTGAAAGATAACAAGAACATACTTTTAAAGATTTTTATAAAAATTAAAACCTGGGTAAAAATGAATTTAATAAATCATTTGATAATATTAAAAAAATTACTAGAAACATTTTAAAGAGAATAAATACATTGAATAAAAAGATTCTCAACCGAATAAAAAGTCCAAGCCAGTTATCCTTAAAAGCATTCTTTTAGAATTTTGAGTAATTAGAGAGAGTAAAATGAAAGGAAAACATGTAAAATCTATAGATAAGTAGTATAAAATAAATTATATGGATTATAAAATATAATAAGACTATAATTTCCTTTAATGTAAATTTAAATATAATCAATCCTGAATAAAAATGATATTGGATAAAAAACCCTTACCTTTGGTCTGAATTGCTTCATAAGTTAGTTTTACCTCATGTAAAATAAATTTATATTTATTATAATTCTATAAAAAATAATATTCATACTTATAATACCATACATGGTTTTATTATAATATCTTATCACCTTTTCATTAATAATATTTTATTATCATCGTCATTTTTTTTGTTAACTGCTTTGTTTTCCTTGTATGTTTCGATTTATCAGTTATGGGTTTTTCACCTTGATCATTATTCCAAAAATATCTAGAATGTTAACCATGATATAATTATTATATATATTAATTATATATATATTTATAATCATCCCTGAAATTCATATATGAAAAACTAATCACATCACTCCATGGTGGTGGTAGTCCACACATACGAATGAGAGACATTATCATTTTTTAACAGGTGGAAGAGTAAGAAGGTAAATGATATACTATATTTAAAAAATAATAATTAAATTATAAATATCATATATATATATTAATTATTTACATATTTATAACCATCCATGTAAATTGGTTTTGAAAAATGAGTTACACCATTATGTGGTGATGGTAGGCCATACGTTCACAGGAACGATGTTTTCATTTTTCAAAGGATAGAAAAGAGGTGGAAAATGGTTTTTACATATTTATAATAACATATTAGAATATTTATGATATTAGATTCATTATATTAGTATGAGTACAATATATTTATAGGAATTAGAAGAATAAGTAAACTTAGAAAGATTCGGTAAAGATGATTACCTCTTCTTTGAGAGACCTCCTTTATCTTACACCTTATACCTTATTAGAATGGTATTAGGAGAATACTAGAAGCTGAAGAATGAATTTAAGGAATATAGGAAGTTTTTTGTAGGTATTAGATGATATATAGTTCTTAAAGTTCATGAATAATGTCGGAGAGGAGGTTCACTTTTATAAGTGAGGGGAGGGTCACACATGGAATTACTTAAAATATTTAAATAATATAAAGTCATTTTCATGTGAAAGTAGAACCAAATGGATCAGAATTATAATTTAAGATAATATAAGGTTAAAATATATTTAAATAAAAATATTTATACATGTTTAAGTGTAATTTTTAACCTTATCTCTTAGTTTAACCCCTGGTAAACTAGTTTTAATCCTAACAATGGTAACACAATTTTATTGCTTTTATTATTAATTATAGAGAAACATTAATATGACCTTATTAAATTATATTATTTATGGTGATTAAAAATATTAAATCCAATTTACAAGATTCAATTTTATAATTATTATAAATTAATTTTAATATAAGTTCACAAAATGCATTGAAAACCATTTTTAGAAAAATGTTTGTTTTAAGTATAAAAATTATTTAAAAAAAAGTAAAATGTTGATTACAAGGAAATTAATTGGATTATGTTAAATAAAAAGATAATTATTATTTTTTCAAACCAAACAAAAACTAAAATCAACCTTGTAAATATTTTATTAAAAGATAATAACTATAAATAGTTTTTATTTAAATGAAAACATTACTTAGATTTCCAAAATGTAAAGAATATATTTATAAGTTGAAAATTATATTTTTATATGAATTATATTACTTAATAAATATATATTTCTTATAATATAAGGTTTCATAATATTTCAAGGTATTTTTATATCATTATAAATTCATAAAAGTGTCAGTTTTTGTAAAATCAGTATTTTTCACTATTCACAAAAAAATCTACCATTTTTAAAAAACCTCAAAAATTATCTTTACATGGTGAATTAAAAAATAAAATTAACTTAATAAAATTAAATTTATAAAATTTTGGAATTTAGTTTTTAATCACATTATTAAATAAATATATATGAATTATACTATTGTTTCTTTAGAAAGAAAAGCTTAATTACTATAATTAAATCTCGGGTGTTACATTCTCCCCCCTTAAAAAATTTCATCCTAAAAATGTATATAATATCACCTCAAGAATAGAATTTTGTTTTTATTCATCATAATTTTTTAAGGTTCCCACATCACCTCTTCTATCTTATGATTTATCTAAAGTACCTTTACCATCCGAGTCATCTGATTCCACAATACTTTCTATTATGACAATAATATGGATTGTATCTTCATAGTAAGATAAATTAGGTTCCAATTATCTTTACTTATAGGTGATAAAATGTGTTGGATCTATTATGTACTTCGTAAATAAAGATATTTGTGACACATCATGAACTTTAGAGAGGCTAGGTGGAATCTCCAAATGGTAATCCACAACTCCTATTCTTTCTAGAATTTTAAAAGGCATAATGTACCTAGGACTTAATTTCCATTAATTTCAAAATATTATAACATCTTTACATATAGATACCATCATAAAAACATGATCTCCCACTTGAAATTATAAATCCTCCCTTTGGATATTGATATAATTTTTTCTACTTTAAGCTTCATTAATATGATTCTGAATAGTATTCACTTTCACCATTGTATCATCAACAAGATTTGGGCCTACAGACTTTCTTTCACAAAATTTGCACCAAAAATTTGGAGTATGAAACCTATTTCTATATAATGACTCATATGGTTCTATTTTAATGCTTTAATGGAAGATATTATTACATGAAAATTTCATAAAAGAAAAATACTAGTCATACGTACCTTGAAAGTAAAGTAAGCATAACCTCAACATATTTTCTAATTTATGAATATTCCTTTCAAACTACTTAGTAGTTTTAGGATGAAAGGCAGTGCTCAAATATAGATTAGGTACAATAAACTTCTAAAAAATATTCTAAAATTTTGATATAAACCACATATCACGATCATATATAATCAAAGTGGTGCACCATGAAGTCTCAAAACTTCATTAATATAGAGACGCATGTGACTCTCAAGAGTTAGATATTCCCTTATAGTAAGTAAACGTGTCTAATTGGTAAGGTGATCAACAATAAACCATATGGAATCATTATTTTTAAGATTCTTTGGTAACCTAGTGAAAAATTATACAGTAATATCATCCCGCTTCTATATAGGAATATATAGAGGTTGCATGATTCCTTTAGGATTTTATCTCCCAACCTTTAATTTTTAACAGACTAAGAATCTTGATATGTATTCTATAATTTCCCATTTCATATTATCCCACCAAAAATTTCCCTTAAAATATTGTTACATTTTTTTCCTACCAAGGTGTATAGAGAAATTTATACCATGAGATTCATCTAAGAATTCTCTTTTCATCTCAGACACAAATTAAACACATAAACTCTTTCCAAATTTCAATTTACCATCTACATAGATGAAGTCTAAAAACTTCCCATCATTCAAATATTTTATTTTTTTGAATATTCTCATCATCAAGATGATAAATTTTTATTTTCCCCAATAAGGATGGTTTGAAAATCATTTGGAATATATGTGATGTTTCCCATTCCTTAATGATTTCCATATCCAACTCTACTATATCCATGGATATAGGATCTTTTTCAATTATCATTTTAGTAAAAAATCCATGATCATATATACTAAATCCATAAACCACTCTATTTATCTTCCAAGGGTTGTAGTGTATCTAGAAATCATAATACTTTAGTAGTTTTAACCATCACCTTTTCCTCATGTTGATATATTTTTTATGATAATATTTATTTCAAACTTTTAGGATATATATATATTTCACATATTTCACCTTAAATTTAATACCTATATATCTTTAATGAAAATATTACAGAATCCAACTCAAGATCATGGGTTGTATAATTCTATTCATGAATATTTAACTTCCATGATTCATGGGAAAAAATTCTATCATTCTATACAAGGACACATCCAAGTCCTTTATTTGATGCATCACTATATATCACAAACCCATACATTCCTAATGGTAAATTCAATATCAGTTCATTAAAAAACATCTTATTTAATTATTCAAAACATTCCTTACATTATTTTAACCATATATACTTAATCCCTTTATATATCAACTTTGTTAATGAGTAAGCTAATTGAGATTTTTTTAAACAAATCATCGGTAGTAACCTGCTAATCCAAGGAAACTACATAACTCAATTATATTAATTAGCATTGGATATTCCATTACTTATTTTTTATTCAAAAGAAAAATTTATATTTCATCCTTATTGAAAATATTGACCAAGAAAACAAACTTCATAAATCTATAATTCAAATTATCTAAATTTTCTATATAAATAATTTTCTATTAGAGTCTTAAGAATGATTTTCAAATGATTCTTATTAGTATCATATATTTTATATTATATCAAGATATCATCAATAAATACCACAATGAAATTATCAAGATAATCCTTGAATACTCTATTCATCATATCCATAAAAACAGAGATAACATTATTCAATCAAAAGATAATTACTGTAAATTCATAATATCTACACCTCATACAAAATTATGTCTTTAGAATATTTTTCTTCTTCACTCACAGTTGAAGATACCCATATTGAAGATAAATCTTTGAAAAATATTTATCTCCTTTAAGTTGATCAAAAAAATCATCAATACATGGGAAAATGATACTTTTTCTTTATAGTAATGGCATTTATTTCCCTATAATCAATGTACAACCTCATAGACCCATATTTATTCTAATAAAAAAGTACAGGGGATCCTCATGATGAAAAACTAGGTTTTATAAATCCATTATCACACAAATCCTACATTTTTTTCTTTAGTTACACTAATTCCTCCATGTCCATCCTATAGAGAGTCTTAGATATAGTTTTTGCATCAGGGATGAGATCAATAAAAAACCCAACTTCACACTCAGGTGGGTGTCCAGGTAGTTCTTAAGTAACAAATCAATATATTCCTATATAATAGGTATATAATTTATTTTATGATACTTTTCCCATTCAAAGGTTGTGTATAATATTCTTCTATAAGAATTTCATTACAGAGATCTATTTCAGGTGGATTCCAACATGATTCATATGATGTAATCTTTCATATAAAGATAAGGGATTCCATATCTCCATCAAAAAACATAATATCTTAATCTCAGAAATAAAATTTTTATGTTATAATTTGAAATATAATCCAAATGAAGGATTATATCAAAATCATCCATATGTATAATAATAAAGTTTGAAAATAGGGCATGTCTATGTTTTATAATGGGGGCTGACTAACATCTTCATGTTGTAGTAATATTTACACTAGGAGTCTTGAATGGAAAATCCCTTCTTAAGGTTCTAGGTAATATTTAATTTTATTAGTGAAGATGGAAGATAAAAAAGAGTGTGAAGATCCTAAATAAAATAAATCATTAGCTAAATTTGAGGCTACGATCAATGTACCTACCACTATATATTAAGAAACTTCAACTACAACTATAGCGATCACAAAAACTTAGTCTTTATCTATATTCATTTTCTAAGGTAAATTCCCTTTATGCCTATAGAATTCATTCAAATAGTTCCCCATATCCTTACAGTTGAATCATTGAACATTTTTAGCTTCTTTCTTGCCCTTGTAGTCCTGATCCAGATGACATTTTTCTCCACACTTGAAGAAAATCCCCATTCCCATAAAGCATGTTCTTTTATGTTTCTTTAAAAAATTATTATAAGTTGGAAATTAAACCCTTACCTTCTTCCCTTTTCCCATATTTCCTTTTCTAGAGTGCTCATTCACCCACTTCTTTTCTTGTTTTCTTTGGAAAACATAAAACTTAGGGAATTATTTCTCTATCTTGATGACAATTGTTACTATATCGTCATATACTAAAACTTACTAACAAACTAATTCTATTCAAAGGCTAGGATTTATACCCTAGAAGGAACAATAAATTTTAATCCTTGTATTATGTACATAATCCAAAATATGAGTTTCTAACCTTGTAAAGTTAGTTTTATATTCAATAATATTTCCTCCTTTCTTTTTCCTTAGATTGAGGAATTTCCTCCTATATAATCTTTTTTATCATGAATAAAGTGTTTTTTGAATAACATTTCCTTGAAAGTATTATAAATCATACTGTTTATTTAATTAGACTCCTTAGTGTTTTGGATCAATATATCCTTTAAGATGACAAACTTCCATGATACATTTATCTCTTTCACTACTTCCTAAAGTAAGAAATATCTTCTCTAGGTACTTGATCTATTTCTCATCTACTAATGAATTAATATTCCTAATGATGAAATTTTCTACCATATGAAGTGGTCCAATATTGTTTCATCATGTTGGGGATTTATAGGCTACTCCATATGGGAAATTTTATTAGTAATAACCTGATTCATCTTCCCCAATATAGTTATAATTTGTTTAGATCTATCTCCAAATTCATTTTATTTACTAGGAGGGAAATCCATATATAGATTATGTGCATTAATATGGTTTCCATTACTTTTACCAAGCACTATTTTTAAGAAAAGTCATACAATAAAGTAGCTCATAACATTACAAATTTTAAATCACAGCATATAATTATAATTCTGGAATAACACTTAAAATAAATTGAAAATTTATGCATAGATAATCTCAAAATAATAAACATAGTGCCTTTAGGAATATCCTAAAATCTTAAAAATATTTTAAAATCTTTCATAATAGTTTATAAAGAGCATGTGAATAAACCAAAGTATATCCCCTAGAAGTGTATCACCAGGTGTGCAGTACTAGGACCACTCATCAAGCAATAGTGATGATTGAGTTAATACCCAATCCATCTCACTCATAGTTGTTACCCCTAGGTGCATATATTCCATATACACATACACTTACCATTATCCAGTCATGGATGTATTTTCTAGGAAAAAAACATAATCTCTAATTTAACAAAAATTTAGGATATTATCCTATACTTAGAATTTTCCTCAAAATTTTTCATAGGCTTATGTACTCTAATTTATATTTTCCTAAATCTAGCTCCTAAGGTTTATAATAAAATTATTATGATACCAACTATAACACCCTAACTCTAGTAACCTAGAACCAATAGTTATTTTATTACATTATAAAAAGATACAAGGGATATCATCTTGAAGGATCATATAGTTTAGTAGTCTTAGGAGACTAGATACATACATAATTCTCACATTACATTTGAAAAAATGAAATAAAACTTAATTTTATAGTGATACATTTATAATTTCTTCTATCATATACCTTAAATCATTCACAAATATCTTCTTGGTAACTTGGGTGATGGAAAACATAATAAAGGGTGAGATCAGATGCTCGGTCATGGAAAGTTTACAACAGAATCTACTATAGGATAAATAAATCATGAATAATATGTAATAGATAAACAATAATCAAATATTCCATATAATTAATATAATAAAAGGATACTAAATCAATGGATGAAATAACAACCTAAATAATCATATGGATAAAAATAACTAGTATCATAATGATAGACTGCAAAATGCTAGACATTATAAATCTTACAATCAAGTCCTTGTCTTAAGACATCATATATAAATAAGCAAGGCATACACCAAATAACTAAAATAGTTGATCTCAAGAGACATAAAAATGAATATAGGTCTTATAATGGGACCCTCCCATAACTTACTATATAAAATTCATTTATCATATGAAATAAATGAATAAAAATTCATTACATAATCAATATAAGAATTTATATTGAAAAACCATCATATGAAATGTTAATATATTCCCTAGTTAATTAATAAAATAGTATGGTCATAATCCATCTAGTGTAATATGGTGGATGATATCATTATAGTATATCCCCATTAAATTATAATATTCCTCAAAATATGTTGACATAGAAGAATATACTTTTAAAATATCACTAAAACATATCATGATGAAAATACGCTTTTCATTTTGAAATCACTTATGTGAAATATAAAAATTAATAGAATATTAGGAAAAAAACATTCTTTGAAAATAATCGTCTAAAATTATAAGGTAAACTTAAAGGAAAATAATATTCATGTTGGTAGAATGGAAGAATTGTAGCGGTGGCTGTACTGTAGCAAGTACTGTAGTAGCGTGGGTATTGTAGTAGTACTGTTCACTAAGGGGTCCTTTAAGCCAAAAAAATGGGCTTTCAAGCCTTGTATTCATGCCACTTGGTCTTCAGCCTTCGTGCTATGTAATGGGTCTCCCTCTACCCACACTAAAGAGGTTTTTTGTTTAATAATAAATTGAGGCTTCGGCCCCAAAATTTTTTAAAAAATAGTCATGTTGGTCGGAAAATCCATTCACGTGGTAAGTGTTCACAAAATATTCTGTTCACACCTTCAGTAAAAAGTGCATAATTTGGAAGACGATAAAAAGAATAATTTTAAACCATTTTATCAAAAATAAAACATGGGTAAAAATAAAATTTATCAATAATTATAGATTAGTAAAAACGTTCCCAATTTTTTTAAAGATAATATGGATATGGAATAAAAATATTCCTGACTAAATAGAGATACCAAGTTGTTTTTCCTTAAAAAAATTCTTTTATAATTTTGAGTACATAGAGAGAGGAAAAGAAAGGAAAAAAATAATATATATATATATATAACTAGATAATAAGAAATTATATTGAGTTTAAAATATAATGAACTTATAATCTCCTTAAATGGAAATTTAAACATAATCAATCCTAAAAAAATGAGATTTATTAATAAACCCTTACCTCACATCCAAATTACTTGTTAGGTGATTTTAACCTCTTGTATAATAAATTTAAATTTATTATAATTTTATACTACAATAAAATTCAAACCTATAATACCATACATGGTTTTATTATGACATATTATCATCCGTTCATTAAAAATCTTTCATTATCATTATCATTATCATTTTAAGGTGTTAATTACTTCGTTTTTCATATATGTTTCAATTCAGAAATTATGATTCTTGCATCTTGATTATGGTCCCATCATCTCCAAAATAATAATAATGATATAATTATTATATATATATATATATATTCATTATGTACATATTTAGAATCATCCATTAAAGGCATATATGAAAAATGAATCACATCACTTCGTAGAGGTTCTAGTCCAGAGGTACGTATGAGCGAAATTATCATTTTTAGTGGGTGGAAGGGTAAGAAGGTAAATGATATATTATATTTAAAAAATAATAATTTTTTCATTAATATTATATATATTCATTATTTCAATCTCTATAACCATCCATGTAAAGTGGCGATGAAAAATTAATTACACCGCTACGTGGAGATGGTGGAGCGTATAAAAGCATGAGCGATGATTTCATTTTCCATAGGTTGGAAAGGAGGTGTAAAATAGTTATACTATATTTAAAATAACATATAATAAAATTTATTACACTAGATTAATTATTTTAGTATGGGTAAAATATATTTAGAGGGAGTATAATAAGAAATAATCTTTGAAAGAAGGGGTAATCCCTCTTCTTTGAGTGACCTCCTTTGGGTTGCACCTTAAGCTATCTTAGGATGGCCTTATGATAATAATAGAAGATCAATAATTAAGGGAACGAATATATGAAAGTTTTTGGTTAGGTATTGTTTAATCTATAGTTATTAATGCTTGTGAATAAGGGAGGATAATAGGTGTAATTTTATAAGTGAGGGGACGGATACACACGAAATTACTTAAAATATTTAAATAATATAAAGTTATTTTCTTGTGAAAGTGGAACCGAATGGATATGAATTTGAATTTAAGATATGATAAGGTACAAATAACTTCAAATTTAATATTTATACACGTTTAATTGAAATTTTTACCCTTATCTCTTAGTTTAACCCCACGATATACCCCGTTTAACCCTAACTGTGGTAACACATTTTTACTATTTTTACTATTCATTATGACAAAAAATAAGTAGTACTTATTAAATAATATAAATTATGATGATTAAAAATATATAACATATTTTAAAAGATTAATTTTTTATAATTGACAAAAATTAATTTAAATATAAGTGCGCAAAACCCATCGAAAATCATTTTTAGAAAAATATTTGTTTTAAGTATAATAATGATTTTACAGTAAAATAAATTATAATTTTTACTCCAATGGAATTAATTAGATTATGTTAAATAAAATAATAATTATTTTTCTTTAAAACCAAACCAAAACCAAAATGAATTTTGTAACTACTTTATGAAATGAGTAGAACTAAATATAGTTTTTATTTGAACAAAAACATTACTTTGATTTCCAAAAAAGTTAAACATTTATTTGTAAGTTCAAAATTATTTTTATATGAATTATATTAATTTATAAATATATTTTTTTTATAAATAAGGTTTCATAAGATATAAAATTAATATTATTTCATTATAATGTCATAAAAGTGACAGTTTTTTCAAAATCAATATTTTTCACTATTCACATAAAAATCTACCATTTCTGAAAAATCTAAAAAAATTAACCTTAGATTATTTTGACATGATAGATTCAAAAATAAAAATAATTTCATTAAATTAAATTTATAAAATTTTGGAATTTAGGTTTTAATCACATTCTTGAATAAATCTATACGTATTATACTATTGTTTCTTTAAAAAGAAATACTTACTTAATATAATTGAATCCTAGGTGTTATAACATATATACCTTTACAACGATATAAATTTTAGAGTATTTATGAAATTTATATATTTATATATGAGTTTGACTATATTAATGTTTTAACTGAGTCAATGATCAATAGTTTGACTTTAATTTATGATATAGGTTGTAACTTTATTTCATTTATCTATAAATATAACAACCAGACCTCACTCACAATAACATATTATGAGTATTCTATTTATACAATAATAAACAAAAAAATACACTCAAACCATATTGGTGTTTCAATTTTACCTCAAATCTTAATGACTTCTTCACATGAACATGGTTTTCATCCTCTTCAATATTCTAACTTTTTGATAATGTTATAAATATACAACTATTTAATATTCATAACCTAACATCAATGAATAAGATATATCTAAGTCTTTAAAATATTAAATGATTTTTCTAATATAAATATTTACCAAAATTAAACCAAAATGTGGTGGTATAAACCATGTCATGACACGTGCTAGTGTAAACCATGATATAGTGAATATCACTACGTTGTAGTTTTATGGACAGAAATTTATGCATTATATGATAATGCATTTAAATAGATAATTTATCATACTATAAACTACCATGATTGGAAAAAAATATATGTGATAATGTTTAAGGAGATTCAAATGTCCAATATGATTATTTACACATTAAATAATTGATGCGGAAACTGAACCACATGTTACAGAGAGTTGTAGCATTATGAAACATGTGAGAATGTTTCAATGGTAGATAAATGTTTATAAAAAATTTGTAATCCTAAAATTTATCCTTTGAATCTATACAAGGTGATTAAATCCTTGTGCAATGTGATGCATGTGAATACTATAGGATAGTGTGTGATTCTCCTTTATTCAAAGCTCTCTCTCCCTCCCCCTCCTACTCTAACAAAGGTTCTAGAAAACCATAAAGAAGAGAGAATCATTCCCAAGAATTGTGAGATTATCTATAAATCATGGATCACCTTGGAAGAATGAGTGATTTGGTTTCTTCATTGTTATCCTAATTAACCGCAATGGATAAGAAGAATAAGCTAGATTCATCATATAAAAATCACGTTCTTTATTTATATTTATTTAATCCAAAAAAATGGTTAGATATTCTAGAAAATGGATTTTGGTGATTTACTTATACTGCATTTATATATATTTTCCACCTCTAAAACCCTAAAGTGTCATTAGATCCACTTGCAATACATTTAGATTGAAGTTAAAATATATAAAGAATATTGAAAGTATATTTTTCTAGAACCAAAACACGTTTTTATAAAATCATTCTTGGTTCTGGATAAATTTTATAAACATGAAATAGTTATACAAATAACAATATTAGTTTATAGAATTACATCATTTTTAAAGAAAAAAGGCATATAAAGTGTTTCTAAAAATAAAGTGTCATAAAACATATTTTAGCATTATGATTTTATAAAAAAATTGATTTTTTTATAAAAATAATATTTTGATAATAAATTTATGATGTGATTGAGTAAAACCATGTCCTTGTTTCATAAATATGAATTTTAAAATATTTTCTCGAAATTAATTTCCTTATGAAAAAATAACGTCATTCCCTTAGAACGTACTGTCATGTGGGGAAAACTGTGTCATGGGTTATATGTAAAATGACTATGATTTTTTAACGATTTTTTTATTCAGAAATTTTAAAATACTTCAGGATCATAGACCTGAGGGTGGGGGAGGGGGATGGGGTTGGGGTTAAATATAGAGACCCAATTTTTTCCTTGTAATACTTTGAAATATTTCTACATATATTTTTAGATCCAGGTGCAAAGACGGCGTGCGATTATGAGGCTCGATGCGCCCAGGATTAATTTTATGAAAATATTAAATATATTTTATATTATACGCATGTGATTTCTTAAATAAAATAGAATAACTATTAAATAGAATCTTTGATAAGAAATTCGAGACCAGGTTTGAGTTCAGAACATGATATTTACCCTAGGCGCGACCTAAAACAGGTAGGTGTGAGACGTTCAGATATTGCGACTGTTGGTGGGTGCATTCGGTTAATAATTAAATTTACCTAATAAATATTATTATAAATACATAATTATTTGATTTTACCAGGTTTACTCATATAACCCCAAGACCTTTGAGATATTTTCTTCCTCTCTTCCATTGGAAAATAAAATTCAGACGATGAAAAAACTCCAAATCAAAACAGATCGAAGTGCATCAAATGTAATGACTTATTCCATTAATTAGAGAGAATAATATTCAATAAAGAATGATCCAATATACATGCAGGGATCTCCATTTTTGGGTTCTATCTCATTTGATTAAATTTATAAGCATTATGAATCCCTTTCTTTTATCTATGCCAATTGTGGACAATTTCATGCACTAGTGTACTGAAATTAATTTGTTTATTCAATTCTTTTCTCACCTAGATCATCCAAATTGTATCTGTTGGATAATAATTCTTGGTCAAATCATGTAAATCATTTATTCCTGTGACTTTCTCCTATAATTTCTTCACGTTAGTCATTTTTGGACAATAGGGTCACCATTCGACATTGTCGGGTGGGACTGAGTCTGATCGGATCCCCAGATTTGTGTTGGTTTCATGTGTGGTGAAAAAGATCTAGTAGCCTAAGATGCACTTTAAGAGTACATGGGAATGGGAATAGCTAGTCACACACCATGTTTTGAAGTATATGGACACAACCAGAGACACGGTGAGACCCCGTGTAGAGAGACACGCTATGTATCGAGGTACATGAATGTAACGCCCCGACCCCAGCTACCCAGAGTCGGTGCATTACTTCGTAACATTGGCATGATCACAAGAAAGATCAAATCTCGAAAGACCGATTGGTTTAGTAGCCTTGGAAACACTAGATATATTCATAAGTTTTACATTACATCATAAAATGAAAAACTACTACAACAACATAATGTCCCCATAATCCACACTACTATCCCCTCATAATATCCCTGCAGGTCATTCATAATTTACTTCTTCACATCCTGGGGAAAAATAAAACATAGAAAAGGGGTGAGCTCAAATGCCCAGTAAGGATAACAATATAGCGGAAACTTTCATAAATAAGAATAAACATTTAAGGCAATGCATTACTAAAACAAAAGCCTTTTAAAATTGAACTTCAACATGGTATGGCAAAAGTAAAATGAAATAATGCCATTTACTTATTCACATGGATATTCTACTAATCGAATAATCACATGCAAAAATCAATAACCACTTTCATAATGTTGGAATGCATAATGCCAGACTATCATAACCACATAGCCAAGGCCTCGTGCCAAGACTACAAATAAGATTTTGTCAAGGCCTTGTGCCAAGACACTAGTTTGTCTCATGAGACCTACCGATGCATCGAGGAGCTATAGCGGGCTCCACCCGTCACTTATTAAGTCCAATGCATTCCCATATGAAAAGGTTTAAACATAACATAAACATTCGTATTAAAACTAGCATACGAAATGTCAATACTTTCACAATAAACTATGAATGGTATAAAAATAGCACATCCACAGTCAAACATATCACAAAACCTTCAATACAATATAGAAGTTTTGTATCATAATAAATCAACTTCAAATAATCTTAAAATCCATCAAAGGATGTTGACATAGATGAAATCAAAATTCTTTTTAAAGAAATATCTCCTTTTATTTTGAAATCATTTAAGATCCATATAAAATAAAACATTTTCTTTGAAAATATTCTTATAAGCTTGTATGGGAAGCTTCGACGATTTTATAACGGCGGAAAATAACCGCACCCGCCGTATAAGTTAAAAAAACATTCTTACCTCAATTCTGTCGAAAAGGTTAAAAAGGACCTTGTTTTGAAAACGACGGAAAGATTCCTTTATAAACCTCTTATAAAAAGTCAAACAAGGGTATAAATGACTTTAACCCATATTCTTGTAAATAGTAAAAATGTTTTGAAATACATTTCGAAGAAACATGGATGTGGATGATAAAGAGATCCCAGTAGATTATTACGTATAATACAACCTCGGATAATGAAGAGATTGTGAAATAACCCTTACCTTGTACTTTTCCTTGGTTGTGGTAGGTTAACCTCCTGTATAATGGTGAAATAATTGTTATTAAATTATACAAGAATCATATACATTAATATGATATCATATATGATCTTTTAATATTGATTTGATAATAATATCTTAGTATTATCGTTGTTTCGGGTGTTAACTTACTTGTTTTCTTTCATATGTTTTGTTACGTAAGACATGTTTGTAAAGGATAGGTTGTATATTATTCATATCCAGAATGATATCAAGTCCTTAAACATCATTTTTAAATCATAAAATGATAATTACGCTTTAATGGTTACGATGGAGAATGAATCTCATCGCGTTCGTGGAGACGGTAGTCCGTACGTACGCACGAGCGACAATATCATTCTTTTGATATTAAAATAATATATAAATGGATGGTATATCATATATACAGAATCATTAACATGTTATATTTATTATTTACATGAGTTACACATCATTATTATACCCATCCAAATAATATTATATTGAATAACAATTACACCACGACGTGGAGACGGTAAGCCGTACGTACGCACGTATGGTGACATGTTATTCAAAGGGTGGATAGAATACTGAATATGATTGTACCATATTTATAATAACATCACAGTATATGTGAGATACTGGAGTTATTATTTCAGAATGGTAAGAACAAAGGAAGAAGAAGTGGAAGAAGAAATGAACTTAGAAAAGGGTGGTGAAATCATTACCTCTTCTTCGGGTTCTTCCTTTTGATTTGATCAAAAGGGCTCCTTAGGTTGGCTTTCTGATCAAACTAAGGCCTCTAGGTTGTATTGAGGGTTGTTGGGAGAGTATTTGGGCAGAGTTTGGCCGAACCAAAAGGCTTTGAAGGTGTGAAGAAATGAGAAGGAGGAGTGCCCTTTTATAAGAGGGGTGAGGGGCACCTTTGGAAAAGCTAGAAATATTAATTTATAATAAATTCATATTCGGTTTCTAAAGGCTCCAAAGTTGACTATTCAAATGATGAGGTGGGGATAGGTCGAAAGCAACTCATCCAATAGAATTTAGACAGGTTTGGGTACTTATATTATCCTTATCTTTAAGTATTAACTCTAAGTTAATTAGTTTCACTTTTACAATGTCTCTTTGTATTTTTATATAATATGGTTAATAAACTTACTATATACATCCAAGCGACCCCCAAGTGGTCCATTAATGATTAAACTATCATAATATAAGTCTCTTGGCCGAACCTTAGATTTTTAGGAATTTAATATCAATTAATAATATAATATTTGTTTTAAGAACTCTTTTATGTCAATTTTGACACTATTCAATAGTTGATTTTTTTGAAACTCATAACAGATTGATTACTTCGAACAAAGTCAATTAAATCAATCCTAATATATCATATTATCCTAGAAAATTAGTTTAATTCATTAAAAGTTTCATATTATATTTATTTGGGTATTTATAATATCAATTATGTTAATTTTTTACTATTTTAGTAATTACTGCATAATCATTGTGTCATAAATAAAATAAATTATTTAATGTCTAAAAATTATAAATAAAACATCATTATGTAGGAAATCTCTTTATCTTTCTAATGAATATTTATAATCGAAAATCCAACATGTATAACCCTATGTAAAAATTGTTCTTATAAAAGATGTAAGCTTATGACATTTTTATTTTTATTTTAACTTTATTAATATAATGTGTCCCTACCACATACAAGTGGCTCCAAGGGGTCCCCAAATTGACCCAAGGATGCCCATGGTCGGGTATGTGTCCACTAATAAGGTTAGGACACGTTTTAGGGTAATTTTGTATTATTATAATATTATTTTTTTAACCCTTATTTACCGGATTTACCCTTTAACCATGGTAAATAAAATATTTACCGCAGTAATTATTCAAAATGTGTAAAAATAAAAGTTACCTATTTACACAATTTGAACATCCTGATTCCAAATATGGAATCCATTTTCCTAAATTCAAAACACAGAAGTGGCAGAAATTAATTTAAAATTAATTCCCGCTGTCAAAACAAAAAGCGTGTTTTTAAGAGATAATAACTATCAAAAGATTGACACTTGTTTATGTTCGGTTTAATTGTAAAATTATGTCCAATGATAAACATTAAATTGAATGGTAAAAATATATTCTAAATATACTTTAAAACCACTCAAATTCATAATTTATCACTAGTAATTAATTTGATTAAAAAAGTTGTTTTTAATTAAAATTTAGTAATTTTCACTATTCATCAAAATATGAAAGTTATCCGAAATGTACCAAAATTTCACCCTAGGCTAAATTCGATATTCCGAATCCAAAAATGAAGTCCATTTTCAAATATAAAATATATATAATTTCAAAAAGTAGGTATTACTATTCATAACGGCTAGTTTGATTAGTTATGGTGTGTTAGAACTCGGTGTTGCGTACAACACACGCTATCACATTATTCAAAGAGAAGCGTACCATAGAAGCTTGGGGTGTTACATTCTCCCCTCCTTCAAATAATTGCATCCTCGCAATTTCTAGGGTATTACTGCATAAAAAGACTCGGGTGGTTCTTCATCATAAGTTCCTCGGGTTCCCACGTTGTCTCTTCTATCTTATGATTTCTCCACAAAACTTTTACCAGACGCGTCGTCCGGTTTCTCAGTACTTGTTCTCTTGTATCAAGAATCCTGACGGGCTCTTCACAATAGGAAAGATCGGGTTCCAGTTCTAATTCCTCATAGGTGAGTACATGCGTTGGGTCAGGCATGTATTTCCTCAACAGAGATACGTGGAACACATCGTGAACTTTGGAGAGACTTGGCGGCATTGCCAATCGGTAAGCTACAACCCCAATTCGTTCTAGAATTTCGAAAGGTCCGATGTACCTGGGACTCAATTTACCTTTCTTACCAAAACGTATGACTCCCTTCCACGGAGATACCTTCAGGAAAACATGATCACCGACTTGAAATTCCAAATCCTTCCTTCGATTATCAGCATAGCTCTTCTGCCTACTTTGAGCTGCTTTGATGTGATTTTGGATTACCTTCACCTTTTCCACCGTTTCCTCCACCAGTTCTGGGCCTACAAGTTTTCTTTCACCAACGTCATCCCAACAGGTTGGTGTACGACATCTCTTTCCGTATAACGCTTCATATGGTGCCATCTGAATACTCGAATGGAAGCTATTGTTATAGGAAAATTCTACCAGAGGTAAATATTGATCCCATATACCCTGAAAATCAAGTGAGCAAGATCTCAACATGTCTTCTAAGGTCTGAATAGTCCGTTCTGATTGTCCGTCTGTCTGAGGGTGGTAAGCAGTGCTCAAATGAAGTTCAGTATCCAGGGATTTCTGAAGACTTTTCCAATATCTTGAAGTAAAACGGGGATCACGATCAGAAACAATTGATAAGGGTACTCCATGAAGTCTCACAACTTCATTAATGTATAGTCTTGCTAGACGTTCCAGGGGTAGATCTTCTCTTATAGCAAGAAAATGTGCTGACTTGGTAAGACGATCAACAATAACCCATATTGCATCGTTCCTTCTAGGAGTCTTTGGTAGCCCCATGACAAAGTCCATCGTAATATTGTCCCATTTCCACTCCGGTATGGGAAGCGGTTGCATGACTCCTCCAGGCTGTTGCCTTCCAGCTTTCACTTGTTGACAAACCATACATCTTGACACAAAATCAGCAATCTCCCTCTTCATGTTGTCCCACCAAAAATGTTCCTTCAAATCTCTATACATTTTGGTGCTCCCAGGGTGTATAGAGAAATTGGAACTATGAGCATCATCCAACAATTCCCTTTTCAGATCAGGTAAATCGGGAACACAAAGTCTCTTCCCGAATTTCAAAATTCCATCTTCATACACAAAGTCTCTCAATCTCCCATCATTCACAGCTTTAATCTTCTTTTGGAATTCGTCATCATCGGTCTGAGAACTCTTAATCCTTTCTAGTAAAGATGGTTTGGCAACCATTTGAAAAAGCATTGATGTTTCACCTTCCCTGGTTATTCCCATGTCCATTTTCTCTAGATCCATGAAAATTGGATCCCTTTCAATTCTCATATTGTTCAAAACTCCATGGTCTTTTCTACTCAAAGCATCTGCCACCTTGTTTGCCTTCCCCGGGTGGTAGTGTATCGTACAATCATAATCCTTGAGTAATTCAAGCCATCTCCTTTGCCTTATGTTGAGTTCTTTTTGTGAGAAAATATACTTCAAACTCTTGTGATCAGTATAAATCTCACATTTTTCACCATAGAGGTAGTGCCTCCATATCTTCAAAGCAAAGATCACAGCTGCTAACTCAAGATCATGAGTAGGATAGTTTTGTTCATGAATTTTCAACTGTCGTGATGCATAGGCAATAACTCTATCATTCTGCATAAGGACACAGCCAAGTCCTTTCTTCGATGCATCACTATAAATAACGAACCCATCATTCCCCGATGGTAGAGTCAATATAGGAGCATTGACTAATCTTCTCTTCAGTTCTTCGAAACATTCTTCACACTCTTTTGTCCAAACAAATTTAACCCCTTTACGTGTGAGCTTCGTTAATGGGTTAGCCAATCGGGCAAAATTCTGAACGAAACGTCGATAATAACCTGCCAAGCCAATAAAACTACGTACCTCAGTTATACTCGTAGGTGCTGGCCATTCTTGGATTGCCTTGGTCTTAGAAGGATCAACAGAGATTCCATCTTTAGAGACAATATGGCCAAGAAAAGAAATCTCCTGAAGCCAGAATTCACACTTGCTAAACTTTCCATATAATTCATGCCTCCTCAGAGTCTTCAAGATAATGCGCAAGTGATTTTCATGATCTTCGTAGGTTTTGGAGTATACCAAGATATCATCAATAAATACCACCACAAATTCATCGAGATACTCCTTGAAAACTCTATTCATCAGATCCATGAATACAGAGGGTGCATTAGTCAATCCAAACGGCATTACAGTAAACTCGTAATGCCCGTACCTGGTTCGAAATGCTGTCTTCGGAATGTCTTCCTTCTTTACACACAACTGATGGTATCCAGATCGAAGGTCAATCTTTGAAAAGTATTGAGCTCCATGCAGTTGGTCAAATAAATCATCAATACGAGGTAGGGGATACTTGTTCTTTATTGTTATAGCATTGATCTCCCTGTAGTCGATACATAACCTCATAGATCCATCTTTCTTTTTAACAAAAAGAACAGGGGCTCCCCATGGAGAAACACTAGGGCGAATAAATCCCTTATTACTCAATTCCTCTAGTTGTTTCTTTAGTTCGACTAACTCTACAGTGGCCATTCTATAAGGGGTCTTCGATATAGGCCTTGATCCAGGAATCAAATCAATAGAAAACTCAACTTCTCGTTCTGGAGGATGTCCAGGTAAATCTTCCGGAAATACATCTACAAACTCTTTCACAATAGGTACATCCTCTATTTGAACATTCCTTTCCTCACCGACAGTTATTTCATTCTCTTCCTCCCTGATAATTGAATTAAGTTGAGCTACAGGGGGTGGATCTAAATAAGAATTAGGTGGTGACGATTCTGCTCTAAAAATAAGGTGCTCCTTATCATTATCATCAAGAATCGTAACCTCTTTCTTCTTACAATAAATCTTCGCATCATAGTCCGAAAGCCAGTCCATACCGAGGATTATATCAAACTCAATCATAGGTATGACGATGAAATCAGCAGATAAAGAAAATTTATGTGCTCTAATGGGGACTGATTCAAAAAACTTTGTTGCAACGATACTTCCCTTAGGAGTTTTAACTGACAACTCCCTTATTAAATCAAATTGGAAATATCTAATTTTCTTAGCAAACTGGGAAGATATGAAACAATGCGATGATCCAGAATCAAATAATGCATTTGCTAAACTTGAGGAAACCATTAAATTACCTGCCACCACGTCTTTCGGAGCTTCTACCTCAGCAGTAGTGATAGCATAAGCCTGGCCTTGATCCCTTGGCCTTTTCTGAGGTAAGTTCTCCTGACGCTTAGGACATGCATTTGCATAATGCCCCATCTCCCTGCAATTGTAGCACTGAACGTTGGTAGCTTCCTTCTTCCCCTTGCAATCATGAGCTTGGTGGCCTTTTTCACCACACTTGTAACAGACTCCCATTCCCTTCAGGCAAGTACCAGGATGTTTCTTCCCGCATTTACCACAAGATGGATATTCAACCTTTCCTTTCTTCCCCTTATTTCCATTCCCAGATTGATCAGAAGGTCTCTTCTTCTCTTGCTTTGCTTTAAAGTCATAAGACTTAGAGAATTCCTTTTCGGTCTTTATAGCACATGAGACAATGTCTTCGTACGATGAAAAGGATTGTGAGACTAATGCTCGACGGAGAAATGGTTTTAACCCATCAAAGAAACGATCAATATTACTTCTTGGGTTGCGAATATAATCTCTAGCATACCTCGCTAACCTTGTAAAGTTAGCCTCATACTTTGTGACATTATCATCCTCCTTTTGTCTCAGACTCAGAAATTGCCTTTCCATATCTGCTCGATGGTCGCGAGGAAAGTATTTTTCTAAAAACAGATCTTTGAACTCCCTCCATTCCATGTTTGATACTTCATCATCTTCCTTCATGTTTTGAATCAATGACCACCATTGATCAGCATCTCCAGTGAGGCGGTAAACTGCCATGGTAACTTTTTCCCTTTCACTACTCCCCAAAGCCTGAAATATTTTCTCTAGGGAAAATATCCATTGCTCAGCTACTAAGGGATTTGTACTCCCATTGAACGTTGGTGGTTGTTTTCTCATGAATCGATCTAACATTGATCCTCCACGCTGCGGATCAGGGTGCTCCATACGGGTAAGGTTATTATTCATAACCTGAGTAAGTTGTCCCAGTACGGTGATTAGCTGATCAGCACCAGTTGCATCACCAGCCCCACTATAATTATCTTGAGCAGGAGGGCAATCCCTACATGGAGTGCGTGCATTGATACGGTTTCCATTTCTTCCACTAGGCGCCATTTCTAAACAATGGCATAAACTAGATCAGTTTATGAATCGAAATACATAATCCCATACTTATAAAACACTTAACATAAATTGAACTATTTATGGATATAATCCATAATCATAAAAATGTTTTCTTTGAGGATGTATATACTCATAAACCCTTCATAATGATTTGTAAAGATAGTGAGAGTTATCCTAAGCATATCCCCCGGGAGTGTCGTAACCAAGAGTGCAGCAAGGCCCGTTGTCGTGCACCAGTTCCCGTTCGAGTCTAGCTCAAAGCGGTGTTTTCGGGTTTTACCCCTAGGTACATCTGTGCCAGAGCCGCCTCTACCTGCTCGTATCCAGACAGGGATGTATTGCTCGCAAAACTCACAAAGTCTCTACAATACCAAAATTCTAGGAAGTTCTTCTATACTAATCCTCAAAGTTCATCTTAGGTCTACGTGCTCTAATCAGAGTTTATCTAAATCTAGCTTCCAAGGTTTGTACTAAACTTCCTCTGATACCAACTGTAACGCCCCGACCCCAGCTACCCAGAGTCGGTGCATTACTTCGTAACATTGGCATGATCACAAGAAAGATCAAATCTCGAAAGACCGATTGGTTTAGTAGCCTTGGAAACACTAGATATATTCATAAGTTTTACATTACATCATAAAATGAAAAACTACTACAACAACATAATGTCCCCATAATCCACACTACTATCCCCTCATAATATCCCTGCAGGTCATTCATAATTTACTTCTTCACATCCTGGGGAAAAATAAAACATAGAAAAGGGGTGAGCTCAAATGCCCAGTAAGGATAACAATATAGCGGAAACTTTCATAAATAAGAATAAACATTTAAGGCAATGCATTACTAAAACAAAAGCCTTTTAAAATTGAACTTCAACATGGTATGGCAAAAGTAAAATGAAATAATGCCATTTACTTATTCACATGGATATTCTACTAATCGAATAATCACATGCAAAAATCAATAACCACTTTCATAATGTTGGAATGCATAATGCCAGACTATCATAACCACATAGCCAAGGCCTCGTGCCAAGACTACAAATAAGATTTTGTCAAGGCCTTGTGCCAAGACACTAGTTTGTCTCATGAGACCTACCGATGCATCGAGGAGCTATAGCGGGCTCCACCCGTCACTTATTAAGTCCAATGCATTCCCATATGAAAAGGTTTAAACATAACATAAACATTCGTATTAAAACTAGCATACGAAATGTCAATACTTTCACAATAAACTATGAATGGTATAAAAATAGCACATCCACAGTCAAACATATCACAAAACCTTCAATACAATATAGAAGTTTTGTATCATAATAAATCAACTTCAAATAATCTTAAAATCCATCAAAGGATGTTGACATAGATGAAATCAAAATTCTTTTTAAAGAAATATCTCCTTTTATTTTGAAATCATTTAAGATCCATATAAAATAAAACATTTTCTTTGAAAATATTCTTATAAGCTTGTATGGGAAGCTTCGACGATTTTATAACGGCGGAAAATAACCGCACCCGCCGTATAAGTTAAAAAAACATTCTTACCTCAATTCTGTCGAAAAGGTTAAAAAGGACCTTGTTTTGAAAACGACGGAAAGATTCCTTTATAAACCTCTTATAAAAAGTCAAACAAGGGTATAAATGACTTTAACCCATATTCTTGTAAATAGTAAAAATGTTTTGAAATACATTTCGAAGAAACATGGATGTGGATGATAAAGAGATCCCAGTAGATTATTACGTATAATACAACCTCGGATAATGAAGAGATTGTGAAATAACCCTTACCTTGTACTTTTCCTTGGTTGTGGTAGGTTAACCTCCTGTATAATGGTGAAATAATTGTTATTAAATTATACAAGAATCATATACATTAATATGATATCATATATGATCTTTTAATATTGATTTGATAATAATATCTTAGTATTATCGTTGTTTCGGGTGTTAACTTACTTGTTTTCTTTCATATGTTTTGTTACGTAAGACATGTTTGTAAAGGATAGGTTGTATATTATTCATATCCAGAATGATATCAAGTCCTTAAACATCATTTTTAAATCATAAAATGATAATTACGCTTTAATGGTTACGATGGAGAATGAATCTCATCGCGTTCGTGGAGACGGTAGTCCGTACGTACGCACGAGCGACAATATCATTCTTTTGATATTAAAATAATATATAAATGGATGGTATATCATATATACAGAATCATTAACATGTTATATTTATTATTTACATGAGTTACACATCATTATTATACCCATCCAAATAATATTATATTGAATAACAATTACACCACGACGTGGAGACGGTAAGCCGTACGTACGCACGTATGGTGACATGTTATTCAAAGGGTGGATAGAATACTGAATATGATTGTATCATATTTATAATAACATCACAGTATATGTGAGATACTGGAGTTATTATTTCAGAATGGTAAGAACAAAGGAAGAAGAAGTGGAAGAAGAAATGAACTTAGAAAAGGGTGGTGAAATCATTACCTCTTCTTCGGGTTCTTCCTTTTGATTTGATCAAAAGGGCTCCTTAGGTTGGCTTTCTGATCAAACTAAGGCCTCTAGGTTGTATTGAGGGTTGTTGGGAGAGTATTTGGGCAGAGTTTGGCCGAACCAAAAGGCTTTGAAGGTGTGAAGAAATGAGAAGGAGGAGTGCCCTTTTATAAGAGGGGTGAGGGGCACCTTTGGAAAAGCTAGAAATATTAATTTATAATAAATTCATATTCGGTTTCTAAAGGCTCCAAAGTTGACTATTAAAATGATGAGGTGGGGATAGGTCGAAAGCAACTCATCCAATAGAATTTAGACAGGTTTGGGTACTTATATTATCCTTATCTTTAAGTATTAACTCTAAGTTAATTAGTTTCACTTTTACAATGTCTCTTTGTATTTTTATATAATATGGTTAATAAACTTACTATATACATCCAAGCGACCCCCAAGTGGTCCATTAATGATTAACCTATCATAATATAAGTCTCTTGGCCGAACCTTAGATTTTTAGGAATTTAATATCAATTAATAATATAATATTTGTTTTAAGAACTCTTTTATGTCAATTTTGACACTATTCAATAGTTGATTTTTTTGAAACTCATAACAGATTGATTACTTCGAACAAAGTCAATTAAATCAATCCTAATATATCATATTATCCTAGAAAATTAGTTTAATTCATTAAAAGTTTCATATTATATTTATTTGGGTATTTATAATATCAATTATGTTAATTTTTTACTATTTTAGTAATTACTGCATAATCATTGTGTCATAAATAAAATAAATTATTTAATGTCTAAAAATTATAAATAAAACATCATTATGTAGGAAATCTCTTTAGCTTTCTAATGAATATTTATAATCGAAAATCCAACATGTATAACCCTATGTAAAAATTGTTCTTATAAAAGATGTAAGCTTATGCCATTTTTATTTTTATTTTAACTTTATTAATATAATGTGTCCCTACCACATACAAGTGGCTCCAAGGGGTCCCCAAATTGACCCAAGGATGCCCATGGTCGGGTATGTGTCCACTAATAAGGTTAGGACACGTTTTAGGGTAATTTTGTATTATTATAATATTATTTTTTTAACCCTTATTTACCGGATTTACCCTTTAACCATGGTAAATAAAATATTTACCGCAGTAATTATTCAAAATGTGTAAAAATAAAAGTTACCTATTTACACAATTTGAACATCCTGATTCCAAATATGGAATCCATTTTCCTAAATTCAAAACACGGAAGTGGCAGAAATTAATTTAAAATTAATTCCCGCTGTCAAAACAAAAAGCGTGTTTTTAAGAGATAATAACTATCAAAAGATTGACACTTGTTTATGTTCGGTTTAATTGTAAAATTATATCCAATGATAAACATTAAATTGAATGGTAAAAATATATTCTAAATATACTTTAAAACCACTCAAATTCATAATTTATCACTAGTAATTAATTTGATTAAAAAAGTTGTTTTTAATTAAAATTTAGTAATTTTCACTATTCATCAAAATATGAAAGTTATCCGAAATGTACCAAAATTTCACCCTAGGCTAAATTCGATATTCTGAATCCAAAAATGAAGTCCATTTTCAAATATAAAATATATATAATTTCAAAAAGTAGGTATTACTATTCATAACGGCTAGTTTGATTAGTTATGGTGTGTTAGAACTCGGTGTTGCGTACAACACACGCTATCACATTATTCAAAGAGAAGCGTACCATAGAAGCTTGGGGTGTTACAATGAACATGAGCTAGATACACAGACATGGACAGGGAGCATGGGAAGCCCCCCCCCCCAAGTTGCTTGGACATATCATATAGCCCCTCTAAACACCGTGTAGCACTAAATGGGTACCAATTACTATACCTATAGGGACAGGACCGGGTGATAGAGCAGGACCACACGCTGTGTGGGTCCCCTCACATGCCGTGTACCCCTTCTCTCCTTTTAATGAAACTATAACCTCTCTTATCTCCTTCGTTTGGACTCAGATTTTGGACTATGAGTATCCTATACTGAGTTTTTTTCCATGTAGAACATGATGGTGGAATCTTTAGTGGATTTTGTGATATGTTGTTAGATATTTGACGCATGATTCTTAGTTAGTTGACGCTCGATGATGGCAGTGATCAGGTAGGATAACCAGAGGCTACTAGAGTGGAACCCTCAAGCTACTCTAGGCACAATTCCTCTATTGACTACTATAGTGGTACCCTAAAACTAGTCTATAAACAAGTACTCTATCGACTAATAGAGTTTCACCCTACAGATGGGATGGGTACAAGTCCTCTGCCAACTACTAGAGTGGCACCCTCTAGCTGGGCTAGGCATGAGTCCTGTACCTGCTCAATAGAGTGACACCCTCCTTTTGGGATAGGGCATGGGTCATCCATATATCTACTGAGTGGAACCATCCTATTGAACCCAAGAATGAGTCCTCTACCTAGATATTATGGCCCTTTAACTATGAAACATAGTAGCAAGGTGAGGCTTGAATTAAATGTTTTCTTCTCAGCAGACGTGCGAGATGCTGGGCATCAATGATGGACTTCTGGAGTTGAGGACACTCTTTTCCTAGGATAGACTATGATATAGAGATCCCCTTCTATCTCATTTAGTTTTCTTTGGTTTGAGAATATACATACATACATATACTAATATATATATATATATATATAAATATATATATATCTATATCCATGTTGCTGGATTTGTACTCTCTTACTTTGGGTTGAGCTTTCTACTGTCTATTCCTATTCTATATCTTACTACTCCCCCTTAAACTTTAGAGGAATCCTAATGAGTATGTATATACTCACCCCTGCATGGGATTTGCTCACATGTTTCATGTATTATGTAGACGATAGATAGATCAACGACGATTATAGAAGAGATTAGGGATACCTGGTGCATTGGACTAGCTACGTGGTCAGATCTTGGATATAAGGAGCTAAGCTCTCTCAACACTTTTACTTTTCTGTTTTTTTGGTTGGAAAATCTTCCTATTTGGGCATGTATTTTTCCCCTTTTATTTTTAGTTTACACTATAATACTCTTATACACCCTAGAGAATTTTGATGCTTGGTTTATATTCTAGACATTGCATTTTTTTATCATTATTCCTATACACTTCTAAATTGAGATGGTTGGGTGTGTGCATATATGTATATTAGTTAAATGAATCCCCATATTAGATATTCCCTTCAGTGCTTTTCTCCAGATGCTAGCCTATAGAGGCGAGCTTGGGGTAGTTGCATCTCAAGCCCCATTGGGTAGGGTCATGACATTAAACCATACCAAAAAGGTGTTTAGTGGATGTGATATATGTTTAAAGTGAATTTTACTGATTTGAATTTATAAAGTGTTTATAAATTGAAAATAATGAATAGTATAAAATATTTTATTTCGATTTATGAGATTCTCATAAATAACAATAAGAAAATTTCATATTTATAGCATTATTTGGAAATTTATTTAAATAATTACAAAATGTGTTTTGGTGGATTTTATTAAGAGGTTTAACTAAAATTAAATATGTGATATTTAGTTTATTAAAACTATTTACATAAAATATGAAATGTTTATATGATTATAAAAGTTTTCATAAGCATCATATATTTTAAATATGGATTAGTTCACATAACATGAAATGTAAATTGATAATAAAAAAGAGTTCATATTTAAATAAATATGAAATATTTGTATTTTTTTACTTATGTATTTTTCAAAAATCATGTTTAATTATAAATTATACACTATTGATTATTTATGAAATGTATAGAAATATTTATATCATGTCAAAATTTATGAATTATTCATTTATTTAGTTTATTATTTTTTTACTGAACCCATGAATATAAAATGTTTGTCTTATGAATAAATTTATGCTTTAATTTAAAGTTTTAAATGAAATTTTATAAATACCATAACTTGTATATAAGGAGCTATACACTAAGTATTATATAATGATTTACTTATTTTCAATGATCAACATGATTTTTTTGTGGGTAATGAGCTTGAAAGCAATGTCCCTTGAGTATTGATATATGAATTGTGGGAATTTGGGTTGGGAGATCTATTAAGAAAAATGAGGATTAGATACCTATCAAACTATACTCACTCCTATTGGAATTATGGTTTTATAGTTTCATAGGATTTTATAACACTTATACAAAGAAGAAAAAATGAATTAGAAACCCAAATATAGGAACTCCATTTGTAAAACTCGAAACCGTGTATACTATAAAATTATGAACTAATTGTGTGCACCATACACCATTTATATAATATTATCATCACCTTTTATCATGTGTGATGAAGATAATAAGAGTAAACCAAAGAAAATCCCTTCTCTATGGTCTATCCATGAGTTGGCTAACTTTACCATCACATGGGTGAGACCCTCTCACCTCTCATAGCATGCTAGTACCTCACAGAGAAAAGAGAGAAGGAGGGATAGAGTAATAAGAATGAAAGAGTATTTCATCAAGTTGTATATAAGAGTATCACACACTAAATTTATGTACTAAAACATCCTCATATATGACCCTGATAGTTTCTTGAGTATGCATGATTTAACTTGAACATTTCATAAACATATAAGTTAGTGATTTCAGTTGAAAACATTTTGTAACACATAGGAAAATCAACACTCATACATTTCATAAAATGAAAAATAAATAATATTGATAGACAATGTGGGATTTTTTCAAACATTAACCATTAACAATCCACTCCCCCATGCAATATAATATAAAAATGACACTTTTAAGCGACATCATTGTATAATTTTTTATAATATGCCCAAAACCAAGAAATATCAAATGATTCAGTTTCTATATACCATACCATATAACTTATCAATATCTTATACTATGATATTGGAATATATAAATCACACACACACACACATATATATATATGGATTTATGGAATACACTAGTACACAAAATAGTTTTTTATGTCTGATATTTAATGTTATTTTTTAAATAATCGCTGTTAAAAATTTCCTAACATCATTTATTTATATTAACAATGTTAAAAACATCCCAATTTGGGTTTTAGCATCAATTTTTAAATAAAAGATCTTAAAAAGTGAGTTTTAACATAAGTTATTTGAAAACTAATGTTAAAAAGTTTTTAGCATCAGTTAAAATATAATTCATGTGAAAGTTAAAATTTCAGATTATGCCAAAGCGAAATTCTATTTTTTATAACACACCTTTAAAATTTTCAATTACCACCTAAAATTTATGATTCCATGGTATGATTTTTTCAATTTCATTTATATGTTTTCATGATTTAGAAATATTTATTTTAGATCAAATCCATTAATATTTATCATTTTTACACTATTACTTATTTTGATGGTTTGATCATGGTATTTATAATTATTTTCCCATAATTTATTTTATTTATGATTAATTTTCTCAATTGATACCCCTGTTAATGATTCATTTTTTTATAATGAAGAATACTTCTTTAGATCATGTTAAAAATAAAAATATACCATCAGAGTCTAAAATAACCTACATTCTACAAGATTTGGATGCCTCATGAATTGTTTTATTCAATGAAAATTATGTTAGAGAACACTAGAACAAGCATGGAAATTAATTCAAATATTTAAGTTTGTTTTTCTTGATTTCATTTTGTTTCTATGATTTTTCCCTTAATTGGTCATGTTTTTTCATCAAATGGAGTAATCACCATTGAATTGTTTTAAAAAATAAATAGTTTTTACATCTATTATTGTATAAGCAATGTAAAAAGTCACATTAAATATCATTTTTTATAACTGATATTGAAAGTGATTTTCAATGTTGGTTATAGAAAAACTGACATTGAATGTGAATTTTTATGTCAGTTATACAATAAAAAATATGAATTCTTTAAAATAATAATTTTAATGGTGGTTATAATAACCGATGTTAATAAACATATTTTTTACATCACTTACAATAACATCACATAAAAATTGATGTTAAAAACATTAAAAAATAATGTGAAAAACCTATTTTTTACTAGTGATAACTCAAATAATCTCCCACTTACACTAAAGCCTCACAGTCTTTGTGATATTTCATTTTATAATGTATCACATAAAATAATTTGTAAAAATATATCCAAAAAATCCTTGATATCTTTAAAAAAACTTTTGGAAGGATATAATTAACTTCACCTTGTATTTATTCGTATTAAATACCTTGTGAATACCCATTAAAAACCCATTTGGATGAATTGTAAAACACTTTTAGAGTATCTCCCTAAGTCAACATCAATCCTTATTTACTCAACCAAAAAGTGTGACCTTAGAGGCCTTTGTATTTTTTTTTGAAATATGAATAAACATATCCATGAATGTAAGTAATGAGAGGACACTATAAAATCATCAATACTACTCAATATAGAAAGGGATTTGGAATTATCTCTATAAAAATCATGTATCTCGATACATGTGTCTACCAGATGCATCATATACAAGCATGATTTTTTGTATGACACCTTTATCCAATACATCGAGTGATTATAAGAAATAAAGTATGTTGATCCCATATCACCAACTCATACATTCTTGATTCTTAGAGTTTAAACTAACCAGGTTGATGAATACATTACATGTCAGTCACCTTTATTGACGAACACATCACTTTCCCCACACCCGAATACAAAATCACATCATATATTCTATTTTTACATGTTCACACACTTCCTTAGTATATATCAATCAAGGAAACATATTTCATAATTTTCATATGATAGGATAAATCCCATCTTGGTTTTTCTCCAATTGATAACATGATCAACAACATACCCAACCACCCCCTGATTAGCTAAGCCTCAAGGCTTGTGTAAGAAATGTATCAAAGTATCAAGGTTATTATGATAGATATCTCACCAACATAAGGTAGTGGAGATAAAAAATATGAACAATTAATCCTTATTATACCAAATATATAGTGTATAAAACTCCATATGTTATACTTAATGGGCCATCCAACACAAAAAAACTCATTTTGTTCCTTGTAAGCCTATTATGTATCCTGATACAAGAATAATACTCATGATAACCTTTAAATTTCATTATAATATATAATAATCCATGATGAAAATCATTTTGGGATAACTCAAAAGTTTTACTTTGAGAGGTTAATTAACATTCCACTTCATGAAATATATATAAATATATACATATATGCATCCAATGTGAAAGAATAATAAAATGAATATGTCCTTTTATAATCCAGAATACATTTTATATTCATAAAATACTTTAATAATACATAAAAAAATATACATAATAATATGTCTTACATACCATATAAGATATTTTAGCAGAAAAACCTTATGTTTTACACACTTTTATGGGGTTTGTTAAACTTATTACATATCTATGTAATTTATTCCAAATCAGTATGCGAATATATGATAAAACCCTTGAAATTCCATAGTGATTAAAATATATTAGTCATTTAATTTTTAATAATGGAAAGTGTAATATAATATTTTCTACTATAACAGGTAAATAAAGAATCCCTAAACTATTTCCCAATGCACGTTCTATTATTTTATAATTATAATAGAAATGGTTCATAGTTATATTTAAAGAAAAAATTTCAAAATTTCAAAATTTTAATTTTATAAAATATATATCATTTTTGGATTCAAAATTTAAATTTTTTAGGGTTATTTTGTAGGATTTTTCTGAAATGGTTGATTTTTGGATGAACAGTGAAAAAATATAGTTTTTATAAATATTGTCAGTTTTATGACATCATCATGATATAAGAATGAATTAAAAGTTTATGAAACATTTTGTATAGACCAAATAGTTGTTTCAGGACTCAAATAAAACATTTAAATATATAATGTTGAATTCAAAAACTTATGTTTCACATTCTATAAACTAAGCAATGGTTTACTCTAATTAAAGAACTATTTTTGATCATTTTATTTAATTAAGTAATTATGAGGTTATAATTGGTTCTTGATTGATTTTAAATTCAAATAAATCTATTTTTTAATCCATAAACTAATAAATTTCATGAAGATCAATACTATATATATTTTTTTCACGTAAATTCATTTTTATACTTTAAAATTATTTTTTTAAAAAGTCGTTTTTCATTGTATTTTGTGTACATATGTTAAAAGTAATTTTTCCACCACTAATGGATTCCATATTTTGAACTAACATATTTTAATTATAAAATAAGTTCCATTTATTTTTTAGTGATAAAATTAAGTTACCATACTAAAATTTATTCACTACAATAAGGGTTAAATGAGGGATGCTACGGAGGATACCCAAGAAAGATGTAATCATCCTAACCGAGTTCATTAAAGTTTCTTTTTTCTTCCACATACTAAAAATATTCTATAAAAATATTAAAATAATAAAATCATTATAATTTTTTCACCAAAATTTTATTATATTGATGTAACAACCATCATCTACCTCCTTTCTATCTGATGGAAAATGAAAGTGTCACCTGTGTGTACATATGAACTACCGCCTCCACAAATGATGTATTTAATTTTTCTTCACCAACATACATGGATATTTATAAAATATGTATGATATAATATTTACAATATAATTATGATTCTCTAAATAAAAATCATTTTCTACTTTCTTTCCCTCCCATCCATTAAAAAATGAAAACATCACCCATGTGTACGTGCAGACTACCGCCTCCATGGATAGAGTATTTAATTTTTCAATAATGTCTTAAATGGATAGTTATAAAAATTAATTTAATGAATAAATATGATATTTATAACATTATTAAGGTTTTTATAAGTGATATTATCATAACTAATAACATGTTCTTACTCATTCAATAGTTATAATGTGTTCTTGTTTTGGTTGGTTTTACAACCTACATGAAAATTGTTACAATTTTTATGTCGCGAGTGATTAAGGAATTTTTTATGAAAGTAATATTATATAATATTTATTAATTTATGTTGTTTTCAAAATTCTTTAATGATAATATATATTTCTATTTGTTAACAAACTCAATTCTGTCTATGAAATGGAAAATTTTAAAAAATGATTTTTTTATGTTTTCCATGTGAATCCTCACCATATGTTCCATGAAATATCTATGGTACTATAGATTCATATAAAATACATATATAAAATCACCATGAATATTATACAGGTGATGAAACCATGACCAAGGTGTAAGGACCAAAATTACCGAATTGAAACATGCATGAGGAACGAAATAGTTAACACTTAAATATTGAGTTTAACAAATAAATTATGAGTGAATAGGTAAAAAAAGTTAATAATGAATGATATATAACAATATAAATATAAATATAGATCTAATATAGGTGAATAATAAATCTAAATTTTTTATATAGGAGGTTGGAATGCATATGACCAAGAAAGAATCTAGTGAAATTGTAACGCCCTGACCCTAGTTACCCAGAGTCGGTGAATTATTACATAACATTGGCATGATCAGAAGGGATCATGTCACACTCGTCATTTTTATATTATTTATTTTATTGTTTGTATTGGGAATCAGGTGACTCGGGTCGAGGCCCGAATTAAATTTGTTTGAGTTCTTATTTAAAAACGGATGTTTTGCCCTTGGTTGCGTCTAGCACACCACGGTCGAAGCCGCGCGACCTCGCCTGGGTCACCGCGTGAACTCGCCCAGCTCACCACATGCCCTGCCTGATGTTCAAGGAAGATGAGCATTATGCGACGAATAATAAAATGAGAATACAATGAAAATTGAGATCGTACGGCCTCGGGCGGGGCACGTTTTTGAAACCACGCGGCCTCTCCTGGTATACCGGGTGACCTGACGATGTCCAATTAATTAAATGGCATGAATTAATAATGAAAAAATAAAATAATAAGAGTCATATACAATTAAATTTAATCGTTTTAATGGTAATAATAATATTTTTTATTTCATAATAATAATAATAATAATAATAATCCTATTTTAGTTTATTACAATTATTTTGTTTTGTTAATTTTATTATTGTTATTATTAATTTCTTTTTATTTATTTTGTTTTTAATTTTTTCCCTCTTTTTTTTGGCTAGGGTTCGGACCCCCCTACTCATCTTCTCCCCTAACCCTCGCGCCGCACCCCCCTGGTCTCCCTCTTCCTGTCGCACCATGATCCCCCTCCCGACTTCTCGGTTTGCACCATGCATCCCTCCTGGTCAGGCCTTCGCTCGCAACCCCACCTGGCCACCCATGCTGCGCGCTAGCACAGGACCTCGCACCCTGCCTCCCTCGGCCTCCTCCCACGTCCAGCCTACTCCAGCGCCGCACACCCCTCTGGAGAATCCCAGCCGCCGGCCCCCCTTGCGTCGTGCCCTGTTTTTCCCATGGCCGGCCTCCCAGCCGACCCTTTTTTCGGCACCTCCCACGTGAGCAGTCCCCCTTGCTTGGGCCGACCTCCATCCCGCTCGGCAGCGTACTAACCCCCAGCCCGCACCCCTGCCGGCGCCACCTCCCCTTTTTCCGGCTTCCCTCCGGTGACCCTACTGACCGGACAGCCCTGCATCGGCCACCCCACTCCCTTTCCCGCCACCAGACAGCCACCCCACACCTCCTTGCGCAACTCCGGCAACTTCCGTCAACCTCCACCCGACCTTCCGCACCCCCGCTGTAAGTGCATTTTTCGTTTATGGCTTGTTTTTTAATCCTGGTTGAGTGTGGTTAGAGTTTTAGTTTGAGTTTGGTTCAATTTTTGGTGTAATTGGTCTGGTGCATTATTTATTAGGTTCTATTTAGATTGTCTGAGTTGCGATTGATGTGCGACGGTCATTGTACACCATGGTTGTGAAGTCTTCTATGACAAGGTAGGTGGTTCCATGATTAATTATTATTTGACTAATTAATTTTCAAGTTTGATTAATTCAGCATATTATTTAATTAATCTGTGTAGTGTGAAATTGTTTCTTTATGAAGTTTTATTTGCATTGAAACTGTTTAGTGAATTGTTTATGTAATGCGTGTGTTTTCTGCTGGGAACTCTATTGGTGATTTTTAAATTGTGTGGTTGACGTATTAGTTTGTACAAGTGGTGTGAACGATATATATATATATATATATCGGAGTCATATGCGTTTGGTATTAAAAGATGGTTTGTGTGAGTTTAATGGTTAACACTAAACAGTTTATTTTAAATTGTTTTATAAGATTTTACTTTTGGACTGTTTATTATTGTTTTGTGAATTGTGCAGTGTATGAGTTAGGGAGTGCGGATGACTTGATTTATATTTTGGTGTGCGACAGAATACGATTTATTTTGAAAAGGTATTTTTGAATGACCTTTTTCCCTTTAAGAGTTTGGCGATATGTTTGAAAACGGTTTACTAAGTTCTATTTGGGGTTTGCTTAATTATAAAAGTGTTTTTGTTAAACTGTGCACCTAGTTTAATTTAATGTGCAGGTAGTGCAGATTAAGTTTTAAAAAGATTTTGGTGTGTGTATGGTTTTAAAAGCGGGTTTGGGTGTGTAAATTGTGTTTTTTCATGTGTAAACACCCTGTTTGGATTTTATGAATTATTGTGACAGGTGACTTGAACATGAAACTTTATTGAGCACAAAATGGGAAGCCCATGTAGCTAGGAGGGTGGACTAGAATAGTGATCTAGTGTTCCGGAGGTGACTCGACCCGGTTCCACTGGAAGGACTGACGATTTCAACACTAACTAAACATTTGCTTCTCTAAGGGTTGTGGCCTTCTAAGCCATGTTTTCTGAGGGTCGTGGCCTTATAAGCCACGTTTTATGAGGGTCATGGCCATCTAAGCCATGTTTCACCGAGACACAAAGATCTAGGGACCCAAGCTAGCTAACACCCATGTGGCCTCTCCCCTGTTAGTGCTCATTGGTTACTTTATGCTCCTTGGTGTGACACTTTGGTTATTTTAAAAAAATAAGGGTGTGTGTTTTAATTGAAGTTGTTCCATCTGAAACTGTTTTCCTAAAAACCGTTTTCTTCAAAACTGTTCAAGAATTTACTTCCTTATTTTAATTAAAACTGCAAATGTATTTGTCATTTAATAATTATGCGTGGAACCTTTTTATTGGGTAATGTCCTACTGGGCTTTTGGCTCACACCCTACATACACCTTTGGGTGTATGTAGTTTCTATTTCTTTTGTATTTTAGGTTCAGGCATCGTGCTCAGTGATGGTGGTTCAGGTTGCAGTTGGTTTTCTCATGCAGAATGGTGTTGATGTGGCCTCTATTTTGCCGGGAGGTTTGAGTCAGAGTTTTACTTTCCGCTGTCATCTTTTCTTTTTAGCTATTGGTTCGAGTTGTAGACTTTAAACCTGTTTATAGTTTAAAGGCATGTTTGGTTGTCTACTTTCAGTTTCAGTTTATTTATCTTGCTGGTTGTTTTTCTATATTTTATTTCGGGTAAACCATTCCCACATGTTACTCTTGGTACCCAGGCACTTGTGCCAGCCCGTGGGGATCGGGAACGCCCTTTGGGACTTTCCGCGGACCGGGTCGGGCGCCGGGTCAGATGGAGACCCGGCCTAGTTCTTGACAAAATGGTATCAGAGGTGCATGTTTTCTCTCTTGGGTCATTTTCTTTTGGGATAGAGTCACGGTAGACTGGAGTTAAGGGTGTCGGGACTCGACGTCTTGGCTACGAGTAAGGTGCCTGGCCAGCACACCTCGTGGCGGGACTCGAGTTACCAAAGTAAGTTGAGGTTTGTCTTTGTCTTTGGTCCTTGTAGTTAATCTTGTTTAGGAAAAATGAAAAGAGAGTAGAGTCAGTGGTCCCAGTGATCTCGTAGGGTCTGGCAAGCCATGCAGAGCTAGGGACGCTGTCTTAAAATACTCTCCGTGGCCAGTGACGTGATTGGTGTATGGCTGCCAACCATATGTTCCAATCACTCGCTGACACTAGTTTCCTCCTGCATTGTTTCTCATCTCTTTGTTTTGGAATTTTGGAAATGATGCTAACCATGTTGAAGGCACCGAGCCGATTACCCGAGTGGAGGAGTTGGATTTTCAAGGCCCAATGACGCATGGGAGATTAAAGAGGCTGAATGCAACAATAGGCGCCCATCTTGCTTCATTAAAGACCCAATGGATCTTACCTTCCATGGATGGAGAAAATGGGCCTATTATCTCACTTATTTAAGCCCAAACATGATGTTTAAATCTTTGCCCACATGGTTGCACGAATTTTGGATTCCTTTCCCACATGGAGGATTCTAGAAATGGAATCTTTGGACACCAAAGTCAAATCCGGTGGGATATGCACTCAAAGTCAAGTCTGGTGGGCTATGTTGGAAAGTTGTGTGCTACTTTTCCAAAAGTCTTTGTTAGACTTTATCTTTTTGACTTTTAATGGGACAAGGTAGGTTTAGCCTTTATCACTTTAGGGTATTAGACCCTTGACCATTGTATCACATCCTTGTCTATAAATAGCCACCCCATGTCATTGTATTTTCATCCAAGACTTAATTGAGAGCTTATGCTTTGTTTCTGTCTATTGTGTGAGGATTGTCCCGGTTTTTCTCCTAGCTCTTGTGCATTCTTGCCTTGTCAATCTACAAGTTAGATTGGTGATCCAAGATCACAAAGCCCCCAATTCCGTGCCTCAACCCAAGTGTGTTGTTGTGTGGATTGGTTATCACAACCCTCCCTTGAGTGTGTTGTCTAAGTAGTAGGTCGCGATCCTTATAGCGTTTATTGACTACTTTCATCCACTATCCGTACCCGTCATCCACCACTTAGCCCCGAACCGCATCCTTCAACTGCCTCCCTACGCCGTGAAGATCGGGCCACCCCGTGCGTCTCATATCAGTTGGTATCAGAGCTCCAGTTGACACGGTAGGCATCTATCCCTTCATTTACTTTAATTATGTCCATTACCCTCCTTATCTTTCCATATTATTCACCCATTCAACAAAAAAATCCATTTTCTTGAAAGCCTCCCGAATTGGCCTAGTTTGTGCAAGCTTGGATTATTATAAATTGAGCCAAATTTTCATTCATCTTCTTTCCTCATTTAATTCTCTATATGTGATTTGTATCCAGTAAAAAAAAAAATCTCTCAACTCATCATTTAGTGATTTTCAAAATTAAGTACATAATCTTGTGCTTTAAAACTCCAAGCACAACACTTTTTGGGGAGAATTGACCAAAAAAAAGAGAAAAAAAAAACAAATTCTCTCAACTCATCATTTTGTACTTTTCAAAATTAAGCACATCCTTTATTTGAGAGATTTCTAAAAAAAATTGTCTTACTCTCCGTTAAATCATCTTGTGCTTTAAAACTCCAAGCACAACACTTTTTGGGGAGAATTGACAAAAAAAAGAGAAAAAAAAGGATACAATTACTCCTTTGTGCTTTACCTTATTAGCACTTTCCATTTCCATATATCACTTTTTCCATCATTTTACTTTATCCCCATTTTTTATTTGGCTCATATTTTTATTCATTTATCTTATCTTGCACAATTGGGTAAAACCCAAATACCACCTTTCTACCCCCTTTTCCACCCACCATTTATCCATTTTTACCCTCTTTTTACCCTTTACCCTTTACCACTAAAGCGGGTTGTGTTAAACCATCCCCCAACACAATCTTGGTTTGGGAAGGATTGGTGGCACGTGATCATCCCAAACAAGGTATTATATTTCATAAGATCTTGGAATTTGTATTGAGTGTTGAGAGTGGAGACAAATAAGTGAAAAAAATATCTTGTGTGTGTGAGTGTGTGCATCTTGTTGTGTGTGTGTGCGTGTGTACATCTTGTCTGTGTGAGTGTGTATATCTTGCGTGCATGAGTGTGTTTCCTTGTGTGTTTGAGTGTGTACATCTTGTGTGTGTGTGTGTACATCTCACGTGTGTGAGTGAGTGTGTATCATTGTGTGTGTCCCCCCTAGTGTGTGTTTGTGTTTGCATAACATATCATGGAAGAAGATCGTGGGAAGAAAATTGATCATGTTAGCGATGAAGGAAGTGGAAGTAGATCTCCCGCACCCGAAGCTACGCAATTCCAAATGCAAGATTTGGTGAGCCACTTCGAAAAGCTTCTTGATCAGAAGTTCGAGGTGTTACATGAGAGGATTGATGAATTCCAGAATAAACCAAGCCCAAGGATGTTCCATGATAACCCACGATGCGCTCCGACACCACGTCATCCCCACATCATGGAGGAGTAGATGATGAACTTTGATGATGATCTTGATGATGTCCCACAAAGGAGGAGGTTATAAAAACAACCGAGAGGAGGACAAAGGAGACAACATGATGATGACCTACTTGGAGAGATCAAGGTGAATGTCCCTTCTTTTCAAGGGAAAAGCTATCCAGAAGCATACTTGGAGTGGGAGATGCGGATCGAGTAGGTCTTTTCATGCCATGCATATTCCGAGGAGAAAAAGGTCAAACTTTCTTCCCTTGAATTTTCCGATTATTCTTTAATTTGGTGGGATCAAGTTTAAAAGGAGAGGGCTAGATATGGTGGACATCCCATCAACACTTGGGAAGACATGAAGTTCGCCATGCGGAAGCAGTTTGTTCCCACACATTACCATAAAGATCTCCACAACAAACTTTAATGCCTCACCCAAGGAAGTAAGAGTGTAGAAGACTACTATAAGGAGATGAAAATTTCCATTATTCGGGAAAACGTTGAGGAGGATCCAGAGGCAACCATGACACAATTTTTACATGAGCTCAATAGAGAGATTGTGGATCAAGTGCAGATGTACCACCATGTGGAGATACAAGATATGATCCACCAAGCCACCAAGATCGAGAAACAAATCAAAAGGAGGATCAACATGAGAAAACCCACTACCCCTTTCACACCATGGAGAAATCTGAGGAAGGATCTTGGAGAATCATCAAATCCAAAAGAGGTGGTTGATCGCAAAAGTGAAAAGGTAATTATTCCACTTAAGAAACCTACTTTTGAGGCTAACCAAACCAGGAATCGGGATATTCAGTGTTTCAAATGTCAAGGAAGGGGTCACATTTCTAGTGAGTGACCAAACTGGCGCACCATGACCATCAACAAGTATGGAGAATGGGAGACCATTGGAGAGAGCTCAGAAGAGGAGGAGGAAGAATCTCCAGAAATTGATAGTGGAGAGTTTGCAGAAGATGGTGAGATTCTTGTCACTAGGAGAGTTCTAAGTGCACAAATGACCGTGGGAGAGAATGAGCAGTGGGAGAACCTTTTACATACACGGTGCAATATCCATGGTAAGGTATGTAGTGTTATTATTGATGGAGGAAGCTGTAGTAATGTTGCGAGCACCGAGTTAGTAGAGAAATTGGGACTTCCTACTTTGAAGCATCAACATCCATATCGACTTCAGTGGTTGAATGATTGCGGGGAGCTGAAGGTCACCAAGAAAGTGAAGGTACTTTTCACCATCGGGAAGTACAAAGATGAGTTCTTGTGAGATGTTGTTACTATGAAGTCCTGCCATTTGTTATTGGGACAACCATGGCAGTATGATCAGCGTGTTACCCATGACGGTTTCTTGAATCATCACTCTTTTATACTCTGAGGTGAACCTATAACCCTCAACCCCATCTCCCCCAAACAAATTATGGAAGATCACATTTTGAGAGAAAATAAAAAAATGAGTGATGATGAAAAAAAGAGTGAAAATGAAAAAGGAGAGAATGAGGGAAAGAGAGAAAATGATAGAAGGAAAGAAATGAAGAACAAAGAAAAATCAAGTGGGAAAAAGAATTTGAGAGAAGAGAAAAATGTGATGTTGGCAAAAAAGAGTGAGGTCAAGGAAGCATTGTTTTCACAGCAAACCCTACTAGTACTCATGTACAAAGAGGTGTTACTAAATACTAACGACTTACCTTGTTTTCCAAATGTTGTTGAGTCGTTGTTGCAGGAGTATGATGATGTCTTTCCTGAAGAGGTGCCACTAGGTTTTCCACCCATTAGAGGTATTGAGCATCAAATTGACCTCATACCTGGAGCATCACTACTGAACCGCCCTGCATATCGCACCAATCTTGAAGAGACAAAAGAAATTCAAAGGCAAGTTCAAGAGCTATTGGATGTGGGATATATTAGAGAGAGCCTTAGTCCTTGTGTCGTACCGGTGATTCTAGTACCAAAGAAGGATGGAACATGGAGAATGTGCATTGACTATAGATCCATCAACAACATCACGGTCAGGTATCATTATCCTATCCCTAGGTTAGATGATATGCTAGATGAATTAAATGGTTCAACTATTTTCTCAAAAATTGATTTAAGAAGTGGCTACCATCAAATTAGGATGAAAGAAGGCGATGAGTGGAAAACTGCATTTAAGACAAAAAATAGACTTTAAGAATGGTTAGTCATGCCATTTGGTCTCACCAATGCACCTAGCACATTTATGAGGTTAATGAATCATGTCTTACGTGCATATATTGAAAAATTTGTGGTAGTTTATTTTGATGACATTTTGGTTTATAGTAGGACCTTTCTTGAAAATGTAGATCACTTAAGAAAAGTCTTAGAGGTGTTATGGGAGGAAAACCTGTTTTGAAACATAAATAAGTGTGAATTTTTCCTAGATAAAATTATTTTCCTTGGATTTTTTGTGAGCGGAAATGGAGTTGAATTTGACACTGAGAAGATCAAAGCAATACAAGAGTGGCCAACTCCAACCTCCGTTGGGAAGGTAAGAAGTTTTCATAGACTTTCTAGTTTTTATAGGAGATTTTTGAAGGACTTTAGCACACTAACATCACCATTGAATGAATTGACAAAGAAGAATGTTCCTTTCAAATGGGTGACAACTCAAGAAAAAGCTTTCCATGCGCTAAAGGAGAGACTCACCCACGCCCCTCTACTTGCGCTTCCAAACATCGGTAAGACCTTTGAAATTGAATGTGATGCAAGCAGAATTGGAATAGGAGGAGTACTCATGCAAGAAGGTAAGCCTATTTATTATTTTAGTGAGAAGTTAAATGGCCCAACTCTAAACTATGCTACATATGATAAAGAGTTTTACGCATTGTTTAGAGTACTAGAGACATGGAGACACTATCTTTGGCCTAAAGAATTTGTGATCCATTGTGATCACGAGGCTCTTAAATACCTTAGGAACTAACATAAACTAAATAGGAGACATGCTAGATGGCTGGAATTCATTCAATCATTTCCATATGTCATCAAGCATAAAAAGGATAAATAAAACACTGTGGCCGATGCACTTTCACGTAGATATTCTCTTTTATCCTTGCTGGATTCAAAACTTCTTGGTTTTGAATACATTAAGGATTTATATGCCACTGATAGTGATTTTAGAGAACCTTATGAACATTGTAAACCTGGAGTTAGTTGGGAAAAGTTCTATTTACATGATGGATTCTTATTTCGGATTGATAAGCTTTGCATTCCCAATTTCTCTATTCGTTTACTTTTACTAAAGGAATCACATTCGGGTGGGTTAATGGGGCATTTTGGTGTTTCAAAAACTCTAAGTGTTCTTAGTGAGAATTTTTATTGGCCTAAGATATCTAGAGATGTTGAGAAATTTGTGGGAAAGTGCATTATCTGCCATAAAGAAAAATCGAAACTAAACCCACATGGACTATATCTTCCTCTCCCAATCTTCAACACCCTTGGGAGGACATATCAATGGACTTTATCGTGGGTTTACCACATACCAAGAGAGGGATAGATTCCATTTTTTTTGTGATGGATCGGTTTTCAAAAATGGCACATTTTATTCCTTGTCACAAAACTGATGATGCCACTAACATTGCAACAATTTTCTTTCAGGAAGTAGTCAAACATCATGGAATGACAAGGACCATTGTGTCAGATCGAGACACAAAATTTCTTAGTTACTTTTGGAAGACCTTGTGGAGAAAACTGGGTACAAAGTTACTATTTCCCACTACTTGTCATCTGAAAACCGATGGGTAAACAGAGGTGGTGAATCGAACACTATCATCCCTTCTACGAACAATTGTCAAGAAGAATATCAAGAATTGGGAGGAGTGTCTGCCACATGTAGAATTTTCATATAACAGGGCCAAGCATTCTATTACTCAATATTCTCCATTTGAAATAGTTTACGGCTTTAACCCCCTTACCCCTATTGATCTAGTTCCTTTGCCTTTGCAGGAAGCAGTTAATATGGATGCGAAAGGGCGTGCAGAATTAATTAAGAAAATCCATGAAAAGGAAAGGATAAATATCGAGCGGATGGCCCAGAAATATATATATCATGCGGGTTGCAATCAAATGTTGTTCGAGCCCGATGACTTGGTTTGGATTCATATGCGGAAGGAAAGATTTCCCGACAAGCGGAAATAAAATCTCATACCACGAGGTGATGGACCATTCCGAGTGCTTGAGAAGATTAAAAAAATGCTTACAATATAGCTTTGTCAGGTGAGTATGGTGTAAGTTCCACTTTCAATGTTTCTGATCTTTCTCCTTTTTTGGGTGCAGAGGATGAACAGTCGAGGACGACTCCTTTTTAAGAGGGGGAGGATGATGCAAACCATGTTGAAGGCACTGATCCGATTACCCAAGTAGAGGAGTTGGATTTGCAAGGCCCGATGACGTGTGGGAGATTAAAGAGGCCGAATGCAACAATAGGCGCCCATCTTTATTCATTAAAGGCCCAATGGATCTTACCTTGAAGGGATGGAGAAAATGGGCCTATTATCTCACTTATTCAAGCCCAAACATGATGTTTAAATCTTGGCCCACATGGTTGCAAAAATTCTGGATGCCTTTCCCACATGGAGGATTCTAGAAATAGAATCTTTGGATACCAAAGTCAAATCTGATGGGCTATGCACTCAAAGTCAAGTCCGGTGGGCTATGTTGGAAAGTTGTGTGCTACTTTTCCAAAAGTCTTTGTTAGACATTATATTTTTGACTTTTAAGGGGAAAAGGTAGGTTTAGCCTTTATGAATTTAGGGTATTAGACCCTTGACCATTGTATCACCTCCTTGTCTATAAATAGCCACCCCATGTCATTGTATTTTCACCTAAGACTTAATTGAGAGCTTATGCTTTGTTTCTCTCCATTGTGTGAGGATTGTCCCAGTTTTTCTCCTAGCTCTTGTGCGTTATTGCCTTGTCAATATACAAGTTAGATTAGTGATCCAAGATCAAAAATCCCCCAATTCCGTGCCTCAACCCAAGTGCGTTGTTGTGTGGATTGGTTATCACATCCCTCCCTTGAGTGTGTTGTCTAAGTAGTAGGTTGCGCTCCTTATAGCGTTGATTGACTACTTGCATCCACTATCCGTACCCATCATCCACCACTTAGCCCCAAACTGCATCCTTTAACTGCCGCCCTACGCTGTGAAGATTGGGCCACCCCGTGCGTCTCACATCAAGAAATATGGTTTTTAAGTATAAATGATTTGGCCTTGAAAAAGAATGTTTTCAAATGAAGCGCTTTAAAAATGAAATGAGGTATGAGGTTTTAAAAGTGTGAGTTGGATGTTTTTGTCTTGAAAAATGGAAAGGTTTGGTTTTGATCCTTGGTGTTCTCGTGGGCAACCACATGCATGAGTATATATGGAAAGATAAAGGGTTAATGGCACGAGCGGATGGGTGCATGGATGGATATGAGGTGGGTGCTGGTGTGGCATGGGAACATGCATGTGCGAGGCCCATGGGACACCATTGGTGTTTTTACAACCCACAAGCTTTGTTTATTTTTCAAAATGTTTTGTTAAATGAAAATTTGGTGTTTTAGTAACTGGTGATTACATAGTGTGCCCTTGTGATTTTTACATGTTGAATGTGAGACATTTTGGGTTGGGAATCCTTTTTGACTGAATTGTGTCCTGAGTTTGGATTCTTATTTGTAAGTTGCTATGTCAGCGTGTAGTTAGTTAATTCTTTTGAAGAGTATCGGGGAGCCCTTGCAGTGGTTCCCCCTGCACGTTTGGGGTTTGCTTGTGGTATGTCTTGACCGTTGGACCAGTTTGGTTGGGTTTATGGTTTTCTTCCTTGACTAGTGTATGCCCCCCATAAAACATTTACATGTGATTAAAGTGCGACCACGAGTAATTCTCTGTTGGACGACCCTCCAGTTGATTAAAGTAAGGACTCTCCCTTTTTGGGTGATAGTGCTGAGTCTTTTCCTTTTCCTTTTGGTTAAGTGGATCCTCTCACATCGGGATGATAGATGCGGGGGGAGTTGAAGGGAGTTTTGGTCTTTTGAGTGTCTGACTCGTTGAGTATGAAGTTTGAAACTGTCGTGTCGGAAGGTTCCCCCTTGAAACGGTGAAAGGAATTCCAGTAGAGAAGGGTGAAGGAGGTTCAGAGTTATTGGTGCTGACCGATGTCTTAAAAGGCTTGTAGCTCTTTTATCGGCCGCAATGGTCAGGGTTGGGTGATATCTTGCAGTGTGAGTTCCCTTTGATGGTCAACGTTTGTTTGGAAGTGGTAAAGGAGACTCCAGTGGGGAAAAGGTGGAAGGAACCCTAAGTTGTTGGTGCGGTCTATTGCTCTAAATGACCCCTGGTCTTTGGTTTGTTTTGTTTAAGAAAAGGTTCATGTTAGGATACTGGTTTGGCAGACCCAGTCGTATGAGGCTGGTATGGTCGTTTGCAGGAATCACGTGTTGTTCAAGATGCAGTTTAAAGTCTTTCTCAGCGTAATGTTTCTATCGACGGTAATGATCATGCTCGGTGATGATTTGTGGTGTCGTGTTCTCATTCAGTGTGACAAAGGGTGATGCGCATGAACCATTTCAGCTCTGGTGTTAGTGAATGTGCCGTGTATGATCAATTGGATGTCGTAATGTGTTGTGTTTGCTGGTGTTGTCTCGGTTGAAGTGTGGTTGTGTGTGACACCAAAAGGAGAAGCTCCGTTCGGGAGTCTTCAATACCTGACTGCAAGGCAGGAGATGCTTCAAACATCAGGACTCCAGCCATAGGCCTCAGAGTGAAGCTGGAACATGGTCAGGAACCCCAAGAGTGTATGGGACCCCGACTTTATTTCTTTCATCGGTGTTGAAAGTGAAAGCAGCTTAAATTGTTTTATATGGTTGTTCCATTTTGAGCAAACTGTCTGGGTGCATAAGGATTCTGTGACTATGTGGAGGCGTGGTCATCTTGTTACCTTCAAGTTCCGGTGGTTGCGTTCTACCGAATGTAATTTATTTTGGTGGTACTTATGGGGTTTGTTGGGTAACTCATTCTCAAATTTGAATAATGCTCATCCAGGAATGTGGAAATGCTGGTTTGTCTTGGGTCATGCTTTTGATGCCCCAGTAGTTAGGCCCCTCCCTCCCCACCCCTTGTGGTGGGGTGTTTGGTCACCATTGGAAAATTTTCAGAGTTCTGTAATCCTCTGTTAGTTCTAATGGCGGTGGGACCCATGATGGGTATTGCACAATGGTCTCTGGAATAAATCGGTGTTGGCCTTTCCTTAATGGTGGGGAGTCCGCTCGGACCTCCCCATGTTGGTTTTCTAGTCTCGTCTTGGGCGTTGGTAGGTTCTTAATGGTGGGGAGATCCACATTGGGTCTCGCACGAATGTCTCTAGAATGAATATGTGCTGGAATTTTCTTTAATGGCAGGGAGTCCTCTCAAACCTCCCTGTGTCGGTTTTCCAGTCTCGTCTCAAGCATCAGTGAGTTCCTAATGGTTGGGAGCCCCTTGGGCCTCCCCATGTTGATCTTTTGCTTCTGTTTTTAAATATGGCTTGGCGATAAGTGATAAGAGTGTTCCGTGTATGTGGTTTGACCTTATTTGTTCATTCTATCCAAATGGTGGGTTTATTTTAATAGTGCTTGAGGTGTTTCAGTTTGTGAAGTTGGTTCTCGCGAGCGCAAGAGTCCTTATCCTTGATCAATCAACTGGAGGTGTTCTAGCTTTTTGGGCCGGGCGACACATATCAGAAAGTCCTTTACGCATTTCTTGAAGTTGTCATTTGAGTCACATTCTCTGAGCACGGTGCATTGGCCTCTTTTCGCTTGTTTTCATAGGAATCCCCTTTGAACCTTAAGGGAGTGTGGTTTTCTGCTTTGGGGTTTGGTTCTGGTTGTGACTTTCTGAGGACGGAAAGCTTTATGGTGGGGAGAATTGTCACACTCATCCTTTTTATATTATTTATTTTATTATTTGTATTGGGAATCAGGTGACTCGGGTCGAGGCCCAAATTAAATTTTTTGAGTTCTTATTAAAAAAAGGATGTTTTACCCTTGGTTGCGTCTAGGGCACCACGGTCGAAGCCGCGCGACCTCGCCTGGGTCGCCGCACGACCTCGCCCAGCTCGCCGCACGACTTGCCTGATGTTCAAGGCAGATGAGCATTATGCAACGAATAATAAAATGAGAATACAATGAAAATTGAGACCGCGCGGCCTCGGGTGGGGAACGTTTCTGAAACCGTGCGGCCTCTCCTGGTACACCGGGTGACCTGCCGATGTCCAATTAATTAAATGGCATGAATTAATAATGAACAAATAAAATAATAAGAGTCAGATACTATTAAAGTTAACTGTTTTAATGGTAATAATAATATTTTTATTTGAGAATAATAATAATAATAATATTATTCCTATTTTAGTTTATTACAATTATTTTGTTTTGTTAATTTTATTTTTGTTATGATTAATTTCTTTTTATTTATTTTGTTTTTACTTTTTTTCCCTCTTTTTTTTGGATAGGGTTTGGACCCCCTACTCATCTTCTCCCCTAACCCTCGCGCCGCACCCCCCTGGTATCCCTCTTCCCATCACACCATGCTCCCCCTCCCAACTTCCCAGTTTGCGCCGCACCTCCCTCCCGCTCAGGCCTTCGCCTGCAACCCCACATGACCACCTACGATGTGCGCTCGCCCAGGACCCCGCACCCTGCCTTCCTCGGCCTCCTCCCACGTCCAGCCTACTTCAGCGCCGCACACCCCTCCAGCGAACCCCAGCCGCTGGCCCCCCTTGCGTCGTGCCCTGTTTTCCCCATGGCCAGCCTCCCGGCCGACCCTTTTTCCGGCACCTCCCACGCGAGCAGCCCCCCTTGCTTGGGCCGACCTCCCTCCCGCTCGACAGCGCACCAACCCCCAGCCCGCACCCCTACCGGCGCCGCCTCCCCTTTTTCCGAATTCCCTCCGGTGACCCTGCCGACCGGCCAGCCCTGCACCGGCTGCCCCACTCCCTTTCCCGCCACCGGACAGTCAACCCGCACCTCCTCGTGCAACTCCGGCAGCTTCCATCAACCTCCGACTGGCCTCCCTCACCCCTGATGTAAGTGCGTTTTTCATTGATGGATTGTTGTTTAATCCTGGTTGAGTGTGGTTAGAGTTTTAGATTGATTTTGGTTCAATTTTTGGTGTAATTTCTCTGGTGCATTATTTATTAGGTTCTATTTAGATTGTCTGAGTTGCGGTTGACGTGCGACGGTCATTGCACACCATGGTTGTGAAGTCTGCTATGACAAGGTAGGTGGTTCCATGATTAATTATTATTTGACTAATTAATTTGTAAGTTTGATTAATTCAGCATGTTAGTTAATTAATCAGTGTAGTGTGAAATTGTTTCTTTATGAAGTTTTATTTGCATTGAAACTGTTTAGTGAATTGTTTATGTAATGCATGTGTTTTCTGCTGGGAACTCTATTGGTGATTTTTAAATTGTGTTGTTGACTTATTAGTTTGTACAAGTGGTGTGAACAATATATATATATATATATTTTGGCGTCGTATGTGTTTGGTCTTAAAAGATGGTTTGTGTGAGTTTAATGGTTAATGCCAAACAATTTATTTTAAATTGTTTTATAAGCTTTTACTTTTGGACTGTTTATTATTGTTTTTTGAATTGTGCAGTGTTTGAGTTAGGGAGTGTGGATGACGTGATTTATATTTTGGTGTGTGATAGAATACGATTTATTTTAAAACGGGGTTTTTGAATGACCTTTTTCCCTTTAAGAGTTTGGAAATATGTTTGAAAACTGTTTACTAAGTTCTATTTGGGGTTTTCTTAATTATCAAAGTGTTTTTGTTAAACTATGCACCTAATTTAATTTAATGTGCAGGTATTGCAGATTAATCTTTAAAAATATTTTGGTGTGCATATGGTTTTAAAAGCGGGTTTGGGTGTGCAAATTGTGTTTTGGCGTGTGTAAACACCCTGTTTGGATTTTATGCATTATCATGACAGGTGACTTGAACTTGAAACTTGATTGAGCACAAAATGGGAAGCCCGGGTAGCTAAGAGGGTGGACTAGACTAGTGACATAGTTTTCCGGAGGTGAATCGACCCGGTTCCACTGGCAGGACTGAAGATTGCAACACTAACTAAACATTTGCTTCTCTGAGGGTCGTGGCCTTCTAAGCCACATTTTCTGAGGGTCGTGGCTTTCTAAGCCACGTTTTATGAGGGTCGTGGCTATCTAAGCCACGTTTCAATGAGACACGAAGATCTAGGGACCCAAGCTAGCTAACACCCATGCGGCCTCTCCATTGTTAGTTCTCATTGGTTACTTTATGCTCCTCGGTGTGACACTTTGGTTATTTTAAAAAAATAAGGGTGTGTGTTTTAATTTAAGTTGTTCAATCTAAAACTGTTTTCCTAAGACCCGTTTTCTTTAAAACTGTTCAATCATTTACTTCCTTGCTTTAATTAAAACTGCAAATGTATTTGTCATTTAATAATTATGCATGGAACCTTTTTATTGGGTGACGTCCTACTGGGCTTTTGGCTCAGACCCTATATACACCTTTTGGTGTATGTAGTTTCTGTTTCTTTTGTATTTCAGCTTGAGGAATCGTGCTCAGTGATGGTGGTTCAGGTTGTAGTTGGTTTTCTCATGCAGAATGGTGTTGATGTGGCCTCTCTTTTGCCGAGAGTTTTGAGTCAGAGTTTTAGTTTCCTCTGTCGTCTTTTCTTTTTAGCTATTGGTTCGAGTTGAAGACTTTAAACCTGTTTATAGTTTAAAGGCGTGTTTAGTTTTCTACTTCCAGTTTCAGTTTATTTATCTTGCTGGTTGTTTTTCTATCTTTTATTTCGGGTAAACCGTTCCCACATGTTACTCTTGGTATCCGGGCACTTGTTCCAGCCCGTGGGGATCGGGAATGCCCTTCGGGCCTTGCTGTAGACCAGGTCGGGCGCCGGGTCGGATGGCGACCCGGCCTGGTTCGTGACAGATCAAATCCAAAAAGACTGATTAGTTTAATAGCCTTGTAAGTACTAGATACAAATATAAGTTTTACAATACATTATAAAATTTAAAAACAACCACATTGTGTCTCCTTTGAACACATTCATCTCCCTTAGACTATCCCTGTAGGTCATTCATAATATACTTCTTCGCATCTTGGGAAAAATAAAACATAGAAAGGGGTGAGCTTAGGTGCTCATTAAGGATAAAAATATAGCTGAAACTTTCATAAATAAGCATAAACATTTAAGGTAAAGTATAAGACTAAAACACAATGATTTTAAACTTAAAATTCAGCATAATATGGAAAAGACAAATCAAATAGTTCCATTTACTTATTCACATGGATATTCTGTTGGAACCATGGTCATCTATGCATGAATTGAAGTATGGTTTGTGTTTGTTGTCAATCCTCTATGGGAGTTCAGAATATGTGCCAGAAAAGTGATCATACAGTTCCAGCAGACAACAGTATTGAAGGTGGCGCCGTTTCCCAGTGTTTGCCAAATTTTTGGGCCTCAAAATCTCAAAATGAAGACATGGATTGTTGGTAAAAGGAGGTGCGGGCAAAGAGAAAGTGGGGCATGAAAAAGGAGGTCTTTGCGTGAAATATCTGAGCTGGGCGTGAAAAGCTGCTGGTTTGCGTGAAAAACAGCGTGCTACGTGAAATTGGGGAACAAGGTTTTTTGCGCAAATAGTGTTTCAGAATCAAAACGTCAAAAAATGGTAAAGGCATGGGCTGCGCGAAATATCTGGAGATGTGCGTGAAAAACGATACCTGCGCGAAAAATTATGCCCTAGATGAGAGGTTTTCGCGCCAAAGAGGGTTTTGCACGCGGGGGTCTCAGATGCCTATAAATAAGAGGTGACCCCCTCATTCCGTACAGTTGAATACTTAGAGAAGATCCGAGGTCTGATGCGCGAAAAAGGATTGCGTAAAGGGGCTTGCGCGAAATATTCTGGATTGCACGGAAAATTCCAGGATGCGCGGAAAAGGATAAGCTGCGCGTAAAAATTGGGGTTGTGTGTAAAAGATTCAGCTGTGCGAAAAAGGGTGTTGTTGCGCGAAATATTTTTACGCGTGAAAAGAAAATTTTGCACGCAATAGGAAGGTTTTGCGCGCAAAGGGTTGGTGTTGCGCACAATTGTCAGTGAAGCTTGTCTGCGCATTCTGGTTATCCAGTTCAGTGATTCTGTGCGTTCTAGTGCATCAATTCTAGACTTTGATGCAAGCAGAGTCTCGTGCTAAGTAGAGACAAAGACTTCAATGCAAATCTAATAAAGAGACCTTCACGTCTATAAACTTAGTGAGACTTCACCAAAGGCAGTGTGCCAGGGGGAGTCAACGGGAGTGACCCGAGGGACGCAGTAAGCTATCCCTGAACCTTTGTAAAGGAAGTGAGCCTGTGACAGAGTGACTGTTCCCGAACTATTGTAATCCACAACTAGTGAAGATTAGTGGAATTTGGTACGAACGACAACTTGTCAGCATATGGTCCCTGGACGTCGCCCTTAGCGGTGAACCAAGTAAAAAATTGTTGTGTCATCTCTTTGCATGTGAATGTTTCATCGCTGATAATATTCGTCATACAGGTTTAACCAGTTCCTACCAACGTGGGAACAAGATCCTTGTTTTCAAAAGAAAAAGTTGACACCCTAATTCACCCCTCCCCTCTCAGGGTGTCCCGGGGTCCTACATATTCTACTAGTCAAATAATCACATGTAATATCAATAGCCAATTTTATAATGATGGAATGCATAATGCTAGACATCATAACCACATAGTCAAGGCCTCATTCCAATAATAAAAATAAGATTTTGTCAAGGCCTTATTCCAAGACACTTGTTTATCTCATGAGACCTATCGATGCATCGAGGAGGTTGAAACATAATCTAAAATCCATATTAAAACTAGCATACAAAATGTCAATATTTTAAGCACAAATCATGAATGGTATAAAAATAGCACATCCACAGTCAAACATAACTCATTCAATACAATATGAAAGATTGTATTATAATAAATCAACCTCAATCAAGAATAATTAAGGATATTGACATAGATGAAAATAATAAGTAAAACTATTTGAGAGAAATATCCCCTTTTTCTTGAAAACATTTAAAAGTCTCACTATTTATCAAGAAGGTGTTAAAAATAGATTTTTCAATCAAAGTGTCCCATAGCACTTTGAAACTTTTAAAAGGAATCTTAATTTTAAAAAATTCATGTCTATATAAATAAATCCCTAACACCATTTTTAAAACATGGACATTAATAATAAATATTTAGAAGAATAAATCTTTAAAACATTTAAAATGATATTTTAGTTATAGTTCCTAACCAAATGAGAGACGCTTGAATACAAATAATTGAGGTAATAAAAACTTTATAATATCATGAGAATAAAGGGATTTATGATACACTATGTCAAAGTACAATATATACACCATATAAAAGTGAATTGGTGCATAACAATAAAGAAGTCTCAATGGATTGTAAATTGAGATGAAATCCCCTATAAAGACCGCATCCTTAGGTTAAGGATAAATCAATGATATTTTAGTTATAGTTACTAACCAAATGAGAGATGCTTGAATATAGATAATTGAGGTAATAAAAACTTTATAATATCATGATAATAAAGGGATTCATGATATACTATGTCAAAGTACAGTATATACACCATATAAAAGAGAATTGGTGCATAACAACAAAAACGTCTTAATGGAATGTAAATTGAGATGAAATCCCTTAGAAAGACTGTATCCTTAGGTTAAGGATAAATCAATGAAATTATTATGTGTGAAAAATATAAATACACTCAATATTATTGTATATTTAGTGTAAATCAATCAGAGTACATTCACACATATTCTTGTAAAAACAACACCAATGACTTTGATGTTTAATTCAATGGCTGGAAATTGAGATAAGATTACTCTTATCAAGTTCATATCGATGTATTGAGAATTTATAAATGGATTTATTATGTTTATTAAAAGTATATACATATAAAGGGGAGTGTAAATTACTACATAAATAAATAAATAGTGATTGCACACATAATATCAGACTAAAATAATCAACGAAGTTTGTGTAAAACCCAATGAGTGGAAATCGAAATTAGAAATTCACTTATTGATTTTGTAACTTACAAAAAATACACCCCATGAAAGAAGAATCATAAAATGAAGATGTAAATACCCATAAATTAAATTATATTACATAAATAATACAATCATGGGTAGTACATACACCACACAAAAGGAAATAGTGGCAATATAGCATGAATCTCACGGGAATAAGAAGTGAGATGAAAAACCTTACCTTGTAATTTTCCTTATTAGAGGGTAGTTTAACCTCCTGTATAATGTTTAAATAATTGTTATTAAATTATAAAATAACCACACACATAAATATGATATCAAATATTATCTTTTAATATTTCTTTGTAAATAATATTTCTGTAGTATCATTGCTTCGGTTGTTAACTGATTCATTTTCCTTTATATGTTTTGTTATGTAAGTCATGTTTGATATGGATAGGATGTATTTGATTCATATATATAATTATATTAAGTTCTTAAACATTATATTTAATCATAAAATAAAAAATATTCTTGAATGGTTACGATGGGGAATGAATTTCATCGCGTTTGTGGAGACGATAATCCATACGTATGCACGAGCGACAATACCATTCTATTGATAGTGAAATAGTATGTAATTGGAAGGTATATAATATATAAATAATAATTAACATGTTATATTTATTATTTTCATCAATTATACTCATTATTATACCCACCCAAATGATGAAGTGTTGAATAAAAAACTACACCACGACGTGGAGACGGTAAGCCGTACGTACGCACGTATGGTGACTTTTTCATTCATAGGATGAATAGAATAATAAATATAGTTGTAAAATATTTATAATAACATCACAGTATGTATAAGGTACTGGATTTATTTTTTTGGTATGGAAACAACAAAGAAAGGGGAAGTGGAAGAAGAAAAGAACTTTGAAAGATGTGATGAAATTATTACCTCTTCTTCGGGTGCTTCCTTTTTTATTTGATCAAAAGGGATCTTTAGGTTGGATTATGATCAAATTAAGGAATCTAGGTTGAATTGAGGGTATTTGGGAGGATATTTGAGCAGGGTTTTTTTTCGAGCCAAATGGGTTTGGAGGTGTGATTTTGAGAGAAGGGGAAGTACCCTTTTATAAGAGAGGTGAGGGTCACTTTAGGAAAAAACTTGAAATATTATTTTATTATACAATCATATTCAGTTTATAATGACTCAAAAAGGATTTATTTTGATGATAAGGTGGGTTTGGGTAAAACAACTCTCAACCAATAGGTTTTATACAGGTTTAGTCACCATATTAACCTTATCTTTTAGATTTAACTCTTAGTTAAATAGTTTAACTTTTACCATGTATTCTTGTATTATTATAATAAATGGTTAATAAACTTACTATAAAAAACCAAAAGATCCCTAAGTGGTTAATTTTTGATATATACAACTTTATCTAAGTCCTTTGGCCGAACCTTATATTTTTAGTAATATTATATCAATTAATAATATAGTATTTGTTTTAAAAACTCATTTGTGTCCATTTTGACACTATTTAATATTTGGTTTTTGTGAAAGTAATAAAAAATTTATTACTTTGAAAAAAATTTATTTAATCAACCCTAACATTTCATATTAACCTAGAAAATTCGTGGAATACATAAAAAGTCTAAATTTAAAATTATATTAATATTTATAATATCAATTATTTTAATATTTCAATAATAAGGTAATTACTGCATCATCATTTCATCTTTAATAAATTTAATTATTTAATGTTTAAAATTATAAATAAAATACCATTATGTTGAAAATATTTTTTTCTTTCTAATGAATATTTATAATTGAATTTATCTCATGTATAACTCTATATTAAAAATGATTTAATTATTAAAATTTGAATTTAACACTTTTAACTCTTCTTTAAATAAAAAATAATAAATGTCTTAATCTAATACAAGTGAACCAAAAGGATCATATTTTATTACTAAGGTTTATTTTTTTGAAATAAAATTATCCATTAGAATTAGGACATGTGTTAGGGTAATTATATTATCATTTTTACTATTAATTACCCTATTTACTTTTAACCATGGTAAATAAAATTCAAAAGTTACTATTCACTAAAAATTATTTTCATCCTATTGAACCACATTTTACTTACTAATTTCAACCATGTCTCTCGGATTTTTGAAATTCAATTCATAGAAGCGGTAAAATTATGTTTTATGCAAATTTGCAAATGTGCTTAGAAGGTGAGTAAAAGACGGTAAAAAGTTCAATAAAATTTTATATATCTAATCATATTATAAAATTACTTCAATGAATTAAATTGAACTAATATCGGTATTATTTATCTATTTTGACTTTAAAATAAATTTAAATTAAAAATAATTATTTAAATAAGAATTCAGCTTTAAACAATAACAAAATGTTTTTCACTATTCATCAAAAATTAAAAGTTTTTAGAAAAATAACAAAAATTAACCCAAAGATAATTTTTATATTCAAAATTAAAAAATGATGTCTATTTTACCAAATTCAAAGCACAGAAGTTGTATTAATTAATTTTAAAAAATATTCTCATTGTCAAAACCAGAAAGCGGGTTTTTGAGAAGTAAAAACTATCAAAAGATTGATACGTGTTTGTGTATAATTTAAATGTAAAATTAATTCCAATGAAAAAAATTGGATTAAATGATAAAAATATAATCTAATTAAACTTCAAAACCATTCAAATGTATAATTTAACACTATAAATTATTTTTATTAAAAAAGTTGTTTTCAATTATAATTTATTATTTTTCACTATTTATCAATATATGAAAGTTATCAGAAAAGCATAAAAAATTTATCCAAACTAAATTTTTATGTCACACTTCTAAATAAGAAGTTTATTTTTTCAAATTTAATATATAAAAGTGTCAAATATTAGATTTAAAAAGGGTTTTCCATTAAAAGGTGGTAAAATTTTATTTTTTGAAAAATATTTTTTCTTTCTAAAAAACTGAATTTGTTTTTATATTATGTCTAAGAAACACATAATATGGATGTTAAAATTATATGGAAAATTAAAAATTTGGTTATTACTATTCATAATATCTTTTTAAATGGCTAGTTTGATAGGTCGTGGTGTGCTTGAACTCGGTGTTGTGTACTTCGCATGCTATCATATTATTCAAAGAGAAACGCACCGTGGAAGCTTTGGGTGTTACAGTAATGGTTTATGTTTCAATATCACTTTTTATTGTGATTTTTATGTTTCAATTTTAATTAGAAAATTGTATATTATTTCTCTATTAAAACCCAAATATTTTCTTCTCCTTTAGTTATTTTTATTATTTTTAAAAATTCTTTCCATTTTACACTCTTTGGTACCCAAATCCATTAAAATAATGTTATAAGAAAATTTTACCTTATTATTCCTTTTTTTGTCAAGAATCATTTTCCTCCATATCAATTTTTTTATTAAATTATGGTATTTACTATAATTTAATAATTTTTTAAGGTTAATTTTTATTAAATTTTACTTTAAATTCAAAAGTTTAGAAGGGATCTTCTTAACATTTTGTGTATAAATCATTTTTTACTTTCTTTACAAAAGTGGGAAAATAATTTTTTTAACCATGAAAATTATTTATTATAATTATTACTTTACAAGTTTTTATTTTTTTCAAATAAAATCCTATTCCTATTGATCTAGGATTTTGTTAGAGTTACCAAAAGAAAATGATATTTCTTCCTGTTTTCAAAGTGACAACCTAATGTCTCTATAAAGGTGTTTTTAATCTATGTAAACATCCTTTAAAGTATATTATACTTTAATAGGGATATGTTCTAATGATTCCATCAACATAATTTCTTAGGATATATTATTATCATGTTATTATATTTATTGACTGTATAAAATATTGACATTATGTATTCTAGTTTTCTAATACTAATTTTTATTGATTACCAAGGAATAATGATTATGTATTTTATTTTTTTCATATGATGAATGCATCCAACTTATTTAGTGATAGGTTAGATATAGAATTATATGGACCCTCGATGCATTAGTAGGTCTTATGTGGAAAACAAGCTTGGGTATTTGGAATATGACTTACCTATTTATGCATGATGTCTTGTCATTAGGCCTTGACCTTAAGATTAAGATGTTGGATATTATGCATTCTATAAATATGAAACCATTTATTTTTATCCATGTGATTATTTCTTCCTTTTTTAATCCATGGATATGTTGACCCTTCATGATATTAGTTATATGGAATATTTTGTTGTTATTTAATTATGTCATATTATTCATGCCTTGGTTATTCTATGATTTCATCTGTTGTATGCTTTCCATTACCGAGCATCTAAGATCACTTTTTTTAATTATATATAGGGTAACCAGAAGTGGTATTTGAATAATTTTATGAATATAATAGATGAAATAATAAAGTTATCACTAGAATATTAAGTTTTATTTAATTTTTTAAATATAATGTGGGAATCATGTATATATCTAGTCTCCCAAGATTAATAAACTGTTTTATCCCATGGGATGTGATGTCTTGTATATTATACCCATATAATAAAGTAAACATAAACCCTAGGATACTAGATTTAGTTTTGTTATAATTGGTTTGAGATCAAGTTTAGTAGAAGATTTGGGAAATATATCTAGAAGAACATAGTCGAACATAATAAGAACATTATTATAATCCCTTAATATATTTCTGACAATATTATAAAATATTTTTTATACATAGGAATCATATTCTATGATTCAATTTTCATAATTTTATGAGATAATCTAGTGCATGTAATTATTTTTAAATGAAACTAGTGGAAGGAAAAAAATTATATCAACTACCATAACCTATATATTGATTTCCCTTATCATCAAGTCAATGAATTCAATGAGTCTAGTGTTGAAGCTAATCAGATTATAATTATATTATGGAATTTGACTCAGGTTATGACTAATAACCTTACTTTTATGTAGGAACTTTTTTATCCACAACATGGTACAATAATGTTGTATTGCATCATGCAAAAAAACACCCATAATTCAATGAGACTACTAATCCATTGATAATTGAGAAATTGATTAAGTCCCTAGAGAAAATATTTTTCACATTAGGATGTAGTGAAAGAGATCATGATGGTTTATATTTTAAAGAGAGATACTGATCAAACAACTTCATTGATGCAAAACACTAATGAGGTGAAATATATAGAGAGTATGGAATAAAATAATTTTAAGGTAATATTATTTGATAAATAATTTCCTCATGAGAAACAAGATAAAATAGAAAGTAAATTCCTTAACTAAAGACAAAAGGAAGAGGATAATGTTATTGAATATGAAGTTAACTTTACATGGTTAGACCCTCATGCTATTGATTATGTATGTGATCTAATAAGTAATATTGATATCATCTTTGATGTGATAAATCACATACTTCAAAGGTAATTAATATCTCAAACATTTTCAAAATACAAGGATATAGTATCAAGTTCCATCAAGATAAATAAAGTAGTTTACATGTATTATATTTTCCCATAAAATCAATAAAAAAGAGGGTGTGTGAGTGCTCTATAATATGGAATTTGGAAAAGGGGAAAAATTTAAGGTTGAAATTTCTAACATGTAATAATAGTGGAAATAAACATCCCAGAACATTCTTGAAGGGAACATGAGTTTTTTTCACATGTGGATAAAAAGTCTATTAAGTTTAAGAATGAAATGGTAAGGGAGGAGATCAATGTAAAATTATTCAACTATAATAAAATGGGGAACTATTATAATCAATGACCCAAGTGTTACGAGGATTTACCTCATAAAAGTATAAGGGAGAAATACCTATCTTATTCTATTGCAAAAACTAAGTTTGAAGTCCAACATGATGTGATAGTAGGTATTTTGATCATAAACTAAAATTTAATTAATTATTTATTTGATTCTAGATCTACACACTCTTTTATATCTTTAATGTTTATTGAGAACATTGAATCATCCCCTCACACTCTGAGAAAAGAGTTTTAAAGTAATAAAACTAGTGGGAATATTATTAAAAATAATAATATATCAAGTAGTCTCTATTAAGTTGTAATGATATTCCATAGTTGTAGACTTGATTTTCATACCTATGATTATTTTTTACATAATCCTTTGTATGGATTAGATTTCATAGTACAACTCAGGAATTTATTGTTGAGAGGAGATTTATATTTATGAAGGGGATAGATAATCCCTTGTTTTTAATGGAGAGACTACATTATTTGAATCTTTTATAGATCCACTTATAGTATCCCACAATAATGAAATTCTAGTAGAAGAGGAAGAGAAAATACTAGACATGGATGGGAAATACATTCTAATAATGGATTAGGTACCTATTATAAATAAATACATTGATGTATCTCTATAAAAATTACTAGGACATCCACCTGAGCATGAAGTTGAGTTTTTTTATTAAACTCATCCCTAATGAAAAACCTATATCTAAAAATCCATATAAAATGGTGCAAGTTAAATTGGTATAGTCAAAGAAAAAATTATAGGAGGTATGTGAAAAGGGATTTATATTACTTAGTGTTTCACCTTGGGGTTCTACTCTCCTATGTCTGAAAATGAAGGATAAGTTTATGAGGTTGTTCATCGATTATAGGCAAATAAATTCCATTACTATAAAGAATACCTATTTGGTCAAATTCACGGAGATCAATATTTTACAAATATCTACCTTCACTCTGGTTATTATTAATTAAGGGAGAAGAAGTATGATATACAATATATAACATTTCATAAGAGGTATGAACATTATGATTTTATGGTAACACCATTTAGATTGACTAATAAAACTTTTATTTTTATGGATTTGATGAATAAAGTATTCAAGGATTATCTTGATAACTTATCAATGGTATTCATTGATGGAATATTAATATAATATAAAGTCTATGAATATCATTAGAACCATATGATAATAATTATTGAGACTCTCATGTAAATTGAATTATATGGGAAATTTAGTAAGTGTGGATTTTGGATTCAAAAAGTTTCTTTTATTGGCCATATTTTCTTCAAGTATGGAATTCATATTAATATTTTAAAGACAAATGAAGGTAAGGAGTGTCCCATACTAATGAATATAACTAAGATACATATTTTCCTTGGTTAATAAAGTAATTATGAGTGACTTATTTAAATGTTTTTCTTTATTGGGAAACCAGTTAACCATGATGACACACAAAGGGGTCAAATTCACATGGTGAAATGAATTTGAATAATGTTTCAAGGAGCCAAATAGGATATTTATTAATGCACTGATATTCAATTTAATACTTATAAAGGAAGGATTTTTAATATATAGTGATGAATATAATAAAGGACTAGGATGTTTCCTTATGAAAAACGATAGAGTGGGTTCTTATGAATCAAGATAATTGAAGGTCCATGGACAGAACTATACAAATATTGATCTTGAGTTTTCAGATATAATATTTTCCTTTAATTTATGGAGGCACTATATCTATGGTGAAATATGTAAATTATATGCAAAAAAAACATTTAAAGTACATATTTTCTGAGAAAGATCCCAACATGAGGTAAAGAAGATAGTTAGAACAAATCAAGGACTATGATGTCTCGATACAATACCACACTGGGAAGGAAAATAAGATGGTTAATGCATTGAGTAGGAGGGACCATGGAGTTACAACCATGATGAGGAATAATAAAGATCCTATATTCAGGGATTTAGAAAAGTTGGATATAGTAATTGTTAGAAAATGGATAACATCATTCCTTTTCCAAAAAAATTCAAATCATCTTTATTGGAAGTGATATCAAAGTCCCAGTAGGATGATAAGGATTTAAAAAATAATATTGAAGTTGTGACTAATGGTAAATTGAAAACATTCATCTATAAAGTGGACTATTGAAGTTTGGGAAGAGGTTATTTGTTATATCCCATACTATAGTTAAAGAGGGAGTTACTAGTTTAATAATATATCTTAAATTTATCTATACACCATGGTATTATAAATATGTATAGGGATATAAGAGAACATTTCTTCTCAGATGGTATAAAGTTGGAAATTGTAGGCTATGTGTCAAGATTCTTGGTGTTACAGTAGGTAAATTTTGAATGAAAACATCCTAAGGGAGTCATGAAACCTTTGCCTATACCAATATGAAAGTAGAAAATGTTATAGTGTAATTTTTCATTATAAATCCTAAGACTCTTTGGAGGAATACTGTTATGGGTTATTATTGATCACCTTACCAAGTCTACACATTTATTAGTAGTAAGGGAATATCTACCCCTTAAGAACATTGCCTGAATATATACCAATGAAGTTGTAAAAATTCATAGTGAGCCTCAACTAATTATATCTGATTTTGACCCTTAGTTTACATCAAAATTTTTAAGTATTATTGAGAAGGATCTCAATACTGATATACCGTAACACCCATCATATGACATGTTTAATTATAAATTCAAATTCTGACCTAAACCGACTAACTATGTAGCTAGTGGAAGTAGAGATCAATATCACAAAGAAAAAAGGTAGTAATTGGGTCAATGCATTTGAAAAATTATCTAAGAGACACAAATTATAGTGGATAATGGAAAACAAACACAACCAATATTATGTTGGTGTTAAGGGAGGAAAGTTTCTAAGGTTGGATTCAAATGTAAGGTGAAATATAATACCAGTGGTGTATTGGGATCTTAATCACTCAAATGGTTTCAATTCATGAATGAAATTTTTTCTTTTCAATGGTATGAGTGATTCCTTCATCTAACACTCACATAATAATACTAGTTAAATAAAATCCTTGGTTCAGTATCTAGTTTCTCTAGCATTTCACAAAGGACAAGAATTAAATGAAAAGGAAATCAGATCCAATGGTCATGGAATCCACTTATCCTAATTTTATTTTTTTTCTTACTCTCAACTCCTTGTTCTTTTAATTCAATGAATAAATAAAAATAATTTTAGTCTCAACAAAATCTAAAAAAAATCTGTAAATGAAAACATAAAAGTGATAAAAATCATGTAAAAACAACTTCATCCAATAATTTTACAAAATAAATCAACCAAGTAAGAAGTTATGAAACATATATCTAGGGATTTAGACTGTTAAAACTTCAAAATAGTGAATCAAACCCCATGTTCTATGAAGATCCTAAAACATTCCTTGGTATAAGATGATCCTCATTTGAAAATCACCAAAATCCACCTTAAAATCCTTCAACAAATTCTTTTATAGGGTTATAGTTGGGTGGGAAACCTCCTATGACCTATTTTGAACCCCCTTTGGTGTCCCCCTTGAGTTACAGAACAAATTGCCACCCCTAAAACACATAAATATCAATTTAAAATGGTGTTTTGGGGGTAGGTATGGGATGCATGGTTTAATAAAATGGTTTTCAAACCATGCGATGACTATTTAGTCACTTTTAGAAGTTATTTTTTATACCTCATGGTTTCATCATGGTTTTGAAAAACTGTGCAGTAAGTGTGAATCCGCTAAAACCTATATTTGTCATCTTGTATGGTTTCCTAGGTGGCCTCACATAGTTTCCAAATTGTGCACCCCCAAAATGTGTCCTATTTTTTTCTTTAAAACTGTCCCAAAATCTCCTTCCTTACTTTAAAAAATCCATGTTGATAAAATTAACCTAAAAGAAACATTTAAACATGGTAAAAAACATATTAGATAATATATGATTCATTTTATAATGTAAAATAAACAAAACATGTATGCACACTTAGGGTACATCAAACTCCCCCACAGTTGAAATTTTATTTCTCTTAAGAAAACCTAAAAAAATAATTCCAAAGGGACCACAAAAGAAACAAATATAAACATAAAAATACATATCAAATAAATGAACATGAGTTTGAATAAAAAATCATTAAAATCTCTACATTCACCTTTATTACTCGCTATTCTCCAAAGCGAGTAAGAATCAATGATTCAAGTTCATTTTTTTAATTTTTAATCTTAAATCATTTTTTAAGCATTAGATCCCCCTTATTTATTTAAAATAAAGTCACCCAATCCATATCCATCTTTTGATACCCCCAGGTAATATAAAAAAGAGTTCATAGACATCAAATGATTTGTCCCCACTTTCATAGGTTACACAATCTCATTGACATGAAACTTTGAGGCATGATGTAGGGTCATAATCATATTAAGAATGCCTTTTAATATATTTAATATTTCATTGGAGTGAGATATTATCATTTAAATTTTGGTGCTCATATTTTCTAATGAATCACCTCGATTAATTGTGAATGTAAGTAAATAGATCATGAAATTAAGACCACATAATAACCACATTCACGATGTCAATAAATTCCAAGCATCACTTCCCCAAAATGCAAAAGTAAGACCTAAAATTAAAGAGTTTCATTAATTTAAAAAATTCCATCAAAATTTTATACTTAAAATACAATTTATAAAGGTAAAAATTCATATTATTTTACTTGAATTTTCTTATGACAACTCACCAGGAAGAAATGTTTATTAATCCAAGAAGATGAAAAATTTCAATATGATTAATCCAAGATGTTCCATCCTTTAAATAATATGAATGTGTTATATTTATAAAAGTATCCTAAATGGTCTCTAAGAAAATCATGTCGTCCTTTTAAATGAGATCTACATTTTTCAAGGTGAAGTACACATGATGAACTCCCCCACACTTAAAACCAAACACTATTTATAATGTATAATTCCAAGGCCATTATGCATATGAAACATGTGATATATAATAATATTAATTTCACACAAAAATGAAATAAAAAAATGAGAAAAATAATCCCCTCATTGTTTCTCATTTCACTTACCAAGGACCATATTGTGTCTTCAAATATAGTCCCTAAAAAATAAAAGTAAACCATAAAAACAAATAAAAATTCATCTATGATATTAAAAATTCATGATATACATGTGGTTTATAATAAATATGCATGAGACACCCTAGTTTAATTAAAATTAAAGATACAAAATACTAAATTTGAGTACGAATGGTGTGAAAATTATTATTTTTATTGGAGGAAAATGAAAATGAATTTAAAAGATAAAAATAAAAAAACTCTATGTTTTTATTTATTGGGATTCCTCCCAATGAATTCATTTGTTTATAATCATTGGCTTAGACATGTTTCCCAACCCTAATCCATAGTCACATAGAGGATGGTGATTACTCTTAGAGAACCACCACATGTGTCCAGTGCCTCACCCCTTTGCTGAAGAGTAACACTCTTTAGGTGGATGTGGTGGTGGTTTATAGAAACCTTTCACCATTGACAAAAGAAATCAATGGTGGGTTCAGGATTATTCCCTGATACTAATTTCATCCACTCCCATTTAATATATGGAGGAAAATTTTTTTATTAATGGGTTATGGGTAAAAAAGTGTGGTTTATCCTCTATTTTTTCATGCTCTTTAATTATAAAAACCATAAATTTCTCAAAACACCCTTCTGAAGAAAGTGAACTATCAACTGGGTAATAAAAAATAAAAGGTTTTTGAAATTTATCTTCTACATGGAATAATAAATCCTTATTTTCAAATTTATAACTTGATGATTTAGTATGATAAAAATGAAATTATGGAAGAGTTACTTCCATATCACTTCATACCCCCTCAGTTGATAAAAAAAATTTAGATTCAATTTCAACATTTAATTCATTCTCATGCCCATTTTGAAAATGATTTTTTTTGTAAATTCATATTTGGGAATGGAAAAATTATTTTTAACCACTATTTCATCATATTTTTGGGTTTAAAATCATATATATTATATAAACACTCATTCGCACTTACCTCTCTATACAAATAAATATGTTCATTGTTATTCACTATATCATATAGTTACCCAACCAAAACACCCAATCTTTCTAATCAGTCAGAATAATCTAATTATTTTTCTATGAAGGCTGACATCATTGAAAATAAAATTTCTAAACTAAAATTATCACAAGGATCAGGAGAAGGTTATGATTATGGTAGTGGTGGAAGTTATTTCGTGTCATTATAATCAATCTACACGAAATCATCATACCCCTATTGTGAAAAATGTGATTGACCCAAAAAATGTTCAAATGAATCCTGAAATAAAGGGAGTTCAATAAAATGGTATAGGGAAGAATCCTCGCACCATTGGTGATTTGAAGTATGTGGACTATAAATTTGATCACCAATTATAGAGGGTTCTCCACTTTCATACCTACCATCCTAAAGTTTCATGTTACCAAGTGTATCATTCATGATTCTTTTGGAAAATAAATACACTTTTTTAATTTGTTTTTTTAAAAAAAATAACAAAAACAAGACATAAATTCCTAAATTAATCGGTCTAGGTTATTCCCAATACATGGCATGCCCAGTGTGAGATGATCCAAATTAGAAATTCAAAGTCTTTCCCAGACCAAAAAACTATATAACAAGTGGAAGTAGGGGTCGATCCTGTAGAGAATAAGGATAATACTTTGGTTTGTAAAATTTAATAATTATTTAGGAGACACAAATTCAAGTGGATAATGAAAAAAAACCCAAACTATCTTATGTTAGTGTTATGGGAGGTAAGGTTATAAGGTTGGATTTAAATTAAAGGTGCACTCCAATATAAGTGGTATACTGGGATCCTTATCACTCAAATGGTTTCAATTCATGAATGACCACTACAAGATTCAATGGTATGAGTAGTAATTTTTCCAACACTCACACAGTAACACTAGTTAAATCAAACACTTAGTCATTTATATTCAATTCAACTAGTAATTCTTGAAGATAAGGACCTTAATGAAAAGAAAAATGGATCCAATGGTTACAATATCCACTTATCCTAATTATATTGGTTCTCTATAACTCTTAGCTCCTTGGTTTGGTAATTAAAAGTAGTAAATAAAGTAATTCAGTCTCAATATAATCCAAATACAATCTATAAATGAAAACACAAAAAAAGTGATAAAAATCATGTCTAAAAAAACATCATTCATCAATCATACATAATAAATCAATAAAAAAAAGTAATAAAACATAGATATATAGATTTGAATAGTGAAATCATAAAAATAGAGAATCAAACCCCATTTTTGATGATGATATGACGTCATTCCTTGGGTTGTGACGATTCTCACTAAAAAGGAACTCCAATATGCCTTAAAATTCTTCCTGAGATGCTCCTATTGGGTTAACATTTTATGGGAAAACTCCTATGACCTATTTTAATTCACCTTTGGAACCCCATTGAGTTTTAGGATGAATACCCACTCAAAACACATCAAAATCAAGTTAAACTTGTGGTCGGGGGTAGGTAAGGGATTCATGGTTTTCCAACCATGTGGTGGACATTCGGTTGCTTCTGGAAATGATTTTTTAGGATTCATGGTTTCATCATGGTTTGGAAAAAATGTGCAGCAAGTGTAGAACCCATAAAACCTAATTTTTGTATCTTTAAAATTTTCAAACTTTTCACTACCAAAAGGAGGCATATTTTTTCTCTAAAACAACTCCAAAACATGCCACCTTATTACCTTCCATGTTGATTAAACACAACTAAATAGAACATCTAAACTTGATAAAACACGTATTAAATAGTATATGATTCATTTTCTAATAAAAAAATATGTGCACACACTTTGGGTACATTATATACATTTGGGAACTGTCTATCACAATCAAACAGATGTGTATTCTTAAAGGAATATTCAGATATTATATGACATAATGAGTTCATGGTTACTTGACTTTCAAGGTTTGTGGGATCAATATCTACATATAGTTGAATTTTCATACAATAATATATTCCATATAAGCATTCATTTGGAACTATATGAAGAATTTTATGAGAAGATATATCATATTATAACTTGTTGGGATGAAGTTGGATAAATAAATCTTATAGAACCATAAATTATTGAGGAGAAAATTGTGAAAGTGTATAATATTAAAAAACATATCAAAGAATCTCAAAGTAGACAAAAGATTTATGCTGATAATAAGAGGAAGTAATTTGAATTTAAAGTGGGGGATCATGTATTCTTAAAGGTTTTTACATGGAATGGAGCTATAAGATTCAATAATAATAGGAATTTAATACCTAGGTACATTAGGTATTCTGAAATTTTATGGATAATTGGAGTTGTGTATTGCCGATTGGATATTCTACCCTACCTATATAAAGTGCATGGTGTCTTCTATGGTTCATTATTAAGAAAATACATGTATGATACAATGCATGTAATAACCTATAAGGAAATAAATTTGGAACTAAACTTGTCTTATAATGAATATTCTGTCCAGACTCTTGACACTAGAGAGTATGTGTTGTGGAATTAAACAACTTGGATGGTGAAAGTTCTTTAGAGAAATCAAAAGTGAGAGGATGCAACATGGGAGCCCGAAGAAGATATAGAATATAATTAACCACATTTTTTAAAGAGGTGAAACATATATATAATTTATAGGTTTAAATTTATTTAATGGTGGAGAATGTAATACCTGAGATTATACTATAGTAGGTAAACACTACATCCCTAAACTATTTCCAAAATGCACATTCTATTATTTTATCATTATAATATAAATGATTCATGGTTGTATTTAAAAGAAAAATTTCTAAAATAATAGAATGTTCATTTTGGAAAAATGCATTCTCAAAGTAGACAAAACATATCATTTGGAACTATAAAAATGCATTTTTCTAAAAAATAATATTTCTTTTCATTTTTCATACTTATGTTAAAATTATTTTTCCCACAATTAAAAATTGAATATTTTAAAATGGATTCTATATTTGTAAATAGAATATTAAAATTATTTAATAATTTTCATTTCATTTTTACTCATAAAATTATGTCACTATAGTAAATGTTAGTTACCATGGTAAGGGTTAAAAGGGTTAATGAGGGGGTTAAAATAAGAGATAATATTTTAAATACCACAAAACATTAACCTTAATTTTATTTTATGAGTTTATTTGTACCTATAATATCTTATCATAAAATCTGGGTTGAATCTATTTCACCAATCCTTGAGAAATACATATATATCCTTTTAAAGTTAAGAGTATTTACAAAAGTGCCACCGCTCTAACTTATAAAAGGACACATCCTCTTATCACTTTTACACCCATTTTTAGCACCTTAGATCAACAAATATCTATCCAAATCACTTTAAAAAAAGCTTATATATGACCTATAGGTTTTTTTCTCATCAAAATACCAACCTAAGATGGCTTAAGTAGAGATCCTGAGGAGGATACTAGAGGAAGAGATAACCATCTTAACCGAGTTCATTAAAGTTTGTTTCATCTTCCACCTCCTAAAAATATTATATAACCATATTAAAATAATAACATTAGTATCATTAGTTTACTAAAATTTTATTATTTTGATGTAACAACCATCATATACCTCTATTATATCCTTTTAAAAATGAAAGCATCGCCCATGCAAACGTACAGACTATTGCCTCCACAAATGACTATTTAATTTTTCATCACCTCCATACATGGAAAGTTATAAAATATGAATTTAATGAATAAATATGATATTTATGACATAATTATGATTATTTAATTATATAACATCATTTAATTTCTTTCCCTCCCATCCATTAAAAAATGAAAACATCACACATGTGTACGTGCAGACTACCTCCTCCATGGACAACATATTTAATTTTTTATCACAATATTACATGGATGGTTATATAAATTAATTTAATTAATAAATATGATATTTATAACATGATTAATATTATATAAAAGTGATATTATCATTAAAAAATAACACGTTCTTACTCATTGAATCGTTATATGGTTTCTTGTTTTGGTTGGTTTTACAACCAATATGAACATTATTATAATTTTATGTCATGAATGATTAATAAATGTTATGTTATGGTTATATTATGTAATAATTATTAATTTATAATGTTTTTAAAATTATATAATAGTAATATATATATATATTCAAATTTGTTGAAAAAATTAATTCTTTTTATGAATTTTTTTTTAAAAAAAAATGGAATTTTTAAGTTTTACATGCGAATTGTCATCATAAGTTACATGAAATATCTATTGGACATTATATTTATATAAATAAATATATAAAATCATCATGAATATTATTTAGTTTATAAAACCATGACCAAGGTTCAAGTATCGAAACTGCCAAATTGAAATGTACATGAGGAATAATTAACAACTAAATATTCACATTAAAAAGGAATTATGAGTAAATATGAAAAAGAAGTAAAGAATGAGTCACATATATAAAGAAATATATAAATAAATATTATATATATATATTAATTATAAATATAAATATATTACACCAGAGGTTGAAATGCATCAGGCCAAGTATGTAACACCCCCAATTTTATGTATATTGAAGTTATATAATACTTAGGTTAAGTTTAAAATGTTTCTATAGGATTTTAGAGTATTTAATAAGAGGTTTTAAGGGTATAAGGTTTGAACATGTATAGGTGAAATCATTCACTTTTCTCGAAAAACCATGCGAGAAGGGAGTTTTTGGATAGTAGCTACACACAGTTAGTGCACTGCTTGTCAGATCATAGAGAAAAACCGCGTGGGCCCTCCAGTTAATTGAAAATAACAATACACTATTTTAAAAACTATGTGTTACAATCATGAGACTCTCTATTTGGATATAGTATTATGCACATGGTTATCACACATATTGTTAAACCTCATGACATAACCACACAACTTGTAATTAATGTTATGAAAATAAGTGTTTAACTTGGTTTTAAACTATGAAAGTATCATTTTTCTCTTAATATCCTAGGATATTGAAATAATATTCATCTATAGTATATATTGGTGATTACATTTAATTCAAAAGGAGACTTTTATGAATCAAAGGGTTTTGGATCTCTAGAATCAACGATAAATCCCAATTCATGATCTTTCTCTTTAGATCTCTTTATTCTCACTCACTTGGATAGTTATATCTAATCATTTATGGATGTATCTATGATCTATGATTCATTTTTATGAGATATTATTAGGATTTATTTTAGGGAAGGCTTTTTTATCCCAAATCTATATGTTTGTTAGTGACTTCCGTCGTTATCTTCATCTATTGAGAGGTAGGTGGCTTCTCTTTCATTCTAATCATTCTAGAACTTGAAGCATTTATATTTAAATTACTCTATTTATTTTTGTTTGAAATATATCTTGGTTTTAGTCCCTAAATCCTTGTTTTTATAATGATATACACAAGATGTTTAATAAAATTACTAAAAGAAAAATGGTTTTCAAAATAAATGGTTTTTGGTTGAAAACTTAGCATGTGTGGTTGGAATGTGCTCATGTACATGAGGATGAATCATGGTCAGAATCTCTACCATCAATAAGGAAAATATGGGATGGGTGATGTTCAAAAGTTCCACTATCAATGAGGCTCACCAAGTGATGTCTTGTTGACTGAATGACTCACCACTCATGAGTATAGGGAGATCCATGGTATACATGCACATGTGTGTGTGTGTGTATGAGTGTGAACATGGGATGATTATTACAAGTGTTATGAAATATTGCTATTTTTTTTAATGTTTTTTTCATATGTATATTATCTATGAATCTGTATTAAACTATTTATCAACTTTTACTCTATTTTATAAAATGTGATAAAATGTTCTTGTCCATTTGGCTTGTAATGTGAAGTATTTGGGGATTATCTACTAAGTTTTATACTAACCCCCTTCTTGGTAACATTGGTTTATTTGTAGGTATTGTACACTGATATATAGGAATGGAAAAGGTATCATACTAATCTAGTTGTTCATCATGATTATTTATCCAAAGGTTGATATTTGGATCTTGGGGTTCTCTCTTGGAGCCTTTGGAGTGAGTCCACATCAGTGTTACATTGTTGGATGTCCTTTAGTTTATTTGTGTCATATTTTATCACTTTGTCACTACTATTATGAAGCTTATTTTTATTTTGTTTCATTTGAGTTGTATTGTTTCTATACATGCCTCATATAGTCAGTTTTAGTAGTTGGAATTATATCTTAGAAGGTTATGTTTATTATTAAGGGTAAATCAATCCCCAACATTTTAAAAATCCCTTAGAATTTATTTCCATCCTTTAGTGTCTTGGAGATGTCACCTAAGTTTAGTAGCACCTTCACCTCTTACCAAACCAATAAGTGAGGGGAGAGATATTAAAAATGGTATCAATATTGGAGAGTCCATCTATCTTTTTTGGGATGGTATCAAGGAGATAGAAATGTTTAAATTTGAAATGTATATAATAAATGACGCAACTAACCTTTTTTTGTTAAACTTCAAGTTACCGGGGTGTTCTGGGAACAAAAGTATTCTAAGACACTTATAGGAGAGTTTTTATCTCATCATTATGAATTTAGATTATGAGTGTATCATATCCTGAATTAATACTAAGATTTACCACTAGGACTATATTGTTCATCTAATAATTAGTGATTTTTGGAAAATGGTTTAAAAGGGTTGTTTGTTTTTAAAATAATGATTGTAATGATTTTTTATGTTGATTTGGAATATTATAAGCCTTATATTGTAAGAAAGTGACAACTAAGTGATGTTTTGTTTTGTTTATAGAAAAATGGCATTGGTTAGACATTTTATAAACTTGCAATAAGAGGTGAGAGAATATGTGGTTGCACCTGATCCACAGATGAACCCATAACTTTTTCAGAGAATTGCTCAATATTTTCAATATTTTGCATCTAGACTATGACTAGATACTCATTATATGAGATATTTCCTCTATACTACTGATTATACTAAGATGGTGAAAAGAGTGATAGTGGTGGAAAGGTATATCATTGGAAATCTGACTGGAGGATGTGTGTTTTTCTCCATAGGAACATGTGTGAACTCAAATGCTGGGAATAAACAGAAGATGAAGACCTATTTCCAAGGTGGTGGAGAATCTCAAAATCAAGTCAGTGGATTAGATAACTTTCCTACATTAACAAAAAGTAATCCATAATATTTACAATATAGTTTTTTAGATCATAATAAATGTGATTTTACGACACAACCTAGAGTATGTTGCACCTGTAATAAGATGGGACATCTCCAACTTTATTTTTATATAACTTTAACAGGATGATCACATAAGAACAGTTCTCATCCTCATAACTGAGTGTGTCAGGTTGATTCTAGAAATAAGTAAACTCCTCAATCAATGAAAACACAATAATGAAGCAAGGTAAAAGGGGGAGAAAGTAAGAAATTTTATGGTGCTGAGTAGATAATCATGAAGGATTAATCAGGTCCTCGATGGTTTGAGTTATTATTCTCTTAAAATATACTCTCATGGAATATTTTTTTATTAAAACATACCACTCTTTTATAACTTAACATGTTTTGGATCATATAGGTTTTCATACTAAAATAATACCTCATGTATTGAAACTTCAAACACATCTCATTTAATAGGAGTGTCAAGCCTTTAAGTGTAAAATGGGTTCTATAACAGTCTATGAGGATGATTTTATATAGGGTTTATTTTTTCTTGAGATGTAAATTTATGACCTAATTTTGGGAACAATTTTTTTTACATACTTCAAGGCCCACATCAAATATTATGCTAGGTAATTTAGTTTCACATCTTTGTATGGGGTTATGCTACTCTTTAAAAATATTATGATGTGAATGCAAGAAGAGTAGAAATTTTGGTATCAATAATCTAGACTATATCTTACCATTTATAAACATTTACTTTGGCCACTACTAATGTGATCAATCATAGAGATTTTCCAACCATCATTGACCAATTTCATGATGTCTTTTCTAAGAATTTATCTTGGTTTCCACCCAATAGAGAATTGTAATTTATGATTGATCCCTTACCAGGGACCAATTCTATTTCAATTTCACCATATAGAATATAGCCAACAGAATTAAGGGAATTTATGGTTTATTTAGAAGATTAGGAATAAAAATGGTTCATCTGATTGATCATATATCTATGGGAAACACTAATTATTTTTGTAAATAAATAAGATATAACTCTTCAACTTTGTGTGGATTATCGTAAGATAAACCAGGTTATGATAATGAAATGATGTCCTTTTCCATGAACTGATGATCTGCTTAATAAATTGAATGGATATACATGATTTTATAAGATTTATTGATGATCAAGGTATAACCAAATTTGATTTTAGAAGGAGGATATTTTGAATACATCTATTAGGATCCTTTATGGTCATTACGATTATGTGGTTATTCCCTTTGGTCATACAAATTAACTACCAGTGTTTATAAAATTGGTGAATCAAATATTTCATAAGTATCTGTAATCTATTGTGAGGTATTCATTAATGATATTCTGGTGTATACTAGGACTAAGGAAAGTTATGAATAACACTTGGACTTAGTGTTAGAAATTTTATGGGAACATCGCTTTTATGATAAAATTTCAAATTGTGATTTTTGGATACAAGAGGTTTTTTATTTTTCCACATCATTTTTAAAAGAGAATTTTCTATAAATCCTAAAAAAATAGAAGATGTTATCTCCTGGAAAAAATTGAAGAATGTATTTGAGATATAATATTTCCTTGGATTATCAGTATATTACTGATTTTTTATTCATGATTTTTTAGGACTTGCCTCATCGATGATATCTTTGATAAGGAAAGGCATTCCTTTCTAGCAGACAAAAACCTACTAAAATTATTTTCAAGAGCATATGGTTTTGATTGGATCAAAATATATCCTTACATTTATAGATTCAAGATAAGGATATGTGGTTTATAGTGATACTTTTTTATTTGGATTGGGATGTGTTATCATGTAGGGAGATCATGTTATAACTTATGGATCATAACTGTTATTGTTTCATGAGAATAATTACCTAAAACATGATTTGGAATTGGATATTATAGTTCTTGAATTAAAAACATGGATTCATTAAATTTTTGGTAATAATTCATAGTGTTCATAGATCAAAAAATCTCGAAACATATTTTCATAAAATTAGATTTGAATATAATCCAATGGAGATGGATGGAATACCATCATATGTTTGATTTTCAATTGATGTATACACAAGGTAAAGGAAATTCTATGGATGATTCATTGAGTAGGAAGTCATATAGTCAGTTGGATAAAGATTCTTTATATTAATGGAAGCTGATGTTTGTCATATATGATATATGTCTGGACTTTTCTTGGAAAAGAGAGGTTTTATTTTTCTTTCCAATTTATTTTTTCCAAAATTTGATTGAGAAAGTTTAAGATGCCAGAAATCCAATCTTGAATGCATCCCTATGAGGTTGAAACTCAATTATGGGGATACCATTAAGGGATAAATGATATATAGGAGTTTTGTTTTGAATTTACCGATCATATTGTGGTTCCTCTAAATTATCAGGAATAAATTATTTTTTCTTACCACCACTTGATATGTGCTATTAATCCTAACATTCAGAAGATGCATAGGTGATGAGAGAACAATATTGGTTGGATGTAATGAAAATAAAAGTCATAGATTATGTATTGAGGTGCCTCACGTGTTATTAGTTCAATGAGGATCATGAAAAACCAGATGGTATGTTGCAATCTTTATTAATTACCATATGGAAATGGGAGTAGATAACTTTGGATTCTATCACAGGTCAAGAAAGAATGATTCAAAAACATGATTCCATCTGGGTGACTATGGATCGACTCATAAATTCATCCTATTTCACCACTATTCATGGATCTAATACGGCAGAGGACATGTAAAAAAATTATATTTGATAATTTTTAAAGATTCATGGAATTCCAGTTTCAATTGTGTCTGACCGGGAACTTAGGTTTACATCTCAGGTTTGGAAGTCCTTAAAGAAATCCCTTGGAACCCAATTGAACATAAGTATATCTTATCATTCTAAAAATATATGGAAAATTTGAATGGATGGTCCAAACATTGGAATACATTCTTAGATATTACATTATGGAATTTTGAGGCTCATTGGAGGATTATATACTATTTTTGGAGTTATCATACAATAATAATAATTATTACTTGATATATATGGGTCCTTTCAAAGATTTGTATAGTAGTACTTTTCTTTCCCCACTTTATTGGGTGGAAACCTACATGGATTTACTTATTGGACCTAACCTTGTACATGAGATGATAGAGAAGATTCAGATCATCATAAAGAGGATGGCGATGATGAAGATTCAGTAGAAATAATATACAGATCATCATCATTGGCTATAATCATTTCATGTGGGTGATTAGGTTTTCTTTAGAATCTCTCCATAGCTCTGGGATCATCATTTCAATAAGAAAGGAAAATTTTATCCTTAATAAATTTTCCCTTTTGAGATACATTAATTAATTGGTGATGTGAATCATCGGTTGGATTTATCACTAATATTCATTTTCATGGATAATCTTTTTCATGTTTCTCAATTGATGATTTACCAGTCTAATCCTGACCATGTGATTCGATGTTACCATATTATCTTGAACTATATTCTACATTGATTCATGTTATGATATAGATTGTGTATATATTAGAGATATTACATGGGAAAAATATTAGTTTGGCATTAGTCTCATGGAATTATAGTCATATTTAGGAAGATACATGGGAAGGTGAGGAGATGCTAGAATAGTGGACCAATCTCTTCTAAAAAAACACAAGTCTCCAACTTTATAAGGATTGAAAGAATAACAGTGGGGAGAATTTAAAACCCCAAGTTTTAGATAATTTACCATTTTAATCTATATCATGAAGTTATGTAATAGTTGGGTTGATTTGTGGGAGTTTTTAGAGGGTTTTGGAGTGTTTTGTAATAATTTTCAAGGGTGCATGGTTTGAGTATAGTTAGAGGAAACTGTGCACTTTACCAAGGAAACTGTGCGAGATAGGAGTTTTTGAGACTATAGCTACACACGGTTGAAACACAACATTTCAGACCATGTGGAAGAACTGTGTGAGCCCTTTGGTTAATGGGTAGTATCTATACACGGTTAGTGCATCGTTTTCCAAATCATGTGACACAACTGTGTAAGTCTCTATTTTGGAGATAGTAACATGTGTACGGATAGAACATAGTTTATTAAAATATGTGACCTAACCATTAGATGTTAAATTAATGCACTGAAAATGAGTATTTAACTAAGTTTTACACCCCAAAGTCCCCCTTTTCTATTAATCTCCCAATATCTTGAACCCCTATTCTTCCCTAGGATCCCTTAGTGATTCCCTTTGATCTAGAAGTTTATTTTGATGAATTGAAGTGTGGTGGATATCTAGAATTAAAGTCAATTCCCTATTCATGCTCTTTCTCTTTAGATCTTCTCATTCTCTCCCACATGTATCATTAGATATGATCCTTTATGAATGGATCTATGATATATGATGTGTTTTGATGTGATCATGTTTGGATCTATTTAAGGGAAGGCATTGGGAGCCCAATTCTATAAGATTCTTAGTATTGTTATTTCACTTATAAGTGGTTAAACCCCATGTGTGGGAGTTGGGGTGGGACCCACTAAAATTCTAACTCATCTTGATAGGATTTTAGTGAGGTGGGGACCACACGAGCCCCACCCTTTCAAATTCCCCGAACTACTCTTCCACATTTATGATGCCAACTTAACACTCCATTTAATTTTGACAACTCTAGTTTTAATTAATGAAATGAATTCAACTTTTGAATTTTGAAAGGTTTGCCAAAGTAAAAATAAAATAAGGGGTAGCTTATTTTATTTTGAGGGGTTGTTGTGTTGTGTAGAGAATTGACAGAGGGAGAGTTCTACACTTTGAAAAACTTCATCTTCCTCCTTGAAGAACGAAAAGAACACCGACATGCCGTTCCATCTTCTCTCCACGTCAAAGAAAGGGAGACGACGCTTCCTCCTCAGACGATCTCCATCAACGTATATGGAGCCTCACCCCGCGACGCCGTTTTCCGTGAACTTCTTCGAGGTAGGGGTTAAGTTCAAATTTAATCAATTAAATTTGCACTTGTTCATCGTTGTGTAAACTCATACTTTGGCCGCCTGCTATCGTCACAACGGGAGGAGGTCGGACCACACAAACACGACCGATCCTCCCCCCTTAGTGTTTACCTTTGTTGTTCATAGTGGTGAAGACGGCGCGATGCCGTTGCACCGTACGGGAACGAGAGAACTGCGACCGGAGCGGGCCGCGGTGAAGAAGCACGACGCCGACACACCGTGCCGGTGAAGTCGAAGGAGGCCGCGGTGAAGAGCAGGTCGCAGTAGAGGGGCGCGACGTCGTCGCGCCGCACCAGAGAATCAAGGGGCCGCGGTCGAGGCGGGCCACGACGGAGGGGTGCGGCGCCGTTGCGTGGCGTCGGTCAGACATGGGCCACTGTCTTCGGCCGCGATGGAGGAGCAGGAGGCGGGACCCCCCGCGGGTCTCGCATGACACAACCGGCCGACCGTTTTTATGAAAGCTGGGGGTTTGAAACCCCCGGCAGCCACCTAGGGCGGACCCCATAGGGGTCCGCCATTTCGGAAAACTAGGAGAGCAGCGCCCCCCCTTCCGCATATGCTCAGCGCGCGGGCGCCCGGACCAGACCGAACCGTCCGCACCGGGCCGGACCGACCACGCCGGGCTGGACCGCCCACATTGGGCCGGGCCGCCCGTGCTGGTCCGTACCCCCGCGACGGGTCGGGCCGCACCGGCTGGGCTAGGCCTCGCCAACCAGGCCGGGCTGTGCCCAACCGGGCCTGACCCGGACCCGGGTCGGGTCGACCCGGTTCGTGCCGACCCAGGGGGTATCGGGCCGGGTCGGACTGGGCCCGAACCCCCTGATTTCCAGACAGATCCGTTCAAATGCCCATAACATGGGCTACAGACCTCCGATCGATGCACTGTCAGTTGCGTAGCGATCCTTGGATCGAGACGGTCGTTTTGGTATTTTACACTTAGGTTTTCAGAGAACTTTGTGTATGGCCGGGTTGGTTCGAACACGAAACCAACCGGGACCTCGGAGCAAAAACACTTATAACTTGAGCTCCGAACGTCCGATTGACGTGCCGTCGACTTTTTTGGATTCCTCTTAGTGATACGGTTCTTTTGGATTACTCCTATTGAGGTTTGGATGAATCTAGTGTACGGTTGGGTTGGTTTTAGCTTTAAAACCAAACTGGGCCCCTGTGACGAAAAAACCAATAACTCTCAGACCGGGCGTCCGATTGACGCGCCGTCTGTCGCGTTGAGTTCCTATTGAAAAGAAAAAACATTGGGATACATAAAATCTGGACTTCATGTCAGTTGATGTATCGACCCCCCTTGGCTCGTGGAGCGGACCCTCCCGGAATCGAGCATGCTGTGTGCGGGATCCCTAGAGATGGCTACGATTGCGACGACGATGACGACTGTACTGGGATCCTCCGTGGGTTCGGCAACGATGAAGGCCGTACTGGAATCCTCCATGGGTTCGATGACGATGACTACTGTTCTTGTATCCTATGTGGGTCCGACAGTATTTGACTACTATTCTTGTATCCTATGTGGGTCCGACAGTATTTGACTCTGTACTTGTATTATATGTGGGTCTGGCAGAGTAGTTGGTCTTGTATCCTTTGTGGGTTGGACAGCTTAGCTGGTCTTGTATCCTATGTGGGTCCAACAGCTTAGATGAATCAGTGGCTATATCTGATCATCTCTATCGTCTTATGAAGTATATACCTATGTGAGCTGAGTCTTAACTTATAATCATTATCATCAATATGATTGTTGTGCTTTCCTATGTGGATTGGGTTGTGATTTCCTATGTGGATTGGGTTGTGAATTTCTATGTGGAATGGGTTATGTTTTCCTGTGTGGACTGGGTTGTATTTGGGCTCGCTTGCTAGAGCCGAGATGGAATAGATGACTTAGGTATATGTATGAGCATATACCTAAGTAGAGTTGGTTGTTACTTCATGATTGTATCTTTACTTTGTGGATTATCCTTTGTGGATTCTGGGAGACCTTAGGGGGTCTCGGGGTCCCTACTGAGTAGCGTATACTCACCCCTGCACGGGCTATGCCTGCACTACGTTGTGTTGGATACAGACGACAGACATCACTGATCGAGGTGGGAGCTTGTGGAGATGGATGGTACTTGGAGGTGGATCACTGGACGGAACGTACACGGAGTGGAAAACCGAAGCCGAGGAGAAGAGGAGACTATCTGTACCCACCCTTCAGGTGGGATTTTCAAAGGACAGCTCAAACTTGCTACTTTACTTTTTAGTTGCTGTACTTTCTTTTCAGTTGTACTTTACTTTCAGTTGGGTTTGTATTCTGGCCCATTTACTTTCCAACACTTACTTTTGTACACAGTTTACTTAGTGTTTACTTCATCTTGCGTACTCTGTGGTGTTTTTTTACTTTATAAAGGCAATGCCTTCCCTTCTATCGGAATTTATGCCTTTGGTGCTAGTCGCCAGCCCCTGTCCTAAGGAAGGCGGGCTTGGGGTAGTCACGGCACGAACCCTGAGGATGGGTCATGACAAATTGGTATCAGAGGAGTTCGGTTCTACCGTAGAACTCAGGACTCTGATCTTTATTCTATGTTAAGCAATAATGTTAAGGGTATTGAGTGTGGTTATCATTCCAGGGAGTCTAGTGTTGGTGCGGTAGCCGACGTATCCATACACCAGGACCCTGAATTATGATTTCCGACTCAATACACGAAAACATTGATTGCATGTGTGTTTCAAAAGTTTTCTTTATGATTACTTTGTGTCAGCTCACCAGGTATACTGTATTGACCGTGGAACTCTTGTTTTCTTTCAGTATAGCCCCACGATGGCAGCCAGCAAGGGTTCCGAGCTTTGTGCGAGACGGAAGCCCACCGAGTGATGAGGCCTCGGTGCAGGGCCCTATTACAGTGGAGGCACTGGAGGTACCTCTACCCGCCGAGCCACCAATGCCACTAGCCCCAGCCGCTGAGAGTGCACGTCGCCTTAGTGCGCTGCACGAGTTTCAGCATCAGAGACCGCCCAGGTTCCATGGGGAGACAGACCCTCAGGAAGCCTAGGATTGGCTAGAGGCTGTTGTATGAGTTTTTAGATTAGTAGGGACACCAGCTGACCTCATGGTGATCCTTGCGGAAAGTCTCCTGCATGCGGCAACAGGTAGATGGTGAAGCCTGATGCTCCAGGTGCATGACGAGACATCTCTTCTTTGGTCAGACTTCGAGAGCCTCTTCCGCTCAGAGTTCATACCAGCCACCCTCTGTGCGGTGCACATTCAGGAGCTACTACAGCTGTGTCAGGGTAGAATGACAGTAGCCTAGTACTCGACGATATTTACCGATCTCTCGCGCTACTCCACAGACATGGTACGAGACCCATTCTTCCAGGCCCGGACCTTCAAGCAGGGAATGAGGCATGAGATCAGAGCGTCGATGATCTCCCTTAGCATTCCGACGCAGGCAGGAGTACTGGAGCGAGGCCTTCTTGTGGAGAGATTTCTTTTTGAGCCTACACTAGCAGCGAGACCTACCATAGGGTGGCACGTAGCAGAGTCTTCTGCAGCTGGAAGTCGACGGATTTCACAGGGGTCCAAGCGGACCAGACCATCGGGCGAACGAACTCAGTATACTGGCTCAGAGGTGCGGGGCACACGACGCAGAGCTAGCCTTACGAGGAGCAGACAATGCTATGCATGCGGAAAGCAGGGACACATGGCTCATGACTGCCCGACCCGCTATGTAGAGGAGCAGTAGACGGTTGAGGGGCCACCCAGGTAGAGGCAGAGGTTCAACCGTGGCAGTCCGCATGGAGCAGGCGGACGAGGCAGAGGAGATGGCCGAGCAGCATGTGGTGGGAGACGCTTTGAGGCTCTACCACCACCACCACCAGGAGGTCCACCCCAAGCACAGGGAGCTGGAGGAAAGAGGCAGGCTTAGCTTCAGGCAGCGGAGGCCTATGACCACGACACACCTAAGATGATTCGAGGTACTATCTGTGTCTAATCCACCCTTGATATAGTTATTATAGTTAGGTGTGAGTCATTCTTTCATTGCCGCTGCCCTTGTTCGGAGCTCGGAGATTCCGACGGAGCCGTTGACTCGATCCTTATGGCTAGAGACTCCTACGAGAGCAGACTCGATGATTACACACTGGTGCCGGTAGTGTGAGCTTACTCTAGGAGGTGAGAGCTTTGGATGGGATCTTATTGTAGCGGCATCGAGGCCTTACGACATCATCATTGACATGGATTGGTTATCTACAGTTCATGCTCAGATAGACTGTATTAGGCGCAAGGTGTGGTGTGTCCGCACCGATGGGAGAAGGTTTACCTTCACCAGTGAGAAGGGAGTCTTTGAAGCATAGGACAGACTCATGTAGAGGATAGGACAACCGATCACTCACCAGTTGGATAGCCTCATCCTAGGAGCAGTTGACATGCGGAGTCTGAGTTTTCCTGTTGTGGTGGATCAGTATGTGGACGTTTTTCCTGGCGATGTTCTAGGATTACATCCTTGTATAGAGGTAGAATTCTACATTGAACTGTACCTTGGGATAGCCCCGATATCTAATCCAGAATATCAGATGGCTCCCGCTGAGCTTCGAGAGATATGGGTACAGCTGGAGGACTTTCAGAGCAAGGGATTCATTCGACCCAGTGTTTCACCCTGGGCGTCCCCGATATTGTTCTCCAAGAAGGCAGACGAGAGCTTGTGACTGTGTGTCGATTACCGTCACCTGAACCAGGTGACCGTGAAGAAAAAGTATCCACTTCCGAGGATCGACGAACTCTTCGATCATCTTAAGGGAGCACGATGATTCTCGAAGATAGACCTCAGGTCAGGCTATCATCAGCTCAGAGTTCGAGATGAGGATGTGCAGAAGACAACCTTCAGGTGTCGGTATGGCCACTATGAGTTCTTGGTTATGCCTTTCAGCATAACCAATTTTCCAGTAGTGTTCATGAGTCTCATGAATAGGATCTTTCAGCCTTTCCTCGATCGATTTGTCATAGTTTTCATCGACGGCATTTTGATCTACTCGACTACTGAGGAGGAGCACGCCTACCACTTGCGGGTTGTACTGGACACACTCCGAGAGCACCAGATTTATGGTAATCTCTCGAAGTGTCAGTTATGGATACTTGAGGTCCACTTCTTGGGGCACATCATCTCTGAGGTGGGAGTTGCGGTGGATCCTGCGAAGATCGAGGCAGTGCTAGCTTGGGAGCCACCCAGGAGCGCGACAGAGGTGCGAAGTTTCCTAGGTCTGGCTGGGTACTATCGGAGATTTTTTCCAGACTTCTCCAGAGTTGCAACACCGCTTTCAGCTTTTACGAAGAAGGAGAAACCCTTTGTGTGGTCAGATAGATGTCAGTAGAGCTTCCAGGAGCTGATACAGAGATTGAGAAGTGCACCCATATTGAGGCTACCAGAGGAGGGAGTAGGGTACATAGTTGACTGCGATGCATCAGGGACCAGACTCGGGTGTATCCTGATGCAGGAGCGAGCAATGATCACCTATGGATCACGACAGTTGAGGCAGCATGAGAAGAACTACACTACCCATGACCTGGAGTTAGCAACAGTGATCTTCTGTCTGAAGATGTGGCAACACTATCTGATGGGTGAGCACTTTACAGTCTACTCTGACCACCAGAGTCTCAGGTACATCATCTCGCAGAAGGACCTAAACCTGAGACAGAGGCGATGGCTCGAGTTCCTCCAGGACTATGAATTTGAGATAGTCTATACTCCTAGAAAGGGGAACGTAGTAGCCGATGCTCTCAGCAGGAGGACGGACATTCAACTTCTAGAGAGGCGACAGAGCAGTTAGCCTCTTTGCAGATATCCTTCGTGGATAGAGACGGGGCAACCTTCCTTCAGTCACTCATATTCACACCTCCACTTCTTCAGCGGGTCAGAGAGGCACATCGTGGGGACGTTGACTGTGAGACATGACATGCACATATTTCCACGGGACAGGCACCTGATGGTTTTTCTATAGGAGGAGAGCACGTCATCCTTTTTAGAGGACGTACCATGGTACCAGCTACATTACATGAGGAGGTGATAAGAGAGTTTCACACTTTCGCTTTGGTAGTATATCCAGGGGTAGCGTAGATGTACCAGGATCTCAGACGACAACACTGGTGGCTGGGTATGAAGAAGGTTGTGGCAGAGTTTGTTTCTTGATGCCTCACCTGACAGTAGGTAAAGGCGGAGCACCAGGTACCAGTAGGCTTGGTACATCCCTTGGAGGTACCGAAGTGGAAGCGGGACAAGATATATATGGATTTTGTGACTGGATTTCCACGTACTTCCAGAGGACACAACTCCATTTGGGTGATTGTGGACCGAGTCACCAAGTCGGCCCACTTCCTACCCATCAGAGAGAAGAGCTTACTGGAGAGATTGGGACGCCTCTACATTCAGGAGATCATACGACTTCATGGTGTTCCATCATCTATCATCTCTGATCGAGATTCTCGCTTTACTTCCTGGCTTTGGAAGGGGTTGAAGGAAGATTTTGGGACGTAGCTACGCCTGAGCACCGCTTTTCACACTCAGACGGATGGTCAGACGGATAGGACCATTTAGACTCTCAAGGACATGCTCCGTGCATGTGTCCTTGACTTTGGTTGTAGCTAAGAGGATCACCTACCCTTGGTGGAGTTTGCGTACAACAATAACTACCACTCCACCATCGGGATGGCACCATACGAGGCATTGTACGACCGACCTTGCAGATCACCTCTGTGCTGGACAGACCCTGGGGAGTTAGCACTTGTGGGACCAGACATAGTCCAGGCCACAACGAAGAAGGTACAGGTCATCCAGGAGTGGATGAGGACAACTCAGAGCCGACAAAATTCCTATGCTGATAGGAGGTGGAGACTACTAGAGTTCGAGGATGGTGACCACATTTTCACACGGGTATCACCTCAATGTGGATTACAGAGATTTTGCCGGGGTGGCAAGTTATCTCCGCACTTAATTGGACCATTCCAGGTTCTCAGCAGGATAGGCGAGGTGTCTTATCGCCTGGCTCTTCCACCTCAGTTTCACCGGGTACACGACGTCTTCCACGTATCTCAATTGAGGATATACGTGCACGACCCGACGCATATCATCGACCATGGGGAGCTGGACATTGATGAAGGGGCGACTTTTGCGAAGGTCCCGGTGGAGATCGAGTATCAATAGGAGTGGGTCCTACGTGGACGGTCGATACCTCTAGTGCACATCAGGTGGAAGCACGGGAACCTCCAAGACAACACATGGGAGTGGGAGGCTCAGATGTGTGCTCAGTACCCTCATTTGTTTCCCTAGTTTGTGTTGTATCTTTACGGGGACGTAAAGCCATGAGGTGGGAGTAATGTAAAGACCCATAAATTTCAAGATTTTTTTTTCTTAATTTCTTTGGGATTTTACGAGTACGTAGTTTCTGACTGCGCCTGATTCTGAGGCCCGATGAGCCCGAAATCAATTTACGAAGTTTAGCTCGGGTACGTTCAGTGAACGAACAAGCAGGTTTTTTCTAACTTTTGAACCGGTGCTCGGAATTGAAATCCGAGGGCACCGATAAAACCACAATGCCGGTAATTTCTTAAGAAGACCTTTACTGGAGTTGGGTTTTCTTGGGAAGAGTTGTTAAAAATTGTGGATTAAGTATAAGGAGAAATAAAATTGTGTTACAAATTTTATTTCACTTATAAGTGGTTAAACCCCACGTGTGGGAGTTAGGGTGGGAACCACTAAAATTCTAACTCATCTTGATAGGATTTTATTGAGGTGTGACCCACACGATCCCCACCCCTTCAAATTCCCCAAACTCCTCTTCCACATTTATGATGACAACATAACACTCCATTTAATTTTGACAACTCTAGTTTTAATTAATGAAATGAATTCAACTTTTGAATTTTGAAAGGTTTGGAAAAGTAAAAATAAAATAAGGGGTAGCTTATTTTATTTTGAGGGGTTGTAGTGTTGTGTGGAGAATTGAGAGATGGAGAGTTCTACACTTTGAAGAACTTCATCTTCCTCCTTGAAGAACGCGAAGAACACCAACACGCCATTCCATCTTCTCTCCACGTCAAAGAAAGGGAGACTCCGCTTCCAGCTCAGACGATCTCCATCAACATATATGAAGCCTCACCCTGCGACGCCGTTTTCCACGAACTTCTTCGAGGTAGGGGTTAAGTTCAAATTTAATCAATTAAATTTGCGCTTGTTCGTCGTTGTGTAAACTTTTTATTTGGCCGCCTGCTATCGTCACAATGGGAGGAGGTCGGACCACACAAACACGGCCGATCCTCCTACCCTTATTGTTTACCTTTGTTGTTCATGGTGGCGAAGACGGCGCGGTGCCGTTGCACTGCGCGGGAACGAGAGAACCGCGGCCGGAGCGGGCCACGGTGAAGGAGCACGGCGCCACCGCGCTGTGCCGGTGAAGTCAAAGGAGGCCGCGGCCAAGAGCGGGCCGTGGCGGAGGGGCGCGACGCCGTCACACCGCGCCAGAGCATTAAGGGGCCGCGACTGGGGCGGGCTGCGGCGGAGGGGCGCGGCACCGTCGCGCGGCGCCGGTCGGATTGGGGCCGCGGCCTTCGGCCGCGGCGGAGCAGCAGGATGCGGCCGTCCAAGCCGGCCGCTAGAGTTCAAGGGGGTGGGACCCCCCGCGGGTCCGACATGGCACAACCGGCCGGTCGTAATGGCCGACCGTTTCCAAGAAAGCTGGGGGTTTGAAACCCCCGACAGCCACCTAGGGCGGACCCCACAGGGGTCCGACGTTTTGGGAAAATAGGTGGGTAGCACCCCCCCCTTACGTGTCCACTCAGCGCGTGGGTGCCCGCATCGGGCCGGACCGCTCGCGCCGGGCCGGACCGCCCGCGCCGGGCCGGGCCGCCCGCGCTGGGCCGGACCCCCGCGCCGGGCCGGACCCCCGCACCGGGCCCGGCCGCACCGGCCGGTCCGGGCCGTGCCAGTCGGGTTGGGCCGCGCCCAACTGGGCCGAACTCGGACCCGGGTCGGGTCAACCCGGTTCGGGCCGACCCAGGGGGTATCGTGCCAGGTCGCACCGGGCCCGAACCCCCTGATTTTCAAACAGATTTGTTCAAATGCCCATAACTTGGGCTACGAACCTCCGATCGATGCACCGTCAGTTGCATAGTGATCCTTGGATCGAGAAGGTCATTTCAGTATAATACACTCAGGGTTTCGGAGAACTTTGTGTATGACCGGGTTGGTTTGAACACGAGACCAACCGGGCCCTCAGAGCAGAAACACTTATAACTTGAGCTCCGGACGTCCAATTGACGTGCCATTGACTTTGTTGGATTCCTCTTAGTGAGATGGTTCTTTTGGATTACTCTGCTTGAGGTTTGGACAAAACTGAAGTATGGTCGGGTTGGTTTTAGCTTTAAAACCAAACCGGGCCCCTGGGACAAAAAAGCCTATAACTCTCAGACCGGGCGTCCGATTGACGCGCTGTCTGTCGCGTTGAGTTCCTATTGACGAGATGGAACTCTGGGATACATCAACTCCGGACTTCGTGTAAGTTGATGTATCGAGCGTCCTTGGATTGTGGAGAGAACCCTCCCGAAATCGAGCATGCTGTGTGTCGGAACCCTAGAGCTGGCTGCGATTACGACGACGATGACGACTGTACTGGGATCCTCCGTGGGTTCGGCAGCGACGACGACCGTACTGGAATCCTCCGTGGGTTTGACGATGATGAATACTATTCTTGTATCCTATGTGGGTCTGGCAGTATTTGACTACTGTTATTGTATCCAATGTGGTTCCGACAATATTTGACTATGTACTTGTATCCTATGTGGGTCCAACATAGTAGCTGGTCTTGTATCCTTTATGGGTCCGACAGCTTAGCTGGTCTTGTATCCTATGTGGGTCCGACAGCTTAGATGAATCATTGGCTACATTTGATCATCTCTATCGTTTTACGAAGTGTATACCTGTGTGAGTTGAGTCTTAACTTACAATCATTATCATCAATATGATTTTTGTTCTTTCCTGTGTGGATTGGGTTGTGCTTTCCTGTGTGGATTGGGTTGTGAATTCCTATGTGGAATGGGTTATGTTTTCCTATGTGGACTGGGTTGTATTTGGGCTCGTGTGCTGGATCCGAGATGGAATAGATGACTTAGGTATATGTATGGGAATATACTTAAGTAGAGTTGGTTATTACTTCGTGATTGTATCTTTCCTTTGTGGATTATCCTTCGCGGATTCTGGGAGACCTTCGGGGGTCTCGGGGTCCCTACTGAGTAGCGTATACTCACCCCTACATGGGCTATGCCCGCACTACGTTGTGTTGGATGCAGATGATGGACAATGCTGATCGGGGTGGGAGCTCGTGGAGCTGGATGGTACCTGGAGGTGGATCACTGGACGGGACGTACATGGAGCAGACAGCCGGAGCCGAGGAGCAGAGGAGACTATCTGTACCCACCCTTCAGGTGGGATTTTCAGAGGATAGCTCGGACTCGCTGCTTTACTTTTCAGTTGCTGTACTTTCTTTTCAGTTGTACTTTACTTTCAGTTGTGTTTGTATTCTGGCCCATTTACTTTCCATCACTTACTTTTGAACACAGTTTACTTAGTGTTTACTTCAGCTTGCGTACTCTGTGGTGTTTGTTTACTTTATAAAGGAAATGCCTTCCCTTTTATCGGAATTTACACCTTTGGTGCTAGTCATCAGCCCCTGGCCTAAGGAAGGCGGGCTTGGGGTAGTCACGGCACGGGCCCCGAGGACGGGTCATGACAAAAGGTATTATCTATTAAGTTTTATTTTCAACCCCTGCTTGTAAACTTTTATAACAAAACAACCCAATTTTACCTAACACGTCACCAAATCTGGATCACTGCAAGGCCTTAAGATCACCTCCCCAAATGCTAGAGGCTTCTGACCAGTGGTGAGGGTCTAAAAGATACATTGGGGAGGCTATAACCTCTAGTAATAGTGCAACAATAGTAAAAAAGAACTAAATTCAAACATAGGGATGAACATTAGAGTATACACAATAAATAACTGAAACATAGTCATGATATAATAGATGAAATACAACATATATTTATATAGACTAAAATCATGAAAAATATATAATGGACAATCACCCATTGGGCCAACCACATATAAAAAATTAAAAAATTGAAAATAAATACAATAGGAACTACAATAATGATCCAAATCACATACCCGATATCCATAATGATCAAATTGCACTGACCTGATCCTGAGACTCCACATGATCGACTCCACTCGATCCAGCAATACTGGGCCTAAACCCCATCCACTATACAACCTATGCTCCAAACTAAAAGTAGAAATTAGATATGAATGCACACTGAGGTTCACACATAGGGGCTAAGAAATAAATCTTTGTAGGGTACCCCAATAGCGAACCTATAATATGATATCTTAACAAGTGAATGTGCATGTGATATGCCCAGCCTAGTCCAAACTAATAACAACTAGCATAAAATAAACAACTGCATAAAGAGGGGGAAACATAAAAAAATAAAACAACCAACAACGGGTTCTATTCTAACACTCGAGGTAAATTTACCCCCAATTTGTCCCATGCTAGAGGATTTATAGCACAAGGCTCACCCTTCCACATGATAACCGATGAATCCTCCATATCTACACATGATCTCAAAGGTGTCTAAATTCAATATGAACAAATAATAACCCTGGGGAATAACCATAGTCATCTACTTGAGGAGGCACATCTACCAGGATCTAGGACTCCAAAGGCATGATTTTTACTGGTGAAAAAACCTCCCCTCCACATGTCAAAGATCTATCATGTCATAAAAGTCATAAAGAACAACTTGGGATCTAACATTAACCTATAAGATACACCTTACTATGGGATTCATACACATGGAACCGGTATATTCACTGCACAAGGGCTCCATACACAAGCCGTGGAGTATAGAAACATCCTTGAATAATAACAACTATATAAGGAAAATACTCAACTAGAGGGGTACACTAATCTAGATAATCCATTATCCCTTTAAGCCTGACTAATAAAATCTATCCAATAGAGTAAAAAAATAGATCAAAACTCAAGGATAATGCCTGATCTGAAAATATCCCAAGGGTATCCTCCTCAAACCATTATCTAGAGAAAAAACTACGTCAAACGTCTCGGCAAAATGCCAAATGAATGTGGGACAATCCAACCTTTAACCCACCGTTCAAATAACCGAACTATCAGCCTCGATAAACTCTTGGACAATAAAGCATGGGGAATCTCTCGATACCCTGGATGTCATCATCCAATAAAGTATCCACCATAGCCTCTCTATGACCCACCTTGGGTCCAAACCAAAACTTGGGGCTCCCAAGATCCCTGGGGCCACAACATAAAGTGATGTCAAACTAGGGACTCCTCTACTGCACCCATGATCTTAGGGCACACCCATAGAAACATCCTAAAATGACCTAAAGGATATATCAAGAGAAGGAAATTCTATGAGGGGTTTCTCTAGCTCAACCAGAGGCATGACACACACCCCAATGTATAACAACCCAAACATCCCTCAATGAACTCCAACCAATCCTCGATCAATAATGAACCTTAAGGGGCATCCAAAAGAACAAGACCACCAACATGGGAATTCACAATGGTCCTCATGACCACCTAAAAAGAAGTAATATCTAAAAGGGATCCTTGGACTAAGCCAAAGATCAGGGTAAATACCACACAAGAAAAACCTCAGCTGATATTATCAACAAACATCTTACCCATAGATAGAAACTCACCCACAAGGTAATCCAAAGAAACACCATGACACTAGGGAATCCTCAAAAACTGAATATAATACCCTATGATCACTTGATAAGAAACAAACACATAAGGGAATCCTCAATAGACCCACATACTCTTCTCAATATCTCAATGAAATTTGTCCTCACCCGCTATCTAAAGGTGTCAACCCAATACAAATTCCTTAATAAATATGATCCTAAATACATGAGATAACCTCAATTTATATAAACCCAAGAAAAAAGTCCCAAAATGAAGGAAAAAAAGATAACCTCAAAGATACCACTCGATCCCACCTTCTGAGATCTGTATGAAATTCCCTCAAACAACACTAGCCAATATCTACAAGCCATACCCACTAATGACCTCATTACCCTCACTTGAGTTTCAAAACTCACACCCAACCCACTGGAGGATTCCGAAAACAAACCTCAATTAAATACTACTACTAAATTATAATAGTTCAAAACACTATCTATAAAGACTCTAAACATTGAGAGGATTCCACCATCATGGTCCACATGAAAAAATTCTCATAATGGACTACTCACAAGTCCAATTCTGACACTAGGGTGAAAAATAGGCCAAACGGACTGGGGTAGGAAAAGTAAATGGATTATAATTGGGGTACATGATGTTTAAGAACAAAGGTACTCCATAGATGTGTGACTTAGGCTACTCGACATGTACTTTCCCAAAGTACATGATGTATTCCTCTTGATACACATTATGTAGCCCACATGGGTACCTTCCCATGTATCGTATCCCCCACTCAATGTGTAAAACACATGAGAAAAAATAATATACCACTTGTACATGGTGAGTATCCAAAAATGGGGAACCCTCCCATGTACCTAGCCATGAAATCCACCTAGGAATGCATGAATACATGGTTTGTACCCCACTTGGGGACTAGTTATGTGCCCTAAATAGCCAAGTACCCCTGCATGAGATGTCTAGTTGAGTACTCAAGCACACCCCAAAACCATTATAAGAAATTTACTCCCAAGAGCACATAATATAGTGTAAAAAAATTCAACTTCATCAAACATGATGAGTACATGATGTGTTTTCTCTAAACACATGCTGTGTACATGGGTTTTCCCTAATGGAAAACCCCCGAAACAGATCAGAACCCCCGTTTCTCCTCAATTAATCCTAGACCGAGCCACTAGGGGTTCCCAGAATCCCAAAAAATGGTTTAAAACATTAAAAATACTATGATACTAGGATTTATGTCAAAAAGGGCCTACCTCTGGGTGGGAACTGATGATGCTTCAGTCTAATCCATGATTTTCAGTTGCTATACGATGATCCGACGTGACCTGAGCTCTGCAATAGTGCCTCCTCCTATTCATCTCACTATATTCTCTCCCTATACATATATTATCCAAATAACCCCAAGGGTAGATCCCCACAAGTGCACATGAAAACCTAAATGGGAGAATAGAAAATAAAAAATAAAAAATAAAAAGGAAAGAAAAAAGATAAATAAAAAGAAAAAGAAAAGAAAAGGGGCTTGTGACCAACCCTGATGCTCGCAAAAAGTTTATTGCTAACCTAGAAACCCTTAATTCTAGAAATAATCATATGGATATAATTTCAATCCAAAAATTAATTTAAAATATTTAACTGAACAAACATGCACAAATAAATTTATATTAAATAGTATGTAAAAATTCAAATGGCTCAGATTTACACCAAACTCTCTTCCTAGGGTAAACACCCTATTTTGGGTCCAATAGAGTGGTTAAAAAAATATATGAGATCATTTTATATAATATTTTACCATTTCTCCCTTGAAACATTCCCATGAACAAAAATTAAAATTTATCCTGATTTTCATAGCCTATGATGACATTGTCCATCACAAACTCCCTAGAACAAATGCTTCATACCCTTGATAAGCCTCTGTGGACAACCAACATTCATTATATCTCCAAACAACTAGCACAACTAACACTATCTATACTATCTAATGATCAATCTTACAATGCCCATAACTCTCTCTCAACACGAGAAACATTAAACATCGACTGAACTCATGCTCCACACCATAGAAGTATACTTATTATCACCTCACTACCTAATGAAAAACCACCCAAACCACACTATATTCACCACCAAATAATATGGATATACATGGAAAAACTACTCACACCTGAGTGCCTACCCGAAAACAAAATTTCTCATTCCTAGCACACTAGGAACAACAACCTCCACACTCAAAAAACCTCTTAAAAAAAGGTTCACAACCTCCTATAGCCTATGATGTACTCCCCACCATAAGGATTTCATTAAAAATCACTTAGTAAATAAATAGGACTCAGGATCACATTGGCCAAGACTTAATCAAACTAGGATAATTCACCTAAAAAACCTTACCATGATCCTCATATAGGTTAGTTACAATAAATTAAAGCACCCTCAACACTTCTCTTATAAATCTAGGAATATAACTCATGCTAAGGTCAACTATATAAATAATCTCTATTTGTGCGTTGAACCAAAACTACAAGCATCTAGCCAGACTCCCACTATGCTACCTGAGGTGTAACCAAAATGATTAAGTCCAAGGGTCCAACCAAACCTTCCCTATTAATATAACCATAATATATAGAGCACTCCCAATGATCTAATTATCACACACCAATAATCCTCATGCCTAACCACATCCCGGTGAAGGTAGAAATCAGTGGCCCCACCAAGTAAGAACAACCACGCCCACCCAATCCATTGATTATAGTAGATAAAATGGCCCCACTGCATGCCCAAGAATACTACACGTAGAAATAAAAGCTTCTTCCTAATGGAAAAAACCTAAGAATTTAGTCGAACCACCACCATAAGGAAATTTAAGCCCAATCTAAATATACCTTAGGAATCCTTTCCCTCATCAAGCCACAAACAGGGAGCTCAGAGCCCACGACTAACCCACAAGGATTTCCATACATCCCTTGATGATGGGGATACATATCCAACATTGAGGAACCTCTCTCCATATGATACACATGACCTTTCATCAAAAGAAAATATATATATGTAGTTTATTTGAGTATAATTCCACCAAGTACTTATATTAGAAAATAATGTGTAAGTAATTACTGACACTTAAAACCACTGAACCACCATCTTTAGTGAGAACACCACATACAAGAATTTTTCATATGAATCCTTGATGCCTAGAATGATATATCAACACTGTCTTCTTTCCCATGATCTAAGAGAAAAAAACTTGAAAAAACTATAAATCCATAAACCCAAGTGCATCATTATAGGTTAAATCACAAAACCATAAATTAGAAATCCAAGAGAAACAATCCCACACCTTGGAATCATGGAATTCCTATCAAAAAATGTGTTTGAGATACACCAGTATGATATCCATAAAAGTTCTGACACATTTTTAGACCTCCCATCACTAACTCCCAAAATCATAAAGCTAAAACCCATGATGCCATTTTATAATTAACTAGACCGGGTCTACCTAAAGAATCACCCAATATGGCTCCACAAAATCCCTCAAGAACACCTCCCTAAATTCTAGAGGCTACCAAATAATGGTGAGGGTCTAAAAGATATAATAAGGAGACTATACCCTCTGGTCAGAGTGAAATAAAATAAAAACTAACCAAATTCATAAATAGGGTTTCTCATCAGAGTATTCATAATAAATAACTGAAAAATATTCATACTATAATAAATGAAATTCACCATATAGTCATACAGAATAAAATCATGAAAAATATAAAAAAGATAGTCACCCACTGGACTGACCACATATAAAAAAATAAACTAAGAATAAATACATTAGGATCTACTGCTAACATTGAGCCAAACCACATATCTGTTCTCCAAAATGATTGAGTTCCACCAACCTGATCTTTAGACTCCACATGAGTGGATTCTCTTAATCCAACAACATTAGACCTTGACCCCATCCACTATGCAACTTATGATCCAACCTGAATATAGACATTAGGTATTCATGCAAACCATGGTGCACATATAGGGGGTGATAAATAAATCTTAGTAGGACACCCCCTAAGGTAAACCTATAATTTTCTATCATAATAAGTGCATGCACATGTGATATTCCCATCCTAGTTGAAACTAATAACAGATGGCATAAAATAAAAAACTTCATAAGTAGGGGGAAAATATAAACAAATAAAAAAACCTACCGTAGGTTCTAGTATAACACTTTATGTAATTGTGAAACTAATTTGGCCCACATTAGAATATTTACAACACATTTATTACCCCAAAACATGAAAACCAACACCTTCTCTAGATCTAAAAAGGAGATCCAATATTTTTAAACAGAACAAGCATGAATGACGGACCCCAAGGTGTAACCATAGAAATCCACATGATGAGGCACATTTATTGGGATACAAGACTCTAATGGAATGATCTAAACTTGTGACAAAACTTCCCCTCCAAACATCAGATATCTTTCATGTCCATGAATTCCTACTGAACAACTCAGGAACCACTATGGACCCATCTGATATACAACCCAATGAGATCCATCCCCATGGATATAAAATATGCACTATAAAATGACTCCATACACAAGCACAATATCACTATAACATCCATGTGTAATTACCTCTAGCTAGGGTGAATACTCAACTATAAAGGTGTACTCATCTAGACCATCGATTATCTCCCTAAGCCTATATAAAAATATCCAGCCAATCGAGGAGAGAACTAGGTCAAAACTTAGAGCCAAAGCCTGATCCAAAATATCTCAAGGGTGTCCTCCTCAAACAACTATCCTATGTAAAAAATACCAAGAATTTCATGTTCAAAGGATAAATGAATGTGGGATGATCCAACCTCAAATGCACCATCCAAACAGATGAAATAGTAATGCCAATCAACTATCAACCAAAAAAGTGAGAGGCCTCTCTTAGAAGACAAGATCTTAGAATCCAACAAAATAGACACTACATGCTCTCCAAGACCCACATTTGGACCAAAAAAAACTTAGGGATCCTACAATCCCCAAGATCTTGAGCCACACGTAAAGAAATATCCTAAAATGAACCAAAGGTCATAGAAAGAGTACACCAAAATATAAGGGGTTCCTATTTCTCAACCAAAGTCACATGACACACCCACTGTAGAAGAACCCAAACTAACCTCAATGTACTCCAATTGATACTAAATAAATAACTCACCCAAATGGGCATCCAAAAGAACAAACCTGCAAATAGGGGCATTCAAAACTTTCTACATGAAAAACTCAAAATGAGGACCTTTCACAAGGGATATTTATCCTAATACAAACTTCAGGGTAAATCCTATGAAATAAAAACCTCACTAGAATTCCCAAAAAACTACCCACTCATGAGTAACAACTCACCTACAAGGTAATCCAAAGAAACACCGTGCCACTCATGCATCCTCAATAGCAGACTACAGAACCCTCTGATCACTGGATCAGAAAGTATACCAAAAGGTAATCCTCAAGAGTTCCTTAGAATCATCTTAATATCTCAATTACACTTGGATGAACTTTCCATTCAAAGGCTTCAACCCATCTAAAAGGCTCTAACAACACCGATCCTCAACACAAGTGCTAAACCTCAACTGATCTAACATCGAGAAACTAGTCCCAAATGCTATGGATAACCAAGATCTACCCAAATATACCACTTGATATCACCTTTTTAGATCCATTTGAATGTACCTAAAACAACATTGGATGACATCCACAATCCTGGCCCGCTAATGAGCTCACAACCCTCACTTGGGCCTCACATCTCACACCCAAATCACTAGAGGATTATAAAACCAAACCTTAAGGAAATAGTCATATTAAAATTTCATAGTCCAAAAAACTATCCAAATGGTATATAAACATTGAGAGGATTCCACCATCGTGAACCATGTGAAAAAACACTCAAAATGGATTGCTCATAAGTCCAATTTTGATATTAGGGTGAAAAACAGGAAAAATAGACCAGGAAAGGAAAAGAAAATGATGAATACTAGTGGTACACAATGTGGAACCCCAAAGTTCCTTCCTATCCATGTTTCTCAAGACACTCGACATCTAATTTACCAAAGTACATGTCATGTGCCTCTTGGTACATGGCATGTAACCCACATGGGTACCTGCCCGTGTACCACAACCCCCACTCAACATGTAAAATTATAGAGACATGACATGTATCATATATTCATGAAATGTATCCCCACATGGGATAATCACCCATGTACATATCTATGTACTCCTCCTAGGAGTGTACACCTACACGACATGCATGCTACTTGGGGACTGGCCGTGTGCCCTACATAGCCAAGTACCCCAGTATAGGGTATCTATCCAAGTACTCAGCCACACCCCCAAACCCACTACATGGAATGTACTACCAAGTAAATGACATTTAGTCACAAAAAATTAATCTTCCTAGAATAGGAAGAACATAAATTTTTTTTATCTGACCCACACACCATGCACATGGGTTTTCCCAAATAAAAAACCCCTAAAACATTCCAAAACCCATGTTTCTCACCGATTAATCCTAGATCATCCCACTAGGGGTCCCCAAAAATATAATAAAAGATTTAAAAATTAAAAACTAAACTATTGGTATTAATGGTGAAAAAATAAGATGATCCTACCTTTGGGTGGAAACTGTCGACGCATCGGTCCGATCTGCAATCTGTAGCTGCCGCACAACGATCCTATGTGACTCGAGCATTGTGACAAAACCTATTAATCTTTCTCTCCCTTTCCTCTCTCCCTCTACCTCTCTAAGCTAAAGAACCCCAATGGTATATACCCATAGTCATAATCAATAATAAAATGGGGATAATTGAAAATGAAAAAGAAAAAGGAAAAAAGAAATAAAAAAGAAAAAGAAAAAGAAAATAAAAGGGACCCGACCCTAGCCCTAGAACCCAAAACAAGGCTATTCCTCTCCTAGAAAAAACCCTCTATTATGGACTAAACCACAAATACATAATATTAATTTGATGATTCATTTAAAATATATGTCTGAACAAACACGTGGAAATAAATTAATATTTTATTAAATAAATATTAAATGTTCTGCAAAAATTAGAATGAATTGGATTTACAAAAAACTTTTATAATAGTGTAAAAAATCTATTCCAAGACCAATGGGTTGGTCAAAAAAATTATCTTAGATCATCTTATAGGATAATTTACCATTTTGCAGTGAAAAAATTCCAAGAAAAAACACAAATTTCTCCTAATTTTTAAAAACTATGATGATGCAAGTCATCAAAACTTTGGGGAATGATTTTTATAACAAGATATAGAAAAGGTAGAGGTATAGTACTTCATTAGTGGTGAATCATGAAAATTATTCCATAGGTTGATGTTTAGAACTTGGGTTCTCTCATAGATTCATTGGAGAGATGCCACATCAGTATTATAGTTTTGGATGTCCTTTGGTTTCCTTGGGTATTAAATTATTACGTTTTCAGTTATAATTTTATTTTTTTTACTTATTTGGATTTAATTTGAGTTTTATAATTATTTCTCATGCATCATATATTTGGTTTTGGTTTTTGGTATTTTATCTTGGCAGGTTTTGTTTGTTCTTCAGGGTAAATCATACCCTAAAATTTTATAAATCCCTTAGATCTTATCACCAACCTTTGATGCCTTATAGATATCTTCTAAGGTTAGTAGAACCTCTGCCTCTTCCCAATCCAATGGGTGAGGGGTGGGATTTTACAAAGTGATAATCCAATTGAAGATTTTATGTTTCAATTTAAATGTTTATCAGGATTTTTTTATGTTTAAATTTCAATAAATGGAAATATATATCCTTACACTCTTAACATCCATTTATTTTCTTATCCTTTATTTATTTATAGGGGTTTTAAACATTATTTAAATTTTTTACTCTCTTTGGTACTCAAATAAACCAAAATAATCTTATAATAAATTCTGAACTTATTTCTCCTTTTTAATCTGTAATTTTTCCCTTTCTATCCATATTGTTTATTTTTATTAAAGTATGTTCTTTTCAATACTTAAATGATTTATTAAGGTCAATTTTTATTAAATTTTACTTTCTATTCAAATTTTTAAAATTAATATTTGTAATATTTTATGTATAAGTCATTTTTAACTTTCTTTACAGAAGTGGGAAAAGAATGTTTTTTTATGTTTACCACATGAACACATTTTCCCATCATAATGACCATTATTCATTATGAATATTCCTTTAAAAATTTGTATGGGTTTTGAAATAAAATACTATTCATATTAGTCTATGATTTTTTATATTTTTTTTAATGTTAACAAAATCAAAGAGCATCTCTTCTTGTTTTCAAAGCATCTACCTAATGTTTTTATAAAGGTGGTTTTCATCTATGTTAACATCCTTTAAATAATCTTATACTTTAATAGGGATATAATCTAATGATACCTTCCACCTTATTTATTTAGATGTCTTATGACCATTTTATTCCATTTATTAACTAAGGAAAATATTGACACTCTTTATACTAGTTTTCTAAAACATACATTTATTGATTATTAAGGAATATTGATAATGTATTATATTTTTTTTTTCATACAATGAATGTATTGGACTTATTAGTGATGTGTGGGGTTCAGAATTATATATCCCCTAAATAAATTATTAGGTATCATGAGATAAACTAGCTTAGGTCTTTGGCATATGGATTACCTATTTAGGTATAATGCCTTGGAATGAGGCTTTAACGATATGATTAAGATGTCCTATATTATGAGTTCTATCAATATGAACCTGGTTATTGTTATCCATGGGATTATTTATATTTCTACATCATCCATGGATATATTAATCCTTCATGATATTTTTTATATGACACATTTGTTTTTTATTCATCTATTCCATATTATTCAAACATTGGTTATTCCATGATACCTTTCATTGAACACTTTCACTTGACAAGCATATAAGACCGCCCATTTATTTTTTTTATCCCTAGGGTGTATAGAAGTAAACTTTAAATAATTTTAGGGATATAATAGAATAAATAATAAAGTTATCAACTGAAGTTTAAGTTTTATTACATGTTTTCAATATAATGTGAGAATCATGTATGTATATAGTATCCCAAGACCACTAAACTATCCGATTACATTGGATGAATTATCTATGATTTTATACCATTTTTATAAAGTGAACACTGAATTTGGGCTATGAGAGTTAGGGTTATTATAGCAGGAGTTACGAAATATATTCTTAATGTTCAACTCCTTGAATATATTTAAAGTTATTAAAAATATAATGTCAAATGATATGATGTTAGTAACCTTTTTTGACTATTCATGATCTTTCTAATTATATAATAATAATTCTTGAAATACTTTAATAAATTTTTTTCCTTGAAATATTTGGAAACTAATTTAACTATTTAAATTATTACTTTACCAAAAAATCCTAAAATCCTTTAGGATACAGTGTTATTAACTTCATTATGGTAATTAAATATGATTATTTAAATTTATATTTACTAACATGTAATAAAATAATTTATGAAATAAAGTGACATTAATTTATAGACTAAAATAATCTTTTATTTTTTTAACTTTTAACTTCAAAAATTCCAAACATACTCCCACCAACCTCTTAGACAATATATTATCTTTAGAATATCTTTCTATGACACAAAAACTATTTTGTATTAATGAAAAAACACTCATTTAATTATTTGGAATATTTAGGAAAGAAACTATTAATTTCATATCATATATGAAATTCTCTACATTTAGATAATTTTCATGAGAGAGGACTATTCTTTAAAATATTATAGTGTTATTAGTGGAATATCAATTTCTCATATCTTAAAAAACAACTAAAAAAACTCTTTTATCTTGGAAAAAATATTCTTTATCCTTATATTTTTATCAAGTATGTTTTAGAATCAAATGAATCATAAAACACGTGTAAAATCTTATATTATTCAATAGAAATCCTTTTAAAAAATTCCCTTATCATATAAGAGAAATGAGATGAAGATTCATATCCTTCACTTATATCAATTTGAGCTTGATATATTCCATTACATTTAAATATTTGATATAAAAAATCTTTCCTCCATAATTTTATTACAAGCTATAAGATCTATTGATTATTCCATTGATTTTAAACTCTTATAAACATATAACACCTGTAGAGTATACAATTGGTATCCTATAACCTTTAAAACCAAATAATTAATTTCTATAACAAGAATACCTAACAGGGAAATTCTATATAGTTAAAAAAAATCCTTCAGGTATTTTGGATAGTTCCAATATATGGAAACATCACTCCTCCATCTTAATAACTCTAGGTCTCAATGAACTTGATTTTCTAATAAAAGAAACATAATTGGACTCTCCAACCAACTTTTCTTCTTTGGGTTTGAACACTGATACTACCTATACAACTACAGAACCTAAATATCATGTGATTAGTTAATATATCCCCATAATTTGAGAAATTGGGTAAACATTTATTGATATCATTCACATTGTCAAATTATTTTCCATAGAAAAAAAATACAAAACTAGAACATGCCATAAGAAAACTCACAGTCTCTCTAATTCATTAACATACATTATATTGAGTATTTGAGTGGAGACTAAAATTTCATAGGAAATAAAGAATATAATTCTTTTGGAACCATAAGTGAATAATTTTATGATTTTAACAATCATATACATTTAGGTTTATATTAACTTCAATAGATGGTTTCTTAGGAAGGAGTTACTCAAATGTATAAAATTTATCCTATCTTGATAAATTTTATTCAATTACTAGTCTTAAGAGTTTTTTTGAAATAATCATATCTTTTTAAGTAATGACATCAAGGAAATGATTTATGTTGATGATGATTTTAATCTATGACATAATTTTTTGTCACATGAGTACCATGTTTTATAAATGTTTAACAAGGAATTTTATTAAATATGATCCTATTAAAATTATGATCCCTGTTAAACTCATCATATCCATCAGTGGTCTAAGATCCATATTTTACTAAGAAATGATTTTATATTGGTGTTCCTATCACAACTTAGCTATTTAGGTTTGGTATCACCTCAATATTTTCATATATAACTATTAGTTAGTTGAGTAGACACCTATTTCTCCAGTCCATCATATGGATATACTCAACACTATTCCTATAGAAACCTAATCCTATTAGGGTCGCTCAGTTACCAAAAGAAAACAAAAATAATAGGATCTTAATTCTTTTAGGGAAATCCATTACTTTATTTCCTTACAAAATATATTCTTAGGGCACCCGTTTTTGGTATGAACAACCCTTTTGGATGATTAAGGTCTTGAAAGGTTCCTATTTGGAAGAAATATAACACATATTATCTTGAAGGGGATTAAATATGACTATATTATATCATGTACCCCATTTTTGTATGAATGCTTCTAATGATTTATTTTTGAATCATATTGTATTTCCACAAAATCAATGTGATCAAATCATATTAATGTGTAACTATTTACACAACTCATGGATAAAGTTACTTATAACACCCTAAGCCTTATTTTCCTAACAAAACCTAAGTGAAGATAACCTAATATCTCATGTACACCTCCTCATATTCAAGAGGCTGTCAACTAGTGGTGAGGGTATAAGGAAGCAATGGGGAGACTATACCCTCAGTAATCACAACTATACACAATAATCATAATAAAAAATATAACAACCCATAGTATCAAGTAGAATATAAGTGAGCACAATTTAATAAAAAATTTACCCATATCATATATATAAATAATTCAGGATCCCTATGTGGAAATCCAAACCATAGTTTAAAAAATATAAGTAGAGAACAATAAACATTGTATAATCCTATGGAGTCCTTCTTGGTACTAGTACTAACTCCATGATCCACTACTCAACTATCTACCATGGCCCCATTTCCCATACTTATATCCATAATCACGAAGTCTATACATACATCAAGATTCCCATGTAGTGTGTGTGAAAAAACAACCTTGTAGGACACCACCAATGCATCCTTATCATGGGTTCACAAGTATAAAAAGTGAATTCCATGATAATATAAATGTGTAACCAGAATAAAAAAATCACATATTGAGATTTTGTGTTCTAACCAAGATACCATGAGCCCCAACTATACCTGATTCTGTTCCACACTGAAAGGAATATTTTAAAAAAATTCATAATTGTAGTTATCCATAGGGATAATGAGTATATCTGAGTATTTTCAAGGCAGACGATCTAGGTCGGGCTGCATTAATGTCATACCCCATCTCCAGCATGGGTCAAGACACAAGACCATCATATCTTGTCTATGCCAAAGGTTAGGACACACAAACATTACACCCCACTTCCATGGTCTCAGGGCTATCAAACCCTTACCATGTGTTTAGGTTCATAATCATTAACATTGCATGATGTGTTTACCTTCCCCTCTAAGGGATAAACATACTACGACGATCCACCTATTTGAAGTACTAGTCGAAATTCATCCAAAGGCATAATAATAAATCATAGTAGGGTAGATCATATATAGTAAGAACATAACATGTCATCAGGAGAATAAGTAGAAATATAAAAGTACATTTTTTTGAAATCAAACATGGGATAACAAGCTATATAATCATACTCATGGAATCAAACATCATATTTGGGTCTCACGAGCTACATAAACACATGTGATCACTATCAAACATAGACAAATAAGCAATGAAAATACAAGTTTCACATCAAGGTAATAAGAGTATACAAGGTCCATAAATGGTAGGTAACTTCTTACCTTTATTTTTTTGATGAAAAATATTGAACCCATTAATCGACAATACCTGAGTCACACCTGAGCCCTAACCAGATCGAGGCCACTCACTAATAATCCTTATAATTAAACCCTATATAAAGTCATAAATGTTATAGAACAAGATTCAAGAATATTCTACTTCCAAGGGATTGGATCGACACCAACATACCTCTCAGGATCATCCAACTATGCTATAATTGAGATTGATCAAAAGTGGCATCACTATCACTCTAGATCTACCATTATTCTAGATATTATCCAAGAATTCAATGTTAGGTGCTATCTAAATCCATAGATCTAGAAATTACATGGCATATATTTGATTCATGTTAAGGGAATAATGTTAGATCTTGAATTGACCTAAATATTATAGGTTTTTAGATAACATACCTTAATTACCGATCATTAACACACTTGAATCTTCTGGAATCAAGAATATAGAGGAAAGAATTCACCAAGGAAGGTTCATAAAGTCTCTAAGTTAGAGAGGTATATCAATAAGAATAATAATTGGTCAAAATTCATGAATAATAGCCATTAAAATAGATTTTTGAATAATTATTTTATGCACTCATGATTTGGCCACAAGGTTTGGAAAACCATATGCCAACCGTGTGATGGTTTTTACCTCTTCTGGGAACCAACATGGTTTAGTCACATGATTTTTCAAATTTTGTGAAAACCATGATTTTGGACACTGGATCATGTTGCATGATTTTTTAGGTGAGTCCACTTGGTTTTGATATACCATAAACCTTAATCATGTACCACCCCATGTACTACTTCTACAAGGTACATGGTTTCTTAGAGGATCAGTATGGTTTAAAAAAACCATTCTACAATCTTGTAGCTTTCAAAGGCTTGTAAAACTCTCGAAAACCAAGTAGAAAATCCCGAAGCTTAGGAAAAACAATTAATAGTCCAAAAACATATGAATAAAGGATTAAATTAACTTATAACACACATAAAAAATTTGAGGCTATTATAATATCCCTCTCTAAATACTTATCATGATCAATAAGTGTATTTAGGAATATTGGTTGAACAACTCAGGTTATTGATCCCAAATATCAGACTCCCACTCATAATTTTCCCACTATGAACAAATCTATGGGCAAGCAATTTCTTGGAACAAATCGTATATCTTTTTTGGAAAAAATTTTCCTGTAAGAAGGAAATCTAATATCACCACTTATCTGGGTATTAAAGAGGGTTTATTACCTTTTAATTATTTGGGTGTTCCAATATTTTGGGGTCGGCCCAATGCAACCTATTTTGCTAACATCATTGATCAAATCACAAATCAACTCGCTAGCTGGAAAGGGAAAACCCTCTCCATGGCTGGGAGAATTTGTTTGGTTAAATCGACCATTGTTTCTAAAATGGTCTATTACTTTATGGTTTATAAATGGCCCGTCAGCATCTTAAAAAAAATTAACACTTATATTAAAAACTTCATTTGGTCTGGAAGAATTTTTGAAAAGAATCTTGTTACAATACCATGGAAATCTTGCTATAAACCCATTGCTAATGGTGGTATTGGCATAAAAAATTTAAAATTGTTCAATGATGCTCTTCAGGCCCGCCTCACATGGCACATTATTAATTACACTTCTAAGGCTACTGAATTCCTGAACCATAGATTCCTCTTTAAGATTTTAAAAGGTAATTTTAATTTCATCAGCTCATCCATCTGGCCCTCTATCCGAGACTCTTATCATAGGATCATGCAAAATTCTAGATGGATAGTCAGTGCTGATTCTTCCATAAATTTTTGGTGTGACAATTGGTGTGGTACCCCTCTGATATCCTTGTTACCCTCTAATAATCCTCATGAAGATACTAATCAGACTATAAAGGAGGTCTTACAATCTCACCATCATGATCTCCCTGAAAATATTGCGCAAATTATTGAAAATCATCTTTTTTCTCCTGATGGTGATTTCCTTGTTTGGGAGCCTTCTACCAATGACATCCTAGATTCAAAAAATTATTATAAGCATAATTTCTCTGATAATGACTAGTTTTCTATGGGTGAATCATTTTAACAAACCCTAGATTAAACCTTCTAGGCTCACCCTTATTTGGCGCATTTCCCATAATAGATTACCAACAGAAACCTGTCTTCAAACTTTTGGTTTTCAACTCTGTTCTAAGTGTCTCCTGTGTAATCAGCATAGGGAGGATTCCAATCATATTTTTCTATCTTGCGCGACGGCCTCTGCTCTATGGAATTATATTTCTGATTTATTTAATTACAGATGGTTCTTTACTGACTCAATTTCCTTGTCATTAAAAAATTGTACTAGATATGATATTTCTCTAAAGATAAAAAACCTTTTCCTGGCGGCAGTGGCAGAGCTTCTACATGAGATCTGGTACGTTAGAAATGCTCTCATTCATAATAATCACCGTCTCAATCTAAATGCAGGGAAATCTCGGATTCTTCTTGCGGTTCATGAAGCTGCCTCAATACAAAAATACTATTGTAACAAATTAGTTGGTGACTTTGTGATTATTCGACATCTCTGTGTTCCTGGAATCTACCCAAATCCCAAACACTCATTTGAAGTGTTCTGGCAATCTCCAATGCCAGGATGGACTAAAGTGAACGTCGATGGCACCTCCAAAGGCAACCCAGGACCTGCCAGTTGTGGTGCCATCTTCAGAGACTCAGCTGGGCAGTGTCGGGGCTGCTTCTATGTTGGATGTGGTCACTCTTCTTCTCTGGAGGTAGAAATGCTGGGGGTCATTCATGCTGTTGATTTTGCGCTTCAAAGAGGTTAGATAAAGCTCTGGATTGAAAGTGATTCAACCACTATCATTCATGCTATCTGGAATGGCAACATCCATCTGGCCTGGACACTTACCACACGTTGGATAAATTGTCTGAATTTACTCCATGGGATGGACTATATAGCTACTAATGCCTACCAGGAAGCGAATGCTGTTGCTGATGCTCTTGACAACAAAGGAGGTCATCAGATCATGACTTGGATGGACTCTATTCCTTCTGACTTACTATACCTTTTTGATAGAGATTGTAAAAAAATAACATCTTTTCACCTCTTGTAATCCTTTTTTGTTTATCAATAAATTGTGCTCTGGTCTTTGACCAAAGAATTACCCCTAAAAAAAAATTCCTAATTAGTATAACACATTCAAAGGTCTTCTATATCATGCTTGACCCCACCGTACCTCATTCCAACAAAGTAGTGAACGACGTGATCGACCATAGAGAGACTTAAAATGTGCCATATGAATATTAGCCTATAAGCTATTATTGTATATAAATTAAAATAATTATTTATGATCACCCACAATCCACTAAAATCTAGGATACATGATAAAAAAATATCCTCCAATATCTGGATTATCCTCTCTGATTGACCATTGGTCTGCAAATGATACACTGTACTCAGTTTCAGCTGAAATCCCAAAGACTTCTACAATACCTTTCAAAACCATGATGTGAAGTTAAATTCTTTGTTAGATAAAATTTTGAAGGTAAATCCATGTAATTTTATATTCTCCTATACATAATTATTTCCCAAATTATGCATGGAATAAGTCTCATATATCGATAAGAAATGAGAAACTTTATTCATCCAATAAACTATTTCCCATTATGCTTCATGGATCCTAAGGGTCCTAGGTAACCCTATTACAAATTCCATCATCACATCATCCAACTTCCACATTAGAACCATAAGTGTCTGAATTAGACCATTAGGATGCTAATTCTTGACCTTTACCCTTTGGTAGGTAAGGCATCATGAAAAAAACCCTGCAATGTCTGTCATCATACCATGCCACCAAAACTAACATTAGGTTTCATGGTATATCTTCATTAACCCTATACGGTCTACCTATTTTAAAACATGCGAGTCTCTCATTAGATCCTATCTCAAGGAGGTAAAAAAACCTCCCATGCACTCTAATCACATCATCATTGTTCATCAACTATCCTGGAACTTGGTCACTACCTACCAAACATTCTTGCATCGTTGTACACTCAACACAAAAATATTATCTAGTCTCCACCTAGTCCATTAATGAATATTTGGTGGTTAAAGGTTCAAAAGTCATGAATCCATGATACATAAGACACTTCACCATCATACTCATCAGACTCCACTCCCCTGGAGATTTTCTCCCACCAAGGTCCTATATCTCTATATTTTTCCAGTTACATGCATCTTCAATGAACTTAACATTTTTTGGATCATAGTCCATATCAAAGCTAAATGTATATAGATAATCTACCCAATGACTATGAATCAAATTGAGATCCCATTAAGGGAAGATATATCAGAGGATCTTGTGGTCCATGTTAACTATAACGTCTTGGATCCTAGTGCTGCCCAAAGGTACCCTGTACCCGGTTGGTCACATGGCCTCAAGCGCATTTCCCAAAATTCCAGAGGCTACCGATTAGCAGCAAGGGCCTTGGGTGTGATAATGGAAAAAATATGCCCTCATAGGAAGAGTAACACATCAGAAACAAATAGTAAACAGTAGTAGAAGCAGTAATACCATACGATAGAAGTAAAAAGCGAAAGACTGATTGTATAAACAACTGCCACATATATAAATAAATGATGCATGTCACATGTATATAGGAAATCGTCCAAAAAAGTCACTACGATGGAAATAAAATAATAAAACCCAAGTATAGAAAACAGTAAACTCCAATAGCATCGTAAGCCTCAGCCTGGTCCCATGATCTTCATTCATAACAATAATCAAGTACCTGATGAAGAAGGGTGCTTTCCCTTATCTATACCTGCAACCATATAATCTGTTTGGGTCCAAAATCATGACCCAAATAGGGTTCGAGATGAATCATAGTAGGCAAACACTAAAATATCTATGCCTAACTGTTAGTGAATATATATAGAAGGTAATAAGAATAAATGAAGTAATAAACTAGTAAGTAATCAAAAGTAAATAATCATATAGTTTTCAATTACATTAATTTACATTTATTAATTATTAAAACCATTTAATAATGTAACCTTAGGATCTAGCCTAAGATCTATATCCCCTGTATAATAATAACAAAAATACTTCTCAAAACAGAATCCTAACAATCATGTAAGACTGAGTCCAAGCTTATGCTTTGTCCTGACACACTCATCACAATCATTCAAAAGTAACCATCTGGGAAGTCTAACCCCTCTGGTTTAACATATCACCAGTTTAATAAATAATTACACTCTGGGAAATCTCACACAGTCTAACGCCTTTAGTCCCACATAGCACTAATCATTTATAACCGACCACCTCGGTAGCTCTCATAGTCAATACCCCCTTGGTATGCACAAAAATAATAAATTATAATGACCCCCTAGAATCTCTCACAGTCAATTCCATATGGTCCAACATTCATTTAATAACGACCCTCTAGGTAGCTCTCACAGTCTAACCCCTCTGGTAAATGACCACCCATCAGATCTCACACTCAATACCTATAGGTCAACATAACAAAAATTATACATAAATGACCCTACCTCGGGAAGATCTCATAGTAAATTCCCTTTGGTCATACTTTCAAAATGCGAATCACCTGCATCTCAAATAAACAATAACTACATCCTAACAACACTAGGCAAGGAAAAAAAGCATGCCTAACATGCTTTCTATGCCCAATGGCTATAATCAATCAATAATGGGGAACATAACCATAATCAAGGCAATAAACCTTAGGCATAATCAATAACCCCTTTCTCAATCAAATACACCATAACAGATCTTAAAAATGGTTAAATTCCATAACATACAATACCCTAAACATGGGTATTTGTAACTTTTAGAATATATAAACCAAATAAAATCAAAGAAAGGAACAAACCACCTACCTTGATGTTGTATGATGAGAACTATCCAACATTGTACGTTGAATCAACCTAGAACAATGTAGATCTAGGAAAAGGGTAAAAATGATCAACCCTTAATAACTCAAGAGAGAGGAGAAATCAGTAAGAGAGGATCTAGGTAAAGGGGGAACTCACTGGTGGGAATCCAATGCACCTGGCGATGTCTCAATCAGATCTTGGATGAAAGAACGGGAGGAGCTCGAATATATTTAGCCATACATCTCTCTCTTGTATGAGACACAGGAAGAAGAAGAGAGTTCTGGAGATAAGACGCAACCCCAGTCTGATTAATAAAATAAAAAGAAAAGAACACAGTGTGATCATTTAATGTACATGCAATGTACTATCCTCAACAAGGCCCCACTTTAGGTAGTCTTCGAGGTCACCCACATGGCCATGTACCTGGCCGTTGCATGGCCAGTACACGACTACACGTGGAAACCGAGTACACGGTGTGTACTCAAGAGTACATGGCGTGTACTTAGAAAATTTCCCAATTCTTCATTTTCCCAAAAAACTACCCGAAATAAATATCCATACCTTAAATGAAGATCTGGGTTCTTGAAAATTTCTCCATTTAAATCAATTCATCCCCGAATTTCTCTTCCAAGGGTGTTGAAGAAGAAACTTCAAATAGCTCTAGCCACTGTGATCGTATGTTGGCCTCCCTCTCTAAAGTCTCATCCTGTACTCACCTGTGCTGCCATAACACCCGTACCAGAGGAACAGACCGACCACAGAGAACCTTCGTGCTGTGATCCAAAATCCATATAAGGTGCTCCTTAAAGGATTCATCCACCTCCAACTCAACCCCCTTGAGTTGGAAAACAAGATAAGGGTTTGAAAAGTTACCCCTAGCTAAGAAAGATGGAAGACGTTGTGCATAGCCTGATACCTATGAGGTAACTGCAACCGATAAGAAACCAGCCCGAATCTCTCCAAAACCTCAAACAACCCTATGTATCTCAGTGAAAGCTTTATTTGGATCGTAATACTCCTGTGTACCAACCTCAGCGTGACATGTAAGAAAACCGGATCTCCAACCTCAAACTCCAGAGGTCGTCTCTGTCGATCCACATAATATTTATGCCGAGACTGTGTAGTTGTCATCCTCTTCCAAATAAACTCCACCTACTCAGTGTTCTCTTAGATAAGAAGAGGTCCCAACATAGCTACCTATTCTACCTCCAGCCATCATAGGGGTGATCGGCATGGCCTACCGTACAAAGCCTCAAAAGGTTCTATCTGAATCGTTACTTGAAAACTATTTTCGTAGGAAAACTTCACTAAGGGTATGTGTCTCTCCCAAGATTCCTTGAAATATAGGACATATTCTCAAATCATGTTCTCTAAAACCTGAATCGTGCGCTTGGACTAGCCGTATGTATGGGGATTGTAAGCTGTACTCAGAAGTACCTGTATACCCAAATTCCTCTATAGTACATTTCAGACATGAAAAGTAAACCGGGCATCCCTATCTAAAATGATAGAGTGTGGAACCCCATGCAAACGTAAAATATATCGGATGTAAAACCTTCCATGCTCATAAATAATAAAGGTTTCACTGATTAGTAATAAATGTGAAACCTTCATGAGTCTTTTAACAACAACCCAAACTACATCATTCCCTCAAGGCAACCTCGGTAAACCCATCACAAAATCCATCGAGACATCATTCCACTTCAACTCAGGTATGGGTAATTGCTGTAAAATCCCTACCGCTCATTGATGCTCTTCCTTCACCTACTGATATGTGGAACATATCATAACAAAACTAGAAACATCCCTCTTCATACCTGGCCACTAATACTGACGGTGTAGATCTCGATAGACCTTGGTGACACCAGGATGAACCTCCCAAACTGAGGAGTGAAAATCTCTCATCAAATCCTCACGTATATCTACTGACAGCCAAAAAAATCCTTGAAAATTAAAGATTTCATCATCTCCTACAGTACACCTAGGAGTAGGTTCCTCTCATGATAAACTCTCCCGTAGGACTAGGCCTTTGGAATCTGATAGATTTATCCTTCTCACTCGATCCAGTAGAGTAGAGGTAACAACTATAGAAGAAAGAAATGTCTGCCCCTATCTGTCGTGCACCTCCTAATGAATCTCAGAGAACATAGCCATAAGATTCCACTCACTACTGGCTTCCTGAACTACCTGTATCTTAGTTCTCCTATTCAATGCATCAGCAACTACGTTGCCTTTCCCAAGAATGTAGTAAAGCTCAAAGTAAAGATACTGAAGGTACTCAACCCACCTTTGTTGTTTCAAATTCATATCTCACTGAGTAAAGATGTACTTGAGGATTTTTTGGTCAGTGAACACCACAAAATGCTCTCCCAAAAGATAATGTCTCAAAAAACACAAAGCAGAAAAAAATAAGCTAACTTGAGGTCAGATGTTGGGTATTTTCTCTCATGTGGCCTCAACTGCCGAGACCCATACGCAATGACTTCTTACCCCTATATAAGCACTACTCCTAGCCCGATACCTGATGCATCACAGTAAATGGTGTAACTATTTCCCAACTTTGAAAAAATCAGTATCGGTGATGAAGTCAATCTCCCTTTCAGCTCCTGAAAGGCTGAATTGCAGGAATCTGTCCACAAGTACTTAGCACCCTTCTTAGTCAGACTCGTCAATGGCGCTGCTAAGCATGAAAAGTTCTGTATAAAGTGTCTATAGTATCCAAACATCACTAGAAAATTTCTTACCTCAAATACGTTCTTCCTATTATCCTAGGAAACTATTTCTATCACTTTCTATAGGTCTACTGATACTCCTGTCTCTGAGATAAAATTACCCAAGAAGTGAATCTAATCCATCCAAAAGTGGAATTTTGAGAGCTTATCATACAACCGATGCTCTCTCAGTATACTCAAAATGATCAAAAAATGGGTGGAATGGTTGTGTTGAGTGTGATAGTACACCAAGATAGCGTCCAAAAAGACTACCACAAAAGAATCCAAGTCAGGATGGAACACTCGGTTCATTAGTTCCACGAAAACTGCCTACGCATTTGTGAGACCGAATGGTATAACCAAATACTCGTATAGAGCATACCTGCTCTAAAAGGCTGTAATAGGTACATCTGATGGTCTAATATTCAACTGATGATGTCCAAATCTCAAGTAAATATTCAAGAACACTCAAGATCCTCGAAGCTGATCAAAGAGATCATGAATTCTTGACAAGGGATATCAGTTCTTAACCATCAACTGGTTTAGATTTTGATAATACACACAAATTCTGAGGGTTCCATCCACCTTCTTTACAAAAAGGACAGGCAAACCCCAATAAGAAGTAATGGGTTGAATGAAACCCTTTTCCTGCAACTCCTTTAACATCTTCTTGAGCTCTTGTAACTCTCGTGTAGCCATACTATACAGAATAATGGACACCGGTTCCACTCCTAGCATAATCTCAATAGAGAAATCTACCTCATTCTCTGGAGGTAAACCTAAAAATTCATCTAGAAATACATCTCTAAAATGATCCACTAGTGGAGGAAAGTCCATCTATGAAGTCCCCTATTCATCTAGATATAAACTAGAAATTTGGGCTATAATTTCTCCCAACCCGTGATGCTTGGGTCCAGCTCTTCTTGCCTAGACATCCCATTCACCCTTGTGTGGAAAAGACCCTCCCTCTGGTGATGTGAAACTCACCCTATGAAGACATCATTCAAAAAAGGTCTGAAAGGAGACCAACCAGTCCCTTTTGAAAATTACATCATAACCTGTCCTCTATAATACATAGAGGTCCCATAAGAAGTGACACCCACCAACCTCAAGAGGTAACTCCTTGCACTGACATACACTAGCCATCTTATAAGAACCCGGTTCTTAGTTTTGAGGTACGAGTTCCTTATTTTCTCTTTTCCTTAAGTGCTTTTCAGAAAATAAGGAAAATGGGGAAAATCCAAAATTTTGGAAAGTACACGCCATGTACTTTTCCACACGCTGTGTAATTTTGGCTGTGTGAGATGAGTACACAGGGTGTGTGGCCATGTCGGCGATGAAGAGTGTAGGAACCGACTACACACTGTGTAGTGGTCCTTTACACACCGTGTAGTCAGTCGGTAGGTGAATAGTAAAGGCGGTGGCCAGTTGTGCAACATAACATGCCATGTACTCATGAAGACACGCCATGTAGCCATGTCGGCAGGTGAATAGTGCTGCGCTGGCGGGAAGCCGCTAGAGGAACAGTTAAAAAATTGGAAGTACACGTCGTGTACTTGGAAGTACATGCCGTGTACTTTGTTTTTTTCGCTTAAAATGGGCAGTAGCCTCCCCTGTTCACAGGGAAGTCTTAGAATGGGAAGAGAGATCAGGATAGGAAGGCCATAGCTTTGGAGATCCACCGAGCGCATGTCGAGAATCCGTTTCTGCCTCGGATGATCTCATTAGAACCGCACGGGTAAGCCCTCCACTCTCCTTAAGCTGTTCTTACCAATTATTTCCTGAGGGAAAGTTATTTACGTTTGAACGGGTTTTATTTTAACCCATATCTATGGCGTTCTTGAACGTTTCAGAAGGCGTCATTCACATATATCGTTCGTTGGTGTTTAAGGTAGGTATCTTGGTGTATATTTTCCAACTATCGTGCGCTTTTATGTGTTTTGAGCTACAAACCCATATTTGGGGTGTTGTGTGGCTGAGGCCGTGGCTAATTTTAATACCTATAATTGTATAGGTGATTAAATAAAGTTGTAAAACTGTTGTTTGGGATCATTTCTTGGATCCGGGACCACCCCTGGGGTGCGTTCCTCTGTTTAGCTTTTTGGCCAGGATACCCGAGGTTATGCCTTTAAAGTAATGATTGCAGAATTTACTTGAGTGGAATTGCTTGTGTACTACTTGTTTACATGTTGGGCATGACCTGGTTACCTATTTAGCCTAAGGGAAGTGTTGTGATTAGCCTGTGGGCGCTGTACTATTTAGCCTGTGGGCAACTTCTTCCGTGCCTGTGGGCAGTTGATTCTGTGCCTGTGGGTGACACTACTTATGCCTGTGGGAAATATCCATATGCCTGTGGGAAGATTCTTGTGTTTGGATACTCTTTACCCAAGGGTAGGGGTATACGTGTCTGAGGAAATTTGGCCGTTTGTTTAGAATATCCACTGTGGTGATATTTTGAATTAAATGATTAAATGAATGATAAAGTGTCAATATAATTGGTTAAGTTAGTTACTTTTCAGTACTTCTTACTTTATTGCATTTTACTACTGCACACTGTGGTTTCATGCTTTCAAATAGTTGGGCAAGGGCCTTTGGTGGGTGCCTAATGGGATTTATTTCTCACACCCTATTTGGGTTTTTCTTTTTGGTCCAAACAGATTACGTTTCTGCAGGTGTAGATAAGGGAAAGATTCCCTATACAGGTACTTGATTACTGCTGAGAAGTAGGGGAGCATGAGACCGGGTTTAGGCTCACGATGCTACTGGATACTTTGTTTTTCTTTGTTGTACTCTATATTGGATTGTACTGCTATGTAACATGTTCTGGCTGTTTTCTTAGAACTTGAGACATGTTGCATCATATCTATATAACTGGTTGGTTATCTTTTACTGCAGTTGTTATATTAAAATGCGTATGGTTTATTGTTTCCACTATTGTTGTATGTTTATATTATATTATTCTGTGTTACACTTTAACAAATGAGGGCATAGTTTCCCCACTATTAGACCTGAACCCTCGCTGCTAGTCTGCAGCCTCTGGCGTTTGGGGAAATGCGCTTGAGGTCATGTGGAAAACCGAGTTCGGGGCACCCGTTGAGTGGCACCCTAAACCGGGACGTTACACATCCTAATCCCCAATGGAGTGTCTAGCATCATGACATCCTCAAAAGTAAAGATACAGAGCCTAAGTCTCTCCACCATAGTAACATATATGAAAATATGGGAAGCCCCTATATCAAAAAGTGCAGAAGATAAAACTGAGGAAACTAGAATTGTACCTCTAATCGTATAGGGTTTGGGATCCTGCTCCTACTAAGTCTACTCCACTGAAAAAGTTTGACCTGTACCATGGCCTTGTGACCCTACCTGACTACCCTAAGTAGATCCACCCTACTGTTATTAAGAACCTGTAGCCTAACTACCATGGCCATGACCACCTCCTCAGCCTGAACGTCCTGACGAACTCCAGTTCCCTAACTGATGAGAAACTGGTGGTCCTATTCCAAAATGTTGAGTCATATAAGAACCCTTATCACTATTTGATGGTGAAAATAACTGGAAAAAATGCATAAGATGACCATCTTGCTGCAATATCGTCACTAAACTGGGTCTCTTGGGAACTGAGGTCTTGTGTTCCCACTCTTCCCACATCGGTAGCATACCACCTAACTACCTGAAAAAACATCGCGTGAAGGCTCCTTATGGCACTTCCTGCTATCGTTCAAAGGAGTACCATCCCTAGATGCTGAACCGACCTGGGTCACAACTCCCAACTCTATCATATTATGCTCAGTAATCAGTTCCTGGTTCACTATAACTATCACTGAAGTCAGCTTGAAGACATTCACCTATGACCAGATGTCATACCTAATACCATCCTCAAATCGCCTAACCAAATATAACTCTTCACCTACCAGAATAGGTGTGAAGTGCTGAAACTCTGCAAAATGGGATGGTTGATCCATCACTAAAAGAGTTCCCGTCTCCAAATGCATGAACTCTTGGGCTTGATCATCCCTCAACATCTCAGGATAGAATTAATCATAGAAGATCCTTTTAAATATTCCCAAACCATATCTCGATGACATCCCACCTGTGAGATAATATACCACCATCTCTTATAAGAATCACGTAGCATGTACGTCACGAGATTCACCCTCCTATCAGGAGGCATCTATAGATGCTCAAAGATAATGAAAATTACCTCCAACCATGACTCTGAAGCCTGTGGTCTTCCATCCCCTAAAATATTGGGAGGATGCTGTAACTGGAACACCATCGTCAACCCTTACATAGATATAATAGGATGAATTTCTCCCTGAAAAGTCTGTAACATCCTAAAAAAGGCTTCACAGAGCTATGCATCAACACCAGTGTCTGGTATAATAGCTGGTTCCAAGATGGGAATGATGGGAGGATCTACTAGTATTCCCTGATCCACCATTTCTGGTGTCTGATCGTTGCCTTGTATCTTGTGTACAACCAAAGGACGTCTCAACGACATGGATTTTTAAGGTCAATTGCACACATCAGTTCAAGATTATCAAGGACTAAAATTTATAAGATCAAGAATAGAACAGAATGAAATCATTTAAGTTTTTCAAAATAGGGTTACACGACGTGTATAACTCCTACATGGTGTGTTACCTTCAGCTTTTAACTTGGCGTGTACCTCTTCCAATCCTAGTCATGTAACACCCATACACACGGTGTGTTCCTAGACATGACGTGTACTTGAATTTCCCAACCTTCCCAAGTACTTCTACATGGCTAAACCAAACGGTTCTCTCCTAGGTAACACTACACCATGTGTTCACCCCTTAACACGGTGTGCACTACTTAAGTTCCATCAACCCTTGTCATTGGTCACATGGATGGATATATGGTCGACTCTACACAATGTGCATAAATGTGACACAACGTGTACATACTGAGTTTCATCCACCCATGTCATTGGGAACAGGGCTGAATACACAGTCCTTTAGAGCACGGCGTGTACAAATAAGACACAACGTGTTCTACCAAAATTTTTCCAACCTCGTGTCTCTACTCACACTATCAGTCACACAGTCAATCACTACACAACATGTACATTCGGTACACAAAATGAACTTAAGAAAAGTTGTTTCTTCCAGAACATAAGAACACATGGCGTGTATTCCTAACAATACACAACATGTTGTATATGTTTTCGGATATTAGGCCTCTGGAAACTTCTCTTAAAACACTAAAAACTTATAATTTTTTCCAAGTAATGAAAAATTATGACCCATGAGAGACCATACTCCCTCTAATCAAATTTTGGCATCATTATTCATATCATAACTTGAAAAAATTCGATTAAGTTCAAACATAATCCACCAAATTATGATCCAAGAGGGCCCATAACACCATAAGGAACAAATTTTGGTATCCATCCAAAATAAACTTTACACATACCAATACCCTATCAAAATAGAAGGTATTCTATCATGACATCTATCACAACAACATGCAATCAGTAAGGAACCCTAAATGGAATGACAAGAATGCATGACATGTGATCTCTAGAAAATGCCTATATGATGTATGAGATGGAATACCCTCATCTCATTAGGTTGCAATATAAATAGAACCACAATGATATTAATAATAATAACACAAAACAAGTGAGTCACCCAATAGTGAAATCAAATCAACTGTAACAATTGAAAAACTAGAATTTTTTTCAATATTTGAGGTAAATTGGCTTTTCCTTATACACGGGTTAGGTACTCTCAGAAAAAACTTATTACCAACTACCTATTCCTTCCTATCCCTATCTATTGGCTCTAAATAGTAAGACAAAGCATAAAAGAAATCATCTAATACCACATTTTAATATCCCAGATCCGGGTGCCGCCCAAAGGTTCCCCATACCTGGTTTGTCACATGGACTCAAGAGAATTTCCCCGAACGCCGGAGGCTGCTGATTTCCAACAAGGGCCTTGAGTGTGATAGTAGGGAAACTATGCCCTCATAGGAAGAGTAACACAACAGAAAAAATAGTAAATAGTAACGGAAGCAGTAATACCATACGACAGAAGTAAACAGTGGAAGACTGATAGTATAAACAACTGCTGCATATATAAATAAATGATGCATGTCACATGTATCTTGGAAAGAAACCATACAAGTCACAATGGCGTAAATAAAAAATTGAAACCCAAGTATAGAAAAAAGTAAACTCTAACAGCATCACAAGCCTCATCTTAGTCCAATGCTTTCCAACTCCAACAACAATCAAATACCTGATGAAGAAGGGAGCTTGATATTATCTATACCTGCAACCATATAATCTGTTTAGGTCCAAAAGTATTAACCAAACAATGTGTGAGATGAATCCCAGTAGGAAACCACCAAAACATCAGTGCCTAACTGTCAGTGAATATATATAGCATGTAATAAGCAGAAATGAAGAAATAAACTAGGAACTACTCAAAAGTAAACAATCTTATAGTTTTCAATTACATTCATTTAAATTTATTAATTATTTAAACTATTGAATAATGTAACCTTAGGATCTATCCTAATCTCTGTATCCCCTTGTATAATAATAACAAATAGATGTCTCAAAATAAAATCCTAACAATAAAGTAAGACCGAGTCCAAGCTCATGCTTTGTCTTGGAAAACTCGTCACAATCATTCAAAAGTAACCCTCTGGGAAAGTTCTCATAGTCTAACCCCTCTGGTTTAACATATCATCAATTCAATAAATAATGACCCTCTGGGAAAGCTTACACAGTCTAACCCCATTAGTCCCATATAGCACTAATCATTTTCAAATGACGACCTGGGTAGCTCTCACGGTCAATACCCCTTGATCTGAATAGAAATAATCAATTATAATGACCCCTAGAATCTCTCACATTCAAATCACTATGGTCCAACATTCATTTAATATTGACCCTCTAGGTAGCTCTCACCGTCTAACCCCTCTTTTCAATGACCACCCGATAGCTCTCATTGTCAATACCTCTGGGTCAACATAAAAACAATTATACATAAATGACCCTACCTTGGGAAGCTATCATAGTCAATTACCCTTGGTCATACTTTCACAATGCGAATCACATGCATCTCAAATAAACAATAACTCCATCCTAACAACACTAGGAATGGAAAACAAAGTAGGCCTAACATGATTTCTAGACCCAACAACCATAATCAATCAAACACAGAAAACACACCCTTAATAAAGGCAATAAACCTTAGGCATAATCAATAACCCTTTCTCAATCAAACACACTATAACAGGTCTTAAACATGGTTAAATTCCATAACATGCAATACCCTAAATATGGGTATTTGGCACTTTTAGCATATATAAACCAAAGACAATCAAAGAAAGGCACAAACCACCTACCTTGATGTTGTACGATGAACACTCTCTAACATCGGCCCTTGAATCATCCTATAACGACATAGATCTATGAAAAGGGTAAAAATGATCAACCCTTGATAACTCAAGAGAAATCAGAAATTTGGAAGAGAGGCTCTAGGGAAAGATAGAACTCACCGGTGGGAATCCAACACACCCAGCTATGTCTTAATTAGAGCTCAGATGGAGAAATGAGAGGAGTTTGAAGATCTTTGGCTATATGTCACTCTCTTTTACGAGACATGGGAAAAAGAAGAGAATTATGGAGATGATATAGGACCCCAATCCAATTAATCAAATAAAAAGAAAAGTACATGATGTGTTCATTTATTGTACATGCCGTGTACTAGCCTCAATCGACCCCCACTTTAGGCAGTCTTCCAGGTCACCCACATAGCCATGTACTTGGCCGTTACATGACTAGTACACAACTACATGCACCAACCGAGTAAATGACTGTACTCTAGAGTACACGGTGTGTACTTAGAAAATTTCCCAATTCTTCATTTTTATAGAAAACAACCCAAAATAAAGATCCATACATGAAATGAAGATCTGGGTTCTTACATAAACAAAAAAGCTCTCACCAAAGAGATAATCACACCAACACTTCAGTGTATAGACCATAGATTCCAAATATAATTCATTTTTTAGGTAGTTCCACTCATGGGTTTTTAACTGACATTACCCATAAGAAACTACAAGATACCTTTACATTATTAAAACTCCTAACCCAACACCTGAGGCATCATAGTACACAACATATCTGATCTCAGGCTCTGGAAGAATCAAAACTAGTCTTATCATTGAACTCCTCTTCAACTCAATAAAAACCTCTTCACACAAATCTATACATTAAAACTTCACCCCCTTCTTAGTGATACCTACCATTTGTGTTGAAAATATATAGAATTACTCAATGAACTATTGATATTATCCACATAACTTGAGGTAAATCATAATCTAAAAAACATACCAAGGGAGAGCCTAAGGCATCACCACACCCACCATCTCTAGGTCCATAGATATTTCTGACTCATAGATCACATAACTAAGAAAACTTACCTCCTGGATCTAGAAGTTACACTTCAGAAGCTTGAAATAAATACGATGCACTCCAAGTTTACTCAATATGGTATTAGGGTGTCTCTCATGTAACTCATAAGTCCATGAATATATAAAAATGTCATCAAAAAAGTCCATGATAAAAGAGTCCAGATTTTGATGGAAGATCTTGTTCATGAAATCCATGAAAAATGTTGTGGATTTTTTCAAACTGAAAGATATGCAATAGTATTCATATAATCCATATATACCCCTAAACACTATCTTAGGGATATCATCTTCTCTAACCCACAACTGGTGATAGCCTAAATAGATATCAATCTTGGAGAACCATCATGATCCCCATAACTAATCAAATAGATAATCAATATTATGTAATGAATACATGTTATTAACAATCACTTATTCAACTTCATATACTCCAAACAAAGTTTTAACTACCATATAACTTATTAGAAAACAACATGGGAACACCCCATGGATATGTGGCCAGTTAGATGAAACCCTTCACCTATAGGTCCTCAACTTGAATTTTGAGTTATATCAACTCATCCAACACCATTAATTAAAGAGTAATCATTATTAGTTGATCTATATGAATAAAATAGATCTCAAACTCAATTACTCTATCTGGAGTATGACCTTTGAATTCATCTCAAAATACATCCTAGTAAAGATCAACAATAGGAGTTAAATAAGAGGGCCAGACATCCAGTTCCACTGCAATATCTATGCCTAATACATGATCAATGATGGATCCAATATAGATTAAATATGGTCCCGCTCTACTGGCTTTGAAAACCCACTATTTGGTCATTACAAACTTCTCTCCCATAGGTTAAATAATGGATACCCTCCTATAATAATAGTCGATGTGGGGATGGAATATTTTCAGGAATCCCATTCCAAGGATCACATAAAACTTAGTCATCTCAAGGATCCTGAAATCCCACAAATTCCTATATCTAAAAACAATTATAGGATATATTTGGAGATGATCAACTATCTTTACCAAGGGTTTTTCAAGATAAAGAAACTCAGAATAAAACTTAATCAGTAAGTTGAGACCAATTATAACTTGAGAAGATATAAAAGAATCAGAAGAACTAGTATCAAAATGAGTAGTAAAAAAGGAATAGTCAATCAATATCACACCTTGAATGGTAGATGGTCCTTCTCCACAACTAGAAAGCAGCTAGTCCATCATATACACTAATCTTTACTTAGTTCTACGACCTTGAAACTAAGGTGCATGAATCATCCAAGTCAACATCAAATAAGAATTCTTAACCTACTACCGAGGACCCCAACCAAATACCTAGGTCATATCTCACGTTTTTGTGTACCTCTATAGAAAGCATACCTCAAATATCTAGAGAAAATTTGTTAGAGATGTCTCATCTTACAACATTACTACCACTTTTTCTGAGGTGCTGTGGAGGACCTATAGTAATGTCCAAACTTCCCACAGCTGGATAATTATGTAAATCATTATAAGGGTGATGAAGAAGACATACTCTACCCAAACCACTTACCACCACCCATCTGCACATCCCTAGTATTCCTATTATAAAGACTAGATGAGACACTTATCACAGTATTATGAGGTCCACCCTCCTAAGTTCTAAATGATGGAAGAAGTCCAACATCTCGATCCTCCTCTAGACCATTCTAAATAGACAAGGTCTTGCATATGACATCTAGAAACATGGTTAGGTTGAAACTCCTATACTTACATATGATATCAATATGAAGACCATTATCAAATATCCTAGCCTTTAATGCCTCATTTTTAGACAAGAGGGGAGAAAAAAACCATTTCATGAAAATAAGTGGAGTATGCAGATACCGTCATGGATCCCTATTGAATATCCATGAATTCTTGAGCATGATATAGTTTAAAAATATCAAGAAAAATTTATTAAAAATAGGTTCTTGAAGACCTCCTAATAAAGTCCTTCCTGTCCCCCATCTTGACTCATGACACCCCAAAATATTATAGTGGGTCCCTGAATCATAAACACATATAGCTTGACCTATTAGTCATCCAATGTCTTGAAATAGTAAAATATTCCCTCAATGATATCTATCCAGTATTTGAAATCCTATGGTCCCCAATTCTCTATAAAGCTAGAAGATGTTGGAGTTGGAAATTGTAGGCAAAGACAACCATGGTCCTTTGTAATCCTCCACCATGGGTAGCTTTAATCTGATTGACTATATATTGAAGTAGATACAAATCTTGAACCACTAGAGAATGTGTGTGGGCATGAAAAGGTGTGTCTTTCTACATAGTTTGTGGTGGAATAAGTGTTTTCTCAATAGAGGAAGCATTTTTTTGGATGCACCAAGTGGTCCAGTAAAACATATCTAAGGAAACATTTTTATGAAATTCCAAATGATTATTTAGAGAACTTACAACAACTTTCTTATGTGAAATTAAGCATTTTAAGCACACTTAATGGATTCCTTTCAAAAGACCTATCCTAGGAGATACCCCCACATAAGGTATGACCCTCCTAGTTCTACCCAAGGCTCAAGCCTATTCCTCCATACTATAATATTAGTCACAATTATATATATATATATGAAAACAAAATGACATTCTCAAGTTCAACTAACTAATTCCAATACTGATATATCATAAAGGCAGGGTATAAACATATATCACTCAACAAAGAATATAGGTCTATCCTGAAAAAATAGCACAAAATTACTATAATAAAACAAATATATATATATATATATAGAAAATAAGTGATCTTACATGGCTAATCATGATGCATGATTTCACCCAAAATCCAAAAAAATGTAACACAAGTTTCATCAATGGTTACTCAGAGGTCCATTAAACACGAACTATCCAAGAAAATGGAAACTCCCCCTCAAGAGTTCCACACAAACTATTTCCTTTCTATAATTTCACATAATAACCAATAATAAAATAAAGGAAACTCAAATCTGATAACATTTTTTAACACCTCAACTTGTATTTTCTTAAAAAAACTAGAGTGGAGATACCATATGAACTCATACATGCCTCCCCATATGCTAGAGTCTACTGACTAGTAGCGAGGTTCTAAGGAAGCAGTGCGGAGACTATACCCTTGAAAATCATATCAATAAAAAATAATCACAATAACAAAATAAAAACCTATAGTATCAATTCAAAAAGTAAGAATAATTTAATAACAAATGTTACCTATGTCATATATATAAGTAAACTAGGATCCTAATGTGGCAAGGAAAAATAGAGTGTAATAAGTGTAAGTAGAAAATAAAAAATACTGTAGAATCCTTTGGAGACTATCCTGTTACCACTACCAACTCCATGCTCCATTGCTCAACTATATTCTATGGGCACCTTTCCATTACCTTGACCCCTAATCATGAAGTCTACATGTACATTGAGTTTCCCATACACGGTGTGGGTAATAAAACCTAGTAGGACACCACCAATGAATCCTTATTATGAGTGCACAAGTATAATAGGTGTATTCCATGATAATATAAATATGCACCAAACATTAATAATCATATGTTGAGTGTTTATGTGATAAATAATCTATAAAAAGACCCAACCATACCTTCTTTAGCTCCATGCCATAAGGATGATCTGAACATATTTCATACTCATAATTATTCATAAGATTAATGAGTATCTATGAAAAGTTCCAAGGTTTATGAGAATGGTCGGTCCATATGGGTGTCACACCCTATCTATATCATGTGTGAAGTCACAAGATCATTGTATCTTATCCATGCCTAGGGCTGGTACACATGGGAATCACACACCACTATCACTAATTCAGGTCTAGCCTTATATATTTCATTCCCTTACCCTATGTTTAGGATAATATTCATCAATGTCACATGACATTCACTTTCCCCCTTTAAGGGATAACCATACTATGAAAGTCCACCCATTCCGAGTACCCCTAACAATACCTCTAAAGGTAAAAAATCACACATAATAGGGCAAATCATATATAGGCTGATTATATAATGTCATCATGAGAACCAATATCAACATACTAGTACATGTGATCAAAATCAAACATATGATAACAAGCTACATATGAATACTCATGGAATCAAACATCATAGATTGGTCTCATATGCTATACACACATGAAGTCAATATCAAGCATGGTAAAACAATACATTCTAATAAGAGTATGAAATTAAGGAAACAAGAGTATATAAGGTTCCAAAATGGTAAGTAACTTTATACTTTTAGTTTATTGATGTCAATTACCAAACCCATTGAGAGCTGATACCTAATCCACACCCAAGATATGACTGGATCAATCCTGATCACCAAGAATCCCTATAACTAAACCTTGTTAAAAAATACCAAGGTTCTAGAATAATATTCAAGAAGATTCTAAGTCTAAGGGATTGGATCAATGCCAAAATACCTCTCAGGATCCTCCAATGATGCTAGAATTGAGATTGATCAAAAGAGGATTGTCATCACTCTAGATCCACTAGAAAATATCCAAGAATTCAACATTAGATGGAATCATAATCCATAGATCTTGAAACTACATGAAAGATCTATGATTCTTCTCAAGAGAAGAAGGGTAGATCTAGAACAAACCTAAAGAAAATAGGTTTTTAGACCACATACCTTAATTACCAATCATCATCACACTTGGATCCACCATAATCAAGATTGGAGGGGAAGGAATTCACTAAGGAACGGATATATAGTCTCTAGGTTTGAGAGGGATATTAATAGGAATGATAATGGGTAAAAAGGCGATTAATGGTCATTAAAATGGATTTTTAGATAATCATTTCACATTCACATAGTTTGGTTGGATGGTTTGGAAAACCATTCACAAACCGTGTGATGCTTTATGCCTCTTTTAGGTACCCACATGGTTTGGTTACAAGGTTTTTCGGACCATGATACAACCATGATTTTAGCCACTGGATCATTTTTCAAAGTTTTTCAGGTGAGGCCGTAAGGTTTGATAAATCGTGTTCCTTAACCATGTGCCATCCAAGGTGCTACTTCCATTAGGAACATATTTTTTTGAAGGGTTATCATGGTTTTGAAAAAATGTGCTCTAATTTTGAACCTTCAAAAAAGGCTATATTTTTTTTGGAAACTTACTAAAAAATCCTAAAACTTTGAAAAACAATTGATAGTCTAAAAATATAAGAAACAGGAAAAAATTATTTTATAAAATACCTAAAAAATATGATACTATAATATTACTAAATTATATTAAAATCCAACTATATATATACATATACAAATATATCCCACACACAAAGTATATGAAACCCTTTAATATTATGTATAAATCATAATTAAATTCTGAATTCAAGTTCATAAATTAGCACAAGACAACATCAATACAGAAGAAAAATAAATCAATTATCATACCTAGAATGTAAGTCCTTAGATGCATGCATGTTCATTTAGAAACCATTCAAACACATTTAAACTAAACCATATATCCAATCATAATATAACAATTAAATATATATACATAGCAAGGAATTAAATAAATGAACAATTTATTATTTAAAAATGATATATTCTATTTATGAATAATTAATAAATAAATAATTATAGACATTTTATAGTTTAATAGTTATTATGGTTACTTCTTATGTTAAATAAATATAAATATTTACTATTTAATCCCAATATGACCTTTTTAATATTATTCATTGTATGAAATTTACTTTAAATATATGATATTAGTTGAATTATAAACATTTTATAATCTAATTTCTATTATGTAGAAAATTTATATAATATAAATTTCATATATTAATTATTTGAACCTTGATCATATCAATTTTTTCAAAATACATATTGACATGGTTTAAACAATTTCCTCAAATAAGGTAGTTAATTTTAATTATTAAAATTAAATATTACAAAAAATTTATAATATTAATATAAAATTATTTATGATTGTAATTTTTTAATTTATAAATATTTTATAAATTACCCTTATAAATTATAAATAAACACTTTATTTTAAAGTTATAAGGCATTCCATATAAATTTAGAAAAGGTATTTAAAAACTAAATTTTAATATTTATGGGTATTTAATTAATAAATGTTTCAAAAAGAAATTAATTAACTGATTATAAATATTTTATAATGAATTAATTTATAAACATATTTATAAATAAATAAATATCCCTAAATAATTTTTTCTATAATTTATCAATAGTTTATAAATTAGACAATTTAATTCTTAATTGAATTGTTAAAAAAAATATTCTTCAGTATATATCATATTTAATGATATGATCTTATCATAAGAGGCGATATGCTCATATCATAGGAGGTGATATTAAATATGAATAAGGAGTAGTTGATACTATCTATATTACAATATGACAGATAAAATGACTCATGTTGAAAGCAAACTCACTTGATGATGATTTGTGAATGGATATAACCCATGATATTTGACACAGTAGCTATCACAGTCTATAATATGGACTCTATATAAAATTAAAACCAAATTCATATGATATACACTAAATAGGATTAAATTATTACCTTATATACACAAAAATGTTGTGAGTTATGATATGGGGCATACATAAGGTGAGCTGCAACACACGACAATCTTGCATGAGAATAACCAGGGCTAATCTCAGACAGTACAGGGAATCAAACCTTATAAAAACTATGTGTGTAATATTAAACTATCCACATGGGGACCTTTATAGGCTTAGTACAAGGACCTACATAGTGTGAGCGAGTGTTCTAGGCATCCTATGAAGGATTAACATGCATCAAGACACATGATATTAAACCAGTGCATAGTGGCACACACATGATTAATATAATGTTAGTGGGGTTTGTGTAGGGATAAAACCAAAAATACATATATTATGTGGCTTATGTAAGTTGAGACTATCTCCCATGCTAGAATAAGAACTTCAGTGTCATCTTATATGATTTCTATAATATCATAAATGCATTATGATAAGTTGTTTTGTAGCATCATTAAAAACATCATTTTATACATGATTTCAAGATTGAAGGATCATGGTAAAGATTTTATACTATTAATGGGTTACTTAATATTTTACCACACTTATAAAACATATTGAAAAATTAATTATAATCCTAAAACCATGAAATCCATATGTGAAACTTTAAACCATGTAAAATGTAAAATAAAGAACTCATTGCATGGACCTTACTATATCAATTTAATACCAATATCATCTTTGATCTTTCTTGACAAAGAAAAAAAAAGAATCTATAGGACATCCCTATTCTAGGGTGTATTAATGAAACCTCTATTAAATTTTTATAAAGGGGAAAGGGGGAAACAATCCAAAATACAAGAGGAGGTGAGACTAACTCTCACAGTATACTAGTGCCTCACGTAACAAAGATAGAAAGAGATATACAATAATGAAAGAGTATTACAATAAGATGCAATAGTATTGTCACGACCCCCTCCCCACAAAGTGTACCCCTCTTGGGCCGGCAATGTGAGAAGAGAGATAATGACCCCCGAGTCCCTCCTCCAGTAGGCCCTGGGTTGGCGACTAGCACCGAGGTTATAATAACATACAAATGGGAGGCATTACCCTCTAAGAGAACACATGCAGAAGAGAGATAGAATAGAATCCAATCAACTCCAACTTAGAACTGAGATATAAAAGGAAACCAAGTACATATATGAAATGTCATGAAAAATTACTACAACTGAAAGGGGAAACTAAAAGTACCCAAAAGAAAGTAAAACGACAGCGACCACAAGCCCAAACAGCTCCTTCTCCAACCGCAAGCTAGTAGTAACCAGCTTGATCTCCAACCTGCTCCAAGTGACCTGAAAAATAGTTTATATATACATAGGGTGAGTATAACAGTATACTCAGTAGGATCCTCCCCAAGCCTCTCGTGCAAAAGTAAAGAAAGAATGCTAAAGCCCAGTGAACAACAAGTGAAACTAACTCGTCACCTAAACAGGTATACTATGTTCCCAACCTCACCATGGCTACTCTCACCAAGTAACACATACAAGAATATAGCATATAGTATAGAATATCAAGGGTACCCCGCAACTACTTCCCCACTGGTTTGCTGCTTTCCCCAACGACATACGTCCTGTGCATCTCTCTCCAAAGGCTTTCCCGCAGACACCTGGGCTAAGCTCCACAATCTGCACCTCGTGCACCACAAAGGCTTGCCCGCAGACACCTGGGCGAAGCACCACACCGTCCTCACAACCAAAAGTAACCAGGTAATTTCCGGGAGCCACCACAGCTCGCATAACTTGTATCATACGTCGGGTATAATACCTCAAGCCATTACAGCCCATACTCCGAGTAAGGATCCTCAAGCCATCATAGCCTATACACGTTACACCTATAGTATTCCGTAGGATACTATATCCAGAATATATGTGTGTGAATAACCACAAGTCATTACAGCCCTCTACACACATATATGGGGTAACTAACCGCTGTGCCTCATGGAACAAGTATCTACCAAGAGAAGAGAGCGGAGCCAAAGGGGGTAGTCAGCCATTCAACCTCCCATCAGAATGTTGGGGAAAACACCCCCCCAGGGCTCAGAATCCCAGGGGTGTCAGTTTCCCTTACCGACAGGGTGGAGTAGCGTATAGAAACACAAAAAGTACAGAATATATAAGTAACTCACATCCACACTATGGGAATTACCTAGTCCTAGATACAACTGCAGCTAACGTCTCTCAGACTCCAGGCTGCTACTTCTAAGACTAGGTATCCTATAAGCACACAAACATTTGAAGAGATTTATTAGATTACTCCGTTCTCATTTTATCAGTTCCACTGTACATTAATTAATTCTTTAAAAATTAATTAAGAATGAACAATTCCACATTAAACTGAATTAGCATCACATTAAAAAACTGTTCCTTTTTAGGATTCACATCACTATTAAATTACAGTATCTCCATCCCCATGGGTTTTCACCATTTAATCAAACATTCATTATAGAGTTACTTTCCCACATTCCCAGGCATTCTAGAAAATCATCCTATGCTACTAAACACAAAGGAGGCTCAACACGGTGAGTAGATATACTACCCGTAGAGTCTTTTCCGCCTATAGAAAGAGCATATACCCATCCTCCATCGAGAGGCAAAACACGGAAAGCACGTGGCATACCCCGCGTGTCTTCACCTCCTTCGGAAAGAGGGTAAGCAAGACCAGCTGCCTTGAGCAGTGGGGAAAAGTAAAGCAGATAAATAACCAAACCAAACCACCAACATCAAACCATCACATTCATCTCATACCATCATCCTTGGTGTCCTCCTCGACACCCATATGCATAAACCGATGCATCTCGCCACACTAGGCGTCATCCGCTGCCACAACCACAAGTCCCCATGCCTCCACATATCACAACAGCCATCCAGGCTCACATCAAATCACCAGCAGAAGGAAATCAAAGATCACAAAATGGGCTCTTGACCCTTTAACAAGGCATTCAGCCTTCAAAAAAAATGAGCACTCAGAGCTCCAAACCACAAGGCCTTCAGCCTTACAAGCAAGTGGGTAACTCAGAACCCTTTTGAAATTATCGAACTAATAGTTCTTTAATCCATCTTGAATTGACAGATTTGTTATTTGTAGGTTCCAATCATGGATACCTAATCAGTAAGCTATCACAATTAAATAACCATGCTTACTTCCCTAATTTGATTATCCTCAAATTAGAACAACTACAACAACTGCAATAACCAGATTAATTTACATGCCTCTTTATCTTTAGCCAATTAATTAAAAATTAATTCCGGCTTTACGTTCTTTATCAATTTCCATCATGAACGAGAAACTAATTAAAAAAACATAGATATCACTCTATCTAGGAATACATGAGGCAAACCGTTATCACGGTACAAAGCAACAACATGCGATCAACCAATTCTTTTAATCCGGTTCAAGTATTTAATTAGGTCAATTTAATTATGATCCAAAGGACTAAATCATGATAATTCTACGATTGCACATACACAATTAAAGAATCCATGAATCCCCTAACTCGAAGAGTTCTTGACGTCCTTTATCCACACAACGGGTCACAATCCTCCCCTCGCGACAACTGCATCCACCTGAGGATGCTTATATCGAAGATTGATCGACACGGCTCAGTTGCATCCAAAACAAAGCGGAACCAATCCTAGGAGTAAAGATTGATTGTGCAACTACTACGAAAAGGATTGAAATGTTCCAGTGCCTCTTAGTTGAGAACAAAGGGAAAGAACAAGGGAGAATGATATCTCGTCCCTTTTTGAAGATTAAATGGGGCAACGATTTAAGATCCGGTTAATTCTCCATTAAAAACGGATCGCATTAACCCACGCGGTTTGACCAAGTAAAACATTCCAAGCCTTAGGAATAATTAATATAGGATTTATGGCATTTTAAACGGCCTTAAGAGCCCTTAAAATAAGGCTTAAAAAGTATTTTACGTCAAAGGAAACGTCAAAAGGGGAAAAATTGTAGGAGTCTGGAAACACTGTTCACCCACTGTTACTGTACATGAAACCAATCTGTGAAACCGATCTGTGAAACCGATCTGTCACACCGATCTATGAAACTGATCTGTCACACCGATCTATGAAACCGATCTGTCAGACCGATCTGTGAAACCGATCTGTCACACCGATCTGTGAAACCGATCTGTCAGACCGATCTGCGAAACCGATCTGTCACACCGATCTGTGAAACCGATCTATCACACTGATCTGTGAAACCGATCTGTCAGACTGATCTGTGAAACCGATCTATCACACCGATCTGTGAAATCGATCTGTCACACCTATCTGTGAAACCGATCTGTCAGACCGATCTGTGAAACCGATCTGTCACACTGATCTGTGAAACCGATCTGTCAGACCGATCTGTGAAATCGATCTGTCACACCGATCTGTGAAACCGATCTGTTAGACCGATCTGTGAAACCGATCTGTCACACCGATCTATGAAACCGATCCGTCAGACCGATCTGTGAAACTGATCTTTGAGACCGATCTGTTACTGTTCATAAAACTGGAAACACTGTTCACAGAACTGGAAAATTGGCAAAGTGTTGGGGATAAGTCCCCTTGACCTCTCGGAACACCTCCAACACCAAAATTCACAAAGTAATGGACCGGAGAGGTCCGGGCAATTACATTAGATACCTCTCAAAACATTCTCGTCCTCGAGAATTAAAAACCAACTCAGAAGAAAAGAGGGGTCCGAACAACCACCCCATAAGATACCTCTCAGGGGAAAACCACCATGAGTTGTTCGAAAGCTGGAACAAAACTACGACATCCGAGAAAAACAATCCATACCCAAACAATTCATTCACAACATCACATCAAAGGTACATAAATAAAACATGAAAGGTCTAACCATAAAGGAAACATCATTACATGAAAGGAGTTAAACATTAAACAACTCTGGGTAATGAGCACGTATCTGTGACTCACGTTCCCATGTACTCTCCTCCATGCCACCGTGTCACCAAAAGACATGAACTAAGGGGATATAATGCCCACGCAACACCTTCTCCTTATGGTCTTGGATCTCCACAGGTCGCTCCTCGAAGGTTGCATCATCGTCAACATCGATCTCTCCCCAATCGATAACATGAGATTCATGATGAAGATAACGACGAAGCTGTGATACATGGAAAACATCATGCATCCGACTCATCTGAGGGGGAAGTGCTACTCGATATGCCACAGCTCTAACACGAGCTAACACCTCGAAAGGCCCAACAAACCGGGGAGAAAGCTTACTTCCACGACCAAACCTTCGCTGCCCACGACGGGGACTCACCTTCAGAAAAACATGATCCCCAACATTAAACTCTAACGGTCTCCTTCTTTGATCAGCATATGATTTATGACGATCCTGTGCTGTCTTCATCCTCTCACGAATCACCTGTACCATCTCTGTTGTATTTTGCACTAGTTCTGGTCCGAGAATTGCTGACTCTCCGACTCCAGTCCAACACAACGGAGAACGACAAGGCCGACCATACAGGGCTTCAAATGGCGCCATAACAATGGTGGAGTGAAAACTATTATTGTAAGCGAACTCTACCAAGGGTAAGTTCTTTTTCCATGAACCTCCAAAATCAAGAACACAAGAGCGCAACATGTCTTCAAGAGTTTGGATTGTTCGCTCTGTCTGACCATCCGTTTGAGGATGAAAATCAGTGCTAAGGCATAATTGAGAACCAAAAGCCTGCTGGAGACCTCTCCACACCCTAGAGGTAAAACAAGGATCTCAATCAGAAATGATCGTCTTAGGAACTCCGTGAAGCCTCACCACCTCCTCCAGATACTGCCTTGACAAAACCTCCACTGAGCTCGACTCCTTGATTGCTATGAAGTGGGCCGATTTAGTTAAACGATCCACTACCACCCATATAGCATCATGTCCTCCCGGAGATCGAGGTAAACCTGTAACAAAGTCCATTGAGATGTCCTCCCACTTCCACTGAGGAATCTCTATGTGTTGGAGAAGACCACCAGGAACACGATGTTCGGCCTTCACCTTCTGGCAGACTAAACATCGAGACACACATTCTGCAACTGTACGCTTCAGCCCAGGCCACCAAAACTGACTTCTCAAGGATCAGTACTTCTTTGTCACACCAGGATGTACCACCAAGGGTGAACTATGGAACTCTCAGAGAACCGTCTCGCGCATCGCCAAGGGAACAAAAAGCTTGCCATGATAAAATACTCGGTGTTGTTCATCCTCCGACCAACCATCAGGGGCCTCCCCACAAACAACTCTGTCTCTCCAAACTTCCACCTCTAGATCAACCAACTGAGACTCTTCCACCTTCTGCATCAGGGATGACTGCACCGTCATCTGGAAAAGACAACCTCTACCCCAAACTTCTCCCATATCAAGATGCAAAGCTGCTAGCTCTTCCATCACTCTCCAGGAATCACCAGATTCACGCACAACATCATTACGCGACTTTCGGCTTAGTGCATCAGCTACAACGTTCCCTTTTCCAGGTGTATACGATATTTCAAAGTCGCATTCCTGGAAGAACTCCATCCACCGATGCTGCCTCAAGTTCAAGTCCCGCTGAGAGAAAACATACCTCAAACTCTTATGATCGGTGAAAACCACAAAGTGCTCACCAATGAGGTAATGTCTCCACAAATTCAGCACAAACACCACGGCTGCCAACTCAAGATCATGGGTGGCATAGTTGCGTTCATGGGGACGCAATTGTCGGGACCCATAAGAAACAACTGACCTTTGTTGCATAAGAACACAACCTAGCCCCAGATGTGACGCATCGTAGAAGACGTCAAACTGGACTCCCTCAGCTGGAAGACAAATGACTGGAGCACTTACCAACTTCTCCTTTAGATATTCGAAAGCTGCCTGACACTGATCAGTCCATATGAATGCTTGATCCTTCTTGGTCAAAACTGTCAGAGGAGTCGCAACTCGGGAGAAATTGGCTACAAACCTCCTATAATAGCCTGCGAGACCAAGGAAACTTCGCACCTCTGACACGGTCTTGGGGGCTGCCCAAGACACTACTGCTTCTATCTTCGATGGATCCACAACTACTCCCTATTGGGACACAACATTCCCTAAGAAACGAACTTCTCGATCCTAGAACTCACACTTGGAAAACTTCCCAAACAACTGATGTTGGCGAAGAACTCCCAAAATGGCTCGTAGATACTCTGCATGATCTTCTTCAGATATGGAGTAAACAAGGATGTCATCGATGAAAACCACAACAAACTTGTCCAAGAATTCACAGAACACAACATTCATCAACCCCATGAAAACAGCTGGAGCATTCTTCATGCCGAATGGCATTACAAAAAACTCATAATGCCCATGACGACAACGGAAAACAGTCTTCAGGATATCCTCATCCTTTACATGCATATGATGATATCCTGACCGCAAGTCGATCTTTGAGAACCAACTTTCACCCTTCAGTTGATCAAATAGGTCATCAATCCGTGGAAGAGGATAGCGATTCTTTATTGTCACTTTGTTTAATCGACGATAATCGACGCACAACCGCAAACTGCCGTCAGCCTTTTTCACAAACAAAACTGGTGCACCCCATGGTGACACGATTGGCCGAACAAAACCACACTGCAACAGACCATCGAGCTGTATACGTAGCTCTCGTAACTCAGAAGGGTCCATTCTATACGGAGACATAGAGATAGGAGATGCTCCTGGCTGTAGCTCGATCCCAAACTCGATCTCTCTTCGAGGGGGTAATGCTACAACCTCTTCGGGAAAGACGTCAGGGTACTCCTCTACGACCCTAGGAAACGCCAACTGTTGAACCTCTGAAGAACTCAGCATCATCCAAGCCATCATGGATGATAAGGATGAAACTCGTCTATGACTTATTCGAGGATCTCTCTCACCAACAAACACCACTTCCTCTCCATCTTCATCAAAGAAAATGACCTTCTTCCTGTAGCAATCCACAATAGCCTACACCAAATACAACCTATCCATGCCGAGTATGACATCATATGGTTGTATTCGTAAACATAGGAAATCTCCCCAAGAGCGGTGCTACCCCAACACTAGCTCACAGTCTCTACATACTTCAAACAAGCTAGCTCGACCTCCAACTGGAGTAGTCACGCCAAGGGCACTGGAAGCCTCTCTACCTCAAGTCCCAAAGCGTTGAAAAGGGTAGGGGATATAAAGGAGTGTGTCGCTCCTGAATCAAACAAGGCATACACCAAGGTAGAAAACAAGCAAAGGGTACCTCGGACGACGTCTGGCTCGCCTGGAGCTGGCAACGCTAGAGCATGAAGCTGACCACGACCACCTCCACGACCTCTCTGACCCTGATGAAGACCACCACCACGGCCGCGCTCTTCTCTTTGAGGATGGGGAGCGTCATGGGGCTGTCCTCTACCTGTTCCATCTACCCTCTGGTGATCTAAAGCTGGTGCAACCTGCTGCTGCTGCCTCGGCTGGAACTGCCTCAATGGAGGAACCTGGAGTGGAGCACCTGGTGCACGATGACTGCTCTGAAAAGTCAGGCACTCCCGCTGCTGATGACCACGACCACCACAAGAAAAACAAGCGCCTGATCCCTTGGCATAGGCCTGAGAGTTGCTGCCTCCGTAGAAACGAGATGGGAAGGGCTGGGACCTACCCTCAGGTGAACGGAAACTCTTCTGTCCTGAAAACCGGGAACCCCGGACCATAGCTCTGCTTCGTGAGGAATCATGATGATTCCCCTCTCGTGATGATCCGGTCCTACCAAAGTCCTCTCAACAACCTCTGCCCTCGCCAGCACCTCAAGATATGTCTTCAGCATAAATGGGGTGACCTGGTGCTGGATCTCTGGACGCAAAGCCTCCTCGAAATGCCTTGCCCTGGCCTCCTCATCTGGTAACAGGTCTGAAGCATATCGTAGAAGGTTCCTAAAACGAATTCCAAACTCTCGAACACTGGAGCTCCCCTGTCGAAGGGTAAGAAGCTCTTGGCGACTGGACGCCTTCACAGTCGAAGAAAGAAACTCGACTCTAAACCTGTCTCGAAACTCCTCCCATGAGATCGCTGACTTCTCACGATCCCCGAGGAACAAGAACCACCACTGCCTCGCTGCTCCACGCAGCATCGTCACAACCAAGGACACCCAGTGTTCCTTCCGAGCACGAATCGAACTGAAGCCTATCTCGACCTCCTCCAACCAGTCTTCTGTGACTGCATTTGAAACGGAGCCCTCGTACTTCTGTAGACTCTGGCGCTAAAACTCTCGAAGTGTCTTCCTCCAAGTGTCATCGTCGTGAACCTCTACTCGGCGGTGATCTGCTGGAACAACCTGTTGGGCATCTTCTGTGCAAACCTGACGAGGACGTCGACCTGGAGCCACACCTGTAAAATAACAACTGTTAGAGCTCCTAAACCTGGAATATGGAAGACTCAACATTAATTAATTAATTGTTTTGTTTTATTAATTTCAGGTTACCTATCCCAAGGTCTACCCATTCAAACACAGGCGCAAAGAATAATGATGCATGATCCTTTACTAGTTCTCTACCCTACAACCAGTATCACTTTGTTTAGTAGCCATCATAAACTTAAAGGTCCGTGCAACAGATCAAAGGGGGCCCTGAACGCCTATGTCTCTGCCGGTCTCCAGTGTTTACCCCACTTGCTAAACATGAATGACACCGTTGCCCTACCATCCCATGCATCCTCACCTGTGCCTAACTCCAAACTCCATCCTATCCCTCAACCAGACCTCTGATACCACTCTGTCACGACCCCCTCCCCACAAAGTGTACCCCTCCTGGGTCGGCAATGTGAGAAGATAGATAATGACCCCCGAGTCCCGCCTCCAGTAGGCCCCGGGTTGGCGACTAGCACCGAGGGTATAATAACATACAAATGGGAGGCATTACCCTCCAAGAGAACACATGCAGAAGAGAGATAGAATAGACTCCAATCAACTCCAACTTAGAACTGAGATATAAAAGGAAACCAAGTACATATGTGAAATGTCATGCAAAAGTACTACAACTGAAAGGGGAAACTAAAAGTACCCAAAAGAAAGTAAAACGACAGTGACCACAAGCCCGAACAGCTCCTCCTCCAACCGCAAGCTAGTAGTAACCAGCTTGATCTCCAACCTGCTCCAAGTGACCTGAAAAATAGTTTATATATACATAGGGTGAGTATAATAGTATACTCAGTAGGATCCTCCCCAAGCCTCTCGTGAAAAAGTAAAGAAATCATGCTAAAGCCCAGTGAACAACAAGTGAAACTAACTCGTCACCTAAACAGGTATACTATGTTCCCAACCTCACCATGGCTATTCTCACCAAGTAATGCATACAAGAATATAGCATATAGTATAGAATATCAAGGGTACCCCGCTACTACTTCCCCACTAGTTTTCCGCTTTTCCCCAACGACATACGTCCTGTGCATCTCTCTCCAAAGGCTTCCCGCAGACACCTGGGCTAAGCTCCACAATATGCACCTCGTGCACTACAAAGGCTTGCCCACAGACACCTGGGCGAAGCACCACACCGTCCTCACAACCAAAAGTAACCAGGTAATTTCTGGGAGCCACCACAGCTCGCATAACGTGTATCATACGTCGGGTATAATACCTCAAGCCATTACAGCCCATACTCCGAGTAAGGATCCTCAAGCCATCATAGCCTATACACGTCACACCTATAGTAGTCCGTAGGATACTATATCCAGAATATATGTGTGTGAATAACCACAAGCCATTACAGCCCTCTACACACATATATGGGGTAACTAACCGCTGTGCCTCATGGAACAAGTATCTACCAAGAGAAGTGAGTGGAGCCAAAGGGGGTATTCAGCCATTCAACCTCCCATCAGAATGTTGGGGAAAACACCCCCCAGGGCTCAGAATCCCCGGGGTGTCAGTTTCCCTTACCGACAGGGTGGAGTAGCGTATAGAAACACAAAAAGTATAGAATATATAAGTAACTCACATCCACACTATGGGCATTACCTAGTCTTAGATACAACTGCAGCTAACGTCTCTCAGACTCCAGGCTGCTACTTCTAAGACTAGGTATCCTATAAGCACGCAAACATTTGAAGAGATTTATTAGATTACTCCATTCTCATTTTATCAGTTCCACTGTACATTAATTAATTATTTAAACATTAATTAAGAATGAACAATTCCACATTAAACTGAATTGGAATCACATTCAAAAACTGCTCCTTTTTAGGATTCACATCACTATTAAATTCCATTATCTCCATCCCTGTGGGTTTTCACCATTTAATCAAACATTCATTATAGAGTTACTTTCCCACATTCCCAGGCATTCTAGAAAACCATCCTATGCTACTAAACACAAAGGAGGCTCAACACGGTGAGTAGATATACTACCCGTCGAGTCTTTTCCGCCTATAGAAAGAGCATAGACCCATCCTCCATCGAGAGGCTAAACACGGAAAGCACGTGGCATACCCCGCGTGTCTTCGCCTCCTTCATAAAGAGGGTAAGCAAGACCAGCTGCCTTGAGCAGTGGGGAAAAGTAAAGCAGATAAACAACCAAACCAAACCACCAACATCAAACCAGCACATTCATCTCATACCATCATCCTTGGTGTCCTCCTCGACACCCATATGCATAAACCGATGCATCTCACCACACTAGGCATTATCCGCTGCCACAACCACAAGTCCCCATGCCTCCACATATCACAACAGCCATCCAGGCTCACATCAAATCACCAGCAGCAGGAAATCAAAGATCACAAAATGGGCTCTCGGCCCTTTAACAAGGCATTCAGCCTTCAAACAAAATGAGCACTCAGAGCTCCAAACCACAAGGCATTCAGCCTTACAAGCAAGCGGGTAAATCAGAACCCTTTTGAAATTATCGAACTAATAGTTCTTTAATCCATCTTGAATTGACAGATTTGTTATTCGTAGGTTCTAATCATGGATACCTAATCAGTAAGCTATCACAATTAAATAACCATGCTTACTTCCCTAATTTGATTATCCTCAAATTAGAACAACTACAACAACTGGAATAACCAGATTAATTTACATGCCTCTTTATCTTTAGCCAATTAATTAACAATTAATTCCGGCTTTACGTTCTTTATCAATTTACATCATGAACGAGCAACTAATTAAAAAAACATAGATATCACTCTATCTAGGAAAACATGAGGCAAACCGTTATCACGGTACAAAGAAACAACATGCGATCAACCAATTCTTTTAATCCGGTTCAAGTATTTAATTAGGTCAATTTCATTGTGATCCAAAGGACTAAATCATGCTAATTCTACGATTGCACATACACAATTAGAGAAGCCATGAATCCCCTACCTCAAAGAGTTCTTGACGTCCTTTATCCACACAACGGGTCACAATCCTCCCCTCGCGACAACTGCATCTACCCGAGGATGCTTATATCGAAGATTGATCGACACAGCTCAGTTGTATCCAAAACAAAGCGGAACCAATCCTAGGTGTAAAGATTGATTGTGCAACTCCTACGGAAAGGATTGAAAGGTTCTAGTGCCTCCTAGTTGAGAACAAAGGGAAAGAACATAGGAGAATGATATCTCTTCCCTTTTTGAAGATTAAATGGGGAAACGGTTTAAGATCCGGTTAATTATCCATTAAAAACGGATCGCATTAACCCACGCGGTTTGACCAAGTAAAACATTACAAGCCTTAGGAATAATTAATATAGGATTTATGGCATTTTAAACGGCCTTAAGAACCCTTAAAATAAGGCTTAAAAAGTATTTTACGTCAAAGGAAACGTCAAAAGGGGCAAAACTGTAGGAGTCTGGAAACACTGTTCACCCACTGTTACTGTACATGAAACCGATCTGTGAAACCGATCTGTGAAACTGATCTGTGAAACCGATCTGTCACACCAATCTGTGAAACTGATCTGTCACACCGATCTATGAAACCGATCTGTCAGACCGATATGTGAAACCGATCTGTCCCACCGATTTGTGAAACCGATCTGTCAGACCGATCTATGAAACCGATCTGTCACACCGATCTGTGAAACCGATCTGTCACACCGATCTATGAAACTGATCTGTCAGACCAATCTGTGAAACCGATCTGTCACACCGATCTGTGAAACCGATCTGTCACACCGATCTGTGAAACCAATCTGTCAGACCGATCTGTGAAACCAATCTGTCACACCGATCTGTGAAACCGATCTGTCAGACCGATCTGTGAAACTGATCTGTCACACCGATCTATGAAACCGATCTGTTAGACCGATCTGTGACACCGATCTGTCACACCGATCTGTGAAACCGATCTGTCAGACCGATCTGTGAAACCGATCTGTCACACCGATCTGTGAAACTGATCCGTCAGACCGATCTGTGAAACTGATCTGTGAGAACGATCTGTCAGACCGATCGGTGAGACCGATCTGTTACTGTTCATAAAACTGGAAACACTCTTCATAGAACTGGAAAATTGGCAAAGTGTTGGGGATAAGTCCCCTTGACCTCCCGGAACACCTCCAACACCAAAATTCACAAAGTAATGGACCAGAGAGGTCTGGGCCATTACAAGTATAATACACCAAATTCATGGCCAATTATAACCTTATATAGGCCCTTGAGATATTATCTAGTATTCATGATTTAACCAGTAAGATTCATAAATTTCTGTTTTAATTATTTTGATTTACAACCCATAATTGAATCAAATCACATGAATTTAATAAAATGAAACATAGATTATAATGACATCCAACAAAATATTTATTATAATTTTAACTATTAAATTTCCTCTACCACCATGAAATATGATATAGTGATGAAAATGTTAAATGATATCACCATATAATTTTATATGATATTCCCAAAAACAAGAAATATTAAATGATTCATTTTTTATATATCATACCATATGACATGTAAATATCATAAAATCCAATATTGGAATATATAAATCATATATATATGTTTTAAGGAATAAATACAATAACAGTTTTATATGATTATAATCCGTTACATGAAATGGTTTTATGCAGATTATGGACAAGATTCATTTTGATATGTGTGGATATAATTGGATTTTATTTTTGAGTATGTAATAAAAATCATGAGTTGTATGAAGTATTTTAAATTAATATATTTTGAACATATTAATTTGTTTAAGGTATGAGATATTGTATTTAGTGCCCTATTACCAACTAACATTGTACATTTGATTTGTAGAATTAACACACACACACACACACACTTATCACATAATTATTGGTCTTCCATGTAACACTAATGTGATAATGTTCTTATAGTATTCATCACATTAATTGGTTTTTATAGTTCCATACTATACTGAGAACCAAGATATTCCATGATGTATTCTAAAATCAATATATCCTATGTTTGAGAAACATTTTTCTTATGGGACACATATGTTGTTTGAATATTAGGTGTTGGGGGCTCATAAGGCCTTAAGACTTCTTATCATGAAGTTTTCACTTATTGATCTTCAATAAGGGAGTCCATGAGGATATAATCTTCAATAATAATTCCATATGTTTTATATGTCATTAGATATTACTATTTGTGAACGTGTGTATTGAACTTTAGACTTGAGATTGTTATTCATGCATATCATGAATTACATACTTTTATGTATGGATGAAAACCATATAAATATATGCTCAAGATGAGTGATCATATATTTGGTGCATCATAAGTGATATGAAATTAATTGAATAACTCAATAAAGGAATTATCACTTCCATATTAATGGAAGACGATGTTTCTAGGCCTTTGATTTAAATGAAACTATATGTTGAAATCCATGGATATGGAAGTATATATATGAGTTCATTTTAGAAATTAAAATGAATATAAATATATCATATAGGCACATTACAATAGTATGCATCATGCTTGATAATAAATTATGATACAAAGGGAACTATTATATAGTAGCATTCATAAGAAGGTTGTTGTTGTCACTGCATTAACTTCTTTATTTATGGGTTCCTTGACATATTCCTGGATTATGATTATTGAAATTCAGTAAGTTAACCTATTTCCATTGATAAAGGGACCTATAAGGTCACACACTAAGTGCATTTAGAATCTCATTAAATTTTGATGAATTTATGTTTAAGAATAAGTTTATTTTTGGATTGTGGAATAGTATTTATTTAAGTAATATTGACCATAAAAATTTAATCATAAGATATTAAAGTTTAAAATACGTGAGTTGAATTTTATCACTTTTTTAAGTGTTAAAAAATATAATAAATAAATAAATATTTTTTATTTTAATGTTTAGTGAATAGACTAAAAGAAATATTTATTTATGTTAAGTTAATATTAAAATAAATATTTATTCACAAGTTTATTAAATTTAATATTTATATTATTTTATCTAATTTATATATATTATATTATTTAAGATTCAAAAAATTATATGGGAGGATATGTGTCGAGTCTAATTACCCTATGGAAATTATATATTTTATTTAACATCATTTAATGAAATATTAATTAATTTATTTAAGAAATGGAATTATAATAAATACATGTTACGAGATATAATAATAATGATATTATTATTATTATTATTAATGACATTAGGTTTTACTTAGGTTAAATAATTTGATAAGTGACTTTGTGAAATTATTATTATTTAAATTTAAGTATATATCCAGATTACATCATTTTTCACATGTGGTGTGTTGACATAATAAAGATAGATTATGTGGAATTATCTCATGACTTAGAAGAATAAATCCTCCATTCATCCCACTCTATATAACCTAGATATAGATAGAATAAGAGATCATTGTTGAGATCAATAAAGAATGATGTAAATCACTATATTCATCTATGATATCACTTGGAGTTTCAAGAATGTTTCTTAAAGATTCATGGAGCAAGTTTAGATACGTCTATAGGAATCCTTATTTCGATTCTCCATTATAAAGACAACATGACTAGAGTGAAAAAAATAATTTTATCAAGGAGACCACTGAGAATGAGGTAATTAGATATTTAAATTAATTTTAAATTAAATGTGCATGACCATCTCTAGAGATTCCATAGGCACCTTCTCCAATCTCTTCAAATATTATATGTTGATATTAATGAAATACTAAAGTAAGTCTCCAACCCACCAATTATTCTACTCCGAAGAACATTAAAGTGGTATTAAAAAAATAAAATTATAATTTAGAATAATTTATATTTAATAATATCAATTTCATGTGTTGGTTTACCAGTATTCTTGTTCATTTTTTTATTATGAATCAAATGGTCAAGACGACATGTTAATCCAAGTTTATTTGATCCTGACATGCCAAAAACATGAAAATATTTCTAAAATATACCATTAAGAGGTTTTAATTCTTATGGTTTCAAGATACAGCTATATGATGTGTGATGGTAATTTTTTCATAGAAGTGAAGATGGACAAGATTCAAAAGGTTGGGGTGAATTGATCAAAATTTAAATTGAAAACAATATATAAGAAGTAAACAAGAACAAAAGTGATTTTTATGGTAGTTTAGTTCAAAAATAACTTATTTATACTCTTTACACCCCTATAATCCTCAAGAGTTTTGGTATACATCAATTCTACCTCACATTTTAAGGAGGGTGATAACTCTTTTTAACCGACCTTTCACTAGATTAAGGCATAACCAAAACCCCCTTCCTTTTCCACACCAAGAGGCAGAAACATGTGTGAGTAACCCAATTAAATTTTATAATATATATATATAAAATCAAATATAAATTACTTAAACCAAGGAAAGGGTTTAGATAGTGTTACCGATATAGAAATAAGTAGCTTCACCCCTTCATAGATATATTTGAATGATGTTGATTTGAGAAAACCAGTGTAACTGTATGTAAAAAATTGGCTTTCAAACTTTTAACAACTTAATAATTATAATGGAATTTCGTATCTCACTACCTATATCTTTGGTCTCTCTTAGAAGAAATAAAAATGGTTAATTCCTATAGAAAATTATCTACGATCTTCTATTTAATTAACAATAAATACCTCACTTGGGAGTTTCCTAAATATCTTAACATCCCTCAAATAAATTGTTAGAATACTTATAAATACTTATATATAATATTATTATATTAAATTAAATATATTTTTCCCATATTTCCTATAATGATCACTACATTTAGTCAGTTATTTACTACCATAACAATTATGTACTACTCCATAAAAACCATCATTAAATTTTTCCATGAAAATCAACTTTAAATATATTGAATAATCCTATAGTAATATCCACACATTATAACATCTTAGAAAATCCTATGTTTTTTATTTTTAAAATAATAGTCATTTAATAATTTATGGGTTATAGATTACAATTGATAATCCTAAACATTTACAATGATAAAAAATTCACTAAGAATCTTTGATCATGATAATGTATTTTGATGCGGTTTTATTTTTAATCTGATATAGACCATAATTTCTATATAGGAATCATACTCATAATATTATCCTTATATAATGCTTGTTGTGAACAAATTTTTTTTACATAGTGGTATAATGATTCTGATGGACTTATAACTTCACTTGATGTGATAATGAGATGAATTATACACAACTTCATACTTCACATAATTTTGGTAAAGTATCAATAATATGTTTTCATGAGTAAAATTACATATGATTACATATGAATTTATTGTAATATGTTAGAGTTATCTTATTTTGAAAATATTTTATATGTAATAGGTTTCTAACACTTTATTTAATTCTCAATACACAAGACTCGATCATCACTTCTCACAACATATGTATGGGTTTAACACTTTGCTGAATTTTCCTACTATACCGTTATTCATAAGGTTACTACCATATGTAAGTGTTAAATACTTTTCAAAATATAAAATATTTAATATTGTTTTAATAGTTATCCAAATATTCTTCTACCATCATACCTAAGAGTAAACACCACATCTATATAAGATATTTCCCTTTGTTAAAATTCCAGTGTGTAAAATATAATCTATATTTAAGATATTCTCAAACATGTAAGATGTAGTCCACGCATAAGATAATATCTCTTTCTTATTACATAATTTTGAGAAACTAGAATAATAAATTAAATAAAAATAAAAATTATTATTAATTAATAATGAATATTATAATAAATATTAATATAATAAATAAAATATTAAAGAGTTATGTTATTATCATAAGAAAATAAATAAAGTGTCAAAAAACCACTCAAAATTCTCCCAAATTTTTATAATTACAAAACTTGAATGTCACTCCCATTTTTATAATGATAAAAAATTCAAGACAATATTGAATTAATCTTTTAAAAAATAAAATCAATAATTTAAAAAATAAGTCCATGAAATAATAATAATAAATATCCCTCATATTTTTAAACATAAAATCACATTAAATAAATAATAATTAAAAGCGTAAACTAGCATGATTAATGATTAATAAATATTAGTCACAGAATACAAAATATTCCCATAAGTTTAGTAAAATTACTCCCCCAAAACTCATGTATAATTAAATGATATAACAACTATAAAGATAAAATAAAATAATAAAATAGTAAAAGATCCCCCTTAATTAAAGCTTGATCTATTGAAATGATTATATAGTGAAATATAACCATCCAAACTCCTCCTATAGAAAACAAAAATAACAATGAACCATGAAAAAGGTTAATTATATTTAAAGAATTATATAAATATATGAAAAAAATTAAAAAAATTAACAGTTAATCACATACTAGTAAAACAAATAATAAGAACAATAAATACATGATCACTAGAAATAATAGTTACAAAATAAATCTCATGAAGATATACCAAATAATAAAATGAAAAATAATATTCATATTGGACATAAGAAAAATTATTACTAGGTCATGCAAACCATATTAGGTGAAACCATATTTGAATAAATACCTTTAAAAACCTATGGTAAGGATGGTTTAGTTTTTTTACATTGAAATAATATTTAGATATAAAATACCTCTTATTTTCAAGATATTAAAGAAACTATAAAAAGTAATTAGATGCATAATGGACAAAATATCCACACTTAAAATAGTTAACTTTTGAAAGGTTTTCATTTTTTCCTTCACAAAATAATTTTCTGTACATCATGGGTAATTTAAAATATGACAAAGAAAATCCCTTTTTTATTTTACATTATAGTGATTTTTTTCATTTTTATAAACTCATCAAAAATTTCTCTACCAATAGTGAATTTAGATAATGATTCCTTAAAACTTTCTACTTCAGCTTTCAACTTACCGTTATCTTTCTAAACAACCTCTAAATCATCACATACCTTTTCATTGTTGATATAATAAGAATTATTTAAATTACTATTATATTCCTTAATATTATAATTTTATTCTCTAAAATTATAAACATTATAATCAAACTATTTATTATCCTTGACCAATTTTTTTTGATCCTTTATTAGTTTCATGTAAGCATCACCACTAATGAATGTACTATTCTACACTCATCAACATTCTTTTCTAACTCTTTTATACTAGTCGTATTACATCTAGAATCATGGTTAGAATCATATTCAAAATAATAACTAAAATAACTAACATCATCCATTTTATCCAACAATTATATATTTACATATTTCTTTTTTGATTAATCCAATTCACTTAAATAACATGATTGGGAAGGTGAAAAATGAATTTTACCATATTTATCCATAAAAACATTATTAGTAGTTTCATTCCTACTTAAAAATTTATCAATTGAATATTAATCTTCACTACAGCTCCATACAACCATATATTTCTTCTCTTTTATATTTAACTTCTTGTCCTTTCTTTGATTAATCAACCCATACTATCTAGCTTGATGTGAAATTTTATCCTATAATCATAACAAGAAATATCTAAATGGTTTAAATTCTTATTTGAACTACCTTTCTTATTATCCATTTTTCAGTACTTCCTAGAATTATTTTTATATCTTCTAGAATATTTATTCTTAATTTCTTTGTATAATTATTTCATGAACTTATTTAACCTCTATTTCTATGATTTGAAGATAATAAATCATCATCAGAGGAACTTGAAGAAGTAACAATTTTTTTAAAAGAAGTAACTTTCTTCTTCTCATTAGTTTCATGGTAAATTTTATTTAATTATAGATTATATTATAATATTTATCCAATAATCTCATCTAGAGTGTATTACTTGAATCTCTTAATCTCATAAATAAAAACATTTTTAGCATGCCATTTTGTTAGTAGCATTATGAGAACTCATTCACCCATAGATGTTTTTGCCAATGTTTCTCTAAGAGAGCTCATCCCATTCAAAATAATTTTGAATATATGGAAAATTTTATTTATAGTTTCATTTCCTTATATAATGAAACATTTACACTCATCCTACAACATTACATATTTATTTCTTTTCTAGTTTTACATTCCATAATGTGTAACATAAAAAATTCTATAAATATCCTATGTAATATTAAATGTAAAAAATTGACTAAAAAATTTAGGCTAATAACATGATACAAAATATTTATGATTTTATAATTTAAAATATAAGAATATATATCATTAACAATTAGTAAATTATAGTTTTACTATAGATTATTATATGATTTTACCATTAAGGTCTACTGTTAAATGCCTAATTGAAAGATGCAAGCTTCTATCCTAGCCTTCCAATAACTATTATCATTCCCATCAAAGAAGGGTGGCCTCCATGGAATCCATCCATCATTTCATCCTTGATCTATTATCTAAATTTATCATTTATGTATACTATTAAGTCTAAGATAAGTTTATAAACACAATATAATAGAAAATTGACAATGATATGATTCCAATTATTTGGTATCAAGAATAACTTTATAGAACAAATGTCTTTAAAAGGGTAGGCTCTAATGATAATTTTTTTCCTAGATGGAAAGATGGATGAGTATCAGGGGGTGTAGTTTTATTAAAATAAAAATTTAAAACAAAATTAATAAATTAAAAAAGAACACAATTGATTTTAATTTTATTTTAGATAATAAATATCCTACATATAATCTTTATAGCCATTTACTCATCAAGGGATGTGGTTCACACTAAATATACCTCAGTTTTGAAGGAGAGTGACCACTCTTTACAATGTTCCTTTCACGAAACCAAGGCACAACCAAAACCCTACCTTTTACACACATAGAGGAATAAGTAAATCACTACCTTTATAAAGTGAAAAGACACATCCTATGATCTACTTTTTTATTAGGTTGGCATAACTAAGACACAACTAAATTTTCCTAGGAATGGGTTGTACCACTGAGATAAATGTCTTTGACCTATTATAATCTGATCGACTCAAATTTAAATCAATTTCTTACCTAATTGAAATAGAAATAAAATAAACATATGCAACACAAATATTTCTTTAATTTTTATTTTTAATGTTGATACATTATCCTTACTATGCTCAGATTGATACTGAGTCACAAATTTTCAATTATAATCAGTCACTAATTTCAAGTGGTTGGGGAGGTATCATACTATAACATTTGAGTATTTCCTAACACACACACACAAAATGTTTCACTAAATTATACTGACTCTTCCTAATTAAAAATATATTTCAAAACTAGGCTAGTAATATCACTTCAGATTTAGAGCTTCTTTAATAACATATGTTGATCGTCCCTTTGATACCTTAAATAATCATTATTAGAATGTTCTCACCTCTTCAATAACTTTGAACTATAATATTTTATATTGAATATGGAACAATCAGATTTTCTCTTTGCCCCATGAACTTTAAAATTATGCTTCTCAGTATTAGATCACTAAATACCCTATATCTATAAATTTCTATCAACAATTCTAAACTTTGTGGTCTCAGTCATTATTCTTCTCTATATGAAAATTTTAGCATATTAGTATCTCTAATTCAAGTTCATGATAATATCATCATTAATAAAAAAATTATTGAAAATTCAAAATTATATAAATTTATAAAATTAATTTCCAATGAAATTCAGTTCAATAATATTATTTTAACTGTTTGTAATTCACGATCCTCTGTGAACTTTTATATGCACATGTTGGAAATGTATTTTTTTGTTTGAATTACCTTGATAATGAGAATATTTCAACATGTTCTATTGGTGAAGAAGAAGTTTCTAAATCTATTTCCATAATAAATGGATAAGTTATTTAAGGATATACTTCCATTATATATAGAAAAGAAGGAAGATGGAATTTGGAGGTGTTTCTTAAAGATATTGTTAATACGTATTGAATAAACCTTTATAATTTATGATTTTTAAACTAATATTCATAGTAAATAAGATAATTGATGATGGTGAGAGTAAAATCTACAAAAACATTTGATGGTCATTTGAGATCTAGAAAAATGAGAAGATTAAAAGACTTGATATTCAATATTAGAGGGTATAATAAAGATAGAATAAGACATCCAAGGGTTGTTGTGCATGGAAGCTAGTGGATCAAGTGTTCAAAAACACTAGGATAAAGTATTGGATGTTTTGAGAAGGTATTTAGTGAGTTTGAGATGGTTCTAATATACAATTAAATTAATCTAGAATTTTTATCACCTGTGTAAAGGTAATTTTCTGAGCTTCATAATGGTAACTGTGTTTCTAACTCTATTACATAAGCCTTATGAGCATAAATATTTTACCCTGATCATATTTTTTTGAAGTTCTTTGCATAATCCTTTAAATCACTAAATGTATTTTTTTATGAAACAAGTGTAATCCTTTGAATAAATGAGTGTAATATTTATGAAGCTCTGTGTAGGCCTTTCAGAATTTAGATTAAAGTTAATTAGATACCTATATAAAGGTAATATTCAAGACATAGTGGCTACGTAAGGATCATAAATTATAAAGGCTTCATAAAGGTAATCTTAGTCTGGTAAATTTTATATGAGGTATATAAATACTATATAAAGGTTATTCATAACCTTTGTAAGGGTTAATAGGTACCATGTATTGGTAACTTTGATAATACAAGAACTATGTAAAGGTATTTTTAATATTTCACTACCTTTATAAAGGTAATATGAAGATGCATCAAGGTAAATAAATACCTATGTAAAGGTAAATCCAATAAATCTATACCTACATAAATGAAATGTGGAGTGTGTATTGAATATTAATTCTAAACAATTTGAGAAGAAATATGATGATGTTTTTATATGGATATTTGTGGATCAATAATCATGATCAATCATGTGATCAAGATCCAAGATAAAATAAATAAAGACCATGCTGTAGTAAAGGCTATGGAAACTCAATTATATTCAAAATGGTGAATAACATATTATAGTCTATTTTTTATGTACATTTTGAGAAGAATCATGATTGAGAATAGAAAATTCATGAGAATAATACTTTAATAGAAATGTGCTAATAGTACAACTTATCTAGATCACATGAATTCATGCAAAGATGAAAATTCATGAAGGAATGAGAATATAATCAAAATTAAAAGTTTCAAATGAGTTCATGAGTTTTATAAGACTTTAGAAGGATTTTCACATGACTTCATGGGTTTCATAAGACTTAAGAAATATTTCAAATGAATTCTAGACTTAGTGAAATTTCAAGAATTCCGTTGGATGAAAAATGACGAGTTTCTAGGATATCGTATATATTTTTAATAAATATATTGATTTAGATGATGTTGTTGTTATTATATTAAGGATTAAGTATCATGATCAATCAAATGGATCATGATCCTTGATAATTTGAATCTAATCATTAAAATGAAGGTGATTATTTGATATTAAAGAAGATATAGTGAGGAGGAAGCAGAGATAATCTGCACCGTAGAAGGAAATATCCATGTTTCAATTCATGTATCTCATACACACATAGATATTTTCAAAATAATTGAAAACATGGATTTTATAGAAATAAATAGATCACATTATTTAAATATTCTATGGGATCATTAAAGCTAATTATTAAGTAAAAATTGAAGACCTTGACTCATTTTGGATGAGTGGTCTGAGAAAGTTCACATATAAGAATAATCTATTGAGATTTAAGGAGAATCAAAGTTAAAATGTTATTAAAATAAAATTTATTTAACAATTCATGTATAAATTTGTGAATACACATCTTTTAGGAAAAGAGAAGAATAATAAGATAATTCAATACTATAAAAACCCTATAGATTATTTTTTATGTTTTGAAGAAGAAGAAACCAACACATTTAGAAGAGAACCAATGTGTTGAAGAAGGAAGAGAAAAGAGAGTGACTAATATAGTTGTTACAATTCATTATATGCATTGAGTAGTTTAGGGGATAGAAGATCCGATATGATTCCAAATCATGATGAGATTTAAGGGAGGACAAGGAAAATGTGCATATAGGTGTGTTGATAAGATCCTAGTAGTTGAATACATGCTCTAAGGATCATGGATGAGTATTTTAGAACTCCATTATAGTTATAAGGACTGATCTATGAGAGATGACATAAATCAAGTATGATGTGAGTTCACATGGTATACAATGTAATCATGGTGCATGTCCATATAATGGTGTGATATTTTCTTAAGTACTTGGATGATTTCAACCTGACCCTTGCGTTATACTTTTAATGAACTTATAATAAATTCAAATTAAATTTATAATAAAATTCATGTACTTGATAAAGTTGAACACAAAAAGGATTATGTTTTCTAATAGGATTATAAACTTGTATAAACTTTGTGTGTTTTTGATCTTGTAATTTCCTACATTACATACCAAGGTGAGGTTCATATTCTCACTATGAAGATCTATACCACATAAACAAGATATAGGTTCATGATTGAATAAGGGATAATATAAGAAGAAAAGTAAACTTGACAAAAAGTGACACCTGATTCACCCTACCCTAAGGTGTCTACATGGTCCATTGGGCTCTACAAGTGTCATCAGAGCATAGGTTTGATTCTGATTGGATCTTTGATTTTTCCAATTGTTTTTATAAGTTCTAAATGAAGTGAAGATTTTAAGAATTTGAAGAAGTGACTCAGATTTATAAAATAGAATCTAGCCTTGTTATGGTCTCTATGAAGACAATAAGAAATAGGAATAATAGATGATAAATAAAATTTATAAAAATATTAAAATATATAAAGGATCAACCACTAATTTAAAATGATTATAATAATAGATGTTCATCCATTAAATCTATCATAAGTGATCCTTTTAAAGAAACAAGGCCTAAAAATAGAGAGTATAAAGAGGATAAGTATATAAAAACTATTGAAGTATTTTACTCTCAATTTTAAAGGCATGTCAAGAATATTACTATTGATGTATTCAATTATTTACATTTTTTGTGAATGAAATTATTGATGATAAAGAATAAATAGAATAAGTAGTATAAAAAACAGAGGATATACTAGGTAAAAAATTCAAAATTGAAATGTTCTTATAGACCTATTAGAAGAAAAGGAATAATCCATGAATCATTACAATAAAAATATTTTATTGATTGAATAAAAACTATGAGTTAATAATTTTTAGAAAGAGGTATAAAAAATTGTTCTTGAGGAAGTTATCCATGATTTTGAAATGCTTCACAAAACTTTAATAAATGTTAAGGATTCACAATTAGAAATAAAATATAAAAAGATAAAGGTCCTTGACCATTCTATATAAGAAGTTACCAAAAGGAATGAAGAATATATTTAAAAGAGGAAAATAGAATTAGAAAAATAGTTGATATTGACTGAGGATGGTAAGAACTACCTCAACATAATGGTTCTTGAATATGAGGTGAAAATGAAAAATATAGAATATGTAAAAACTATACCTTAAAAAATATTAAAGAGATATATATTATCCCAAACAAACTTTATATGAAAAACGTGTCTCTAAAAATATTTAAAATTATGGAAATAGATCTTTAGATCATTTGGAGAAGAATTTATATCATGCCCTTTAGAAAAGGTAATCCATTATCCTAGTAATTATATTTTCACTAATGTTATCTGATGTATAAGTGTATGTTATTAAATGGATACCAGACAAAAATGGTTGGATAAAAATGAAACTAAACCCACAAATTAATCATATGTGGATTCCAAACCATCTTAGAAGAGTGGATTCATAAAAAAATATCAAAATAAGTGTGATACTTCCCAAAACCAATAAGAGTCTATATCCGTCCAGATTGTAGATGAAGATAAAAGAAGGGTTCTGGGGCATTTTTAGTGATATTGGAAGTTTGTATATAAGGACATAAAATACTGAAACAACATTTAAATTAGAGAATATTATTAATATAAATAATTTAATGGGATTATAGTTGAATAAAAGAAAAGATATACTATTCAAAAGAAGAATTCATAGAAAAAGAACAATCTATCCACCATAAAAAATTTGAATCTCTTGATAACATTTATGATTTTTATAAGAACTATGGTAATTATTATGATGAGTGCTGTTATGTAACAATATTTTTCAAATAAAATAATGTTTCAATGAGACAACCATGAAAGATGTAAAAAAATTAAAGGAATACTGATGGGACTTCCTTGGGGGTAGAAAATAGATTAATAAAGTAAATAAAATTATTCCCAAGAAGCTGAAAAAGAAGAAAGACATATAGGATGTTAAATATACCAGAACAAAATTATTTTATTTTTCAAGTAAGTTTCACACATTAAACCACTACAAATATCCATCAAAATCAAAACTAAAAAAGCAGTCAAAATTTTGTAAAAATCAATTTATAAGAGAGGTAAGATAATTGGTTTATTTATTAACATTATAGAAAAGTAGGTAATTTAGTTTACCAAAATGGTTAATATAAATAATATTAGTGAAGAATTCAGAATATCCTTGAATTCTGAGTATGTTATAATGGAGTGCCTAATTTTTTTCCTAAACAACTTAAAATGGCTAGATAGATGAATAAAGCTAAAGTAAGTGAAAAGGATAATGGTAAATAAGTTATTCCACATGAATAAAACAAATTTAATGAAATTTTATCCAAGAAGGATGAACTTAAGGATGAATAGAATCTATTTTTAAGGTGAAATATATATATATATATATATATATATATATATATATGCAACAATGGATTTCATGACTCTTCCTCAAACTCAAGAATAAATTTTAAAGAAAAATGAAAAAAAAGAAATCACTAACAATTGAATTTTTTAATTAGAAATGGTTATAGAGCCCCATCCTTAGAAAAGAAATGTTTAAGAAGTGAAGAAGTCTATGTTTTACATATAATTTGAGAAGTTGAGATTCAAAGGGAATACAAGCATGAAGATCTCTTAAAACTTTAGAGATTCAATGAAAATATTCTCCGGGTTGAGATTAAAGTATCAACCTTATTTCTCTTATTAAAATATATTATTAAACATCCCATACTTATTACCTTTATTGTATTTATATAAGAACTACTAGGTAATTTAATGAAATAAAATTTAGTGGGGGTTGGATGAGGCTTTTTAAGAACCCAAATGGATTGAAGTTATTGTGTTTTATTTGTTTCCAATGGGTTTTTATGATGGAAAATCAATGTGAAAATTATTTAATCATAGTGTTACTACCACTGAATTATTCTTGATAATTATTTATAAGATGTAAATTATTATTATACTTGAATAGGTATTTCTTTAAATGAATAAAAAATAATTATGATGATTACAAATCTTTTCTTAATGCTGAAGACATGTTCCAATTGTATTAAGAGAATACCAATTGTTTCTAACATTTAAAGAAGATATTTTTATGATGCTGTTAATAAATAATCATTATATTTGAGTAAATTTTATAAGTAGATATCCCTTGAAGATTAATTTTTTTATAATTTTAAATAGTAAATTAAATGTTTAAAAAAATGGAATAAATTTTGAGTTTATGGATTGGAATTTATATTTTAAATTTTCATATGACATATTTGACATAGAGATGATATCTAAGTGTTAGAAAAAAAACATACCAACCATTAGAGCTAAGAAGATAGATCAACCCCACTCAAGTGGGAGGACACCTCAACCACACAGGAGAGCCAAATCATAGAGTATTAATTATGTTAGGTGTATGCATAGGTAGGATGGTGTGTGAAAATAGAGGCACATGTAGGAGATAGAGACCATACCACAGGTTGGTAGCATGGAGAAGAAAAATAGGTGGCTGGGAGTAGACCTCATTAAATTAATCCATTGAGTAAATGGTTCAATGTTTTTTTATTAATCATTGAATATCCAAATGGAAATTTTATGTGGGATTCAACTTTGTGGGGTACTATAGATCCATTTAAAAAGATATGTAAATAATATGAACTATTTTATGAGATCTCCCTAAGTTGTCCGATCTACATCAACATCGCCTACCTTTATCCATCAGAGGGTTACAGTATGTTAGATTTTTCATGATTTAATGGATAATAATTGATCCAATAATTTATTTTCATTTGGGAGGTCATGCCATAGTCTTATATTGTACATCACAAAGAGTTCAACACCATTTGAGGAAAGATTAACTACATAAAGAGCTCAGGGGTTTGTATGCGATTTATTCATGTTGAGTGAGGGATAATGCCAAGTTATTGTGTTTGGATTATGAATCCAAATGGAATCACTTAGATAATTTTAATGATGGATCTGAGTGAATTTTAATGGTGAAGCATGTCAAAGATTTTGTGAAGAAATATACATTTTTTGAATTGATTATGATGATTTTCATGGTCATATATGTTCTATAGTGGTTTTAATAGAAGAAAAGGTCATTCCACATATCAGTTGAGGTGGTGGAGTATGGAAGTGGAGTGAGTCTATAAATACACCACAACCCACCTCATTTGAAGCATGATCTGAATGAGAGTTCAATTAGAAAATAAAGAGAGAAAATAGAGAAGAAATATCCTATATTTTTATGTGTATAGTGAGATATAAAGTGATATTACAATAAACTTCCTACCACAAAAAATATTACAAAAACCATGTAGTGTCTTTTTATGCCTATATGAAGTGTTCTTCACTTAGTGTTTAGAGAAAATAAGAAGAAAGATATAAATTTTTGAGTTGCATGAAGAAGAATAAACACTACATAATATATTTTGAGATATTCACATGTAGTGTGTATATTTTTTGATTGTTAAATGGTGGTGTTTCATGAAGTGATATAGTACCACAAACTATTGTTTTTTGAGAAGAATAAAGTATACAAAAAGCTATCCTAAGCTTTGAGAAGGTACCATGCATGATACATTCAGTAGAAACATTTGAGAACTGAATGAGTTACATAAACTTGTACTGTTACATGAAATGATTAATAATTAATTTATAATAAGGATACATATAGTGGAATAAGAAACTTGAATATGTAGAGAATAAGTAAGAATAAATAATGAAAATGAATTTGTGCATGTTTGATGTTGGAAAATAATAGTGAAGAAGAATTGATAATACCATGAATAAAATTAAGTACATGCATTATACATACATGGAATGATAAAAATAGCATGAAAATTATTTACATGAGTATTGACTATGTTGAATTTGGAATCATTATCTTCCATTTATTCAGATAGTTGTGATAGTGGAAAACTTACATCATGTTGATGAATCTTTAGTTGTTTATTCTAAAATTACAATGATCTGAAGTATAAGTGATATCTTATACTCATTCAGAAGAGTACTGGGCTGAATTTTATATAATTTTTTATATATTTAGTTGAATTAAAATATTTTTAGTGAAAATGAGAAAGTGTAAAATCATCTTATCACAGTGGCTTGAAGAGGAAGATCATTTTCATTTTGTAGTGGCAGTTTGAAGTTTTTGTGATCTTTTTCATTTTGTTTTGTGTTTTGGTAGTGTGAAATGGTGGGATTCCAGTATAAAAAACACTATTGGAATGCTAGTATAATTTGGTAAGTGGTTGATACCTACTCATAATGGTTTTATGGTGATTCATGACCAACCCACTTATAATTTCTAATTGATTTTTAATAAAGAATATATGTCTTAGATAATCTCGAACATAACAAGGATATAGTCAGCCACATTAGGGGAGGAAACTATAAAATCACTATGTGTGGTGATTCATTTATTTGATATTATGAATGGGTTATAATTTTTTTGTTAACAGAGAAGATATATTCATAATAATAGACACAAAGTTTCAAATTTAAAATGGGGAAAAAAGTGAAAGAAAAGAAATCAGAAAAACTAGCGCACCCTGATTCACCCCCCTCTAAGTGTATATGTTCGATTATCTAGGAATTTTAATTGGTATCAGAGTGTAAGGTTCCACTTATGATTGGATCTATCTTACTATCCCAACTTATTGTATCAAAGATATATAAACTGAAAATTTGAATTTGGATAAGTATTAGAGTTTTATTTGATGAACAATTTAGTTCCCATCACTATCAGTACCAATAAGGTTGTTTCTACAAAAACCTTGAAGAACATATAGAAGAAAGAGTAGATGAAGTAGAGAAATAGTTTGAATAAGAAAATGGATACACTAAAAATCAAATGCATTCAGAGTGGTCTTCTATTACTAGTATCTGTTAAATCTGTTGATAATAATCCTTTCAATGATTTTGATTCAAGCTGCGATGAAGAAGGTTTTATTGAACCATCATTGTTTTTTATTAATAAGTTAAAGAATATACAAATAAGGTTTTTATCAAGGTTTTCCCTAATAGATATTCATTTATTAGGGGACTTGAAGTTCCTAAAAATATGAGAACCGCTGAGAATGGGGGGGGGGGGTTGAATATATGGTGATATTTTAAAAATTTTCCATTGAAATTAACCCTTAAAACTTGTTAGATTTTCTATAAATTTCAAAATTATATATCAACCACCCAAATATTTGATGTTTGGAAAGTAAATTAGGTCAAAAAATATTTATAATGTTTTACCCTAGTCTGGGTGACTTAGTCCTTTTCATGGAGACTACCGTCGATCCACATAAATTCACTATGATATGAAGTGAATATAGTCAATACAACTCCCATTATGCTCCTTATATCTAATTATAAGTAATTATACCTTCTCTTATAATTTCAAAAGTTTAATTATAATTAAGAGAAAAAATATTTTAAGAAAGTTTTCTTGAAGGATAATAAAATGTTTTTATAGAAATACTCCATTTGGTACAATCTCTATATGGAATGACTCCATTCAATAAACCTTTGCCTTCATTCGGTGTGGTTCCATGCAGTATAATTTTTTTTGGTCTATTTATTATAATTATTTCCAGCACACCTCTTCTTCAACTAGAAGAACCCTTGGTTAGAAACTAACAGTTCTATTCTAAAAATATATTTAGCACTTTAACTCTCTTTATCACACATAAACAGTGTAAAAATGTACTATACTTTTACCCCCTTATATAGGTGCATTTCCATTATAAATCATAAAAAAAAAAAATTTCTCATAGTTTTTCTCAACTCAACATTAATGGACACCTCTAAAACCACATGGAACATTCTTGACGATTCTTGAAAAATTAGCCTTTCAATTTTTTTTAATACTCTACCTTTCTTCAATTTTTTTGAAAAATTAGAAAGACTAAATAATATTGAAGAAAAAATTATAATCATCATTCTTAAGGACTTTATAATGATTTTTAAACCTTATTAGAACTGCATCTAATAAAATTCTATCTAACTTCTTCACAAAAACTTTTCTATCTATTGATGTTCTGTGTGACTCTCCTCCATTTGATCTTCATCATCCGATTAACTCGATCTGGTATAAAAAACATTCCTCTATCATGTTCTATTTATATTCCTTCTATTTCTAGGGGAATTCATATAATTTCATCTGTAATGATCTATATGATGAGTTTACATGTCTACATCCAGCCATCAAGAATCCGCTAAAAACTCAAATAAGTCTTAGTTAAAAAAATGAGTCTGATTTAAATTCATATAATCATCAATATAATGGAATCATATTTATAGGTATGATGCTCCTCTGTATGATGTATCTTTGATCTATCAACTTGTTCTACAAAAAGCATCCTATAAATTTCATAGATCATCAACTTTTTTGTCCAATGTACTTCCTTTTTCCAAATCTAGTTCAAATACTCATCTCTTTCTATCTGAACACCTTATACTTACTTCCTACAAATTTATAGTCCCATGGAATTTGAATATGTATATCTGTTGGAACCTAGTTTGGAAACATTGAAAACTTCACTCTATCCAGTGAACCTCATACATCACTATCTAATGTAACCTTTTACCCATTTTTCTGATGATTTTTAGATAATTCTTCATCTTCTAGGGTAATAATATATTTTTCCAATTATCCTTTTTCCTTTGAAAAATTCATAGATTAAACTTCGTTCAGTAGGGCATTCATGAATTCATATCTTTTAATTTTGTATATATTAAAACACTATAACTTTATATATTTATCTTTTTAAAAATTGTCTGTACATAAAAATCAAGTGCCTCTATCCAATAGACTCTTTCTTTTTGACTTCATAATACCCTTTTCGATCATCAGCTGGTCTTTCATCACTTAATTTCTTGAAATTCTCATTACCACAACACAAAATTTATACAACCACAAATCTATATGTTTCCAAAAACCAACTTATTCCTATTTTTAAAAACTCATACAAACTCAAAAAGAATCAGGATTATCTTCATGATTTTTAGAACTTGAAGATCAGTGAAGTATAATATAACTTCATAAGGAAACTTTATTGACTTGGTAATATAATTTTTCTAAACACATTCAGCGACAATACATAAGTAAAATTTCTTAATAAACTAAAGTAACTTCATTCTTACCAGAAATACAAAGACATTCACAAATAAGATTTTAACAAAAAATAAAGAACTAATTACAAAAAACACAATGGATATTTAATATAGTGTGATGGATTTTTTATCAACATTATCAATATTCTCAATAAATATTTTCTAAAAATTTTATCAAACCATATCCATTATCATAGATATTGTCATGACACAAAAATTCTATACAATTATTTTTTGGAAGGAATTACATAACTCAGTGGAAAGAAATTTTATGTCCATGAAATCATAAAATCCCCCTAAAAAATTCAACAACTATTTTCTTAACTTTTTTCAAACCAAAACCTTTTTTATAGATAGGGTCCTAAATCTTCATTTCCAAATGAATAATTTTTTTTAATGGGATTTCATCTCTCAATGAAAAGTAAATTTATATCCATAATAATATGTAACGGTACTAGGGTATGCAGTGGAAGCTGGTGGAACGGGGATTTTAAATTTTTCATTACTGGAGGGACAAAAATATGTCTTATATGATTATATGATCCCCATTATAGGTTTGAATATCTATCATGAATTTTTAAAAGAAAAAAAAGAAATAATTGAGTACCTATTTCAATTTGGTGGTGTGTTTGACTGAAGCGTGTCTATGATGATTTTTACTTAAAGGATCCAAGATCAAAACCCCCTAGATTATCCACACACACTCTAATAATCTATGAAGATAGAGATAATTGAATTCTAGGTTTTAGCATAAAGCTCTGATGATTCCTTTAATATCGCAACGATCACCTCGATCTCATCCCTTTGATCCACAAAGGCCTTATTAGATCGAATGATCAGATGAAGAATTTATCTCTATAATATATGGGAGGGTATAGAGGCTCTAATTCCATTGTAATGAATCATCATGAATTGAGTCTCTCTCTTATAATTATATAGTGGGAGGCTCAAATACCCACAAAGGCTTCCCCAACCCCAAAAAATAAAATCCCCCACAAAATAAGTAGTAAATGAAATGTTATGACATACTAGCTACATCATAATGGAATTTATATTTTTATCACATAATTTTAATATATAATAAATATATTATATGATAAAACCCAAGTCATTAACTTGGCTCATAAGTCCTGCAAATATTAAATGAAACTTGAATATTAAAATAATATTCATTCATGTAATATTTTTTCTATATTCACTTAATAACCTCTGAATATATTTAATAAATAAATTCAACCCAATTATTATATACTTTAAGATTAATGAATTTATTTATTCATTGGTGATCATTAATACCTGGACAACTCTCAGACCCTATTGTGGGGCCCACCATGTCATATATACCCATTTATCTGAATATGGAAGATTCTTGAATATGCTCTTTTATATGACTCTTTTGGTGCTTATCTCGATAGTAGTGAATACTCTTCATAAACCTAGAGTGGAGACTTGAAACCCATCAAGGCCCCTAAAGAGATAAGGAAAAGACATAGCAATGAAAACCTTTCCTATGAACATCCACCATGTAATATATTCTCTTTTTCTCATGATATCTCATAAAATAGTATGCACACTAGTGTCATCATCAATTATTTATTTTTTACTTATTGATGTAACTGGACAAACTTACTGTTGAATATATTTTCCAAGGAATTATGATGGTACTACCATCCTAATCAACTAGGCTTGATATATCAATTCCTCAAATCATAAGCAACAAATTCTATCTTAAGAATTCAACCAATGCCATAACACCAATGACACACCCAACAAAAGAAACCTCACCATGAATTTAACGTCATGTTTTTTTACTTGCATCAAAGTAAAAGATTAAATGGTACACAATAATAATGATCTCAATTCAGGAGACCAATAAAAATATTTAGATATAGGAACAATCAATGACACTTGAAACATGTGGTGTTCATGTTGGCGGGTATGTCCTCATGATCTCACCTACTAGAGATCATTAAGTACGAACTTCATGAGAGGAAGTCTTAATGATTATGATCCCCCAACACTAGATAATTATGCATAAAATATGTTCGGTTAGCATGATGTATCTATACCATAGTAAATATATTTAATATTAATTTCATATCTTCTTAAGGTTCTAATTATATCTTTAGAATTGTTATAACCTTTTGATTTGACAAATAATCTATAGACATACCATTTAAATAGTGTACACATGAATATCAATACTATAATGGTATGCGTACATCATGCATAACTTACTATATACATGGTATAGTAATCAAAAATATTGTTTAGTTGGGTCTAGTAAACCAACTTTTACAACACTACCACCTTCACTAGATACGACTTACTAACTATCCTTGTTATCTCTCACATGATAAGATCATATTTATACTGTGTTAAAGATTTTTTTCACGGGCCCAATACATCTCTAACGTGTGGTTATTTTACTATCTTCAACCTCACCTTCTTGAGTAAGACTTCTCAAGATACGTAAACACCAAGTATATACCCTTTTTTCCACTATAAAAACTCAAACAAATAATTGTGTATTTTACACTACTTCTTTAACTAGATTAGAATCCATAGAACACTCCATATTTGTAGACATGGATACCACTAGGTTGAATGATCCTATATTTATCATTAAATTATCCTAGATGTGATATTAGATCATATTGATCTATAAGTAGACCACTTTTTGTCCCCTTATTACTAGTATCTCTTCTTCAATACATACCAGGTACATATCCCTTGTACTTATTAAAGTACACCTGGATAGTTCTGACTACTTCCCATGTGGTTCTCTTGGACATAACTAATATTTTCCTACCATTATATTTATGTTGGTAGTATCATTTCTTATACATATAATGTAATATGTGATTTATCCTTTTCATAATCATATTAAATTCAACTCACCATAATAATCTCCTTCTATGTACCGTACATGTCTACTTAGAGAGATTTATTCCATATAACATTAGTAACAATTATTTCTCAAATTATTATAACTTTTATTTTTTAATAACTTTATTAGTATATGTACTATTGAATTGGTCTAAGAAACTTTTAGATCTACCTTAGGAGACCCATTTCCCTAGAACTATAGTTTCTACTTTAAGTCAATCTTTTTAGAGTTTCTTTCATTCAATTCTTGACTAACTGTAAGACCAATAGTTGTTTTCCATTTTCTACCGAACATATTATAGTTGGAAAACCATGGAGTTCCCACTTTTAAATTACAAAAACATGTAAAAAATTAATTCCAAATGAATATTCAATGATCTAGTTTCTCACTTTAATCATAAACTAGATTTTAGTAACATGCACCCCTTATTGGAATTCTATGGTGTCACCATCCATTTATGGTTGCGTCGTATAGATAACTTCCACGATTGGTGTCCTTGAAGTCCAATTCTCAATAAAATGATCTTAAAAGTTATCTATGAAAAGTAAAATTCTAATGGATTTTGGAATAATGAATTTGTATAAAAAATCAAGCCTTATTGGTACTATACTTGTACCACCCATGCAATAACTCACTCGAATACCCAGTCCAGAATTCAAAATAATAAAACCATAAAATTTGATACATAGAATCCATTATTAAATTTCATTTGATCTTGCCAATTTTAGATAATTTCAATAAAATTATTACTCGTAGGAATTATTAATCTCAATGAATAGTGTATCACCATCCATGATGAATATAAAACCATTACCATGGTTTTATCCTTCCTACGTAGTATGTGTGATATGGAAAATTTGTATATGCCATTTGGATATATTTAATTAATGATAAAAATTATTTTATTTGATTTTATACTGGATTTTAATGTGTTTTCATAGGAATTAAGAATTTTAGAATCAAATACAGACATGTTGAATAATTATAATAATGGTTAATACACTTCATGAATCTAACATACACCACATGTACCCCTCAAATATGCAAAAATCAAAGCCATGAATACCAAATATAGGGTGTGAACCAAGTAAATGACATGTATCCTAATTACATGTTGTGACTGATTCTAAGTCCATATATGAAGATTACAAGGCATGAACTCATTACACGACATGAGAAGTTCGAAACATAGTTACCACTGAAGAGTTAAGATGAAAAATCTATGAAGATTGAAAATATTTAGAGAATTTGGTGGATATGTAGTGCATGATTTGAAAACTAGATACATGTCATGTATGTGTCAAAGTATAAGCCACATAAATCATGTTCACAATGTGAATAATATACATATCGTAAACTGATCGAGCTCAATGTATATACAGTACCTCCGATGTGAAATGATATCGATCAAAGCTAGAAAATATTTTATTCAATCCTTTGATTGTTCTCCATTTTTGTTATGTTTTCAATTCTTCTATCTATGATACTTTATTTTATTATTATACACATTCCAATTCTTCCAATTTCAATTAAATTCCATGTTTTTTGATTATTATTATTCCAACATTCTATTTCCTATCTTATAGTCCCTGCAACTTCGATTACTGCTACATTGTTCATTGTTTATTCATCCATGTTAGTATTTAATTACCTTTTTTCATGATTTTAATCATGAATATATCTCATTTATATCAATTATTTGATATTCTATTCATGTTTCCATCTATTTCTTTATTTTTATTCAATCCCATCATGAAAAACTAATATTCTTAGGGTTAGGGGTTGAGAGTAGGGGTGTCTTGAACCTAATGAATATCTAAAATAAAAATAGGGTAACCCTATGGATAGTAACCATGTTTAATTTTTTTTCAATATTATTCTTTTACACTATCCCTAAACACCAGAGGTGAAAATTGAATGACCATGAACTAGTTGGAAAAGATTAAGTTAGGACTAATATCCTATAATTTTTTCTGCTTAGAATACAAGATTATTGTGCTTAGGTTTTAAATTAATCTAGACTAAAGAATCTTTACTAGCTTAGGTTGATCTAATTTGTTGTACCAATAACAATTTGTGTCTTTAGAACCACTTTGAATCCTACTCCATAGGTCCATCCCAAGTTTTATTTAGGATTACCCTTTGAGTTTACCCTAAAATCAACCCCAAAACCTTCCCTAAATCTATTTAAGAACCAATATACTTAGTTTTAATCAATACAAATAAAATAGAGTAAACCATAGGAATCTACTAAAAGGTTATAACCTCTGGTTTGCTTGTCTAACAAGATTTCTTTGTGGGTTCTACCCAAGATTTCCACTTAATATGCCTTAGTAGATAGGTGTAGTTTGGGAAAATAAATTAGTAATATGATCAATGTCTAGTGGAATCAATAATTCCTTATGAGTGCACTAAATTTTGGAACTGTTTCTAGGGAATGTTTTTCTTAGGTAGATTGGCATGAAATGTAGACCTTGGATTACCCCACCCCATTCCCCTTTCTTCTATTTTCCCTCATTTTTGAAATTTTTATATTTTTTTTTCTTATGTACTAGAACCTATATTTGATTATTTTTATGTTAGTGCATGCGCTAGGGTCCCCTGACTCAGTCAAGGAGCCTAGACGCATAGGAAATACTTCTTTTAGATCCGGATATCGATAGATAAATTACTTTATGCTGACATTTTAAATGGTTGGGTGTAATGATCTTTCAGCGCCCCATCTTCAAAATGATAAATATGTGCCACCTAAACTTCAGGTCGAGAAACCAACACTATAGGAGTTCACCATAATAGAATATGAATTTCCAACTGTCAGTGGTGATGTTCCCAATATTTTGCGCCAAACTATTCAAGAAAAAACTTTTAAAACAAAACTCGGACTCATTCATATGATCTAGAACATGGGGAAATTCACTGGACTTCAATGTAAAGACCCCCATAAACAAATTTCTAATTTTCTTGAGGTTTGAAATACCTTTCACAACTAAGGTGTATCATTATATTTTATAATATTGAGATTTTTCCTATTCTACTTGCATGAAAGAGCCAAAGACTGGATAAAAGTCAAGCTCCCAAGTCCATCATGGATTGGGATGATTTAGCCAAGAGATTCCTTGATAAAAACTTCCCACCAATCTGAACCTAGAAACTAATAAATGAAATTAAAAATTTTAACTAGGTGAATGAATAATTAAAATGGTACACAAGACATAGATTTAATTAGCTTACCTGCAAGTGCCCACGTCAGGAGCTAGACATGTGACTTTAATTTCAAGCATTCTACCAGGAACTCCAGCTTACTTTCCATTCAATTCTGGACATTTTTGAAGAAGGTGGGATTATTCTAAAGACCCCATAAGTTGGAAGATACATTATAGATGAGGTTTCACACAATGTCAGTCCATGGAATAGTGATAAAGGATTTCTCCATTGTGGAATCCATTTTGTTGAGGATACTACCTTCCTAGAAGCCTAAAGGGAAACCCTTACCAAAAACCTATAATATTTTCAACTGCCTGCTACTCCACTATCGCCACCTCCTACTATTTTTATGTAGGTCCAATATTACATGTTGTGTATGGGTCCACACCCATACCAAGACTACAAGATATGTATAGAGGAATCTTAAGTCCAAGATTATAATTACATCAATTATAATCAACAAAATCAGCAATACTAGTAACCCCAAAAGTGTCAACAACAATACTACCAGTAGTGGCTAGCTCAATAACCACAAAAAAAAACTAAGGTTATTACCAGTAGAGGAGTGGAAAAGTTCCACCACAAAGTTAGGGACCACTTGTTTACCCACCTCAAGTTCCAACTCCTCGTCCAAATCAACAATTCTAACAAACTTTTACTAGATCTCAACAATTTATGAAAGCTCAACAATATCAATTACAACGAACTCCGCTAAGACCACCACAACAAGACCAACCTCTCCAATAAAATCCTGAAAACCTGTTCACTTCCTTCATGTAGAAAAAATACCAAAGGATGAAAACTAAAGAGTCTGAAATGAAAATCTATAAGTTTTCCCTACACAACATTGAGAATCACATGGGAAAAATATCTAATACTTTATCTAATTAACTACAAGGTACTTTTCCTTGTATTACCATATCTCATACGAGGGAGGAGGGTAAATCTATAGTTATCAGGAGTGGAAAGATGCTGGACTTTAAGAAGTTGTGATTCGGTGAGAAAAAGAAGTTATAATAATATGATAGAGTTGTTCAGGAGAAAACTATAGAAGTAGAACCAAATAAGAAAGCTCTAGTTAAGTATAAACCTGAAAAGAAAAATGTCTATGTGGAAATAAAACAATAAAATCCACCTATCCCATTTACTCAGAGGCTAAAACAAGCTATGAAAGAGGGAAATATAAAAAAGTTATTGATATGTTTAAACGCCTTCATATACACATTCCCTTTGTTGAGGAAATTACTGATGTTCATACTTATGTAAAAATCTTTAAATACTTTCTATCATGTAAAAGTAAGATGGAGGAATTAAGATTCATATCCCTAAATAAATAATTCTTCATAGTTGTTCAGCTGAAGCTACCTCAAAAATTGTTATACCCTCGAGGTTTCTCAATTACCTATACTATAGGGACATGAAATTTTGAAATATCCTTGTGAGATCTAGGCACAAGCATAAATCTCATTAACATGAGTGTCTTCAACAATCTTGGGATTAGAGAATTAAAACCAATAAGAGTGGCACTCTATCTTGATGACTGTTCAGTTAATCACCCCCATAGATTACTAGAGGACGTCTTAGTAAAAGTTGGAAAAATCATTTTCCCTGCAGATTCCCTCATCTTATACATGGAGGAAGAAGGATATATTCCACTTATTTTAGGGAGAAAATTTATTTCCACTAGGAAGGAGATGATTTATGTTAACCAATAAAGATTAATATTTAGATTTAGTGAAGAACAAGTTGTATTTGATTTGGTGAAGGCCTCTAAGAAAAGCGTTGAGGCATTGAAATCTCAAACCACATCTCTTACTAATAAAAAGATGATAAAATGACTAGTAAGGATGTAATAAATACCATAACTTCTATTGAAAATGGATCCAATACACACAATAACTAAAATTACATTTCACTTCTAAAAAGGAATGTCATCCCATATTTTGTCCCCTTTATTTTTGAGAACCGTTCTATAAGGGGTGTCTCTTCACATTTGAAGTCATATGGATGGGATCATGTCTAGCTCTAGAAAGTAAATAAATAAATGATTGGGAGGAACCTTAGGTTAGGATAGATTAGATTTTATAAAAATTAGGGAAGTCTATGTATATTGGAGATGATTATCTTTCAAATATTTTAATTTTCAAAATTTAGAATTAAAAAAACATAAAATTCACATCATATATCACATTTACACAACATAAAAATTTCAGGGTGTTAAAAATTAAATCCCACATTTAAAACATATAGGATAATTATTAAAAACAAAGAAACCTAGGTTCAAGATCAACCCCCTCCATTGTTCCCTCTCCCATGTGACCACCTCTTGACCTCCTTCCTCCCTCACTATTGGCTCCCCCACCCACCTCCCCTCCTCTACTCTGCTTCCACTTGATCCTACCATTACAACCATCAGATCCTATCCATTTTTTTGCTTCCTTTGGAAATGTCCCACCCCAAAATAATGTCCCAGGGTGATGATCCATGACCGACCAAGTGCCAAAGAGTTTCATAGCCTCCACTACCCGCTGAGCCACCCACCCCATCCTCTACTTTGGCTTCTACCACCTCACCTCCTTTAAAGGTTCCCCTGCTCATACCCCATCCCAGGATCATTTTACCTTTATTAATCCACCCGCTTACCCATCTACCCCACACAAAACATCTTCTAACACCATCTTCTAACACCATTTCACCACCACCTTCCACCAAATATTCCCCGCCTACCACATCTGTACCCACACCACCCATTCCATCACACATATGGCCCATTTTCTAGTTTATTTTGGAAAACCAACACCATATTTTCTTCCACCTACGCATTCACTTCATTACACCATCCCTTTTCACCACACCTACCCCTCCACGAGTCCCTTCATCTTCCCACCTAGTCCAAGCTATTGCTCCCGATTCAACATATTTCCCCACACCCACTCCTTTCCCATCCGATATGCCTTCCAAGCTTATCGACCCTACTTCCCAATAGGTGTATCTTATGGAGAAATCATGAAATGGGAAGGTAAACACCCTCATATATTTCTCAGATTTCCCTCGATCAATATAGCTTCCAAACACATGGCATCAACATGAATCACCACTTTCCCCTGTCCATCCTTGACTATGAATGCTTCCAGCACCACGACACCCACCATGATAGTAGATTCACTATACCTTGCATCCATAGATGACATTGATATGATGGTACACCTATAGGAACTAACTATTTGGGAGGGGAAGCCGGATGTGGGTAGTGGAGACAAAGTCTATATAGTCTATTTATGTCTCGATTCCGTCCACTATCTTACTTTGTCTAGGTGTCCTTGTTTTGAATTCCCGTTGTATCTCCCTTTCACTATTGTATAATTTCTTATATAAATTGATGAGATATAGTTTTTTATTCACTTTTTGGTTGACTTATTTTCAATTAATTACTATGATAATTTGTCAATGTATATCTCTTTTCACTACTAAAAATAAGGCCTTTAACAACACTACATTTGTTTCTTGTCATCCTACAAAAGTGCTGACTACCGAAGCACGGTTAAATGACCTAGGCATTTATCAACTCTATAAAATCACAGATAAAATAGTCCTTTATCTTTGCTTTTAGTGAGTGATAAAAAAGCAATGATAATAGACCCCTTTTATCTTTTCTAAATAAAATCACTCATAAAGGTCCCTTTATCAGTGCTTTTAAAATCACTGATAAAGGGTTCCTTTATCAACACTAAAAAAGAACTGGTAAATATACCCTTTATTAGAACTTTTAGATGCACTAAAAAGGGATACCTTTATCACCACATTTATTAGAAATGATAAAGGGATACTAGCACATGAGCATAATCATGGTTGGTGAGGACTCGATAGGTGCATCCAAGAGACCCGAGATCAAATCTAGGTGGAGGCGTATTTCCAGGTTACTGTTGAAGGTCCCGGGCGCAGCATAAGATTGTGGGTGGATGTGACCACTTGACTTTTTTTCATTAGCAATGATCAATCGGGGATGAATACGACGATAAATTCCGGACTCCATGAATCAAATAATAGAAATAGATAAAGAAGAAGAATAGTCCCAGAACCACAAAGGATGATCACCATAGGTTGATTATAATTAATTTAATTAATTGACTAGAAGTACCTTTTATGGTGTTCTTTCTTCATTGATATTTATGATCACATTCCGATGTGATTCATCATTTCATTACAGAAGACAAGTGTAGACCTCCTCTAGTGGTGATCCACACATGCACCACGTATCTTTGGACATCACCAAAGGAATCTCTAGGTGATAGCATGGAGAAGCCTTTGCTTGCATTGTCAGCCTTAGATCGCCTTGATCCGATGGAGGAGGATCTCTCTCAGTATTGAGAGCGTTCTTGGAGGAAGGAGTTCTTTCAGCCTTGAGAGAATTCTCTTGAATTGTTGTGCACAACTATTATAGAAAAGTGTTGGTGTTGTGAGGATATTTATAATCGGGTTTGAGGTTATAGAGTTATGAAAATAAATAAACGCGTTACACATTTTATTTATTCCATTAACTATTATTGAAAACCCCCATGTTGAATCATTAATTCATTGACATGCGCCCACATAGATTATTATAAATATCATTTAATAAAACAATATTATTTCCTCAAAATCCCGACTAGAAAAACTACACGGCCTGTAATCATTAATACACGGCGTGTACTCGTTTTTCATTTCCTTTCCAAAATGAAAACTACACAGCGTGTACATTCAATGTACACGAGGTGTATATCTTTTTTTTTTCATTTTATTCTTCCTACAACATTAAAACTATTTAAGCTTCCTTGAATAATTATTAGACCACATATGAGAATAATCTTTATTCTACTTGAGATACTTGGATACACTTAGTGTGTGACCCTCTAGGCCTCTTTCTCGTTGGCATTAGGCGGGCTTGCCTAAAGTCCAAGATTACTGTCTTGCAATGGGTCAAGACACCCAAGAGAAAGAAGTTGATTCCATATTGATGTGTCATATCATACGAAAACTTACCGTGTAATTTAATCACTTTATCTCAATATATCATCAAGCAGGTTTCATGGCAGTGTCATAAACCTATATGCTTATTATGTCATTCTTTGAAAACCAAAAATAAACTCGTCGTGACACCATTGCAATGGAGTTTGGGCAAAGTTCAATTTAAATCAAAGGGCCTGATATATCTACTTCCATAAATATGGAAGAGACAAGTCCTTCCTCGACTTATCCATTAACAACATGTCATTTATGACACACCCAACATACCCTACTTCCCACCAACTATATTCGTGATGGTTTTCATCTACAAATCTAAGTGCGCGAGTCATGACATGAGTTAATGATAATCTTCCAGTCTAAGGACCATTACAAACGCTCGTAGATAGCAATGCACGATGACACCAAGACATGCAGAATTACTATTGGTGAGTTTGTTCTCATAATCTCCCATCTTAGAGATTACCAAGTGCGAACTCCATGAGAGAGAGTCTAATCTTCTCATGAGTACTCGAACATGATGGTCTGTATACTATGTGTCCTATCATAGTATGTCATCCAATCGTAGAACTTTATTTAAGATTATTGTTATAGCATTTCAAGGTTCTCATCATAGCGGGGATATGTCATGACCTTATTAATGGAACAAATATTTCAGGACATTATTATATTATAGTCATTCAGAACAATGAACAATATATAATAAGTGTACGTTCATTTAATAAAATAATAAACAGTTGGTTCTTAGGACACCAACTCTAACAAACTCCCACTTGGACTAGAGCCAACTGCCTACGAATTTTAGTTCTCTAGACCTCAAAAGATGATCATGTTTCTGCTAAGTCAAAGCTTTAGTCAAGTGGTCTGCCACGTTGTCTTCTGTGGAAATACTACTCACTGCAACTTCACCTCTATGAGAAAAATCCCTCAAGAGATGATACTTCTGAAGTATGTTCTTTGTCCACTGATGTGACCTTGGATCTTTTTCAAGTGCCACCACTGTAGTATTATCACAATAGAGTGTGACAGGATCTTTACTGCTAGGTACTACATCCAGCTCTTGGTCAAAGATTTTCATCCATACTGCTTCTTTAGCTGCCTCAGAAGCTATGATATACTCGGACTCTGTTGTAGAATCTGTGACCACACCTTGCTTTGATCTCTTCCATCTCACTGCAACTCCATTCAAAATGAATATGTATCAAGTATGTGACTCCATGTCATTATGATTAGTCTGGAAACTAGCTTCTACATATCCTTTGATGACTAATTCATATTCTCCTCCCTAAACCAGGAACATATCCTTAGTACACCTTAGATACTTAAGGATAGTCTTGAATTCCATCCAATGGAAGTCTCATGGATCAGATTAATATCTTCCTACCACACTTAATGTGTAAGAAACATATAGCCTTGTACAAAGCATATCATACATGACTGACCCAATCACGGATGTGTAAGGGATCCTTGCCATTTTCTTTCTTTCCTCATGTGTCCGAGGACACATTTTCTTGGAAAGGTGAATGCCATGTGACACTAGCAACAATACCCTCTTGGACTGTTCCATACTGAATCTCTTCAGTATCTTGTCTATGTATGTAATTTGACTCAGGACCAGCATTCTCTTGGATTTATCGTGATGGATCTTGATCCCAATAATATAAGCTGCCTCTCCCAAGTCTTTCATAGAGAATCATTTATCTAACCATGCCTTAACTGACTGTAAGACAGGTACTTCGTTTCCAATTAGTAATATGTCATCAACATATACTATTAGGAAAACGACTTCACTTCCTCTAAACCTTTTGTAGACACAAGTCTTACATTCATTATTAACAAAGACAAATTCTGTTACGGCATAATCAAAACAAATGTTCCATGACCTCAATTCTTGATTTAATCCATAAATAGATTTCTACAACTTGCATACCTTGTTGGAATCCTTTAGAGTCACAAACCCTTTAGGTTGTGTCATGTAGACATCTTCCTGGAGGTTCCCATTAAGGAATGCTGTTTTGAAATCCATTTTTCAAATTTCATAGTCATGGTAAGCAGAAATGGACAATAGGATTCTGATGGATTTCAACACCGCAATCGGTGAAAAGGTTTCATCATAGTCAATTCCTTGACACTGTCTAAAACCTTTTGCAACCAGTCGTACCTTATAGGTGCTGACTAGTCCATCCATGTCTAGTTTCTTATTGAATACCCATTTATTACCAACATGCTTTACATCAACTGGAGGATCTACCAAAATCCTGTCTTGGTTTTGGTACATGGAATCCATTTCAGAATTCATGACTTCTTACCATTGGGAAACATTTGTGCCTTCAACTGCTTCCTTATAGGTAAGAGGATCATCATTGTCAACCAATAATGAGTCACCATCCTTGGGGAAAATAAAACCATATCATTCTGGTTCTCTTACCTCTCTCATGCTCCTACACATTTCTTGTGTCTCTGGAACATATTGCTCTTCCATAGGGATTTGTGGAATCGGTTCTTGTACCAACTCTTGTGTATCTTGAGCCTCAACTTCATCGAAGTCTATCTTTCTCCCACTATCTCTTTTGGATATGTTCTCCCTCCCAAGGAATATGGCGCGTCTTTCCACTATAACCTTTTTATCTAAGCGGTTGTATAGGTAATATCACCTTGTTTCCTTGGGATATCCTATAAAGGTACACTTTGTGCCTCAGGGTGCAAGTTTGTTACCTGAAGAGGCCTTAAAAAATGTTTCACTTGCATCCACTCCATAACTCGTATGAAATACCATTTATCGATGTAGTTGGTACTTGGTTTTGTATGTGTGCTGCTGTTTGTAATGCATATACCCAAAAGGATAATGTAAGACTCACATGACTCATCATTGATCTCACCAAGTCTAAGAGGGTGCGGTTCCTCCTTTCACTTACACCATTCCACTAAGGCATGTAAGGAGTAGTGTGTTGATATAGAATCCCAAACTCCCATAAGAAATCAATGATATATTGGTTAAGATATTATCCTCCTCTATCTAAGAGGAGTTTCTTAATCTTCTTACCAAGCTGGTTCTCAATTTCATTATTGTATTCTTTGAACTGATCAAAATAATCTAACTTATACCTCATTAAGTAAATATATCCATATCTACTATAATCATCAGTAAAAGTTATGAAGTACAAGAACCCAACCCTTGCTTCAACTGGAAATGGTCCACACACATATGTGTGAAATAATTCTAGAAGATCTTTATCTTTTTCACCTTTCCCACTAAATGGGGCTTTGGTCATTTTTCCTTATAGACACGCATGACATACACCAAGTGGTTTTAGTTCAAAAGAATCTAAATACCCATCTTGATGTAATTTTGTCAAACGTTTCTCATTGACATGACCTAGCCGGTGATGCCAAAGTTGGGTGTGGTATGTGTCATGTGATTTAACTTTTTCATCGATTTCCATTACTTGGTTTGTGTATTCTAACACATAAATGCTGTTATATAAATGTGCCCTACCAAAACAAATGCTATCTTTATAAAAGTAGCAACATTATTTTCCAAACATGAAGATGAATCCATCAGTATATAATCTGGATACTGAATTAATGTTTTTGGTTACAAAGGGTACATAATAAAATCCTTTTAATACCAAGACCATCCTAGTAGGCAATGTGAGGTGGTCATCTCCGACAGCTACAACAGCGAGTCTGGCTTCGCTGGTTGCTCACATATCCACCTCACCTCGATCAATCTTTCTGAATCTACTTGGTTCCTGTATTTGGATACAGATGTGAGAACCACAAGAATTATCAAATACCCAATTTGTATAAATAGATAGATTACATTTGATAAAAAACGCACATGAAGCTTCCCCTGGCTTCCTTAGCTGGGTGTAGTTTTTATTCTAGTGGCCCTTTATGCCACATGTGAAACAAATATCCTCCTATTCTCTTGCCTCTCCTTTGATCTTCTTTTTCTTGGAAGGTCTTGAAGAATATTTGGGCTTAAAGATATTCTCCTTCCCTTTCCTTTTATTCACCATAAGGACATAAGACTTTTCACGCTTTATATCATTGTCCACTTGGTGAATGAGGATAAAAAGATCAAATAGAGACTTCTCAATGTTGTTCATGTTGAAATTTACAACAAAGTTAGAGAAGCTCTGGGGGAGTGATTCAAGAATGATATTGGTACCCATTTCTTTGGGGAGTTTAAACCCTAGAACCTCCAAGCGCTCAATGTAGCCAATGAACTTGACTATATGAGGCCCAGCTGGGGCACCCTCTCCAAGCTTGCTCTGAAATAGAGCCTCAGAGATCTCAAAACTTTCCCATCTTTCTCTCTCCTAGTATAGACCACAGAGGTGCTTGAGCATGCTATAGGCATCCAAGTCTTCATCAGACTTCATGAGCTCACTATACATTGATGATAAAATCAAAAATTGAATGTCGAGTGCATCATTCAAATGTTGATCATAGACCAAGAAATCTTCATCACTCGCCCCTTGGGTAGGAGAATCCGGAAGTGAGGACTCCAGCATGTAAAACTTTTATTCATGGAATAGGATAACCCAAAGGCACCTAAATCATTCCTGAAAGTTACTACCGGTGAGTATATTGTCTTTATCCAGAATTGATCACAGGGAAAATGTGGTTGACGAGTTTGTCATATTGATTCTAAAAATTAAAAGAGCAGATTTATCAGTTCCTTTTGATTACATTTTATGAAAAATAATAAATGAATTTATTAATTCTCCCACTATTTTATCATGTACCAATGTCCCCCACCATTGAACTTGGAATGACTAGTTTCTATGACATTCCAATGGCAAGGATCCATATTCCCTTTTGCATAACCCCAACAAGGGTTGGATAAACTATTTAAAGGTATTTAGGTAGGCAGGTCTTTGCCAACTGTGAGCTTATAGTTCCTTGATATGTTGAGTGGAATCCCCAATACTGAAATCCTAAATTGTATTTCCTCAACACTTGCCTCCATTTTACAACAAGTCTAGCAAGGTCTAATCCTCTTGATGTAAAATGTTTAAGTCAACCAGAAACTTTCATAAGAGATTCCATTATAAAAGTAAGTGTCCTAACAAGGGTTGGTCAAACACGTAGTGTTATTGAGTCTTGAACTTAATCAAGTAAAGGAAGTCATGGTCTTACTTAATATGGTATTTGATGGATTTAAATCCTTTATGCATAGATGGAATGATCATGAGCTTCTATTGGTTATCTTATCTGTAGGTTTTGATAAGCCTACCCTGGCCTAGTGAAAAACACCTTGAACCCAATGGTTCGTGTTTTTCAGCTCCCACCTATCCACCTTTGTATCTTCTTGGGTTGTTTTCATCTCAAATTTGGATTTTAAACCGTCTCCTCTGGCTTGGAAGATCCTCCATTACATGGGGTTTATATTAAAGAAACCATGGGCATGCATGCCCTGCATTTTATTGGAAGAAGGCTCACAGGACAACGAATTTAAATTAAATAAATTTAAATGAAACCAAACAAACAAAAAGGGTATTTGGTCTATATCATGATCATCCGTATCATGCAATGAAATTTACACCTATTTAGTATTAAAATTATTTTAATCATTATTTTATTCAAGATAAGTTGTGCTTGAATTCAATTAATTATAATCTTATAATTAATCAATTCCTTATCTTAAATTTTTTTTCTGAATTTACTTGAGATTCTTCCCATACATATTCCTTGTACATGTATTTGTACTTTGGAGAAACCTGGTGAAATTCCATTTCTGGAAAGTACACGACGTGTAGGATATATTACACGACGTGTATTTATTTTCACCCTTTATCCAAAGTAAATGCCGGGGGCTTTTGCGTGTTTTCTGTACTTTTGTAAATTTTAGAGTACACGGTGTGTAGATTAATCTAATATGTCATTTACTTCCTTGTTACATGGTTATCGGCCTGGCAATCCCATGTACGCAGTTACACGACTTCTCCTTGTACACATTTTCACTTGGGCCGGATCAGACTACACGACGTGTTGATTCAACATACACGTCGTGTATTCCAGTTTCCACCCGCCGTTCAGTTATGGTCAACACGATGTATTAAAAACCTTAGGTATGCGCAATTCAAACGACATGGTTTGGTGGACCAGTACCGGTTCGTTGAAACTAAGTACACGACATGTAGATTTCACTACACACCGTGTATTCTTGTGTTGTAGAGACAGAATGAGCGGCTCTTCCGAATGAGTTCCTAATTTTTATTTTAATCAAAATTAAAATTAAAATGTTTTTTCTGTGATGTGAATCGAGAAATGAAAGAGGAAGAACAGATCTCGTTCATTCAGTTTTATAGAACGATTTATCTTGAATTGAATAAAATTTAAATTCATAAATTATCAATGAAAACTAAATAACTATAATCAACGTTGTGACCCATATGATACCACTTGAAGGTCCCGAGCGTAGTGGAAGCTTGTGGGTGGATGTGCCCACTTGAATTTTTGTCACTATCAATGATCAATCCCGGAATAATATGACTATAAACGCCAGAATCCACGGATCAAATCATAGAAATAGACAAAGAAGAATAATAGTCCCGGAACCACAAAGGAGGATCATCACAAGTTGATTATAATTAATTTAATTAATTGACAAGAAGTAGCTTTTATGGCGTTCTTTATTTGTTGACATTTCTGATCACGTTTCGATGTGATTCGTCGTTGCGTCGCAGAAGTCAAGCGTAGAATTCCTCTAGTGGTGATCCACACGTGCACCACGTATCTATGGACATCGCCAAAGGAATCTATAGGTGATAGCGTAGAGAAGCCTTTTCTTGCGTTGTCTGCCTTAGATCTCCTTGATCCAATGGAGGAGGATCTCTCTCGGTCTTGAGAGCGTTCTTAGAAGAAGGAGTTCTTTCAGCCTTGATATAATTATCCATAATTGTTGCGCACAACGATTAGAGAAAAGTGTTGGGGTTGTGAGGATATTTATAATCGGGGTTGAGGTTATAGAGTTATCACAATAAATAAATGCATTAAGCATTTTATTTATTTCATTAACTCTTATTGAAAACCCCCATGTCAAATCATTAATTACTTGACATGCTCCCACGCTAATTATAATAAATATCATTTAATAAAATGATATTATTTCCTCAAAATCCCGACTGAAAAAACTACATGTTGTGTAATTATTAATACACCGCGTGTACTCATTTTTAATTTACTTTCCAAAATAAAAACTATACGGCGTGTACATTCAATGTACATGACGTGTATATCTTGTTTTCATTTTATTATTCCTCAAACATTAAAACGATTTAGGCTTATTTGAATAACTATTAAACCACATACGAGAATAATCTTTATTCTACTTGAGATACTTGGATACACTTAGTGTGTGACCCTCTAGGCCTCTTTCTCATTGGCATTAGGCAGACTTGCCTAAAGTCTAAGATTACTGTCTAGCAATGGGTCAAGGAACCCAAGAGAAAGAAGTTGATGCCGCATTGATGTGTCACCCCATATGAATGCTTACCACGTATTTTAATCCATTTTTCTCAATATCTCATCAAGAAAGTTTCATGACAGTGTCATAAACCTATATACTTGATCCGTCATTATTTGACTTCCAGAAATAAACTCATCGTGACACCATGGCCATGGAATTTGGGTGACAGTTCTATTTCAATAAGAGGGCCTGAGATATCTACTTCCATAAATATAGATGGGACAAATCCTTCCTTGACTTATCCATTAACAATATGTCAATCGTGATGCACCCAATGTACCCTACTTTCCTACAACTATATCCATGATAATTTTCATCAGAAAATCTAAGTGGGAAAGTAATGACATGAGTTAATAACAATCTTCTAGTCTAATGACCATTACACACGCTCATAGATAGAAATGTACGATGACACCAAGACATGCATAATTACTACTGGCGGGTCAGTTCTCATAATCTCCCATATTGGAGATTACAAAGTGCGAACTCCATGAGAGAGAGTCTCGTCTTCTTATGAGTACTCATGCATGACATTCTGTATACTATGTGTCCTATCATAGTATGTCATCCAACCATAGAACTTTATTTAAGAATATTGTTATAGTATTTCAAGGTTCCAATCATAGCTGGGATCTTCCATGACCTTATTAATGCAACAAATATTCCAGGACATTATTATATTATAGTCATGTAAAACAATGAACAATATATAATAAGTTTACATTCATGTAATCAAAGTATAAACAGTTGGTTCTCAGGACACCAACTCTAACAACTGTAGTAGGTACTGTAGCAGCCGTAACTATTCATCTATCTGGGCCTTTGGGCCACCAGTTTGGTCCTCGTGTCCTACAAGGATTTTGGACCACCCAAGGCCTTCGGGCCAGTTGATTCTCAAGGCCTTCAAGCCACCTTAAGGACTTTGGTCCACCCCAAGGCCTTTAGGGCTCATGAAATGAAGATTTACCTGTCAGAATACAAGGAAAAATTCTTTAGAGGAGGATTCAGGGCAGGCGCATTCACTGGAGTAGAGCTAACCAGAATTGGAAGAATGAGAGGGTATGACTTTTACATCCATACCAGGCTTGTGCATCTCTGCATAGGACAACAATCTGACCAGCCCTATGAAGGTGGAGTGCTGATATCATGACATATGCTGGGGAGGAGCAGTTCCAAGTTATCTTGTTTGGGTGATTCCCTCTAAGACCTACGGGTCATGTAATTGTCTCTAAGCCATCAGGCCTTGTAAGGGTTCCACATCACCCCTTGTAAGGTGGATTATCAAAATAAAAAAATGAAGTCCTTCGATCCATACCAACCGATAAAGGGAATACTTCATTGTACTATTAAATTTTCAATACACTACATCACCAAAAAAACAAGTAAACATACACTAGAAACAATAGAAAAATAGGCACACATACATTTTTTAAATAAAATAAATTTACAACATAAATACAAGATAAAAAACTATATTATATACATTTCAAACATTTTTTATACAATTACATAAGTAAAATTTATCACAAACATTAAAAAATATCAATGTTTCTTTGTCTTTGGCCTCTAACCCCACTCATGCTTTTTATGAACAAACTAACCCTACTCTAGAAAAATAATTCACCTATATAAGAAAAATATTCTTTTGTTAGTAATAATACAAGAAATAAATTAAATAAAAACTATATATTTTAAACTAAATTTTGATTCATACCAGAAACACTATGTATCATATTAAGTTATGATTGATTCTTTCACGTCATGCCATTTCTTGTTCATCTTCAAGAATTATCTCTATGAAAATCAACTAAATAAGTATAAGATAAAAATGATAAGGAAATTAATTAATTAATAATAGATAAAATGATGTAAAAACAATCTAGGATCATTTTCTTCGTTTTGGCGATGTTATGGGTGTTTTAAAGTAAAATGAAAATTATATATTGAAAACATCCAATTAGTTTCATATCAGTTATAACATGTATTAGATTAAGGTTTCACTGATTCCTACACATACCAAATTACTTATGCACCATTCTCATAAAGTATCAAAATAATCTGAATGCATTTTCTTAGTTTTGAGTATGTCACTTGTGTTTTTTTAATAAAATGTAATTTTAAATTGGAAATTCCCAATTTCAGTTATATTGGTCACATAGCGTGTTAGTTTGATGTCATACTAATTTCCATATTTCAAATATTACTTAAATATCAATTTAAAAAATTATCAAGAAAATCCTAGCATGTTTTCTTGGTTTTTAGTGGGAACACTTTTTGAACTGAAATGTCTGTTTTAAATCGATAACAGACACTTTGAGATATACCAAGAACATCACGTATCATATTTTAGTGTAGATGATTTTTACATGTCAAAAATGACTTATGGATAATTTTAATAAAGTATCAAAACAATATAATTTTTTATTGGTCTTGAGTATATCATTTGTCTTTTTTACTAAATTTAATGCCAATTTTAAATAAAAAGTCACACTTGAAGTCATATCGGTCACACAATGTATCATATTCAGGTGATGTTGATTCCCACATGTTAAAAATGACTTATGGATTATTTTAATAAATTATCAAAACAATCCAAATGTTTTTTATTGGTTTTAAGTATGTCACATTTTTTTACTTACTAAAATTGTAATTTTGAACTAGAAACACACACTTTGAGTCGTACCGGTCACATCATGTGTCAGTTTGAGATGAGAAAAATTATTACACATTAAAAATGAAATATAAATCATTTCCCTAAATTATTAAGACAATCAGGGTGTCTTTTCTTGATTTTCAGTGAGTGATATTTTTTGAACTAAAGTGTTAATTTTAAACTGATAATGGACACTTTGAGTCATATCGAGAACATAGTGTATCAAATTGAGGTGTGGCTAATTACTATATATCACAAATCACTTATGGATTGTTTTATTAAATTATCAAAAAAATATGAATGAATTTTCTCAGTTTTGAGTTTGTCAGGTTTCCTTTTTAATATTATTAATGTTAATTTTAAATAAAATGATTCACTTGGAGTCATACCGGCCACATCGTCCATAATATTGAGATGTGTATTATTCTTACACATAAAAAATAACTTATGAATCATTGTTCTAAATATCAAAACAATATGTATGTGTTTTCTTAGTTTTAATTATGTCAGTTGTCTTTTTAAAAAAATTAATGAGAATTTTAAATAAAAAGGCACACTTGGAGTCAAACCAGTCATCCCATGTGTAGGATTAAGGTGGGGATGATTCAAGAACATTAAAAATTATTTATGGGTCTTTATTCTAATGTATCAAAATAATCCGAATTCATTTTTTGGTTTTTATTATGTCACTTATCTTTTATACTAAAATGTCATTTTAAACAGGATACATGCACTTTGAGTCATACTGGTCACATCGCATGTTAGATTAAGGTGAGGATGATTCTTACATGTCAAAAATGACTTATGGATCATTTTAATAAAGTATTAAAACAATCCAAATGAATTTTCTCATTTTTGAGTTTTTCATTTGCGTTTTTTTTTCAAAAATGCCATTTTAAAATGGAAACATGCTATTTGAGTCATATTGGTAACATAGTGTGCTAGTTTGATGTGAGAATGATTCCTACACATAAAAAAATGACTGAAGAATAATTTTCCTAAATTATCAATAAAATCCAAGTGCATTTTCTCAATTTTCAGTGAGTGACACTTTTTGAACAAAAATGTCAACTTTAAATTGATAAGGGACACTTTGAGTTATACCGAGAACATAGTGTATCAGATTGTGGTGAAAATATTTATTATACATAAAAAATAAATTATGGATCATTTTCCTAAAGTATCAAAATAATGTGAATCTGCTTTCTTAGTTTTGAGTACGTCATTTTTTTTAAAATTAATGTAAATTTTAAATAAAAAGACACACTTAGAGTCATACCAGTCACACAATGCGTCATATTGAGGTGATTTTGAATCCTATACAGAGAAAATGACATATGGATAGTTTTCTTAAAGAATCAAAACAATCCAAATGCGTTTTCTTGATTTTATGTATGTCACCTGTGTTTTTTATGAAAATGTAATTTTGAACTAGATAACACACATTGAGTCATACTGGTAACATAATGTGTCATTTTGATGTGAAAGTGATTATAAAATGTCAAAAATGACTTATTAATAGTTTTAATAAATTATTATGACAATATGAGTGCATTTTCTTGGTTTTTAGTGAGTAACACTTTTTGAATTAAAATGTCAATTTTAAATTGATAACAAACACTTTGAGTCAAACCAGGAACATCATGTATCAAATTTAGGCATGGACGATTCATACACATCAAAAAAGACCTATGGATAATTTTATAAAAGTGTAAAAACAATATGAAAGTGTGTTCTCAGTTCTGAGTATGTCAGTTGTCTTTTTTACTAAAATTAATGTCAGTTTAAAATAAAAAAACACTTGGAGTTATACCGGTCACACCGTGTTTTGGATTAAGATGTGTCTAATTCCTACAAATCAATAATGAATTATTAATAGTTTTTCTAAAGTATAAAAACAATTCGAATTCATTTTATCAGTTTTGAGTATGTTAGTTATCTTTTTTACTCAAATTAACGTCAATTTTAAATAAAAATACACACTTAGAGTCATACCGAACACACTATGTGTGTGATTTAGTTTTGGCAGATTTATACAAGTCAAAAATGAAATATGGATAAATTTTCTAAATTATCAAAACTATCCTAATGCTTTTTCTCAGTTTTGAGTATCTCAGTTGTGTTTTTTACTAAAATTAATGTCAATTTTAAATAAAAAGATATAGATGAAATCATACAGGTCACACCGCACATCATATTTAGGTCCGGATGATTCCTACATATAAAAAATGAATCATGTATCATTTTACTAAAGTATAAAAATAATATGAATGTGTTTCATCAATTTTGAGTATGTCAATTGTCTTTTTTACTAAAGTTAATGTCAATTTTAAATAAAAAGACCCACTTGAAGTCATACCGGTCACACCGTGCATAAATTGAGGTGAGGATAATTAATACAAATAAAAAATGGCATATCTATTATTTTCATAAAGTATCAAAATAATATGAATGTGTTTTATTGGTTTTGATTATGTTAGTTGTCTTTTTTACTAAAATTGTTATCGATTTTAAATAAAAAAACACACTTAGAGTCATACCGGCCACACTATGCATCAGATTGATATTTGGATGATTCCTACACATAAATAATGACTTATGGATTGTTTTACAAAATATAAAAATAATATGAATGTTTTTATTGGTTTTGAGTATGTCAATTTTCTTTTTTTTCTAAAATTAATGTCAATTTTAAATAAAAAGACACACTTGAAGTCATATTGGTCACACCACATGTTAGATTTAGGTGTGTATGATTACTACAGATCAAAAATGAATTATGTATCATTTTACTAAAGTATAAAAACAATTAGAATGTTTTTTTGGTTTTGAGTATATTAGTCATAGTTTTTACTAAAATTAATGTCAATTTTAAATAAAAATACACACTTGGAGTCACACCTATCACACCATGAATCATATAGAGGTTTTTATGATTCATAAACAACAAAAATGAAATATGGATCATTTTTATAAAGTATAAAAACAATCTGAATGCGGTTTCTTAGTTTTGAGTATGTCAGTTGTCTTTTTTTTACTAAAATTAATGTCAATTTTAAATAAAAATACACAGTTGGAGTCATAACAGTCGCACCGTTCATCATATTGCGATGAGGTTGATTCCTACATATCAAAAACAACTTAGGGATAATTTTAATAAAGTATTAAAACAATCGAAATATGTTTTCTTGGTTTTGAGTATGTGACTTATCTTTTTTACTAAAATGTAATTTTAAACTGGAAACACACACTTTGAGTCATACTGTTCACATTTTTTGTGAGCTTGACATGAAAATATTTCCTACACATAAAAAGTGAATTATGAATAATTTTACTAAATTATCAAGATAATCATAGCATATTTTATTGGTTTTTAGTGAGTGATATTTTTAACTAAAATGTAAATTTTAAACTGATAACAGAAACTTTGTGTCATATCGGGCACATAGTTTATCTAATTGAGGTTAGGTTAACTTCGACACATAAAAAATGAATCATGGATCACATTCATAGAGTATACAAATAATCCAAAAGTTTTTTTTCTTAGTTTTTAGTATGTAACTTATCTTTTTTACTAAAATGTCAACTTTAAATAAAAAGACACACTTGGAGTCATACCGGCCACACCTTACATCATATTGTGGTATGAATGAATCTCACATGTCAAAAATAACTTATGATTTGTTTCTATAATGTATAAAAACAATATTAATGAGTTGGTTTGGTTTGGATTATGTGATATGTGTTTTGAACTAAAATGTAAATTATAAAATTAAAATATATAGTCCAAGTCATACCAAGCACACTATGTATCAGATTGAGGTTCAATTGATTGATTATTTGATATGTGTTTTGATTTCAACTATATGAAAAAAATATAAAACAGAGTACACGTTCCATTATTATGGAAGAGGAAACCTACCTCAAATACTGTATGTTTCTGGAAGCATGGAGTTTCCTCTTCCATAAAAAAGGAACATGTTCTTTAATTTCTTCAGGATATCTTTGAAAATTAACAAAATAAGTATTAGATAAAAATGATGAGTAAATTAACTAAAAAAATAGATAAAATGATTATAAAATCACCAAAAAGGAAATTTGGTCTTGTTATATATCATTAAACAATAATATAATTAGTCTAAATAATATGGAATTAAAATAAAAGGAATTTATTTAATATTAGATGACTGTAAAAAATAATAAACTGGACAATATAATATGAAATTAATCTTCCTTCAGCTATCCTTACCACATTACCTTAAACTACATAAAATACCATCCTACATAGATGATGATTACCTATATGATATTTATTTACTAAAGTTTCCAAACTATAAATATCATCACAAAGGACTTTTTTTTCACACTATATTTACGATATTAAAATATTTTTTCCTTTATCACAACTTAAAATTATAACACCCATATTTCAAAGATAATTTCCATTCCTAGTCCCATTTTTTTAAACTATGATTCCAAACTATAACATTTTTTATTCACCCATTGTGGATACATGTGAGATATTTTAGAAGCTTAATCCCAACAACATGATATATTTAAATACACTATAATAACAAAAAGTTCATGTATTACACAAAAATCCAAGAAAAACTTTTAGCCTTTTGGGTTGGTATATAAATCATATATAAACATTTTAATTCTTATTTTCTATAAAAACATGTATAACACATCATATATTCCTAGATTATACTAAAAATTTGTGTATCCCTTAATTTATTCCAATAAAAAACGAACCATTAGAGAAAACCTATTAGTGTTAATTTATTGAAGTAAAGTAAATATTTAAATTTGAGTTTTTATAGAACATAATAAAATCTATTTTTCCCTTTCACCATCATAGATAGTAAAAAATCCATGACAAACCATTTACCTTATTTGATGGGAAAAAATTCAATGTGATCCATTATGCATTTTCCTTAGACTCTGAACTCTATTATAATTTTTTAACCCTTTTAACAATATTAAACATCATTATAACCCTTTATATCATCTAAATGACACTAAAATATAGTTCATCTATTAAGTATTAATACATTTTTCTATATATTAGTATATGATTTTCAATATTCCAGGTGATGATAAACTTTAACATAACACCATCATTATTTGTTCCTAAAAATTGGAACATCCCTATTATCATGTATTTTTTCTAGAGAATGATGATGAGTTTTTTATTAATGATCTTGTGAACACGGATTATTTTATATAATTAATGTGAACATTCATATTAGTGATGATCCATTGGGAAATGTTTTTGATGGCGACCCGTTGAAAAAGTTTCAATATGAATAATAAGGATTGGTTAAACACCTATACTCATGTAATGACTTTGAGATTCTATCTGATATAATGATGATATGATTTAATTTCACATGATGTGAATTTAAAAGAATCAATTTTAGTCAATCCATTTCACTAAGGTAAACATGATGTGTTACTTTTATGGATTTCACAATCATTTTGGATATTATATCATGCATCTAATTGATGATCGAATAACCCATAAAATTCAATCACCAACCAATGTGAAACTAAAATATTTTTTATTTTATTCTATCATTTACTAACTCCCATGATGGAACTCGATAGAGTGAATTATCCTATTTTTATTATTATAATGATAAATAAATTAATTAAAAAAATAGATAAAATAATGATAAAACTAACTAAATATGTAGTAGGAGGTCACCTCTTTATGAGGACTGTATACATTCCAACACCAAGTTTTTTTCTCATTTATAACCAAATTGATTTCCTCTAATATACTTATCCTTGGAAAATAGATAAAAAATAATATATAAGCACTCTTATAATGATTCTTCACACACCAAATATATTTCTATGGTCATATCCATTACTATATCATAAACATAGAAGGTAATCACTTAAAATTTTTGGCAGAAAACATTTCAACACCATATATGCTTCCCAATCATATCTAAACAAATTTACTTCTTTTTTGAGTTCAAAGGTTACCAAAATCATAGTATTACTAATAAAATATATAAAAAATGATTAAGAAATATTTTAAATGAAATTATAATTTCCTTTGGAAGTTATATGTTCAGGGTTGCTATAATTTTCATGGTTTATGATCTCTATCATAAATTTTAAAACATAATATCAATAATAGTTTTTATTATCTTGTTTCAAACACTGTAGAAACATTGAAAAAAATAAGTTAACTATTTTGAAACATGTTTTGATCATTACATATTTCTATATATTTCTTAATTTGTTTCCATTTTAAGTAATCCATAGGCTTTTTATGTTCAGTCAGTTACTTCATGCTAGGAATTAGAATATATTTAGTGACCACCCTATCATAAAAACATCCCTGTTAAAACATAGAATGAAACATATAATTAAATGTTTGTCTATAAAATATTGATTTCAGTGTATTTAAAATTCACAATACACATTATGTGTGCTTATTTTTTTGGATATCTATGAATTGGTTTAAAAAAAAATAAATATTTTGGGTATCCAAATTGACTGTGATCAGTATCTACTGCTACCTAAAAAACAAAAACAAATAAGTAATAAAAAAAATAAAAATATATTTTATGTGAATAGATTGAAGAGTTTTACACTAGAATTTTAGGCATCAAAAAGAGTATTTTGTCAATTATTGTTTCTCAAACTCATAATATAGGTCATCTTTCTTATTATAAATTTCTTCCTTCTCTAAAGAAGTTTTTTTTATAAAGAAATGATATAGGGATTAATGAATCCAAATCATTATTTTCAAAATTTTCCCTTTATATAGTAGTAATATAAATGAATATAGAAAATATGAATAGATATTATCTTTAATAAACACATTAGATCACCATTTAAATAGATTTACTATGAAAATGTACCTTATATATGTATTCACAACTAAGGCTCCCAGCTATTCAAACTTGAGAATCTCATTTATAATCTTGATACCAACTAAGTATATAATGAAAGTAACAAATATTTATTCATTATATAGAATGTAATACATATTTATACATTTAAATTTTCCCTTTGAATGAATTTGTAATGATAATAAATGATGATGTTGAACTATTAGTGAGAGGGTAATCCTAAAAGGTCCTTTTGATTTCTTCTTCGATTAACTAGATTATCTTGATTCAAACTTCTATTTCCCCATCATTTTATTTGTCAGTAATACATATCTCACTTCAGAATTTTTTTATCAACTTTTACAGGGTTTTTATAAGAAAAAATTAATTAAAGGAAAATATCATGTATCATTATAAGTTTATATGACCACGCTATGAAAGTTACAATAACATCATTGACCATTGTAATATTTGGAACATCAAGTGGAACATGTTACTCAGTGGTCAGATCTTGAGATACCTAAATAATTACTCTCATGTGATATTTTTGGAGTTATTTATTCTTTTTTCCTTTATCCTAGGATATTATACACCATACCCCTCACAATAATGAAGTGTGTGAGTGTTGATAGATAGAAATCACATACAACTTTAGCCTGCATAATTTTAGTAATATAATGTTATTGGATGTTGTTTGATACACATTTAGGAGAAAGATTAATGAAAAAATTGATTACCTTGGGTAAGTTATGTAGTTTAGGGGAATTAATATACTTAAATATAATGGGGTCATTTGGTTTTTCATGTGTGGATCTTTGTTCCACCACCGGTTCACTTTGATCCTTTCTCATAAATTGGTCTGCTAAACCAGACCAAACAATAATATTTTAAAAAACATTTATTTGTTCCTAATATCCTTTTATCATCTTATATGTATATCTTCTTGTGGATTTATCTTCAAGAAATATATTTTATAAGACCCTCCAAAACCTACTCCTCTAACATGACCATATTGTTCTGACTACTTCAAATCTACTGAAAGTAGTTTTTCTTTCTATATAGCCACTGCTGATTCTAGTTTCTAAACTATATAAAAATCATAAGAACATAAATAGACATTTTTATCTAATAATATTATAAAGAATAAATAATTGATATTATGTTATATTTACACATGTTTCCCATACTGCTTTTGTGTTTAAAATATATACAAATTTCTTCTCCAGTGAAGCGTACCCCATCCTTACTTTTTGATAAACATATATTGGTTTTGATATATGTTTTTTAATTTTAATAACTCTTTTTATGTTTGATAAATTAACAATTTCGAATAAAATTGGATAAAATAAATAATTTCAAATAATATATTATTGACTAAAATTCACTTGAAATGATTTATCATCACAATGATTGATGAAAGAATTCCATGTTCACTAATTTATAATGTGTGAATAACTAACTGGTGGGTGGGGCTTTACTTTCCTCTCAACATCACTAATATATAACATGGTAAGAAGATCCTGGGAGCCTCTATGGTATTTTCTAGTGTCCATTAAGACATATTTATCATGGAAATATTCTAAATAAATGAACACTGCACGGAATAATGAAAATTAAATTAATATTTCATTATATAATTTTTTTAGTAAAATAGATAAAGTATATCGTAACATTACCAATATATTTTCCAAAAGGGTTTCCTTCATTACATACTAGATGTGGTGCCACAAATATATATCAATCAGTATATTTATCCTCATTGTGACCCCAAAATAACTAATGAAAATTGACTTGCTGGGGTCAACAAGTTGGCCACGTTAATTCCATCCAACCTTAAATTTTATGCCTTTAATTATTTCCTTGATAATTTTATTCAACACTATGTACTGCATCGATGTTGTTTTTTTCATCAACAAGATGTTGATCCCCTAATAATTTTACAGATTCACCATCAATAGTAAGTTCTTCCCTTGGATTGGTAACATCATCACGCACAAAAGTCATTATCTTCATGATTAGTCAACCATTTAATTTAGATTATGTTATGTCTATAGAGAACACATAATAGTATGATGAAAAGCATAATATATTAAAAAATTTATCCTTCTCACTAAACTCACTTTTTTAATTTTTAATGGATTTGGATCCTATATCATGAAACCAAATCCCCTCTTTGTTCCCCCCTATAACTTACAATACATTGTCCACATTGGAACCTCTATGAACTAATTGTGATCTCCTAATGAAAGGGTCATAGTTGATTGAATCTTAATATGACCCTATAGTTGTTTTAGTCTCCAGTAGGAAAATAAACTAATTCTTGTTGGCAGGATCTAAGACATAAAGTACTTTCTCTACTTGTGATGACATTATGAAGGGATCATCCTTTTCTCCTTCCAACCTGAAATTTACCTTCACAAAACCCATTTCATTAACTTTTTCTCAACTCCTGTTATCAACTCATTTACTTTGAAAAATTGGAACTTGAAATGTTTTATAATCCAAATCGTATATCTATTTGATAATGATGAAATATGAAATATTTGTGTAAATTGGATTTCTATCCTTAGAACTAGATGTGTGCATCACTTACTCCACAAGCGTAACTCCAGTATTTTTTAATCACACTACAATCATCATATTATTTTATATAGAACATATAACTATTTATTAAAAATCCAGTATAAGATATAACATTTTCATTGGGTCCCCTACCTATCCATCGATGTAATTTAGAAATTTAATTCATATTTACAGATAACTCCTTATAAATTTGATCTCAAAACCATCCTATAAACTATTGATTATGCGTGTTTGATATCCATCCTTCAACCCTTGATGGATTCAAATATCTAAGAATTTATTTGTGGGATTCAATGTATGGATCAACATATTCATTATTATGTAAAATGTAAAGGTGCTATTGCTCCCGTAATGTGATGGTAATTATAAAAACATATCTTCCATAAATCCCTTTTCCCATAAGGCGTATGATGTGATGATACTTTAGGAGACTAATACTGTAATGACCCAAAAACTTTTATCTATGAAATTCTCTTCTTATAATTATGTCACATAGTATAATCACATAAAATAACATTAATAACACAATAAAAACTTTATAAATGAATAATTAATGAAATAAAAGGCATTTATGAAAGTTAAGGAATATATATCAAAGGAATAGTAACTTGATATCTGGAATAGTAACATGAACATTATGAATAGTAAACTGGAAAATTGAACTGTAACTGCAACAATAGAATTATAAAAAAAATTTATCCATGTTATTATAAGTTAAATGGTGATATAATTATATCATAGTATAAGAAAATAAATATTTTAAAAATTACTAAATAAGTGTTGGTATTTTTGTAAGTCAGAAATATTTAATTATGATTTTATGAATAATTTAATAATTTAAAAGAAAATATAACTTCATTAAGTGTATTAATAAGTTAGTATTTTGATTTATTATGATTATAAGATAATTTTATAAGACCCTAGTTAATTTTTCAAAGTGATATAAAATCAGTTATAATTTAAAATATTTATTTTTTGAGTAAATTATTATTTTAATTAAAAAATTAAATTTATCATATTTATAAAATTATTTTAATAAAATGGAGTTCATTTTTAATTATACACATTGATAAATGGTTAGGGTAAATTTTTGGTATTTTTTTCAAATACTTGATTTTTTGGTGAATAGTAAAACACGATAATTTATAGTATATATACATTATAATTTAAATACACTATTTATTGAGTCATGGATGATGTAATTAAAATTGTTCCAAACTCGCATGATATAAATACTAAATTTAGTCTCAATAATCAACACTATTTCTTGTCTTGAACAAAATAATAAACTAATGAATTAAATAATGAGAAAACACCCCTCTCTTTCACTATAAATACCATCCCTCACCACCTCTTCTCCTCACACCTCTCAAGCCTTGTGACTTGTCCAAATTCTGATCAAATATACTCTTAAGCCCCTACCCCAAGTCTAGTATCTTTTTTACTTAATAAAATACCAAAACCAATTCCCTAAGGAGGTTCTATAGAAAAAGTAATCAAGAGGTAAAAATATCTTCCTTTTCTTTTAATTTCTTTTCATGTTCCTTTATTTTATTTTTCTATACTTACCTCCCCTCATCAAAATAGTATAATAACTACATTTCCTTACATATACTATAATGTTGTTATGCTAATTTATTAGTTCATCATAACCTTTATTTCCCACTCCTTTTATACTAAAAATGAAAACATCATCCGCGATGTGTTAATTTATCACATTCAAGGGTGATGAAGTTTTCAATTTCCATTACCATATTCAAGGATGGTCAGAAAACCATTTTTATGGTTGAAAAAAATTATAATGTATTTATTATATCTTATTTAATGTTCTGTAGTCATTTTTTACATATGATATTAATTTATATAAAAAATTGAGTTCATTGTGATCAAAAAATGCCAAAATAAACCCAAGCGATTATCATTAACTATTTATCTAATGATTCATTTTTATTCCATAAAAAAATGATATATAAGACAAATTTAACCTCTGTAAGATCATTAATAATATATAAGTTCAATTCTAGATAATTACCTTCACTTTATATGACCTTTCATACATGTATACAAGTAATCTGATGACGAAAACCATGGAAACTAACACTCTCAAATGATGATATTGAATCACTTAACCCATTGAAAAATCCATAAATAAACTTAATAAAGTTATAATAAATAATATATATGTATAAATGGTTATGTAATTATTAAATACTGAATATTATTTTATTATCTATGATTTAAGATCAAGTGAAGAACACCTTCAGACTTAAGGTAAGGGATTCTACCCGAACCTATATTATTCTTTCGGGTTACTTCTTCTATATTTTTACCCAAATTCAATTATATTTTTTTAAGTACACATTATAAATGTTGTTTATATTTTATAAACTCGTTTATCAGGATCTATTCATCTTTTTTAGGGAAATACAATTTTTAATAAGGTTCCCTTCTCATATATTTTTGAGAAGCAAGCCCGATTTAAGGGAACTTACCGAATTCTTATCCATTTTCAATTGCACTCTATAATTTTTTTAAGACACCATTATTTTTATAAAATCACTCATTTTATTATGAAAATTTTATTGTTTGACTTCTAGTTTTATATAAAATATTTTCCCATTTTTTCTTTAAATGTGCTTTAATAATTTCCTTACACCGCACTAAAATGTTTTAATTATGAAGTTTCTTGAATAATCTTTTTAAAAGTTATCACATTCGTTTGACATCACTAATCATGATCTATGCCTATTTTAATTTTTTAATGTCTACTCATGATTCCTTTCTTCCATGGACACTTTTATGATACGCTCATTTAATATGCTTTATGACATGATTATGATTCCCAATTCTTTCTATGGGTGACCATTATGTTTATGTTTGATTGCTTATATATGTTTCTTTATATAGTAAACATATTCATGAAAATGTTATGATGGGTACACCCAAATAGAACTCTAATTCATTGGGTAATGTTTAGTCTCATGTGACATTATGTTCAATAATCTTGGTGGTTTTCCTTGACTCATGCTTCATCTACAATGGTCTTGGTGGTTATCCATGACTCATGGTCCCCTATATGAAACAAGCCTTGACTCATACTAAATTAATGTTTTATGTTTCTTCCACATTACTATAAATACATTATTATTTGAATCCATGTTATGATTCATTAAATTTAATCATGTTCCATGCCTTTTTATATCGTTATGTTATGCCTTATAACCCATGGGCTAAGCTTTACTCTTATGTTTATTCCCTTACTGAACTATTATCTCATCCCTATATTAATATTATCTCCAGGTTATCCAATTCCAATGTAAGGGTTCAAAGGAAGTTATGATCTCTTTATAAAGATTAAATAAAAGATGTTATTTTTTTGGAATCATGATGTTTAATTATGTATATCATATCCACGACACTAGACTTTACAGTCCTTGACTTCTAATTTGATGTTTAATTATGCTTAACATCATGTAATGATATATTTAAAAGGATAGAGTTTTTATAGATACTGTCAACATAAAATAGGTAATCGGTATAGAATTCAATGGCCTCTTTAATAAAATATCATTCTACAGTACAACATTTTGTCTGACTTTGATTCTTGAAATACCCTTTCAAAATATTAATAAAATGTTTAATAGGGTATATCCATTTGTAATGGATAAGACCACATAGTGGAACCACCATAACTAAGTGAACTATTAGGTGGGATATTTTATCAAAGAATGATGGTGGGATGAAAATATCTAATTCACATAATATGAATCTAACCTCCTTATTTATGATTGAAAATTTCACTAGGTCTATAAACTTACTATATATGGATTTGAAAAATAAGCAGAGTCTGATTATTGTATGTCATACCTTTTTTGGCAGAATGAAACGTAAAGTAGAATGCATCAAATATTCCATCAAAAAATGACATTAATGTGGTTTTAGTCCCTAAAACTTTAAATTAATCATTGGTATGACATTATTGATATTTTATGAATACCCATTTGAAACTTTTATACAATTATGTAAAATGAAAATTTGAAAATTTTTCTATCTGGATAGAGTATAAGCTTCTGGAGGGAGAAAGGTCCACCCTTTAACCTTAACTAGTGCTAACTCTTCCCTTATCAACATATCAATCATGTCCAACCTAGTATTGATTCCACGTTTTTTTATAGGAACATTTAGTAATTCACCAATAACACTATAAAATACATTTTTTCCCACATGCATGAAATCAAGAATATGTCTGACGTACAAAATATTCCAATATGGTAATTCAAAGAAAACTGATCACATTTTCCAAAATGATTTTGTAAGTTTATTCATAAATGGTTTACCAAAAATAGTTTCAATATGTTTTACTTTATCTAATAGTTGATCAAATGTTAGTGGAGATGTTTTTGTATCTTGTTCATAATTCCCATCAAATGTCATTGTCCAGGATCTATATTTATGTCGTTGAGGTAAAAATTTATGATGTCCTAAAAACTTAGTATTCGAGGAAAGTTTAAACCAAACCGAGCGTGTTCATTTTCCAATAATTTTACATCCTAAAATTCCTTTAAATCTATACCCTGAAAAATATATATAAGTAGAAAATTCATTTACCATCCTGTAAAACATGCCAATCAATGTGAATTATTCATTTTTATGATAATAATACATTTTAACACATGTAACCCACATGAATTTTAGATATTTGATCAATGGATCCAAATAGACATCAATACCAATTCTAGATTTATTTTGTTTATATATAAGAAGATACAACATAATATATTTTCACTTTATACATATCCATGGAAGCAAGTTATAATTTACCAACATGACAGGACACGTACTGTAAGTACTAATCTATACACAAATAAGATTTATTACATCTGTAGATAATACAAGATGAATATTCCTCAGCTCATTTCAAAATTTGGGATACTTTTAATCAATTTTTTTTTCTAATGAGGAGAATCTTCTAGATGATATAGGTTCTCATCTTTAATTATTTTACCTTCATGCCATGTCAATTTTATGAAAACTCTTCACTTTATTACACATCAATACCCGATTAATTTCTTAAAATTGCACTTAATACAACCTTGAAGATCGATAAGTCTTGTTTATTTGGGAATTAGGTACATTATATAACAAATTAAAACAGTAAAAACATTAACTTTATTGAAAAATTCCTTGACATGATCGAACTTAAAAATGCATGGTATTACCTGAGGACATATATAAGAAAGGGTTGAGCTATAAAGAACAATAAGGAAATAAACATGACATAAAATTAATAAATTAATACATGTTATACGATATGCATACACATGGGACATAAAATGGGTTAGAATCATAAACATGAACAATGATGCATGATATAACATGATAAAATAAATGCAATATGGAAAATGAGGAAACAACTTAAAACATGACATAATAAACGTTTGTTAAGGATAACTTCCAAGACATCAGGATAAAAAAATTCCCCTAAAAGAATAAAGTTTACTTATTATCCCAATATGACATCTCATGAGACTAAACATTACCCAATGCATTGGAGTTCTATATAATTATGGGTACACTCATCACTATAATTTTTTTCTCATGATTAAGTGTGACACATAGATCATAAAACATGGAAGAATTTATCATTACATTTAATTACATGATAAAGGAGTGTGTAATAAATACATTTATTTCCCTAATCAATAAGTATAAGTGAATAAAGGTGAACACTATTGACAAGAAATTGGTATGTTATTCACAACATAGTTGTTTTGGAATGGAAAATCATGTTGAAATTTCAATAGCATAATGACATCCGTTTAAAATTCATAAAAGGGGTTGATGAGAGATAAAAGGGTCTCTCATAATTTGGAATTAAAATGGATTGTAATGGGGACATGTAAAAAACATGTCCAGACAATAGTAATTGGGAATAAAAGGTATAATATAATGGAGAATATTGAATAAATATGAGAAGGAAAATAACCCTTACTTGAGTGTGTGACTCCAAATGATTGGGATAAGCTTCTTGAGAGCTTGGGGACATCTTGGGAGGACTCTAGAGAGGCTAGGGGAGAGTAAGTATGTTCTGTAAGGTTTTTTAGTGAAGAGAAATGAGATATTGGGTGGGTTTATATAGGAAATGAGTGGGGATTTCTTTATAATTTCTCAAACATATATTTTGGACACTATTTAATAAAATAACCAAAACCAAAAATATTACAATGGTTTTTTCACATGGTTTATACTAAATGGGATTGATTTTTATTATTTTATGAGGCCAAGAATCAAAATTAAAAAAATAAACATAAAATTACATTATTTTAAATAGAAAAAATATATTTGATAATGTATACCCCTTATAGAATTTATTACATCACTTTTGGGTCATTATGATATCATAATACTCACTATATATTTATACCATATTTAATTTTACCCAAAAATCCGACTATATTAGAAAATCATAAAAAATTAACCATTGGATAATTTCGAAATTATTATTCCAAAAATAATATTTATTTTATCCAAACAATATTATAAATATGTAAATTTTCAATTTTAAAATAAGAATCGTCATTTATTGAGAAATATTAGGTTTTTTGACAATAACAATTCTTAAACCCTTATAAAAATTATATTTGACTTCATAAGAAGTATATGATCATTTATATTTAATAAAAATTATATAATAATAATATTTAATTAAAATATAATTTATTTTAAAAATATATTAATTAATCAAAATAAATTCCTTAATTGAATTTGAATATTACCCAAAAATATATTTTTTTACTTTATAGTATGAGAATATAATTTTTATCAAAATGATTAAATAATCATTTACAAAGTAAAAAAAATAAATATCATCATAATATAAATTAAAATAAAATAAAAATATCAATAATATTAGGGTAACTTTTTTGTAGTTTTGTTAAAAAAATTTTATCCTTAATTAACCTATTTTCCTTCACCATGGTAATTAATATTTACTACACTTACTATTCATATTGTTCAAAATTTTATGTTGAGATTATTAACTAATATTAATTATAATTATTACAAATATTAAATCAATTTTATAAAAATCAACTCCTAGAGGTGGAAGAATTAAATTTAATATAAAACCCATTAGCATGATGAAAAGTGATTTCCTGAAATATTCATTTTTTATAGGAAGAAGATTTTACTTTGACACTATAATGAGTAATATTCATTATATGTATTTAAATTACAAAATATAGATATATAATATAAAAAATTAATTTAAATAATTTCTCATTCGGGGTTATTTTAATTAATTATAATGGAGAATCATTATTCACTTTAAAATTGTTTTTAGAAATATGTATTTTTAATTCTAAAAATAAAGTTATACTAAAAGCCAGTATAAATATGATTAAAATGTAATTAATTGAATTAAATAAAACAAAATAATAATTATGTTACATTGAAATATAATTAAAATAATAATTATGCTTTTAAAATAATTAATTGACCAAAATAAATAAAATTTTTATATAAAAATAGTATTTTTCACTATTCACTGCAAAATCTATATTTTCTGAATAATCCCAAAATTTCACCCTATGTTAATTTTGATATTATAATTTTCAAAATGGAGTTAATTTTATCAAATAATTTTTTTAAATTTCCTATAAAATAATTGTAATATTTATAAATGGAAATAAAAATCATTTTTGAATAAAACATATTTTGAAGAACAAAAAGAAATTACCAAAAATTAATTGATTATTTAATAATAATTTATCAATATATATAGGATATATATTTCATAAATTTTTTAATCCTACCCATATCCATAAATTTAATTAAAGGTTAAAATGGTCATATTTAAATAGTCATTTTTTGTCTGGGTTTAGTTTTGTGTATCATATACGCCATCGAAAATAGTTTCTCTTTTAAAAAACTCAAGGAGTTACATTCTTCCTCCCTTAATAAATTGATTCCTATAAATTTAAACTTGAAATAAATTAGAAATTTCTGGGTACTTGGAAATAACTTTTTTGAAAACCTACATCTTAAAACAGGTTAATAAAACATCCACTTGATAAGAGAGAAAGAGAAGTGTGAAGTTCAATACCTTCTTAGGTTTCCAAGTCTGAGAAAATTAATGGGAAGTGAAAACATATACCTGAAAGAGAAAACTAACACCAAATAACTAATAATATGTGATAGAGAAATTTTTTAGGAGAAGTTAAAGGACTATAAAACCATAAATTTGTGATGGGTAAAATGACCATTAATCCATAAACAATGATCGTAATATGATAATATTTTTGTTTTAAGATCATTTTCCAAGAGTTAAATAACCACTTTACCATATAGACCAGAGACATAAAGAAATATTCTTTCTTAAAAAGTATAATTTTATAATTTAATAAATTTACAATATAATCGCATTTTTTCTCCAAATGATTATTAGTTTTTAACTATTAAACACACAAAGTAGAAGCCAATTAACATTAAAAAGATAACTTATAAATGATGTTAATTCCTTAACTAATGAATTTATAGGATTCAATCTATGATACCCCTAATCCATTTTATAACATAGAAACTTATGGGATTTTTTTGTTCCCTTATTAATAGTTTTTAATGGGCTTTTGAATTTAACAAATCATATCCCTTGGGGGTGTAAAACCAAGTGTTCAGCTAGGCCTATTGTTGTTAACTAGTTCCCGATCGATTCTTGCTCAATGGAGTGTTTTCAGGTTTTACCCCTAGGTACATCTATACCTGAGCTATATCCACATGTAGTATCCAGAAATTGCTGTATTTGTTTTATAAACCACTTACTCTATACTTCACCAAAATTTAGGGATGTTTTCTTATTATTTGTCTTATCCCTAATTCTTTCTCTATAGTTTTCTAATAATAATCCCAAAACAACTAATTTTTTTTCCTTTCAAAACATCAATTACAACCCTTTTCTTTATTACATATTAATACAAGATTTATTACATAAAATTAGACCTAATAAAACCCATAATATTGAAAAGTATAGTGTATTTTTGAATTAGGTACATTACAAAAAAACTTAAAATAGGAAAAATATCATATTTATTGAACACTTCTTTAACATAATCGTACTTAAAACCATATGGGATATCATGGAGACATCCAAAAGAAATGGGTGAGATATAATGTTCTGTAAGAGAAAAAAATGGAATAATATGAAGAAATTAATACATTTTATAAAATATGCATATCAATAGGTCATAAAAGGGGTGATAATCATTAACATAAACAATGAGACATGATATATCATGATAACATAAAGGCAATATGGGAAATATATAAAAAACTTAAAACACTGCATCATAAAGCTTGGTCAAGGATAACTGCCAATATGTAATTATAGAAAATATACCATAAAGGAATCAGGTTTACTCTCTATCCCAAAATGATGTCTCATGATACTAAACATTAACCAATGCATTGGAGCACTATATAATTTTGGGCACACTTGTCACTTTCATTTCATTCTTATACCTATGTGTGCCATATAAATCATAAAACATGAAATAATATATCCTTAAATTTTATTACACAATAAAGGATCCTAGAATACATAAATTTAATTACCCAATAAATAAGTATAAGTTTATAAAGGTGAACTCCATTGACAGAAAATGGGTATGGTATTCACTACAAAATTGTTTTGGCGTGGAAAATCACGATGAAATTTTGGTAACATAACGAAGTCACTTAAAAATTATAAAAATGGGTTGATGAAACATAAAGGATTCTATAATAATTTTTAATTAAAATGTATTGTAATAGGGATGTGAAAAAACATGTCCCAATAATAGTAATTGGGGATTTCTTTATTATTTCTCAAACATTGGTTTTGGTATCTATATAACAAAATAACCAAAACCATAAACAAACCAAAGGTTTTTAACCATTATTTATGAAAAATTGGAGTGTTTTTAATTATGGTAAGAGTAAAAGGTCCGAAATTAATAAAATAATAACCTTACTGATGTTGAAGTGAGTCATACTCTTAAAGAAATGATTTTAAAACTTTAAAAAATATTAATGTTTTTGGAGGATTCATAACGACTTTATAAAAATAATAAAATAAAAATAAATTCACATTATTTTAAATAGAAAACATATATTTATTCATGTATACCCTTTATAGTATTTATTACATCACTTTTTGGTTATTATGATGTCATAATACACACCGTATATTTATACTGTATTTATTTTTTACTCGAAAATTCATCTGTCTCAAAAAATTATAAAAAATTCACCATTGGATAATTTCGACATTATGATTCAAAAAATAATATTTATTTTATCCAAATAATTTTATAATTTTTTATTTTTCACTTTTAAAATAAGAATCAATATTTTTTGAGAAATGCTGGGTTTTTTGATAACAACAGTTCTCAAACCCTTATAAAATTTATATTTGACTTCCTAAAAATTATATAAAAATTTATATTTAATAAAAAATATTTAAATAAAATATATTATTAAAATATATTTTTTTTAAAAATAAATAAATGAATTGAAATAAATTCTTGAATTAAATTTGAATATTACCCAAAAATACAATTTGTGTTTTATTATAAGAGAATATAATTTTTATCAAAATGATTTAATAACAATTTAAAAAGTAAAAAAAAATATAATCAAAATATAAATGAAAATAAAATATAAGTATTAATACTATTTTGGTTACTTTATTTCTAGTCTTTATTAAATTGTTAACCCTTAATTAACCTATTTTTCTTTATCGTGGTAATTAATATTTACTACACTTACTATTCATATTGTTCAAAAATTAAGTTAACCTTATTACCTTATATTAATTATGATGATTATAAATATGGAATACATTTTATAAAAATCAATTCATAGAGGTGGAAGAATTAAATTTAATATAAAATCTGTAAGCATGTTGGAAAATGGTTTTCCGAAAGATACATTTTTTAAAGAAAAGATAAATTTACATTAACTCTATTACCATTAATATTCAGTATATGAATTTAAATTAATAAAGGAAGATATATAATATAGTAAATTCATTTAAATCATTTCTCATTAGGGGTTATTTTAATTAATTATAATAGAGAAACATTATGAATTTTAAAATAGTTTTTAAACAAATGTGTTCTTAGTCCTATAAATAAACTTATAAAAAAATATGGTACAAAGATGTTTTAAATGTAATTAATTGAATTAAATAAAACTAATTAGTACTTATTTTACATTTAAATGAAATTAAAATAATAATTTTACTTTCAAATTAATTAATTTATCAAAAAATAATTTTTTTACATAAAAACGGTATTTTCACTATTCAATGAAAAATCTATATTTTCTAAAAAATATAAAAAATTAACCATAAGTTAATTTTTATATTATGATATAAAATATGGAGTAAATTTTATCAAATACATTTTTTAAATGTCCTAGAAAATTATTATAATACTTATAAAAGGAAATTAAAATAATTTTTGAAGAAAACATATTTTAAATAATAAAAAGACTTTTCAAAAAAATTGATTGATTATTTACTAATAATTTATAAATATATATATATATTTTAAATAAGTTAATACTACCCATATATGTGAATTTAATGAATGTTTAAAATGGTCATATTTTAAAAAAACATTGTTTGTTTGGGTTCGGTGTTGTGTATCTCATACGCTATCGAACATAATTTTACTTTTTAAAAAATCAGTGCATTACAAATTGTCTCATGGTTTACTGATATTCATATGGTATTCTAAAACATGGAATTATATGAAAGTACCATTTATATTTTGAAGAAGTTGATTCATTTTCCCTACATCGATACGCACCACACTTAGGACATTTTATGAGTGATTCATGGTCCTTTAAAAACAATATGTGATTATTTGGACAAGCACATAATTTTTTAGAGATCATACCCATTGAATGTATCATTTTTTTATCATCATATGTTTGAAATGAAATTTCATTTTCTTCTGGAATCATATTTTTAGGAGACCAGGTAGTTCTGTAAAGCTGGCGTCACTCTATCCGCTTCAAGATTTCAAATTAAATAACTTCATTACAACTGACAATGTTATATATTTAGTAAAACCAATATATAATGGTATCTTAGTTGAGATATTTAACTTATTAGTCAACTTTAGAAAATCATGAAGGTTATATTGAATTTCCATTTTCATTTCTTCCATGCGATCTGCATCATCATTTACACAAGTATTCATATCAAATGATCCATAAATCATAATATCATCCCAATCGGTGTACACATTTAGTTTTCCCCTTGTTTAGTTCAACATTTATTACTATGATCTAGTATTTGAAAATAAAAATTTTCTTCCAACTCATACAAAACAATTTTTCTATAATAAAAACTATGTAAACACGAATAAAGGATTTGAGAAGGGTCATATGCATGCTCTATTTCAAAATTGATGAACTCTGTAACTCTATATTCATACTATTTTTTCATATGATTATAATTCATCAATTATCAATTTATATACATAATATTATATATATATAAAATATTCATTTTTTTCAAAAATAATTAAATAAACATAATATATTCATTATAAAAGGATAAAGTTATAGATAATTCTAATAAGGAGAAACCAACATTTGATTATTTCAAATAATTTCAGTATGCTTTGAAAGAAATTAGTAATTGAATTTTAAAAAATAATTACTCCAATATGATAGGTGTTATACTATTAATTCATCCAAAATGATCACCCTCACCTAGTATGGGATGACTACTACAAAGTGTAGTTCAAGAAACATAGGTTCATGTATAGAAGAGATGGGGTATGAGTATGAAGAAAAAAAATTAAATAATAACTATTTGGGAGATAAAGTTAATAAGGAAGATAGTTGTCTCCTTAAAAAAATTTAAATTACCACATATTAATTTAAAATTTTAAACCTCATCTGAAAACCACTTTCAAAATCCAAAAAGGATGCTTTTTGAATTTTTAAAACCGCACTTGTAATCCATTTTTTAAAAATTCCACATGAAAACTGATAAAGTTTCTTCAAAGAACTAAATAGGATACAAACCCTCTATTCTAAAAAAAATGTTACCATCAAGTGAAAAATTTTAAGATTAAATTCAAAAACCATTAACAAAAATGAAAAGTTTAAAACCATTTCCATGAAAATATACACACTTTGAAATTTTTAAAACTTAATAGGTTCACATTGAAACCACTTCATGAGTTTCAAAAAAGTAAATCCATTTTAGTTCATTTTAAGGGAAAACATTGTTTTTTCTCTTCAAAATCCTCTATAACATTTAAAACCAAGTCCCATTTTTGAAAAATTTAATTTAAAACAGGCATGACCATAAAAATTATGATTAGGCCACCACATTGTCTAAAAAAAATGATTTTTAAATATTTTATAAACATTTTATAAATCTAACATGAATAATTTTTTTTCAAAAGACATTAAAATATTGACAATTGAAATCCTAACATGATTTTCTTGGAATACATGCCTAAATACTGAGGTTTCCATGTGCTTATTTCAAAATTCAATCAAGGTACTATTAATTTATCAAAAAACAATTTCATCAAATATCACAAAAGAATCCAAAAATCCAAGATTTCATATTCCATACAATTTATTCAAGAATCAACATCAATAAGGTTGAACAAATATTCATGACATTGAAAAATAGTTTCCAAAAGATCATGAGATGATAAATAGAGTTTGTTTGTGATATCAGGGTTAGGTTTGATTTGAATTTATTTGATTGTGAGTATAATTGGAGGTTCTATAGTATGCGTAATGAGAGAATGATAATAGATATGGTTTTTATTGGAAAGTAACCAACCATTAAGTTACAAAAAGTTTCATGTTTATATATTATTGTGGGTGTTTGGAAGATCATGGTATGATTTTAGTTGTTTAGGAATTGTGACAGAGTGATGAGATAATATGACGATGTGTGTAATTTAGCATTTTCAGTGAAAATTTATCCATAGGAGGATTGAATAATTTTTTATGATATTGGGTGTGGTGACATGAAAACCACATTTCACGTGTTGTTCACATTATATATTTATGCTTGGTTTATTGTGTAAAGTATTTTGACCATGTTTACTTATTTTAAAATCATTTATTCTATGAAATTAATTTTTGGACTTGTGTTCTTTAATTATTTTCATTATTTCATTTATATAAGTTCTTGCTTATAGATTATATAAGATACAAATCATTTTAATATCCATAAAGTAATGAAACTATCATATGTTTGGGTTATGTCCGATCTCTTTATTTTGATAGAGTAACCTGAATATTCACATTTCTTATACCTTTGTTCATAAAAGGGAATTTCTATTTGTTATATATTTATGTTATGATTTATTAAGTACTTTTAGTAAACATAAAGTTAGTTTTAAATTATATGTTTAAATGGTATGAATATACTTAGTTAAGTATTAAACTTTATACCTTGATATCATAACCTTATAACATATATGAAAACCTAAAAGCTATATATACCCATATGGGTGTATATATAGGGTGTGAGCTAAACTGGCCTAGTAATATTTCACTAAATATCCACCTATCACATCATACAATCATCACATAATAATAGTAAATACACATCCCATAAAAGGGAAATAACGTATATAAAACACTAACCTAAGGGTTTTATAATAAGGGTAATAAAATAACAATCAACATTTTATTAATAAAGTGAAAATATGCCTTTTATAACTAGATGGGTGATAATATTTTTAAAAAACAATCCTTGTTATAAACTAAGGATACCATTTATCAATTAACAAGAAATATAGTTTTAAATACATATCGATAATATGTTTTTACTCATTTAAGAAAATCCATACACAAGCTTTTCTTGACTTTGATCCTTAAAAATGAATAATATTTTAAACAATCATTTAAAAAAATTTATTAAAAAATTTATTTTTTCCTTTTAAATGAAAAAATCACTTGAAAACAAATTTTCTTGACCCAGTACTTATTTATTAAAAACACACATTTAGAAATCCCTTTTAGATTTTTTTAAAGAAATGGAACTAAGAAGGAAAACTCAGTATAAAGAAATTTAACTGAAGTGAACTAAATAAATAAAACAAATCCAAATATGAAACTAAAGTGTAGACGGCGTAAGATATTAAATTAAATAAGGGTGATGATGACAACATTCTATAAAAGTGAAAGTGGGTACCGAACAATATATATAATAGCATAAGTATAATCCACATCACATAGGGAGGGGCTCTGACCTATAATTTATAAAGTTAACTGACTCACTCATAGAATACTCACCGGATATGTGACCAAAACAAGTAATGAAACCTAGGACTCTCGAGGAAACCAAAAATGACCCCTAGATAATACCTTAATTAAGCTAAAGTAGCACCCATCTATTTACCATCCTATCCATGATCTCCCATATGAAAACCATAAAACAATATTCATATAAATCATATATTCCATTAACAATAACAATCCACAATTAAGAATACAATTGAAACCATGCCTCCTTTCGAAAACCCATTTGAAAGATCACTAGAAAAGTAATACTTTTTCTTGAGGCCATTTTAAAAAAATTTAGTAAGCTCAAAACAATTTTTAAATAAAGTAAACCTTTTAAAAACCCCTATTTAAAAACCCATATTGGAAAACAAAATTTAATCAATGTGTTTAAATTTAAAAACTTCTCTTAAAATGTTATAAACATATGAAATTACAGACATACATATCTAAATAGATCTTAATAAAAATATTCACATATTTTCATGTAAATACATGCATGTGTCTAATATATATATATATATATATATATATATAGACACACCAATACACATGTGTATAAGAATAAAACATGAAAAGAGGAATCCATAACATTGGATATAAATAAATAACACAAGAACAATATAAAACATAATAAAACTTCTCAAACAATGAAACCCCAATTAATTAGTGTCATGAAATCATGAATTACCCAAATGAATTTCATAAACGACCTTAAATAATTTTAAAACACAAGATTAATTTATGAAAACCAACACAGATATTTTATTGGCCAAAAATATAAATTATCCTTTGAATGTAGATAAAAAACAAGTCCAAATCCACAAGAATCCAATTGGATATCAATTATAACCCCATAAAAACCTTGAAAAAAAGCATATTTAATCCAATTAAACCCAAATAACAATTATAATTTTAGAGAAACCAATTTCAAACACCCAAGAAGATGAAAAAACTGGAGAATAGAGAATCTATGAATATTCCTACCTATGGATATCATAGATGATTCAAAACCTTTAGCAATGAGTGGTAGGCTTGAAGGAGAAGGGAAAGCAGCACACATATTGAAGTGATGAGGAGGAAAAAAATAACATACCTTGGATTCAAACTTTGATTCATATAATAAAAAGTAGAGATATCCTAAAAGCATGGATTCATTCAAGCCTTGATTCGAGGCTTGAATTTGTTTGAGCCTTGATTCGAGCTTTATATTTGAGGAGGATGAGTGCCAATAGTAGGCACCTTCCAGGGAAAGCTTAAGATATCGCGACTGAAACAATTGTGGTAAGAGTTATTTAAATAGAACATGGATACTTTTATCAGTGCCTTTAAATAAGTGCTAATAAATATACCATTAATCAGAACCAAATTAATAAGCACTAATAAATCTCAATCTTTATCAGTGATGATAAAAGGAATATTTATCATCACTAAAACTTTAGCACCGATAAAAGATTTATCATTATAATTATCAATATTTTTTATAAATATATTTATATATTATAATTTTATGAATATTTAAATATATAATTATTTATTTATAATTATATAAATATTTTTTTTGAAAAATTATAATTTTTTATTTACAATTATAAATATATAATTTTATAAATATAGTAAAAATGTATTAATAAATAAATATATTTGTAAATATATTTATATTTATATGTTTATAAAAATGAATATATTTATACCATTATATATATTTATATAATTATATATATATTTAGTAAATATATATAAATATAAATATATATAGTAGGTGCTTGGAGATACAATTACATCCAACACACACACACCTCAGAGACCGAAAGGACAAACCATATCCTCCAAGGGGATAGCCCACCCATCAAGCCTTATTTATTTAATATATATGAATGACACAAAGACCCAGTGACCATGAATCCCAATACATGATTCAATAACCCCATTTTTTCCTTGCTTCCTGAAGTTCCAAAGTGTGTATTGCTCCACATCCAACTGATCCGCCATCATAGATCCACTCGAGCCTACCTCATCTCTTGCTAGGTCTGCTTTCCACCATTATGGAATGCATCCGTCGAATTTTTTTCCCATGTCATCACTTAAGATGGATCCCATCAGTCAACCATCCCACCTTCGTACTGTTAGATGGTGCTCCTAGACTGCTGCTGGAATTGCCCGACCTACGCCTTCCGCTCGCCATCACACGTGGTATGCCTGCCCCCGCTGTTACGGGACCTTCCTACCACCAGAACCGCCCACATCATGACATCCATCGCTAAAGGCCACGACTGCCTTCACCACCCTGTCTGCATGCTAGCTACCGTCACTACCTCATATGGTCCACCCGCCTGGAATCACACGCACGCTAACATCAAAGACATCAGCCTAACAAACTGTTCACCCAATTTAATTGGGGTAGGCAAAGCAATCGTTGAGGATCAAACCGCTGCCATGGATGCAAGTGGTTGGTGTGCTGAGCCACCATCTACACCCCCATCTGATATAAATATAAATATAGTAAATATATTCATTATTTAAATATATTTGTTATAATTTTATAATTATAAATATATTTATGTCATTATATATGTTTTTATAATTAACTATATATTTAATAAATATATATAAATTTAAATATAAATATAGTAAATGTATTCATTATTTAAATATATTTATTATAATTTTATAATTATAAATATATTTATATAATTATATATAATTATATTATTATATATAAAAAAATAATAATAAATATAAATATAGTAAATATATTAATTATTTAAATATATTTATTATAATTTTAAAATTATTTAACTATATAATTATTTATTTATAATTATATAAATATATAAAAAAGTATTTATATATCTATATCGTTATATATATTTATATAATTATATATATAGATAATAAAAAAGTATAAATATAAATATAAATATAAATATAAATATAAATATAGTAAATATATTCATTATTTAAATAAAATAAATATAATTTTATAATTATTAAAATATAAATAATTATATATTTATAAGTATATAAATAGTTAAAAAAAATAATTTTTATTTATTCCTAATTATAAATATAGTAAATATACATTTATTAATATATTTGTTTATAAATATTTATTTACAAATATACTTTTAACATTATTAATGAATATATAATATTAAATGAATACTTGTTAAAAATGAGTGAAATTGAATTATTAAAAAGGGTAGAGTTTCAAAATATTGAAAAAATAGATAAGTTTTATTAATTAATTATAAATTATTAAAAAAATATGGATATATATTGAAATAAAGATGAATACATATTGAAAATATTAAAACATAGTAAATAAATAAATATAAATAAATAATATAAAAATATGAAATTCCATAAAAAATAAAAAATATTAAAAATGAATAAATAAAACATAACTATAATAATATTAAAAATAAATAAATAAAATTTATCGATTAACAACATAATATATTAAATGTATCATGTTATAATGAAATTCTAAAATGAATACTAACATTTGGATAGAATACATAAATATTATGTTTATGTGTTTTTATATAAGATTTCATTTATTGCATAAATATATATGTGTGTGCGTTGTATATAAAAATCTATTAATTACATATATATCTATGAAATCAGTGTAACACACGATTGATATATATTAAATTAAAAAATCAAAAGACATTCAATTATGACCATTACTCAATTTAATTAGTCAATATTTTTAATTAATATAATTTTTTAATTATAAACCACTAAATATATGACTTATTTGATGTAAGCATAAATGTTTTGTATTATGTAAATCATATTTTATGAAATATTTTATAAATTTTTATATATATACATACATATATATATATATATATATTTGAATATATTTCCATATTAAATTTATTAATGAATAATTATGTATAAAAACCATTAAAAATGAATAATACATTAATATTTCTTTAGTTATTACATTTTATTCAGTTTATATATTTATATTTAAAGTATACTATTTATAATGTATATATATATATATTAAACTTTTTCATTTTCATTAATAATTGTTTCATTAATAATTTATTTTAATAATTTTTTAATTTATTCATTTTTAATTTTTTTGTTTAATTATTAAATTTTTTTCAATTTAATTTTTTTGGTTTAATTATTAAAATTTATTACATTTATATATATATATATTTAATATATAATATTTCTCAATATTTATATTCTTTATATATAAGCATATTAAATTTATTCATTTTTATCACTAATTATTTAATTATTTAAATGTTGAATATTTTTCTTAATTTATGCATTTTTAATTTTTATTTAGTTAATTATTTCATTTTAATAATTTAAAATATATATAAATTAAATATATACTATTTATTAATATTTATTATATTTATATGTGGATATTAAATTAATTTATTTTTATCTATAATTATTTAGTTAATAAAAATTTTAATATTCTTTTTAATATAGTCATTTTTAATAATTTTTGGTTTAATTATTTAATTTTATTTAGGGCCTTTATGAGTGATAAAAAAAATCATAAAATATACCCCTTATGATCACTAAAAATAAAGCGATGATAAAGGGTACCCTTTATCAGAGCTAAAAAAAAGCACTGATAAAGGTTATCGTTTATTAGCACTAAAGAAAAGCACTGATAAAGGTTATCATTTATCAATGCTTTTGTTTAGCACTGATAAAAGGTACCATTTATCAATGATTTTCTTTAGCCCTGATAAAGGGAACCTTTATGACCACTTTTTCTAGCACTGAAAAAGGCCAATGTAGTTAAAGGATTGTTTTGTAGTAGTGTCTGCTTCATCTATAGTGATTGACGCACCTTTCAAACCATCATCTAGCCTCACACATGTGATGAACCTACATTTGGTTGACATACAGAGACATATTGAGGAGCTTCAGCATCAGATCTATCCTCAGTAGGAGCTTCCTCCATGACGAACAAGATAGTTATACCTACCACATGAGATTCATGGTCAATACCTTCCTAAGGTGGTTAATCCCACCAGACATCCTTGTGAATTTGATGACACTGCCACTGATTCCTATAGAAGACAACAGACTTATGAGCCGATGGACTACACTAACAGATTCCTTTGTCCATCTGTCTGACTAACAATGACACTATTATCAATTTATGAGAGGAAACCCATATTTCTTTTGTTTTTTATTTTTAGTTGTGTGCTTGGGACCTATGTTTTTAATTTTTATTTAATTTTCTGTCTGTTGGTCATCCCAAACTTCATTATACCCCTTTACTGAATTTATCTGAGTTGTGTTATTCTATTTTGACTATATGGACCAGATTATTTTTTATGCTTCCAAATTGGTTAAACCTTGTGGACTGATGGTTTATCTAGTACATGTTGTTTGTTTATAATTTTTTTTGCAGGTGGAAAAATTTCCAATCAATATCCAACAAGTTTCCCCATGAAAGAAATTGCACTACAGGGAGATCTTGATTCCATAGTATAAATTCTAAATCTCCATTTCATTTTTCCTATATTATACAGACTTTCTCTCCCATAACAGTTTTCAAGAACAGTGTAGAAACTATCTCATTTTAAGTGTGGGGGAGTCTTTCTTGAGAATTATTATCGTTGCACTTGGATTATTGCATGTTTTCATTATTCTAGGTGAAATATTTTATTGAAAGCATGATTTAAACTTGAAATATCATTCCACCCATTTAAATAAAATACAATGTTAGGTTGGATATTGTTGAAATCCATTTTTTATTCAAGTTTATATTGTTAACATGATTGTTGATTTTAGTAATTTAATTCTAATTCTACAATCTTGCAATGGATTCTGATTGACTTATTACCAGATACTATACCTTGAGTGATTTCCAATTATTATTTTTTTATACTCCCATTCCTTAGAGGATTCTAGACTTACACTTCCATATTCTTTTCTTAGCATATTTCTTGAGAGATACTTGGGATATGAAAACCTATCAGAACTTGAATTGAGATATTATTATGGCTATGATTGAACAAATATACTTTTAAAATGATTGAACCAATATTTGTGATCTAATTTTACCTAGGAACCACCTGTATATATTTCTTTAATTAAACCATAGTAGCCTTGATTAACATTATTAGGGTGGAGCTGTTCAAGGCTATTATCCCTTCCTAGCCTTCTCTTCATACGTTGCATGATTATCCTTTGATCAAGTGTGGGGGAATTTTTACTACTGATGAACACATGATGTTGATACTAAGGAGATGTATGGTGAAATATTCACCAGATTGTTATGATGTGGTCTAGGATTACTTTTTTAATTTTCTATGCTTACCCTTTCCCTTTGGAAAATTGAATATTAAAAAAATAATTAAAATATCAAGTTGTGTATGAGGAAGGTAAAAAATCACAATTAACAGACCAATGAATCTATGATAAATAATATATGTTTAGGTGATGAATGTGATATTTAGCCTAAATATGTTTTTTGAAAATAAAATTAAAAAATAAAATAAAGGAATATGGTACATTCCTGATACTTACTAGATATATTCATGGACCCACTTTGAGCAGTTTGGAGCACAGACACATCTTTTCTATGATGAGTTACTTCATTGTATTGTCCACAACTATCATGTATTTTACTTTAGAGATTACCCGCCTCTTGATATTGATTGTTATCATTTTCTCACTTGTCCCCAGCTTCATAGACATTATAACCTTATTGCTGAAGCCCTCATGATTTCTTTTGTATTTTTCTTTACAAATTAGAGATGTTAGAAATAATGAAATCCTATGGTTAGGAACATGTATTCATGGTATGAGAATAACTCTAGTTATGTTTTAAATTGAGTGATGAGTGAAATTTAATTGTGAGATAAATTGTAAAATGAGTATACATTATGAAGAATAGTTATAAAATTATAATTAAAATAGGAAAGAATCTGAATAAAGAACTTTACTATGAGGCATGTCTGATTTTCTCTATAGGATTGATTATAGAGGTCTTATGTTTTCCTCATTCACTTAGTTTTACACAACTAAAAAACATTATTTTAATAAAAATGACCTTTATGAGTGCTAAAAAAACTAATAAAGGCAACCTTTATCAGTGCTAAAAAAGCTAGATAAAGAGAAAATTTTACCAGTGCTAAAAAAATCACTGATAAACTGTACCCTTTATCATCTATTTTCAATGCTGATAAAAGGATAACCATTATCAGCGATTTTCTTTAACGCTAATAAATGGTACCCTTTATTAGTGATTTATTTTTAGCATGGATAAAAGGCACCCTTTATCAGCACTTTATTTTTAGTGTTGATAAAGGTCCCAAATAAAATGAAATAATAAATCAAATAAAAATTTAAAATGAATAAAATTAAAAAATATTAAAAAATAATAATTAAATTTTATAAAAATGAATAAATTTAATATACATTTATAGAAATTTTAAATATTAATACATAGTATATAATAAATATATATATTTGTAAAATGAATAAAATTTAATAATAAAAAGAATAAAAAATAAAAATGATAAAATTAAAAAAATATTAAGCATTTTATTAATCAAAAAATTATCGATAAAAATTAATATATATATATATTATAAATATTAATTAATAATATATTTTAAATATAGATATATAATGAATAAGTTGTAATAATTAATCAAAAAATTATAAAAAGAAAAAATTAAAAAATTATTAATAAAAATTATTGATGAAAATGAATAAGTTTAATATATATATATATATATATACATATATTAATTATAAATAGTATATATTGAATGTAAATATAGAAAATGAATAAAATGAAATAATTAAAAACGTATTAATGTCTTATTCATTTTTAATGGTTATATATATAATTATTCATTAATAAATTAAATATAAAAATATATTCATATATATATATATATAGATATGTATATAATATTTCCTAAAATATGATTTATATAATACAAAATATTTATTCTTACATTAAATAAGTCATATATTTAGTGGAAAATGGTTTATAATTAAAAATTAATATTAATTAAAAATAATAACTAATTACATAGAGTAATGGACATAATTGAATGTCGTTTGATTTTTAAACTTAACATATATAAAACATGTGTTACATTGATTTCAGATACATATTCATAATTAATGCATTTTTATATACAATGCCATACACAAATATTTACTTAATTAATGAAATCTTATATAGAAACACATACACCAAATATTTATGTAATTTATTCAAATTTTAGTATTTGTTTTAGAATTTCATTATAACATGATACATTTAATATATTATTTTTTTAATCAGTAAATTATATTTATTTATTTTTAATATTATTACAGCTAGGTATTATTTATTCCTTTTTAATATTTTTTTTGGAATTTAGTCATTTTATATTATATGTTTATATGTATTTATTTACTATGTTTTAATATTTTCAATATGTATTAATATTTATTTCAATACATTATCATTTTTTTATTAATTTATATTTAATTAATATAACTTATCTATTTTTTCAATAATTTTAAAGTGTACTAATTTTTAATTATTCTATTTCACTCATTTTTAACATGCATGCATTTAATAATATTTATTCATTAATAATGTTAAAAATATATTTGTAAATAATTATTTATAAATAAATATATTTATAAATGTATATTTACTATATTTATAAATTTATATATTCATACTTAAAAATAACTAAATATTATTTTTAAAAAATATTTATATAATTACAAATAAATGATTATATATATATATTTAAATAATAAAAAATTATAATATTTTTTTAAAATAATCAAAATGGCTCAGTCATGAATTTGGAGACAAAATGTGTGGATCCAAATTTATTTATAAATAAAACAACCATACAAAGAGGAGGGTAGTTCAAACAAGGCACATGTTTCCATATCAAAACAAGAAGTCATTTTCTACATTTCTCTATGGTGCCTAGATTTTTTAGGATTCCTTCCTCTACATTTTGGGTGACGTACTCTCCACCGTGTCTTGACCTACTATATTGGATGATCCTCTTCCAATTCAAAGGATTCTTACATGATAGAACATATCTTAAACTTCTAGGAAAGATCTCGAAACACCATCACTAGATTAGAATTAAATCCATATTAAAAATTGAGTGCGAAAATCTTTTGCAAAACTATATATTAATTAAAACCATAAAAATCTGGTTCCATCCTTAAATAAATGTCCTCAAGTTTCAAGAGAAAACAATCATCTGTCTCCTTACTAAATACCTCAATAGGCCTTTCATCCTCAGTATCAATAGGGAAATCCAAGAGTTTTTATCCCATGTAGTGACATATTCCACATCTGAAGCCTTCCCAAATATTTTATAAGAATTTTTCATAAGTTCAAAAAAATGAATGGATGAAACCAATTCACATTATCATTTCCCATTAAGAGGTCGCTAGTTTGAAGTTCTACCTGCATGAAATTCTCATTAACCTGAGATGTCTGTACCGACACAAGTGTAGACACAGATGCCTTAGCTTTCTGAGGGGGAACCTGTTGGAATCCCTCTTCATGCACCAATACTTTGTTTCCTACCTACCATACATGATTTTTTTATGACTACAAATTGATGAAAATTTCATTAACAGAGCCTCTAGGCCCAACATCTAAACTTTAAGAAACCTATAGAATAGCGACTAATGATTTAGAAATAGATAAACATTTTTTTGATCTGGCCATATGAGAAGCATGAACTTTCTCAATGCTTCTATCTTTTGAAGGACTGAAAATTGAAATATGTTCAATCACTTTATTTTTTCCTTTACCATCCTCTACTGTAAGAAATCTCCTCTCTTGTATAATCTGATCATCAATTTAATATTGTGCATAAATCTTACAATCAGATTTATCACCACACATCCGATCAGAATAATCATTCCCTATGGGAAACTATTTAGAATATCTAGGACCATCTTCAGAACGGACCCATGATTCCCATCCATTGAAAGCTTCCATTTCATGACATTATACTTGGAAGGATGCAAATACCTATGTATAGTGACCTGAACTTTTCTTACATTACTATTACATCATTTCAAAGATAAAAAATAATAGTATTACACATAGAGGATCCAATGGTTTAGTGTCTTGGGAAAACTAGGAATACAACATCAAGCATGAACATTTATTTAATTTCTTCTACTCTAGCTTCTTATTGGAACCTGTACTCTCCTTATTATATGTAGAAACCAGAGGATATATATCAAAAGGGGTGATCTAGAAGCCCAATCAAAAGATATATGAGAACAATATATCATGGGGTGAGCATAATCATAACATAGGCAAAAGATCACGAACATGAGAGGAGTATAAATAAAAGTCTTGAAATGTGGCAATGTATAAAAATGAAACATAATGTCTTAGTGGTTAACTACCACACATAATTGTAAACCAAGCTAGAATATTTTTCACAAATCATTTCACATTTACTCATGAGATTCTTCACTTTACCCAATGCATTGGAGAGCTGTATAATTCCGGGCGCACCCATCACATTTAAACATTCATATTACGCTATATAATTCTAGGCGTACCCGTCAAATCATGACATTATAATTTATCATGATTTCCAAAATGAACATATAACATAAATTAACATAATTAACCCATGAAAATTAATGGGTTTTATCTCATAATAACATATTCATAAGCTTTGGGTTCCCAAAAGAAAGAGGGAATAACATACATGTTAGAAGAATCGTTCACTTTGAGTGAGAAGTAAAAGGGGTGTTCTTAAAAGAAGAGTTCTTTTGGAAAACATTTTGTTGGACATAAAAACCATTGACAAACATTTATATCCCATAAAATTAAATCCAATGATGGAAAAATGATCTTTGAGGAGTAACCATATCAATAATGGAGTGAAAGATGGAGAACCCGCAAGAAGAAAATTGGGTTCGAGATTTCCCCTTACCTTGTATCCGAATGATTACTTCTCTTTAATGTCCTATATAATGACATTATATTCATTAATTAGAAATCCATAACCATGTGTAAATTAATAGGGTTCATTCTGGTTTCATTATGTCATATTATGTTCCTTTGGATGACTTATAGAGTTTAAAAACTTTGTTCGGAGATGTTCGTTTTTATGGGTTTTCTTGGGTGGTTCACTTGTATTATTAAATTGAAGTTTGATTAGAACATGATTAAACATCTAGAAATGATATTACAGGAGCTTGAATGATTTTATAATGAATTATATTAGATAATTTGGATTAATCATTAGATAAGAATCAAACGAAGATTGTGTGGGTTAATTTGAGCGGTTTTTCGATCACAATGAACTTGTTTTAATTTATCCCTTAGTAATATGTTCATAAGTCAGTTACATAACTTTAAATAGGACATAATACATATAACATATTCTGTTTCAACCATAAAAATGGTTTCATGACCAGATCTGAAGGTAGAAATGGAAGAAGGGCATGTCGTTTTTGAAGGTGATAAATTAACACCTCATGAATGACGTTCTCTTTAATAAAATAAAAGGAAGAGGGAAAGGGGGTGGGGTGATATAATATCCCATTAGAATCATAAAATTAAAGTATATGTATAATAATGGAGTTACAATACAATTTGGATGAAGATAGGTGGGGAGAGATCAAGAAATGAACTTGAACGTGAAAGGAAATTAAAGGAGAAGAGGGAAGGAAATTACCTCTTAAATATTACTATTGAGATCCTCTTTAAGGAAGATAGGATTGGTCTTTTGATGAGACCAGAAGATTTTGGACGTGGGGGAGGGGCTAGGGAAGGTTTTTGGGCAGAGTTTAGAGAAGGCTTGGAGCTTGATAGGTGTGAGGAAAAGAGGGTGTGAAGGGTTGCTTTTATAGTGGAGGGGAGAGGGGTTTCCTTAATATAAAATTCATTAGTTTATTAATTTACCCTAATACAAGGAATAGTGAGTCTGAACGACCAATAATAGTAATTTTATAATGTAATCCCGAACCAAGTGGGCTTACATCAGCAGAGCATCATCGATGACTCAATTAATCCATTATTTAGCATTTATTGTAAATTATCAGATTCTACTATTCATAAAAAATTCAAGTATCTCAGTAAAAATCCCAAAAATTTACCCCAACCATTTTTTGATGTGTAGAATACAAAAATGAAGTCCATTTTTCAAAAATAATTTTCTAAATATTATTAATATAATATTTAATTAAAATCACAATTTACTTAAAAAACAGTTTTTAAGAATAAAACTAATATTATAGTGCTTTCAAAAATAACATAGGGTCTTATAAAATTATCTAAAAACTATAAGAAATTGATTCAATAATTTATGAATACATTTTAGTGAAATAAATATTCTTTTAAATTAATTAATTAATTAATTATTTATTTATGACTTACAAAATAATAAAACGTTAACTAAGGTCAAATTGTCACTTTCTAAGATGTCTAAATTTTATTTAATTATTCATAGGTAATGTTACTCTTATGTTGGATGATTTACTATTCATAAGGGTCACATTACTATTCATAAGGGTAGGTCACTATTCACCAAAAATTATTTTTGTTTCATTAGACTCCAAAAAGCATCTAGAACACAACCGTGTATGTCGGATTTTCAAAATTCCAAACATAGGAGTGACAAACTTATGTTTAAAGGTCACTTAACACTTAGTAGTTCATTATTTTGTGTTTTCATGTTATTTTAGGACATAAATATAAGAAGGGAATTTCCATTGAAAAACTTTGGGCCGTTACACTATGCCTTCGTAATAATGTCACCCCAAAACCTTGTATTCATAGTTGACGTGACGTTCCAGATTTTGTCTTTCAAAACATTCACAATATTTTTAGAAGGTGTAGATGGAGTCAAATACAAGGCCATTCTTCTGTTAGCCAAAACATCATTCCCCCTCTCCATATATGAGGGTTTATTAAGAGTTGAAGTAAGTTGCTGTTCACATGCGCCATAATGAAAATCCAATTGTGGACTTCCCTCCATAGTCTATCCTACAGATGCATTATGATCCTTCCTAGTAGTTGTAATTAGTCCAGTGGACCTCATGCATCAAGCCTTCTTATTATGGGAACTTTCATCATGACCATGAGATGAACAAAAAAAAACAAGTTACATCTCTTTTTCAATTATGAAATTCATGTACAATTACATTGAAACTCATACAATAATGAGGTACCTTCTAATATTCAACCTTCAACTAAAGATATTCTAGGTCAGTGGATAGAAGATCATATCAATTAAAGTAGATCTTGGATTAACCTTGACTAAAAAATGGGCATAGTTCCAAAAGCGGGCCAAATCATTCTTCTTGTCTAGTTTAATATAGATTCCAATTGCAATTGAAATGTCGTAAAAGTTTTTAGGATTCTACAATAATGGGTTCATGCCATAAATATTTAACAGCAATTAAATAGAGGAAGAAAAAATCTCTATTTTAATGAATTACTAGTCCCAATCACAGATGTGCATAACACCGGGTTTAAGGGAGATCGATCTAAGACCCCATGTTCACATCTTCAGGTCCACTATGGGGAAGAGAATATGAATTAATACCTAACCCATTGAAACACATCACCAATCATTAAATCCCCACACCACTGAAAGACGTGTGACCATATCTTCCATTTTACACAACTTATCTCCCATGGAAAAGATTATTCAAGCAATAATCGAATTCTTACTAATTTTTAGGCACTCTGAGACAGCCATAGATTTGGCTTTGACATCTTTTATGCTACCCTTTTGAAGAATCCCAACAGAAGAGGAGATTTTTTAGAGAGAGAAACTATAACCTGGGATGGGTGAAGACGAAGTCTTTAATTTAATCTCACCCTGAGAAACTCAATCAACATCTGATCTAAAGCTGTCATTCTTGTGAAATTTAAAATACATTTGATCCAAAAATCTTTTAGCCAACAAAAGTCCCTTTGAATTCAGAGTAAGTGAGAATCTCTAAATTTCATCTGATGGAGGAGCAAGAAGCACTCGCACAACCCACAATTTACCCTCATTTATTTAAATAATGAATATATTGAATATATTTATATTTACATATATTTATTATATATATAATTATATAAATATATCTAATGATATAAATATATATAATGATATATATATATATTTTGAATTTTTATATATATTATAAATAAATAATTATATATTTAAGTAATTATAAAATTATAATAAATATATTTAAATAATGAATATATTTACAATATTTATATTTATATTTTATTAAATGTATATATAATTATATAAATATGTATAATGATATAAATATTTTTATAATTATAAGATTATAATAAATATATTCAAATCAAATAATGTAATTCAACCTGGTTTGTTCATCTCATATTTGGTCAAATCGAAGAATGCAGATTACCCTAGTTCTTCACCTCTCATCTCGAATCTGGAGAAATTAAAGGATGTATATCAGCTGGGTTATTTACCACCTTTCTCATATCTATAGAATTTGAAGGATGCGGTTAATATTGGTCCTTCAAAGCATCATGATGTTGTCTCTACAAACAATGAAGGTATTCTTGTGGGAACTCATCCAAATCTAGACCTGAGAGCCGCCCAAGCCTCGTTGGATGACCGAATTGGGATTAAAGCGACTCCAAACTCTTTTATCCATGTGATAAATTATAATCTTGTTGAAATGAATGGTATTTTTGCAAAGGATTATAATGGATTCCATGTTCATGCTTGTGAGTCCCTGTCCGGTCCTAAGGCTTCAACCCGGAGGGATTTTAAAGGGATTCAAGGTGATGCAAAGATCATTAACCAAAATATCATGCAAAAAGGAGACATGGAGTTTGTTGAAGATGCACCTAGAATTCTATTAGAATGGATTAATGAATTTAATCATTCTTTTATCACTCATTTCTCTCTATTAGAAAATGATTTTTTAAATCTGTCTGCATTGAGAAAGAGACTTGTTTAATGTTGGGGCTTTGATGGATGGGAAATTTACTCTCTGAGTAGAGTCTATTTTCAAATTATATTTGGTTTGGAGATTATAGAATCCAAATATAGGGTATATGGCTTCATTAAAATGAACCCCAACATCCTCAAACTCCAATACAAGGATCCATATTTTTATCCATTAAACACCAAGAAATCAATAACCAAAATTTGGATACATTTTTTTGGTTTGAGTTGGTTCTAGTGGAACCCCCAAATACTATGGTAAATTGAATATACTGTTAGCGTTCCCATTAGAATGGACAAAGAAACTAAGAAATCAAGTTATAACCACTTTTATAGGCTATATATTAAAGTTAACCTTATTTCCCATTTGGTTAAGTTCACTGTGTTGATAGTGGATGGAAAAAGATTTGATCTATTTATTGAATATGAAAAATATCCTGATTTCCATAAAGGATGAAACATCTTTGAAATCAATTATGATAAGTGCCGTATGAGGACAAACTGTAGTTTTTATGGGATGAAAGTTCTCTCTATTGATTTTTTCTAAAAGAAACTAGCTTCAAATCCAAGGTTGGGGTGGCTACTATTGCTGAATCCAACCTTCATCCTTTGATAGACACTATTTCTAGTGGTCATGAGGAGGAACAATTCAATATTTTAGGGAATCCCAATTTTACTGACGTGGTCAAGCAAGATGCTATCTCTGCTCATGATGGTGGTTCCAAGGTCTCATGGGATGAGATGACCACTAATGAAAAGAATATTCAGAATGTTGATGAGGCGACTACTATTCCAGTGCCACCCACCTATGATTCTGATGTTTTGGACTAGTTTGAAAATGATATCCAAACTGAAGTAGATAGGGAATTGATCTCAGAACAAGCTTTGATCACCTCTAATAGAAATGTTAAGGACAAGTTTTTCCCTATTACTACTAAGAATATTGTGGTGAATAACACCACCTCTGATCTCAGACAATCCCCTTCATAGAGTAGGGGTATGGTGTAGGTTACCACCTCAAATACTTTTGATGCGATTGATTCAGTGAAGGTAGTTACTATTTCTAATAGATATAATGAAGTCGATGTCCCCTCTATGAACATTGAGACTCTTAATGTTAAAGAGTAGACTCTCTTTGTGAAAGTTATTTCTGATTTAGGGAGGGATGAGAATAAAGGGGCTAGGAAATACCCTAAGACATAGAGGTTGGGTCATCATCAAAAAAATTATGGCCAACGAAATGGGTGGGGGGATTGGGTTGCAGCATAAGGGCATGGATGAAGTATGTCATCTAGGACTTAGCCTACCCTAGAGAAGGAGAAGATTAAGGAGAAGTATACTGTGATCTTCCATCAAAGGAACTCCCATTCAGAGTAGGATTCTGCTGATGATGTTGGAGATCCTGGTCAAGATCCTGATCCTGATTATGGTGACTTTTGAAATATTGTTTCTTTCTATGGATGAGGGATTTTCTATGAGTTTGACCCCATCATTATTTTCTTATTCTTGATTTATTTTTCATTAAATTTTAATAAATGGTCAGGAGCTTTGACTTCTAGATAGGCCTCTTTCATATATTTTTAATTATAAATAAATAATTATAAGTATATTTAAAAATATATTTATATATAAATATATATTGTTTATAAATATATCTATAAATGTATATTTACTATATTTATAAATTTATAAATTTATAATTATAAATTAAAAAACATTTTATAAAAGTATTTACATAATTATAAATAAATAATTATATATTTAAATAATTATAAAATTATGATAAAAAATATATAATTATATAAATATATATACAATTTTTTATTTATAATTATATTTATAAACCCTTTCTCAGTGATTTTTTGGAAGTGAAGATAAAAGTATCCCTAATCTATTTAAAAGAACCATAACCGTGACTGATTCAGTCACGATTCTCAAGATTTCATATTATTCCCTACTTCCAGCTCTTCTCCTCCTTGAATCCAAGTGTTGAATCAAGGATCAAATGAATCCAAGGCTCTAATCAAGGCTCAAACATATTTGAGGCTTGAATAAAGGCTCAAATGAATCCAAGCTTCCGTGATATCTCTAATTTATCTTGGACACATCAAAGCTCGAATCCAAGGTATTTTATTTTCTCATCCTCCTCACTCGTTGTTTACTTGTTTTGGTTCCATGTAAGGTTATTTTACCTATATATTTTCCAATATCCAGGAGATTTATGTGTTTTTTATTTTTCGTTTAATTATTCATTCAGGGTCTACAAAGCCTTCGCATGAAGCACAAGCCCTTATGCTATTTCCTGTTCATGTGACAACAAAGGGATAATGCAGAGCATATGACTTCCCTACCATCATTCAGAGAACGTGACCCCATGGTGTGTGTATGATTTCATGTCACCCATATGATCACATGGCTTATAAGGGTGTCACTCCTTCTCTTATAAGTCCTTCTCCAAACATAAAGGTCATACTATTTAAATATCCTTCATCACCCCTAACTCATAAGGAAAATATATTTATAAGACCAACTATGGATCCTTGATCACCATTATACAAAGGGTTTATGAACTATATGGAATTTGAAATGAGGTGTTATGATTTTTTGAAAATTATTTTGACTGTCATATGTGGTCTCAAAAGTGACGGGTTTTAAAAATTTAACTTTGGAGGAGTCTTGAAATGAAAGAAGATTTTTATAGAAATTGTATCAATTACATGGTGGAGAAGTATGTATTTTAGACTCATTAATGAGTTGTTAAATATGTTTTTTCAGCTTTTAAAAACATGTTAAAATGTTTTCAAGGAATTATTACTTCTTTAAAATATGTTTTTAGACATGTTAGCAAATGCTGTTGATTCAAAAGAAATGAAATGTTTTTAAATATTGCATTATTTTGGTGAATTTTTCTCTAATGTTAATTCCCATGGGTATATGGGGATTGTTTGAGTTACTTTTTGAAGAAAAAATCTATCGAGTTCATATTTTATGTTATTTAGAATATTCATCCCAACAAGTTTGTGATGGAATGTGGAATCTTGATTGAATGTGGAAATTCATCTCTAGAAATGATACTCATGGTGATTCCTCCAATTGTCTAGGAGCTAACGTTTAGACTATTGTCTCTACCCAGAATCAAAAAGAAGTGGTGGATCCATTTCTTTGTTTTATAATTTAATATATCCTGGAAATTTTGAATTTACACCATCCTTCCTTTTATCCTGATCAAGGTCCAGTTGAGGTGATGTAGTTTGTAGACCTGTTTGAGGGAACCATCATTCCTCTAGAAACTTTTGAAATTTCAAAGTTGAAAGATATAGATAGATTATTTAAAGGACCCAACTGAGTGTAATGGGTGACTATTTTCTCTTCCATGATTAGATGAAGAGATATATTTGGTGTTATAACAGACTGTGTATATTCAATGTAATTATCATGATAATTTGATGGTGTTGAAATCCATATATCTCATGACTCTCCATCAAGATTATCCCAGTATCACACACAAAATTTTTCTAACACCACATGATCTTTTGGAAAATATTTGTAATGTCATTAATATTCATAAAAACGTCTTGATGTTGACTCTTGAATACATTGTATGGAATGTGAAAGATTGGATTTGTGGATTCTTGTGTGATACTTAGTGAAAATGGTTTTTGATTAATGAATAGTCCCTTGATTGAATTTTTAACAAATACTATGAGAACATTAGTATTTAGTCAATTATTCTAGGAAAATCATGTTAGGAATTAAGTTGTTAATTTACTATTGTCTTCTGAAAAATGTTTTATTCATGTTATATTTATTAATTTTTTATGAAATTTATAATAATCAAGATTTTATTTCGTCTAGGTGGTGGAATACTTAGAATTGTTATGTTCATATCTATTTTAAAATTTAGTTTTGAAAAATGAAACTTGTTTTTACACTTTAAAGTGGGGTTTTAAATGAACAAAATGAGGATTTCCCTTAAAGTGAACTAAAATGGATTCATTGTTTTGAAACTCATGAAGTGATTTCAAAGTGAATCTATAATTTTTTAAACATTTCAAAATGTATATCTTTCCATCGAAATGGTTTTAAAATTTTAATTTATTGTTAACAATTTCTGAATATGATTTTAAATTTTTTTCACTTGATGCTATCAATTTTTATAGAAAATGGGGTTCGTATCCTATTATGTGTTCTAAAAAAATTGGTCTATTTTCATGTGGAATTAAAAAAATAGATTTTAAATGGGGTTTTTAAATTAAAAAATTATCTTTTTAAATTTCGAAAGTGGTTTTGAGATGATATTTTAAATTTTAAATTGATATGTGGAATTTTAAAAAGTTTTGGTCTCTAGGAATGTGTTTTGTAAAGTGTTTGGTTTCAATATATAATTTTGGAAACATTTATAGTCATACGATCATTAATTTATTATTCATTAATATCTTTCCCTAAAACTAATTTTTTTGGAAGTCATCCACTTATTCTTTCATTCATTATAGGGAAGATGATTTCTATGTTTTATTGCTTTCATACTAACTAGGAGCGTTTCCATTGTGTTTGAAAGAAGCGGGGCTAGGAAATCAAGCATTAGATTCCACTATGAGTGCATATTGTAATATTGGTGAAATAATTTTTCTATTTATTGGATAATGGTTATTGTATACTCAATCCAAGGTGATAATGTATATCCACCCATTGGGAATGAGAAAAGGGGTATAAAAGAGTAAGAGAACAATGATCATGTATTGTATGATCAGATCATCTGTCAAACCACTATGTGCATGAGAAACCTTTTATCATTAAGAAACAAACTAAGAAATATTGTCTAGTGCTTTTCCAGCTCCCATCCTGATAACATTTAGATTTAAGTAGAATTTTTTTATCCTCATTAGCTTTATCTCCTAAATAGCTAATATTTTATTTTTTTATGAGACTCATCCCCCATCTCTCCTGGACAAGCACCTATGTTGTTTGAACTACTATAAGCAATATTCTTCCCATACTAGGTAACAATGTTCATTTTGGATGAATTAATAGGATAAAACCTACCATAGTGGAGTAATTATTTTCTTAAATTAAATTACCCATTTCCTTCAAAGAATACTGAAATTATTTAAAACAATCAAATGCTGGGTTCCCCTTATTAGAATTATCTATAACTTTCACCTTTGATAAAGAATATCTTATGTGTATTTATTTATTTTTTATAAAAAATGAATATTTTATGAATGTAATAGGATGAATGTGAATAAAAAATTGATGCATGATCATCGTATGAAAAAAGTGTATGAATATGGAGTTAAAGAGTTCATCAAGTTTACAATAGAGCATGCATAAAACCTTTCTCAAATCCTTTATCTGCATTTAAATTATTTTATTCTAGTAAAATTAGTTTAGAAGAGTTGGAAGAAAATTTTATTTGTCACTAAATAAATATGAGCTAAAAATATTGGACTAAAAATGGGGAGAAACTGAACATGAACACTGAATGGGATTATATTTTGTTTTATGGATCATCTAATATGAATAACAATGTAAATGGGGTTGAAGATCCCATGGAAGGAATGAAAATGAAAATTGAATATGACCTTCATGATCATAAAAGGCTGTTTGAGAAGTTAAATAGATGTTATAAGAGACCATTGTGTACTGGCTGTACTAAATACACACCATTTTCAGCTGTATTAAAGTTATATAATTTAAAAGCTGGCAATTGATGGATTGACCCCATCTTTACATAAATACTTGTTCTTCTGAATGGTATGCTACAAGAATAAAATAAACTTCCATGTAGAAAAGTTGATGCCAAAATAATGATATGTTCAATGGGAATGATCTATAAAAAACACACTCTTGTTCAAGCGATTGCATATTTTTTCACAATGACCATCAATCACTCATAAAATTCCCTAAGTGTGGTGAATATCGATATAAGAAAATCGAATAAATTCATTCGAAAGTTGTATGATACTTTCCTTTAATTACACGGTTTGTAATACTATATGTAAGTTAGTAAAACATTAGACAATTGAGATGGAATGTAGATATAAGAATAAAATATGGGAACCAACATTATCAAGTAGATTCTCCTCAATGGAATAAAATTGATTATAATTATGTTGAATTTGGAAGTGAGATAAGAAACTTTCATCTTGAATTAGCTACATATGAAATATATACTTTTGGTGTAAAAATTAGTAATCATAGTACATGGACCATAATGTTGGTAAATTATAACTTGCCTCCATGGTTTTTCATGATGTTCCAATACATTATGTTATCTCAACTTTTATTTGGACCAAAGAAACCTGGTAAAGATATTGAAGTCTATTGGGATCCACTAATCAGAGATCTAAAATTGATGTGGAATATAGGTGTCACAATGTATGATTCTCATAGAAATGAAGAATTCACAGTGATTTCCATGTTTTATAGGATGATAAATTACTTTCCTGCTTATGGAAATTTTTCAGTCTATAGAATTAAAGGAATTTTGGGATGTACCATTTATGAAGAATGCACAGAATCAGTTTGGTTGAAACATTCACCAACGACTGTGTTTTTAGGAAATTGGAATGTTTTACCTTGATTATATAAATACAGATCCTAGATGACAAAATTTGATGGGAATACCGAACAAGGTACAATATCGTCTCCATTAACGGGTTATCAACTTTTTGATAAAGTAAACGATATTGACACTATTTTTGGTAAACCATTTTTGAAAAAACTTATGAAATAAATTTGAAGAAAGAGATCAATTTTATTTGAATTACCATATTGGAATTGTTGGTATGTCATACATTTTCCTAATGTCTACCATGTAGAAAAAATATATTTTATAGTGTTATTGGAACATTACTAAATATTCATGGAAAAACAAAATATGGCATCAAGGATAGGTTGGATATAATTGACAAGGTGATAAGGGAAGATCTGGCATAGGTGAAGGGTTAAGGAACAAAGTTTCTTCCTATAATAGCTTACACTCTATTCAGATAGGAAAAATTGAAAATTTACATTTTATTTAATGGTGTAAAATTTCCAGAGGGGTTTTTATCAAATATCAAGAATATCATGTCAATGAATAATTTCAAGTTATAGAGACTAAAATAATTAAAATATCATGTTTTTATGCAATATTTTTTGTATATTTCTTTATATTGCATTCTTCCAAAAAATGTATAACATACATTAAGTAGAATTCACTTTTTTTCAAATCCATATGGAGTAAAGTTATAGACTCAATGAAGTTTCCAATCATGAATAAATAGGTTACAGTCATATTATGTGAATTTGAGTAGTTCTTCCTACTATAATTCTTTGATATAATGTTCTAATTAATGTTTTACTTGGTTACTATGGTTCAAATATGTGTTTTTGTCCATTACATATGGATGTGCCCCATTTAATGATATATGAAGATTTTGATAGGGTATATCAAGAATCGAAGTTGTCCATAATGTTGTATTGTAGAATGATATATTATTGAAGAATATATTTAATTATATACCGATAACCTATAATATGTTGATAGATACAGACTCCCAAAGGCTCATCATAGTGAACACCTTATGGGCGAGGGGATTTCCCAAAGAGATGTTGTTACAATTACCATCATAGAGTGGGAGAAAGTGCATCATTACATTTTATATAATAGTGAATATGTTGATCCATATATTGAATCCCAAAAATAAATTATTAGTGACTTGAATCAATTAAAGGATGAAGGATGGATATCAAATACACCTAATCAACAGTTTATAGGATGGTTCCAAAATCAAATTTATAAGGTGTTATATGAAATTATGAATTCAATTGCTGATTGACTTCGATGGATATCTAGGGGAACAAATTAAAAAGTTATATCTTACACTAGTTTTGTAATTAATGTTTATAAATTCTATAAAAAAGAAAAAAATGAATATAGTACAATGAAAAAGAGTGGATTTACATTTGTGGTGGAAGTGATGCACATATATGGTTTAAGGATAAAAATCCAAATTATAAAAATATGACATATTTCAGTATAATCAAAATGATATACAAGTTGGATTATAAAAAATTTAAAGTTCTGATTCTCCATTACAAATGGGTTGAAAACAGGATTACATGGAAATTTGATGAAATGGGATTCATAAAGGTGAATTTCATTGTGAAAGGGGAAAAGGAAGAGTCATAATGGCATCATAAGAATTGAAAGTATTTTATGTCTCATATGTAGTAATAAATAATTATTATATTGTATTTCTGGTGACTAAAATAACTATAGGGTCAGATGAAAATTCAATTAGGGATGACCCATTCATTGGGAGTTCAAAATTCTTTCATGTCAGTTCCAATGTAAACAATGTCTTGTATGTTATAGGGGACCACAAGAGGGGATTTAGATTCTCGATAGAGGTGAAAAATACCTTTAACCTTTACAAAAATATGGAGAGATAAATGATAAGGTTAAAGTGTTTTTTAATATACCATGGTTTTCCTCATAATATTATCCATTATCAATTTCATTAACATAATCTAAATTAAATGTTTGACTACTCATGCAGACAATGTATTCTGCACATGATGATGTTACCAATCCCATGGAAGCAAAAATTATTGATTCTAAAACTAGAGAATTATTAAAGAATCAACAACATGTTGATGAAAAAAAACCAACAATGATGTTTCATTACAATGTTGAATAAAATTATCAAGGAAAGATGTAAGGGTATAAATTTTGAGGTTGGATGGAATCAATGTGACCAACCTGTTGACCCCAACAAGTCAATGCTCATTAGTTATATTGTGGTCACAATGATGATGAATGTGCCAATTCATATAGATTCATGGTGCCACATCTATCCTATAATTAAGGAAACCATTTGGGAAGATGTAAATATAATTTTATGATATAATTTATATATTTTACCGAAAAATGATATAATGAAACATGGATTTAATATTCATTATTCATTATAGAGTTCATTTATTTTATAATATTTTCATAAAAAATATGTCTTAATGGCTGATAGGAAATCCCTTAGAGTCTTTTAGACTCTTCTTACTAAGTCACATCTTAGGAATTCTAAGGTTAAAGTAAATCCCCACACACTAATTAGTTATGGACACATTATAAAGAAGGAAACATGGAATGATTTCATCAGTCGTTGTAATGAGAAATCAATTCAGTTATATTATAGTCGATAATATATTTTTTCACATTATTTATTTTATCCAATTTATGAAGAATCAAAATGGCGATGAAAATAAATAACGTGCATCAAAACCAATATATCCCTATCACATATAAATGTTGGGGTGTAATTCATTAGAGAAGAATTTGGTATGTATTTTAATTAAAGAATAAAATTTTAATATGAAATGAAATAACATATTTTCCTTTATTTATATGTAGATTGATGAATAAAAATCCAAATACACTTCCATCCAATGGCATGTGCTATGAAATGAGGCTCACGTAAATAAGGAAGGTAAACTAGTTAATGAAAACACAAAAGTATGGAAAACATGTGTAAGTATGAAATAATGGTAATTTCTTATTCTTTATAAAAAAAATCATAAAAATATCTATTTCTTTTCATTTTTTTACATGATTCAAACTCAAGAATCAACAATGACTATATTAGAAGAAAAACGTGTTTTACTATATTGGATACAATTGGATCAATATGGTCATGTTAGAGGAATATGTTTTAGAGTGTATTATCAAACATATTTCGATAAGATAAAACTATAAGGAGATACATACAATATGATTAAAGGATTATAGACAAAATTAGATTCTTTGAAAGATATTTTTTCTCAGTCTGGTTTGGAAGAGAAATATATGAGATTGGATCAAAGCGAACAGGTGGTGGAATAAATATTCACACATGAAGAACCAAATAACCCCACTAGCTATGAGGCTAGTCATTTCCATCAACTGTATTCCTTACCTGAGGTAATTTATTTTTTCATTAATCTTTCTCTTAAATGTGAATAAAAAAACATCAATTAATATTATTTTATTAAAATTATGTAGGGTTACGTTTTATGTGATTTCTATCTATCAATACCCACACACCACCTTATTTCATGGGGTAAGATGTATAATATATTTGTAGACAAGATAAAAAATAGAGAACTCCCAAAATATCACACAAGGGTAGAGATTGAGGTAGATCAAGAGCTGATCACTGAGTTTTCTATTCTAGATGATGATCTAGATATTACAACTATCAATAATGCTATTATAACTTTCATAGCATGGTCGTGTGATCTTATAAAGATACATGAGATATGTATTTAATAATTTTTTTATGAAAAAACTATAATAGTTGATAAAAACTTAAGTGAGGTATGGTATTACAGATAGATAAAATAATGGGGAAACAAAAGGTCAGATCAAGACAATATAGTGAATAAATAAGAAATCAAAAGGGCCTTTCAAGAGTACCTTATCCTCTCTAGTTCTAAATCAACATTTATTATCCTTAAAACTTCATACGGATACAAAATTTTAAAATGAAAATATGTATTACATTCCACATGAAGAAGAAACATTTATAACTATTTTTATGGATGTTGTTATTCTCGAGAGTATAGATTAGATTATCAAGTTTGAATGGCTAGGAGCCGAAGTTGTGAATATATATATAAAAGGTACATTTTCATAATAAAAATTTTCAAATAGTGAATTAATTAGGTCATTAAAATTAATAACTATTCATATTTTCTATAGGTGTTTATATTACTACGATATTAATAGAAAATCATGCAAAGCCTGATTTGGATTCATTAATCCTTATTTCATTTATATGGAAAAAACTTTTTTGGATAAGGAATAAATTGATAAGAATAATGATGAGCTACACAATGTGTTTGAGAGAAGAATAATAGATGATAGAATCTTTTTTGATGCCTATAATGTAGTGGTAAAACTCTAAAATCTAATCACATATTTATTTTTTATTTTTTTAGTACTCAATTTGTTTTTTTGAGGAATTAGTGGATATTGATCGCACTCAATCTGAATATTCCAAATATTTATTTTTTGGATCCAATGAATGGATATCCAATAAACTGAACACACATAATGTGTGTTGTGAAATTTTAATAAAATAAAATCAATATTTTATTGATAAAATTTTAATTATATGTTTCAATATGTGATTTAATAAGAATTTTATTATGATTGGGAAATTATTAAATATAGAATAAATCATGGAATAAAGTTAGAAATTGAATATCTAAATCCCATGGATTACTTCAATCAGAAACATATTATGGTATATATAAAAACATTTATCTATAAAAACATATTTCAAAACAATTTACTTATTTTTTTCAATGTTTTTTCAGTGTTTGAAGCAAGATAATGGAAAAAATTATGGTTATTATGTTTTCAAATTTATAAGAGAGAAAATAATCCAAAAAAAATTACCATCCCTGAATTGGTCATTTCTAAAGGTGATTAAAATTTAATTAAAAATATTCATAAATCATTTTTTTATATATTTTATTTGTACTAATAATATTATTTAAAACCTTCGTACTTAAAAGAAGAAGTAAAATTTTTAGAGATGAGTGGGAAATGTACATGGTGTCAGAATGTTTCTCGACAACAAATTTAGGTGATTAACTGCTATTTTTGTGATCTATAATGGGCTATGACCTTATAAATATATTTCTAGTGTGAATCATTAGTATCAAAATGCTTATATATTATTTTTGATCTATTTTTCAAGGAGAAGTATAATAGAGGAAATAATTTTTTTAGAAATGAGTAGAAAACATGGTATGAAAATGTATACAAGCATCATGAATAGGTGACTTCCTACTACTTATTCAGTTAATTTTCTCATCATTTTATCTAATTTTTTAGGTAATTTAATTGTTATATTTAGAATAAAATTAGACCAATTCCCTCTCTAGGGTTCCATCACGAGTTTTGGTAAATGATAAAAGAAAAGAACAATATAGTGGTTTCACTTTGGTGAATGGTAAAATTATTTGGGATATTCGATCATCAATTAGATGCATGATATAATATAAAAAATTCTTGTGAAATCCATACAAGTAAAAAATAAACTATACATGAGTTAAATGGATTTACTAAAACCGATTATTTTGAATTAACATGATGTGAAATTAAATTATCCAACCATTATATCACATAGAATCTCACAATCATTACATGAGTACAGGTGTTTAACATATCCTTATTATATATATTGATACTTTTTCACAGGCTCACCAAAAAAAATGTTTCCAATGGTTCATCACTAATATTCATGTGCACATTCATTATGTAAAATAAACCATTTTCACAAGATTATTAATAAAAAAATCATCATTATTATCAATAAAAAATACATGAGAATAGGTATATTCTCATTTTTATGAAAAAACAATGATGATGTCATGATAGTGTTTATCATTACCAAGAATATTGAAAAGGATACACTAATTTAGAACAGAATCCAGGAAGACTTAATGGATGCACTGGATTTTAGTGTCATTTGGATGATATAAAGGGCTATAATGATGTTTATACTGTCAAAAGGGGTAAATAATTTATAATCGAGTTTAGTGTCTTCTGAAAATACATAATGGGTCACACTGAAGTTTTTCCATCAAATATGGTAAATGGTTTATCATAGAGTTTTTACTCTCTGTAATGGTGAAAGAGAAAGATATATTTTCTTATATTCTATAAAAACTCAAATGTAAATATTTATTTCAGTTCAATCAATGAATTCTAATAGGTTTATACAAATGGTTAATATTTTCATGGAATAAGTAAAGGGATACACTAATTTTTAGTATAATACATGAATATATAGTGTGTTATTCTAGTTTTTTGTAGCAAATAAGAAGTACAATGTTTACATATGTTTTTACACCAACCTAAAAGGATAAATGTTTTTATGGGAATTTTGTTTAATACATGAATGTTATGTTATTGTAAAGTGGTAAAATATATCATACTATTGGGATTGATCATCCAAAATATCTCATATGTATCTATATTGAGTGAATAATAAATGTTATAATTTTTAATTATTATTTAAAACAATGGGAATTAGATTGAATTATTTCATATTTATTTTTAATTTGTTTATTTATATTATTACTAACATATTTTTTTTTCTTATATAGGTGGATTTTTTACTTGAGTTTTAGTAGTTTGTTTAATGTTTTTCATGCTTGTGAGAGATGGGAAAGAACATGTTCCTTTTTGATGGAAGAGGAAACCCCATACCGCTTGAAATGTGAAGTGTTTTTGGAAACATGATGTCACACCCCATCGTATGGAGAGGTGGTATGATGATGTGGTTCCCTAGAATATTCTATAAATCTCTTTATTTTTACCAGGTTTTGGAATATTCCTGACTTCTATAGAGTATTGCAGAACACCCCCTTGGGCCTTAAAGGCTCCGCACGAGAACTTAGGTAAGGCCTAGTCCCGTGACAATGAGGTTTAATATTTTCTCAGAATATAACATGTTCCCTATTTTATATATTTCTGTAGATAGTTGAAAGAAAAACACATATCACATATCCAATCACCAACACCTCATTATGATACACAATGTGATCAGTATGACTTGAACTATATGTATTTAATTTACAATTTACATTTTAGTTCAAAATAAACATGACATAATCAAAACCAAGGAAACACATTAATATTGTTTTTATATTTTAGGGAAAACCATCCCAAAGACATATGTGATGTGTAGTATTTAGTTTCACCTCAATCTAACACACAATGTGGTTAGTATGACTCCAATTGTGTGTTTTAATTTAAAATTTACATTAATTTTAGTAAAAAAAGACAACTGATTTACTCAAATAGAGAAAAACATTCAGATTATTTTGATACTTTAGGAAAATGATCTATAAGTCATTTTTGACATGTATTAATTATCCAGACCTCAATCCAATACATGGTGTGTTCAGTGTGACTCAAAGTGTCCATTATCATTTTAAAATTGATAATTTTGTTCAAAACATGTGTTACTAACTGAAAACTAATATTAATTTTTACATTTTATTTATAATTTATGACAATGATTCATTAGTCATTTGAGATGTGTAAGAATCAATATAATGTCAAATTGACACAAAATACGACTGGTATGAGGCAAAGTGCTTATTTCAAATTTAGAATGACATCTTAGTAAAAAACAGAATTTATATACTCAAAACAGAGAAAACACATTCATATTGTTTGGATACTTTTTAAAAATGATCCATAATTCATTTGAGACATTTAGGAATCATCCTCACCTCAATTGATTCATGATGTTACTGATATGATTCCAAGTGTGTCTTTTTATTTCAAATTGACGTTAAGATTAGTAAAGAGACAAGTGACATACTCAAAATTGATAAAATGAATTCATATTGTTTTTATACTTTAGTAAAATGATCCAAAAGTCATTATTTATGTGTAGTAATCAATTGAACCTCAATCTGGTGCACGATGTGATCGGTACGACTCGAAGTGCATGTTTTTATTTAAAATTGACATTAATTTTAGAAAAAAAGACAAGTGAAATAATCAAAATCAACAAAAAGAATTATTATTATTGTGATACTTTAGGAAAATGATCCATAAGTCATTTGTGATGTATAGGAATCGTCCACACCTCAATCTGATGTAAAGTGTGATTGGTATGACTCCAAGCGTTTATTTTAATTTAAAATTGACATTAATTTCATTAAAAGAGAAAACTAATGTGCTAAAAACCATGAAAATACATTCGTATTATTTTTATACTTTATAAAAACTACCCACAAGTCATTTGTGACATGTATGAATTAGACTGATCTCAATCTGACACAGGATGTGCCAGGTATGACTCAAAGTGTCCATTATAAATTTAAAATTGACACTTGAGTTCAAAAAGGGTCACTCATTGAAAACCAAGAAAACATGTTCAGATTGTCTTGATAATTTAAGGAAAAAAATTCAAAATTTATTTTTGACATATAGGAATCAGTATCAAATCAAACCGATATACGATGTGACCGGTATTACTCAAAGTTTGTTCTTCTAGTTTAAAAATAACATTTTGGTAAAAAATATAAGTTATATATTCAAAATTGATAAACCAAATTCATATTGTTTTGATACTTTACTAATAAAAATCCACAATTCATTTGGGATGTTTTAGAATCATCATTACCTCACAGTGTGATCGATATGAATCCAAGTGTGTGTTTTTATTTAAAATCGACATTAATTTTAGTAAAAAAGACAACTATAATAGTAAAAACGGATCAAACACATTTTTATTATTTTGAAACTTTATGAAAATGATACATAAGTAATTTGTGACATATAGGAGTTAGAATCACCTCAATTCAATACAAGATATTACCAGTATGATTCAAAGAGGCTGTTATTAGTTTAAAATTGACATTTTAGTTCAAAAAGGTCCACTCACTAAAAAATTAGACAACACACTCGAATTGTCTCGAAAATTTATTACAATGTTTTATAAGTCATTTATGATGTGTATTAATTATTATCAACTCAAATAGACACACGATGTGACCATGATGACTCAAAGTGTGTGTTTTGAGTTTAAAATGACATTTTAGTAACAAACATAAGAGACATACTCAAAATTAAGAAAATGCATTGGGATTGTTTTTATATTTTAGGAAAACAATCCATATGTCATTTGGGAAGTGTATGAATCAGTTTAAAATCAATACAAGGCACGACGTGACCGGTATGACACAGAGTGTATATTTTTATTTAAAATTGACATTAAGTTTTTTTAAAAAGACAACTAATATACTCAAAACTAATAAAACTCATTTGGATTGTTTCGATACATTAGGAAAATGACCCATATGTAATTTTTTACTTGTAGGAATCCACCTCAAATCAATCTGATATACGATGTGTTCGATATGACTCAATGTGTTCGTTATCAGTTTAAAATTGATATTTAATTAAAAAAGTTCCACTCACTAAAAACCATGAAAATTCACTCATATTGTATTGATAATTTAGTAAAATGATTTATAATTCATTTTTGATTTGTATAAATCCATATTATATCAAACTAACAGACGATGTGATCATTATGACTCATAGTGCGTGTTTCGAGTTTAAAATGATTTTTTCATAAAAAACACAAGTGGCATACTAAAAACCCAGAAAAAACATTTTTATTATTTTTATACTTTAGAAAAATGTTCCATATGTCATTTTTAATGTGTAGGAATCATCCTAACCTCAATCTGACACATGGTGTGACTGGTATGACTCCAAGTGTATACATTTTTTAAATTGACATTAATTATACTAAAAATGTAAACTAACGTACTAGAAATTGAGAAAATGAATTCTTATTGTTTTGATACTTTATGGAAATGATCCATAAGTCATTTTAAACATTTAGTAATCATACACACCTCAATATGATACATGATGTCCCCGATATGACTCAAAGTATCCCTTATGAGTTTAAAATTGATATTTTAGTTCTAAAAGTGTCACTCACTTAAAACTAAGAAAACACACTTGTATTATGTTGATAATTTTAGACCATGATTCATAAGTAATTTTTGACAAGTAAGAATCTATCTCTCCTAAAACTAACACATGATGTGATTGGTATGACTCAAATTGTGTGTTTACAGTTTAAAATGACATTTTAGTAAAAAACAAAAGTGACATACTCAAAACCAATAAAACAACTTTTTTATTGTTTTGACACTTTAGAAAAACTATCCATAAGTCATTTAGGACATGTAAGAATTAACCTAAACTCAATTTTATGCATGATGTGACCGGTATGACTCCATGTGTGTCTTTTTATTTAAAATTGACATTAATTTTAGTAAAAAAGACAAATTCCATACTCAAAATTGAGAAAACACATTCATATTATTTTTATACTTTATAAAAATGATTCATAAGTTATATGTGACATGAAGGAAAAAACTACAACTCAATATGATAAACGATGTGCCTAGGATAAATAAAGTCTTCATTATCAGTTTAAAATTAACATTTTAGTTAAAAAATGTGTCACTTATTGAAAACCAAGAAAACATCCTCCGGTTTTCTTGATGTCCTAATGGCTCGAAGGCCTTATTTTTTGTTTATTTTTGATAATCCACATTTAAAGGGTTTATAGGGAACCCTTATAAGGCCCGTAGGTTTAGTGTATTACCTGACCCAAAGGACTTAGAGGATTTCATCCCAGACATGACTACTTGGAAATTCCCCTCCCCAATGTCTAGATTGTGAAGTCATCTTCCCACCTATGAATTGGTTTTTTGTCAAGAAATACCTGTGTAGAGGTTTACAAGACTGGACCTGATAGAAATTTACATACCCTATCATTATTTGAAATCTGTATAGCATTGTTTTGGTGAAATAGCCTGTTCTGAGTCCTTATTTGGAGCTAGATCCTTTATTCTATCTAATTGCATCTGCACTTCAAGATATGAATGAGGTGGTCCAAAGGCATTGAGGTGGCCCAAAAGCCTTAATTGGCGCGAAGGACTTGGATGGACCAAAAGCATCAAGGACTCCATGCCCGAATTGACAACCATAACGTGAATAGTTTTAGTTATTGCTATACCGAACAATACCTGCTATAATACCTTCTATAGTACTGCTACATTACCTCAAAGATACACCTCCTCCCAAATTCAAACACGGGTCTCATGGATGCAGTTTAAGAGTCCTCACCAATAGGGATGTGGCTCATGTGCACTCGGGTTGTCTTGATAATTTAGGAAAATGATTAATAATTTATTTTTGAGATATAAGAAATAATATCCCATCAAACCAACATATGATGTGATCAGTATGACTCAAAGTTCATGTTTCCAATTTAAAAAAGAAATTTTAGTTAAAAATAAAAGTGACATACTAAAGAACAAGAAAAGTCATTAATATTGTTTTAATAATTTACCAAAATGATCAAGAATTCATTTAGTACATGCAAGAATCATCCACACCCCAATAAAATGCATGGTGTGACCGTTATAACTCGAGGTGTGTCTTTTTTTAATTAAAATTGACATTAATTTTAGTAAAAAAGACAAATGATATAGTCAAAACTAAGAAAATTAATTTTTATTATTTTGATACTTTATAAAAACAATTCATATGTAATTTTTGATGTGTATGAATTATCTACACCTAAATACAATACATGATGTGCTCTGTATGAGTCAAAGTGTAAGTTATCAGTTTAAAATTCACATTTCAATTCAAAAAGTGTCACTCTAAAAGCTAATATAACATTATTGGATTATCTTGATAATTTAGTACAACTATTAATAAGTAATTGGCGATGTGTTGGAATTAGTCTCATGTAAAACCAACACACGATGTGACCAATATGCCTCCAAGTGTGTGTTTCCTATTTAAAATGAAATTTTAGTAAAAAAACACAAGTGAAATACTAAAAACAAAGAATATGGATTCAGAATGTTTAGATACTTTAGGACAATGATCCATATGTCATTTTGTATATGTATGAATTATCCACACATCAATATTATGTAAGGTGTGACTGGTATGACCAAATGTGTGTGTTTTAAATATATAAGCACCTTTTAGGGTTAAAATTCAAACCACATCCCCAACACTATGCAAAAAACCTCATATTTTATTATCATCATTTTTTATACTATTACTTAATTAATTTTTGTATCATTATCATCTTATAATTATTTAATTAATTTTTATCGAGAAAATGATTGAAGAAAAAAAGGGGTGACATGCAATGATCAACCATAGATAAATATGATACACAATGTTCTTGGTATGACGTAATGTTTAGTTTAAAAGTATATTTTAAAATTTAGACTTTCTATTTAATTTATTTATTTATAGTTTTAATTAAATAAGAATTGTTTTCTTATACTGGTGCATTGTTTTTCTCAAGAGGGGATGCTTTGTTCCGCAATCACATGAGTGGGGGTTAGGGGCCAAATACAAAGGAACATTGATGTTTTTTTAACGTCTATCATAATTTTTACTTACTCATTAATTATATAAACCAATGTTTAAAATTTATATAATAAAGTGCTTTTTTATTATTTTTGTGTTTTAAATTTTATTTCATTTATAATAGATATTGTACCTTTATTCTGTCTCAAGTTCTATCTGTATTGTACCTATACTATTTCTAGTTCTATAGTGTGTTGTAAATATAGCATCACACTACAGTATTCCCCTTTATCATCACTTCTACAAGAAGCTATTTTAACAACTTTAGTTTTTATGAATTAAAGTTTTCAGAAAAAATTAATTTTTTTGATGGCATGCATTGCACACTACACCAAGACATGTGTGCATTATACACAACACCAAGTTAATATTTCTGTATATGAAACACTTATATTATCATACATTACAAGAAATACTATGTTTGGATTGTGTTACACACAATTTTTTACTTCCTTCAATAGCTTGCGTTTCATGCAAGACCATGTTTTACTAAACTATAATATACTATTAATATTATTTTTAAAATATTATTATTATTATTATCACCTAGACATTGGAATCGAAGATATGAGTAATATTAACAAAATTACGAAACTATGGTTGACAAATTTTTATAAAATTAATTCTTTGGTTATCAATTAATTAGAAATAAAAATAAAAACCAATTGAATATAAAGGAAGCGTTTTTATGAAAAAGCCACTTCTATGCCTATAAAGTAATTTTATGTTCATAAATTAAATTAATAAATATTAGAGAGATATCTTAATGAAATTTCTATTTTATAAATTCAATTTTTTTTGACATTATTTTAATATATTTTATAGACATAAGATAAAAATAAATATAATTTTTGGAATAAAAAGATATATTTTTTAAAAAGGTAATATTACCACATTTTTATGGGGAACCTGTTTTAAATATAATTTTTGAAAATTTTATAATTTTTATCTTATAAATTTAACTTCATTTCTGAAATCAAAATATAAAAATTCACTTTGGGTGAATGTTTGGAATTTTTCAGGGAAGTTTCATTTTTTGATGAATAGTGAAAAACACTGAATTTTATTTAAAAACTTCATTTTAATATAATATATTTATATATTTGAATTATATTATAAATTTATTTTTAAGTATATTTAGATAAATTATATATCTATTAATATAATTTATTATATTGGAATCACTTTCACATCAAAATTAGATATAAAAACATTTCAAACTTTTGAACATTTTCACTTCTAAAACCAAATGTTTCATCCCATATGTGGGATTCATTTAAAATTAAATTATTCCATTTATGTGTTTATAATTTGGAATAATAGATTCCATATTTTTAATAGTAATAATATATAATGTACAGTAAATTCAACTTAGTTTTTTACCAAAAATATTAGTAAAATTAATTAAAATTAATTATAGTGATTAAGGTAAAAGCGAGTTTACTTATTAGTTAAACATTAACATAATGGTTCAAATAACCTAGAAACATATCCAAAATCTATTTTATGGAACTATTTTTACCATATAATCCATTTTCTAAAAAATGGACCATTATTGGAGGTGCATGATTTGTGGAAGACATCTCAATTGTGTTTACCTTTTTCAATTTACAATAATGTCACTCATCCTTCACTATAAAAGAGAACTCACCCCCTAACTTATTTAGACCTCTCAACCCATTTGGATCATCCAAAACCTGCCAAGATAAGCTCCTAGAATCCATAATTCCAACCTATAAACTTAAATTTTTTCATAAATCCAACCAAGGAATCCCTTTGGTGCAAGCCAAAAGGAGTTACCCGAAGAAGAGGTAATGTTCCTCAATGAGAATTTTTTCCACCCTTTCAATTATTACAATATAAATATTAAATAATAAAATCAATATAATAAATATAATGAGTTTCTTTTATTCTAAGGGTACAACCTACACCTTTGCACAGTTCCATCAAATGGGATACACAATCATCATTCGTGTGTACGACGGACTACCGCCTCGTGAACCGATGTCATTCATTCTTACGTTACCACCTCTCATGGTTTGGAAGAAAGATTTAATTACTATTTTTATATTATATGTATGATATTTATGATATATTTATCCTTATTTAATTATTATATAACATATAACTTCATGAATTATTTTTTTTGGGAATACGATAACTTTGTTTGTGGACGTGTGGACTACCGCCTCCTCAAAGCGATGTGATTCGTTCATGATTTACATGGAATGTATTAAGGATGAGTTAAAAAAAATAATTTGGTATATATGAATTAATAATTATACTTTAATGATAATATATATATAAATTTATATATATATATATATCATTTAATTTTATATATTTAAAAATATGTCAAGAAAATGGAAACAACATTTATGCGTATTTACGAAATACCGTCTTCATGAACGATGTATTTTATTTAATATTTATTCCATTAATATATTATTCTAAATACTTACATATTGAATTTATATGATATTTATATCATTTTTTAAATTTTATAAATAAGTAAATCATGATCTAAGTAAGAATATCAAGAATAATAAGTCAAAAATATACAAAAAACAAAGTAGTAATTACACAAAACATAACTTTAACATGGAATTGTTAATAAAATTGTAATATAAAGTCATAATAAAATCATAAATAGTATGATATATAAGAATATTATTATTTTTTATATGTATAATTAACTTATATTTATTATACATGAGCTATGAATGTATACAAAAAAAGTCAATACTTAAGGTAAGAGTTTTCTCATCTCAATTTTATTTGTGTGAGATATATGCTATATTGATGATTTATTATTTTTGTGTGGTTTATATACATAACTATAAAATTTTATATCATGAATTTACTTTATTTAATTATATTCCAAGTTTTAATTGATGTTATTATTTCATGGATCTCAATATTCAAAAGTTACTCCAGTAGTAAGGGGATTTATAGTCCCACTTTTATTTTCCACAAGGAAAAATAAATATTCACCACCTATTTCTTATATGTGGTGTGTAAAAATCCAATATATATATATATTATTATTATTATACTGATAATTATTTGGATTTAAATATCCATTATAGGATCTCTCTTTCATGGGGTTTACAGTTCAAAAGTTACCAAATTAGTAAAGGAATTTGGTCTCAATTTACCTTCTTTGAGACGTATATTGTGATATGAACCTATATTAATTTACAAGGTGTATATAATTCCTATTTTACATGTTATATCATGAATATAATTATTTTAATTATATTTTTATGCTTCATTTAATGTTATTATTTCATGGGTATTAGGATTCAAGGTTACCAAATTAGTAATTATTTATTGCTACAATCTCGTCATTTATTGGGATTTTATATGATTATGCTTCCACTGATGAAATATTATGATAAATATCTCAAGAATAATCTTGAATTTTCTTATCCTATTATTATTCATGATACCTTCAAGTAATGGTTCTATTTTTGACTCTTTGGTACTTAAGATAATTAATAAATGTTTATAAATGGAATCCAACTTCATCGCTCACTTTGGTCGGAAATCCAGGTTCCATCAAAACCATGTATTATAAAAACGTTTTAAAAATATTTTTAAATGATATATTAAGAAAATTTTGAAGGAAACTTTTTTATATTTTTTTTATATTTTAAAAATTGTTGAATAGGTGGTTGAAAGGCTTCCTTTCCAAATTTTCAAGGTTATTTTAAAGAAAAGGTTGTCAAAAAGTTTTATGTTTTAAAAATAATTTTTTAAAAGTGGAAAATTTTATTTTATCAAGAAATGTTTTAAATGAAATTTTATAATAATTTTACATATAAGATGACAACTTTTGATATTACATATTCATTACTAGGGTTATGAACCAAGTATACCATTCATATTATTTCTCTGAAGAGTTTATGTTTAAGATGAAAAGTTTTTTATGAAACCTGTTTCTCATCCATGTGATATACCATGTTAAAATACATATGAAACCCAATTCTTTTCATGGTTTATTATTTGATGAAATGATTATTAAACCTCTCTTTTTTCTATAGGCTATTATTTGATGAAATTTTTATGATTCCCATTTTAGTTCATGATTTATGATATCATGTTTATAAAACCCATCTCTTTTGTGGGTCATGATATAATGAGTGTTTTATTATCTTATGGAACATGTATGTATGATTTAATTATTTGAATCATGGGAACTATATCTACATCCAATGCATTGGGTAATGGTAACTATTATATAAGCTCAAAGGGAACACTAGATGTTATTCCTAGCCCATAACAAGTGGGTATACAGGAAAGAATCCCAAACCCGTAACAAGAGGGTATACGAGAGGACATCACAAGCTAGTAACAAGTAGGTATATGGGAGGTAATACCAAGCCTATAACAAGAGGGTATTTGCGAGGTAATTCCAAGATTATAATAGGAGGGTATACAGGAGGGCATCCCAATCATATAACAAGAGGCTATACGGGAGATCATCCCAATCTTGTAACAAGTGGGTACATAGGAGGGAATACCAAGACCAAAAAATAAAGTATTCAAGAGGTCATCCCAATCCTGAAGAGGGTGCACATGTGATTATCCCAAGCCTATCATTTTATGAGGGTCATAGTAGTTAGACTTGACATAGAATTTTCTTTGATTATGTGGATGCCACAATTACATGTCTTACTCATATGTTATGATTTCAGGGATTATTCTCCTGATTAACTTATGATTCATGTATTATGAACTTCTAAACATTATGACATGACTCTTGATTATGATATTTGATAGGCATGGTATGATATTATAATGTTATGATCATGTTCTCATACCCTTATGCTCATGTTTGGCTTACATGTCTCCCATATTTACCCTTACTGAGAATCTATGATCACCCCTTTATTATGTTAGATTTCCCAAAGTTATGAAGAATGATTTTAAGTAGGATCACTAAAGGGGAATATTTTTAAAGGAGATGTTGAAGATATTTCACCAACATATAAAATTATATTCCCATGTTTCCAAAGTCACTAAAATATTATGTTCCTCAGAAATTTAATCTTATAATGCACTGAATATTCATATAAATTTATGTAATACACATGTATGTTAAGACTAGGTATCTATGCTGATAAAGGGTCCCTTTATCTATGATTTTAATAGCACTGATGAAGTGTCCCTTCATCAACACTTTTAAAAAAACTGATAATGTGTCCCTTTATAAAGGTTTCCAAAATTATTGATAAATGACCCCTTTATCAGTTATTTTTTAGTACTAATAAAATCTTATAGATTTTAATAGTGCTCCAGTATTTAATGTTTTTTGTTGTTGACAAAGGCCAATTTTAGAACTGTTAAAGTCATCTTTTGTAGGATTTTTATTTTCCTAGTAGTAATGCATGTTTCCAATTTAAAATTTTTTATTTTGGAATTTCTATTGGGATGTTTTTTTCTTGAGGAAAGTTAATTACTAAAGTGTAGGAGAATTTGATAAGATGATTTTTTATATACATTTTGGATACATTTCATTAATGATTAATCATGTTTTATTTGATTTTATACTTAGTTATGATGCATTTTCAAAGGAATTAGGAATATTAAAATCAAAGGAGGAGATGCTGAAAAATCAGAAAAATGGTCAATATGAATCACAAATCTAATATTCCCGATGTGTGCTCCTCAAATTGAAAAAAATCCCAGATGTGAATTCCAAATATAAGGCATGTACCAAGTTTATGATGTGTATCCAAATTACAATTCATGAAATATTAAAATTCCAAATATGAATATTAAAAGGTGTGACTTCATTACACGATGTGAGAAGTTCAAAACTAAGTTGTTGTTCAAGACTCAAGGTAAAAAATCCGCGAGGATACAAAATATTAGGAGGCTTTTTCGGATCTGAAGTAAACAACATGAAAATCAGTTACATGTCATGTATGTATTAAAGTAGAATCCACTTAAATCATTTTGATTATGTGAATAATATACACATAGTGAACTTACTAGGCTCTATATATATTCAGTACCCCCAACGTGCAATGATATATCTCGAATCCAAAATATATTTCTTATTTTATTTGGTTCTTCTCTATTTTTTTACATTTTCATTTCCATCTATCACTTCGGATTTATTTTATTATCCTTCACATTCTATTGTTTCCACTTTCATTTGAAAGACATGTTTTTTGATCATTTTTATTCCAATATTTCATTTACAATCTCGTTTTACATGAAACTTCGATTTCCTTTGTGTTATTCATTGTTTCTTCATCCAAGTTAGTATTTAATTTCTTTTTTTCATGATTTCAATTTTCAATTTATCTACTTTATATTGATTTTTTCCAAGCATGTTTTCATATGTTTCATTATTTTTATTCAATCCATCATGCATAGATAATCCACTTAGGGTTAGGGATCTATAGTAGGGGTTTCTTGAACGTAATGAATATTTAAAATGAAAATTGGGTAACCCTATGAATAGTAAACTGATTTAAAAAAATTTCCAGTATCATCCTTTTTCACTATCCCTTTCCACCAAAGGTGCAAATTGAACCACCATGACCTAGTTAGAGAAGAACATGCTAAAAAAATAGCCTATAATTTATTCTTCCTAGAAGCCAAGCTTTCTATGTATAGGTTTTCAATTAATCTGGACCAAGTATTCTTTGATAGCTTAGGTTGATCCAATTTATTAGACCAAGATCAATTTATGTCTTTCGCACCACTTTGAAAATTATTCCATAGGTATATCCTAAGTTAGATTTAGGATTACACTTTTCCTTTACCCCAAAATTGACCCCAAACCCTTTAAAATATTTTAAGACCCAACTTACAGAGTTTTAGTCAATTTAAACCTAAGAGAGTAATCTTGATGAATCCCCCAAAACATTTTGACCAATGAGTTTCTTGTCTAACAATCTATCTCTGGGGGGTTAAACCCTAGACTACCACTTTCTTTGCCTCGATAACTATGTGTAGTTTGGGAATGTAAATCAACAATTAGATAAATGCCTAGAGAAATCAATGCCACTTTCTGGGTTCATCAATGTGTCTCTAGAATATTCCTTTCCACTTGCTCTTGTGGAACTTGAATCTATATAAACTATTTGTGCATATATATCATTGACTAAAACCAAGTCAAGATTTCTCCCACTATCTCAAATAGAGATATGCACCCTTTTATAGAAATATATTCTATAACTTGACTATCTATTTTCAATCATAGGTATTTTTATAATATCTTGAGAAAACATTAGGATAATTACTTTAGATTCACAAAGTTTTTTTCTTAACGAATTTTTTTATATGATCCACAAACACTTTGCATCTAAACACATGTTCTTATGACATAATGGATTTATATCATACTATAACTGTTGGATGTCAATTTTTCTTTATATTTGACATATAGTTATGGGATAAGACCACTATTTGTGCATCATGTCTCAAAAAATAATGGAATGCACTATAATGGATATATATCTCAAACATTGATGATTCTTTTACTTATATCATGGCTTTAAAGTATACAAGGAAATGTGGATTTAGTAATTCATCCAGGCTACATTTTTGCTGATCATTGTTAACATATATGAATTATCATTAATCCTCCTTATTAGAATCATATCTTTGATGTGGATAAGAAAATGTGGATTTAGGAAATACTCCACACTACATTAGAATGATTGATCAATGCTTGGTCAAGATATTCTTTGGAACACTATCCTAGGGATAATCATATATTCTGACCATGTATATACCATATTTCACTTTATCCTTCCTTATTAAATTCTTAATAGAATATAATGAAGTATACTTACCGCTAGCTTACCCATAGATAATTTCACACACTATAGATGAATTAATTTCAAAATCTTTGTGACTTACCGTTATTTCTATATATTTATTTTTTTAAAACTAAGTATATAAGTGTGTCAATAATACATATGGTCTTTAACCCCAAAGAGTCACAAAAACATATTGGGTACATTCTTACAACTACTTATTTTTTCTTAAAAAAGTATTATCTTTCAACAAATTAGTATATAAGTCTTACATTTTATATTCATCACATATTGCCTATGATTAAAGAATTATAGAACTATTGTTTAACTATTAAACAAAGAAAACAATATTCATTACTAAAATATAATAATGCATCATGGTTTCCAAAGGACACATGAGATAAATTTTTTGGTTATACTCAATAAAAGTTATATTAGAATCCTTAACTTTGAAATATAGAAGCCGCATACTTATCACTACTAACTTAGGAACCACGATTTCACAGCTTCTTGGAGAAAACACATTACTTCTTGTAATGTTTCATTTCTCACATGATTACTATATTAAAATAAATATATTTTATTTTCTTATTTTATTTAATAACCATGATGTATAATAGAAACTTTACAGGAAAATTATGAATATGATCAAAGAAGAAGCGACTACTAACTTCTCCAATTTAGGTTCATTGTATTGAAAAATTCACAGACTTATTTCATGAGATGTGAATAAAATAAACTTCTATTGAATGTCTTTCCTATTTTATTTGAAATATGTTTCAAATGTTTCTTTGTAATATCTATCTTCACTGGACTTCTCATATTTTCTTTCAACTAGTTCACCACAATAACTAAGACTTTCTTAATGTTCTTATTTACCGCTCGCTCTCGCTTAATCTCGCTCACTCCGCTCGCAGTATTAGGGTTTCCTACTGAAACCTTCTCCGCTCATGGCTTCTTCTTCCCTCTCTGTCTTCCCCTCTCCTCAGCTTCTCCCTGGGTTCTCCCCCCCATCTCTCCTTCGTGGCTGGTCCACTCCTGTTTCTCCCGTCAGACCTGCTTCTCGCGTTCGCTTCAGAGAAGGAGTTCTAGTTTTTCCCAAGGTTGTCGCTGTTGTGATCTGAAATCGAGATCCACCGCACCTCTCCAGGTCGGATTTGGAGTGATGGAATCTTTAAGGTTTTGGGATAGAGGCTCTAAGATCATGGATTTGACCAGCGTCTGCTTCTTCTCCCCTTTCGGGTTTTATTCCCCGCTTTCCCTTCTATTTCAGTCCCCGCTTTCCATTCTTCTTCGTTGGCGGTATCCATTTCTATTCAGGGTGTTTTGGGTGTTCGTTATTGTTCTGTGGTCGGTCGCCTGGTGGGGTGTCATGAGGATGAGATTAGCCAGCCTCCGTCCTTCTCGCTTCGCTGCTCTGGTTCCAGGACTCCACATCCCTTTTTCGAGGCGGCTTAGCGGGGTGGTCTTCCAGGCGCTTTGGGATGTGTGCTCGGGCATCCGGCGGCTTGTGGTGGTTTCAACTTCGTTGGCTCCGGGAAATTATCGGTGAGGACTTCGTGGATGCAGCTTGTCTTCTGAAGGCATTTCTGGGTCGTTCGTGTTTCTTGGTGGACGTTGGTGGCTGCAGTGTCGAGATCTTTAGGCGACTCACTTGTGTAAGGTCATTTATCGATGGAGTCGGTGGGTTTCAGTGGACGTTTGGCGTCGCCGGTGGGTGTGCGGTTCGGACTAATGGCAAGGTGCATCAGGGTATGTTGCCCATCTATCTCTCCATATAGTTTTCTGACGTTCATACTTGATGCCGCGACGATTATGTCACGACGACGACGACAATGGCTGTGTGTTGGCGGTGACCGCGATGGTTTCTCTTGCGTCGATGGTTTACTTGGTTGGTGGATCAAATGGTCTTTGGTGTTGTGTTTTTATGGTTTATGACGAGGTTGATGGCCTTTGGTGGTGGGTTTTTCTGGCGACAGTTACGGTGTTCGACTATGAATTTTTGGTGGCGGGGCGAGTTTCGACCATCACATCTGTTGGTGACTAATGTTATGATGACAATGGAACGATGCTGATGGAATAACGCTGATGGGACAACGCTGTGACGCTGTGATGTTGATCGGTTCGAGATTCTCAACTCGATGCAGGACGTGGCCCGAGGCGGTGTTTGAATTTTGAAATTTGAATTGTGAAATTTGAACTTGCTGTTTGATGTTTGATTGGGCGGGTGTTTGATCTTGTGGGTTCCCACTTTTCCATAAAGTGGTTTTCAAAATAATAATAAAAATGGATTGTGGCCAAAAGACAGTGAAGATCTTTTAACCACACTATTCATTTTTTGATCTGAAATGAAACTGGATTATATAGGTGAAAGTAATCTAATAATGGTATGTATTAAAGGATTATGATCCATATTTTAATTTACACATATCCAATGTAATAATCACCCATTCATATCTCGCTTCACTTTCTCCTCACATGCTTCTTAGAGATGTGAAAACATGTAAAATCATCCATTTCTTGATGTTATATCCATATGTCACATCAAAAAATGATGATAAATTTATGACATAACCATAATGCACTATAAATGAGTTTCTTGTAAGAATATTTCTCACCCGAGCCTCCTAAGGTGTCTCAACAGGTATTGGGGACACCAGGACCTTGAATTTCTGATATCATAATAGTTTGTGAAATCACTTGTACTACTTTTTTGGAAAATCATGCCATACTATAAAATTTATTTTTCCAATATTATCCCTGTTCACATGTGGCATTAATTTTCATTTTCAAAAAAATCAAAGTCTTGTAGTTTAGTATATTTATCTTGATTAATGATTAGATATTATCGATTAATTTTAATCATTAAGTGTCTCCTACTATTTTGAGAAACTATATCAACCCTCTATTATAGAATCAGAATACTCTATCACTTGAGTATTCTATCATAAAGGGTCCCTAAAACCTCTCCTCATAGTCTAAAAACTATGGAAATTCCACTGCTCGGAGAGTTCAAGGTAGGAATATGACTGGAAAACCACATTAACTTGTGACTCCTTGATCTATTGATTAAATTATCATCTTCTGAAATCAAAAAATTGATCAACTAAAAGCTTTCCTCTAAGGTTGAAGCAAGCTATATTTGGATACACATTTTCTAAAAACTTCAGTTAAGTCAACCTACCACTCTCATAATAACTCCACAGTAGTTGGAGGGAACCTTGAATATAGCTGATGGGAACTCCTTACACCTGATTTTATTCAAATTTTAGAAATGAAAGGTGTTCATGACTTAATATTTATTTGAGGGGTTTTAATATTATATAATTAATGTAATACAATTCTATTAAATATGTTTATATAATGTTGTTGTGCTCAAAACTGAACACGTTTTAATATGAAAACATTCATCATGTCTTTATGAGTTTTCCAATTTATTATTTTATGTGTTTCCCACTGACTAAAAAATTTATAAAGTAATAAACAATTCATAAATGAAATAAAATCACTCATATGGTCTTGAGAATATAATATTTTTTGATCAATTTATACTAAATGGATCAACTGTGACCTTGGGGTATCATACTTGAGTTGAGTCTTGAATCATGATGGAGTTCATCCCACGTCGAATGTGTCTATATCTAGTGTGTGTTTTCTCCTTGACTTGGCATGATTGATGACTTACAGTGTCATTATCAATAGTATATCAACACTCAAACATAAGTGAGGAGGTTTCATGAAATACAATATATATAGAAATATTAATGGACATATGGACCCTTTTACATATTGAATAAAAGAAGATGATGCACAAAATAACATAAAAATTAACTAATTATTACAAATATCACATGTAATTTTAGTAAATAATTAATTAAAACAATATATTCATGTTATGAACCAGCCCAGGTACCCAGGTAACCCGATAACTAAGCTGAAACTAACATAGCTTGAAGGGTATTCCCGTTCCCCATAGGTTGGAAAAAATCATCTAACATCATACATCATTCAAGTGGGAATGATTTTACCACAAAACATAGTAGAAGAAAAATAAACAAGACAGTATGCATAACAAGGAAGCTCCACTAAGAGTAATGTATCATAATACAAAGAGTCATAAAAATTACAAAGTACTATAACCTAAGTACAAAAAAATAGGGAAAACAACCCCAATATCCCTAAGCACACAACTCACTAAGTCCAACACTTAATAGCTGGATCCACCTCCAAGAGATCCCTTCAATTTTCTTATACCAGGAATGAGAAATTATAAAAACACCCAAAGTAAAATGTAGAGTGGGATCCTAACATAGTAGGATACTACTAAAGATTCCATAATAGATTCCAATTATAGATTATCCAAATAAAAGCTTTCAATTTTCAAAATAAATAGTTCTAGAACTTTAAAAGGATTATTTTTTTAAAAATAGGCTATACATTTTCAAAAGTATGGAAAATACTTTTAAATCGTAGAATTTACTTTACATGAGATGGAATATTTATAAAATAATGTATTAAATAAAATAGCTACATAAAACAGTTTATGTAAATCTAGAAAAGGCATGTAAAACATTTTTAAAACATTTTAATACATTTATATATCATATATAAATAAACTAGTGAGAAACATGGTCGTATTCCAAGTAGGTAAGATAGTATTAACTAGATACAGGATTCAAAACTCTCTAAGTGATCATTGAAAAATGAGTATATTCACACCCCCCTGACACTGGCCAGAGGAAACTCATCACCCTCCCATCGGGGATATAACCTGCCACATATATGTTTTAGAACATTGTAACAACATAGAGTGTATCCAAATAACTCACAAACTACCTAAGGATTCTATGTGATCTTAAATGATGTGAAATGTATTTTAAGAATAGTTCAAATATAATAACTCCCATTCTTCCATTTCAAAAATTCTAATTTATTTCCATTTAAAACCAAAATGGGTTTTAATAAAAAAACATGGATTTTTCACAAGATAAAACCACTAAGTTTATATCCATTAATTTTTATGCCATTTTCACAAGTTTTAAATCCATTCAAAAATAATTCCATCCTTTTATTCATTTTCCACAATTAAATTTGAAAATTTAATTTAAAACATTACTACCAGACCAACAATTTTAATCATCCAATTTCCAGAAACACACCCCAATTTAATGGAATTAGGGGTTTTGAAAATTTCCCTGCCAAAACCATTTCAAATCTCTTGATTCACTAGAATTGTATTTTTATCAATTTCATTGAATAAAAGTTTGACAAATTTAATTTAAATAAATAATTTAAATAAATCAATAAATTTAGTGATAATCAATTTGGTTAATTGGGATGGAACCACTTACCTCTTTCCTGAAACTCCATACTTGCAATGACACTCATCAATAAGAACGAAGGTAGAAAATACCTCTAAACACAACCTTGAAGAAAGATAAAACACCATAGGGTATAGATCCATCAATCTCAATATGATCCAAGAGATGAGAAAGAGAGATAGATAAATAATGATGAAAATATTACCCAGATATCGCCTGACAAAGCGATGTCGATTGATCACTAAAGGAATAGATTCAGAAGGGTTAGAAGGATCTAGGAATAATTGGGGAAGGATTTGGGTTTAAGGAAGAATAATTGGAGAGGAGTGAATGAAAAATAACCAAGTGCACTGCCTCATTTTATAGGTTACTATTAAGGGATTACATGATGTTTAATCCGTTACATGTTGTGAAAGTTTTAATGTTTGTAACGATGAAGATGAATCAAGTTTTTAACACACCTTTAAAGTTGGGAAATCACACAACATGTAACCCCTATTCATATCACGTAATTCATGAAATTCGTAACTGATGAAACCCATATTGTTACACATTAAAAACTGACCTAAAAAATTATTCACATCGTGCAAAGCGAATTCCTGGTGTGTACCCATCACACCATGAACCACACTTCATGGATTTCTCCTGGCAGTAGTCACATGGAGTGTAACCAAGTTACACGACATGTAATATCTTAGAAATTTACAAAAAACCCTATTTAAAGTTGAAAAATCCAACAAGTGTCGGACCTTACCATTATATGCTTCCCTCCAATCCAAACTCAACCCTTACCCAAACAATGAAAAGGAATACCATGACAATGTTTAAGACATACCTGTTAGAATAGTAATGGGATGTTATAATTCATGATCGATACTCAAGACTAATATATAGGTAAATTAAAAGTGTGATAAAAATTGAAATGAAATAAATTCAAGTATGAGTGAAATTAAAAAAATTAAAAAAATTATTTTAATTCAAATAATTTTATTTACTTCTTTCCCAACATTAATTTATTTTTTAATCAAAAAATTAAATCAAAAAATTAATTTAATTTATTAAACCAAAAATTAAATTCATTATAGGAACATTAAAATTATTATCATTTTTTATTCTGAAAATTAATAATTTAATTTTGATTATATTTAAAAATTATCTCGGGCTCCGAAACTTCACTCAGAGCCATTGCAGATCTGGCCGACCCCATGGTGGCCTATTCTACACTAGAAAAATAATGACCAGGGTTTCTCTAGGATAGGAATACCTACCTTATCCCATTCTAGGTCAGGAAGATCTGTCTAGGCCCATTGTAGAGTATATCAGTTCAGATAGGACGTGTAGGATTCCAGATCATGGAAGGGAATGAAGTTTCATTGTAGTGGATCATGCGTGGGATGAAAGATCCACCTAGCCAATGGTAGCTTGGCAAACCAAGGATGAAAAAACCGAGGGAGGGGTGACTGAAAGCGACAGCTTCCAACCAGACAACATCATTTTGGGCTAAAATAGGAGGTGGAGATCGATAGTAGATGGGGGGAGGAGGTCTGTGGTGGATATCATGGTTTCAGTGAGATGCATAGTGGTGAGATTCGGTAAGAAGCGCTTTGAAACCCCATTGTTGGATGATGACATTGGATGATGTAGTGGAATGTAATGGGATTCAATAAAATGGGAAGAGTCAACCGTCAGTATGGTCTCAGAGGGAGTCCTGTCTTCTATGGGAATATAGTCTAAGAGAGGTGGATGGGAAGCGGTCGACTCGTGACCAGTGAGAGGGGTGCACACTGTGGTGGTGACTGATGAAGATAGATACTAAGAGGGGTAGAGGTGGCCATTTTCAGATCTAGATGGAAGTTTGGATTTCTATGAGGGTATGATAGGTGCAGGTGTTAGGAAACTGGGATAACGATGTACATGGTGTCTTTGCATAGAAACACCTCCTTTTCATTAAAAAAGTTTTTTTTAGATAACACATTCCACCCAACTTTTTTTTAAAATTATAATTCATTATTTATTATTATAAAATTATCCACTTTTTGTGTGTGTAAAATAAGCTACACCTTCCACCCCTCCTTAGCATCACATGTTTTATCTAAAAACCTGAAATTATGATTTTAAAAAATAAACATGTTTTTGATTGTTCTTCGAGGGTCAAGACTCCACTTTCCCAAAATCAAGATTCTACCATTGAATAATTTTGTTAAAAAAATATTTTTTTAAAAAAAAAATGTGTTGGAATTGTGAGTTTACCTTCAGGTAAAAGTGTTATACCTAGAATAGAACTGTCCACTGAATTCTAGCCCATACCTATATGATATTTCAGAGGAGTCACTAGTCTGAAATTACCTCTAAAAGAAAATTTATATAAAAATAACATATCTAAAATATGCGTTTTTCCAATTTTAATACCTGATAAAACACCTATTTTGATCTTTAATTTTTTTTCTTCTAGATGGCTGTAACTTAGACATATGAGATTAGATTGAAGCATGGTTTAATTCATTATAAAGAATTTAAAACTGTATTCTAAATTTAATGAAAACTAATATTTTTCTTGGATTAATAAATTATTATGCTCTCTAGGATACCAATTGATGGTACCAGGGTGTGCAGTGGAAGCTGGTGAACTGGGGATTTAAATTATTTCCTCACCTATGTGAAGAAACATCATCATATCTGATGACTCGATCCCTATTAGAGGTTTGAGGATCTCACATGAATATTTCAAATAACAAAAAATATTAATAAATTTGTAACTAATTTTATTTGGTGGGATTTTTGATATTATCTCATTACTGGTGATCATTGCACAATGGATCTATTCTCGAACCCCTCAAGATTTTATACACCCACTCAAAAATTCTGTGCAGATGCTGTTTGTCAAATTACGGGTACTAGTGTAGAGGTCTGATGATTCCTTAGATGTTGTAACGATCACCTTGATATTGTCCCTTAGATCTATGATGGCCTTCTTGGATTGAACACTTAGACGCCAACTTTATCTGTATAGGAAATGGAAGTAGAGAGTGAGTCTCTCATTCTATTGGAATGAATCATCATGAATTGAGTCTATATCTTATTATTCTATAGTGGGAGACTCAAATACTCGGAAAGGGTTCCCCAACACTTGAAAATAAAGTGTGCACTAAATAATTAGTAAATGAAATTTTATGATGAACTAAATATGTCATAATTTCATTTATATTTTTATCACAATATTAGTAATATAAAATAAATATATTATATGACAAAATTTGTGTCATTTACTTGACTCATAGTTCCTAGAAATATTAAATGAACCTTGAATATTAAAATAATATTTGTTCATATAATATTTTATTGTATTAAATTAATAAATTGTGAAAATATTTAATAAATAAATTCAACCAAATTATTCTATACTTGAATAATAATTAATTTATTAATTTTTTTGTGAGCGTTAATACCTGAATAACTCTTAGACCCCATGGTGGGGCCCATCATTTCCTATACACCTATTCATCAGAATATGGTAGACTCTTAAATATTCTATTGGGATTGACCCTCTAGGCCCTTATCTTGATAGTAGAGAATACTATTCATAGACCAAGAGAAGAGTATAGTAACCCAACAAGGCCCTAAAAGAGATAAGGAAAATTAATAGAAATGAAAACCTTTCCTATGAACACGCACAACATAATATAATCTCTTTGTATCAAAATATCTCATAAAACAGGATGTACACTTGTGTCATCACCCATTTTCTTTATTTTTTTTGATCTAACTTGAAATAATTACCTTAGATTATCTTTTCCATGGATTTATGAGGGTACTACCATCCTGATAAATGAGGCATGAGATATCACTTCCTCAACTCAGAAGTGACAAATTCCGTCTTAACCATTAAACCAATTCCATACCATGAATGACACACCCAACAAAAGTTACCTAACCATGAAATAAATTATAGCTACCAAAACCTAGTAAGTTCATAGATGGTTTCTACTACAATTATATTAATATAATTACAAGGAATAAAATCTCGAAGGACTTTTCAGATTAGAAGTCTTGGTAAACCAGATACATACATGAGTCTTTTATTTCAAATGAATACACTATTTTTTTTTCGAGAATAACTTTATTACTCCTAAGATATACTTTAATTTCTTTCTTATTACACTTCATGGATTCATGGGGAAAAGAAACTAAATAAGGGTTGACTCAAATGATCAGTACGAGTAAATTAAAACAGAAGAAATAATTAATCATTGAGCACAATCAATATATCAAGGTAATAACTAAAACAAATACCATATAATAAAACAAATGATAAGGAAATTCATAAACAATAAGGAAAGGTAAATAACTGAAGATACATTCCATATAATTAGTAAACTGAGATAGAAGTGAACAACCAATATGGAAAGGTAATAACTAGAAATGCATTCCATTCAAATAAAAGAATAATTCATAATCAATATGGAAAGGAAACTAACTAAAACACATGACATTTAATAAATTAAATGAGAATGAAATTAATTCATAGATAATGTCAAAGAAATAATTTCTTATATAACAATAAATGAATACTAAAGAAAGGAAATGGTTAATTATTGGACACTGTGTTTCCCAGGAATATGATACTATTAACATAAAGACCTTTTACAAGATGGTTTAGCACACTACTATCAAGACCTTTCAAAAGTCAATTTAAATATTTGGGTAGAAACCCATGTATTCTTCATGGAAAGAAACTCGAATGTGTTTTCACCATATGATTTAATCTCATGAGACTACCGATACATCGGGAAGATTACTTTAAATAGTCCCCAACCCGTGTCTTGCATGTCCAAAACATTCCTCATATATCAAATAATTAATTTAATTAAAAAACGATGTACCTTTGCAAATATCCATATTGAGTAAAGGATATGGATTTATCAATATTTCCCCAGTAAATTAAATAACTTTAAAATTAAACACCATATGTGAAAATGGTATATGGGTTAGGTAATGAATATATCCACGTTAAATTTTATGGATAATTAGGATAAATTTAATTTTCAATGATCATAGGTAATTGAATATTTCAAGGAGACTAAAAAGAATAAAGGAAGTGAATTTAAATACTATCCATGGTAAAATCAATCAAAAAAAACCTAAGGATGAATATTGGTGATATCAATACCACATGTCCCAAGTTGAGTAAAAATAATTGGTTGTTATCATGGATTAATATAAATACTATAAAAATATATTTGGAAAATTTTTTTGAGGAAAATATCCTTTTGTTTTCAAAAACCTTTTCTTTGAAAATAATTTTAAAAAAAATAAAAGATTATTTAAATGGTGAAAATGCATTTGATAAATAATTTTTAAAATTATAAATACTTTTTTGAAAGCATTTTTATAAAAAAATGTTTTTTAGAAGAAAAAAACTTCTTAAACTAAAGAGAGAAACAAAGTTGGGTTTTCTTAAAAACATTTTATAATACATTTTGAGAACCAAAGAGTATAAAAATGGAACTATTACTTTAAAAAGGTCATGAATAACTAGATTATTATAAAATTAAATTATTTATTCTACAATTATCCAATAAGTTTCTCTTATGGAAATTCAAGTGTAAATAATCCCGAACGAAATAAGATTGTGAAGTAAACCCTTAAAAAGACCAAAATGTTGATGTGATAATAAATAAATGAATAGATTAAGTGTGTAGAATGTAAATACACATATAAAAAGTTGAAATACAATAATAGATAGTAAAAACTTATTGCACACATAATATTACAATATTAATGAAAAAGAGAAATTAATATAACCCAATGAAAATGAATTCGGTTATGAAATTATTTACCACTTGGTAACTTTTAATTCAAACCCCCTTAGGAGAAAAAATTAAATGTAAAACTAAAAATAAAATGAATATAAAATAATTCATGATATAATATATTAATATGTTAAGTATATACACCACAAAAAGGAATCAAGTGGTGAATATGACATTTATCTCATAGATGTAAAAAGTAAGATGAAAATCCCTAACCTTACATTTCCTTTCAGGTGAGAATCCTTTAAATTACAACATAATGGTTTTAAAAATATCAATAACTTATAAAATAAATATAATCATATTTATAATATCATATATAATCTTATCATAATATCTTATTACTCTTTTGCTAATAATCTTTCATTATATTAATTATTTTGGGTGCTAATTGTCTAGATTTTCGAGTATGTTTTGACTTGTTACTCATTGTTGCAGTTAATTAGATCCTTATTTAATCATATAAATAATTTAAAAAATTATTTAAATATCATATATATTCAATATATAATAATTTATAATAATCCATAATATTTGTAGATAATAAATGAAATGCACCATTCATGGAGGCAGTAGGTCGTACGTAGGCATGAATGTTACTTCTATTTCCAAGTCGTATTTAAAATAATGAAAAGAAAATGATATATATGTGTATATATAATTATAGTATTATATTTTCTTTAAATAGGTCACATAAGTTTATTAAAACCATCCCTAATATATTCCATGTATAGCGTGAACGAATCACATTTCTTTTGAGGAGGCGGTAGTCCACACGTCCACAAACGATGTTATTATATCCCCTAAAAATGGAACACATGAAGTTATGTGTAATATAAGAATTAAATAAGCATAAAGAAATTATAAATATCATATATAAAATATAAAAACAATATTTACATCGTAATTCCCACCATGAGAGGTGGTAAAGGAAGAATGAACAATCATCATTTCATGAGGCAGTAGTCTTCCATACACATGAACAGTAAGTTCATTACCCATTAGATGGAAGTGTGTGTAAGTGTAGGTTTCAAAATTATAATAAAATATATAAGTATATTTATGATATTTTTGTCATTATATAATAATAAAATAATATTTTTTGAGGTGGTGGATAAGAAAATAAAATGAAAGTGATCATTGAAGAATGTTACCTTGTTTTCATATAACCCCTTTTGGTTTATACCAAAAAGATTTCCTTGGTGGTATTTATGAATAATTTGAGGCTTATAGGTTTAGGGTAGGGGTTTTGGTAGATTATTATTTTATAGGTTTTTTGAACTAAAGGTATTGATATATGAGAATAAATGGGAGGGTTGAGTGCCTTTTTATAGTACAGGAGGAGTGACATTATTGTAAATTTTTGAAAAGTGAATTCCACCTACATTTTCCCATGTTAAGTGGATAAAATAATAAAAAACATTATATAAAATGGATTATATGATCTAAATATGTCCATACAATGGATTTTGGGAAATGTTCTAGGTTATTTTGGCTCTTAAGTTTAATTTTTAGTCCCTTATTAAGCAAATTTTCCTCTTAATTGCTGTAATTAATTTTAATTACTTTCACAAATAGTTTTGGTAAAAAACTAAGTTTAACTTATTATAAATTAAAAGTTATTATTATTCCAAATATGGAATCCATTTTACCAAATCACTATCAAATAAGTGTCATAAATTAATTTAAATTTATTCCCACACACGAGATGACAAAGTGGGGTTTTAAAGTAAAATGTTCAAAGTTTGAAATGTTTTTATATACAATTTCATTGTGAAATTGATTACAATGACCTAAATTAGATTAATTGATTTATATTTTATGTAATTAAAATTTAAAAGCAATAAAAAATATAATATAACTTTATAAATAAATTAGGCTAAAAATTAGTTTTGAATTAAAAGTTAGTATTTTTCACAACTCATCAAAAAATGAAACTTCACAGAATAATACAAAACATTATACCTATGAATTTTTATTTTAATATTTAAAAAATGAAGTTTATTTTTACTTATAAATTTTTTAAAAGTTTGAAAAAATTTATTTAAAATAGATTCTCTATTAAAAAGAGTTAAAATTTATTTTTTAGGAAAATACAAATTTTAAGCATAAAACTAGATTTTTTATTATATTATAATTATCAAAAAAATTTGATGAATGTAAAAAATATTTTATTTAATATTAAGATATATATTTCATTTATATCATTAACTAATAGTAAGTAATTTAATTTATTAGGATAAAACATATTTGTAAGCTTGCAAACAATTCTTTTATATTCAATTGGTTCTTATATTACTTTCTAATAAATTGATTACAAATGAATTAATTTTTATATTTTTGTAAACCATATATTTTCATAATTTAGTTAATTCTATTCATAACCTCTAATTTTATAGCTTGGTTATATCTTATTATATTAAATAATATTAATAGTATTCAGTAAAACTCAGTCTTAAGTGAAATGTAAGCTATCAAAGAGAGTATTTGTTGCTTGTAATGAAAGTTAACCCAATATTGTGTGCATTGCAAGATATAAAATATATTGAATTGATTTTAAAATATTGAATATAACATAAATTGTTGAGAGGTTAAATTCCTTTCTACATTTGGTGTAGCATTTCATACATGTTATCAAATAAATGTTACTATTTAAGATTTTTTGTGGTGTTACATTATCCCCACCTGAAATAAATTGTGTCCTAAAAATTTAAACTCGATCATTGTAGTAAAAGGTTTGATATTTGGAAATTAATTTGTTAAAAAAGCCACATCATAAAAGAGTTCATAAAATATCCTCTTAAGAAAAGAGAATGAGAAGTACAAAGGTCACATGGAATAACATAAAACTAGGTTTCTACATAGTATAACATTTGTGGAATGTGAAAATATGAACTTGGAGGAAAAGTGTAAATAATTATAGGGATTGGTTGAGGTCATCAATCATAAAAAAGTTAACGATCAATGGAAATTTGTGGGCCTCAAAGCCTTAAATCTATAATTATTTCAAAGACCACCGGTTCTACAAAAATTAAGGTATTAGGATAACATTTTTTTAAGATCCTTTTCCAAATATTGAGGAATTATTATATTGACCAAGAATACAAGGAAATATAGTTACTTTATAGGTTTAAATTTCATATAAATAGTTCCATATTTTGGTTGTTCTTTGAGAAAATTTTAATTCATCCCTTATTCCACGAAATAGATATCATAGAATCAACCCCATTTTATGAGGCACTAAACTTTTCTTTTAATGGATCATAATACCCATAAAAAATCATTATATTTTTATATATCTATTTTCTAAAAAAAATGGTTAATAAATTAGTTAGTAGACCTAGAATTTTATACTATTGGTTCATCATTAACATTTATTTTTCAAATTATTTAGTGTAGCCTCTCCGAACCGATTAGGCACCCGAACAGTGCTATCAGGCTAGGTGCCACTGGCCTTAGGTGCACCTCCCCAACTGCCAAATGTTGTTGACTAGTAGTGAGGGTGTAAAGGGGGAAATTGGGGAAGCTATACCATCTGGGAAGAGATATAATACTGTTCCAAGTAATAATAGATAACATTCAGTGAAAATAAAAGACACAACAAACTCTAACTAAACCTACCAAAGGTGAAAGCATAAAAAATATCAATAAATGGTGGAAATATAATTAAATAAAATAGTAGAAATAAATAAAAATTCTAGTATGCCACATGTATAACTAATCCAATTATACACACATAATAGGTCATACAAGTCAATATACAGAAAGGGGTCACCCATGGTTGACCACATTAGCTACATACATATAAAAAGTCCCATGCTAAAACAGAAAAGTATAAAAAATTAAATCTCTTAATGAGGTAAGACCTCAAGGACCTTGCAAAAATCCCATATTAAATCACTCTACAAACTATATCCTAAAGCCAATCCCTTACCCGAATCTAAATACATAAAGTTTACATGCATTCGGAAGCACCCATGTAGGGTGTGAGAATGTGTCTCAGTAGGATACTATTCAAGTGTGTATACCCAACAGAAGTGTTTAAGAATGTGTTTAATATGAGATTAATTAAAATCAATATCTAAATAATTTAATAATAAATAAAAACTCTATTGGTGCTCAATATCCACCAGAGAGATGTCAACAGATTCGGTGAACACCAGAAGTTTGAAAATGATAAGATCCTTGGCCCATGGACTAAGGTATCCCCTAAGGCTTTATAGCTCAGATGAACCCTTAGGTTCTAACTCAAACAATGAAACCCAACACTACATGTCTCTTGACACCTGATGTCGAAAAAAGCACTGACATCCTAAAGGAACACACAATTATTGTAACTGGTCCCTCATACCTCTATTTAAAAGCACTCACCGGCCCATGGACCAACATCCGAAGGCACAATGATATCTGTACTCAGATAAAAACCACCGTCGACTCATAGAATGATTTCCTAAGGAATGATTATGTCTATCCTCAAATATAAGTCCTACCACATGGCCTCAAGCACGACAAGACTCATTCCCTAACTGATAGCCTCATCGATATCAATAGAAGGCTCCTCACCTACCATATGGATTTGTATGGAAAGAAAACCCAACAAAATTTCCTAATATGAACTATTGGGGGGCTCTACACACATGATCAGTCAAAATAACCTCATCATAGAGTCAACCTGTGTGAACAAGACTCATATCGGTGCTTTGGCCATCACAGGTGAGCGAAAATCACCAAATTAATACCTAAGCCACATAAAACTGGTACCTCGTGCCCCTACGACCGTGCCACTCAAACTGATGGCCTTGCCATCTAATTCTTCTCATTCCTTTCCCATAACCTTACAACATTTCTACCTCAAAATGACATCCCTAATGCCTAATCCTAGGATCAATACCACTAATGTGTATATATCCAGTCCAAACTCAACCATATGATCAACATCCCCTCAATTTCGAATGGATAACACCATCCCAACCTTGGGAGATTCCCTTCATGATACCTTGGGTCCCATATCATGAAATTTAAGCATTTAATATAAATAAAATCCACTTTAATAAATAATTCAATTTAATATGATTGAATTGTACAATTTAGAATAGTATAACAATTCAATATAATTCAATTGACTAAATCAACTTCAAATGATAAACTCAATTTAAATAATAAATTCAATATAATTGAATTGAAAAACATCTAAAAATCAACCTAAACAAATTTAAATGAAAATAACCCCAATTTTGTCAAAAACACACCTGGACCTAGCTACCCAAGGTGGTCAACGACCTCTAAACTTACCTCTCATGTATGAAATTGACAAGGGAATTCCTGGAGGCATCCCTTAAGGTTAAATGATAAATTTAATATGAAACATGGGGTCTCTCTCAAATATCCAATGATACACTAGTAAGCCGCGCCACTGAAAATACCGTGAAAAAACAATGTAAGGAATGCACCACCTAACCGGGACTCATGTATGTAGGCACATATGATATTAGGCTCTAAATCAAAGCAAATCAGAAGAGATCTAAGTTTCCATCGTATGCCTTGAAAATAAGGAAAAAAGGTTCAAACAAATTAAGCACTTCATGGGGTGAAAACAAAGGAGAAGGGAAGGATGGGCGTGATTAGCCTTACCAATGGGGTTCCAATGTCATCAACAAATCAATAAATTGATCACAAAATATGTAGATGGATCAAATCTGGTGGAAGGCGGAAAGGGGTGAGGTCCCCCTTACTATACACAACCAAGAGAGAAAAGGGAGAGTAAAAGAGATAAAGGAGGGAGGTGAAAATCATTATTTTTTCCATTAAATGGGGCTACATGGTTAGTTCGCATGGTTAGGAAAATCATGTGCTAACCGTGCGAGCTACAGTGCATAGGTACTACCAAAGTGGTAGTACCCGTGCAGCTATCTTCATGGTTTTATCTAACCATACACAAATCATGTGAAAGCCTTTACAAAAACTCTATATACCCTTGAATGGATATGTGCATCACTTGCATGGTTTACCCAAACCATGAGGATGCTAAAAAATGAGTCACATGTTTACATGGAAGGGCCACATGGTCTACAATAAATCGTTCAGCTTCACCAGTAACTCCAAAACAGGCCTCCAGGCCTCCGACGCTATCAAATCCCTTAAAAAATACATGAGGAAATCTATATGCCTCCAAAAACATGAAAAAACCTGATATTATTCTAAAAGAACTCCCTTAATTTAATTCTGATCAGTGAAAAACAAAAGGGAATAACCACTAATTAAAAAATTGAAAAAGGGAGAAGTTTTCAACTTGATTAAAAAACCTAGGTCATTACAATCTCCCCAACTTATCATAGCTCATCCACGAGCAATAAAATGAAACTAAAATATGGTATCGAATACACCCATCCAATTTAAATTAACCTAGAATTCCCCAGTCTCAAGGGTACAGGTCAACAACCTCAGGGGGGGGGGGGGGGCGTCCCCACCTTATGAGTGACCTACCCTGATCTCAACCCGATCAGAAGATCAAATAAAAAAACTGGTCTAACGACTATATCCTAGATTCCAAAGTCCTCCTATGGTGATTTATCACTCTTGATCCTCCTCAGGTGCTCTCGTTTCATATTTGACACCCATAAAAGTCCCACATAGCTTCAGTTCCCACCTCATACCAATGGTTCACATGGCACCTATGTGGCCCTGCATCTCAATTTTTTTTAAATCAAACCCGGTGCCTCGCACATCAATAATGTACTGCACCTCATTGGTGCTAGATGCCTACACACCTCAATCAAGTCCCTTATCTACTCAATTCCTTGGTTCAAAGCACCTCGATATCCTGTATCTCCTCAATTCCCCGGTTCTAAGCACCTCAGTAATACCACATCGAACAATGCTCAAATATCAAACCTGGTACCTTGCACCTCATATATACACAATGCACCCAAGATAATTCCATCCTAAAAACTAGCATCTGGTTAGTATATTTATACAAACCATGCACCCAAAATAGACATGCCTCAAAAAATACATGCTAAAGAAAACAAATAAGAAACTAGGATACACCCATGGAATACCTTTAACTGTCATCATCTCACTAGCCTGCTCAGCCCCTAGGAGCTCCACGACATGCACCTAGCCTGAAGTTCGACTATATGAATCCTAAACTCCCTGTGGTACTTCCCAATGTACCAAAAACTGACCCCATCATTGTGTCCCACTGTCTCTTCTATGACCACCACGTGAAACTGAAGCTCCCATACCCTCACATGATGCTGATCCTAAAATGATCTCAGTGGCCTGATTTTGAGTCGGTTCATAACTACCAGCTATTTGAGAAGGCTTTCTGCAGAACCTCTTGAGATTGCCAACCCATACATAGGACCAAAAATCCTTTATAGGCTTATCATTCTATGTCTGAACCTGTCATGGGTTCCCACATGGAAAGAAAACTATAGAAGACCCACTCTAAGGTGGTCTTCCTGAGTTCTTGTCCTAACTGCCCTACTAGAACTCATCTCGGTCTGACTTCTTTCCATTTAAAGCATCATTTCTAAAGTTACCTGAAGTCGCTACCCATATCGATCTAGACCTCTCTATTAGGTTTCCATCTTATATGAGTGTCTAGTTCATTTCCTCTAAGAATATGACCAACTGAAAGATGTTTACCTACAACTGAATAACGTGTCATAAACCATTCTCAAAGAACCTAACCCTTGAGGTGTCATCGATCACCATACCAGGTATGAAGGGAGAAAATTCAGTGAACATTGTTGCATAGTCCATGACATAAATTTCTCCCTACTGAAGGCTCAAGAACTCCCAAGCTATTTCTCAACCACAACATCTCTATAAAGAAATACTCGATGAACCTGTGCTCAAAATTCTTCCAGGCCAGTCCCTTGTGTATGCCTACCTATAGCTACACATCCCACTAGCATTTAGCTATACCAATAAGAATATAGGTGTCCAACCGTACCCTCCACCCTAAATTCATATCTAACTACTCAAAGAATATCTACATACTCTTGATCTATTTCTTAGCTGCTTGCAATCCACACTCACCTTGAAACAGTGGTGAGTGTTGTGATTGAAACTCTCGAGTCAGATACATCATATATGTCTTTTCTCCCTAATAACCCATATAGATACACTGTAGCACACATACTAGGATCACTCGAATATGAACATCAATCCATGACCCAAATGTTGTAATTTATGGTGGCTGCACCACCTATATTGGAATTTGAAACCGAGATGGTACTAGAAGCTGTACCTACGGCTCATACTCTACCTGACACCCAGGGGAATGTACTTGCTTGTGCTCCTGAGTCACTAATACAGCATCTTTATGATGCTCATTTTAATCCATATAGGAGGAACCCATTAAATAACACTGGATAGTTAGAGAACCCATAACATATATATAATAAACACAGATAAGGAAAGCAATAATAAGCAATACATCCTTACTACCCCTTCCCCTTCCTACCATAACCATGACCAATGGTATCTCAACCTTATAAACTCATTTAAATCTTTAAATAGATCCAAGTATCAATATATTCCCTGAGCCTCACCCTTCATGAAAACCATTATTTCCTAAAATGGATGACCTAATCACCCAGCTTGGTGATCAAAATCATCCCATGCCAAATAACCAACCTTATCTTATAAGGTTCAAGCCCATTTCACACATCACATGAAATTTATAAATATGAGATGGAATTAAAAATTTTATAAGGAATTTTAATATCATGAAATGTGCATATCCATATAAAAATATTCTATAATTTTTCTAATAAAGCATAAACATGCATCTCAACCTAACAATCACCCCTTTACATACCAGGACAAGGGTCCAATAATCACATCCCTTTCTATACCATAACAAGGAAAAAAAGTCATAACAATTAACAATTCACATTTCAAATAAAACAATCTATGTGGAAATCAAATAAACTGTAATCTGGGAAGAATAGAACCGAAATTTCCACCCATGGTAACTTGGTCCGTCCCTCATATATGGGGATGTAGGCATCCAAGCACAAGCTATAAACCATGTTTTGATAACATCTTAATCTCTAGTCTACCAATTCCCAAATAGTAAGACAAACCGAAAAGAAAAGGTAGTATCAATATCATTAGTATCGAGTCAAACATTTCTACTATATCCTATTCATGAATTGATCTAATACCACTTTTAGCATCCCTGACCCGATTGGACACCCAAAAAGTGTTATCAGGCTAGGAACCACTGGCCTTAGGCACACCTCACTGAATTCCAAAGGTACTCATCTATTAGTGGTAGTGTAAATAGATAAAGTGGGGAGGCTAAACCCTCTATGAAAAGATATAATACTAGTACAAGTAATAATATATGACATTCAGTGAAAATAAAAGGCTCAGCAGACTCGAACTAGATTTGTAAAATGTAGATGCACAATCAATATCAATAAATAGAAAAATCATAATTAAATAAAATATCAGAAATAAATAAACATGCCATCATACCACTTGTAGCACTAAACCAATCATGCATAAATAGTAGGGCATACAAGTCAATATGTAGAAAGGGGTCACCCATGGATGACTATAATAGCAACATAAATATAAAAAGAATCATATTGAAATAGAAAATTAAACAAAAGTAAATCTCTTGTTGAGTCAAGACATAAAGGTCCTTTCAAATATACCATGTTAAGCAGCACTACAACTCCTAAAGATAATCCCTTACCTAAATGTAAAGACATAACGTCTTCACGCAAACTGATGGGCCCGTGTAGGGTGCGAGAACGTGTCTCAATAGGGTACCACATAAGTTTTCATACCCAAAATAATTGTTTAAGATTCAGCATAATATGAAATTAAATAAAAGAAACCGCCGAAGAATTTTATAATAAATACAAACTCCACTGGTGCTCAACTGCCACCAGGGAGATGTAACCTGCTTCAGGCAATTCCAGAAGTCTAAATATGAGAGGATACTTGGTCCATGGCCCAAGGTATCCCCTAAAGTCTCATTGATAAGGTGAAACCATAGGTTCCACCACAAACAATGAAACCTGAAACCATAAGCTTTGTGATAGCTCGTGTCTTAAAAAAATCACTAACACCACGAAGGCATGCCTAAGAATAGTAACAGGTCATTCATACCCCTACTTGAAAGCACTCATTGGCCCCAGACCCAACAACTATATGCACAAATTTTTTTTTTCTCAAATAAAAGCTATCTTTGAATCATAGTTCAAAACCTTGAGGAACGACAATGCCCATCCTACAATATAAGTCTAGGCCCATGACCTCAAGAAGGATAAGAATCATCCCCAAACTAATAGCCTCATATCTATTAATTGATGGCTACTCACCACCCATGTGAGTTTATGTGGAAATACCCCCCAAAAAAATTTCCTAAACCACACTACCGGTGGACTCCACCCACACAAGTGATCAGACCACCTCATCACAGAGTCAACTTGGGTGCACACGAATCAAATCAATGCATTAGACATTATAGGATAACAAAAATCACAAAATTAATACCGAATCCCCATAAAATGGACACCTCATTCCCATGTGACCATGTCACTCCAACCAGCGACCTTTCCATCCAATTCACCATAGGCCATGCCTGCAACCTGACAGCCTTGCTGCCCCAAACAGATGTCCATGATGCCAAATCCTATGATCAATAGCACTCAAATATATATATGGGACAATCCCAAACAGATGTTCAACATCACTTCAATTCCTAATGTACAACACCATCCCAACCTTGGGCGAAGCCCGTCATGACCCCTTGGGTTTGAGCTCATGGAATTCAAGCATTTCATACAAATACAATTCACATTAATAAACAATTCAATTTAATATGATTAAATTGTAAAATTTAGATCAATACAACAATTCAATATAATTCAATTGACTAACAAAAATTTAAATGATCAAGTCAATTTAAATGTGAAATTTAATATAATTGAATTTCACAACATCAAATAAACAACCAAAACCAATTTAATGAAAAAACCCTAATTATGTAGAAAAACACCACGTCTTATCTACCCAAGGTGGTTGATGACCACTAACCTGGACTAACATGCATGAAATTGGAAAGGTAATTATTAGTAGCATCTAATAAGGTTGAACGATCAATTTAACATGAAACATTAGTGTGTCTCTCTAATACCAAAGGATGTTCTAATATGCCACACCTCAAAATGACTGTGAAAATAGAAATTAAGGAATGAAACACCTACCTTAGACTCTTTTATGTATGAAAGTATGATATTAGGCTCTAACTCAGAGCGGATTAGAAGAGATCTGAGTTTCTATCATATTACTTGAAAATAGGGGAAACAAAATCAAATGCATTTAGCACTTCATGGGGTGAGAACAAAAGAGAAGGGAATGATGGGTGTGATTAGCCTTATTAATGGGGTTTTGATTCCACTAACAGATCAAGAAATGGATCAAAAATGAGGAATATGGATAAAATATAGTGGAAAGGGGAAAGATGTGAGCTCCCCCTTGCTCTTTGTGACTAAGATAGGAAAAGGATAGGAAAGGAGATAAAATAGGAAGTGAAAAATTGTCATTTTTTCCCTTTAAAAAGGATGCATGTTTAGCCCGCATGGTTAAGAAAATCGTGATCTAACCAAGCAGTATACAATGAATTGGTACAACCTAAGTGGTAGTACCCATGCAACTATCAACATGGTTTTCTCAAACTATTCACAAAATCGTGGAATACTCTATAAAAAATTAATACCCTCTCACACTGCTGTGCGCCCCACTTGCATGGTTTACCCAAATCATGTTGTAGTTAAAAACAATCTACACGGTTACATGGAAGGGTCCACATAGTTTACCCTAAACTATGTTCTCTGACCTATAACTCTAATATAGGCCTCCGGGCCTCCGACTCTCCCAAATCCCTTCCAAAACACCCAAGGCACTCTCGAAGCCTCTAAAACTATGTAAAACATGATATAAGGATAACAAAACTCTAGGAATTTAATTATAAACTACAAACAAGAAAATTTTATATACACTAATTGAAAAATTGAAAATAGGAGATGTTTTAAACCTAATTAAAAAACCTAAGACATTACATTTAGCTAAAAGAAATGAGACATTAACTAGAACATCACATTTTCTAGTGGTAGGCACAAAACCCTTATCATCCTTCAGTCATGGGTTCAAGCCCCACCTATTTTTAGGATTTGATGGGTTTTAAACTAGAATAAATGTTTTCCATTTTCTAAAACCATATTATTTTAATTTCCAAAATATGATGTACATCCTTGAAATTTCATCACTTAATAACCTTTTTACTGGTGTTCTCTGTACAATTTTTTTGAAGACTAAAAATATTATTTGATTATTACAATGATGTGATTATTGATCATATAAACCATAAAGGTTATCAATAACTTTAGACCTATGTCTATAAAATGTAAATATGTTATTCCTCAAATAAATTTTCCCACTGAAACTTATACTTTCCATATGTTTCTCCCAAACGTCTGCAATCTTGGTAGACTCCTGTTACGTAAAAATTAAAATGTTGTTAATTCATTGATATTATTTTAAATCAAAATCACCTTAAATTTAACCTTCATTATTAATTTTCATCATCTATTCAAAGCCTTAATAATTTTCTATAAAGAAAATGTGAATTATCCTAAACATATCCTTTGAGAGTGTCGAACCAGGTGCAGAGTAAGGCCCATTTTCATGTACTAGGTTATACTCGAGTCAAGCCCAATAAAACATATAGTATTTGTCACCTCTAGGTATATATATATATATATCAAAACTAAATCCACTTATAATATACATAAATGTATATATTTTTAGTAAAGACCACATAATCTATATCTAAGTGACAATTTATGATGTTCTTTTATATTTATCCTCAAATTCTACCTTAGGGTTATGTTATCTAATATATTCCTCCCCAAATATTGCTCCCAAATATTCTACTAAACTTCCTATGATACTAATTGTAGCAACCTTACCCTAGTAAGCTCAGAGCCAATTTCTACCACTATTACATTCGTATGATTACAAGGAATATAATCCTGAAGGACTGATTAGTTTAGAAGTCTTGGTAAACCATATATATACATTAATATTTTATTTTAAATGAATACACTAATTACAACATAATATTTTTTCTTTCGAGGATAAATTTAGTCCATATATGATATCCTTGAATATATTTCCTAGTACACTTCATGGATTCCTAATGAAATGGAAGAAAAAAAGAGTGATCTCAGATGCTTAGTAAGGGAAAATTATAACATAATTAATAACGAATCAATGAGAATAAGAAATAAGGCATGGTAATAACTGAACACACATGCCATATAGTCAATAAAATGATAAGGAAGTGCATAAACATTATGGAAAAGAAAATAACTAAACAAGCATGACATATAATATTTAAACTAAGAAAAAAGTGAAAAAAACAATATAGAAAGGTAATAAATAGGAAAAAATTCCATTCAAATAACTGGATAAAGCATAATAATTATGGCAAGACAAATAACTGAAACACTTTCCATTTAATCAGTGAACAGATAATGAAATGAATTCATAGATACTTTCAAATAAGGAATATCATGTATAATAATAAATTAATACTGAATGAATAAATTGATTAATTATCAGGAATCATGTTTTCCTAGAACATTATACCTTTACCATTAAGACCTTTCACAAGATAGTTTATAATACTACCCTCAAGACCTTTTACAATATAGTTTAAATATCTGAGTAGAAACCTATATATTCTTCTTGGAAGAAAACTCTAAGGGTTTTTCTCCTACTAATTTCATCTCATGAGACTATAGATGCATCGAGGGGATTACTTTTAATGGCCCCCAACCCATGTCTTGCATGTACAAATCATTCCTCTTATATCAAACAACCAATTTAATTAAAAAACAATGCACCGTATTGAATATCCATATTGTGTAAAGGATACAGATTTATAAATATTCTCTAGTAAATCAAATAACATTCAATGTAAATGATATATGTAAAAATTATATACGATTTAGGCAATTAAAATATCTATGATAAATGACATGGATAATTAAGGGGAACTCAATTTCCAATGATCATAAGAAATTTAGTATTTAAGGGGACTGAAAGGAATCAAGGAAGTGAATGTCAATACCATCCATGGTCAAATGAATCAAAAACCATCTAGAGGAAGAATAAGGATGGTATCAATACAACATATCCCAATTGGAGTAAAAATAAACTTTTGTTTTTTTTGATGAATAAAAATACTATAAAAAGATATTTTGAAAACATTCTTATGGAAAATTTGATTTTATTTAGAAAAACCATTTGAAAAATATTTTTAAAAAACACAAAACATTATTTAAAGGGTGAAAATTCCTTATATAAATCATGTTTATAAGGTTAAAAACATTTTTTAATACATTTTTATAAAACATGGGTTTTTATAAGAAAAGAGGTTCTCTTACTAAAGAGAGAAATGAATTTGGGTTTTATTAAAAAATTTTTTTAAACAATTTCGAGTTCTAAAGAGTATAAAAATGGTACTATTACTTGGAAAATGTTATGAAGAAATATACGAGGATAAAATTAATTTTTTTGATTAAACAATGATCTAATAATTTCATCTATTGAAAATTCAAGTGTAAACAATCACATACAAAATGATATTGTAAAGTAAACCCTTAAAAAGGTCATAATGTTGATGGGAGAATAAATCAATGAGTAGATTATGTAGGTCAAATTTAAATCCAAATAAAACACGTGAAAATAAAAAAATATATTCTGAAAAGTTATTACACCCATAATCTTAGAATATTAAGGATAATGAGTATGTAATATAACCCAATGAAAAGGAATTGGGTTATGAAATTATTTACCACTTGATAACCTTTCATTCAAATCCTGTTAGAATAAATAATTCAAGTTTAAACTCAAAATACCAAGAAGATAAAATAATTCCTGATAGAATATATTAAAATTGGTAGTATATACACCACATAAAGGAAGTAATTTTTGAATATTAAATTTATCTCATAGATGTAAAAAGTGAGATGAAAATCCCTTACCTTGCATTTCCTTTCAGGTGAACGTCCATTAAAATCTAGTATAATGCTTTTAAAAAAGTAAATGAATTATAAAATAACCAAAATAATATTTACAATATCATTTATGATATTTAAATAATATCTTATTACTCGTTTTTTATAATATTTCATTATTTTCACTATTTCGAGTGTTAATTATCTATTTTTCAAGTATGTTTGGACTTATTATTTGTTTTTAATATTAGTTAAATCATGATTTAATAATATACAAAATGTAAAAAATGATTTAAATATCATATATATTCATTATATATTTATTTATAAACATACATAATATTTGGAGATAGGAAATTAAATGCACCATTCATGGAGACGGTATGCCGTACGTACGCATGAACGCCACTTCCTTTTCATTGTCATATTTATAAGAATGAAAAGAAAATAATATATATATATCTATATTTATTTATTTATATGGATATTATAATTATAGTATAATATTTATGTCATATATATGACATAGTTTTATCAAAACCATCCTCTAATATATTCCATGTATATCATGAACGAATCACATTGCTTTGAAGAGGAAATAGTCCACACATCCACAAACGATGTTATCGTATCCCCAAAAAATGAAAATATTGAAGGTATGCATTATATAATAATTATAGAAGTATAAAAAAATTATAAAAATTATATATAACATATGAAAAAATATTTCCATCAAAATTATCACCATGAGAGGTGTTAAAAGAAGAACAAACAATCATCATTTTGCGAGGTGGTTGTCCGCCGTACACACAAACAGTAAGTTCGTTACCCATTATATGGATGTGTGTAAAATTATATGTAGAAAAACTAGAATAAAAAAATATAAATATATTGAGTATACTGATTTTACTATATAATCATGTAATAATAGGAGTTGTGGGGGTGGATAAGGAAATATAATGAAAGTGATCATTGAAGAATGTTACCTCATTTTCGGGTAACTCCTTTTGGTTTATACTAGAAGGTTTCCTTGGTTTAATTTGTTACCATGGTGAGGATTATAGTTTGATTGGAAGGATTTTTGGAGAATTTTTTATCAGATTTTGGATGAGATAAGGGGATTTATAACTGTGAATAAATGTGAAAGGTGAGTATGTTTTTATAGTGGAGGAGTGGCATTCTTCTAAAGTTTTGAAAAGGGAATTCCACACACAATTTCCCATGTATAGTGACTCTAATAATGAACCCAATTATCTTAAATGGATTATAGTTTCTAAATATGGCCATAAAATGTATTTTTGATAAATTTATATGTTATTTTGGAACTTAAGTTTAAGGTTTAGTCCCTTTTTAAACTATTTTCCCTCTTAATCGTTGTAATTAATTTTGATTAATTTCAATAATAATATTATTAAAAAACAAAGTTGATCTTATTAGACATTATAAATTAGTATTATTTAAAATATGTAATCCATGTTACATAATTACTATCAAATAAGTGGAGGAAATTAATTTAAATTTAATCTTTCAAAAGGGATGACAAAAGAGGTTTTTAAAGTAACGTGTTCAAAAGTTTGAAATGTTTTTTATATCCAATTTCAATATTAAAATTATTCAAATTAAAAAAATTGGACTAATTTATGTATATTTGATCTATTTAAACATTACAATTTTTTTTTACCATATAAATAAATTAGATGAAAAAATAGTTTTGAATTAAAATTCAGTATTTTTCACTATTCATCAAAAAATAAAAATTCAGAGAAAAATACAAAAAATTCATCCTAAGATAATTTTTATGTTGAAATTTATTAAAATAATTTTATTTTTACAAATAAATTTTATAAAATTTCAAAATTTTTTATTTAAAATAGGCTCCCCATTAAATGGTAGTAAAACTTCATTTTTTGAAAAATACGAATTTTAGGCATAAAACTGGATTTATTCTTATATTATGATTTTAAAACCAATTGGATGAATATAAAAAATATTTTTTTGAGTATATAATATATATATATTATTAATTTCATTCACTAATAGTAATTAATTTAATTTATTAAGATAAAACTCCTTTGTAAGTATAAAAAACATTTCGTTTATATATTACCAATGAATTCATTTTATATTTGTGTAAACCATATATTTTCATAAGTTATTTAATCCTATTAATAACATCTAATTTAACAGCTATGTTATATCTTATTATATTAAATAATATTAGTAGTATTCGGTAAAACTCAATCTTGCATGTAACACAAGCTATCAAAGACAATCTTTGTTGCGTGTAATGAAAGCTAAACCAACATCGTATGCATTGAAGGATATAAAATATATTGAATTTATTATAAAATATTAAATATACCTTAAATTCTTGAGATTTTACATTCTATTCCATATTTAGTGTTGTGTGTCACACACACTATCTAATAAAAGTTACTCTTTTATAATTTTTGAGGTGTTACATCATTTATATTGTTTTTTCCTCGAATAAAAGTACATGATAAAATGGTACACATTGAAAATGATATCAAATCTGGATCCCAAAACACATGTTCATAGATAGAAACAACCAATGACAAATGAAACATGTGGTGTTCCTATTGAAAGGTATTTCCTCATTATTTTACCTACTTGAGATCACCAAGTGAAAACATCATGAGAAGAAGTCTCAATGCTTATGAGCCTATATCACCTAATTGTTAGAAATAAACTATGTATAATTAGAATAATATATTTATACCATAGGATATATATTTAGGATTAATTTAATAGTATCTTTAGGTTCTCATTATATCCAAGAAACTACTATAACCTTTTGATACAAAAAATAATCTATAGTCATTACCTTTTAAATAGTGGAAGCAGAAATGTAAAAACTATATTTGTAAGTTCAAATCATGCATAACTTATTGTATACATGGTATGGTAATCAAAATTACTATTTAGCTGGGTCTAGAGAACCCACTATTACATCAACATATACCACCCTTTAAACTTTTACTCCCCATTTTATGATGACGCTGACTTCAAATTAACACATGATAAAGTTGTACTTATTATAATAAATATGTATGTTTTATCTCCATTTTAAAATATAATATGAATTATCATGGGGGTTAACTTAATTAATGAATTTATTAAGTAATTAGTGGACATTGAATATATAGTTTTATCCTCAATTCTTATTATATTTCCATTGGCATATCTTTGGTGAACAAAATCAACAATTTTATATTTTGTAGTAATATGTTTAATCATATCATCAACACTAGAAACTTCCTACATATTGAAATGATGCTTAATATCAATTTTATTTGAACTAGAATGTTGTATAGTATTTTTGGAAATATCGACAAAAATTTTATTATCATAAATAATCTTCAACAGTTTAACATCATTCACCCTCAACTATTCCAATTTAAATTCTATCTAAATCATTTGTGTATACGCCTTGGTGGTGGAAACATATTCAACTTTCACTGTACTAAAAGTAACATATATCTATTTCTTACTATGTCTGATCATAAAACTTTCTTCCATGAAGAATTTTACTCCTAATTTTGATTTTCAATCATTAGAATCTCCAGAACAAACAACATTAATGAACCCATGAAAGGTTATATCATTTCTTCTTATATACATCTAACTATAATTTGGTGTTATTTTGAAATACTAGAGTATTCATTTAAATTACATCATATTATATTTTTTTAGATAGCTGTGTTATATTTCTTACAAAGTAAAAAAATATGTAATTATTTATCTTGATGTAGTAAGATAGAGTAAGCTTCTAATCAACTTACAAAATCTTATTCTATTCACACTTTTCCCAACTAAATTTTTAATCAACTTCAAACCAATAAATATAGGTGTCAACACTTATTTTGAATCTGTCATCCAAAATTTTGTAAAAACTCCTTGGAATACATTTCTTGAGAGAGGAATATGTATCTTACATTTTGTTAAAATTCTAAAGATAAAAATAAATTGAACTCTATAAGCATTTAAATCTAAAATTTATTCTTCATTTCTTGGAATTTTTATTACATGTTTTATCATTTTTCCTTATAAAAATTTCACCATCAATATAAACATTGAAAATTAAGGTACCTATGCTTATATCCTTCACATAAATTTATATTTTAGTTCTTTATTTAGGAATTTTTAACCTCTTTAGGAAACATTAATTTTTTGAATAAAAGGTACAAGGGGCCTATTTCAATCTGTAAAAAGATTTTTTCAATTTATGAACCATTGTTACATATTTATCAAGTAGGAATCTATTGGTGTTTTTAATATATAATTATTCATCAATTTCTCTATTTATAAAATATAGATAACACCAATCAGATAATATTTTTAATTTTTATGATTGAAAACTTCCAATAACGTTCTTATAGTTTTATGTCCCACAACCTGGGAAAAAGTTTTCTAAAAATCAACAGCTTTCAAGTGTGTATAACCTTTTAAAACTATCTATAATTTATTTCTTGAAATTTTTCCCTTTTAATTAATCTTATTTCAGAACACCTATTTTATCCCAATAATATTATTTATTACTGGTTATTTAAAAATATTCAAAGTTTCATTATTTAATTTTATATAACTCTTCATTCATCACATTATCCATTATTTATGTTCAACTTCCTCTGAAATAAAATGTGGTTACACCTGAGAGAAAAGAATTGGATGATTCCCTAATCTCAATTTCCATCTTGTATAAACTATTAATTATTAGTTTCTGAGGATATTATCATATTCAAACAGTTTTTTTGAAGATCATAACTTTAGAAACATTTTTCAAGTATTCATTTCTTTATCACTAGAAAAATCTAAACCATATTTCACAATATTAGGCTTGTAGTAGTTTTTATTCTCTAAGGTGGACTAATTTTAAATAACTTTCACATCAAAGGAATAAATTTAATTCTATATTCATTTATTCCATCACTTGTAACATAATACATAGGTTGAATATCCCTTGAAAATTTATTATTCTTCCTTTTTGTCTAACTTTATTAAAATATATTTTTGATCTTTATTGTGAAAGGACTCCCAAAAACATTAAAGTATCAAACTATCGGATTCTTCCCATACCACATTTATTAAGGATTAATTTTTTATTCTAGTCATAACAAGCATCTATTTTGAACATTAATAGTTGTAAATGTATATTTTTCTACACAAACTTTGGATTTTTATATTCAACAATCATGATTCTTACCATGTCAAATAAAATTCTCTGTTTTCCTTTTAGTAACTCTATTTTTTTGGAGTGTAGAGAGAACTGTATTGATTTTTAATTCCATGTTTCTTTATATAGAACAAAAAAGAGTTTATTTTGTATATATTTCCATTATCTTTACTCATATTGAATATTTATACTTCTAGATATTTCTCAATATCCCTTTTAATTTTTTTAATAACTTTACAACCTATTATTTATGTTATTGAACATTATATTGGTCAACTGAGTGAGATTATCAATGGATGTAATCAAATAAAAAATTTATTTATTTTATTTATGTCTCATTAGACCATAAATAATAGAGTGTATGAGATCAAGAGGTCTAGTTGATTGATTTTCAAATTTATTATATATTTTTTTGTCATATTTCATTTTAGGAAAGTTATACAAAAATAATTATATTTACTTTTTAGTTGTGGTAACAATATTAAAAATCTTTAGTATAAATTATTCTCATTATCTTCCATCTAATATGCCTAAGTCTTCAGTTCTATAAGTTGTTATCATCCTCAACACTTAAAGTAATATGAATTACATGTATCTCCAATATAAGAAATATTTCAGTTGGTTCTTTCCACCTTTATAAAAAAAATTTCCTTCTTTCAAACATCGACTAATGCAATAATGTTTTTATGAAGATAAATTCCTTATCATAATCATAGAGATAGTAAGTTTTTCTTAAGACCATCATTGCATTGATCTTTTTTTGACATGAATTTCTAACCTTCAATCTTATCCATGTTAATTCCTTTAATTTTCAAGGAACTATAATTTCTAAAATTAAATACCCCTCCTTTATATTCTTCAATGTTGTTTAATATTTTCATATAATTTTTCATGTATGAGGAATAAAATATATATATAATCCATGGTTTATTTATTTTTATAGATTTTAGAGTGATATTAATAATAAAATATCTTTCTTTAATTTTATTATTCCTAGTTTTTTCTTCTTATCTAGTATAAGAAACTAGTAATGAAATAGTTTTTATATAATCTTTATCATTGGGAAATGGTCTGTCAAATATTATAAATTTTTTTTACAGGTAGTCAAATTGATTTTTCCTGGAGGGAGTTTTTACGTATGATGACTTTGAATTTATTTCTCCCTTCAAATTTATAAAGATCCCCTCTTTTCTTCCACTATTTCTCCCCCTTAGTTCATTATTACTCCCAAGGAGAGTCATGTTGGGAAAAAAATTATACACCTTATGAATATATATAACAAAATACCAATAATATAATCTTAACCTCAATCTTCTATAGAAATATGGTTTTTACTTATGATATGTTTGTTGATGTTCTATAAATATTTCAACATATAATTTTCCTTACCATGGGAAAATATTATTCTAAATTTTATTTTTAACTTCCATCAGTGTGATATATTTTTCAAATCATATTCAACCTAATATTAAATAAATATATTTCTTATAGAATCATAGTTAGTACATTAAGATAAAATTTTATGTTTAGTGGGTGTAGATTTCACTTGATTCTTGGGATAAGTTCTTCTAGTATCTTGAGATGTCTCAGCCTTTACCTACAAATATTTTTTAAAATTCTATTTCATTTCTTCAAATTATTTTTGGTTGTGATAGATATTGATTGAGTATAAAAAATATCTTATTCCTTAATAGTAAATTTATCTTAAATATCATTCAATATCCTTCCTTGTTCAATAAGTTTTAGTTTAAGTATTTTAATCTCCTAACTGTACTCATCTTCCATTTTAAGGAATTATTCCTTTCTAATATTAATCTTCCCACTTTATTTCTTCAACATTCTGGATTTGTTCATGAGTTTTTCAATTTTATCAATGTGTACCACAAGTTATGATATCAGTTGATATTACCTATAGGTTTAATCACCACCACCACCACCATTATCATAATATTATTCTTATTTAATATTTGAAGTATCTTCCTTTCTTCCAAAATTAGAAAATAAAATTCTAAACTTCTTTATATTTTCATCTTCTGATGAACTATTTTCAGTAGATTCTTACTCACCTTTCTTACTCACCATACTCCTCTTATTTTTTCCAGTAAACTTTTTTTTGTATAAAGTGTATGTATAAAATTCCTTTGATGTTTTCCTCCACTTATTCTACCAAGAATTTTGTTCAGAATCATCATCATATTTTCTATTTTTATTCTTTAGATAGTTCATCACAAAATATACAATGCCTCAATACTAAAAAAATTTAAGTGGGAATTCACCTTTGTACTTTCCTTTTCCTTTCTCAAAATTTTTAGAGATGAGATACATAATCCTATTATTCACTTAAGCATCATCTTCCTTTTATTCCAATTCACATAGGCCCACTACCACACATTTGGAATCCAGAAATAGCAGCTTCCTTATAGCTTTAAAATCAATATCTTCTCTAATATAATTTTTAAATATTGGATATTTCCTCATTTCATATGAAATAATCTTATGATGAAATTTATCAAGAGATAAATCATGTTTATCTTGTAAATTAGATATTTTAGGATCAAAACTATCTAGAAAGTTACATATAAAATTTTCAATAATATTTGTATCTTCCAAGAAATTTTTGAATCCTTTGATGTTGATGGAAAATTTATTAACATTAGTAAAATTTTCATTGAGATTTTCATCATTTTCTATTCTGATATCTTCAAAATTGCTTCTCTGGATTTGATGTTTTTCTACATTCACTTTAATATTTTCATTGATGATACTTTCAAGCTTTTTCTAAGTTTCATTTACTCACTAAAGAACCATTATCTTTATATAAACATTATTTTACAAGGTTATAAGAATTTTATTTCATGATTTAAAATCAAAATCTATATTCTATTAGTTAAATAATTTCATAGGATCATATTTCTCAATGGGATAAAACCTAACAGTAGTTGTATCGACCACCTCTAGGATAAGAGACAAAAGATAGTGTATTATTCAATTTTCTATCCCAATTTTTTTATCATAAATGGTATGAATAAATATACTATTCACTAAGTCGAGATTATCCATGATAATAAAAGTAAGTATGTTACAGAGGGAACCTATATTCTTTGATACTAGTTGATTTTATAAGGAATGTGAGAAATATTGGGGGGGGGGGGGTTGAATAAGTGGTGAGATTTTTTAATTTCTTTTCCATTTAAATATACCCTTATAACTTTTTATTGCTTATATAGTTTTCAATATTATATTTCAACCACAAATATATTTAAATTTTGTAAAGTAAAGTAAGGAACACAAGATTTATGAGGTTTACCCCCAGTGTGGGTGACTACACTCTTGTCATGATGAATCACATTAGTCAATGAAAATTCACTATGGTATGAAGTGAATATAATATAGAAAAATCCTAATAAGCTCTTTCTGTATCCTGATAAGTAATTATATTGAATCTCATTCGTTACAAACTTTTCTTGTAATTTTGGGCCAAAACAAGATAAGAAACTTTTTTAAACAACTCAAAAATATTTTATCCAAAAATCATAGACCTGTTACCCTCTTTGTATGATATGAATTGTTTCAATGCACCTTGTATTTTTCTAGTATGAATACATATGATATAATTATTTCTAATACCTCTGTTCAGTACACCTCTGTGTGGTACATCTCCATTACAACCTAAAGAACCCTTGTTTGGAAACTCACACTGTTATTTTAACAAAACATTCATCACTTTGAATCTCTTTATCATGCATGAACAATGTAATTTTTTATTGTACTTTCACTCATTTATATAGGAATGTTTCTTGGATAAAGTACAGGAACCCAAAAATTTCTTTTCACACTTTCCTTATCAACTCAACTTCATTTAAATTCCCTTAAACCTTATGGAACATTCTTGAAAAATCAACCTTTCTTCAAACTTCATTAAAATGATCCTTCCTTAAATATTATTTAAAAATTATCCTTCCATAAAACTTACATGAAATCCAGAAAGACTAAATAATATTAAAGGAACCAGTTATCATCATCACTATTAAAGACTTTACTTAGTTTTTTAAATCTTCTCAGAACTCCAACTGATAGAAATATATCTAGTTCTTTTATAAGAAATTATCTATCAAATTCTATTCTAGATGACTCTATTCTATCTGATATGAATCATATGATTTAATTAGTGTGGTTTAATAAGATTTCCTCTATCTAGCTCTCTTATTATACCTCCTATATTTAGTGGACTCCACATAATTTTGTCTGATATGATCAGCTCAATGAGTCAACCCATCCCGGTCCAGCCATCCATCGTTTGAGCAAACCTCATACAAGATTTAGGTTAAAAAATTAATTTTGATACAAATTTATATAATAATACTTCTATTGACATATTATTTCTCTATCTAATGCTCTTCTATCTAATGAATATTTGACTAATCATCTTGTTTTGAAAAACTCATCCTAGATACTTTATAGATCATCAGATCTTTTTGTTTGATGTACTTCCATCTTCCCTATACATTTCAACTCTTCATCTTTCTATGTCCGATGGAGTTTTGCAACATTCCTATAAATTTTTGATTTGATAGACTTTATCAGTGTATGTATTCTTGAACTCATTATAGAAACATTCAAAACTTCACTCTATTCAGTAAAATTCATACATCTCCATATAATATAACTGTGTACCAACACATTTTATAACTTTTAGAAAATTATTATTATTCCAGACAATGTATTTTTTCTAATAATACTTTTTATAATGACAAATTTAGAGACTGGACTTCATTCAGAATAAGATTCCTTACCTTATAACTTCAAATATTTCACTACTTGCAACATCATCACTTTAAAAATTTATCTTCATACAAACTATCTGTCTAGAAACTTTATGCGCCTATATCTTGTAGAGTCATTCCATTGGACTTTATAATGGCTTGTATGATAACTATATGTGATTTCATAACTTTGTTTGTTGAAATTTATACATTCACATCATGAACTTTGTATAGTTATAACTCTTAAAGTTTTCCAAAAATCATCTTCTCACACTTTGAAGGAACTCGTAAAAACATAGAAAGAATCATGAGTATATTCATGATGTTAGGAACTTGAATAATAGAAAATAAAATTATGAATTTATAAGGAAAATTTCTTGACTTGGTAAGAAAACTTTGCTGAACACATTCAGTTACAATAAATAAGAAATGATTCAGAACAAACTCTAGTAACTTCATTCTAACCTAAAATAAAAAAATTTACAAATAAAATGTTAAAAAAAAATAAAAAACTAATTACAGAAACAACCTAATGGATATTCAGTACTATATGATGAAAAATAATAGCTATAAGAGGCAGATGAGGATGTAGATAAATATTTGGATAAGAAATTTTAAATATGAAAACTTATCACACAATGTTTTTAAGAAAAATAAGAAACTATATTACTTAGTAATGATCATCTCTCCCAATTTAAATAAGAGTTGGAAAGAAATGTTTGTGGGAAAACAGTGACTACAAAATTTATTACTGAGATGATCCATGAACTTAAATAATTTCGTAAATAAATAGTGAATGATATGAATTATCAATAGGAAATCAAATCCAAGGAAGATAAATTAGTGTTATATAATTATAGATCCACTCTCAGTGAAGATTATTTACAATGATTAATTTACCAGGAATATGTAAAACTTGGTTTTTTAACATAGGTATGGGTCCTTTAAATTTCTGTCTAATTAATTATTTTGGACCTAATATGGATTCCAAATGAGTTAGTGAAGGTTGTGAAGGTGTCTATGGATTATTCTTTATCCATAACATGTGTTTTTGGGAAAACAAGGCTTGGAACATGGTTTATAGTAAACTGCGCTAGAAGGCTTCACAATTAGATCAAATAGTGCAGGTAGTTCCTTTTTGGACAGAGCCTTACCATAAGGTTGGTGCATAGTTTCCCTAACAGTGCCACCAAACTGTGTGAGTGACCCTTTCTTATATAGGTACCCATGCATGGTTTGCGCACGATTTTTCAAACCATACAGACAAACCGTGAACATGCTATATTTAGGGTAATTTTACTATTTTACCCTTAATGATTTAATTAAGCCTCCTCCTTCTTCCTAATATGAATTCCCAAAAAGACTAACCTTTTTTATCTTATTTTGGATTTCTTTGAAGGCCTAAGGCATGGATTGAATTATCTCATTCATCTTGGTTCTGATCGACGTCTTTTTTCATCTTATTGGATGTACAATGGTAAGTACTCAAGTCATTTTTAGCTGATCTTCTTCTCTCTTTATCTATACTTAGTTATCAAGTTGTGATAATTTTACATTTTTCTCATATCTACTCCATTATAAGCGAAATATGAGGCTGATATCAGAGGAGTAGATTTGTATGACCCAATTTGTGTGGTCTATAACTCATCCCTCAAGTTTTTTGATTTTGGAATTTGTCCTGTAGGCCCACTTACTTCATTTGGTGCATTTTATTAAATTTATATTCACTGTTTATATTCATTAGAAACATATGGTTATGATCTATCCAAATATGTTATTAAGCTTTCATGGTTATGTCTATAATTCCATCCATCCTATGTAGGATGTTATGCCATAATTGGTTTTTTATCATTTGACATGTTTGAGCCACAGTTTGAGTGTGACTTGGCATGACCCTTTTAAGGGTAAGAATTTATTTATTAAATGACTTGATTTATATTATGAATTACATAATGGAAAGTAACATGTTTTCTCACTACTCAATCCACCTAAGGTTAGTGCTTCAATTGATAATTAAATTTAAAATGGAAATTGGAAAGTATACTAAATATATGACTTGACTGAATTAAATGTTAATAAATAATAGGTTGCATGTCTATAGAACCCCTTAATACATTAATATAAGGTAGCCGAATGGACCTTAATTATTGAATATGACCTTGATTGATTTAATAAAGGTTTCATGCTACTTGGCCTTGTCACACTAATGAAAGGAAAGGCTTGAACCAATTGAAATTATACATGACTTCATTATTAAACATGAGTGGCCTAACTTGAGATCACCTTGGATGCTTATCAGGGAATGTGTTGTGCACTTGGAAACCCCATTGCGATTCAAGGATGAAACTTGATTAGGTTGAGACCCTCCTAGATCCCGATCCTTTTCTATTCTTGGATTCCTGGTATGACACCATAGGATCCCTCACATAGTATTAAAGGATTCCATGGATACACTCTTTGGATATAGCATTGAAAAGTAGATTCCGTGGTTAAATCCCATTGGGATCAGTCACTAATAAGACCCATTTTACTTTGGATGATCACCTTGGATTTAGTAGTAACCTTATTGTGGAAATCCTTGGACTATGCTCCTTTGATTACACTCTTACTGTTAGCTAGACTTAGTTACTACTATGTTAGTGACCCCTGAGGTATATGTTACCTTAAGGAATACCACAGAACCACTTCTTATTAATTACCAATTATGGATTCATTGTTACCTCTTAAAACCTTCACTATTGTTAAAATGCGACTTATTTCTAAATTAGAATAATCAACAAATGACTTGGTTATATGTTCATACACCAACCGAGGGTTGAAGAAAGTACTTGGGTATTTAATTACATTGTACTGCCTTACTTTATATATGCATTCCTGCACACTGTTATATTTCCATTACACAGGACTGATGTTATAGATACCATTGGAAGTGGCCCATTGAGATTTATCTCACACCCTATCCAGTCTCCGTTTTCTACCCAGAGTAGATTACATGATTGCAGGTGTTGACAAAGGGAAGCATACAAGTTCAAACACTTTTCTGTTGTTATTTTGGGGAGAGATTAACAGCAGATGGCTGAGCAAGATCTCAGGATGATTGGGATGGTCTTTGATTTCCTTTATAATTTTTTGGAACATGTTATGACTTATGTCTTACATCTTTGTTTTCTAGTTACATGACATATCATCATCAACTGTTGAATGTTATTTCAGCTATTTATATAATTTTTTATCTATTACTTTATGTGATTCTACTATTTAATAATATTGATTCCACTATTTACCTCTATTATTATTATCTATATACTATGACACACTCTAGTAATGAAGTAATAATATCCCCATAGACACACCTTAGGCCCTCCCTGCTAGTCGATATCCTATGGCGTTTGGGGAGATACGCTTGAGGCCATGTGACCCACTATGCCCAGAGCATCTAGTAAGTGGCATCCAAGTATAAGATGTCGCGAAGTGGTATTAAAGGGTTTACTTTCTTTCTTTTATATTTGGAGACAATAGTCAAGATATTAGGAATTCTTGGGACTTGGTCATAAGCTGTGATTTTGCATTGGAAACCCATGTTTGGGGTAAAATTCAAGTTTCCAAAATTAGAATTATTCTTATACTTTTTCCTATTATAGTTGATATTATTTTATCATTAGGTTATGCACATGCCGTGTGGAGTTGTTCATTATTTTTATGATTGAGAATTTCATTTCATCGTTGGCTCGATGATATTAGGGTAAGGAGAATTGTTACATGAATCATCACATGCAACTAGAATTCACATTTCATGCATATTTCCATTCCATATAGGTTCATTTTACTTATTTTCATTGCTTGATATGCCTGTGATTATTGAGTGTTGTTGTGATAATTATATTATTATTTAATTTCTCTTGGTTGTAATAGAGTTGTTTGTTATCTCAATTCCTGAGGTGTATGGGCCCTCATGGGCTGGGATGAGTAATTTACCTAGTAGATCCATTAGGATATAAATAAATGGGTGTAGTTTGCATTGGTAAGGTGTATGGGAACTAATTAAATGGGAATTATTATCCATTATAAAGTGAAACATGACTTATAATATGAAATGGTTTCACGAACTTGTCCCACCTTCTCATGTTTATGAAAGGTAAAGGAGTGAACCTGGAAATTAAATGTAAAATTAAATGAAAATTATACTTGAGCACTTACCATTACCTGGACGTATAAGTTATTAGTTGGGGTAGTATACCTTTGGTAATAATATTTCCTTGTTTAGATTACATAAGTGATTATATATATCTATTTAAAGACTTTTCTGAGGTGTATTCTTGGAAATTATAGACTAATTCTACCACAACATCCTCATATCGTATGCCAGGAAGGTGGAGACAATCATTCTCCAGATGTGATGGGCCCTGATTTTCTAGTCTTACTTATAAGAGTTCCACTTGAGTCACTACGTGCTATACCATATTTGGGAACTGATTCCCAAGTTCATGATAGTTTACTATATTTGATGCAGCCCATGCATGGTGCTCCACATCTTGGACATACGATGGCTGATCTGACATGTGAATTTTAGTAGCAGGATCATCCTATTTCTCAGGATATGGCAGTCCACATGTTGTTGAGTCTTGGATAGAAGCTACCCTATCTATATTTGAGAATCTAGAGATTCCTATAGAGTGGATGGTCAAGGTAGATATATAAATGCTTTGGAATTTAGCCAAGAATTTGTGGGATGTGATTACCTAGGCTGGTCATCATCAGGGCATGTTATGAGTTGATTTATAGACTGACTTCTATGAACAATTATTTCCTCAGATGTTTAGAGCTGATAGAGGTAGAGAGTTCATGCATCTCGAGTAGGGTTCTATGTCAGTAATGGAATATTTAGCACGTTTCATAGAGTTTCAAGGATTTTCACTACTTCTATCTAGTGATGAGATTTCACATGATAGATGCTTCGAGGATGGTCTCTAGTATGCTATCCATATGTAGGTGAATGTATTTCACCTACCTATTTTTTTTATAAATATTCAATTTGGATATTATCATTGAGCGTAACCTATGGTATTAAAATAGTACCAGATATAGAGGATCAGTGCCGCGATAGGCCAGTAGTTCTTTTAGTGGCAAGAAATGTTCCCCTAAGATTTCTCATCAGGTAAGTGACCACCAGTGTGCTCATTTTGTTAGCTCCATAGTGTGTCATTAGTGTGAACGACATATTGGTGTATATTCATACTCATAGTGACCATGAAAAACACCTTTAGATCATTCTGAGTACACTGAGAGAGCATCATATTTATGCCAAGATTTCCAAGTGCCACTTATAGATAAAAAAAATTCACTTCTTAGGACATACAATATCAGAATCAGGTGTATCTGTTAACCTAGAAAATGTCGGTTCTTTAGTTTCCTAGGAGAATACCAATAATGTGTTTGACATACGGTGTTTCTTGGGGATGGATAGATATTACAATAATTTCATATAGGACTCCAAATTCATTTCTTCACCTCTCACTAGCCTTAAAAATAATGGTATCAAGTTTATTGGGTTTGAAGTGTAAGATAATTCCATTTTGGAGTTAAAAGGGAGGCTTGTCTCAGCACCTATTCTAATTCATCCAAAAACAGGTTTATTTTAAACCGTCTTCTATGATGCATCAGGAATCAGCCTTAGAGTAGTGATAATACAAGATTATAGAGTCGTTGGGTATGGATCTTGGAAGTTGAGGCCTCATTAGAGAAACTAACCGACACATGACATTGAGCTAGCATCATTTTTCCTTAAATTATATTGTTGGAGACATTATCTATTGGGTGAGAAATATTTTGTGTACATAGACTAAAAGAGACTCAAATATATATTTTCACAGTGTGAATTGAACACTAAACAATCGATATGGGTATAATATCTACAATGTGTTGATTTTGAGATTGCCTATATGACTGGGTAGGGAAATGTGGTTGCAGATGCACTAAGTTGAAAAATCAGGCACATGTAGTTTTCGAAGCAAATGTTGAATTGAAGTTAATGACCCTCTTCTCTAAGCTGCATCTAGAGTTTCATGATAGTAATGAGTAGTATTACCTCTCATCTTTGACAGTTACCTCTACCCTCCCTGATAAGGTGAAGAGTAGACAATTTTTAGATCCCGAAGGCTTGGTTCTCCATGAGATTATATCAATAGATAACCTACCTCCGTATTGGTATGTAGATAGAGAAGACATCCTCCATATTCATGGACGTGTATGGGTCCCTACAGATATAAGAGTGTATTTTATGAAATATTACCACGCTTCTCAATGGGAAATTCATCCAAGAATCATGAAGATGTATAGAGATATGCAACAACTATATTGGTGGCCTTGGATGAAGCATTAAATATCAAGATTTATCACTTGGTGTTCCACCTATCAGTAGGTGAAGTTGGAGCACCAGAGTCCTGAAGTGTTTTCATAGACACTTTGGGCCCTATAATAGAAATGGGGAGATGTTTCCATAGTATTTGTAGTTGAGTTTCCTAGGTCTCCTAGATGTAGCAACACTTTATGGGTTGTCATTGATAGACTGACGGAAGTGGATCACTTCATACCAATTTGGGAGACATTCTCAGCTGATGATCTGGGAATATTGTTTGTCTGTGAGATCATATGACTACATAGGGTCCCATATACTATCATTTCAATTAGGGATACTCATTTCACAACATGATTTTGGTAGGTATTAAAGAAGGATATAGAAATTTAGGTGATTCTAATCCCATCTTTTCACCCCCTTACAAAAGTAAAATCTGAATGGGAAATACAGCTTCTTGTGGATATGATCTGATAATGTGTCCTTGATTTCAGCAAGTTCTTAGGAGAAGAATATACCTATCATTGATTTCACCTGTAATAATAGATTTCAGGTGACTATTAAGATGCCTCCTTTTGATGCCTTATATGGTAGGTCATTTATTTTACCGCTATGGTAGCTAGAGATAGGTGAGGCAACACTACTAGGTTCTTGTCTCATTTAGGAGACATCAGAGTAGGTTCAGCTAATCAGAAAGTGTATGACTACTGGTCAGTCTAGATAGAAATCTTATGTCTATTTCCATCGATGAAATCTAGAGTTCAAGGTTAGGGATCATGTTTTTATCTAGGTATCTCCCAAGCTAGGTAATATTTGGTTATGTAAGCAAGTGAAGTTTTCTCCTTGTTAAGTAGGTCTGTTCGAAATCCTAGAGAGAGTTGGGCCAATAGACTATCAGTTACTACTACCTCCGAGGTACCCTACCATGCACGACATATTCCATGTTTCAAAGTTATCCAATATCATGTTTACCCATCTCATTCCTTTTATTTTGAGAAATTTCAGTTAGATTATAATGTAACCTTTGAGGAGTATCCAGTACGCATCATTGACCTGAGCATAAAATCTCTTCAAGGCCGATCTATACCTGTAGTATGGGTGCTATGGAAGTATGGCCATGTGAAGGATGAGACTTGGGAGCGAGAGGCCAATGTACATTCCCAGTGGCTAGAGTTGTTCTCAGATAGTGTTCCTCCACCCCTGGAATGTGAACTCAAGGATGAGTTCTTTTAAGGGGGGAAGACTATAAGAACCTAGTTTTTCCCTTAGGTATAGATCCTTTAAATTTCATTCTAATTATTTATTTTGGACCTACTATGGATTCAAAATTAGTTGGGGAATATTCCAAGGGTGTTTGGGTCCTTTTAGGAGCTCGAAACATATCTTTTTTTTGAAAAACCAGGCCTCGCACACGGTTTTTAATAAATTTTGTAGGAAGGTCACATGGTTAGATCAAACTGTGTGGGTGGTTCCTTTTTGGATAGAGCCTTACCACAAGTTTGGTGTGTGATTTCCATAACTATGTGGCCAAATTGTGTGAGTTCCCATTTCTTCTCCAAGTACCCATGCATGTTTTTCACATGGTTTTTTAAATCGTGCGGAAAAACCATGCACAAGCTAAATTTTGGGTAATTTTACAGTTTTCCCTTAATGATCCAATTAAGCCTCCTCCTTCATCCTAATCTGAATTCCTATAGGATTAACCTTTTTTTCTCTCATTTTGGAGCTCTTTGAAAGACTACTTCAGGGATTGAATGATCTACTTCATCCAGATCTTATCAATCTTTCATTCATCATATTGGATGTACAATATTAAGTACTTGAGTCCTTTTTTGCCAGTCTTCCCCTCTCTTTCTCTCGACCTAGTTATAAAGTTGTAATCATTTACCACCTTTTTCTCAGATCTACTCCATTATAATCCAAATCAGAGGTCGATATTGGAGGAAGAGAGTCATACGACCCTTAAATGGGTGGTATATAACTCATCCCTGAAGTTTTTTTTATTTTAGAATTTGTTGTGTGGCCCCCACCAATTTCATCAGTTTCCATTTATTGAATTTATATGCCTTGTTTATATTCATTAGAACTGTATGGTTATGATCAATCCAAATATGTGATTAATTGTTGGTGGTTATTCCCAAAAATCCATCCATCCTCTATAACATGTTATTCCATAATTTGGTTTTTATCATTTGATAGGTTTGAGACACCATTCAGCTGTGACTTGGCTTGTTCCTTTAATTGGAAATCATTTATATATTAAATGACTTGATTTATATTTTGAATTAAATAATGGAAATTACCATTTATGATCACCAATTGGCCCACCTAATGTAAGTTCTTCAATTGATTATTAAATGTGAATTGGAAATTGGCAAGTATACTGAATATATGACTTGACCAGATTAAATGTAAATAAATAATAAGTTGCATGTCCATAGAACCCCTTACCACATTAATGGAAGGTAGTGTAATGAACCTTAATTAATGAATATTCCTTAAATTGTTTTTATAATGGTTTCATGTGACTTGTCTTTATCACACTAATGAAAGGAAAGGCTTAAATCAATAGAAATTATAAATGAAATCATTATTAAATAGGAGTATCCTAACTCGAGTTTTCCATTTATTCTTATCAGTGAATGTCTTAAGCACTCCAGAACCCCATTCCAATTCACATATGTGGATTTCTTAGGTTGAGACCCACCTATATCACAATCATTTTCTATAGTTGGATGCTCGATAGGACACCGCAAGATCCCTCCCATATTATTAAAGGATTCCATGGATACAATCTTTGGATCTAACATTGAAAATTAGGTTCCATGGTTAAATCCTATAGGTCCCATTCATTTCTTAGCCCCATTTTACATTGTATAACCCCCTTGGATTCAGTAGGCACGTTATTGTGGAAGGCCTTGGATTATTCTCCTTGCATTACAATCTTACCCTTAGCTAGACCCAGTTACTAATGAGTTAGTGATCCCTGAGGTCTTTGATACCTTGGTGAATACCATAGAGCCACATCTATCAATTACCAATTATGGTTTCCTTGTTACCTCTTGGAAACTTCACTATTGTTAACATGTGACATATTTATAAATTGGTATAATCAAATAATTACTTGTTTTTATATTCAAACACTTGCCGAGGTTTGAATCAGGTACTTAGGTATTTAGTTACATTATAGTGCTTTACTTTATATATGCATGCCCTAAAACTGTTAAATTTATATTACATGAGCCAGATGTTATAGAAAGAATTGGTGGTTTCACATTGAGATATATCTCACACCCTTTCCAGGTTCTTTTTGGTACTCAGATTAGATTACATGATTACAGGTGTTCAAAAAGGGAAGTTTATAGCTTAGAACACTTGATTGATTGCTCTTTAGGGTGGATCTTGATAGAAGATGACTGAGTCGAATCTTGGGATGCTTGGGATAGTCATTGATTTCCTGTATACTTTTCTGGAACATGTTATGTATTCTATCTTGTATATGTGTTTTCTAGTTTTAAAGTGACATGCCATATCATCACCCGTTGTTGATTGTTATTTTAGTTATTTTTATCCTTGTTTATCTATTACTTTATCCTTTTCTAATTTTTTACTTATATTTCTTCACCAATTTACCTTTGTTATTATCTATTCATTGTGTTACACTCTGGTAATGAGGGAATAGTCTACCCACGAACACACCCTAGGGCCTCACTGTTAATCGGTAGCCTTTGGATTTTGAGGAGATGCGCTTGAGGCCATGTGTCCAACCAGGCTTGGGGTACCTATTTAGTGACATTCGGGTCTGAGACGTCACAAAAAATGTTATTGAGAATGTTTTTACATAAGTTATAAATGTATTAGAGAAACTATATAGAACTTAAATGAATGTTAACAAAGTTTATCTAGTGGTCAAATAAATGAGTTTTGAAATCTGAGAAATTATTTACTAGAGGGTAATAAAATTCATGATGATATTCGGAAGATGAAAAGTTACTGGGAAGATATATAAAAATTATTGGGGGTGAGAAAAATGTCCTCAATATAAATTAATTTAAAATGGAAGTCAAATTAAAAAATTTAAAGGCTACAAAATTGAAGACTTCCCAGGAAGAATGTTCATATATGGAGAAATCATATGAAGACTAGAATAACTATAAAAATATCAAATGTATTGAGTTTGAGGTAAACTTCAGAAATCCATAGAACACCCAAGTTGAATATTCCCAAAATATTAAAAGAAGAAAGTATGTCAATAATATTCTTGATAAGGGCCTTTCTTTAAAACAGAATAATTATATTGACAAGAATTGGTTGATATTATTTAGTTATTAATCTATTTGAATCTCATTTAAATAGGTAACCCTTGTCCGAAAAGATTTGATTTTTACTAATACCATTTCATTAGCTAGTAGTTAATCCAAGAGGTATTATGGTTAAACTTGGGTAAATAATATTGATGTAAAAACTCACTATCTGAGTAAATGTGGATGTGAAAAATAGTAGGGATTATTGTTCCCCACAAAAATATCATATTAAAGACACTATTATCCAAAAACAAAAATGTTTCAAAGCTAGATAAATTGAACCATAAAATAATAAATTAATATTTTTTGGTTATTTTTTGTTTTTTTGTAAGTTTGGGCATAGATAAAATAACTATGGGAATAATTATCAGTGCATGATAGTTATATAAGGCTATTATTAAGGGGAGAAAATACTATGTGAAGAGAAATATTATAGAACTGAAGAAAAGTAGAAAAATAATGAACAATCTGTCTACCAACAAAAAATTTAGATGTCTTTAATACTTCTATGATTGTTGCAATAGAGGTGGTAAAATTTATGATGAGTTCTGGTCTGTACCAACCTTGCACTCTATTTATACTAGTATAAAGAAAATTATATAAAAAAATTCCAAACAAAATAAAATAATTTAATTCTTCCTTGGGGTATAAATATAAGAACACTATTAAGGAATATATTGAACAAGATGTACCTGAGAATAATAATAAAATGGGCATGACATAAAATAAAATGGTCTTCAACTATGGTAGAAGATACTATAGAATAGAGATTTTAGAAATCAACTGTAAACACCAATGCTAGTGGAAGAAAGATAAAGTAGAAAAATGAATCAATATCCAAAACAAATAAAAGGGTTGTTTTGGTGAATGATATTGAATATGAAAAATTCAAATTTCATGAGCTCTTGTCAAAAAATAGTGATCCAAATGTTATTGATAATGTCTGTGGAAGGTGTAAGATGTTTGTATATACTTTTGAAAGATGCATTAAATGGATACATGGTCAGAATAAGTTGTTTGAAATTAAAGAGAATCACTAGTGACTTATTATGCTAAAAATTATGTTGTAAAAAAAGAGTTTTAAGACATTAATAATAATTATAATAGACATTAATAATGTATATTTATATGGAATTAATAGTTGGAAAGGGATAAAATGTTATATCAGGAACATAAGAATGAAAATTAACTTTATAATTATGTGAATAAGCCTATTCCATTTAAGGTGAAAGCTAGAGAGATCAAGAAGTCCACAATTACCTTAAATGAAAAAAATCTAGAAAGTTAAAGAAGGAGAAAGTATGAAGAGTTTTCATATTTCTGGATACGAATTGAAATAAGTTTCTCGGTTAAGAAATTAATCTCATCCCTGATTCTCAAACAGAAAAGCATTGATTAATCACCTTATTTCAATGTATATTTTGTGTTACTTTTTATATTAAAGGGAATTGAAGTAAATTCATATATTTAAGGGGAGACCTAAAAAAATTAATTTGAAAAAATGATATGACATGCAAAAAGATATCCATTACGGAGTAATTTACTTCAATTAGTGTTAAAATTGTTTTTTGGAGTTCTTTCTTGAAGATATCCAACCATGATAAAGAAGATAGATGAAGTTCATCCCTCTAGGGGGTCAAGATGAATAGGTACTAGATTTTATTATCTCAACTGGTATCACATGAATACTTGAAGTTATGGTAAGGGATATATCGAATGATTTCAAATATTGAAATTATAAAAATTGAAGCTTGTCAATTAAGACATATGTTGTAAAATCTTTACGTAAAAAATAATTCTAAATTAGAAGGAGGGAAACCAATTATTTAATGACAAAACTAAAATTTATTTAAAAATTGGAAATTAATTATATCATATGAATGTTTTTTATAAATTTATTTATATGAATGTAGGAAATGTGTTGAAAATATTTTGAACATCCCTAGAAATATGGTTTTAGTGTTGGTATCAAATTATGAAAATTTATTCACAGTTTTTCAATCCAGATTGGTCACTCTTTTTTTATATACTATGTTAGTGCATGTCGAATTAGAGTTTACTAGTATATGACTCGTTTTTTTAAAATTTATTTCATCCATATATTAAGAATATAATTTTTAATTTCTCTTATGTTACATCTCTTTTGAAATGAGAATATTAAAATTGAGAAGATAGATTTTTCTTCTGAAGAAGACTATAATCTCCCATACCTATTAACTATTTCATTTACTTTCAATAAGGGGGAGAATATAAAAATTACATTGATATTGAATTGGATATTGAAAACAAATCCAAAGGGGCATATTGAAGTGCCCAAATGTATTTATGTAATTGGGTTATATATATAATTAATGTGTTTTTAAGATGTGAATTCAATATAATAGTTATCGAATTGTGGAGTTTCTACAATTTAATTATTCTTGAGAGTTATTCCTAAGTAGGAAAAGATGTTTTGAATTGAAGATATGTTTCTTTAAATATGGAAAAATTAATTTTCACAATTAAAAATATGTTCTTAATTCCCAAGACATGTTCCCATTACCGTTGGGAATCCTCATTGTTTATAACATTTAAAGAAGATATTTTGATGATGTTATTTATCAATGATCATTAAAATTCAAGAAATATGAGAATTGGAGATGACTTGAAGATTAATTACTTTGGAATTTAAATGAGTAAATTATATATTTAAAAATGGGAAATTAAAGTTGAGTTTATATCTTGGATTTTTTATTTGGAAATTTTGTATTAAATATTTCACTTTGAGAAAATTTATAAGTGTTATGAAAAAAACCATGCCAACCATTTGGTATAAGGAGACAAATCAATCACATACATTTTAGAGGAGACCTCAACTATGAAAGGTTTCTATATCACATAGAATATATGGCAGAAGGTACTTGTATAAGTATAATGGTGTGTGTACAAGGAGGAACATAGAGGAGGTATATGTTGCACCACAAAGTGGTAGTTGAGAGGAGAGGCAGAGGAAGCTGGGAGTGGACCCCATCACATACATCTACTGATTCAATTGTTCATGGTTTTTATAGAGTTTTATATGTTCTAATGAAAATTTTATGTTATATTTATCTATTCGGTGAAATGTAGCTCTATATAGAAAGATACATAAATAATTCAAATCATCCAATGAGATATCTCAAATCCATCTGATTGACATTGATGTCATCTACCTTAATCTATCATAGTGTTTGTGTATGTTGGTTTTTTCATGCAGCACTGATCGATGATCGAGTTATGAATTAATTTACATGATGGATAACATTTCATAGTCTTCTACATAAAATCATTAGGAGTTTTAGGACATGAAAATAAATATCAACCACATGAGGAGATTTATGTTATATTTGTAATTTCATCATGCCATGTAATAGATAGTGTCGTGATCCTATTATTTTATCATGAAGTGGAATAGAAATGCTGGGAGAAGCCGTGTGATGAAGTTGAGAGAATTTTATGGGAAAAGGGTATGAAGGTTTTTTCAAAGGAAGATACATTTTTCAGAATGGTGATTATGATTTTCATGGTCACATATATTATATGGAAGTTCACATAGAATAGAAGGTTAGTTCATATATCATTTAAGTAGGTGGATTATTTCATTGGTCTAGGTCTATAAATACCCTCGAACCTACTCATTTGAAGCATGAGTTGAATGGGAGTTTGATCAGAAAATAGAGAGAGAAAATAGAGAATAAAGATCCTTTGTTTTTCCATGCACAATGATATATCAAGTGTTTTTATTTTACACTTACTATGAAACAAAATAGAGTTTAATAACCATAAAGTATATTAGTAAACCTACATGAAGAGTTTTTTACTTAGTGGTTAGTGTAAAATGAATAAAGCTATGTCTGTTAGAGTAATATGAAGAAGAATAAGAAATTCCATGTACTATATTATATAATCTTCACATGTACTATACAGAGTTTGTGTGTGTTTAGTTTCAGTATTATATGAAGTGAGACAGTACCATGAACCATTGTGTTGTATAATGAATGAAGTACATTACGAATAATTCTAGACTATGTGAATGTGCTGTATAGGATAAATGAAAAAAGAATGTTTTAGAACTGAATGAGTCACATGAACTTGCTACATTAAGTAAAGTATAATTTTTTGAGTATGACGATACACATAAGGGAAGAGGCATATTGAATGTGAAAAGTATAAACAAGAATAAAGAGTTCAAATCAATTTGTGCATGTTTGATATGTTCAACAAAAAGTGAAGAGTAATTGATAATACCATTCATAAAATGATGTTCATGAAATATAAATACATTAAATGATAAAAATATTGTGATAATTATTTTCATGTTAATTGAGTAATTTGAATTTGAAGTTTTTATCTTCCATTTATCCATACAGTTTTTGGAAGTGGAAGACATGCAGTGTGTTGAGGAATTATTAGTTGTTTATTTTAATATTATAGTGAGATGAAGTTGAAGATATATCTTCCTTTCATTCATAATATTAAGAAAAATACTTTCTTATAATGTTATTGATTATATTTAATGGCATTCAAATACTTTTAGTGGAATTGGTCAAGTGAAGAATCAACTTATAAAAATGGCTTGAAGAGGAATATCTATTTTGTATTGTAGTGGAACCTTGAAGTTTGTTTAGTATTTATCATTGTATTGGTGTTGTGTTTATGATTCTTGGTGGGATTATAGTATTAAAAATCTAATGGGATGATATTATAATTTGGGAAGTGTTTGATATATACCAATCATGGTTTTAGGATGATACCTGACCATCCCACTTGTAATTGCTGATTTTTAGTGGATAATCTACATCTTAGCTCATCCCAAATACATTAAAGACATAATCACCCACATTGGGGTGAACCATATAAAAATATAGGGTTTTCTGATTCATTTAAATTCAATATTATGTGTGGAATAACTTTGTCTATTAATGGGGAAGATCTATTCATCCTAACAAGTACATATATTTGAGTTTAAAATGGGGTAAAAAGTGAATAAAAATAAATCAGTAAAACTTGTGTACACTGATTCACCCCTCTTAGTGTACTTGTATTATCATATATAAATTCCGTCTTTCATAGCTAGATAACAAGTGGATTCTACCATCATATAGTGTATTAATTACTTAGATAGGGGAATAAGTGAGTAAATACCTTGAGGGAGAGAAAATATGAAGAGGTGTTATCAAATTATCAATCTTAATTAAATATGGAAATATGAAAGGATCTAAAAAAATCATGGATAAGGTATTATAATTATACTATTCATCCCTATCTTGATCATGATAATTATTTTTACAAAGTCAGAGTGATATTTGATGCATTTGAAAATATAACGGGGGAGAAAATTCTACTAAAATATATTTGGGATAAAATTTTACTAAAATATAATTTTTTGAGGAATTTTCTACATTTAGTGAATGATATATACTTTATGCTAAATCTGTTGTATAGACCTAGTTATTAGAGGTTTGAATAAGGTATCATATGCATGGTAATTTATAAATAGTATATATGTCTTTATGAAGTCTTCGTTGTTTTTTGCATTGGGTTCACCCATATTGACTTAGTGTGGACCAAATAAATGACCTGAGATTAGTTTTCGGGGTGTCATATTTCTCTCTAAAATTAATTGGGGTATGATTTGTATTTATAATGGATAAGAATCTATTATGGTTATATATTTTCTCAAAATGAATAAGGTGGAAATGAATAGGTACACCCTTACACAACCCTTTGTATTTATTTTCAATAAGGGGGAGGAGAAAATGAATCTTAATGAACATATATTGACTTAAAAATAATTTAATAGTATTTAAAATAAATACACATGGGGATATTGAAGTTCATATGATGGAATTATATTTTTTGTCAATACTGATTATTTACTTAATACTGAGAATATGTGAACATGTGTGATTGGTGAGGAGGAAGATGTTGAATCTAATTCCATTATAAATAGAAAACTTATTGAAGGATAAACTGCTATAATAAATGGAAAAGTGATTAAGGAAGGAATTTTTTGGTTTTTCCTTAAGATATTTTTCAAACAAATTCCAAAATTGTTGATGTGTGATGATTTTTAGACTGGTATTCATAGTAAATAAGAAAAGTGCTGACGGTGAGAGTACATCCTATAATAAGTTTTGAAGGTTATTAAAGATTTGGAAGAATGAGAATATCAAAAGGCTCATAATTCATTGATGGAGGTTATAATATAAGTTGAATATGATATCCAATGGTTTCTATAGATTTAATATATAACATCAAGTGTTTAAATATAGTTTGAAGGAGTTTTGGATGTGTTGATAAGTCCCAAGTGAGTTTGAGAGGGTTCTGGTACAAAATGAGAGAAATATGAAGTTTCCTACACTGGTGTAAGGGAGACATGGTGAGATTTATAAAGGTAACATACTTTAGTACTCCACATTCAAATATTTTTAAGAATAATACTTTTACCGTGAGAATAATACTCTGAATCATTGAGTATAATCCTCTGATTCACTAAGAGTAAGACTTTGAATTGATGAGCACAAGCCTTTGTAGTTTTGAGAATAATCCTTTTAAAGATCAACATAAGCCTTTTATAATCTAAAGTAAAGGTAACTAGACACCTATATAAAGGAAATAAGGAATATGGAGTGGCTATATAAGGGGGAATTTAAAATTATAAATTCCATGTCAAGGTAAGACTAAGCGAAGTCAATTTATTCTCACTTGTATAAATCCACCATAATGGTTATTTATCTCCTATACAGTCTCAACAAGAGTGGTGTATAGGTAAATATGATGATCCGAGACCTATGTAAAGCTTAAATAAATATTTCATTACCCGTTTAAAGGTAATTAAAAGCTATGTCAAGGTAATTAAATACATATATAAAGGTAAAAAAAATAAATCCATACCTACGTAAAGGTAATGGAGAGTGTGTCTAGAATATTAATTCTTATGTTTTTGATAAGAAACCAAACCATATTTTTTTCCTATTTTCATGTACCAACTATCATGATCAAGCATGTGATCATGAACCAAGATGAATTAAATGAAGACCACACCATAGTTTAGGCCACAATGATTGATTGATTTTTAAAATGAAGAAGAACACACCACAATCTATTTTGTATGGATATTTTGAAGAGTCCCTAGATTGAGAAAGATAAAGGCATGATGGTAAGACTCTAAGAGCATGGTTCTTACAATAAAACATTTTTTGATCATATGAATATGCATGAAGATTAAAATTATATAAGGAATGTGAATTTCATATGATTGTGTGGGTTTTTAAGACTTTATGAGTTTTATAAGTCATCCTAATTATTTTAATATAATTTGTGAGTTTTGTAAGAATTCATAAATATTTATTATAACATATAGAATTTGTGAAATTTGAGGAAGTCTCATAGATTAAAAATGTTGAGTTTCTAGTATAGTATTGTGAATAATGATATTTATTCAATGGATGTTATTTCCACGATCGTCATGGATTAAACATCATGATCAATAAAATGGATCATGATTTTAACTATTGAGAATCAAATAAATAAACTAAAAGAAACTCTTCAAGATTACAAAATATTTTTCAAGAAATAAGATGATATGCTTTATGATATAGAAGGAAAGAGCCATGTCATAGGGAATTCATCTCATACACACATAGATATTTTCAAAACAATTAAAAACATGGTTTTTTTTCAGGAATAAGAATATCAATATATTTAAATATTTCATGTGATATTTTTTATTTAGTCTTATGGAATAATTGAAGAAATTGAATCATTTTAAATGAGTGGTTTTAATGAGTTAAAATATAAGAATAAACTACTGATATTTAAAGAGAATAAAAGTATAAATATTAGGAAAATATTGTTCACTAAATAATTTATGGATAACTCTATGAATATATATTTTATATGAAAATATAAAAAAATAAGATAATTTGATACTATTGAAACCCTAGATATTATTTTCAATGTATCAAATAAGAAACAATGCATTCAAGAGAGCACCAATGCATTGAATAAGTAAGAGCATAGAGATAAATACTAAAGATGTTTCTATTTTTGGTGTTCCTGATTTTTTTTATAGTATTTCGAGATATTTTATAGAGTAATATTCAGTTTATATAGGTTATATGATTTAATATATTTTAAATTATTCATTTTTGTGTAATTGAAATTTTTTCTTGTTTTAGAGTTAAATAAATTGATCATGGAATCTTTAGAAAAAAATTGATAATTACATGGAATGTAACTAATAAGATCATGCTTTGAATTATTTTATGTTGCATGACTAGATTAAAATGAGGGCACACTCAAGTTCTTGACCATGAAGAACACTCCATTTATTTGATGAAAATTCTATATTATCTTATTCTAGAAGTGTTTGGTAGAGAATCCACTACTATAAACCATGTTAATAATCAACACACACCATGTTCTATTCACCTTCCAACAGCCTATGCATGAAAATGAAATGGGTGACATGAAAAATCAATTACCAATGGAGAAAGAGACAAATGAATAGTTTACCAGAGCACAAAACATGTACTTTTTATTCATTTTTTATAATATAATTTTCTATAAATATAGAGTATGGAATCCAAATTAAGTGTTGGAAATTCCATGGTGAGATGATCTAATTCTATCAATCCCCCTTGAACTATTTGAAATTTTACTTTATTTTTCATTTGTTTTATCTTTTTTTCTTCTTTTATCCCTCTTCCCATCTCATATCCATGTTTAGAGTTTTGTTCTTTCTCAACCCTTACACCATTACCATAGATATAAGAGGATAAACGATTTATTTTGTGGTTTTAATAAGAGGGAAATTACATTATTAAATCAATCCACTATGTTTAATTTACTATATTTTTTTATTTTTTATTCCCATTAATTATTTACATAGAAATTAATCTGTTTTTCTCTATCAAATGAAGAATCAATCTAGCAGGGGAAACCAAAGTATTTATGATAGACAAACTCGTGACCATTGGGTGACCCCATTGCTACTTTTTTTTGGATTTTGTCGAAAAATGTTTTTAAGGAATTTAATATCTAGACCAAGGGGTCAAAACTTAAAGAAAAAAACAATTTTTTATCAGAAAAAGAAATATTTGTTAAAATTGAAACCACATGGTAAATAGATTTCATAAATAATTTAAAACACTAAAGAAAGATTTTTATAATAACATTATAATCCAAATTTCAACCCTAGCATGCTATTTTATGTTTTTTCCCTATTTTATCCTTTTTTTATTTTCATTGGTTGCTTTTTTTTATTTTTATTTCATCATTTTATTTATCTCACCATGTTTTCTACCTGGATAATCTATTGATAATCACCACCTCACTACTGTACCTTTTCATTATTAATGGGATTGTCTCGAACAATAACTAGATACCTTAGTTAGTCTGATTAAGGGAAACTAAATTTTACCCTTATCTTATGATGGGTGTGAAATTCCAAATTACAATGCCATTTTTTGGAATGTTTAAGTGTGAGTTTTCAGTAAAATTTGAATAATTCAAGATATTTATTTTTCTTATATTTCATTTTATTTATTTCTCCTAGGATCCTTTAACTTATATCAAATGGATGTGTATTCTTCTAAAAAATGGCATTGTGAAACTCATGGGGTATTTTATCGACATGATCCAATAGAATAATACTCACATCAGGTGGAGTACTTTCTATAAATGATTTTTGAATTTCAAAATGAGGAAAACTTATATGCATTCTAAAAATCATCTTCAATTTTGAATTATCCCCCAGATTATAATATATATAAAATAATATTATCAATGATGAATCATTTCTACAATTAACTATCTAAAAAATATAAAAGGTTGGAATGAATTTTAATATCATCAAGAATGATCTTAGATATGATAAGTTATAAGGAAACTTCAATTAACAATAACATTGTGCCTTTTTCTTGTAATTCAACGGAAGAATCATGCATTTATATGAACCATAATTTTTTAAACATTTTTTTAGAAATTATTTATCTTGGGTTGATTTAGAAAATGGGGACACACCAAACCATTATAGTATTGGAATTCAATATTTGTTCTATTTTTATATCTTTTTTGATAACTTATATCCTCCTGAGGATTCTTGAGACTATTATCTAGTTTCTTTGTTGAGGAGTAGGAAACTAAATTGGGAGTGGTTGTAAAGAAATATAATGACACCTAGGTCCACCTTTGGTTCCTTGTAGCCATATATTATGGAAAATTAATTACACCTGCTTGACCTCCTGAACATCAAAGAATTCTTTTAGATGAGGATCACACCAGAAACAAGTGGTGGTTCTCCAAGTATAATTGACACCCAACCTTATATTATAGGCAATATTATTACTCTTAGGTTTAGAAAAAGACCTTAAATAAGGGAATAACTAGGTGGTTACCCAAATTCATTCTTCCCTGACTTTCATTTTCTATTTTTAATAACTACACTACGAGTACTGATATTATGCACACCATGTACCTATTTTATTCTTCCTCTCTATAAGACCCTGTATATATGTGAGTGTTTTATGAGTACATGATATGTATCCATAGTAAAGAACATGAGCTTATAATTTTATATGGATATTAAATAGAATAATTAATATAATTAAAATATAATTAATTGAATAAACAAGAATAAACCCTATTATGATGGAATGGCCTCTCAAGGGTGGTCGAGTAATGATCAGTTAGAATCCCTTCATGTATTATATTGGTATAGGGGTCATTATGTTTACCATGTTTAATAGAATAAATGTTTTTATATGTATATATATTGAAATTATATAAAAGAACACGTGATGTTGAATGGACTACTGATAGTCTCTGTCTGAGTCCTAAATGACCCTGGTTCGAGTTCTTCCATCCGAAACCTTTCCGTTATTTTTATATAAACTAAAACCAATTGTTTTTTTTATTTTATAATATGTTGTGTATTTTTAGAATGTGTTATTTTACTAATTATAAATATTATATAAAAAAATAAACCCAATATGGGGTTGGCTCAGATGGCACGTTTGTAACTTAGAATCTAAGAGACTCGAATTCGATTCCTCCCAGTCAAAAACCATTCTATCATTCTTATCTAAAAATAAAATCACATGACATGAATGTCTATTTAAGTTGTGTGAAAGTGATATTTTCATAAATTTTAAAATAATATATTAATAAAATTATAACCAAAGATGTGGTTGGGGTGATGGGAAGTTTCTCTACCCATAGACTCGAAGACCCTAGTTTTAGTACTTATAATCCCTCCAAACTCATACCTCTTTAAAAATATAAAACCACATTTTTTTATAGTTTATTTAATCGTGTTATTTTTCTGTAATTAATTAAATAAAAAAAATAATAAACCTTCAGAAGCAAAAAAATTTCTTTAGTGGTCAAAGGTGATAATTGGGATCAAATAATTCATAGATTCTAACCTTTCCTCAAGCACATGGGTGAAACTTATTCCTCTCTTTTACATTATTAGAACACACATCATGTTTCTCCACATACACTAAGTGTATAGGTATAAATAAATAGATATACTTCTACATAATAAGTATATAATAAATAAATAAATATTTTAACTAATTAATATGTACATTCATAAATACATACATACCTTAAAAAATCTGTACACAATTTGATACCATGTATACACATTGTGTACCCTAGCTTTAAAATCTTGGAACCCTTCCACTTAGTGATAAACCATTTCACTATCCCATAATATTCTTATGGAATCCCATAGATTCCTTATACAACCGATCTGCAATCCATTATTCTAGGGAGTTTTAACACCTAAAATATATTATATTTCATTCCGAAATCCAAGTTCATGGTTCTATGACCTTTATTTTAGTTTTCCATCTAATTTTGGAGTTATTAGGGATTTAGTGAATTTTTAGATAAAAAAATAGTGCATGGGAACACTGAAGAACACATGATGTGTTCAAATTAAACACAGGTATACACTGGATTTGAGAGTCACAAGGCATGTCCATTTGGAACATGCCATTTAATTTGTGGCCCCTAGGGTTACTATGGACTAGGTACCTCCCCTATCCACACATGGAGTCCCACATACACCTACATATGGCCCTTCTTCCACTGCCCCACCTTCTTTTACCCATCTTCCACCCATCACTGAACCTTCTCCTTCATACCGATCCAAATCCCCACTGCCAACCTCAGTGAACTCATTGGTCCCCTCTTTAATGGATTATATGAAGTGATGCATGGAGATCCTTAAGAGATAATATGCCTATCTCTAGGATGGTGTGGGACTCATCATTCAGTCTTTAGGCCTTGTCCTCCCACCACTTTTGACAACTTAACCATACCCATTTTTATTAACCCACTAACCACTAACATAGCCCCCATAATTAATGGTTTTTTCATCACTCATGACTTGAGGGAGGGAGAAGTCCCACCACTTAAAGATGGATCGACTACTTCCCAATAAAAAATTCATGATACCTAAACTATAGTTGAGATGAATATATATCTTATAATATAAGTCCCTATGGATCTCAACTCTACTTCCCATAAGGCTCTTCAGTGATTATTTCTAGCACTTAATTTTTCTTATATATATATATATATATTTATATATCTTTTTTTAATTTCGATTTTCCACTTGACTTTCTTGAATATTTATTTCCTTATGCGTTGAAAATCCCATTTTACTTTTGTGTGTGTTTTTAAAAACTACTGATAATACATGAGGGTGTCTTCTATATGAATTTTTCTATCTTGGATGATCTATACCACCCAGGGGTGTATTCTTTTTTCTCACCTCTATCTCAATTAATTTTACAATTTAATTATTTCATTAATTTACAGGTTTTGAGTGGTCTTGTGTTCTCTCAAATCTTCTTTTTGTTTCTTGGTTCTACACATAGAGGGAAATATATAATATTAATTGTGGGGGAGGGTCTCTCATCACCACACTTTTCATTTTTCCTTATAAAAATATAGAAGGAATCATGAATTTGGGGAAATATTTTAGAACATTATAAATTTTAGATTGATTATGGTTACAAAAAATGAAGACATCGGTGCAAATTTTACAAGTTTCATGATTTTCAGTTTGATTTTTTTTAAAATTATTATTGATATAATTTTGATTTTAGATTTTAATTCTGGAAAATTTTCATTTATCAGACTAATTATTTTATTTATGTGATGACTTGATTATCATGTGTATCTTTATTCCCATTCATTTGTGCCATTCTTAAAAATTTTAAAATACTATTTATTATGATACTCTTTGTACATACATAACTATTATAATTTATGAGTTTTTATTATAAAAACATGATGATTTTGAACCACACTAAAATTATCGAGGCATTTGATTGGAACTTTCATCCTATTTGACCTTAAAAGCATCCCTATATTTAATATTTTGTAAAAAGGATAGATATGATGAACATCCATGATTGTAACACACATTAGAATCCCAATTAAACATCATATACTAATTATTTGGTACCATTTTATGATTATCCACTTTGGGATTTTAAAGATGGATTTTGGTGATTCAATGTATTGTTTGGTGAGATTACTATGAAATAAGTGTGGGGGAAATTTCCTTTGTTCATAAGAGGAAAGGGTTTAAAAACTATCATCTATTATGATTTTTCGGGGTCCTAAGCTGTATATAAAAAATGTAAAGAGGACCAGATTCATTAATTGTACTTAAAGTTAAGTTTCAAACCGGAGTGACAAAAGATGGAAGTTTGCATGTTGTATTTTAAGGGAACATGAGAGGAGAATTCATTTCATTGAGGTTTATATTTAATAATGGGGATATGTTTCTTAATATTTCCAATTTTAATATTTAAAAACAACCTAGACAATGGAAAGAGGGGTATCAATCCTTAGAGAAGGTGAAACTGTTTTTGTACCAAGGGGAAAACAGATAAAAACAATAAGAGAACACAAATCATTCACAAATACAGTAATGAATTTGTTTTTGAAAAATAAATTTCATATGAGGACATAATTATTAATTTTTTAAATTAAGGTTCAATAAAATGAAGCATTAATATGGTGGTAAATAAAAAATAACAAGAAAGAAAGAGGGATTTAAATTTCTCAGTTTTATAAATATTTCTTCATCTGTGGAAATGTAATCAAGTCAAAAATAAATAAAGTGAAACAGATCTCCTATGTTAAGAAGGATGAATAATAATTGATTGGATTAAAAAATTTATAATTAGGAAAATTCATCCATCCATAAAGAAAAATTAATTTGATATACCAAAACCACATTGATGCATGATTCAATGAAGTACACTAAGATGTATCTTAATTTTAAATTGATAAACAAATGAAGTAAAGAGGTAAACTAAGAAAATATAATTCCATGAGAAAAATGTTTTATCCTATGATCATTTTTAGATTTAATAGTATAATAAATTCAAATTAATAATAAAATTAAAGAATAAATACAAGACATTGAGTATTCATTTGATCTTCTTCCCTTTATTAAGATCTTTTGTACGTCCTACTATGTCCACATTCACACCCAAATTCACTAAAATTTCCCCAAATACTCTCTAAAGAATCTCCTCTATGATGTATTACTCATTGGTCTGATGGAACTCTCTCTAATTTCAATCTATGTCTAACATCATAGCTCACATTCAAATTCCACCATTTTACTCTCTTAAGTCGCCGCATGGCACACCATTAATATGTTATTAATCCTATTGTAATGTAAAAATGATACTATAGTAGATGAAACATCTCAACTTACATTTTATTAGGAATGAATTTGAATGCGTATTTTGACTTTGTACACACTTGTTAGGATTCTCTTTTAAATTCCAAAATTTTGGATTGAATTTGATGAATTTTTGCTCAGGCTCTGCATCGACCCTACCCTCAATTTGATTTTGAATTTAAAATTAGGGAAAACTACATTATGAATTGGGTTTAGAGTACATTTATTTATTTTATGTTGAAGTAAATTTTTTTGGGCATGAAAGTTTACTTATGTATAACCATCTATATTCAGTTTCCCTTCTAAAAAACCTTAACTACATTGATGTAGGTGCTAGTATGCCTTAGCATAGATTTAATAGAGTGATCCTAACATTGACATAGTCTTTGTTCAAACCCTCATGTGAGATTTCACTGGTCTACCTTGAACTAACAATGAAGCCTCTGACTATTACCCTTATGTAACTCATCAGTTAACCCTTATGTAAGAGAATTTCTTCCATGAAATAGACTTAAAACACTACTGGGGTTATGTATTTTACATAACACATATTAAGTGTTGTTTATTCTCACAAAATAAATCATATTAAGTAAATATAACTATGATATTTTTTCAAACTCATGGATAATACTCCTCCATATAATCATAATAGAAACACTTGGGACATTGAAGTCACTTTATCTTCTACAACCAGACCCATAATCTAGATAATTATTAAAATTATTTATATTCACTAATCATCATAATCAATTCAATAAACTAGGACTCATTAATAAAAACACAAAAAATTAAAAGCATCTGGTTCATAGCTTCTATCCTCAATCTCAGCATCTCCCCCTATTTAGTAATACTCAACTTCATATATTATATTTCAGGCATGATCAGTACTGGATGAATGATGAACAATCCCAAGTTCAGGGAAAATTTTCTCCTCCTCATATCTATATTGACTATAAACCAAGAATAATTATTTATATATTTTCAAAAACCTTAACTACATATATCCTTGTCCTTACATATATTTCATGTTGAACCATTGAGGCCTCCTCTATCTTTAACATTTTGACAAATAATAGGGGACAAATACAATGTTTCTATTCACCAACTTCAACTACGATCATATTATCTAGTAAGAAAAAGCACAGTTAGTCTTGATTCTCCTCCAAAGACTTAGAAATTATTCATCCTCACTGACCCAAGTTTGATCATGCTTTGATAAGTCAAAATCGAAATGCCGAACTCTATTATCTGATTATAATAACTCATGCCGAATCAATCTTCCCTTGACATTATCTTGGTCCTCATTTTCACATAAACTAAGATCTATGGTATCAATATATTATATAAAATGATCATGGTAAGATCTCAGTTAATTAAAAGTATAATCCAAGATTAATAACTTTATCACATATTTCCTGTAGATCCATGATGAAGAGCAGGCTTAGATAAAAGAACCACAACTATCTTCAATAACATATTCCTAAAGATCCAATCATGCTTCAATTTTTAGTGAAAGTATAAAAATTTATTATGTTTATATGGTTGAAAAGTGGAATCGAATATAATTTTTCTTCTTCAACTTTCCAAGTTATCTTTACCCCTAGTTTGAGTCTTTTTGTCATTAGTAAAGATCAATTATTCTATAATTCATTTTTTATTGGTTATCTTCCACATTTATTTGAACTCCATACCAATGTTAATTTCAGTAATATTAATTAAAATAGTAGTCTTGACACAATATATTGTGTATTTATGGAATATGAACCATATAAGCATGAATGATTCGCAATGAAGCAACATAAGGATAAATATTCTAAGAAAGGTTTCCTTTGTATAAGATTCTATGCACACACACAAGAAGGATATGAAATGATCTTGGTATAGAAAATTGTTTTTTGGATTAACTTGGAAGAAAGGGACTAGAATAGATGAATTACCACTAGAAGGAAGTTTGGTATAGAGGTAAAAGTGGCACAAAAGTTTGGGCAAACAGAAGCATTTTCAACCCACCCATTTGTCAAATTTTAACATTCCAATCTTCATAGAAGGTTTATACATAGAAGATTTAGCAAATAATGTTATTAAAATACATATATATTTAAAACAATTAATTAATATTTTGAAAATTTATCTATTAAATTTCAAATAAAACATCAAAAACAATATTGACAAATAATTTAAAAATAAATTCTATTTGATTTAAAAATAAATTCCATTTATTTATGTTCAAACTAAAATCATTAAATTGTGAAATAATTTATTAAAAAATCCTAAAACCCATAAAAAATACCTGAAATTATAATTTCAATTAATGTTTCAACACAAATTAAAAATTATTTGTTTTAAAAATAATTGGAAAATAAAAACAGGAACCAATTGTCTAGTAAAAAACATGAAATCACCATTCTAATTCAAGAGCTAAAAGAATCACATATCTCTTCCAAAACAGCCTAGATACAAAATATTTTGAACCAAAGCCCATTTTATCCCCCAAAAAATTATATTTTAATAGAAATTATGTGGCACACTTGAATTAAATAAGTTCTATATGAAACCCCCCAAACATCATGTATTGATTATAATTAATAAATTCATTTTTACAAATTTAGTAGAGGAAAATAATTATACAGGGTGAATAAGTGAAGTTTGAGTGATAATTGGTTTTTAAAATTATTCTTCCCAACGAACTCTTTGAATAAGAAAAAGATTTTTCTCTCTTAAAAACTTTTAATTTGGTCAAAGGTTATTTTTGGTTTTATATAAATAATTTATATTTGAAATTTTGAAAGGGTTTAATCAAGCATCAAAATTTAGTAAAATGAAACTTATGAAATTATCTTTACATATAAAAGAATCATCACACATAATTTAGAATCCATAATAAATAGAAAAACTATTGAATGAGAAAGAAATTATAATTATAAGCACAAAAAAACTAACTCATCTAATATAAAAAGAGTAAATAAAAAAGAGTTCAATATGGATTAGGATTTTTATTCCATAACTCATTTAAATGAATCAATTAAATGTTTAAAATGAAATAAAAAAGTTCAAAACCAATGATGATTATGAATATTACTCCTAATATTTGATAAAGAATTTTTTTAAATAGATAGAGGAAAAATTTTAACCTAATTAAATTCATGAGAAAGGAGAAAAATTTGACCTCCTCGAAGTATAAAATCAAATCTCATAATTTAGAAAAGTTTTGATCCGCTTTCTAAGAGATTTAAATATTGAAAGTAAATCAAAATTGAAATTTTTTAGGGGATATTCTTTGATTTTATATTGAAATATATTACAACACATTTAAGTCCTCTCGGCCACACTTAAAACCCAATATTCTCCCCCATGTTTAATCTCAAGGTGAGAGAAACATTTGAAAACAATTGAAGTTTCAAAAGATTTAAAATTTAGTAATTACTAATAATGTTCAAGGGTTATAATATATTTCACAAAAAATAATTCAAAAATTTAAAATGTGTCAATAAAATAAAATTTAAAATGTACACAAATTTTTTCATTTATACACTGGCACATGAATTTTCGATTTTTCTCAAGATTCAGAAACTATAACATTATTTATAGTAGAAAATGACATCCCAAAATAGATTGATTCTTTAATAAATTTTAAATAGAGGTTAAATTTCCCCCAAACCTAATATCATATAGTGATAAGACGTTAATAATTAACCACTATCAAGAGAGCATTAAGAAATATTCATAACAAAAATATTTTAACACGTAATTAAAAATAAGACTTTTATGTAATTGAATATTAAACTATTTGTGTTCATCCTAACCCTCCCATTAGTTTTCTGGTTGAATTAAAGTTCTCTTTTCAGTAATTTATATCTCATAAAAAATGAAAAAACATCAAAATGCGATTCTATATTATAGATTTTAGGAAAGTAAAAAACCAAAGATAATGTTTAAGGGCGTTTTATTATGAAATCACCAAATAGAATATCCTCTTTGTAATTTGTAAATCTCATAGTCGATTGCTTTTGTGAAGTAGGTTGAACTATCAACCAAGTGATGGTATCACATTACCTTTACAATTATATAGATTTAACTCAATTTAAAAAAATCGAGTTCCAAAAGTGATAATATAGAATAAAAATGAAAAACTTATTTTTATTGAAGTAAGTGAAAAAAAAAGAATCATATGTTTAATACCATGAAGCACTGATTTTAAAGACATAAATTTGATTTAATGGATACTTAATCTTCAAATACAGTGATGAAATCCAATACCATTGGATTCCCATTAATGTAAGGCTTAATTATTTAACCATTTTGGGAATGGTATATTCTATTCTCCTATAAATTCCACGACCCCATTTACTAGCACTACAAGGATGGTGAAAGGTCCAGAACACTTGTATTTAAGCTTCCAAAGAAATATTTAGAGCCTTTAATTAAAGAGTTAATATTTTTAACCAGCCTTAACGTCTTTATCTTAGATGATGGAATCATGAAAAGCTTTAGTCTTCTACTTTTATATCCTAGAATTTTCATATGAAGCTCTTTTTATCTTATCAATTTCACTCAAATTAAGAAATATCCTTTCTTTAGTATTTTTGAAATCAATATTCAAGACCTTCACTACCAAAAAATATTTTTTTAGAAACTCTACAGTATGGTGATAAATTTCCCAAAGATAAATCTTTAGAGAGACAATCCTATGGGGGTATTAAAGGCTGTTTCATAGGCCCAAAAATCCTTATCAATTTAAGGAAAAGTATTTACTAGAAATAGACTCAATTTTTTATATTTTTTTAATCTCCCTATTTAATATTTCATATTTTCAACTATATTTTTGTTTCTGGGAAATTCAATTTTTATGAAGACATCTATATTTTTCAACTAACAATTTTATCTTATAATTCTTAAAGTGATTTCCATTATCCGTGACAATGATTTTGACTCCCCAAATATAATAAATATATTTTTATTAATAAATTTGATCACACTATTTGATTGATTTTCTATAAGTTTCACTATTTCAAACCACTTGTAAAGAAAGTATATAACCACCAATATTTACTCTTTTATCTAAAAATATAAAAATGGTCCCCTAAATTCCAATAAAAAAACACCATTTTTTTTACTTACAAAATCCCCTTTTGAGGTATCTATTTCTTCCAACCAACATTCCCCATCCTTTGATACTTATCACAACCAACTACCAAACTACTAACATCCTTAATGAGTATAGTACTGTAGAAACCAACCTATAAAACTTTCTATAAGTAATCTATTCTCTATGATGTCTACCCCATGGTAAAAAATGAAAAATTTCAAGAATGGGAAGTACATCTTCTTCAGGAACACACCACCTAAGAATACCATTGAAACACCTCGTAAATAGTAAAGGGCTTTCCAAAGAAGTTGTAACTTACCTTAGAAATGAATTTATTCCTTTTTTTTGTATAAATTCCTTAGTAATGACCCTATAATCCAATAGATCAACAAAATATATATACAAGGTAGACTGTTTGACATAACATTTAGAAAAGTTTTATCCATAAAGGATGAATTTATCTCCATAGGTTTACCAGTTTGAGTATAAGAAAATATAAAAAAATGATTGACCACTAAATTTTTATCCCCATATTTTTCTTATATAATTTATTATAATTCTTATAGTGCAAGTATCCATATAAAAAATCTAGGTTTGGCCTCATTTTTGAAAAAAAAACATTTCAAATAAGAATGGTTAGAGAAGAATATGAATTTAAAACCTATAAAGTGTTGTTAAAATTTCTATAGAGTAAATACTATAGACAACAAATACATCATAGTAGTTGTATAATTCATTTGGGAATAATATAGATGTATTCTATCATAGTATAACACTTTTAAATTCATGCCTTTACTCTAGACTAAAACCAATCTAATAGACACATCAGTAGAATAAAAAATTCTTTCAAATGAAAACTTAAACTTATGGTCAATTATGATTGGTGTAGACCTGAGTTTATCTTTAAGAATAGTGAATGATTCTAAAATTTTTCATTGAAGAAGAATGGTGTATCTTTCTCCAGTTGTGATCATAATCTTATATTGATTTTAGAAAAAGATTTTATGAATATTTAGTAAAAACTAACATGAAATAAAGAAATTCTAATACCTTTTTCATTTTTATGTGGGGGAATATTTTGAATAACCTCTATATTAGAATTTTCAATCTCTATACCCATATTTTAAACCATATGACCATGAAAAATACCCATTAAGCATGAATTTACATTTCTCCCGATTAATCATAGGATTGGTCTCTTGGACACTTTCCAAGGAAATATCTATATTTTTAAAACATCTCTTAAATATACTCGCAATAATAGAGAGATCATCCATGAACACATCAATAAAACTCTCAATTATATCCTAAAAGATATAGATTATAAAAATTTTAAAGAGGGATGATGCACCAAACAATCCAAATGGAATTTTGTGATAAGAAAATGTCTAAAAGTTAAATATAAAAGTGTATTTTTACTGCTCTTTTAGGGCTTTAAGAATTTAGTTGTACCCTAAATATCCATCAAAAAAATAAAATAAAAATAATTTTTAGATTAACTCTAAATAACTTGATCTAAGAAATTCATGAGAAAATGTTCATCTATTGTGGTAGAATTTAACTTTCTATAGTATATATAGAATCTCCACTTACTTACTTTTCTATAATGAATTTGTTCATTTTTTCATTAGTAAAAATAGAGACATATCATTTTTTGTTACTACTTAGATAGGATTAACCTAAGAGATATCCTAAATGGGGTAAATAATACCCATATCTTCCATCTTGATTATATCCTCTCTTATAACTTATTTAATATTTGAATTAAATATACTTTTGTTCTGAACTCTTGGTTTGTGATTTAGTTCCATAGAGATCTTATGCATGAAAAATGGAGGACTAATCCATTTAATGTTATTTATGGTCGAGAAAATGAAAGATATATACTTTATCAACATATAATAAAATATTTACTTTTGATTTTTATCTTTTTTAGTAGATATGATAAATGGTAGTGATGAGTTATTACCCAAAAACAAATATTTCTGGTGTGACAATAAGGGTTTAAGCCCAAGTTGTGAAGCCCCTTTACTAGAAGGTTTAATCTTTGGCCTAGGAGGACCGTGTTTCTCAATATGTATCTTAAATTGAGTGTGTAAATTTAAAATATTTTAAATTTATAAGAATGAAATTAGTTTTTTCTCACTAATTCCCAAAGTGGATAACTCATGAAATTCATTTTATAGATTTTATTCTTAGAAAATGTCCCTAGATAAATCATCAAAATTCTACAAGATATCTCCCTCATGTGCATCAAATTGTCTATAATTTTGTAATGTATGGAATTATTCTTATAGCTATCCTATAATTTTCATAAGCTCAATAATAGATAATGCATCTTCTAAATGTCCCTCTAAAGCTATTACATAGTTACTTTATAACTATAATAGTCCCCAAATTCTATTTTTTAGCATTTTTAAAATGATGGGGAAAATTATTCACTTCATCCACTTGATTTTCTTAAATAAAATATTATTTAATAAGTTCTTCCATATGATCTAATGAATCCTAATTTTCAATTATTTCCAATTTTGAAATTGTCACCCCAAATATTGTTTCCTTAACATTTTTAAACACATTAAACTCTTTTGGTTTCTCACAAAAAAAATATTTCCTTATCTTACATTGAAAAAAAACAACTCGTGTGGATAAGAATAGACTAACAAGTATTATAAGAATTTATTGGTCACATCCATATCCAAAACAATAAATTTAGTAGGTAAGAACAACTTATAAACTCATACAATAAGGTCATATACTCTTTCTAAAGGATGTGTGAAAGATCAATCAGCTAGTTATAAAACCATAACGGTGGTTTGTTATCATATTAATCCCAACTATTGAAATAATGTGAAAGTAATTATTTTGATTCTATCAATAAGATCAAAAATAAAAGTTAATTTACCACTATTACCTATGGTGTATGAAAAAAACTCCCAAGATCTTTATGTTTTGGTGAAATTTTATTTTAAGGGACAACACCACACTCTTCAGTAAGGCTATAGGCTGGAAACTCTTTAAACGATTTCTTATTTGAAATAATTTTTAAGATATTTAAAATATTATGGAATCTGAATTAAGGATTTAATTAAGGGGATGTTTATTTAAATCTTGTTAAAAATCCCAAGTAATTAGAGCAACTATGGTTTATTATTTTTTGGTTTCTATTTTTGGGAGAATAAGACACACATGGTTAAATTACAAAGAAAATAAGAAATTTCCCAAATTTATTGTCGAATTTTTTATTTCCATTTATTATTTCTAAATATAGAGTATTTTAATTTAAGTTTTTAGGTGAAACAATGAGTTTTTTTGAATTTTCAATGGTCCTATCCACATTTCTAGATTGTATTTCTCATAGATCATAGTGTTTAGATTATTATTGATTCCCATTTTGGACTTTCCTATGGGTTTTCTAGATTCTTGTTATGTTTTTAAACCAATAATAGTTTCCCAAACCAATAATGTTCATCTAGAAATAAATTTGGTTGCATAAGGAATCTTACCTTTATCACCTCAAGTAAGTCTATAGATAATTGACCCCTTAGTAACTCAACATTTCAAATTCTAAAAACTATTTGAGATTTTCTAGAATCAAGTTTTACTTTTAGTTAAGCCTCACGATCATCCATTCTTTTAAACATCTAATTCATAATCTATTCAAGATTCCTACAGGAGTTAGAGGTCTCAGTCATTGTTTGACTTTGGAATTTTTTTCGGGATTTCTGTAAGAATCCATGGTGGTTTTATTTTAAAATTAAATTATTTCCCCAACACTATTTAAGATGGTTGTTATAAAAATATTTTTTTGTTAGAAAAATGTTCATTTCTAGCCTATATTCTTATACTATACCCCTCAAATCTTGAATCTTATAATATTTGGGTTGGGATTTCAAAGTTTGTATAGTATATTTTTGAGTGATTGATTATACCACATTGTTAATATTTCTCTGATAGGATTGGGTACTAAAGTTTACTTTTAATTTGGTTTATATTTTGGGTGGAATTTTGATTCATTAAGGACTAGAGTTGGTCCTTTAATTGTCTAAGTTAAAAATCATTTTCCAATATTGATCTACTGGTATAATATACCCTATTAACCATGATTCAATTATAGTGTTTTGTGTTTATATTTTAAGGTAGGTTTATTTAAAATATATCTCAAATCCTCATCAGTTTTATCATTTTAATTTCCACCAGTTGAATGATCATCCGAGTTCTATTATGAGGATAAAAATAATTCATAAAAGATATCTATGAGGGTAGGGGAAGATAAATGATGGTGAGGGAAATACCAAATAAAGTCCCTCCCAAGCATCATGAAAGGATTCTCAATCCTCATAAAAAAATCTTACGGTTTTATTTCTTATTTATCCATTTAATATATTTGGGTAAAAGTTTATGACCAAATAATTATATGACTATTAGCATGTTTCAAACATGTTTTCATATAGACCCAAATAGTATTTTCTTCATTAAACTTAAGATATAATGGAAATAATATCTCCCTAATTTAATCTATAGAGATCCCTTACAATGGAAATTTCTACACTATATTGTGAAATTTTCTTATGAAGGATATAGAGTCTTCATTTGTCAAACCATTAATTGTAATCACTAGTGAGATAAAAGTGTATTTCAGCTCTAGTTTTAGGATCTATGGAAAAACCTAATTGATTAAGCATTACTTTAAATTTTAGGTATTTGGAACAACCACATAATAGGCCTTTTAAATCCCTCTTGAATGATTTTGGGTTGACAGTTTTGTTCATTATTTTCAGGGACTCTCCCTATTATGATTTCAATTTAATTTTTTTCATTTTTAATAATTGTACAGTGAATGTTAATATTAGGAATTATAGTTTATAATATTTTTCTTCTATGAAATTTTTTGAATCACCACATAGATTGAAAAATTTCAATAAGATACTTAAGGTTTACCAACAAAAGTTGTCAATTTTTTTGCAAGGCTGTTCTTTTTTAAAACTTTTAATATTTATCTTTTGGATGTTTTTTTAGAGTTTCCATTTTTTAAATTTCCCCCAAAAATTATTCCCTTAGAAATGAAACTAAATATTTTGTGATATGTAACAAAACATAAAAATTTTAAAACCAAAAAACTATATAAAAAATGAAAATCATGGTATTTATTGTCATGGAAAGTGAAATGGGATGCATACCAAGAAAAAAGATAAAAAAATAACAAAAATAGATGATTCATACAAGAAATTAGTGTTTTATATTGTTAGTAAAATAAATATTATATTGGGATGTAATGATTAATTTGATAAATGAAATTTCAAGAAAACGAATCATTAAAAATGGGGGGAAAATAAAGAAAGGGGAATTTTAATTTCTTAGTTTTTAAAATATTTCTTCATTAATATAAATTTAATTGATTAAACAATTAAAAAAATGAAACCAACCTACTGTATCATATAGTTTGACTATAATTTTATTTAATTTAGTTTTTATTTAATTACAAAATTCATTTAACCAAAAATAAAAATAAAATTGTTTCACTAAAACAACATTAATTTATGATTTCAATTAAATTCATTAATATGCAGCTCAATTTTTAATTATTAAAAAATGAATTAAATAGTTTAATAGATACAATATAATTCTTTGAGATTTTTTATCCTATAATCATTTTTAGATTTAATAGTTCAATAATTTCAAATCAAGTACAAAAAAAATTCAATAAGAAGAAAAATAGCTGGATTCATCTCTTAGTAATCTTCTCTTGATAGATGTCCTACTATCACTTACCATGCCTTCCTTTTTTTGAAAATTCTCTGAATATTCCCCAAACACACTCTAAAAAATCTCTTCTATTATGTATTTCACATCAGTGTCCCTCCCCTGCCACATTAATCATGTAATGTGTCTAACATCAGAACTCAAAATTGATTGCCACCAATTTTCACACTCGATTTAGCACATGAAACACCTTAAAAATAGATCATATTACTTTAGTAATGTAACCAATGATCCTCTAATATATTTGAAAACCCCAGATGTATTTTATTACAAAATAATATGGATTTATATTCTTTATTGGTTCACACTTATTAGGATTATCCATTAAATTTTGGATACTTTGATTGACTTCAATGAATTATTTCTTAGGATCTTATTTGATTCTGCTATCACTTTTTTTTACATGAAGATTTTTAAACCCTATATTTTGATTTGTCTTTGAAGTACCTTTACATAAGTGACCTTGGCAGAAAATTTGTTGGGAATGACCATACCGTTCTGTAGAACCATTGAAATTAATTTACCTTTACAAATAATGCTTACTACCATGATGTAAGTGCTAGTATACCCTAAAATTACTTCCCTTGAGTGTGTTAACTCAGTGAATCCTTTGTTAAAACCCTCACATGGGAGTGTATTTGTCTATATTGACATATCCATGTATCCATGGACTATTACCATTCCACAACTCATATGTTGACCTTTACATGAGAAGATTTATTCCTTGACCTAGACTTGAAAAAATTATTTGTTTATGAACATAATGTAACACATATTAAGTGTGTTTCGTACTGATTGGAAGAAATCATATAAAGATAAGACCAATGAGAAATTCCATCGATCATAGGGATTTGAATCCTCCATAGACTTGCAACCACAATACTTGGAACTATAAAATCCATTTATCTTCAACAACTAAGCCAAAAATCTATATCATTAATCTACCAAGGGAATTTCACTACAAGTGTTTAGGTTTTCAATACACTCATCCACATGAAGAAAAAAATAAAAATTGATTACATTGGGTTTATAGCTGCAGTCCTTGACCTCACTGGATTTTTTAATTTAGTAGAACTAGGATTAAAATCTCCTATTTTGGGCATGGTCTACACTGGTATAATGATGAGAAATCCCAAGATTTTTGAAAATGATATTCTCTATAGACCAACTTTTACCACATCCCCAGAATGGTTATGTTTATATTACTAAACAGTTTATCTATATCTAGAGTTTCTCTTGCTTCCACTACATATGGAACCACCAAGGTCCCCTCCATATTCAATATTTGGATGCATAATAGGGAAAACTTGTTGCTTCTATTCATCTATTTCAACTCTTCTCATCTTCTCCAGCAAGAAAAGGAGTGGGTAGGCTTATTTATCCTCCATATAATTATAAATTATTCAGCCTTAGTGACCCAATTTTATTCAATATTTGATAGGTTAAAATCAAAATTCCAACCTATATAACCTGATTAAAATAACTAATTCCTAAACCATCATATTTGAATGTCATCTTACTCCTCATATTCACCCACACTGGGCCCAAACTGTTTCAATATACTTTATAAAATTCTCATGGGTTGATATTAGTTCTTTAAAAGTATCATTATACCTTAACAAATTCAATATATACTGCCTATAAATCCAAAATGAAGAACATGCTTAGATAAAAAAAATCAAATTCATCTCCAACAATGTCACAATGGATCTCTTTCCATGCTTTAATTATTATTTCAAGCATCAAAATTCATTAATTTTTGGTAGTCCACAAATGAAATTGATATAAACTTAACATATTCAATATTGAAAGTCAAATTTACCCTTGGTTAGGGTGTCACTATCATCATTAGAGCTTAGTTATTATGTAATACAACTATGATCAGTCATCTTTCACATTTATTTAAACCCTACCTTGATGTCAATTTTATGAAGATTGATTAACATAGTATTTTGGAAATGGAATATTGGGTATTCATGGAAGATACACCTTAAAGTCATAGTTGATCCACATAGAATGAATAAAATGATGGACCCCACATAAAAGGATAGAATGGTGTCAACTATGTTTGGTCATCTTCCCCATAGAATTCACAATTGTTGGGAGGAAATCCCTAAAGGTTAGTTTAAATTGTTTTTCTATTGATTGAGTTTGTTGAAAAAGTAGGCTGAAAAGGTACATCGTGGGGTTCCAACATGATTTTTGACTAGGTATTATGAAAAACCTCAAAGACAGAGGTATAGAAGCTTTATAAGTGGTTTATGAAAACCTCTTAAAAATATGGAAAAGTCATGAAATTCATGAAATATAGGTTATTTAAAAAAGGATTGATTATTTTTGAAATAATGATTCATGAAATTTTTTAAGTTTGATGACTATGAAAATTCCCCGAAAATCTTCATGAAGGAAGTGAGTCTCACAAATAGACTGCAGAGCTTCCTAAAAACGAGGCGAAATGTGAGAAATTTTCATGAAGGGGTGGAAATGTATATAAATATGTGGCAAAAACACCTTTTAAAATTTCATAATCCTTAAAAAATATCCAAAGACTATAAATTCATGTAATAGTTTTGTGAAATATTTCATTGTGTGAAGGTTTCATAAGAACATGAGTTCCATGAAGAAATAACCTTTGTCAGCCAAAAAAAGGTAGTTTCATGAAATTTCAAATATATTCATGAATTTGTGTGAGTTTCATGAAAGTTAATCCTTATAAAGTATTAGGAAGTTTTGAAAATTTATATAAAGAGTTTCATGTAATTTATACTTACACAAACTAGAAGGATTTACCAAAAAATTATATATTAAAGAGGTATTCATCAATTGGATGAAATTTGAGAAGCATGATTCACAAAATGAGGTGTAAAAACTATTGATTCATGTGATCAAAAAAATTATCTTATAAATAATAAGTCACCACACTTCAGTTGATAGATAAGTGAGCTTTCAATTTTTTAATGGTCTTAAACCATAAAGGATAGTGAGTCCACTCCATATTTCATAATAGTAGTTCATATTTTGGATTTGGTACCTCAACAAATTTTATTTTTATTATCATTTGACATAGCCTAGTGAGGGTGAACCATGTAAAAATTGATGTGCCCTGTACTTATTTTGACTTCTACTTATTATTTTCAATGATAACAAGAAATAAGAGAGTTTTTTTAACAATTAAACAAAATACAAAGGGGAAGCTGTTTTAACATTTCATACCATGATTCACACTCCCTTATATGGGTTTTAACCTATTTAGGCTAACTCAAGGTATTATAGTGAAAGGTTAAAATCAATGTTTCTATATTAGTGGTTTTAATGGTAGTTGTTAATCATAAATGGATTCTGATCTTCAAGGAAAACAATTTTCTATTATGAAAAAATTGAATACAATACTACTTTTGATTTTTTGGAATATATATTTTTAGTTGTGATACTTGGTATTTCTACTAGTGTGGATAATGGAGTTTTATCATAATAATACCCAAGATAATACGATACCAATTCAAAAGGAATAAATACTTTAGTATTATATTTATCTAACACAATCTATATGAAATTTATTTCTTCTAAGATAACATATTCCATGTAAAAAATTCTACTAAATATATATGAAAGTGATTCAATAGTTATACAAGATAAATTATAGGTGTTATGGAACAAATATGAGTATTTTAGAATGTACTCCAATGAGTCTGTAGATTCATTATTTGAATGAGTGAATGTTTTCATAAAATACATGTGTAGTCTTGGTGAAAACTTTGAATATATAAAGATCATTAATAATAGATTGAGAAGTATTCCGTATTAGTTTAATCCAAAATTATCAACACAGGAGGTAAAATATCCAAAGGAATGAATATTTTATATAGTACACTTATTTCATATGAGAAAAGAAATGATGATAATGAGGCTATGGAAAAGGGGAAATCAAAAGAGGTGGAATTCAACTCCATTAATAAGATCCCTATAGTGTATGGTTTGTAAGAACAAGAGGTTAATGATGTGTTTTAATTCCTTTACTAAAATATAAAATGAATAAAAATAAAGTTTTAAGGGAAACATTCACTTCTAGGATTTCATTGTGGTAAGGTTGGACATCTAATAGCATGGTTCCCCAAAACGTTTCAAGATGATTTTGAGGTTGGATGTAACACCCCATTTTTAGTAAAAAAGAATTATTTAATTAATTATTGGTTTTTGTTTTAGTTAAATGATAATTCAATATTATTAATTAGAATAAAACGATATTGAATTTTGATGTGTTATTATTAATAATATTTGTCAAAATAATAATCATAATTTTTTTATTTAAAATATAATAATGCTATATATATAACGGATTTTTAAAGAAAAATAATGAAATGAAGTTAAAAACAAATGAAAACGAAATGATTTAATTAAAACGACGAATGAAATAATAATAAAATAGAAGTATAAAAGAAAAAAAATCGGGATTGATGAGGTTAGGGGGTTTCGTGAGTTTCTGTTTCGCAAGGCTTTGCGAGGGTTTCAGTTTCGCGAGAAGAGGGAGTCGATGTCGAGGCTTGGGGTGCCGCCGGGTTCGTCTGGTGTTCACCTGAGAGTCGTCTTCAAGCTTGGGTGCCCAGACGAGAGGCGAGGTGGAGTAGTTGTACTAGATGCAGGTCGACGATTCATCTTGGATTTGAGTTCGAGGGAGATCCGTTGCGGACCAATCGAAGTCAGTGTTTTCAAATCGAGTTAGAATCCGATGTCTCCGGTCATTTTTGAGTTGCGGTTAGGGTTTTAACGTTCATGGAGGTAGGTTTCTATTTTATTTAATCATCTGAATCCTTATCTATTGAACTAATTTTTAAATAATAAATTCTTTTTTATACGAATCATTCCAAAAAAAATATATCTATTTGATCGGATATGATGTGTTGCTTTCCGTTGTTGTCGCATTCTTCAATTTATCCCTTTATGACGTTGATTTAAATCGTTATTCACTGTTTTAGGATAATCACATACATGTTTCCATTGTTTTCAGTATATTAATTACATGTTTTCTATCTTTGTTTATCGGTTTCAATGAATTTATAATCTTATTGTATGGTTGTGCATCAATGATAATGTATTGTTTTGTTCTATTTTATCCGATTTCCAGATTTGATTTCTGTATTTTATTCATCCACTTGATTCTTCCATATCTGTTTGTATGAATTTTCTTTAACAGTATGTCCGTATTTGATCTGGAAATATATTCATTGTTTAAAAAAAAATTATTATTGATTTATTTGTGTGTCTGTTTTCTTCTTCTCCGTTCGATTATGATTATTATAATCTGTTCATTTGTTGACCAATTCAGTTTCATGTCGTTTTCTGAAAACTATATGATTGTTGTGATAATTTTTTTTCAAATCTGTATATTGTTCTGTTTCGATTAATTGATTTTTTTAATATAACGGTATTATGATCTGAAAATGATATGTTTCCACTTAACGCCGTAAGAATATGGATCATATTATTTATTCATAAAATAGTTTTGTCAATGCCTAGTTCTGTCCAAAATTCATTATTGACATACCAATTTTCTAATAAAAGACAAACGGTGTCAATTTCCCATCAATTCAAATTTCATATTAAATTTGTGAGGCAAATAATTTTATTTATTTATTTTTCATACTTGCGTATGAAGCACACTAAGAAATGACTATATAAGAAGTACCTTGGTTTTCATTTGGGAGGGGAATGCATGCCCATTTTAAGACACTGCGTGCTTGTCGCACATAGAGGGAATGGTTCCTCAGTAAAAAAAACGGTAAGGGATCTTTACATTTATTCAGTCAATTTATTTTCTTCAAAAATTATAATTGTGCAATTGAAATTTATTTCATCTATGGTTTCTTTTTCAAAATCAGCATGTTTTTCACTTCTGCAATTTTGGTAGAATATAGTAAGGGACTATTTTCAATTATCTTCAATTTATAAAACCTTTATTTCATTTGCAGCTTTATATACTCAAGTTGTTCTCAATCCCCCTTTTAAAACTTTCAAAAGAGTGTTTTATGTTATATTTTGTTAAGAACAAAACCTACTTTTATATATACATGTATATTGGTATATACATATTTATATATATATATATATATTTATATGTGAATTTCAATATCAAGCTAAATAATAATTTTTATTTTTGGAAACTTTTCTACAAAATTTATTAAGAGTGAAAACATTATTTTAAAGTATGATTTTAGTGTTTTAATTATGTTTTTTTTTCATGGCAGTACATGTCCATATATGTATATATGGATGGTATTGTGTTTATAATTTTTTTCAATTATCTCCATGTTTCAAAAAAAAAATATTTCATACCATCAAGTTTTATCAATATCATGGGCGTCACATTTTCATAGATACATAGCCATGCTATTATGCTCATCATCGACATTCATTGTATTATAATTAACTCATGGATTTCATATTAGTAATGACTATAATTTTTATTAATGTTATAATGTGCATATAGGTTTCACTAATCGTGTGTGGATAATAAATATGCATATTGTATGAACTATATATATATATATATATATTCAAGAAAGAGTGAATGCAGATGAAATGCTATTGAAAATTTCATGTGTGACATAAAGATTGCATGTGATTATTAATAGTTTATATTTTCATTTCATTATTTCATGCTTAAAATTAATTAAACAAGTATGTCATTGGAAATTTTATTCGTGATTTCATTTTAATGGTTAAAATTATAACAATATGAAAATCATGTCTTCCATAAAATGTTTAGGTACATAAATGTATATGAAAGGTATGGGGGACAGAAGTTTGGTCTGAACCAAACATGAATGTGAAATGCGATAGAAGCTCATACACACACATATATATATATATATATATGCATACATACATAATCATATTTATATATATGTATTTCAGTGCCGTAACATGTCTCCAAAATTTAAAACTCCAGCGAAAATTATATGTAAGTAAGGCAAGCTGAAAAATGTTTTATAAAGAAAATGGTGCTTGAACTTTGTAAATATGATAGGGAGTTGGATAATGAATCCATCCCTCAAGTGGGTAGGCCCATGATAGCCTTCAAAGTTTCAAGTGGCCTTTGTTGTTTTGTTTTAAGAGCTTGCTTAATATTTTCTATCGAATCACTGTATTAATTTTAAATTGTTTTCAAAGTATAATTATTTTCCAAAGAATTATTTTACAAAGGTATTTCTAATTCAATATTTCAAATGTATTATCATGTAATATTTTGAAAATAGATTTATCAAAGGCTTTAAAAACCCTTACTGGGCAATTTAATGCTCACCCTTTTTTTAAATGATTTTCAGGTATCTTAGGAGATTATCTTAGATGTCGTCGGTTATGGAGTTAGAGCACGCCGAAGCATAGTGGAAAATCTTATTATTATTATTTCAGCCCCGATAAATGCAATTTATGTCTAATCTTCCAGAACCTAGACCAGTAAAAGATCCTCATTTCATTAAATTGTTGTGTAATGTTTTTTAAAAAAAACAAAAAAACAATTCACAGCATTTTTCAAGCACCGAGTCCGGAAGAGCGGGCTCGGGGCGTTATAATTGGTATCAGAGGCACGGTCTAGACAACTTTGGAGGTTAGATATTGTCTTTTGAAGAAAATAAAATCTACGGAATAGAGTTTCTGTTAAACAGTTATGACCCCTTAGAAATACATTAATTCTAAAGATGGAAAATTCCGAATTTTCATAAGTCCAAAGAAATAATTGCGAGGGCGCAATTAATCAAAGGAGGGGAGAATGTAACACCCCATTTTTAGTAAAAAAGAATTATTTAATTAATTATTGGTTTTTGTTTTAGTTAAATGATAATTCAATATTATTAATTAGAATAAAACGATATTGAATTTTGATGTGTTATTATTAATAATATTTGTCAAAATAATAATCATAATTTTTTTATTTAAAATATAATAATGTTATATATATAACGGATTTTTAAAGAAAAATAATGAAATGAAGTTAAAAACAAATGAAAACGAAATGATTTAATTAAAACGACGAATGAAATAATAATAAAATAGAAGTATAAAAGAAAAAAAATCGGGATTGATGAGGTTAGGGGGTTTCGTGAGTTTCTGTTTCGCAAGGCTTTGCGAGGGTTTCAGTTTCGCGAGAAGAGGGAGTCGATGTCAAGGCTTGGGGTGCCGCCGGGTTCGTCTGGTGTTCACCTGAGAGTCGTCTTCAAGCTTGGGTGCCCAGACGAGAGGCGAGGTGGAGTAGTTGTACTAGATGCAGGTCGACGATTCATCTTGGATTTGAGTTCGAGGGAGATCCGTTGCGGACCAATCGAAGTCAGTGTTTTCAAATCGAGTTAGAATCTGATGTCTCCGGTCATTTTTGAGTTGCGGTTAGGGTTTTAACGTTCATGGAGGTAGGTTTCTATTTTATTTAATCATCTGAATCCTTATCTATTGAACTAATTTTTAAATAATAAATTCTTTTTTATACGAATCATTCCAAAAAAAATATATCTATTTGATCGGATATGATGTGTTGCTTTCCGTTGTTGTCGCATTCTTCAATTTATCCCTTTATGACGTTGATTTAAATCGTTATTCACTGTTTTAGGATAATCACATACATGTTTCCATTGTTTTCAGTATATTAATTACATGTTTTCTATCTTTGTTTATCGGTTTCAATGAATTTATAATCTTATTGTATGGTTGTGCATCAATGATAATGTATTGTTTTGTTCTATTTTATCCGATTTCCAGATTTGATTTCTGTATTTTATTCATCCACTTGATTCTTCCATATCTGTTTGTATGAATTTTCTTTAACAGTATGTCCGTATTTGATCTGGAAATATATTCATTGTTTAAAAAAAAATTATTATTGATTTATTTGTGTGTCTGTTTTCTTCTTCTCCGTTCGATTATGATTATTATAATCTGTTCATTTGTTGACCAATTCAGTTTCATGTCGTTTTCTGAAAACTATATGATTGTTGTGATAATTTTTTTTCAAATCTGTATATTGTTCTGTTTCGATTAATTGATTTTTTTAATATAACGGTATTATGATCTGAAAATGATATGTTTCCACTTAACGCCGTAAGAATATGGATCATATTATTTATTCATAAAATAGTTTTGTCAATGCCTAGTTCTGTCCAAAATTCATTATTGACATACCAATTTTCTAATAAAAGACAAACGGTGTCAATTTCCCATCAATTCAAATTTCATATTAAATTTGTGAGGCAAATAATTTTATTTATTTATTTTTCATACTTGCGTATGAAGCACACTAAGAAATGACTATATAAGAAGTACCTTGGTTTTCATTTGGGAGGGGAATGCATGCCCATTTTAAGACACTGCGTGCTTGTCGCACATAGAGGGAATGGTTCCTCAGTAAAAAAAACGGTAAGGGATCTTTACATTTATTCGGTCAATTTATTTTCTTCAAAAATTATAATTGTGCAATTGAAATTTATTTCATCTATGGTTTCTTTTTCAAAATCAGCATGTTTTTCACTTCTGCAATTTTGGTAGAATATAGTAAGGGACTATTTTCAATTATCTTCAATTTATAAAACCTTTATTTCATTTGCAGCTTTATATACTCAAGTTGTTCTCAATCCCCCTTTTAAAACTTTCAAAAGAGTGTTTTATGTTATATTTTGTTAAGAACAAAACCTACTTTTATATATACATGTATATTGGTATATACATATTTATATATATATATATTTATATGTGAATTTCAATATCAAGCTAAATAATAATTTTTATTTTTGGAAACTTTTCTACAAAATTTATTAAGAGTGAAAACATTATTTTAAAGTATGATTTTAGTGTTTTAATTATGTTTTTTTTCATGGCAGTACATGTCCATATATGTATATATGGATGGTATTGTGTTTATAATTTTTTTCAATTATCTCCATGTTTCAAAAAAAAATATTTCATACCATCAAGTTTTATCAATATCATGGGCGTCACATTTGCATAGATACATATCCATGCTATTATGCTCATCATCGACATTCATTGTATTATAATTAACTCATGGATTTCATATTAGTAATGACTATAATTTTTATTAATGTTATAATGTGCATATAGGTTTCAGTAATCGTGTGTGGATAATAAATATGCATATTGTATGAACTATATATATATATATATATTCAAGAAAGAGTGAATGCAGATGAAATGCTATTGAAAATTTCATGTGTGACATAAAGATTGCATGTGATTATTAATAGTTTATATTTTCATTTCATTATTTCATGCTTAAAATTAATTAAACAAGTATGTCATTGGAAATTTTATTCGTGATTTCATTTTAATGGTTAAAATTATAACAATATGAAAATCATGTCTTCCATAAAATGTTTAGGTACATAAATGTATATGAAAGGTATGGGGGACAGAAGTTTGGTCTGAACCAAACATGAATGTGAAATGCGATAGAAGCTCGTACACACAGATATATATATATATATATATATATATGCATACATACATAATCATATTTATATATATGTATTTCAGTGCCGTAACATGTCTCCAAAATTTAAAACTCCAGCGAAAATTATATGTAAGTAAGGCAAGCTGAAAAATGTTTTATAAAGAAAATGGTGCTTGAACTTTGTAAATATGATAGGGAGTTGGATAATGAATCCATCCCTCAAGTGGGTAGGCCCATGATAGCCTTCAAAGTTTCAAGTGGCCTTTGTTGTTTTGTTTTAAGAGCTTGCTTAATATTTTCTATCGAATCACTGTATTAATTTTAAATTGTTTTCAAAGTATAATTATTTTCCAAAGAATTATTTTACAAAGGTATTTCTAATTCAATATTTCAAATGTATTATCATGTAATATTTTGAAAATAGATTTATCAAAGGCTTTAAAAACCCTTACTGGGCAATTTAATGCTCACCCTTTTTTTAAATGATTTTCAGGTATCTTAGGAGATTATCTTAGATGTCGTCGGTTATGGAGTTAGAGCACGCCGAAGCATAGTGGAAAATCTTATTATTATTATTTCATCCCCGATAAATGCAATTTATGTCTAATCTTCCAGAACCTAGACCGGTAAAAGATCCTCATTTCATTAAATTGTTGTGTAATGTTTTTTAAAAAAAACAAAAAAACAATTCACAGCATTTTTCAAGCACCGAGTCCGGAAGAGCGGGCTCGGGGCGTTATATTGGAGTAAAAATTACCATGAATAAGTCTTTATCCTAAGTGAAAGGTAAAAAAATTTTAAGAGAAATTTCTCTAAGAAAAAAACACAATTTCACAAGATAATTAAAGTTCCAAAGAGATCGAGGAAGAATAAATTGAATAAAAAAATACAAGGAAAATGCTATAGTGATAGTCACATGAAATTCCTAGATAAATGATGAGAGTGGAAATGTGGAAGGAAATTTTGAAGGAAGTGTTGATATTCAAGTTGAATTAGAATCCTCTCGTAAGTAGATATATTTATTGAGATAAAAAATGAAGAACAAAAACATAGTGGTTTTGGATTCCAAACTCTATATACAGAAACATGAAGAATTGAAGTTTTATATAAATGCAGAAATTGAGAATCTTACATCTTAAATTCTAGAGATCATTGGAAAGTTTGTTTAGTACATTTTCAAAGTCGAAGAAAATTTGAGATTTATCAATGAGTAGACTATAATAGTGGAAGATCAAATAAAATGTATCAATGAACTTGAAGAGAAACTTTTTGGTCTATGAAGAAATGTCAAAGATTATGAGAGACTATTGAATCCGGATATAACATTAATAAATTTGATCAATCAGGAGATAGAATAAGTGGATGTGGGTAAAATGAGTCTAATAAAATTGAATAAATAGTTATATTTAAATGAAAAGGCTTATATGGGACTTGATTGATAACAAAAATATGTGACGATCGATTTCAGAAAATAAGCACACACTCAAAGGATGAAAATTTCTTTGGGTATGAATCAGAATCAGAATCAAAATATTTAGAAAACCCAAAGAATAATCAGCCTTGTGAAAATGACACATAATAATTCACCTCATAATATGTTTTATTGATATAGAAAATTGGGCATTCTCAAAACATATGTTCCATAGCCAAAAGGAATGAAAGAGAACACGAGAAACCAAAGAATATACTTAGAGATCAATATTACAAGAATGATTTTTATGGAAATTGTTTCTCATGTAAAGGATTTTGACACATGGACAGATATTTCTCAAAAAAATGAAGAGGTATTTCCTATAGTATAATTTATGCGGTCATAAGCAGCAACTCAATGAATCACTGAATGTGTTGAAAAATTAATAATTGATTTGATTTTATGAAAGTTGAAGTTAGATAATCTCACTCTAATAAATATCAATAATTCCATTCAACTTCAAGTATGTAAGAAAAATATTTGGATAAAAAAGAGAAGAACTGAGTAAGTAGTGGTTATATATATTTCCTTCAACTCATTAGATCGTTGTAGAATAAAGACCATTTAATGTGGATGCAACTCCCATATGATGGGAAATAAGGATTTTTTGAAAAGAATTATGTACAAAAGGAAAGTATTTTTATATTTATCAATGAATATGTTTTGAGAATTATTGGTTCTGAAAAATCCATGTTTAGTGCCAAAGATATGAGATGTGCCAATGTCTTGGTTGTTGAAGATATCAATCAATATTTTCTATATTTTAGTAAACTATGTTTCTCAGAACATGAAATAAGATTTACTAAAAAGTTATGTATCATTAATGGAATATATGAAGAATTTGTTTCTTAGGGAAATAAAATGCATATAAATCCATACCTTGTAAGTGGATAAGAATATATGTGGATTCTTTGCAAGGAGAAAGAAAATAAGTTGCGGCATAAAGGGCTTATAAATTCTTTCCAACATACCTAGATGATCTGGTAAAATGTGACATATCTTAATACCTCCTCATGATATCACATGACTAAACTCACATGTTTGATTCTTTCCAACAAGGAAAGATGATAAAAAATATGTTTAAAGAAAAATAACATAATCCAACTAGAGTGATTTAATTGGTTCACATAGATGCGTGGGGACCTATCTCACTAAGATACTTTTATGGGAAGATGAATTATGTTCCTTTAAATGATGTTTTTTATAGGAAAGAATATATATTTTTCATTTCCAACAAGTCTTAGGTGTTCAGTTACATAACACAATATCAGAGTGTAGCTAAGAGGATGTTTAGACAATATATTTGGTTGTTTTGAACTGAAAATGGTATAGAATTCAAAAACATCCATGTGGAGGATTATATTGAGAGAAAACAAATACATGGAACTAAGTTTCATTAGTGAGAACTCCTCGTCAAAATGTATTGGTTTAGAGGAGATATTTGATCATGAACAACAAGGATAGAAAGATTCTTATTTAAAATAACCTACTTAAGAAATTTTAGAAGGAAGTAGTATTAATGTTTGTCAACTTATCTAATATAGATTTTTTATTTTCTAAAGAATAAAATAATCCATAAGAGCTATGTTACTAAATGAATCCCACATTTAAATACATTTAAATATTTTTAAGAAAGTGTTTTATTCTTTATAGGAGAATCCTAGAATGTTTAAATCCCATAGAGATGAGCGGATATTCATTAGGTACTCAGGGAAAATAAATGAAAATAAATTCTCTAACAAGAGGTTGGGAGAAGTGGTTGAGAGAAATGATATCATTATAGTAGAAAATGAATAAAATATTCAACAATAGAGTGAATAATTTTTTGTTGATAGTAATGATGATACAAGTGATTTAGGGGGATTAGAAGTGTAAAATTATGATTTATAATAAGATGCGTATGATCAGAAGTAGGAAGTCAGACCTGTATATGAAGAAAAGACAAATGGTTGAGCTAAAATAGAAAAAATTAATGTCATCAGTGATCAGGAAGCTCTAGTTCAAACATAAAGAATAAATTCTCTATATAAAACACCCTTTCTATCTCAGGTAGAGAAAAACTGTTTCATAGAAGTAGCTGGGTATGAAAATTAGGTTCATTTTATGAATGAAGAGCTAAATCAAATTGAAAATAATCAAAAACAAGATATTGTATTATGGTCGGTCTATAAGAATGTCATGGTGACCAAATTGGTCTTTTAGAACAAACTGAAAGAATATGGAATGTTAATTCGGAAGAAAGAACAAATAATACACAAGGGATATTCTTAAGTTGGGATAATTGATGTCGACAATTCTTTTAAACATCTCAAGGCTGAAGACAATTATGTTATTTTTTGTCCTAATAGTTTTAAGGAAATCCATAGTTTTCTAGATGGACATCAAGTTAACTGTTATAAATGGGGTTCTGGAAGAAGAGGTGTACATAGAACAACATGATGGTTTTTTGTCCATGAATATAAGAACAAAGTTTGCTGGTTAGGGAAGGAGCTATATGGGTCAAAGAAAGAACTAGTACCATGGTATTCAAGAATTGATCAGTTTTTAAAGAAAAACTTTTTTACTCTGGTGGAGTTGATTAAAATATCTATTTTAATAATTAGAGTGATCAAAATATGGTGGTGTTGGTGTATGTTGAAGATATAATATTTGGTTAATTAGATGAAGCGTAATGTAAATAGTTACATAATTAATGAAAAGTGAGCTCAAAATATTGATGATTGCTGAACTAAAATTTCCCTTGGTTTGTAGGTGACTCAAGCATGGAATGTAACATTAACACCAAAATAGAAATACTCCATGGAGGTTCTGACAATATTTTGAATGGATAATTCCTAGGATATGAAACCTATAGTGGCTTCCCAGATGATACTATCATGAGATGATGAAGGAAATTCAGTTGATATAACAAAATGTAGGAAGATCATTAGTAGTCTTTTGTTCTTAATAGATACATGAACTAATATTATTTTTTCCACATTCCAAGAGACCTGATATGAAAGAAATACCATATAAATCTAGTTACTTGTAGTGAAAGGAATACTTCAGTATATTGATGCACCAGACTTGTGTATACATTTTCATATACTCTATTGAAAATAAAAACAATTTTTCAGCAAATACCTACTGCTTAGTGAAAAAATACTTTGATTTTGGTGAACTTGTTCATTTTCAGGATATTTATGGCCAAATACACAAAACAGAGGAGAACTTTGAAAAAATTTACAACTACATGACATGTACTTATATACACATCATGTACATCCAAACTCAGACATGGGTTGACCATAACAAATACATTCCCATGTAACCAGAAGTTGGTGCATGCCATGTTCACACTATATACACCGTGTACAACCTTTGTGAAGCAGTTGGCATATGAGAAGAGTTGACACGAACATGTGGCTGACTGAAGGGGACACACTGTTTTCCACTTATACACGACGTGTATACATTTCTAGAAGTATTTGGTGGATGAAAAATGAGAATACACACTATGTATGGTGGATCTACATGCCATGTATATTTACCTACCAGGAGGTTCCATATTCCAAGTCAAATATGGCGTGTTAGGCCACCTACCAGCGGAGAAAACAAAGTCAAAAATGTGTTAAAAAAAGTACATGGTGTGTAATTTTGCCACACGTCGTTTAGTTATGTTTTCTATAAAAGGAGGCTTTGGCCTCCGGTTCAAGTGTGGTGTGTGGAGAGAAAAGGGTTGAAAGTCTAAAGGAGAGATTCTCTGCTACTGTACTATCGTCATTCTACCGTCAATGGAAGAATCATTTCCACCTTGAAGTTTCAAGCATAATCACATTAGGTAACAAGAGTTTAGTTTCTTTCTATTCCTCTACGTGTAACTAAATACCCAGTGTGTTGGGTTTTTGAGAGATGTTGAGCTTTAATTTAAATTAGTTTCTATGAATGTGTTTGTTCTATTAACCTCTTCTTATTCTTCTTAAATCACTAAAACTTATCACTGAAAATTCTTAACCAGACCAAGGGAATAATTTTCAGGGATTCAAAAAAAAATAACAACGAATATTTTCATGATCATTGTAAGTATTCTTTGACTCAATAAAATGGACTAATCCAAAGAAAGAAATGTGAAACACTAACTACCGGACCATAGAGTTAATTTCTTCATATCTAAATATAAAGTTTACAGGGCCAAGGAAACTTTATTTAAAATTGAACCCAGAGTGTTGGGTTATCATGAACAACAGAACCTCATAAGCAATTTATTTAATAAAAAACTTCTTAATAATCCACAAACCAAATGAATTTCTCTATTTATTTACATTAAAATAAAATTTTCCAATATTTACTTATATTCTGTTAAGTAATTTGTTAAAAGAAACTTAAAAACAATCATTATTTTTATCCAAACAACAAAAATCGACATTAAATTCAAAAAACATTATTTAAAAAAAATACAAACTAAGTTGAACAAGATAAAAATAACTTCTTTTTTAACCTATGGATCGACCCTTTACCGGTGCTACATTTGTTAGGGTAAAAAAAATAATTTGGGACACCGATAATATAAATTCAGTGAGACGACTCGCCAAATTTTAGAACCGTTGCTGGGGAACAAGGAAAAGTAAATTTTGTTCTTTTTTTAATTTAGTTTGTATCAAATTTTAGTGAAAATAAAAATCATAAATTCCCAAAAATTTCTTTTCTCATCTAATTTTTTATCTTTATTTTTTTTATCGTTTATGCTTGGTGTGTTTCATATCGTGCATGTATTTATGTATATGAGAGGCTACCTCACACATTCCAAGAATGATGAGTCGTTAGGATTTTTCCCGATTGACCTAGAGATTGAGCGGACACTCTTGAGGCGCCAAAGAACACTTATGGCTGAGCATAACCAAAACACTCTGCTGGCGCAGAACGAGGAAGGAAATCCAGCTGTTGTCCAAGGAGTTGGACATCAGTTAGGTACAGATGACAACCAGAACCAGCAAGCTCCACTTGCTTTAGGGTATGGCCCACAACAGCTCCAACAATTCCAATCAGAGTGGGTTCCATTTTTAGACCAAGGTCAGGGCCATACTACTCTCCTCAAGAACAACAATACATGCCGGATCCACTGCCTCAGAAACCACCTCCACGTCATACTCTCATGGTGTACGACCTTCCATCTATCAACAAAGCTGACACGATCATCATCTGTCCATCGGTGTAGGCCCAACACTTTTAGATCAAGCCTGCTATCTTGCAATTGATCCAAAACACCATTCAATTTGGCGGTCTGCCTAGTAAGGATCCAAATTCCCATCTCTCCAATTTTTTGGAGGTCTGTGACATGTTCTGCTACCACCAAGTGTCCACAGACACTGTTTTCCTTTTCCTCTTCCCCTTCTATCTAAGGGATAAGGAAAAAGACTAGAATAATGATTTTCCACAATGATCCATTCTCACTTGGGAAGAGCTAGCCCAGACGTTCATGTCTAAATACTTCCCACCCTCGAAGATGGTGACTCTACGGAATGAAATCCACAACTTCCAGCAGTATGACATTGAGTCACTATAAAAATCATGGGAGTGATTCAAGGATATTTTGTTCAAATACCGACACCACAGACTCCCACTTTGGATGCAGGTCAAAACCTTCTATAGAGGGTTGAAAATGAATACAAAGTTAGTGGTGGACGCTGCTGCCGGAGGTACGGTAATGAGGAAATACCCTGAAGAGATTTTCAAAATACTGGAAGAAATGTCTGCCAGTAGATTCCAGTGGCATTCCATGTGGGTCACACAGAAGCGAGGTATGAATTACATTGATGCTACTACCATGATTGCTACCTAGCTAGATGCTGTGTCCAAAAATATTGATGCCCTCAATCTGAAGGGAATGTCTCAATTATGTGAGGTAATCCATATGGTGTGTAGATAATGTGGTGAGTACCACATCATGGGAGATTTCCTAGATTTTGATGGATTCCCTTCAACAAGTGAGGTATCTTATGTTTCCCAATACTGAGGGCCAAAATAGTACCTGCAGTACCAGAAACTGGCATGGCATGATCGACAGAACACAGGCTATAGCGAACAACAACAGAATCGTCCACCCCAATGACCTCCCAAATACAACCAGTCTCTATATCAGAACCAGTACCAGAGGCAGCAATAGCCCCATCAAGGATCTTATCAATATAAAGGGTATCAGAACCCCCATCCACAATAGCTGTGACAACCACCACCTCCACCAGCTCAACAAATACCTCAGCAGGAGAACACCTCAAGGTTAGAGGATCTCATTACCAAATTTATATATACTGTTGAGACCCGGTTCCAAAATCAGGAGGCTTCAATTCGAGGCCTGGAAAACCAAATTGGCCAGTTGGAAAACCAACTCTCGGGAAGGAAACTGATACACTATCAGGTAACACTGAGAAGAACCCAAGGGAGGAGGCTCATGCTATTACACTATAGAGTGGAAAGAAGCTCCAACAGCACCAACCAGTACATCCTGGGGTATCCACACCCCTGTTGATAAATAAGGTATAGATATAGACCCATCCTCATCCAAAATCCCATAGAAGAAGGATTCTCATAATAAAGGAAAGGAGGTTGTCAAACCCTTTGAGTTTTCCTTACTCTTTCAAGAGAGATTGAAGTAGAGAAAGTTGGACCACCAGTTCAGCAAATTCATGGAAATTTTTAAGAAGCTACACATAAATATACCTTTTGCAGAGGCACTGATGCAGATACCCACTTATTCCAATTTTATTAAGGAAATACTCTTCAATAGAAGAAAGATGGAGGATCTGGGCACCATTGCCCTAACCAAGGAGTGTTATGCAGTTTTCCAACATTCAAATCCTCCCAAACTCTAGGATCCAAGTAGATTTACTATTTGATGTACTATTTGACCATGTGAGTTTTAAAAGGCCATCTACGATTTAGGGGCCAGTGTGAACCTCATGCCCCTTAGATTTTTCAAAAAGCTAGGGCTCAAAGATTTGAAGCCTACCAAAGTATCCATTTCACTTGATGACCGATCCATCAAATATTAAAAGGGGATATTGGAGGATGTGATAGTCAAGGTGGGAAGGCTGATCCTCCCCACATATTTCATCTTCCTTGACATGGAAGACGACTAGGAAACACATATCATCTTGGGAAGGCCCTTCTTGGAAACTGGGAAGGTACTGATCGACGTGTACCAAGGGGATCAAATTTTTCTGGTAGGAGACGAGAGAGGCACCTACAATGTTCTTAGGGATGCCAGGCATGCATCATTTCCATAACATGAGCGTTGTTATGCAATAACCACTATGGATGATCACTTGAGTGACAAAGGGGATGATCTGGTATGTTATTTTACTTCAGATAACTTCATCATTCCAGAAATTCCAATTGAAGGAGAGCTAGAAGACCTGAAATTCCTAGAAGGCCAAGGCAGACACTACTGAAAACGTGTAGTTGTTCCTGATAGTCTGGAACGGGACAAGGGGCAACCACTGGTGCCTTTGATTTTAAAGGTGCCTGAACTATAACTTAAGCCTCTTCCATCTTCTCTAAAGTATGAGTATTTGGGACACCATCAAACATTGATTGCCATAATTAACGTAGAATTGTCACAGGAGAAGGAAGATGCACTTTTGCAGGTTTTGAAATAGAGGAGGCATGCCATTGGGTGGAAAGTCGCTGATTTTAAGGGAATAATCCCTACCATTTTCACCCACAAAGTGCTACTTGAAGAAGGTTCCATGAAATCTCGGAAACCACAATGACGTATGAATCCCCCCATGAAGGAAGTTGTAAAGAAAGAGGTGATCAAATTGTTGGATGTAGGCATCATCTATCCCATCTCAGATAGTCTGTGGGTGAGTCCCTTACAAGTGGTACCCAAAAAGGGGGTATCACTATGGTATAAAATGATAGAAATGAGCTCATCGCCACTCGCACTGTCATGGTCTGGTGAGTCTATATTGACTACCAGAAGCTGAATGATTCCACGAGGAAAGATCATTTTCCCTACCATTCATGGATAAAATTATAGAGAGACTAGAAATTCACAACTTCTATTGCTTCCTCGATGACTATTCTGTCTATAACCTGATTTCCATTGCTCCAAAGGATCAGAAGAAGAACACATTCACTTTCCCTTACGATACGTTTTCTTACTGAAGGATGTATTTTGGAATGTACAGTGCCTTCGCCAACTTCTAGAGCTGTATGCTGGCTATCTTCTATGACATGGAAGAATAGATCCTAGAGGTATTAATGGATGATTTTTTCATTTACGGAAAATCATTCACCACTTTTTTGCGGCACCTCGAGCTAGTTTTGGAAAGATGTGAGAACTCTAACCTAATTTTTAATTGAGAAAAGGGTCATTTCATGGTACAAAGTGGCATCTTCCTTGGCCACAAAATCTCAGTAAAGGGGATAGAGGTGGATACGGAAAATATAGATGTCATTTCACGACTACCTATTCCCACTTCTGTCAGATCCATCCACAGTTTCTTGGGCCATGCCGGTTTCTACAGGTGGTTTGTCCGCGACTTCTCTAAAATAGCCCAGAACCTCACCAATATTTTGACTAAGGATTCCGTTTTTGAGTTTGATGAGATATGCACCATAGCTTTTGAGCACCTAAATCAGTTCCTGGTGGAAGCTCCAGTGATGATTTATCCCAACTGAGAGAAACAATTTGAGGTGATGTGTGATGCCAGTGACTACAGAGTGAGAGCAGTCTTAGTCCAGCGGCTTTACTGGATTTTATTACCTACATATTATGCCATCAGGACACTCAACGAGGCAAGAATCAACTACACCACCATAGAGAAGGAGATTCTTGCAATGGTTTTCACGTTTGGTAGGTCCTGTTCTAACTTAATGTTGTATAAATTTATTGTTTATACTAACAATGCAGCACTAAAGTACCTACTAAACAAGAAATATGTGAATCCCCAATTGATCCATTGGGTACTACTCTTACAAAAATTCGATATGGAGATTCAAGAAAAGAAAGGGAGTGAGAACGTTTTTGTTGACCATCTCTCCCGCCTAGAGCTGCCTCATTTAGAGAAGGAGGATGATCAGGAGATTAGGGAGGATTTACCAGATGAGAAACTCTTTTTGGTCAACGAAACACCTAGAACTTGGTACGCTAATATTGCTAATTTTCTGGTTACAAGTTTCGTTCACCCTGACCTCTCCTTCCAGCAAAGGAAGAGATTTTTCTATAATGTTAAGAGGTACTTCTAGGAAGATCCTCTGCTATTTCAATCCTGTGGTGACAGGGTGATCTGCCGTTGCATCCCAGATAATGATGTTCACGGTGTCCTGAAGTTCTGTCATGCCTCACCAGTTGGGGGACATCATGGCCCTGACCGTACAATAGCCAAGATCCTGCAATCTGGGTCTCTCTGGCCCACCATTCATAAAGATGCTCTGGCCTTTGTTTCCTGTTGTGATCGATGCCAAAGTAATGGTAACATGGGACGTAGAGATGAGATTCCCCAAAACCCCATCCCGAAGGTTAAGATATTCGATGTTTGGGGTATAGATTTCATGGGTCCCTTTCCCCTATCTTTCGGAAACACCTACATCCTAGTCTGCATCGACTAAATCTCCAAGTTGGTGGAAGCCACTGCTACAACACATGACACGACCAATGTACTCATGATATTTTTAAAGAAACATATTTTTACCTTGTATGGAATTCCCCGACTACTGATCAGCGATAGAGGGACCCACTTTGACAACACACTAATGAGAGGACTAAGATCAAAGTAAGGAGTAAGGCATCAAATGGGGACATCATATCATCCCCAGTATAGTAGAAAAGTGGAGATATCCAACTTTGAGCTCAAGATGATCCTGGAGAAAATGGTGAACACTTCGAGGAAAGACTGGTCCAAGAAGTTAGATGATGATCTGTGGGAATATCAGACTACTTTAAAAACACCACTGGGAATGTCCCCATTCCGACTCATCTATGGAAAGCCATGCCATCTGCCATTAGAGTTGGAACACAAATCCTACTGGGCCGTCAAGGCCCTGAATTTTGATCTGAAGGTAGCTGAGGAGAAGAAAAAGTTCAAACTGTCGGAACCCGATGAAATCATATTAGAGGTGTATGAGAACACAAAGTTGTACAAGGAGAGGACGAGGGCAATTCACGATCGAATGATTTCACAAAACTCTTTCCAATCTGGTGATCTGGTACTTCTCTTTAACTCTCGTCTTCAATTATTCCCAGGGAAGTTAAATTCACGATGGTCGGGACCATTTCAAGTTATACGCGTATTCCATCATGGAGCGGTGGAAATTTCGGGAGAGGATGGTCAACCATTCAAGGTGAGCGGACATCGGTTGAAGTCTTACCATCACATGGATGGCACAGTGGGAACGTTTTCCACCATACAACTTAGGTAAGATGAGGTAAGTATGTTGATCCAATGACCTAAAAAAAGGCGTTTCCTAGGAGGCAACCCAGCGGATACACGCTGTGTACCACCTATATACACAACATGTACTTTTTATTTTTCATTTATTTTATAAATATTATAAATTTATAATTTAAATAAGAAATAAATAGGGATGATGCCAGTGCTGATAGTAAGGTCATTGGAGTTTATCCGAGCCGTCATCGATTTGAATCCTCTCAACCTACCTTCATCACGGGGTTCCTCCTTTTTATCTTCATATTTTCTTACATGGTTTGTGTATGGTATTTTTCATATTTATATATATTTTCTTACAAGAAAATCCATGGTGGGGATGTATTGGTTGGCCAAGATAATAAACTGGCTCCAAAAGACCCAAGTTCGAATCCTAACTACCGCCCCATTTTCATCATTTTTCCTTTTAATAAAACCACATGACGTGTATTTTGATATACGTTGTGTGTGCCATGTTTTCCTTTTATAACTGAAATGAGTTTTCATATAAGGTAATTCATGCGGGTGAAGTCGGCATATTGGCAGAGTCTCGGCTCTGGATCCAAAAGACCTGGGTTCGAACTCGGTTAATCTCCCTACTTCTTCCCTTCTTGTCAAATTAAAAACCAAACGCCATGCATTTTATTTTTCCCCATGTAGTATAGGTTTGTTTACAGTAAAATATATTGAAATAATAAATAGGAGAAGTAGTACAAACTTTTCTCTAGTGGTTGAGGGTTTCCATTCGGAACGGCCGATTGCCGATTCGAACCTCACCCCAAGCACCAAACTAAAGGTTGTACTTCTCTTCTTCAAATTTTAAAACACATGACGTGTATTTCCTGATACATTATGTGTATAGTTTTATTTTTAAATTATGTATATACATACATACATATATATATATATTTAAGATTTTAATTATTAATATTAATTATTATATAGTTTACTAAAATATATCTCTATATATATTTATTATATAAAAAAATGAGCTTCATGGTGTGTAGTGTATTGTACATGCCATGTACCGTGGCTATAAAAGTCACGGGCCACCCGGATTTAGGCTGTGTTGCACGGCGCTCTCTCGCTGTTTCTTCCCCTATACGAGACCCGACCTCCTCACTCCTGAATCCACTGATTTAGGGCGTTTTTGCTTCTGATTTTTCCTGTATTGTGATCCTTGGTCCAGGTACGCCCTTCTACACCCTCTATTTCAAGTTATTACAAGTGTTTGGGGTGATTTGCGGATCGGCTGACCGTTTGACTTTTGCGGTACACAGGCTTGCTTTGATGAACATACATTGTGTACTTATATACACAGCCACACACCAAATGCTTCACGATTTGAAAATACACAGTGTGTATGTTCGGTACACACCGTGTACCATCCCCCATCGTGCCTCGGTATCCTTTGCACACGAAATCGCACACCATTTTCACATACACAACATGTATGTTCGGTACATTCCATGTATACCATTTCTTTCATCCAGCCTGTGTCTAACCCTCCACAAGACCTTGTTACTTCTTCTCTTGAACACGGCATGTTGGACTTGTACACGACATGTCCTGTATTATTAGAACTACTTAACTGGTGGCCGTGTCCCTACCAATACATGACCAGGACCACTTTACTTGTACACAGAGTGTATGTTTGGTACATGCTATGTAACCTTTTCTGGTTTATTCCTTTCTCACTCTGCGTGTCTATCCAGAGAACATGGGATGCTAACCCGCTTTTTTTACACGCTGTGTACCCTAGAAATACACGCCGTGTACTTTTTATTTTTCCATTTTCTCACAATTTTCTTCTTTTCCTTTTTCTTTTCTTTTTTTTTGGGTTTTCTATTCTCTTTCAGGGTATGGAACACAGAGATACTTCCCGTGGGAAGTGGCTCGCCTCCGCCACTGAGGGAAAGAGGCCCATTTATCGTCGGATCCAACTCTGGCCTATGACACTACCTGATCCGGACTCTCCGGTCTATCAGGTCCCTCTGTTATCTATTCTTACACCTCTCAATCCCTTAGAAAAGGCTGGTCCTAGTAGCGTCGCACCTCCACCATCTCGCACCAAGCATCCGAGAACCATAATTCCTTCCCCACTAGCTTCCACTCCACCTGAGCTCTCCTCATCCATAGCTGGTCACTCATTGACCAACCCATCCAGTGAGCCTCTGTCTACTCTAGCCGATCCACCCCCAGAGCCAGCTCCCACTACTGCATCTCCACTTGGGCTAGAACCTGCAGGGGTTACCAACACTTGCATGGTGTTCTCAGTCACCGACTTGGCGCATGACAGAGTTCAATGTTTCTCTCGCAGCCCGATTCCATTGAGCAGCCGCTATCTCGATAGAAGCATCCCATAACAACTGGGCATATGGGTTGAGTTAGAGGATCTTCTCGGGCACACTCCCTTACTCTCAATCTTCCAGGTCATCACTCCTATTTTTCGAGATTTATTTTTGGAGTTCGCTACTTAATTTGAGTTCGACAAAGCTAAGTACTGAGAGACACATGGTGATGTGCTACCCGTGGTTCAGTTCCGGCTAGGCGGCCGACCCTTTTCCCTTACCATGACTGAGTTCGGGTGAGGGTACAATTTCTATCCTCTTCCAATCACCCCACCCCCTATTTCCACCCTAACCCAACCCGAGCGCTCTAACCTCATTGCCATGTGGCAGGAGATTGCTGGGCCTAACCACCGCTATACCCCTACCTCTTGGAAGGGTACCCTGACAACTGACCCTATTATTCTCTTCACCCACTGGTGCTTCAGATCCATTCTTTTTCCACTCCATGAGGATATGGGGGTTATGACCAGTCATGACATGGATCTCCTTACCTGTGTCATCTGGATGGACTACCCGGAACTCCCTTACCTTGATGCCTCCTATTTCTATTCCATTCTTATTGACCTTTAGGGAAACCTAGATGGTGGGTTTTATGCCACCCACCTTGTCCACCATCTCAGGGTTTTTTAGCCTTTTCTTCCTCATGAATTGTTAGGTTACCCCTAGAAGATGAAATATCTCATGATTATTCACATGGGTTTGATCTGGCAGCAAGGGGGTGCCTACATCCTTTCCCAAGAATGACCTCACCCGCTTGCTGACCCTCCTGCCCCCACTGATGCACCTACTCCTCCTTCCCCACCCCCTCCATCTTCCCCACCCCACCCCTAATTCGGAAATTCCTTCTTATATTCCACCTACTGCCCCTACCCCCATACCCTCAGTCGATCTCACATATTCCCTCCACCTAGCTGTGATGGAGCAGCACTTGGTCCGCCTCGATCAGCATCAGAACTGACTAGAGAAGATGTTGGGGCTTCTTCTTTAGAATCATGGTATTCCACTACCCCACCACCAACCCCTGCTTTGGTTCCTTGCCTTTCTTCTATAGCTCCACCACCCTTTTCTACTCTATCCACTGATTTAGTTATTCTATCACTGTGGGTCCAGTTACTGCTACCACTGATTCCACTAATTCTAACAGTCTAGAGAGTGATGCTGAGCTTCTTAATTAGAGTCCATCTCCTACGACTCCTACTTCTACAACTTCTCTTCCAAGTGTAGATTCAGAGCCTCTGATTTTCACGGCTCCTCAGCCTTCTCTACCGACTGATTCTGTACCGGATGATTCCTCTTCTAAGGAATCCCCCTGACTGGGTTTTAGACACATGTTTTCATTCCATATATTTATGATATCTTGTGTATGTTTTGTATTCTTTCGGTTTTCTCTTTCTCCCACTATCACAGGTACTCTGGCACATTTTGGGCTGAACTATTACCTCACCTTTCATTATTCTTTCGCTTAAACATGAGGGGAGTATTCATTTTCCATTTTTTTCTTTTCTATCTTGGTTTACTTCTTTCCTTATTTCCTATCGTTCTGGTCCAATATTGTGTCCCCATCTTACCATGTTCTTATTTCTGGGCACTTGGTGGACCACATGCGATATAATGGCTGGGAGGGGGGGTGGTCTCTCGACCACTTTAGTCTTTGCCCTTTTCAGATTCTAGGAGACATCATTATTTGAAGATATATTTGAATATATGAATACATTTTTTTAGTTAATCACATTTATAAACTAATATAGATGAAGTTGGAAAATTTTTAAAAGTTTCAAGCTCATTTTGTTTCTTAAGTGTTTTAAAATTATTGTTGACATAATTTAAATTGTAACTTGTAATCCTCAGACAATGACATCAAATAGACTAATTAATTATCTACAAGTCACGACCTGATTGTCTTTATTTGTTTTCCCACTCTAGAGTGGTATTATAAACCCTATGTCATATTATTTCTAATACCCCATTTCTTGAGAGATTCTTATAATATTCATCACTACCATAATTTGAAAGTTTTCTTTTCGAAACATGAAGTATTTTTTGAATTACCTTAAAATGATTGAGGCATTAGATTTTTTTAACCCATTTATCTTGAGACCTACACTATATCTTATCTTTGCGAATCCCCTAGAAACCATGAATATCCTTTATAGGAATCTATATTATAAGCCGATTTCCCTTCCTACCCTAATTCTTTTATGACTTTTCAGGATTATTAATTTGATCTCAAAAGAAGCGAATGTAAACACATAGAATACTATTGTGAATTGTCATGAAATTAAGTATGGGGGAGAGCCTCTTGATCATTTGGGGTGAAAAGGGTTCCAAACCTATATTTGTGGAAATTCTGAAAGGTTCCCTTAATTATATTAAAAATAATTTAAATAAATAAAAAAATTAAAAAAATGGTACATACAAAGGGACCTTATACTCACTTGTCGGTTTGTAAACACTACATACCCAACTAAAGGAGATGGTGAGATCATTTGTTGGAGCTTATTGAGGATGCTTTTAAAATGAGATTAATTTTGAATATCATGCATTGTTATTTAAGAATTTAGCCTCCTTTTCATGCCTTAGAGTTTTTTTCACATATTTACCTACCAAAATTTAGCCACAGAGACATATGATCCTTATTGCAAAGACCTCATGATTTTTTGTAAGTTAAATTTTCTAAAGTAGAGAACTATATTTCTTGCAAACCTATGAATAGAATGTATATATCTTTGACTGAGAAAATATTTGATTAAAAACATCTTGAGTGTTGAGTATATTATTGTTGAGGTAAATCACAAGTGGCTTAATTATTTTTGAAAGGTTGAAAAATGTTTTAAACGAGGATGACAATAGTTAATTGAATTTTATATGTGTCATGATTAGAATATCTCTGGAATTGAAACTATCTTGTACCTTTTTATAATTTTCTCCTGTAACATATTATTTATATTTATGATTGACTGAATTCCTTCCTTTTAAAATATAGACTCTTATAATTAGATATTGAGATTTTCTTGAGGGAAAGAAAATGACTAAGTATGTGGGAGTTTGAAGCACCAAACTTGTGTATACATTTTCATATACTTTATTGAAAATAAAAAACAAATTTTCTATAAATACCTACTGCTTAGTGAAAAAACACTTTGATTTTGGTGATCTTGTTATTTTTCAGGAGATTTATGGCCAAGTACACAAAAATGAGGAGAATTGAGAAAACATTTACAACTATACAACGTGTACTTATATACACACCATGTATATACAAACACATACATGGATTGACCAAAAAAAATACATGCCCAAGTAACCAGAAGCTGGTACACGCCGTGTTCACACTATACATGCTGTGTAAACCCTTCTAGAAGCATTTGGAGGACGAGAATAGTTGAAATGCCCATGTGGATGGATAATGGGGACACACCTTGATCCACTTATACATGTCGTGTATACATTTCTAGAAGTGGTTGGTGGCCTAAAAATGAGACTACATGCCGTGTATGGTAGTGCTACACGCTGTGTATATCTACCTACCAGGTGGAGCTGTGTTCCATGTCAAAGATGACGTGTTAGGCTGCCTACCAGCGGAGAAAACAAAGGAAAAATCGCATGGAAAAGAGTATATGGCATGTACTTTTGCCACATGCCGTGTAGTTATGTTTTCTATAAAAGGATGCTTTGGCCTCTGGTTCAAGTGTGGTGTGTGGAGAGAAATTATGGAGAGAAAAGAGTTGAATATCCGAAAGAGAGAAGCTCTACTGACATACTACCATCATTCTACTATCTACTAAAGAATCATTTCCACCTCAAAGCTTCAAGCATGATCACATTAGGAATCAAGAGTTTTGTGTTTATCTATTCCTCCATGTGTAACTAAATACCCAGCGTGTTGGGGTTGTGGGAGATGATGAGTTGTAATTTAAATTAGTTGCTATGAATGTGTTTGTTCTATTAACCTCTTCTTATTCTTCTTAAATGACTTCAAATTATCACTAAAAATTCTGAACCAGACCAAGGGAATAATTTTTAGGGATTCAAAAGAAGAATAACAATGAATATTTTCATGATCATTGTAAGTATTCTTTGACTCTAGAAAATGGACTAAGCCAAATAAAGAATTATAAAACACTAACTACCGAACCAAGGAGTTAATTTCATCAGCTTTGAATATAAAGTTTACCAGACCAAGGAAACTTTATTACAAATTGAACCCAGAGTGTTGGGTTATCATGAACCACACAACCTCATAAGCATTTTATTTAATAAACAACTTCTTAATAATCCAAAACCCCAACACATTTCTCTCTTTATTTATATCAAAATTAATTTTTACCATATTTACTTATATTCTGTTAACTAATTTGTTAAAGGAAACTTAAAACCAATCATTCTTTTTATCCAAACAAAAAAAATGGACTTTAAATTCAGAAAACTTCATTATAAAAAATACAAACAAAGTAGAAAAAGATAAAAATAACTTTTTTCCCCCGTGGATCAACCCCTTACAGGTGGAATACTTGTTGGGGTAAAAATAATAATTTGGGACACCGATAATATACCTTCAGTGAAATGACTCGCTATATATTAAAGGAACAATATATTTTAGTTTTATACACAAAAAAAAATATCATCAAGAGTTATTGGGTTATAAGGATGAAGATTGGGATGGTTTAGCACATGATAGAAAATCAACATCAGGTGGTTAATTATATCTTATATAATTGTGTAATTCTAGTCTATGTAAGGAAAAAGATTGAATTTTATAGATCACCACAAAATATGAACATATTACAACTTCTCAAGTTAGTACGAAATGATTGGGGATGAAGAAAAAAGTTGAAGATAAGGGAGATGAAGTGAAGTCTCTGATCAGAATCCATTCTGATTATTCAAGTTCTATAAATCATGGAAAAAATATTGTCTATCACTCAAGGATAAATAAAATTGAAATCAAATATCACTTTATCAAGGAGAAATTAGAGCATGGCCTTATAAAGTTTGAGTATATTCTTACTAAACTATCAATTGTATAAATCCTAATGAAATACTTACCTAAAGAATAATTTGAATGAATTTGGAATAATCTTTGGGTTTTGTTGATTCCCCACACTTGAAAATTGTGGATGTGGGACCCAATATCTATAAGGTATAGTATTTGTTTCCATATTTTATGATATGTGTTCTTTACTATGTTTTAGACCTCAAAGAAGATACAATTTTGATTATTTATAAAGGGAGAGATAATTTCTTGATCTTGATAGGGGGACCAATGATAAATGGGAAGTTTATTATCTATGGATATTGAATATGTTTGTTCAAGGTTTATATATCATGATTGATGGGGTTTATGATGAAATAAGTTGTTCCAAGAGTTTGAAGAAGTTTTCTTATCAGGTATCATCATTCTCTCCCCAGAGATGATTAAATAGTTCTTCTATAGAGGTAGAGTTATATAAAATGGTATTTTAGTGATGAAGTGATTCATTGATGAGATTTTCATGATATTATTGTTTCTCGTACCAAGAATGGATCATGTGGGATCGTAGTATGTGTTGAGTAAATCATTGTTCACAATATAGATTCACATGATGGGATTTTGGTTATAGTTGGTGGAGTGAAAAATTTTCCTAAAAATCTAGATATAGAAGATTAAAAAGTGTTAGGAATGCTTCATGTATACTAGCCTATTGTTAATGGTCTGAGAGCCAAAAATATCAAAAATCAAAAATCCATAAACCAAGTGTGTCACCTAAGGTGAAATCATATATACAAAACAAGAAAAACCAAAAACAACAATCCCATTCCCTGGTAACCAAGAATTTATATCGTTGAAGGTGTTCTCAATGCACCTGAATGATATCCATCAATAGCTATGGAACATTCCAACCACCTATATACTATATCCCAAAATCATATAATAAAATAAATCTTTTATACCACTTTTTGTGCCCCAACCTTGGGATACTCAACAGTGCCTGTGATGAGGTCACCAAATGGATTTAATCCCACCTCCCCATGTACAAGAAGCTCTAAACTTGCAAAAAATGCCTAATACATATAGGGGAAAGACTATTCCCTTGAATCAAAGTCATAAAATAGTGTAAAATAACTAAAAAAACCATAATGTAATCATTTTAAATTGAAATAAATAAAAACAATACCATATAAAAATGTACCATGTGGAAGTATATTTCCATACAATAGTTGATCTCCCACTAGGACAATAAAATATACAAAATAAACCAAAAAATAACATACGAATACTATCCTAAATACCATCCACTAGCCTCACACACCTTATCTTCTAATACCCATTTATCTACTCTATCCCAATCCACTACACATCCTATGATATTAGATAAAATATATACTTAAGGTCTATAGAAGAATCGAGATTCCAATGTAGGGTTTGAGTGTATAACTCAGATTGGTCCTATAAATAATCCCTAATATAAACACTCATATGTGTTTTTATTCATGAATAAAAAAAATATCATAAATCAAAATTATCACTACGTTATCATGCACTAACCAGTTTCCACAATAATGGATCATATGAACATGCTTGTCTGGTTAGTGGGTGATAACTAGTATACCCTGACATCTGAATATACTAGCCTTAATGCCTTTCTATAATATGATAATCACATTATTCTGTAAAACTACTAATATACCAAAATATTGAGGGTAAATATTTGTTTAAGTCTCAACCATTACTCAATGGGGAAAGGTGGGGTCATATGTCTAAGAATGAGAATCAACTTTCCACTCCAGATGGTCACACATCCAATTCCCAAACTCAACCATCTCACTCATGGTAGGGTCCATCTCTCTGATCTCATATCTCATTCAAACCAATATCACTCATGGAGGCCCCATTATGTAACCAAGTATCGCATCACATCTGAAACACCATCTCACTCTGGGGAGTCCCATCATCCAACTCATTCTATAATAACCATTCTAAGTAATCCATCTCAGTCATGGAACTCCTTTTTCCAAAACCTTGAGGTCAAATCCTCTCACTCATGGAATTCGTATCATTATCAATTGAAACATATCACTCATATATCACCCATCATAACCATCTTGATTCAATTATCTCACTCATGTTCAACCACTACCAACACCATCTCACTCATGGTGAGGCCCAATATATATCAAGATACACCATCTTGCTCCTGGTCGGGCCATACTTTGCATATATATCATGGAATACTCTTCACTCCAATGGTCCCACTCATGCTATATCACTCATAGTGGGGGAAAATATTAGGATTCAACCCCACATATAGATCCATTTCCTAATATAATACACACACATGAAATCATAAACTGGGTCGTAGTCTATTAGAAAAATCACATGCTTTTCAAAACTAGGCCAATTCATTGGATAACCTCTAACATCACAACACATCAAATCTCATTACTTTAGGAATACACTAAGGCTTTCTAACTCATAAAAGTCTCTACCCATTTACATAACCTGGAAACCATCACTACTTGGTTATATTTTTGGGTTTATGAAGTATCTTTAGTTTTCCATAAATTGATTTCCCAAATAAGAATTACCAAAATGATCATTTTCTGATTGTATTTTTGGTAGTGACTATATACTTCTTATTTTATAGATGTATTAGACTAATAAATTTTGTTTATATGTTCTATTAAAAGTATTATAAGGATTTTTTTGATTCTCAAGGATCATAAATGTTCACCGATTGTTAATGGTCAATCTGAAAGTGTAACAGTGTACAAAATATTTCATTGGTCAATGGAAGGATAACCACGAATCTTAGATGATTATGGAAAATTGTTTACTAGGAGTTGATATCAATAAATAAATGTGGGAATAAATTATGAGATATAATTCATCATTCAATTATATTTGATCATAATTAATCATAAATAGACTTCTATTGAGTTGGATAATTGTGAATGTGAGTGTTTTTGTAATCTCTTGTACTTTCATGCATCAAAGGGATTACAATTTTCTCATATGGATGCATAAGTTTTTTTGAACCACATAATTATTATGTTTTCTTGTGTTTTACTTTCATTATTAATTTTTTTTATATATGTTTTATTTCATGTTGTGATTAGGTTGTATACTTTTTAGTTCCAGAACATAGAGTGAATGAGATATAAATACTTTCAAATTCTAGACACCCAGAAGTACAATGTTCAAAATTTTCACTGTGATATTTCTTATAGTTTGTTTCCAAAAAATATATATAAAAAGAAATATAAATTTTTTCAAAAGTGGTTTTGGGAAAAAATGTAATAATATTGAGGAAAAATATAGATCTAGAAGTTTTATGAGATAAAATTTGGCTTCTAGAAAATGCAGTTGTAAGATCTGTTGATAAAGAAATATCTAGATGATCAAATGTTTTGAGAGAAACTGGAGATGGTAGAAAAATCACCATGTGCGTGGTTGGACATGAAGGCTCATGCATTGGTAATAATGTATCCTATATAGAATCAATATTTCAATACATATGAGAATAAAATCATGATGAGAGTTATGAAAGTGTGGGGTTACATGTATGAGAAAGCAAAAACACTCAACAAAGTATTTAGGAAGAAATTATTATTCATCTTGAGATTCTCGGAAGAAGTAATACAAATGTACAATGGAAATTATTTAAGCATGTTTCATAGAATTATCAAATTAGTATTGGTTACATTCTTATATTATGTAAGAGAATGGATTATTTTATCTTCACTTCTATAAAGCTTTGATGTTTTGGTGTGAACAATGACTAATTCAAGAGAAGAGATAAACCTTTTATTTGAATAAATTTTGAATCTTATTCTTAATGAGTATTTAAGAAGAAGGAATTACAAGTATTATCCAAAATTACCCTCAATACTGGTTGATGGGGGAAATAACGTCAATGAAAGGAGTAATAGAAGAAGTCATTAGAGGAAAATGTTTGGAGTTATTTGTTTTTTTTATATTTTGGATATTATAACACCTTAAAATAATTATTTTTATACCTCTAACATGATCATTGTGACATTGAACTATGTATTTCGATATATTTAATTACATTATTTTTTTATTTTAAGGGATAATTAGGTGTTACATGTACTATTGTATACTCCTTGTTAATATATTATACTATTTACCTTAAAAAATTACATAAATTTGAATTTAGAACTTATATTTCTAGTTTTAATAATACATGGTTTTGATGAAGTGGATCCTTGATCTAATCTGTGTATTTATGTTTTGATAATTATAATTTTTTTCTATAATCATAATTTCTTACAGATTTTAATTTAATTATTTACTCCCTATAACAAGAGTTTAAAATAGTTTTATAGTATGTTTTTTCTCTCTATTATTAATAATTAAAAAATTTAATGAACTGAATGCATGATGATTTTTGAGCTTTCTACATGATGAATTTTGATCCTAATACATGGTATTTCTTAAACCTACCACATGAGTAACTCCACTGACCGCATAAAAAAAATTCATAAGATTATAATACTAGGAATCAAAAATTTTTATAACTATTAAAATAACAATAATAATACCTGAGTGACAACACGTTTTACTCAAGTGACCACACATTATACTAAAGTGTCCACACCATATACTTAAGTAACCAAGAATTACGATGGAACACAAAACCTCAAGTTATTACATTCTTCATCTGAAGCCTTACATTTTAGATTTGATGTATTACATTCTACATCTGAAGTCTTACATTTTATATATGAAGTCTTACGTTTTGCATCTAAATTCATACACTTAGTATTATAATCCATATAATGGAAACTCAGGATAAGTTCAATTCTTTAATTTATTTTTTAAAATCTAGAAATTTTTATAATACTCCGTTTTTTGATTATTTAGAAATTTTAAAATACTATATTCAAATATTAATTGTTTTAATTGAATAATTTATTTTATTAATTAATATTTATATTATAGAATCCGTGTGAAGTATTTTTAGAATATTTTTATCTGTTATAAATAATGATTTAATTTGTTCTTTATTTACATTTACACATACAACATATATTTCAAATATTTAAATTTATATATTTTATGTTTATTTATTTATTTTATTCTTGTCTAAATTAATATTTATTGAAATCAAAATTATTCAAAATTGTTTCATTAAATTTAATGAAATGTTATTAATTTTTAAATATTTACACATCTTCATGAATATGAAATGTGTTATTAAAAATTCAAACTGAATTTTATAGAAATAAAGTATGTGAAATATATGAGATTTCTTTTATGTATACTTATAGATATTTTTATTATTTTTTAAGGTTTAATTCAAACAGATTTCAATTAGTTTTTATGTTTTTAAATTCAATTGATTTTATTCTTGAATGATAATTTTTCACTCTCTTGGAAAATTATGAAGTTTTAATTTGAATTATTTTACATGGGTGGTGAATTTAATTTTAGTTTTTTGAATTTATATTTAAATGGATTCAAGAATCATTCGAAGGCATATTGATAGAAAACATTTTGAAAAATTTATTTTGAATGTGATATTTCAAATTTCATATTTTTGAAGTGATATGAAAATATGTAAAGTAAAATTATATCATTGGTACATCTTCAAGATGACCTCACAAGGAACATAATATTCTTAAATTAATACTGATTTAACAAAACATATTGATCAAATACTCATAGTCTAATGCATATTCCTCATCAATTTTACTTGAATAAATATACATAGTTTTGTTTAAGTCTTCTCTCATTTTTTATATCTCACTTGTACTCAAAATTTTGGTTTATGTTGTTACTAATAAAATAATTCACTCTCTTTTGGATTGTGAATCCTTGATTGTAATTCTATGTCCATTCTAGTTGTGAATAGTTCTATATAAAGTCAGGTTGTAAGTGTTGTGACTCCATACAAAAAATTGTTTTTTCTTGGTTATACTTCCACTTGAAAAAGTATGTTGTAATTGATTTGTGATACCCCATAAAAAATAAGTTAGTGCATATGGAATATCTTAGAGATTAGGTAGGAGTAAGAGAAGAGTAGGTCCACTATAGACCAAACAACTTTAAAACTTTCCATGGACATTATTTATTTTTCACTACATGTTGTATCTTATTGTAATAGATTGTTAAACTTTAAAAAATATATTGATAATTAATTTAATATTTTTAAAACATTAATCTTGAATATTCACTTCACCCTAGACCATATATTATTATCACATCAGACCTAATAATTGTTATCAAAGGTTTTTCATTGAAAGGATAATTTATCTCCACTATTTATTTATTGATAAAAATAATTCATATTAGAGGTTTAACCTTGTTATGGAAAGATTATATTTATTATTATTTTTCAAGATTTTAAAAACCTTGTATTAATAATCCATGCCTCTTGGATGTGGAGTTTGTTGTTTATATTTTGTTGTGATGAACTGTCTATGATAGATCTAAAAAATTAATGAAAAATATAACTGTATGATGGAAGGAACATAAAACTCGTTCATCATGGTAAAAATATACAAACAACTAGATGATAATATAAATACTCTTTTAGGAAACGATTCTTATAAATATATTTTGAATTATAAATTAGTAAATACTTTATATTATGCTACTAAAAAAAGTTTGCTTTGTAATTTTTCTACTTCTAAGACATTTAGTGTGATTTAGAATATTCTATAATATTTCACCTTTTCTCAGGGAAACTAATTATTACTTATCATGAAATGCTTTAGGATGAGTAGAAATATTTGAAGATGAGTGTTGATGAATGTGTAAACCAAACATTCCACTAATTCACAAGCATCATTAATGGAATGAATTCCATTAGAGAAATGCTGTAGAAACCTATACTATTTAAAAAAGTACTAAGAGATCTACCCATGAAGTGGTAGGAAAATATATTAGCAATTGATGATAAAAAAACATTATGGAATACACACTCAATTAAATATTGGTTTATTAATTCAAAATGAACCACATTTAAAGAACATCACTAAAAATGAATCATCAAAATGATTTTTTCATCTAAATAATATATAATTTTTCCTATAATTATTTTGATTTTTAATCATAGGTTTTTTTGAAAGAGATATTAAATTTTACTAAATGTTTCAAAAAAATAATGAAAAAACTAGATGCTTCAATAAATTATTTAAGAAGGATAATCAAAAGGATGATTGAAACAAGAAAGGTAAAACTAATTAAAATTCATTTTTCCAAACTCACGTGTTATGAGTACAAAAATAAAAGGAAAATAACTCCAAATTTATGAATTTAAATAATTTATTAAAAGAAATGAAATATAAGGAGAAAGGGAAAATGAAATTTATTGATAGATGAACTTTTATAGAAGAATCCAATTCAAGTGACGAAACCAGAATTGAAAAATAAACGAGTAACCATTATTTTGATAGCATAATGTATTAGTGAGGCTATTAATTATTCATATCAGAGTTCTTATTATTCTAAATTTTATCATCTTAATATGAAATAATTGATTGATAAAGATAAAAAAATAAACAAATATGCTTTAGGAATTGCTAATTTGTATAAAAAATTAAAATAATAATGTAAGGGAATTTTAAAACCAATAGTAAATAAACTGAATAAAATTAGGTGTTTAAAAATACTTCATATTATTCAGTTGAAAAAATATTCAGCGATTTATATTTTTCATAAAAATAAAATGAAATTTTGAAGACAGAAATAATTATTTTAAAAGAAAATTTATAAAATTTTTTGGGTGAAAAAAGGAGTATAGTAAAATGACATCAATGATAAATACAAATAAAGATATTTTCTTTGAATATAATTAACAAATACCAAAGTTCTATAATACTTTTACTATTACAAATTATAAAGGATATATATTAGATTTTAAATGATTTAAGGGTTTTATGTAATGACACCATGATAATGAATATTCTGTAACATTGCCTTGATCTCTTTGATACTACAGAAATTTTATTTCTAAGAATTTATCTTCTGTAATACCTAATAATACTTGGTTAAAATTAGTTTGGGTACTAATAAATTATGATACTAACCTGACTATATCTAATATAGCATTGATATAATAATTTTATCCTACATAATTAATATTTTTAGGAAACATTCCATACGAGTGTCAAAGATAGATGGCACATGGATAGTGAATACTCTAGAAATTTTATTTAAGATACAGTTAATTTCATTTCATTTAATAAATGTGATGGTGGCTCTATGATATTTAGTGATAACTCAAAGGAAAGGTTAAGGGATCTGGTAAAGTAGTAATATCTAATATTGTTTTAATTTTTAAAGTATTATGCATTGAATTATTGAAATATAACTTTATTATTATTTCATAATTATGTGATGTTGGAATTATTATTAATTTTTATCATAATAAATGTTTAGTTTCTAAAAATTAAAATGCTTTATTTTATGTTATTAAAAAGGGAATATTTATTATAATGATTATTCAGAATTAACTAACCAAAATTTTAGGTATCTTAATGGTTTATAAATAGATTATATCTTATGAAATTTGAGGGTTGGACATGTGATGTTTTTACTATTACATAAACTATTAAATAATGGACTTTTGAAACTACTACTTGATTTGATAATTATTATGAATTTTATATGGAATTATTGGTTAAAAGGTAAAAAACATAACATTAGTTTTAAATATCTTAATGAATTTAGAAATTCTAGACTACTAAAACTTAATTATTTAGATTTATTTGGTCCTATGTATATTTATAGTTTATGAGGTAAGAAATATGTTTGTTAGAGAGTTGATGATTTCAATAGATTTACTTAGATTTATTTTATATCTGATAAAAGAGAAATTTTTTCTAGATTTATTTTTGTTATAAGTTAGTTAAAAATAAAAAAAGTTTATTTAATTATTCCTATTATAGGTGATAAAGGATGTGAATTTGTTAATTTTTTTTTGATGAAAATGGTTATTTTCAAAAACAATTATGCTATTAGGAACACCACAAAAATGGTGTTTTAGAATAAACTAATATAACTATTAATTAAATGACTAGAAAACTGCTAAATGAATATAATAAAACTAAATATTTTTATGGTGAATCAATTTATATAATTTTTATATTATAAATAAATTTTATCTATATCAATTTTTTTTAAAGAAAACCCCTTTATGGATTATTTAAAGGTAAAAAACCTAATGTTGGTTATTTTAATGTTTTTGGATGTAAAGTGTTTTTAAATACTGAGGAAAAATTGGACAAATTTTATTCTAAAAGTTATGGATTAATTTTATTGGATATTTTAATAAAAGTGATGTTTCTAAAGTTTATAATAAAATAATTATGGTTTTAGAAACATCTGTTCATGTTAACTTTTTTTGAATTTTTTTTGAAACAAGATTCAATTTTAGATGTTTTTCAAGATTATTTTAATGATTTCAGTTTTGGTGAAGAAAAACATCAAGATGATGGAATTTTTTAGGGGAAATTACTCCTTCTCATTACATTCCCAATTCTGGATAGGTTCATAAAGGAGTCCCCATTGATAATGTTATTAGTAATAATGCCTTTGGTGTTAATAATAGAAGTTATACTTTGATTTTTCATGAAAATTTATATTTTTATTCACATTGTGTGGAAAATGATGTTTTTGATGATTTGGATGATGATAATTAGATCATATATTTACAAGATGAATAAAATAAATTTCCTAAAAATAATATTTTGACTTTAGTTGAACCCAATGAAGATAAAAATGTTATTGTAAGTAAATGTATTTTTAGAAATAAAATGAATAAATCAAGAAATATTGTTAATAATAATGATTGGATTGTAGCTTAAGTTTATTTTAAATAAGAAGGTATAAATCATTATGAATCCTTTTGTACAATTTCTAGAACAGAATTTATTAAAATTCAATTATCTTTTATAGCTTTAAAGGTTTTAAGTTATTTAAAATGGATGTTAAAAGTTATTTTAGTATGGTTTTATTTTTCGGAATGTTTATTTTTCTTGACCAACTAATTTTGAAAATGAAAAATTTGTAAATCATGTTATTAAATTATCCAAGAAATTATATGTTCATGAGAAATCACCGCATTCTTGGTATGATAGGCTTGTGTTTTTTTTTCTGAAAAATTATTTCTCTAATGATAAAGTACATCCTACTTTGTGTATTAAAAGGATTTGAAATAATATTTTAATTGTTCAAATCTACATTAATGATATTATTTTGGTCTCTTTATGTAAATTACTTTGAATATAAAATTCTAATTTAATGGCATGTGAATTTGATATGAGCTTAATCGATGAGATTAATTTCTTTTGGGGACATCAATTTAGGAAATGTAATGATGGTATATTTCTAAATCCACCTAAACTTGTTAAAAATATTTTTCAAGATATTTTGTTTAGATTCTTTTAAAACCTCTCAAATTGTATTAATATTAAATTAGATTTTTGATATATCAAGAAAATATATATATTCTAAAATTATTAGATTCATGATTCAATGTTTGTTATATATAGATACTTATAGACCTCATATTGGGTTTACTATTTATTTTTGTGCAATATTTCAATATGACTATATAGAGTATCATTTAAAATAAATTAAGATAATTATTTGATATACTAAAAGAGCTGTAAATTATCATTTATTTTATGTTAGTCAACTTTTTATATTTAATTAGTCATTATAATACTGATTTTGGAGGATGTAGACCTAATAGAAAATGTACCTTATGTATGTGTCATTTTCCGAGTAAAAGAATTATTTCTTGGATTTTCAAGAAAAAAAAATTTAACTTGGTTTATCTATTTCTAAAAGTGAATATATATTTTTTGTTTAATATTGTTTTGAATCATTTTATATTAAAAAATGTTTTTTGAATGTGATTTTAAATTAAAATATATCATAATTTATTGTTATTATTCTTAAAAGATTTAAATGTCTAAAAACCCTTTACAATATTCTAGAGTAATTGTTATTTTCATGGAATTTCATTTTCTTAGTGACTATTTTAATAGAGGTGAAATTATTATTAAATATGTACCAAAAAAGAAAATCAACAACCAAATATTTTTAAAAACCATTGGATTTAAAAAAGTTTAAGAAAGCAATGTTGGTGCTTGGAATATTGGAAATTTTGTTTCAGAATCATATTTTTAATTTTTCTTTGACTTGAATTAATATAAATTTATTAAGGGGGGACTTTTCCAATTGTTTGAATTGAAAACATTAAAATATGTTTTCAATATTTTTATATATATATATATTTTAGTATTTTTATTTTGATAAATTTCAAAAAGGGGGATATTTTTATAAAATCTTATTTCAGTTTTGCAATTTTCAAAAAGAGTGAGTTTGTTTAGAGGTTGTTATTTGTTATTTGTTTATATTTTGAATATGACAATACCACAAAATAATTATTTTTATACCAATAACATAATCATTATAAAATTTAACTATATATTTTGATATATATACATAAAATTAATTTTATTATTTTAGTGGATAATTAAGTGTTACATTTATTATTTTTATACTACTCACCATTATAAATTCAACAAATAGTGAATGAAAAACTTATATTTACAGTTTAAAAAATTCTTCTTTTTCGATAATTATAATATATTTTTACATAATTATAAATTTTCACAACTTTTATTTCAATATTTTATTCCCTCTATTATGAGTTAATGTAAATTTGTTAGTCTATTTTTGGTTAGTTCATAAGACATTAGTGAAGTATAGAATTGAAAGCATTATGATTCTTAAACATACTACATGATGTTTTTTGAAACAACCAAAATATAATTTTAAAAAGCATTAGATAGGTAACTTAATTGAATGCTTGAATAATGGTCAAGTGACTATAAGTCAAGGATTAATAATTATTTCTAACTCTTGAACCAAATCCAATGTATACTCAAGTGACCATACATTTGGATGGAAAGCATGACCTTTATATCTTATATCTAGTATCTGCAGTTTTACATTCAGTATCTCAGTTCTTATACACGATATCTAAAGTGTTATATTCAACATCTAATGTCATAAATTTGACATATGAAGTATAGTGTTTTAAATATAAATTCTTATGTTCAGAAATCAAGGATAATTAAACACATTATTTTTTAAAAAAAATATTGAAATTTTAGTAACAATCTGTTTTTTGATTCTTTTGTACTTTTAAAATACTGCATTCCAATATTTAGTGTTTTTATTGATTTTTTAATTAATATTAATATTATTAAAACTATAATGATTTTTAGAACATTTTAATCAGTTTTAAATAATTATTTAATTTATTATTTATTTACAAATATACATACAACATATTTTTAAAGAAATTAAATATATAGATTTTGAGTTGATTTATTTTTTTATACTTTTTTTGAATAAATATTTAGTGGCACCAAAATTTTTCAATCTTGTTCCACAATATTTAATGTAGTTTTATTAATTTTTGAATATTTATGTGCCTACATGAATATGATATGTTCTTTTCAACATTCAAATTTGAATTTTACAAAATTAAATTATATGATATTTATGGAATTCTTTTGAATTGTTCTTATGGATAACTTATTTTTTATTTTAATGTTGAATTAAAAATGATTTTAGTTAGTCATTAAGTTTCTGAATTAAAATTGTTTTTGATATGATAATTCCAAAATGATAATTGTTTATCACTTTTTGATAATTAAGAAGTCTGAATTTGAATTATTTTACTAGGTTAGTGATTGGATTGTTAGTGGTTTTTAGTTTCGTTTAAAGGGATTTTAAACTAATTCTAATACTTGGTACTACGTAGAATTGTGAAAACATTATTTGGATCATAAAATTGTAATTTTCAAAATTTTCAATTGTTCTAAAATTATATGAAGTTATATGTGATCATTATTATGTCTTGTGGATGAACTCTCAAGGAACCTAATCTTCTCCTACTACTACATCTTAGAAAAGATATACTAATCAACTACTCAAAGGCCAGTGCCTTTGCTTCATCAGTTTGCTATGACTTCATCTACCTGGTTTTGTCTGATTTTTGAATAATTATTTCAATCCACATCAGTGTTAATATAATATTCAATTCATAAATTTCCCCAAAAAAATTCTCACTCTTCAGGATTTGACTCCCAAATTCAAAAGTTATATTTTTTTGAGTTATTACTCTCACTGTCTAAAGTTATGTTTTAAGGGTTGCGAGTCCCCACAAAAAAGTTAGGTGTCTTGGTTGTAAAAAGACAAAATCCCATATCCTAGAGTCAATAGTTATTTTATTAAATTCGCACCAAATATAAGAAATATCATCCTGTAGGAATGAATAGATTTTTCGTATTGGTAAATTAGATATATACTTGAATATCACATTACAATTGAAAACAAAAAAAGAGTCATTGAATTTTTATTTATAGAAAGTAAAAAACTGTTAAAAATGAATTTAAACAATGATTGGAGAATAATAAAAAAGTTTATGAAAACCATTTTAGAAAACATTGACATGGAAGATAAATATCCCCCAGTGGGCACTTAACTATAGACAATCCCAAATAATTATGAGATTGTGAAATAAACCCTTATCACTTTGGTAAATTTTGAATATAAACCCAATTGAATAAATGAAATTTATTTTGATATGTATATACCATAATTTTCATGATAAAAATCCTAAATTAAATTCATGGGAAGTATATAAACTGAAAAAAAGAAATAAGTAGTGTGTAAGGTATATATGCTAAAAAAATTAAAGTTAGATGAAAATACCTTTCCAAGAACTTTCCTTTAGTTGAACATGACTTGACCTCATATATGATGGTTTAAATCATGTTATTTATTTATACCTTAAAAATATTAATATTTATTATATCATATATAATCCTTATATAACATATTATAACCCATTTGTTAATGATATTTCATTATTACCATTGTTTCAGTTGTCAACTGCTTCATCATTCCATGTATGTTTTATCATGTATGTTTTGGTTCATGTGAATGGGATATAGATTAATCTTATAAAAAATATTATTAATGATATAAGTAACATTTTTAATTTATTAATTTATTTTAAAACCATTATTGGATGTTGGGTAAAGAAAAATTAGTCACATCACTTCACGGAGACAGTATGTCGATAATGTAATTCCGTTAATGGTGAATGGGTAGGGAAATGCATGATATATTAAATTTAAAGAAACAATATCATGTAATTAGTTTCATAATAATAAATTATTTCAATCATTATATCCATACAATTAAAGTGGTTAAGGAAAACAAATTACACCACTATGTGGAGATGATAATTCGTACGTACTCACTTGAGGTACTTTCAGTTTTTGTAGGTTGGATAATAGGTAGAACATGATTGTATCAGAATCATAAAAACATCTCAGTATATATAATAAATCGAAGTAATTAATTTACAATAGAAAAAATACATTAAAAATAAGTATAAGAAGAAATAAACTTGAATTATTTGGCCAAAATGATTTCCTCTTCTTCGACGGACTTTATTTAGATCTCTTGTTAAGGGATCTAGGGTTCGTATTTTTGAAGGACCAAAACATATATAGAGTTTATAAGAATGTTTATAATAGTAATGGGTTTGTTTTAGTCAAGCTACATAGATCAATGTGGTATAACAAAGTAAATGAATGGTACCCTTTTATAATTCAGGCGACTCAGACTTCAGGATTTTCTCAAAATATTAAAATATAATAATACTATTATAGATAGAAATGATTAAAAATAGAATATAAATGCATAGGGGATGAAAAAATATAACATATATTTTCCTTATTTCCTTTATTTATGTTTTTTAAAAAATTTAATAAAATATCAATCTCATAAAAAATCATTATTTCCAATTTTGATGTTATTCATTACTTTGACTTTAAAAAAATCAGGAAAATAATTTAAACTCAAAAAAACTATTTTAATATATCATTAAAATTTAATTTTAATCTATATTATTAGAAGATAAACCTAAATATCTGAAATTATATTACTTTTAATGTTTTTAATGTCCTTTATTTGATTATTCTATTAATTAAATAATCACTGCATCACCGTTGTGTAGTAATTTAAGTTAGTTATTTATTCATTAAAAAATACAAATAAGTTATACTGATGAATATAAATATTTTATATTTAAAGATAATATTTATATTTTAACTTATACTTTTTTAACCTAAATTAAAATTATCTTAGTTATTAAGAATAACATTATGACATGTTCGAATTTTCATTAAATAAAATACTATAAAGGTCATAATCTTCTACAAGTAGCCCTAAAATGTTATAAATTAGAATTTTTTTTATTTTGGTCTGTATATAATCATAAAATAATATTTTAGTAGGTGTTTGGGTTATTTTATAGTTTTTTTATATTAATTTTAATCTAAATTACTCGATTTACCCTTTACCATGGTAATAAAATTACTTAGGGTTACTATTCATATAAACCAAAAATAAAAGTGAAATAATTTATAAATTTTCGCCCACTGATTCAAATTATGGAATCCAATTTTTTAAATTCAAAAAAATTTAATTTTCCTAATTTAATTTAAAATTAAACCCACAAAATGCAATGAAAAACAACTATCTTGAAAAATGAATTTTATGTGCAAAAAAGTACATATTCCAAAATAATGTTTTAGTACAATTAAAATTTAATTAATTAGATTATATATAATTAAATTTTACTCTATTTAATTTGAGATAAAACTCAATTCTTAAAAATAATTTTTAATATAAATAATATGTAAATTTTATAAAAATCATTATTTTTTTACTGTTCCCTGGAAAACAAATCTTTTTAAGAAAATCCAAAAAATTTACACTAAGATAATTTTAATATAATGATTTAAAAAATAATATTATTTTTATAAAGTAAAATTTATAGAATTTATAGAAATTTATTACAATATTCAATCATAAAAAACAAGAAAACCATTTTTGATGAAAGCATATTTTTGAAGAATAAAATGACTTTACTAAAAATCATATGATTATTCAAAAGTCATTAATTAATAAATTTGTTATAATGAACATATAATGATATTTTATTGATCATTTAAATATGGTGTTGCGTATCATATATTCTATCAAACATAATGTTCTTTTTAAATATCAAAGTGTCATATTCTCCCATACTTCAATAAATTATGTCCTATCAAGGTGAACTTGTAGATGGTAATCAAGGTTTTGAAATTTGAAAATTATTTTTTTGAAATAACACATCATAAAAAGTGTTAATAAAACATCCTTTAAAAAATATGGCAATGAAAGAACAAAGTTGCAAAAAAAACTAGGTTTCCAAATTGGAGAACTTTGGTAGGAAGTGGAAATATGGACATAGAAGAGAAAAATAACACTTAAGGATTAATAGGGAGTGATAGAGAACATGGTCATTAGATTCTTAACCATAAAAAACCATAAATATGTGGTGGTTTAATATTCCTCATATTTCTTGGTAAGAAAAGTAAATAGATAAAGTTTTTATTTCAGGGTCATTTTTCTAAAATTTAGGTGTTATTTTACTTTCTTGATGAAACACTAAATAAAATAAACACACTCGATTCTTTCTATGTCCTAATAAAAACATCTTCCCTTGGTTATGATATGATCTATTTCCACTTTATCTCTTATGCTAAGAAATGGATATTTTGGATGAATATTTCATTCTAGAAACACTTTTAATAAATCAAGTGCATTCCATAGTTTAAATGACAAGTCTCATATTTTAATGTAAATTGATGTTTTCTAAAATAAAATTTTACCATTATTAAGTATATTTATAAAGGTTATGTTACTTGAAAATTGTTTTAAATGGAATTGTGTTTTTTATTTTGAAACTCAAAATGATGTTTTGGTTTCAAAAAAAGTATTATTTATTTTGAAATCTATTTTGGAAATTTTATGAATTAACCATGTCGAGTGACACATAGGGTTTTAAAATTTTAAAATGGGTTATTTATGGTTTATTTTAAAAGAAGGCCCAATTTAAAGGGTTTCTTGGGTTTCAAAACAGTATTTTTGAAATGATTTTCTTGAATGAGTAAATTTCAGTATTTTTTTCTCCCTTATGTGCTATGGGATAGATTTGTAAGATATTAGGGACAAAATTTTGTTAGGGTATATGCACCACATTGTTTTATGTGAGTATCCTATAATGGTATAATTTTTAACTAGAGTGTTTATATTAGGGGAACATTCTTCTTCCTATGTTAAAACTTCCCATGATTTTAATATTGAGGTATGTGTGGCATCATTTTCAAAGTAATGTGATTTGGATATATTTGAGGCAGTACTTATATAGTGGATCCATTAGAGATCATATGGGTCTAGTGTCTGAGACCCATGAGTTTTGGTATAATAGTTGGTTCAATGAGGATTAGTTTTTTGGAGACTCTTATGTGAGCTTGGGTATAATGCTATCTTGTTTCTTCCTGGGGAAATTTTTGGTTCTACAGGTGGGTGGCCATAATTTAGTGTGTCATTGGGTGTTTGGTTCCATCCCTATTAGTTGATGATCCATTTTTGGATTTGTTTACATTGAGTTTAGAGATTTTTTTTCTACGAGAAGACCTTAGATCAATGTTTCTTGGCCATATGTTTAAGGGAAATTATTCATGATTAATTTATTATATTTTCTATTATGCTTTTGTGGTGTTGACTATATGAGAGTTTTGGTTTCTAGTTTGAACATGGTAAGAACCTTGGTTGTATATAGATGTACTGAAGGGTTGAATTGTTTTCTGTTTGGTCATGGATTACATTGGGATGTTTTTCTATTAGAATCTCTACAGGAAAATATTCTAGGGAATCGGAATCTAAATACTGTCACATGAAAAATATGACCCTTTGGTTTGAACTGCCTCATTTAATTATGACGAATGTTTCCCATCATTTTAATTCTCTATTTTTTGGAACCTTGGGATCAATGATACTATTTTATTAGACTTTTTAATGTTTCTCAGACTAGTGATGACCTTGTGGTTTTGAATCAGTGACTAGTGGTCGGCTTAGGCCGATGAAGTTTAGTAAAATTGCTTTGGAGATTTTGGGAACTCAGTTTTTTGGTGACATTGTCTTGTTCGATTGTAAGAGTTTATTAGTTTCACCACCATTTTAGAATAATTAAAAATGGTGGGTAGAACGATGTTCAATATCTATTTACTTATACAATTTTTTCAATCAAATTTTTATTAGTTTTTTTTGAATTATTCACTCGCTTGTTTGAGGATTCCTATTTTCCTAGAGATTTATTTTAAAACCCATTCTCTTTTTAACTTCTACATGGACTTAAGACTTTATAGGGGGAAAGAGGAATGTTGGGGGGATTTATGACACCTTTCATGTCAATATAGAGTTTATATTTTGCGTTTTTAGGATCTAAGGGATCATTTTATATTTTTCCAATGTTTTAGTCTCAAACTTATAAGATTTTCTAGTTTTTCTTCCCATAAGTGGGTCACACACATGGTTTAAAGAAAACTATGTATCCATCCCTTCTCAACTTGGGTTTATGTTTATTTCATTATTAAAATTATATTTATCACGAGTGGCACAAAATTTAGGCCAAAACAGAAAAGTCATAGAGGAAATAGAGTGGTAGTTTTAGTGTGTTTGGCCTATTACGCATGGATTATGTAGGTTATGTGAATAGTTGTCAAGTGTTCTAGTTACCTCAAGACTTTTTAGGGCCTTCTAGTATGGTTGAAGTGTGGTACTTATAATAGTGTGATTCCCCTGAGAAACCATGTGGGGAGGAGTTTTTATAGCTTGTTCCCTATTCATGGTATGCTCGTAGTTTAAAAACTATTTGGCCTACCTATATTCATTAAAAAGTGGTATTTAATCTTTTTACCTCTCTAAATATCCTGGGTTGATTTTTATATCAATGGTTTAGGTTGTTTTAAGATTTTGATATTTCCAAATGAGTTTGTTTTTTTTAAAAAGTGTGTGGTATCCCTAGTGGATTATATTTTCAAAAAAGGTATGGATTTTGAAAATGATGAAAGAGATTGGGAAACTAAGAATTTTTTAAAGGAAAGGCCCATTTGGAATTTTGTGAAACAATAAGTCCTTATAAAATTCTTAACACCCACATAACCCCTTTAATTTTTCTATTCCACTATGTCATGTGATTCCATGAGTGTATGTGTAATTTGATGAAATTGTATATACCATTTATGCTGGATGTATATGGGGCTGCCAATTATGAGGGTAGGAGGTGATGCCTGAGTTATTTTCAAATGTTTTATTATCGATTTAAGTATTGTTTGTTTGTTCTCACATCCATTTTGAATCAACATAGTATTCCTTGGTAGATATTACATGAATTATGTGTGGTTAAACCCTAGTGTGACAATGGGTTGATTAGGGATGTACTGACTGGATACTACAAGGTAGTTAAGCTACAATGTGGGGTATGGACTGATACTACCAATTTATTTTTATATTATCTTATAGGTGTTGGAATCCTAGCTACATTTAATTGATTGATCCAATGGATGAAGGAATTTAATAAACATTATTTTAAAGTTGTTTGATAGGACTTCTATGGATATTGACTTGTTTGGTAGTGCAATATTAGGTTCATTATTACCACTTCAGGGCCTTTTTTCAGAATATACTAGCGATGATTCCCTTGAAAATATGACCCCTTTTATGATAATTTAATAAATTTATCTTTGTTATTTTATTGTGTCCCATTTTGTTTATATTATTATTAAGAACATATATTCTTTCTGTTTGTTTCCCCTTGCTGTATGAATTGACCTATTGATGATAGACTATGTGGTATCGTCCTTCCTTTTTTGGTTTTATTTTCCAATGTTTTGAAAAGGGACCATGTAAGGTTTTCAAAGAAGTAAAAAAATAACTTTTTATTTTAGATTTTCTTTCTAGAAATTTATTCTCAAGTGATAAAAGTGAAAATGGTTTGTTTTTTTGAAACTCCAAGTGTGGGTTTGTTTAGATAACATGGGTTTAGGGATGGTGTGACTAGTTTTATAGAAATGATTGGTTTAAAATATATTTTGGATAACCATATGATACTTAGAAACCTATCTGAATTTTAAAATGTGTATTTCAAAAAAAGGGTATTTATGAAATTGGTTTAAAGTTGGTATTTAAAAAAAGTTATTTGACCAAGAGGTATTAGTAAAGAAAAAATGATTTCCAACTGATTGTTTTCATTTAATGAAAATCATAAAAATATAGTTTTAACAAAATTTTGATGTGTTGTTTTCTTAAATCCATATGGGATTTGTTTACTTTCTATTATATTACAAACTTGTATATTTAGGATGTAAATGAAAGTGAGTACTTAGATTCAGTGGGTTATGGTGATAAACTATTCTTTTAGATCAGGCCTATATTTTTTGTAGGTTTAAGTTAATTCTTGTTGTATATAATTCTTTGATCTTTAAGGGAGATTCTGTACTATATTGTGACCATGGTTCACCTAGTGATTCATAGGAGGTGATCTGGGAATTTTCTTTTAATTGAGTCCACTTAGGCCATTTTACTAATTATATTTTATTCTTTGGATTATGTTTTTTATTTCTCTATTCTCATTAGTTATGTATCGATTATACTATGTTTGGATGTTTTGGTAAATTTATCTCCATTTTTATGTTTAATTATTTTATTTCCTCTACTTATTTATTACCAGTTTATGAGAAAACAATCATTACTAAGGTTTGTTATGTTGTTCACAAACACTTGTTTCTAGTCCGTGGGGATTGGGAATGTCCTTTGGTCCATCTGGTGGACTAGTTAGGGAGTGAAGTTAGACAAAACCTTGGGTCTGTTTTTATATCTCCAAACTTATAGATAGTTCACGAAACAAAATATATCTTGATGGAGTGAATAATTTGATTATAAAAAAATGGAATCTTCCCAGATTCATTAACAATGTGAGTTTCTAAATCATGGTGTGAGTTTTGTCTTTCTAAATACAGTAAAAAGAAAACCCTAATTTCTTCGTTGTGTGATCTAACAAGTCTTGGAATAACTCTTAAAAAACAAAAACACGTGAATATACCAAGATTTCATTATAATATGATTTGATGTGTTGAAATGAAATGACCTACATAGATATATATGCAAAAAATCTATCCATCCACCATTCACAACATGACCTATTGTGTCATAGTTTTATGTAACCCTTCTACAGATTACAAAATATCTCTTACACAAAAATTCCCTTTTTATTTTTAGACCCAAAAACTTATTCATTGTGCAACAAAGTTAGTCATGACATGACCTATGTAAATTCTATAATCTTCATAAAAATTACCTATTCAACTTTTATAAACTTCAATACTCTTAAAGAGACTTCCATGGTCTCCCAAATTCATAAGGAAACTAATGAAATGTTACCTTGGAAATAAATCCAACCAAACCAATATATGGTTGTTACAATCCCCCATTTGGATTATGTTTTCAACCTTCATAATTTTTACATGTTCGCATACTCCCCCTAATAATGATGTGTAGACTCATTTTATTCTTTACTCCACATTTGTAAGTAAATTTTATTGGTTTCTTTCACCTTATTTGAAAACATGTTTTGAAATTATTTGATGAAACTATATATCCAAATCTACAAAAAAATATTTAAATTCATTTCTAATCCGATATGAATCAAAAATCAATGGTGGAAACAATAGAAAAGATAAAAACGAATTTTACTATCTACATTTCCTATGATCAACACCACTTTGTTACAACACCCATCAACTATATTTTCACTTACAATGATAGATATAAACCTATAAACAAAAAATAGTAACCAAATATAACATAATATCAAATAGGGAGAGGGGAATTCCAAATCTCATTAGTTTGAGGAGAGTGGTAGAACCTCAATGATCAAACATTTATATTTAAAAACACGAGTTTCCAATGGATTTGTGAAAAAATAAACTACCTGATCTCAAGTTACAAGAAATTATAACCTCACTATATTATTCTACCCTATCAAGTTTATGAAATGTAATAAAATCTCAATGTGATTTATTCTATAGTGATGGACTGAAGTTTTAGACAACTCAATAGAGATTTTGTTGTCAAAATGAATCATTTTTGGCTATTTTACAACATCATTGATGTATTGAAAATATTTATTCATCCAGATAATCCATGTATGTACTTTAGTGACTAAAACATATTCCACACTCACTTTAAATAAATAAAGACAATCATTTTTCTTTCATAAGTAACTGATATTATTATTCTTGATATAAAAGATCATCAACTTGTGGATTATGGATATGCAATATCACAAAAAAAATCAATATATGAATATCATAATAAATAGATTTTCTTTCTATATTTAAATAGTAAAACCTAAAGTAATGTTCCTTGAAAACACCTTATAATACTTCTCACCACTATGAGATTTTATTGCAAAGGAGGTCTCTAAAATATTTCAATAAAAAATGTTGCATAGTTGATCGTAGTTAGATAGAGTAAATCACCAATGATATTTATATATAAACATTATTCCACTCCCTTATTTTTCTCATTACTACATTGTTTTGTTCCAACCACCCTAAAATTTGAAATAAAATATTACTCCATTTTGAATTCCTTAAATAATTCCTTTACATAGATCACTTGTGAAAGGTAGGTATTCCACTCATCTTGATAAACTTCCAGCACCATAAAATATATCAAACACCCAATCATAAATATTTCAAATTCTTAAATCATTAATTTTTTAAATTTATCAATTGAATTATACTTTTTTACACTGAATATGATTTAATTTACATACATCAACCCCATGAAATTATCTTCTTATCAAATTGTCACATAGTGTTTCTAATCAACCCTTCTTCTATTGAACACTATCTAACTCAGAAAAGTATACATCCTCGCATACTGATCACATGGTACATGCATTTTTCTATGCAACGGTTTCTTCTATATGAGTACTTTACAAACATATTACCCATGATTAAATACAATTGGTTATTGGAAATACATATCTTTATTAAGATTCCACTCTTTCTACCTCGACTTCCATATGAAATATTCTAAGTTTTATTCAGGCTGTGAAAACTATAAAGAGTCTAATATACGCCATTCCTTCCCCCGATGAAAATATATCTTCAACATAAATTCCTTAAATTGAATAATATTCCTTGAAAACCAGCGTTGATTTATTTTATAAAACCCTTCAATTTTCATATAGATTGTACTTGAAGACCCAATTTGTAATAATAATTTTTTTATTTCGTCTATCTACAAGTTCCCATTTATAATTTTTATTAACATGATCAAAATTTTCATTCATGGATTCAAAAATGAACCATTCTTTTACACTTCATCAAATTAAGTGGGATTAATCTTAGATAACAGAGGAGTGTAATTTTATATCTTCATCATTTGAATTTTATTTAGAGATGATGTTTCTCTAATGATATTTATAAAATCAACATAAACCGTTTTACTTCTTGAAAATTTCAAAAATTGACACACTTATTCACTTTTTTATTAAATAGTTTTAATCTCATTACAACATCAACCTAAATGTTTTGATATTTACTTGAATTTTATTGTTCATATTCCTCAAAAATTTCTTTATAAAAACTTATATAATCATATTTGGATTCATTCTCAACAGCCATTACATCCCTCCATTCATTAGTAATTTTGAGACACTTATTTAAATACTTTCAGGCCTTACTATTTGTTGAGAATATTGGGAACATTTCATCATCCTCTAAATCACCATATATTCGATACATAATTTATTTATTGATGATGAAACACTTTCATCCAATTATTTTGATATGCTTTAAAAAGGGTTTCCTTCGATGACATATTTTGTATGCAATCTTCTCTACTCTGAGAATAAGTAATACTCTATTTTGATTAAAAGGTTCTAATTAAAGCATCTAATTCTAGAAGTGATGTGATATTCCACTAACTATCAATAAAATATTTAACATATTATTGACCAGGATTTTGTTCTTTCCATGACACCATTCTATTGAAGGATTCCCACTAAAGACACTTAATATTTAATAATATGAGTTTACATATTATTTTCAACCTCATAGGATTTATAATCCATTCCATTATCTGATCTTATAATTTTCATTATTCTACCAGTTTAATTTTCTATGATTATTTAATATATATTTATAAAATACTACACTTTTTGTCTTGGATAATATAAACATGTAATACCTCTTGCTAGTATAATAATACACAAATAGGATAAAATACCTATCACTATATGTTCTTTGTTGGCTAATCATACCATAAATATGAGTGTGAATCAAATTTAATAAACCTAAAGGTCTCTTCTTCCTTAGAGGATACATATTTTGATCTATATTTCCTCTAATGCAAGTTTCAAAAATCCTTTCTTGATCTCTCTTTAATTTAATAATATCTATAACTAATTTTAATCTTGATAAGTTCTCAACACATTTTTGATTTAAATAGATAACCTAAGATACCAAAATATCTTTTCTTCTTCTACTATTAATATACTTTCATCTTCCTTTCTATAAACTTGATATATATATTACTATTAGTTCTATAACCTTTCATCAAATAAATATTATATTTTCCTTTCATATAACCACACTTATTGCTAAATGTGACCTCCAAAACTAATTCATTAAGATAACTAATGCTCAGTAAATTATGATGAATTCTATTAATAAAAAGAACATCTATATTATTCAACTGATGAATAACAAGTTAATTCATTACATTTCCTTAAAAATTCATTGCTCCATCATTCTCAAATTTCACAGATCCATAAAATATTATTTTTTATATTATTCAAAAAATTCACATTTCCAATCAGATGGGAAGAACAAATACTACCCAAAATCTAGACAATACTATGCTTAATTATTTTATGATAATTTCTACCGAATTTAGATTCTAAACATTCCTTCTTTCCACCCAATATATTCATGAAGTAGTTGATAATTTCATTATTATATGCTCATAACCTTCATAATAATACATGAATTAAAAATATTCTTCTTTAATAGGATAAAAAATATTCTTCAGGGGAACCAAATTTGAATACCATGCATCGACTTTATATTGTATTCTAGAATAATATATTTGTTTTCTCATCCTATATTCTACAGCTTTATAAATAGTGTTTGAAAAATAATAACAATATCCCAAACATTAATTTATTCTTTTATATGAAGAGTATATTTTAAGACTTTTTTTATTGAATTCTAATAGCTTCTCCCACTAGTTAACATTAAAATACACTGTAATAATTCATAGTGTAGCCAAGAAAACTACAAAATTCACATTTCATCACTAGAAATATCATATTGTTCTCACCACTCCACACAATTCCTACCTTTGAAAAATCCTTGACTATTGATAAGTTATTGTTGGTTAATAACTTTTTCTCTTCATCTAATATTATTTTTTCTTTTCATTTTTCCAATTTATGTTTTGATGAAATAACATAAAAAATAATAACAATATTTATGATTTCATTTTATCTCTAACCACTAAGAATTTATTCAAAGTTTTATGCACCTCATTATTCTATATCTTTGAAAAATTATTTTGAAAACTTTATAATCAAAATTTTATTATTTGAACTATTGATTTTAATTTTTAGTTCAACATTAAATATTAAAGATATAATTTCTACTTCAAGAGTTTAAGTATTATTGAATTTCTATTTAATAGAGGTATCAAGGTCATCAATGATCTTGAGATGTTATTTAATATTTAATATTTAATTCATTTATTCTATGTATTTCACATGAATATTTTCACAATCTTCCATAAATTTTTTACGATGATAAAATTCATCTTCAAGTTCATCATTATTTCTTGAATAATCCTTCAAAAACCTATTTTCATTATTATTGTTCCTTTGTAAATAAATATCATTAAGTACCCCCATATAATTCCACTTAAAGGTCTATAAATCCCTCTATATGATCATTCTATTTTTCAATTTTATTTTTTCATTTTTCTATTGATTTCATGATATAATCTTCTACATATGAATTCTAATTAGTTAGAAAAATTGTCTAAATATATATACGCCTTCCCCCTCATATCATTGAAAACAAGATACCAATGAAATTCATTAAGAGAAAACTCATCACAATTAGTTTCCTCAAGTTATGATACTTTTATATTGTATACATGAGGCAACATTTTGATAAAAATTGTAATCATGTCAGAATATTGTATTTCTTGACCAAGACCACATATATAATCAAAAACTAAATAAGTTGGTTAAATAAACCATCTATAATTTCACTAGATGTCATATTATATCATCAAACTTATTTTGTGATACTTTTATATTTTTATCCTTCACTTTGTTTTATTTTGTGAAGATATTATAATTTTTATTGAAAATTTTTTAGTGGTTGAGCAATCCATGATATTGATATAAACTTGATTAGAAAGTTTTCTTCATAAGGCATGATGATCCTTAACGTCATCATTCAAAATCCTTTTGTTAGCTTCTATCCTTGAGATTCTTCTTATGGGAACACCTATTTTTTTCCCATGCACTACAAAACATTATAAATCAATCCCAAGATATCATATATATGATCCCATCATTTAATTATATATCAGATTATTTCTTCCACTAAAAAATGGTACTCCCATTAAATTATTAATGTTATCCCTAATAGATGATTACTTTAAATAGATTAAAGAACCAACCAATGGATCTAAAACCACTTATTATACCATAGAATCATTGTAATCGGTATGTGGGGGGGGAATCAGGGTGATGAAAATTATTATTTTGATTATATTAAAATAAATATTGTATTCAAATTGGTAAAGAAAACATGAATTCAATTTTTTAACAAAAACATGTAAAAAAATATAAAGATCATGAATGCACTAATTTTACATGTTTCACCAATAAAAGGGAACTCCATGTACCAAATATAAATGATGTCTTGATATGATGATTAACTACAACTTAACTAGTTTGTAATTATAACTTTATGAAGATCCCAATGCTCATCAAAGATCCATTACCTCTTCCTCTCTTATAAGAACTGGTTTCAAGAGGGTTAGGGATATAATCAAAATATAGGTTGATCAAAAAAAATTTCAATAAATGATGAAATAACAATAAAAATATCAATTGTGTTTTCCATGATTTTTTAGTCTCAACATCATGATTTTTTTAGAGAGATGGAAAACAAAATCATTTTTCAATCATGATCTTTAATGTACTTTTGTATGATTTCACTTCACTAATAAATACCAAATATTTAAATTTTTACTATAACAGATCCTTTGATATATAATCCTAAATTCATATCCATTCTATATTATGTGTGTTATACCCTTGTTATTCACAACAATAATTTCTATATTCAAAGAATGTTTGAATTTCAAATTTGAAATTCCAAATCCAATTAACTTTCTGTTTAAATACACCCCTTGGATTTAGAATTCATAAGATATCCTCCATGAAATTTAAAATAGGAATATACTTAATTTTAAGATAAACTCAAAACCATCCAATTACTACAATAGAAACATCTATATTTTAGTTTTATAGAAACCCTTTCACAAGACTTTACATGATTCTTTGCTGTCTAACATGTCTATTTCTCTATAACTTCTTTGAAATGCCAGATTGGATGAAACATAGAACAAATATTCATGGTGTGAATTATTCCACATCAAAATTATTATATATTCATATATTATTGTATGATTTGACTTATTGTGTCATGATATGGTTTTAGGAATTTTGGATTCACTAAAAAGAACACCCATATCACATTATTGCACGATCAAATATATCACCAAACATGTTTCCAAAAATAAAAACACACAAATAAACCAAAATTACATGACAATTCAATATAATGTGTAATATTGTGGTAACCTCAGGATATAGAGCTCATGAAATACTCCCAACCTTTCTTTGTAGTGCAACCTATAGTGTCATGTAATGATTAAAACCTTTCATAATTTACAAAATGATTCTTATAGAGAAATTCATTTGTTATTTTTGGACCCCAAACTCTTTTTGGTACAAAAAATTTAGATGTGGTGTGACCTACAAAAATTTAAAAATTCTTAGACAAATTATATAGTGAAATTTAAAAAATATCAGGACTCTTACAAATATTTCCATGGTCTACTAATATAAAATAAAACCAATGCAAATTTTAATTGACAACAAACTCAACCAAACTAACACGTGGTATAAACAATATTTTTTGAAAGTCATTTCATGAAATGTTCATAATTTCAACTTTATTGGTCACATATTATATCTACTACCTCAAGGCCTTCAAATTTTTTTAGGCATATTTTTCTTTTTGATATTTGAGATAGTAACTTCTTCATCATTTGATAATTTCTCCTTTTCCTACAACAATTTCTTTTACATCTAAAATTTATCTCTCTTGATCTATTAAAATTATATACAATAGACATGTTATATAAAAATATATATTATTTGTGGCCAAATGATCCATAAATCAAAAATTATACTCTAAAGACCGGTCATTCATAATTTGGACTAGTCTCTTAGTGAAAAACACTTTCTGACTAGTCCCATTATTGGATTTTTTTCATTTATATCGGGGAAAATTATATTATATATTTATCTCAATTTATTATTAATATAAAAATGATGTTTTCATGATTTTATTCATCCTATACTCTTATAATTATGTTAATAGAACCTATATTATAATTTGAAAAAAATTTATCATTATTGTCATAACTCACCATAACATAATCAACCCATTATTTTATGGTTTTAAATAAGGGATGCACTCTCTTACATTTATATGATCTTTTGGGTTAATAGTTTTTGAAAATTAGAGGAAAAATTATATAATTTTTTTACATTTCCATATAGTGTACATTTTCCCAAAATAATAGGTTCTCTTTTTTACACTTTGGTTTTATTAATGATGTTTTTTATTTGTTCAGGATGATCCACCATATAACATGATAAAATTACTAAAAATTCTTTGGCCCTAAGAAAGAAATTTTAAAATGTGGGATTATAAAAATAAATCCTAGTAAGTGATATAAAAATAAAGGAAACCCATTAGTCCATTTGAAAAAATAAAAATTCATAAGGATGTTTAACCTTTTACAAAATAATCATTGATCTCATATAGTTATTTAATTATTCATTAAAAAAAATAATTCACAAATTTTCTAAAGAAAATTTTATATCATTTACATGGGACAAATTATTTCCAATATAGTTTCTTTATAAAACATAATAACTCATGAAATAATTTTCCAAGAAAGACGAATCTTTCACCTATAGAAGGGAAAAAAATTAAATAAACCGATTTACTTACCTTAATAAATTACCATATTTTCATTCAAAACTCATATAAAGCATTAAAAACCCATTTTTAAATATTAGGACTGTAACATTATAATAATAATTATAATAACACTTAAAATTACATTTATAAAGGAATTATATTCATGATTAATTCCACACGTCTCTTCAAATGAACGTATCATTTTCAAATGCATTGGGGGACTATATCAGACCCATCCATAATTATATTTAATGTAAAAGTACCATATCATGAATTAAACTCATAAAATATAACATTTCCATCAAAAATATCAAAAAATATGTCATCAGAGCCCATAAAATAATTCATTTTTAGTTATCTCATAAAAAAAGAAGAAATATCCTTTTCTTTTGATTTTTAAAAATAAATTTCCCCAAAAAATGGAAATTTATTCCTATTTTAAAACCATATAAAATTATATACTAATATTTATAATAATAAATGGTTGTTATGGTGGGAATATTTGGTCATAGTATAAACATTAAAAACATTCTTTTGGCAGTTTTTGAAGAAAGTAAAAAATAACCCTTTAGAGAACTATGAAAATATTCCTTATAAAACTATTTAATATAACATCAAAATTAATTGAAAATTTAATTTAAAAATATTTTAATAATAAATATGTACATTTTTAAAACATTTATATAAACATAGGAATGGAAGAGAAAGAGTGTAAAATATTATAGAAAACATTTTAAAGAATAATCCCCTACAAAATGTCCTGACTCATCACATTAATCTCTTACATTACTAAATAATAAAATTATTTCAAATATTTAATTTATTAATAATATTTTAAATTTTAATTACATTATAATTACACTTTATATTTAATTTATTACCTTGTTTAATTTATTGTATAAATCAGTTAAGTTTACCTCAGATGTTTTTGTGATTGTTTAGTTCATAAATAACATTGGTGAATTAAACACAGTAAAAGGGGTCATGGTTCAATAATCTAAAAATTAAAATCATGTCATAATTATAAATTTTATATATTTAATTTAGTTTTCAAACCATAAATGAGAGGTATTAATGAATAATGAAATACATTGTTTCATAGAGATGATAGTCTGTACATACACATAGGCAACATTTTCACTTTTTCTAATGGAAGAAAAGTAAATAAATAAAATAAAGGTTTAAATTAATATAATAATAATAATATTATAAATATTATACTTATTCATTAATTCCATACTTATTTTATTATATGTGGGGAAGTAATTGAAAAATAAATCATATCACTTCGTGGAGGTGATAGTCCACATGTACGCATGAACGATGTTACAATTTTATAATAAATTAGAGGGTATAAAGGTAGATAGTATCTTAAAATTAAATAATAATAATTAAATCATAAGTAACATTTATACTCATAAAAATAAATATTTATAAATATCCATGTGAAGTGGTGATGAAAAAGAAACACATCACTTTGTGAATCTGGTATTCCGCATGTACGCATGAATGATTTTTTCATTTCCCACAGGATGAAAAAATGGTAGATAATAGTTACTAATTTAACATAATAAACTTTTAGTATATAATAGATATTTATTTATTTAAATTAGTATTTTTATAATATATTTTATTGAGGTAGAATTATAAATAAACTTGAAATAATTTGGTTAGGACTTATAACCCCTCCTTGTATATCTTTCATTAGATTACACCATAATCCATTTATTATTAATATTTTGGGGAGAAAAAGGCATATAATACATTTTTATGAGACTTTGGAATATATTTTAGTAGATATTTTTTGATATATAGTTCTGAAATTTTATGGATAAGTGAGGATATGAGGTGCCCTTTTATACATGAGAGGAGTGACACCTTTGTAAATATTAACTTTAAAATATAATTAATGTATTTCTTCGGAAAGTGGATCCAATTTAGTTCATTTTATAAAATAGGTTACTTTAAGGTATAAATTTAGTAAAAAAAATAAAATTTAGACAAGTTTCAATTTCCATAAGTGGTAATAAAAAATTTTAATATAAGTTCACAAAATGCAATGAAAAACTGTTTTTGGAAAAATGAACTTTAAAAAAAATGATTTTACAACAAAAAATATTATTATATTTATTAACATGGATATAATTATATTAGTTTCAATAAAATATTACCCTTTTTACTTTAAAAACAAAAAAACATAAAGGAACCCTGTGAATAATTTATTAAAATAGAAGATCTAGAATTAGTTTTTTTAGAAGAAAAACATCACCTAGGTTTCCAAAATGTCAAGAATAGATTTTTATGTTTGAAATTATACTTTTAAATTAAATAAATTATATCTTAAATATATATTTGGTATGTTTTTCTCATAAAATTTTAATTTATTTTTATATAATGGTAATTTCATCAAAGTGGTTGTTTTTTGAAATCAATATTTTTTATTATTCACTTAGAAATAAACTATTTATGAAAAATAAATAAATTACCATAATATAATTTTATTTTGATGATGTAAAAAGTGAAGTAAATTTAATAATATTATAATTCTAAAATTTATATTTTCAAATTAGGAAAAACCATATAATATATGGAAAATAATTTTGTTGGAATACCACTATTTCAATTTTGATTAAAAAATTAATTAAAATAATTACAGTGAATAAAAATCTATAAAATATAATGATGAATATTAATATGATATAAAATTGATATATAATTAACATTACTTGGGTTGTCATATTCATTTAATATTAAATATTTTGTTTCCACCCAATTTATTTCTTTAGTAAGAAAGTGGGGATACATTTCTCTCATAATTTTTTTTCTCAGATTTCTATATTGCCTCTTAAATCATATGGCCATTTCATATAACATTAATCAGGTGAGTTATCTAATTCCATACCAATTTATCTCTTTGACCTAAAATATATACTGGATTTTATTCATAATAAATATTATATTCCAATAGAAATACTCCATGGCTCAAAATATGGGATACTTCATCTACATATTTACTTAATAATAAAACATGAAACACATCATCTTCCTAAGATAAAAATAAAGGTAATGCAACATGGTAATAAATCTTTCTAACCCCAGAAAAAATTTAATCTATTCTAATAAACCTTTGATTTTATTTTCCATTTCTACCAAAGCAAAAAAATCATTAAATGGAGATATTAAAAAAACATGAAATCTTACATTAATTAAAATGTTATTCATCATATTATATGTATAACTCTTCTGCCTACTCTATTATTACCTCATATTGTATTGAGTCATCTTTAACTTCTCTACCATATCTCACACAAATCCTGGTTCCAACAACTTTCTTTCTTCCACTTCGACCCAACATGTTGGATTTTAATACCGATTTGTATATGATTCCGAAAATGGTTCCATCTGTATACTAGAATGATAAATGTTATTATAATAAAATTACACCAAATAAAGATAATGATCCAAACATACCTAATAATATAGTAAGAAATCCCACATAATATACTCTAAAGTTTTACTTTTTACTCCGACTATCCATTAGATTGAGGAAGAAAAGATGTACTGAAAGTTTATTAAGTATCCGACAATTTCTGAAGGCCTTTCTAAAAATATTATATAAATATGGGATCATTGTAAGTACCCAGACTTATGTATTATATATTAGAGTAACTATATACTATAATGACCTTTTTTTAATTCCAAAATATCTTTTAGTTTTATAGTTTTAGATAATTGGGATAAAGTTTTTCAAAGTAAACCCATACATTACATGTTGAAACTTATAAACAGAATGTATTTTTCCATAAAAAGTTATTAGATTAAAAAAATATTTATTTTCATAAAATATTCAAAAATTTGATAATTGCCTCATACTAATCCTTAATATTCCTTAAAATACAATGGAAAACATTTTAAAAATTTAGTATGAATAAGAAAGCTCACTAAGGGACTTAAAGAAAGAAAAATGTTTGTCCAATGAAATTCATGGAAACCCATTTTAATGTTCTTTGAGGGAAAAAATAATTTCCATATGAAAATATCACAAATTTTTTGTTCAAATAATACCTTTAAAACCCATATAAATAAAATTAAATTTTGTTTCCAACATAGAGCATCACATTCATAAAACCCTTTAAAAATCCACACCATTGGAAAAATATATGGCCAACTTCCAATATAATTGTTCTGAGAAATAAAATAGTTACCAAAGTAATTTGAGAGATATAATTCAGACCACCCTTTATATAAACTATATTGGGATTACCCATTTTTCATGAGATATAATGGGGACCAATCCTTCATATAAGTTGTATTGAGCTAATCTATGAGGTATAATGGGGATAAACTCTTTGTATAAGATGTAATGGGATCACCTATTTCAAATATATTTATAAAGTACCAAATAATGAATAAAAAATTTTGTGGTTGTAATTTCCATGATAAAACCTTTGAAAAACACTTTAAAACCCATATGTAAAACACTTTCTATTATCAAAATACCATTTTATTTTTAGAATCACTCTTAAAATATAAATACTACACACATAATAACTAAACATTTTTCTTTGAAAACTAAGATAAAAAATTATAAAAAAACATTAAATAATTAAAATTTCAAGAATTTATTAAATTACTATAATACCGTATAAGTTAAAGAAACATCTCCTTTTACCTTTTTTAAAAGATAATAAATAAGAACTTTAAAATAGGATTAAAAACAATGTCTTTTACACAAAACCATAAAAAAAATTCCTTTTTGAATACATTTGAGATAAATTTGTAGTTTAAAATTATAAAACATTCATTTTTATATAAATAAATTCCTAAAAAAACTTTTTTAAAACATTTACATGAAAGATAATTATTTATAAGATAAATCTTTAAAACATATATAATGCGGGATTTTAGTTAAAGAGTCCCTTACCTTGTGCCTAAATATGTTCTATATTTGTATTTAATGTTCTAGATTATAAAACTAGATTAATTAATAACTTCATCCAGAACCTATTACACATATATTTTATTTATTATAATTTTATTATTTTTATTTATGGCCATTTTTATGAGTTATAAAAATTACAGTTTCTATTATGGGAGCGCTCGTTTTATGATTTCCTGGTTGGTTATGTTGTGTATATTTATTGATGTTCTTGTAGAATGAAAATAATACTCCAAAAGTGAAATTATATGGTATTAATACATCTATATATATTTAAATGGTCCCATTTATCCTTTTTCTTCTTGACATGATGCTGATTCATTTGATATAACATTAATAACAATTGTTATGTTTATTTTGGTTGTTTTTTTTCTGGCCATCATGAATTTGTTTCGTCATGTCTATATATATGTTATATAACATGAAATATGTAATAATATACTTATTAAAATCTTATTTAACCATAATAATAATTTTATGACCATCATTTAAGGTGGTACATAAACATGAAAACCCATTATCCACCAAGGCGGTTAATCGCCATAATTTGGACAATGGTTTCCTTTCTTTGAATAAGAGAAGATGAGTAAAAGGATAGATAAAATATGGATCAAATATATTAAATAGTCAATAATAAATTCTAGTATAATAATTATAATGTATTTATGACTCATGTATGGATCAATGAGGATAGGTGAATGTAGAAGAAGAATTAAATTAATAGAGATGGTTTGAGGAAGTTACCTCTTAAATATCACCTCATTGAAGGATCCCTTAAGGAACTTGGACTTGGAATTTTGGTGAGAGAAAAAACTATATAATGTGTCTAGGTAAGTGGATAGGAGAATTTTTCATAGGATGATCTCTATATAAGGCTCATTTTGGTGAAATTAAGTGAAGGTAAGGGGTCCTCTTTTATAATTGAGGTTATGGACACTTTAGGGATTTCTCAAAATATTAAAATATAATAAGACTTTTTTGGTGCCAAAAAATTTCAAATAAACCTAAAATGCATAGGGGATTTCATTTTAGACCACATATTATCCCATATGTCTTTATTTAGTATTTTTATGTTTTTAATTATTTAATAAAACACTACATCCATGAAATATCATTATTATCAAATTTTATACTCTTCATTACTATGACTTTAACAACATAAAAAAATAAAATTAAAAAAAATATTTTATTATATCCTATACATGTCATTGTTATCTAATGAATTTATATATCATATTTAATATCTCAAATTAATTTTATTTTAATATTCTTAATATTGTTTATTTGGGTTTTCCATTAATTTAATAATTACCGCATCGTCGTTGTAAAATTCATTAAGGTAATTATTTATTCCATAAAAGTTAAAAATAAATTATTATTATAAAGACAAATATTTACTATTTCAAGAGACTATTTATGGCTGAACATAACTTCTGGATAATAATATATTGAAAATGTTCTACTTATTTAAAATAATAGTGTGACAAGTTTGACTTTTCTTATAATAAAATACTATAAGGGACATAATGTCAGAAAGGTAGCTCCAAAGGGTCATCAAATCGAAACATTTATGATTTTTATAGAAACACCCTCATATAATAATATTTGTAAATTTTTTTTAGGGTAATTTACCAATCATAATCATATTAATTTTACCCTCAATTACCCGATATACCCTTAACCGTGGTAAAAAAATTACTATGTTTACTATTTATATTTTCCAAAAAATAAGGGAACTGTTTAATAATTTAGGAAGTTATTATTATAAAAATGGAATCCATTTTTAAATATTTAATATATTTAAGTGGAATAATTTAATATAAAATTATACGAGCAAATGTATTGAAAACCAATTTTTTAGAAAAATGTTATTTTTAGATATAAAATGTTCTCTACAAAATTAAAGTACAAAAACCATTCCAAAAAACAATAATGGGGTTAATTTAAATAATATTTAACTAAGAAAGATTAAAACTAATGAAAAAAATAATTTTACACTATAAATAAAATACATTTTTGAAAACAAAACCATTATTTTTCACTATTCATTGACGGATTAATATTTTAATAAAATTCTCAAAAAAATCATTTTACGATTATTTTAAAATTTTAAAACAAAAAATAAAATTATTTTTTCAAATATAGTTTCTAAAACATAAAAAAAATGAATTATAATATTCATTCATGAAAATCAAGAAAAACCATTTTTAAAGAAAATGTATTTTTGAAGTTTAAAATTACATTATTACAATATTATTTTATAATCATTTACCAATATATTAATATTGAATTATAAATTTATGTTCATTTAATTAATCCGTTATTCCTATTAATTCCCACTAATTTAATGGCTAGGTTATAATGGTCACATTTATATTATAATATTAATTATTCATTTAATATCAATGTGTCATAACTTGTACACTACCAAACATAGTGTTTCCTTTTTAAAATTTCAGGATGTCACATTATCCCCCCATAAAAGAATTGCACCCCACAATTCATTTGTTATACATATGAAAACATTGAATTTCTATCTTTAGAATTAGAAAATAACTAGAATGGATGAACTTCTATATTCTTGAGGATATGTTTCATTGTAGAAGTTCAAAATAAATTTATATCACATAGATTTTTCCTCAAACGACAGTGTCAAATTTCTAAAGTTTTCTAAACCCTTTATATTATCCCCATTGTATAGACATGAACATAAACACCACATATTCTAGTGTATTTATGCTATAATTCACTTTCTTTTATTCCCAATGATCTTTTAGGTTTAGAGTTTTAGAGAATTAGGACAAAATCTTAAAAATTAAATTTTTATATTACATGTGTACACTTATAAAAAATATCTATTTTTTCAATAAATTTGTTTTATTGAAATAAAACATGATTTATTTTCATGATAAATTTTCAAAAATTGGATATTTAATTCCTCCATTTCCCCACACCTTCTTAAAATCCTGTGAAGAACATTTTAAAATGTGAGATGATGATAAAAATCTAAATAATGGCAAAAATATAGGAAACTGTTAGTCTTGTGAAAAACATGAAAACCCATTTAATATTATTTATGTGAACAAATCATTTACACATGAAAAGAACAACATTTGTTTGTGTAAATAAAAAAATTTAAAACCCATAGAAAGAAAATAAAAAAACATTTTTTTGGAAATTTAGAACTTCACATTCATAAAATTGTTTTAACTAGAATAACCATATGGATGACTTCCCCTATAATTTTTTGGAGACTAAAATCAATACCTAATACATCAAGGAACTAAAATAGGGCTCTAATTAGGTTGAAACCATTGTATAAGATATATTGGGATCACCCGTGAGCTATAATAGAGCTCAACACTTCATATTTTCTAAATCGGGATCAACCATTTCACATATAATGCTTAAGTACCAAATCATGAATACTTGTTTTCTTGAACTTTTCATTAAAAAACCTTTTAGAAACTCTTTAAAACCCATTTAAAACACTTTTTAGAATCAAAATATCATTATAATTTAAAAAAAAACGTAAAATATAAAAACCAATCTCATAATAATGAAATCATTTTCTTTAAAAAGAACTGAGAAAAATTATAAAGTAAACATTAAATAATTAAAGTCTCATGAAATTAGTAAATTATTATCATTCAATATAAGTTATAAAAACCTTTATTTTGACCTTGTAAATGGATCTGAAAGAGGAACTTGAAAAGATGATTTTTAAAAGAGAGTCCTTTACATAAAACCTTAACAAGATTCATTTCTAGAAATATTTTAGAGATATTAAAAAATTACCTTTTTAAAAAAATCATGTATATAAAAAAAATTCATTAAAATAATTTTAAAAACATGAATATGGAATAGAAACATTTTGAAAATTAATCTTTAGAACATTTAAAACGAGGTTATTTATTCAAAGAGTTCCTTACTTTATGTAAAAATGTGTTTTGAACTTGTAATTAATGTACTAGATAATCAAATTAGATCCATTAATTAATTAATTTAGAACCTCTTAAATATATAAAATTTTTATTATAATTTTATTAAATTCATTTATGGCCACTTTGATGAGTTATAAAGATCAAAATCACTATTCTTGGAATGTTTGTTTCATGGTTGGTTATCTTATGTATATTTATGAGCATTCATTTCAAATAGGAATAGTAATATAGAAGTGAAATTATATGGTATTAACACACCTCTAAAATTTTAAATAGTCCCATATATCCTTCTTCTTTTTGACATGGGAATGATTCATTTGATAAAATTTTAATGATAATTGTTCAGCTTATTTTGGTGGTTTTTGTCCAAACATTACAAATTTGTTTTTCCATGTATATATATAAGTTATAGAACATAAAATAAGTTATAATATACCTATTATAGTATTATTTAACCATAATATTAGTTTTATGTCCTACCATGACGGTGGTAAAGAAAAACAAAAACTCATTATCCACAAAGAGAGTTAATCGCCATAATTTAGACAGTGGTTTCAATTATTTTAATAAGGGAGGATGATAAAAAAGATGGATAGAAGTTATTAAATTAGTAATATAACATTCCAGTATATACATGATACTATAGTTATTTTTTCCTTGATTTATGTATGAGGTGAGGATTAGGTTGAAGAAGAAATAAATTATGTGTGGGGGTTTAAGGAAGTAACCTCTTGAAAATCATCACCTTAAAGGATCCCTTAAAAAACTTATAATTGGTCTTATAGAGAAAAAAAACCTCTAAAATGTTTTTATGGAAGAGGAAAATATAATTAATAATAGTATTGTTGAGCAATAATACTAAAGGTGGTGAAATTAAGTGAATTAAATGGGTTCTATTTTATAATTGATATGAGGGAGACTTTAGAAATTTCTCAAAATATTAAAATATAATAAAACTATTCTAGATCCAAAAAAAAATTAAAATAGAGCTTAAATGAACAAGGGATGAAATTTATATAATTATACTATCTACTATGTCCTTATTTATTATTTTATGATTTAATATTAATTTAATAATATATTTTATTCATGAAATACCATTACTATCATACTTAATACTATTCTATACTATGAATTTCAAAACATAAAAATAAAGCATAAAATTTGAACCAACTATTTTATTATATCAAGATATGTCATAGAAATCATGTGAATTATTTTATCCCCTTTAATATCTATTATTATAATTATTTTAATATATTTAGTATAATTTATTTTATTTTTTGATTAATTTAATAATTATGGAATCATCATTGGGAAAGCCTTTAAGGTAATTATTTTTTATTTAAAATTTAAAAATAAATTACCATGATGAAGATAAATATTTTATGTTTCAAAATACTATTTATGGTCAAAAATATATTATTTACGACCATATATAAAAAATTTTATACTTATCAAACCAATAGTGTGGCATGTTTGACTTTTCTGGAAATAAAATATTTTAAGGGACATAATATAAATATAGTGGATCTAAAGCGTCAAAAAAATGATACACTGTAACACCCGAGATTTTTATGAGAAATATTTTGTTTTTATGTTATATACATCATCAAAGTAATCTTTCACTTCACACAACACTAGCTTGTCTTGCTTTACATGCAATCGCGACTTTCCTTGATAGCTTGCGTTGTACGCAATACCGAGTTTCACTAAACAATGATATGCTATTAAAATATTATTAAAACTAGCCGTTATGAATAGTAATACCCACATTTTCGAATTTTGTAAATTTCATCTTCCAAAATGGACTTCATTTTTGGATTTGAAATATCAAAATTAGCCTAGGGTGAAATTTTGGTATTTTTCTGAAAACTTTCATTTTTTGATGAATAGTGAAAACACTAGGTTACTATTTAAAAACCAACTTTTTATTTAAATAATTATTTATTTTATTTAAATTTATTTTAGATCAAAATTGATACATAATACCTATATAAGTTCAAAGTAATTCATCGGAGTCATTTTATAATAATTTTAGATATATAAAAATTTTATTGAACTTTTCACCGTCTTTTACCCACATCCTAGGAGAATTTGCAAATTTAAATAAAAATTAATTTTACCGCTTCTGTGAGTGGAATTTCGAAAATCCGAGAGACACAGTTAATATTGAGGACTAAAATTTGGTTCAATAAGATGAAAATAATTTTTGGTGAATAGTAACTTTTTACTTTTTTTTACCACGATTAAAAGTAAATAGGGTAATTAAAGGTAAAAATGAAATTATTATTACCCTAACATATGTCCTATTCTATTGGATAAGTGTAATTCGACCAAAAACAACCTGAGGGATAAAATATGAACATTTAGGCCCACTTGGATTAGATTTGGACATTTAATATTATTTTATTTAAAGAATAGTTAAAATAGTTAAAATCAAATTGTAATAACTAAAACATTTTTAATATAGAGTTATACATAAGATAAATTAGACTATACATATTCATTAGAAAGATAAAAATATTTCCTACATAATGGTATTTTATTTGTAATTTTTAGACATTAAATAATTTAATTTATTTATGACACAATGATGATGCAGTAATTATATTATTAATGAAATATTAAAATAATTGATGTTATAAATACCCAAATAAATGTAATTTGAGAATTTTTATGAATTACAATAAATTTATAGGTTAATATGACATGTTATTATTGATTTAATTATCTTTATTTTAACTAATCATTCTGTAATGATTTTCACAAAAATAAATTACCAAATAGTGTCAAAATTGACATAAAATAGTTTTTAAAACAAATATTATATTATTAATTGTTATTTTATTCATAAAATTCTAAGGTTTGGCCAAATGACTTAGATAAGGTTATATATATTAATAATAAACAACTTGGGGTTCGTTTGGCTTATTATAGTAAGTTTATTAACCTTATAGTGTAAGAAAATAAGAAGACACGGTAAAAGTTAAATTATCTAACTTAAAGTTAAATGTAAATTATAAGGTTAAAATAGAAACCTAAACTTGTCTAAATTCTATTATAAGAGAGGATTTCGACCCATCCCCACCTTAGCTTCTAAATAAATCAATTTGGAGTTATTAATAACCGAATATGACTTTATAATAAAATAATATTTTTAGTTTTTTGTAAGGTGCCCTTCTCCTCTCTTATAAAAGGGATCCTACTCCCTCTCTTCCTAACACCACATTGAGCCTTCAAGATCGGAAAAACCCTACCAAATTCTCTTCTCCACTTCCCTAGAAACATCCTATAGGTCCTGGTCTTCTTCAAAGACCAATTCTACTGCCCTAAGAGGAAGTCTCAAATAGGCGCTTCAAAGAAGAGGAGGTTCAGACACTTACGAAGCAAATCAGACCTAAGGTAAGGGAAAATATCACAATCTCATTTTTATACAATATTATTTATACTTCAGAATTTACTAGGGCATATTTATCATCCACATCCATGTTTCTTAAGTATTTAATACTATTTCTATCCTCCTATAATTGTTTAAATCCAATTTTACTTTTTGGTGAGTTTTGAGTAAAAGATAGGAAATGAATCTTTTGTCGTTTTTAGTACGAGGTACTTTTTGACTTTTCTGGCCAAAGTACGAGAAGAATGTTCTTTCTTAAATTATACGGTATGAATGGATTTTTAGAACATTATTTCCATGAAGATTTTGTTACATGTTTTCAAGTTTGTTTTTAATCAACTTCTTTTAGTTTAAAATTTTATGACATGTTATGAAAGGAAAAATGTTTTTGAATTTGAAAGGATATTTTCCTCAAGAATGGAGTTCAAGCATTCTGTCAAAATTATTTTCCATCTAAGATAATATAGTGTTATGTTTGTATCCCTATTTTTACATTGATTTGATTATGTTATGATGGAATTATTTTTATGATGTCCTTTTATCTTATATGGATTATGTTATGATGGCATGATGTTTAAGAATCCCATTTTTATTACATGGGTTATGCTATGATGTACAATTTATGATCTTGTGGCACAAATAATAATGGTATCATTATGAGATGGGTGGGACCTATATCTCCCTCCAATGCATTGGGTAAAGATTTATATCGCATGAGATAGACATGGCTGGAACGACAAGTTAAACTGTTTCAATGAAACAGGACTGAAACGAGGAGTGACCTCGGTCCAGAAATGGACTTTGTCCTCTAAGATAGTCTTGGAAATGAGTCTTGACTACTAAGAAATTATTTTCTATTATTATGTGTGTATTCCACAAAGCTTCATGTTTTGAGTTATAATTATTGGGATTACATTTCACTTCTATGATTTATCCCATGTTATGATCTCTTTTACAGGATAAGATTTTCAAAATGTTATGTTCTTATGAATATGATATGTTTGATATTTCTTTTTTTTACCCATACTGAGCATTTGAGATCAACCTTTTTTATGTTTACTTTTCCCCAGGCCAGGAAGAAGGATATTAAGTAGGATATGCCAAAAAGGGACTCTAGATATGATGAAATAAATGGGAGACAACGTAGATGATTTATAAACTAGTTGTTTATGTTTCCTAGTTTCTAAAGACACTATACCTATACGGTCCTTTCATGGTTTTGTTATATATTGTAATAAGTATGCTTTAATTTTGAAGTAATAACCATGTATGTAAAGTATGGGTCATTATAGTTGGTATCATAGGAAAGGTATAGTGAACCTTTGGAAACTAGGATGTGAAAGCCTTAGTAAGAACCCTAAGGATAAGTCTAAGCATAGAACACAATCTTAGTGTTTTAGAAATGGCCATGAACAACCTATGATAAGACCCTAAGTGTGAAATTTTATTCTTTATTATGTGGTTTTCATATTATAATTAGTGTTTCTCACACTATTCTTCTTGGTTTTAGTCAATGGTTGGAACCCGAAGGAACCGTGTTAATGCGGAATGTGAAGGGCAATGCAATGATTTTCCCCATGAGCAACCAAATGTTATGGGAGCCGGAATGAAAAATCTTGTATCCATGCTCACACAACTTTCTCAAGCTATGAATCATGAAGGGCTTCCAAACGAGAAAAGGAAGTAGAAAAATTCTGTTGAATCCTTCATGAAGCAGCATCCACCCTCATTCAGTGGGTCTACTGGTCCATTAGTGGCTGAACAATGGATAAGTACCACTGAAAAGATATTTTCAGTTCTTCAATGTTCTGAACATGATAAAGTCATCTTAGTAGTGTATCATTTGGAAGGAGATGCTGATCAATGGTGGAATCTTATCAAGAATACGAGGAAAGTAGATGAAATTGAGTCCATGGATTGGGAAGAGTTCAAGAACTTATTTTTCAATAAGTACTTCCATCGTATTCTTCGAAGAAAGATAGAGAAGGAGTTTCTTGAACTGAAGAAAAAGGATGATGAATCTGTTGGTACCAATGAAGCAAATTTTACAAGACTTGCAAGGTACGACCCTGGTATTGTTATCCAACCTCAGAGTAAGATCGATCAATTCTTTAGTTGCTTAAAACCAAGTCTTCAAAGGGCGTTAGCCATAAGGGACTTCAATAGCTATGAGTAAATCATTCGATGTGCTCTCAAGGTTGAGATGGATATTGGAGTAACCCATCAGTCATATGGGTTTAATAAGAAGAGGAAAATGGAATTCAAAGGAAAATGTAAAGACCACACTGAAAAGAAAATGAGTTTTCCCTTATGCTCAAACTGTGGAAAGAAACATGGAGGGAGTTGTCTTAAAGGTACAAGTAAATGTTTCAAATGTGGAAAGGAAGGTCATTGGGAATTTGAATGCTGCAATGATGGGAATAAGATGTATAGTGATGCGAACAAAGAAAAGGCTACACAAAGTGAACCTCCTACACTTCAATGTTACAGGTGCAAGGAAATGGGGCATTATACTAATCAATTCCCTAATCCAAGGGTTTTTGATGATGATCAACGTCAAAAAACTCTTAAGGCTAAAGACAAAGGAAAGTCACATGAAATTTCTATCAGCGATGTGGAGTCAGATAATGAAGTGGTGAAAGGAACACTTACCATCCACTCTAAAGTAGCAAATTTTTAATTTGATTCGGGATCCACCCACTCTTTTATTTCTGAAGAATTTTCTAAGGGTATCGCCATATTACCTCGACAATTAGATATTGAGTTAGCTGTGACAACCCCCAATGACACAACAGTCGCATTAAAAGTTTATAATTCTTCTCCGATTGAAGTTTGTGGGAAAGTTCTTCCTGCGAATCTTGTGATCCTTCCTATAGTGGAATTTGATGTGATTCTTGGCATGGATTTGATTTCTTTATATAGAGCACATATCAATTTCCAAATAAAGGAAGTCACATTTCATATTCCAGATCAATCTATGATCGTCTATCGATGCAAGGATGAACAAAACCTTCATGTGGAAATTTATTCCATCTTATGGGTCTTGATTCCACTAAATGAAGGTTATTTATCTCAAATGGTTGGTGAGAAACTCACGATTGAGAATACCCCCATTGTACGAGAGTTTGATGATGTCTTTCCAGAAGAATTTCCTGGTCTTCCACCAAATTGTGAAGTTGAGTTTTCAATAGAACTCGTTCCGGGTGCTTTACCTATTTCAAAGACACCTTATAGAATGTCCCCAATTGAGTTGTAGGAATTGAAGAAGCAACTCCAAGAGAATATTGATAATGGATTCATACGCCCTAGTGCGTCACCTTAGGTTATAGACTCAGCTCAAACCAGGATTTTCATTATCGAAACCGTAACTGCTGAAGAGCTCCGTCTCTGGAGAGTACAGTGATCCTGTCATGACTCCGAGGTACTGCTCACTAACCTAATACTGCTGAGGTACTCCTCCTGTCGAGTACCGCGGGTCTGCCACCTCACAAAGTAGTGCTCCTCCGATATTGGTCTACCACCTCACATAGTAGTGCTTGCCCTCATAGCCTACAGAGGTATACCTCCTATCGAGTACCGTGGGTCTTCCACCTCACAAAGTAGTGCTCCTCCGCCATGGGTCTGCCACCTCACAAAGTAGTGCTCCCCACTGGGCTACTCAAGTCACTCCAAATCGAATCGGACAAGCAGTCATCAAGTCTCAGCCAGATACACGGTCTCCATACTCCGTACGCTCATCTCCGAGAGGGTCCGCTCCATGAGCTATAGGTCGATACTACAAGTATCTCAAAGTCCCACGAAGAAGTATCTCAAAGGACCGCCTCGTCATAGGGGTCTCAACGCAGTAGACGATGCGTCAATCGAGCGCCCGGTCTGTGAATTATTATCCTTTTCGTCCCAGGGGCCCGGTTGGTTTCGTGTTCGAAACAACCCGACCATATCTCAACTGTACCCCGAACTCACATAGGGTATGCTCATAGGGACCTTTTCTCAACGTGATCACCGACGCCGCTGACGGTTCGTCAAATGGACGTCCGGTCTGAAAGTTATCAGCTTTTTCGTTCCAGGGGCCCGGTTGGATTTCGGGTACAATCTAACCCGGCCATACTCCAACTGCGTCCAAACCTCGGGCGGAGTAATCCAAAAGTTCCGTCTCACCAGGAGGAATCCAAAAAAGTCGACGACACGTCAATCGGATGTCCGGAGCTCAAGCTATAGGCGTTTCCGCTTCGAGGGCCCGGTTGGTTTCGGGTTCGAACCAACCCGATCATACCCAAATTTCTCCGAAACCATGATTGTAATATACCGAAAAGACTGGCTCGATCCAAGGATCACTACACAACTGACGGTTTATCTATCGTAGGTTCGTACCCCAAGATATGGGCAAAATACTGAAAGTGATCCGAAAATGGGGGGTCTGGGCCCCGTCCGACCCGGAAGGGCGCGGCCCGGCCCGGTCCAAGCGACCCACCCTGGCCCGACCGGGGGGGTGTGCTGGCTCGACTAGCAGCCGAGTAGGGGGGAACTGCTCCTCCCTTTCTCGCCCCACGGACGCGGCACGCCTGTCGCGTCCTCCTCCTCCAGATCCCGCGTGGCCGCGGCATCCGACTGCCTGCCCCCGCAGCTGAAGCCACGACGGTTCCTCCTGGCAGTGCGCCTGGCACTGCTGCATCCTCGTGGCCGGCCGGTGCCAGCCACTGCCTCCTACCGCCGGCGCCGCTGTGCCGGCGTGGTGCGCCGACAGGGTCTTCCGCGGACCACCGGACGCGCTCCGGTGGTCCGTTTTTCCTGTCGTCTTCACCAGCGGTCCTCCCAGAACTTGATCTTCACTGAGAAGTCTTTCAAACGCCTCTGCGGCCCGTTCCGCCATCGCCCATTGATTCGCACGTCAAATAAACAAATTGCGGAGTCTTCGATTCGCCTTTGCGGCCCCGACTCCGACCGCAGTTTCGTTCGGCCTAAACGGCGCGGCGCGACGGCGCCACGCTTCTTCGCCCATTCTTCTTTGTTTCCGCATGGTGCGACGACACCGCGTCCCCTTCGTTTGAGCCACAATGAGTATGACAGCAAAGGGGGTGGAGGGTCAGCCATGTTTGTGCGGTCCGACCTCCTCCCATTATAATGATTGCAAGCGGCCAAAAATTATCAACGAAGTTCGTTAAATAAAACTTGAACGAAGATTAAACCCCTACCCGATGAATTTGTCGAAACGGAGGTCATCGCGGGAAAATGACGTCGCGGAAAACGGCGTCGCAGAAGACGGCGTCGCGGACCGAGGCTTTATAAGCGTCGTTGGCATCGTGGAAAAGAGAATCGTCGGCGTCACGGCACACGGCGTCGCGTCTTCGATCTCCAAGGATTCGGCGTTCTTCGTCGTCCTTCGTCAGAGGCCGACGTTCTTCATCGGAGACGAGGCGTTCCTCACGTTCTTCAAGGAGGAAGATGAAGTTCAAGACTTGAGAAAACCCTCTCCAATCCTTCTCGCACAACCCAAACACCCTTAATGAAATAAGACTTGTCTTATTGAATTAACTCACACAAGCCACCAATCAAGTCAAAATTCAAAATTGAATTCTTGAATTAATTATATTGAAAAAATTAAACAATTAATTAATTAAGAGAGTTGACTTTTCATTAAAGGGGGGTGCAGGGGTGTTATGCAATTAATGGGGGGTTTGTGGAAGGTTAGAGAATTTGAATAGGTGGGGACTCGTGTGGTCCCCACCTCACTAATATCCTACCAAGAGTTAGGATTTTAGTGGGTCCCACCCCAACTCTATCACATGGAAGTTAAATAACAAAGATGTGAAATAAAAATTCTAACACAAATTTTATCTCATTTTAAACTTATTCCATTATTTTGAACAACTCTTCCTGAGAAAACGCAACTCCAGAAAAGGTCTTCCTAAGCAATTAACGGCGCTGCGATTTCATCAGTGCCCTCGAATTTCGATTCCGTGCATCGAATTAAAAGTTAGAAAAACCCGCTCATTTGTTCACTGAATGTACCCGAGCCTAACTTCAGAAATTGATTCCGGGCACACTGAGACTCGGAATTAGGTGCCGTCAGAAACTGTGTACTCGTAAAATTCCAAAGAAATTAAGAAAAAAATTTCTTTGAAATTTCAAGGTATTTAAATTACTCCCACCTAAGATATTTTCGTCCCCATAAAGCTTTAACAAAAACTAGGGATACAAAAGTGGTACGGAGCACACATCTGAGTCTTCTGCTCCCATGTGCTCACCTGGAGGTTCTCGTGCTGCCAACAAAAATGAACAAGAGGAATCGACAGTCCTCGTAGGACCTACTCATGTCAATCCTCAACCTCTACTGAAACCCCTAAAAAGCCACCCCATCCCCAATGTCCATCTCACCATGGTCGATGATAATCGTCAAGTCAAGCACGTATCTCCCTAGTTGAGATACGTGGAAGTCGTTGTGCACCTGGTGCAACTGAGGTGGATGGGTCAAGTGGTAACCCACCTCACCTACCCTGTTGAGGACCTTGAAGGGTCCGATGAAGCGCATAGATAACTTGTTTCCTCAGCCAAATCTCCTTAATTCCACGTCAAGGTGAGATCCATAAGAAAACGTGGTTGCCATCCTCGAACTCTAGTGGTCTCTGCCTCCTGTCAGCATAAGACTTCTGTCGGCTCTGAGTTGTCCTCATCTGCTCCCAGATGACCTGGACCTTCTCTGTCGTGGCCTGGACCATCTCTGGTCCCACAAGAGCTGCTATGATTTCTTCTTTTCCGACAAGAGAAATCTGGTCTCATCCCCTGGATGAACCACATTATTTGCCTAATACAGTCAATTCGGACATGAATGATGCATTCAGGCCATGGACGACGTCGTAAGGCCACGACGTTACTACCAAGAGATCCAACTGTCACTCTCGCCTCTAAGAGTCGAGTCACACTGTCGGCATCAGCGTGAGGTAACTGGGTCTCCTCTAGTAGGAATCTCAAAATTGAGGTTCAAGTTAACAATTTAACCGGGACCCCTCAGTATCAACCAAACCAAAGGACATGATAGCAAACATCACAAAGATAAATGTCTTTTATTACTGCAACTCGAAGTACAAAGACACACAACAATGACAACAAGGAAACTAGAAGCACCAAGATCAATGGTCCTATGCCTGGAACTAGTCCCACTCTTGTCCGCCAGCTTCCGGAGCTCCGTAGTCATATGCTTCTGCTGCCTGAAGATGAGCACTCCCATGTCCACCGGTTCCCTGCGGTCAGGGTGGACCTCCTGGTGGTGGTGGTGGCAACACCTCAAAGCGTTTTCCACCTCCAGCTGCACAGCCAACTCCCCTATCTCAGTCTCTTGCTCCTTGTGGTCCGCCTCGATCAAACCTCTTCCTCTTCCTGGGAGGTCCTTCGTTTATCTGCTGGTCATCTGTGCAGTGGGTTGGACAGTCACGAGCCATGTGACCCTGTCCTCCGCACGTGTAAAAAAGCATGGAGGTCTGGATCTATCATCCCCCTTGGTTCCTCGCACTACCGACCCTGAGTCATGCAGTCGACCAGCTATAGGTTTGGTCCTCTTGGACCTCCGCGTCATCTGTCTATTGCCCACTGTAGAAGACTCTGCTGCATGCCAGCTAGTGGTGGGTCCTGCTACTAGAGACTCCTCCACAAGAAAACTCTCCACTAATAGGGCTCGCTCCGACACCCCTGTCTACGTCGGGATGATGTGAGAAACAATAGAAGATCTGATCTCTCGCTTGAGCCCCTGCTCGAAGGTTCGGGCCCTGAAGAACGGGTCCCATACCATATCTGTGGAGTAGCGTGAGAGGTCTGTGAACCTCGCTGAGTACTGCGCCACCATCATGCTACCCTGCTGTAGATGCAGTAGCTCCTGTATACGCACCACTCGAAGGGTGGTAGGTACAAACTCTGCTCGGAACAGGCTCTCGAAGTCTGCCCACAGAAGTGTCACCTCGTCATGCACCTGGAGCATCAGGCTCCACCATCTGCCTGCTGCTGCCTGAAGAAGGCTGGCAGCAAGGATCACCATGAAGTCTGCTGGCGTCCCCACTAGCATGAAGACTCTCACCACAGCCTCCAGCCAATCCTCAGCCGCCTGTGGGTCCTTCTCTCCCCTGAACCTGGGTGGACTCTGGTGCTGGAACTCGTGCAGTGCGCTCAAGCGACGTGCACTCTCTGCTGCTGGGGCTGCTGGCATCGGTGGCCCAACGGGTGGTAATACTGCTGGTGCCTCTGCTAGTTCCTCAACTGGGATAGGGCTCTGTACTGAGGCCTCGTCGATCGGAAGGCTGTCAGTACATACCACTCTCGGGGCTCTAGCTAGTCGTTCATGGGGAGGCATCCTGAAAGAAACAGACGTGACATTGTCAAACGATTATACCTGGTGAGATGAGTTTTAAAAACTTTTGGAAACACACACGGAATCAGTGTTTTCGTGCACTGAGTCGGAAATCAGAAGTCAGGGTCCTGGTGGATGGATACGTCGGTCTCCCGCACCAACACTGGACTCCCTGAACTGAAAACCACACTTAGTACACTTAACACTATTACTTCACAGAAAGGAAAAAATATCAGAGTCCTATGTTCTGCGGTAGAACTGACTCCTCTAATACCAATTTTTCATGACCCGTCCCGCAGGGCCCGTGTCGTAACTACCCCAAGTCTGCCTTTAATAGGCCAGGGGCTGGCGACTAGTACCACGGCGTAAATCCTGATAACTGGGAAGGCATTACCTTTATAAAAGTAAACAAAACACCACAGAGTACAAGCGGAAGTAATATACTAAGTACAAAAGGAAGTGCTGAAAAATAAATGGGCCAGAATACAAACCCAATTGAAAAGTATAGGTACAACTGAACGAAAGTACAACAGAGAATATGATTAGCTGGAATAATGGTAGCAACTTCTGGGATGTCCACCTCGGATCCTACCTGAAGGGTAGGTACAGATAGCGCAACTCCTGGATTGTCCACCACGGATACTACCTGAAGGGTAGGTACAGATAGCGCAGCTCCTGGATCATCCACCACGGATCCTTCCTGAAGGGTAGGTATATATAGCCTCCACAATGATCTCACCCGTCAACCTCCTCCGAGTATCGTCTCTTCATGAAGTCCACCTTCGGATGCTGACTCGTCGTGAGGTCCACCTCCAGGTACCATCTAGTCCTCGAACACTCGACATCTGTCAGCGCTGCCCGTCGACTACAACCAACACAACGAGGTGCGGGCATAGCCCATGCAGGGGTGAGTATATCGATACTCAGTAGGTATCCCGAGACCCTCAAGGTCTCAATAAATCCAACAAGGATAACCACAAATAAGGATCTAAACAGATAACCATTACTTAGGTATAAGCTCATAATTATACCTAAGTTATCAAGTAACCCATCTCAATCATGAGGAAACACAAAGGTTATGAAATCAATGGATAACCACTACCCAGGTATATTCCCATACATATACCAAAGTTATCAAGTGACCCATCTCAATCATGAGGTAAACACAAAGGTCATAGACTCACCTCAAACCATGATTTTCATTATCGAAACCGTAACTGCTGAAGAGCTCCGTCTCAGGAGAGTACAGTGATCCTGTCACGACTCCGAGGTACTACTCACTAACCTAAGAGCGCTGAGGTACACCTCCTGTCAAGTACCGCAGGTCTTCCACCTCACGAAGTAGTGCTCCTCCGCCATGGGTCTGCCACCTCATACAGTAGTGCTGCCCCTCAAAGCCTATATAGGTACTCCTCCTGTCGAGTACACGGGTCTACCACCTCACAAAGTAGTGCTCCTCCTCCATGGTTCAGCCACCTCACAAAGTAGTGCTCCCCACTGGGCTATACAAGTCACTCCAAATCGAATCCGAGAAGCAGTCATCAGGTCTCATCTAGCTACATGGTCTCCGTACTCCGTACGCTCTTCTCCGGGAGGGTCCGTTCCACGAGCTACAGGTCAATACTCCAAGTATCTCAAATTCCCATGAAGAAGTATCTCAAAGGATCGCCACATCATAGGGGTCTCAACGCAGCAGACGTCGCGTCAATCGGACGCCCAGTCTGTGAGTTAATTAGCCTTTTCGTCCCAGGGGATCGGTTGGTTTTGTGTACAAACCAACCCGAACGTATCTCAACTGTACCCCGAACTCACATAGTGTATGCTCATAGGGACCGTTTCTCAATGTGATCACCAATGCCGCTAACGGTTCGTCAAACGGACGTCCGGTCTGAAAGTTATCTGCTTTTTCGTTCTAGGGGCCCGGTTGGATTTCGGGTACAATCCAACCCGGCCATAGTCCAACTGTGTCCAAACCTTTGGCGGAGTAAGCCAAAAGGTCCACCTCACTAGGAGGAATCCAAAAAAGTCAAATACACATCAATCGGACGTTCGGAGCTCAAGTTATAGGCGTTTCCGCTCCGAGGGCCCAGTTGGTTTCAAGTTCGAATCAAACCGGCCGTACCCAAAGTTCTATGAAAGCTTGAGTGTAATATACCAAAACAACTACCTTAATCCAAGGATTTCTACACAACTGACGGTTCATCTATCATAGGTCCTTAGCCCAAAATATGGGCAAAAGATCAGAAGTGATCCAAAAAATGGGGGGTCTGGGCCCGGTCCGACCCGGCCCAACCCCCCCCCCCCCTCCCCCCGCGGGTCGGCCCGAACCGGGGCGACCCGACCTGGGTCCAGGTCCAACCCGACGGGGCGCGGCGCGGCCCGGCCCGATGTGGCTCCGCCAGGCGGGGTGCGACCCGCCACGACCCGACCAGGGGGGGGGGGTGCGCTGGCTCGGCCGGCGGCCGAGAAGGGGGGAACTGCTCCCCCCTTTCTTGCCCCATGGCCGCGGCGCACCTGCCATGTTCTCCTCCTCCGGATCCCCCGCGGCGGTACGTTCTGGCGGCACGCCGGGCGCCGCCGCATCCTGGCGGCCGACCGGTGCCGTCCCCCGCCTCCGGCCGCTGGCGCCGCCGTACCGGTGGGGCGCGCCGGCAGGGTATTTCGCGGACCACCGGACGCGCTTCAGTGGTCCATTTTTTCTGCCGTCTTCGCCAGTGGTCCTCCCGGAACCTGCTCATCACTGCGAAGTCTTTCAAACTCCTCTGCGGCCCGTTCCGCCATCGCCCGTCGATCCGCACGTCAAATAAACAAACTGCGGAGTCTTCGATTTGCCTTTGCGGCCCCGACTCCGGCCGCGGTTTCGTTCGGCCTCAACGGCGCGGCACGACGGTGCCACGCTTCTTCGCCCATTCTTCTTTGTTTCCGCGCGGTGCGACGACACCGTGTCACCTTCGTTCGAGCCACACCGAGTATGACAACAAAGGGGGAGGAGGGTCGGCCGTGTTTGTGCGGTCTGACCTCCTCCCGTTATAATGATAGAAAGTGACCAACAATTATCAACTAAGTTCGTTAAATAAAACTTGAATGAAGATTAAACCCCTACCCGATGAAGTCATCGAACGAAGGTCATCGCGGGAAAAGGACGTCGCAGAAAATGGAATCGCGGAAGATGGCGTCGCGGACTGAGGCTCCGTAAGTGTCGTTGGCATTGTAGAGAAGAGAATCGTTGGCGTCGCGGTACACGGCGTCACGTCGTCGATCTCTGAGGATTCGGCGTTCTTCGTCGTCCTTCATCAGAGGCTGGCGTTCTTCATCGGCGACAGGGAGTTCCTCGCATTCTTCAAGGAGGAAGATGACGTTCAAGACTTGAGAAAACCCTCTCCAATCCTTCTTGAACAAACCACACACCCTTAATGAATTAAGAATTTTATTATTTAATTAAATCACACAATCCACCAATCAATTCGATATTCAAAATTGAATTCTCGAATTAATTATATTGAACAACTTAAACAGTTAATTAATTAAGAGAGTTGACTTTTCATTAAAGGGGGATGCAGGTGTGTTATGCAATTAATGGGGGGTTTGTGGAAGGTTAGAGAATTTGAATAGGTGGGGACTCATGTGGGCCCCAAATCACTAATATCCTACCACTATTTAGGATTTTAGTGGGTCCCACCCCAACTCCCTCACATGGAAGTTAAATCACAAAGATGTGAAATAAAAATTCTAACACAAATTTTATCTCATTTTAAATTTATTTCGTTATTTTTAACTACTCTTCCTAAGAAAAAGAAACTCCAGAAAAGGTCTTCCAAAGAAATTACCGGCACTGTTATTTCATCGGTGCCCTCGGATTTTGATTCCGAGCAATGGATTAAAATTTAGAAAAACCTGCTCGTTCTTTCACAGAACGTACCCGAGCCTTACTTCGGAAATTGATTCCGGGCACACCGGGCCTCAGAATCAGGCGCTGTTAGAAACTGTGTACTCGAAAAATTCCAAATAAATTAAGAAAAGAATTTCCTTGAAATTTTCGGGTCTTTACATTACTCCCACATCAGGGCTTTACATCCTCGTAAAGCTTTAACACAAACTAGGGATACAAAAGTTGTACTGAGCACACATCTGAGTCTTCCGCTGCCATGTGCTCACTTGGCGGTTCCTGTGCTGCCAACGAAAACACACAAGAGGAATCGACCGTCCTCGTAGGACCCACTCCTGTCGATCCTCAACCTCTACTGGAACCCCGCAAAAACCACCCCATTGCCAATGTCCATCTCCCGATGGTCGATGATAAGTGTCGGGTCAAGCACGTATCTCCCCAGTTGAGATACGTGGAAGTCGTCATGCACCTGGTGAAACTGAGGTGGATGGGTCAAGCGGTAACCCACCTTGACTACCCTACTGAGGACCTTGAAGGGTCTTATGAAGCGCGAAAATAACTTTCCGTCTCAGCCAAATCTCCGTAATTCCACGTCGAGGTGAGACCCGTAAGAAAACGTGGTCACCATCTTCGAACTCTAGTGGTCTCTACCTCCTGTCAGCATAAGACTTCTGTCAGCTCTGAGCTATCCTCATCCGCTCCCGGATGACCTGGACCTTCTCTGTCGTGGCCTGGACCATCTCTAGTCCCACAAGAGCTGCTATGATTTATTCTTTTCCGATAAGAGAAATCTAGTCTCATCCCCTGGATAAACCACGTTATTTGCCTAATACAGTTAATCCGGAAATGAATGATGCATTCATGCCATGGACGACGTCGTAAGGCCTCGATGTTACTACCAAGAGATCCAACCGTCACTCTCGTCTCTAAGAGTCGAGTCACACTGTCGGCATGAGCATGAGGTAACTAGGTCTCCTCCAGTAGGAATCTCAAAAGTGAGGGTCAAGTCAACAGTTTTAACCGGGACCCCTCAGTATCAACCAAACAAAAGGAAAGGATAGAAAACATCACAAAGATAAGTGTCTTTTATTACTGAAACTCGAAGTACAAAGACACACAACAACGACAACAAGGAAACTAGAAGCACCAAGATCAAAGGTCCCATGCCTGGAACTACTCCCGCTCTTGTCTGCCAGCATCCGGAGCTCCGTAGTCGTATGCTTTTGCTGCCTGAAGCTGAGCTCTCCCATGTCCACCTGTTCCCCGCGGTCGAGGTGGACCTCCTGGTGGTGGTGGCGGCAGCACCACGAAGCGTCATCCACCTCCAGCTACATGGACAACTCCCCTGTCTCGGTCTCCTATTCCTTGCGGTCCGCCTCGATCGAACCTATGCCTCTGCCTGGGAGGTAATTCATTTATCTGCTGGCCATCTGTGCGGTGGGTCGAACAGTCACGAGCCATGTGACCCTATCCACCGCACGTGTAACACAGAATGGCAGGCCTGGCTCTATCATTCCCCTTGGTACCTCGCACTACCGACCCTGAGTCATGTGGTCAACCACCTGTAGGTCTGGTCCTCTTGGACCTCTATGTCATCTATCTACTTCCCACTGTAGAAGACTCTTCCCCTTGCCGGCTAGTGGTGGGTCTTGCTCCTGGAGACTACCCAACAAGGAAACTCTTCACTAAGAGGGCACGCTCCAACACCCTTTCTAAGTCGGGATGCTGTGAGAAACAAAATAGGCTCTAATCTCTCACCTGAGACCCTACTCAAAGTTTCGGGCCCTGAAGAACAGGTCCCGTACCATATCTGTGGAGTAGCGCGAGAGGTCAGTGAACCTCGCTGAGTACTGCACCACCGTCATGTTATCCTGTTGTAGATGCAGTAGCACCTGTATACGCACCGCTCGAAGGGTGGATGGTACAAACTATGCCCGGAACAAGCTCTTGAAGTCTGCCCATAGAAGTGTTGCCTCGTCATGCACCTAGAGCATTAGGCTCCACCATCTGCCTGCTGCTGCCAGAAGAAGGCTGGTAGCAAGGATCTCCATGAAGTCTGCTGGCGTCCCCACTTTCCTGAAGACTCTCGCCACAACCTCCAGCCAATCCTCAGCTGCCAGCGGGTCCGTCTCTCCCCTGAACCTGGGTGGCCTCTGGCGCTGGAACTCGTGCAGTGCGCTCAAGCGACGTGCACTCTCTGCTGCTGGGGATGGTGGCATCGGTGGCCCAACGGGTGGTAGTACGGCTAGTGCCTCTGCTGGTGCCTCAATTGGGATAAGTCCCTGTACTGAGGCCTCGTCGCTTGATGGGCTGTCAGTACATACCACTCTCGGGGCTCTAACTGGTCGTTCATGGGGAGGCATCCTGAAAGAAACAGACGTGACATGGTCAAACTATTATACCTGGTGAGCTGACCTGGTTTGAGCTGACTTTTAAAAACTTTTGGAAACACACACGCAATCAGTGTTTTCATGCACTGAGTTGGTAATCATAAGTCAGGGTCCCGGTGTATGGATATGTCGGCCGCCCGCACCAAAATTGGACTCCCTGAACTGAAAACCACACTTAGTATGCTTAACACTATTGATTCCTAGAAAGGAAAAAATATCAGAGCCCTAAGTTCTGCAGTAGAACCGACTCCTCTGATAATAATTTGTCAAGACACGTCCCCCAGGGCCTGTGTCGTAACTACCCCAAGCCCGCCTTCCATAGGCCAGGGGCTGGCGACTAGCACCAAGGCGTAAATCCCGATAACTGGGAAGGCATTTCCTTTATAAAAGTAAACAAAACACCACAGAGTACAAGAGGAAGTAATATACTAAGTACAAAAGGAAGTGCTGAAAAGTAAATGGGCCAGAATACAAACCCAATTGAAAAGTACAGCTACAACTGAATGAAAGTACAACAGAAAATTCAATCAGATGGAAGAATGGTCACAGCTCCTGGGACATCCACCTTGGATCCTACCTGAAGGGTAGGTAGAGAGAGCGCAACTCCTGGATCGTCCACTATAGATCCTACCTGAAGGGTAGGTACAGATAGCGCAGCTCCTGGATCATCCATCATGGATCCTTCCTGAAGGGTAGGTACAGATAGCCTCCACAAAGCTCTCGCCTGTCAACCCCCTCCGAGAATCATCTCGTTGTGAAGTCCACCTCTGGATACTGACTCGTCGTGAGGCCAACCTACGGGTACCGTCCAGTCCTCGAACACTCAGCCTTTGTCAGTGCTGCCCATCGTCTGCAACCAACACAACGAGGTGCGGGCATAGCTCGTGTAGGGGTGATTATAACAATACTTATTAGGGACCCCAATACCCTCAAGGTCTCACTAAATCCAATAAGGATAACCACAATGAAGGATCTCAACAGATATCCATTACTTATGTATAAGACCATACTTATACCTAAGTTATCAAGTAACCAATCTCAATCATGAGGAAACACAAAGGTTATGAAATAAACGGATAATCACTACCCAGGTTTATTCCCATACATATACCTAATTTATCAAGTGACCCATCTCAATCATGAGGTAAACACAAAGGTTATAGACTCAGATCAAATCGGGATTTTCATTATCGAAACCGTAACTGGTGAAGAGCTCCGTCTCTGGAGAGTACAGTGATCCTGTCACGACTCCGAGGTACTGCTCACTAACCTAAGACTGCTGAGGTACTCCTCCTGTCGAGTACCGCGGGTTTGCCACCTCACAAAGTAGTGCTCCTCCGCCATGGGTCGGCCACCTCACACAGTAGTGCTCCCCCTAATAGCCTACAGAGGTACTCCTCCTGTCGAGTACCGTGGGTCTTCCACCTCACAAAGTAGTGCTCCTCCGCCATGGGTCTGCCACCTCACAAAGTAGTTCTCCCCACTGGGCTACGCAAGTCACTCCGAATCGAATCGGACAAGCAGTCATCGGGTCTCAGCTAGATAGACGGTCTCCGTACTCCGTACGCTCGTCTCCAGGAGGGTCTGCTCCCCAAGCTACAGGTCGATACTCCAAGTATATCAAAGTCCCACGAAGATGTATCTCAAAGGACCGCCTCGTCATAGGGTTCTCAATGCAGCAGACGATGCGTCAATCGGACGCCCGGTCTGTGAGTTATTATCCTTTTCGTCCCAGGGTCCCGGTTGGTTTCGTGTACGAACCAACCCGACCGTATCTCAACTGTACCCCGAACTCACATTGCGTATGCTCATAGGGACTGTTTCTCAATGTGATCACCAACGCCACTGACGGTTCGTCAAACAGTCATCCGGTCTGAAAGTTATCGTCTTTTTCGTTCGAGGGGCCCGGTTGGATTTCGGGTACAATCCAACCCGACCATAATCCAACTGCGTCCAAAGCTCGGGCGGATTAAGCCAAAAGGCCCATCTCACCAGGAGGAATCCAACAAATTTGAAGACATGTCAATCGGACGTCCGAAGCTCAAGTTATAGGCGTTTCCGCTCTGAGGGCCCAGTTGGTTTGGGGTTTGAACCAACCCGCCCGTAACCAAATTTCCCCCCTTTCTCGCCCCACGGACGCGGCATACTTACCACGTCCTCCTCCTCCGGATCCTGTTCGGCTGCGGGATCCGGCTGCCTGCCACCGCAGCTTCAGCCACGGAGGTTCATCCTGGCGGCGCGCCGGGTGCCGCCGCATCCTGGCGACCAGCCGGTGCCGGCCGCCGCCTTTGGCCGCCGGTGCGGCGCGCCGGCAGGGTCTTCCACGGACCACCAGACGCGCTCTGGTGGTCCGTTTTGCCTGCTGTCTTCGCCAGCAGTCCTCCCGGAACCTTCTTTTCACTGTGAAGTCTTTAAAACGCCTCTGCGGCCCGTTCCACCATCGCCCGTTGATCCGCATGCCAAATAAACGAACTGCGGAGTCTTCGATTCGCCTTTGCGGCCCTGACTCCGGTCGCGGTTTCGATCGCCCTCAACGGCGCGGCGCGACGGTGCCGCGCTTCTTCGCCCATTCTTCTTTTTTTCCACATGGTGTGATGGCACCACGTCACTTTCGTTCGAGCCGTAACGAGTATGACAGTAAAGGGGGAGGAGGGTCGACCGTTTTTGTGTGGTCCGACCTCCTCCCGTTATAATGATAGAAAGCGGCCAACAATTATCAACGATGTTCGTTAAATAAAACTTGAACGAAGATTAAACTCCTACCCGATGAAGTCGTCAAACAAAGGTCATCACGGGAAAAGGACATCGCAGAAAATGGCGTCGTGGAAGACGGCGTCGCGGACCGAGGCTTTGTAAGCGTCGTTGGCATCACGGAGAAGAGAATCGTCGGTGTCTCGGTACACGGAGTCGCATCGTCGATCTCCGAGGATTCAGCATTCTTCGTCATCCTTCGTCGGTGGCCGACGTTCTTTGTCGGCGACGGGGTGTTCCTCGCGTTCTTCAAGGAGGAAGATGAAGTTCAAGACTTGAGAAAACCCTCTCCAATCCTTCTCACACAACACAAACACCCTTAATGAAATAAGACTTGTCCTATTTAATTAACTCACACAAGCCACCAATCAATTCAAAATTCAAAATTGAATTCTCGAATTAATTATATTGAACAACTTAAACAGTTAATTAATTAAGAGAGTTGAATTTTCATTAAAGGGGGGTGCGGGTGTGTTACATAATTAATGGGGGGTTTGTGGAAGGTTAGAGAATTTGAATAGGTGGGGACTCATGTGGGCCCCACCTCACTAATATCCTACTAAGAGTTAGGATTTTAGTGGGTCCCACCACAACTCCCTCACATGGATGTTAAATCACAAAGATGTGAAATAAAAATTCTAACACAATTTTTATCTCATTTTAAACTTATTCCATTATTTTTAACAACTCTTCCCGAGAAAACACAACTCAAGAAAAGGTCTTCCTATGTAATTATTGGCACTGCGATTTCATCGGTGCCCTCAGATTTCAATTCCGAGCACCAGAGTAAAAGTTAGAAAAACCCGCTCGTTCGTTCACTGAACGTACCCGAGCCTAACTTTGGAAATTGATTCCCGGCACACCGGTCCTCAGAATCAGGCGCCATCAAGAACTGTGTACTCGTAAAATTCCAAAGAAATTAAGAAAAAAATTTCCTTGAAATTTCCGGGTCTTTACAACCTGTTCTATTTTTTAAGAAGAATGATGGATCAATGAGAATCTGCATTGATTATCGAGAACTTAACAAGATCACTATCAAGAACAAATATCCTCTCCCACACATTGATGACTTATTTGACCAACTACGCGGAGCTCAATACTTTTCCAATATTGATCTTAGTTCAGGGTATCATCAATTAAGGTTCAAAAGGGAGGATATACCAAAGACGGCTTTCCGTACAAGGTATGGACACTATGAATTTATATTGATGCCATTTGGTCTTACTAATTCCCCTGCTATCTTCATGGATCTGATGAATAGATTCTTTAGAGACTATCTTGATAAGTTTATGGTAGTCTTTATTGATGATATTCTTGTCTATTCAAAGAGCAAGAAAGAACATCAAGATCACTTGATAATTGTATTGAAGAACCTAATAAAGGGGAATCTTTATGAAAAATTTACCAAGTGTGTATTTTGGTTTCAAAAAGTTTCATTTTTGGGTCACATAATCTCAAAAGAGGGGATATCTGTGGATCCAGCAAAAACAAAGGTTATCAAAAGATGGCCGAGGCCAACAACAGTAACTGAGATCTAGAGTTTTCTTGGTTTGGCTGGATATTATCAACGTTTTGTGAAATATTTTTGAGGATTATCTAATCCACTCACTAGGTTGACTCGAAAAGGAGTTAAGTTCGTGTGGAAGGAGGAATGTGAAGAGAATTTCAAGGATTAGAAAAGAAGGTTATTAAGTGCACCTGTACTCACACTTCCTTATAGTGGAGAAAGGTTTGTGATCTACAGTGATGCATCCAAGAAGGGATTGGGGTGTGTTCTCATGAAAAACGATATGGTGATTGCTTATGCATCACGACAGTTGAAAATCCATGAGCAAAATTACCTAACTCGTGATTTGGAGTTAGCTGCGGTAATATTTTCATTAAAGATTTTGAGGCAATATCTTTATAGTAAAAGGTGTGATATTTATACTGACCATAAAAGTTTAGAGTATATTTTCACACAAAAGGAGCTGGATATGCTCCAAAGAAGGTGGTTGGATCTGATTAAGGATTACGACTGCTAAATTCATTATCACCCTGGGAAAGCAAACAAGGTGGTAGATGCATTAAGTCGACAAGACCATGCTAGCTTATCCACGATGAGGATCACAAAAGATCCAATATTTATGGATTTATAAAGGATGGATCTTGGAATTATAATGGAAGGGGAAAATCTTATCTTTCTCAAATGAATGTTCAACCATCTAGACATGTGATGATTAAAGAGTCACATAAAGAAGATGTAGAGTTATAAAAAAAGGTGAGAAATGTTCCTGAATTCAACCTTGATTGTGATGGGATAATAAGGTTCAGGAATCGGGTTTTTGTTCCTCCCATCCCAGAATTAAAAGAGCTACTGGATGAGGCTCATAGTTCTTCATTCTCTATTCATCCTGGAAGCATGAAGATGTATAGGGATATGAAAGAGTACTTCTAGTGGGATGGCATGAATGGAGATGTTGCTGAATATGTCTCTCGATGCATGGTTTGTTATGAAGTTAAAGCTGAGAGACAGAAGTCTAAGGGGATGTTACAACCATTAACCATACCCGGGTGAAAATGGGAAAACATCACTATGGACTTTGTCACCGGACTTCCTAAAACATCCAAATGCAATAATGCTATCTGGGTCATAGTTGACCGTCTTACAAAGTCAGCACACTTCATTGCTATTAGAGAAGATTTCTCTATGGATAAGCTTGCTAGGATATATGTAAAGGAAGTGGTAAGATTGCATGGAGTACTACTTTCCATTATATATGATCGGGATATGAGGTTTACCTCAAATTTCTGGTGAATTCTTCATCATAATATGGATACAGAGTTGAGTTTCAGCATTGCTTATCATCCTTAGATAGATGGTCAGTCTGAGAGAACAATTCAAACTCTAGTAGATATGTTAATAGCTTGCTCTATGGATTTCAAAGGTGGTTGGGATCAACACCTACCTTTGGTGGAATTTTTTTATAATAATATCTTTCACTTCCGTATTCAAATGGCTCATTATGAAGCTCTCTATGGAAAGAAATGCAGGACTCCAACTTGCTGGGATGAAGTTGGGGAAAGAAAGCTATTAGGACCTGATCTTGTTGATGAGATGGCAGAAAATGTCTAATCTATTCAACAACACATAAGAGAAGCTCATATTCGAAAAAAGGTTATGTCGAAAACCGAAGAAAAGTCCTAGAGTTTGAAGTGGGTGATAAAGTGTTCTTAATAATATCTCCTTGGAAGAGAGTAATGAGATTTGGAAAGAAGGGAAAGATGAGCCCTATGTATATCAGTCCTTTCGAAATACTGGATCGTGTTGGGAAGGTAGCTTACCAATTGGCGCTTCCACCGAATCTCTCTCAAGTTCACGATGTGTTCCATGTATCTCTCCTGATAAAGTACATAACCGATCCTTCACATGTACTCAGCTCAGAAGTTGTACCGCTGGAGCAATATCTTTCTTATGAAGAACAACAGATAGAAATTCTCGATCGTAGCAAAAAGTTCCTACAGAACAAGACCACTCGCTTGGTGAAAGTTTTATGGAGGAACCACCAATTAGAAAGAAGCTACATGGGAGCTTGAGGATATAATGAGGGAGAGGTATCCTCATCTGTTTGTTACAAAGTGATGAATTTCGAGGGCGAAATTCATTTTAAGGGGGGTAGAATGTGACAATCGAGATTTTTATGAGAAATATTTTGTTTTTATGTTATATACATCATCAAAGTAATCTTTCACTACACACAACACTATCTTGTCTTGCTTTACACGCAATCATGACCTTCCTCGATAGCTTGCGTTGTATGCAATACCGAGTTTCACTAAACAATGACATGCTATTAAAATATTATTAAAACTAGCCGTTATGAATAGTAATACCCACTTTTTGGAATTTTTTAAATTTCAACATTCAAAATGGACTTCATTTTTGGATTCGGAATATCGAAATTAGCCTAGGGTGAAATTTTGGTATTTTTCTGAAAACTTTCAATTTTTTATGAATAGTGAAAACATTGGGTTACTATTTAAAAACCAACTTTTTATTTAAATAATTATTTATTTTATTTAAATTTATTTTAGGTCAAAATTGACACATAATACCTATATAAGTTCAAAGTAATTCATTGGAGTCATTTTATAATAATTTTAGATATATAAAATTTTTATTGAACTTTTCACCGTCTTTTACCCACATCTTAAGAGAATTTGAAAATTTAAATAAAACTTAATTTTACCGCTTCTGTGAGTGGAATTTCGAAAATCTGAGAGACACGGTTAATATCAGGGACTAAAATGTGGTTCAATGAGATGAAAATAATTTTTGGTTAATAGTAACTTTTTACTTTTTTTTACCATAGTTAAAAGTAAATAGGGTTATTAAGCGTAAAAATGATATTATTCTTACCATAACACATGTCCTAATTCTATTGGATAAATTTAATTCAAACAAAAACAAACTTAGGGATAAAATATGACCATTTAGGCCCACTTGGATTAGATTAGGACATTTAATATTATTTTATTTAAAGAATAGTTAAAATCAAAGTTTAATAACTAAAACATTTTTAATATAGGGTTATAAATAAGATAAATTTGACTATAAATATTCATTAGAAATAAAAAATGATTTCCTACATAATGGTATTTTATTTTTAATTTTTATACATTAAATAATTTAATTTATTTATGACACAATGATGATGCAGCAATTATATTATTAGTGAAATATTAACGTAATAGATGTTATAAATACCCAAATAAATGTAATTTGAGACTTTTTATGAATTAAAATAATTTTCTAGGTTAATATGACATGTTAGTATTGATTTAATTAACTTTTTTTCGAACTAATCATTCTGTTATGATTTTCACAAAAATCAATTACCAAATAGTGTCAAAATTGACATAAAATAGTTTTTAAAACAAATATTATATTATTAATTGTTATTTTATTCCTAAAAATATAAGGCTCAGCCAAATGACTTATATAAGGTTATATATATTAATAATAAACAACTTGGGGTTTTTTGGCTTGTTATAGTAAGTTTATTAACCTTATAGTGTAAGAAAATAAGAAGACACAGTAAAAGTTAAATTATCTAACTTAAAGTTAAATCTAAATGATAAGGTTAAAATAGAAACCTAAACATGTCTAAATTATATTGAATGAGAGGATTTAAACCCATACCCACCTTATCTTTGAAATAAATCAATTTGGAGCTATTAAAAACCAAATATGACTTTATAATAAAATAATGTTTTTAGTTTTTCCTAAGGTGCCCCTCTCCTCCCTTATAAAAGGGCACCTCCTTCCTCTCTTCCTCACACCACTTTGAGCCTTCAAGCTCGACCAAACCCTGCCAAATTCTCTTCTCAACTTCCCTAGAAATATCCTAGAGGTCCTGCTCTTCTTCAAATACCAATTTTAGTGCCCTAAGAGGAGGTCTCAAAGAGGCTCTTCAAAGAAGAGGAGGTTCAGACACTTACGAAGAAAATCAGACCTAAGGTAAGGGAAAATATCATAATCTCATTTTTATCTGATATTGTTTATACTTAAGAATTTACTAGGGAATATTTATCATCCACATCCATGTTTCTTCAATATGTAATATTATTTATATCCTCCTATAATTTTTTAAATCCAATTTTACCCTTTGGTGAGTTTTTAGTAAAAGATACGAAAGGAATCTTTTGTCGTTTTTCGTACGAGGTACTTTTTGACTTTTCTGGCCAAAGTATGAGAAGAATGTAATTTTTTAACTTATACAACATGAATGAATTTTTAGAAAATTATTTCCATGAATATTCCTTTACATGTTTTCATGTTTATTTTTAATCAACTTCTTTTAGTTTAAAATTTTATGACATGTTAAGAAAGGAAAAATGTTTTTGAAGTAGAAAGGATATTTTCCTCAAGAATGGAGTTCAAGCATTTTATAAAAATTATTTTCTATCTAATATAATATAGGGTTCTGTTTCTATCCCTATTTTTAAATTGATTTGATTATGTTATGATGGAATTCTTTTTATGATGTCCTTTTATCTTATATGGATTATGTTATGATGGCATGATGTTTAAGAATCCCATTTTTATTACATGGGTTATGCTATGATGTATGATTTATGATCTTGTGGAACACATAAGAATGGTATCATTATGATATGAGTGGGACCTAAATATACCTCCAATTCATTGGGTAAAGATTTATATCTCATGAGATAGACATGGCTGGAACAACATGTTAAACCGGTTCAGTGAAATAGGACTGAAACGAGGAGTGAACTCGGTTCAGAAATGGACTTTGTCTGCTAAGATAGTCTTGGCAATGAGTCTTGACTACTAAGAAATGATTTTCTATGATTATGTGTGTATTATACAAAGATTCATGTTTTTAGTTATGATTATTGGGATTTCATTTCACTTCTATGATTTATCCCATGTTATGATCTCCTTTCCAGGATAATATTTTCAAAATGTTATGTTCTTATGAATATGATATGTTTGATATTTCTTTTGTTTACCCTTAATGAGAATTTGAGCTCACCCTTTTGTATGTTTTCTTTCCCCCAGGTCAGGAAGAAGGATATTAAGTCGGATATGCCAAAAAGGGACTCTAGATATGATGAAATAAATGGGAGACAACGTAGATAATTTATGAACCAGTTGTTTATGTTTCCGAGTTTCTAAAAGAACTATACCTATACGGTCCTTTCATGGTTTTTTTATATGTTGTAATAAGTATGCTTCAATTTTGAAGTAATAAACATGTATGTAAAGTATGGGTCATTATATATATGGACAATATTTTTCAATAATTACTCATAAAATAAAATTTTGAAAAGTGTTCGGGTAATTTTAAAATCCTTATCATATTATTTTAACCCTTAATTATTCAATTTACTCTCAACCATAGTAATAAAAATTACTACGTTTACAATTCATATTGTCAAAAAATAAAAGGGGAATATTTAATAAATTTATAACATCTAATTAAAAATAAGGAATCTATTTTTTAAAATTAAAAACACATAAGTGGTAGAATCTATTTTAAATTAAAGCGAGAAAATTTATCGAAAACCAGTTTTTCAAAAAACACAATTTTTTAAATATACAATGTTTCAATAATAAATTCATGTATAAATCCCATTAAAAAACCATAATTGGATTAAATTAAATTAAATTTAGATAATTAAAATTTAAAACTAATATAAAACATAATTTTACCTTATAAATAAAATATAGTTTTTGAAATGTTACCATTCTTTTCCATTATTCATTTAAAAATTAATATTTTCAGAAAATTCTCAAGAATTAATTTTAAGATAATTTTGATATGTTAAAAAATGGAAATTAATTTTATCAAATTAATTTTTTAAAATATATAAAAATAAATAATAATATTCTTTCATGAAAAGTACGAAAACCAATTTTTAAAGAAAATGTATTTATGAAGATTAAAATTACGTTTTTATATTATTATTTTATAATAATTTACAAATAAATTAATATTTATTTTGACGATTTTGTTTATTTAAAAAATTAGTTTTTCCTATTCATACCCACTAATTTATTATCTAGGTTATAATGGTCATATTTAAATAATAATATTTAATTGTTCATTTATGCTCGATGTGGCATATCTTGTATGACAATGAACATTATGTTTCCTTCTTAAAATCACTTGTAATGGCCCCAACAATGACTGATTAAAGAGTTTTCCAAATACTCGAGTCCATCAAAGGGTTCCACCCAAACAGTGGCACCGGTGACAGTTATACACCGAAATGGTGGCACCGCTTACAAAGTTCCACTGAACCAGCGACACCATGACGATGAAACCATGACGATGGCACCGTAGCGGTCACACACCGAAACAGTGGCACCACTAACGGTGGCAGTGTGATTGTGGCACCGATGACGATGAAACCGTGACGGTGGCACCATAACGGTCACACTATCACGGCCGCACACCAAAACGGTGGCACCACTTAAGGTGGCACCATGACCGTGGCACCACTTACCGTGTCTCACCAAACGGTGTCCCAAAATTGTTTCTATTTCAAGTTCCACTCCCGCAACATATCTTTTGATGTAAAAGTGTTTTAATACCCCTTTCGAAGCCATTAAAATCCCATAAATGATATCTAAAATCCCCCAATATCCAGGAGACCCTTGACCTACCAAAACGTGTGGATTTTTCTTCTGTGTCACACCTTTTTTCCCGTACATTCCAGTTCCACCCCAGTTACGCATTATCCTCTAATTAATGGAAACCCTTTAACTCACTGCCAACATGGACACAACTTCGATGATAATTATTAAATGAAAATTAATTCCATCGTGCGTAACCACCCCACTGCGTGGAGAAATCACAATCCAAATTTAAAGACGTTCAAGATTTCATAACCCATGACTCCAGGATCCCACCTTTTATCGCATGAGATTATTTATTCTTCTTGGCTAGTTCTCTTTCTTTTCCTTGGTGCATTTTGAGTCCCCCTTTTCGAGGATAGTGGTGAACCTGTTCTAGTGCCTTTCCTACTAATTCTTGGAATTCTCAGAGTTCCTCTCATGCAAGTTGCGCATCCCCAGTTCTTGGGGCGTGGAGAAAAACTTCAATCATTGATCATACAGGTAGAGTTATTCCTTTATCTATCTTTACTGTGTGTCATGCGGGGTGGGTATGATAATGTTTCTACACGGATGGATGAAACCATACCTTGATGAAGATAAATATGTACTTTTAAAGAATTAATGGGTGTGTTTGACGATGCTGATGTACTCTTTTATACTTGCTTATATTTTGGTAATTTTATGAGCTTATACCCACTAAAAATCGTGTCCATTGGTGTTCCTTTATTTCACACTAATAAACCACTATTTTCTAGATAATTCTATTATTGGATGGCCGTAACATGGATATTGGTTAATCACATAAATTCGGTTGATTAAATGGATGTCCAGTGAACAAGAATCCTTGTGTGATCCCCCTGGTTAACCAAATATAAAGAAAGAGCTTATTAAATGGGGTGTTTAAATCTAAAAAATCCCTTAATCTGTCTTTGTAACATGTGTGATTGTTCTGTTAGGGTGACGTAGATAGGGGTGGTATCCCATATTGTGGTACAATTGTAAGTTTGTGGATATGAGGTCATCAGGGGACGATTGTTGGGGCTTTGTTTGGTCCGAGTACTCCTAGGAATATCACATATCCCTTTTGTTTTTGTGACTTTACAAGAGAACCAGGTGTGAATGCTTAATTTGGTGCTTGGATGTTTCTTTTCTTTCTGTGGTTTTGGATATGCCTGTTATTTTCCCAGTAGTGAAGAATTATTTAAACGGAAGCACTTTAATGTGATAACAAGAATGGGATAAATGGGGGATTGTTTTTTGAGAATGAGTTGTGACTTGGTTGTGGCTGTTATGCTTCTTATGAATGAATAGTAACAAGGGTGTTTGGGTATGGGCTAGTTTTGGAACCCCTAGATTGGGATGAGAGATTGTTTACCTATATGTATAATTTAGTTCTTCGGTTTCTTATTCATGCCCCACCAAAGTTGAGCACTTCAAGATGAACTCCCCCATTTCATGGGGGGAGGGTGTGTTTCCCAACACTCCTATGAGTGCCCGGTTATTAGATCCTTTTCTGCTCCCTTTCCCGAGTAGACAAAGAATGTTAGGGTAGGCTGTGATGGCTTGAGGTCCATTATAGCCCTAGATTCTTTGGGTAGGGTAGTTGTGGTGGTTTTCCCAGGTGTTTGCTGGTAGGTTGTTACCCAAGTTTCTTCAGGACAAGGCCCAGGTGTCTTCGAACATAGCTGTTGTTGTTGAGGCCCAGGTGTCTTTATGAGTGGCAGTAGTTGTTCTGGCCTAGGTTTCTTTGAGTGTGGAATTAGTTGTTCTAGCCCAGGAATCATTAGGCGTGGCAGTAGCTGTTCTAGCCCAGGTGTCTGCGGGCGGGATCTGTGGTTGTGGTTTCCCATGTGTGTGTGGGTGGGGGATAGCAGTGGGACCGTGGTGAAAATGGTGGGGGATGGCAGTGGTACCACGGTGACAATGGTAGTGGGACCACGGTGAGAATGTTCCTTGGTGAGGATTGGGTGTATAGTTTCATTACTAGGTTCTTTAGTTATATCCTTTTTCACGGGGCATTAGAATTCCTCCCCACCTGTGCACAAGAGCTTTTGGTTTTCCCTACTCAGTACACTTGTATACTCATCCTACATATATAAAATTTCTTTTAGGTCTCCAGGAGGAATTTGAGGACTGTACTGGACCATACTAGTTTGGACGTTGGGATCGTTGACATTTCTACTTTTCTTTTTTCTTTTGGTACTTTCCTTTAGAGTTTTCTTGTATTTTCGTATAACTTATTATAGGAACATGAATATGGGAATGGTTTTTTTGGATTTAATTTTATTTTTAATTTTGGTGTTGTTTGGGATTACATATCTTATATCCTGATGCTAATAAATAAAAAGGGTAATGCCTTCCATTTTGCATGTGATTCTATACCCTTGGTTCTAGTCACCACTATGGGACCTATTAAAGGCAGGTCTTAGGGGTAATTATCTATCCTTCAACTTGAAGAAGGAAGGGTCTGGAAATCTACTATCCCTTCCCTCATCTTGGTGAAGGTTGGTCATGCTAGAATGGTATCAAAGGTGATGTTGAGAGATAGGATGAATTTTCTAGTTAGGTACAGTGAGTATTTCATGGGATATTAGGGCAACAATGTTAGGAAATATTCGCACGTGAAATAGGCCAGGGAGGACAAGCTATGAAATTGGATTTTAGGGCCCCCATGATCCAATGCATGGACTCTGGACCTACGAACGACCAAGTGAGGCTACAATGATTTCACGGTAGATTCCCTAGGAAAGGTACATGAATCATAATGAATTTTTTTCTTGTGTGTCTTGGGTAGTTTGGGTATCTAAAATAAATAAAATTCTTAATAAAAATTTTAAAAAAATCTTGTACACTACTCAGACTTAGGCATTTCTTCTTTACTTTGCAGTTATGGCACCTAGATGATAACCATGAGTAGTGCGGGCGATCAAGGTCCAGGAGGATGATTTAGTGTATTAGTAGTGGGATGGTCGAGAGGAGGAGGATTACCGGTGGCAGAAGACACTGCATGCCTTTCAATGACTGACCCTCGGGAAGTATGGGGGTAGCATCTCAGACATGGAGACAAGGAGATCACTCAATGATTTGGTGATAACTTTCAGTTTGATTTGGGCTCCAGTGGAGTACTGGGTTCCTCTGTCTATAAGCTAGATGTGGGGAGCAGCACATCAGTGGTGGATGCTCTATCTTGGGGAGAAGAGGGAGGTTGAAGTTTCATGGGCTGACTTAGAGAGGGAGTTCCGGGCAGAATTCTTCTCTTCCATGATGAAGTATGAGAAGAGGAAGGAGATACTCTCCCTTCAGTAGGGGAGTATGTTAGTGAGGGAGCTATGGATCAAGTTCAAGGATCTCCTTCACTTTTCTCCAGACCTCTTTCCGGATGAGGAGTGTTGGGCAAGACGTTTAGAGGAGGAACTCCGACCTTATCTTCAGTATGCTGTTACTCCCTTCACTCTACCGGCATACCTGGAGGTCTATAGTAAGGAAAAAGTGGTGGAGATGATGCATGTGTTGAGAGGTGTGATGCGAGAGGGGATCCAGTTGGGCACATCAAAGGGGAAAGCTGTTAGCAGTAGGCCTCTAGCGTGAGGGAATTCCAAGTTTCAGTTAGTGGGAAGCAGGCCCCAACAATTCCAGTTTTGATCTCCCAGTCCTCACCCCTTATTTGCAGGCCCCTGACCGAGATACTTCATTTTCAGCAGCTGTGGGAACCTTCAAAATCAGTGCTCGAACTGAGTGCAGTATAGTGGGGTGGGCATGTTCATCTCCTACCTCAGTCGCAGTAGTTTCCAGCCAGGCCCTTTCAAAAATAGTAGCAGGGACAGTGAGCTCCCACTCCTCCAAGAGTAGATGTTGTAGGAGGAGGCTGACCTCTGGGATCTTCTCAGGGACCTCAACTAGGGTTTGTTTGGGGAGGAAGCCGATAGATGAGGCGCAGAGGAGCTGGGCGTGGTAAGTTTCACACCATGAAGGCAGCTGTTCCAGCGGGGGTAGAGGTTATCTGAGGTACGATCATCTTGTTTAGTACTCTTGCGTGTTCATTGTTTGATTCAAGAGATTGAAACTCCTTTTATGAACCCAGTGTAGCCCATACCTTAGGTCTCGACGTAGAGAGACTTTCCATGCCCCTAGTTTTGAGAAACCTAGTCAGAGGTCAGACCAACTTGTCTCATGTTTTTCGGGGATGTAGACTGATGTTGGGACCACATCAACCTAGTGGGGACCTTATTTTTTTACAGACGCAGTCGTATAATATCATTATAGGCATCGACTAGATGTTCTTTGTGTGTTCCATTGTCGACTACTTATGAATAAGGCTCATGTTTCTGTATATGGACAAACAACGTGTGACATTCCTCGGTGATCAGGGTTTCCAGGAGGGCAGTCGACAAGTGGAGACCCTTCTTTCCTTGTGCGTCGAGGTGTCAGTGGAGTCAGAAGACTTAGAGATGGTGGAAGTCCCAGGGATCATCAATGAATTCGTGGAAGTCTTTCGTAAATAGGTGGTGACTCGACCCCCTCGACGTGATATTGAGTTTAGGATAGACTTACAACCAGGTGCCCATCCGATTTTGATGGCTCCCTATCGGATGGCGCCTTCTAAGTTGTGAGAGTTACAGATTCATATTGATGACATGATGAAGAAGGGTTTTGTTTTCCCAAGCACATCACCATCAGGTGCTCCAATCTTGTTCGTGAAGAAGGAAGATGGTGTTATCAAGAAGTGAATAGACTACCAGAAACTGAATCAGGTAATGGTCAAGAACCGTTACCCTATCTGTAGGATAGATGACTTTTTGATCAGTTGAAGGAGGTAGGATGGTTCTCCAAGATCAACTTGCAGTCAGGATTTCACCAATTGATGGGGAAGTAGGGTGATATATCTAAGATTGCCTTTAGGTGTAGATATTGGCACTTTGGGTTTGTAGTCATGCCATTCGGAATTACAAACGCACCATCCGTGTTCATGGGACTCATGAACTCCTTCTTCCTGGAATATCTAGACTGGTTCGTAGTCATGCTTATTGATGACATCCTTATCTACTCATGATCAGAGGTGGATCACACTGAGCATATGAGGATGGTTTTAGAGGTCCTCTGACAACACTAGCTCTATAGAATGTTGTCCAAGTGCAAGTTATGGACACGAGAGGTGCACTTTCTTGGAAACATGGTGTCCTAACAGTGGATAACAGTGCACCCATCAAAGGTAGAGGTAGTTGTTTCTTTGGAATCACCCTAGAACATGAGAAAGGTTTATAGTTTCATGGGTTTATCCAGTTACTACTGGAGATTCATGCCCAGATTTTCTCGAGTTTCATCACCATTGATAGCATTGACCAAGAAATACTAGGCTTTTATATGGAGTGAGTAGTGTTAGGAATCCTTTAGTTATCTGTTAGGGAAGTTGGTTAGTGCCCTAGTACTGAGGTTACTAGAAGGATGGGTGATGTTTGACATGTTCTATGATGCTTCAGGCCATGGCTTGGGGTGTGTGTTGATGTAACAAAAGGTGGTGATATCTTATGGGTCTTGGAAGTTACGTCCCCTTGAGCATACTATTCCACCCACGATCTGGAACTTGTAGCGATTGTGTTCACACTAAAGTTGTGGCGGCATTACCACATTGGGGTGCTCTTTTTGTTCTTCACGGATCACAAAATATTGAGGTAAATCTTCTCCTAGAGGGACTTGAACATGCAGAAGCAGAGGTGGATGGAGTTTCTTCAGGACTGTGACTTTGAAATCTCTTACACTAAAGGTATGTGTAATGTGGTGGCCGATACCTTGAGTAGGAAGTTGTAGAAGGATGTGGTTTGAGAGTCGGAAGATGCTTGGAAGGCGATAGAGGAGTTATCTGCCCTACAACTGGATGCAAGGGTGGAGGATGGCCAATGATTTCTATTCTAGATGACAGAGAAATCCTCTTTGTTTTATAAGGTGGAGGAGTCTTAGTGGGGGGCTTAGTGGATGATGTGATGCACGATCGTGTTAGCCAAGGTGATTCTCTAGACGGATGGTCGAAACATGGTAAGAATAAGATTTTGTTTCATGGAAATTTGTTTGTCCCTGTGGGAATGCACATGATAGTTCTTGGTGGGTTCCAAAACTCACCCCTAGCGGTATACCTGGGAGTTTCCAAGATATACCGGGGCATGAAGGGTTAGTTTTGGTGGCCCGGGGTGAAGCGGGCAGTGCATATTTTGTGGCAAAGTGGCTCTTGTGTTAGTAGGTGAAGGCTGATAAACATGTCCATGGAGTCTATTATAACCTTTAGATGTCCCCGAGTGGAAGTGGGATGAAATCTCAATAGATTTCTTCACAGGACTACCCAGGGTTCAAGGAGGCTGCGATGCTATCTGGGTAGTGGTAGAATGACCGAAGGAATTAGCTTACTTCTTGGAAATCAAGGAGTTGAGTGAAGTGTATTCCTTAACACAGAAGTACATGGACGAGGTGGAGTGGTTTCAGGGAGTTTTGAGGCTCATAGTCTCAGATCGGGATACCTGGTTTACCTAAAGGGTCTGGAAAGGTTTGCAACATGCTATTGGCACCCAGCTATGCCTCAGCACTGATTTCCACCCCTAAAAAATATGGGAAGACAGAGCGCACCATCCAGACATTGGAGGATATGCAAGAATAATGTGTTTTGGACTTTGGAGGATCGTTGGTATGACAATTTCCTCTCGTAGAGTTTGCCTACAATACTAGCTATCACTCTACCATTGTCATGGCTCTATTCAAATCCTTGTATGAGAGGCCGTGTCACTCACCTATGTGCTGGAAAGAGGTTGGGGAAGCAGGTTTTCTTGGCCCAGAGGTGGTGTAGAGCATGACAGAGAAGGTTCATCTTATCTGAGAGAGGATTAAGGAGGCTCAGGACCAGCATATGTCATATGCTGATCATAGGAGGAGAGCCTTAGAGTTTGAGGTCGGGGACCACATGTTCTTTAAGGTCTCCCCTCAGTAAGGGAAACAAAGGTTCGATAAGGGGAGTAAGCTTTCTCCTAGGTTAGTCGGTCCCTTCAAGGTGTTGTGGTGGTTCGACGAACTGTCTTATTAGCTGGCGCTACCACCACCGCTACTATGGGTGCACAACGTTATCCATGTGTCTTAGATCTGTCAGTATCTACAAGATGATTTTCACATCCTCAAATGGGGGGAGATGGATATAGGGGACGATGCGACATTTGAAGAGCGAGCAATTAGGATTGAGGATTGTGAGTAGGATGTTCTCCATAGATTAACTGTTCCCTCAGTTCATCTTTTATGGAGGCATGGGGGGCTCATGGAGAGTACCTGGGAATAGGAGGCATAGATGCGCTCTTAGTACCCAGAGTTGTTTTGAGTTTTTTCTGTTTGGTTCTGTACTTGTTTGTGATGTGGTGTTTGACCATATTAACTATGAAATGGACTATTTTCCTTGTTCTCTAGATGTGTGTGAAGAGTACTGACTATGGGGAGTGGGGAAACTGATCCCTAATCAAGACACATTAAAGTGGATTCGGTTTAACCAATGCAGGTGAGTCAGTACCACCCAAGGCGAATAGTATATTGATATGGAAGAAGGGACTCCCGAATCCATATGTCTATATGGTATGACCTTTACATGTCTGTGTGGTTACTTGAGGGAGAGTTGTTACTAGATTTCGAGGAGGTTTTCTTTAGAGAGGTATCTTTCGAGGTGGTTGTTCGGACCCATCTCTTTTCTTCGGCTCTAGTTTTGATTCTCGAGGGTGAGAATATATTGAGAGGTATCTGATGTAATGGCCTGGGAAATGACCCATTAAAGAGTTTTCCAAAAACTTGGTTCCATCAAACGGTTCCACCTAAAAAGTGGCTTTTTTCACAGTTTCACACCGAAACGGTGGCACCACTTACGGTGTTCCAACAAACCGGAGGCACCGGGACGGTGGCGCCGCTTACGGTGTTCCACCAAACCGGTGGCACCGTAGCGGTCACACACCGAAATGGTGGATCCGTGATGGTGGAACCATGAGGGTGACACCATTACAGTGGCACCATAATGGTCGCACACTAAAATAGTGGCACCACTTATGGTGGCACCGTGACTATGGCACCACTTATGGTGTCTCACCAAATGGTGTCCCACCCTTGTTTCTTTTTCCAGTTCCACTCCTGCAACGTATCTTTTGACATAAAAGTGTTTCAATACCCCTTTCAGATCTATTAAAATCCCATAAATGATATCTAAAATCACCCAAGATATGGGGGAACCTTGACTTACCAAAACATGTGGCTTTTTCCTCAATGTCACACCCTTTTTCTCATACTTTTTAGTTCCTCCCCAGTTACACGTTATCCTCTGATTAAAGGAAAACCTTTAACTCCCAGCCATTATGGCCACCAATCCGATGAGAATTATTAAATGAAAATTAATTACATCTTTTCTAACCACCCAAATGCGTGGAGAAACCACAATATTGTCTTTACATCCATTCAAGATTTTATATCCCGTAACCCCAGGATCTCACATTTTATCGCATTGGATTATTTCTTCTTCTTGTCTAGTCCCATTTCATTTCCATGATGTGTTTGGAGTCCGCCTTCCCAAGGATAGTGGTGCACCTATTATGGAGGCTTTCCGGCTCACTCATGGAGTCCTCAGAGTTCCTCCCCTACAAGTCACGCATCCTCAGTTCTTGGTTCATGGAGATAAACTTTGATAGTTGATCATCCAGGCAGGGTTCTTCCTTCCTCTATCTTTTCTGTGTATCATGAGGGGTGGTTATGATAATTTTACTATGGGGATGGATGAAACATCACCTTAATGAATACAATAAATAGACTTTTAAAGAATGAAGGGGTGTTTTTGATGATGCTACAGTAATATTTTATCCTTGATTATATGGTTTAAATTTTATGGGCTTATGCCCATGGAATATCGTAGCCTTTGGTGTCCCTTTCTTGCACACAGATAAACCTCTTCTTTCTGGATAATTCTATGATTAGATGGATGTAACATGGAAATTGGTTAATAATGTAAAATCGATTGATTAAATGGATGTCCAGTGAAAAAGAATCCTTGTGTGATCATCCCGATTGACCAAACTGAAAGAAGGTTCTTATTGAATGGTGTGTTTGAATCTGAAAACTCCATTACTCTGTCTTGGTAACAAGTGTGATTGTTTTAGTGTGGTGACATGGATGGGGGTGAAATCTCCTGTTGTGGTGCAGTTGTTGGTTTTTGGATCTAAGGCTATGAGGGTCCAAATATTGGGGCTTGGTTTGGTCCCAGTACTTCTAGGGATCTCACAGATCCCTTTTTTTGTGACTTTACAAGATAATCATGTGTGAATGCTTAATCTGCTACTTTTCTATTTTTCCTTCCTTGGCTTGTGGATATGTCTGTTAGTTTCCCAGTAGTGAAGAATTAATTAAATGTAACCATTTAAATGTGATAACAAGAATGGGTTCAATGGGGAATTGTTTTTGCAGGAATGATTTGTGACTTGGTTGTGGCTGTTGTACTTCTTATGAATGAATAATAATGAGGGTGTTTGTGTATGGTTTGGTTTTGGAACCCCATAGGTTGGGATGAGATCTTGTTTACATATATGTATAATTTAGTTCTTATGTTTCTTATTTGTTCCCCACACAAGTTGAGAACCTCGTTCCAAACACCCCTATTTTATGGGGGCATGGTGTTTTTCCCAACACTCTTATGAGTGGCTGGTTATTAGCTCTTTTTATGCTCCCTTTCCCAAGTAGCCCGAGACTCTTTAGGCAGGCTGTGATGGTCTATGGTCTATTATAGACCAAGATTATTCGTGCATGGTAGTTGTGGTGGGTTTCCCAGGTGTGTGCTGTCTTGTTGTTTCCCAAGGGTCATTTGGATGAGGCCTAGGTGTCTTCGGGTGCGACAGTAGTTGTTGAGGCCCAGGTGTCTTCAGGCATGGCAGTAGTTGTTTTGGCCCAGGTGTCTTCGGGTGTGGCAGTAGTTTTTCTGGCCCCGGTGTCTATGATCAAGATGTGGGGTTGTGGTTTCCCAGGTGTGTGTGGGTTGGGGATGGCAGTGGGACCATAGTGATAATGGTAGGGAGGTCTGACACATAAGATGTCTTCAATAACCAGTGGAAAATTAATTCGGGGTACCCAAACATCATTGTATTATTATTGTTACTTTACATGACGTGCATAATTTGGAGAGTGTGCCTTGGTAAGGTTTGGGTAGATAGTTTCCCTACTAGGTTCTTTGGTTATCTCACGAGGCATTAGAATGCCTCCCCACTTATGAATGAGAACTTTTGGTTTTCCCTACTGAGTATACCTGTATACTCACCCTACATATATAAAATTTCTTTCAGGTTTCTAGGAGGACTTTGAAGATCATGCTGGACCCTACTAGTTCGAATGTTGGGATTGTTGACATTGCTTATTTTCTTTTCTTTTGGTACTTTCCTTTGGAGTTTTCTTGTATTTATGTAGCACTTATTATTGGAACATGCATATGGGAATGAATTGTTTTGTCTTTACTTTTAATTTTTCTTTGGGGAATTTTGGGATTTACTATCTTATCTCTCGATCATACTAACTAAAAAAGGTAATGCCTTCCATTTTATGTGTGCTTCTGTACCCTTGGTGCTAGTCTCCACTCCGAGACATATTGAAGGTGGGTCTCAAGGGTCATTATCTCTCCTTCAAATTAAATAAGGAAGGGTTTGGAAATCTGTTATCCCTTCCCTCATCTTGGTGAAGACGATTCGTGAAATCCTTGGATGTTATAATAATAATTATAAATAATATGGAGGGGAACTATATTTAACCTTTTTATCTCTTTAAGATAGAGTCTAAAAAGATGATCCAAATTTATAATATTTCAAATAGGAATAAATTGATTCTATTTTGTCGAATGATCAACAATAACCCAAATCAAATTATCAACTCAAGATTCCTTTGTTAACCCTACAATTAAATCAGTTAATATATACTCATATTTCTATTCAATCCTTGAAAATAGTGTAATAATCCCTTTTAGTAATTTTCTTTCACCCTCTTCCTATTAACTAGTCAAACATTTCATGGTAAAATCAATAAAATATTTCTTTATTCCTTCCCACCAAAAAATATCTCTAAAGGTCTTTATACATCATTGCTCTTTTAGGATGAATGAAAAATGGAGACTTGTATTGTTTAATCAAAAATTCATTCATCAACTAAGAATTACTTATAACCCATAAACTCTTGTAGAATATAGTAATACTATGTTTTTCAACAATAAACTAAGGGAATTTTCCTTCCTAAACTAATTATAACATTATTTTCAAACCATAATCTTCTTTCCGAGTCTTATTTATTCTTTCTGATAAGGATGACTATACTGACACCCAAAATATAGGGAGTTTCTTTATATACATCTTCTAGTCCAACATTCATTAAATCCATAACTAATAGATCTTGTTTTAAATTTAATATAGTGAATGGTTTATTTTCATTTCAAATCAAGATATTAGTAACATTTTTTGATTTACCTAGAAGATATTGAATTGAAAATCATAATCATTTATTAGTTCAAACCATCTTATTTACCACATAGTCAATTATTTTTGGGTGAATATGTACATCAAATTTTTGTGATTAATATATAATTCAAATTTCACCTCATATAAAATATTCCACAACTGTTCTAAAAAAACCACCACTACATGTTCAAGACCATGAATTAGATTATTATGTTCATGAATTCTCTATTGGAATGATTAATATCAAATTTGTTGATCATTTTTCATCAACAAATCATCAAACTTACTTTATTGAAATATCACCATAAATAAAATTTTTCCTTTTCATAATGTCAGGGAAAACATTGGTAAATTAACAAATTTCTTTTTTTTAATTATTGAAAAAATTCATCAAATTATTTTATCTAAATTACTTTAAATCCCTTTAGAGATAACTTTGTTAGGGTAAATGTTAATCAAGTAAAGTTTCTAATAAAAATCCGTAGTATACTATTAATCAAAGAAAACATCAAATCTCAGTGACATTTTTAGAGATTTCTCACTCTTACACCACATAAGTTTTAGTAGGATTAATAGTTATTCCATATTTATAAAAAAAATTCAAGTAATTAAATCTATTTTAGTTTAAATTATTATTTGAATAATTTTATATATGACTTCTTTTATTTTGAGATCCTCAAAATAATCCTCTGATGTTTCTCAATATCCTTTTAAATTTTAAAATGAACAAGAATATCATCAGTTAATACCACTATAATATTATTCAAATACTCAAAGAAAGTGGTATTCATTAGATCCATAAATGAAATGGGTGCATTTAATAACATAAAAAGAACAAAAAAAACTCATAATGTCCATACATAGTATGAAACACCATACATGTGATGTCTTCTTCCTTTTTTTAGTAGATAATATGTAGGACTGTGGTTAATCATTCAAAAACTCTGATCACCCTAGATCTAATCAAAAAAGTCATCAATATGAGGAAATATATAATTTTTATTAACAATAATGTTATTTATTTATCCGTAATAAATGAAAATAATCAAAGAACTATATTTCCAATTAACAAACAAAATAGGACCCCTAAGGTGAAGTTCAAGGGTGAATGAAAACCTTATCAAAAAATTCTTTCAATTAATTTTTAATTATATAAAAACCAATAGATCCATTAAATTAAGAGGATTTGAAATTTGATTAGCACCTAGAACTAATTCAATGGTGAATTAAACCTCTCAATCATGAATAAAACCATAACTAATCAGTATATACATAAAAATATTTATTTACAACAATCATACCACTAAGATTAATAATAACCTTTTATTCAATGAAATGTTTATGATTACATTCACCCACACCTTTAATCAATATATCCACATATAGATTTATTATCATTGGTATGAAATCATTTTTATTTAGAAATTGTAACTCAAAATAATAATTGAATATGAATTATTTAGCTTGGTAATCTATCTTAGAATAATATAATACAATATAATCTATGTCCATAATAACACCAAACTACACGAATGATAAGACACCATAATTTTTCAAAACAAAAACTCCCATTAGTGATAATAGAAAGGTTACTAGAAATATCATTCACTTGAAAAACTTCCAAAATAAGTTTCTAAAAAAATTTTTATCTAAATTTATTGATGTGATATTTAATTTATTACTAGTAAACTTCCTAGAAATAAATTAATGTGTAGACCATAAAATAATAACACATTGACATAATATGAATAAAAAAGTAATTTACTTGACACCACATCATTTAATGCTCTTGTTTATTCTATGGTAGCTCCCATATTATAATGATCATGATTATTTACATCATTATTTCTTTTCTTCTGACACACACTTGTATACTAGCCTATGTACTTATAATTAAAACACTTTACTTCTTAATTTTTATTATTTATTGGACTATTAACATTTTTTATTTATATTTATGAGAAATATGTCCTAACATACCACAAATTGTAAAAATTTCACGATTTCATAAGTGATTTACGAGAATTATTCTTACCACACTTATCACAAAAGGTTGAATGTATTTTATTAACATATGATTTATTTTATGAATTTTTCTCTATTATTATCCACCTAGACTACATCTTATCTATTGTTGATATTAAAACCAAAAAACTTCATATTTACCTTTTTAACACATTGAATAATATACTCATAGTTTATAAGCTCTTGAGAAAAAAATAAATTTATAAACTTGGAAGAAGTCTCTTATAAAATCTTTTAATTTTCTATAATAGTATAAATTAAATTTGATGAATACTTGTCTAATCTAGAAAAAATTTCTTCAAAGGAAAAAACCGTGTCCTCCTTTATTTTCGTCAGTTCCAAGAATCTAATTTTTATTATAATTCAAAAGCATTAGGGTAAAATTTCTCAAGGAATAGATCCTTAAATGTTTTCCACTCCATAACATCAATTTCATCATTCTTCTTTGTATTCTTACAAAATTACAACCATCGATCAGAATTTCAATAAAAAAAGTAAATGGAAAGAGTTACCACTTGATGATCCAACGTACCAAAGCTTCAAATATCTTCCCAAAATCATTGATCCATCCTTTTACTGACACCGGGTCTAAAGATACACTAAAATATAGTGATTTCTTTTTCATGAAATTCTCAACTATAGAAATGTTACTCTACAGATAATTCAGTTTCTCCCTCACATGGGTATTGCCATTTTCATTTTAGTTCAACTGAGTTAATACAACTAATAATTATTATTTTCTAATTAAAACCATTCCATACTACTGATTAGGAAGGACATCATTATCTTATTGTATTCCTACTTCATTCTCTCTATTTCCAATATATATAACCATTAGTAATAATCATGGATTACATGAAAAAACATTTAAATCCATTAATTATATCTCATTATAATATAAAAATGTAATAAAATATTTTAAAAGTCTTGTTTGACATCATCTTAATCTCTAATGTTTCCAAAACCTTTTCTTTGATACAAAATATAAAAATATTTATCATAGTAAACCCATAATTACATGATTCATAAAATGGGTTGCATGTCATTATATTTTTTTGGTTCTTTTAGGTTTATTGAATTATAAAATTAGGAAAAAAATTATATAAAAAAGTTGGAATTTCCATATAGTGTACATTTTACCCCTAAAATCATGTTCTCATTCTTACAATACTATTTCATTCATGACACATTTACTTCTTCAAGTATGTGTCACCATATAGCTTAATAAAATTACAATATATCCTTAGTCTCTAAGATTTTTTTTAAAAAAAGGGGTGAGAAAATCAATGATTAGTATGGGATATAAGAATAATGGGAACTCATTATTCTATTCAAAAAATATGAAAATAAATAATTATGTTTTCCATTTTACAGAAATAAACATTAAACTCAAATTATCATTTACTTACTTATAAATAAAAATTTATTTCGTAAATTTTTTAACAATTTTTTTGTATAAAGCATAAATGTAAAATAATAACCATGATTGTTTCTTTATAAAAATTATTATCCCATGAGAACCTTTTCCTTGAAAAAAAACATTTCACCTTTAGTAGTCCACATTTTTCATAAACCCATTTGAGTACCACTTGATATTAAAATAGTTCAATTAAAACTCATATAAATCATTGAAAAATTATATAACCATATTGGGACATTATCCATAAAATCTCCCATTAATTATACCTTTCAAATGAATCTACTTCATAGTTAATTCCACATGTCTCTTCTCATGAAAAAATTATTACACAATGCATTGTAGGGAAACATCAGATGTAATCATCCTAATATGTAATGAAAAAGTACCTTAACCTAAATAAAAAAGATAAAATTATTCATTTCCATCATAAAACTCATAAAATATATCATTAGTACCCTAAATAATGGGAATGTTTAATATCACATAAAAATGGGAAGAAATGTCATTTTCGTTTGATTTTTAAAAAAAGTAAATTTGATATAACAATGAAAATAGGGTATTCTTTAAGAAATTATTGAAATTTTGATAGGAATATTGAAAGTGAATAATGGATATGATGGCAAGAAGTGGTAATCATATAGGTAAAAAAAACATTCTTTGTCCACTTCTATAAATAAATTAAAAAATATTTTTATTGGAAAATTTGATAATATTATTTTCACAAACCATTTTAAAGAAAGTAAAAAGTATTTTAAATTTTCACTTAAAAATATTTGATGTATAAATTATTATTTTTTGAAACATTTATAAGAACATTTATATGGAAGATTAAAATTTTAAATCATTTGTACCATTTTTTAAAGAATAACCCCTTACCACTTGTTTAGAATCATTACACATGTATTTTACATTCCTATATAATAAACTTTTATTAAATATTTAAAATATTTAAAATATTTTAATTTCTCATTACCTTATTATTATTCCTTTTATTTCATTTATTACTATGTTATATTAAATTATTAAATCAATTATTTTTATGTCATACGTTTTGAGGTCATTTGGTTCATAATAACCAAAATAACTTTGGTCCATTAACCATGGTCAAAGAGTTTATTATTACATCATCTATAGAATCTTCAAAATGTTATAATTATCTATTTTATTCATTTAATATACCTTTATAATTTTCTTTGTAAGTCCATCATGAAAAATTAAATACATAATTTCATAGACATGGTAGTCCATACGTACACATCATAGGGGTTTTCATATTTTTCCAATTGACAAAAAAAATAAAGAAGATAATGTTTAAAATTTAAATAATCCAAATAATATTGAAAATATCAGAATTTTTCATTAAATAAATACTTAATTCCAACCATGTGGTGATATAAGTTTAAAATTAATCATATCTCTTCAAAGAGGTGGTAGTCCGCATGTACGCAAAAATGAAGTTATCATTTTCAATCAGATGGGAGGGTAACCAGGTATATAATATCATAACATTAAATAATAATAGATTTTTCATAAATATCATATATATTCATTAAATATATATTTATAACGAGTCATGTGAAGTGGTGATGAATAAATAAACACATCAATTCATGGAGGTGGCGTTCCACATGTATAAATGAACAACATTTTCATTTCAAACAGGATGGAAAAGAGGGCTAAAATAGTTTTTCAATCAACATAATACAAGTTTATTATAGTGATGAAATTTATTTCATTACATCAGGTTAATTATAATATATTTTATAGAGGTATACTAATAAATTTACTTAAAAGTATTTAGTTAATACTTATACCAAATTCTTGTATATCATATATTAGATTGCACATTATGCCCTCTAGGATTGGTATTTTTGTGGAAAAAAGAATATCAGAAATATGGAGGATATTTTGAAGGTATTTGAGTTTCTATTGGTTGAGATATAGTGTTATAAGTGTGTGTATATGTGAGGAGAGGTGGTTCCCTTTTATAAGTGAGAGGACTGGAACCCTTGTAAATATTAATAAATTAAAATATAACAAATATATTTCATTGGTAAAGTTGATCCAATTTATTGAAATTTTAAATATATGTCTAGTTAATGTATAAATTCACTCAACCAATCAAATATTTACAATTTTTAGAGAAATTTGAAGGCTTATCTCTTTTTTAACCCCCCTCAATAACTCTTTTAACCTCTACTATGGTGGATAAATTTTACATTATAAACTATTCATTACGATTAAAAATTAAATTGAAATAATTAAAAAATGAACATGATGATTCCAAATACGGAGTGTATTTTCTATGATTCAATTTACATAATTGGTACTAATAAATCCTAATATATGTTTTCAAGACACAACAGAAACCCTTTTTAGAAAAATTCACCTTTTAATTGTAAAAATGATTTTACACCAAAATATAGTATAATATTGATTCCCATATAATTAATTGAATTAGGTTAAATAAAATTAGAACTATTTTACTTCAAAATTAAAAAAAATCTAAAAGCAACCATTAGAATAGTTTAATAAAAGAAAATATCCAAAAATAGTTTTTATTAAAATGAAAACATTACATAGATTTCCAAAATATCCAACATAGATTTATAAGTTCAAAAGTATACTTTTAAGTTAATTATATTAATTATTAAATATATATTTGGAATATAAAGAATCATTAATAAAATATTAACTCATTTTTATTTCATGATAATTTCATAAATGTTACAATATTTGTAAAATTAGTATTTTTTAACCATTCACCTAAAAATCAACAATTTTTTAAAAATATAAAAAATCACAATAAGAAAATTTTTACAAGATAATATAGAAAAATTACATATAATAAAAATATTATTTTAAAATTTAGAATTTTATCTTTTAAATAAACCATTGAATTAATGAATGACAATTTTATTAGAATATAACTGTTTCTATTTGGATTCAAAAATTACTTCAAATTATTATATTGAATATGAATATATAAATTATAATCATGAATTTTAATAATAAATTAAATGAAATTATTATTTAAATTACATGGTTTTTCATAATAATAATCTAAATCTAATTTAATTTATTTTTTAGACTAGTTTTCATAAAATACTTGGATGATTTAGCCTGAACATAAACAACATTCTAATTTACATCAATTATTATCTTAAATTTTCTTTTAGATTTATGAAAACATGATGATGTCTCATTTAATTCATAGTCATTTTAATTCATTTTTATATTAAGATTATTTATTATCTTATCTAGTTCTTTTATTATCACTTTCATGACCCGTCCCCAGGGGCATGTGTCGTGACAACCCAAATCCCACCTCCCGAAGGCTAGGGGCTAACGAATAGTGCCGAAGGAATCAAACAGGATGTGGGAGGCATTTTCCTAAGTACTTGTACGCACATACACACCCAACCACATCCCAACACACTGAAAGGGGGAAAACAAGTATATCACTAAAAAAAGGCTGAGTGCAACTATAACTAAAATTATGTGGGCCAGAATACAAACCCAACAAAGAACCAAAAACAGAAAGTACAAAAAGAAACTTCGATGGCCATCCTCATAAGACCCCACTTGATTGTGAGAGTAGTGAAGTTACTGGAAGACAAAGCAGTATTTCATGTCCGTCCAGTCTTACTGGGCCCCGCCTAGTCCCGTGCCACCAAATCCCCCTTCATAGCATCCGTTAGTCCCATATCCCTGAGCACCCCTGTCGTAACATCGGTCATCTTCACCAGACACAACATGTTCCTATGAAGCCCGTGCAAGGGTGAGTAACACAGTACTCAGTAGAGACTCCAAAACAAAAAGGAAATACCACACAACAATTCCTTAAAGTAAAGCATGAAACACAAGACAACTCACACCAGGTACATTCTAGGGTAGTAAAAGTAGCATCATCAGTCAATTCGTCGAACACCTCAGCTAGTAGAGAACATACACTATAGGGAGGACAGTGGGCCTGGAAAGTCATGAAGAGGTGCTTCCCACTAACATTGTATAGCTTAGGTACTCCTCCCCATCGCGTACCATGGGCCTACAAAGTCACATAGAGGTGATTCCCAATAGTCATCGCCTACTGAGGTGCTCTAACTCATCACGTACCATGGTACTGCAAAGTCACAGAGAGGTGCTTCCCACTGTGGGCCTGTAAAGTCACAATGAGGTGCTTCCCATTGTTCCAAAAGTCAGTAGTCTTTAGTTTTCATCCAATCATAGGGTTTTGTACATAGTTCACTTTGGAGAACCACTCTTCAATCCATTCTTCACATATCAACTTCAACTAAAGTCACCATAGAGCATTCCAAAAGATTTATCTATTAGAGAGGATCCCAATGCCGCAAACGACACTTATATCAGACACAAAGTTTGCAAGATACAATTTTCTTATTAACCAGGGGGTCGGTTGCGATGGGGCCCGGTCCGAGATGGTCAGACTGACCTGAACAACAAGGCCTGGGGGTCTAATATACCATTTTGTTTAGACAGACTCGACTCGACGTGGTGCAGGTTGAGGTCGGTCTGGTCAAGCCTGGCCAATGGGCCAGGCCCAATAGGCCTCCTTGGACCCAGCCCGGTTGGCCGAGGGTCCAGCTCACCGAGTCGTTCAGCAAACAGGTCTAGTCCAGCTGAGCCCAAAGGTGGTGCGAGTCCGGCCTTCCGGTGTGGGTCCGACCCACCGGCTGCAGGCCCGTCCCGCCGGTGTGGGTCTGGGTCATCGGTGCGGTTCCAGCCCATCGACGCAGGTTCGACATGCCGGGATGTCCCAAACCGCTTGGCTCAGGTCTGTCCCACTGGGCTCAGGTCCGACATGCTGGGCAGTGGGACCAGACTGGCCCGCTAGGCAGCAGGACCGGTCCAGCCCACTAGGGCCTCGACCCGTGAGTTGGGGACCGGACGCATGGTGCCGACCAGCCAGGATGTGGCATGGATTCCGCGTTTGAATCCCCCTGGACCTATGGGAATGGATCCCATCCAACAGCTGCGGTCAACAGACCGTGGTTTTTTCATCCATCCGGATGGTCAGGATGCGGGTCGTCCCTCCACACAGCGCGCCGCCTGGCACCATGTCTTCCAGTGCTCCAATGTGGCTGATGAACCACCGCTTTATGGTCTATCCGTCCCACCAGTGTGGGATACCTCCTCCACGTGGCTGAAAAGAAGGGCCACCGGAAAGAAGTTTAGCGGACCACCAGATGTGCTACAGTGGATGGTTTTTCGATCCCTCAACGTCAGTGGCCTCTGGGGAGCGCCCTCTTTACTGCAAGGATTCCAAACCTATCTTGCTGTTATTTCAAGGGTAACCGTGAACCCACATGAAAAGGCGCTCGAGACTTGTTTTTGTCGGCCTGAGGCCTTAGTGTAAGAGGATTAAATATGGGGGAGGTTCATGGAGTTTTTGTTCAATCATTCCATGCCAATATTTGGACCCCGAATAAAATAACCCCTGAATAAAACACCCACCAGCATAAAGTACAAATCACCGATCAACCTATTGGGGGTTGATCCATGTTTATTGTTTTTATAAAAGGATGGGTATGAACATCAAATTAAAAACCCATACCTCATGAAATCAGATTCCATGACGTTCGTCCTTGAGGGGCTAAGAAGTCGACGTTTCTTCCCAGCTCTGATCCTCGAAAGGCGTTGAAGATGATGATGTTTTGATGGCGTTCATCATTCGTCACTGGGGGTGGAAGTCCATTAAAGGTTCACTAGATAATCCTTAAAAATTTTAATCCTTATTTCCAAAACACGTCTAACTATAAATAGGAGCACGTCACAATGTTTCCATTATGATGCGACATCGTCTCATTATGCTGTTTCATATATGAAATAGAACCACTGTTCTATGTCATTAAAGCATTGTTATACTGTAATTTAATGAGCCATTAATGAGACTCATTAATGCAGATCATCACTAACTCATCACTTCCCCACAACATCGCCATCTGCCACTCCACTGTGAGGAAGAACATAAAATAATTCCTCTTAATTATTTATTATTTTTCTTGAAAATTCCAAAAAATAAAATTTCTACTCGGGCCTTTTCAGCCGAAGTTATGATATTTCTATGAGAATCCTGACATTTTGAATTCAACGGTGCCCCCGTATTTTTAATCTGATCACTGGTTCCAAAGAAAGAAAATCTCGCTCGCATGTTTACTGAATGCACCTTAAAACAAGTTCAGAAACCCGTTATGGGCTCTCTCAGCCTCGGAATCATGTGCCGTTGAATTTCATGGTCTTGAAATAATTCCATATAAATATATTTTAAATTTAAACAAAAATTTTGAGACTTTAAAATTACCATAAATGATTTTATATTCTTAAAAGGACTATTTATTTTTCTAATCTTTACTCACTTTTAATTTCGAAGAAGATTTGTTCTTTTTCTTAAACATAGAATTATTTTGATGACATGATATCATTTTAGTCTTCAATATGCATTCTTTGAAACTGTATTAATTTTCATCATCTCTTATTAAAGTGAATTCATTCCTATCAACCTGAGATAAAAGTATTCATAATTTTTATTGGTACTGTCATCTTATGAATCGCTCTATGTTAATGAGTATTTATCTTCTTCCCAAATCAGCAGATTTATTATAAACTTTTTAAATATTTTTTCTTCTTCCCTATTGAACCCATTTTTTCCATATATTCTATTAGTGAATTTTTCTTCATCATCACTCTTAGTTTCATCATATCTTTAATTTATGAAGTCAATTGTGAAGTTCCCAACGACATAACAATTGAAGAATATAAGAGAAAGTATACATTTATATTTTCCTTTTCATCTTCAAATGCATTGGTAAATAAGAGATGTGAATCTCCCATGATCCTCACTTATTTATTTATCAATTTCTAAATCTAAAAATGATTCATCCATTTTTTTAATCTTAAGTTCACTCATGTATTTGAATGTTATTTCCCACTTTATTTTCTTTATGAAAATAGGATATTTAATCATACCATAAATGAGGACTATGGTATAAAACTCATCAATGGATTACTTTACCACCTCTTCATGGTATGATATCTTTGGATCTTACATAGTAGGTAAATTTTCAATCAGTTTTTGTATACTGGCCGAATCATAGAAAAGAGAACCAATGCCAAGGATGTGATCAACAATATCATTTACTCAGGTGAATTTGTAATTTATTGTCTCATAATTATCCATTAAAAAGAATTTAAATTTATTTATTCAAATATATTTTTTATTATTATTTCATTTTTACATATTATCCCGATTATACCATATCTCCTTGGCTATATTGAGTCCTTTAACATTTAGTACACTTAATCAATTAAGGATAATTGAATAACATTTCTCTATTTTTCATTTTCTTCCAAATTTATCATTCAACTATAGGTCATGGGAGGATCTCTTACAAGATGGATGAAACCTAATTTTATAGAACAACTAGGTTCTTATACCTATGATAGGATATATGAACACCCTAATATTCCATACAAGAAAATAATTTCAATCAAATATAGTAAAACATTTATAATTGATTGAATTCAACTCTTCCATATTCATATTCACTCATTATTGGATCTTTCATAGAGAACCTGGTTAGATCTAATATAAATTGAACTGTATAGGTTTAGTTTTATCATTGTGAGTGTGTGAGTGTGGGAGGGGAAGTGGGGGGGGGGGTGAATCAATGATAAATTTTTTATGTTTTTATGGAATCAACCTATTGGAATTATTAAGGTCTCAATCCTCCCATTCATTAATCTCTCTCCCTTTACCATATGTAATAAAATAGAAAACCAAACATAAAATAAGTATTTTATGAGGTTCTTTGTTAGTGTGGGTACCTAATATTTTCTAGGAACATGTCAAGTATTGAGACCAATATTCCTACCTGTAAACACAAGTGAGTACAAGTACAATATACAACATAAAATATCGAATGCTAGTAAGTACAGTGGAGGGTTATAATGCCTCCTCACAGTCTTCACACGATCCTTCAAATATCCCCATGAGTTGTTCTTTGACTACTTATATATTTTGGGGTAAAAACACATTTTACATGACATTTTTCTCAATATTATTAAGTAAATTCTTCAATAAGATCATATGATAATGTAATATTGTAGGAAAGGGGTTGATCTTACTACACTCATTATTATTAATTTAGATACTGTAACCTTATTTCTCTTTAGATAGGTATAGTTCATTTAATTATTAATTTAAACCACTTTTTTACTATAATAAACTTAGATAAAAATTAATGAAGGTTTTATAGAATTTGATTCTTGTTCTAAGATCATAGATCTAGTTTTTTTGAGGAAAAAATGAGATGCATGGTTTGTAGCAACCATGAGCCTCAACTTTGCGAATCCAAGGAGGTGGTGTACTTTTTAAGTATCAATGTGGGGTAAGCCTCAAAACCACGTAGAGGGTGTTGTAGAAAATTATAGAGGCATAAAAATAGACTGTGAATGGTTTTTCAAACCATTTTCATATCCTGAGTGAAGGGGGACACCTTGGATAATGCTGCTGTACGATTGGTGCACTATTAGGCTAACCATGTGGCCAAACCATGTGTACCTTAAAATAATGGTAAATGAACTCTTTTCTCCTTCTATTTGTCTTTATCAACCCTTTATATTTTATTCTCCACACAGAAAAACCTCCCAAAGCCCCTCAAGCTCTTCTTTCCTCTTTCTATTGGATTTGAGCTTCCAACCTCCTATGAAGTCGGAATCACTCACTGTTGGTTGTCTTGGTGAGTTATTAGGCGTTCGTCTATTTCATCAATTTCTTAAATTATAAACTAGGTTAGAGGCCAATAATGGATGAGGAATCTATTACCCATATAAGGTAGGTGGTTCGAACATTTTCCCTCAATGTCTTTATGTTTATTACTCTTTCTATAGTACCACATACCAAAAATTCTGTGTGCTGATTAAAAAAAGAGTAATACCTTAAATTAAACATTTTGAATCATGTTTTAATACCATATTTCCCCATTTATAGGGCTGGATGTCATTGAAATCGACAAAACCTAACCCTTTTGGTATGTTCCCTTAAAGGCCTATGATTATTCCACTCCTTTGGGTGATATGGGATTGCCACCCATGAGTGGATTCCATGTGTGATACAAAAGAGAATGTTAATGGTATAGTAACTTACATGGAACCTTATCATTGAAAAATTGAAGGGATGATGGAATAGATAAATTTTGGAATTATGAAATGTGGTGGATGACCTCTTGACTTTTTCATTTAATGTAAACGGTTGGTGATGTGGCATGGACACTAACATGACCCCTATTTTTATCAAATGTGAGTAAACTGATAAATAAATTGAATGTAATTAATAATTTTATAAAATGGGAATAAAAACTAACATATATTTTTAACATTGTATTAAATGGTTTATTATGGATACTTCAGTATAGATCTGACATCATGGTATGACATCAATGACTTATTATAATGCATTCCACAAATTAATAACTTAGAACTAGATTGGTTGGAACCCCATAGACTTACTCCTTTTGATCCACCCATGTCTATACCAAGTTTTTTATGGATGATATCTATGGAATCGAATAGTATTACCTAGTAAATGGTGTTAGTTCCTAGACCATATATATCTATATTATACTGAGTTGGTGATGAATCAGCTTTGTGGACTCAAATAGGACACCTTGGTCAATGTACCTAGGTCCTGGCCCTCATAGGTATGATACATGATACACTTGACATATTACATTGCTGATGAATTAATCTGATATATAGTATTTCATCATTTGTGAATTACTTGTCACAACATGTACCTATAATTAATTTGTATAACTTTATTAGTAGATTTTCATTCATTTTATATGAGAACACTACTAAAACTTATATGCACTGGTTATATTTGTTATAGACATTGTTTGTAGTGACCTATTGAGTATATCTCATACCATATTTTTTTAACCTATTTGAACCTGGTGAAAAGTCATGGTTATAGGTAGGAACTAAGGAAATGGTCCATCTTTAAACACCTCATTTCTTATGTAATTGGAAGGAGTATGAAAGCAGAGGTGAGATCCTATGCTCATGATGCTAGTGAATATAAATTTTGATATTTTATGTTTTTATTTTTGTATATCATATTATATATGCCTAGTTCTTTGTTCCCTTGTATCCCCTTTATTTTATAGCATAAATTCATGACATCATTTTTTATATGATATTGGATATTGTTCTTTCATTTTTCTTTAAAATTTGATTAATATAGTTGGATGATTCAATTATTCTTGTACCATGTTACTGTACCTGTTTCTACTTCTTATTCTTTTATTACCACTATGACCCCATCTAACACGTGGGTAAAGCCTCCCAACTACACTACCCTTGATCCTGGATTCTAGTTGGAAGAATTTAGAATATGGGGTGGAAATCTTGAGGCCAGGTGACACTCAAGTTTGATTCTTGACTAGTTAACTAGACATGGAATCTACAAGTGGTATCAGAGGAAATTTACCTTTTTTCATACTATTTTTGGTTGGTAGACAAGAGACTAAAAATGTGATATATTTTTTAATGATCCCATTCTTGGGTGTAGCTAATCCTCATACATGGAAAGGCCAAATTACATGGAATGGTAAATTTAATACAAGGAGACTACCTTGGTTTACACCACTTACTCCCTCCGTGAGGGTTCCATTTAACTATGTTCTTATCATCTTACTAGTTTAATAAAATCAATTTTCAGTCACATGGGATGGTGAAATTTATTATGATTTTTTCTTATTACAACTATATTTATTTCACTAGTGGGAGAACTACATGATTTGTGGAATTATTATTATTATTATGGATTTTCCATGACATTTGGCCTGTAATCAAAGGAAGTATTATCTCATGAATCATGATAGGCACATGAGGATTCACATCTCATGCATATTCCCTACCATATTTACATTAATGCATATATTGTGTCAATATTATGCGGTTTATTTTTTAATATATTTAATTTTGCTAATTTTTCTTGTAGGGAAGATTATAAAATTGGTTAAATAAAATTTCAACACCAACCTTAATAGTGTTTTACTATATAGCTTGATAATGGAACCTTAACTAACCAATTATAATATGTTTGAGCTATAAACCATTGGTCTCAGGGTTTAAAACAATAGATGGTCATGATTAAATGGATGTAAATTACAATTTAAAGACTGTGTGTGACTCTTGAAATTTGGAATGAACATCCATCTAATTAATCTATCATAAAATACTGGTTACAGTCATATGACACGACAATTGCAACTTTTAAAGCATACAAATTCATAAATTGGGGATTTCAACTCATCTAACTGAATCATGACACACATATACATAAATAAAATACTGAGTTGAAATTATTAAATTAAATGGTTGATATAAAATCTGGATTCCTATTACAACATAAAGGGTGTTTTCCTCTATAACTTGAAATTAGAACGACATATACTGGAAACCTTGATGTGAAATAGAGAACATAACTTTGAATTGACCTCAATAGTGGAAAGTAGGGAGTCTCTCTGGGGACTTCTATGATAATTTGCCTCACATAGACCCACTCATATGAGAAGGTAGTGGGGTGTGACTTTTCATAAGATGTATTGTACCTATCCTATTCATTTAAAAGTGATTTGTTTGTCCCCAAATACTATTTTGAGGCATGTTCTTTAAATTTTATAGATTTTACTTCATGATGGAATCATGGAATGCACTAGGAGGGAGATAACGATTGTGCACCAGAGGCGGTGGCCCCAAGACACAAGTACGACCTTTAATAATTAAACTTGTGTCACCCATTGTTATACCCCATATGGGTAATGATGTGCAGTTTTGATAAGGTTTTTTACTAATCATGTAGACCATGAAGGGAACCCCTTTAATTGATTCTAATATGGTAGTGTTGATAAATGAGTTTCATAAGAAACATCCACCTATGTTTTTATGGGATGGAAGACCAGATGCCATCGAGTCGAAGCTAGAGGCCATGTTATCAATCTTCAACTATCTAGAGATGAATATAGAGAGGTTGGTCAAGATTGTATCAAATATTATTAGAGGTCCAACCAAGAGATGGTGATATTTTGTGACCCAGGATGATCAACAATAGGTTATGTCTTAGAGGGTAATTTAGAAATCCTTCTATAACTATTTATTTCTTGATAAACGAAGGGCTTACAAGGATAAGGATATTATACAACTCCAATTGGGTTCTATGTAAGTGATGGATTACTCTACTTTCTTTACCAACATTTAGTGCTTCTATTTGACCCTTTTTTTGGATGGGTTGGAGACAACAAAATGATTTGAGCATGAGATTCTGTACGCCATCCTATATTAGGTGAATGTGTATCATTTTACTGCAGTCATTGAGATAGTGAATCAGACCCTTATCACTAAGCATAACCTTAGAGAGGTTGAAGGTGTGAAGCCTGATGGTTAATTCCTCAATAGGGAAGTAGTTCAACTGAAAATAGGAAGTGGAGTTTTGAGAATTCCTAAGGTGGTATTACTAGTTAGAGTTTGTACATGTATATCCATGAAATATACCATCAATGTGGTGAGGTGGGTCATATGAATCCATAGTATGATAGATCCTGAATTGAGTATATATCCTATAGTTGGATGGTGCATCTTTAGAGGGGGTTTCATACCATTCCACTCGTGACTAGTGGAATAAAATCTATTCCAATTCCACCATCAAGAGAATTCTTTGTTGATCCTGACCAGGTTGGTAGCTGGAGCACTATCGAATGTTTAGGATGAGCAGCTGGATGTGGATGTGGACAAGGGATCTAGAAACTAAATTTAACATAACACCAAAAGGTCTTCCCTAGGTTTCCAGGATGTATCTCAAGGCCGAGTATTGGGATATATTTATGCATTACAACCAATATCCAAGGAGTATAGCACTTGGTCTTCTCTTGTATGTGGTATGATTTTAGTTTTCTATACTTTAGTGCCAGCTTTATCTAAAAAATAACTTCCTACTCCATTAAATATGCGGTGATTATAGAGAGTCTTAGGGTGGAGAATCAATATTTTATGGGTTAATGGATCTTGATACTCTATTGGAGTGTTTTCTATTTCATGGAGTGAAATCTTGAGATATATACATATATATTATTGTGATACCTCTTTATCCTCGAGATGATGGGTTTCAATATCATTTATGGGATTAAAGGGTTAGTTCCTCAACATTATCATGTTAATTTTTATCACTGGAGGGTGTCTTTCTCATCATCAGAGAGAGGTAGATAAATTAATATGGGTGGATAGGAAGTCTAGGAATCTCGATATATACTAGAGAATAATTGGATGAATGGATTGACAACCCTGATTTATATCCTCTTTATAGATGATCAAGGATTGTGACATATATATTTCACTCCAGTCATGGGGAATTTCATGGATTTCTTCCATCAAGACATTCTGGGCTACCTCTCGAAGGGGAGGTAGAGTTTTTTATCAAGATTGTTCCAGGAGAAACACTAGTAACCATTTCTATTTACAACATGACTACTAATGAGTTCCAATATCTCAGTAGGTAGCTACAAGTTTTGGAATCCAAGGGGTTTATAAGACCCAATACTTTTCTATGGGGTTCACGTATTCTTTTTTCCATTAAGGAGGATGGGAGCCTCAGAATTTGTGTAGATTAATATAAGTTAAACTAGTTAATGATTTAGAATTGACATATATTTTCCAATATAGATGGCCTTCATTACAATATTTGGGGAGATGAGGTATTCCCAAAGATTGATTTGAGGTAAAGATAAAATTATGTATGATTTAGACATTTATATATACTACAAACATTATTTCAAAGTAGATATGGATTGAATGAGTATTTGTTCATTTTGTTTGATATAAAAAATGTTATGGTAGTTGTCATGGATCTGATGAATAAAATTTTATACCTGTATTTGAATTCATTCATGGTATTATTCATGGATGAAATATTAATGTGTTCTTACACTTAGCATAACCATGACAAAAATCATGAGATAATACTTAATATACCGATAGAACACAAAATTTATTATAAAATCACAAAATGATACATTTGGATCCACAATATTCACTTCATGGGACACATTATCTTGGAATCAAGTGTATCAATAGACCTAGATATGGAAAGAGATGAGGCTTCTAAAGATAAAATAAATAATGTCTTGGATGTGAAAAATTTATTGGGGTTGTATGGATACTAAAGGAACATTATCTAGGTTTTAACACACCATTCAACACCACTCATTGGATTTACCACGAATTGTGTCAAGTTTACATTGTCTAAATCATGTGAAGTGGCCTTTATGAAGGTGAATGGAAGGTTGAATTCAAAAATTATACTGATATAACCTGACATTAGGGGATTCTCTATATATAATTGTGATTCATTTGGTATTGGGTTGGGAATAATTCTAATGTAGGAAGATCATGTCATGGAATTGGTCTCAGCAATTGATACTTCTCAAGTGTAATTTCCCAAAACATGATCTCGAGTTAGCAGTTGTGGTTCTTGTCTTATGCTGTTATAGGTACTATTTGTTGGGGGAATAATTTTATGTTTACAAGGATAAAAAAATAATCAAATAAATCTTTCATCAATGTGAACCGAGTCTCAGGAAATATATTTGGTTTGAATAACTATATTTGATTTTAATATTTCCCATAGTCCAAGAAAAGTAGATACAATAGATGATAAACAGATATGGAATACTAAGAGATAGGCAGTTCAAGAGGCCAATGATGAGTGGTAGTTGATAACCCTATTTTCTAATATGCACTTAAAGATTCTATAGAATCATGAGAATTTTTTTTAAAAACTTTGGTAGTGACTTCTTCAATTTTAGATGTATTCTCTCAAATCTCTAGTGATTAGTCATATAAGAGATTGTTTTAGGTGAGGAACCACCACTTGGATGGGTCATTTACATGGATGAGGTATTGGGAATTTATCAACACATCTAGGTTCCTCCATATGTTGAGAGGAATTGATACAAGAGTCTCATACATCTGATTGGGAAGTAAATATTAGTCTCAATAAGATGTACTGTGAATTACATTGATAGCATTGGTGTTCTGGGATGAAAAAGTAGATAAATAGTTTTGTTACTTAGTTTTATTCCTATCAATAGGTGGAGGAGTAACACCACTAACCTGTAGGGATTTGACATATGTTACCCATTTCAGATTGGAATAAGTATGTCATCACTGTAGATTTTATGATGGGTACACTGAGACCCCCTCAAGGTAGTGATGCAGTATGGGTGATCATTGATATATTGAAAAAAGTCACTAATTTATTACCTATTAGAGAGATATTTTTAGTTGATGATCTTGGAATTCTATATGTTAGGGAGATCATAAGCCCTTAAGAAGTTCCACACACTATTATATCAAACATTGATGTAGTTTCATGATGAAGTTCTGGAAGGGGTTGTAAAAGGTCTCAGTTTATAGGTACATATGTGTATTTTCAATCACCCAAAGAATAACAATCAGTCTGAGCATATGACACATGTGTTAGAGTACTTGTTATGGTCTTGTGTCCTTAATTTTTGTGGTTATTGGGATAAAAACATACCTCTTGAATAATTTTCTTATGATAATTGATTTTAGGAAACCATATAGATTGATTTTGATAAGGCCCTATACTTTAATCCATTATGTTCACCCGAATGTTGGTTATAGGGAGGAGTGGCATCACTAACATGGCCTCATATTATTTAGGATACCTCAGAGCTGGTACCATTTATCAATAATAGTATAGATACAACTTAGTCTAGGAAGAAGTCTTATGTAGATCATTACCACTGACCTTTGGAATTTGAGATGTGAGATTGAGTTTTATTATTTTTCCACCTATTGTAGGGAATAAATAGATCTGAATAAAGGGTAAGATATCTCCTCATTATGGTAGGCATTTAGAGTTCTTGGAGAGAGTGGTTCTAGTAGCCTACCTATTTCAGTTATTTTAGAGGTATAAATCCATGCATGGAATATTCTATGTACCTCAAATACACAACTATAATTATGAACCATCTCATTATTTTGATTATATGGTAATTGAGTTGTATGATGATGTGTCTTTTGAGGGTAATCCTTTCTGTGTTACTGATTGGAGCACAATGGGACTCCAATCTTGGTCAATACATCTGGTATGGTTTCTATCTTTGTACATCAATATACTGTATGAGACCTAGGTGTGAGAGACTGAGGAATATGCTTAGTGGCAAGATATTTTCATAGATGATTCCATTCTATCATTGGAAGGGTAATTTGCGTATGTTTTTTTAAGGAGGGAGGTTGTAACGTCCCAATATTTTATACTGATATGAATCCTTTACATTTTAGTATAAACATATTTTTCAATATTATAAAGTTGGTTAAGAATTAATGAAGGGTTTGGGAGCATATAAGGGTTGTCCAGATCGTAGAGATCTTGTGTTTTGGATGAAATGATGGGGTTCACAATTGTTGAACAGTTAGTAGTAATTTTGTGGCTCAACTGTGCTACCTTAAGGGGGTGGTGCATGATTTGAGAAATCATGCATGGTAAGATGCATGACCTTGTGTGGGTACAAATGAAAATTATAGAGGTGACCACATAGGACACACATGTTTTTTTTAACTATGTTCTAGCCCATGCTATTGGTGATACCCATTAGATTTTTGAAGCATGGTTAGTGCATGGTTTGTCCAACCATGAAGCCAAACCATACACCCTTTAAAATAAAGGGAAATAAACCTCTTTTCCATCCTTATATTTATCTTCCTACTCCATTTTATTTTAATATCCATGTAATACAACCTATTATATCTTACCAAGCTCTTCTTCTCCACCTTTCATATGTTTTGAGCCTCCCCCATATGATGTTAGAGTTTTTTATTGGCATCAGTTGTATAGGATAACTATTGGGTGTTTTTATATATTTTTCAATTACTTCCATTTTCTCTTAGATTTTTGGATGATAACCAATGTGGAATATATTAATCATATAAGAAATGTGTTCGATACCTTTTCCCTTAATGTATTGATGTTTATAGATCACACCATTGTTTTTCAGGCTGGATTTTCCATATTTTTCTTATAAATTGATCAATACCTTAAATTGAACATGTTACATCATGTTTTGAAACCATGTGGCCCCTTTTTCATGGTTAGAGGTCATCTAACTCAACCTGAAGCACACCTTGAGGTGAATTCTATAGAGACCCATATCTTGACGTAAATGGACATTACATTACTTTTGCAGAATAATTAATACATATAAAAAACAAACACACAAGGACCGTAATAGTTTAGTGTCTTTGGAAACTCGGAACATAATCTACTACTCTTGGTGAAAGATCATCAACATCTCCCCTTAAGATCTTCACTTTTTTTCTTAACTAAAACATTTATTTATATCCTGGGGAAAAGAAAACATATAAAGGGTGAGCTCAAATGCTCAGTAAGGGTAAGCATGTAGAAACTAAAACAAACCATATACATTTGAACTTCAAAACATGAACATAATATTTAAACATCAAAATCTTGAGTTGTGAAATAAATCTTGGCAGTACGTAAGGAATAAATCATATAAGAACATCATTCATGATAAAATAGCATGGGAATAAAACATTTAATTGTGTCAAACCATTAAGCACATGATATGATTTCCATAGTATCCAAGGCATTGCTTCCTAGACTATCTTAGTGGACAAAGTCCCTTTCTGAACCGAGTTCACTCCTCATTCCAGTCCTGTAATAATGAACCGGATTAACTTACCATTCCAGCCATGTCTATCTCATGAGATATAAATCTTTAACCAATGCATTGGAGGGAGATATAGGTCCCAACCATCTCATAATGAAATCATTATAACTTGTGCCACAAAATAAACATAAATCATTCATCATAACCCAAAGAATAAAATGGGTTTCATAAACATCATCCCATCTTAACGTAATCCATATAAAACAAATGGATATCATTTAATCATAATAATAATCAAACCATGTAAATAATAGAGACATTATACTTGAAACACAATAATACTAAATAATTTCATCTTAGATGGAAAATAGTTTTGACAAAACACTTGAAATGAATTCTTGAGGAAAATATCATTTCTTTTCAAAATCATTTTCTTTTAACAAAATTCCATGTAATTTTAAAAGACAAGTACATTTGTTGAAAATAATCATGAAATATTTTAAATGAATCTTTATGAAAATTAGGTGTTATGAAACCGTAAAAACCCATTCATGCCATATAAGTTAAAAAAACATTCTTCTCGTACTTTTGCCGGGAAAGTCAAAAACGTACCTCGTAAAATAAATAAAAGATAGATTCCTTACATAACATGTATAAATAGTAAAAAATGGGTAAAAAGGACTTTAAACATACATGAAACCATTTTTATAAAATAGGGACATGTATGATAAATATAACCCCAGTAAATACTTACGAATAAACAATCTCGGATAAAAAACGAGATTGGAAAAGTTATCCCTTACCTTATGTCCAATTTCTTCCATATGTGTCCAAGAATCCTATATAATGATTTAAATAATTTCATTGACTTATTAAATAATCATATTAATTGTTATGATATCATATATGGTTCACTTATGACTTTATATTACCCATTCTTTTGTAAATTCCATGTTAAAGAAGCGTTTTCGGTAAAGTCGTTTTATTTATCGTACGTGTTTGAACTTGTTGTTCTTGATATTATTATTACTTATATCATGATTTAATAACTTCCAGAATGTAAATCACGATTTATATATCATATATATTCAGTATATATATATATATATATATATTATAGATAGATAAATGAAATGAAATACACCATTCATGGAGATGGTAGGCCATACGTACGCATGAACGCAGTTTTCCTTTCCTTATTGACTTGAATGGAAGTAAGTAGATGAAATATATATATATATACAGAAATGTAGTAGCTTTATCATGTCATATATTTCAATATTATTCATTATATATACTTTATAATCATTCTTGAGTAGTTAACATGGAGAATGAATCTCATCGCGTCGTGGAGACGGTAATCTGTACGTACGGATGAGCGATGATCTCATTCTCCTAATCATTGAATTGAATTGGAGTGGACGATATAATATCTCATAATCAGTATGATGTTATAATAACTATATATATATCTATTCTTTACACCATTATACCCATCCAAGTAAGGTGGTGGTGTAAAAAAAGATTACACCACGGCGTGGAGACGACATTCCGTACGTACGCACGCACGGTGATTTCATTTTCCGTAGGATGCTTAGAAGGTGAAATGGGGTTGTTTCATATTTATAATAACGTATAAGTATATTATTGATGCTGATGTTATTACTTTATAATGAAACAACTAAAGAAGAAGAAGTTGAAGAAGAAAGAATCTTGAAAGAATCGGTAGAAGAGATTACCTCTTCTTCGACTCACCTCTTTTAAGCTTCCTCTTAAGGCAATAGAGTTGGTCTTTTAAGGAGACCATAACCTCTATAATGTTTATAGGGAAGTTGAGAAGGGAAATGGTCAGGGTTTGGATGAGCTTTAAGGCTCAAAATTGTGTAAGGAGAAGAGGGAGGCGGTTCCCTTTTATAAGGGAGGAGAGGGGCACCTTAGAAAAAACATAAAATATTATTTTATAATAAAGTCATATTGGGTTTATAATAGCTCAAAATTGATTTATTTAGAATTTTAGACAAGTTTAGGTCACTATTTTAACCTTATCATTTAGATTTAACTGTAAGTTAAATAATTTAACTTTTACCATCTCTTCTTGTTTTCTAACACTATATGGTTAATAAAAATACAATAAAAAGCCAAAAGAACACCAAGTGGTTAATTATATATATATATAACCTTATCTAATTCATTTGTCCAATACTTAGATTTTTAGGAATAGAGTGACAATTAATAATATAATATTTGTTTTAAAAACTATTTTATGTCAATTTTGACACTATTTGGTAATTGATTTTTGTGAAAATCCAAACAGCATGATTAGTTCGAAAAAAGTTAATTAAATAAATAAAAAAATTTCATATTAACCTAAAAAATTATTGGAATTTATAAAAAGTCTCAAATTACATTTATTTGGGTATTTATAACATCAATTATGTTAATATTTCATTAATAAAGTAATTACTGTATCATCATTGTGTCATAAATAAATTAAATTATTTAATGTGTAAAAATTATAAATAAAATACCATTATGTAGTAAATAGTTTTATATTTCTAATGAATATTTATAGTATAATTTATCTTATCTATAACCCTATATTAAAAATGTTTTAGTTATTAAACTCCGATTTTAACTCTTTTAACTCTTCTTTGAATTAAATAATAATAAATGTCTTAATCTAATCCAAGTGGACCTAAAGGGTAATATTTTATTCCTAAGGTTGTTTTTGGTCGAATTACACTTATCCAATAGAATTAGGACAAGTTTTAGGGTAATAATAATATCATTTTTACCCTTAATTGCCCTATTTACTTTTAACCGTGGTAAATAAAAGTAACAAGTTACTATTCACCAAAAATTATTTTTATCTTATTGAACCACATTTTACTCCTTGATATTAACCATGTCGCTCTGATTTTCGAAATTCCACTCACAGAAACGGTAAAATTATGTTTTATGTAAAATTTCAAATTCTCCTAGGAGGTGGGTAAAAGACGGTGAAAAGTTCAATAAAATTTTTATATATCTAAAATTTTTATAAAACGACTCCAATTAAATACATTGAACTATTATAGGTATTATGTATCAATTTTGACCTAAAATAAATTTAAATAAAATAAATAATTATTTAAATAAAAAGGTAGTTTTTAAATAGTAACCTAGTGTTTTCACTATTCATCAAAATTTGAATGTTTTCAGAAAAATAAAAAAAATTCACCTTAGGCTAATTTCGATATTTGAAATCCAAAAATGAAGTCCATTTTGAAAGATAAAATTTATAAAATTTAAAAAGTGGGTATTACTTTTTTTAATGACTAGTTCATAATAATATTATAATAATATCTCATTTAGTGAAACTCGGTATTGCGTACTACACACACTATCGAGGAAGGTCTTGATTGCGTGTAATGGAAGCCATCTCAGGGCTGCGTGTAGTGAAAGCTTCGTTTGGTGTTGTGTATAACATAATCAAAACTTATTTCATTTATACATTAAACAAAATCTATACTTAATGTTGCATAGAATAGTTTCCACAAAATTAACTTGAAATTGTGTGTAACATGAGCCAAGAATAGTGTTGCGTATACTGCAAGCTAATACGGTGTTTCGTATAGTACAAAATAATCTTGGTATAGTTTATAATAGAAGACATAAAAGAAATTAAAATAATATATCTCATAAAATCTCGGGGTGTTACATTCTACCCCCTTTAAAATGAATTTCTCCCTCGAAATTCGTTGGGGTTATAAATCATTTACTACTTGAAAGTTTCATTCATAGAAACCCACATCGTAAAAGGAATACTAAAACTTAATTTTAAAAAGTAAAGTAATAAATGTAATGGTTACCCATATTAAATCATCACTGGTTTTCCACATAGGAGAACATAGGTGGAAATATGGATATGGAAGAAAAATCTAACTATTTTGTTTTGATGGAGAGTGGTAGAGAACATGGCTATGAAAAGCCAACAATAACAAAGCTATAAATTTGCGATGATTTAAGGTACCATCTGATACATTGGATATAAGTACACTAGGACAACATTTTTTTGTTTTCAAGATCATTTCTCTAACGTTGAAGAATTGTTGAATTAAAAGAAATACTTACTTGATTTTGGTACAATCTTATTATTGTTTGTGCCTTGAATAATTTCCACTTCATCTCTTAAAGAAATGAAGTTGAATTTGTCTTCCGTGAAGTGTTAACAGATCATGCGATAGAATTATAGGTCATTCCATCTGTCTCAAACAAAAGGATATAAAAAGTTATTAAATATACATAAGTCCATCTACAGTGAGATTAATCGTATATGGTTCCTAAAATGGACTTATACTTCATATATCATACCGCTTAATATAATAAAACTAGTTTCTACTAAGTAGGGACTTCCTGTAGGCCAGTGGTAGGTGTTAAATGCCTGTCGCACTTCGGTTGTGGGTTCGATTCTCACAACCTTGTCTGAAGCGACGGGTTGTCGCCCATCCCAAAGGTTGTCCTTTTTCCAAAACTATATTATTATAACATTCCATAAATAATATCAAAAAAAGTTCTAGCCTTAAACAATACTGACTTATGTCCAACATAATTTATTCCAATCTTTAGGCTTATTCAAAATACTTCTGTCCAAGCTCATAGTATAAAGAAAACAATTACTAGAAATGTCATCTGCTGAGCATGTGAATACCATAATTTATCTCCCATATATCATCAAATATATCTTGTTGGTCACATTCCAAACATGTTAATACCTTAATCATGTATTCTTTTGAAAGATGAATACCCATTGAACCTTAGTGAAAACATGAATTCTATCAAAAGTTAACTCTTTACACATAACAAATCCCAAAAAATCTATATACTCAAACCATGATATCACATCGTCCTTACATCAGTCATGAGATTATTAATACTATCAAACATATCATTATCTTTTTATCCTTTCATTATTCACGTATAATCTACCTTCCAAAAATATTTTAATAACCTTTCATGGTTACTGGTACCATTCAACATATAATTTCAAATACTTTAGAAAAAACAATAGTGTAACAATCCTTAGTTGTGTCTTTATTCGATAGTACCATTACTTATACAACATAACTCTTGATAAACATAAATCATTCCACTACCTTCTTAAACCATTGACCAATCTTGAACAATTATTTCATCTCACATATCATTTGTAATCTCTTTATCATCATCAACATAAATACTACCCATACGACAATTCTGATTCTCTTCATGAGACTTTCCCTTAAGGAATTGGTTTTCATAATGCCGGTACATTCCAAATTTAAAACATTTAACCGTTGTTGATATCCTAGCAATACCATTATCCTTGTCCATGGTGTTAACTGAAACTTTTCCTTTGCACTTACTGGCTTTGTCTCCTTCTTTTCCACACCCAACGCATCTTCTAGTTCGTTTGATACATTCTCCTTGATGCATCTTCCCACATGATTTACATGGGGGAAATTTAACTTTCTTTCCTCTATGATCATCATAAAACTCCATCTTTCTCTTATTAGCTGAGTTAGGAAACTTACCAAAGTTGAGTTTATTGATCATATTATGAGATTTCTTATTAGGCATAATAATGAAGTTTGGACTTCAAAATCCCATTTCATTTGTTTTCTCATGAAGAATATCATTCCATAGTCCATCATATTTTCCATTAACATGAATCCTCCAGTTTCCTTCCATTTCATAAAACCCAAAAAGAATAGTATGAGAGGCAAAACTCATACTAGAAAAACAACATAATCAAGGGGGATTACTTTCAATCTACAACATCTTAGTTTTAATTCTATGATCGTAACCATAATTCTAGGACTATAACCTATACTTATACTTAACCTTAGGGACATCCCTATACATACCTTAGAAATATATCTAGGGATTTCGCTAAAGTTTTTGCATCCTAGTTTCCAAAGGTTAAATAATCATTTCCTCTGATACCAACTGTAGAGACCCATATCCTGACTTACATGGACATTACATTACTTTTGCGTAATAATTAATACATAGAAAAAAAAGCACACAAGGACCGTAATAGTTTAGTGTCTTTGGAAACTCGGAACATAATCTTCTAATCTTGGTGAAAGATCATCAACATCTCCCATTAAGATATTCCCTTTTTTTTCTTACTTAAAACCATTCTTTATATCCTGGGGATAAGAAAAAATATAAAGGGTGAGATCAAATGCTCAGTAAGGGTAAGCATGGAGAAAATAAAACAAGCCATACACATTTGAACTTCAAAACATGAACATAATATTTAAACACCAAAATATTGAGTTGTGAAAAAAATCTTGGTAGTACATAAGGCATAAATCAAAAAGTAACATCAATCATGATAAAATATCATGGGAATAAAACATTTAATTGTGGAAAACCATTAAGCACATGATATGATTTCCATAGTAGCCAAGGAATTGCTTCCAAGAACATATTAGTGGACAAAGTCCCTTTCTGAATCGAGTTCACTCCTCGTTCCAGTCCTGTAACACTGAACCGGATTAAATTACCATTCCATACATGTCTATCTCATGATATATAATTCATTACCCAATGCATTATAGGGAGATATAGGTCCCACCCATCTCATAATGAAATCATTCTTACTTGTGCCATAAAATAAACATAAATCATTCATCATAACCCAAAGAATAAAATGGGTTTCATAAACATCATCCCAACTTAACGTAATCCATATAAAACAAATGGATATCATTTCATCATAATAATAATAAAACCATGTAAATAATAGAGAAATTATTCTTGAAACAAAATCATACTAAATAATGTCGTCTTAGATGGAAAATAGTTTTGACAAAACACTTGAAATGAATTTTTGAGGAAAGTATCATTTCTTTTCAAAATCCCTTTATTTTCACAAAATGCAATTTAATTTTAAAAGACAAGTAATTTTGTTGAAAATAATCATGAAATATTGTAAATTAAGATTTATGAAAATTAGTCATTATGAAAATGTAAAAATCTGTTCATGCCGTATAAGTTGAAAAACATTCTTCTCGTACTTTTGCTGGAAAAGTCAAAAAAGTACCTCCTGACCTAAATAATAGATAGATTACTTACATAGAATGTAGAAATAGTAAAAAATGGGTAAAAATAACTTTAAAAATACATGAAACCATTTTTAGAAAATAGGGACATGGATGATAAATATAACCCCAGTAAATACTTATGAATAAACAATCTCAAATAAAAACGAGATTGGAAAAGTTATCCCTTACCTTATGTCCAATTTCTTCCGTATGTGTCTGAGACTCCTGTATAATGATTTAAATAATTTCATTTACTTATTAAAGAATCATATTCATTGTTATGATATCATATATGGTTCACTTATGACTTTATATTACCTGTTCTTTTGTAAAATCCATGTTAAAGAAGCGTTTTGGGTAAATTGTTTTATTTATCGTACGTGTTTGGACTTGTTATTCTTCATATCATTATTACTTATATAATGATTTAATTACTTGAAGAATTTAAATCATGATTTATATATCATATATATTCAGTATATATATATATATATAATAAATAGACAAATGAAATGAAATACACCGTTCATGGAGACGATAGGCTGTACATATGCATGAACGTTGTTTTCCTTTCCTTATTTGCTTGAATGGAAGTAAGTAAATGGAATATATATATATACACACACATAAATCCAGTATCTTTATAATGTCATATATTTCATTATTATTCATTATATATAATTTACAATCATTCTTGAGTAGTTAACATGGAGAACGAATCTCATCGCGTCGTGGAGATGGTAATCCGTACGTACGCACGAGCGATGATATCGTTCCCATAATTATTTAATTGAATTGTATTGGATGATATAATATCTCAGAATCAGTATGATGTTATAATAACTATATATATTTATTCTTTACACCATTATACCCATCCAAGTAAGGTGGTGGTGGAAAAACAGATTACACCACGACGTGGAGACGACATTCCGTACGTACGCACGTACGGTGATTTCGTTTTTCGTAGGATGGATAGAAGGTGAAATGGGGTTTTTTTTCATATTTATAATAACATATCATTATATTATTGATACTTATGTTATTACTTTATAATGAAACAACTAAATAATAAGAAGTTGAAGAAGAAAGAAACTTGAAAGAATCGGTAGAAGAGATTACCTCTTCTTCGACGCACCTCGTTCAAGATTCCTCTTAAGGCACTAGAGTTGGTATTTTTAGGAGAACCGAACCACTATAATGTTTATAGGGAAGTTGATAAGGGAAATGGGCAGGGTTTTTCCGAGCTTGAAGGCTCAAAATTGTGTAAAGAGAAGAGGGAGGAGATTCCCTTTTATAAGGGAGGAGAGGGGTACCTTAGAAAAAACAGAAAATATTATTTTATAATAAAGTAATATTCGGTTTATAATAGCTCTAAATTGATTTATTTCGAAGCTAAAGTGGGGCTGGGTCGAAATTCTCTCAACCAATAGGTTTTAGACAAGTTTAGGTTACTATTTTAACCATATCATTTATATTTAACTCTAAGTTAAATAATTTAACTTTTACCGTGTCTTCTTATTTTATAACACTATATGGTTAATAAACATACTATAACATTTCAAAAGAACCCCAAGTGGTTAAGTATTAACATATAAGACCTTATCTAAGACATTTGGCTGATCCTTAGATTTTTAGGAATAGAATAACAATTAATAATATAATATTTGTTTTAAAAACTATTTTATGTCAATTTTGATACTATTTGGTAATTGATTTTTGTGAAAATAAAAACAGCATGATTAGTTAGAAAAAAGTTAATTAAATAAATTATAACATGTAATATTAACCAAATAAATTATTGTAATTTATAAAATGTCTCAAATTACATTTATTTGGTTATTTATAACATCAATTATGTTAATATTTTATTAATAAGGTAATTACTACATCATCATTGTGTCATAAATAAATTAAATTATTTAATGTCTAAAGATTATAAATAAAATATCATTATGTAGGAAATATTTTTATCTTTCTAATGAAAATTTATAGTAGAATTTTCTTATGTATAACCCTATATTAAAAATGTTTTAGTTATTAAACATTGATTTTAACTCTTTTATCTCTTCTTTGATTTAAATAATAATAAATGTCCTAATCTAATCCAAGTGGACATAAAGGATAATATTTTGTTCCTAAGGTTGTTTTTGGTCGAATTACACTTATCCAATAGAATTAGAACATGTGTTAGGGTAATAATAATTTCATTTTTACCCTTAATTACCCTATTTACTTTTAGCTGTGGTAAATAAAAGTAAAAAGTTACCATTCAGCAAAAATTATTTTTATCTTGCTGAACAACATTTTAATCCTTGATATTAATCGTGTCTCTTGGATTTTCTAATTTCCACTCACAGAAGCGGTAAAATTATGTTTTATGTAGATTTTCAAATTCTCCTAGGAGATGGGTAAAAGACGATGAAAAGATGAATAAAATTTTTATATATCTAAAATTATTATAAAATGACTCCAATGAATTACATTGAACTTTTATAAGTATTATGTATCAATTTTGACCTGAAATAAAATTAAATAAAATAAATATTTATTTAAATAAAAATGTGGTTTTTAAATATTAACCCAGTGTTTTCACTATTCATCAAAAATTGAAAGTTTTCAGAAAAATACCAAAAATTCACCCTAGGATAATTTCGATATTCCGAATCCAAAAATGAAGTCCATTTTGAAAGATAAAATTTATAAAATTTCAAAAGTGGGTATTACTGTTCATAACAGCTAGTTCATAATAATATTATAATAATATCTCATTTAGTGAAACTCGGTATTGCGTACTACACACATTATCGAGGAAGGTCTTGATTGCGTGTAATGCAAGCCAAGTCAAGGATGCATGTAGTGAAAGCTCCGTTTGGTGTTGCGTATATCATAATCAAAACTTATTTCATTTATAAATTAAACAAAATCTATACTTAATGTTGCGTAGAATAGTTTCCGTAAAATGAACTTGAAATTGTGTGTAACATGAGCCAAGAATAGTGTTGCGTATACTGCAAGCTAATACGGTGTTGCGTATAGTTCAAGCTAATCTTGGTATAGTGTATAATAGAAGACATCAAAGAAATTAAAATAATATATCTCATAGAATATTGGGGTGTTACAAATTCTCTTAAATTACTATGATTATGACACCCCTTTGGGTGAGTTGGGCATTTTAACAATGAGTGGAAGTCATGTGTGATATAAAAGGTAATGTAAAAGGTTTAATTACTCATATGAAATCTTCTCATTTATAAATGTAATGTATGATGGAATGGATTAATGGGGAATTATGAAATGATGTGGATGACCTATTAGATTATGTATTTAATATAAATGTTTGGTAATGCGGCACAGGCACTAAGATGGCCCCTATTTTTATCACTTTTTAGTGATATGATAAATGAATATAATTTGATGAATAAATTCATAAAAAGGGAATAAACCCTAACTTGGATCATTATACCTTTATAAATTAGTTTATAATGGATAATTCAACATGGATCAGACATCACATTACGAAACATATAACTTATTTATTTGGATTCCCTATATTATTACCTTGGATCCTTACTTCTTATACCACATTATAAGTTCTTATTTTGATCCCCCTAAGTCTATACCATGGTTTCCATGGATGATATATATCAACTTTAAAATAACACCTTAGTTAATGGCCTTGTGTCTTGGACTATGTTGGTCGACATTATACTCAGTTTTCTATGGTTTATATCTATGGAATGAAGTAGGATTACTTGTTCAATGGACGTGGTCCTTGGCCCACATAGGTATGACAGTTGATGTACCTTTCATATTTCATTATTTATTCTTTACTTTGGTATAAAATATTTCTTCTTTTATGAACTACTTGTCACTGTATGTACTTTTAATTCAGTTGTATCACTTTATTATTGAAAATCCATTCCTACTATACCTATATAATTTTTGAAATAATACAAAATGACTATATTTTTTATAGACACCATTGGTGGTGGCCTACTATGTATATATCAAACCCTTTTTAGGATACCGATTTGTACCTTGATAAAATTTATGGTTGCAAGTAGGGACAAAGAAAAGGATCCAACGTTGGCCACCTGATTTCTAATGTACTTGTATGGTGTACGAGATAATATGACCTATCCTATGGTTGTGATTCTAGTGGAGACATATTTTTATCATTTTGTATTATTTTATAGAATGTTGTATATTCCAATTGTTTGTTCCCTTGTATACCAAATTTTGTATAGCATATAGACTTGATATCATTTTAGATATGATATTGGATATGGTTATTCCATTATTTTCACTAAGGTATCTAATATAATTGGTTAATTTACTTACCTTAATACCTTGTAACTATATATCTTTCCACATTTAATTCTTTTATTACCATTTTCCCTACTCATACATGGGTGTTTAGTTTCCCCCCCACCCTATCAAGGACCCTGATGGCCAATCGGTAGCCTCTAGTGTTTGGGGAGGCACAATTGAGTCCATATGGCTCTAATGTTCATTTATTAACTAGTGTATCTTACTCGGGATGATATAGATATACGAGTAGTGTAAATGAACTCATTATCTTATTAATTTCCTTATATGAAATAGATAGACCATATGAATCATCTATTTTCCTAGCTTGAGAAACAAATAATCTTAAATGGTTAGGGGGTGGGGGTTGGTTTGTCAGTTGACTATTTTAAAAGTTTAAACAAAATATAAATTAAAGTTTCACTTATATCAAATTTATGTTTAAGTACATGTAGAGGGGTAATAACATAAAACGAATAACACCTAATTTTTATAGTAGTTCTGATCAAATAGATCACACATCTACTATTCAGTACTCTCTACTCCTCAAGAGTAAATATTTACACTAAAATGTAACTTTTTTATGAGATTCAAAACTAAAATTACAACATGAATTTATAAAGAATAAATCACAACCAAACATATACCATAATTTTAATGGGAGTCACAACCAGATAGAAACCTTCCTTTTAAAAACGGATGTAGAACCACATAGACCTACATTTTATAATTGTAGGAATAAAAAAAAGTTAATTTTATGTTGGTATAGAAAAAAATATTTCTTTTTTGTGGAAAAATGAATAAACCATAAATAGTTGAGATAAAATATAAAATAAAAAAAAAATACAAATCATAGAATAAAGAACTAGAATATCTGAAAAATCTAATAGTTTTTCTATATTGACCCTATTGAGAAACACATTTAATCATAATGAATATTTCATAGTGTTCACAAAAATAAGACAATCACGATCATAATATAAATCTTTTTTTCTGAAATATTCCCCTTTTTTAGTAGTTGTGTATGTCTCTCTCTCCTTTTCATATTTTTTCCCATCAATCATTTTTATAGAGAAATATCCAATAGATAGTCCATGATGTTTCTTAATTCATGCTCAATGGTTTAATTCATCATGGTTTCCAAAATATGATATTTCCCTTTGTGCTTGAAAACACCTTCCATATATTTCAGCATGAGTTTAATCCTGTATGGGAAAATAAAATAATTTTTAAACCATTCTGAAAATTTAGGTACATTACCTGGTGTAAATATTTATTCATGGTGAAATGAATATATATATATATATACATATATGAGATTTTCAAACTCTTATGCTTTATTTGGTAGAGTAAATAGTTCATAAGGATACGTATTGTTGTAAAAAATCAAAAAAATATATTTTCATTAGGATAATTTTTCACTTCTTGAGGATGAATCTTTATACGGTTCAATCTTTATAATGTTCAATATTATAAGGTTAAATATCATCATAAGGTTTTATTTCTCTATGCGGTTCATTATTATAAGGATTAATATTCCCATATGGTTCAACATCATAAGATTCAAAATCATCATAGGGTTTATCATCATATATTCAACACAATAAGGATGAATATCATTTTATGATTTGACATAATAAGGTTAAATATCATCATAAGGTTCATCATAATAAGTTTCAATATTATGCAGTTCTACATCATCATAATGTTCATCATCATAAGGCTCAATATCTTCATTTGGTTGATCATCATAAGATTCAATATCATAAGGAAAAAATAAATAATCTAAAATAACAAAATATAAGAAGAAATAATAAATAAAATTTCATAAGGCATTTCTTATAAAAGAAACACAATTTTTAAGATATTTATACTTAATAAATCAAATATCAAAAACTAATGATACATAATAATTAATTTAATTTTTTAATATAAGTTTTTAAAACATGAATTAAAATAATGGTAAATGTAATTAATATGAAAATTCACCAGAGTCAACATCAGTCTTAAAATTTAAAATAAATCTATTATAAAACATAAAATTTTGTTTTTGTGAAAATAAAATATTTCATAATTTTTTTAATAGTCAAATGGAGTATTTTAATTATCAAAAGAAAACAAATAAAAGGAACAGTGTAAAGAGTCAATCCAATCAAACAAACTCTAACAATCTTAAATCTTAAACTTTTACAGTCCCCCCTATTTGGTAATTAAAAAATAAATCATTAAAAAACATAAAAATTCATTAAAAAAACCCCCTTTTTTAAAAAATATTAAAATTTCTATAATAATTGATTTAAAAAACTATCCATTGTAAGATAAATGTAAAAAATTAATAAAATACCATATTTCATGACATTTTTAAATTACATGTCCTCATTTTAGAAATAGGAAGCACATAATAATTCTTAATATACAGTGAATTTTGAGTAATTAAAAATGTAACAAGACATGATGTAATTTAATAATATCAATTATTTATAATAGATTAATACATACACAAAAATAAATAGAATGGTATACACAAAAACAACTAATGTAATTTTTTTTGAAGAGTAAAATAATAAAAATATTCTAGATATTTCATCTTTAATAGATATATATTTGTATGTATAATTATTCAAATAAACTCTTTTAAAAACTAAAGGATTCTATAAAAGGGCTATGAAAACTGTTATAAATAATAAACAATATTAAAAATACCAAATATTCCTTATATAAATATTACACTTCCATCATTATATGTTCAAATTTAATCTTTTTTAATTTCACAATATCAAAAGGTTTAGTAAAGATTTATGCTAATTGATTATTTATAGAAATATGTTCTAAATAAATATTTCAATTTTATATATAATCTCAAAAAAATCTTAACTCTATATTATTAGTCATATAATGGTGTAAAGGGTTCTTATAAATACAAATAATATATTAATAATCTGAAAAAATCAAAATTTCATCAAAATAAACACTAAAATTAAATAATATGTTTTATTGAAATTGATTGAGCACAATAAATAATAGTACAAATTCTGACACCTTTAATAGTATACAAAGTAATATATAACTATTTTTTAGATATCTAATAAATGAAAAAATTTCCTAGATGATGAAACATACCAAAAATACATTTTCTATCAATTCTACATCCACCAATATAAATATTAAAATATCTAATTAAATCAAAAGACTTCTCTCCTAATTAAAACTAACCATGGTTAAAAGTTACATTAATAAATCTTATGAACTTTTTAATATATTTTAAAAGACCTTCCATAGGGTTATCTCTAAATCTTTCACACATGGAGAATCATAAAATTAAATTAGGTTTACTAGTAGTTAGATAAAGAATACTGCCTATCATACCTATGAAAACATTAATATCCATTAGTTTACCTATTACATCAGTGCCAGCTTTACTTTTAGAACACACGGGGTTTCTTAAAATTTTACAATAATGAAGTGAAAACACCTTACCAACATATTTAACATACTTACACTAATTTAAGAATACCCCATAAGGTCATTGAAAGAGCTTAAGCCCTATTTTATTGAATACTCCCATAAGACTCCCATAAAATTATCTAGCTATTAAATACGAAAATTATTAAAAAAATAATCACTAGAAGATCCAAATATAATTCCAATAACATAAATTTAAATACTTAAATATCTATATTAATTTTCTTAATAAATAAATTAGGATCTACATTCCCTTTTACAAAACTATTTTTTAACAAAAATAAATATAATATTTCATTCCATGATTGAGGGTATTAATTAAGTCTATATAAATATTTTGATATATTTATAACATGATAAGGATATTCATCATGTTAAAAAACATGGTGTTTTTTAACATAAATGTATTAAAAAATTGTACCATTTTTTAAAAAAACTTTTTACATCCATTTGATAATGTTAAAATGATTAAAAACCTACTTAAGCTAATAAATTCTTTACATAATTCAATCAAGAAACAGGTGAAAAGGTTTTCTCATAATTAATTAATTATTTTTGATAAAATACCTATGAAACTAATAAATCATTATTTATTATAATCTATCTAGAGTTATCTAATTTATTTATGAAAATTCACTGAGTTCTAATAATATGTGAATTTTTAGGCAGTTCAACTAAAGTTAAAATATCATTTCTTGAAAGCTATTTATGTTTTTATCTCATATAAAAAATATGATTTGATTATTTTAAAGTATCAAAATAATATTAATGAAAAAAATATGAAATAAAATCTGAGTTCACACAAAATTTCCTATGGAAATTTATAGTATGTTTTATAGAATCAACATTTATAATAAATTTTATTATAAGATTGTTTTTATGAGATTCAATATTTATTTAATGAGGGAAATATTATTTTAAACTTGAAGATATATTTTGATTTAAATATTTAAGAAAAAAAATTTCTTAAAAAAAATAATTCTAAAAATAATTCTTTTCATTAATTCATTCTCATAAACTTTAACATGAACTATTTTTTCAATAACTATGGTTCTTTTATTTTAAATTCTAAAAGATTTTATAATATTTGAATAACCTAAAAATAATCCTTCAGATAATTTAACATCATACTTATCTAGTTAATATTTAGTTTTAATAGTTTCATTATAACTCAAAAATATAAAATATAAAATATTAGGTTTCCTTCAATTTTAAAATATATAAGGGGTTTTCGTAATATGGGTATTATAATAAAACTTACAAGTAAATTAAAAGAATTATTTAATAATTCATCCAAAAAATATTTAGGTGGACTAAATTCATTTTACATAGATTTTTCCATTTATTGAATAGTTCCATTCTTTCTTACATCAAATAAATTTTAATAGGGAGATCAAGGTTCAAAGTAACAATGAAAATAAACACAATATTCCCAAAATTTCTAAAGTTCTGTATATAATAATTATGTACCTCCCTCACTTCTAATAAATGTAATTAAATAACCATTTTCATTTTGAAGTATTTCTATATATAATTGAAAACATTGATAAAGTTTCACTTTTAAATGACAAAATATAAACCCATGAATATTTCCTAAAATCATAAACAATGACAAATTCATAATAACTACTAGAAAAAATAACACTTATAAAAGGTATAAATAAATCTAATTTAAAATGTTCATTGGGTATTAATTTATTTACTTATTTAATTTACTTGAAATATTCTTATTCAATATTTAAATTTCATGAATGAATCCTAAAATCTTTTTTTGTCCACTTTGATTCTAGGCAGTTGTAGTAAAATTAATATTTTCAACATCTTTTACAATAATACATAATTTTCTTGTCCATGAATTTTATTCTATAAATCTCTTGGTCAGAGTAGATGTAAATAGGAGTTTGAATTTTTTGTTAAAAATTAAAATGATAAATACAAAGGGAAAATTCATAATAAATAAAATTTGGAACAATTATATAAAATATTGTGTGATATCATATAAGCATTTATATTATCTAAGTAAATCATAGTGAAAATAAAAATATAAATTAAATAAGTGTAGTGGAAAAGTAAATTTACAAAATTAAAAAGACAAGTCACACTTATATTTCTTAGTTTGAAAATAACATACAAGGCACCCATACATATCCTCCCTTCAAGATTTCTTTAGAGGGTTATATTTAAATCCTTGGTTTTAATGGAGATTTAAGAACAAGAAATACAGAGACCTTTGGTTTTAATGGATACCAAGAACCAAGTATCACCTTACATATAAATGGGGAAACAAAAAACCAAGAACACTTGGTTTTAATGGAAATACAAGAAACAAAATAACCCTTGATTTTGAATGTAAAAATCAAGAATCCAATTATGATAATGGGGATGAAAAGTGATGGTTTTCATTTTGGAAAACACACTATATTCCCGATCTATACTATCAATAAATCATAAAAAAGAAATATTTTTTGAGAGAGATAATATAAAATTTAGAGATACAATGTGTTAAATAAAAATGTTATATATGCTTAAGAGAAGATGAAAAAATAGGCACAAAAAATACTGAACAAATTAACTTGAAGGAACGTCTTGATTTCCAATGATGTTCACGAACATGAATAATACTAGTCAATTTTCTCAATTCCCACTGATAATTATCACTTAATATTATTTTAACATAGATCAAAAATATTGGATCCTTTAATATATTTGAATATTTTTGAGGAATCCTTGATCATTTAAGATATAAATAATTCCATAAGGATCATACTTCGATCTAATTATGATGAATACCTCTAAATACCTCTATTTATAGACTTCTATGGTGGTGGGGTGGCCTAATGTCAATCAATGATTTGATGAGATGATAAAAAAATATTTTTTCATACCATTAAAACACCTCATAAAATACCTTAATGACACTGATAAACACCTAGCAGAAGTGAACCAACAAGTCTAAATGTAAGGAAGTAATTCTGGTGTTTGAGAATCTGTAATGGTTGAATGGTTCCCTTCCATCAGGTAGCTTGTAGAGTTATACGAGATGTGGGTGGTTTTATGTGTTCTATAATAGGACCAGTGAACACCTAGAAGATGTCTTGAACTTCATTATATCATTGAACTAGAAAGTGGCCCTTTAATCCCACTTTGAATACCTATTTAGTGTGGTTGAATTCCAATACCTATAAATAAAAAAACACTATAAACACGCTTGAATCATATTAATCCTAGTTTGAAAAAAATTAGAGTGTCTATGATCAGTAAAATAAAAACAACAATGAGGGTTAAAAATCTCCCAACTTTTATGTTCATAAAAACATGATATAAAAATCAAAGGAAGGAATACAAAAAAGGTAAAAATATGGAGTTATCAAATTTTCATGAAACCAAGTTTTCATTTTTTTAAATAAATTCCCCCGTTTATGATACTTAGATGTTGTCCCCCATTTTTATGTACCAAAAATTGAAACCAAGTTCCCACACTTCATGAAATACTCATTGGAATTACCTAAATTCTATCATCCTTTAACTATATATATGAAATGTATCCCCATATATGACTATGAAAGAGAAACCTATAAATAAATAAGATAAAAATTGAAGATTTTTTTTCAATGAAGACATTGAAGAGAAAAAAATCCATAACATTATTTAACACCCCCCTAAGAAAAGAAAGGCATATTAAAGAGATGGGATTTTCAAACTATAATGCATCAAAATGTAAAGAGATAAAAAAATTAAATCATGAAGATAATTATACATTAAAAATTAGGATCATTCTTAAAATTAGACAAGACATGGGAAAAAAATTTAAAATAAACAAATTTTGAAAACAAGAAGCTTTGAAACATGTAAAAATATATTAAAAAATTATCAATTATTTTAAAAAAAATTAAAAATATTATTCCATGAAATATAAATTTGAAAAATTATTTTAAAAAATTATTTTCAACATATAACATTCTTAGAAAATGATGAAAAAATAAGAAATTAAATATTTAAACATTTCAAAGATAAAGATTGTGAAAATCATACATATTGATCATTAAAATAAAACTTATTTTACAATAATAATAAAAAGCATCCATATAGGTAAGAGAGAATAGAATTATCATTAAAAAATATACCCCAATATATAACAATTGAAGAATATAAAGAATAATAAACTTATAATATTTTATAACAATTCCAAATGAAGGGATTTTCCTTTTGACTACAAACTAAATTGAGCTATATAAATCATTTTTTTATTTAATAGACAAAAAATGATATTATAATGAATCTTGGTAGAATATCACTATAATATTTTAAATGAAAATGATTTATGGTAACCAAATATTTGTTTTAACAGTATTAGCAATAAATTAATTGGTAATTAAAACAAATTTAGGACCATGAACAATTGAAAGTAATGATTTATAGACCCAAAGTTGTATATGTTTTTTAATAAGATTTTAGGAAATATTGAAAATTCTAGGAATTCCATATTTATAATTTTTTAAATCAAAATCATATGTAAAATTCCCATATTTTCAATAATATTAACAAAAATTTATTTTGGAAATCACCTTTTACAAATTTTTTATTTTTGAAAGAGATTGATTTTTCTGAAAAACAAAAAACATGATAATTTATTTTAACGCATTGAGAACATTGAATCATGTTATATTTTTTTTATCTTGGGTGGAGTTTGAAAGATATATTTTAATATCATTGATTTCAATTTTTAAATATTTAACGTTCAATTGATTTTAAAATTTGAAAACCAAATCATATTTATCTTTCAAAGAAGTTCATTTTCATTAAAAAGTATATTTTTATCTTTAAGAACTTATTTATATTTTTTTGTAATGTCTTGTTAATTTTAAATGAATTATATACAAAAATCTCAATTCCATATTGTTGATCTAAAGAGAAAGAATAATAGTAATGAGAAGTAGGAATGAAATTTGAGAAATAATCTTATCACCTACCTTGATATGTTCCATGATTCATTTGGTGATTGGTTAACTTGAGGAGGATGAGTCAAATTAGTCTTCACTAGAAATACATTTTTATATTTTTAGGGATTTATTAACTTCCTTATTATCTTTTAACTTCTTTATATTGAGTATGTATTCCTTCAACATAACCCTTCTTGTTTAATTCATAACCTAAACCTTATGATCTTTCGATTTTTTTTCGAATGATGAGATAATTTTTTTTCATTAAAACATTATTCACATTTTTGAAAAGTTCAATTTTTTCCTTCATCATCGATGTCAGTTCAAAAAGAATCATCATTTTTATTTCTTACAAATCTATATTCTTTTGGTTTCTTTGACTTCCATTTCTTCTTTTACCTCTTAGAGTTTCATTGTGATTTCATATGTGATGACTCATAAGATGTGTTAATCAAATAAAAAATTATCTATGTCCTTGGATTCATATATTACCATCACTTTTGGATCCCATTAAAAGGTAAAACTCACAGTATTTTATTTATGATCATTTCTATAGATAAATAATCCCTAAGAGACTTTTCACCATTAAAAAATCTAGTAAATCATATAAATAGACTTGTAATTAATTCTTTTAGATGCATAAACAAGATTCATAATTCTTGTCCAAAAATATCCAATATATAATATTTGAATTTATTAGTTCCTACATGAGTGACATATATAAATTTCCATATTTTATAGGCAGTTTTACAATTATATATGATATTAAATTCATTTTAGTCAATCCCACAATGAATAAATTTCATGTATTTTCCATTATGTTCAAAAATATAAATATCATGATGAGTATATGTGTATTTAGGTTCTTTATTAGGAATATATTCATATATAACAATTTTCCAAACAATATAACTAATACAAGTATGAAATGTTGAAATTTTATTTTCCCAATAGGAATAATTAGCTTTATTAAAAATAGGAGAATGTGAATAAAATTCCATGATAAGAAAATATTATTTGAAATAAATTATATTTTTGAAAACAAATTTTCTTCAAATAAATAAATATACTTTAAAAAAAGACATTAGTGAATAGAATAACATCATCTGATACCATATATTGGTTAGAGTAAATGAAATTAAGGGGGATGGGATTCCATTTTAAAAATTAAAATGATAAATTAAAATGGAAAATTAAAATTAAAATAATTTCTAAATAATTATATAAATGATATGGTGATATCATGAAAGAATTATATATTATGAAATTATATTGTAGAAAAAATAAAAATATAAACTGAATAGGTGCACTGGAAAAGTAATTGTAGAAATGTAAAATGAAAATTAAAGACTTTGATAAAGTTTTTTTTGGGAATAAAACATGATTTTCTCTTTATATAATCCTCTAAATAAGTATTTAGAGGGTAATATTTAACACCTTGGGTTTTACAGAGATCCAAGAACCCAAAATAGGAGTTTCCCTTATTTTAATAGAAACCAAGAATCTTATAGTCTGTTGATTTTGAATAAAGAAATCAAGAAGCCTTAGTTTTAATAAAACTCAAGGAACCAAAAGAAGAATTTCTTTTTAATAGAAAAGAAAGAAACCAATCAAGATAAGGAAGAATAATATTACGGGTTTTCCTTTTGTAAATCCTATCACAATAATGATCTCTACTCACACTAAAATATAAGGTAAATAAATTGGGAGAGGGAAGATATAATTGAGATAGAAAATGTGTTAAGTATAGAAGGAACAAACACAAAAGATAATAATAATAAATATATATATGAAAATGTATAACAAATATTCTTAATGGTGCATGATGATTTTTAGATGTGTTACTAAATATGAATGGTACCCATTGTTGTTCTCAATTCCAACTGATTATGATAAAATAATCATATTTAGTAATGGATGATAAATATTGGAACATTTAATCTATTTGAATATCATTGAAGAATCCTTTATCATTGATGATTGGAAATAATTTTTTGGAATTATACCTTGATTAGATGATAAACCACGGTTACCATGATTTCTATTTATATCCTCATAGGGTGATAGGCTAGTTCAATTTCAATCCAAGATTTAATGAGCCAAAAAAGTGTTTTTTACTGACCATTAATGCACCTAGTAATATTTTTGGAATGTAACCATTGGCTAGCTGACCAATTCTACCTGCTAGACACAGTGAAATGCATTAGATTTAGTTTTATGGAATCTATAATGACTAGCTAGTGAGGTTTCCTTGTGTATCTAGTGGAGTTATATAGGTTGAAGGAGGTTCTACCCATTCTACCAGCATTTCAGTACAGTCATACCAGTTGTCTGGTGCTTTAATTTAGAGTTAGACTATAAAGTGGCCATTTAATTACACACCTAATGCCTCTTTATTTTGGTTCCTTTAGTTTAATATAACTCGAAAAAAACACTTTAAATGAACAATAAACAAATTGAAAAAAGTTTTAAAATTATTATAGTTTTTTATTAATTATTAAAAAGACTATTAGGGTTAAAAAATTATTTTTTTTAAAATATATCAAGTCATTAAAATTTTGATTTTCTAACTTAGTAAAATCACTAGAATAAAAATTATCCATTATATTTCCATAAAATAATATATAATCATTTAAAAAAAATTCATTTATCATTTTTATGTTTTATTAATATTTTTTCATCACATAATTATGAAATATTTATTAGATTATGTTCTAATACATTAATATATAATACTTTAGAAATAATAATTGGGTAAGAAATATCGTATTTTAAAAATCCATTTACGTTTTCCTTTTGAGTTTTATATAAATGTTAATGTGCTTCCATCATGTTAGTAGTAATATAATAAGTTTGATGGATCTCTAGTCATGTTTATAAAGGATCCACTTTCAATTTTCGAAACTTCCTTTATAATTTTTCTAAGGATTATTTCTTTAAATTTTTTTTTTAAAATAGTTTTGGTTAAACTATGGGACTAAAAGGATTGGGAAAATTAATTTTTTTGTACTGAAATATATTTTAGACATTTGGTATCAGGTAATAATGGTGATAATTCCATAAAAATAAATACATTTTCATGGCCTATTGATTTAGGAAATCTAAATTTGCATTCATCTAGAAAATGAACCATCGTTTTACCTCTATATTTTTTTGACAATTGATATAATTAGTTTATAAATGTTTAAAAATAATGTCTTATACATCTTAGGTAATTTTTTTTATCATAACCTACACCACTTATGTTTTTTTATATATTTATAGCTAAAATATTTTTAGTAGACAGAAAACATAGATTAGGTAACTACTTTTTAGTTCCATATTCATCATTAAAACCTATGTCCTCCAGGTAACGACAAAAATATTCTAATGATCATTTCACATTTATATTAAATTTTTTTATATTTTTTCTAGATCATGTTTTTGGAAGTTATGATTAATATGTCCTTTCTTTCCAAGGTCATAAAAATTTAATTCTGAAACAACATTATAAGTACACGAGTTACCTTTATTATTTCAATGTTTGATCATTTATAGAATACTTATTTCTAAAATACTTTTTGAAACATTTACTTATTTTCATTTTCTCTAAAAATAATTTTTTTAGATTAAATACTTCATAATTTTCACTTCCTTATCTAACAAAACCAAAAGTGTCAGATGAAACATTTATGTTAGAATTCAATTCAAAAAATTTATTTTTCCAAGTGTCTTTATCAATAAAGTTATTCAGATCCAATTCAAACTATAATATTTAATCAATTAGTTCATCAAGTGTCTACTCTTTGAAATTATTAATTTTATCTATAAAACCTTTTCTTTATTCCATTTATTTAGTAGGTATCACAAAAACCTTTTCATCCAAACTATGCTTTATAGGGATTCTATGGGAGAACTCATTCCAATAACAATAATGAAAATTCTTTGAAACATTTTATTAATATATTTTTCTTCTACGATATTGAAATCACGATGTTTAATTTGAAGAATTTTTAATTTTTTTATCTTAAACATTTTTGTTCAACAGTTGGAAACTTTCAGAATCACAAATATACATTGAACATGTTTTCAAGATAGAACATGACTAAACAAACTTCGAATTACAAAACAATACAAAAAATTCATAACCCTATAATTTAAAACATTATTTACTATGTCATACACTAAAACCAATCCTTTTAAATAGAGTGATACCTCAAATTAAATAATTTATTTATGGGTACCAAGGTAGAACCAAACATAAACCTAACATTTAATGAGAGTTGCAACCCAACACAAACCTTCATTCTAAAAATGGAAGAAAAAACACAGATATCTTAATTTTAAGGTCATTACATCAACATAAAACATAAATTTAATTGAGTTATACAAAATTAACATATCTGTTTTATGGAAAAAATAATAAAACACAAAAAATTTATATACAATAGAAAATAAAAAAGAAAATATAATTTGAAGAATGAAAAATATGAATAGATGAAAAAGCGAGAAAATGATAAAGCTTTATCATTTTGAAAAATGAATTTCAACATGATGAATATTTATTAGTGATCAAAATAATTAGATAGTAATTATTTTATTATAAAACTTATAGTCTAAAAATTTTCATTTATTATAGTCATGTGTGTGTCTCCCTATTTTTCTTATAGTTCATTCATTCTCATTTTATAAAGAAAAGTCCAATGGTTAGTCTATGTTATTTACTAAATTACATTCAATGGTTGAATAATTCATGGTTTCCATAATAACATATATTAGAACACTCTATGATGTGAAAGGTAATTCATGATTCAGAGACTATATATATAATTTTTAAACTGCTATTATTGATAAATAGGAGATTAACTTTCTTAAGGTTACCTCCTTTTTCAAAAATAGAAAAAATAAATTTTTTTCATGTCTCATTTGGTTCCTTGTAAGGTTTAATCCTCGTAATTTTTAATCATTTTAGGGTTCAATATCATCATAAGGTTCAATATCATCATAAAGTTCAACATAGTAAGGTTCAATATCATCATCAGGTTCATTATCATACGGTTCAATATCGTTATAGGGTTCATCATCATAAGGTTAAATATTGTAAGGTTTAATATCATAATAAGGTTTATAATTTTAAGGTTTAATATCATAAGGTTCAATATATTTGATGGTTCATCGTAGTATGTTCTAATACCATCATAAAGTTCATCATCATAAGGTTGAATATTATAAGGTGAAAACCAGTTTTTTTAAAATAACTATATATTAGAAGATAAACTTAATGAAATTTCATAATAAATTAAATATATATGTAACTAAATTCATTAGATATTTCTTCCAGAAAAAAAATATCAAAAACTATAAATATATATTGCATAATAAAAATTTTCAATTAGAAATACAAAAACCATAATATTAAGAATAATTAAAATAATTAATTTAAAATTTCCTTAGAGTCAATTTCATTGTTAAAAAACAAAATCAAACAAGTATAAAACATAAAAGGATGTGTTTTTTAATACTAAAATACTTTTTTAAATATTATAATAATCAACAAAACTACTATAATTATCAAAATTGAAATAATAATATACAAAAGGGTAAAGGGTAAAGAGTCAATCTATTAAATTAATCTACCAATATCTAATTATTAAACTATTTATTATCAAAATAATAAACTCTAACATAATATTCCTCCTTCTTCTATAATGGACAAGTTTCCCTACATGATGAAATCAAATTAAACCTTTAATACACAAATGGTATATTCTTCTTTAAATATAGTATCGATTTATTGATGAATTAATAATAGTTTCTCACTTTATTCAAAATTTTATATTACCTACACAAAATCATGGTAATACTTTTTCTATATTCCAATTATAAAAAGTCCCAATGAGTTTTGGTAGGTCATCTATTCATTTATGATGATAGATATTTGTAGTTTCAATTCTTATAAAAATATCATTCAAACCCTAGTTAATATCTTTAATAAAACATGCAAGAATCTCAAGATAGTTCTTTATTAAATCACTCCCCAACACCCATGACCTATTAAGTATATTCTATATCTATATGACATCATGTGAAATACATTAAAACATGGAAAAACATTTTCTTTCATAGAATAATATTTGGTGTATTATCCTTCTTATCTTGTATAAGAAAATCCATTATAGAGTGACTATGTTGTTTATTTCCTTAAAGAATGGGTCTTACAATGTATTATTTTATTTCATTATTTAATGTATTTTATTCTGGAGATCATTATATTTAGAAACCTATCCTTTTTTATACATTTTAAAGATTTCGTAATTTTCACAAAAACATAAATACCATTGTGTTAATATCCAAGATATCATACATAATATATGTTTTAAATGTTTATTCAAATAGATGATTAATATGTATGTTTTTATTCTTCTAAGTTATATTGTAAGTATTATCAAAAACTTATATACTGATTTTATTTGAGAATTTTATGGAAATACTACATTTAGAAACATATACATCTCATGTAATCCAAATATCTTAAGGACTGCATAAGATTATTATCTTAAATACATTTCCTATTCTAATAGAACAATATTTTACAAATTCTAAAAAAATGTATGGAAAATAATAAATTATTACTCATGCTATACCATTGATATCTTCTAGTTTAGAGACAATATTATGTATATAGGGAAGATAATTTTTATCAATTATTAAATTATGAGGAAAAACCTACTCATCCGAGAGGAACATACACATACAGTGCCTTTTATTAATTTCGAAAATTCAAATATGAAAATATTATGTAAAAACTGTGAATTCTTCCCTTTGATAATTTTCATCACTCATTAAGAAAATATGCTATGTATCCTCTTGAGAATATCATATTTATATAGGGAAATTTTTTCCAATTGTGGCTCTAAAAATTTTATTGTGTATAGGGTGAGCTCCCAACACTTTCAAATTTTTGTTCTAATTAAAAACTTATCTATGCATCCACGCAAAGTTAAAATTTAAATTTTAGTTTATAATTCCAAAATTCCATTAAATCAACCTTGAAACTTTTCAAATCATTAGAAGGAATTCTCACACACTCCAACACACCATTAAAAGAATTTTCCCCTAATTAAAACAACATTTAATCTCAATATATTTTTTATTGTTTCTCTAACTTCATTCCAACCTTATTTTAAATTAATCATAGTTATCAATCTATTTAATATAGCATGATCTTAAATTTCAATTAAATCATGTTTTTATAATGTATCTTTCATTTGAAAATTATTTTATTTTATTTCCCTTAAGATATACACAACAATCATCCATTTTTACTGCTATTACCCTAGAACCCATCCGGTCAGATATTTATAGACAAAACAACATCTTCCTTTTCTAATTTTTATGATCATAAACTACCTTTGAAAATTTATATATGAAAATAAAATCTTCATTCCGTATTCATTTTTTTGTATCTTACACATCACCCAAACTCAATATATATCGACAATATATTTCATTAGTAAATTGACACAAATACACTAAATACCTCTCTTCATTAGTTTCATAAATGATCCTATAATTTTTTATTACTGTTGTAATATACTTAGGAAATATAATTTATAATATATAACTTTATGGGCATCAGTAATTTCTTTTATTATTAGAAAAAATGAATCATCACCCTAAAAAAATATACATCTCACAAATAATATTTTTTATTTTATAGATTTATATTTAAGATCCAATAATAACGTATTAAAATGTAAAAATATTATTCATAGAATTAATTTTGTAAATTTTAGTATAGAAAAAAATTACATATCATTCTAAGGAAATGAAATAAATACATATATGATCCATAATTATTTAAAATTGTAATGTTCTTAGAAAAAACTAGACCTCATATGAATTTGTAAAATTTTTAGTGCTTCAAAAAACAAAACTTACACTTGAACTCAATTACCATACCCATCATCAAGTTATCCAATCCTATAATCTTCTATATATAAATAACCTTATGTATTATGAGGGGTAGACATATTGTCACAATCAACTTATAATTTCCATAATTCTTCACATAATCTTAGAAATTCTATGATACTTGTCAATAAATTCTCAATGATCTCAATACCATTCAATGTACACTTCAAAAACAATCTTAGCAGCTTCCAATGAATCTCACTCAAGGTTAAAAAATTATATACATTACTCTATAATAACAATGGTTCTTTAATTTTATTTTGGATTATTTTTTTACAATAACAAATCACATAAAGTGTCCTTAAATCAAAGCATTTCTAAATAATAAGTTACTAGAAACCACATTTTTAGATAAGAGAATTTTTTTTATGGAATTCTGTTTCATAATGATAAGAATTTTCACGTTAATTGACTTGAAGGATCTCCCTAAAAATTGATCCCTCATTCAATTTTCCCCTCTATTTATAATAACCAAATATCCATATTAATAATAAAAAATTATAATAGTTTAGGTTTCTCTAATAAGAGTTGCATACTTATTCTCCCACATTGTCAACAAAATATAGTGAATTGTGGGGTGGGGGGGGTGGGTGGGTTAACACAACTTCTCAAGTGAGTGGGGAAGGTTGAACATGAATTTTAGGCCTTAACTCAGAAAATCACTATCTTAAAATAAAATTCTAAAATCCATAAAAAATAATATCCTTTTTTGGATTAGTTAATGTTTAAAATATTAATTTCTCTCCATTTCTTTCATGAAATGATATTTAATTTTAATGTTTTTAAATCTATAATGTGTTGAATGAATTTTGTATAGACTATAATACTTTAATTTTTATAATCAACCCTTAATGGATTATCAACTTATAATTTTATATCTTTTAGTTGAAATTTCATGCAAATAGTTTTAGTACAAGAATGTGTTGTAGCTACATATTCAACCTCTAATATGTTATTAAGTCCGAGAATTCTAATTCTTATTATGCCATATCAATCATATTACACTTGAAAATAAGGTTCCACATGATGTTTGTTTTCATTAATTGATATCAATTGACCGATTTGCATATATGAAATCAAGAAGATTTAGTTATACAATTTTTAAATATAAAAAACCATAATTCAATGTACTTGTGAAATATCTATGAAACATATTTATTGATTTCATGTGAGCCATATTTGGATCACTTTTATGTATTGTATAGAGAGTCATTGAAATATTTTTCTTAGATTATTAATACATATTCATCTTTTTTACAATATATAATCCGAAAAAAAATCTCATTTCACTATGTATTATTATATACAAAAGTGTTTTCATTTTTTTAAAATTCCTTATAGGAATTACCTTGATTATTTGGAAATATTATGTCACAAATGAACACTATGAAAATTAGAGTACCAATAGACGTCTGTTTCACATAAAACATTATATTAACCTTCCCTATTATAAAATTTATTTCTCTCAAAGAACCATAAAATTTAGAATATCAGGATCTAGGTGTATATTTGAGCGCATAGAGTGCCTTATTTAGTATGTATGTGATGTTCGATCACTATTAATATTGAACCCATTATTTTTTTCAATAAAAACTAGTTATTATTAATATCTATTTGAAATGGAAGAATTTTTATATATCTAATAAATAATGTATTTTCTATGATCTATAACTACAATAAACATTCTAATTTATTCAAGTATTACAAAAGGTGAAAAATTATCTTCAAACTAAATCCTTTCCATCTTTAAATATTTCTTATAAATAGATCTAACATTGTTTCTTATCACATGTTCTAGTACCATTTAGTTTATTAAGGAAAACCCACTTAGTACCTAGAATATTTTTTCCATGATGTCAAGAAACATGCTTCCAAGTTTCATCAATTTATATGAGATCAATATCTTCATCCATAACTTTTATCCACTATTGATGTTCAAATACATATGCTACAAATTTTGGTTCAATCTAGGAATTGAGTGCAATTTTATTATCATGTCTCAATCTCCTTCTTTTTTACACTGAATCCTATTCAATTCAAATATTCATTTCTACTTAAAAATGTTTCTTAATTATTTAATGTTGTGACTTCTCATTTATAGTTACCTTATCCTCACCAATGGATTCATCTAAATAAATATCAACACAAACCCAATTTTATCCAGTGTCTTCTACATTTTTTATATAAAAATTTATATTCTATATAATTAATCATTGAAAACGTCTATTTCATTTACCACAATATTTTTTGGTTTATTTTCAATTATCTTATCATATAGACAATCAAACAACTTATGAAATTCTTATTCCAGCGTTTGTATGCTCTTACATTTGATAATTACCCATGAAGGTCCCCTCTTTAGAGTCATCTTCAAATTTTCCATGATTTTTGTTCCGCATCTTCATGTACAAATGGATACCAAAAACATTAAAGTAATTAATTGATGGATTTATTTTATACAATATTTCATATGGTTTCAAGTGTGACTCAAGTCTTACTAAGAAGATATTTTATATATGAACAAACACACACCAAAATCCCCTCTATAATTTTTTGAGAGTTTATGATCAAAAGAGTTATTAGTCCCATTTCAACCATACCCATGTTCTATCCATTATTTCATTATCCTAGGGTTTATAAATTTCATTTTATTAATGTTTGATCTATTTATATTCAAGATAGTTTTAAATGGAATAAATATTCTATTCCTAAATATCATATGATCCCCTACTTTTGATCCTGAATGCCATCTCATTTTCACCCTATTTTCTGAAATTTATAAACACTTATATCGCTTTATCGTTGTGCTTCATAAACATGAAGTTTTTCATCTAGGTGAAATAATCAACTATTTTTAGAAAATATAGATCAAATAAGGTAAAAAATTATCTTATAATTCCACATAAGTCAGTTTGAATAAGATCATGTTACCTTGTAGACTAAATCTTTAATATTTTTTGAGTTCTTTGATCTATTTACCCTTTATAACATGTTTCATAGACACCATCTCTTTATATCTCACTTTAACTATCTCTTCATCTGGGGTAGGTATCTTAATATACCATAATCTGAGATTTTAATCACATTTCATTGACTAAGATGGCTAATCCTTCAATTCCACAACTTATTTGGATCCTTAGATCTCATGTAACTGGAAATAGTGTGATCAATAATTTTTTTAAAAATATCCACTTGTTAATTTTTCAAGGAGTGTTAATATTTATATTATTTTATTTCTTGATAACACAAGAGTAATTATTAAATTAAACTCATTTTTAATCATTATAGAGTTTCCTCACACATAATAGATTTTGTTTAATCACTACAAAAGTAAGAAAAAAATTGAATTTTAGTTTTTAGGATTTAATTTTAGCTGTTCAAACTCCATTATTTTTTAGAGAAATTTAATTTTCAGAATGCACTACCACTTCACCATTCTGTTCAAAAAAAATTAAATTTTTTTCATCAGAATTAAAATGGAAAGAATATCCAATACTATGAATCCATTACATACTTAACTTATAATATTTTTATCCAACTTTTGTAATGAGAGGGTTTTTTTATTTTCTTATTTAAACCGCCTTTACTTTTTTAGAATATGTAAACTTCCAAGAAAGAGTTATCACACACTCTTCTGAATAATGAACCTATTTTCCACACATTAAATATATTTTTTTCACACACTTATTTTTAGTATCAAGACATGCTAAATTTTTTTCCCAAATTTATTTCTCTTCATCTTCTCATATCTAGTTCATTTCTTATCAGTGTTTTTACCCATTGATTCATACCTATTATTAATAAATGAAATGTTTTACTAGATTTAATATTATTTTTTTCTAAACATTACACAACACCAATAATATCCTATGATGTTTGATATTCCATATTGATAATAATTTTGTTCAAAAAATTATTGTTGAGGTTATTCCATGTTTTAAACATTATTTTTTTGGTAGGTGATTCATCTTGATATGTTCTTATCATCCATTGATATAAGAGATTTATCATTAATTTTCATGGCCCAAATGTGAGTAGTTTTGGAATTATAACCTTCAATTTTAGTTAAAAATAATTTTCTTATAATTTCAATAGGGTCAGATTTTACCATTTAATTTGTGCAATGAATATCAAAATCATGAAATAATTCACATTGTATTTTTATAATGTGGTTGAAATCATCACTCATTTTCTTGAAATAATTATTAAATTCAAGACTCTTCGATAATGTCTTATTTTCTTCTTCTTATAAAAAATTTGATTTTAGAAAGATCTTTCAAAATTTTATCTTAATGAAAAAACTTCAGAATAAGATTCTAACTTTCTTTTAATGTCACCATCTCCCCTTTTGGGAATCCTGTATTCCATCATTATTTTTTCCAATATATTTATTTGAAAATTATAAATATGTTTTTTATTTTATTATTCTTCTTAAAACAAGATTCAAAGTTAGTCTTCATTATTCTCATGAAATACATCACTTCATATTTTTTTTATCATCATTGGTTGAGCATTCTTCATGTTTTTCTATAGGAACCATATTTTTTTTAAAATTTACATAAATAACTTCTTCAGATTTCCTACTTGAAGTTTAGTCGGATTTCAATTATTTTTTTATAAAATTTATTTTTTATCTCTTGGAATGTTTTTAATGTTATAAACATATTAATTATATATATTTGTGTTTTAATAATATTTATTTATCTAATTATTTTCTTCTTTCTCATCATCCGCATACATGAACTTTCTTATTAGGACTGTTTATTCAAAAGCTTCAAACTCATCTACATTTCCGGAATTTCAGTGTGATTTTCCATTGATTTTTTTGCTATCTTTTCTTATGTTATTTATTATTAGATCAATAATTATTTTATAATATTAATATATTGCTCTATAACATTAAATTATACTTATTAATCATTCCTTTATTTCTTAATTTTAACTTTTTTCATGCATTCAAAATCCATATCCTCCACAATTTCTTATTGAATACTAGTCCTTTTATTATCTTATAGAAAAAGGAATGTAATGTAATTAATGAATACTTAAAAATTCTCTATCATATAATACCAAAATTTTAGGATAAAACCTATCTAAAAAATGTTTCATCAAATTTTTGAAAATAGGGTCATCTTTTAGTTTTTACCCATAGCTACTGATATCTCAAACAATTTCATTGACTTTTGTTAAATAGTCATCGTCATCCATATTAGAATCATCAGACACATTAACATATTCAAAATTAATTCTCCAAATACAAATTTATTTGAAGGAATATATTTCCTAAATCATTTAACTTGTGATTCTAGGGAAATATATTAGGTTAAATATATATATATATAGTCATAAATAACATTTTATATTCATTAAAATTACTACATTCATGTTAGGAGTATTTTATTTAATGATATATTCTATTGTAAAATGGAATGGAATGTGATTTAATTATTATGGCCCCCATAATCATATTAAATTATTTAGAAATTTATAACGTAGTATGAAAATTAGATATTAGGAAAATTATAAAACCCCATGAAGTAATTGCCAATGACTAAGAAAATTTTCTGGGTCATGGAAATTCATTCCCCGCTATTTCACATCCATGAATCATATATTGAGATTCATTTATAAATGAAATAAAACCTATATGGAAATTGATGGGTTTAATAATTTTAATGTTATTCACCCAAATGATTAATCATTAATATATTCTTAGATATCCTTTAGTTGTATCATATCCAATCTATTTTTTTGATTCATGAAAAAAATTGAATAATAAATTTAATTCTGATCATATTACATATCATATTTACTTAGTTAACTATGATATAAAATTACATGTTTATGGTTGAACATCATGACATATGATATGGGTTATTATAAGTAACGTTATACTTTAAATTTTTGGTTTTCACTGATTATATGTTATGACGATCTTATATAATATAAAATTATTTCCAAATTATTTTTTTAGAAAAATAGAGTATTGTATTGCAGTTTTGGAATCCTAATATATTATTAAATATAATAATAATAACTTATAAGGTTAATTTTTTTCAGTCATAGTATATGACTGTGCGTAACAATAAATAATTGGACTATGTATAATAAAATATGATATATAGCATGAAATTCTATTAAACCTATAAAAGAATCAATTGTTTCTTACTATATATTTCGAATCATTAAATATGACACGATAAAAAAATAAGATAATAATTATATTCAAACATAACTTTAATTTATTATTTATAAATTGGTTTTAAATAATAATAAGTGGAATTTTTTTAAATATTTTCTAATTTATAAAGTGTTTATATATTAATAAATTTATAATTTACAAATAAATTTTTACGAAACATATCATTAAAAACATTATAAAAATACCCACAATTTAATAATAAATATTCTTTTTGTATTTATTGAGTAATCCAAATTGTTAATTTATAAACAGTTTATAATTTACATAATATGGAATGGCATAAATTTTAAATTTATGAAAACCTTGAAATGTTCATGCTGATCAATTTGAAGTGATCTTGTTAAATGATTTTTTTTTTGAAAATTATTTTGAACCTTATCAAACTATTTTTGATAAATTTATTTTATCATTGTTTAAATAAATAAACATGGTAATTAGGTGACCATAATGGTTACCCCACTTTTTCCTAGCATTTTTATTGGGTCACCATAGCTGGGGAGTCATAAAAGCTGGGATACTAGTGGAATAGGGTTGGGTTTTCGTTCATATGATATATTAGACAAGTTTTTGTCATTATCAATTATCCATGACTCATATTAGATCTGATTATAAGGTATTATATAAGATAAATAGTCATAGATTCTTTACATGATCAAATCGATGTATATAATGATAAAATATAAATCATGTCCTGAAAATGGATGTGATTTATTCTAAAGGGTATATCTTTTCAGTGGGATTCCATTTAATAAAATTCATTTTTAAGTGTTAATAAAACATGATATTAATTCTATAAAGTCATTTATTTTAGATAAAGGCATCATCATTTTCTAACATAGTTTTGAGATGAAAATTAATATAGGATAATATTAATTTAAGAAACTATTAATACAGGTTTATTAATAAAATTTCTTATGTATAAGAAGAAGTTTTATATGTTAAAGAAATATATTCTCGAGTGAAAAACTGGAAAAGTTTTCCAATAGTTGAATATATAAACTTGTAAAGCATGTAATGAATAATATAAGATTTAAAAGGAATTAGATGAAAAATGATCTAAGAAACTATCTCTCTACTCATATATTCAATATGATTAGTTATTATAATGATTTAGTGGGACTAGAATTTTTTTTAAGGCTTGTTTTGGTTAATGAAATCTTCGTATTGTCTTAGATGAAAATATTCTTGCAATATGGTTGAATTCATTAAAATATTACCTGATATTCTCAAGTGTTGAGAATAAATGAACTGAGTATATGATGCAAGTGTTATGTGGTTGTGTAGATAATAAAAGTGACTAAAATTTAAATATAAAAGAAGAAATGTTAGTTGGAAGGACCAATAAATATTCTTATAGAATCCAATGAAGGTTACTGAAACAAAAAGTTCAAATCAGTTGTAATAATGTTTCTATAATATGGAGTTGTTTGAGATACCTAAAAGAGTCTGTGAATCATTATGGAATAAAATTTTAAATTATTATTGTTATAAAAATTAATTCTTATATTTTGTAGGGTATATGATATTTAGTGTATACTTTAAATTGTTATAAATATACATGAGTTTATGGAATTATTGATAAAGGTTATATTTTGTATTAATGGGATGAAGAAAGAGTTGTTACATCAAGAATTTGAATATAAAGGAGGGTTTTCAAGCTCAAATAAATTTATGTATAAAATGTGTAAATTCATCTAATTTTAACCATGTGATATGAGAATTTATTTGTTAACAAATTATTTTTTGAACAATGAATGATGAATTATTATATACAAATGGGTTTTTATTTATCATTTTCTATAACTCATATTTTTTTTAAAAAAGTGACCAGTATAAAAATGTTTTATCTAGGAAAAATAGTTTATCTAATTTGTTAAAATATGAGGGAATATGTTCCCACTTCCCATCAATTCCATATTTTAACAAAGTCTTATTTTTTGAGAAAAATTATCCAAACACATAGAATATAGTATATTAAAAGAAAATAATAGTTTATTCATTAAATATTCCTAATAAATGGAAATAATTGTTATTTTATAACATAACTTTGTTTGTGTATCGTAGAATTATATGATAAATATAATATAGTGTCTAATAGGATAAAGATTGTTTGTTTTAACTTAGAGAGATTCAAATTTGACAAGAAAAATATTATACAAGAAAAAAATAATTGATTCTCACTTAATATCATGAAGACTTTAGGATATGTAATGACAAAGGAAAATTTATGATTTATAAATAGTTATCCAAAAAAGAGAGTATCACTGTTTACTAAAGGACATTATAAGCTAAGGTGAAATTCAATTTATTGTAAAGGAGATTAAGATTTTTTGGTAAACAATAATGTAAATAATTATATTATTTCAAGGAATTTTTTTGACGAAATATGGTTCCAAAGATGATGATGTTAAACATAGAATGAATTTTAAGTTGTTAATAAAATTTAAACATCCAAACATTTTATTTTTTGAAGTTAAAGAATTTGGATATGTTTAAGGAGTTGAACATTAGAAATAATATTCCAAAATCTCACCATTATTCAAACTGGGATTCTTCATAGATATTTCTAAATAAAGTGTTTAGTGGGAGAATTTAATTATATGCCCACATAGATTATTGAAAGGATTTATCTATTAATATAATGCGTTAAGAAATCACTAGAAAGTGAAACTGAAATAAGGCATATATGGTAGTTTATAATATGTAAACTAATATACCAATTCTTATATTTTATTTTATTAAATATTCATAAAATATATTTATGAATAAAAAATGTATCAAAAAATATAAAATCTTTATATTATCATACTTTCAAATTTTCTATATAAATGTATATATAGAAATAAATTTTGTAAAATTTAATGATAGTTGACCTCTAAATGTACGACATTAATTTTATCTATGAATGATGCTCATCGTGGAGTATTATTGGTTATAAGAACATGTAAAGGTTTTCATGAGTATGATTCCTGTATGAGTTGTGCAATATTCCCATGAAGAAAGAGAATAAAGGAAAAGTTTCTTTGTTTTTTCCAAATGACACACCTAGTCTACCACTTTGAGTGTCAGACACTATGACTTTGGTATACTAGGGGTTCATGTATTATATTTAAGTCCTCATTACCTTTGGTTTATATGACTCATAGTACGATAAGATTCATAATTTTATTCCTTTATTATATAATCCAATTATCTTAAATAATTAGAGGGTGGTGGGGTATGTTTCTGATCAGGTCTTTAGATGGAGCTCAACCAAGATGTGCTTTTTCCTCTTCCATGATGAGTATAACATATATTCCCTTGATTGAGATAAACCAAGGAGTGTAAGGATACACCTAGATAACATATAGTATGTTCATATCAATTCATATGAGGGGAATATGATATCATACTCTACAAGGGTGAATGATATGCGATGAATTCAATAATTATATTATTCTATACTCGAACAGTTGAGAATATATGAGTTGGATATGTGGTATTGACATACATTGTGTCCTATGGTCACTCGATGTCTTAGATAAATAGAGTATATAAGAATTAATGCGATAATGAGATGTGGCTTGAGGAAACAAGTATAACCATACCTTTTTGATGTATATCATGACAAATAGCTTTATATCTTAAGCATCATTCATGTTTTTCTAGAGAATACGCTTTTCATGTATCCATGAATCCAATTATTCACATTTATTGTCAATGATATAATTTCTTCTAGGGTCACAATTTGTGGATTACCAATTGGGGATTGATATTTAATAAGAGAGATACTTCAAAATTGTTTTAGAGTTAATCTAAAAGATTTTTGTATGGTTATTCAAAAGGTGTTACATACGATGCGATATGAGGTGATGTAAATGATAACATTCCAAGTGTTTTTGAAGGCATCAATGATTTTTTGGATATGATTTCATGCGTAATCATATATGATATGATATATAGTGTACAAACACAATGTATTATAGTATTTGGTTAAAGTGGGTGATTGATGTACATATATTCCTTAATGCCTCTAACCTATGACTATTAGGGTAAATTGTAGTCAATTTGTAAATAGTCATAATGTATTACTTACATGTATTATGAGAAATGCATGAATGATGAATTTATCATATGTAAAATTAAAAGTATATTATAAAATGGGAATGTAATGTGATTTCATACCCATTTCTATAAAAATCATACTTAATGATTAGATAATTCATTAGATAGGGACGAATTGAGATTTCAGGGAACCACACTATAAAACCCTACAAAATCATATTCAATGGAAAAGAAAACTCACAGAGGAATGAAATTTAATTTCATGATACCACCTTGAAATAAATCATATAATATGATTAATATGGTAAGGAAACAACACTTATATTGAAAAATAAACTTTAAGAGTGTAACATATCAACTTAGATTGCACTAAACCAATGCTCTGATCCAGTCCTCTACAAGGCCTCAAACACACCTCTCCATACACCGTAGGATATAGACTAGAAACAAGGGAATAAGGTGACACCCATAACCATATCTACTCAATATTCAATTCTATAGGTCAGTGTCGATGAGACATCATTGAACACACTGGGTCCCTTATGTTAAGTCACAAATGAGGCATTTTACTCAGAATCCTCAGAGATAGTACAAAGGAAGAAGATTCCTACATGGGACCTTCAATAAGAGTGTAAGTAGGAAGAGGAATCCTTCATGGGATACTCAGATCAGCATACAGTTCTAGATGCATCATATATGGGATCCTTAGAATAATTATACAGGTAAATGGATCCTCAAAGGTATTCTCTATGTTAGCATGTAAGTGAGGGAATCCCATAAGGGGCCATAAATAAAATTATTAATTTATAAGAATAGTATATGGGATCATCTAGTAAAAAGATAATATGGTATTTTTTCTCAAAAGGAAAATTATTTGAATAGGAGTCTAGAGAGATGGATCATATCCCCCCTTAGATCGAGGGCATCACTATCAGGATATAGTTGTATTTGATTACTAGAGGAAGAACCTATCATTTTAGTAAAAATCATAAAACACAAAATAGGATTCATCAAATAGTCTCAAGGGTTTCACCGTTATTATCTATGTTTAAAATGATAAAAATAGACTAATCATGTGTCTAATTGTGACTTCTGGGTATAAATATATGAAAAACCTCAAAAAGGAAGGGAGAGAGGATTACACGAGCTATACTCTCAAAGCCTCACATGGGAATGTACTTCAGTCAGACAGGGAGTGTATACTATGTACAAGTTGTGTACTCTACACAGGGTACCTAATTGTGTAGCTCACATGACCTAGACATGTGTTTTCCAATCAGTGTACTTCTACATGGTGTGCTGCCCACACGTGGTCTTGTTGTGTACTCCCCCAGACAATGTTCCCCTACATGGGCTGTATGGTTGGGTAATCAGCTAAAATTACTAGTACTAGTAGAAAGTATGTATACCCCATACATGACATGTAATTATAAAAAGTTCATCTTCCTCTAACTAGAAGAACACATGACATGTGTTCCTAAAATAAACACCGTGTGATCATTATTTCCGAATAGGAAACCACTCATTTTGGCCCAAAACCTCGTTTTTATCCAAAAAATAAATAAATAAGTAAAACCTAAAGGGTTACTAAGAATTTATAATAGGTATTTGAAACTAGAAAAATGGTAAATATTTTAGGATTTATGGAAGAAATAAAAATGGAACACCTTTGTGTGGAATCCTCCAAAGCTCCGCCCATTTTTGCGACCCTTGGTAGTTTCATGACGATATAGCTCCTCCTAATTTCAATGACAACACTAACCATCCTATCTCCCAATTTTATATATACCCACACCAATCATATGTTGTTTATGGGAAATTAATACCACAAGGGGTGTATATGGGAATCAAGGGGAGAAAAGTAGAAAAGAAAAAGAAAAGAAGAAAAAGAAAGAAAAAGAAAAGAAAAAGGGGTCTAGGCCCAGCCCCGACACCCAACATGAATTTATGCCATTCCTAGTAAAAAATACCCATTATATTCTTAAAAAAGGGAAAAAAATATCAACATAATCCTCCATTTAAAATATACTCTTTAATGATCATTTTCAAATAAATTCACATTTAAAAAATACTCCTTGACCAAGGCACCACCTTCTGAAAAATATTAATTATTACACGAAAATTTGAACAAATTAAAATTCTAAGAAATTCCTTTAATAGTGTAGAAATAATATTCTAGGACCAAAATATTGGTCAAAATAGTTATCCAAGAATACATTATATGTTAAAATTACCATTTTACCCCTTACATGCATATGAGAGAAGAAACTCAAATTTCTACTGAAATTCCCAGTATGGAAAAACAAGGGTCCTTATAATATCCCCACAATAAACCTTATCATAACTGAGAATCCTTGGTGGTTAGACTAGAATGTATTATCTCATCCCAAGTATCCACACAACTAAGTAATCTCAACTATCTAATGACCAATCTCATAGTTTTACAACCCTCTTACATGGGAGACATTTAACTATGAATGAGTTGGTACACCCCACCATAATGATACCCTTATAATCCTGGTGTAAATAAACTAATAGTACACCAATCTAGATATATTTTTTAATTCAACCATGAATGAGGGTAACCACCCTCAAATATACAATGGTTTACTCGACATTATTTGGTTTACCTTATACAACTCCTTCAACACAAACTCAATAGGTTTCATTACTAAACTACAATTTTTACGAAGATAAACATATAAACAACACTCTCCCATCATGATTATGATGATTTCAAGATATAGGGAATTAACATATCTAATCATGAGTATGCTATGATATCATCGATAGGTGTGTATCACTCTCCCAATCCATGTTCATATCAAAATATGATATAATTTCCTTTAACCAACCACTGACACCACTTATCTTGACAATGAGTGTCCCAGTCCAACCATGGTTAGTAGTCTCATTGAACCCAATACATTCTTGATGAATAATATTAAATCGAGGTATATTCCTCATTAGGTTAGAAACTCCCTTGGAACTCATCTTCATAATTGAGCTCCTCTCCTGACTCCTAATTTATTCCACGACCTCACATCTCCCAGCATTGTTCCAATCAATAGAGTATACCCATGATCTAACTAAATTAGATATAGTGGAATCATTGGTCAATAAGGACATATATATATATATAAATAGTTATTCCTATTGAATCAAGTATCTAAAAATAATCACCCTAGCTTCTTTCTCAAAAATTGGGAATCATCATGACTATATCAAAAAACCCAATAACTGACCATGCATTGGTCACAATTAGTATATAACCTATCTCACCACCTAAAAAGTAATCAATAAACTCAAACCAACATTCTAATAGGTTTATATCCAAAAAATTTCATGTCAACCTACTAGGTTCTGATTCTAAACTATGGACCTTAGGTCTTCCACCGATCCCTATTGATCAAGTCTCATAATACTGGAACTAGGTCCTACAACGTGGCCCAAAGGTATTATTGAATGTGGGTTCCCTAGACCCAACTTCTGTTGTACTTTTATTACCACTACATGTACGGAAGTTTTAATATATACATGTGTTTTTATTACCAATATAGTGTAGATACTTCTCCATCCACTTTGATTATGGTAATTTCCCGGATTAGGTGTCGTATCAAAGGGTTATAACAGATCCCAGACTATAATGAGAACCTAGAGATACGATGGTAGTAATCTTAAAGTAATATCCTATGGTCCAGTTACATCATTCTGATAGGACACAAATGGTGTGAGACTATTAGGTGTTGGGGGATAATAATCATTAAGTCTTCTTCTCATGAAGTTCTCACTTGGTGATCTCTAGTAGTTTAGATCATGAGGATATAGCCATAATAAGAACACCATATGTTTTAGGTGTCATTGGATTTTCCTATCAACAAACATTTGTGATGGCCTCCTGACTTGAGTTTATTATTAATGTTTGTCATTTAATTTCATACTTTGATGCTAGGAAAAAACAATGGTAATGAAGTTGTGGAAAGTGTTAGGTATGTAATTAGTGACATGATATCTATTGAATGATCAAGATAGGATTTGTCACTTTTGAGTTAAGGAAGAGATATCTTGAGCCTCATTGGATAAGATGGTAGTAGCTTCATTGAGTCAATGTCCATGGTAGTTGAAGGTAGCACCATCCAGATATATCAAAAAATAATAAAGTAAGATAAAGTATGATGACTATAGGGCCTCAATGTGTTTCTAGAAACATCTCTTGGTCTATGAATATTCTTCACTGCTATTGGGATAAGGGCTTAGAGGGTCACAAACAATAGCACTTTTAGAATCTTCCATATTCTGTTGAATAAGAATACACAATTTTTTGGGGCCCACTATGGGTCTGGGTATTATCCGAGTTCTATAAATCACCAAGATATAAATAAATTCATAAATTTTAAAGTAAGTAATAATCAGATTGAATTTATTTAGGATATGTATTTATAAGTGATTAAGTAAATAAAAGGATAAATATTATTCGAACAAATATTAATATCTGGGTTTGTTTAATATTATCAGGAGACGTGAGTCATGTTAAAGACTCAAGTTTATCAAGCAATATATTTAATATATATTAAAATTAAGGGAAAAATTATAAATATTATTTATCGCATAATTTAGTTTATCATAATTAAGTATTTATAACAGTAATATAGAGGATGTTTATTACACGAGGGTCGATAACCCAACCCGAGTATTATAGATATTCACTATATAAGTGTGGAGAGGTTCATACCATGGTGAATATTCATTCATTGGAATTGAAATCCTCTATATCCTCCTAAATTTGAGAGAGAAACTCTCTCAAACAAGTAAGTTATTCAAGTTCCATCCTCTCAGGTCGAAGACGTTGGCCTGTGGTGATCATTGCTACGTCGAAGTGATATTCGGTGTACCATGTTAACAACTAGATTCTAATGAAAATCACATGAGCAGATTCAAGGGTCATGTTTAGAGGATCTAGGGGGCTTCAACATCATAGCCTTCGATCAACGGTCACCAGTATCTTCTGAAAGGATTGCACACATCAAATCCAAATGAGGTATATGTTCAGTTTGTTTTTCTACTCTTTATGAACCACGCATGGTCCTCATACCATACCAGGATAGGATCATGGGAGTCGATGATGTTATGTCACTCCGGTGAATAATTTTTTTTAAATTCACAGCACATCAGCTTCTGCTTCCCATCCCGATTCCAAATAGTGGTATATGAGGATCATGTGGTTTTTATTAGTCAAATAAAAGATAAATTAATTTAAATTTGAGTATAGGTTGTCAGAATGGTTCAAATGAATCCAATTGCATGTATTTTTGTTTTCTAATATCTAAGTAATTTCCATTTTAAAATTTTAAATGGATTGATGTCTTTAGATTTAATTTTTTCTTATTATATAAATTTTAGAAGAATAAATTTTTAACTTTTATTTGTGTTCTTCAATGTACGAGAATCCGAAAAAGTTTCGACCTAAATTTGGTCACCCAAATTATTCTGGTTGTGATAAATTAATAGAAGAAAATGAAAAATAATATATTTTTATATTAATTTAATTTTTTATTCTAATACAAAAAAATTTATAATTAACATTTGAAAAAGTTTTATATAATTTTTTCTTAAAGTATAGTAGTCATTTGAAAATATGGTAAAGGAGATTATATTTAAAAAAATTAAAGGGAAAAGGGTGAATGACCTAGAGCCGCAAGGGTATCCTTTTCTTCTCCGTGGTTTACTCAGCAGTTCCCTAACCCCACCTCCCAACCTCGCCGACCCACACAACACTTGGCCTTCCTCGTTTGGTGCCACACACCCAGATCCAATGTCATCGCGCCAGTTGTGCTGATTAGAGTTCACTGCTAGTTCCAGATCGCCCTGCATCATCCACATTGATCCCTAGTGGATGGTCACCGACCTTTCACCCTCCTCTACTATAGAACCCAGACCCAGCTTCCTAAAACCCTAACCGGTTGTTGATGGTGCCACACCTCCCACTCCCATGAGCACTGTCATGGGCTATTACTGAATCAGCTACACACTATCGCGGTACTGCCACAGTCACCCCATGGTTTTTTTGCATTCACGCCATGGTCACGCCGTAGTTTTCCAACAGCCCCATCATGGTTCTGCCATAGTTCAGCCCATCATCAGTGAAGTAGCATTGCTACAGTTCACAGAACATCCAGACTCCTTCCTCAACTGGAGGAAAAGAAAATAATTTAAATTAATTAATTTAATTTAATTTTAAAATTAAATTTATTAGAATTTATTTTGGGGTTCAAAAATAACATGGCCAGAATTTTAATTTCATTTGATCTTTAAATTAAATAAAATTAAAATTCAGACCTGGTAAATAAATAATTTGAATTTATTAAAATTCATTTAATTTTTTAGAACTTGCTCGCACTAATTAAATTTATTGCATTTTAATTTTTAATGTGCATTATCTAATAACGACTAGTCTTGAGAAGGTGACCGACCTTTACACATCTAGAGTTTATTTATTTATTTATTTATTCAATAAGTGTAATGATTTTAATAATTAATAAGGTAAATGATAGTCTATGTATCATATCTTTTAATTCAAATATGTATAAGGGTCTGTGTGTCCAATGCACTTGTTATATATGGTAACCCTAGAACCCCACACATACATGCGAGTATATTTGTAATTACATGGTGACGATTTCATACATGGACCCCACCAAGTCAGGTTTGTAATCCAAAAACGAGTAGAGTACTTTGTACTATGGGTGAGTTGTTACACAAGTAAGTTATCGACTCAAATATGGAACCCCTAGGTCATGATTGATCTATTACTAATTGATCATTATGAAATGCTCAAGACTAGTTAGATTTCATTTTTTTCAATTATGCATGGTTTAATATTTTATGCAAAATACATGGTTATTTCATGATTACCTAAAATAGTAAACAAGATAAAATTCATAATGATTTGAAAAATATATTTCTATTATTTTTTCAATTGTGAGCATGGAAACCTAGTTTAAATTAATAAAATAGTATTTGATTATATTATTCAATAAAAAAATCTCTCAAAGAGTTATCAAGTCTTAAAGCCTTCCATCACTTAAATTTGAGCAAAACTAGCTGTTCATAGTGCTCATCATCCAAAGTTGAGAGTGTTATCTACAACCAAGGAGTTATTATAATAGTGTAGGGTCAACTTGACTAATGTTGATAGGAAATAAGTATCCAAATCTAGCTTGCTATCACTTTATAAGTAATAAGTTGGTGGAATCGAATTTAGATACCAAAATCTAGGACTTTACTCAACAGTACATAGAACCATGACTTAATGTAGTTTGCTAGACTAGAGCTTACCTAGACACTATCCATGTAGTGGAATTTCCAAATCATATAGACTATGAGGAGTAGTTTCAATGATCCTTGCCACTAGAATACTCATGTGAAAAAGTATTCTGAATCCAATAGTCAGGGATTTTAGGGTTCTCTAAAATTGTGGGAGACATTAAAAATTATATCACAATTAATTAATCATAAATGGATAATGGTAATCCTGATAATGTACGAACATATAGTTTTTAACTATTGTAGATTTAAAATGGAAATCACCAATACCGGCACTACATTATCACTATGATCAATCCTAGATAAAGAAAATATTCTGATCAATAATAAATTCTAGGAGTGTTACAAGAACTTATGCCTAGTAATATGCAAAGAAATTAAGTTTTATGTGTTGGAATCCTCAATTATTGTTAAGCCTCCTCAGGGATCATGTAAGGAGGAAAAAGATAAATGGAAGAAGAATGTAGATGATGCACTTGATGTTCAGTGAATCATGTTATCATCCATGTCTAACCTATTAGAGAAAATGTATGAGAATTATGATGCCTACAAGATACTTTCACATCTTCAAGAATTATATCAGGAGAGGGATAAGAAAAAAAGGTATGAGATCTCTTGTTCCATTTATAGGTACATGATAGCATAAGGTCACCAAGAGGGTCCTCATGTACTTAATAGGATATGAAATACTTAGAGGCTTGAACCTTTGGATTCAAATTGAACGAAGAGCTAGCAAAGGATCAAATTCTTTCTTCTTCACTACCAAGATTTTTGACTTTTATTGTCAATTATAACATGAATGATATGACCTAGTCACTCCCTAATCTATTATATTTAGTTATCCAAGTTGATAAGGATACAAAAAATACTAATTCATCTTTCCTTTTGGTGAACAAGAGAAAGAAAGGAAAGGAAAATGGTTCCAAGGCCAAGTAAAGTCCAAAGAATCCTATGAAACGTCCATAAAATAAGAAAAATATTTCGAATCAGATTAATGACTATGAGACTAACTTTTTTGGATGTGGCAGGAAAAGCCACTGGAAGAAATATTGCAATGTTGGGAAGAATAAGCAAGATGATGCTTCTACTTCAAGTATTTTTTTCATTGAATGAAATACATCCTTATCTAAAAGTTTGGTATTGGATACATCATGTGACTCACACATAGGTATTCACATATAAGAACCAAGTAGATTTAAGAAGATTGAAAGAGGAAAAGTGGATCTTTGAGCTACAAATGTTGCAATTATTCTAGCTTTGGTAGTGGGATACTATCACTTAACTTTGCCTAGTTGTTTGTTTCTAGTTTTAAATAATTGTTATTATGTACCTTTTGTTACTAGGAAAATAATATCTATGTCATGTTTTGATACTATGGGATTTTATTTTAAGATTCTAAATAAATGTTTTCTCTTCTATAAGGATAACATGTGTTATGGTATGGAACATATTAATAATGGTTTATATATACTTGAAATCGAAAACCCTATAATAAAAATCATTGAAAAAAATAGCGAGCATGAATCTAAAATCACCCACCAATGACCCTTTAATCAATGTCTTTAAATGAGAAACAATTACTAAAATTACATCAAGTAGGGTTTTTGGCCCTAGAAAATGCGTCCCCCAAAAATTCCAAATGCTTCATACATGATCCAAGATCATAGACCATTTCGAAAGATTCAATTTGACAGGTCGTAGGGTTTGAACAGAGTAACAGATAAGGAGTTATGGACATTTGAAGTTGGGCTGGAAAACTGGTTCACAGATCCCATTTCCATAGCTCCCATCGTGTTCACGGAGCATAGAAACTTAACCGGAGCCTCCGTGGGCAACGCGAAGGTCGATGATGGTTGACTCTACAATTCCGGAGAACTTGATGGAACTTGATTGGAGCCTCAATGTGTGACATGAAGCTCGATGATGATCAACTATGCGATTAAGAGAAACTTGATGGAACTCCCTCTCTTTTTGGAGCTCGAATTCCTTCGTGACACATTTGTGCTTCGCTTCGCGCATTTGTAATTTGCAGCGTGCTCCGCTGACCTTCATCACCTATAAATATCTGGTTCACTCCCCTTCATAAGGATGGTCATGTCACCCCTTGAGTGGCCGTTATCACAATTCATGGAGCTCCTAAACACCGTGAAGTGATTCTCTTCACAAAGGGATCCGTCCTTTGTGAAGGAGGGAGATCCTTCGGGTTGCTTGAGGCTCTACAAGACACTTTTATCCGCGAACCCCTTTGCTCTGTGAGAGCATATGCTCTGTGAGATGGAATGCTCTGCAAGCATATTTCCTTCGTGAAGCTTCTTCGGAAGACCCCATGATTCGTGAGTACCATTCCTCCGCGAAGCTACTTCACGAATCCCTATCCTTCGCAACGCTCCTACCTTGGTGCCCACTGGTCTGTACCGCGAGGGCTATTCCCCCACACCCTTGCTTAGGATCAGTGTCAGGTTGTGGTCCCAACCCTCCAATCCGGTCCATTTTCTACCATCCTTGACCCCCATGAAAAATGGAGAGTCGCACCACAAATTTCTCAAGCCAGGACATCAACATTTTCCACTGCGCCCTTATGCACAATGGCCTTCCATCTATGGAATACCATGATTTGAGATACTCTTCTGTGCACCATGAAACACCCTGAGTCAACACATTCCTCTTAGTTCCTTTCCATGACTATGAGTTGTGATTGCCATCATCAATTTCTTGAGTACCTTGAGTTAAACCATTCCTCAAGTAACTCATCCAAACCGCATCACCTAACTCCTATGCCAAGATCCACTAGAAAGGGATACCTTTGCGTAATACCCAATACCAGCCATTTCTAAGGGCCTTATGCCTAATAGCCCTATCTATATGACTATAAAATATAGTACACCCTATATAAAAAATATTGGATTCCCCTTTCTCCAAACAAGAGATGCCTTATGTGCTAAGCATAAGAAGCCAATAGTCCTCTTTTCATGACAATAAACTTTAGCACACCTTATGTTCCAATGTTGACGCTCCTTTCCGTCACAGAGTCTAACTATTGAAAAAGGGAAATAACTTAGTCCAAAGTGATTCATCCTTTGAAGAAACATCAAAAATTGACAAAGTCATGAACAAGGATTTCTTCACACTTGGGTCGCACAAGATTTATCATGGTCGCGTAAGTATACCTGCGCGACACATAGTGGTTGTGTAGGTGACTTGCGCACCCTCTTTGATTTTCTCCCAAGGACTTCCTTGGACTATAAATACCCCTTTTGGGCCCCCATTTCGAGGACGATAAAATTCCAAAAGTAAGATGTAAGCTCTGGTCTCCCTAGTCTCTTCTTGAAGTCTACCGGTCACTTATAAGGTAATTTCTTACCTAGAATGGAATATCTAAATAGGGGAAACAAGGCCTAAGGGTTGAAACTCATCATCACTTGCGCGCCTAAGTGGAAAACACTTAAGGGAAATGGCCACACTTACGCGATGCCTTATCCTTTCAAAAAAACTTGCGTGCCACTCTTTTGGACGACTTTAGGGATAATACTAAGGGTTTGAGCCATGTCTCACCCAAGTATTACCCTAACGGTTGAACATCGTGCAAGTACCCATGTGTCACGCAAGTATACTTGCACGACCAGGACTTGCGCACCCGACCAGGACTTGCGTGCCCATGCAGGACTTGCACGCCTCTCTCTTTTGGGGTGACCCTCTTGCCTATTCACTTAATTTCTTCAAATCCACCTCTCCTCTTCAAGATTTATCCTTTAGAACCATCTTCAAAGCCATTTATGGCATGGTTCCTTTGTTTTCTTCCTTATCTAAAATGAATTTTGTGTAACATCTCTCAAAACATAGTAATTTAAATATCTTTATGTCACTAAGGTTAGATATTTCATTCATTCAACCTCATCCTTTAAAGATGAGCGGAGCTTTAACCCGGGCCTTCTTTTCAGAAGTAATCCCCAGTCATAATTTTCCTTAACTTGGGCCTCCTTCTCAGGAGTATGTCCCAATCTCAAATCCCCAAATATGGGAATAATCCTTAGGAGTAATCCCCAAATCCCCTAACATGGGCCTCTTTTTCAAGAGTAAGCCCTAGTATTCAAGTTTCCTTAATTTTGGGAATCCTCCTCCGGAGTAAGACCTAAGTTCCCAAATTACCTTAACCTGGGCTTCCTTTTCAGGAGTAATTCCTAGTCAAAATTCCCCTTAACCTGGGCCTCCTTCTCAGGAATTGGCCTCAGTTTTCAAATCCCTTTAACCTGGGTCTCCTTCTTAGGAATAAGCCCCAGTCAAAATTTCTCTTAACCAGTCTTAATTTACTTTTGATTTGGACTTCCTTCTTAGGAATAAAACCCAATCATAAGACCCCTCTAATTTGGGCATCCTTCTCAAGATTAAGTCCTAAGTTAAGTATCCAAATCTCTATAAAGCACATATACCTTTATGGACCTTGTTCCGAGATTTCTTCCCTGAAGTAAATCCTAATCTTTATCTATCTGGGCAGTCATATATACATAAACCCCATATCATTTCTTATGATTGCATATTTCAAGGAATAATTGTCAGGTTTTACCAATACCTCTTGTTTCTCACACCGAGCATGAATAATATAATATTAGAGTGTAAAAGTAATTATGACATATTTCTTTGATCCATCAATCATATATAAACCTCATAATTCTTTAATAGAACTACATGGGTTCTGATTCCTTTTCTAAATAAAGGAAGTGTAGGTAGCCCATCTGCGGGTACGATCCCGTCTCTGGAATAATCCATGTCTTTTGAAAAAATAATAAACTTCAAGTTCCCTGCTGAGTGGATTTAAAACCAGTATGGTTATCATAATGACGAAGAGATTTCTATATAATGTGTTGAAGGATTCCATTTCCTAATAATCTCTAACAAATACAGATGATTCTCTATCGATGAAGAACCTCGAATACATATAAAATATTCTCTAAATATCTTACATATCAATCATTTATTGTCAGATCTAAAGGAAATCTCATTTTCATACTTGGTAATTTAATTAGGATTCACGAAGAAAAAATAAATTATAAAGAGAGTCCCGGAGTAGGCAATAATTCCCCTCAAAAAGGAGTGATGAGTCCGACCTCCCATCCTCTCGACCAATGAAAATTCTTAAGCCTCATCAGTTCATAACTAATGAGAACCTAAATTTGGAAAGTAGGACCAAATGGTTATAGAATCATTGGATGTTTGCGGTTATATGAACAAACCCATTAGAAACCGCTTGGAATGTTTGAACCTTAAACAAACAAGGTCATCCCCATTTCCAGAGGAAACAAAAAATGGTGAACCAAACATGAATCCTTAACCAAGTTAAAATGATGTTTTACTTATTTTTTAGGCCCCTATTTAAACTCAATGAGAGGGCCAAAAAAACAATCAATAACATATGTGCTCATCCAAAAGATGTAGTGGCCGAACTTATCTTGAGTATGTCTGTTATATCAAACAAGAACTCTTTTCCAAGATCTTATGCATTACAGAAATGGATCCTCTTAAGTTCACACCTGTGAATACCTCTGTTGTAAATACCTCTGCTTCTACTCCTATTGGATCGTCACCCGCTCTGAGGACGACATCACCTACTTAGCATCTTCTATGCTGGTCATCAAATGCGCTGGTTAAGGAATACCATCAAAACGGTACAATTCTGACTCTGGAGGCCGCTCAAAAAGCCCTCCATGTCAATAATTCACCCTGGTCTTCTGGATAGTGACGACCAGCGATCAAGATGCAGGTGGTTCCAACCACCATTTACAACCGTTTCGGGTCGTTATCCCCAGAACACAATCACCAGTCCCTCCCATATTCTGGGGAGGTGAATGAGCAGGTCTCTCAGGGCCTTAATTCAAAGAGACAGGAGTCCTTCTCGAGGCATCCCATCAACAATCGCCGCTAGACTCGTGCGGCAGTGCGCCATCAACATGATGAGGATGTCCTCTCCAGGCGTTCAGCTCAGGTTCCTCAAACCCGAGCAGGCAAGATGAACCACCAGAGGCGAAGACTGGTCAATAGTGAGCAGGTTCTTATCTCTGCCATTTCCGGAGAAGTCGACCAACCTAACTTGGGGGAAAGCAACGAGCAGGCACACACACCCGTCTGTTTTAATTCCACTGTCCAGCAGACTCGTCTGGAAGCAACATGCCATTACCGCCAGGCAATTTCGGTGGAGTACTATAGACAAGAACATACACCTATTTATAAATCATCAGCTAGTTAGTAGGCTCATCTGACTACATACGATGAAGCCCGCCAACCCAATGTGTTGACAACTGGTAAACTTGCACATACACATGGTTACACTCATCAATCCTGCTAGCAGCCTCATCTGTCAGTATTGAAGGAAGTTCATCAACCACATTGGGGGGAGTGAAATCAGTAGGCACATACACTTTCTAGTTTTGATCAAGCCTACCAACAGTCTCGTTTGGTAGCACTTGGAGAAGTCAGTCGGAAAGCTCCGGTGACAAATATGAGGCAGACTCAACTCTCTGCCCCCCACACGTGAGTACTGTTATAATTCACTTATTGGAAAAGGAGGATAGGAGCAGGAATACACACCTACTCCAAGAACGAAATGGATGTATATCCCCGTTCTGGAAGCTGAAGTCACCAAGTATATTCTGTCAATGGTGAAAGAGCAGAAGCAAATCCCTGCTCATATTCTGGATGCCTACCAGAATATTATAACAGCTTCAGCAGCATCACAGGGAAAGAAATACAAATCTTTCCCTACCAGTGGAGTGACACATCAATATGTCACTCTGGCACAGACACATACCTCTGTTCTAGTCTAAGAGGGTTGTGGGGCGTACTCCCCTATATCATAATGACAACCAAGTCAGGCACATACACCTGATTTGAGTAGAGATAATCATCCTAACCTGATCATTTATCATAAGAAGACACATACACCTGCCCATAATGACCACTTTCATTAACAAGTTGTTCCCAAAGTGAGTAAGATGGCATCTAAGAAAAAGACCCTCCCAGCACAGTCAAGAAATCAAGGGCCAATCTGTAATAAGGCCTTACTTGATGCTGGAGTTCTTGAAACCCACAGACAATTATCTGTCGGAATTCAAGATTCTGCTCTCTCATTTACCAATAGTGGGTACATTAATTATGAAGGTCTTCCTCAGACATTTCCTCACGAAGGCTTGCTTCGTGACAATTCGGTCGATCTCAAAGTTTCATATTCAGATGAGAGACACAAGAACCCTCTCTGTGGCCAGAAGACCAATGAGAAAAATGTTTCATCTTTTGCTATAACCCACCATGGTGGTCCTCCCCATGATGATGAATTTAGCTGCAAAAGTCCTCTCCGCAGTTATAATGCACATTGCCTGGAAAATACTCTGATGAACAATGTAGTGACGAGAAAGCCCTCTTATCTTGAGTCACTTGCAAATGTGAATCCAGTCATGTCTGATGCTTTACCACTAGCATGTGAAATACTTTCTCAATCAGAAGATATCCCAGGTTGTAGGTCATTCTACGAACCACCCCTGGGTCATTCATCTTCTAGTTTGATTAGTGAATTCTCTACCAATCTTGTTGAATCCGATGAAGCAACAAGGAATCACCAACTCTACTCTAATCAGGTAGAAGAATCTTCATTAAATGATAAAGAGGAAGTGATGAATATGAGAAAAAACTGGCGAAAGGTGAAGTACCAGTCATGTTTTGGCCTCTGGCTAACTCTCATTATGACATTCCAGAGATGTTGATGGAAGATGGAATTCATGATATTCATCTCAACATATGGAAAAGTATTTGTCAATTGAAGAAGAAAATATTATCTTATGATTATTATGAAAATCATGTCAAGATAATAGAAGGGTTATAATTCCAAATTGACTTGGCATCTATCTCAGTTTCTCGATATCCGAAGGTTGAAAAGCAGTAGAGAGCCCTTCAGCGTTCATGCCTTGGCACACTAAGAAGATTGCACCAGTTAATTTCCAATGCACCATCTGGTATTCATATCAGGGGATGGGGTGTTCATGGAGAACTAAATTTCACTGTACTCTCTCGTCAACAAAGCCCGCCGAAAATGGTCTCGTGCAATGTTATTTCCCATGGTTGGCCACAACCAATTGTATTTGTTTGTAACCAAAGGCTTGCTCAGGAACATGCCTCAACTAGTTCTTCCCAAAATCAAGCATATAGAGAATAAGTTGTTGAATTACACATTCATGAAGCAAACAAGAATATTGAACGTGCCTCTCATTTGGAGCAAGGACATCATCAAGGGACAGAAGTGTCAGAAATCATCCAATGGTCTTTTGAGCCGGGTGATAAAATTGGATGCAAGTTGATGCATCCAGCCAATTTCCAGACTAAAGTCCACAAGATCAAGAGATATTTTAAGAAAGTATCAAATATAGAATGTCAATAACCACCCTAGCTTTCCAGCCTAAGGAATCTTTTAACCCAACCCTCGGAATCAACAAATAAGATTCGAGGAGTTGAGTAGAAACAGAACCAGTCTATTGGACTGGGGACTTTTTCAAATCCTCAATCTCTTCCTTAGAGAAATTCAGTCTTCTATCGATTAGGGAAGAAGCCCCAAGAGGAATGAAGAGCCAAATTATCAGGAGATTCCCTCCAAATTACGGTTCGTCAAGAAGTTCCCGAGGGATCAAATCGACAAAATACGATGTCTCATCAGGGACATGGAAGAAGACAATATCGAAGAAATTACGATAGAAGGGATGCAATGCATTATGCATCAATTAATGTCATCAATTCCATTGTTACTGATCCACCAGATGAGGCTCACTCAGAGGGACCAGATGAAGAGGTTCATGCTCAAGAAGTTGTATGCACAAATACAAATGAAGAAGGTGTGCGTACATGAAATCAAAGGTTTACCCAGAATATGGGTGTTCCTTCATGTAACCAAATTCCCCCTCTCTGAAAGGCGTCCAATAAGGGGAAGGGAAAGAATCATGTTACATACCCTTCCTCTGGAGAAGGCCAATTTCTCTCACTAGAGAAAATATTTTCACAATAGGAGGAAGAAAATGAAGGAATTGAGGAGGTTGAATGCAGAACTACTTCAGGGTAGTGTTGCTTCTAAGCGTGCTGGAGTCAGTCAGCCAAGAGAATTTGTTGCTTCTACTAAGATGGATCAAGAATATCCTCCATTATCAGTACACCCTCACAGGTCTAATCCTACGGGTTATGCCCAACAAAAATTGGCGGTGCTACCATCAGTTGCAGTACCAGCCACCACATCTGTCCAAGCTCCAGTTATTGCACCGACTCAGGTCCAAGCTCAAATATATGTTTCTAAAATGTTAATGACTACTATTGAGTCATTAACAGCTAGGCTGGAATCTATGGAAGGAAAATGAGCTCAAATTCAACCATAAAAGAGAGTTTATCCTGAATAGAATGATGCAATTCCTCCCCCATCAAATTTTTCAAGTACCACATTTCCAATATTTAATGGTTCGGGAGACCCAGAGCAACAATTAACACATTGTTTTTTCTCATTGTGATCCTATGATGGGAACCCCTCAGCAATAGGAAGTAGTTAAGCTCAGGTGTTTTGTACAGTCATTACAGGGGCCTGCTTTTGTCTGGTATACAAGCTTGCAATCCCAATCAGTTACAGGGTGGGAGGATCTCCTTCAACGATTCCTTCTTCAATTTAGCTCAAATTTTTCAAAGACAATAGTTTTTTATCTTACAAATTGTATGCAAAGGGAAAATGAAAGGATTTTGGATTCTGTTGCTCGGTAGAAGGGATTAACATATTCCCTGATCTTAGCACTCCCTCAAAAAGAATTGTTGCCAATCTATGTGGAAAATATGCATGCTGAATTACACACACCGTTGATCCCTGCAAAATACACAGGAGGGTTTCGAGACATTACTTCCATCGCTCAGCAGATTGAAGACTCTCTTATGAAGACTAAGGATAAAACTCATGTAATTCCATCATCTCCAAGAAGGAGAATGGGTAAAGCAGAGACTACTACCGTTATGCTTAAACAAGAACCTATACCTGCTTCTACTTTAAAACCTTCATCTTATCGAAGGGATCCGCCTTATGAGCGTCAAAAACAAAGTCCGTTTCATCAAGATGATCAAAGAGATCAAAGATGGAAATAATTTTATGATTTTAAAAGAAACGTCTACTCTTTCTGAAATGAAAAAGTTCATGGTGACTTCATTTCGGCTATGGAAAATAATTTGGTTCAATTGCGAAGTCCCAAAAGGCCAAACAAGGAAGGAGATGAAAACCATCCAAACTATTGCCCATTTCATCAGATTTTAGGGCATCACATTCAGGAGTGTTTTTTTTCAAGGACCTCCTGCAAAAAATTGTCGACTCGGGACAAGTCAAACTGAAAGGTTCTTCAGCTCAGGTAGCATGTGTTACTGCTACAGATCCAGAGGAGGAAGGCGAGTGTAAAGAATTCAAGAACAAAAATGTGCAGAAATGTGATGATTTGATGGTCAGAAAAAAGATCAACCGAACTCATGTCATTTTGCGAATGCAATTGAATAAACCAATTGTGTCTTCTTATATGAATGCCATAGCAAAACCCTCTTCATCAAACAGAAAATACTCAAATAAATGAAATAATTAAAAGAAATAAGAGCAATCAGAAGAAGATGAAATCATGTCAAAGCCCAAGTTTTCTTTGACTCTGGCCGATTTTATGCCATCTACTTTGAAGAAAAGGACACCATCCCACCAAACGGCATAACCTAAATTGGATAGTCTGGCAGAGTCTCCATCGGACGAAGAGTTTATCTTTGGTTATGTTAACATGATTCACTTAACAGATCCATATGCCAGTCGTAGTTTTGATTTTGATGAGCCCGAGTTCCCTATATCGAATAGAGGAATTAGAGGGAGTTCTAGAGGATCAGGGTACAGGGGATGAAGTGGATCTTTTAGAGGCCACTATTCCAATTCTACCGCTGCTAAAACTGTTTATGCATGAGAAACTCGTGGAAGACCCCTTCAATGGGGTCAACAAGAACAAGAAAATTATTCCACCAATAGCAGACTCAGTCCTGGAACAATTATTCTGGAAGATCGGTTGTAGGTTCCATCTTCTTCATCTCAGCATGTTAATAGAACTAATCGGTCTAATATTCCAAAGTCAATAGTATTTCCAACTCCTACCGCGATACAAGATGCATCAACTTCCAAAGAATCAACTTCTATGGCACCTGAAAAACCACATGTTACTATTGGGAAACACAGACAGTTGGATCAAAAGTTTGATGTATTGAAACACTTGGCCCAAGTACCAGCCAAGTTATCAATTTTGGATGCCTTAAATTTATCAAAGGATCTTCGGGAGGCACTCATCAAGGCTTTGTTAACTCCTTAGGAATTCGCAACTGAAATTGCTGCAGCTGAAGTCTACCATGTAGAGAATAATCCTACAGAATTCCATGTAGTGATATCTTTCATAGATGAAGATGAATATGATGTTGTGCATGGAAATATTAGACCTTTGTACTTATCTGGAAAGGTCAATGGTGTAGACATCCGAAGAGATTTTATTGATAATGGTTCAAGAGTCAACCTAATTCCCAGTCGTACACTTCGTTGATTGGGACTCACCGAATCTGATTTATCTAATTCTAATTTGATGTTTCAAGGGTATGATAAAAATGAATAAGAAACACTGGGCAAGATTACACTCAGAACCCAGTTTGTAAATCCTGTATCCAATTTAGATTTCATGGTTGTAGATCATGACACAACCTTCAACATCTTTCTTGGAAGACCCTGGCTACATCAACATGTGGCTATCCCTTCATCACACCATCAATGTCTCAAATATTTTTTCGATGGTCTGTAAAGACCCGTAAAATTCAAGGGAATTTTTTGTCTTGATTTTCTTTGGGATTTTACAAGAACGTAGTTTTTGACGGCACCTGATTCTGAGGCCCGGTGTGCCCGAAATCGATTTCCAAATTTTAGCTTGGGTACGTTCAGTGAACGAACGAGCGAGTTTTCCTAAATTTTGAACCGATGCTCGGAATTGAAATATGAGGGCACCGATGAAACCGCATCGTCAGTAATTGCTTAAGAGCACCTTTTCTGAAGGTGCGTTTTCTCGGTAGGAGTCATTAATTTTGTGGTTTTAGAGAGGAATAAAAAAAATTACATTACAATTTTATTTATTTTCCTCTAGGTAGTTATAACCCAATTAAGGGAGTTGGGGGTGGGACCCACATGTTGTTAACCAACCTTGAGAGGATAAATGTGGGGTGGGGCCCACATGATCCCAACCCCTCATATTCCTTAACTCCATAACCCCCCTTTAATGTGAGACCACTCACCTCCCCCTCTCTCTTCTTTAATCATGCCAACTCACTTAATTAATTAAGTGAGTTATGTGTTTGATTTTTAAAAGTTTAAATGCTTGGCTTGATGTAATAAAATAAGATAAATCTTATTTTATTTGGGAGGGTTGGTTGTTGTGTGAGGAAATTGGGGAGATAGAACTCTTTTTTCTGGGAGCTTCAATTGTTCAGTGAAGAACGCCATCTCTTCAACGAAGAATGACTCAACGACTCTGGTATCTATATTCCCTTTCTCCTCTGTGACAAGGGAAGAGACACCGACGCGGGAGTTCTCCAATGACACATAATCATCCTCTTCTCTCCGTGACAAAGGGAGGAGGACGTCTCCTCAGACACTCTCCATCGACGTCTACGGAACCACGCCCTGCGACGCCGCTTTCCGTGACGCTCTTCGAACATCAAATCGTTATCAAGGTATGGGTTAATTACTTTTTTGTTCGTGAAATATCCTTTGCCCTTCTTCGTCTTTATTTTTGGGCTGCTTGATATCAACTTATCGGGAGGAGGTCAGGCCACAAGAACACGACCGACTCTCCTCCCCCTTTCTTTGTTTTGTTGTTGCAGTTCGAAAGCAGCACCGCGCAGAATCATGGAAAAATGTGGCAAAGATGCGCGGCGCAGTCGTGCCGCGCCGTTGAGTCCGAACGAACCCGCGGCCGGAGACGAGCCACAATGAAGGGCCACGACGCCGTCATGCCGCACCGGAAAACCACAAATATACCGTGGTCGGAGCGGGGCCACGTCGGAGGGGCGCGACCCCGTCACGCCGTGCCGGTCGGAAATGGCCGCAGCTGAAAGCTGCGGCGGTGCAAGGCGGGGCGGCCGGAACGTCCAGCCGCCGACACCTCTGAGGGCGGGACCGCGACGGCAACACCGGCCAGCCGGACCGGGCCAGCCATTTCAGGGGGGAGACCGGGGGCCGTAACCCCCGACTGGAGAAAGGAGCGGCCCCCCATGTGGGGGCCGTGATTACTCAAACAGGGGGGTAGCGCACCCCCTTCCACTCAGCTCAGCGTGGCCGAGCTGGCCACGCGGGCCGCCCAGGCCGGGCCGGGCCGCACCCAGGCTGGGCCGGGCCACGCCGCATGGGCCAAGTTGCGCCCACCGTGCCGAGCCATTCCCTAATGGGCTGGACCCAGACCCGGTTCGGGTTGATCGGGTTTGGGTTGACCCGGTTCGGGCCGACCCGGGGGGGGGGGGGGGGTCTCGTGCCGGGTCGGTCCGGGCCCAAAACCCCGTAAAAATGGGAAAGTACATTATTTTTCCCATATCTTGGGCTACAGAACTCCAATCACGCATAATCAGTTGTAATTCGATCCTTGGATCGAGACGGTCGTTTCGGTATATTAATCTCAAGGTTTCGGAGAACTTTGGGTACGGCTTGGTTGGTTCGAACATGAAACCAACCGGGCCCTCAGAGCGGAAACACTTATAACCTGAGCTCCGGACGTCCGATTGGCGTTCCATTTACTTTGTTGGATTTATCTTAGTGAGACAGACCTTTTGGATTACTACACTCGAGGTTTGGATGCAGTTGGAGTATGACCGGGTTGGTTTTGACTTAAAAACCAACCAGGCCCCTGGAATGAAAAAGCCAATAACTCTCAGACCAGGCGTCCGATTGACGCGCCGTCTGTCACGTTGATTTCCTTTTGACGATACGGAACTTTTGGATACATCAACTCTAGAATTAGTGTCAGTTGATGTATCATCCCCTCGGCTTGTGGAGTGGACCCTCCCCGAATGAGCTTGATGTGTGCGGGAACCCTAGAGCTGGCTGCGACTGTGACGACGATAAAGATTGTACAGAAATACTCCATGGGTTCGACAATGATGACTACAACACTCAGAGATCCTGTGTGGATCAGTGGTACCGATCTTGTGTGGGTCAGATCCTGTGTGGGTCAGTGCTCAGCAGTCTTGTGTGGGACAGCACATACCGATCCTCTGTGGGTCAGATCCTGTGTGGGTCATTGCGGGGGTTAGTACCTATAGATCCGGTGTGGGTCCGATGGATTAGATGAATCAATGGATACATCTGATCATCTCTATCGTCTTACGAAGAAGTATACCTGTGTGAGCTGAGTCTTGACTTTCAATCAATATCTTCGATATTATTGACTTTCTTTCCTATGTTGATTGGGTTGTGTTATCCTATGTGGTTTGGGTTGTACTCTCCTGTGTGGATGTGATCGAACTTGGGTTCGAGTGTTGGAGCCGAACTGGAATTGATGACTTAGGTATATGTATGGGCATATACCTAAGTAGTATTGGATGTTACTTCGTGATTGTATCTTTCCTTTGTGGATTATCCTTTGTGGATTCTGGGAGACCATCGGGGGTCTCAGGGTCCCTATTGAGTAGCGTATAGTCACCCCTGCATGGGCTATGCCTGCACTACATTGTGTTGGATGCAGATGACGGACAGTGCTGATCGTGGTTGAGGCATGTGGAGCAAGTCAGTACCTGGAGGTGGACCACATGGCGGAACGTACACGGAGCAGACGGTTGGACCTGAGGGGCTGAGGGGGCTATCTATACCCACCCTTCAGGTGGGACTTCCAGTGGACAGCTTGACGTTGCTACTTTACTTTCAGCTACTGTACTTTCTTTCCAGTTGTACTTTATTTTCAGTTGGGGTTTGTATTCTGGCCCACTTACTTTTCCGCACTACTTTTGTACCCAGCTTTTCTTAGTATTTACTTCTACTTGCTTACTCCGTGGTGTTTGTTTACTTTATTAAGGCGATGCCTTCCACTTGGTCAGAATTTATGCCTTGGTGATAGTCGCCAGCCACTGGCCTATGGGAGGCGGGCTTGGGGTAGTCACGACATGGGTCCCGAGGACAGGTCGTGACAAATTGGTATCAGAGGAGTTCAGATCTACCGCAGAACTCTGGAATTTGATCTTTCTTCTTTGTGAAGCAATAATGTTAAGGGTATTGAGTGTGGTTATCAGTCTAGGGAGTCCAGTGTTGGTGCGGCGGCCGACGTATCCATACACCCGGACCCTGAATTTTGATTTCCGACTCAGTGAATGAAAACATTGATTGCATGTGTTTTTCAAAAGTTTTCTTTGTGATTACTTTGTGTCATCTCACCAGGTATACTGTTTTGACCGTGGCACACCTGTTTCTTTTCAGGATGGCCCCATGATGGCAGCCAGCTAGGGTTCTGAGTTTTGTGTGAGCCGACAGCCCACCGAGTGACGAGGCCTCGGTGCAAGGCCCTTTTTCAGCCGAGGAACTGGTGGTACCTCTACCCGCCGAGCCACCGATGCCACCAGCCCCAGCCGCTGAGAGTGCACGTCGACTTAGTGCAATGCACGAGTTTCAGCATCAGAGACCGCCCAGGTTCCACGGGGAGACGGACCCTCAGGTAGCCGGGGATTGGCTGGAGATGTTTGTGCGAGTTTTCAGGTTAGTGGGGACACCGGGTGACCTCATGGTGATCCTTGCTGCGAGCCTCCGGCATGCGGCAACAGGCAGATGGTAGAGCTTGATGCTCCAGGTGCACGACGAGGAATCCCTCATCTGGACGGACTTTGAGAGCCTCTTCCACTCAGATTTTGTCCCAGCCACCCTCCATGCGGTGCGCATTCAAGAGCTACTATAGCTGCGGCAGGGCAGCATGACGGTCGCCCAGTACTCGGCGAGATTTACCAATCTCTCGCGTTATTCGACAGACATGGTATGAGACCCATTCTTTTGGGCCCAGACCTTGGAGTAGGGACTGAAACATGAGATCAGGGCGTCGATGATCTTCCTCAGCATTCCGACATAGGAAGGAGTATTGGAGAAATCTTTTCTCATAGAGAGCTTTCTTACTGAGCCTACGCCAACAGCGATACCTACCGTAGGGCGACACGTAGCAGAGTCGTCTGCAGCTGGCAGTCGACGGATGACACAGGGGTCCTGGCGGACCGTACCATCAGGAAAACGACCTTAGGACACTGGATCAGAGGTGCAGGTCACACGACACAAATCCAGCATTCCGAGGAGCAGATAGTGCTATGCATGCAGCAGGCAAGGCCACATGGTTCATGACTGCCCGACCCGCCTTGTAGAGGAGCAGCAGACGGTTGAGGGGCCACCCAGGCAGAGGCAGAGGGTCGACCATGGCGATCCTCCGAGAACAGGCGGACAAGGCAGGGGAGATGGCCGAGCAGCAGGTGGTGGGCGATGCTTTGAGGCTTTACCACCACCACCACTAGGAGGTCCACCTCGACTACAGGGCGCTGGCAGGCAGAGGTAGGCTCAGCTTCAGGCATCGGAGGCCTACGACCACGACACACCAGATATGATTCGATGTACTATCTGTGTCTACTCCACCCTTGCTGTAGTTCTTATAGACACAGGAGCGAGTCATTCTTTTATTCCCGCTGCATTTGTTCGGAGCTCGGAAATTCCGACTGAGCCGTTGGCTTGATCCTTATGTCTAGAGACTCCTACGGGAGTAGACTCAATGATTACGAACTGGTGCCAGCAGTGTGAGCTTACTCTAGGAGGCGAGAGATTTGGCTAGGATCTTCATGTAGTGGCGTCGAGGCCTTACAAAGTCATCTTGGGCATGGATTGGTTATCCACAGTCCACGCTCAGATCGACTGTATTAGGCGCAAGGTGTGGTGTGTTCGCACCGATGGGAGGAGGTTCACCTTCATCAGTGAGAAGGGAACCCTTGCAGCACAGGATGGACTCACGCAGAGGAGAGGACAATCCATCACTCATCAGTTGGCTAGCCTCATCCTAGTAGAAGTTGAGGTGCAGAGTCCTAGTTCTCCTGTAGTGGTGGATCAGTATGCGGACGTTTTCCCTGACGACGTTCCTGGATTACCTCCTCGCAGAGAGGTAGACTTTTATATTGACTTGTACCCCAGGACAGCCCCGATATCCTCTCGAGCATATCGGATGGTCCCCGCTGAGCTTCGAGAGCTACGAGTACAGTTGGAGGACTTGTAGGGAAAGGGATTCATCCGACCCAGTGTTTCACCATGGGCTTCCCCGATATTGTTGGCCAAGAAGGCAGACAGGAGCTTGCGACTCTGTGTCGACTATCGTCGCCTAAACCAGGTGACCGTGAGGAAGAAGTATCCGCTACTGAGGATTGACGACCTCTTCGATCAACTCAAGGGAGCACGATGGTTCTCGAAGATAGAACTTAGATCAGGCTATCATCAGCTCAGAGTTCGATATGAGGACGTGTAGAAGACGGCCTTCAGATGTCGTTATGGCCACTATGAGTTCTTGGTTATGCCTTTCGGTGTAACCAACGCTCCAGCAGCGTTCATGGGACACATGAATAGGATCTTTCAGCCATACCTTGATCGATTTCTCATGGTATTCATCGATGACATATTGATATACTCGACCACTGAGGAGGAGCACGCCTACCACTTGCGGGTTGTACAAGACACACTCCGAGAGCACCAGCTTTATGGCATGCTCTCTAAGTGTCAGTTCTAGTTACGTGAGGTCCACTTCTTGGGACACGTCATCTATAAAGCGGGAGTTGTGGTGGATCCTGCAAAGATCGAGGAAATGCTAGCTTGAGAGGCACCCTGGAGCGTGACGGAGGTGCGGAATTTCTTGGGGCTAGCTGGGTACTACCAGAGATTTGTGCCAGACTTTTCCATAGTTGGGGCACCACTCTCAGCTTTGACGAAGAAGAGGAAACCCTTCATGTGGTCAGACAGATGTTAGCAGAGCTTCCAGGAGCTGAGACAGAGATTGACCAGCGCACCTATCTTGAGGATACCAGAGGAGGGAGTAGGGTACGTAGTCTACTGCGATGCATCAGGGACCAGACTCAGATGCGTTCTGATGCAGGAGCGGGCAGTGATCGCCTATGGAACACGTCAGTTGAGGCAACATGAGGAGAACTACACTACCCATGACCTGGAGTTAGCAGTAGTGATCTTTGCTCTGAAGATGTGGCGACACTACCTGATGGGCGAACGCTTTACAGTCTACTCTGACCACCAGAGTCTTAGGTACATCTTCTCACAGAAGGACCTGAATCTGATATAGTGGCGATGGCTCGAGTTCCTACAAGACTATGACTTTGAGATAGTCTATACTCCTAGAAAGAGGAATGTAGTAGCTAATGCTCTCAGCAGGAGGACGAGAATCCAGCTACTCAGGGAGGCGATGGAGCAGCTAGCCGCTTTGCAGATATCTTTCATGGATAAAGATGGAGCAGTCTTTCTTCAGTCACTCACAGTCACTCCTCCACTACTCCAGCGGGTCAGAGAGGCGCTACATGGGGATGCTGACTGTGAGACACGGCGTACACAGATATCCTCATGGCAGGAACCTAATGGATTCTCTGTAGGAGGAGAGCATGCCGTCCTCTTCAGTGGACGTAACATGGTACCAGCTGCTTTACATGAGGAGGTTCTGAGGGAGTTTCAAACTTCCCCTTTAGTGGTACATCCAGGAGTGGAAAAGATGTATCATGATCTCAGACGACAACACTGGTGGTCAGGAATGAAGAAGGATGTGGCAGAGTTCGTTTCTTGATGCCTCACCTGCTAGTAGGTGAAGGCGGAGAACCAGGTACCAGCAGGCTTGGTACAGACCTTGGAGGTCTCAGAGTGGAAGTGGGATCAGATATCTATGGATTTCGTGACTGGACTTCCATGTACATCCAGAGGTCATGAATCCATTTGGGTGATTGTCGACCAACTCACCAAGTCGGCTCACTTCTTACCCATCATAGAGAAGGGATCAGTAGAGATCTTGGGACGCCTCTACATTCAGAAGATCATACAACTTCATGGTATGCCATCATCTATCATCTCTAATCGAGATGCTCACTTTACGTCCCGGCTATAGAAGTGGTTGTAGGGGGCATTCGGGACGCAGCTACGTCTGAGCACCGCCTTTCACCCTCAGACGGATGGTCAGATGGAGAGGACCATTCAGACTCTCTAGGAAATGATCCGTGCATGTGTCCTCGACTTTGGTCGCAGCTGGGAGGACCACCTGCCCTTGGTGGAGTTTGTGTACAACAACAGCTACCACTCCACCATCGGGATGGCACCATACGAGGCATTGTATGACCGACCTTGTAGTTCACCTCTGTGTTGGAAAGACCCTGGGGAGTCAGCACTTGTGGGACCAGAGATGGTCTAGGCCACGACAGAGAAGGTTCAGGTCATCCAGGAGTGGATGAGGACAGCTTAGAGCCGGCAGAAGTCTTATGCTGACAGGAGGCAGAGGCCACTGGAGTTCGAGGATGGTGACCACGTCTTCTTGAAGGTCTCACCTCGATGTGGATTACAGAGATTTGGCAGGGGCAGAAAGTTATCTCCGCGCTTCATCAGACCATTCCATGTCCTCAGCAGGATAGGCGAGGTGGCTTATCGCCTGGCTCTACCACCTCAGTTGCACCGAGTGCCCGACGTCTTCCACATATCTCAGCTGAGGAGTTACGTGCACGACCCGACGCATATCATCGACCATGGGGAGTTGGATATTGATGATGGGGCGACTTTTGCGGAGGTCCTGGTGGAGATCAAGGATCGACAGGAGCGGGTCCTACGTGGGCGGTCGATTCCTCTAGTACGCATCAGATGGTAGCACGGGAACCTCTAGGAGAGCACTTGGGAGCGGGAGGCTCAGTTGCGTGCTCAGTACCCTCATTTGTTCTCCTAGTTTGTGATGTAGCTTTACGGGGACGTAAAGCCCTGAGGTGGGAGTAATGTAAATACCCGTAAAAGTCAAGGGAATTTTTTTTTCTTAATTTTCTTTGGGATTTTACAAGAACGCTGTTTCTGACAGTACCTAATTTCGAGGCCCGGTGTGCCCATAATCGATTTCCAAATTTTAGCTCGGGTACGTTCACTGAACAAAAAAGCGGGTTTTCCTAACTTTTGAACCGGTGCTTGGAATTGATATCTGAGGGCACCGATGAAACCGCAACGTCGGTAATTTCTTAGGATCACTTTTTCTGAAGGTGCGTTTGTTCGGGAGGAGTTGTCTATTTTGTGGTTTTAGTGAGGAATAAATAAAATTATATTACAATTTTATTTATTTTCCTCTAGGTAGTTATAACCTATGTAAGGGAGTTGGGGGTGGGACCCACATGTTGTTAACCAGCCATGAGAGGATAAAGGTGGGGTGGGGCCCACACGAGCCCAACCCCTCATATTCCTTAACTCCATAACGCCCTTTAATGTGAGACCACTCACCTCCCCCTCTCTCTTCTTTAATCATGCCAATTCACTTAATTAATTAAGTGAGTTATGAGTTTGATTTTTAAAAATTGAAATGCTAGGCTTGATGTAATAAAATAAGATAAGTCTTATTTTATTTGGAAGGGTTGGTTGTTGTGTGAGGAGATTGGGGAGATAGAACTCTTTTCTCTAGGAGCTTCAATCCTTCTGCGAAGAATGTCATCTCTTCAACGAAGAACGACTCAACCACTTTAGTATCTCCATTCCCTTTATCCTCCACGACAAGGGAAGAGACACCGACGCCAGAGTTCTCCAACGACACATAATCATCCTCTTCACGTCGTGATAAAGGGAGGACGACGTCTCCTCAGAAGCTCTCCGTCGACGTCTACGGAACCACGCCCCGCGACGCTGCTTTCTGCGACGCTCTTCGAACATCAACTTGTTTTCAAGGTAGGGGTTAATTACTTGTTGTTCGTGAAATATCCTTTTCTATTCTTCATCTTTATTTTTGGGCCGCTTGATATCAACTTATCGGGAGGAGGTCAGACCGCACGAACACGACCAACTCTCTTCCCCCTTTCTTTGTTGTGTTGTTGCAGTTCGAAAGAAGGCGGCGCGTTGTGACGACACCGCGCAGAATCATGGAGAAATGTGGCAAAGATGTGCGCTGCCGTCACGCTGCGCCGTTGAGGCCGAACGAACCCGCGGCCGGAGTCGGGCCGCAGCGAGGGGGCGCGGCACCGTTGCACCGCGCCGGAGAACCACGAAGGCACCGCGGCCGGAGCGGGGCCGCAGTGGAGGGGCACGACACTGTCGTGCCGTGTCGGTCGGACAAGGTCGTGGCTCCAAGCCGCAGAGGTGCAAGGCGGGGCGGCCATAACCGCCGGCCGCCGACACCTCAGAGGGTGGGACCGCAGCGGTTCCCGCGGCGGCAACACCAGTCGGCCGGACCGGGCCGACCATTTCAGCGGGGAGACCGGGGGTCGTAACCCCCGACTGGCCAAAAGAGAGGACCCCCACATGGGGGCCGTGGTTACTCAAACAGGGGGGCATTGCGCCCCCCCTTCCACTCAGTGCGGCGTGGCCTCGCTGGCCTCACAGGCCGCCCAGGTCGGGCCGGGCCGCGCCCAGGCCGGGCCGAGCCACGCCGGCGGGGCCATGCCGCGCCCACCAGGCAGAGCCACTCCCTAATGGGCCGGACCCGGACCTGGTTCAGGTCACCCGGTTCGGGCCGACCCAGGGGGGTCTCGGGCCGGGTCGGTCCGGGCCCAAAACACCCTAAAAACGGAAAGGTACATTCTTTTACCCATATCTTGGGCTAAGGACTTCCGATCGACACACCGTCAGTTTCAATTCGATTATTGGATCGAGACGGTCGTTTCGGTATATTACTCTAAAGGTTTCTAAGAACTTTGGGTATGGCCGGGATGGTTCGAACACGAAACCAACTGGGCCCTCGGAGCGGAAACACTTATAACTTGAGCTCTGGACGTCCGATTGACATGACGTCGACTTTGTTGGATTCCTCTTAGTGAGACAGAACTTTTGGATTACTCCTATTGAGGTTTGGATGCAGTTGGAGTATGTCCGGGTTGGTTTTGACTTAAAAACCAACCGGAGCCCTAGAACAAAAAAGCCAATAACTCCCAGATCGGGTGTCCGATTGACGCGTCGCCTGTCACGTTGTGTTCCTTTTGACGATACAGAACTTTTGGATACATCAACTCTGGACTTCGTTTCAGTTGATGTATCAGCCCCTCGGCTCGTGGAGAGGACCCTCCCCGAACGATCTTGCTGTGTGCGGGAACCCTAGAGCTGGATGCGACTAAGACGACGATGATGATTGTACAGAAATACTCCATGGGTTCGACAGCGACGACAACAACAATCAACGATCCTGTGTGGATCAGTGCTACCGATCTTGTGTGCGTCAGATCCTATGTGGGTCAGCGCTCAGCGGTCCTGTGTGGCCCAGTGCATACCGATCCTGTGTGGGTCAGATCATGTGTGGGTCATTGTGGGGGTTAGTACCTATTGATCCTGTGTGGGTCTGACGGCTTAGATGAATCAGTGGCTACATCTGATCGTCTCTATCGTCTTACGAAGAAGTATACCTCTGTGAGGTGAGTCTTGACTTTCAATCAATATCTTTGATAAGATTGACTTGCTTTCCTATGTGGATTGTGTTGTGTTATCCTGTGTGGTTTTGGTTATACTATCCTATGTGGATGTGATCGAACTTGGGTTTGGGTGTTGGAGCCGAACTGGAATTGATGACTTAGGTATATGTATGGGAATATACCTAAGTAATGTTGGATGTTACTTCGTGATTGTATCTTTCCTTTGTGGATTATCCTTTGTGGATTCTGGGAGACCTTCGGGGGTCTCAGGGTCCCTACTGAGTAGGGTATACTCACCCCTGTACGGACTATGCCAGCACTACGTTGTGTTGGATGCAGACGACGGACAACGTTGATCGTGGTTGAGGCTTGTGGAGCAAGTCGGTACTTGGAGGTGGACCACTGGGCGGAATGTACACGGAGCGGATGACTGGACCCGAGGGGCGAAGGACGCTATCTGTATCCACCCTTCAGGTGGGACTTCTAGTGGATGACTCGACGTTGCTGCTTTACTTTCAGCTGCTGTACTTTCTTTGCAGTTGTACTTTATTTTCAGTTGGGGTTTGTATTCTGGCCCACTTACTTTTCCGCACAACTTTTGTACCCAGCTTTTCATAGTATTTACTTCTTCTTGCTTACTCTGTGGTGTTTGTTTACTTTATTAAGGCGATGCCTTCCCCTTTGTCAGCATTTACACCTTGGTGTTAGTCGCCATCCCCTGGCCTATGGGAGGCGGGCTTGGGGTAGTCACGACACGAGTCCCGAGGATAGGTCATGACATGGTCAAATTGGAACATTTTATGGTGATAGAGCCCCATTCAAGACCTGTAAATCTCAATACATTGATGGGGAATTTTATCACAAGAAGGGTAAGGAGAAATCCACAACAAGAGAGGTTACAAAGGTTAATGCTCTATTTGGGTTCGAAAAGATTCCAGTAAATTCATTTACACATGTGAGTACAGATTATGTGTTGCCTATCAGTCCAATTGATAGGATGGACCCAAATCAAAATACTCTTATGGAAACTTCCATAATGTCAATTACAACAATCAAGCCAGGCAGCATGGGAGAAATTTGTTATTCACCAAGCAATGATGAAAGCTCCAATGGGGATGTCTTCATTTCATCTGCTGAGATCCGGCAAGTCTATACTTCGCCAACCAGTCCAGAAGAAGTTATAGAAATGTCATAGGTGAACGATGATGTCAATTCTCAATCCATAATATCTTCTTTATTACCCAGGGAAGACCTTTCATCATCAATCGGGTCAGAAATGGAAGCTTCTCCTTTACGATGTTCAAATTTTAACATCTCTTCTGATCATGGAAATTATGCTTCATCATTTACTATGCGAGTAGAAACAGAAGAAATAACACATGTTGAAGAAGAAGATGAATATCTCAGGGATGCTCCTATAACTTTTGAAGAGGGTATCTCTACCACTACGGATAAACTCAGAGAAATAAATCTGGGTACAAAAGAATATCCACGCCCCACTTTAATTAGTGAGGCCATGAATCTTAAAGAGAAAAATATGTATATATATTTTTGAAAGCAAAATCGAGATATATTTGTTTGGAACTATACAGAGATGCCAGTGCTTGATCATGATGTTTCTACTCATCGTTTGGATTTTCCATAAGAACATCGAGGATTTAAGCATGCCGCAAGAAGAACACACCCAACTTATGCTTCCAAAATTGAAGCTCAAGTGGATAATATTATCAAAGATAACTTTATTAGAGAAGTTCAATATCCCAAAGGGTTGGCTAATATTGTCCCCATGAAAAAGAAGAACGGAAAAATTATATTTATCATTGATTTCAGATATCTTAATCGACATTGTCCTAAGGATGATTTTCCCGTTCCGATTATAGAACTCTTAATTGATGCAACAACTGGCTATGAAGCACTTTCCTTCATGGATGGATATTCCAGGTATAATCAAATACAAATGGCTCTAGAAGATGAAGAATCTATAGCCTTCAGAGCCCCTCGGGGTGTTTTTTTCTATCATGTAATGCCCTTTGGCCTAAAGAATGCAGGCACAATATATCAGCATTCCATGCATCGTATATTCAAACCATTTTTAGGGAAATTTGTTGAATGTTATGTGGACTATTTGGTGGTTAAATCCAAACAAAGTTATAATAACTTGGCTTATTTAGAAGTCATATTACACAAACTTCGGCAACATAATTTGAATATGAACCCCTTAAAATGTGCTTTTGGAGTAACCTCAGGAAAATTTCTCGCCTTTGTTGTTTTCCATCGTGGTATCGATGTCGATATGGAGAAGACAATGTTAATACTTGGTATGTGACCTCCTAAAAATTTGAATGAATTGAGAGGATTCCAAGAAAACATAGCCTATATTTGGCGTTTCATCACCAATTTGGTAGGAAAAAGTTTACCCTTCACCAAATTGATGAAGAAGGGAGTCACATACTAGTGGACTGAATAATTTCAAAAAGAATTCAATGTTCTCAAGAAGTATCTCTTGATTCCACTAGTATTAATGCCACCTGTTGAAGGAAGACCACTTATCCTCTGTGTGACAGCTTTAGAGCAATCATTGGGTGCCTTTATTGCTCAGAAGAATGATGCTGGGAATGAAAACAACCTCTACTATCTCAATTAGACTATACTTGAAGCATACACCTGATATTCAAGCATTGATAAGTGCTACCCAGCTTTAATCTTTGCAGTTCAGAAGTTAAGACACTACCTGCAGCATCATGTGGTCCAATTGGTATCCCGCTCAAATTCATCCTTAGTTATCCAATGCTTACTGGACGTCTGGCAAGGTGGGTGGTTATTTTGCAGCAATTTGGTATTCAGTATGTGTCTCAAAATCCAATAAAGCGCCAAGCTCTGGATGATTTCCTTACTGAACACCCTTCAGTAGAAGATACATCTTTAGATATTGTACTTCCTAATGAAGAAGTCTTTTCTATTCAAGATAATCTTCAAACATGGGAAATTTACTTTAATGGTGCTTCCAGAAGTCCAACATGGATGAAAATGGAGGATCCTAAATTCAACTATGTTGGGTTAGTAATTGTACTCATTTCTCTGGAAAAGGAAGTGCTACCTTATTCCTTCTAATTGTGGGAAGGTGATACCAACAATGAAGCAGAATACCAAGATCTCATCGCAGGCTTGTAGTTGGCGCTTCAAGAACAAGTGAATCACTTAAAGGTGAAAGGTTATTCAGAACTGGTAATCAAACAATTCAATGGGGAATATGCCATCAGAAAAGAAGAGCTAATACCTTTTTATGATTACGTCAGAGAGTTAATGGCAGAATTTCCTACGGAACCGACATTTTCTTATTTCCCATGGTCACAAAATGCTCAAGCTGATTAATTAGCTAATATAGCCACAACTCTGGTAGATCCAAATCAGGATGAGACAAGCATCAATATTGCCCACCATCGTACAATTTCACCTCATGTTCAAACTAGAACAGAGGAAATAAAAGAAATTAGTCCCATATCTGAACCATATGGTCATACTACAGGATGGATGACACCTATCTAGGAATACCTTCAAAATGGAACATTCCAACCTGATAGAGCCGGGAAAGAACAAATTCGGCGACGTGTGTTCAATTTCACCATTTATGATAGCCCAGATCACCTAGAGAAAATTCTCTAAAAAAGAGGTTTTTATGGAATTCTATTCAGATGCATTGATGGTGAAGAGACAATGGATATCATGAAAGAAGTGCATGCATGAGTCTGTGGTGCCCACCAGTCTGGACATAGACTACCTGATCAAATTCGAAGGCTTGGATACTTTTGGCCTTCAATGATACAAGAATGTGTTGATTTCACAAAGAAGTGTCATTCATGAAAAGTACATGCCAACTTCATTCATCATCCCCTAGACTTGCTTCATACAGCTAAATACTCGTGGCCTTTTGCCACATGGGGAATGGATGTGGTGTGACCTTACCCTTCAGCTACAGCCAAGCAGTTTAAGTATATTCTTACTGCTACTGACTTCTTTTCCAAATGTGCAGAGGCAATACCTCTCAAAGAAGTTAGTTCTAAAAGCATTATTAGCTTCATCAAGTCTAACATCATTACCATATTTGGTGTCCCTTATACCATATTGATGGACAACGACACCAAATTCTGTTCATCCAAGGTGAAAAGGTTGTATCAAGAATACAACATCAAATCCAATCATTCATCTTGGTATCATGTAGCGGCCAATGGCCAGATAGAATCCTTCAACAAGACTCTTTCAAACATACTGCAAATGATGGTGGATAAAGATAATAAATCATGGCCTGATAAACTCTTTCATGCTTTATGGGCTTATCGGACCACCACCCGCACTGCAATGCGATCAACTCCATATTCATTGTTATACTGAACAAAATCAGTCTTTCCCATTGAGGTTCAGTTACCTTCACTCAGAATAGCCATTTGTGATCAGTCATCTACATATGAACAATTTCAAAAGCGATTGAATGAATTGGAATAGTTAGATGAGACAAGATTGTGCACCCTGCACCACTTGGAAGTCTATCAGAATCGAATAGCACGATATTTCAAAAAAAAAAAGTTCATCTCCGTTCATTCATTCAGGGAGAATTGGTATTGGTTCTCAGAACTCCAATGATACTAGGAAAGAAACATCCCACGTTTGAGCCAAAATGGGAAGGACCTTATTCAATACATACGGTCTACTCCAATGGAGCATATTCTTTAATCTCAATGGATGGAGAACTCATCACTACTCCAACCAATGCCAAATTTCTGAAGAAGTATTTTGTATAAACACAAAATACATCACTAATGGTCCATGAATATGACCTTAAACTATTTTCATCCCTCACATCCAACACGACGTTAAACTCTATAACCAATGGTCCATGCATACGACCTTAAAATATTTTCATTTCTCTCGTCCAACATGACGTTAAACTGTGATGTCCTAGCTACATGATGCAAAACTGTACAGAAGTCCCTTACATCCAGGAAGACGTTAAATTGTGAAAAAGTCCCTAATACATCATACATGATGTTAAACTATGTCCTCTTTTGTCCTTACTTCATGACATTAAACTGCATAGTCCCCCTTTCATCTAACATGACATTAAAATGTATTGTCCCCATCGTCTTAGCTGCAGGATGCTAAACTGTACAACACCCTTATTGTACAACATGATGCAAAACTGTGTTCATGTCCAACATGACGTTAAACTGTGTCCCTACATTATTCCTACATGATGTAAAACTAAACAAAGTCCCTTAATACGTCCTACATGACGTTAAACTTTATTTTGTCCCTGCTACATGACACTAAACTGTGCAGCACCAATAGTCCTCACTGCAAGACTTTAAACTACATAGTCCCTTCATATGTCCTACATGACATTAAACTATGCATCGTTAAGGTTGTTGCTACCTCTTTTTTCTCACACTGAGTATGAATCACATGATCTTAGAGTAAACTTCAAGCATAACACCCTTTATGGGCCACTAACCATGTGTAGGTCCCAACATCATTTTTTCAGGTCGTTGTCATCAAAAACAACTTGATCTCCAATTCATACTTTAATTGATCTACACAGAATTTGATCCTTTCCTTCTAGGCTGGGTACGTAGGAAACCTCCCGAGGTTCAATCCCAAAACCAATCTCTTCACATCGGTTCACCTCCATCTCATATGATATTGATTCGTGAAGCCACCCCCAGAATCAATATCTTTAAATTGGTTCACCATTTTCATTGCTATATGACTTTAAACTATAAAAAACTTTTGTCCTGTATGACAATAAACCACAAAATTCTTTGATACCCTCACCTGAGAAGGAATCATTATTTAAATTGATTTCCAATCATGTTATATTCCAATGACTATGTGCATACATGGAAATTCCTGAACCTTTTATCTTGGGTCTAACCATCCTTGCACTAAAGTCCCCTTTTCACCCTTGACTTGTACGAACCAAATCTGTATAGAGGGTATTTCAAGAACTACATGCGGCTTGATTACCATCCTTATTGGATACGTAGGAATGTTCGAGTGTCCCTCGAATCCATCCCCAAGTCTTTGGGCCTAACCCCAAATTCCACTTTCAGTCCCCTGGCTGAAAATTCCCCCTATGAAAACACACACTATGTACTCCTTATAATGGTCAGAGTTCTATGACCCTAAACTAAGATTTCCCATACCTTCGTCCCACATAACGTTAAAATTTATTTCAAGAACTACGTATGGATTTATTCCGATACTTATGGGATACATAGTGATATCCAACATCTCAATTTAGGACCCAGCGACAACATGATTTTGGTTAGCATTGATCTATGTATCTCTACATGCATTGGACAGTACCCATTTTTATGTGTCATAATCCTAACCATAAATATTTTCAGATCTCCATAACCATTTTTATGACTTCTAGTCACAAAATGTCTGATACCTGAGAGTTACTTTTCCTTACTATGTAGCACGTGCCCTTAGGCGGCCTTGCATAATTAGTCTACATAACAGACATGTCAGCCAAAAGATGCTATTATTTGACTATGTAGCCAATGCCCTTAGGTGGCCCTGCATAATTCAACCCCCTAATGGGTTTGTTAAATTTTGGTAACTTCATTCTTATGAAAAAAAACCTCTTTTTCCTTAGTTTTCTTAAAGACAATATGTAGGGATCCGCAAAAAATAGCCATCCTTAACATATTTTTCCCATACTCTATTTTATGATATGAAAGTATTCAAGTCTATGGTTTATATTTCCCTTCCCTACGTTTGTGTTAGACCTTCGTATAGCAGAATCTATGCTTTGGAAAATTTGAATCTCCATAAACTTCCACAAGCTTTTTAGTAGTAGAAGAGTAAATTTCTGAGAGTTCTTTTTCCTGACTATGCAGCACATTCCCTTAGGCAGCCTTGCATAAGTAGTCTACATAACGGACCTCTCAGCCAAAAGATGCTACTATTTGACTATGAAACCAATTACCTTAAGCGGCCCTGCATAATTCAACCCCCTAACGGGTTTGTTAAATAGTTGTAACTTTATTCTTGGGAACTACTTCTTCTAATGCCTTTTAGACCTTTTTCATATCATTCCTTAGATTCAAAATTTCTTAAGTCATCGTTTACATATTTTCCCCCATACTTGAACATGATAATATGTTTTCAGATAAATTATCAAGGAATTGAGTCAATTTCAATCCATTTGGTCAAAGATATTTCAACCTTAAACATTAGCCTTTTTATGTACGATGTGCATGACTTTAAACTGACCACAAAAGACAGGGAAACTCTGAACAAAAGTCAAGTCCCAGATCACTAAACACACATTTCATATGATTTTAGGTAATATTGAGTAATGAAAAGATTAAAAGGTTATAGGGTTATTTATAATAATCCTAGTAAAAATTAAACTATGCTTACTAGGCCAATTGGCTTAGGTAAAAATTTAAATCAGGTACCAAAAGAAGGCATGCACAAACGATTAAAGGTGAAAGTGTTTTTCATTGATTCACAAGAGTTAGAAGGACATCCAAAGACTAGAGTCTCTTCTATTTTTCAGGAATTACAAAAAGGCTTTCAACATAACTCTTCATTTGATTTACGACATCCCGAGCTTCATCAACAGCCACCTATAATTAATTCATTCAACAGGATACAATAAGAGATGCTTTGATACCAGCTCTTCTTGGAAAAATTGTTAAAGGATGTTCTTGAGTGTGGTTTGAGAAAATTTTTTGCTGATCAAACAGTGACACTGTTTCTGTCCAAGAAACTTGTGAAATGGATAAATGGATTTGAGAATGGAGCATTGGAAGTAAAGAGCCATTTGGAGAGAGTACTCTTTTCAGATATTGTTCTAAGGCCACGATAGTCTTCCCTCCACCAGCCAACAATAGAAAACATTTCAGCCCATGGGTTTTCCATTTTCATATCTACAAGCAATTGGAATGGAGGAAAAATTTGAAAGTTCACACCATTTTTTATTGCTCTTAATGCACAACATAACCAAAATAGAGGAGTAGTAGTGCAACTGCATCGCGGGCATATAGTTCTTTGCATCTGGAACATTGACTCCTTGCAGATGACCATGGCCATACAGAGGCAGGTAGATGCTCTATGGGAAATTAATATGATATTTCTTCAAGTACTTAGCCAAATATGGGAGAGTGCTATCGCATATATCATAGTAATCATGGCCAACGACGTTCATCATGTCATAAATTTGCTTGCTTGCCAGTTCTTCAGCCATTTCGATTCTCTTGGGAGCTATTTAATCTACACAAAGGTTGAATAATTAACTCTTAAGTAAGTTGATTTTTCATAAAATTTATGAAGAAAAGTGAAAAAATGGATAAGGCATTAAGGCTCACAAATCCCAAATTGGCACGCTAGTATAAGTGTGTCACACATGATTTGGCACGCCGGTATCACTGCGCAAGTCCAAATACCTCTACAGCAGCGCGACACAAAAGGAAGCAGCGGAAAATAGAGTAACTTGCGCGGTGAAGGCAACTTGTGCGACGAGAGATTAGAAGCGTTCAGATCCGGTTGCTTTGTACGAGTAATGGATGCATATTTATAGGCAAGGCCGCAACCCTGTGTGCCGAAGCCAGCGTGCCAAAGATGACGTGACACCATCTGCACGCTCAACACCTGCGTGACACAGTTTCTTGGTTTTATCCTTTTTCCTTAGAGTCACATCCTCTTTCTTTCGGATCCAACTCTGAGGGGGGACTTTTGTTGACGCTCCATTCCTCCACATAGTCAAAATATTGAAAAAGGTAAATACCTTAGTCCAAAGTGATTCATCCTTTGAAGAAACATAAAAAATTGACAAAGGCATGAACAAGGATTTCTTCACACTTTGGTCGCGCAAGTTTTATCATGGTCACGCAAGTATACTTGCACGACACATAGTGGTCACGCAGGTGACTTGCGGGCCCTCATTAATTTTCACCCAAGGTCTTCCCTAGACTACAAATACCCCTTTTGGGCCCCCCATTTCAAGGACAGAAAAATTCCAAAAGTCTGATTTAAGCTATGGTCACCCTAGTCTCTGGTTGAAGTCTTTCGGTCCCTTCTAAGGTAATTTCTTACCTATAATGGAAGATCTAAACAGGGGAAACAAGGCCTAAGTGTTGAAACTCATCAACACTATTGCGCCTAAGTGGACAGCCCTTAAGGGAAATGGCCACAATTGCGCGCCGCATTATCCATTCAACAAAACTTGCACACCACTCTTTTTGAAGCCTTTAGGGATAATACTAAGGTATTGAGCCAAGTCTCGCCCATGTATTACCCTAAGGGTTGACCATCGCGCAAGTACCCATGGGACACACAGGTATACTTGCACGACCAGGACTTGCACGCCCAACTAGGACTTGCACGCCCACATAAGACTTGCGCACCTCTCTCTTTTTGGGTGCCCCTCCTGCCTATTCACTTGCTTTCTTCAAATCCACCTCTCCTCTTCAATATTTAGCCTTTAGTACCATATTCAATCCATTTATGGCATGGTTCCTTTGTTTACTTCTTTATCTGAAAGGAATTATGTGGAACATCTCTTAAAACATAGTAATTTACATATCTTTATGTCACTAAGGTTAGAGATTTCATTCATTCAACCTCATCCTTTAATGATGAGAGGATCTTTAACCTGGGCCTTCTTTTCAGAAGTAATCCCCAGTCATAATTTTCCTTAATGTGGGCCTCCTTCTCAGGAGTAAGTCCCAATGTCCAATCCCCAAATATGGAATCCTTGATTAGTCACTAAAATTAGCTAATATTCATTGTCAATATCTTTATATTAATTTTTACAAAGTCCATAAACATTGTTTTTAGTGCATTACATAAATAAAACTTCATTTCTCATCTAAAATGCAATTCTTGTTTAAAATGAAAATTTGGGCCCAATAATTCATTTGTTTGTTGACAATATTATATTCATTTTATGAATTTTAATTTTTGGAATATGATTGATCACTTTGTTTGGAACATTTTATCTTTTAGGTCTGATGGATGAATCCCAAGGGAAGATGGATAATTTTGCGCCCGAATGCAGAAATTTGCTGGAGAAAGCATGATGGGCCTAAGGCCCATCAAACAAATGTGCGGCCCAGAAACAAAGACCAATGAAGCTCAAATTTATACAGTAGAAAGATAAAAATATTAGGATCATTTTATTCAACTGTGGACAGAGCTAATTCTGATGTTTTCATGATGATAAAGGGATCCGAAGTTGAGATTTAAATGGTAGACCCGACATTAATGCACAGAAATCCGTCCCACCTTTTCGACCATAACTTCCAAACGGCTGAGCCAATTTTCCCGAAATGTTTATATCTTCTAGAAGACAAATGGACGAAGATATTTTCTATTTATGACACCTCCAGATTCGGCCGTATGAAGTGTAAAACGCACACGTCAAAATGGAGGATGAATCTGGCTGGTTTTGTGGTCAACTTTGTAACGTCAATTTCCTTTTGATTCTTCACCCTCCTTTTGACTCTCTTAATTTTTGGGGGGTGAATTTATTGTTGGGGGTGGACATAAGGCTCCTAATATGCCTATATAAGGAGCTGGTGGTGAAGGGAATAATCATCTAACATTTTTCTTTGAATCTTATATTTTCCTTTCAATTGTAATTTTCGGCTTTCATTTTGTAATCGTATCGTCAATTTTTCCCATGTAAGTTTTTCTTTCACATTGAGTATCTTAATAAAATTTTTTCTTATTCCTTATTTTTTCTTTTTATTTTATTAACACATTGATACCGTTGAATCTAGGAGTGAATTTATTTACACCCGCACTTTTGAATTCATCACACAACGGTGGAGTGTTCATTTTGATTAATGTTTATTTTCTTCTTCAATCCCGCTTCTTTAAGTCAATTACCCGCTTCCATTGATATAATAGTATCAATAGAGGTCTAAACTTTTATGGGTTGATACTAGGGAGTTGCATGAGTTTTATTGAATGTTATTTGATGTTCTTAAATTCTTAAATTCGTTCTTTATTTAAGAGTTCCTTTCTTTGATTTATCTTCTTATTTGTCTTCACCGACTTTAACGATGACACATTTTGAGTGCTAGTACTATCCAATTCCCCGGAGTGCTCATTTAATTGATCCTATAAGTGAATTGGTGATTAGCCTTAAAATTGTGTATGGATTAAATCGGTGAACGATATTGAGGAATTATTTCATTTAATGGATACCTCTTGAACCGATGAAAATAAAATCAAATGAAAAACAAATACATCCAATTAAGACCAAGAGACAACCTAGGATCAACTCACCTTAATTAGTTGTTTTAATTAAAGTAATTTTATTGGTTTTGTTCTTTAAATTGAATAAATATTTCTTCAAATCAATCAACACCATAGTTGGCCACTTCATAGCCAATCCCGTATCTAATCAAAGTGTCTCAAGGTTTCTTCTTCAGTCCCTGTGGATTCGATCCCTACTTGTACTTCAATGACCGTTTTTACCGATAGGGTAAATTTGGGTGCAACCAAATTTTGGCGCTTTTACCGGGGACCCAAGTAAGTACCTTAGACCCAAATCTTCTTTTCTCACCCCAAATTCTCTATTCTCACCCTAATTTCTCTTCTCTTTTCCCCTTTCTATTTCTGTGTGTCCAAAAAAACCCCAAAACTAATTTTCAATCAATTCCAATGGATTATCCTCCAAAATACCCCTTCATAAATCAATGCTGTAATCATGTCGGAAATCAATATTGGGAAACACCTCACATAGGGAATTTCATTGACCAATCCTTAATTGAATACACCACACCAGATGAGATGTACAATCAATTAGATGCTGAATGTTTACAAGATCAATTTCCATACCTATCAAGAGTGATTGAAAAGATAAATAATGAGGAAGTCCATGATGTACAAACATATATCAACCCTAATCCTGAAATAATTCTTGAACAATTGTGTGAACAAATGGATAAAATGAATTCAGAAGTTTCATCTTTCAGATTAGAACTACAAAGCTTTAAGACTTTTGAGGAACCCGTTCCCACTCAAGATGTTCTTTCCTCGTCATTGATAGATGAATCTTTTATCCCAAAAACCTCCCATGAATTGAAAAAAGAACTAAACTTTGGATATGGGATAACTGAACAAGATCAAAGAAATGTTTAAGGGTATTTAAATCAGGATGAAATTAATTTTTTGGATTCACAAGGGAAAAATTTGTCTTCATGGATTGAGTGTTTGGAATATTGCTTCAATAACAATTTTCTAGAATCACCGATCATTGAACCATTGGGAGATATAATGAATATTGTGTCTATACCCACTCATGAAAATCAAATCGAAAATTTTGTGGATGAATCATCTATTCAAAAGGAACCAATTCTTTCAAATGTTTTTAAAGAAGAAACAATTTTTGATTCAAATTACCATTATATTTTAGGAAAATTCAATCAAACTGAACTCGATGTTTTAATACTTCCTTCCCTACTCAATAATCCCTATATTTATGATAACCAAGACCATTCAATTATCATCAATTTTCATCAATAATCTCACCATGTAGGAATGAACCTTGAAATCATAGGAAATAATCCAGATAAAACACGATCAACCATTTTAGATATTCCTTGGATTTTACCAATCATTGTAGAAAATAGGATTTCATACGAAACAAATTTAAAAAAAAACAATCAATCTCAATCTTGTTGAAGTGGAGAAAGATGGGTTAATTAAAATTTTGAAAGTTGTAATTGGATAAGTTGGGGGTACAAGTCGAGCTAACGATGTTAAACAAAAGCGCTGCATGGGAGGCAACCCATGGTTTTCTTTTTTCCAATCATTTTGAATCATTTTATTTTTCATATAATAAATTACCATAAGCTGTTGACCTGTTCTTCTTTTATGAGTAAGGATGGGTATGAAAGGGGAGCCCCATATTCATCCGTGTCACGTGGTGTGATCTCTGAGTAATACCTTACCCAGAAAATATAAAGAAGACAATGTATCATCAGTTTATTTTGTTTTGTTTTATTTTTTTATAGGTTAAAAAAAATAAAAGGACATGTTGAAATCCATAAGGAAAATCCATTCACCACCATCCAAGCCACTGAGACTCAAATCCAGGATTGAAGGGAGACTATGGCATGCGCTATCATCATCAACCACCAGGTGACTTCATTCCATGATTTTCATTTTAAATTTCTTCATTGAACTCCTCTCCTACCCCCTTCTAACTTTTCTTTTCTTTAAACACTGGGGACAGTGTTATTCTAAGTTGGGGGGGGGGATAAAAAATGATTTTTTTTGAATAAAAACATGCATGAAAATAAAAATTCCATTAACCTTGAGCATGATAACACACATTGAAAAAATCTAAAATTGGATATCAAATAAATTTTTCATGCCTTGATTTTGATTTTAATGCAAGTTTAAGTTTATGAGCATAGTTTTTGGAAAGTGCAGTTGTCCGATGTGATTTTTCAAAGTTTACATTGTCATCCTCTTAATAAAAATGCCACAATGCACGTCTTCTGGAATGTGGGTGTAAATTTGAGTTCTTGGGTCCATTTCATTATAGCATAGGGTTCTGGGGTCACTTTTAGTTTAATTTGAGTGTCCAAAAACAAAAAACAAAAACAAAAAAAACAAAACAAAAAAAACAAAAAAAAGAATTGAAAAAATAATGACCACATAGAGAAATGTTTTTTCCAAATGTGTGGCGTCCGACACTTGGGGATCGTGACTCCATAGTTGTCTTGCCCAGATTTAGGCTTTATATCTCTATTCTAGAGCATGAAATTGACAAAATGCGTTGCGTCCGGCACTTGGGGATCGTGACTCCATAGTTGTCTTTCCCAGAGTTAGTCTTTTCATATCTATTGTGGTTAAAAAAAATAAAAAAAATCAAAAAAGAATTAAAAAGAAATGGATACTCATCTTAAGGTTTAATGTGATTCCCACCTAGCACTTCCATTTTTTCCCCTTGAACAATAAAATGGGCCCCATATCTTTTATGATGCACAACACTTTATCATGATTAATTGTAATTGGTTGAAATGTGGCGATGAATTTGAACAAAGGAATGAGCTTGGGCTTGGGATATGATTATGTACCTAGCTTTTTTTAATGATTTTGATGGGTTTTCATAATTTTTCTTTTGATATTAGATATTTGGGTGAGCAATGTGTATCAAAATGTTTTTGGAAAAGGGGATTTGAATTTCATATTTGTAATTTATTTTGCTCGGGACTAGAAAAACTCAAGTTGGGGGGTGTGATTTGTCACTAAAAGTAGCTAATATTCATTGTTAACATCTTTATATTAATTGTTCCAAAGTCCATAAACATTGTTTTTAGTGAATTACATAAATAAAACTTCATTTCTCATCTAAAATGCAATTCTTGTTTAAAATGCAAATTTGGGCCCAATCATTCATTTGTTTGTTGACAATATTATATTCATTTTATGAATTTTAATTTTTGGGATATGATTGATCACGTTGTTTGTAACATTTTATCTTTTAGGTCCGATGGATGAATCCCAAGGGAAGATGGAGAATTTTGCGCCCGAATGCAGAAATTTGCTGGAGAAAGCATAATGGGCCTAAGGACCATCAAACAAATGTGCGGCCCAGAAAAAAAGCCCAATGAAGCTAAAATTTATACAGTAAAAAGATACAAATATTATGATCATTTTATTCAACTGTGGCCGGAGCTAATTCTGATGTTCTCATGATGATAAAGGGATCTGATGTTGAGATTTAAATGGTGGACCCGACATTAATGCACAGATATCCGTCACACCTTTTCAACCATAACTTCCAAACTGATAATCCAATTTTCCTGAAATTTTGAGATCTTCTAGAAGACACATGTACAGAGATATGTTCTATTTATGACACCTCCGGATTCGGCCGTATGAAGTGTAAAACGCACACGTCAAAATGGAGGATGAATCTGGATGGTTTTGTGGTCAACTTTGTAACGTTAATTTCCTTTTGATTCTTCACCCTCCTTTTGACTCTCTTAATTGTTGGGGGGTGAATTTATTATTGGGGGTGGACATAAGGCTCCTAATATGCCTATATAAAGAGCTGGTGGTGAAGGGAATAATTATCTAACATTTTTCTTTGAATCTTATATTTTCCTTTCAATTGTAATTTTCGGCTTTCATTTTGTAATCGTATCGTCAATTTTTCCCATGTAAGTTTTTCTTTCACGTTGAGTATCTTAATAAAATTTGTTCTTCTTCTTTATTTTTTCTTTTTATTTTATTAACACATTTATACCGTTGAATCTAGGTGTGAATTTATTCACACCCGCACTTGTGAATTCATCACAAAACGGTAGAGTGTTCATTTTGATTAATGTTTTTTTTTCTTCTTCAATCCCGCTTCTTTAAGTCAATTACACACTTCCATTGATAGAATAGTATCAATGGAGGGCTAACCTTTTATGTGTTGATACTAGGGAGTTGCATGAGTTTTATTGAATGTTATTTTATGTTCTTAAATTCTTAAATTCGTTCTTTATTTGAAGAGTTCCTTTCGTTGATTTATCTTCTTCTTTGTCTTCACCGACTTTAACGATGACACATTTTGAGTTCTAGTACGATCCAATTCCCCGGAGTGCTCATTTAATTGATCATCTAAGTGAATTGGTGATTAGCCTTGAAATTGTGTATGGATTAAATCGATGAATGATATTGAGGAATTATTTCATTTAATGGATACAACTTGAACCGATGAACATAAAATCAAATGAAAAAAAATACATACAATCAAGACCAAGAGACAACCTAGAATCAACTCACCTTAATTAGTTGTTTTAATTAAATTAATTTTATTGGTTTTGTTCTTTAAATTAAATAAATATTTCATCAAATCAATCAACACCATAGTTGGCCACTTCATAGCCAATCCCGTATCTAATCAAAGTGTCTCAAGGTTTCTTTTTCGGTCCTTGTGGATTCGATCCCTACTTGTACTTCAACGACCGTTTTTACCGATAGGGTAAATTTGGGCGCAACCAATCCTCCTTAGGAGTAAGCCCCAAATCCCCTAACCTGGGCCTTCTTTTCAAGAGTAAACCCCAATATTAATGTTTCCTTAATTTTGGGCATCCTCCTCAAGAGTAAGCCCCATGTTCCCAAACTCCCTTAACCTGGGCTTCCTTTTGAGGAGTATGCCACAGTCATAATTCCCCTTAACCTGGGCCTCCTTCTCAAGAATAAGCCCCAGTTTTCAAATCCCTTTAACCCGTGTCTCCTTCTCAAGAATAATCCCCAATCATAATTTCTCTTAACCAGTCTTAATTTACTTTTTATTTTTACTTCCTTCTCAGGAATAAAACCCAATCATAAGTCCCCTATAATTTGGGCATCCTTCTTAGGATTAAGTCCCAAGTTAAGTATCCAAATCTCCATAAAGCACATATGCCTTTATAAACCTTGTTCCAGGATTTCTTCCATGAATTAAATCCTAATCTTCATCTATCTAGGCAGTCATATAAACATAAGCCCCATATCATTTCTTATGATTTCATCTTTCATGGCACAATTGTCAGGTTTTACCAATACCTCTTGTTTCTCACACCGAGCACGACTCACGTGAGCTTAGAGTGCAAAAGTAATTATGAAATATTTCTTTGAGCCATCAATCATATGGAAACCTAATACTTCTTTACTAAAACTAAGTGGTTTCTGATTCCTTTTATAAATAAAGGATACATAGGCATCCCATCTACGGGTACGATCCCAACTCTGGAATAATCCATGTCTTTCTGAACGACAATAAACTTCAAGTGCCCCGCTGAGTGGATTTAAAACCAGTATGGTTATCATAATGACCTAGAGATTTCTATATAATGTGTTTAAGGATACCATTGACTATTAATCTCTAACATATACAGATGATTCTCTATCGATGAAGAACCTCGAATACATATAAAATATTCTCTAAATCTCCTACATATCAATCATTGATTGTCAGATCTAAAGGAAAGAACATTTTCATACTTGGTAGTTTAATAAGGATTCACGAACATAACTTAAATCTATAAAGAGTGTCTTTGAGTAGACAATAATTCCCCTAAAAAAGGTGTGATGAGTCTGACCTCCCATCCTCTAGACCAATGGAAATTCTTAAGACTCATCAGTTTATAACTAATGAGCACCTACCTTTAGAAAGTAGGTCCAAATGAATATAGAATCATTGGATGCTTCCGGTTCTATGAACAAACCCATTATAAACCGCTTGGAATGTTTGAACCTTAAACAAACAAGGTCATCCTCATTTACAGAGGAAACAACCAATCATAGGATACCTCTTTCTCTAAATAAGAGATGCTATATACACCAAAAATAAGATGCCAACATTATTATCTACATGACTATAAACTGTAGTATTTCATATCATTCAATAATAGGATGCCTCTTATTCCAAATAAGAGATTCCTTATGTACTATGCATAAAATTCCTCATGCCATGATTACTGTTTCATAATTTCAAGAGCATTGGAAACTGTTCGAGCATTCCATCACCCCACATCATGCTTCATGTGTCCTTCATTCGGATCATCATCCTCTTTCATGTCTGAAGGGACTGCCTACCAGCCTAGTCCCATGCCTCATCGGCTCACCTACCGTCCTGATCCAACACCCCATAAGACTTTGGACAACACTACGAGTCTGGTCCTGCATTTCGAACAAGGTCAATAGTTGACCCTCATTTGTTTGTCACCATTTTAGGCTAATACGATATGGATGTTGTGTTAAGAACATGCTCAAAAGTTATCCTCCATTGTCACACCACCCTCACCGCATTCCAAATGTAGATCATGTGATTCAGACTTTTCTCCTCACTCTATTCGGACTGATTCCAATGCATTTGGCATTATCCCACTTGTGCACTAGTGCATAGGTGTAGCCCTCAATTATATTCCTTAACCCACCAGTGAGTTGGGATGCCCTCATGGATAGACATGAGGAAGACATTATAGGCATCTTCCTTGTGTATTCCCTATGCACCATTTCCCCTCCATTGCGGCACCCGAGAAGCATCCTTACATAAGCCCCATTCACCATTCCCGCTTCATAGCGGCACCCGGGCAATTTCCTTGCGTAAGCGCCATCCACCATTTCTGCTATATAGCAGCACCCGTGCAACTTCCTTGCATAAGCCCCATCCAGCAATGCTGCTCAATAGAGGCACTCAGGCAGCTTCCTTGCATAATCCCCATTCACCATTATCGCTCCATAGCGGAACCCAGGAATCTTCCTTGCGTAAGCCCCATCAACCACCCTTCATGGATGCTCCTTTGTACCATGATCATTAGAACTTTTTTGCCTCTTGTTTCTCACACTAATCATGACTCGTGTGGGATTAGAGAAAGCATCAAACATGACATCCTCCCTAGGATTCCTTAGAGCGTAATCCCCAACACCATCCTGAACTAAGTGGACTTTGATCCTTGTCAAGCTAATGTATGTAGAAAGCCTCCCTGAGGTTCAATCCCAACAACTATTTGTCCTGACCCCCTTCACATCGGTTCAACAAAATCATTTTTGAACTATGTGGCCTTTGATCCTTACGAGGGCAAGGTACATAGGAAGTCTCCCTGAGGTTCAAGCCCAAAAACCATGGTCCAGACCCCCTTCACGTCGGTTTACCAACACCTCTTCTGAACTACATGGACTTTGATCTTTGCCAAGGAAAGGTACGTAGGAAGCATTCTTATGGTTCAATCCCAAAAACCATTGGTCCTCACCCCCTTCACATCAGTGCACCAACACTTATGCGGAACTATGTTGACTTTGATCCTTGCCATGAAAAGCTATGTAGGAAGCCTCCCTGAGGTTCAACCCTAACAAACATTGGTCCCGAACCCCTTCACGTTGGTGTACCAACACCATTCCTGAACTACGTGGACTTTGATGCTTTCCAAGGCAAGGTACGTATGAAGCCTCCATGAGGTTCAATCCCAACAACCATTGGTCCCGACCACCTTCATTTCGGTTCACCCAACACACCCTAAACTAAGTGGACTTTGATCCTTGCCCAGGCAAGGTATGTAGGAAGACTCCTTGAGTTTCAAGACCAACACCCACTGGTCCCGACCACTCTACATTGGTCCCAACCACTCTACATTGGTCCAACCTCATCCCGCTTGACGTTAAACTGTATGTCCCTTTTTATCCTGTAAGACATTAAACTGTTCCCATTTGAACTATGTGTGATTTGATCCTTGTCTCCCAGAAAAAGTACGTAGGAAGCCTACCTGAGGTCCAACCCTGATCGACGGTAAGAATTTGTGTTCCCCAATCAACAGTAAGCCGTTGGAACCCCAATAAACAGTAATCCATTTTCAACATCAACAAGCGGTAATCCGTTGGAACCCCAACTAGCAGTAAGACATTGGATCCCCCACTCAACCACTTAGACACGGATTCCCTACCACGGGGATACGTAGAAAGTATCTTCGAGGCTCAAGCCCAACAATACCATCACCTTCGTGATGGTTCCATCTCATTACCCCTGCACTTCATTCAACTCTCCATCATCCATCATGATACTCACTCAGGCCGCCACATCCCAGTGAAATCCTGACATTCATCCTAGCGCCGCTCCTTGCGGCACCCAGGATGATTACCATGCATAAGACCTACAACATCCTCAACAATACACCCAAGAGCATCCCTCTTGCGATGGGCCACTTTCCATGCGTAATCCCCAACAAGTATCCCAGTCTTTGTCCATTGTGTACACCCCAATTCATCACCCCTTTGAACTACGTGGGGTTTGATCCTTGTCGTCTACACATGGTACATTGGAAACCTCCCTGAGGTTCAATCATAGCTAATGGTAAACCTTGGTGTTCCCCCATTCGAGGGTGATCACTCCTTGATCCTCCCTCAGGGGTGTCCAGATCAGCCTTCACGGTGTGACATATCCCCTTTATAGGACACACCATCCTCGGTCTACTCTTATTGAGTGTTCTTATCCATCCACCTGATAAAAACTCATGGCGCTCCCTCCTAGGGATGTACTGATATGATCTGTCTCTATGGGACATTCTGATCACCCTTATTCCATCTCATAAATACCTTAAACTTGCGGCCTACCTCGTGATAAACATGAGATGCCTGAGGAAAACCTCGAAAGATACACCTTTTGTGTAATCATATCCGCAAGATGTTAAACAAGCGACATAACCCGTTCTAATCATTTGAAGATGAGGAAAACCTCAAATAAATGCCTCTGGCATAAGATACCCCACGACCGACCTGAGATGCCTTGGGTTCTGCGCTCTTGAGATTTCCTCTTATGAGGAAGTATATAGGTTCCCCAATGTCCATGCATCCAGATATGCAGTAACATGCAAGATGTTGTCGTCTAATCTGACCAATGATTGCTACCATGTCAAGACCCCATGGAATGTTCTTGATGAAAGTAGTGTAATTAACCCGCTTCCACCAAGATATGGAACTTGAAATGAGATTCCAGAACCACCACTCAAATTTTTAAGCGAGACCTGGACTAGGTAACGAGTTCCGAGGAGGAATCCAAGGAAGGTGGAACTGACATCCCATATTCCCATTTCGATCAAGGAGCAAACGTCTCTGAATAAGCGTCAGATTTCACCTGCCTTTGGAAGTTGGGAATGCGGGGCGACAACAACGCCTCCTCTGAAATAGACAGATTCGCGCCCTGACAAAAGCTTCAGATGTAGAAATGGTGAACCCTACATGAATGTATTCTCCTTCAACAGTGATTAGACCATATATGTTGGGAAAATTGAGGCGTCACCCATCTAAATCCCCTCTCCTCCATTTGTGAGAGGATGAGTACCATCAGGTGTGTGTGAAGACTATTGTCCATCCCCTTCCTGCCGAACCCACCACATTAATAGGCCACATAGGGGGCATCCGCCCCAGACTCCATCAACTCCTTGCCGACCCCTCTGCCTCAAGAGGCCATGCAGGGGGAATCTAACCCTAACTCTAGCGGCTCCTCTCCGACACCGCCGCTTTAAGAGGCCACGTAGGGGGAATCGTCCCTCAGACTCCATCGGCTCCTTGCCGACCCTTCTTCCTTAAGAGGTCGTGCATGGCTCATCTGCCCCTGACTCCATCGGATCCCCACCGACCCTGCAACCTTAAGAGGCCGCATAGGGCGAATCTGAGAGAGACTCCATCAGCTCCACACCAACTCTAACGCCTTAAGAGGCCGCACAGGGGGAATCCTCCCCTGACTCCATCTACTCCATGCCGATCCTGACTCCTTAAGAGGCTATGTAGGGGGAATCTACCCTGACTCCATCGACTCCTATCTGACACTGTCGTCTTAAAAGGCCATGCGGGGGGCATCCGTCCCCGACTCCATCGGCTCCTCGCCAACCCCACCTCCTTAAGAGGTAATGTAGGGGGAATTCTACCCCTGACTTCATCAACACCTCGCCCACCCCACCACCTTAAGCGGTAGCGTCGGGCGAATACACCACCGACTCCATTAGTTCCTCGCTAAATTTTCCACTTTAAGGGATGTGATGGGGGAATCCCCCCGACTCCATCGGCTCCTCATCGACTCCACCAACTTAAGAGGCTACTCTTGGGGCATCCTCCTCGACTCCATCATCTCCTCGATGACTCCACTACCTGAAGAGGCAATGCAGGGGGCATCCACCCCCAGACTCCATCAGATCCATGCCGACCCCTCTGCATGAAGAGCCCGCGCAGTAGGAATCTTCCCTGACTCCAACGGCTCCTCGCCGCCACCGCCGCCTTAAGAGGCCATACAGGGGGCATACTCCTTCAGACTCTATTGTCTCCTTGCCAACTCCACCTCCTTAAGAGTCCACACCGGGGCACCATCCCTCGACTCCATCGGCCCCTCGACGACCCTGCCACCTTAAGAGGCCACGCTGGGGGCGTCCGCCCCCAAATCCATTGCCCCATCACCGACCCCGCCGCCTGAAGATGCCACACAGGGGGAAGACAACCCCGAATCCATCAGCCCCTCGTCTACCCTGCTGCCTCAAGAGGTTGCGCATGGTGAATCTACCTCTGACTCCATCTTCTCCTCGCCGACTCCGCCACCGAAAAAGGCCGCGCAGGGGTCATCCGCCCCCGACTCCATCAGCTCCTCACTGACCCCACCACCTCAAGATCCCTGGCAGTGGGAATACATCCCCCACTCCATCTACTCCTCACCAACCCCACCACCTCAAGAGGATATGTAGGGAGCATCCACCTAGACTCAATCAGATCCTCACCGACACTACCGCCTCAAGAGGCCACACTGAGGGAATTCGCCCCAACTCCATCGGCTCCTCACTGACACATCCACCTTAAGAGGCCTCATAGGGGGAATCCTCCTCGGACTCCATAAAATCCTCACTGAACCCACTACCTTAAGAGGCCGCGCAGAATACATCCTCCCCCGACTTCATAGTCCACTTGCCAACTCTGCTTCCCTCGTAGGGAAAGAAGGGTGAAACTACCCCAATCCAATGGAGCATTTACAACAGCACCAGAAGCTAATGTGGAGGTCATCCCCACATCACTATGATCAAGCACAAGAGTCCTCTCCTCCACCATTACCAGCCCCTAGGGAGGTCCTCCACGCACCACTATCATCAGGAACATGAGTCCTCCCCATAGCCACCACCAGCCACTATGAATATCCTCCCTGCCCAACTATCATCATGGATGAAAGTCCTCCCCATCACCACCAGCAGCCACTACAGAGGTCCTCCCCACACCAGTTTCACCAGGAACATGAGTACTCCCCATCACCACCAGCAGCCACTATAGAGGTCCTCCATGCACCGCTATCTTCAGGCATGAGAGTCCTCTCCACCGCCATCAGCAGCCACTACGAAGGTCCTCCCCGCACTGCTATCAACAAGCATAGAGGCTTACACGCCTTCTGGGAACCATCGACCCATCGTACCAATGTCCAAGATTCAACGCCTTCTGGGATCCATCACCCCATCATACCGATGCTCGGGGCTTCCATGCCTTATGGACTCCGTCACCCCCATCACAGCGACGTTCCAGACTTCCATGCCTTCTGGGATCCATCTCCCCGTAGTACTGACGCACTAGGATTCCACGTCATCCATGCACCTTCGCCCCTTCAGACCGAGGGCATGTTGTCCTCCCAACCAACATTTTGATAGTATGTGTCATCCCAACCACTGCATTGCATCAATCGTAGAGTTTCTCTCTACGGCCCTGACACCAGCTTGTGGAATGTTCACTGTGAGGTATCCATTCTCACGCAAGAAGAACATCCATTCTTATGATTGTAAAATTTTAGGGAAATACCATCATATGGATTCCCCCATCACCCCAAACCACCAAAATGGGGTAAAGTTGGCCATCCCTCTACCAACACAATATTTGTGGTTTCACGTCCGAGTTGCATGACGTTAAACTGCATAACAACCACGTCCTAGTTGCATGATGTTAAACTGCATAATAACCACCATCTTGGTCACTTGACGTTAAACTGTGGACATAATCTTGGTCACATGACAAAAAACTGCACAACATTTTGGTCAAATCTATGTGACCTAAAACAGCAGCAACCATGGTCAAAGCTATGTGACCTTAAACACCATCCATCACTCCTCCTAGATACATGATGTTTGTAATGCCCTGACCCAAGTTATCCAAAGTTAGTGCATTATTATATAACATTGGCATGATCAGAAAAGATCATGTCTCGAAATACCGATTAGTTTAGTAGCTTTGAAAGTACTAGATACTTTCATTAGTTTCACATTACATTATAAAATGAAAACAATAACAACATTGTCTCCCTTGAACACATTAATATCCCTTAGAATATCTCTGAATGTCAGTCATAATATACTTATTCCCATTATGGAAAAAATAAATCATAGAAAGGGGTGAGCTCAGATGCTCAGAAAGGATAACAATATAGCAGAAACCTTCATAAATAATAATAAACATTTAAGGAAATGTATAAGACTAAAAAAAACCTTTTAAACATAAACATCATCAAAATATGGAAAATATAAATATAAATAATTCCATTTAATTATTCACATGGATATTCTACTAGTCGAATAATCACATGCAATATCAATAGCCAAATTTATAATGATGGAAAGCATAATACCAGATTTCATAACCACATAGTCAAGGCCTTTTTCCAAGAATACAAATAATATTTTTTTCAAGGCCTTGTGCCAAGACACTGATTTTTGACATGATTCCTACCGATGAATCGAGGAGCTATAGCGAGCTCCACCCATCACTTACTAAGCCCAATGCATTCCTCATATGAAAAGGTTTAAACATAACATAAACATTCGTATTAAAACTAGCATATAAAATGCCCATACATTATCCATAAACCATTAATGGTGTAAAAATAACACATCCACAGTTAAACATATCACAAAACCTTCAATACAATATGGAAGTTTTGTACCATAATAAATCAACTTCAAACAAGTTTATAATCCATCAAAGGATGTTGACATAGTTGAAATCAATTTTTTTAGAGAAATATATCTTTCAATTTGGAAATCATTTAAAAGTCATAAAATTATAAAAGAAAAAATTTATTTTTAAAATATTCATATAATATTGTATGAGAAGCTTCGACAATGTTATAACGGCAAAAAATATCCTCACCCACCTTATATGTTAAAAAAAGGACTTTCTTACCTTAATTTTGTTGAAAAGGTCATGAAGTACCTTGTTTGGAAAATGACATAAAGACTCTTTTATAAAAATATTATTAAAATTAAAAAAAGGGAATAAATGACTTTAAACCATATTAATTTTTTTTGAAATACATTTTAAGAAACATGGATGTGGATGATAAGGAGGTCCCATTAGATAATCACATATAAACAACATCGGATAAGTAAAGAGATTGTAGAATTAACCCTTACCTTGTACATATCTTTGGTTGAGGGTATATTAACCTCCTATATAATTATCAAATAATTTTTATTAAATTGTACAAGAACCATATACATAAATATGATATTATATATGATCTTCTAATATTACTTTGTTAATACTATTTTAGTATAATCATCATTTTGGGTGTTAACTGATTCATTTTCCTTTATATGTTTTGTTATGCATACTGTGTTTATTAAGGATACAATGTATTTGATTCATATAAAAAATGATATTATGTTCTTAAACATTAGTTTTAATAATTAAATGAAAATTATTCTTTAATGATTATGAAGGGGAATGAATCTCGTCACGTTCGTGGAGACGGTAATCCGTACGTACGCATGAGCAAAAATATCATTATATTGATTGTGAAATAGTACATAATTGGATGATATATCAAATATAAATAATCATTAACATGTTATATTTATTATTTACATCATTTATACTCATTATTATACCCATCCAAATAATGAAGTGTTTGAATAACAAACTACACCACGATGTGAAGACGGTAATCTGTATGTATGCACGTATGGTGAATCTGTCATTTATAGGATGGATAGAATACTGAATATGGTTGTACCATATTTATAATAACATAATAGTATCTATAAGGTAATGGATTTATTATTTTTGTATGGAATCAAATAAAGAGGAAGTGGAAGAATAAAAGAACTTGAAAGAGGGTGGTGAAATTATTACCTCTTTTTCTGGAGTTCCCTTTTGAGTTGATCAAAAGGGATCCTTAGGTTTGATCTATGAAAAAAGTAAGGAGTCTAGTTTGATGTGAGGGATGTTGGGAGGATATTTAGGTAGGTTTTGGTGGATCCAAATGGTTTCATAGGTGTTAATTTTTGAGAAGGGGAAGTTCCCTTTTATAAGAGGGGTGAGGGGAACCGTAGGAGAAGATTGAAATATTATTTTATGATAAAATAATTTTCGGTATATAATGGTTTAAAAATGATTTTTTTCGAGGATATGTTGGGTATGGGTCTAAAAACACCCAAAAAATATGTTTTAGATAGGTTTGGGTCACCATATTAACCTTATCTTTTAGATTTAACTCTTAGTTAAATAGTGTTACATTTAAAATGTCTCCTTGTATTTTTATATTTTATTGTTAATACACATTATATAACAAGCCAAGATAAACCAAATTGGTTCATTATTAATATATATAACCTTATCTAAGTCCTTTGGATGAACCTTATATTTTTTATGATTATTATATCAATTAATAATATAATATTTGTTTTAAAACTCTTTTATGTCAATTTCGACACTATTTGATATTTTGTTTTTTTAAATTCATAACCGCATGATTACTTCAAAAACATTCATTTAATAAACCCTAAAGTATCATATTAACCTGTAAAATCATTTTAATTCATCAAAATCCTCAAATTAAATTTATATTTATATTTATAATATCAATTATTCTAATCTTTCATTAATAAGGTAATTACCGCGTCATCATTGGGTCATAAATAAATTTTATTATTTAATGAATGAAAATTATAAATAAGATATCATTAAGTAGGAAATTTTGTTATATTTCTAATGAATATTTATAGTCGAATTTATCTTATGTATAACCACATATTAAAAATGTTTTAGTTATGAAAACTTGAGTTCAACACTTTTAACTCTTCTTTAACTTAAATAATAATGAATGTCCTAATCTAATTCAAGTGGACCTAAAGGATACTTTTTTATTACTAAGGTTTTTTTTTCAAGAAAATATTATCCAATAGAATTAGGACAGGTGATAGGGTAATAATAATATCATATTTACCATTAATTACCCTATTTACTTTTAGCCATGGTAAAAAAAAGATAAAAAATACTAATCACCAAAAAATATTTTCATCTTATTGGAAAATATTTAATTTAATGATATCAACTTTGTCTCTTGAATATTTAAAATTCAATTCACAGAAGTGGTAAAATTATGTTTTATGAAAATTTTCAAATGCTCTTAGGAGGTGGGTAAAAGACGGTAAAAAGTTCCATAAACTTTTTATATATCTAAACTTGTTATAAAATAACTCCAATGAATTACATTGAACTTGTATAGGTATTATGTATCTATTTTAACCTAAAATAAATTTAAATAAAATAAATAATTATTTAAATAAAAATTCGGTTTTAAACAATAACACAGTGTTTTTCACTATTCATCAAAAATTGAATGTTTTTAGAAAAATTCCAAAAAATGACCCTAAGCTAATTTTGATATTCTGAATCCAGAAATAAAGTCCATTTTGAAAGATAAAATTTATAATATTTCAAAAAGTGGGTATTACTATTCATAACCGCTAGTTTGATTGGTCGTGGTGTGTTAATACTCCAAGTTGCGTACAACGCAAGCTACTGTATTATTCAAAGGGAAACATACCATGGATGCTTGGGGTGTTATATTATACCCTCATTAAAATAATTTCATCCTCAAAATTTCTAAAATATTACTACATAAAAATATTCGGGTGGTTCTTCATCATTAGTTCCTTGGGTTCCCACGTTGCCTCTTCTATCTTATGGTTTCTCCATATAACTTTTACGAAACAAGTCATATGGTTTCTCAGAACTAGTTACCTGTTATTAATAATTTTTACAAGATATTGATAATAAGAAAGATCAAGTTCCAGTTCAATTTTCTCATAGGTGAGTACATGCATTGGGTCGGGCATCTATTTTCTCAACAGTGATACATGGAACACATCATCAACTTTGGAGAGACTTGGTGACATTTTCAAATGGTAAGCTACAACTCCAATTAATTCTAGAATTTTGAAAGGTCCGATGTACCTTGGACTCAACTTACCCTTCTTACCAAATCTTATAACACCCTTCCATGGAGATAATTTCAAGAAAACATGATCTCCAACTTGAAATTCTAAATCCTTCCTCTTATTATCGGCATAGCTTTTTTTCCTAGTTTGAGCTGATTTGATGTGGCTTTGGATAATATTCACTTTTTACATTGTTTCCTCAACATGTTCTAGGCCTACAAGTTTTCTTTAACCAACATCATCCCAACATGTTGGTGTGTGACATCTCTTTCCATATAACGCTTTATATAGTGCCATCTGAATACTTGAATGGAAGCTATTATCATCCCAACATTTTGGTGTGTGACATCTCTTTCCATATAACTCTTTATATAGTGCCATCTCTTTCCCCGGATGACCTCTTCGTGGGGAGGGGGGTTCCTGAGTGTGGAGGGTTCGAAAAGGCCACTCTCGGGAATTCCCTTTTATAAGAATAACAGAGGTAAATATTCATCCAACATACCTTGAAAGTCATGAGAGCAAGATCTCAACATGTATTCTAAGGTTTGAATAGTCCATTCTAAATTTTTATCGTTTTGAGGGTGGTAGGTAGTGCTCAAACAATGTTCAGAATCTAGGGCCTTTTGAATAATTTTCCAGAATCATGATGTGAAAGGGGGATCACGATCAGAAACAATCGATAGGGGTACTCCATGAAGTCTTAAAACTTCATTAATATATAGTCTTTCGATATGTTCAAGTGGTAAATCTTCTTTTATAGAAAGAAAATTTTCTGACTTGGTAAGACGATCAACAATGACCCATATTAGATCATTCCTTATAGGAGTCTCCAGTAGTCCCATGACAATGTCAATTATAATATCATCCTATTTCCACTCAGGTATGGGAAGAGGTTTTATGACTCCACTATGATGTTGTCTTCCAACTTTCACTTGTTTACAAACCATACATATTGACACAAAATCAGAAATCTCCCTCTTCATGTTGTCCCATAAAAAATGTTCCATCAAATATCTTTACATCATGGTTCTCCTAGGGTGTGTAGAGAAATCAGAGCTATGAGCATCATCCAATAATTCTCTTTTTTGATCAGGTATGTTAGGAACACAAAGTCTCTTCACAAATTTCGAAATTCCATCTTCATATATGAAGTCACTCAATCTCCCATCATTCATAGCTTAATTCTTCTTTTGAAACTCCTCATCATCAGTCTGAGAAATCTTTATCCTTTCTATTAAATATGTTTTGGCAACAATTTGAAAACGTATTGATGTTTCACCTTCCATGGTTATTACCATATCCATATTTACTAGAATTGGGAAAATAAGATCCCTTTCAACTCTCATTTTGTTCAAAACTCAATGATCCTTTCTGCTCAAAGAATCTTCCACTTTATTTTCCTTCCCTGGGTGGTAGTGTATAGTGAAATCATAATCCTTGATTAGTTTGAGCCATCACCTTTTCCTCATGTTGATGTCTCCATATTTTCAGAGCAAATATTACAGCTGCTAACTCAAGATAATGAGTGAGATAGTTTTTTTCATGAATTTTTAGTTAACCTGATGCATAGGTAATAACTCTATCATTCTACATAAAGACACCACCAAGTACTTTCTTTGAAGAATCACTATAAATAACAAACCCATCATTTCCAGATGGTAGAGTCCAGATAAGATCATTAACTAATATTTTTTTATGTTCTTCAAAACATTCTTCACACTCTTTTTTCAAAAAAAATTTAACCCCTTTATGTGTGATGTTGGTTAACGGGTTAGACAATTGGGAAACATTCAGGACAAAACACTGATAATAACTTTCTAAACCAATAAAACAACTTACCTCAGTTATAATCATTGGTGCTTTCCATTTTTGGATTGCCATTGTCTTAGAAGGATCGATATAGATCCCATCCTTAGAGAAAATATGTCCAAGAAAAGAAATATCTTGAATCCAGAATTCACACTTGCTAAACTTCCCATATAATTCATTTATTCTAAGGGTTTTCAGAATAGCATGCAGGTGATTTTCATGATCTTCTTAGCTTTTGGTGTTTTCCAAGATATCATCAATAAATACCATTACAAAGTCATCATGATATTCCTTGAAATATCTATTAATTAGATCCATGAATACTGAAGCTGTATTAGTCAATCCCAAAGTCATTACTGTAAACTCTTAATGCCCATACCTAGTTCGAAATGCGGTTTTCGGAATGTCTTCTTTCTTCACACACAACTGATGATATCCAGATCGAAGGTTAATCTTTGAAAAATATTGAGCTCCATGAACTTGATCGAATAAATCATCAATGCGCGGTAGGGGATACTTGTTCATTATTTTTATAACATTTATCTCCCTGTAGTCAATGCACAACCTCATAGATTTATCCTTCTTCTTAACAAAAAGAATAGGGTCTCCTCATGGAGAAACACTAGGGTGAATAAATCACTTATTACTCAATTCCTCTAGTTGTTTCTTTAGTTCTATAAATTCCACAATGTCTATTCTATAAGGGATATTTGATAGGGGCCGTGAACCATAAATTAAATCAATAGAAAAATCAATTTCTCATTCTGGAGGATGTCCTGGTAAATCCTGTAGAAACACATCAATGTATTCTTGTACAATAGGTACATCCTCTATTCGAACATTATTTTCATCACCCATAGTTATTAAATTATATTTTTTCATAATAATTGAATTTAATAGATATACATGGGGTGGATCTATATAAGAATCAGGTGGTGTTGTTTCTACTCTAAATAAAAGGTACTCCTTATAATCATCGAGAATTGTAACCTTCTTCTTCTTATAATTAATTTTTGCATCATGGTCCGAAATCCAATCTATACCAAGGATTATATCAAATTCAATCATGGGTATGATGATGAGATCAGCAGATAAAGAACATTTATATGCCCTAATGAGAATTGATTCACAAAACATTGTTGTAATGATACTTCCCTTAAGAGTTTTTACTGGGATCTACCTTGTTAAATCAAATTGTTAGTACCTAATTTTAATTTCAAAACTATGATGATATGAAACAATGCGATGATCCAAAATCAAATAAATCATTGGCTAAACATGAGGAAACCATTAAATTACCTACCACCACGTCTTTCGGAGCTTCAACCTAAGAAGCAGTGATCACATAAGCTTGGCCTTTCTCTCTTGGAATTTTCAGAGGTAAGTTTCCTTGGTGATTAGTACATTGATTTTCATAATTCCCCCTTTCTCTAAAATTGGAGAATTCAAAATTGACAGCCTATTTCTTCCCCTTTCAATCAAAAGCATGGTGGCCTTTTTCACCACACTTGTAATAGACTCTCATTCCCTTCATGAACGTACTGGGGTGTTTCTTCCCACATTTAATACAAGATAGATATTCAAATTTTCCCTTCTTCCCCTTACTTCCATTTCTAGAGTGTTCTAAAGATCTCTTTTTATCTTGCTTTTCTTTTAAGTTGTAAGACGTATAGAATTCCTTTTCTGTCTTGATAATGCATGAGACAATATCTTCATATGATGAGAAGGATTATGAGACTAATTCTTGATGGAGAAATAGTTTTAACCCATAAAATAATCGATTGACCCTACTCCTTGGGTTACTTATATAATCTGCTACATGCCTTGTTAACCTTGTAAAGTTAGCCTCATACTTTACAACATTATCTTCCTCTTTTTGTCTCAGAATCAGAAACTGCCTTTCCATATCCACTCGATGGCCATGAGGAATTTTTTTTAAGAAAATATCTTTAAACTCCCACCATTCCATATTTGATACTTCAATATCTTTCTTTGTGTTTTGAATCAATGACCCGAATTGATCTGCATCTCTAGTGAGGCGATAAACTACCATGAAAACTTTTTCCCTTTCCCTACCCCTCAAAGCGTGTAATATTTTCTCTAATGAAATTAACCATTTCTCAGCTAAAAATGGATTTGTAGTCCCATTTAATGTTGGCGGTTGTTTCCTCATGAATCAGTGTAACATTGATCCTCCACATTTTGGATCAGGGTGCTCCATACGGGTAAGGTTATTATTCATAACCTGAGTGAGTTGTCCTAGTATGGTGATAAGCAGATCCACCCCAGTTGCATCCCCAACTCCATTATAATTATTTTTAGTAGGAGGGAAATACCTACATGGATTACATGCATTGATACAGTTTCCATTCCTTCCACTAGGAAACATTTCTAAACAATGTAATACACTTGATTTGTTTATGAATCGAAATACATAATTCCAAAAATGTAAAACACTTAACATAAATTGAACAGTTTATGGATATAATCCTTAATAATAAAAAAACTTTACTGAGGAGGTATATACACATAAATCCTTCATAATGGTTTGTAAAAAAAATGTTAATTATCCTAAGCATATCCCCTGGGAGTGTTGTAACCAAGAGTGCAGTAAGGCCCATTGCCATGCACCAGTTCCCCTTCGATTCTGGATCAAACAGTTGTTTTTGGGTGTAACCCCCAGGTACATCTGTGCCAGAGTTTCCACTACCTTCTTGTATCTAGATAGGTATGTATTTCTTGTAAAACACACAAAATATCTACATTACCAAAATTGTAGGAAGTTATTTTATACTAATCCTCCAATTTGATATTAGGGTATTGTTTTCTAAATAGAATTTTTCTAAATCTAGATTCCAAGGTTTGTAATAAGCTTCCTTTGATACTAACCATATCGCCCCGAACCTAGTTATCCAAAGTCGGTGCATTATTACATAACATTGGCATGATCACAAAAGATCTAGTCTCAAAAGACTAATTAGTTTAGCGGCCTTGGAAGTACTATATACATTCATAAGTTTTACCTTACATTATAAAATGAAAACAACAAAAAAATTGTCTCCATTAAACACAATCATATCCCTTAGACTATCCCTGTAGGTCATTCATAATATACTTCTTCACATCCTAGAAAAAAATTAAACATAGACAAGGGTAAGCTCTGATACTTATTAAGGATTACAATATAGCAGAAACTTTCATAAATAAGCATAAACATTTAAGGCACTGTATAAGACTAAAACAAAAGACTTTTAAACTTCAACTTCAACATAATATGGAAAATATAAATAAAAATAATTCCATTTACTTATTCACATGGATACTCATCTTGTCGAATAATCACATGCAATATTAGTAGCCAAATTCATAATGTAAGAATGCATAATGCCTGACTTCATAACCACATAGTCAAGGCCTTGTGCCAAGACTACAAATAAGATTTTGTCAAGGACTTGTTCTAAGACACTAGTTTGTCTCATGAGACCTACCGATGCATCGAGGAGCTATAGCTGGATCCACCCATCAATTAGTAAGTCCAATGCATTCCTCATATGAAAGGGTTTAAACATAACATAAACATTCATATTAAAACTAGCATACGAAATGTCAATACATTATCTATAAACCTTGAATGGTGAAAAAATAACACATCCACATTAAAAAATATCACAAAACCTTCAATACAAAATAGAAGTTTTGTATCATAATAAATCAACTTCAAATAATCTTAAAATCCATAAAAGGATGTTGACATAGATGATATCAAACAATTTAAGAGAAATATCTCTTTCTATTTTGATATCATTTAAAAGTAATATAATAATAAAATAAAACATTTATTTTGAAAATATTCATATAATCCTGTATGGGAATCTTTGATGGTGTTATAATGGTAGAAAATAGCCGCACCCACCGTATAAGTTTGAAAAATGACATTCTTACCTTAATTTTGTCAAAATGGTCATAAAGTACCTTGTTTGGAAAAAGACAGAAATATTCCTTTATAAAAAAATTATAAAAAGTCAAAAAAGGGTATAAATCATATCAAACCATAGTAAAAAATGTTTTGAAATACATTTTAAGAAACCTGGATGTGGATGATAAAGAGATCTCAGTAAATAATTACGTATAAACAACTTCGGATAAGTAAAGAGATTGTAGAATTGACCCTTACCTTGTAATTCTATTGGGTTAAGGGTATGATAACCTCCTGTATAATAGTTAAATCATTGTTATTAAATTATAAAATAACAATATACATAAGTATGATATTATATATAATCTTCTAATATTACTTTGTTAAACTATTTTTGTATTATTGTCATTTTGGGTGTTAACTGATTCAATTTACTTTATATTTTTTGTTACGTAAGACATGTTTTTATGGGTTAGATGTATTTTATTCATATTTATAATGATATTAAGTTCTTAAACAGTATTTATAATCATCAAATGAAAATTATTCTTGAATTATTACGATGGGGAATGAATCTCATCACGTTCATGGAGACGGTAATCCCTACGTACGCACGAGCGAAAATATCATTATATTGATGGTGAAATCATATGAAATTAGATGGTATAACATGTACAAAGAATAAATAAAATATTATATTTATTATTTAAATTGGTTATACTCATTATTATACTAATCCAAAAAAATGAAGTGTTTGAATAACAAACTACACCACGACGTGGAGACGGTAAGCCGTACATACACACGTATGACGACCTTTTCATTTATAGGATAGATAGAATAAAGAATATGGTTATAAAATATTTATAATAACATCATAGTATATATAAGATACTGAATTTATTATTTTGGTATGGAATCAACGAAAGAAGAAGTGGAAAAAAATAGAACTTGAAAGAGGGTGGTGAAATTATTACCTCTTTTTAGGTGTTTCTTTATGATTTGATCAAATGGGACTCTTAGGTTGCCTTTATGATCAAATTAAGGACTCTAGGATAATTTTAGGGATGTTGGGAGGATATTTGTGTAGGGTTTTGGCGAGACAAATGGATTTGGAGGTGTTAATTTGAGAGAAGTGGAAGTGACCTTTTATAAGAGGGGTGACAACCACCTTAGGAAAAGTTTGAAATATTATTTTATAATAAAATCATTTTCAGATTATAATGGATCCAAAATGATTTATTTATAGGCTAAGGTGGGTATGGGTCACAAAACACTCAACCAATAGGTTTTAGACAGGTTTGCATCACCATATTAACCTTATCTTTTAGATTTAACTCATAGTTAAATAGTTTGACATTTACCGTGTCTATTTGTATTTTTATATTATATGGTTAATAAACTTACTATAACAAGGCAAGAGAACCGAAAGTGGTTAATTATTAATAAATAAAATCTTATCTATGTCCTTTCACTGAACCTTAAAATTTTAGAATGATTTTATCAATTAATAATATAATATCTGTTTTTGATACTCTTTTATTTCAATTTTGACACTATTTGGTAATTTGTTTTCTTAAAGTCATAACAGCATAATTAATTCAAACAAAATTCATTTAATCAACCCTAAAAAGTCATATTAATCAATAAAATTAGTTTAATTCATCAAAAGTCTCAAATTAAAATTATTTGGATATTTATAATATCAATTATTTTATTCTTTCATTAATAAGGTAATTAATGCAGCATTATTGTGTAATAAATAAATTTAATTATTTAATGTATAAAAATTATAAATAAAATACCATTATGTAGGAAATTGTGTTATCTTTATAATAAATATTTATAGTCGAATTTATCTTATGTATAACCCTATATTAAAAATTTTTTATTTATGAAAACTTGAGTTTAACACTTTTAACTCTTCTTTAAATTAAATAATAATAAATTTCCAAATCTAATACAAGTGGACCTAAATGATCAATTTTTATTCCTACGGTTGATTTTGGTCGAAATACTCTTATCAAATAGAATTAGGACATGTTTTAGGGTAATAGTAATATCTTTTGAACCTTTAATTACCATATATACTTTTAACGGTGGTAAAAAATTAGTAAATTTACTATTCATCAAAAATTATTTTCATCTTATTGAAAAAAATTTTACTTACTGATGTCAACCATGTCTCTCATATTTTTAAAATTCAATTAACAGATGTGGTAAAATTATGTTTTATGCAAATCTGCAAATGCTCATAGGAGGTGGGTAAAAGACAGTAAAAGGTTCCATTAAATTTTTATATTTCTAAAATTATTATGAAATGAATCCAATGAATTAAATTGAACTTATATAGGTATTATGTAACACCCCAAGCTTCTATGGTACATTTCCCATTGAATAATGCAATAGCGTGTGTTGTACGCAACATCGAGTTCTAACACACACCACAACCGATCAAACTAGCCGTTATGAATAGTAATACATATTTTTTAAAATTTTAGAAATTTTCTCTCTCAAAATAGACTTCATTTTTGGATTCTGAGTATCAAATTTATCCTAAGGTGAAATTTTGGTACTTTTTGGATAACATTAATATTTTAATGAATAGTGAAAATTACTAAATTTAAATTAAAAACAACTTTTTTAATCAAATAATTAATAGTGATAAATTATGGATTTGAGTGGTTTTAAATTATATTTAGAATATATTTTTTTCATTTAATATAATTTTGGTAATTGGTATAATTTCACAATTAAACCGGACATAAACAAGTATCAATCTTTTGACAGTTATTATATCTTAAAAACACGCTTTTTGTTTTCACAGCGGGAATTAATTTTAAATTAATTTCTGCCACTTCTGTGTTTTGAATTTGGAAAAATGGATTCCATATTTGGAATCAGGATGTCCAAATTGTGTAAATAGGTAACTTTTATTTTTACAAATTTTGAATAATTACTTCGGTAAATATTTTATTTACCATAGTTAAAGGGTAAATCTGGTAAATAAGTGTTAAACAAATAATATTATAATAATAATAAATTACCCCAAAACGTGTCCTAACCTTATTTGTGGATACATTTCCGACCATGGTCATATTTGGGTCGATTTTGGGACCCCATGGAGCCACTTGTAGGTGATAGGGACACTTTATTTTAATTAAGTTAAAATAAATACAAAAATGACATAATAATATATCGTTTAGAAAAAAAAATTTTACATAGGGTTATATATGTTTTATTTTCGACTATAAATATTCACTAGAAATCTAAAAATATTTTTTACATAATTGTATTTTATTTATAATTTTTAGACCTTATATAATTTAATTTATTTATGACACAATAGTGATCCAGTAATTACCTAATTAATGAAATATTAAAATAATTGATATTATAAATATCAAAATAAATGTAATTTGAGACTTTTTATGAATTACACTAATTTTATAGGTTAATATGACATGTTAGGAATGATTTAATTAACTTTGTTTCAAGTAATAATTCTGTTATGATTTTTACAAAAATCAACTATTGAATAGTGTCAAAATTGACATAAAAGAGTTTTTAAAAACAATATTATATTATTAATTGATATTAAATTCCTAAAAATCTAAGGATAGGCCAAGAGACTTATACCATGATAGGTGTATCATTAATGGACCACTTGGGGGTCTCTTGGATGTATATAGTATGTTTATTAACTATATAATATAAAAATACAAAGTGACATGGTAAGTGTCAAACTAATTAACTAAGAGTTAATACTTAATGATAATGTTAATATAGTAACCCAAACCTGTCTAAATCCTATTTGTTGAGTTTTTTTCGACCTATACCTACCTTAAACTTTAAATAATCCACTTTTGAGCCATTAGAAACCGAATATGAATTTATTATAAAATAATATTTCTAGCTTTTCCAAAGGTGCCTCTCACCCCTCCTATAAAAGGGAACTCCCCCTTCTCATTAATTCACACCTTTAAAGCCATTTGGATCGGCCAAAACCTACCCAAATACTCTATAAACTTCCCTCAATTCATCCTAGAGGCCTTACTTTAGTCATAAAGCCAACCTAAGGAGCCCTTTTGATCAAATAAAAAGGAAGAACCCGAAGAAGAGGAAATGATTTCACCACCCTTTTTCAACTTCCTTTCTTCTTCCACTTATTCTTTCTTTGTTATTACCATTCTAAAATAATGAATCCAGTATCTCCTATATACTGTAATATTATTATAATTATGGTACAACCATATTCAGTATTATATCCATCCTTTGAATGACATGTCACCATACGTGCGTACGTACTGCTTACCGTCTCTACGTCGTGGTGTAATTGTTATTCAATATATTATTGTTTGGATGGGTATAATAATGATTTGTAATTAATGTAAATAATAAATATAACATGATAATGATTCTTTATATATGATATACCATCCTATTATATATTATTTTAACATCAAAAGAATGATATTGTCGCTCGTGCGTACATACGGACTACCATCTCCACGAACGCGATGAGATTCATTCTCTTTCGTATCCATTCAAATATAATTATCATTTGATGATTTAAAAATAATGTTTAAGGACTTGATATAATTCTGCATATGAATAAGATACATCCTATCTGGAAAAAACATGGCTTACGTAACAAAACATATCAAAGAAAACGAGTAAGTTGACACCCGAAACGACGATAATACTAAGATATTATTAACAAAGCAATGTTAAAAGATCATATATGATATCATATGAATATTTATGATTCTTGTATAATTTAATAACAATTATTTCACCATTATAAAGGAGGATAATCTACCCTCAACCAAGTAAAAGTACAAGGTAAGGGTTATTTCACAATCTCTTCTTTATCCGAGGTTGTTTATACGTGATTATCTACTGGGACCTCTTTATCATCCACATCCATGTTTCATAAAAATGTATATCAAATCATTCTTACTATTTTAAAGACTATGGTATAAATTCATTTATACCCTTGTTGACTTATATAAGTGTTTTATAAAGGAATCTTTCCGTCATTTTCCATACAAGGTCTTTTTTAACCTTTTCGACAAAATTATGGTAAGATTGTTTTTTTAACTTATACGGCGGGTGCATCTATTTTCTTCCATTATAAAATCGTCGAAGCTTCCCTTACAAGCTTATAAGAATATTTTCAAAGAAAATGTTTTATTTTATAAGTATATGACTCTTAAATTATTTCAAAATAGAAAGAGATATTTCTCTAAAAGGAGTTTTGATTTCATCTATGTCAATATCCTTTGATGGATTTTACGCTTATTTGAAGTTGATTTATTATGATACAAGAATTCAATATTGTATTGATGGTTTTGTGATATTTTTGACTGTGGATGTGTTATTTTTATACCATTCATGGTTTATGAAGAAAGTATTGACATTTCGTATTCAAGTTTTAATACGAATGTTTATGTTATGTTTAAACCTTTTTGTATGGGAATGCATTGGACATAATATGTGATGGGTGGAGCCCAATATATCTCCTCAATGCATCGATAGGTCTCATGAGACAAAATAGTGTCTTGGCACAAGGCCTTGACAAAATCTTATTTGTAGTCTTGGAACGATGCCTCGACTATGTGGTTATGATAGTATGGCATTATGCATTCCATCATTATGAAAGTGGTTATTGATGTTGCATGTGATTATTCGATTAATAGAATATCAATGTGAATAAGTAAATGGCATTATTTCATTTTATTTTTGACATACTATTTTGAAGTTAATGTTTAAAAGGATTTTGTTTTAGTTATACATTTCCGTAAATGTTTATTCTTATTTATGAAAGTTTCTGCTATATTGTTATCCTTACTGGGCATTTGAGCTCACCCCTTTTCTATGTTTTATTTTTCCCAGGATGCGAAGAAGTAAATTATGAATGACTTGTAGGGATATTATGAGGGGATAATAGTGTGGAATATAGAGACAATATGTTGTTGGAGTAGTTTTTTACATTATGATGTAATGTAAACTTCATGAATGTATCTAGTTATTACAAGGCTACTAAACTAATCAGTCTTTCGAGACTTGATCTTTCATGTGATCATGCCAATAATATGTAATAATGCACCAAATCTAGGAAACTAGGGTCGGGGCGTTACAGTTGGTATCAGAGGAAGTTTAGTACAAACCTTGGAAACTAGATTTAGATAAACTCTGATTAGAGAACATAGACCTAAGATGGACTTTGAGGATTAGTATAGAAGAACTTCCTAAAATTTTTGTATTGTAGAGATTTTGTGAGTTTTCCAAACAATAAATCCCTGTCTGGATATGAGCAGGTAGAGGCGACTCTGGCACAGATGTAGCTAGGGGTAAAACCTAAAAACACCACTTTGAGCTAGACTCGAATGGGAACTAGTGCACGACAACGGGCCTTGCTGCACTCTTGGTTACGACACTCCCGGGGGATATGCTTAGGATAACTCTAATTTTATTTACAAATCCTTATGAAGGGTTTATGAGTATATAATTCCTCAAAGAAAACATTTTTATGATTATGGATTATATCCATAAATAGTTCAATTTATGTTAAGTGTTTTATAAGTATGGAATTATGTATTTTGATTCATAAACTGATCTAGTTTATGCCAATGTTTAGAAATGGCGCCTAGTGGAAGAAATGGAAACTGTATCAATGCACACACTACATGTAGGTATTTACCTACTTCTTAAGATAATTATAGTGGAGCTGGTGATGCAACTGGTGCCGATCAGCTAATCACCATACTGGGACAACTCACTCAGGTTATGAATAATAAACTTACCCGTATGGAGCACCCTGATCCGCAGCATGGAGGATCAATGTTAGATCACTTCATGAGGAAACAACCACCAACGTTCAATGGGAGTACAAATCCATTGGTAGCTGAGCAATGGATATGTTCCCGAGAGAAAATATTTTAGGCTTTGGGAAGTAGTGAAAGGGAAAAAGTTATCCTAGAAGATTACTGCCTCACTGGAGATTCTGATCAATGGAGGTCGTTGATTCAAAACATGAAGGAAGATGATGAAGTATCAAAAATGGAATGGATGGAGTTCAAAGATCTGTTTTTAGAAAAATACATTCCTCGAGACCATCGAGCAGATATGGAAAGGCAATTTCTGAGTCTGAGACAAAAGGAGGATGAGAATGTCGCAAAGTATGAGGCTAACTTTACAAGGTTAGAAAGGTATGCTGGAGATTATATACGTAACCCAAGAAGTAAGATTGATCGTTTCCTTGATGGGTTAAAACCATTTCTCTATCGAGCATTAGTCTCACAATCCTTCTCGTCGTATAAAGACATTGTCTCATGTGCTATCAAGACAGAAAAAGAATTCTCTAAGTCTTATGAATTTAAAGCAAAGAAAGAGAAGAAGAGATCTGCTGATCAATCTGGGAATGGAAATAAGGGGAATAAGGGAAAGGTTGAATATCCATCCTGTGGTAAATGTGGGAATAAACACCCATGTACTTGCTTCAAGGGAACGAGAGTCTGTTACAAGTGTGGTGAAAAAGGCCACCATGCTCGTGATTGCAAAGGGAAGAAGGAAGCTACCGATGTTCAGTGGTACAATTTCAGGGAGATGGGAAATTATTAAAATGAATTTCCTAAGCATCAGGGGAAATTACCTCAGAAAAGGCCATGGGATCAAGGCCAAGATTATTCTATCACTACTACTGAGGTAGAAGCTCCGAAAGACGTGGTGGAAGGTAATTTAATGGTTTTCTCAAGTTTAGAAAATGAATTATTTGATTCTGGATCATTGAATTGTTTCATATCTTCCCAGTTTGATCTAAAAATAAGATATTTCCAATTTGATTTAACAAGGGAGTTGTCAGTTAAAATTCCTAAGGGATGTATCACTGCAACAAAGTTTTGTGAATCAGTCCCCATTAGAGCACATAAATGTTCTTTATCCGCTGATCTCATCGTCATACCTATGATTGAGTTTGATATAATCCTCAGTATGGATTGGCTTTCAGATTATGATGCGAAGATTTATTGTAAGAAGAAGGAGGTTATGATTTTTGATGATGATGATAAGGAACACCTTATCATTAGAGCAGAATCGTCACCACCTAATTCTCATCTAGATCCAACTCCAATAACTCAACTAAATTCAATTATTGGGGAGGAAGAGGATGAAATTATAGTGGGTGAGGAAGGGAATGTTCAAATAGAGGATGTACCTGTTGTGAAAGAATATGTAAATGTGTTTCCGGAAGATTTACCTGGACATCCTCCAGAGCGAGAAGTTGAGTTTTCCATTGATTTAATTCCTGGATCAAGGACTATATCGAAGACCCCTTATAGAATGGCCACTGTAGAATTAGTTGAACTAAATAAACAACTAGAGTAATTGAGTAATAAGGGATTTATTCTCCCTAGTGTTTCTCCAAGGGGAGACACTGTTCTTTTTGTTAAAAAGAAAGATGGATCTATGAGGTTATGTATCGACTACAGGGAGATCAGTGCTATAACAATAAAGAATAAGTATCCCCTACCACGCATTGATGATTTATTCGACCAACTTCACGGAGCTCAATACTTTTCAAAGATTGATCTTTGATCTGGATACCATAAGTTGTGTGTGAAGAAGGAAGACATTCCGAAGACAACATTTCGAACCAGGTTCAGGCATTACGAGTTTACAGTAACGCCTTATGGATTGACTAATGCACCCTCTGTATTCATGGATATGATGAATAGAGTTTTCAAGGAATATCTTGATGAATTTGTGGTGGTATTTATTGATGATATCTTGGTATACTTCAAAAGCTACTAAGATCATGAAAATCACTTGGGCATTATCCTGAAAACTCTGAGAAGACATGAATTATATGGAAAGTTTAGCAAGTGTGAATTATGACTTCGGGAGATTTCTTTTCTTGGACATATTGTCTCTAAGGATGGAATTTCCGTTGATTCTTCTAAGACCAAGGGTATCCAAGAATGGCCTGAACCGATGAGTATAACTGATGTACATAGTTTTATTGGTTTAGCAGGTTATTATCGATGTTTCATCCAGAATTTTTCCAAGTTGGCTAACCCATTAACAAAGCTCACACGTAAAGTGGTTAAATTTTTTTGGACAAAAGAGTGTGAAGAATGTTTCAAAGAACTGAAGAGAAGATTAGTCAATTCTCATATATTGACTCTACCATCGGGGAATGATGGATTCGTTATTTATAGGGATGCATCCAAGAAAGGACTTGGTTGTGTCCTTATGTAGAATGATAGGGTTATTGTGTAACACCCCGAGATTTTATGAAAAATATTATTTTAATTTCATTAATGTCTTGTGTTGTATTCTACACCAAGATTACCTTGCGACGCAACACCGTATTAGCTTGCAGTATACACAACACTATTCCTGGACCGTGTTACACACAATTTGGATAATAGTTATTCTAAGCAACATTGAGTATATATATATATATATATATTGAATGTATAAATGAAATATGGTTGGATTCTGTTATACGAAACAACGAAGGATTCTTTCACAACACGCAACCCTAACTTGTCTTGCATTACACGCAATCACGACCATCCTCGATAGCGTGTGTTGTACGCAATATCGGGTTTTAATAAACAATGATATATTATTATAATATTGTCATGAACTAGCCGTTATGAATAGTATTAACTAAATTTTGAATTTTATAACATTATTATTCATCTTACACATTTTCTAGAACATGGTATAAGAACAAAATAAATTTTTCGGGTAAAATAAGTATTTTTCAAAAAAAATGCAGTTTTGCCGCCTTTTGATGGCGCACCCACTTTAAATCTAGTTTTTGACATGTTTATATGTTCAATTTGACAAAATAAAATTCTTCTTTTGAATTAGGATGTAAAATTTTACATTAGATAAAGTTTTGATATTTTTCCGATATCTTTCATATTTTAATGAAGAGTAAAAACACGCTATATTTTAATTAAAAACAACTTTTTTCATCATAATATCTTATGTGGTTAAATTATAATATTGAATGGTTTTAAAGTATAAATAGAATATATTTTTACCATTTAATATAATTTATGTCATTAGCATTGATTTTACCTTGAATTTGTAGGTTAAATCAATTCAATATTTTGCAATGTTTTAAACAAAAACCCGTTTTTATTCGACAACGGGATTAATTTTAATTTAATTTCTGAAACTTCTGTGTATTGAATTTTAAAAAATGGATTCCATATTTGGAATCAGTGGTTCCAAATTATGTTAATAGGCTACTTTTTATTTTTAGGAATTATGAATAGTAACTACGGTAAATTTTATTTACCATAGTTAAAGGTAAATCGGGTAATTAAGGGTAAATATAATATTATAAAATTATCCTAACACATGACAAAATTATATTTGATGGATAAAAGTAAACCCATATCAACTAAGGGTCGGATTAGATTCATTTTATGGACTTTTGACCATGAAAATAATTTAATTATTATTAAAACCAAAGAAAGTGACAACATGTCACTTTCTTAAATATTATAAGTATAATAATTTTAACTTAGTGATAAACATCATAAAACATCGAAGATGAATAGTATCCAGAAATCTAACGAAATTATCTACATCATGAGAATTTATATAGAATTTTTTGGGATTAAATAGTTATCATTAATTGTGACACAATAGTGATGCAGAAATTATTTAGCTAGTGAAAAATCAAGAATATAGTTTTTATTAAACTAATAGTGACCATAAAAGGCACAAAACCCTGACCAAAACTTATTGGTCATGTAAATTGAAACTATAAACATCCAATGGTAGAATAGTTGACCATTTGGAGTCCTATACAAGCAATTATGACACTTATATTATTTTATTTTAAATGATACCAAAGTTGTCACCTTCATAATTTAGTAAATATAAGAATTTAAATATTGTGATGTTAAGATGATAAATTCGAGTAAAAGTATTATTGTGAAAGTTAATATATTTATATTCGTCATAGGAGTTTATTTTAAATTTTTATGAAACAAATAAGTATATTAAATAATTATAGAAAAATGATGTAGTAATTATTTTATTAATAGATAAACCAAATAAATGGTTTTAAAAATAATAAAATAAATATTATATGAACTATTTAATGTGATCCACTAATTTTATAGATACATATGACCATTTATTAATATATTAAATCTTTTAGTTTGAACATATCTTCTGTATATATTTTATTTAAATTCAAAAAAATGAATAGTGTCAAAATTGACACTATTGTTATTTTATAAAAATAACATATCATAAAATTGTTTAAAAATCACAAAAATATTTAAAAATTATAAATTTAAATTTATATGGTCTATAATTTTATAAATTAAACAATTATGGAAAATTCACAACAAATAAGTAATTATTGGTTATAATTTAAAATTTAGAAGTTTATTACCTCAAATAAACTTAAATAGATTAAATAAGGATAAATCAAAATGATAATGTTTAAAATAAGATCCAAACATGTCTAAATTTGATTGGTTGATGATATTACAACCCTATCTCATATAATATTCGAATATGAGTCATTTTTGGAGGTTTTTAAGTGGGGTTAGATTTATTATAAATTAATATTCTTAAGAATTCCCAAGGTGCCCCTCTCCTCCCTTATAAAAGGGCACCTCCTCCCTCTCTTCCTCACACAACTTTGAGCCTTCCAGCTCGGCCAAACCCTTCCAAATTATCTTCTCCACTTCCCTAGAAACATCCTAGAGGTTCTTGTATTCCTCAAAGACCAATTTTAGTGCCCTAAGAGGAGGTCTCAAAAAGGTGCTTCAAAGAAGAGGTAATTTTCGTTACCGATTCTTTCACCTTTATTTCTTCTTCCACTTATTCTTCTTAGTTTGTTTTATTATGAAGTAATAACATCAGTATCACTCATATACTGATATTTTATTATAAGTATGAAACAATCCTAATTCACCATCTATCCATCCTACGGAAAACGAAATCACCGCGCGTGCGTACGTACGGAATACCGTCTCCACGCCGTGGTGTAATATGTTTTTCCACCAACACCTTACATGGATGGGTATTATGGTGTAAATAATAACTATAAATAGTTATTATAACATCATACTGATTCTTATTATATTGTATCATCCACTCCAATTCAATTAAATAATTATGGAAATGATATCATCGCTCGTGCGTACGTACGGACTACCGTCTCCACGACGCGATGAGATTCATTCTCCATGTTAACCATTTAAGAATGATTATAATGTATATATAAGAAATAATGATGAAATATATGACATTATAAATCTACTGGATTTATGTATATATGTATGACATCTACTTAATTCCATTCAACTCAATAAGGAAACGAAAACAGCGTTCATGCGAACGTACGGACTACCGTCTCCATGAACGGTGTATTTCTTTCCATTTACTAATTTATTATATATATCTATATTATGAATATATATTATATATAAATCATGTTTTATATTCTGGAATTAAGTAATTATGATATAAGAAATCATATGAATAATTACAAGTCAAAACACGGATGACAAATGAAACAATTTTACCCAAAATGCTCTTTAACATGGAATTTACAAAAGAACGGTTAACATAAAGTCATAAGTGAACCATATATGATATCATAAAAATGAATATGATTCTTTAATAAGTCAATGACATTATTTAAATCATTATACAGGAGGTTTGGACACCTATGAAGAAAATCGGACCTAAGGTAAGGGAAATATCCCAATCTCATTTTTATCTGAGATTGTTTATAATTTAGTATTTACTGAGGTGTATTTTATCATCCACATCCATGTTCCCTCATTATGTAATATTTTTTCCATCTACTTAAAATAGTTTAAATCCAATTTTACCCTTCGGTGAGTTTTTAGTAAAGAATATGAAAGGAATCTTTTGTTGTTTTTCGTACGAGGAACTTTTTGAATTTTCCGACAAAAGTACGAGAAGAATGTTTTATTTTAACTTATACGACATGAATGGATTTTTAAAACATTATTTCCAAGAAGCTTCCCTGACAAGTTTTCAACTTTATTTTTAATCAACTTCTTTTAGTTTAAAATTTTATAACTTGTTAAAGAAAGGAAAGTGTTTTTGAAGTAGAAAGGATATTTTTCTCAAGAATAGAGTTCAAGTGTTTTATCAAAATTATTTTCCATCTAAGAAAATAAAGGGTTCTGTTTCTATCCCTATTTTTACATTGATTTGACTATGTTGTGATGGAATTATTTTTATGAATTCTTTTATCTTATATGAACTGTTTCATGATGTCATGATGTTTAAGATTCCCATTTGTATTACATGGGTTATGCAATGATGTATGATTTATGATTTTGTGGCACACATAAGAATGGTGTCATTATGAGATGGGTGGGACCTATATCTCCCTCCAATGCATTGGGTAAAGATTTTCTATCTCATGAGATAGACATGGATGGAATGGTAGGTTATACCGGTTCAGTGAAACAGGACTGAAACGAGGGTCACTCGGTTCAGAAAAAGACTTTGTCCACTAAGATAGTCTTGGCAATGAGTCTTAACTAACAAGAAATGATTCTCTATGATTATTTGTGAATGCCACAAAGTTTCATGTTTTAAGTTTTGATTATTGTGATTACATTTCACTACCATGATTTACCCCATGTTATTAAATTATGATCTCTTTTGCAGGTTAAGATTTCCAAAAGTTATGTGCTTATGTATATGATGTGATTTATATTTCTTTTGTTTACCCTTACTGAGCATTTGAGCTCACCCTTTTATGTTTTATTTTCCCCAGGATATAAAGAAAGGTTTTAGGTATAATAAAAAGGAATATCTTTATGGGAGATGTTGAAGATCTTTCACCACGATTAGAAGATTATATTCCGAGTTTCCAAAGACACTAAACTATTACGATCCTTGTGTGTGTGTTTTTGTTATGTACTAAGTATTCCACAAATGTAATGTAATGTCAATGTACGTCAAGCTTCGGGTCTCTACAGTTGGTATCAGAGGAAAGGTTTAGTGAACCTTTGGAAACTAGGATGCGAGAACTTTAGTGAGATCCCTAGAGATATTCCTAAGGTATTTCTAGGGATGTCTCTAAGGTTAAGTATACGTATAGGTTATAGTCCTAGAATTGTGCTAATGATCTTAGAATTTAACCTAAGATGTTAGATATTGAGGGTACTACCCCTTTATTATGTTGTTTTCCCTAGCATGATTTTTGCATCTCACACTATTCTTTTTGGGTTTTAGAAAATGGCTGGAAACAAGATGATTCACGATAATGGAGGATATGATGGACAATGGAATGATATTCTTCATAAGAAATCAAATGAAATGGGATTTGGAAGTCCAAACATCATTATTATACCGAATCAGAAATCTCATAATATGATCAATAAAGTAAAATTTGGTAATTTTCCGGACTCAGCTAATAAGAGAAAGATGGAGTTTCATGATGATCATAGAGGAAAGAAAGTTCAATTTCCCCTATGTAAATCATGTGGGAAGAGGCATCAAGGAGAATGCTTCAAAGGAACTGGAAGATGCTTTGGGTGTGGAAAAGAAGGACACAAAGCCAGTAAGTGCAATGGAAAAGTTTCAGTTAACACCATGGATGAGGTTAATGGTATTTCTACGACATCAACAATGGTTAAATGTTTTAAATGTGGAATGTACGGGCATTATGCAAACCAATGCCCTAAGGGAATGTCTCATGAAGAGAATCAGTATGGTCGTATGGGTAGTATTTTTGTCGATAATGATGAAGAGACTACAAATGATATGTGAGATGAAAGAATTGTTGAAGCTTAGTCAATGTTTTAAGAAGGTAGTGGAATGATTACATGTTTATCAAGGGAAATGTTGTACTATAGAATAAAAAGACATCTAAGGATTGTTACACTGTTGTCTTTCCTTAAGTTTAGAAAGTATGTGATGAATGTTACCAATATTTTTGGAAAGTAGATGATATGCGCATAATGAAGGGATAAGGTGAAAATTAAATGTTTGATAGTATTCATGAGCTCATGACTGATATAAGGAGAAGGTTATATCATGGTTTGAGTATATAGAATTTTTGGATTTTGGTATGTGGAAAGAGTTAACTTTTGACAGCATTCATGTTTTCACTAAGGTTCAATGGGTATTCATTCTTCAAGAGAATACATGATTAAGGTATTCACATGTTTGTAATTTGACCAAAAAGATATATCTTATGATATATGGGGGATAAATGATGGCATTCAGGTGATTGTTCTGTGACATTTCAAGTAATCATTTTCTTTATACTGTGAGCTTGGACCAAATTATTTTAGATAAGCCTAAAGATTAGAATGGATTATGTTGGACATAAGTTAGGATAAAACGTTTTTCGATATTATTGATGGGATGTTATAGTAATATAGCTTTCGAAAAAGGACAACCTGCAGGACGGGCGATAGCCCATCGCGTCAGACAAGGCTGTGGGAATCAAACCCACAACAGAAGTGCGACTGACCTTTATCGCCTACCACTGACCTACAGGAAGTCGCTGTTTAGTAGAAACTGGTTTTATTATATTAAGCAGTATGATATATGAAGTATAAGTCCCTTTTAGGAACCATATATGATTAATCTCACTATAGAATGACTTATGTATAACTTTTGCTAACCTTTTGTTTGAGACAGATGAAATGACCCGTCATTCTATCACATGATCTGCTAACACTTCACGAATAACAAACTCAACTTCATTTATTTAAGAGATGAAGTAGAAATTGTTTAAGGCACGAACAACAGTGAGATTGTACCAAAATAAAGTAATTATTTATTCTAATTAAAATTCTTCAACTTTAGGGAAACGATCTTGAAAACCAAAAATGTTGTCCTAGTGCTCTTATATCTGATTAATAAGATGGTACCTTAGATCGTCACAAATTTATGGATTTGTGATTGTTGGCTTTTCCATAGCCATGTTCTCTACCACTCTCCATCAGAACATGATGGTTAGATTTTTCTTCCATATCCATATTTTCACCTATGTGGAAACCCAGTGATTAGTTTATTTGGGTAACCGTTACGTTTCATACTTTTGTTTTTAAAGATTGGTTTTGGTATTCCTTTTTACGATGTGGGTTTCTATTAAAGAAACTTTCAAGTAGTAAACCATTTATAACCCCGATGAATTTCGAGGGCGAAATTCATTTTAAGGGGGGTAGAATGTAACACCCCAAAATTTTATGAAAAATATTATTTTAATTTCATTAATGTCTTGTGTTGTATTCTACACCAAGATTACCTTGCGCTATATGCAACACCGTATTAGCTTGCAGTATACGCAACACTATTCTTGGACCGTGTTACACACAATTTTGATAATAGTTATTCTACGCAACATTGAGTATATATATATATATTCAATGTATAAATGAAATATGGTTGGATTATGTTATACGAAACAACGAAGGATTCTTTCACAACACACAACCCTGCCTTGTCTTGCATTACACGCAATCTCGACCTTCCTCGATAGCGTGTGTTGTACGCAATACCGAGTTTTCATAAACAATGATATATTATTATAATATTGTCATGAACTAGCCGTTATGAATATTATTAACTAAATTTTGAATTTTATAACATTATTATTCATCTTACACATTTTCTAGAACATGGTATAAGAACAAAATAAATTTTTCGGGTAAAATAAGTATTTTTTAAAAAAATGCAGTTTTTCCGCCTTTTGATGGCGCACCCACTTTAAATCTAGTTTTTGACATGTTTATATGTTCAATTTGACAAAATAAAATTCTTCTTTTGAATCAGGATGTAAAAATTTAAATTAGATAAAGTTTTGATATTTTTCCGATAACTTTCATATTTTAATGAATAGTAAAAACACGCTATATTTTAATTAAAAACAACTTTTTTCATCATAATATCTTATGTGGTTAAATTATAATATTGAATGGTTTTAAAGTATAAATAGCATATATTTTTACCATTTAATATAATTTATGTCATTAGCATTGATTTTACCTTGAATTCGTAGGTTAAATCAATTCAATCTTTTGCAATGTTTTAAACAAAAACCCATTTTTATTCGACAACGAGATTAATTTTAATTTAATTTCTGCAACTTCTGTGTATTGAATTTTAAAAAATGGATTCCATATTTGTAATCAGTGGGTCCAAATTATGTTAATAGGCTACTTTTTATTTTTGGGAATTATGAATATTAACTACGGTAAATTTTATTTACCATAGTTAAAGGTAAATCGGGTAATTAAGGGTAAATATAATATTATAAAATTATCCTAACACATGCCAAAATTCTATTTGATGGCTAAATGTAAACCCATATCAACTAAGGGTCGGATTAGATTCATTTTATGGACTTTTGACCATGAAAATAATTTAATTATTATTAAAACCAAAGAAAGTGACAACATGTCACTTTCTTAAATCTTATAAGTATAATAATTTTAACTTAGTGATAAACATCATAAAACTTCGAACATGAATAGTATCCCGAAATATAACAAAATTATCTACATCATGAGAATTTATTTAGAATTTTTTGGGATTAAATAGTTATCATTAATTGTGACACAATAGTGATGCAGGAATTATTTATCTAGTGAAAAATCAAGAATATAGTTTTTATTAAACTAATAGTGACCATAAAAGGCACAAAACCCTGACCAAAACTTATTGGTCATGTAAATTGAAACTATAACCATCCAATAGTCTAACAGTTGACCATTTTGAGTCTTATACAAGCAATTATGACACTTATATTATTTTATTTTAAATGATGCCAATGTTTTCACCTTCATAATTTAATAAATATAACAATTTAAATATTGTGATTTTAAGATGATAAATTCGAGTAAAAGTATTATTGTGAAAGTTAATATACTTATATTCATCATAGGATTTTATTTTAAATTTTTATGCAACAAATAAGTATATTAAATAATTATACAAAAATGATGTAGTAATTATTTTATTAAGAGATAAACCAAATAAATAGTTTTAAAAATAATAAAATAAATATTATATAAACTATTTCATGTGATCCACTAATTTTATAGATACATATGACCTTTTATTAATATATAAATACTTTTAGTTTGAACATATCTTTTGTATATATTTTATTTAAATTCAAAAAAATGAATAGTGTCAAAATTGACACTATTGTTATTTTATAAAAATAACATATTATAAAATTGTTTAAAAATCACAAAAATATTTAAAAATTATAAATTTAAATTTATATGGTCTATAATTTTATAAAGTAAACAATTATGGAAAATTCACAACAAATAAGTAATTATTTGTTATAATTTAAAATTTAGAATTTTATTACCTCAAATAAACTTAAATAGATTAAATAAGGATAAATCAAAATGATAAGGTTTAAAATAAGATCAAAACATGTCTAAATTTGATTGGATGATGATATTACAACCCTATATCATCTAATCTTCGAATATGAGTCATTTTTTGAGGTTTTTAAGCGGGGTTATATTTATTATAAATTAATATTTTTAAGAATTCCAAAGGTGCCCCTCTCCTCCCTTATAAAAGGGCACCTCCTCCCTGTCTTCCTCACACAACATTGAGCCTTCATGCTCAGAAAACCCCTGAAAAATTCTCTTCTCCACTTCCCTAGGAACATCCTAGAGGTTCTTGTCTTCCTCAAAGACCAATTTTAGTGCCCTAAGAGGAGGTCTCAAAAAGGCGCTTCAAAGAAGAGGTAATTTTCGTTACCGATTCTTTCACCTTTATTTCTTCTTCCACTTCTTCTTCTTAGGTTGTTTCATTATGAAGTAATAACATCAGTATCACTCATATACTGATATGTTATTATAAGTATGAAACAATCCTAATTCACCATCTATCCATCCTACGGAAAACGAAATCACCGCGCGTGCGTACGTACGGAATACCGTCTCCACGCCGTGGTGTAATCTGTTATTCCACCAACACCTTACATGGATGGGTATTATGGTGTAAAGAATAACTATACATAGTTATTATAACATCATACTGATTCTGATTATATTGTATCATCCACTCCAATTCAATTCAATAATTATAGAAATGATATCATCGCTCGTGCGTACGTACGAACTACCGTCTCCACGACGCGATGAGATTCATTCTCCATGTTAACCATTTAATAATGATTATAAATTATATATAAGAAATAATAATGAAATATATGACATTATAAAGATACTGGATTTATGTATATATGTATGACATCTACTTAATTCCATTCAACTCAATAAGGAAACGAAAACAACGTTCATGCGTACGTACGACCTACCATCTCCATGAACGGTGTATTTATTTCCATTTACTAATTTATTATATATATGTATATTCTGAATATATATTATATATAAATCATGTTTTATATTATGGAATTAAGTAATTATGATCTAAGCAATCATATGAACAATTACAACTCAAAACACGGATGACAAATGAAACAATTTTACCCAAAATGCTCTTTAACATGGAATTTACAAAAGAACGGGTAATATAAAGTCATAAGTGAACCATATATGATATCATAAAAATGAATATGATTCTATAATAAGTCAATGACATTATTTAAATCATTATACAGGAGGTTTGGACACCTACGAAGAAAATCGGACCTAAGGTAAGGGAAGTATCACAATCTCATTTTTATCCGAGATTGTTTATAATTTAGTATTTACTGGGGTGTATTTTATCATCCACATCCATGTTACCTCAATATGTAATATTTTTTCCATCTAATTAAAATAGTTTAAATCCAATTTTACCCTTCGGTGAGTTTTTATTAAAGAATATGAAAGGAATCTTTTGTCGTTTTTCGTACGGGGTACTTTTTGACTTTTCCGACAAAAGTACGAGAATACGGTTTTCTTTTAACTTATACGACATGAATGGATTTTTAAAACATTATTTCCAAGAAGCTTCCCTTACAAGTTTTCAACTTTATTTTTAATCAACTTCTTTTAGTTTAAAATTTTATAACATGTTAAAGAAAGGAAAGTGTTTTTGAAGTAGAAAGGATATTTTCCTCAAGAATAGAGTTCAAGTGTTTTATCAAAATTATTTTCCATCTAAGAAAATAAAGGGTTCTGTTTCTATCCCTATTTTTACATTGATTTGACTATGTTGTGATGGAATTATTTTTATGAATTATTTTATCTTATATGAACTGTTTCATGATGTCATGATGTTTAAGATTCCCATTTGTATTACATGGGTTATGCAATGATGTATGATTTATGATTTTGTGGCACACATAAGAATGGTATCATTATGAGATGGGTGTGACCTATATCTCCCTCCAATTCACTGGGTAAAGATTTTATATCTCATGAGATAGACATGGATGGAATGGCAGGTTATACCGGTTCAGTGAAACAGGACTGAAACGAGGGTGACTCGGTTCAGAAAAAGACTTTATCCACTAAGATAGTCTTGGCAATGAGTCTTGAATAACAAGAAATGATTCTCTATGATTATGTGTGAATGCCACAAAGTTTCTTGTTTTAAGTTATGATTATTTTGATTACATTTCACTACCATGATTTACCCCATGTTATGAAATTATGATCTCTTTTGCAGGTTAAGATTTCCAAAAGTTATGTGCTTATGTATATGATGTGATTTATATTTCTTTTGTTTACCCTTACTGAGCATTTGAGCTCACCCTTTTATGTTTTATTTTCCCAGGATATAAAGAAAGATTTTAGGTATAATAAAAAGGAAGATCTTTATGGGAGATGTTGAAGATCTTTCACCACGATTAGAAGATTATATTCCGAGTTTCCAAAGACACTAAACTATTACGATTCTTGTGTGTGTGTTTTTGTTATGTACTAAGTATTCCGCAAATGTAATGTAATGTCAATGTACGTCAAGATTCGGGTCTCTACATGTTGCCTATGCATCATGACAGTTGAAAATTAATGAAAAAAACTATCATACTCATGATCTCTAGTTAGCAGCTGTGATCTTTGCTTTGAAGATATGGAGGCACTACCTCTATGGTGAAAAATGAGATATTTATACTGATCACAAGAGTTTGAAGTATATTTTCTCACAAAAATAACTCAACATGAGGCAAAGGAGATGGCTTGAATTACTCAAGGATCATGATTGCAGGATACACTACCACCCGAGAAAGGCAAACAAGGTGGAAGATGCTTTGAGCAGAAAAGAATATGGAGTTTTGAACAATATGAGAATTAAAAGGGATCCAATTTTCATGGATCTAGTGACGATGGACATGGGAATAACCGGGGAAGGTGAAACATCAATGCTTTTTCAAATGGTTTCCAAACCATCTTTACTAGAAAGGATTAAGAGTTCTCAGACCGATGATGAAGAATTTAAAAAGAAAATTAAAGATGTGAATGATGGGAGATTGAGAGACTTTGTGTATGAAGATGGAATTTGGAAATTTTGGAAGAGACTTTGTGTTCCCGACATACCTGATCTAAAAAGGTATTTTCTGGATGATGCTCATAGTTCGAATTTCTCTATACACCCTAGGAGCACCAAAATGTATAGATATTTGAAGGAACATTTTTGGAGAGACAACATGAAGAGGGAGATTGCTGATTTTGTGTCAAGATGTATGGTTTGTCAATAAGTGAAAGATGGAAGGCAAAAACCTGGTGGAGTATTGCAACCTCTTCCCATACCTGAGTGGAAATGGGATAATATCACGATGGACTTTGTCAAGGGACTACCAAAGACTTCTAGAAGGAACGATGCAATATGGGTTATTGTTGATCGTCTTACAAAGTCAGCACATTTTCTTGCTATAAGAGAAGATGTACCCATGGAACATCTAGCAAGACTATATATTGATGAAGTTGTGAGACTTCATGGAGTACCCCTATCGATTTTTTCTGATCGTGATCCCCGTTTTACTTCAAGATTCTGGAAAAGTCTTCAGAAATCCTTTGATACTGAACTTTATTTGAGCACTGCCTACCACCCTTAAACAGATGGACAATCAGAACGAACTATTCAAACCCTAGAAGACATGTTGAGATCCGGCTCACTTGACTTTCAGGGTATGTGGGATCAATATTTACCTATGGTAGAAATTTCCTATAACAATAGCTTCCATTCAAGTATTCAGATGGAACCATATGATGTGTTATACGGAAAGAGATGTCGCACACCAACCTGTTGGGATGACGTCAGGGAAATAAAACTTATAGGCCCAAAACTCATGGAGGAAACGATGGAAAATGTTTAGGTGATCAAAAACCATATCAATGCAGCTCAATGTAGGCAGAAGAGCTATGCCGATAATCGAAGGAAGGATTTAGAATTTCAAGTCAGTGATCATGTTTTCCTGAAGGTATCTCCATGGAAGGGAGTCATATATTTTGGTAAGAAAGGTAAATTGAGTCCCAGGTACATCGGACCTTTCGAAATTCTAGAACGAATTGGGGCTGTAGATTACCGATTGGCAATGCCGCCAAGTCTCTCCAATGTTCACGATGTGTTCCACGTATCACTATTGAGGAAATACATGCCTGACCCAACGCATGTAGTCACCAATGAGGAATTAGAACTGGAACCCGATCCATCTTATTGCGAAGATCCCGTCAAGATTCTTGATACAAGAGAACAAGTACTGAGAAACTGGATGACTCATCTGGTAAAAATCTTGTGGAGAAACCATAAGATGGAAGAGGCAATTTGAGAACCTGAGAAACTTATGATGAAGAATCACCCGAGTCTTTCCATGCGGTAGTATTCTAGAAATTTCTAGAATGAAATTATTTGAAGGAGGGGAGAATTTAACACCCCAATCTTCTACCGTACGTTTCCCTTTGAATAATGCAATATTGTGTGTTGTACGCAACATCGAGATCTAACACACACCACAACCGATCAAACTAGCCGTTATTAATAGTAATACCTACTTTTTAAAATTTTATAAATTATATCTCTTAAAATGGACTTCATTTTTGGATTCGGAGTATCGAATTTAGCCAAAGGTGAAATTTTGGTACTTTTCGGATAACTTTAATATTTTGATGAATGGTGAAAATTACTAAATTTTAATTAAAAACAACTTTTTTAATCAAAATAATTAATAGCAATAAATTATGAATTTGAGTGGTTTGAAATTATATTTAGAATATATTTTTACCATTTAATACAATTTTGGTCATTGGACATAATTTCACAATTAAACCGGACATAAACAAGTATCAATCTTTTGATAGTTATTATATCTTAAAACACCATTTTTGTTTTGACAACATGAATTAATTTTAAATTAATTTCTGCCACTTCTGTGTTTTGAATTTGAAAAAATGATTCCATATTTGGAATCAGGATATCCAAATTGTGTAAATAGGTAACTTGTATTTTTAGACATTTTGAATAATTACTTCGGTAAACATTTTATTTACCATGGTCAAAGGGTAAATCTGGTAAATAAGGGTTAACAAATATTATTATAATAATACTAAATTACCCTAAAACGTGTGCTAACCTTATTGGTTGATACATGTCCGACCATGGGCATATTTTGGTCGATTTTGGGACCCCATGGAGCCACTTGTAAGTGATAGGGACACTTTATTTTAATTAAGTTAAAATAAATACAAAAATGACATAAGAATATATCGTTTAGCAAAACAATTTTTACATAGGGTTATATGTGTTGGATTTTCAACTATAAATATTCATTATAAATCTAAAACGATATCCTACATAATGGTATTTTATTTATAATTTTTAGACATTATATAATTTAATTTATTTATGACACAATAGTGATGTAGTAATTACCTAATTAATGAAATATTAAAATAATTGATATTATAAATATCAAAATAAATGTAATTTGATACTTTTTATGAATTAAAATAAATTTATAGGTTAATATGACATGTTAGGAATGATTTAATTAACTTTTTGCAAATTAATAATTCTGTTAAGATTTTTACAAAAATCAACTATTGAATAGTGTCAAAATTGACATAAAAGAGTTTTTAAAACAAATATTATATTATTAATTGATATTAAATTCCTGAAAATCTAAGTTTCATCCAAGAGAATTATATCATGATTGGTGTATCGTTAATGGACCACTTGGGGATTTATTGGTTGTATATATTAAGTTTATTAACTATATAATATAAAAATACAAAGTGACATGGTAAGTGTCAAACTAATTAACTAAGAGTTAATACTTCAAGATAAGGTTAATATAGTAACCCAAACCTGTATAAATCCTCTGGGTTGAGTGTTTTTAGACCTATCTCCAACATACCTTTAAATAATCCACTGTGGAGCCATTAGAAACCGAATATGAATTTATTATAAAATAATATTTCCACCTTTTCCAAAGGATCCCCTCACCCCTCTTATAAAAGGTCACTCCCCCTTCTCATTAATTTACACCTTCAAAGACATTTGGCTCGGCCTAACTCTACCCAAATACTCTTTCAACTTCCCTCACTTCATCCTAGAGGCCTTACTTTAGTCAGAAATCCAACCTAAGGAGCCATTTTGATGAAATCAAAAGGAAGAACTCGAAGAAGAAGTAATGATTTCACCACCCATTTTCAAGTTCCTTTCTTCTTCCATTTCTTCTTTCTTTGTTATTACCATTATAAAATAATGAATACAGTATCTCCTATATACTGTAATATTATTATAAATATGGTACAACCATATTCAGTATTATATCCATCCTTTGAATGACATGTCACTATACATGCGTACGTACGAGTTACCGTCTCCACGTCATGGTGTAATTGTTATTAAATATATTATTATTTGGATGGGTATAATAATGATTTGTAATTCATGTAAATAATAAATATAACATGATTATTATTCTGTATATATGATATACCATCCAATTATATGTTATTTTAATATCAAAAGAGTTATACTGTCACTCGTGCGTACTTACGGACTACCGTCTCCACAAACGCGATGAGATTCATTCTCTTTCGTATCCATTCAAGTATAATTATCATTTTATGATTTAAAAATAATGTTTAAGGACTTGATATAATTATGTATATGAATAAGATACATCTATCCAAGAGAAACATGACTTACGTAACAAAACATATAAAAGAAAACGAGTAAGTTAACACCCGAAATGACGATAATACTAAGATATTATTCACAAAGAAATGTTAAAAGATCATATATGATATCATGTGAATATATATGATTATTGTATAATTTAATAACAATTATTTCACCATTATACAAGAGTTTAACCTACCCTTAACCAAGTAAAAGTACAAGGTAAGGGTTATTTCACAATCTCTTCTTTATCCGAGGTTGTTTATACGTGATTATCTACTGGGTCCTCTTTATCATCCACATCCATGTTTCTTGAAAATGTATTTAAAATAATTATTACTATTTTAAAGACTATGGTATAAATTAATTTCTACCCTTGTTGACTTTTATAATTGGTTTATAAAGGAATATTTCCGTCGTTTTCCAAACAAGGCCTTTTTTAACCTTTTCGACAGAATTAAGGTAAGAATGTTTTTTTAACTTATACGGCGGGTGCGGCTATTTTCCGCCGTTATAAAATCATCGAAGCTTACCTTAAAATATTATAAGAATATTTTCAAAGAAAATGTCTTATTTTATAAATATATGACTCTTAAATGATTTCAAAATAGAAAGAGATATTTCTCTAAAAAGAGTTTTGATTTCATTTATGTCAACATCCTTTGATGGACTTTACGCTTACTTGAAGTTGATTTATTTTGATGTAAAATATCCATATTGTATTGATGGTTTTGTGATATGTTTGAATGTGGATGTGTTATTTTTATACCATTCATGGTTGATGAAGAATGTATTGACCTTTTGTATGCTAGTTTTAATATGAATGTTTATGTTAGGTTTAAACCTTTTCGTATGGGAATGCATTGGACTTAATGTGTTAGGGGTGGAGCCTGATATACCTCCTCAATGCATCGGTAGGTCTCATGAGACAAACTAGTGTCTTGGCACAAGGCCTTGACAAAATCTTATTTGTAGTCTTGGCACGAGGCCTCGGCTATGTGGTTATGATAGTCTGGCATTATGCATTCCATCATTATGTAAGTGGTTATTGATATTGCATGTGATTATTCTATTAGTTGAATATCCATGTGAATAAGTAAATGGAATTATTTCATTTTATTTTTTCCATACTATGTTGAAGTTAAAGTTTAAAGAATTTTGTTTTAGTTATACATTTCTTTAAATGTTTATTCTTATTTATGAAAGATTCCGCTATATTGTTATCCTTACTGGGCATTTGAGATCACCCCTTTTCTATGTTTTATTTTTTCCAGGATGTGAAGAAGTAAATTATGAATGACCTGTAGGGATATTATGAGGGGAAAATAGTGTGGACTATAGAGACAATATGTTGTTGTAGTAGTTTTTCACTTTATGATGTAATGTAAACTTCATGAATGTATCTAGTTATTACAAGGCTACTAAACTAATCGGTCTTTAGAGACTTGATCTTTCTTGTGATCATGACAATAATATGTAATAATGCACCGAATCTAGGTAACTAGGGTTGGGGCGTTACAGTTGGTATCAGAGGAATTTTAGTTCAAACCTTGGAAGCTAGATTTAGATAAACTCTGATTAGAGGACATAGTCCTAAGATAGACTTTGAGGATTAGTATAGAAGAACTTCCTAGAATTTTGGTATTGTAGAGATTTTGTGAGTTTTCAGAGAAATACATCCCCGTCTGGATATGAGCAGGTAGAGGTGGCTCTGACACAGATGTACCTAGGGATAAAACCCAAAAACACCGCTTTAAGCTAGACTCGAATGGGAACTGGTGCACGACAACGTGCATTGCTGCACTCTTGGTTACGACACTCCTGGGGGACATGCTTAGGATAACTCTATTTTATTTACAAATCATTATGAAGGGTTTATTAGTATATAATTCCTCAAAGAAAACATTTTTATGATTATGGATTATATCCATAAATAGTTCAATTTATGTTAAGTGTTTTATAATTATGGAATTATGTATTTTGATTCATAAACTGATCTAGTTTATTCCAATGTTTAGAAATGGTGCCTAGTGGAAGAAATGGAAACCGTATCAATTCACGCACTCCATGTAGGGATTTCCCTCCTGCTCAAGATAATTATAGTGAAGCTGGTGATGCAACTGGTTCCGATCAGCTAATCACCATACTGGGACAACTCACTCAGGTTATGAATAATAACCTTACCCTTATGGAGCACCCTGATCTACAGCATGGAGGATCAATGTTAGATCACTTCATGAGGAAACAACCACCAATGTTCAATGGGAGTACAAATCCATTAGTAGCTGAGCAATGGATAACTTCCCTAGAGAAAATATTTCAGGCTTTGGGAAGTGGTGAAAGGGAAAAAGTTATCATGGCGATTTACCGCCTCACTGGAGATTCTGATCAATGGTGGTCATTGATTCAAAACATTAAGGAAGATGATGAAGTATCAAATATGTAATGGAGGGAGTTCAAAGATCTGTTTTTAGAAAAATACTTTCCTCGTGACCATCGATCAGATATGGAAAGGCAATTTATGAGTGTGAGACAAAAGGAGGATGAGAATGTCACAAAGTATGAGGATAACTTTACAAGGTTATAAAGGTATGCTGGAGATTATATACTTAACCTAAGAAGTAAGATTAATCGTTTCTTTGATGGGTTAAAACCATTTCTCTGTCGAGCATTAGTCTCACAATCCTTCTCGTCGTATGAAGACATTGTCTCATGTGCTATCAAGAAAGAGAAATAATTCTCTAAGTCTTATGAATTTAAAGAAAAGAAAGAGAAGAATAGATCTGCTGATCAATATGGGAATGGAAATAAGGGGAAGAAGGGAAAGGTTGAATATCCATCTTGTGGTAAATGTGGGAAGAAATACCCCAATACTTGCTTAAAGGGAACATGAGTCTGTTACAAGTGTAGTCAAAAAGGCCACCAAGCATGTGATTTCAAAGGGAAGAAGGAAGCTACCAATGTTCAGTGCTATAATTTCAGGGAGATGAGACATTATTAAAATGAATGTCCTAAGAATCCAGGGAACTTACCTCAGAAAAGGAAAAGGGATCAAGGCCAAGCTTATGTTATCACTACTACTGAGGTAAAAGCTCCGAAAGACATGGTGGCAGGTAATTTAATGGTTTCCTCATGTTTAGAAAATTCATTATTTGATTCTGGATCATCACATTGTTTCATATATTCTCAGTTTGCTAAGAAAATTAGATATTTCCAATTTTATTTGACAAGGGAGTTGTCAGTTAAAACTCCTAAGGGAAGTACCATTGCAACAAAGTTTTGTGAATCAGTCCCCATTAGAGCACATAAATGTTCTTTATCCGCTGATCTCATCGTCATACCTATGATTGAGTTTGATATAATCCTCGGTATGGATTGGCTTTCAGATTATGATTCAAAGATTTATTGTAAGAAGAAGGAGGTTACGATTTTTGATGATGATGATAAGGAACACCTTATCTTTAGAGCAGAATCGTCACCACCTAATTCTTATCTAGATCCACCCCCAGTAGCTCAACTAAATTCAATTTTTGGGGAGGATGAGGATGAAATTATAGTGGGTGAGGAAAGGAATGTTCAAATAGAAAATTTACCTGTTGTGAAAGAATATTTAGATGTGTTTCCGGAAGATTTACCAGGACATCCTCTAGAGCAAGAAGTTTAGTTTTCCATTGATTTAATTCCTGGATCAAGGCCTATATCGAAGAACCCTTATAGAATGGCCACTGTAGAATTAGTTGAACTAAAGAAACAACTAGAGGAATTGAGTAATAAGGTATTTATTCGCCCTATTTTTTCTCCAAGGGGAGCCCCTATTATTTTTGTTAAAAAGAAAGATGGATCTATGAGGTTATGTATCGACTACAGGGAGATCAATGCTATAACAATAAAGAATAAGTATCCCCTACCTCACATTGATGATTTATTTGACCACCTGCATGGAGCTCAATAATTTTCAAATATTTATCTTCGATATGGATACCATAAGTTGTGTGTGAAGAAGGAATACATTCCGAAGACAGCATTTCGAACCAGGTACGAGCATTACGAGTTTACAGTAATGCCTTTTGGATTGACTAATGCACCCTCTATATTCATGGATCTGATGAATAGAGTTTTCAAGGAATATCTTGATGAATTTGTGGTGGTATTTATTGATTATATATTGGTATACTCCAAAATCTAAAGAAGATCATGAAAATCACTTGCGCATTATCCTGAAAACTCTGAGAAGACATGAATTATATGCGAAGTTCAGCAAGTGTGAATTCTGGCTTCAGGAGGTTTCTTTTCTTGGCCATATTGTATCTAAGGATGGAATTTATGTTGATACTTCTAAGACCAAGGGAATCCAAGAATGGCCTGCACCGATAAGTATAACTGTGGTACATAGTTTTATTGGTTTAGCAAGTTATTATCGGCATTTCGTCCAGAATATTTCCCGGTTGGCTAACCCATTAACAAATCTCACACGTAAAGGGGTTAAATTTGTTTGGACAAAAGAGTGTGAAGAATGTGTCGAATAACTGAAGAGAATATTAGTCAATGCTCCTATATTTACTATACCATCGGGGAATGATGGGTTTGTTATTTAGAATGATGCATCGAAGAAAGGACTTGGTTGGGTCCTTATGAAGAATGATAGGGTTATTGCCTATGCATCACAATAGTTAAAAATTCATGAACAAAACTATCCTACTCATGATCTCTCGTTAGAAGCTGTGATCTTTGCTTTGAAGATATGGAGGCACTACCTCTATAGTGAAAAATTTGAGATTTATACTGATCACAAGAGTTTGAAGTATATTTTCTCACAAAAAGAACTCAACATGAGGCAAAAAAGATGGCTTTAATTACTCAACGATTATGATTGCACGATACACTACCAATCGGGGAAGGAAAACAAGGTGGAAGATGCTTTGAGCAGAAAAGATCATTGAGTTTTGAACAATATGAGTATTGAAAGGGATCCAATTTTCATGGATCTAGTGAAGATGGACATGGGAATAACTGGGGAAGGTGAAACATCAATGCTTTTTCAAATGGTTGCCAAACCATATTTACTAGAAAGGATTAAGTGTTCTCAGACCTATGATGAAGAATTTCAAAAGAAGATTAAAGTTGTGAATGATGGGAGATTGAGAGGCTTTGTGTATGAAGATGGAATTTGGAAATTTGGGAAGAGACTTTGTGTTCTCAATATACCTGATCTAAAAAGGAAATTTCTGGATGATGCCCATAGTTCCAATTTCTCTATACACCCTAGGAGCACCAAAATGTATAGATATTTGAAGGAACATTTTTGGTGGGACAACATGAAGAGGGAGATAGCTGATTTTGTGTCAAGATGTATGGTTTGTCAACAAGTGAAAGCTGGAAGGCAACAACGTGGTGGAGTATTGCAACCTCTTCCCATACCTGAGTGGAAATGGGATAATATCATGATGGACTTTGTCATGGGACTACCAAAGACTCCTAGATGGAACGATGCAATATTGGTTATTATTGATCATCTTACCAAGTCAGCACATTTTCGTGCTATAAGAGAAGATATACCACTGGAACGTCTAGAAATACTATATATTGATGAAGTTGTGAGACTTCATGGAGTACTCCTATCGATTGTTTATGATCGTGATCCCCGTTTTACGTCAAGATTCTGGAAAAGTCTTCAGAAAGCCTTGGATACTGAACTTCATTTGAGTACTACCTACCACCCTCAAACAGATGGAAAATCAGAACGAACTATTCAAACCATAGAATTCATTTTGAGATCCCTCTCACTTGACTTTCAGGGTATGTGGGATCAATATTTACCTCTGGTAGAATTTTCCTATAACAATAACTTCCATTCGAGTATTCAGATGGCACCATATGAAGTGTTATATGGAAAGAGATGTCGCACACCAACCTGTTCGGATGACGTCGGTGAAAGAAAACTTGTAGGCCCAGAACTCGTGAAGGAAACGATGTAAAAAGTGAAGGTGATCCAAAACCATATCAAAGCAGCTCAAAGTAGGCATAAGAGCTATGCCGATAATTGAAGGAAGGATTTGGAATTTCAAGTCGGTGATCATGTTTTCCTGAAGGTATCTCCATGGAAGGGAGTCATACGTTTTGGTAAGAAAGGTAAATTGAGTCCCAGGTACATCGAACCTTTCGAAATTCTAGAACGAATTGGGGCTGTAGCTTACCGATTGGAAATGCCGCCAAGTCTCTCCAAAGTTCACGATGTGTTCCACATATCACTATTGAGGAAATACATGCCTGACCCAACGCATGTACTCACCTATGAGGAATTAGAACTGGAACCCGATCTGTCTTATTGTGAAGAGCCCATCAAGATTCTTGATACAAGAGAACAAGTACTGAGAAACTGGAGGACTCACCTGGTAAAAATCTTGTGGAGAAACCATAAGATGGGAGAGGCAACGTGGGAACCTGAGGAACTTATGATGAAGAATCACCAGAGTCTTTTCATGCGGTAGTATTCTGGAAATTTCGAGGATGAAATTATTTGAAGGAGGGTAGAATGTAACACCCCAAGCTTCTACGGTACGTTTCCCTTTGAATAATGCAATAGCGTGTGTTGTATGCAACATCGAGTTCTAACACACACCACAACTGATCAAGCTCGCCGTTATGAATATTCATACCTAATTTTTAAAATTATAGAAATTTTATCTCTCAAAATGGACTTCATTTTTGGATTCGGAGTATCAAATTTATCCTAAGGTGAAATTTTGGTACTTTTCGGATAACTTTAATATTTTGATGAATAGTGAAAATAACTAAATTATAATTAAAAACAACTTTTTTAATCCAAATAATTAATAGTGATGAATTATGAATTTGAGTGGTTTTAAATTATATTTCGAATATATTTTTACCATTTAATACAATGTTGGTCATTGGACATAATTTCACAATTAAACCGGACATAAACAAGTATCAATCTTTTGATAATTATTATATCATAAAAACACGCTTTTTGTTTTGACAGCGGGAATTTTAGAAATTTTATCTCTCAAAATAGAATTCATTTTTGGATTCGGAGTATCGAATTTATCCTAAGGTGAAATTTTGGTACTTTTCGGATAACATTAATATTTTGATGAATAGAGAAAATTACTAAATTTAAATTAAAAACAACTTTTTTAATCAAAATAATTAATAGTGATAATTTATGGATTTGAGTGGTTTTAAATTATATTTAGAATATATGTTTATCGTTTAATATAATTTTGGTCATTGGACATAATTTCAAAATTAAACCGGACATAAACAAGTATCAATCGTTTGATAGTTATTATTTCTTAAAAACACGCTTTTTGTTTTGACAGCGAGAATTAATTTTAAATTAATTTCTTCCACTTATGTGTTTTGAATTTGGAAAAATGGATTCCATATTTGGAATCAGGATTTCCAAATTGTGTAAATAGGTAACTTTTATATTGATACATTTTGAATAATTACTTCAGTAAATATTTTATTTACCATGGTTAAAGGGTAAATCTGGTAAATAAGTGTTAAACAAATAATATTATAATAATAATAAATTACCCTAAAACGTATCCTAAACTTATTTGTGGATACATGTCCGACCATGGGCATATTTGGGTCGAATTTGAGACCCCTTGGAGCCACTTGTAGGTGATAGGGACACTTTATTTTAATTAAGTTAAAATAAATACAAAAATGACATAAGAATATATCGTTTAGAAACACAATTTTTAACTAGGGTTATATATGTTGTATTTTCGACTATAAATATTAATTATAAAGCTAAAGAGAGTTCCTACATAATGGTATTTTATTTATAATTTTTAGACATTATATAATTTAATTTATATATGAAACAATAGTGATTCAGTAATTACCTAATTAATGAAATATTAAAATAATTGATATTATAAATATCAAAATAAATGTAATATGAGCCTTTTTATGAATTACACTAATTTTATAGGTTAATATGACATGTTAGGAATGATTTAATTAAATTTTTTCTAAGTAATAATTCTGTAATGATTTTTACAAAAATCAACTATTGAATAGTGTCAAAATTGACATAAAAGAGTTTTTAAAACAAATATTATATTATTAATTGATATTAAATTTTTAAAAATCTAATTTTCGGACAAGAGACTTATATAATAATACGTGTATCATTAAGTGACAACACGGGGGTATTTTGGATGTATATAGTAAGTTTATTAACTATATAATATAAAAATACAAAGTGACATGGTAAGTGTCAAACTAATTAACTAAGAGTTAATACTTAAATATAAGGTTAATATAGTAACCCAAACCTATCTAAATCCTATTGGTTGAGTTGTTTTAGACCTATGACCACCTTAACCTTTAAATAATCCACTTTGGAGCCTTTAGAAACCGAATATGAATTTATTATAAAATAATATTTCTAGCTTTTCCAAAGGTGCCCCTCACCCCTCTTATAAAAGGGCACTCCCCCTTCTCATTAATTCACACCCTCAAAGCCATTTTTATGGGCAAAACTCTGCCCAAATACTCTCTCAACTTCCCTAAATTCATTCTAGAAGCCTTCCTTTAGTCGTAAAGCCATCCTAAAGAGCCCTTTTGATCAAATCAAAAGGAAGAACTCGAAGAAGAGGTAATGATTTCACCACCCTTTTTCAAGTTCCTTTCTTCTTCCACTTCTTGTTTTTTTGTTATTACCATTCTAAAATACTGAATACATTATCTCCTATATAGTATAATATTATTATAAATATGGTACAACCATATTTAGTATTATATCCATCCTTTGAATGACATGTCACCATACATGCGTACGTACGGCTTACAGTCTCCACATCGTGGTGTAATTGTTATTCAATATATTATTATTGGATGGGTATAATAATGATTTGTAATTCATTTAAATAATAAATATAACATGATAATGATTCTGTATTTATGATATACCATCCAATTATATTTTAGTTTAATATCAAAAGAATGATATTGTCGCTCGTGCGTACATACTGACTACCGTCTCCACGAACGCGATGAGATTCATTCTCCATCGTATCCATTCAAGTATAATTATCATTTGATGATTTAAAAATAATGTTCAAGGACTTGATATCATTATGGATATGAATAGGATACATCCTATCCATGACAAACTGACTTATGTAAAAAAACATATCAAAGAAAACGAGTAAGTTAACACCCGAAACGACGATAATACTAAGATATTATTAACAAAGCAATGTTAAAAGATCATATATGATATCATATTAATATAGATGTTTTTTATAATTTAATAACAATTACTTAACCATTATACAAGAGGTTAACCTACCCTCAACCAAGGAAATGTACAAGTTAAGGGTTATTTCACAATCTCTTCTTTATCCGAGGTTGTTTATACGTGATTATCTACTAGGACCTCTTTATCATCCACATCCTTGTTTCTTAAAAATGTATTTCAAATCATTCTTACTATTTTAAGGACTATGGTATTAATTCATTTATACCTTTGTTGACTTTTATAAGTGGTTTATAAAGGAATCTTTCCATCATTTTCCAAACATGGTCCTTTTTATCCTTTTCGACAGAATTAAGGTAAGAATGTTTTTTTAACTTATACGGAGGGTGCGGCTATTTTCCGCCTTTATAAAATCGTCGAAGCTTACCTTAAAAGCTTATAATAATATTTTCCAAGAAAATGTTTTATTTTATAAATATATGACTCTTAAATGATTTCAAAATAGAAAGAAATATTTCTCTAAAAAGAGTTTTGATTTCATCTATGTCAACATCCTTTGATGGATTTTACGCTTATTTGAAGTTAATTTATTATGATACAAAACATCCATATTGTATTGATGGTTTTGTGATATGTTTGACTATGAATGTGTTATTTTTATACCGTTCATGGTTTATGAAGAAAGTATTTACATTTCGTATGCTAGTTTTAATATGAATGTTTATGTTATGTTTAAACATTTTCGTATGGGAATGCATTGAACGTAATATGTGATGGGTGGAGCCTGATATAGCTCCTCGATGCATTGGTAGGTCTCATGAGACAAACTAGTGTCTTGGCATAAGACCTTGAAAAAATCTTATTTGTAGTCTTGGCACGAGGCCTCGGCTATGTGGTTATGATAGTCTGGCATTATGCATTCCATCATTATGAAAGTTGTTATTGATATTGCATGTGATTATTCGATTAGTAGAATATCCATGTGAATAAGTAAATGGAAATATTTAATTTTATTTTTGCCATACTATGTTGAATTCAATGTTTAAATGATTTTGTTTTAGTTATTCATTGCCTTAAATGTTTATTATTATTTATAAAAGTTTCCGCTATATTGTTATCCTTACTGGGCATTTGATCTCACCCCTTTTCTATGTTTTAGTTTTCCCAGGATACGAAGAAGTAAATTATGAATGACCTGCAGGGATATTATGAGGGGATAATAGTGTTAACTATGGAGATAATATGTTTTTGTAGTAGTTTTTCAATTTATGATGTAATTTAAACTTCATGAATGTATCTAGTTATTCCAAGGCTACTAAACTAATCGGTATTTCGAGACATGATCTTTCTTGTGATCATCCCAATGATATGTAATAATGCACTGACTCTAGGTAACTGGGGTTGGGGAATTAAATATTATATATCTATTTTGAATGAAAATAAATTTAAATAAAATAAATAATTATTTAAATAAAAATTCGGTTTTAAACAATAACGCAGTGTTTTTCACTATTCCTCAAAAAATTGAATGTTTTCAGAAAAATACAAAAAATTCACCCTAAGCTAATTTCGATATTACATATCTAAAAATGAAGTCCATTTATAATGATAAAATTTAGAAAATTTTAAAAAGTTGGTATTACTATTTACAGCAGCTAGTTTGATTGGTCCCAGTGCGTTAAAACTTCAAGCTGCGTACAATGCAAGCTACTGCATTATTCAAATGGAAACTTACTGTGGATGATAGGGGTGTTACAATGTTAATAATTGAAAATAGTCTGAAATCTATGACCTTAAACTAAGATGCTTTGGTCCAAGAAATAAGACCTTAAACTATCTGCAACACCAGGGTCTATTACTCTGAGTCCATCTACGTCTTCCCACTAACACGCTCTGATGAGCTACAGTGTAGAACCCAGAGTGTTGGACTCCAAATGTACATAATCCCAATATATCTCCATGCTTCATAGAATCCCTTTATTTGAATTAACTCCTTATTTATTGTTTTAAGGGACCCCCTAAAAGCACGGATGCTCGGCCTATGGCTCACCTACTGTCCTGGGCCAACGCCATAGAAAACATTGGATGACACTTTGTGATAGGTCCTGTGTTTCGAACATGGTTAGTAGTCGACCCTCATTTGTCAATCCTCATTCTAGGTAATGCGATATAGATGTTGTGTTTCGAACATGTTTAGCAGGGATCCTCCATCGTTACACCACCATCATTGTGATCCAGATATCGAATGCTATGATTCACCCCCTTTTTTCACCTCTCTAGGTTTAGTTGGAACTCCAACATCCTTGGTGTTACCCTTATGTGCATCATTTCACTTTGAATAAGTGGAAAAATGTCGTTGGGATATTACCATCTGGATATCTCTATTCCCTTTTCCCTGTGATTCCATGTGTCCGGAATATACCATCATTACTTCTTGTTTTCCACACCAAGCATTACTCACGTGGGATTAGTAGTTTTGGAAGGATGTGTACTTAGATGGTTGAGTGACACAGTCATCATCATCTTGCATAAAGTTAAACTGTATCATTGTCTGTCATGATGTTAAACTACTCATTATCATCCTTCATGAACTTAAACTACTCATCTTCGTCCTACATAATGTTAAACTGTATCATCATCCATCATGACATTAAACAACTAATTATCGTCCTGCCTGACTTTAAAATGCTCATCTTTTTCCAGCATGCCATTAATCCTTATCATCATCTTTCATGATATTAAACTGCACAATTATCATCCATCATGATGTTAAACTGCACATTATCATCCTGCACGATGATATACTGTTCATCTTTATCCATCATGACGTTAAACTGCACATTATTGTCATGCATGACATTAAAATATATCATCATCCTTCATGACGTTAAACTACTCGTTATCATCCTGCATGACTTTAAACTACTCATCTTTTTCCTGCATGACGTTAAACTGTATCATCATCTGTCATGATGTTAAACTACTCATTATCATCCTGCATGACTTTAAACTACTCATCTTCATCCAACATGACTTTAAACTGTATCATCATCTATCATGATGTTAAACTACACATTACCATTCATCATGATGTTAAAATGATCATCATCGTCCTGCATGAAATTAAACTGCCTATCTTTGTCCGTCATGATGTTAAAAAGCACGATATCATCCTACATGACATTAAACTGTTCATCTTCTTCCAACATGATGTTAAACTGCATCATCATCTGTCATGACATTAAACTACACATTATCATCCAGCATGATGCTGAACTCTATCATCATCCATCATGACATTAAACAGATCATTATAATCCTTCATGACTTTAAACTACTCTTATTTTTCCCACATGATGTTAAACTGTATGTCATCCCGCATGACATTATACTGTATTTCGTCCCACATGAAAATAAACTGTATATAGTCTCTCATGACATTAAATTGGCCTATCTTCAACACATGATGCTAAATTACATTATATGTCCAGGCTAAAGGATGTAAAACCACCCATAACCCATCCCACATGACTTTAAACTGCTTTGTCTTCCCCCATGACAATAAACTGAAAACTGGATTGGGATTTTCGTTCGAGGCCCAGCCTTAGGTCCCTTGACTTTTTTTGGCCCATGGATCAAGTTTTCACCTAGGAATGTGCAGTGTGGTGTGTACTCTATGTCCTCATTCATGTTGGGTTATGTTTTCTACACCACATATATCCCCTTGAGACACCCCTCATATTTTTGTCCTTTCCGCAAGACATTAAACTGCATAGGTCCCACCACGATTTTGGCCTCCCATCATTTGGGTTCCCACCTTCTTTCCCCTTCAAAGGGACCCCCGAATGACCTGGATTCTATTCCCTCGAGATCTTATACCGTCTTGGGCCAACGTCCCTGTGAACTTTGGATGACAATTTGATATAACTCCCTCTTTGCGAATATGGTCAGCGGTCGACGCTCATTGGTTGTTTCCATTCCAGGAATTGATATGGATACTGTGTTTTGAACATGGTTAGCTGTTATCCTTGATCATGTTTTTCATTATGTGGTCACCCTAATGGTAGGCACAATGATCCACCCTTTCCACCCATATGTCCCATGCACATGACATTAAACATGTCATCTACGGTCCTGACTTTATGACCATAAACTAAGATCTATCACATCCTCATCGCATGACATCAAACTACACGACACCCCCAAAACTATGTATGGATTGATTCCCATCCCCTTGGGATAAATAGTAATCCCCTAACATTTAGTCTTCGGGTCTAGCCTTATTTCTTGGAAACCTCCTCATCTCTTTGGCCCCTTATCCTAAGTCCTCTAGGAGGGAGGACATGTGGTGTGGTATGGGATTCTTTCCTTATTCAATTCAGGTTTGTAACAACCATTCCACATACCTACCCATATTTGGAAAGTTCTCCAACATGTTCAGGAGAACTCTGGTTCATGGCCGAGAGTGTTGGGTTCTACATGGACATGTTACCACCCATCCCCAGGCTTCATGCTCCCCTTCATTTGGGATTTCATCATCTTTCACATCCAAAAGGGACCCCAAATGATATGGATACTCAGACCAAGGGCTCTATTATCATTTCGGGCCAACATCCTAGAGTATCTTGAATGAAAATTTGATACAAGTCCAACGTTGTGAATATGGCCAGTGGTCGACACTCATTTGTTGTTCCCATTTCAGGTGACATGATATGGATGATGTGTTTTGAACATGGTCAACATTTTTCCTCCATCATCACAACACCCCTATCAAGCCTTAAATATTGGTTGTGTGATTCACATCATTTTCCAATCCTTCATTTCTAAGTGGAATTTAAATACTCTTGGCACTATCCCTCCATGCACATTTGCACGTTAGGAGGATAAATCCACAGTGAGGCGTCATTCGGGGCCCTACACAGATTTCCCCATTTGCGTGTATTGCATGTGTTTCAAAGACTTTCTGCACCCTTTTTTCCTACATCGAGTGTAGTTCACATGGGATTAGGGATTCAGTTGAGGTTTTCAACAAATTGGGAGAGTCTCATTTATCTCTGGTCAGATCTCTAGGACCTTAAACCAAGATCTCTCTATGACATCGGTGTAATACGTTAAACTGCATTAAATATTACAGAACTACATATGGCTTGATTCCAATTCTCATGGGATATGTAGGAACATTAAGGCACTTTTCCTCGGGCCCTGCCAAACTTTCACTTATGGTCCCCTGACCTAGAAGTTTCTTGGGGAGCACATTGTGGTGATACAGACTTCTACTGTCCTCATTCACGTTGGGTTTAATAATTACTTCAACACATGTCTTCCTCTGTCAGTTCCATCTATGGTCCGAGCTCTATGACCATAAACTAAGACCACTTTGTGTCCTATCCGCAAGTTGTTTAGCTTCAAGACATCTTCCAGAACTATGTATGGATTGATTCCCATCCTCATGGGATACATAGGAATGCCCATAAATCTTGTCTTTGGGTCCAACCCCAAGAATCTAAAATTAGGCCCCCACTCTTTATCCCATTGGGTCAAACTCTTTTGGGAACATGTGGTGTGTGGATTAACTTTTGGGTTCTCATTCATGTCAGGTTTTGCAACAGCCGCACCATGTGCCTCCCCTGTCTTTTCCCAATCTGATTTGAGTTCTATGACCCTAAACTAAATCCTCCTATGGGAACTACGCGTCAGGTTTGGCTTCTACACTGCCCTATGCACAACCCATTAAACCAATTACCCCTTAATGGTCCACCCTACGACCTTAAGCTGGAAGCATGCAACCCTAGGACTCTTGTCCTTGGAAAGGGACTCAACTCCCTCTATCCAATACATCATATTTTCATAATCATATGCATTGTGAAAAAGATCCCAAAGTGTTGAATTTTCACAGGTACATTCCCTTGTTCCACGTCCAAGATTTGTGAGCCCATTATTTGGATCCTCATCCTCTCTCACGTCTGAAGGGTCCCCCCTTTATGGCATGGTCTCACGCCACATTGCCTTACCCACCATCCTGGGCCAACGTCCCTAAAGACCTCATATGACAAATTGATGCAATTCATGTGTTTCAAACATGTTCAGCAATCGACCCCCATTTGCCTTTCCCCATTATAGGATAAGACGATATAGATGCTTTGTTTCAAACATGATCAATAGTTATCCCCTATCATAACGCCACCATCATTGTGGTCCAGATCTCGAGCATTATGATTCATATTTTTTTCAACATCCTTATGTTCTCGTGGAATTCCAATATATTTTTCTTTACCCCTTTGCACATCTACATGCGTTAATTAATTGCATTCTGTGGACGTCATTCACCTAGCATCCCATTGCCCCAAATATGTGCCTCTAAGTACTAGTAAAGTCCCATCACTACTCCTTGTTTCCCACATTGAGCATGAATCATGTGGGATTAATAGTTTTGGTAGAACGTGTACTGGTGCAACCATGCCACAAATGACTTATATTGTCTTGTATGACATTAAACTACACTCTCATAACTACATGTGGCCTGATTCCCATCCAAATGGGATATATTGGGATTCCCATACAGCCCCTCTTGGGCCCAGACCAGTTTTCACCTTAAGTCCCTCAACCTAAGGATTCTCCTAAGAGTGTGTGGTGTGGAGTGGACTCTTATTTTACTCATTCACATCGGGGTATCTACGACACTGAACATTCCCTTTCGGGGTAGCCATGTCCTTGATGCATGACTTTAAACTGCAGCCCCTACCCTAAACAAGTTCAGTATGCCCCATGATAATTATAGGATGTGTCAGCTTCCTCCCTAGAAAGGATTCACCCTAACAACATGGATATATGACCCCAATGTGCCCAGAACTACATTCGTCTTGATTACCATCCTGTTGGGATATGTAGGAATGCCTGACCACTTTGGATCGGGCCTAACCTAACTCTCCCTTTTGTTCCCATGACCTAAAAAACATCCTTTGGGGATACGTTGTGTAGGGTAGACTCCTTATGTCCTTATTCACGTCAGTTTTTAAGCTAACACATAACATAATCCCTTATTTGGATCTCCCCTTTCACACCTCATCCAATCGTCTGACGTTAAACTTCATGAGTCCATATATCCTCAATCCATGACACTAAACTACGGTTCTACCCTGAACAAGTTTAAGAATCCATATGTTAATCATGGGATGCATCAGTTTCCTCTCCAGAGAGGATTCTCCCTACCAACATTGGTCTCTAACCACGCCGTGCTTCAAGAACTACGTTTGGATTAATTCTCATCCATAGGGGACACGTAGTGATTCCCAGGCAGTTCGCCATGGTCCCATCCCCGAGCTCATTAACCCTTCTGGCCCCTCATCCCCAATCATGGTTCACTCTCTACGACCTTAAAATAGGAGCCTACAATCCATGTAACATGACTTTAAACTTTTAACCTTGGTCCAGGAAGTATTACCATAAAACTATGTGCAACGTCTTGGTCATATGACGTTAAACTATTCCATTCATCATTTGCATCCATATGATGTAAAACTGCAATGCATTCTAGGTTATTGCCATAGAGTTCATGTTTGTAAATAAGTTTGATCCCTAATCATTCCGATGCATACACCCAATGTTTTTCCATCACGATGGTGTAATTTCAAGAGTGTTGGACTCTATTCGAACAACCCATCACTCCACCCTCCATGCATAATGCGTTCTTCATTCAGACCCTCATCCTCTTTAACGTTTAAAGTAACCACGTAACAGTATGGATGCACGGCCTATGGCTCGCCTACTATCTTGGGCCAATATTCCAAAAGGCTAATGGATGACATTTCTAGCTAGGCCTCGTGTTTCGAACATGGTCAGCGGTTGGCCCTCATTTATTATCCCCATTTCAGGCCAAAAAAATAAGGATACCATGTTTCAAACATGGTCAATAGTCATCCTTAATTGTCATGCCGTCCCTATAGTGTTCCGAATTTTGGGTATCGTGATTCAAACACTCCACTCCTCTATGTTCAGATTAATTCCAACACCCCTGGTGTTACCCTGCTCGTGCACTAGAGCACACTGGGAATAAAATAATTTGAGTGTTCTCAGATTATCATTCTCTAGTTAGGCCTCCCTCTTTCTTCCTAGAAATCCAGATCATATGCTCAGAGAGCCCCATTCTCCAGCTAAAATCCCTCTTTTAGGATGCTCCCAATGGTGATCGATGACCCATTCTGATCCCCTCACACCTTATGTTGTTTTGCACTCTCCTACAGGTGAATGAGCTTTTATTATCTCTTGCTTACCTCACCGATCATGGTTATGCGGGCTTAGAGATTTAGTTGGATATTTCTTTAATGCGATCGAGATATAGTGGACCCCAAGGCAGGCATTTTCCTTAGCTGTTTCCTCTGAACACAGTCTGCCTCACCCTCCTCATCCTCATTGGACCCCATTCTGGGGGGGGGGGCATTTTTTGGCACTAGAAAACAAATCCCAAAGAAATTATAAATGCTTCTAGACATGATCCAAGATGCTATCCCATTTCTCAAGCATCGATTTGACAGTATGTTGGGCCGAAATGGAGTTCTGGATTAGGAGTTATGAACATTTGAAGTTGGGCTAGAAAATTGGTTCATGGAGCCCATTCACAAAACTCCCTCCGCGATCGCGGAGTAGAGGGACTTGACCAGTGCCTCTGTGAGTGTCAAATAGGTCGATGTTGTTTGACTCCATGATTACGATGCACATGAGGAAACTTGATCAGAGCCTCCATGAGAACCACAAAGCTCGAGAACCGTTGACTCTACTATAACAAGAAACATGAGGGAACTCCCTCTAGTTGTGGAGCGTGACTTCCTTCACGGCACATTTATGCTTGTCGGCATGCATTTGTGCTTCACAGTGTGCCCCACTGACCTCTATTGCCTATAAATAGTTGGATCACCCATCTTCATTAGGATGGTCACACCACCCCTTGGGTGGCCGATCTTCCATTTCACAGAGCTCGTAAGCACCACGAAGTGATGCCCTTCCGAAAGGGATCCACCCTTTGCGAAGGAGGGATATCCTTCAGGTTTCTTAAGGCTCTATGAGCCGATTATCTCCGCAATCCACTTTTCTCCATGAGAGAATATGCTTCGCAAGATTCCATGATCCGAGAGAAGATATCTTTCCCAAAGATTCTTCGTGAGATCCTATGCTCTGCGAGCACCTTTCCTCTACAAAGCTACTTTGCAAAGCCCTATCCATCCCAAGGATCCTACCTTTGCATCCATTTGTCCATTACATGGGGGATATGCACCCACACCAACACCCAATATTAGTGCCAGGCTACGGTCGTGGTCCTTTAGGATGGTCCCTTCGCTACCATCACATACCTCTTTGAAAAATGGAGAGTCGCACAATGAACTTTTTGGGCCAGGATGTTGAAATTTTCCGTTTCTCTCTTATGCAGAGCAGCCTTCCACCTATAGAATACCATAATTTGAGATACTCCTCTGAACCCCATGAAACACCATGAGTCGACATATTTCTCCTGGTTCACTTCCCATGTCATGAGTTGAGATTATTATCATCAATTTACCGAGTACCTTGAGTCGAACCATTCCTCAAGTAACTCATCCAAACCCCATCACATGACTCCTATGACAGGATCCACTAGAAAGGGATGCTCTGGCATAAGTCCCAACACCAGCCATTTCTAGGAACTTATGCCTAATAGTTCTATCTATATGACTATAAACTATAGGACAACCCATATGAAAAATATAGGATGCCTCTTCTTCCAGACAAGAGATTCTTTATGTGCCAAGCATAAGATGCCAATAGTACTCTCTACATGACTATAAACTATATCACACCCTATGTGCCAGTCACAGGATTCCTCTTACTCTAAACAAGAGATGCCCTATGTGCCAAGAATAAGATTCAAATAGACATATCTACATGACAATAAACTGGAGTATGGCCTATCATTCAATAATAGGATTCCTCTTCTTCCAAATAAGAGATTCCTTATGTGATAATCATAATATGCCTCATGCCAGGATTATGGTGACATAATTTCAAGAGCGTTGGATACCGTTCAAGCATTTCATCACTCCACCTCATGCTTCATGTTTCCATAATTCAGATTTTCTTCCTCTTTCATGTCTGAAGGGACCCCCTAACGGCCTGTTCCTATGCCACATTGTCTCACCTACCATCCTAGGCCAATGCCCCAGAAGACTTGGGACAACACTTTGAGTCAGGTCCTGTGTTTATAACATAGTCAACAGTTGACCCTCATTTGTTAGTCTCTATTTTAGGATAACACGATATGGATACTATGTTTCAAACACAGTCAATAGTTATCCTCCATCGTCACACCACCCTCACCGCGTTCCGAATGTCAAGCATGTGATTCAAAATTTTCATACCCATTTTTTCAGACTGATTCCAATTCCCTTGGCGTTATCCCGCTTGTGCACTAGTGCAAATGTGTAGGCCTTAATTATTGGCCTCAACCCACAAGTGAGTTGGGATGCCCTCATGTCCAGACATGAAGAAGACATTATGAGCATCTTCTTTTCTTAAGCCCCATACACCATTGCCGCTCTATAACAGCACCAGGGCCGCTTCCCTGTGTAAGCCCCATCCTCCATTGCCGCTCATTAGTGGCACCAGGACAGCTTCCTTGCATAAGCCCCATTCACCACCCTTCATGGATGAACCTTTGCACTGTGATCGTCATGTCTTTGCTGCCTCTTGTTTCTCACAATGATAATGACTCACGTGGTCTTAGAGAAATCATCGACCATTACATCCTCCCTGGGATACCATAGAGCATAAGACCTAAAACCATCATGAACTACGTGGACTTTAATCCTTTCCAAGGAAAGGTATATAGGAAGCCTCCCTAGGGTTCAAGCCCAAAACTATTGGTCCGGACCCCCTTTACGTCAGTTCCCCAACACCTATCCTAAACTACGTGTACTTTGATCCTTTCCAAGGAAAGGTACGTAGGAAGCCTTCTTGAGGTTCAGGCCAACAACCATTGGTCCCGCACCCTTTGCGTTGGTTCACCAATACCACTTCCCAACTATGTGGACTTTGATCCTTTCCAAGGTAAGGTACCTAGGAAGCCTCCATGAGTTTCGAGCCCTTCAACCATTGGTCCCGAACCCCTTCACGTCTGCACACCAACACCATTTCTGAACTATGTGGGCTTTGATCCTTTCCAAGGAAAGGTACGTAGGAAGCCTCCCTGAGGTTCAAGCCCAACAACCATTGGTCCCGACCCCCTTCACATTTGTGCACCAACACCATTTTCAAACTATGTGGACTTTGATCCTTGCCAAGGCAAGGTACATAGGAAGGCACCCTGAGGTTCAAGCCCAACGACCATTGATCCCGAAAACCTTCACATCGGTTCACCCAAAACATCCTAAACTATGTGGACTTCGATCCTTTCCATGTTATGGTATGTAGGAAGCCTCCATGAGGTTCAAGCCCAACACCCACCAGTCCCAACCACTCTATGTTGATCCAACCTCATCCCGTATGATGTTAAAATGTACACCCATTTTCTTCACGCAAGATGTTAAACTCTACCCATTCGAACTACGTGGACTTTGATCCTTGTCTCTCAGAAAAGGTACTTAGGAAGCCCTCTTGAGGTCCAACCCCAAACGACGGTTATCCACTGTATTCCCCAATCGACAGTAATCCATTGGAACCCCAATCAGTGGTAATATATTGTTAACCCCAACCAGCGACAAGTCATTGGAACCCCAACTAGCAGTATGTCGTTGGATTCCCCACCGAACTATGCAGACTTTGATTCCCTACCATGGGGATACATAGGAAGTCTATTCGTGGATCAATACCAACACTACCATCACCTTCACGATGGTTCCATATCATCCACACCCACTTCATTCAACTCCCCATCATCTATGATTATTCTCACATGGGCTGCCACATCCCGATGAGATCATGACATTCATCCCTATGCCGCTCCTTGCAAAACCTGAGCAGATAACCATGAATAATCCCTACAACATCCATAACCATCCACCCCAAGTGTATCCCTCTTATGATAGGATGATTTACATGTATACTCCCCAACATGTATCCGGGTAATTTCCCTTTTTATACACCCCAATTCACTACCCATTCGAACTACATGGGTTTTGATCCCTGTTTTCTACACTGGGTACATAGGAAACCTCTATGAGGTTCAATCCCAGCCAATGGTAAACGTGGTGTTCCCCCACTTTGGGGTGGCCACTCCCTAATATTACCTCAGTGGTTTCCATATCATGCTTCACAGTGTGACATCATCCCTTTATGGGACACACCATTCTGAGTCTGCTCTTATTGAGTGTTCTGATCAATCCACCTGGTAAACACTCCTAGCACTCCCTCCCATGGATGTACCAATCTGATCTGTCTCTATGGGATGTTTGGATTACCCTCATTCCGTCTCTGCAATACTTTAAACTTGCGACCTACCTCGTGATAAACATGAGATGCCTGAGGAAAACCTTGGAAGATACACCTTTGGAGAAACCATCTCCGAAAGACATTAAAATCGCGATATACCCTATGATAATCATGGGAATATAAGGAAAACCTCAGATGAATGCTTGTAGAATAAGATACCCTATGATCGACCTGGGATACCTCAGGTTCTGCACCCCTGAGATGCCCTATTACGAGGAAGAATATAGGTTCCCCAATGTCCACACATCCAGATATGCCACGACATGCCTGATGTTATCGTCTACTCCGACCAAAGGTTGCTACCATGTCAAGATCCCTTGGAATGTTCTAGAGGAAGTAGTGTAATTAACCGACGTCTAAAAAGATATGACACTAGGAATGAGATTCAAAAACCATGACTCAAATATTCCAGGGAGATCTGGACTAGGTAACGAGTTCTGAGGAGGAATCCACTGAAGGAGGAACCGAAATCCCATCATCCCATTTCTATCTAGGAGAAAATAGACATACATAAGAAACTGATGCCGCCAGCCTTTCAAAAGCAAGAATATGGGGAAAAAACAAGGCATCCTCCAGAACAGACGGATTCACACCCCAATTAAAGTGTCGGAAACAAGGTTTTTTAGACTAAGTACAGTTAATACCCTTGGATATATGTCAATATTTTTTTTATAAGGGAAAATGAAAAAAACACCCTTCTATAGAAAGGGAGAGAGAGCCAATAAATTACTGTAATTAATTATTACCAATTTATGTGGTCTATTCCTAGTATTGGAAAGAGGTGGGTTTTCATAATTAATTACTTTTACCGATGGATATAGTAGGTATGGCCATATTTACTTAATGCGGTATAATTCAGATTCTATTCAAATTTTTATGGAATACCAAAATAAATTAGTAAACTAGATTGGTAAGAATAATAAGGCACTCTGGTCAAACCAAGGTGGAGAGTTTCATAACCAAGATTTCATTGATCACTTGAAGTAGTGTGGGATTGTATCCCAACTGACTCCTCCTTTTATAACATAGTTAAATGGTGTTAGTGAAAGGAGGAATAAGACCTTTCTAGACATGGTTAGATCAATGATGAGTTAAACAACTCTTCCATTATCCTTTTGGGGATATTCTTTTCGGACAATAGAATATACCCTTAACCGAGTTCCAACTAAATCTGTAAGTGGGATTCCATATGAGTTATGGAGTGGAAAGAAACCCAATCTATCACACATACATGTTTGGGGATGCGAGGATTTTTTAAAGACTTTACCAAGAGAAAAATTAACATCTAGAAGCATGAAGTGCATCTTTATAGGTTATCCTAAGGAAATAATGATATTACCTATACCACCATTTGGATAGAAAAGTTTCCGTGGAAAGACATGCAATATTTCTAGAAAGGGAACACATTTAAAATAGAAATAGTGGGAGAAAGATTGAATTTGTTGAAGTTAATGCTCTAGCTTCACAAGAGTTGATACGAGAACAATCTCTATATGAGAAAGTGGAAGAAGTAGTTCCAGATACACAAATAATGCGTAGCTATACTCAAGTTGTTAGAGAACTAGAGCGTTATGGACATCTTATCACCATTTTAGGTGAAAAATTACTCATTGAGGATGATGAAACACTAACCTAAAAAGAAGAAGTATAAGGAGATGAAACTGCTAAATGGAAAGATGCCATGCATTCTAAGATAGAGTCTATATACTCAAATCAATTTTGGATTTTGGTAGACCCTCCAGCTGATGTAAATCCCATTTCATGCCAATGGGTATTCATGAAAAATATGGACATGGTTGGTAAGGTTAATACCTATAAAGAAATAATAGTTGAAAAGTTTTTCAAGAAACATCAAGGCATAGACTATGATGAAACCTTCTCACTAGTAGCAGTGATAAAATCCATCAAAATATTACTTGCAACAATAGCAATTCATGAAATCGAGATTAGGAAGATGAATTTAAAAACAGTTTTTCTAAATGGGATGTTGGTTGAAAATGTCCATTTGAAAAAATTGAAAGGGTTTTTCAAGTCAAATAATGACAATAAGGGGTGTAAGCTATAGAGTTCCATTTATGGGTTGAAGAAGGCATCAAGATCATGGAATGTTCATTTTGATGAAGACATAAGAGAATTTGTTTTTTTTTCTAAAAATAAATTGATCCTTGTTTCTATAAAAAGGTTGATGGGAATTCCCTCATATTCCTAGTATTATATATTGATGAAATATTAATTATGGGAAAGGAAGTTGAAGTCTTACAGTCAGTCAAGGCTTGGTTAAATGAATGATTTTCCATGAAAGACTTATGTGAATCTACCTACATTATAGTGATCAAGATCAATCATGATATATCTCAAAGGATTACTGGGCTTTGTAAAAGTTCATACATTGAAAAGGTACTGAAAAGGTACATTATGGAACAATCCAAAAGAGGATTGTTTCCTATGTCACATGGTATTAATCTCTCTAAGAAAATGTGTCCACAACCATTGGATGAGATTGAAAGAATGAGTTGAATCACTTATTACTCAGTAATGGATGTATTCCATGCTATGTACTTGGTTTGATGTTTCCTTTTATTTAATAATGGTGGGAAAATATCAAGCTAATATAAGAGAGTTGCATTGGGAAGATGTTAAAAAAATCCTAAAGTACTTGAGGTGTATAAAGGATATGTTACTGGTTTATAAAGAAGATGGTTAACTAGTAGTGAGAGGATACACTAATTCTAGTTTCCAAACATCTCATGATGATATGAAATTGCAGTCATGCTACATATTTTTCTTGAATGGTGGTGTAGTGAGCTGGAGAAACTCAAAGAAATATGTGTATGTCTATTCTACAACATAATCTGAGTATATAGAAGATTCTGATGTTGAAAAGGATGCAATACAGATATGCATATTTTTCTTAGACATTGGTGTTGTTCCTAGCAGTGAAAACCCTATTCTAGTTTATTGTGATAGTATTCCTGTAGGGGTGCTTTCCAAGGATCCTAGGTCTCACCAGAGGACAAATAATATAGTTCAGAAATTTCATCTCTTGAGGGATTTTATGTATAGAGTTAAAGTCTCAGTTAGTAGAGTAACCAAATAGGACAATGTGGAATACCCCTATCAAAATCCATTTCTCAGTAGAATCATGATTCTCATGTGAGGGATAAAGGATTGAGACTTGTTAGTAGTTGGATCTAGTGCATATGGGAGTATTGAAAGTGGGTTCCCTAGACCGAACTTGTTTTATACTTTTGTTACCACTACATGTATGAATTTTGTTATATATACATATGTTTTTCTTTATATAATAGTGTATATACTTTTTTATCTAGTTAGATTATGGTAATGTCCTTATATTAGGTTTCATATTAAAGTGTTATAGAAGATCCCAAGCTATAATGAGAGCCTAGAGATACAATGATAGTAATCTTAAAGTAATATTCTATGTCCTAGTTTCATCATTCTGATATGACACAAATGGTGTGAAACTCTCACGTGGTGAGTCTCATAGTCATTTAGACTTCTTCTCATGAAGTTCGCACTTGGTGATTTCTAGTAGTTGTGATCATGAGGATAGTCCTACAATAGGAACACCAAATGTTTTAGGTGTCCTTGGTTGTTCCTATCTTCTAACTTCTATAATGGTATCCCTCTTTTAGATCATTATCATTTTATTTTATTAAATTGCATACATTGATGCAAGGAAGAATCCCTGAAAATAAAGTCGTGGTGAGGTATTTTGTGGTGGGTATGTCATTGGTGAAATGACATTGATTGAAAGATAAATATAATATTTTTTATATTATGAGTTGAGGAAGAGATATCTTGGGCCTGGTTAATTAGGATGGTAGCACCTTCATTAAATCCTTGTCTAGGGTAGTCGAAGGTAACATCTTCTGGACAGATCAAAAAATAATAAGGAAAGATAAAGGATGATGAAACTAGTGTGAATTATGCTTTATTATGATATCTATGAATAATAGACTATATTAAAATGACCGTTTTCATAGGAAGGTAATCATTGCATTGAATTTTCTTATCTCTATAGGGGCTTCAATGGGTCTCTTGATCCTGCTCTTGGTATGTGAATATTATTCACTTCTATTGGGATAAGGGCCTAATGGGTCACACACAATATCGCTTTGAAAATATTCCCAATTCTGTTGAATAAGAATATATAAATTGGGGGCACCCACCGTGGGTATGGGTATTATCTGAGTTCTATGGATCACCATGATATAAATAAATTCATTATTTTCCAATTAATGAATAATAAGATTGAATTTATTTATGATATTTTTTTACAAGTGATTAAGTAAATACAAGGACAAATTTCATTCAAACGAATATTAATATACCATGTTCATTTAATATTTTCAAGAGACTTGATTCGAGTCAAATACTCAAGTTTATCACGAAATACATTTAATATATATTATAGTTAATTGATAAATTATAAATATTATTTATGTTATAATTTATATTGTAATAAATAATTATTTATAATATTTTATAGTGGATGTTTATTACATGGGGGTCGGGAACCCAAATCAGGTATTATAGATATTCACTATATAAGTGTGGAGAGGATCATGCCATGGTTACAGTTCATTTGTTAAAATTGAGATCCTCTCTATCCTCTATAATCATATAAAGATACTCTCTCAAACAACCAGTTTATTCAAGTTCCTTCTTCTTGTATCAAAGACGTTGTCTTTGTTGTACCCCTCTCTCTTGGATTTTAATGATCACAATCACTCTCATCGTGTTCTAACTTGTTTTCATGTGTTTTGATGCTAGGAAAAAGGTTGCCCAGGAGTTGGCCCAAGAAGGCTGATAGTGGACTCTCTGAGTCCACCGGCCAACCGGTGGATTCCCACCGGCCAGCCGGTAGTCTCTGGCAGAAGCATTGCTTTCTGCCAGAGCCACCGGTCAGCCGGTGCTAGCGCACCGGCCAGCCGGTATGGGCACCGGACAACCGGTTCTTGCCTACCGGCCAGCCGGAGGACCCAGGCAGTAGGCTTTCCCACTGCCTGGTGCCACCGGTCAACCGGTGGATGACCACCGGCCAGCTGGTGGAACCCAGACAGAAAGCCTGCTCTGTCTGGACCACCAGCCAGCCGGGAGCTCAGCACTGGCAAGCCGGTGAACCACCAGCCAGCTGGTGAGACACCAGCGGCCAGCCGGAGTGCCTAGTCAAACTAGCCGTTGGGCTTTGACCAGACTTGTACTTTTGACCCCCAACGGCTCCGGAATCCCTCCAATGGCCATATTGAAGTGTTTATGGGAATTTCTACTATAAATAAGAAACCATGGATGCCAGGAACACAACCGAAATATATTTTGATGTCATGACGCTCTAACAAAAAATCTCCAAGGCCTCTTGTGATCCATTGCCATCCTTGAAGCTTGAGCTCCCTATCCATCAGTTTCTCTCACACTTTTGGCGCTCAAGGCTTCCGTGTGTTTGTATTATTTTATTTTTTTAGTTCTTCATTGGGTTTGGATTAAAACAAACCTATCATTTCCATTCTTTCTTTCAATTGGGTTTCTTTCTACAACCATAATAAAAAAGCAAGATGTACGAAGGCGTTCTAGCCTACCTTAAAACGGCTAGTGGGTTTCTTGCTACAGCCATTAAAAAGAAAGCTGACGTATTAATCTCTCAACGGTTCTTGTTGGGAGCGGAGACGTAGGCTTTGGAATTAAGCCGAACTTCGTTATCAAATTGTGTCTTGCCTTTTATTATTTCCGCTGCATTGATAATTGTTTTAAATTGTTAATTATTTTTGAAAAGTCAATTCACCCCCCCTCTTTCCATCCTCTACGACCCAACATTTGGTATCAAAGGGAGCGTTTTTGTAATACCTTAACCGGTTACAAACTTAATATCCTTAGTGATGGCCAATTCCTCGCATGCTCCCGAAGGGTATTCTATGACTCGGGCTCCATTCTTTGATGGAACCGATTACACTTATTGGAAAACTCGCATGATTACTTTTCATAGAAGCACTAGTTATCCTATCTATAGGATTGTAATGCAAGGCTATACTTTATCTAACAAGGATGAGTCCAAATGGACCCCCGAAGACATTGCCAATTTTGAGCTTGATGGAAAAGCCATGAATGCTCTTCATTGTGGGCTAGACCGTAATGAATTCAACCGTGTTTCTACTTGCTCCTCTTCTTATGAAATTTGGAAACTTTTAGAAGTAACCCATGAGAGCACTAACAAAGTCAAAGACACTAGATTAGACATGTATCGCCAATATTTTGAAAGTTTCACCATGCACCCACACGAATCAATTACTGAAATGTTTACTCGTTTTACTGACGTTTGCAATGGAAGAAAATCTCTTGGTGAGGATGTTTCTGCAGAAATGATGGTCAAGAAGATTCTTTGGGTCCTACCAAGCTCATGGGCACCAAAGGTGACCGCAATTCAAGAAGCAAAAGATGTCAAGAAAATGCCGGTTGAAGAGCTCATTGGATCACTCATGACCTACGAGATCACCATGAAGAGGCAAGCCGATAAAGAAGGTAAAACCTTCAAGGAGAAAAAGAACATTGCTTTCAAAGAAAAGGAATAAAGCTCCTCCGCTGATAGCAAATCCGAGACTGCTCAACTATCAAGAAAAATGAGCAAATTCATGAAGAAAAAGAAGAACTTTCGAAGGGCACGAAAGGAAGATCCCAAAGCGTAGAAAGAAGTTACATGCTTTGAATGTGGAAAGAAAGGCCACATCAAACCGGAGTGCTCCATTTTCAAGAAAAGGGTAAAAGAAAAGAAAAACAAGAAGGCTTTCAAAGAATCCACATGGAGTCCAAGTGATGACTCCATGTCTTCAAGCGACTCAAGCGATGAAGGTGAACAATGCCTAATGGAATTTGATGAGGTATCTTCTTCCGACTCCTCTTCCTCATCTTCCTCTTTCAATAATGAAATGTCCTATGAAGATCTTCAAAATGTGAGAGATCAATTAGAGGAATGTTTTCACGAACTTACCAATAAATTTATGGCTTTGAAAAAGAAAAATAAAATTCTCAATTCTGAAAAAGAACAACTTCTCAAAAAGAATGAGTAACTTACCCTTAAGATCCAAGATATTCCAAATGTTGATTCTTTGAATTCAACCTTTAAAGATCTAAGGGAGTCTCTTTCCAAGTTCACCCAAGGTGAACAAAATTTGACCAAATTACTAGGTTCTCAGCGTTCGGCTAGAACAACACAGAGACTTGGCTTTAACAAACAAGCCACTTCTTCTAGAGCACCCACTACTTTTGTAAGGGGGAGCTCTCAATATAAAATTTTTAATTATTGTAAAAAGACTGGGCACATGATTTATGAACGTGATTGTAAAAATGCAAGGTATGGAAGCCCCAAAACCATTACCTACTCAGATGAGTATTTTAGATGGCAACCCTCTAGAAAAATATGGGTTCAAAAGTCTCTTTTAGCTAATCTTTTCGGACCCAAACTTATATGGGTACCAAAATCTATTCTCTCTTGATTTTGTAGGATAAACTCCACAAAAGTAGGACTTCGAAAGTCTCGTGGTATCTCGACAACGGATTCTCGAGGCACATGTGTGGCGATCCCTCCGAGTTCAACTCCCTTGAAGAATTCTGTGGAGGATACGTCACCTTCGGTGACAATTCAAAAAGCAAGATCGTCGGAATAGGTACCATTGGATTTGGTAGCACCTCTTTAATTAAAGATGTTTTATTTGTTAAAGGTTTAAAACATAATCTAATTAGCATTAGTCAACTTTGTGATAATGGTTTTTCGGTGAATTTTCAAAATGATTTATGCAATGTGTTTGATTTTCAAAAAAAATTGATATTTTCTGCTTCCCGTTTTCAAAATGTTTACATTATTTATTTAAAGTCTTTAGCTAGCCAAAATGTTAAATGTTTAAGTGCTCTTGACAATGAGTCTTGGCTTTGGCATAGAAGGTTGGGGCATTGTAGCTCTCATTCACTTCTAAATCTTAATAAGAACAAGCTCATCCGTGACCTTCCTAAACATAAGTTTAAGAAAGATTTGATTTATGAGCCATGCCAACTTGGCAAGAAAAACAAGTCTTCTTTAAAATCTAAGAAGGAAGTGTCCACTTCAAAATCTCTTGAGCTCCTACATCTTGATCTTTTTGGTCCTACCCCTGTAGCAAGTCTAGGTGGAAAATCCTATACCTTTATCCTAGTAGATGACTTTTCTCATTTCACTTGGGTTTTCTTTTTAGCTCATAAAAATGATGCTTGTAGAACCTTTTTGAAATTCTATAGGAAAGTAGAAAACGAAAAAGGATATAAAATTATATCGCTCCACAGTGACCATGGAGGTGAATTCGAGAACAAAGAATTCGATGAATTGTGTTCCTCTCAAGGATAAAATCACACCTTCTCTTCCCCTAGGACTCCACAACAAAATGGAGTGGTTGAAAGGAGAAACCGAACTCTCCAAGAAATTGCTCGAACCCTCCTTAGTGAATTCAACCTCCCTCAATTTTTATGGGCCGAGGTAGTTAACACTGATTGTTATACCATCAATAGAGTCCTTGTAAGACCCCTTCTTAAGAAAACCCCCTATGAACTTTGGAAAGGCAAATTGCCCAAATTTGGTTATTTTAAAGTGTTTGGTTGTAAATGCTTTATCCTTAACACAAAAGATAACCTAGGGAAATTTGATGTCAAATCCGATGAAGGTATTTTTCTTGGGTACTCCAACTCAAGCAAAGCCTATCGTGTCTTCAACAAACGTTCAAAAACCATCGAATAATCATCTCATGTCAAGTTTGATGAAAATATTCCAAAACCCCATCCGGTAATTGAAGATGTTGAAGATAAGCTTGATAAACTTGAATTAAATGATTCCTCTTCTCCTCTCAAGGAAGATGATGATCAGGAAACTTGATCACCTTCTTTGCCTTCCACCTTGCCTAAGGTTTGGAAACCTTCTAGAGACCATCCATTAGAAAATGTTATAGGTGATCTTCAAGTCGGGACTCAAACTAGAAGATCAATCCTCAACGAGGTTGAACATCAAGCCTCCATTTCTCACCTAGAGCCTCAAACCATTAATGATGCCATTAATGATGAGAATTGGGTTCTTGCAATGCAAGATGAACTAAATAAATTATCTAGAAATGATGTTTGGACTCTTGTTGAAAGACCCAATGATCATCCAATTATTGGCACTAAATGGGTTTTTAGGAACAAACTTGATGATCAAGGAAATATAACCCGGAATAAGGCTTTCCTAGTAGCTAAGGGCTATAATCAAGAAGAAGGAATTGATTATGGTGAAACCTTTGCGCCCGTTGCTAGATTGGAATCCATTAGGATCTTGTTGGATTTTTCCACCCACTTAAATTTCAAACTTTTTCAAATTGATGTTAAAAGCGCCTTTTTAAATGGTTTTATTTCAGAAAAAATCTTTGTTGAACAACCTCCCGGTTTTGAAGATCCAAAATTTCCAAATCATGTTTTTAAATTAACCAAGGCTCTATATGGCTTAAAGCAAGCCCCTCAGGCTTGGTATGAGCGGTTAACAAAATTCCTTTTAGAAAATGATTTTAAAATGGGTCAAGCTGATTGTACCCTCTATTTAAAACGCACTTCAAAAGATATTTTAATCGTCCAAATCTACGTCGATGACGTTATCTTTGGTTCTACCAAAGAATCACTTTTTACTGATTTTTCAGATTTAATGAGAAAAGAATTTGAAATGTGCTTTATGGGGGAATTGAAATTTTTTCTCGGTTTTCATATCTTTCAAAATTCAAAAGGTATTTTTCTAAGCCAAGGCAAATACACAAACAAGCTCTTAATTCGTTTTGGTATGGATCAAGTAAAGGAAATTAGTACCCCCATGAGTACTTCCTGTAAGCTTACGTTAGACGAAGTCGGGAAACCGGTTGATAACAAGCTTTATAGGAGTATGATCGGGAGTCTACTTTACCTAACTGCGACCCATCCTAACATCATGTTCAGTGTTTGCCTTTGTTCTCGTTTTCAAGCCAATCCCAAAGAATCTCATTTTAAATCGGTCAAAAGGATTTTTAGGTATTTAAGAGGATCCAAAAACATTGGTTTATTTTATCCTTCTAATACTTCTTTCGAACTTTCTTCATATTCGGATGCTGATTTTGGCGGATGTCAATTAGATCGGAAGAGTACTAGTGGAACCTGTCTTCTGCTAGGCAAGTCCCTTGTATCGTGGAGTAGCAAGAAGCAAAACTGTGTTTCTCTTTCTACTTCCGAGGCCGAGTACGTAGCCGCTGGGAATTGTTGTGCCCAAATTATTTGGATGCAACACACTCTCTTGGATTATGGCCTTTCCTACGATCATGTCCCTATTCGGTGTGACAACACTAGTGCCATTAGTATTTCTAAGAATCCAATACAACACTCTAGAACAAAGAATATAGACTTAAGGCATCATTTCCTTCGTGACCATTTTCAAAAAGGGGATATCACTTTGGACTTCATTTCTACTGATTTCCAATTAGCTGATATTTTTACCAAACCGCTCCCGGTTGAACGTTTTGATTTTATTAAGGGGGAGTTAGGAATGATTCGTCAATGAGCACTGTTAAACATTTAACTCTTTTTTATTTTAATTCAATTTTTTTTGTTTATCTAATTTATTCTCATTTTTTTTCTTTTCCCTCCTATTTTGATAATCCCAAAGGGGGAGAAATTTCTCTGTTTACTAGTTTCATATTTCAATTGATTAAAGTGCTCTTTTTAAAAGTTCAATTTTTTTTAAAACCAGTAAGTTATTGATTTTTTTCCTTTAAAAAAAATGACCTATGGTTACAATTTCAAAATTAATCATTCTCTTTAGATTAAGATCATTTTCAATACAAGGTACATCTCTTCAATTTTTTTTTGAAATGATCTCTAATATATTTTCATGTCCAAAATTGTTTATTTATGTTTTCAATTGGGATATCCTTTTTAAAGCTTTCTCTTTTGTGATTGTGATCATCAAAATAGGGGGAGATTGTTGTACCCCTCTCTCTTGGATTTTAATGATCACAATCACTCTCATCGTGTTCTAACTTGTTTTCAAGTGTTTTGATGCTAGGAAAAAGGTTGCCCAGGAGTTGGCCCAAGAAGGCTGATAGTGGACTCTCTGAGTCCACTGGCCAACCGGTGGATTCCCACCGGCCAGCCGGTAGTCTCTGGCAGAAGCATTGCTTTCTGCCAGAGCCACCGGTCAGCCAGTGCTAGCGCACCGGCCCGCCAGTATGGGCACCGGACAACCGTTTCTTTCCCACCGGCCCGCCGGAGGACCCAGGCAGTGGGCTTGCCCACTGCCTGGTGCCACCGGCCAGCCGGTGGAACCCAGACAGAAAGCCTGCTCTGTATGGACCACCGGCCAGCCGGGAGCTCAGCACCGGCCAGCCGGTGGACCACCATCCAGCTGGTGAGACACCAGCGGCCATCCGGTGTGCCCAGTCAAACTAGCCGTTGGGCTTTGACCATACTTGTACTTTTGACCCCCAACGGCTCCGGAAGCCCTCCAACGGTCATATTGAAGTGTTTATGGGTATTTCTCCTATAAATAAGAAACCATGGATGCCGGGAACACAACCGAAATATATTTTGATGTCTTGACGCTCTAACGAAAAATCTCCAAGGCCTCTTGTGATCCATTGCCATCCTTAAAGCTTGAGGTCCCTCTCCATCAGCTGCTCTCACACTTTTGGTGCTCAAGGCTTCCGTGTGTTTGTATTATTTTATTTGTTTAGTTCTTCATTGGGTTTGGATTAAAACAAACCTCTCATTTCCATTCTTTCTTTCAATTGGGTTTCTTGCTAAAACCATAATAAAAAAGTAAGCTGTACGAAGGTGTTCTAGACTACCTTAAAACGGCTAGTGGGTTTCTTGCTACAACCATTAAAAATCAAGCTGACGTATTAATCTCTCAACGGTTCTTGTTGGGAGCGGAGACGTAGGCTTGGGAATTAAGTCGAACTTCGTTATCAAATTGTGTCTTGCATTTTTTTTATTTCCGCTGCATTGATAATTGTTTTAAATTGTTAATTATTTTTGAAAAGGCAATTCACCCCCCCTCTTGCCATCCTCTACGACCCAACAGTCTTGTGGTGATTGTCACTATGTCGAAGTGATCATTGGTGTGCCGTTCTAGCACCCAGTTTCTGGAGAATGGCGCATGAAAAGATTGAAGGGGTGTGTATGGATGATCTAGAGGGATTAGATATCAGATTATTCAAGAAATAGTCACTAGCATCTTGCGACTGTCTTGTGCACATTTTATCCAAATGAGGTACAAGTATGATTTTTACTCTATATAAACCATGCATGGTCCTCAGACCATACTAGGATAGAATCACTTGAGTCAATGATGTTACATTGTTCCGGTGATGTAAATATTTTTAAATCCCCAGCCCATTAGCTTCTGCTGCCATAACGCTTCCTAAAAAGTATAACATCTCAAGGGATTTGTCTCATGAGTTATTATTTTCACACCCATCTTGGAATAAGGTATCTAATGAACCTATATCGTCTCTCTCTAGAGAGATTTCGATAATATTGAACTATGTGGGTAATGTGTAGTTAAGCATTGGCCTACTGGGGCCGAGATCCTCACTGAGAATCCCAATAAGGGACTTCCCCTAGAGTATCATGATTTAACATAGAGAATATAATAAACTGACACTCACCAGACATCCTCATACAAAAATATCCCCTAATAGTCTAGTTGACCAAAAATGTTTAGGAGTCTATAAACATCATACTCTGTGATCTGACTAAATAACCATAATGAGGGTTGGTTAAGTAGAATATAATTCCAAGCATTGAAGGAAAACACCAAATATTTTAATGATGAAACTATAAATATCAAATACTAAGAAAACACCCCACAAGGGGACCAAAATAAGGGTATTGTATTCCCTATCAATCAACTAGGGTCATTGTAGCTCCTGTACATGAGGACCAAGTCATCAACCTAACTACTAAATGTCTCATCGTAGATCCACATATCCTCCCATCAGAAAAAATATATGCATGTTAGACCAATTAAGTAGAATAACACCAAAAAAATACATGTGAAAACGCCATTATGTTATTTTTTCATTTTAAACAATTATCCTCTAACATTCATAAAATGACACACTAGAAGGCCTATAACATGTGGACACTACGTGCCAAATATAATTCATGAGATGCCTTTTACTTTATCATACAAGAGTCAAAATAAATCACTGGCCTCATTCCAATAGTCAAAGAGCAAAAAAATATTTTATAAATCACAAAATACAAAAAACCTGTAGGTTTATCAAAGAGAAAAAATATAAATATATAACATCAAAGATCAGAGAAAAAATCCCAGAACCATCGAAATCAGGACTTATCATCGTAACAAGTGTTATTTATGAACTATTCTTATATCCATCATGGGTTCTAACACATTCTTAATAATCCAATCTACAATATCACAAATTTTAATACAACATGAAAAGAAATGTCTCTGACACAAATTTGTATCATCCTAATCCGGATGCCACTAAACAGATGCTCTGAGATGGTTCCCAATATGGCCTAAAGCTCACCTTTCTATACTCCTTAGGCCCTCAATACTATTTAGAAACCTCTAGAATTTGGATAGGTGCACTTGAGGCCTTATGGAGAACTTCCTTGGAGAATGGGTTTAGTGGAATCCGATTCAGTACATTAAAATGTGTCAAAATTTAAATGAATCATCTAACAAAATATATAATTTAAGAAGCATTAACATAGCTATAACATGAGGTAGTTGTTACCAATCTGGGATGCACAAAAAAATGATTAGATCATATTTTATAATTAATTATTTAATAGATTCATCAATGAGGAGTATCCTTAGGGGTTATATAAACCCAACTCCCATATAACATATATGGTGTGATGTATGTGTAGATTCTTAACTATTAATACCTAATGAATAATTCTATTATCATTATTATCTTTTATGTATGAGGTTCTATAATTCCATGGGGATGGAAGGATCCCATTTATATGATGAATTATTTGAGTTTTCCAATGGATTCAATCTATATGGAAGTGTCCTTTGATTTATATCTAGTGATCATCGTGAAAAATGAATGACTATTTTTATACCCCTATTTTGAGGCATGGAATTATTATTTAGTGTTTTTATAGAATAAGTTGGTCTCTTTTTTGGTTGGGAAACATTTGAGGGAGGGTGGATGAAAGAAGTGGTATTTGGGCTTTCTGGGCATAACAACATGCTTCACTACACCATGGGACTAGACATAGTGAATTATGTGATCCAAATAACTTTTCCATTTTAGGAATGAGAGTTTCCAAGACAAATATATATTACCATTCCCTAGATCCCACTATTTTTTTTGGGAATGGTGTCTAAGATGCTCAGCTATAGGAAACAACTAAACCAAAACATTCATGGAGTAGGTGTGGTAGCTAGGTGTTTTCATGACATGATGTATTGAGAAAATTCACCATTTCATTGTAAAAGGAATGGAATTTTCTTGTAAGGGAGGACTAAAAATGATTTATTGAGGACACCATACCATGGTCTAAGAAGTGGTTCTAGTTTTCATGGTTTTCAAAATAGAGGATTTCTTTTCTGATCTTTGGGGGAGGGAACTGGGTTCCAGAGAAAAAGTAGGAGAGAGTTTTTTGGAGTTTTTAAAAAATTATTCAACATATTTCATCATAAAAAATGATAATAAAACCCTTAATTTATTTGGATTTTAATTTATGAATTCTTTATTGTGATTTTAGAATGTTTCATTTGTATGTCAGAGTTCTTGTATATAGATTTTCTACTTGACTAGACTCGAGGTTGGTGACCTATCTCACTCTCCACTTTTCCTAGAACATGAAGGCTTATTTTCAAAAGAATAACTTGGTTTTTTATCGAGTATCTACCATAATTATTCTCTTTATTTTATTGATTTTTGAAATAATGGGTTCTGGGATTCAACCACATGATGTTTGATAAATGGATAAAATGATAAATTGTTTATAAAATTTTTTTTTTGTGAAAATTAGAATGAGAATGAGTGAATGAATTTTTGAGGGACATGAAAAGGAGTCCTTAGGTTATACTTGGTTAGAGGGTAAATTTGGACTCATATAATTTTACCACAAAGAGATGAATGTGGTCTATAGGGATGGGTACCACTTGAGAGTATTTAATTTTCCATGTGATTGTATTGAATTCATGTGCCATGGGTGTCTGAGTGGAATGGGTATACATTCAGGACATCATATACCATCATGGTTAATGTTTTATCACTACATATATATATTTATCTTTTTACAAACTAATTTATATTTCTTACTCTTATTTTATATTAATTGTTAGTTAAATTTTTCTTGTTCAAGTGGAATGTGTGGGAAGTATCGGCAGATTTCTTACTGAGTTAATATAATCACCCTATATACATGTATCTATATGCATATATAGATGTTGGTTAACCTAATATAGGTAAGTTTTAGGTATTTTAAATTACTAGTGGATCACTATGACTCTGTAGTTTTATTTTTTCAAAGTTGGACATTGGAAATGTATTATAAATGGGTCTATCATGGTGCCTAATTAGTGCTTGGTTCTCATTATTATATTTTCATATTTCATAGATGTAGACTTATTGGTTTCAGTTTTACTACTAAAACTCGGATTATGGTTTTGGATTCCTTTGTTATTTTTATTGGTTTTTATCACGCTTCATTATTATCTTGTTATGTTGAGTTTTTAAATTATTGGTGTATGTATATACAACAAAATCACCCCGTGGTTTTTTGAAGTCCATGGAATTGATTTACAACCTCTGGTTTCCATGAGACATAACACAAGGTTAGTGGAACTAAGGTCTATCCCAAGATAATGGGTTTGGTTGGGGATCTACAATTGGTATCATTTTTGTTGGTATATCATTTGATATGGAAAGTATAGAGTTAAATTCATCGAGACATAAAATGTAAGTATAAAAAGATAAAACTATCCATTTATACTAAAATTGAAGTTACCAAGTAGTTCAAGTACAATTTTTTTATTAATCACTTCTAGGTGTGTCATCACATCATTGTTGTGGGTTTAGATGATGACATTCTAGTATCATCCATTAGTGTCAAACTTACAACAAGGATGAAATCATTTATATAACAGTTAATGATATTTATTGAATTTTTTTATAAAATAATAAAGGTTATGGGACTAAAAGTGTTCTATTTTGAATGAGGGGTACTTTTATAATTACCAGTGGAAATTGTCTCAAGTGAGGAGACATAGATATCACTGATATTATACTGCTTGGAATATGGTTCATCCTAAGGAATCACATGTGGATTATAAATTTTTTAGAAGAATAATGGAATCCTTACAATGTATGGAGAAAAGAAATCAACCAGAGGAACCACCTTATGTGGGTCACTCACAAAAATTCCATAGGCAGTACCCAATAATATTTCATGGGAACTTATAACATGATAATGTAGAAGTATTGAATGTGGAAATGAATAGAATATTTAATTTATTGGGAAACCTATGGATATCAAAGTTAAAATTACTTTTTTATATGTAAAAGGATCTATAATGAAGATGGCAGAATGTAATTATTAAAGCTAAAATTTACTACCTCTTTTCTAGAGATGGATTTATGGAATTGTTTAATAACCACTCCTAACTGTATTCCTTTTGAGTGTTTCAAACAACTAACATCTTCTAGATAAAGTGAGGATAACTATCAGTTATTGAGTTTTTATCCCAATTTATATACCTTAATCAATTTTTACTAGATGTGTAATCCTATGAATCACTCAAGGAATGGATGTTTAAAATAGTCCTTTTATAGGACATTCACTCTTGAGTGGTGTTGTTTTTCATCATGGATAATAGAGACATTGCAAAAAGGGCTATGATATCACTTAAATACAACACTAATAATTTCAATGAGGGGATCAAATTTGCTGTCCCAGACATAGGTGAGAACTATAATAAAGGGAACAAGTGCAAAATGGACAGTTATTCCCAAGGTCGTAGTGTGCTAGAGAACCCATTCACTAGATCAATTTTTTCATTCCACATCCTAGTAATCAATCTAGTAGTTTTCAACATAGTTTGTTGTGACATATTAAAAGATAATACTTTAAATAACTTCAAAACTATTATTTAAATAATCACTAGGGGCAATACAATCACTATTTTACATAACTTTTAAATTTAGATAGTGGAGATAGTTCCTATATATCAAAATCTTCAAATATAAAACCAGGATAATCTTATTATAAAATTGGTCAATAACATAATCAAGGTACTTAGGGTGAATCTAGTAATACCTTGACACTTTAATAGGAACCACCAGAGCACGAAATCAAGAATTATTCTAGGGGAGTAGTGTGATAATTTTATAGAGTAGTGGATATCATGACAACCGAGGATGTAGATCCCTAAAAGTTGTGATCTCATATTCTCTTAGAAAAAAACTTATTCTTATTTTTTTGACACTGATGCACCCCATTATTTTATTTATTCTTATATGGAGAAGCAATTGGACTTACATATGGAAATTATTTCTCACAATATGACCTTTAAAACACCTATCAGTAAATGAGAGAGTATATGGATTAGATTTTGATCATTTTCCATCACTATTGAATCACTCCACTTTTGTTGGGTTTTATTTTTTTGGATATATAAATCTTCGATCATATATTGGGAATCAGTTGGACGGTATAATTTGAGTCTCATATTGACCATTATGATCGATAACTGACTTTCAAAACTCAAGATGGAGTTTTACAATTATTCAAAGAAAAATGGGTTGTGAATACATGAATTTTAAGAAATTTTATTGTATTTATTGGAACCATATCATATCAGTTATAATACATCACCGTTAGGTCTATTGATACTACTAAACATAGAGATTTTATTTGCATAGTTATTTACACCCTGATGTTTTTTCAAACAATTTCTCTGGTTTAGTGACTAAAAGGGAAGTTTAATTTTATATTGATATAAAATTAAAAATGAATCCCATTGAAATTCCATCATATAGAAAGGATAATATATAATTAGGAGAACTGACGGTCTATTATAAGGATTTGGAAAGAAAGGGAATCATAAGACCATGTACATCATAATGGGCTACTCTAGTACTTTTTGTCCAGAAGAAGATGGTACTCTTTGATATTGTGTCACATATCTTAATAAAAAGCAATTTCATATAAATAATCAATACCCTCTTCCTTAAATCAATGATATGTTTGATCAATTTAAAGGATCCATGTTGTTCCCCAAATTTACCTTCAATCAGGGTATCATTAAATCTTGGTCAATAAAGAGGATACCCCCAAGATTTCTTTTTGACGTCATTATGGATACTATTAATACATGTCATTTGGTCTCCATAATCCACTACAAGTCATTATGTAAATGAGGAATTGTGTATTTCAAAGATACCATGATTTTTTTGTTATGGTATTCATTAATGAAATCTTAGTGTATTATCACATGAATGATGACAATGAATGATATTTTGAGATTTTTCTTATTACAATGTGAGAACCCAATTTTAACATCAAAATATTTAAGTGTGATATTTGGATGTAGGAAGTTTTCTTCCTTCATCTTGAAATATAATAAAAAGGAATATTAGTCAATCCTAAGAAGATTGCATCTGTTCTATCTTGAAAACCAACTACGAATTTCATTGAGATAGAAAACTTCCATGGATTAATTGGATATTATCGATTATTTGTATTAAATTTTTCATAGCTCTCATATCCCATGAATACATTGAAAATAAAGTATTTTTTTTATTCTACTAAAGTAGATATTTCCTAAAATATTTCAAGGAACACAAGACTCATATGGACTCATCACATATCCTGATCTTTCCAGAATATGGAGAGGATTATGTCATCTTTTATGGAACTTCTGAATATGTATTGGTATATGTAATCATGAGTAAAGACTATGTCATAGCATATAGATCATTATAGTCGAAGATAAATTTCAATAACTATCTAAAACCTGATCAAGAACTAGCCACAATTGTCTATTCCTTAGAAAAATAGTGCCACTATCTATTTGGTGAAATGTTCACTATTTCCCCAAATCATAATAGCTTGAAACATATTTTTTCACAATGAGACATGAACATGAGACAAAAAAATGTACTATTATCTATAGATTATTGAATTATACTTGGTGTGCATACCAGTGAAGAAAATTATATGGATGATTCATTAAGTCATATTTCATGAAATAAAGTGGTTTTAGAGGCTCAAGAATACTGAAAACTGATGATGGTAATTACTTATATGAACTTGTAATGTACTTTTCATGATGAGTCTATGGTCAAATTTCCAATTTCCCTTATTCCTATCTTATTATAATTAGTCATCGAAGTTTAACAGATTGAACCCTATAGTCACAATGTAAGGTCAAACATCATTGGTGGGGATTCCATTGATAGTTGGGTAAAAAAATTAAAACACGTTGTTGTGATTCAGAGACTGGATTTTAGTACCCACTTATTTTCATTAGAATCTACTTTTTGATTAACATTATTTGAAATGAAAAATTAACCTAGGTACTCAATGTGTGTATAGGGAAATTAAGAACATTTCTAGTGGCCAGGTATGAAATGGAACATGATAGAGTATGTTTTGAAATTTCTCAATTGTTAGCATGTGAAGGATGAACACCAGGGATTAGACTATATGTTATAGAATTTACCATACCAATATAGAAAATACCATAGATTGTTATGGAAATTTTCATAGGCGAACTATAGACAAACAGGAAGTATGTGTCCATTGTTGTAATTATAGTCTAACTCCTGATGTCATTACACTTCATTATAATTCAGGATATGAATACAGAGGATGAGTTTTTAGAGATTAATCTATGATAATTGGTTAAATTATATAGGGTAATAGTTTCTATTGTCTCTGACTGATCCCATAGATTCAACACACTATTTTTGTAGTACTTACAATAGTATATTGACACCAATTTTACCATGATCATGACCTATCATCCCCAAACTGATGGAAAATTAGAGATCAAAATTCATAACTAGGAGTGCATGCTCAATGATGTTGTGATGGACTTCAATTGTTCTTTGGAAGACCACACGAATTTAGTAGAGTTTTAATACGACAATAGTTATCAGGACATGATAAAAATGGAAAAATATGGGGGATTGTACATGAACCCATGTAAGTATACACATAGTCGGTTAAAGGCTAGGAAAACTTCATTAGGTTGACCAAGTTAGGATCGTGATACTGATTAATGGATACATATAATCAATAAAAGAACAGAGAAAACCAATAGCTTTCAGAAATACTTTATAGATTATCATCATTGACCTATCTCTTCTGATGTTGATGATCATAATTTATTTCATACTTCACCATGGTTGTTTCATTGTTATTTTGGTATGAAATGGAATCCATCTACCTAATATTTAGTTCCCTTTTATTTTTTAGAATATATTAGAAATTTTATATACAAGTTAACGCTACCATATATTTTAGGTCTGGTTCCTATTTTTCTCCATGTGTCATAATTAAATAAGTACCAACTGAGTATTGACCTTGTTATTTGTTGGGATCATCTGATTCGGGAGCTTGATGCAATAATTTTTCATGCCCCGATCCGTATATTTGGTCAAATGCTTTTCTAGATTTTTGGACTTAACACATTCAAGGATGTAATCCCGAGAATTTGGGTTCTCCATGACTGGGAGTTTCTTGTCCCCATTTATTTCACCAAACCCTCTAGTATACCATTTTAGTGGTCATTGTGGCTTTCCTTCGGGAAACAATCAAACTAAAAAAACCAAGGATTGGGATTTTTTTATGAAAAAGTGACTTTAAATAAATTCACTCCTCCATGGTGTAAGGTGTGTGTCTATCTTAAGTAGGAATCCCAAAAACTTTTGGGGAATCCCACCATGCCATGGTATAATGATTGGCATCGGTCTTTGTTGTTTTTAAGGGATTGGTTTTTTCAAAAATCATTTAGGATGTAAATTTTATTCAGGAGGTAAATCTAGGTATAATTATTAAATTATTTTAAATGATATTTTAACTTATTTCTCTTTTAAATAACAATAATTATCCCCCTCATTGATTTTGTTCTTGATTAATGTTTTCTTTGACATAATTTTAGTTGATTTACTAGGGCACCCATCATTATTCTTCTTAGATAATGTTGTGTGACTAGATTCTAGGTAGGTTGATTCTATCACACTCAAATTTTCCTAGAATTTAAAGGCTTGTTTGTCAAAGAATAACTTGGTTGTGTTTATTTACAAAAAACAAATGATTTTACCCATTCTAATGAATTTCAAAACTATGGTTTGTGGTGTTTTCCCATAATGCATTTGATAAACGGGAAAAATTAAAAATATATATCAAAAACATTTTTGGTTGTGAAAACTTGGAAATTTCATGGGTACACAAGTTCTAGATGAAAATTTAGAAGGCCTTATTTCGGTAGACCCTATCACATGGACAATTTGGAGTGAAGTAATTTTACCACCAGGAAATGCCTTGGGTCTAGAGGGACTAGTTCCGATTAAGATTATCGAATGTTTAGTGTGACAACTTTGACATGAAATGAATTGGATATGTGAGTTTCATGGGTATGAATTCATGACATGTGATACATTCAATTTGTGAGTTTTGTCAATTCATATATATATTTACCAACTATTTTATGTTTCTCAATCCTGTTTAATATTAAATTTTATATAAATTTTTATTTTCCTTGTGGTGTGTGTGAAAAATCTTGAGGAATTACAAACAAATAAATATAATCACCCCTATATATTTATCCTAGTGTATATATATATATATATATTCATTTTTTACGATGATAATGTTATGGTTCATATTTTTACTTTACCAGTGGTGGATCGTGATATTACATTCTAGTCATTTTTGAGTTGGATCTTAAATATATCTTGCAGTGGATTCTGTTATGGTTCCATTTTAGTGTATTATTATTAAAGGTGTCCTTGGGTATTTAATTAATGTATACCTCATAGTTTCTATTTTACTATTGATACTATAATTATGTTTCCTTTTTCTTGTATCATTTAATTTATATTTGTTTTTATTATGCATCATCGTTATCTTGTTATTTTTAGTTTTTATATTGTAGGTGGTATGTTTTAATGGGAAACTCATCCCCCATAATTAGTTAAATCCCGTAGAATTTATTTCTAGACTTTGTTATCCAAGGGAGCCCACATAATGTAAGATAAACTTAGGTCATTCCCTAGCCAATGGGTTTGGTTTGGGTGTTACAATTGTTGGAGAATATCTTCAACCCCAAGGTATTCAAATTTTCTTCATTTACAATTTAAATTTTTTCAGTTTCAAATTCATGGATATTCTTAGGATTAATGACTTATATGTGTTTATTTTATAAGACCATGTGTTAATATATCAATATTGATCCATTACATTAACCTTTCACACTTTCTTCAAAAATGTTTTCATGTTTTTCATAGATATATTTAGTTTGAAGTCCAATTTAATTTGTGTACAATTTATCTTAAAATGGCGTAAGTAAATAATTCCTTAATTCTTCATATACCTCTATATTTCTCTTGTTAAGAAAAATAATGATAGAGAATCTATATTAATTTTTGGGAATCCCATAGTAGTGTAATCAATGACTTCGAGGCCAATTAAATAAGACATTGAATCATCTTATTGTTAAAGAATTACAAAATTTTACATCCAATGATGGAATGCCTATATTATTAACATAATTTTAATTCACCATCACCAGAAAAATAGGGATTAAACAAAGGGAACCTCAGATTCCTTGAAACCAGTTAAAATTCTATATTAATGAGTTATACCATTGAGAAGAGGGAGGGGGTGGCAGTTTGAATCAATAGTATTTTTTTTCAATTTCTTATTTAAAAATAAACGTCTCTAATGTATTAGTATCAAATTCAATTCAATATTAATATCATACTTATAAAGAATCAACATTAAAAAAAATACATAAATTGAATATTTAGATAAGAATACGTTATCATTTATTCATAAATACATTTTATATTTAGAGTTTTATATAATTAGGTAACAACTCTATCAAGATAAAATATCAAATCACAAAGTTGAAACATTCACTTAACATCCATTTTTCAAACAATAAAAACATTTTATGATTTAAAAAGACTTATTTTGATTACATATCTTCAAAATTTACATATTGACGTCATTCGTTTCTCTAATAATCCTTAAAACCCTTGGAAATTTTTTTTTGAAAACAGGTATGATAAATAATACTATGTATGTGACATATAAAGGGAAACAAAGAAACTAGTTAGTCTTTGAATACACAATATAATTTTATTTACCTTTTTATAATAAATTTTGAGCTTTAAATTAAAAATTTATTACCCAAAAAATTGAATTCATTGGGAAAATATTTTCCTAAGAAATATTTTTGGAAAAACAAAAAAACATAAATATTTCATTATAATCATGAAGAAACCATGATTTTCTAATGTTATAAATTCCTTTATTAAGACGTCACATAAATGTTCCTTTAGACAAAATATCAATATATTACCTTTTGAATTCATAAGATTTCAATAAAAGCCCTTATAAAGAATAGATAAATCATGTAGGTAAATTGGGATATAATTCTCATATCACTATTACAATCACTCTTACAAATTGAATAACATACTTAGTAAATTCTAATAATCTGTTAGTAGAAACCTATAATGGGTTAATTTTATCCCTTTACCTAATGAATTGGAGAGATATATTGGGCTCACCAATTATCTTGAGCTATATTAGGCTCACCCATCATTGCAAGCTATATCGGGCTAACGTTTCATCACAAAAAATTCCTAAGAACCTTGAAATAAGAATAACATATAAAATCATTCATTTTCATCATTATCTCACAAGAATAATATTTTCACCAAAAATAAAATCATTTATATATATCGAAATATCTATTCCATTTGAAACCCTTTTTTTAAAACACCTAGAACCAAGGGAAATTTTTTTCTTGGAAGAAAAAATTAAATCATTTAAATTAATAAAAATAGAAAATAAATGTCACGGTGGTGGTAAAAACATGGATTCCACCTACGTTAAAGTAGGAAATTTCAATTACATTTTTATCAAAACGTTTTGTATAAAATGAATAAAAATATTCCTTTTCAAACCCATTGAAATAAATTCAAATGAATCATAAAATTTACCTTATAATTAATATATGCATATATAAAATAATTCATACTTTTTTTGAGATTATAGGAATGTAATAATAATATTTAGAAAATATATCTTTAAAACAATTTAAATGAGGGTTTTATGGTATATTGTCCATTAACTTGAGTCGGAAATGTCACATACATACTTTATCTTCATGATTATAATAAAATTATTTTAATTTTTTTCTATCTTAAGAACCATTTACTAGTGTATTATTACATTTTATTTATCTTCTATCCATGTTATACTCAACTACTTAATTTATTAGGTATAATTTTGATGTTTTGATGATGTATGATTCATAAGGAAGAAATTACTTTAGTATGATTACTTTTTTCAAATGGATGATGATTATAACATTTAAATAATATTAATCATGTTATTATTATTATTTTATTTATTAATTATAATTTTATAAATAACTATGTATAATGTTAATGATAAATGTATTATGTTACAGTCATGAAGATGGTACACCATATGTAAGTATGAGTAATGTTTCCATTTTTCAAAGAAAATGAGGGAAATAAGTAGAGTATAATACTTCATTGAAAATTATGATTATATCCTAAATATTATATTATATATTTAAATACAATTATATATACCATCCAGGTTAGGTGGTGATGAAAAATGAGTCACATCACTTTGTAGAGGTGGCAATCCACACGCACACATGAACAACATTATAATTTTTTTAATGGATTTAATGGTAAGAATAATAATTATACATTATCTTCCTAGAATGAATATTATTTCATTAATATCATATATATACTTTAAATCCATCATTATATCCATTATTTAGAGGATGTAATAGAAAAAAAAAATACATTTGTTCGCGAGGAGGTAATCCACCATACACATGAACGATGATTTCATTTTCCATTAAATGATGATAGAGATAGATTAAATTAAATTATTAGACATAATAAAGTATTAATATTTGGGATATTTTTTTATTATACCATAATGTTTATATGTGTTTTTGAGGAGTTTTAAGAAGAAATAAAATTAAAAAAATAGGTTAAAAGTTATAATTTTTTTGATAAACTTCTTTTCTTTACACATAAATCGTTCCAATGTTGGTAATAATCAAAAAATAATACATATATAGAATATATTGGGATTTTAGGAAGGTATTTGGGTAGGGATTGGATGAATAAAGTAGAACTTGAAGTGTGTATAGGAGTAGAGATGAGAAAACCTTTTATAAGTGGGTGAGGGGACACACTTTAAAATTTTCAAAATATTAAAATATATAAATGTATTACTTAATAAAAATGGATCAAAAAGTGAAAAAATTAAAAATTTGAGATGATATTAGATCTAAATAGTTATATAAATTTAATTTAAACCATTTTAGAGTGTTGTAACCTTTATCTCTTTAGTTTAACCCCTGGTAAACGTGTTTTAACCTTAACCGTGGTAATTGTTTTTCTATTTTTACAATTCATTATGAAAAAAAGTTAGTTTAACATATTATGTATTATAAATTATTATTATTTAAAATATTTTACACATTTTATAAAATTCAATTCACACAAATTTCTGAATTTAGTTTAAAAATATACGCATAAAATGTGATGAAAAACCGATTTCTAAAAAAAATATGCTCTTAAGTATAAAATGATTTTGAACCAAAATCTGTCATAAAATTTATTCTTATTATGTTAATTATATTTTTAATAATATTAATTAATTTGTTTTACTTTGGAACTATTTCATAAAAAATGTTAAATTTTGATTTTTTGAAATGAAAGGACAATTGTCAATAAAAATATGTATTCTTAAATATTCATTCAAGAAATATAACTTTTAATAATATTATAAAAAATTAATCATGGAATAATTTTTAAAATATGATATTAAAAATGATATCATTTTTTTAAAAATTAATATTCTTAAATTTATAAATTATATTTTTAAATAAAGCATTATAGTGCATGAAAAACCAATCTGGTTAGAAATAAATCTTTTTTCCTTTTGAGAAGAAAATAAATTAATATTATTATAAAAAAATAAATAAATATATAACTAATGAATATTAATTAAAATTAAAAATAATTCATTTGAACGTTTTCAGGGTTATCACATTCTCCCACCCTTTTAGACATTTTTTCCTCACAATTATATTTACTTTTTAAATAAATAAGGATACCATTACCTCATTACATTTTGTGATTCCCAGGTTTCAACTTCCATCAGGTTGTTTTTACACAAAATAATAACCTATAAAATCACTTTATTCAACAACACTTGATCTATACAGTCAAGAATATATACAATATATTCTTTATAAGAATGGTTTTCATTAAAATTAACTAATTAAGGGATCACTATATGAGATGCATTCAACACATATTTTTCAAACAATGAAACATGAAATACATAATGTACCTAAGATAAAATCAGAGGTATGGTCACACTATATGTAAACAATATAATCTTATCAATAATTTCAAATGGTATAATGAACCATGGAATTAATTTCCCTTTTTACCAATTCACATATGACTTTTATATGGAGATTGTTAATGAAAAATATGACTTCTTAGCTTAATTGAAAGCTCTTTCATCTGATTATTTTCATAATTTTTCTTTGTACACTGAGCATTCCTCAAATGTTTCTGAATCATATCCCCCATATCAACCATTTATTATAAAAATGTTATTACAAAAAATCATCTTTCCCTAAATTTATCCCAACAAGTTGGATTCTGACACCATTTTCTATATAATTCCACAAAATGTGCTATCTATATACTGGAATGAAAATAGTTTTAATATGACTACTCAACCAAAGCCACATGTTGGACCCAAATTCCATAATAATCCCATGAATTAGCTCTAGGCATGTTAGGACCTAATATTAAACATTGATTTTTATTATGTCTATAGATATTAATTCACTATCTTCCATTCCCAATGAAATTTTAGTTTTAGAGTTATAGAGAATGAGGTTAGAACCCATAAATTAAAAAGTGGACACTTCTACATAGTATCAATTTTTTTAACAATATAAAACTTTTAAAGTAAATTATTTTCCGGAAAATTCATTACATCTTTCAACTTAACTTCTTCTTTACCTTACCCATCCTTAAACCCTATGAGAAAAATTTTAAAACATGGGATGCACATAAAAACCTCAACATGGGACATAAAAAGAAAGAAATATGTTTGTTGAGTGAACAATATGATAACCCATAAAATACAATCCTTTATCAAAAAATTATCTAAGACTATGAAATAAATCATTTCCACTAGAAAAACAGACACATTTTTCTTTTACTAAAATTTAAAAGCTCATATAAAACCCAGATAAGAGATGTTGGAAACATGATAAGCATTTTTATATTCATCTTTAATATGGAGTAATCATTATAGTTTCACATTGAATAAACATAATGATTATAATTGTAATTACTACCAATGTATATTATTATAATCTCTTAAGAGAAACCTAATTGGTTAACACTATCCCATATTTTGGATAAACATAATATCATATTCCCATATTTTTTTAGGAGAAATAAAATTAGTCATCCCCATCACATTTCACAATGTATTAAAGAGATATAATAGGCTCAAATTCCATTTTTTTATAATAAAACTACATAACCTCATAAATTATACAAAATAACCAAAACAGATTACATAAACTCTTGAATTATAAAATGTTTCTTACACCCATAAGAAAACATTTTCAGATACTGATATATTAATTTTCTTTTTAAACCCATTTTTCATAATTAAAATTAATAGAACAATGGTAAATATGATTTTTCTTTTAATAAAACATGAAAGAATATAAAGGAATAAAAACATAAAATAATAGTTATGATGGTGGGAAATTTTATTGTCTCTTTATTCATTAAAATGAAACATTCCTTTTGTATTAATTAAATAAACTAAAAACATTTCATAAAAATACAATTTTTTTTAATGAAATACAAAAGTGACATAAAATGAACTTTTTAATTATTTTATTTCTATATTGTTACATCAATGTTTTTTAACATATGGATATGGAATAAAAATTTATTCTGATGGGAATATTTAAAAGAATATTATTAAAAAAGAAGTACCTTACCCTATGTCCAAGTCATCGCATATGTTATTAATCATATTGAATTATAAGATAAGATTAATTATTTAGTTTATTGACTAAATTTTTAAAGAAAATTATTCTTTTAATTTATCTAATTACTATATTAAAAAAATTCCTAATCATTTGATTCCACATTGGATGTATTTATGATATTTGGTTTATAAGTCCAAAATAACTTTGGTAAGTTGGCTATGGTTAAAAAGATCAACATTATATCATTTATAGAATAATAATAATAATGCAATAGTTATCATTTTTATACATGAATTGTACTTTTAAAACCAATCATGAATGTTGTATATAAAAAATTAACTATGTTACTATAATTGAGATAGTAAACCGTACATACACATGGGTAATGTTTCCATTTCTCAACGATAACTATGGAAAGAAGATAAGTTTACTTTCATCTTTATATAATGCTAATAATATAATAAACATCATATTATTTATTTAATTTTACACAAACAAACAAATATATATATATATATATATATGTCATCCATTTGATGTGATGATGAAAATTGAATCACATCGCTTTATGGAGGCGGTAGTACACACATATGTACTAACGATGTTATCATTTTCTATTTTAAGGAATTTAATTTTATATTATCTTTATAGAATTAGAAATATGTCATGAATATCAGATATAAAACATATATCCATCATTATAACTATCAATAAGGGACAGTGATGGAAGATGAATTACATCGATTTGTGAGGCGGTATTCCACCGTACACTAGAATGTTGAATTCATTTCCCATTCAATGGAGGATAGTGATGAATATATGTTATTACATTAAAATAATTATACATCATTAAATATAGGATATTGGTGTTATTGTTTTATCACGATTGAATAATATCTTAATGAATTGGAAGAATAAATAAAACTAAAACAGGCTGTTAAAAACTATACCTCTTCTTTGAAAAGTATCCATTTTTAATACCTTAAGACCACAATGTTGGGTATTATGAAATAATGCCTCTAAAATGTTTTGAGGGATTATATAATGGTATTTGGGAGGGTATCTTCTAAACCAAATATATTTGAATTGTGAATTAATGATAAGAAGTGGGCCCTTTTATAAGAGAGGGGTGGGCCACTATTCAAATTTATCCAAATATAAATTTAATATTAATATATTTTAAGTATAAATGATTAAAAACTCTTAATATTATAATAAAATATTATTATGTGTCTAAATCCTCTCTTACGATAATTATTGGACCTGTTTAGAGCATATTTGTACCCTTATTTATTTTATTTTAACCCTCCCTTAACCCTTTTGACAATTATAGCAGTATTACTATTTTATAACCATTAAGGGTTAATAATGTTCCAAAAAATTTAAAAAAGAACCATAAATGGTACATGGAGGATGAAATTAGACATATACCATATTTTTGGTAAAATGTAATATTTTTATGAATTTTATATCATTTAAAAAAAATAATATTTCTTATAAAATGTCATTAATGTCAATTTTAGAACCATTCATTTACATTGACTTTAATAACATCAATACTACAATGGTATTTGAATAAAATGAATGAAAACCATTATAATTTGTAAATTTAATATATTAAATTAATTATTCACATTATGTTTTCAAATTATGAAACATTTAATATTTTTGATATCATTTATTCAATTTCTCCATTAATTGAATAAATAGCATGCCAGGGTTCGATAAGAATACAACGTAATATTTTTCTACTAAACATTAAAAATAAATTAACATGATTAATTTAAATTATTTATACTTCAAATGATTATTTTTAACTGAACATAAACTATAGTTATCCCCATATTAAAAGTATTATAGTTATTAAAGATAGGAGCGTGATATTTTTGACATTTCTTTAAATATAATAATAATGGTTATAATCACTTAAATGGCCAAAAGATGACATATATTAAAAAATTGGATGATTATTGACGATATATACTTATAAAATTAATTAAAATGTTAGGGTCATTTTATAGTGGTTATAATTTGATTTTTAACATGAATTACCTGATTTACCCTTTATTATGGTAACAAAGATTACTAAAGTTATTATTCATATTGACAAAAACTATAATGAGAATATTTAAAAACTATAGAACAATTTATTAAAATTATTTAATCAATTTTTTAAAATTAAAAATTGATAAGTGTAAGAATTTAATTTAAAATTAAACAAACAAAATGCAACAAAATAAAGTTCTTCATTAAAATGTTCTTTTTAAGTATTAATTTTTTTTTATAAAAAATTAAAGTATAAAAAACATTTTGAAAAACACAATCGTATTGTTTTAAATCAAATGGAATTGATAATATTTTAAAATTATGCTAAAATACATTTTTTATGAATAATTTTAAGGAACATATAGTTTTTAATAAAAATCACTATTTTTCAATAATCCTTTAAAAATCAAACTTTTTAGAAAATTATGAAAAATGAATCTAAAGATAATTTTGTAATGATGAAATAAATAATAAACCTATTTTCTAAAAATTAAAAGATCATTATTTTGAAAATTAATATTATAAATAAAACCATATAATACATAAAAATCTAAATTGGTTAGAAATAAAGATTTTTTATTTTGACTCAAAAACTGTCAAATATTTTATAATTACCTAATGAATATATGAAAATGTTTTATATAAAAATTTCATGGGAAATTAAAAATAGTATCCTTTAAATTTTGAATTGTTCTATTTGAGGGTCCATTAGATTGAGTATGATTATCTATTCTGATTTTTAATTCAGTACCCACTGAATTCTGAAATCCTTTCTAGAAATTAGCGTGGAATATAAAATCCAGATAAAATATAATGTAAAGAGATAATCTCTGCAATATAATTATATATTTAAAAAAAGATGATAAATTAAATCTAAAATAATATTATCTCTAATAGGAAGGAAATGATAAGATTTAATAAATCTATCAATGATTACCCAAATCTCACTATTACGTCAAGATGTACTTGGTAATCCCACTATGAGATTCATGGATATATTCTCTAATATACATTTGATGCAATGGAAAAGGATGAAGCATCTAATTAGTAATTATCATTCACCCATTACCTATTATCAAGTCAACTATTTCATAGTAATATCAATAATACATTTCTCCATTATTTCCCACCATAAATGTCCATGAAGGTCTAAATACACTTTTGTGCATTCCAGATGAATAAAAAATGGGGATATATGAGCCTCACTCTGTAGTTCCTTCAGCGTGGGGTCAAAAAAATAACCCACAACCATTTTATTTATATCAAAACACATTCATTTTCAATTTAAAAATTTAGAAAGTTACACTTTTTTGTTGATTATACCTTTTCCTATAAAATGTGATCCAATTTACGAGCTTGGTTAATTCTGTGTAGAAATGAAAATTGTACCGACACATGAAAGAAAACACACGGAGTTAAAAAATAAAAAATTGATAATCCAACATTCATCAAATAAATAACCAAAGGATCATGTTACAATCAAAAAATGGTTATTATATCCTTATCTTTCTCACTCAAATAATCCACTACTCTGTTTTATTTACATGGATTATAATAAATTGTGGAGTAAAAATCCATTATCAATTCCAGCCATCTCCTCTATTTATAATTCAAATATTTATTTTAAATATAAATTTATTTATTTTATGATAAAATATATTTCAAACATTACACTATATAAATTATGTCACCATATTTTTAAAGAAAACGCTAAAACTACATTTCATGGTCATGTAAAGGATATTATTTATTATATGTTTTAAATGAATTGAATCATAAGCTATTACTTAATAATTTTTTTAAAAATAAAACCCTATCTCATCAACAAATTATTGTCGTAGATATGAATTTCACTATTTTAGGATGGGTGGGAAAAACTGAAGAATCCAATTATATTCTTTTTAATTCCTCAAAAAAGTTTTCACATTAATTTTTCCAGATGAACAATACTCCTTTTCCTATCAACTTGGTTTGTGACCTAGATAACCACATTAATTTTTGAGAAAACCATTTGTAATAGCCAACCAATCTAAGAATAAAATTAATATTTACTACATTTGTTTTTCCGGGACACTATCCAACCACTTTATCTTTGACCCAATTAATAGTTATTCCATATTTATGTATAATATGTGAAAGGGATAAAATTATCTATAACAAAAATTCACATTTTTAAAATTTTCCATAAAACTAATTTTCTTTCCAGGAATTTATAAAAATCCATTGAGGTTTTTCATTATCTTAATAAATTTTTGAATAAATAAAATATCATCAATAAACACAATAAAATTTATCTTAAGAATGAGGTTAATCACCTAGATATATATTCTCTCAAACAGGAGGTTGATCACATAGAACAAATTCTTGGGGGTTCATGGAATTATTCAGTTTTTGAAGAGCTCTCCCTAAAGAGGAAAAAATTGAATAACTAATCCTGAAATAGGAAAGGATGTCCCTGGAAAGATCAAGAGTCACATGGCTTCATGAAGGTGATAAGAACTCAACATATTTTCATGCATCCATCAATGAAAAAAAGGAACTCAATGAAATAAAAACATTATGCTTGAGGATAAAACCTACCCAGATGGAAGAGATGATATTAGAAGCATGGAATTCAAATTATTCAACAACCATCTTGTAGGTCCCAATACAAACACGCTGAATGAATATTTAGGTGGTAATGCAGAGATTTTTGAGTTGATCCCCAAATTAATCTGTAACCATGAAAACACCATGCTAGAGGATATTTCCGGTGAGAAAGAAGTGGATACAACCATGTTTAAACTCATCCAAGAGAGTGGCCCATGACCCAGTATTTTCCAAGGTTAGTTCTACAAAGGATCGTATAATGTGTTTAAATCTGAGGTCACCACAACCACATATGACTTCTTTCGTGGTGGGAAGATTCCTCTGGTTTCCAGCGTATGACCCTTTTTCTCCTTCCAAAGATCAAAGACCCATCTTCCATCCTCTATTATAGACCAATTAGTATGTGTAACTTCCCTTATATTATTTTTTCTTGCATTATCAACTTGAATATTTCTATGCACATCCCACATTTGATTTCCTTATAACACCATGGCTTTGTGAAGGGGTTCTCAATTCAAGGGAAATCTCCATGTAGCAAGAAATGATTAAAGACATTAATTCCATGTCACATGTATTGAAAATAGAAATAAATATGGACATAAATAAGGAATATGATATAATGGAATGGGTTTTCATCAATAGGGTTCTCTTAGAAATGGGTACCACTTCATGGAAAATAGACACAATATTTCACTGTTTCAGCTCCTCTTGTTGGCTGTGTCATTCATGGGAAGGAGATATGAGCTCTTTAGCGAGAGACACAGACTCAGGAAGGGGACCTGATATCCCCAAGTCTTTTTATCCTCATGCAATAAACCTTTATCATTATTATAAATATGGACCTATATAAAGGGAGAATCATCCCTTACAAATGAAAAAAGGATCATCCCCTATGTATCCCATTTGAGGTTTGCAGATGACACTATCATTTTCACAAATACATGAAGAAGATCTGTTTGTGGTATCTCTATCATATGAGATGAATATTTACACTGGAGTGGAAAATTCATTAATAATCCCAAAATTAATCTCTATATCTCTAGAAGATGTGACACAAGTCATATCACTTCTCTACATAGAACGCTGGACAAGTAGAGAGGCAACTTCTTGACGGACTACCTTGGATCCTTGATCTCATCAATTAGGGTCTGAAGGCGTGAATTTGATCGCATCATGACTAAAATAATAAGCTGCATGATTAATTAGAAGAATCACTTCTTCTCCTTCAGAGTTTGTATCACCATCATCAATAAATTCCTCTTTTCTATCATAGATCATGCTCTCTCGGCTGTCAAAGTTCCAAAGGGGGCCATAAAAACATTGATATGATTTTCGCTAGATTTATCAGGGATGCACAATAAGAAGGGAAACATCATTGAACTCATGGGGAAGGATAAAGAGGCCCATTAAGGAAGGTGGAGTTTGCGTGGTGATCATAGAGGATACCATCCACAGCATGCACACTAAAATTGTGTGGGAAATAGTGGAAGAACGAACCCTATGGGGTAAAACCATGTCCCCTACATGTGGTAGGAGCACACACGATTACAGTGGCCACACATCCACCTTCTGGTCTATGATAAACCCCCTCATTCTGATCCCCTGGAATCACTCATGCTATATTATTGGGAAATGCAACATAGTATTTTGGCATCATAACTCGGAAGGAACGACGATTAGTTTCCCCGTTTGTCTAGCTCCTCAGATATTTTTTAAGGAGGCCATATTTCACCCATGGTTTATCTAATAAATTCTCTAAAAGTAACAATAAGAGTTGTTAGAACTTATTATATGCAACATTGAACAAGAAAAATGTGTGTTCCCATAGTCTAATTCATCCTCTTTCACAACAAATTATGTACAGATAATATCTATGTCGTAGGAACATGCAAACTTCTAGAATGTCTGGCTATGGTGTAGAAAAAATCCATTCAAGTTCAAATTTTTGGATTGGAGGATAAGGAACAAGGTGATTCCTATGTATGACAATGTGAGAGAAATGGGCATCAATATCACCTCAAAAATCCAATGCAATTACTATCACTGAGAGGAAAATGAAAACCATCTAATCATTGAGGGAGAATGGGACACAAAAGTGTGGAGGTCCTTGGGTGAGTTCACCAGCCCTTTCTCCTAGAATCCTCTTGGGGCTTCGTTCTTGGAAGGATGGTTTCATGGAACAAACATTATGATAATTAAAAATTTCTAGAGCTACTATTCTAAATATTGGATGCTAGTTCTTATGGAAAGCCCAAAATAAATCAAGATTTGAGGGGATTAAATCCTTGGGCCAATCTATTAATTCTCACACTAAATCTCTCCTTATTTATATTGAATGTGTCTTTCGTAAATGGAATGAGGCTCCCTACCTCAGAATTCTTCAAGTGAGTGCTTCAATGGGGCATCCTTCATACACTATTCCTCTGGGCCAATGGGTACACTGGAAACATCTAGCCACAAGTTTCAAACATAATACAGAGAGATAATGTCCTTTGGTGATCGTACTGGGTAGATGTGTTTTCAGAGACTATTGAGGGTGCATCATCCTCATGCTTACATCCTTTTTTGGGCATGATAACTCAATCCATGTGGGGCCGAATGTGATGTACACTCCTTTGAACCTTTGATACCAGAAGAAATTGTTATCACTCAGGTGGAAATGTACTCCATGATCTAGCATGACTCCATTCATGTAAAAGTATCTATCTCCTACTCCATTTCCTATGTCATTAGGAAATGAAAATAATTAATATTTTGTTATAATTTAAAATTTACTTTTTATTTTAGTGAATTGAAAAAATATTAAAAATCAATTATTGCGGTTATAGTTGTAATGGGTTCACTAGGGGGTTAAACTAAAAAAAGGGTTACAAAAACAAAAATCTTATATAAATACTATTTTATGGCTATATTCTGATATCATATCATCAGATATTTTAGAAATATCAATTTTAGGGACTTGTTTTAAAGGTAACGTGAGAGTATGACGTTTTGATTTCAAAAATTCTAAGTGTGTCCTCTCCCCAAATTATAGAATGGAACCCCCAATAATCTCTTATATACACTTCAAAAAAATTATGGTTGAGCCAATAACATCCCAAATAACTTCCTTAATTCCCTACCCTTTTCATAGAGGCCTTGTTTTGATCAAAAATCAAATCAAGAAAGGCTTTTAGTATAATCCTAAAGAGATGGCTCGAAGAAGAGGTATCATTCTTAACCAATATTATTTGTTTTATTTATGCTTCATCTTCATTCAAATATTTATAAATCATTCTGATATAATGAAATCAATATCTACCAAATAATAATATTTCAATATGTTAATTTCACAAATTAAATCCATGAAAACATCCATCAAATGAGAAAAAAACAATTGTTCATGTCTACGGATGATTATCGCCTCATACTACAAGAAATGTAATAAATTTGAATAGTTTTTTATCAGCGGTTCCTTAAACCACTCATATATTTAACAATATTTAAATGTTTACTAACACCCCCAACCCAAAAAATTCACCCATTAGAAACCTCACAGACTCTATCACAATTGTTTGTTACCAGTTCGAGACTCTCATCCCCTACCCCACAAAACCACTAGACACTAGTACTAAGCTACTAAACCTACCTCAAACTACCCCTCTACAATTCACAATGATGGATTCCTCTTGGATATCTCTTTAATGGTTCTCAACAACAGTCTTCCATTTAGTATACCACTCGATGGAACTTGATTCCTGCCCGAATTCCCTTTCGGCGTCGACACTGTATCCCACACCTTGGTTCCCTATATACCTCTACACCACCAGATCCTTTCCATGATTTTGGGGGAGATTTATAAAAAAACATTCACTCTAATCATAGTTAGTTTAGTTTTTTACTCTATTTTAGTGAATAATTGGATAATAGAGAATGGTTTAGTAATTTACATATTTGAATTCTCCTTCCATGTATTTAGTTTAGTAGAATTTTGAATTATTTGGTTAGAAACTATGTATCTAACTTCTAGAAATATATTTATTTTTTATTAGTCATATAATATTTAAATATAAATTTATAAATAAAATTTGATTTTAGTGAATAAATTATGTGTCTTATAAGGTTTATCCAAATTTTAAAAATTGCAACTGGCTTTCCTTTGGAAATTAAGTTTATTTTTTATATATAGTAATATATTTTTATTTTAAATTTGATAGTTTAATAAATCATGTACATATGGAAAGTTTTATTTTTTATATGTATGTAGTGCTTGGATAGGTTTAGTGTCAATACCCTCTCTTCGTAACAGGGTTATCATTCTACCTCTCTCACATAAAGTAGAATTCATCACATAAAATGCATTATTTTTTGATACAAATTCATATTATCCTAATACTGTTTCATACAAAGGATTGAATTCTATTGATCATGTCGATGAATCAGATAGGACACCTATGATGGATCATTAGGTTAATCCAGCCAATTTTCAGTTTCCATCAAGAGGTTATTGGCTGGTCACAATCTTTGGTACGTAATTCAATGTTACTATTATTTTCTCAAAAATTGATAATTATAGATTATTTTATAATTTAAATAGATAAAAATAATAATAAAGCAGAGAAAAAAATAAATATTCTTGATGTTTCTAACTTTACTGACATAATTTTAGTTTTCCACTTTGATGAATTTTCAGTACCCACTTTGGATATAGTAAACATTTTAGAATATTTTTAGGATATTAACCATGGGAATAAAATTTCTCCCTATTGATTAATTATATTAGCAAAACATTTAATTATCTTGTAAAAGTGAGTTGTTTGATTACCGAATAAAGGTACTATCATTATTATATATTAATATATGATTAAATTTAATATTGATATTTAATGTGGAATTGAGTTAATTTATTTTTATGTATTTATTTATTGATAATGTTCCATTTTGACATGCCTAATGTCATTTAAAATTTTTAGAATTTAAATAATTTATTTAAAAATTGAAACATATCAAGTGGTGATTATATCACGAATAAAATGGAACATATCTGTCGGTGTCACATATGTGTGAGAAAGTCCCCAAAGGTGTGCTTAGGTACCAATGGAAAAAATTCATTAAAAATAATCACATTGAATCTCATAAAGCCTTTTATTACATACAAATAAATTAATAAAATTTTTTAATCACATTTTATATTTTATTGATAAATAAGTTCTTTATATAATTTTTATGAGAAATTTTTTCAATAAAGAAAATAAAATTATTCCCAAAAATTCTATATCAATGAGTTTTATGAGTAATGACATGAAAGGGTGTCATTCAATTTATTTAAATAGTTATCTATAACACTTAATGTAATTTAATTATTTAAATATTTTTTATTTAATTGTTTTTAAATAAGTGAATGTGGAAAGTAATTTTTTGGTAGGAAAAAATGGTGGTCTTATTAACAAGTAAAATAAATGATAGTTATGTCGATAACCTAGTAGAAAACACAAGGGTAAATAATTTTAATTATTATTTGGTGTTAATAAATTACCTTATGATATAATATTATTCAATTTATAGTGTAAACTCAAATAATCATGGGAAACCCACCCTAAATTGTCAGTTTATGTATCCTTGGAGGATTCTATGGGTCAAGTTCTTAGAAAATTCAATTTTTGTCATGTATGGGGATTTGGTTGTGGTGAATTTGGGGTACAATTTTCTTTTTATAATAATTCTTATTAATTAATTTATAAATCTTACCTAACCTTTAAAACTTGTTAGAGTTATGATCCACTCAAATATAACTCTCAAAATCACTTTTCGTATACAAAAAATATAAATAGGATGATGTATATGATATTTAAGATGTTCGTTACAAAGAACTACTCTATCTATGTTGGATATTCCCACAAAAATGGTTTCCTTTGATAACATCTTTTTGATATAGAAAGAAACAAGCAGCTAACATTTTTACAACCTAGTAATCAACTTTTGTTATACAGTTAGTTATAACCCCAACTATTATTTTCATACCAAATTCCCCATAGCTAGTTACAAATCCTATAAAATAATTCATTTCATTAAATAGTTATACACCAAACTACAAGATTTATTTTCTTTTTATTTTCTGATCCACTATAGAATGTTCTTCACTAACTATACAAGTATGTTGAATCAACTTCAGATGTGTACAATTATTCAAAGAACATGAACAATTTTCTTAAGAACTTTTGGTTTTTAAAACACCTTCCAGATCTTTAGAAAAAATGAATATGCTCAAACTCAATCATTCTAGAATTTATAGTGGGAAAACACACTTAACAAAAGTTAGTCCGATCTTCCTTAGTCTATTAAGCTTTATCAGATTTCCTTTGTCTGGTTCTACCTTGTCTCTTCCTGTTTCCACCATGTAGAAACTCTATTTTAAACTCACAACTTTTCCATCATATAAAACTTAGTCTAATGGGTATTACTCAGATTGCCTCACTTTGATAGGGCTTGATCCGATGGATCTAACTCTAATATAACTTATTCCAGTGGATCTTACTCCGGTGGAACTCACTCTGATGGGGGTATGATCTAAATGGATATCAATTTGATGGATCTTCCCCAGATTCAACCTATCTTAGTTGGAACAACTCATCTTATCACAAAAACACTAGAGAACCATATTTCCGTGAATGTGAATAGTGTTAATGTTTGAAGGTACTGTGCAATCTATTGATTGGAATCCTAGAATAGAAAATGTGGGAAACCCAATTATTATTTGCATTCATCAAAATTTATAACTCCCAAATTTTATATTCATTTATGTATTCTTATTTTACTATTTCAACTAATATCAATAATTATGGGCCCTTCTCAAATATTCATGAATCTTCTCAAAAAATCTCACTTCATATAATTTACAAAAAATTCTCCAATACGATAATTTGAGTTTGATCATTTGTTTTTTGTGACTCTAATTGATCTTTCTACTTCAATTTTAAAATGAGGAAATTTCTTTTAAAAAACTTGTTTTATGGAAATTCTCATGAATATATAGTACAATGGATTAGTATTAATTAATTTCTCAACTTAAAACTCTTCATTATTTTCTATTTATGTAACAATAGGACAAATATATTTCTCAGTCAGAAATATGGAAGTCCAAATCAACATAGTCAATCTAGTTCTATTGAAAAAATTGTAAAACAACTTCAACCATTGAAAACAATAATTTCCTTCTCTAATGCTCTGGGAAAATTTTAAATTGATAAATACATTACATTAATTACATAATTACAACTTATAAATATGTTATAATCCTTCCACCAATTGAGAAACTTCAAATTGTATTACATTTGAAAATACTTTATCAACACAATAACACTTTTTCAACTATTTCATCGTTCTAATTAAACAAGTTTGATTTCAAACTAGATCTCCCCTTTGTTTTTTTAGTTATTATACATCTGATGACCTATTAGTGTATCCTAATCATATGGTTGATTGGTGTCAACAAAAATTCTTCTGAATTGGTTCCAGGAACTGTTCACTTAGACAATTGACCCTACTGGTCAATCTGATATAAGTTGGAAGGTTTGATGTTCTATTTTGCATGAAAAACTAATGCCGATGTATTATTAGTGTGTCTTTATACCATAATTCTGATATACACCATTATTAATTTCTTAATCATCTTTCTCTTAATAATAGAAACTGAATCAGGTTTATTGGTTTCAGCACCTATTTGATGTACTAATTTTGGAAAATCCTTTTTATAACTTTTTCATATATCATGATGTTTTTTGGATGTTCTATAAAATAAAAACAAATCACAAAATCATCATCAAAATTAAGGTTGGAAGGTTCATTATATGACTTCCAAAATTCCAACATAATCCCAGTCTGATGGACTAAATCTCATTTCTCATATTGATTTCTCACTCTAATGGATGGACTTGATCCGATGGATCCGACCGTCATATTGTCTAATTTTCAATTTTATATCAAATTTTGTTTTCATAAACTTATCTAGAAAACCCATTTTTTACTTACCACATTCACAACTTCAACATTTTGATCTATTGAAAATAAATACAATCGAAACCCATCATGGGCCTAACAATCACTCCGTTGTGTTTTTTAGTACCCATTTTAGGAAAACAAACAATTTCACAAGAAACATTTATACTCATAAATTTCTTTATCCCCTACTTATCTTATCCCCTATATTTATTTCCCCACTTATTGACAACAAAAATAGAATGCACCATTCAGGATTTTTTAATTGTATCACATGAGTTTATTAAAAATAAAACTTTAATAAAAAAACACTAAGTCTACATGGGTGTGACCAGTGTAGAAAAAAAGGATTGTTGCCAAGGTGATCAGTGTTTTCCATAATACAACTCTCCATGTAATAATTTTTTATCCTCCTTTCAACATTCTCATATCTACGGTGGAATCTGAGAAGATTGTTTTAGATTAAAATAAACTACACCCATCTCACCAAACATATCAGAATGTTCAATTTTACCAACCCAACATTCAAAAAATCATACTTCATAACCTTTTTAATCTCTTTTGTATGAAGAATAAGTGACTCATAAATCATCTTCATAACATAAAACCCTTCAATTCCCTACAAGTAAGTACAAATAGTAAAATATTTTGTGAATAAAGAGGAACCTCAGTCGTTTCTTAGAAGCAATGATCAAACTCTGAGTCTTCTCTAAATAATGAATTTTTCTTCTATTTCTTTTATTTTTCAATAAATGTATGTTATTTCTTTATATTAACCCATATATAATTTCATGACCACTTTCTTCTCATTTATAGATTCTCTAGATAAGGCTGCCAAATTCTCTTCATATTTTGTAATATCTTTGTTAAAATTAATTTTTAAAATATTCTTCAAACATTCATTTTGATCCGAAAGGATAGTGATAAAACTTTTAGTAATATTCCCATCTTACTCAAATATCTTTCAGAATTTTTGTACATTAAAAACACAATCAATCGATGTCTTTTTATCAAATTTGTTCTCATCTTTAGAATACTTTTTTTTCACCTTTGTTTAAGATTTTTTTATGATTTTTCTTACTTACTAGATATGGATACTTGATATGGAAAAATAACTTATCATTAATGACTTCCTTTTTCATCCTTAATACTTTTATCAACTTTATTAAAGTAATCAATTCTATTTTGTTTTTCATTTTCCTTTATCTAGGCTTTAAAATTATTCACCTTTTTAAATTTCTATTTTAGTAACAATATTTTTTATGGAATACCTGATTTTATTTTCTGATTATAACTGCCCCTTGATTTATACAGGTTTCCAGGTAGAGGCATTTTGTACCAAAATGAATATGCTATGTGTCTGAAAATTCACCAACACAAGTAGTGACCAATGAATATTGGTCATTAGGAGTGATAGTAAAATTTCTCAGATCTTTGTTATTGCTGTTTCTTCATAAATCCTAGACCACATTGCTCAGATAAATACTTTACTAAATAATTCTTATCATTCTTCATGAAACATTTTTCTCACAAATATTCTGCTATAGTCCCTTACATTCACCATATTTATAAGTTTCAAAATTAATATAAGCTAGATTGGTGAAATTGTCTTTAATATTTCATATATCAGTTTATGTTATAAGAAATGTTGATTGTATTTTTAATAACTCCACTTATTTCTCAACCAAACTAGTTTTCACAACATCTCTTATCTTTTTATATTTATCTATACTCATATTTTTCTTCTTACATTTTTCAATAAGTATAGAGTCTTCCATGTTGAGGTTCTCATTTCCAACTGATTTTATTTATGACATTTTAAGTTCCTTCAATATCACCAATATTTATTTTTTGAGATATAATAAAACATATATTGTTATCCCGATTCATGATCTAATGACCATTATCAAAAGATAGGTCTTTAACATCTCTATTCAACTCCCTTATTTCTTTATTGAGTTGAGTTTTCTATACAATTTCTCTTTCCAAATTCCCTTTTAGAATCCACTCATGTTATATTCTCTCTTTATAATCATCACCCCTACCTGATCAATCACTTCTATTTATAACTTGAGAAATTATGTTGACTTGATGATAAGATTCCTCACTTGATGAGGAATCATCCTTCTTTATTCTCCTCAGACAACTCTTATTCTTATTTCATAAGGAAATCTTACCTAATGTTTCTTTCACTTTTTATTCTGAGGCATATAATTATATTCTCAAAACTCATACTATTATATTTTCTTTCGTGGATAATTTTTTTAAAAAATTTTATTTCCCTTCACACTTCCCATATTTGATAGAATTTTTATGTTTTACATTCCAGTTTCCATTTTTTTATTTTTTAGATAAGGGTGAAATGTTTTTTTGGAATCTTCTGATTCTTCATCAACCTATAAAATATTTTATTATTCTTAAACTTTTTTTATCTTAGTGTTACCCTTTTAAAAACTATTTTAAAGATAATTCATTCTCATAATTTTTCTTGAAAATAATTGTTCCATTCATCACATATACCATAATAATATTATGACATTCATCATGGGAAAAATCTTTAGAAAATTAAAAAGATTAACCGTTGGTATCAGATATATCTCAATATCTTCTCAAATGTTTCTTAATAAGCATAGAGTCTTCCAGCTTCTCAGCAAAAATTCTAATGTTACTCGAAAGCACATTTAATCTTGTAAATTAATAATCAATTCTTTTTTCATCATCTATTTTAATATCATAAAATATACTTCTCTATATCTATAACTTGGATTATTTATCTTTAGAATTACATTCTTAGGTACTTCTCGACTTATTCCATGTTTTTTAACTGTTGGAAACTACATAATATTTTCATTAACATTATTGGCAAGAGGCATCAACATGAAATAATGAGATTTCCCATAAAATTATAAACTTATCTTATTAGATGCTTTTGTTGGAATCCTCACGTGTTAATCATGTTTTAATGATAAAAAATCATATACATTCTATAAAGCTTGTCAATCCTATTTAACCTATCAAAAATCATCTGTACAGATGATCAGTTTCATTATGCCATAACTAATTATGGTAAAATATATTTTTTAGAATAATGTTATATTATGAATGATTATGTTTAATTTATTCTATGAATATCACTATTTATGTATTTATACAAAGATTTGGCTACGTCTGGGAAACCGAGAGTCTACCACCGGTTGTGTTTTTCTGGAAGAGGACCCAGACACCGTAACCATCCAGATATCATAACCATCCAGAAACCCTGACCATCCAGACACTATAACCATCCAGACAGTGTGACCATCCACATACCGTGACCATCCAGACACCATCACCATCATGAAACCAAGACCATCTAGACACCGTGACCATCCTGACACTGTCACCATCGAGACACCTTAACCATACAGACACTGTGACCATCTAGACACCATGACCAGACACCATGATCCTAACACTGCATCTCTAATACCAGTTCCAGATCTTCTCTCAAAGGCATAGAAGGGGACACCATTTCAAGGAGACAACGTTTCATAAAGACACCATCTACAGATAGACTATGAAACCATTTCTTAATCTATTTTTTTGTTTTTCAATTTAATTTCTAATAGTCGTATTTGATGATTTTAAATGCACTGACATAATTAATGTTTGTTTGTAGACATATCACCTGATAATACTAGGTAAAAGGTGTAGAATACATGCATTCTATCATCCCCAACAGATGCATTCCATGAATAAGAAGAACAATGTGGCTAGAAGAAAAAAAGGTGATCATGGTGACTGTGGAGAAAATAGTGAAACAGAAACACAAATGTGTGAGCGATAACAAAGAAGCACGAGCTTTCATGAAACCCGACATTGATTAAGAACACAAGAATCATACTCAAATCCCTGAGTCAAGAACATTTCCACTTTATCAACTCCACGAAGAATATGATCCAGATCTAGCTAACTTACAATTCTCTTTTTTCTATAGGAGGAATCAATTTCTACATATGATTCATCCCAGAAGTTCAGAGCTACATAGAATAACTCTCAGGGCACTTCTAACCTTATCTCATAATCTCTGCTCTATTGTGTATTATTTTTATCTTTCGAGCAGTGTGTGTGACTGTATAAAAACACACAATCTCTCCTACATCAAACTGAATGATACAAGATATCATTTCTCTTATATCTTGTTACACTTGTGTATTCCCACATATAGTTATGGAAGAGGTCCTTGTGTGACAAGTTAGTTCATACCCACGAAGAACTGTGGAAGAGGTCGTGGGACCTGGAAAGTCTTGTGTACTTTTGTTAACCCCGATCCAGGGTATGAATCACATTTATTTATATAAACTTCTTGGTTGTAGGTGATCACCATGTGGAGTGGATTTGGTCTCAGCTTGAGACTGAAACACTTGTTTTATATCCATTGTGTTGTTTATTTTTTTACTTTATATTAATTTTTAATTAAGAAGTCTCTATATTTACTTTGATAGTTAATATTGGAAAGAAGTTATAATTGTTTTTCTATATTAGAATAACTTTAAAAGTAATGTTGATAACTGATATCAAGATTACACGTTTATATTGCCTCTGAGCAGAGTTGATACCCTCTCCTCCTTTCCCAAGGTCTCTCCTCGCTAGGGTTTACCCCGTCGCTGCCTCTTCTTCCTCTGCCCCGGGGTTGGGCCATGCCTCTCCTCCTTGGTTCTTGCTCAACGTTCTCACGGTGTGGTGGCCTATCAATCAGTGTGGAAACAAGGATCACATGGATGTATCCCTGTGTTCTGCGGTGAAATCTGGTCACCCATGTCCTGGGGGTGGTCAAGACCTATCTTCGATAGCGATGGGTTGTTGTTGTCTTCCTTGGCAGCACAATGAAGGGCTCAATGCATCAACGAGGACTTGTGCGATGATGATGATCGAATAGATCTTTCTCTTGGCAGTGTGTTTTTCCAGGTCTTACGTGGATAGGGGTGGTCATGATCCAGCTCCTGTGGCGAAGGGTGGTCCAGATGTTTTTCTTGGTGGCGCATCGAAGGGTGGTCCGTTCCAGTCCTCTGTGGTGAAGGATGGTCATATCCAGTTTCTATAGTGAATAGTGGGGTTGTTCCTTGGTTTTCTTTAATGGGGGTGGTCTTGATCTAGTTTTCTATGGCATTGGATGGTGGTGATCCAGGTCATTCGTGTAGTGCTCGACTGGGTGAGTGCTTAGGGTGGATGGTTGTGGTATCCATGAGCAGATTTGACGGCGAAGACAGGTTTTCAGTGATGGATCTATCCTTGATCCTTTGACTCGTTATTGGTTTTGATTGTCTGGGGCATTAAATTTGGAAGGATGGTTAGGGGTGATTACAAGAAAATTGTGAAAATTTTCAAGTTATGAAATGGTGGAAGGGTTTTGTGTGGTTGTATTGTTTCTGAATGTGGGAAGGCTGGGCAACTGGACTTGACTTCAAGAAAAGAGCTTTAGAGGAGGATCAAGAGAGGGAAATTCATCAGGGCAGAGCATGTTTCATTTGGTTTTTTGAGAGATTATAGTGTTATACATCAAATTGGGCATGTTATTTGACACAATCCACTTGCTTTCGGAACACCTTACAATGGTGTAGAGCCTTATCATGATCAAATGCTTGGGGGGGACTCGTGTCATCATTCTGGTCTTTATCTTTTTTTCTTCAGGTATAACATATCCTATGTCCATGATATCTATTTGGGTTTTCCTCTTCATTCCCTTAAAATGGGGGTATTATCATATAATACAAAATTTTAAGGCCTTCAGGGTATTGGATGGATATTAAGATTATTGAGAATTAATCAATCTTCTAAGAAGTTATTTATACAGTAAAAAATTCCAAACTGTATAACCTAGATTGACTAGGCTATATTTTAATTCATTGGTTAACCTTCTTAAGTATATTTTTTAACAAAAAAGTTTACTAGATACCCAATTAACCCCCCTCTTGAGTACTCTACTCCAACCAACATTTGGTATTAGAGGATTCTTTCTAAAGACTCTGTTTTTTTGACCCTATTCAACTGTGATTGTAGTTGTACTTTAAAAATCTGTAAATTTATATTAATTCTAAATTTCTAGCTCTTTTAAATTATTTCCTTATTATGGATAATATATTGGAAGGTTCTGCAATAAAAAGACAACCATACTTTAATGGAACCAATTATACTCAATGGAAAATTAAAATGGGTATTCATTTAGAAAGTATGATCTTTGAAATCTCGTCTTCAATTATAGATGAATATAAGATTACTGGTACTGATAGAATCACTTGGTATGAACCTAACAAAACTGCCTACAATAAAAGTTTCAAATCTTTGAATGCTTTATAATTCTCTTTAAGAGATGAGGAATTTAATATAATCTATGCATGTAAAACTGTACCTGATATTTGGGTTACCTTGTCTGTTTCACATGAAGGAACTTATAGTGTGAAAGAAATGAGACTTCATACTTATACTATTAAATATGATAAATTTAAAATGAAACCTAATGATCCTATTTCTGACATGTATCTTAGGTTCAATGAAATTTTCAACACAATGATTTCTCTTTGGAGAAAAGTCACTACCCAAGAACAAATGTTGAGGATTCTCATATGTCTACCTGATAGATGGAGAGGAACCTTTATCTCTATTAAAGAGTCATGGAACATCCGTAAGCTACATGTAAAAGAACTATTTAGAAAACTAATTATGTGTGAAGATGAGCTGAATTTCAACAAGGAAGTGGAGGATGGACCCCAAATAAAATATTTTTCATTCAAGACCACCACCTCTAAACACAAAAAAAGGGAATGTGGAAGTTTTTGTAGAATGTTCCAGCAGTGAACAATCATCACCAAATAGTGATGAGGAGATGGGTCAACTAGAGATAAGGTTGTAGAGATTTTACATGAAGAAGAAATTTTTCAGAAATCATAACTTCAAGGGAAGAAATGGTCAAAAAGGAAGCTGAAAGAAAGATTGGAAAATAAGTGACAAGTCTAATGAGATTGTCTGCTGTGAATGTAAACAAAAAGGACATATCAAGGCTGAATGTCCCATGTTTAAGTACAAAAATAAATTTGAGGACAAAGATAGAAAGTATAAAAATGTAATGAAAGAAACGTGGAGTGATTCTGAGTACTTTTCAAGTGACTCAGACTCTTTACCTGATGAACATGATATCAAAGGCAATATGTGTGTTATGAAAAAAAAATCTGAGGTAACACTGTAATCTCTTGTACAAAATTCCTATTATTTTGGAGAAGAGAGTGACTATGAAGATATGTCTAATAAAGAAATGTTTTAGTACTACAATATGTTTGAAGAGACATGCAATGAACTAAAAGATAAATACAAGTCTTTAATGAAACAACATGATCATACCTTAACAGTTAAAACTGATCTCACTATAGAAAGGGAGAAAAATTCTCAATTACTCAGAGATAACAGTGAACAAAAAATATCTAATGATAAATTGGAATAGGATCTTGAAAATTATACTAATGGTAAAGATACCTTGGTAAAAATTTTAGGTAAACAGATTTATCCTAAATATACTACTAGCATTGGCTATCTACCTGGTAAAAGAAATTTTGGAAGAAATAATTTTGTTTCTATGTCTTGGACATACAGATTTACTCCCAGTTCTGGAGAACATTCAGCTAGTTCATGTTATGATACACTGTCAACTGTTTCATGTTTTTCTGGACCAAATAGAGATTATTTTTCAAATACATTACATAATGATTATAGGAATCCTATGAGGTAGATATGAGTTCCTAAGGAACTAGTCACTAATATTACTGGACCCAAATAAGTATTGGAACCAAAATCTATTTTTATATGAATATTTAGTAGGAAAGTTTCTTAAAGTGTTCCTATAAAATATTATGGTACTAGGATAGTGGGTGTTCAAGACACAAGATAGAAGTATCAACTTCTCAACACATGGATTTGTTTGGAACATCTAGAGTTTCTAGTTTAAATGGGAAGCACTATGTATAAGTTCTTATAGATGTCTTTTCTAGATATACATGGACTTTCTTTTTGACTCACAAAAGTAAATCCTGCTCTCGTTTTACCAAATATACCAAAACAATAGAAAATATTAGTGGACATAGAATTAAATATTTAAGATGTGATAAATGCCGTGAGTTTGAAAATCAAGAGTTTGAATCTTGTTTTATCATAAAATGGAAATATTCATAATTTATCTTCCCCTATAACACCTCCAAATAATGGAGTTGTAGAAAAAACTAATAGAACCCTGCAAGAGATTTTTAGAACCATGCTTAGTGAATATGACTTACCTATTTATTTTTAGGTTGAAGGTGTAAATACAACATGGAATATTATCAATAGAGTATTTATTCGACCTATTCTTAAAATAACTCCATATGAGTTGTGGAATAATAGAAAACCCAAATTCATCTTCTTCAAATTATTTGGTTACAAAGACTATATCCTTAATACTAAGAACAATATTGAAAAATTTTCATCCAAGAGTTAAGAAGGAATATTTTTAGGATATTCAATTTATAGTAAAGCCTAGAGAGTGTTTAATAAAAGAACTAAATGTGTTGAAGAATATGTCATGTAAAATTTAATGAAATAGATCCACATGATCCTAAGACCACTCTAGGGAACCTCGAGGATGATGTATCAAATCTGGACATTAATTCAAAATACATTAACCTTCGTATAAGAGAACCTATGGAGACTTCCAGTTCTAGAAATTCTTTAGATTAAGGTCACAATGAACCTGAACCTATTGATGAATTGAAATCACCAGTACTTATTTTTCTAGATCTGTTAGAACTCTTAAGAAATATCATTTAGATGCTATTTTAGGAGTCTTATAAAAAGGAACTCAAACTAGATATTATCTAAAAAATCAGGCTGAACATCAATTCTTCTTGTCACAACTTGATCCTAAAAACATTAATGATGGTATCAATGATGAATTTTGGGTGATGGCTATGTTAGTAGAACTTAATTAGTTTGAAAGGAACAATGTTTGGAAACTTGTTGAGATGCCCAAAGACAAATTCCCCATAGGCACTAAATGGGTGTTTATAAATAAGGTAGATGAAGCTGGTAATATAGTTAGAAACAATGATAGATTGGTTGCACAAGGCTATACTCATGAAAAAGGAATTGACTATTAAGAGACCTCTGCACCGGTAGATAGAATTGGAGACATCATAATTCTTCTTTCTTATGTTGCACATCTGAATTTTATACTATATCAAATGGATGTCAAAAGTGAATTTGTAAATGGGTATATATCTGCGGATGTTTTTGTAGAGAAACCTCCTAGTTTTACAAACCCTCATTTTCCAAACCACATATTTAAATTATCAAAATTCTTATACGTTTTAAAACAAGCTCCAAGGGCTTGGTATGATATATTAAGTACTTTTATTATTTCCAAAGGTTTTACAAAATGTATATATGATCCTACCCTTTTATAAAAATAATTTCCAATGATGTTTCAGTAGTTCAAATCTATATAGATTACATAATCTTTAGATCTTCAAAAAATTATTTATGTATCGAATTTTCTAAAATGATGCAAAAAGAATTTGAAGTGAGTTTAATGGGTTAACTCAAATACATTATTGGATTTAAAATCATACAAAATAATGATGGTATTATTTTAAATCAAAGTAAATATACTAGAGATATTCTAAAATGTTTTGGATTGGAAAACACTAAATGTAGTGAAACACCAATGAGTACTTCTTGTAAGTTGGGTCTTGATGAGGATTGAGAATATGTTGATCAAACTACTTACAGAGAATGATTGGAAGCTTACTCTACATAACTTCTATTCAACCTGACATTATGTTTTGTGTGTGTATGTGGGATCATTTTCAAGAAAATACTAAGGAATCTCATTTAAATGCGGTTAAGAGAATTTTCAAATACCTCAAGCTTACACCAAATCTAAGACTGTTCTATACCAAAAGACAGCCATTTGAATTAGTTAGTTATTCTAATTTTGACTTAGGTGGTTTTAAGTTAGATTGAAAAAGAAGATCTAGAACATGTCACATTTAAGGCAAGTCATCAGTATCATGATGAACTAAGAAACAAAACTCTGTTGCATTATCTACTAGGGAAGCCGAATACATAGCTTCTTGTTGTTGTAGTGCACACATTTTTTCAAAAAAACAATCATTACTAGATTATGGAAATCAATTTAGGTAAGTACCTATAAATTGTGATAATAAAAGTGTGATCAACATCTCAAAAAATCATGTTTCACACTCTAGGACAAAACACATTGATGTAATAGATCAATTTTTGCGAGATCATTATTTAAAAGATGAAATCACATTGGAATTCATTGGAAATTAATATCTACTTACTGATATATTCACCAAACCACTAAATTATTAAAGAATAGATTACAACATACATGAATTTGGAATGATAAATATTAAGTAGTAAGTATATTGTTTCACAGTTTATGGTTTCAAAAGTCATTGTCTTAATATTAATGTTTAACACTAATAGTAATATAGTTTTACTATGTTAAGAGTTGATATTTCATGTTTATAGTCTCATGGATACTATTTATGAGTTACTGTCTAGCACTTACTGTCTCAAAAAATATAGTCATACAGGTTAGAAATCACACCGTTAAGATCTCACCGTGAACGCTTGTTACGGCCTCACTGCGAAGGCTTGTTACGGTCTCACCGTTGATGTTGATTATGGTCACACTGTAAAGATGCTTTATTATTTCATTTATAAATTATAACATTTATCATAGTAATTCATTATTTAATTCTGTTTACTTTCCTATGATTTTGATCCCGTGACACTTGATATCCCAAAATGATAAAATAAAAGAAGTTTCACTGGTTCTTCACTCAAGCTCTCTTCTCTCAAACCGTAACCCCTCTTTCAACCCTTCCCTCTCTCTAACCTTCGGTGAATTCCCAGGATGTAATGTTTGTAACTGTCAACTCCTGAGAAGCGTAGTTCAAAGAAGATGTTGAAAATCACCCCGAAGTTAACACCCAAAGGGCCTGTGAATCTGAATATGGTTAATAGAGTAGTGGTACCTAAAAAGAAGATATTCCCTAAGTGGATTCTGTCAAGTAAGTCTATGGAGTTGAAAGTGATAATAGAGTAAGGATGGATAGATTGATTCACAAAGGAGGACATACCTATTTACACAAATCTAGGTGCATAGTTTTACTAATATGTACAATTCTCCTTTGATTAAGAAGATGAATATGTTGTGAGAAGTTGGATCAATGGCCATATTTGTACCTTTTCTTCGAGGATATGGGTTTCAAACCTTTGGATACCTCATGAGGGTTTTTTTGAGTACTACCAGAGAGTTCCTCCACCTCCGAGTGAGTTATTTGTTCAATAATAATCTTTTAGATGTTTAACTGGTAATGAAACTAAGAGGAGTGCTATATCTGCCGAGGTAGATGGAGAAACAAGACTCCTATTTATGTTTTTTTTAAAATTTCATTATCCCCAGAAACGGTTATATTGCTGTACTCAAGTATCAGGATGTATTTTTGATACATGTCATAAAAATGGACATATGATCAACCTATGTAAGTATGTTAGACACTATATGTGTGAGTTGATCACCAAAACCTCCAATTCAACATCCCAACTTTATTCAATGATTATCACATCTATGCTTCATAAAAAGGGATCAATTAGCCCAGATGAAGAGTCTATTAAGGATTATGAGTTCTTTATTTCAAAAGTAACAATAAGGATAATGAAAATCAATTGGAATCCATATAGAAAATCTTGGGTGGTAGATAATGACAGATTTTATGAAATGTTTAATCTGGTGGAACACCCTTTAAGACCTAAGGATATTTTTTATCCCTGTTTGGAAGCAGTTGAGATTCTTGAGTATTCTGATAAGGATGAGGAAGAAGAGGTTGTTGTACCTTCAAAAGAACCTGTTATTGATGTGAAAAATAGTACAACTACTCCTAAAATATTAATTGAGAAGGAAATGCCTTTTCCTGAATAATTTGTTGATCTAGAAGAACAACTTTCATCCAAATAAGAATCTATTTCGAAGATATGTAAAAAGGATTTTGAAGAAGATCAAATTGAAGAAGTTCATTCTATTGTGAAAGAAACTGCTCTTGAGGAACACCCAAAGGAACAAGATGTTCCTGAAGTTATTCCATCTGATAAATAGAAAATAGGGCAAGGCTTTTAGTTGGATACAAAGGATATAGCTGAGGAAATTAGAGATGAATTCGGTAAAATAGATCAAGGATCTAAATCTCTAAGTCCTGAGAAAGGTGCACCTGTTGTTGGGGGGGGGACCCCAATCTGGAATCTGTTGATGTCCCTAATCTGATTGTTCCAAGAAGAGTGGATACATGGTATAAATTCCCTAGTTATTTTGATGTGGCTGATTCCAAGGAAGTCTCAGTTAATGGATTTGATCATTCTACTATGTTTTATATAAAATTGACATCTAATCTTGAAACCAACTCTGCCACGGAACCTAAGGCTGTCTTAGATTCTATTCCTAAACCTTCATAGGAACCTCCAAACATGGTGAACAAGGATTATCTGAATGCATTTGGAGCTACCCTTTCATCTGGAGTTTAAAAACTCATGAATAACTAACCATAAAATGTAACCAATTTAAGTGAGAGAGATGATGCCCTGTTGTTGGAAAATTTCATATGGAATATTAAGCGCAAGATAGTTCCTAAGATTCAAGAAGTCATAGTTGAGAATAAACTGCTTAGTGATGAAGTAAAGAATCTTAGAGGTATGGTTGAAGATATACAGAAAGTGATAAACTCAAGACTAGAAGCTACTGCTTTTACTATGGAGGATATTGTTAGTCAGACGCCATAGTAAGTAGCCTCAATGATTCAACCCAATCGAACTTCCTTAGTAGATAAGGCAGCTTAAAGTAACATGAATATTGTTCGAGAGATTCTTTAGCATGTTATTGGTCATAGAAAGTTAACTGATGTGTATAAGGGTTGTCTCCAAAAAGTTCTAAATCAACTGAAATCCCTTACCTCGACTGTCACTACTTCTCGTACTTGTGAAAAATCATCTCAACCTTCTTTAGATAGTGATCTGATCTAAACAGTTGTTAATGAAGAACTTCAACACATTCTTAGTGCCTTTGACAAGGAACCTCCATCTGATGTTATCAAGAATAGTGACATAGTTCTTGATTTAGTGATAATTCATTCCAAGATTTCAAATGATGATCAGAAAGAAATTTACAAGAATGGGGATTTCAAATTCAATCAGATCTTCTCTATGAATGACATGACCAACCACTTCATGTACCTTTTAGAGATTCTAAGGATTCCACTTGTTACTAAGCCTTCAAAACTCAAGCCCAAAACCTCAAATATTTCACTCCTTTATTGGATATGTTCATGGAGAACTAGGATGACTTTGAGAAAATCTATGAAGTATGGTGGTCATATCATTTCTGAAGTCATCATGATTTTAAGGCCTTATCATCATGTCTATAATACTGCAATTTCCACTCTAGTAGATGCACCCCTGAGATCTGGTTTTCTTTCCTTCTTATCCCCTACCCTTGCCTCAACATCTATGTATGTCTCTCAGGCTCTCAGTCAAATCAAGAATGCTATCCTTGATCAACAGTTTCCTCGGCCTTCTACTTCAACTACCTTGGCCCCTTCTATTTTTGAAGGACCCCCTTTATAGTCTATATCCACTGGTTCACTCCCTTCCTCCACTTCTACCTCTGCTTCTATGGCTTCTTCTTTTGATGCTGATGCTAAGGGAAAAGAAAAGATAAGCCAATGCTGGATAATAGTGACTACTATCTTTTTATATGGATGTTTTATGTATTTGTGTTACTTAATGTTTGTACTGCCACTTTTAATTAATCTAATGCCTTGTGAAATTTTATTTCCTACTTCTTATTTACTCTTTTTTATAATCCCAAAAGGGGGAGAAATATGTATTATATATGCATTAAATGGACATAAAATAAGAGACACATTACCTAAGAATAAAAATCTCACTAACATGATTTTTTATCATAAAAAGGGGGAGATTGATGGACTCCACATGTGTTAATCATGTTTTAATGATCACAAATCATATACATTCTTTAAAGATTGTTAATCCTGTTTAATATATCTAAAATAATGTGTACATATGATCAGTTTCATTATGCCTTAAATAAATATGGTAAACTATTATGTTTATAATAAATATTTCTTATGAATTATTAAGTTTAATTTATTCTATGAATATAACTATTTGAGTTTGTATATAGAGATTTGGAAAAGTCTGAGAAACTGTGAGTCTGCCACCAGTTGTGTTTTTCTGGAAAAGGACCCAGACACTGTAACCATCAAGAAAACATAACCATCCAAACATCATGACCATATAGACACCACAACCAAACAGACACTATGACTATCCAGACACCGTGACCATCCATACACTATAACCATCGAGACACTATAACCATCCACACACTATGACCATCTAGAAACCGTAACCATCCAGACATCGTAACCATCCAGACACTGTGACCATCCAGACACCATGACCAGACACCATGATCCTAACATCATATCTATGCTACTGGTTCATGATCTCCACTCAAAGGAAAATAAGGAGACACCGTTTCAAGGAGACACCGAATCATGAAGACATCGTCTACAAAAAAAATGTTACACTGTTTCATAATCTGTTTTTTTTTTTCATTTTTCAATGTAATTTCTCATGGTCATATTTGAAGCTTTTAAATGAAATTACATAATAATTGTCTCTTTTTAGACATATCACCTAACAGTATGAGGTACGAGGTGTAGAATACCTGCATTCCAAGAATAAGAAGAAAAACATGTCTAGAAGAAAAAGAGGTGACCGTGGCGACAATAGTGTAACCGAAAATCAAGTGTGTGCATGATAACAAAGAAGTTGAGCTTTTATGAAACTAAACACTGATGAAGAACACAAAAATAATAATCTAATCTCAGAGTCCAGAACATTTCCGCTCTATCAAATCCATGAAAAAAAGATCAAAATCTAACTGACTTACGATACTCTATTTTCCAAAATAAGACTTGATTTCAATATCTTCTTCATCCCAGAAGTCCAAAGTTTCATAGAATAACACTCAAAGCACTTCTAACCTTATCTCATAATTTATTCTATTTTGTGTTTTATTTTTATCTTTTGACCAGTGTGTGTGTGTTTATAAAAACACGCACTATCTCTTGCATCAAAATAAAGGATACAAGATATTGTTTATCTTTAATCTTGTTACACTAGTGTATTCCCATAGATAAGTGTGGAACAGGTCCCTGTGTGACCTTTTAGTTTATAAACATGAAGAACTGTGGACGAGGTCGTGTGACCTAGAATGTCTTGTGTACTATTGTTAACCCCGATCCAGGGTGTGGATCAATTTTATTTATATAAACTAGTTAGTGGCATGTGATCACCAAGTGGAGTGGATTAGGTCTCGACATGAGACTGAACCAATTATTTTATATCCACTTTGTCGGTTATTTTTAGTGTTCTATATTTTATTGTTTAATTCAAAAATTGTTAAATTTACATTGATAGTTAATCTTGTAAAGAAGTTATCATTATTTTGACTTATTAGAATAGCTTTAAAAGTAATGTTAATAACTGATATTTAGATTACTACGAACTAATCAATCTCATAAGAATTTATTTAAATAGTGAATCTTTCATAGTTGTATTGCCATGTTTTATTGGGCTGTATTTAAATTTATTGGTAAACCTTTCTAAGAATACTTTTTAAACAGAAACTTCTAATAGGTACTCAATTCACCCTCGTCTTGATTTCTATACTCCTATCAATAGCTTCCATAAAAACTTTTTTTATGGGAGGAAATCCCAATATTTTTTCATCTCTAACTATAAGGACAAGATATAGATTATATGGTTACATCATATTCTTCCAACTATGATAAGTATTTTAATGGAAAATAGGAACACCCATATTGTTCACTGAATTGATATTATCCATTCTCAGATCTAGGTATTTCAGAGGAACCAATCATATAATACCAATTGAATTTCCCAAATAATATACGAACCACAGAGAGTAAGGTTGGTAAATAAGTGGCAACTATTTATTCTTATAATAATTTTTTTAAATTACATTAAAAACCTTTATTAACATATGAAAGTTGTTAGAGTTATGATCCAATCAAATATAACAATAATCCTCACCATTCATATTAAATAAATATTAAAATGGACCATAAAAAGATAGTTAAATGTATCTATACAAAGACATTCTCCGTGACATGTTGGATAGTCCCACCAACATGACTTCCTTTTTTGTCCCCTTTCTAGAAAAAAGGTTCAAGATGGAAAATATTCTACATCCCAGAAGTAAAATTTTCTTTTATAGTTTTTTATACCCCAAATATCTTTTTTTGTATCCAATTTCCGCATAAGTGGTTATACACCACAAAAAGCCTACTAAGTATCTAGTTAAACCCCCCAGCTACAATCTTTATTTTCTTCTTCTTTTCTAATCCACATCAGAATGTTCCTAACTTACTCTACAAGTAAGCTAGATGAGCATGAACTATGGATAATTCTATATGAAATTCAAAAATTATCTAAATAATTTATTAGTCATGAAACTTATTATAGATCCTTAGAAAATAAAAATATGATCAAAATCAATCATTCCATAATTTCTATCTAGAAAACTTACATAAAAAATGTTTGTAATATCTAAGTCAGTCTAATAACCTCTGTATAAGGGGATAAAATATATTATCTCTATATATTTGTCCTTTTACTCTCTCTAGTTTTACTAAGTAAAAACTGAATTGGAAACTCACAACTTCTCTATCTAATAGAACTCAGTCCGATGGGGCTCTCTCTGATGGACCTAGACCTGATAAAACATTTTCCAATGGATCCAACTCTGGTGGAACTTGATTCGATGGATATTTCTCAAGTGAAGCTCTCTTTTAAGGGAATATGATCCGATTGGATATCACTCTAATGTATATTCTTTAGAATTAATCTATATTAGTTAGAGAAACTCATCCTATAACAAAAATTGTAGAGCATGAACTTTCCGAACATGTTAATAGTGTTTAAGTAAGAATGTACTATACACAATATTTCTAAGAATCCCAAAATAGAAAAGGCAGGAGAACTAGTTATTCTTCCTGCTCAATTAAATTCATTAATCTAGAATTTCAGGTGTCTTTGGGTCTTCATATATTACTATTTCAGCTCTAATGAATACTTTTACGTCATTTTTTGAATATTCTTGAATATTATCAAAACCTAGACTTCATGGAAATTATCAAAAATACTCAAGTTTGATTATTTGAGTCTGATCTTTTATTGTTTTTGATTTCAATTGATCTTTATACCTCCATTTTATGCTGAGGAACTTTCCTATAGAAAACACATCAAACTGACTTGACCATGAAAATATATTTCTTTGGATTAATATTCTAAAACAAATCAACTTGAAACTATTAGTTCTTTTCATTTAACAGAATAAAAGAACAATGATATTTCTCAATCTATAAAGTGAAATTACAAAAAAACATAGTCAATATGGTTCTTTAAACCCATTTTTAAAACTAATTAAACCACTAAAAACAAATAATTTCATGCTCTGATGCTATTTAATAAATAAAAATTTTCGATTACATTATTTTAATTGTAATTACATCATTGGATCTTCTAAAGTCTTCATTTTCCTTCCACATCATTAAAAAATTCAACATAACATACATTTTAAAAAACATTCTCATGACGATAGTACTTGGCCAAATATTTTTTTATTTCGATTAAACAAGTTTTATTACAATATATTTATCATCATTTATGTTTTATTAGGTATTCTGCATCCGACAACATATCGATGTCACGTACTCATATGATTGATCAGTTTCAAAAAATATTTTTCTGAATCAATTTCATGAGCTATTATTTTAGACAATTAACAAATCCGGTCTATCTAATAGAAGTTCTGAAGTCTGACATGTAACATGCATTGAAAAATTGATGCCGATAGATTATTAGTGAGAATTCTTACAATAACATTGATTTATGTCATTCTTAATTTACAGAGAATATTTTTCTACCAAATTGAAATTGAATTTGGTGTATTTGTGTCTAAAATGAGCCAATGTTGTAGTTTCTAAAACTTATTTTACTGATTTCTTCTTGAATCATGAAGAAGTCAAGATGTTTTGAAATATTGAACTATTAACAAAGAATCTTCAGAATTATGGTTAGAAAGTTTTTTTCTAAATTCCCACATTACATCTTAATCCCAATCCAATGGAATGAATTCAATGTTTCATCTCAACAGCTCACTCTAATGGATTGACTGGATCTAATGGATCAGATCACTATATCTTCTAATTTTTAATTTCAGAACACTTTTTATTTTCCTCAACTTCTCAATAAAACTAGTTGTTTACTTACCACATTCACAACTTATACATATTGATATATTGACAACAAATACAATCAAAAAACAACCTAGGACTAACAAAACATAATATAAATCACACAATTTATAAGATATTAAGAAACTATGATAATGAGACCTAAATCACAGATAATGTCATGATTTATGTAAGAACATATGAATTAATCCATCCCATTTATTTATTTTTAGTATGATTAATTATATATATTAGGTTATTACTTACCATTACCCCATAGTAATAAAAATTATATTACCTCCATGTTATATAAAAAATAAATAAGTGTTTTTGTATCTCTTATTTCAACCGAAGCTTCACCAACTATTTTTTTGACACTAATGTAAAATGGTGTTGATCAGACGGACCTAACCAACAAAGGAAATCAAAACAACCTAGAACATTACTATCCCCAAATAAATCAAAACTCAAGACTATAAAAAAACAAAAAATTATCACCACATCCTTCCACTTGATGAATATGAAATGAGAAAAAATAACTGAAATCATAGAAACTTTGAGCCAATATCAATTTTTCTATTATCGAAGACAATGAACAAAGACCATCACCCAGAACATTGTAATATCTACTAATTCACAATTTTTATCCTATATCTCAAGGAAATCAAATCAAATTTATTAATTTTGATGATATTTTTATTTTATACTAATATTATATATTAAGTCATCAAGGTGTAATAGATCATGGTTACATCACAGAGAAGATATTTTCATATAAACACTATATATTTCATCATAAGTCCCATTATTTCCATGAATTACCAAAGGAAATAACTACATTAAATTGTCTTAAAAAAGGGATGTCAGGGTGTAATGACTACCACTTGGCCATAAAAAATAATCACATGAAATTCTAAAAGGCCATGAAACTAAAACCAAGATGTGAACTAAGAACCACATCATAGTGACACCCAACATGGGATAATGTTGAAATAAGCTCTCAGGATATCCATATTTCGGAAAATACTACCACACATCAAAGTCAATTTTTTGAAATATGAATAATATCACTGAATACTTTTTATCCATGGATATAGCATCCAAACTAGGGAAAAAACCAAAAAATAAAATATATAGGGTATTTAACTTATATGTATTCTTAAATACCCCAATGTTATATTAATTCCAAGATATGAATTGTTTTTATAGATGACTAAAATACTCAAAAAATCATTACAAATTTAATATGCAATTATGTTTTGTGACCATAGATGAAGCAACGTAATCATTAACTATTAGGGTATACAAAATCGATCCAAAACTCCTATAAAATCTTGTAAACATCCTTCCAAACAACATCCCATGGAATTAAATATACGACCAATCATGGTTATTTTTTTATTTTTATCTCTCTATATGGAGTAATCTATAGATTCTATGATGAGTGGGATTTTAGTTTAAGTAGTAGATAACCAATTATTTTAGATATTGGTTCTATCTCTAGATAGCTAGTGAGACAACATTTCAAATATTTATAGGTAAGAAAAAAGAATCTTAAATATAAATTTTCCCTTAAACTAACAATTTTCAATTGAACTTTTACCTTTAAATATCCAATTTTTTTACCCCATTATAGATTGTAATTCATATATTTACAAGAATATAGGTAAAATTGGATGATCATGAGAGAAATGAATTCATTTAAATTATAACCACTACTAATGAAGACATTGTTATTTTCAATGAAAATGACACAAGTATTTTAAAATAATATTAATGATGTTATGGTACATCTTGATTTGATAAAATAGTTTATGTGGATCCAAAAAATAATACTCATTTTTTATAACTAAATAAATAGAATTTGGATAAAATAATATATCGCTTGGATTTTAATAAATTTTTTATTCATTAAATACGACCATTACTCATGTGTGGTTAACTATGATAAATAAATGAAATGAAGGAAGGAAGTGGTGGAGGAGGTGCTACAAAACGACATGGCTGACTAATGGAAGGTGATGAAAATATATCATAGTAGATAAGTCCAGACTGATATTTGTATTGATATTTTTTAATCCTGGAAATCATTTAATATTGATTCATATTTAATTTAATGGGGTTGTATTATATGTAATGATATTTTGCTAACTATGAAATATTGTCTATTTTTATATATATTTTTTGATAACCATTTTTTGGTAGGGGAGGAAGCAAGGATTTATCCTATATATATATATATCAAGTGGATGTTTTAACCCCAACCTATCATTTAGAGGTAGTTTAGACTTCCTTAAATTTTGGTAACAAAATATATATAAAAGTGGTTAGAACAACCACAAGTAAATTTCTATTCAAGAAATTTTTGGCTATATATTTTCTAACAAGAATAATTTCCTCTAATTATTGAAACCACCACAAAATTTTGGAGTGAAAAAACCGTCACTACTTAATATAATACCAGTGCTAAATATATATTTGATCAGTAGAAATAAAAATAGTCATAAAAAAGTAAAAATTATAACAATAGAAAATTTCAATAATTTTATCTAGAACCTCCACCAAATACTATAGAGGTTTTTAAAAATCCCTCTAAACGTAGAAATAACTTATTTTAATATTTGTTAAACATGAAGTTTTGTGGACTAATGTAATTAATTTTCCTTCATCACCTCTCATGATAATTTATAATTATTGATTTAATTGTTATATATTATATGAATTACATATTAGTAACTCTGGAAATGTAATATATCATATAATTTATTACCTTTCAATTGATGAACAAATTATAAATTCATTCAAGTGTATCGGTGACTACCATGACATTAACCGATGAGATTTGTTTTTTATTAATGCATCACATAGATGGTATATGCAAGTGTGTGTAAGGAAATAATATGATATTTATGATATTATTATCATTTTAAAAAGATAAAATAACTCTTATCTTTATTCCATCATGATATGTAATTGGATTTAATGAAATATTTTTTTACACATGCGTACATACGGTGTACTATCTCCACGATTGTAATATAATTTACATTTCATATCTACAATTTATGGTCATTTTGTAAATATATAAATTAGATATGAAAATTTTAGTTCTCTCACTACTATTATTATAGATATTATAGAACAATAGACCCTTTGACAATGATCAATACACCGATGCTATTTTGAAATTATGAACAATGCATGCTTAAAACACATGACATAGAAATAGATAATTGAGTAATAAAATACATCATTAAAATAAATTATATAAATAGTTTATGTATGCTGAATTTGAAATATAATATTTTCCTAATAAAATAAATAATTGATACAAGTTTATTAAATACGATACAAAATACACGCACGATAATGTCTGTGCTTGAGGTAAAGGTTTTATCTCAAAACACCCTTCTTTAGGACACATGTTCTTTTATAAACCAAGTTTCCTTTAAATTATTAATATACAATCCATTTTCATTATATATCATTAATCCTTCAAAATTAATTAAATGTTATATTATAATTCATTTACATCATTCATGGGAGTTATGATTCAAAATTTACAAAAAATTTAAGGGTCAATGCTTTAATATCATTTTAATCTGGATTATTTCTTCTTGAATTTAAATTATAGGAACTTATTTAATAATTTTACAATAAAACTCTTTCATTCTATTATCCTATGGGTATTCAAGAAATTTTCATGTAATATTTACATTTTTCCCTCTTTGGTACTTAAAATAATTTATATATTTAAATTAAAATCATAATTAATTTCACTCATTTGTCAAAAATACCTTTTTTTACATATCCATGATTTCTTAAATTATTTTTATGAATATTTTTAACATTATTTAAGTGATTTATCATAGAAATTTTTACTCATGTTTGACTTATAATATAATGGTTTGATCAGAATCAGTAAGTCATTTTCTGAACGATATACTTTTTAACCTTTTTATTGTAGTGTGAAAGTAATGATAATTAACTGATAAGGTATTAATTTAATTACAATCTATCACGACCAGTCAATTATTTAATGATTCCTTTATAATGTTTCATTGTTCTTTTTTGAAGGAGTTTTTTTATAATATTTTTGAAATTTTTAGACTTTAAAGAAATGATTTCAATGTGAATGAGTTATTTTCCCCAATAAATATTTCATGAAATTATTTAATGAAATTTTCATAAATGAAGAAAACCTTTGGTATTATATATTTATTCAAAAATTATGTATATATTTCCCTCACATATATGTTTAAATTATTCACCCTTAGTTTTATGGAGAATAAATGACTTATATTAATTTACCAAAAGACTTGATTATGAAATTTCATTTGATTATGATGTATGGAAGGATTATGCAACCCAGTTTCTTACTAGGTATAATTATTTGGTTATTTTGATTCCCTAAGAAAATAAATTAAGAACCTTGTATTCAAAATAATGTATGCCATGCGATAGCAAGCGCGTCAGGTAACATAATATCCGAATACATTATAATATATCCACTTCTTAAAAAAGTTTCTATATATATATCAATGAATTAAAAACCAAGTTAGTGTGAATTACACAAAAGGGAAACCATTCTTGATAACTGGATTTACATGCAAGAGAAACCTTCCTGGAAACTTGCACTATATGCAGGACCGAGTTTCACCAAACAATGAAATATTATTAAATTATTATTATAATAAGATATAAAATAGCCGTTATGAATATTAATAAACAAATTATGAAAATATATGATTTATAATTATAAAGAAGCAATTCATAGTTTAAAAATGAATTATAAATGAATATAGGAACTAATTGAATATAAATGTATTGTTTTTATATAAAACAATGATTATGACCATGAAGCTATTTTACTATAATAAATTAAAGTAATTAAAATTATTAAATTTTTTAAATTAAATATATATGTTATGTATTCAATAAAATATTTTTTATATTCATCTATTTTGTTTGAAGTGTATAAGGTAAGAACAAACCCTATTTTACACAAAAAAACCTATATTTTTAGAAGCAAATTTTACCAACTTTTAATGGAGAACCTATTTTAAATATACAGTTTGACACTTTAATTTATTTAATATGTCGAAATAAAATTAATAATTAGAATATAAACATAAAAATTATCTTAGGATGTTGTTTTGGTAATAATCTATAATGATTCACTTTTAAATGAATAACTAAAAAGACTCAATTTTAGTCCAAAATTTCCTTTTCATCAAATTCAATTATAAGGAAAAATTCTATTTTATATTAGTTTTAAGGTTTAATTAAATAATATTTTTATCAATTAATCCAATTCAGGTCATTGCAACCAATTTCAAATTAAAATTTACTATAAAAACATGGCTAACTTTCGGACGTTTTCACTTTAAAACCCCCATTGTTGTCCTGTCAACAAGATTAATTTTAATTTTATTTCTGCCACTTATGTGATTTTTATTTGAAAAAATTGATTCAATATTTGTAATCATAATAATTTATAATTCATAATAATACCATCTTTTTTTTGACCGAAAATATTAGTGAAAGTGATTAAAATTAACTACAATTATAAAGGAAAATTGAACTTAATGAAGGACTAAGCCTTAAATTTAAGTTGCCAAATTACCTATAAACTTATCCCAAAACCATTTTCTAGAAAATTATCTTCCAAAAAACTTCCATTATTGATTTTGGTTAGTTTTTTATGATTTTTTAGGTAACAACAAGTGCACACCTATCTTGCTTCAAAAAATTCCAAGTGAGTCATTTTCCATTCATATAAAAGTCCACCACCTCTCCCCATTCCTCACACATATCAAAGAATAAAAGTTAGGAATATATCTTCCCAAATAGCTTCATAAAAATCTTCCACTAAATCATTATTACTCCCTTAGGGTATAAAGCCTCCTAAAGATTCCTTTTGGTATAAATCAAAAGATGTTACCCGATTAGAGGTAACACCTTCTCTCATGTTTTTTACTTTCATTTCCATTCTCCACCCCAATAATCTTCCTATTAGATGAATAAATAAAAACACAAGTATCCTCAATAAAAAAGGATTTTTATAATATGTTTTTAATTTACAGTCACACACACACCCATCTAATGGGTAAAAAATATAATATTTCTATTAATGTGGAAATAATGCCTCAAAAATGATAATTGTTCGATTTTCCCCTACCACATCTCATGGTGGAAATTATTATTGGAACTATGTTTATAATATTTATATATGATATTTAATATTTATTTATTATTATTTAGTTTTATAATAAATACTTTTAATACTTTCCATTTTATGATAACATCGTTTGAGAATGTTTGGACAACCGCCCCCCATAAAGTGACGGGATTTGTTCACCTGATATAAGGAATCTATTAATGAATGGTTATAATTAAACATAAGTGAAATTAAAAACATAAATAATATATTCAAAAAATAATAATTTTTCTGGATATATATACATATATATATATATATCATCTCTATTATACACTTTCACACACTTTAAATGCGATAACATCGTTCCTGGACGTGTGGACTACTGCTTCTCGATATGATGTGATTCATTTTACATCACATAATTATATATAGGTATTTGTGATTAAATAAAATTTTATTTAATATATAATGATCATTCTGGAAATAATTGAGTTACTTACCTTCTTTTCACAATGACTATTTACAAATGGGACTATCACTCATGCATACTTATGAAATTCAGTCTCCTTGAATGTAAAATTAGATCATTTTTAGAACCATATTTAATGAATGATTTTAAAAGTATAATTGACCTAAAAATATGTTAATTATTTTGTGGTTATTATTCTGCATATATTATATAATGAACCCTTTGAACACAATTGAAAAACAATAGTTCTTTCTGACATATAAACCGAATTTGGTCAAAAACGCCCGACATAAACTTAATTGTTTAAGTAGTGTACAAAACAAGGTTATAGATGAAATAAAATTAATTATAAATAATATTTTTTAATAAAGTATAAAATTCACATAAATTTATTATACCGGAAGTTACAGGACGTTCACCTGAAAGGAAACACAAGGTAAGGGGATTTCATCTCACATTTAATTTTCGTAAGATACATGTTACGTTCGCCACTCTTTCCTTTTGTGTGGTGTATGTAATGAAATGTCTATATTATATGTATATTATAATTAAATTTTTATGTAATAATATATCCCTTTTATGATCCTATTTTTAGGGGGTTTAAGATTCAAAAGTTACTGAATCAGTAAAATGTTTAGTCTCAATTTTCCTTCTTTGAACTCATGTTTTTTATACACCTAAAATATTTTTTGAGTTGCATATATATCCATTTTACATGATATATCATGAATATAAATATTTTCATGATATTATATTCATCAGGTATTTTCCATTTCTTAAAAATATAGTATGATTCTAGTTACTGAGTTTTAAGACTTTACTGAGAATACCTCATCGCTTTTGTGTGATTGTTTATGTTTATGCTTTCTTTTGATGAAATATTTTGATATATCTCTCAAGAAAACTCATGAGTTTACTTATTCTATGTTATTTCATGATATAATAATGAATTGTTTCCATTTTATACTCTTTTATACAAAATACTATTAAGAAAGTATTTTTAAGAATGCCAACATTTACCATCTCTTCGGTCAGAAATATATTTAAAACCATGATTCCTTTAAAGGGTTTAATAGAATATTATTATACCCCCTATAATGTTTAAAATAAATTTTTACCCTTTTTTTTCAAAAATCGTTGAAGGAATCCTCTTTTCACATCCCAAATGAGTTCTTTTCTACCCTTTTACCGTACACAAGTAATATTATTTTAACATCGTATGAAATGTATGGATTCATCCACCATTATTTCATTAAAGCATCATTATCATGTTTAAAAGGTTTATTTTTGAATTGTTTTGAATTGGATATTTAATAAAAAATACTTTCATAAGGGTTTTTTTAATGAAAATGTTATTTTCATCAAGAATATTTTGAGAATATATTATTTTATTTCATTGATGACAACAACCTTCTAGTTTAACCCACGTGGGATTTTTTGTGTTTATATAATAATTATTATGCATATGAATAGTTTTTTATTGATTAGGAAAAGTATATTATTCACATTAAATACCTTAATTAATTCTGTATGTCCCCTTTAAATAGAAAATTTCATATAATCATATAATCATTGAACATTGAATTTCTCCGAATTATCCATATCATTTATCATTGATATTATTATTACCTAAAACATATACCATTTTACATATGGTGTTTAATTTTATATTTAATTGATTAAATGTGGTATTATTGATAAATCCATTTACTTTATTCAATATGGATATTTGATATGAAAAATTATTTATTTGATTATTAAATATAATGAATTTTTGGGACATGAAATACACAGGTTGGGGACTATTTAATGAAATCCATATTGGCTGGGGACCACATAATGAAATCCCTTAGATGAATTTATAGTTTCATGAGATGAAATAGTTTTCTTGGAAACATAGATGTGTTTTTACTTTATAGCTAAATAATCATGTGAAATGTCTTGAAGGTACTAGTTTAATGAACCTAGGATAAATGGCATCCAATAATTGAAAATTTCATTCATATTAGGTTTAGCTATATTTCATCCATGAGGTTTTTTATTGACATATATATGGATAAATTTCATTTTAGTTAATTGATAAATGGAATGTGCTTCAGTTTCATACATTTCTATATTTATTTTACCTTATCTAGTTATTTTAATGGAAAATATTTCCAGTTATTTACTTTTCCATATTGACTATTCTTGATGATTCAATATTTCTTATGCTATATTTTTATCTTACTTTTCATTTGATCTCTCCCTTATTATGTTTATTTCCACAAGAATCTATGAAGCATACAATGAAATATATACAAGAATATAATAGATGGATTAGAGTTATCTTCAATGTTTTTTTTATTAAGAGAAGAAAAATATGTTGTAATTAGTTTATCAATTTGAAATTAAATTATCATTTTTAGTTAGTTTTTCAAGACTACTAATTTGATCAGTCCTTGGGATATAGATTCCTTGTAATGATGCCAATGTAATTGACAACAGACCCTGGATCTAGGATATATGGTGTTGGGTCACTACAGTTGGCTTAAAATGAAGTTTAGTAGTGACTTTGTGAAATAGGTTTATGAAAAATTTGATTAGAGAACATATCCATAAGGTATAATTTGAGGATAATTATAGATAAAAAACCTATAATATTGATAAAGTATAGATTATTTGGGTATTCTAAGAAATAAATCCCTATATAGATTCTACACATGGACGTGGTTCAGGAATAAATGTACATAGGAGTAACAAATATGACAAGGTGTTATGGGCCTGACTCAGGGTAACTTGGTACACTACAATGGAACTTTCTATGCACTTGGTTTGACACTTCTAAGGGATATGCATAGGATAATCCAATTTTAATTTATAAACCATTATGAAGGACTTGGATTTATAATAAGTAACATAGGTTAAAACTAAGGAGTTATAGATTGAAGATAAAGTGTCATTATTTTAAAATATAACTAATGATATTATAGATAAACCCTAGAATAATGAAGGACCTATATGAAAATAAAACAGATGAAGTATTTATGTGTTGAGGTTTTATTGAAAATTCTAGTTAAATATTTTTTGTGATTAAACTAATCTGAAGGAAATCCATCATGTATATTTTGGAAATTACATTAATATGGTTTTAGAAAATGAAAACCTATAAGATGGATAACAACCAATCAAATAAGAGAAGGCTTCGGGTCTTGAACCCATGATCCAAGGATGATAAGGGTTTCATGCTGACCACTTACCTACACAATGTCCAAGTTAATTTTAATTTTTTTTAATAAATTTAATGAATAAATTTTAATGTTGAACGAGTAGTAACACCTTTGAGGATTGAAAATTAATATAATAACCATATTTATTTTGGGATATAATGATAAATAGTAAGAATTTAATCTCTTTTATAGGCCTTATGGTCATTTAAAAGTTTCTTTTAGTGGTTTAGAAATAAAATAAATTCATTGTTGGTAATTAATTTTTTAAGGAGTAAATGGATGAATTAGAATTTGATCGAAGCACAATAAAAAGTTTGGATTGTTCATATGATAATGAAACCTATCATGAAATAATATTTACTTATATTCTTGGCCATTTAAAGATAAATTACATATAAATAATTTTTTCCTAATACCTAAATTTCTGTTGAACCGATGGATTTTTAAATCATCAAAGCTTTATGGATTTGAGGACCTCATATTTTTTTGACCATTCAATTTCTTTTATTGATGACCTCATCAACTCCATATAAATATTTATGTTTTCCCTCCAAGTATTTATCTCAAATTTCCTATAATTTTATCTTACTTAGAGATATAGTTACGTGGTAGTCCATGTGACCTTTGTACTTTTCAATCCCTCTTTTTTATAGGATGACTTTTGAACCCCTCTCATGATGTGATATTTCAAAAATAAGAATTATCAAACAATATATCACCATGATAGAGCTTAAATTGCAAGAAAACAATTTAAATAATTTTTGGAGAATGAGAAGCCCCAAAAAATTAAATTAATAACCTTGTATTCGATAATGTGTATGACACATAACCACAAGAACATAAGGTAATAAAATATCTAGGTAATTTATAATATATTTACTATTTAAAAAAATCTATATATTCTAATTCATGTGACACCTAGTTATCATGTGTTACACAAAATAACTAACTTCCTCGATAGCATGATTTACACGCAAGGGCATCCTACCTCCAAAGCATTCATTATACGCAAGACAATGTCTCACCAAACAATGTTATATATTAAAATATTATTATAAGAAGATATAAACTAGACATTGTGAATAGTACTACCTAACTTATTAAATTATATGGTTTATAATAATAAATGATTAATTCATAGGTTAAAAATTATTTAGATATGAATATAGGAACCAATTGAATATGAACTCAATGTTTTTTATATAAAACCATTTTTATGCCTATAAATTTGTTTTTCCCTAATGAATTAAATTAATTTAAATTATTTAATTGTTTTAATTTAGTATATAATTTATATATTGAATAAAATATTTGTTATATTCATCTATATGTTTTTATGTGCCTAAGATAATAATAAACCCTATTTCACACATAAAACCCGATATTTTTATAAAGGCAATTTTATCGCCTTTTAATTGAGAACCTATATTAAATCTAAATATTGAAAAATTAATTGATCTAATGTGTCAAAATAAACATATAATTTCAAATTTAAAAATAAAAATTTTCTTCTTATTATTTTTTGTAATTTTTTTGTAAAGATTCAAATTTTAATGAATAACTAAAAAAAATGAATTTTAGTCTGAAACTACATTTCCATATAATTTAATTATATGGTAAAATAATTTTTTATATTGGTTTTAATGTTTAATTATATAATATTGTTATCAATAAATCCAATCTATGTCATTGTAATTATATTTACATTGAAATTTACTATAAAAACATAGCCATATTTTGGGCGTTTTTTACTTTAAAAACCTGCATTATCATCCCGTCCACAGGATTAATTTTAATTTAATTTCTCCCAATTGTGTGATTAGAATTAGGAAAAATGTATTCTATTTTTGGAATAAAAATAATTTTTAATTTCTAATAATATGAGTTTTAATTTTGAAAAAAAATATTTGTGAAATTGAATAAAATTAATTACAATTATCAAGGAAAAATTAATCTTATTAAATGACTAAGCCATTAATTTAAGTTCCCAAATGACCTATAAAATTTTCCAACACATATTTTATGGATATATATCATCCATGAAGCATAATTAAGTGATTTGTGTTGGTTTGTTATGACTTTTGTCAGGTATGAACATGTGCACACAAAACATGTTTCCAAAAATTCTGACTGAGTCCTTTTCCTTCGCTGTAAAAGGCCACCAAGTCTACCCACTCCTCACACCTCTAAAACCACTTAAATTAGTACAATATCTACCTAAATAGATTCCCTTAAATTCGAACCTCTACATTGAAGCATGAATTTGGTCAGAATCCTCCCAAGGTATCCTTTAATTATAAACAAAATGAATTTACCCGATTAAGAGGCAACACCATCTCTCATGCTTTTTAGTTTCATTTCTGTTATCCACTACTTATAATCTTATTATTCTATGATTAAATAAAAAAACAAGTTTCCTTAATATACCAGGATTTATTTTATAAGTAAAATAAGAGTAATTATAAATATAAAAATGTTTATAAAGAAATTATAAAATTTATATAAATTTATTATAAATTAAGTTAATGAATGTTCAGCCAAAATGAAACACAAGGTAGAGAGATTTCATATCACTTTTAATTTCTGTGTGATACATGTTATATTTTACAATCTTTCCTTTTTTGTGGTGTATATACTATCATGATGGTACTCTATGTATATTATACTTAAATTTAAGGGTATTCAAATAACCATTTTATTATCCTTCTTTCATGGGTTTTAAGATTCCCAAGTTACCAAATTGGTAAAATGTTTTGTCTCAGTTTACATTCTTTCAATTCATGTTTTATTATGCACCTAAAATCTTTTTCTAGGTACACATATTTACATTTTACATGATATATCAGGCATCTAAATATTTTCATGATATTATATGTTTCATGTAATTTCTCTTTCTTACATGGAGATTATGATCCTAGTTATCGAGTAATAAGAGTTTATTGAGACAATATCATCACCTTTTCAGGATTGATTTTGTTTATAATTACTTTGATGAAATATTAAAAACCATATCTTAATAAAAATCATGAGTTTCCTCATAATTTATTTTTTTATAATATAATCATATATTGGTAACATTTTGTACTCTTTGGTACATATGATAGTTAAGAAATCATTACAACTAAAGCTAAGATTTAACCCCCTTCGGTCGGAAATATATTCAAAACCATGTTTCCCAGAAAGGGTTTACAAGAATATTATTCAATTCTCCTATAATATTTAAAATACCTTTTTAACATTTTTATTTTTTACTAATCTCTTTGAAGTAATATTCTCATCTCTTTCTAAACGAGTAATATTCGACCCTTTTATCATACAAAAGGAACATTCTTTTTACCTCGCATGACATGTTCAGATTCATCTGCCATCTTTTATTTGAACCGTACTTCTCATATTTTAAATTATTATTTTTAAAATTTAGTTAATGGGATTTTAAAGGATAATACTTTCAAAAGGTTTTTTTTAAAGAAAAGGATATTTTCCTCACGATTTTTTTGGAAGTTATTCTTTTATTTCAGCAATGACAAAAATCATCTATTTTAGCCTACTTGGGATTTATTGTATTGATATAATCCTTATTACTACTCTAGATAGTTTATGATTGATTTGTCTAAGTATGCTATTATCATTCAATTCCTTGATTCATTCTAGAATTCCCCATGAAAGCTTCAATTTTATATAATTGAGCATTGAATTTCTCATAATTATCCATATCATTTATCATGGATTTAAATATTTCATAAACTCTATAGCATTTTACATAGAGGTTTTTATTTAACATTTATTTTCTTAAATGATGTTTAGTTGATAAATCCGTATTCTTTTTTCAATATGGATATTCTATATGTATTATTATTTATTTGATTATTCAATGTGAGGAATGCTTTGGAAATGCAATATACTTTTTGGGGACCATTTCAGGAAAACCCTACGAGGTGGACAATAGTGAATGAAACCCCCTCAATGCATCTGTAGTTTCATGAGGCGAAATAGTTTGATTGATTCCTTAGATGGGTTGTTAACTGATAGCTAAACTGTGTTGTGAAAGGTCTTTATGGAACTGGTTCCAGGTACCTATGACACATGGCTTCCAATAATTGATCATTTCTTTCATATTAGTTTTATTTATTAGTCATCCCTGAGATTTTTCATTAACATATCTCTTTATGAATTTCATTTTATTTAATTGATTAATGTCATGTGTTTTAGTTTCATACATTTCCATATTTATTTTTCTTTATCTAGTTATTTGAATGGCATGTATTTACTGTTATTTACCTTTCCATATTTATTATTCTCATTGAATAATTATTTCTTCTAATATATTTTGACCTTATTGATAATTTGAGATCACCCTTATTATGTTTCTTTCCCTAGGAATCTATGAAGCATACTATGAGATATTTTAAGGAATATGATAGATGGATTAGATTTATCCTTAATGTTGTTTATTTTTTTGAAGAAAACAATGTTTTAATTAGAGTGACCATTTTTAATATAATTATCATTGATGTATATGGTTTTACAAGACTATGAAACTAATAAGTCTTTTAGGGATTGATTCCTTGTAATCATGACTATGTAATTGATAGCAGACACCGACTCTGGGCTATCTCGCACTGGTTCACTAAAATTATACCTAATGATTTACTTCCTTTTAGTGGAACATATAAACCAAGAACATGTCATTATGTGTAAAACCCTATATCACTCAAATGAATTGTGAAATAGATTAGTATCATGAGGTTATATGTATGGGACTAGGGAGTAAACCTAATCTACTATGGGACTTTTTCCTCCATGTGATATTGTCAAGGAAGTTATCCTTAACTCATGTTTATGTCATGTTATATGTTACTATTACATTTATTATGATGCTATTATCTAGAGATAATTTGTTATTAAAGTTATTATCCCATTTGAAGACTCTTTATACATGTTTTTAATGATATCATGTTATACATTTGGCTCAAGATTTATGTTTCCTTATCATGTTTATTCCCTTTCTAAGGTTTCTATCTCACCCATTTTTTATATTTATTTCCTACGTTATCCCAGGATGTTTTGGGTGTTGAAAATAATTTGGGAGGATATTATAGTGAATAAAATAATGATGTGTCTTTGTCTCACTTTGAAGTATTATGAACCTATTCTTATAAAGACACTAGGACTCACTTTCTTGGTGGTGAAACAAATGGATGTGTATGTTAAAAATCACGTAATAATAAGTGTAAAAGGATTGGATAACTGTAAAAATAATGACTCGAAATACCCTTGGATTTTATTGTCTTTTCTATTTATCAAATTCATCACTTAGATTCCAATGTGATAGAATATCTACTTAATGCTATAAGGAACTATCTTATAAAATGATCCACTATTGACATGTTCCACTATAGTAAATCCAGCTGTTATATTTCTTGGATACATCCACAATTTATATCTAGTTTCAATTGAGATATCTCAATAAAAAAATAATCTTTTCTGATTCCATCCATTTTAGGTTATTTATTTGGAATTATATTATCCTATTAGTGCCTTCCTAATTTAATTTCTTTATTTCCTCCATCAAAATTCATTTTTTACAGAAATAACTTTGATAAAGAAACATGGTAATATTAAAAATCCATATCATTATAACAATAAGTTATAACATATTAATAATATTTACATATATTAACCTAACCTCTATAATTATATAATCCTACACTCTAATAATAACTATAAAAACCATTCCTCAAATAATGCATAAATTGAAACTTTAGACCATAATTTATTTTGTTTTATTACTAAATAAATTTTATGTTTAGAGTTTTAGGGAATTAGTCCATCACCAATATGAAATAAAATATTAAAAAACAAAGTGGAAACTTTCACAAAGTATCGATCTTTCCCATAACCGAAAACATATACGATAGAATATGTTTTATGTTGCTAAAAAATAATTATAATTTTTATCTTGACCTCATCCGTATCCCTAAACATCCTTAAAATCATATGAAAAATATTTGAAAATGTGGCATGAGGTCACAAGTATTAGTAAGGGACATATAAATATAAATAATGGAACCTTTTATTCCAAGAATACACATTTTACAATTTTTCCTTTTTTATAATAAATGTTGACCTCAAAAAAAAAATATTTTCATACCTTGAAATAAATTTCACTACCAAAAAATTTTCATAAAATATTTCAAAATAACTAATAAATGGAAAATATACTCATTAATTTTTCTTTTAAATCAAGAAAAAATCATGAAAACATTTTAAATTTATACATTCCACATGTATAAAGTACCATATAATTTCTTTTAAACATAATATCATTATATTACCTTGTGGATTAATATGATTTCAATGAAAAATCATATTAAAAATAGATAAATAATATAGGTATCATGGGAAATAATTATGATATTAATTTTACAATGACTCTTACAAATAGAATTACCTACTCTGTAAATTATATTAATTAATTAGGAAAACCATTTAATCGGTTAACTCCTCACCTTTACCCAATGCATTGGAGAGCTATATTAGGCTTACCCATTATCATGATCTATATCGAGATCACCCATAACCATAAGCTATATCAAGATAAAAAATAATCATAATAAATTTAAAATAATCCTAACATAAACATAATACATGAAATGTTTTGTTTCAATCAACATACTCATAAAAATATTCCTTTTTACCATAATAAAAACATATATTGATATCAAAATATCCATTCCATTTGAAAACCTTTTTAAAAATACTAAAAAAATGGGAATAATGGTTTTTATTTTATGAAAACATAAAATATTATAAATTAATAAAAATATAAAATAGTATTTACAGTGGTGAGAAAAATCATTAATGTAGTATACATTAAAATAGAACAATCATTTTTCTCAAAATTTTCCATATAAAATATATAAGAGTTTATTTTTGAAATCATTTTAAAGAGAGTAAAATGTGACATAAAATATAATTTAGAATTTCGTTATGTCCATATAAATAAATTTATAACGTAATTTTATAAATATGTACATGTAATAATAAATTTTTTGAATAAAAATATTTAAAACTTATAAAATGAGGTTTTTATAGTAAATCATCCCTTACCTCGAGTCCGACTTCTCCTGTACATTCTTTATCTTCCTGAATAATAAAATTATATTAATTATTTACGTAGATAAAAACTATTTTCATATTCATTATTCCTTTTATTTCACTTATATCCATGTTATACATAATTTAAAAATTGATTAATTTTATGTCTAACATTTTGACGGTGTTTGGTTCATAAGTCCAAAATGAATTTGATCAGTTGAATTTATTTAAATAAATAATGATTATATCATTTATTGAATAATAATATTATTATAATTGTTACATTTATACATTAATTATATGTTTTAAAACAACTATGTCATATGGTTACAAACTATGAAATATGTTATAATCATGGAGATGGCAGGTCGTACATTTTCATGAATAATGCTTCCATTTTCTGAAAAATATGATTGAAGGAAGCTAATTATAATTTTATATTGAATTAAATAAGATTATATAATAAATATAATATTATATATTTAAATACACCTTTATATACCATCCATGTGTGGTGGTTAGGCAAAACGAATCACATCACTTTAGAGTGGCGGTAATCCATATATAGGCTGCGAGGACCCAAACCCTAGTAGCCTGGGGTCGATGGTTACATTATTCCATTAGTTCTAGATAAAAGTGACCACATACCAAAATAATGGATAGTTTAATTTTATTAGAAAAATATATACATACCCTAATTTCACATTACATTTGATAACATAAAATATAATGTTTTTTCTTTGTGAACACCACTATTCCCTTTATTATATATCTACATATCTATCATAATACATTTCTTGGAATCTCAGGGAAAGGAAAAATTTGAAAATTTTGAGATAATATGACTAATAAGGGTATGTATATAACATAATTTATCATGAATAAATAATGCATAATTAATATGTAAAGGAAACTAAATGAAATCGCATTCCATTTTATCAATAACTTGAGCGTGATGTGCATCCATGGAAAATATCAACGCATTAGTGTCATGGAAAATAATAACTAATCTATAATGGAGGGAATTGAATATTATTAGATTCCATGATAAATTATTTCATTATATATATACCATAAATACCTTACACTAAGACTATTTAATCAATAGTTAGGTATACACTAAAAACCCATTTAATTTATCTGTCCAACTGATTCGTCTCATGAGACTATCGATGCAACAAGGTGATATCTAAAAATAAGACCCACCCGTCACTATATGTCTAATTAGTTCATTATATATCAAATAATTGATTAAATTCATAAACTATATGACTTATCATTGAATATCCATATTGAGTAAGGAATACATATTTATCAATATTTCCCCATTAAATAAAATAACTTTCAAAATAAAACCCTGTATGTAAAAATGATACGTGGTTTAATAAAATTTTATATCGATGATATACATAATTTGGATATTTATGTTAAATACAATATAAAATTATGAAAATAAATTGATTTTTTCAAGATAAACTGAATGAATACAAAATTAATCAATAAAGTGAATGTTAATTCTTTCTTAGGATAAAATAATCATAAAACTTCTATAAATTTATTAAGGATTGTATCATTAAAACATAAACCTAGTGGGGTATAATTAAATTAAAGGCTTGTTTTTGTTTAATAATATAAATACCAAAAAAATTTCAAAAATAATTCATTGGAAAAATACATTTTTTATTTTTAAATCCACTTCTAAAAACAAAATATTTCTAAAAAATTAAGAATTTTTTTTTGTAAAAGAATAATTTAAAATTTAAAATTAACATTCAAGAATTGTGTCGTCATAGTGGTTGGAATATTGTATTTCTACAGAATATATTAAAATAATTATTCCTTCTATATCTTGGGTAGACGTTCAGAAAGCACCATGGTCAGAAAGAGAAAGGAATATTCCTTTTAAACCATTTTTTAAAAATAAAAGGGTAAAGAATTATTTAATAAATTATTAGAGAATATGAAAAACATGCTTTAAAACATTTTACAAAAAATTGGATTTTGAATAAAAATAATTTTCGACCAAAAATAGAACTAATGTTGGTTTTGTAAATAACACTCTTTTAAATAATTTTAAGTACCAAAGAGAGATACTTGATATTATTTATCAAAAATATCATGAATAACCAATGGTGAATAAAATTTAATGGGTTTATTGTAAAATGATAAAATAATTTAATTTAATTGAAATTCATGCAAAAAAATCCAGATTAAAATTATGTTTAAACATAAAAAATCCTCTTATAAATTCATCCCACATGTTCAACAATAATATTTCATTATTATCCTAGATTTGGTTATTAACTACATTGTAATCTCATGAATGTTTAATAATAGATGTTACAGTTCATTTTCATTGGATATAGATGCATCATTCCTAGAATAGTATTAATGTTTTAAATGTTATATTTTTTAATTAGATAATTTTCAGAATAATAATTGAAATTTTAACATAGATAATGAATCACATCGTTTCATGGAGATGATAGGTCACACATACACATGAGTGGAGTTATAATTTTATAAATAGGTGAAATTGTAATGAATTAGGTTGTATATTAAATTAAATAATTAATATTATATCATAATTTTTATATCTATTCATTATTTCTCTTATTATGACTATCCATGTGAGCCGGGGATGGAATGGAAGTTACATATGTTTGTATGGCAGAAGTCCTCCACTAAAATCAGTGTTTAATTTTTTTTCAACATAATAGGGATGGTTATATTTAAATATTTTAAAATAAAAAAAACATTTAAATATAATTGATGAAATGGTCTTAATATATTTTAATTTTTAAGACATTACTGATGGTGTGAAAAGAGGAAATGAAAATAACGATCTTGGTGAAGATGACTGCCTTGGCTTAGAAAACCCTCATTAGGATCTCTTATTAGAAAACCTAAGGTATGTATTTTTGGAAGATAATCACCAAAATAATGTGGATATAGTTTTTGGGAGAGATTTTTTCTAGTTTTTTTCATGCTAAATGTCTTGATAGGTGTGAATAAGTGATTAGATGGGGTGCCTTGTTATAGCTACAAATGTGTGAAATTTCTTAAAATACCCCAAACTATATAATAATGAGAAGTAAATCTCAAAAAATATATCCTATAAAATTTAAATATAATGGGTTGGGGGAATATAATGTTGAGACACACCTTTAATAGTAATAATAATCATTTTTAAAACATTCTACTCAATTTTACTCCATGCTTTCTCAGTTTTTCCATTTCAGTTTCCCCCATGGTAACTAGTTTTTTAACCTTGGTTATTCATACTTCGAACCTACAATAAAATGATCCTGATTAGATAATTTGGAACCAATAAATGTAAATTTTAATTCCAGTTTATCAAATAAAAATTCAATTTTTTTTGTAAAAATAATTTTATCTTAAGAGAATGTAGTGCACATAACCCCATTTTAACCTTAACTGAGATAATTAATTATTTTTACAATTTTCACAATTCCTTATTAACAAAATTATATTCAACATATTTAATAATATTAGTTATGATATTTACAAATTTATAATCCATTTTATAAAATCTATTTCATATTAGTGGTAGAATTTAATATTAAATTAAACCTATAAGTGCAGCGACAACGTGTTTTTCCAAAGAAAAAGTAATCTTAAATATAAAATCTTTTAATATAACAATACCACATAAAATTGACTAAAATTACTAATTTTGGATTAATAATGTTACAATTTAACTAATTTAGTTTTTAAAAAGTTATAAAATAAAATGAATCTCTGTAAATTCTTTAAACAAAAAATAGTTTTCAATAAAAATCAGTATTTTTCTCTATTCACCAAAAAATAAATTTTTTCAAAAAATTATCAATAATTCAATCCATATTAAATATGAAAAAATTATTTTAAAAATGAAATTATTTATTTCAATTATATTTTATAAAATTGATAAAAATTAGTTTTAATGTATGTTCGTAAAACCTGATTAAATAGTTTTTTATAAAAATATAGTATTTAATCATAAAACTAGATTTTTGATTATCCCATGATTTGTTGAAATATTAGATTAATGATAATAACTTTAATTGAATATATAACATTAAAATTTCCATAAAATCATTCCCCAATTGTGAGAAAATTAAATGTATTAATTTAAAAACACATTGCATTTATAAAAATAGTTTTTTAAAAAAATAATTCTTTTATTTTCAAATGGTTATTATTTTAATTTATAATAAATTGATAACCATTGAATTTATTTTATACATGTGTAAACCATATACATTTCATAATTTAGTTATTCATATTAACTACTTTATATTTAATGGCTATGTTATAATGATCTCATTTAAAAAATATATTTAATTGTTCATTTAAGATCGGTTTTTCACGTCATATATGCTATCAAATATAGTGTTATTATTTTAAAATAAAAGGGTGTTACATTATCCCCACAATCAACAAATTTCTTCATCCCAATTTTAAAATGTGATAAAAAATCAATAATCTAAAATTTAAAAATTCATTTGTGGAAAGTCAATATCTTTAAAGGATTAAAAAGAATTCCTTTTAAAAATGGGAAAATAGAAATAATAATTCCATATAAAATAAGAAAACTATGTTTCCAAATCGTATAAGATTAGTGGGATGTAAAAATATTGACATATAGGGGAATATTCAAACCCAATAAATAATAAAGACTAATTGGTAGCATGTTCAGGAGAAAAATAACAACTATAGAAGTACAAATAAATGATGTTTGAAAATTCCCTCTACTCATCTAAAATTATTATAATTGGATAACATTTTTGATTTAAGATATTTTCCTGGAGTGGAGGATTTCCTTTACCATCTAAAATAAGAACATAGGGTAATATACCTACTTGAGATCTTTATATTTTATAAGAACAATTTGATCATTTGGTTATACATTGATAAATTTCTGATTTATCTCTTACTATATGTAATGATTATCAATTATGATTTTTTATTCTAGAAGCACTAAAATTAACTTTTAATGGATCACAAGGTCAATAAAAGTATGAAAAATCATTTTGTAAATCACTAAATTCTAACCAAAACCAAAATTGTTAAAACAAGTCATCCAATATAGCAAACTAATCTCTAAACCTCCATTGTAACACCCAAATATAAAATTGTTATTTATCCATAAAATATTTTAATAAAAATAATGTCATATTAACTAGAATATCACATAGGTTAGTGGTAGGTGTTATTTCTTTATCTCAATTTGGTAGCGGGTTAAGGCCTTTTAGACTTCCAAGATGTGACAGGTTTTCACCTGACATAAAAGTTGTCCTTTTTTAAAACTATATCAATATAACCCCATAAATATTCCAAAAAATATGATAAACATCCTAAAAAATAGAAATAATCATCAAATAAATCTTTAACAACTATGGTTTTCTCTATAACAAAAATTTTACATGAAATCAAATAATATTAAATGAATATTATTAATTTAATATCAAAAATCATATTAACCCTAATGGTCATCTGTACATTTAAAAATATAAATGGATAATTCTTAATTAAATGATACTTCATGATAAACCTAAGGGCTATATCTATATAAACTTATAAAGAGATCATTCTTCCCCAGAAACCAATTAATTATACGAAAATATCATTATTTAAATCCTAAAAAGGGGATCTAAGACATTTAATAAATGACCATTATTAAAATCTTAATCCCATGATTGAATTAATAATACTTATGTTAATATTTTATGAATACATATATTCATCCAAAAAATTATGTCAATCCTTAGATGTTTCAGGATTCTCACCAAATTACCATTGAAAAAAATACTTTCAAAAATATTTATTAAATCCCAATACATAAATATTTCAATAATTCCACTTCAAATATTGGTATAACATAAAACCTTCATTGGTCTAGGATTTAACATTTAGAAGAGGGAATTGACTCAGATAATCCCTAGGGTCCCCTAATTTAGGACAAAAAATTATAAATAAACCACTTTAATGAAATTTATTTGCTATATTGTACTCTCAATTTTTCCACAGCAATAAATGTCTTTATTCCCTTCTTTTCCACACATAAATGGTTTTTCAATTACTTTGTGAAATTTTCATGGGTGTCTCTTTCTACATTTATGATATGATGGAAGTTACACCTTATTTACTCTATTGTTTCCACTACCTAATGTATTAATAAACTCAATTATTCTATTATTTTTTGACTTTAAGAGTTTGTTGATGTGTATTGGGTTATTAACATATCATGATTGCTAAATAGGCATGTTCATTAAATCTTTCAATCCAGTCATATTAACCATTGGTCTATCAAAATGACCACATTTTCCATCATATTCAAAATTAAAAAAATGCATTCCGGTTACATCCACTGACTGAAAATACAAAAAATAGCGTGAGAAACATTATCCATAGTGTAAAACCATATAATCATTTAAAATATGTATAAATCATGAAACCTTGTTTTTAATCTAAGATACCTTAGGATTAAAATTGATCAATTACTATGATTATATATTCAAATAATTATTAATGGATTATAATTAAAATTTTAATTAACCAAAGACTATAACATTAGAGGGTCAGACCAGGTGTATATTAAGACACATTTCTTGAACCCGAAGACAATCAAATCAAATCCAAAGGATCCATTTTCAGAGTTATTACTCATAGGTTATACTGTTCGAGAGCTATGTACACTTTTATTATGTAAACATGGATATATTTATTAGAAAACTATATAATCTATACTTTTATAAATAAATTGGATGATATCGTAAAAATATACTTATATTCAAATTCCATTATTCTGTAATATCCCATAATCCATGTTTTCCTAAATCTAGTTCCCATGGTTTCTAATAAACTTTATCTGATACCAATTAAATAGACCCCAACCATAGTACCCTAGAGTTGGTGGTTACATTATTATACTAGTTCTAGATTAGAGAGATCACATCACAATGGATTGGATAATTATTAGTATTGGAGAACTAGATATATACTTTAATTTCACATTACATTTGAAAAAATAAAATTCATCACACTATTTTCCTTGCGAACACCACAATTTAATATGTCACATAGCTATGTGTAAATCATAATAAATTTCATATACTTATTGGTAAATGAAGAAAAATAAAGGGTTGATCTTAGATATCTATGTATTATATCACTAAAATAGAATATATGATTAATAAAAAAAGAATAATCTTTACGGTGAGGTAAATAGCTGAAATCACATTTCATTTAATCAATAACATGAGCATGAAATTCATCCATAGATAATTTCAATAAAATAATATCATGGATAATAATAACTAATTTATTATTTAAGGAAATAAATATTATTAGATGTCATGATATAAATTTACAAGACATCTACACTGTCAAGGCCTAACACCATGAAATTTAACCGATGGGTAATCATAAAAAAACCATTTAATTTTTATACCAAACTAATTTAGCTCTTGAGACTATTGATTAATTGATTAATATCTTTAACTAGCCCCCAACCATCATTTAATTCCCAATTCATTCCTCTTATATCCACTGATAAATTTAATTCATGAAAAATAGTCGTTATAAAATAATAACTGTATTGATAAAATAATACATATTTATCAAGATTTTAACTGATAAATCAAATATATTTCATCATAAAACACAATATATATAAATTTTTTTATATTGTTTTGTAAATAATAATATCCATTATTCAAAGAATGTGGGTGTTTTATAGAAATGTAATGTATAATGATCACATGAAAGTGACTGTTTCAAGAAAAATATATCGACTAACCAATTAATCAAGAAAGCGAATGAATGTAATTTCACTTGTCTAAATGAAAATAAAAATTCCATGTAAATAATAATGTCGGTATCATTATAACATATCACTATTTGGTTATAAGTAAAATAAAATAATTTTTGTCTTTGATGAATTGAAATACCATAAAAATTGAAAAACATTCTTTATGAAAATACCATTTTCACATTGAGATACAATTTTTAAAAATCAAAATTTATTTAATATTGTTATTATTTTTAATTATAACCATAAAAAATTGTAAAAGAATCCTCATGAAATGGGAGATAATGGTAGTAGGATGTTTCCATTCACCCTGAGTATATTAAAATAATGATTCATTTTCATATTTTCTTCAAAAAAGTTTAAAAGTACCTTATGTGGAAAATGACAAGAAGATTCATATTAAACCATTTGTAAAGATACATAGGTAAAAATATCTTAAAAAAATTACTGTAAAATATTAAAAAAGTTTTTTAAAACAATTTTAGGGGAATATGGATATGGAAGAAAAATCATTTTTACCGAAAATAGAAATAAATTTGGATTTTCTTAAAAACATTTTCTCAATCATTTTATGTACCAAAGATGTGAGAGTGGTACAATTACATAGAAATTTAATTAATTAATATAGGATTATAAAAATATTTTTTTTATTAAATAATGAACAATTAATTTACCTCAATGGAAATTTAGGTATACATAATTCTGATTAAAATGATAATAAAGCGTAAAACCTTACCATTTTTGTAATTTTTGAATCATATCCCCCATGAAAAAAATAACATCAAATGAAAAATTAAATACAATGACTATAAATATATTCATTAAAAAACATATCAAAGGGCTGTTATATAAATATCATATAAATAAATATGCATGTAATATGAAATATGTATCAAATGAGTGAAAATTGAGAAGAAATATCTTACACATATCATACCACTGAAGTGATAGTGAACTTATTGTGTGTATCCAATTAAAATATACAATAATATGTGTAAATAAAACATATAATAATATAAATTCATTATACTAATAATATTAGAATATCAAATAAAATGAATAATTAATATAACCCAATGAAAAGAAATTGAGTTGTGAAACCCCTTACCACTTTATAACATTTAAGTAAAAATAAAATTATTTAAATAATTTTAATTGAAAAATTATATACTATGTAATATGATGTTTCAAAAATAATATATTCAAAAGTGGCAGTATAAACACAACATAAAATAAATTATGTGCCTGACTTTAATATATGCCTCAATAAAGAAAAATTGAGACCAAAATCTTTACTTCAAATTGACATTTAGTTAAACATAATTTCTATCACTATATAATGGTTTTAAAAATGTTATTAATTTATAATATAACTATATTCAAAATTATAATATCTTACATTATCCTCTTATAACATCTTTTCCCCCATTCCGGAATACTATTTCATTATAACCCTTATTTTTGTTGTAAACTGCCTTTTATTCTCATGCATGTTTTGTCATGAAAGTTCTAGATATTTCTAATTACATACTAATTCATCAAAAACATAGTTATGATAAATTTTTAAAAGTCATATTTATTTATTATATTTTGGTTTATAATCATTATTTAAATTTCAAAATGGGGAATGAATCACATCGTTTCATGGAGAAGGTATGCCGTATGTACGCATGAGTGAAATTATAATTTTATTAATGGGTAAAAGGGAAAGGAATTATATGATATATTAAATTTTAAGAATATAAAATTTGTCATAAATATGATAAATATTCAACATTTATATCATTATGTCCTTTCATGAGAGTTTGTGATGAGAAATATATTACATCGGTTCTCAAGGCGGTAGTCTATCGTACACAAGTTTGGTGGATTTATTTTTAATTTGTCAGGGAAGGATTTTTATACATACTATTCCATAAATATAATAAAATTCCATTATATTGGATATACTATTTTCATTATATTTGAATTTTTATGATATAACTTATTGTTGAAAAAGAAGAAATAAACAAATGAGCTTGGTGAAGACAATTACATTTTCTTTGAAGAACCTCAATCAGATCTGTTAAAAGTGACAATAGGTTTGGTATTTTGGAAATACCATAACATAAATCACATGTAAGATGATTTTAGAGAGTGTTTTGGGTATTTTTTTGAGATAAATGTCTTGGGTTGTGTGATTAATTGAATATATATGGTGCCATTTTATAATATGTAGGTGTGGAATTTTTTTAAATACCATAAAAACTATTCTATAAAGTGTAGTCAATCTTATCCCATGATCCTAAAAAATTGATAAATTATGAGGTATAGGGAATATAAGGTCAATATAAACCACCATAATTAATACAAAACATGTTTTAGGCATGTTATTTCCATTACATATATGGTTACTCACTTTTACCATTTTACTTTTCATTACAATAACTTTTTTTAACCTAATTAATTTATCATGTAAGACAAAAAATTAATTAATAATTATTAGTTAATTTGGAAATAATTATTCTATTGGAAATAAAATTTATCCAATAAACTTCTATTATTGTGGAAAATTAATTTTCATACTAATATTTGTAACACACAAAACATCGTTTTGACCTTAACTTCGATTATAATTGTTTTTACACTTTTCACTACTCATTATGAAAAAATATTAAGTGTAACACATTAAATAATATTAATTATTATTATGAAAAATATTTTTTCAATTTCACTTAATTTAATCCACATAAATAATGGAATTTAATTTAGAATTAAACCTGCATGTGTGACAAAAATGCTCTTATCCAAAGAAAAAGTTTTATTATGTATAAAAGGTTTTTATATAGAAAATCAATATAAAATTGATTCTAACATCTTGAATTGGATTAATAATAATATAATTCAACTAATTTGAATTTAAAAACAATTTTATAACAAAATGAAACATTTTAAATTATTTAAACAGAAATATTGTTCCAATAAAAATGATTGTTTCACTATTCATCAAAAAAAATATTTTTAGAGAATTATCAAAAACTAATTTTATGATTATTTAGAAATTTGTATTTATAAAATAAATTTATTTTTCTCAAAGAAAATTCTAAATTTTTTAAAAATTAGTTTTAATATATGTGTGTAAAAATTGAAAGAATATCTTTTTATGAAAATATAGTTTTTAAGCATAAAACACGGTTTTTTTATTTATTTAAAAGAAAAATTCAAAAACTTTTTATTATGATGAAAAATAATACAAAAGGAGGTTATGGATATGGTGATTATAGAATTTATGACCTCATTACATGTAAACATTTTTTTATCATAATAAAATTGGTATGAAGAACCATAATCATTATAACAATTTGATTTAGAGTCAATTGGTCCATGAGACCTGATAACAATGTTTAGATTACTGTATGAGTTTTACTTACTATATCTTTATTTACTAGGAAATATGTCTTGGAAACATTAATTATCAACATAATATTTTTTAAATTAGACAATGCTTGAATATATGAATGATTTTGGGGAATTATTCTCAATATCAACTCGCTTTTTTGGATTCCATGCATTTATCTTAATTTGTTTTATTCCTCCTAGATCCTTAAGAGATTACCAAATTCATCTTGATTTTATTTCCCCTAAATTGTGAGAGTGTTTTCTAGTGAAATATGATCTCCAGGATTAACATTTCCCTCCACATGTAATTTCCCATGATTCTGTGAAATTTGGACATTATTCACATGATTCACAAGTTACAACTTCTGAGAAGACTCCTCATCCATTTGTGAAGAAGAAACAATAACGTTCTCATTTCCCCTATAAAGAGGGGTTTTTTTTATTTCCAATAAAAATAAAATTACTAGTTATTTCATTCTTTTTCAATTTATTCTTATAAGAAACCTCATGATGACATATTAATGAACAAAAATAGAAAACCAAATTCCCACATCATATATCCTTGACATGAACAATAATTTGAAAATCTATGTAAACATCAGGGAGAATTTCATATTTCACTTTTTAAAGAGATATCATCATCTAGTGACGAGAAAATAATGTTGTAAATCAAGAATGATTTTAAGTATACCTCCACTAGGACCCTAATAAAGTGAAAAAATTTAGAAACATTATTGTTACTATCCATTTTGATCAGAATTCCAATATAAGAGGATGTATAAAATAAAATATTATGATGCCAAAAGATCTAATTACGAAAAAAAATTTGTCCAGACTTTCACCTTGGTAGTTTTTAAAGATAATCAAATGAACCTAAAATCCTATTATTATAATCAGACCATACCTAACTTTATAAAATTTAACCAAACCCACCTAAAATTAAATTCACATTCTCAAATGAGAAATGATAATAAAGAAGTCCCAAACCAAGGGAATACATATCAATTCAGAAAATCCCCTATATATTTCAAATTCCTAACTAAATAATCAACATTAAAAATCATTACTATAGTGAGTAGTATGATCCTTACTATGATGGAGTGCCCCCAAAATTGTAATCTTTCAAGAATATCCTCCTTATTAGAAAATATACGGGTAGTACCTCCATTTTTCGTAATTTTTTATGGACCAACATTGTTTTGAAATAAAAAAATTACTTATGTTTGAATCTATCACTTTTCATGAAACAACAGAACACGAGTATGGTTACCCCATAAAAATAATTTTTTCATAATTATATTACCTTTTATTGGATATATAGTTATCTAATTTATTTTATGAAAAAAAAGTTCTCCAAACATACACTTCTTTCAAATAAATGCACTGTTTTTAATTCTTGATTATTGTTTCAATCTTCACTCATGGTTATTGGTTCTATGTCAATAATGATATTACCTATTTATTTTGGGGACCAAATGTTTATTAAACTATTTTTTTTTAAAACCCATTTCTTTCCATTGGTTAAGTTATGTTCATGTTTGACATATTTTTAATGCGTCATGAATGATAGTGTAAATATTATGATGTGACGAGTGTGCTCAGAATTATATTTCACATATATGAATGTTTGGATGGGACGAATATGCCTGTAATTATACAGCACTCCAATGCATTGGGAAATGTAATTAATTTTAAGATTAAAAGGGAAATAATGTGTGAAAATTGTTCTAGTAGTGTTCCTAGCTATGTGAGGTATATAGCCACTAATACATGATGTTTTATTTTTATAAATTTACACATTTCATGGTTTTATTAATGTTTCCTCTCATAATTTTTTTATGATGTTATGTTTATGTACACCCCAAGCTATATGTTTCTTATATATCCTCTTACTGGGGTTTCAGAACACCCCTTTTTTATTTATATCCTCATCTGACTACATGTACTAAGAAGTGGTCAATGCCAATAACAAGCTAGAGAAAAAGGAATTAAATAAACATTTATGTTTAATGTTGTAAATTTTATGTTTGATCCTAGTTTTACAAAGACTCTAAACCTCTAGATCCTCATGGTGTATTACTATTATCTTTTTTATCCTTATTAAGATGTAATATTAATGTATGAAAAGCTTGGGTAGCTATATTAACATTCAAAATCCATAGGAAATAATAAACCACCTCTTCATCTGAACATAACCAAGTACATTACCACAGTAATCCCAAAACACTATTTATTTGAACCCTTTCTCTGTCAATATAAATACTTGATCACTCTTTAACCTTTTTTTAACTCCTAAAAATCTCACATGAACCTTAATTTTAACAATAAAGACATCCACATTTGTATAAAATCAGTCCAAGTTGTCGAAATCCTAGAGAAATTTGGAAGAAATATCTTATAGTTGCTAGTATACACAAGGAATATCCGTACTGTAGTCAGACTATTGGGAGTCTCACATGCTAGAACTGCCTTAACCTTCACCAGGACCACTTCTACAAGCTATGATAAGATGACATGTCATAGAAGTGGGAACTCTTAATTGAAAAACAGAAACATAGGGAGATTCACTTAAAGGTAATTTTTTCGAAGTATATCTAGAACCATCCTCATGGTTCCTACTTTCTCTTCCTCAGACACCAATTAGACAAGAATTTCATCGATGAAGACAACCACAAATTGGTCAAAGAAAGGATGATAGATCTGGTTCCTCAGTCCCATTAACAATACTATGGAATTATACATGCTAAATGGAATCACCAAGTACTCAACATGATCATAGACACATAAAAATTTCATTTTTGGTATATCCTCCTTTTATACTTGGGGATGGTGATAGCCTAATGTCTGGATGATCTCTAAGAACCATATCTCCCATATAAACTAGGTGAAGAGGTCATGGATACTTGATAGTAGATACTTATTTTTCATACTCACATGGTTTAGGAAATTTTAATACATAAAAAAATAGTCTCCCATCCACACTATTGGCCAACAACATTAGGGAATCCCAGTGTGACATACAGTGTCGGAAAAAGGTCTTCCCCTTCAATTTTCTAATTACACATTATGATAATAAATCCTTGAGAGATCTATCAAATATGCTTCCATAGAAAACAGGGAAATCCATGGGTGGATGTCAATGTAGATGTGTTTATATTATTAGGGAGTTCGTCCTAGTTTATCCTTAGGAAATATGCACTGGTACTACTCCACCACTACATGATGCTAAAGCCCATTAAATCAACTTATATAAGGAAAATTCAAACCAAATGATGTGTAATAGAATATATCCTCCTATATATGTTCCCATCACACTCTAATTGGGGGTTCTTCTAACCCAAAAATGAAACTACATTCCACCAGTAAGGAAACACCATATTTTTAGCATTAGAAAGTCTATCTAGGCATGAACTGTGGATGGACAGTCCATAGATAAGATGTAATTATAAGGCCTCATACCCAATAAAAAGATATGAAATAAGAATATATCACCTCAAAGATATCAGTTACATTTTTGGTAAATGTGTGTTGATGATGAGTCACCTTTAGTAGGAGTCTCAAAGTGAAAGGGTCGATCAAAGGGATCAACATGAATCTCCATGTCATGAAATAGAGAATTTATAAGAAAAGATTATATTGCACCCATATCTATCAGAACTATATCTAATATAGAGAAGGAATAGAACATACCTCTAACAATATTGAGATCTTCAGGGTTTTAGGCCTCCACTGTATATAACTACCCATTCCCCAGTCCACCATCTCCCTAATTCTGGTGCATATCACATTAGTGTATTGGTGTAAATAGTTTAAACTGCTTAACACCTCATGATAATCTCGATACTACTATGCCACATCCACTTACCTATGGAACTCCTAGAAACTTCATCCATCTCTTCCTTGGTGGTCCATTGAACATATCTATGTCACCTATATGAAGGGCCGAACAATCCTAAGAGATATGTCTATGACGACCACTAGATAAATGCCACCTCTCAATGCATGACTAGAACTATCCTGAGATCCTTGATCCATATAACCTCAATCCTTGGATTGTTTAATAAATTATCTTTCATGACCAAATCCATGTGTATGTTTTCATCTAGTAGCTACCAAGGTCCCAACTCCTGGGTACCCACTATAAACACCCATTCTTAGCATCTTATCTACAAGGAAGTCTCCACTACTTTATCCTACTCTAGAACATCAACTTATTTGGTAATGAAAAGGAATATCAATCTAGAATAGATATATCATAATAATATATACTCCAAATCCCATACTTGAAAGAACATAACCTAAAAAATATCTATATAGTATCGCGAGAGGTCAGTGAACTTCACCAAAAACTCAGAAATAGTCATGCATCACTATTCCAACTATAAAATATCCTAAACGTTCACTAATCACAATATAGATGTATAGATCTACTCTATGAAGAGATGTTTTAAATAATTATACTATAGAGGTGTCTCATCGTGTGACTGAGTCATCAGCCCCCACTATCAACCAAAAGATCCTTGATGTAGACTCACTTCTAGGACCACCATCAGATCTGTAAGAATCCTCTTAAGGATGAAAAATTAGACCCCTAAATATAGCTGGTCCTCTTTTTCCTAAGGGTCTAGATCACCCCAAAATACTTGGAGGTCGCTACGTATGAATCTCATGGAGTGTAATGATCCATCACATATTATCATCTGGTTCTATTGAATGAATATCCGGCTCTATAGGTGGATGAAGAATTGGAAAACCATATTGAGGTACCACCTACTATTTAAGAACTTGTATTGAAGAATTACCACTATGTTGATCATGATTGTGATCCTATAGTGGAATCATGGATAGATATCTTCAAAACATCATCCTAAAATTAAAAATATGCACAATGGTCAATGAGTATATCTAGGAAGGTGAATAAAAAAGGACATAAAAACACAACCCATTCCTATATGATGCATGAAACCAGTTACTATAGGTATAGATTCAAAAAATATTATTACCATAGTCCGGGTGAATAGATACGTTGACCACTGTACCAACACAAGAAAACTTGGCTTGATATTCAATCCTGAAACACCTTGACACTATTTTAATAAATCCCAAACAAATCTCATAGCTAGAAAAAACTCCAAACTCTAGTACAAATATATACACTGACCAGATACCACTTTTTCACGACCCAACAACCTAGGGTCCACATAGACAATGTTATGCCAATGGCGACAACCTGAATACTTTCTTTAGTAGTCATGGGGATAAAGAAAAGTTCCCAGTTAGCATGTAAAACATATGGGAGGAATTCGCATACGGTTACTGCACAGACACACACATCTTCAAGCCCATAAAAATTATTTGTAAAGTACAGCTGATACCAATGTATTCATGCATATATAATCAAAAATCCAATTAATAAAAGTACATGAAATAATAATGGGAAAATAAAATCACACAAAAACTAGAAAAAAATTCAAACCTGCTCAGAAGGAGGGGAATGATATCCAATGAAAGACTAGTATGAACCTTAGTCCATCTATCCAAAACCTATACCTCGCCTGCACATAGTTCTCCCAAAACTCCTTCAAAATTCCTATCATTTGAATAATACATTACATATGTGGGTAGAACCCATTCATGGATGAGTATTAAAATACCTATAATAATGCCATAAAATCACAAAACTTAATCACTAGGAGTAGTCGTCTCATCAATATGTTGGTATGTCAATAAAAATAAGAGACATAAAGATAATAAAATCCCATATAAATTAATAACATAAATCTTGTCACAATAGGTTTCAAACAACACTACTAACCACATGATTAAAATTGACTCTTAATGGTATCACTCATCTAAGATAAATCACTCCACAATCCAAGATGTAACTAAAGAAACTCATCTGAGTTATCATTCTCATCTTTCCTCAGCAAGATGTACTCATTGGATCTCTAAAGATATTTATTTACATATAGGGGATCACATCCAATACAACTAGGGGATTACACTAACCCTACATAAATAATATTTTGTATTGGTGAATAATGCCCTATGCATGGTGTTCATATCGATACCAAGATCCCTGCCTAATAAAGTAAATGAGATATAGGATCCCACCCTTATCACATATAAGTATTCTCTGAACTCTATCGAAGAAAAAAATCCATAGAGTAGTTCAAAATCCAATGATGATAATGTAATTGCACACTATACCATCATAGGAATGAAAAAGGGGACACACTCAACTGATACTAGTCCAAACTGAAGAGATGAAGGGACCCAATGTGGATAAAGTACACGATGTGCACAGTGGGGACGTTGTGTGTCTTTCCAACCCCTAGTCATCCAGTGTCTCACCTTCTCCCATGAAATTAAATTATATATATAAAGTGTTTCCTCTCTTGGTTCATGGATTATGGGGGTAATATGACACTCTTCACATGCCACCTTCCAGTGCCCATGTACAACTGGCTATTCTCGTGTATTTTTCCTATGATCATGTTCGTGGTTTTTTCCACTAACATTTACCCTCTGGGATACATGAAAATATTCTAAAAATAGGTCACATGAAGTGTGGCATGTTTTATATTGAATGTAATAGTTTTATCTTAGTTTAACACCTAGTGCTATAGAAGGGGGACTACATAGTGTGTGTTCATCAAACTATATGCCTTGTACTAAATCATTCTCACAAAATTTCAGAAATTATTTACAAAAATGGACACACAACTTCCTATTCAAATTCCACCATAGAATCCATTTGAAAAACTGGACCTCAATACATCAAAGATAGTCCATTTCCATCATCTAGATTCCATCCATCAATCCAATTAGAAAACCTCTACAACCCCATTGTTCCATCACCACACACCCAAAACAGAAATAGGGATTATCAATTTGATCCTGATCCTCCTCCAATCATTTTTCGATGTCATAACACCATGATCACTACATCAAAAGAAAACCTGAATATGCAGAATTGATTTTTTGTGTCGAAGAACTATCCCATAATATTTAAATACTAGGTATATGTCAAAATTCCAACAAAGGAAATAACGATGATGAATTGTGCAATGGATGGGGGAGGGGTGAAATAAAAGAAACACAAAAGGGGAATGAACCACATATATTTTATAAGTTTTCCTCAACTAAAATCATTTAAAATGATGAACGAATAATCAAAAACATTAATAATAATAACAATTTCCCCAAATCCTTGGTAAATAAAACAGTATCTAATGCATGTCTAACCCACAAATGAATCTATTAGTTGATCTAATTTACATTATTTGTTGTAAAAAATAAGGGAAAAATATGAAATAAAGACCTTATATTTTTTTGGATTGATAAAAAAATAATGAATCTTCTTTTTTTCATTGGTGAAATCCCCAAAATCCATTCGAGAAAATGGTCCTCGATTCAGTTTTATTCACCAAGATATCGTCCAATAGATCCAATCACACAACTAGGGTTATGTGGATAACCCTAAGGACTTATAAAAATTTATATTTATTATTTATATTTTGTCACTACAATTAAAAAATGAAATCAAAAAACTATTTTCTTATTTTATCCTATGACAAAAATTCATCAAAACACCCAACCCCCATAAATATTATGATGATAATGGGTGAAGAACCATGTTCTAAACTCAACAATAGTCCTGGATTTAGAATTTATCTCTTTATTCGAGAGTTATTGCAGTAATTATAGAAATATACATGAAAATTATATAATATATACATTTCTTTTGTTTTATTGGTATTGAGGCCCTCTAGGCCTTGTAATGTCATGTTTCCTCTGTTCTTATCATTGAAAATATTGTTAGATAAATTAAAATTATTTACATGTAAAACATGGAGATGTGAAAACATGATATTGATACTTTTTCATATGAATTTCCAACTTAGCGATCTTCAAGTGGGGTGATCATGAGAAAAAATATACCAATATTAATTCCCAATGTTTTATTTTTTATTGGATATTCCTATATATGAATCCATTTATTTTTCCTCTTACATGATATTAATATTAAAGTGTGTTATGAATCATATACTCCCATAAATACCATACATGGTTGGTGTTTCATCTAGTTCTATTACACGGTTTGAAAATAAGGGTTAAAAGCAGTTTTATTCGTGATAATAATGTTTATCCCTTTTATTTGTTAAAATATACTATAAATATTTTTCACTACTAAATAGTTTCATGTTTTAGGGAATAATATATTATTTTCAATATATTTTTGAAAGAACACAGAATACCAAATAAGATATGGTTTTTCATAGTTTATTTATTAATTACATCAATAATGAAAATAACCATTATTTCCCAACCAAAAATACTTTATGTTATTAAAAAATATTTCAAATAAAACATAATTTTTAAGACGTAATTAGAGCATATTTGAACATGTATAAGTTTAATGTGTAAACAATTGATCAATATATAAGCCTAATTAAAATTTTGAGTCCCCTTATATCTTAAATGTGTTTAATATATTTTGATGAAGAACAATATTAATCTAAAATGTTATGGATAAATTTAAAAATTATATTATTCCAAATAATAACTTAAATATAAATTTTTCTAGTCGATGATGATTTACATAGAATGATTTCAACATATTTACGTGAATAGATGTTATTAACATTCTAAATGCAATGATGTGATGTAATGTTTGAATATTTTATTCTATTATTAAAAAATGAGGATTGAAAATCATAGTATCATTATTAATTAAACTATAATTTATCAATATGTTAGTATTTTAAGAAGTATTGTTGGATAATTTATCAAATGGTCACATTTTGAAGTGAAGAGAATTTCATAGTAATTTGATGGATTATGCAATAACTTTAAAATGATGTGAATAAAAGAAATATCTGGTGGTCAGTCATATGAAACATATTAATAATTTTAATTATATATGGTTTTGAAACTCTTAATAATATATAAAATATATCATGTTATGAAAAAGGCAGTCTGTACCTTTTAAAAAAAATATTATTATTAGAGGTGATTATTTTTTCATTTACCAATGGTTATAACCTCTATTAAATGATTTACCAACATTTAAGAAGAACCACCGCTACTGTACCCAAAAATATGATTAACGATAGTTATTGGTTACCATTGTTATATTACAAAATTCAAATTTTCTTATTTTAATGGGGATTAAAATATCATTTAATTTTTTTTTAAAAAATATTATTGAAAATATTAATATATATTTTTAAAATATATTACAAAATTTTGTATGTTCTTCCATAAATCATTATTAATTTAATTTTAATAATTCCAATTAAAATTATTGATCATTTCATAATTTAATGTAAAATTATTTATACTTAAACATATTTCCAAATTTATACTTATTTTAGGAATAAATCTTATAATTTTCATATTAGAATTTTATATCTAATTTATATGTAATGTCACATAACTTTAAAGAGTTATTTTTATATTAAAAATTTAAAATATAGAATATTTACGTAATAAATACTTGAAAAATATTGAATTTACTATTTATAATTTTTTAATTAATTTATTTATAAACCGCTTATATGTTAAATGAATATACAGAAATGCATTTTTTTAATTTATAAAATTTTTATAAATTATTTAAATAAATCCATAATTAAAATAAAAAAATAGATTTTTCTAGTATATCATTTTAATGATTTTTTCATATCATAATAAAGGATAGACTGACCAAGGAATAAAAAACCCCTTTAGTGCTTTAAATTAAATTTTATTATTGATAACAAATATTGTGTAACATAAAACAATCATTGGGTAGACTATGTGGGAATAAATCACTGCACACTGAAAATAAAAACTTAAGACATGTCCTATATAAGAATAATCCTTAGGTATATGACATAAATAAGATTAACCTAGCACTAATATAACATTCTCTATCACAATTCCAGGATATCCCCTTTGAATTTTGGTAATAAAAATAAAAAATAAGTATAAATATCACCAATGGAATAAAATTCTTTTTTTATATCATATTAAATTAAATTTTAGTCATATAGGCCATCATATATCGTTATACTAACATATATATTGAACCAAATGATTCCAAATGACACTAGTAGGAAATAATGATTTAGAATCATTGTTTTAATGCTAGTTTAATTTAAAACTAATGTTAAAATTGACGTAGAATGTTTTTAACATTAGTTTATATAAAACTAACATTAAAATAAATTCAGAAGTCATTTTAACATGAGGTTTTTATTAAATTATGGGTAAAATATTTTTAAGAAATCTAATACCTATAGACATATCCATTTTTTTCAAAATAATCATTTTGAAACCCTCATCCTCTTAACCCTCGATAGCTGCTGGCCAAGCTTGATCTTATACTCTCATTCTATTTTCAATTTCTTTTTTCATTGTTTATCATCAATATTCTTTCCATTATCTTTATTCACAAACCCTCAAAATTTTTCGATCCATGGAAACTATATTCCTCTAAATGCACAACCATGCTATATGGTTTTTCAACATTTTTCCCTTTTTCATTTTTGAAATATTCTCATTTTTGTATTACAGTGTTAGCCCCATTTCTATTTCCCTTGATATAATTCAACAGAATTTGAGACTTTTTTACATTTTTTTCCTCAAAATTTTTGGATTTTTCTTATTTTGGGATGATTAATAAATTTCTTGTCAGTCATAAATTGAATTCAGCAATTTATTTTTTTCAAAAAAATTATTATCAATAATCAATATTTTTTTAAAAATCTTATTAATGTAATAAATATTTTGGGATTATAAATTATTTTTGATTTTAATTATTTTGGTTTTAATTATTTTTATTTTGAATTTTACATCTTTAATTTTTCTGTTGAAAACGTATTTCTCCTCATTTTTTATCATTATATTTAAATTTGATTTAAATTTTTAATGTTCTAAATATTTTTAATGATATAAATATTTTGTTAATTAATGATCGTTTTTACATTTATATTATTACATGTTTAAATCTTTATTGTTTATATATGTATGTAAATGTTTATATATAATTATATATTAATTTGTTATATGATTACTTTTTTCAGTAATTAATGGATTGTAATTGGATAAATGCATGGAGAACTTGTGTTGTATACAATTAAGGTGGTAATTGCTTCTTAGAATTTTCAGAATGAAAATTTTAAAACAATGATGTTATTTTTTTTCCATACATGAATTGTTTATATACGAGAAAATTAGGACACTATGAAATCTAAGACCATCTTATTGGAAATGGTTTTTGAAATAATTATACATGATGGTTCAGGCATGGTGAAATAAAAATGAAATGATCTAGTGATGATAAAGATATTTAACATGGGATAGAGGACCATCATACATAATTAACTAATTATGTGAGTGTTGAAACCATTGAAAAAATAAGTGATGAAAAAATGTATAAAGATGTTGAGAAACCAACAATCATAGGTTGAAATAAACTTATTGTGTTATAAATATTTCTGATATTAATTAACTTTTAATAGTGAAATAATTGTTATGAAAGAATTTTATTTGAATTTATTGAAATTTTAAAACTGATACTTGCATAACCTAGTAGGATTACAGATTCCAATTTTAAGGGAAGAAAATATTACGTGTAATGAGATTGTTATATAAAAAGATGCAAGAAACCCCTAATGAAATTAATTTAAACTCCTTTCAAATTTATTTGCAGACTATTTTATAATTTTGACTCATTTGGATATTTCATTTAATTTACCTGTATATGTCAATTTTTTATAGTTCTCAATGAGTTTTTTTCTCTTTATTCTATTTGGGCTAATTTTGTACTGATATTTGTTTATTCACTTTCTATTTATATATTTGATATTTTTTATTTTTCAATACAGTTTCAATTTTTTTAACTTCCAAAGTTGATTCGAGAAAAAATGACATTGAAATCCCTATAGGAAGGTATTTTCAAACCATTATTATGAATGTGATGTGGAATGTCCTGTATAAATTCATTCCACATTGTTTTTAAGGAAAAACAATGTGGAAATTCTTGTATACATAATATTTTAGAAGGATTTGAATTTTTTATATAAAAATAACGTTTAAAGACGTTTATATTTCATTAATTATAATAGTTTTCAGTGTCCATTTATATAATATGATGCTGAATATCCATCATTATATATTTAATGTATTAATTTTTAATTACAACTAATGTTGAAAGGTGAAAAATCACATTAACGATGTTTTTTTACACTAGTGTGAGTCGCCAATTATGATATACCTTGTCATTTGGAGGAACCATATCCCAACACATGAGAATACATGTTACAAAAATTGCCACAAAACAAATCCACTATCATTTTTGATGATAAGAAATACAATTTCGTATATATATATATATATATATTTCTTTATTTTACAACCTCATAGTGATAATTAAGATTCATGGTAAAACTATGATACCACTAATGGGTTTCTTAGGATCAAATAACACTTTTTAAGTCTATAAAAGACAATATAAACCACATTCCTATGATAACCATGGTATATAAAACTGAAACAATGTATAAATAAACAAAGAGTAGGTTTTTTTCAATAACGATATATTATTCAACTATCATATATCAAAGTTGTTTGATTAACATCACTTAGGTTTAACTAAAGGACATATACCTCTAGGTGAAATAATAAACTGATTGAAACAACCAATGATTGGGTGAGATCATTGTCATATCTATGATATTATAGTGAATCTTTGAATTTAAGTAAAGATAAGGTAATGAAATTTTAGAAGAATAAATAGGATAATGAGATATATTAGACATCCATATCATTGGTTCATGCCTCCTTATATATTCTTTAATACTTTCTAGAGCCATTATACATATTTACTCATATGTTATAAATTGTAAGATTAATGCATGAAGTAAAAAACTATTCTAATATCCTTAGCCGATTCAATTCTCCAATATGTTTTATCTTATGAAACACTTATTGAGGATGGAAAATATTGGAGATATGGGAACAATAACTTTTCTTTAACTCTAATTATTAATCTTAACATGTTATGTTGATTTTATAATATGACTCATATAATAAAAATTCCACATAATAAATACTAACTATATTTTAGGACATGGGAATGTCAAAATAATGGTATCATATAACATTCCTTACAATACAAGAATATCATACCAAATAATATATCCAAAAATATATTAAATGTATTGGACATGTTGGCAGATCTCCCTCAGTAAGGATGGTGGATATCTGCTATATCCATGTTTTCAGGAATGTTAGTTATTTCCATATTGATACTAATGAGAGGTATAAATTTGAATCATACCCTTATGAACGTTTATTTATTGGGTAAGAAGATAAAGTCTATAGTTTCATATTCATGGATAATGACATACAAATGGTTTTTAGATTATGGAATGTCCAATTTAATGGGAAGATCCTATGGATGGATTAGAACATGGATGATGAAGTTGATGATAACAAAGAACTGATTCATGTAAAAGTTATTTTGGATTAAAAAACAAATTATCATGAATTTTCATGGAGTATGATTATTATAGATATAAAAGACAATCCAAAAGGTGATGTTTTAGATGGAATCTGGACTCATTTGGAATCTCTAATGTGAGATATATAAGTATACTCAATGAGTATGAAATCATGGGGAAATCCACAAAAATGTAATGTAATATAATTTTTGGTTCTAGAATGAGAAAATACATAGATTCAAATCTGAATATCTACAAGAGAAAGGCACCTAGTGCACTGGTTCAAAAGTGACATGCACTTATTTTCTCTTTCACATGGTGGGAAAACTGAAATCCCAAAAGTGGTGGTAATTATTAATGAATTGAAAAAATAGTAGTTAAAAATTAATAAATGGGTGAATACCTTAAAAATATAAAAAACGTGGGGTCTAATGTAACCTTTTTTTACCAAACCATTATTTGTGAACAAGTGGGTCTAGAAGTTGACTGAAGAATAAAATTGTAAAAAATGGTATGAAGAATGTATTGTTCATAATGTCATTACACAAATGAAAAATATTGATTTATCAGAAATATTTTTCCTAATATTAAAGAATCCAATAATTTTGAATATTCTAAGAATATTTTCAGTAGAGGGTCTACATATTGATTAGGTAGATTTGAATAATTTATTTGTTCATGGACATTTAGTTTATGAAATCTTCATAGAGTAATAGAAAGTTTTCATTTCACGGAAAACCAAATGTTTAGCATGTCAACACAAATGATGTTTTTATGGGGTGAAATAAGAACCTAGGAATTTTCAACATAAGTTTAATTCATTTATGTCAGGGAGTGAATTTTATTTAGGAGAAATATAGATCATTTCTATAACCATAACGTGTATAGTGATATGTGATTCATCAAACATAAACCTTACATGTCTGATGTAATTGTTATATATCTGGGGAGAGATTATATGTAGAAGATAGAGTGAAATGTTATAGAATATTTTAGATGAAATAACTATGTTATTCAAATTGGATGTTGGGGATGTAAATTAGATGGATTTTAAATTCTGTAAAATTGTATCTACTGCATTTTATTATATCTCGAATGATTTAAAAAGATTCAAATTGATTGAATAAAAGCTTGTAACTAATCCAATAATTTCGAACCTCATGTTATTTGATGAGAATTGAAAAATAACTAAATATTAGTCCTATATGTGATACCAGTTATAGACACCCATTAATGGGGGGGGGGGGGGGGTGAATCAGTGTATAAAGTTCATTCCAACTTAAAATCGTTTTTATTCAACTATCAATACATAGACATATCTAGAAATAATATTTATTCAGGTCACCCACAATATCATTTTATGATTATTATTTGAGTATTACCCTCATTGTATATATCCCGCAATTACTATATTCAATGATTATTTTAACCACACTCACTAATTTATATTATACATAATATAAACAAGCCTGAACACTTGATATAATTATATTATTAGTTCACCAATATTGAGCTAACACTAGGAGAATCCAATCACCAATGTGATTCTATGCTAAAATACCTTAAATACACTTTCTTTTTGGTATAGTGACTTATAAATTTCATAGATAGATATCACATCATATTATATTGATATACTTTATATAACATAATGAACCATGCGAAAATAGTATAGTCCAATTATCTTTATAAACATGGGTATATAAAGAACCTTTTCATAAGTGAACCAAATAATCTAACATTAATTTATTCAAAACTATCACCATTATTAGTCATATAATACTTATTACCATCTTTTATAGTTCAATTAAAGGAAACATAAAAAAGGATGAAAATAGATAATCAGTATGTCTAAATACAAGAGATATCAATGATTACCTAAACATAACATGGGCATATGGTTATAAAAGAATGACCATAATATTTGAAAATCATATTATGCATATCGTATATCCTAAAATTGAGTCGTGAAATAAATATGGGTTGTTCAAACAACATGTTTCATAAATGAATCCAAAAACATGATCCATTAGAGCATAGAATTAGTAGAAGACATTTTTATCTGGCATATGACTAATCATTGAAAATTATTTCATCAGTTGTCAATAATTACTACCAAGACCATCATAGAAGATTTAGATCACTCCCCAAACCATATTAGTTTTCATGGTTTACTCCCAAGACTATCATAGTGGAAAGAATCTCACACTAAACCAGGTTCACTCCCCATTCTGGTCCTATTGAACTATGAATATATCCATCATTACCCATGGAATTGGATGAATATATAATTCTAGGCCCACCCTTCCTATAATAAAAATAATATATATGTGTGCCAAAATATCATAAAATATTCATCATATCATAACCAAAGAGAGATAATGGGTTTGATAAACATTTCATTATTGTATAACCAATGGGAATGAAATGGGTTTCATATTAAATTTGGCGTTGCATTTCCCATGCAAAATAAATAATATTCATAAACACAATATCAATATTATAAAGACCCAAAAATTCCATGTAAGTTTTTTTAATATTATTTGGTAGTTTTTCGAGTCTGTCAAAATTGATGGCCTGTGATTCCGAGGCCCGGTGTGCCTTGAATGAATTTATGATTTTTTATGGCGCGTTCATTAAACGCGCAGGTAGAATTTTCCATCTTCTGAACTGGTGCTCGAAATTGAAATCTGAGAGCACCATTGAATCCACAGTTTCAGGATTCTCTTAAGGGATGTTTCACTTCGACCGCAGTTGGTCGGATGAAAAAGTAAGTTTTTGGACTTTTTAAAGGATAATAAAATAATAATTTTGTTGTTATTCTATCTTTATATTCTCCAATGGAGGAGCAACATTGGTGGGACTAACAACATTTCAATCCATTAAGTGGATTGACTCATCAATTTCTTAACCACACCATTGTGAATTAAATGATGTTCATTAATTACTCATTTAATTAACCTCATTAAATTATTTCATGAATTAATCACCTTTACCCCCTCATATATATGAGGATCAAGGATGAATTTCTACACGGATTCATCAAGCGGGGAAACTCTGAAAAAGTACCACGATTCTATCCTCAGAAGAAGAATGGATGCACGGGAGGCAAGGATATAGGATCGACGAACACCGAAAACTCCATCCAACGAGGATGCTCCTCCCACCCCATACCCTCAAATGTTGAAGTACCGCTATCCGCAGTGGTCACAAAAAATCTTTAAGGTACGGGGTTTATTTTGAAGTGGTCTTTGGTGAATTAGATTATCTCTTGCCTGTTATCATGTAATGCTGAGGGTGTGGGCCAAACAAACAAGGCTCAGACCCTCTGCCGCTTCGTTCTTGATGTGAACTTCAGGGGAAAATATCCAACTCAAAGGAAACACGAAATAGTGGGTCACATTATGATGGAGGTACCCCCAATGATCCGTAGGTGCAGAAGGCACCATGAACGGACCACCAGAGAACGTCTAGTGGCCCGAAGAAAGAACCGTCAGCACACCATGCCGATGGTGGCCGGTGATGGCCAGAGGAGGCATGTAGGAACCGACCATGGGAGGTTGGAAAACAACACACTGTTGTGTGATGCGAGGGCCAACGACGGCCGAGCTGAGCCAACCGCGCGAGAAAAGGGCGGATCCCGCAGGTGCCTTTGGCGACAACAGTCGCGACCAGCGGGCTACGGCAGGAGGGCGCGGCATGGCCCAATGTCGCATCGAGCCATCAAGAGAAATGGTGAGGCAGTACCCCATTGTCCAGACATAATAGCCCTGCAACCGCGGGGCCAGCTGGGAAGTGGTCCACCTCTAGGAAGATAAGGCCGGACGCAGGCCGGTAGAACGGCCCGGACCTGTGGCCTAGCAGGCCAGCGCGGATGGGCCGAGCCCCACCATTGGGGCTAGGACAACCAAAGACCAGGCCCGCTAACTATCTCGGCCAACCCCGATAGGCCAGACCTAGTGAAATGGGCTGACCATTAATGGGCCGGACCCGGGTGGGGTCAGGTAGACCCCCGGACCCATTGCTTCGGGTCAGTCCGATCGAGTCGGACCGGGCCCAGACCCAACAGGCCCCCAAATAAAGAAAGGCCCCTTAATAACTAATTTGGTGTCCATTTGACACACCATTAGTGGTGTTGGGACCCCTTCTAGGAAGAGGTACCTTTGGGAATATTCTGGCGGGCCCGACCGAGCCGGGCCGGACCGAGGTGCGATGACCCCCATTTCACGGAATTGGGTGTAACTAACAGAATGGGTGTTCGATCGATGCACCGTCTATGGCATAAGGACCCTTACGAAAAGGAGGTCCTTTGTTGATACTCTAAATGAGTTTTTATGGAGTTTGATGTGTAACCTGGGTTGGATCAGACTTCAATCACACTAGGCTCTTTTTACAAAAGTGCCCAAATCATGAAAACCGTGTGTCCGATCGATGCACTATCTTTCAATATGGGACCCCTATGATAAAGTCGTAACTTTGGTATTATTTTTTCAGGACATAATACCGAATGAAATATGACCTATGGATTGAGGAGTAGATTCTTCTAGAGATGAGGCGTGCATCATGTGGGAATCCTATGGATGGCTGTGACATGAGGAAGAAGAGCGACCAATGAGGGTCAGTATTAGAAAATATAGAGTGGGATGATCTATATGTTCAACTAATAATCCCTACCTCTACAGCAGTGAACAAGGCAGGTCAACAGCAGCGACCAATATTGGTCATCACCAGACACCAATACAGGTCAGCACCGGTGACTAATAGGGGTCATCATTTAGAGACTAATAGGGGTCAGCACCAGTGACCAATACAGGTCCACATCTAGTGACCAATATGGGTCAACATACAATGACCTATATGGGTCATTAGTAGAGTTACTATGGATCAGATAATCTGGCTTTACGACTATTCCTCACTATCCCAGTAACCTTGAAGTTATACCGTTAGAGTGAGCTGTCCCTTTTTCTTGTGATTCATGATTTAGATCATTCTTATGATATTAACATTGTGGTATTTCTTTTGGTGTTTTCTTTTGTGGATTACTAAGAGTCCTTTAGGGGTCTCGGGGTCCCTACTGGGTATTTTTATTCTCACCCATCCATGGGCTCTACCCGCACGTGTGGTTTCTAGTGATGATTACTGACACTCCAAAGCATGCTTTGGTGGTTTGTGATATGGTGCAGCTTGGTCCAACATGAGCTGTCACGACCCACTTATTCGACTTCAGACTTATAGATACTACCCTCATGGTAGAGATCCAGGGTACATGCAACAACTGTTTACTTTCTTTTTAGTTTCTATGGCTTGAATTATGGCCCATTGTTTTCAATTTACAGTTGTACTTATTGTTGTACTTTACTCTCGTGGTTATACCATACTTGGTAGGTTTTTTACTTCTGTTTTCCCCTTTGAGTTTGTATGGATATATTAAGCAATTACTTCCCTATTCAGGAAAATCCTTGAGGTGCTAGTCACCAACCCCTATCCTATGGAAGGCATTCTTGGGGTAGCGACATCCGGGCCCCGTGGGATGGGTCCTAACAAAGTGGTATCAAAGGGCGGCCAGTTATACCAGAAGAACTAAGTGTCTAATTTTAATGAGTAAATGGTGTAAAGTGTCTTGAGTTTGGTTTTCATTTCAGGGAGTCCAGTGTTGGTGTAGTGTCCGACATATCCATAAACCAGGTCCATGAATTCTATATTCTGAAGTGGTTCATGAAAACCGATGTTTCTAGTGTTTTGAAAAGTTTTCTTAATCTTTTTTTTAGTAAGATCACCAGGTATAACTTATTGATCGTGGAAAAAATATTTCTTATAGGATTCCTCCACGAATGTAGCCATCCATGATTCCAGCTAGAGATCATGATAGTGGCCCACCGAGCGATGAGGTGTCAGTACCTGGACCACTCACAGTGATGGAACCTTCTGGTGGTGTACTAGCAGCTCCCCCACTCGTTGAGTAATAGATTCTATCAATTTACCATTCACACTTTCTGAGCGCATTGCATGAGTTGAAAATACATAGGCCTCTAAGGTTTCGGGGTGAGATAGACCGCCATTAGCAGAGGACTGGCTTGAGGTGGTTTCACGGGTCTTTCTCTTAGTAGAGAAACCCACCGAGCAGATGGCGATCATGGCCGCTAGTATTCTTCAAGGATTGGCAGTACGATGGTGGGGATTGAAGATTCAGGTGAATGGGGAGACGAACCTTACTTGGTTGGACATTAAGAGCCTTTTTAGGATAGATTTCATCCCAGAAACACTACACACTATGAGTATTCAGAAGCTGTTGCATCTACAGCCAAGAAATCAGACTGTGGCTTAGTACTCGACGAGATTTACTGACCTCTCTTGATATTCCACCAAAATGATATGGGATTCGTACATTAGAGCCTAGACCATTGAGAAAGGGCTCCGACGAGAGATTAGAGCTGTGATAGTTTCACTGAGCATCTCGATGCATGTTGGGGTTCCAGAGCGAGCTTTGCTAATGGAGAGCTTCCTTACCGACTAGGTACCGCTAGTGGGAGACCCTACCAGATGATAGGTAATATAATCATATGCAGCTGGAAGTAGACAGATGACGTAGAATCCCAAGCAGGCTAGACCTTCTTGAGGGTGACCTCGGGGCAAAAAGTGAGAGGAGCGAGGCTTGAGAGGCCAAGGGAGCCACCGGTGATGTATGATCTCTTTTTCTTGCGGGGGAATGGGTAACTATGCTCTTGACTATCCAAAACCCCACACGTATGATTGGAACATGAAGAAGGGGCCAACAAGGCAGTAGTAGCCGTCAGAGAATGAGCATCGGCCAGACAACAGATGAGGCAGGGGAGTAGAACGTGCAATGGGAGGTGGTCAGGGTCCCCGTGCACAACCACCACCACCCCCAGTAGGTCCACCATGAGCTTAGGGAGCATGTGGAAAAGGAAAATCCCAGCTTCAGGAAGTCGATTTTCATGATCGTGAAATCCCTGAGATGATACGAGGTATGATATGTATATTCTCTACTTTAGAAGTAGTGCTTATCGACACATGTGCTAGCAATTCTTCCCTTTCCACGAACATAGTTCGGAACTCTGAGATTCCAGCCGAGATTTTAGCTCAACCTTTGTTTTTGGATAATCTTACGAGATGAGATTATGTGGTCACACATTGGTGCCAATAGTGTGATATTACTATTGGAGGAGATAGTTTTTGATGGGATGTTCTAGTAGTGGCGTTGAATCCCTACTACGCCATTCTAGGAATATATTGTCTATCAGTAGTTCTCACACAGATTGAATGGTTTAGATGTACAGTTTGATGTACACACAGAGATGGAGGCCATTTTTCCTTTGTGATAAGAAAAACAGAGCAACATGAGAGGGACATGCACTCAGGAGGGTGCAACTAATTACATATCAGCTGGCTTGCCTGACCTTTGACACAATGGAGGAGGTGAGTCCATAGTTCCCAGTTGTGGTGGATGAGTATGAGGATTCCTTTGCAGAAGAGGTCCCAGGACTACCTCCTCACATAGAAGTATACTTTTACATTGACTTGTACCCAAGAACAACAACAATATCTACAACAGCATATCGGATGGCCCCAGCAGAGCTTCAGGAGATGGGGGTACAATTGAAGGAGTAAAAGAGGAAGGGATTCATAAGTCCCGATGTCTCTCCATGGGAATCCCTGGTGTTGTTTTACAAGAAGTCAGACAGATGTTTAAGGCTATTCTTAGAATTCCTGCGCCAAAAATAGGTGACCGTGAAGAAAAAGTATCCTCTACTGAGTATTGATGATCCGTTTGATCATTTGAAAGGATCAACATGGTTCTCAAAGATAGAACTCAGATTAGGTTATCACCAGCTTCGTGTGTGGGATGAATACATGCCAAAGAATACCTTCTAGTGTTGGTACATACATTATGAATACCTATTGATGCCATTCAGCATGACAAAATCCCCTATAGTTCTCATTAGTATCATGAATAGGATCTTACAGATGTTCTTTGAACATTTGGTAATGGTCTTCATCGACGAAAACTTGGTGTACACAGCGTCTAAAGAAGAGAACTCTCTACACTTAAAGATAGTTCTGGAAACACTCTGGGAGAACCTATTATATGGTAAGCTCTCGAAGTGTTATTTCTAGATAAAAAAGATCCACATATTAGAAAAAGTCATCTCAAATGATAGAGTTGTAGTGGATCCAACAAATATCGAATAATTATATACTTGGGAGCCACCTAGGAGTGTTACTGAGGTTCAGAGCTTATTTGGATTAACAGAATACTATCGGAGGTCCATACCCAATTTATAAATGGTAACAGCACCTATGAATGCTCTGATGAAGAAGCAGAAATCCATCCTATAGTCAGAGAGATTTCAGTAGAGCTTTAAAAAGATGAAGAAGAGCATGACCAGCACTACCATCCTGAGGTTACCAGAGGAGGGAAATGGCTACGTTGTTTACTGTGATGCATTAGGGACCAAACTCGGTTGTGTCCTGATGATGGATGATGCAGTTATTGCTTATGGATCATGATAGCTGAGGACCCATGAGAAGAATTATTTGACTCGTGATTTGGAGTTTGTAGGAGTAGTCTTCGTACTGAATATGTGGTTACACTACTTGATGGGAAAGTGGTTCATCATTTAAATAGACCACAAGAGTCTCAGATATATCATCACACCAAAATATCTAAATTTGAGATAGAGATATTATCTAGAGTTCCTCCAGGACTATGACATTGAGGTACTCTATACCCCAGGGAAGGAGAACATAGTGGCAAATGCACTTAGCCAGAGATTCAGTTCACAACTACAAAACGAGGCTTCAGAGTAGTTAGCCTCGCTTCAGATATCCTATGTGGATAGTGATGACACAATATACCTCCATTCGATGGTAGTTTCCCCTCCACTCCTTCAGTGAGTTAGGGAAGAGAAACTCGAAGATTGCAGCTCCGAGACTATACATGCTCAGATATCCCCACGACATGGATTTGACGGATATTCTGAAGGTGGGGAGCACACTATCCTTTTCAGTGGGCATACAATGGTACCAGTGGCTCTACGAGAGGATGTCCTGAGGGAGTTCCATACATACACCTTGGCATTACATCTAGGAATGATGGCGATATATAAGGACCTCCGGCATCATTATTGGTTGCTAGGGATGAAGAAAGTTGTGGTAGAGTTTGTTTCTAGATGCCTCACTTGCTAGTAAGTGAAGGCCGAGCACCAGGTTCCAACAGACTTGAATGAACCCCTCGAGATAGCAATGTGTAAGAGGGAATGGATATCAATGGACTTCGTGATGAGGATTCCACGTATGTCCAGAGGGTACGATACCATCTGGGTGATCGTTGTGCAACTCACCAAGCCGGCTCAATTCCTTGCTATTCGAGAGAAGGGTTCAGTAGAGAGATTGGGACGTCTCTATGTTCAAGAGATTGTGCGACTTCACGGGGTTCCTGCAATGATAGTCTCAGAACATGACACAGACTTCACATCCTGGTTGTGGAAAGGATTGTAAGAGGATTTTGGAAATCATCTTTGCTTGAGCATATCTTTTCACCTATAGACAGATGGTCAGACCGAGGGGAAAATCCTGACCAAGGAGGACATGCTTTGTTCATGTGTCCTAGATTTTGGTCGCTGTTGGGAGGACCACCTACCCATGGTAGAGTTCACGTAAAAAAACGAATATCACTCCACCATTGGTGTGGCCCCTTTTGACGCATTGTACAGATGACCGTACAGATCTGCCTTTTGCTGGATGGATCCAGGAGACCCAGAACTCGTGGCGCTAGAGATGGTACAGGCTACCACTGAGTAGGTGCGGCCATCCGAGAGTGGATGAGGACTGCATAGTGCCAACAACAGTCTTATGCGGATAGGAAACGGAGACCACTAGAATTCTAAGGTGGGAACCATATATTCTTTCTTGACTCCCATCGACGAGGACAATGGTGATTTTTCCAAGGTGGAAAACTCTCCACAAGGTTTATCAGACAATTATTGATGCTTCATAGGATTAGCGAGGTGGTATACCGCTTGGCACATGCATAACAGTTAGAGAGGTTGCACAACATATACCATTTATCCTAGATAAGGATATACATGAATGATCCATCTCACATCATCAACCATGGAATGTTGGAGATTGAAAACAATGTGAATTTTGTAGAGTTCCTGGTGGAGATAAAGGATCGACATGAGAGGGTCCTTTGTGGGCGGTCGATTCCTCTAATGCGAGTTCATTGAAAGCACGAGAATCTACAGGAGAGAACATGGGAGCGAGAGGCTCATATGCCTTCCCAATACCCCTATTTGTTTGTATATCTTTGTTTGGATTTTACGGATGTAAATCCCTAATAGTGGTGAGAATGAAAAAGACCCAAAATTTTCATGTAATTTTCGTAAAATTATTTTAGATTTTTCCAAGTTTGCAAAACTTTACGGTGCGTGATTCCGAGGCTCGGTGTGCCAAAATTTATTTATGATCTTTTTATGGTATGTTAAGTAAACATGTGGTTGGAGTTATATATATTTTGATCTGGTGCTCGGAATTGAAATCTGAGAGCACCGTTAAATCTGCAGTGCTGAGATTTGCTTAATGGTAGCATCACATTGACCGTAATTGGACGGCAGAAAAAGTTTGTTTTTGGACTTTTAAAGAATAATAAAATAACAATTTTATTATTATTTTATCTTTATTTTCTACAACCGTTGAGAGGAATTGGTGGGACCAATGTCATGTCTATCTATTAAGTGTCTTAACTCATTAATTGTGTAACCGCACCGTTGTGAATTAAATGAGTTCATTAATTACTCATTTAATGAACCTCATTAAATTTTTCATGTGCTACAGACCCTTTCCCCCTCCTATATATATGAGTATTAGGGATGAATTTTGACACAGCTTCACCTGGAGGGAATACTCAAGAATAGTATAGTGACACCATCCACCAACGAAGGATGGATGCTCGGGTGGCAACGATCTGGTGTCGACGAACGCCGATGACTCCATCCAACGAGGTGCGATCACCCACGTTTCATTGAAAGGAGTGTAACTAATAGACTAGACATCTGATCGACGTGACATATGTAAAATAAGAAACCTTATGTCTAGGAGGTCCTTTGGGGATACTCTAAGTGAGTTTGATGGAGTATGAAGTGTGACCTGGGTTGGATCAGGCATGAATCCAACTAGTCTCTTTTTACAAAGGTGCCCATATCTCATAGACCGGGCATCCGATCGACGCACAATATACCATGTTGGAACACCTTTGACATGGAATCCCCTTGGGAATGATTTTTTTGGGAGATTGTGAAGGTTGAAATATGACCGATGTCTTGAGGAGTATAGTTATTCAGAGATCATGTGTACTTCGTGCAGGAATCCAGTGGCTGGCAAAGACAAGGGGAAGAAGAGAGACCGACACTGGTCAACATAAAAAGCACCCTAGTGGGATGATCTATCTGTATTACTAATAATCCCTACCTCTAAATCACCAACCAAGACAGTTCATCACCAGCGACCAATACGGGTCAACACCAACGACCAATACAGGTCAGCACCACCGACCAATACGGGTCAACATCTTGCGATGAATACGTGTCAACACAAGCGACCAATAAAGGTCAAAATCTAGAGACGAATGCAGGATAGAATAAAGTGACATATAAGGTTCAGTAGTAGAGTTACTATAGATAGGACGATCTAGCTTTACGACTAGTTATCCCTTTCCCAGAAACTTTGAAGTTATACCGCTAGAGTGAGCTATCTCTTTTTCTTCTGCTTCATGATTTAGATCATTCTTGTGATGTTACCTTTGTGGTATTTTTGTGGTGTTTTCCTTCGTGGATTACTGCGTGTCCTTCAGGGTATCATGCTCCCTATAGGGTACTGTTATACTCACCCCTACATAGGCTCTACCAGTATGTGTTCTGTCTGGTGTAGACTACTGACGCTCCGAGGCAAAATTTGGAGGTTTGGGACTTGGTGTAGCTTAGTGCGATGGGAAAAATCATGATCCTCTTATTAGACTTCATAAATAAAACTACTACCCTCTAGGTAGATCTACAGGGCAGAAGCGACAACTGTTTACTTTCATTCTAGTTTCTAAGGATTGAATTCTGGCCCACTATTTTCTGTTTACAGTTGTACTTGTGGTTGTACTTTACTCTCATAGTTATACCATACTTTTTTAGGTTGTTTAATTTAGTTACCCCTTTTGAGTGTGTAAGGATCTCTAATGAAATTCCATCCCTGTTCGGGAAAATCCTTCACGTTCTAGTCACCAACCCCTTGCCTATCTAAGGCAGGCTTGATGAAGTCACGTCCGGGCCCTATTGGGTGGGTCCAGACAATTATAACCATAAAACACCCATAGTTTGAGTAATAATGTTATCATTGGATCATATCCTTAATAATGCATAAGTAAAATTAGTCTATGTCATCTAAGATGAAACCCAATTAAATGATCAATTTGAATATTTCTTGAGGAAATATACTTTTCACATTGAAATCATTTATTTAAAATATAGAAACAATAAAAATGTTTATGAACAATTTTTATTTGAAAATTACCTTGTAAAATTTTATTGTAATCATTAATGTATTGTTTTTTCATGATATATGGGAATAGTTTTCATACCATAAATGTGAAAATTAAATGATACATTCACATGATTGTAAAAAAAGTAAAAATATAGTTCATTTAGAAAACCACAACGTGAATCCATTAATTTGTTTTTGAAAAAATTGAAATGTGGGTAAAAATTACCTTATGAAATCATATTAGAATATTCAAAACATCCCTGTAAACATTTTACGAAAACATGGACATACAATAGAAATGATTTTCCATATAAGAGGGAAATAAAGTAATTTCTTTTGAAAAACAATATTTCGGTATATTGAGTTCTTAATGTGAGTAAAATTAAATGAAAACATGTATTCTGATGATTTAACTGGTGGAGGAGAAGATTCATGAGATTATTTTGAGGTGTATCATAAAGTTCATCATTGTAAACTTAATCCTAAAAAATCCTGATAATTATTGTGATTGTAATATAAAACCCTTACCTCATGTATGAATTCATTCATACGTGTTCTAATCACCTATATAAAAAATTAAGATTAATTATAAATCAATCCAAAAACCATTATCATATATATAATACCATATGTTACTTACTTATAACCATGAATAATCCATTTACTGACAATTCCTTTTTAAAATCACTGCTACGGGTGATAACTACTTCATTTTTCATGTTTGTTTTGGTGCGGTCATTTTGGTCCCTATACTTTGATCATGGTTAAATCATCTCTATAATGATAATAATGATACTAATTTCTTATATATATTCATTATACACATTTATAGAGTCTTCTATTAAACTTACATATTTAAAAATGAATGACACCATTAACGGAAATTTCATTCCATACGTACGCATGTACACTATTTTCATCTTTCGAATGATGGAATGATAAAATGGTAAATTGTAATTCACATTAATTTTTTTAAATCATATACATAATAAATATTCATAAAATTAATCATTATTATGATCAATGTAATATGGAAATGAAAAAAAAAATCACATCGCTTTGTGGAGGTGGTTATCTACATGTATGCACATGGGATGTTTTTGTTTTTTGAAAGAATAGAGGGTATGAATGTAGATATGATATTATTATTAAAGAAGAAATTTTTTTTAAAAAATATCATATATAAAAAATTAATCCATCACAACACCCATCCAGATATTATGGTGATGAAAAATGAATTACATCGCTATGCTGAAAATGGAAGCCATACGTACGGACAAACGATACATTCACTTCCTATTTGATAGGAAAGATGGAGGAAAATGGGAGTTTTATATTAATAGTATAATTTTATTATATTGAGGATACTAATTTTTCTATTTTATGATAAATAAAATATTAAAAGAGGAGGTAAAATAAGAATTAAAACAAGTAAGTGATCAGTTAATGTGATTACACTACTAAAAAAAGGACTATTTGTGATAGGTCATTAAGAACAAACAAATGAACCCTCACAAATAGTCTATGGGATTATACTTTTTTTTATGGAAGGAACCATTCATTCAAAATTAGTTTTGATGAGGATTCTTTTGGCCAGCGCCAAAACCAATTGCGATGGGCATATGCAACCATGTGATCATTCCATCTCAAATTCGCATCGGCTCAGATGTATTTGCGATAGAATTAAATCTCCATCACAAATAATTGTTTTATAACTTCCATTTTTAATGAAAATATTTAAAAATTATTGGAGAAAAATAACAAAAAAGACATCATGTGGGGTGATAGTGGTGGAGTCCCAGTGCATCACAACAAACAAACCATCTGCAAAAAGAGGTGAGGGCGTTAATGCTATAATACAAAAAATAATGTCCTTCACATCCACATGGCTGGCCAGGGCATCCACTACTAGAACACCTTATCCAAGGGTATGAATGATCTCAACGTCATAAATGTTCCACCCCCTATAGTCCCTAAGGATGTATGCAATATCCCAAGAAGTAGCCTTGCTATTGTCAATATAGCTCTCCAAGAGCATAGAATTAGTCTCCAAAACTCTGATCTTGATGCCATAGATGTCACACTGGATAAGACCAATTTTAAGGGCCCTCATATACGAGACCACCCTTTTTCTTTATCCTCATTCTTCCTCCCCTCCCATATAGTGTTTTCTCCTCCCTTCTCCATAACGCACTGCCAGCTCATGCCACCCCGCTACATCGTCGCACCGCCACACCACATCACAACTCTTCCATGATGCATCACAACTCCATCTCTTGCACAACCACTATGGAACTCCACCACACATAGCCTAGCTCTGATCTGAAAGGAAATTAACTCTGATGTTTTTCTATTTCATTGTTGTGTAGATTTGTTCAATCTATTAAATACTGGTCTGGTCAAAACATTGGTTTATGAATTTACCTAGTTTTTAATTTATATTATATTTAGGGTTAATATATATTTAATAGTTTTTATTTGGAAACCCATTGTTTTTACAAGAACTAATTTTATTTTAATTTTGGTTTAATATATATATATATATTGATTTCAATTGTTTTATAATTATTTTATTTCAAAATTAAGAATTGAAAGAGTTTATCAACTGATTTTATATTTTAGATGTCATGGATAAATTAAATAGTGTTAAACTAAATTGTTCAATAATTTCATTTTAGGGTTAATTCATCTTCAATCTTATAAATTAATTTTAAAATGTCTGTATAATTATTTTGGTGAGTCAATTTTTTTTCACTTGGTAGTCAATTTTTGGGTGTCACTTTTTTTATTTCATTTTTTTGTATTTGAGTTCATTTGTGTGTCAATTTTTATTGCAATATTTGATTTTGATTTTTGTTGTAATATTTTTTCTTCATATAAATGTTTTAAAGTCACCCAATGAGAATATTTTATAATGCACAGAGGGTAATCATTATTAATTCGAAAATTATCAATTCAAAATGAATATCAATTAAAATAACATATTATTTCAAAAATATTAACATAAAATTATTAGTTAATTGTTTACAAAAATTAATCACTCAATATAAAAAAATTTATTTTTAATAAAAGTTAAATGTTATTAAAATTACATATAATTTAAATATATATATAGGTTTAAATAGATTTGATAAAATATTTATTTAAAAAAGAGTTAGAATATATATTTGATTTATTTACATTAATTAAGAAATCAGGATATATATATATATATATGAATTATTTAAACTGTAATAATAATTATTACATAATTTATAATAATTTATAATTAAATAGTCAATATTATTAATAAAATATAAATATTAGCGTTAATTACAAATTAGAATTTATAATTTCAAAATTGAAGGAAATTGTTAAAATATGTAAGAATTTATAAAAGAAAAAATTATGAAATTCTATAAACAGTAAAATATTAGAAATATTTACAAAAAAAATAAAATATTAATAATAAATAATAATTATTACTTAACAAATATATTTCTATACTACTAAAACTTTTAATTTTATTTTAATAAATAATACTTATTTTATCAAATTTTGGAAACTAATAAAATAAATAATAACTTTTAAAAAATAAAAATAATTAATGTACATGGTATGATGATTAATTTTTTATTAATTATTTTAGTTATTATAAAATATAAAAATAATATTAATAAAGATTAAAAATGATACTCTCACGTGCGATGTAACCAAACACTCGACACTCACAAATGTTATGTTAGGCCTAGGGTAAAACATAAATCACAGACCCAATGGTGGCCTTTAGTTTTTCATGTGATAAATAGTTTGAGAGATCCTTTTAATTTTATTAGGAAATCATAATAGAAATATTAAATGAATTACCCATATGTGTTGTGTAACTAAATACCCGACGCTGACAAATGTTATTTCCTGCCTAGTGTAAACCAAATATTCAAGAACCAAAGGTGTTCTTTGATTATTTAATATGATACATAGTTTGAAATATATATTAAATTTTAATAATAAATTATAATAAAATTATTATTTTAATTAACCTCATGTGAGATATTACCAAACAACTCATACACACAAATGTAATATCGCGACTTGGGTAAAAACCACATCCCAGACCCAGTGGTGGTGTCTGAATTCTCATTTGATACATAGTTTGAAAGATGAATTAAATTTTAATAATAAATTATAACAAAAATTTCAAATGAATTACCGTCATGTGAAATGTAACTAATCTATCGATGCTCAAAAATGTTATGTTGCGCCAGGGTAAACCTCACATCTCAGCCCCACTGGTGGTGTCCAAAGTTTCATATGACACACAGTTTGAAAGATACTTTAAATTTTAATAATAAATTATCATAAAAATATTAAATGAATTACCCTAGAATTAAATATAACTAAACACTCGACACTCGGAAATTTTATATTGTGCCTACGATAAACCCCACATTTAGGACCCAATAGTGGTATTCAATTTTTTATATGTTGTATAGTTTGAATGATAATTTAAATTTTAATAAATTGTTTTTGAAAAAATTAAATTAATTACATTCTCGTGCGATGTAACTTAACACCTGACACTAAGACATGTTAGATTGTGCCTAGGGTAAACCCCACATCACCGACCCAACAGTGGTCTCTGATTTTTCATTCATTACCCCTTTTAAAAGATATTTTATATTTTAATAATTAATTATAATAAAAAAATTAAATGAATTAATCTCGTGTTCCTTATAACTAAACACAATATTATCACAAATGTTATGTCACACCTATGTTAAACCCCACATCTTGGACTCAATGGAGGGAACTGAGTTCTAATATGAGAAACTATTCTATATATATTCCATTATTTCAAAAAAAAATCATGTTTCAAATATAATATATTTAATATTTTTATTCTAATTGCACAGAGAATCTACGAGACCTATAATCCAATAGTAACCCATCAACTCACATTGATTATACTTCATAGAATATTTCATGGTGTAAAAATTTAATAATCATTTGAAACTAGTCAATAGAATTTGTCATAATGATTCCTTTTCCTATTTCTTTTTTTAATAATAATGTACTCATGATACAAACACCAGATTTTATTTTGTGACCATGATTGGACAAATCATCAACAAAATCCAAATGGATCTGGTATAAATCAAGTCAACTTTTATGTTGTTGAAAAATTTGTATTGTTTTCATCATTAAATTTTGTTTTTCATTATCATCGAACAATTAAATGTCTATGTTCGAATTGAGATCTTAGGTTAGTAAATTTTGTTAACAATGTTGGACTTCAAATTTTATGTTTTTTTATTCAGAACGATTATATTTTTAGGTATAAACTTGGGGAAAAAATTGAGTAGAAAAATAATTATTTTTGTTTTAGATCCATTATCTCATAATTTAGTACATGTGGCCTTTGGTCTATCAATTACTAAAACAAAAACTCTAATTGATATTGAAATTCATGAATCACAACCATATTAATTTTATAATTTGTTGAAATCTACCATAGATGACTTATATTCGGGATACTAAAAGAGAAAACTGGTAGATGTTATAAAATTTATGTCTATTAAGTCAGATTTGGAAATTTATAATTGTTTTTTTGATCATATTTTATTATTGGTTAAATAAATTTTTCTTGAGAAAAATACCTTACTAATATGTTTCTTTGAATGTAAGAGGTTTGTTCATAATTTTTGTATTGGTTACCAGAAAATTTGTGTAAGTTAAAATTATTTCATATTATATTATGGTTATTATGAATCCTCGGTTAATTTTGATACATTACGTGAACCGAGGTATAAATAGGAACAAATGGGAAATTACAAAGTTCAGGTGAAACAATTGAGGTATTTTCCAATTACACATCATTTACAACATTTATGTTTGTCTCACAAAACATCTAGATTGTTGATATGGAGGAAATAAAATACTTTCATTAATAAAAGATGAAATCTTCCATGTGATGTTGATTCATGGAAACACATTGATCAGAAACATCCTTCTTTTGTTTTATATCCCCATATTATACAGCTATGCCTTTCAACTGATTGTTTTTATCTATTTGGTTCTTAATGAAGTCAATATTATTATTTTATTGTCCTCATTACACATTAAATCTTACCTCCTTGGATGTTTATGAAGGAACCAAATATATATATATAGTGATTTTAATTCCAATAAATCCAAAGAAAAATAATTGCGTTTATTTCAGGCCACTAATTGATGTGTTAATTACATTATGGAATAATGGTGACACTACATTTTGATATAGTTGCATATCAAAATTTTATAGTGAAGGGTTCAATATTATGGATAATCATTGAATTTTTTTGACATATGGTATGTTATCTAGATGTAACACACATTGTTTAAAATCAGGTTTTCACGGCATGAAGGAGAACAAGGAATTTAATCTTTGTAATTGGAGAAAGGTTAGTTATTTTTACTATCATCAGATATTTCTTCCTACAAAAAACCATTTTTCGAAGGAATTGAAATAAATTTACAAAAAGGTCAAATTTAAATAGATGAACCTCCTACAGTTCCCTCTAGTAATTGGGTAAAATATATTTCCTCTGCATTAATTCATGTTACTTTTGGAATAAATATAAATAACCAAAAAATAAATGGATTTGGGAGAGATCAAAATTAGATAATACATAGTTTTTTGGGATCTTCCATATTGATCTAATTTTTTTGGTTCGTCACATGTTATATTTAATGCATATTGATAAAAATATTTTGGATAACATATTTTTTACCATGTTGGATACACTTGGTAAGACAATAGATAATGTATTTTCATGGATAAATCGTTACATGATATGAATAAATCCTAAACGTTGGTTATTTGAATATAAAAGATCACAAAAATTAATGAATCTGAAATCAACTTACTCACTTACTAAATAAAATCATTTATTATTCTATCAATGGATTATATATTTGAGTTTAAAATATTTATATGCTTCTAAGATTCCTTGTTCTATCTAAAATGGGCACATTACCAGGTTTGAAAGTCATGAAATTCATGTAATAATTGAATTATTACAACCTATTGGTATTATAAGGATTTTGAATTCTTTAATATCGTACATTTTGATAAAAATATCATATTTTTTCTGACATATTTATTAAAAAAACAACAGATTATGATACATTGAGTTTGCTGAAAAAATATGTTATTTTAATTTTTTGTAAATTTGAGAAAATATTCCCATTGGGTTTCATTGATTCCATGAAACATTTAATATTTCTTTTTCCATATAAAGAAAAATGTGGAGGTATAGTACAATTCTTATGGATGTATCCATTTTAGATATGCACAAAAAATTTAAAGAAGAAAGTACCTAACAATGAATCTTTTTAAGGGTCAAATAGAGAAGTGTAATTGAAAGAGAAATTTTCAAATTTTGGTTCTTATTATTTTAAATCAGAATATCTTTCAAAACAAAATCGAATGGGTGATAATGAAGAATGTTTTGATGGTCACAAAAAATCAGTTTTATTTTTTTAATGAACTTAATACTGGTTTTGGTGGTTGTCATGAATGATGGATTATAGATGAATAACTGCACAGAGCTCATACATTTTTTATAAAAAAATGTGAATATATGACATGATTTGTACAGTAAGTATGACTTTATTATTATTATTTTTAAATATTTATAAAATATTGTTTTGTTTACATTAAATTTTTATAGAATATATGATGACCATATCCGAAAACAATTTATACATGTTACATCTATTTCTCTTGAAGAACATATTCAAGAGAATTTTGAATATTGGTATCAATGACATGTATGTTAACTTGTTTTCTATAGAATAAGAAATCCATATTGCAATGATGTCTATTATTAGTCATTTTTAAAATTTTCAACCAAGATACCAAAAAATTATAATTTTTAGTCGATAATGTGTGCTAAAAATCCCTCTATCGAAATAGGTAAAATCATATAATGGGTATGTGGTTAATGGATTTTGGTTTCATACACGCATATATGGTGACTCAAATGAATCAATGAGTAGTGGTGTTTTTTTAATGGATACTATAATAATTAAAGTGAGGTTAACTTATATGGTATGCTGGAAAAAATAATTGAGTTATTTTATATGGGACAAAATTATGAAACATTGTTTAAATGTAATTGGTTTGATACCGATCGAGGGTTGCAAGTTCATCCACCACATGGAGTCATTGACATTAAATATAACATTACCCTGGCATAAAATTAACCATTTATGATGGAACATCAAGTACATAAAGTTTATTATTAAAATTTATATGATGTATTGAGATATTTGAAGGACTAGTATACTGTGATAAAATTGAAATCATGTGAAAATCAATTTTATGAATATAATGGTTCAATAGAATTGGAACATATTGAATTTTTTCAAGAAACAACCCAAAATATATCTATTAACCTAGAAGATAAAATATCTATGATGAAACCACTAAATTAAGTGATGATGATATATATAATGTTGATCATGTAATAAGGGAGGATGAAACTGAGTGTCAAATGGATGTTTACGATGCTGAAGATGAGGACGAAGACATTGATATCAATGAAAATGATGAAGAAGATGATGATTTATATATTATATTCAGATCTTTAGTTAAAAGTAATTATTATATTATGATAATTATTAGTTTTATATATTTGATACTTATATTAACAATTTCTTTATAGGTATGATTATTATACTATGGTATTTATTAGTTTTTATATTTCATATCTGTATTAGAAATTTATTACATCTAAGAATATTTTTTTCAGACAAATGAAGTTGTTCTTGATGATCTACTTCATTCTCACACTGAGGCTGAAGTTCCTATATATTTTCTCAATTTACCTAAGCCTTAGGCTATTGTGCATATTAATAGGGGTTTTGGTCTTTCTCGATTGATGATTCTAGATCCTGTTTTAGAGAGATGACCATCTGTTGATTTTGATTCTTGTTGACGAAGGTATTTTTATTTCATTACGACATTTATTTTATATTTACATTGTGTATTAATTTTGGTAAAAATTTTATGTTTTTTTGTTGAAGAATTTTTTTGCTGTAATCTATTGGCTAGGTAGGTGTGATTATAATAAATTATTTTTCTAAGACATGAGTGTCATGAGACCTTTTTCCCATCATCATACGTCACCAGATAACCGACCATTGTATGTTACATTATTAAATAATATATATTTTTTAAAATTTATTTAATTACAAACATATTTTTATAACTATATTGAAAAATTTATTTTACACGATTCTTAATAGCTAGATTGGTCATATTTGAGTAGCACGAGATATTTGTGTACGTGAATGCTTTCGTTAGATTTTATACATCCTCAGAATGTGAGCTATGGAAAATTCTCCTACTGCTTTCAACAAGTCTTGTGTCTCCCATCGACCAGACTATATCTCACCTCAGGTATGGGGTTGTGTTCATTCTGTCTATGGCATACTTTTAGGAGTAAGTCATCATCTAGATGTTAGAGATTGGGGTGGAAAGATGTCACAAAAAGGGACGGAAGTCGTACATTTGGAATACATTGATGAAATATGTAATGTGATATTATTTATTAATGTGTATATAATTTATATATAACATGTTTTTTTTATTTTATACAAGTCACTACTGACCCATATATTATGAGATTTGATGTGTATAATAAGATGTATATTGATCCCCATACTAGAGAAGTTTCATGAGACCGACAACTCCATATTATGTTTTGTATTTTTTTTTTAAATTCATGGATATTATTTTTATTGTTATAATAATTTTTCATTGTATTTAATGGAAAATAACAAGGCTATGACTTTTCAATTACTGCTGATTCAATATGAGAGCGAACAAGATGTCACTAGTTATTCAGTTTTTGATAAGGGGTCTAGGATACTTGTGACTTTGTAGGGTGTCAAAAAAGGTCGAGTGATTGGTAATCGTTCTCCAATAAAACCTATGTGATATTATGGTACTTCTGTAATAGAATCATTGATTGTGAAGGGAGGTCATGGAGAGTCATCGTTGATGTTGTCATCCTCTGCCCATTAAGAGGAGAGGTTGAGAGCTCATGATGACATGATGAAGCAGATGTAGAAAGAGATGGAGGAGGAGCGTTAGAAACAGATTCTGATAGATATGTAGATGTTTTTGAATATGTGGCAACTTGCATGTGGCGTCAGCATGAAGTTCCCCCTGGTTCTTCAAGTGACCCTCCTCCACCTCATGAAAATCTACGATTTATGATGTTTTATGACTGTTTTGTAATTTTGTATGACAAACATATCATGTTCTAAATGATTTATCACTTTTTTGTCTATTTTAATTATTTGTAATTATTTTAAAATTTTAAATGATTTTTGAATATTTTCAATTTAATAATTTTTTGAATATTTTTAATATTTCTAATTTTTTAATTTATTTAATTATTTTAATATAAATTTAATTGGTTAGTTATTTTAATTATTTTAAAATATTTATAATGTTTTCAAATTATTATTATTTTATTAATTAAATTTAATATTTTAATTTTTTTAATTATTTTATGTATGAATGTTTTAATTATTTTATAATTTTAATAATATTTATATTATTTTAAAGATGATATTTTCCTTGATTTTTTAAATTAATAAAAATTAATTTTAAATATATATATATATATATATATATATTTAATTTTAATATCTTTTTAGAAAACTATTATTTGTGATAGATGGAAATTTTGTCTCAAATATGTAATTGGGAAGGACCGTTACATTTGTTTATTTAAAAATATTATGACACATATTTGCAATGGAAGGTCTATCCTTCACAAATAATTACTTTTTATGGCGGGTTTTCACAAATAAAAACAATTATAATGCTATTTTTTGCGACGTAGTATTTGCGACAGAATCCCATTGTATATGACTTTTTGCGACAAGCTTCAATCTCTAATACTTTATCACAAATAATAAAAAATCTAGTAGTTCCACCACTTATTTGAATGAAATCCATTATATATAAACTTCACGAATGCTACATTTGGTATTTATGGGATAAAATAACCTCTATAAGATGTATAAGGAAGTTTAGAAGAGATGTTTTTTGTGGCTAGTTGAGCTTGAATACTCAATCTTGTGTAAATAAAAGAATGGAGGGGCATCCTTTTACATGGGAGGAAAAGGATAGCCATGAAATTTATTAAAGGATTAAAATATAACTAATTATTTCTGTATAAATTTTTCCCAAATTGTCATGAATTATAATAAAAAGAGTCTAGGATTTAAAAAATATCAATATATCATATTTAGAGCAGTTATGGTGTCATTTTAAGCCTTATCTTTTTTATTTACCCCTTCATTAATCATGTTTGACCTTAATCATGATAACAACTATTTCAATGAAAAGGGTTTACTAATTTCCCATAAATGGAAAATGGTTGATAGTTGTTACATTTACTTATATTAAGAATTTGTTTTTATAATTTTTAAACATTTAATAAAAGTATAATTTATTATAAAATATCAGTATTGTCAATTTCGGTACTATTCATTTAACTTGACTTTAAATACACCAAAAACTTATGGAATTATAATATAATATTTTCAAAAATATATAAAATGTAATATATATATAAAAAATCATGTAACACTATATCTCACTGAAATTATATTACATTAAATATTTTTAAAATCATTTATATAAATTTTCTACGACTTGAAGAAATTCCTTTTAGCGTTTTAAAATCATTTAAGGTAATTATATAATTACTAAATATTAGAAATAAATTACCATCATTAAAATATATTTATTATTATCAAAATAACCATTAATATTCATTTACATGTTTTTTGTCACTTTTTGAACACATAAGAGATAATTAATAGTAATAGAGTGAAATTGCCTATTTTTTATTTATTAAATTAATATAAAAGTCATATTCAATGAAATATAGAACCAAGTGGCCGTATATTCAAGAATTGGATATATATAGAAAAATAATCTGATAAAATTGGATAAAAGATAGTATTATATAAACTTTAAAGCCGTATCCTAATGTTTTAACCCCATTTTACACGTTTTACCCATACTAAGGTGATCCAAATTATCTATGATTACCATAATTATTGAAAAAAATTTGAAAGGGTCTATTTATTAAATTTGATTCCCCTAATTCAAAATATGGAATCAATTTATCATAATTCAATTATTATAAGTTGCAATTTTTTTTAAATATGTGAGGAAAACTTGACAATAACCCATTTTAAAGAAAATACATTTTAAGCATAACACTGAATTTATTCTTACCCCTAACCCCCAAAAATATTATATGAGTGTTAATTTTTTATACTAAAAACCCAATATATAAATTTCATTAAAATCATATATGAATAGTGATCAATTTATTTTAGTTAGATAAAGACTCATTTCATGCATAAAAACTATTTTTGAGAAAACAATAACTATATTTTAAATTTAAATTTATTTTTATTTCTAATTACTTTATTACCAGAGAATTTATTTTATGCATGAGTAAAACATAATTTTTTATAATTTATTTTTTATTATTAATATAATATAATTCAATGACTAGGTGATAAAAATAATTTTATTATATTTCAAGGTTCTTTTAAACTCGATGTTGTGGGTTACACATTCTATCAATGAAATTAAATATATTTGGAAAAAAATATTTCTTTCATCTCGGTGTGTCACATTATACTCCCATAAAAAATAAAATTTTCCTTATAATTAAAATATTTTGATACAAATAAATTATTATATCTTTGTTTCATTATATTCTCTATTTCCTAATAAGCCTCTTGGAATTTTTTATTCCTCCAGAGAAGATGAACCGTATGGGTAGTCTTATTTCGTGGAATTCTGTCTGTACTATCAATGTTTCTTACTTGGATCTTCATATGAATAATTATGATTTAGTGATATGAATTATGAGTCCATTACATGGAAAGGATCATTTATGTAAATCCATTAGAGAGAAACAATGAACACATTGTGATATTGAGAGAGGTTCAGCCGAAGTGCCAAGCAATAAGCTACTATCCCTACTCGATCAAGAATATTGAAGGGGATAATATACCTTGGACACTGATTTCCTTTCAAACAAAATCTCACTAACTTATAAATTGAATAAATTCATAGAACTTTTTTCCCCAACATCAAACTCAATATAGAATTGATAATTATCAGCATAAATTTTCTATCAACTTTGACCTGACATTATGTGTTGTCAAATGACACTAACTTTCACTTCCATTTCCTCATCCAGATAAAGTAACACATTATGATTTTTATGAGATTAATTTTTTTAATTTATTTTATGTCTTGTTATTTAAGATTCCCTAAGATAATCATTTAGTACATGCAACACCTTCTTATATTATGGTATACACAACACTATTCTTGTCTTGTGTTACACATAATTTCGAGTCTTTTTGATAGATTTTATTTCATGCAAGACTGAGTTTAGTTGAACAAAAAAATATTATTATGTTACCTTATAACCTTGTAACTATAACTGTGGTTATGAATATTATTTACTTAATTATGAAAATATTCTTCACCCAAGTATATATAATTAGTTCTTTGCTGGGAAATTGATTATAATTGATAATAAAACCCTTTTTAAATAAAAGGAATTATTTTTTTGAAAACCTATTTAAATAAAAATAAGTGAGTTTATTAAATAATAAAATTACTCTTGATATATTTTATTGATGTAATATATATGTCAAATGTTAAATATAATTATTAATACTCATCTTATATGTTTTGAAGACATGATATAAGAACAAATTAATGTTTTTGGATAAAAAAATATTTACAAAAATACGGGTTTCCACCTTTTGATGGTGCTCCCATATTAAATATAGGTTTTAACACTTTTTTATATTATATTTAAAAAACATCTTCTTTTTAATGGGGATATAAATTTTTTTGGGATGAATATTTGATATTTTTATGATAAGTTTCAAGTTTTGATGAACAGTAAAAATATATTAAATTTTAATTGAAAAAGAAAAATTTTTAGAGAAATAATTTATTTGGTAAAATTATATAATTGAATGTTTTTAAAGTATTTATATATTATATTTTTATCATTTAATATAATTTAGTAAATTTGAATTAATTTTACCGTGAATTAAAATGTTAAAAATTTTCTTTCTTCTACAATTTAAAACCTGTTATCTCATTCTGACAATGAGATTTACTTTAAATTAATTATTGAAACATATATGTTTTATATTTTTAAAAATTGATTCCAAATTTGGAATAAGTAAGTACAATTTATGTAAATAAAAGTTTTTTTGGGCATTTTGAATGGTAACGTCATTAATTTTTATTAATATGATAAAAAGGTAAATATGGTAATTAAGGGTAAAAATAATATTTTAATAGCATTCTATAAATTGAACTAATATCACAGGATGAGCGTGTTTCATCATAAAACATATTTTCGTAAAAATTTCAACCTTTTTAATCCACTTGTATGAGATTAGGATATTTAATATATTTTATTTAATGAAAAGTTAAATATGTATCACTAAATTTTTAATAAATATTTCATTTTTAATATAAAGTTATACAGAAGATAAATTCAACTATAAATACTAATTTTATATCTAAAATTTTTATATTTATGATTGTTATTTTTTGTAATTTGTAGGATATAAATAATTACTTTAAATTCTTACACTTTGATGATGCACAAATTATTTAATTGATGAAAAATCAATAAAATAATTTTTTTAAATGAAAATAAATTTTAAAAACCAAAATATTTTACCAAATCTTAATTGTAGAGTTTATCTCCACCATAATTATTCAAGGGAATATTTATTGATAATTGTGATCCATATGTAAAAGATTATGATAGTTATAATGTTATATTTAAAATAATGTTTAAGTTGTCACATTTTTGTTTCAATAAATGTAAAATTTTTAAGGATGGATTTTCTATATGATATATTCCACAATGAGTATTCTTATAAATGATATATGTTTTATATTCTTTATAGTATTTAATTTGTAATTTTATTTAACAATTATGTATTTTAAATAATTACAAAAAACTAATGTTGTAATTATTTTATTAATGGAGTTAACAAAAAATGTCATTAAAAATGTTACAAATAAATATAATTTGGGATAATTAAGATTTATAATGAATTTTATATATTCACTTGACACCTTGGGAATATAATAAAATATTTTTTTCATGGAAATTTTTTTATATTGTTGTTTAGAAAAATCTGTAAAACGAATAGTGTCAAAATTGATAGTATTTATATTTTCTCAAAATAGTATTTCATTAAATTATTTAAAAATAATATAATGTTTCTAGAAATGTATAGTAAATTTCTTATGATCTAAAATGTTCTAAATTATTAATGTATGGTCTAATTGAAAAAAAATGTAAATATTTCGCCCATTTTATATTGAAATATTTGTTACAGCAGTTAAATATGAAACAAAATAACTATGTGTTAATTAAATTGATAGAAAAACATGTCTAAAATATATTATATTATGTTATTAAATACATATCTCATCTTATCTTCTAAAATTGGAAATTTTGGAGGTTTATGGATATGGATTTTTATTATTATAAATTAATATTTTTGTAGATTCCAAATGTGCCCCTAACCTGCATTATAAAAGGGTACATCATCCCTCACAACATCAATTCACTTTTATCCTTCAATATCGGATATCCCCTGATCATTTATCTTCTAAAATTACTTATTCATGTTATATTGGTTCTTTTATAATCAAATGAGCTAATCTATTGCCTTTATGATGAGATCTAGAGGGAGTTCATCGAAGAAGAGGTAATATCCTCTACCGACTCTCTCAGACTTATTTCTTCTAATACTTCCACTTCATGAGTTTTTTGCATCCTAAAGTAATAATTACATTACCAATTATATTATTAGATTTTATTATGGTTATAAAATAACCATATTCCATCATCTTTACATCATACAAAAAACAATCACCACACGTGCGTACATATGACTTACCGTCACCACATCGTGGTGTAATTACTTTTACATCACCACTTTACTTGGATGAGTGTAATGATGAAATTAATATATATATATATATATATGATTATTATAACATGATATTTATTATTATATATTATATATATTATCCAATTCAATACGGGAATGTTATTTTCGCTCACGTGTACGTACGACCTACCATCTCTACGATGCATTGTGATTTATTCAACATTATATTCATTAAATCAAGATTATATAAATGATTTGAATTAATAAATTTAATATATAATATATTAATATCATTCTGGAAATGATTTATCTATATCCCAATAATAGGAATGAGAACTTATCTGACAAAACATGTGTAAGAAAATGAAAAAGTTAATACCCAAATAACGAGTAATAATGAAATGTTATTACAAATAGATAATAATATGATTTAATATGATATCATAAAAATAAATATTATTCTATAAAAATTCGAGGAAATTATTAAATAATTATACTGGAGGTTTAAATACACAAAAAGTAAATCAAAAATAAGGAAAGAGATTATTTTGTCTCACTTTTATTTCTATGGGACATTTGCCTAATACACCACTTGTTTCTATTGTGTGGTGTTTATTCTACCCATGAATGTTATTAAGATTATTATTATGATTTTATGGTATTTACATATTTATATAATCTTCTTTATTTTTTGGGGAATATTATTTTAATTATTATAATGTGGTAAGGGGTAATTTTGAAAACTCAGTATTGTATGAGATTGTTTATATGTATGTATTTTCTGGGGTTTATTTATTATCCATTTCAATTTTTTTTCTAAAAAATTATTCATAAAACGTTTCAATTTCATACTATGGTTGTTTAAATTAATTTTTACCCATTTTTTAATTTTTACTACACTGTTTTAAATAAAACATTCTTTCATTTTCCAAACAAGATACTTTTTAACTTTTATTTACAGAAGTACAAGAAGAATGTTGTTTAAATTTAGGCGACATGAATGAATTTTTACGTTTTTATAACACATTATTTCAAGGATTATTACTGTAAAACATTTCAAGGTTATTTTATAATAAATTATTTTATTTCAAATTCACGTAGCATTTTGTGAAAAAAATCTTTTTTGATGAGAAAAGGATATTTTCCACTAGAATTAACTACAAATGTTCTATAAAAATTAGTTTCCAACAAATATGGAATTATTTAATTGGGTAATATTTCAAGTTTACTATACCTATTATTACTATGGTTTTGTTATTTTTATAATGGAATTGTATTTATGAAAACAATTTTTTTACATGGATTATGTTATGACATAATGATTTTTAAGAAACATAGTTTATTCCTTGGGTTATTCTATGATGAATGGTTTATGTTATTGTGGTAGATATAATAATGAGTTCATTATGAGATTTTAGGAAAAATAGGGTAAATATTTATATCTCATGATATAAACATGACTGGAATGAGAAATGATCTCGGTTCAGTAATACCGGGCTAAAATAAGAAATGGTCTCTGTTTAGTAATACTGGGATAGAACGGTAAGTAAACCTGGTTCTGTAATACAATTTAGGAACATGGAGTGAAATTGATTTAGTAAAGTACTTTTTCCATTATGATGGTCTTCGCATTGATCCTTCGAAAATAAGGAAATTGTTTTTAATGCTTATGTGATTTCCACAATTCCATGTTTTATGGAAATGCTATTTTCTTATGGATCCTGATACTTTATGATTTATGACATTTGAACTACCAATATTTCCTCTAGGAATCATGATTTTGATATATGGTACACATGGTGTGATTTTCCAAAGTTTTTTATTTCTTTTTATCAAATTATTATTTTCTTGTTTTGTTCTATATTTTTATTTTTTACCCTTACAAATCATCTAAGTGCACCAATTTCATAGGTTTTTCCCCTAGGATAAAAGAATGGTTTTAAGTAGGAGAACTATAGGGGAAAATATTGATTGATTATGTGGAGGATCATTCACCAAATTGGAATAATGTATTCCATGTTTCCAAAGGAACTAAACTAATTTAGTCTTTAGGAGTTTTATTTTTTAATATTTTAAGTGTTCCACCAATGTAATGTAATGTACATGTATGTCAAGCTTGGGTCCTTATATATTTTATCATAGAAAAGGTTTAGTCATCCATTGGAAACAAGGATGTGAACAATTTAGTGATATCCCTAGAGACATTTAAAAGGATATATCTAGGGATGTCCTAAGGATAAGTCTAATTATTGTTACAATCTTATAATTTTGGTAACAATCATGAATAACATAGGATTATACATAATATATCATATATTTAAATATTATAAGTAATTTTACTTCGTTATACAACCTTAATGTATGATTATTGTTTCTTACACTTTGATTTCTCGTCTTAGTCAACAACCAGAACTAGATAGAACATGGTTATCCTTGAATGTTTCAGATGTGGAATGTATGGGAATTACAAAAACTGATTTGATTAGTGGAAATCTAATAAAGAGGATGATGAAAGAAGTATTCGTGTTGGTTATAATTCTTCTGATAAAGATATTTTAAGCGACATGTGAAAGGTATGGTACTTTTTAGCATTATTATTTACATTAAAGGTAAGAATATTGGTTAGATTATGATTGAGGAACCTTAAGAGATGATTCATATTTTAGGAAAAAAATAAGATTATGGATCCTGAGAAATGGTTTAAGAATAATGTTAGATGATTAAGGTGTATATGTTTCATAATTCAAAGAAGATATGAATCATGAAACATATAAGTGTTTTCATTATATTATTTTGAATAAGTATTGGAAAATATATAATGAATATTTCATAATATTTAAAAAATTGATTTAAGGGTTAAGTGATAAAATTGGAGAACACATGATCAAGGGAATTATATCAGTTAATATGTCTTTAATGTTAAGAAAACTTTGTTTTGATAAAGATATGTTGGATATGAATATTTAAATTGGATGATAATAGTTCCTTGGGAACTAATTATGGATTGGTTTTCAAGAGGGTTATGCTATCATAGATGAGGTATACATTTTTTTGGAATTAAGGAATATATCCAATATGATTTGGAATATATAAACATGCATGTTTTCAATAAGGATATATTATAAATCTAGTTATTACCATGACTTTAGAGAATACATGATGAAGGTGTTCAGATGTTTGGAATGTGACCAATAATAATACCATGTGATATATGGGGGATAAATGCTAAACCGAGTTAGTGAACCGCTTTCAATGGTTTTTGATTATCATCTTTCGTAAGGATTTTCAGGATATCAATTTATGGAATTTTTAATTTAAACATCAGATGAAGTTTGTTTTTATAAATTATTATCTCACCATACATGACGTTATGCATTTTTGTAAGTTGTGCTAACATTTTTTTCTTATAAAGAAAAATGAAGTGACTTAAAAATCTATTTACAGATCACATGATTTTCTATTCCGTCCGGAATGAAATATTGAACATTATTTATTTGAATAAGTAATGAAGTTAAAATTGTTAAAGGCATGACCCTCAATTATATTGTACTGAAATCATGCAATTTTATCTTCTCATGAAAAGCATTCAACAATACTAAAAGGGATTTTTATGTTAAAGGGTGTCTTATTATCCACATTTTTTGTGTTTTTAATGACCACATTCATGTTTATTTATTTTTTGGTTTTGTGATAGTAAAATTTCTACCAAATCAAAAACTTTATTTTGATCTGCGATCTTAATCATTATCTTTGATTATTTATGCTTTTACTTCAAGCCCTTGTCTTTACTTATATTATCATACATAGAGACATAGTTATGATTTACATGAGGTAACATTTATTTTATAGCAATAACTTTTTGATAGGAATTTATGAAATTTTTTATAATGATTTGGGTTTCTATGAAAAAACTTATTAGTATTAATACCTTTATAACCTAGACAAATTTTGAGGGTGAAATTTGTTTGGGGAGGGGGGGGGGGGGTAGAATGTAACACCCTGAGATTTTTATGAGATAGAGTTTTTTATCTCATTAATGTCTTATATTATATGGTACAGTAAGATAATCATGTATTAAATGCAAAACTGTCTTATCTAGTGGTATAAGAAACACTATATGTTCTAGTACACAAAAGTTTGAGTTCTTTTGATAGATTTCAACTCTTAGAGGTCAGAGTTTATGAAAAAAATAAATATTATTATGTTACCTTATAACCTATAAATTAGAGTGGAGGGTATAAAAAATATTAACAAAATTCGGAAAATATTCTTTTCACATGTATATAAAACTAGGTATTTTGTCAAAAAATAATTACGAATGAAAATAAAAACCTTTTTAAATAAAAGAAATTGTTTTTTTGAAAATCAATTTATACACAAATAAACGAGTTTATAAAATAATAAAATCCCTATTGATGGATTTTTTAATGAAATATATATGTAATATATTCAATATAATGATTAAAACTCATATTATTTATTTTCAAGACATGATATAAGAACCAATTGAAATTTTACGATAAAAGAACTATATTTCAAAAAAATGTGTTTTCCACCTTTGGATGGCGCACTCATTTAAAATATAGTTATAACAGTTTTTGTTCTTTATTTGATAAAATAAACTTATTCTTTTGAATTAGGATATAAAAATTTACTTTTGATGATTTTTTATATTCTGAATTTAAATTTCACGTTAAAATGAACAATAAAAATGTACTAAATTTTAATTGAAAACAACTTTTTTCACAGAAATAGTTTTTATGGTTAAATTATTTAACTAAATGGATTTAATGTGTAAATAGAATATCTTTTTATCAACTAATATAATGTAGGTTATGGCCATAATTTTATTTTGAATTTAGATGTAAACATATTTCAATCTTTTGTAATGTTTTAACTTTTAAATATCGTTTTCTCATTCTGAAAAACAGATTATATTAAAATTGATTACAAAAAATTCTATGTTTTGAATTTTGAAAAGAAAATTCCTTATTTTTAATCAGTGGATTGAAATTTTGTAAATATATTGCTTTTATTTTTTGGCATTATGAATAGTAACTTTAATAATTTTTATTAATAAGGTAAAAGGTAAATCTGGTAATTAAGATGAAAAATAATATTAGAAAATTCTCATAGCACTTGTGCTAATATAATTATATGAGTCTATTTTAACCTAAATCGTCCTTGGTTCAAAATTTCATCCTTTTTAAGACACATTTATGAGATTAGAGAATTTAATATATTTTATTTAAATGGATCTCAAATATGTATCACTCAAATTTTAATAATTATTTCATTTAAAAAATATAGTTATAAAAAAAAAATTTGACTATAAACATTAATTTTAAATATAAAATGTATTTATTTAACCCAGAAATTAATTTTTAATTTTTAAGATATAAATAATTAGTTTAAAAGCATATACATTGATGATGCCAAAATTATTTAATTGCTAAAAAATAAATAATATAAATTTTTAAATTATAATAACCATTTAATGACCAAAACACATGACTAAATATAATTCCCAGAGTATACCACATCAATAATAATTCAAGGGTAGAGATATTGACCATTTTGATCCATATGGAAAATATTATCACATTTATAATATTTTCTTTAATGTAATCTAAAAGTTGTCAATTCATGTTTTAAGAAATATAACATTTAAAATTTTGGATTTTCTAGAGGATATATTCAACAATGAGTATTATTATGAACCTTAGAGGATTTATTTTCATCATATTATTTTATATTTATTTTTTATTTTACGAGTAAGTACATTAAATAATTACACAAAACTGATGTTGTAATTATTTTAATAATAGAGATATCAAATAAATGTTATTAAAAATATTAAAAATAAATATAATTTGGAATAATTAATATATTCAATTAATTTTCTAGATGACCTTGACCACTTAGAGGTATGATAATTTTTTTTCTAGGTTAATATCTTATCTTGATCTTTTTAAATGTATATGAAATGAATAGTGTCATGATTGACCCAATTGATATTTTCCAAATTAATATTTCTATTAAATTATTTAAATATAATAGAATAATTTTAAAATTATATAACAATTATGATATGTTCTAAAATGTTATAAATTATTCATTTATGGTCAAATTTACATCAAATAATTAAACATTTCACCCTTTTTTATATTTAAATATTTGTTACCATTGTTAAAAATTAAACAAAATAATTAAGTGTTAATTAAAATCATATGGTTTAAAATGAAAGAAAAAACATGTCTAAAATTTATTTTTTGAAGTGATTAAATATTTATCTCATTTAATATTTTAAAATATAATGTTTTTTGTGGATTTTATAAGTTGTTTTATGTTATTATAAATTAATATTTTTGGATATTCCAAATGTGACCCTCACCTCAATTACCAAACAGAACATTATCCCTCACAACCTAACAACACTTTGATCCTTAAAGCTCATCTATACTTAAATATTTATCTTATTAAATTCATTGGTAACATTATATAATCATATTTATATAGTTTTGGGTTTCATTTTAAACCATATATTTTTGATTTACGATTTCTATAATCATTTAGGACCTTAATCGCAGTAAAAACAATTTTAAAAAATAAATGGTTTATAATGTTAGAATAAATGAAACAAAGAATCAAAAATAAACCATGTAAATCGTTTTAATCAAAAATAAAATCAATTTTATGAATATAATATTATTATGAATTTGAAAATTTTCAAAAAATATTATTTATTTTAAAATAACATTAATGTAATTTTTTGAACTATTCTTGTAATTTGATTTAAAAACCCCAAAGACAATGATGGAATTAAAATTATATTTTTTCAGAAATCCTACATAATTAATATGTATCTAAAAACATCATGGAACACTATAAATCACTCAAATCATATCAAGTTTAGTTTTTTTAAATCATTAATTTTATTTTTCAATTATTGATGAAATACTTTATCGGCGTTCTCTAAGAAGTTAATGTAATTATATAATACATAAAAAAGTAAAAATATATATCCATCATGAAAATAAATAAATTATTCTAATAAAAACAATTAATATTCATTCACAATTTTCTTTTTTCCCTATATGAATACATGAAAGATATTTTAAATTAAGAGAGTGACATTTTGTATTTTTATTTTCTAAAATTCATATAAAAGTCATATCCAAGGAAATATGGAACCAAGTGGACATATATTTGAGACATGGATTTTTAATTCAAAAATATACTCATACAATAGTTTAATGGGAAGTTTTTTATAAATTTTAAATATATATCTCAATTTTTATGCATATTTTACCAGGTTTACCCATATTGAGGTGAGATAAATTTATTATGATATCTATTCATATTAGAAAAATGGAACTATTTTCAAAATTTGACCCCCCATATTATAAATATGGAATCCATTTTTCAATATTCAATTTCCATAAGAGGAAAAAATAAATTTTAAAATAATTGAATAAATGTGATGAAATCCATTTCATAGAAAAATAAATTTGAAGCAAAACAATTTATATATTATTTTCCAACACATAGAAAAATATTAATGTAAAGTTAACAAATTTGATTTAATATATAATATATAAATTTCATTTATATAATTAACCAATAAGGACTGGTTTAATTTATCATGATAAACACACATTTCCTGTATAAAAACTATTTTTCATAAAATCATCACCTTTATTTTCAATATTTTTATTTTCATTTCAGAATAATTGATAACCATTGTATTTATTTAATACATGTGTAAACTAATAATTTTAAAATTTTACTTTTTTCTATACATACTCTCTAATCTAATGACTAGGTGATTATAATATTTTAATGGTATATCTTGGTTCGTTTGAACTCATTCTCACGTGTTACACAATCTACCAAAGAAATTAAATTGATTTGAAAACAATATTTCATAAAATCTAGGGGTGTTACAATTCGTGGGTTTTGGCTATGTCACATTTGTTACATTACATATTCCCTCTCTTTTCATTATGTATTATTGGCGTACTTTCATACTACCTTAGAGTTCAAATTGGATGTTCTAATCTCAACTTAGAAATATTATTAGTATATTCAATTTATATCCATTTCAATTCACATTCCTTGAGTAAGAAATCAATAATCATTTCAACTAGATAATAATTAGATATTTATTTCTCTCTAAGTTACATCAGATTGATTATTGTATTCCTAAAATTTTAATGCATCAAAGACACTATTACTTATATTAAATTTTTAAAGACTTTATAATAATCATATAGTATTACTCATTTGGTTTCAATAATTTATCTTATTTTAAAATGTGTTTCTTTAAGATTTATCAAAAATACCATTATTATTTTTCCAAGATGAGGCTTGACTCTATACATTTATTTAAATATAATATAGAAGTTTTTTTATATCACATAAATTGAGTTTAAACTCATCATGTTCATACCAAGTAGAACCATTTGCATCTTTTTTTTATATTTCATAACATCCAGTATGATTCAAATAACTATGAAAACAAGTATTGATCAAGTATGCCTCTATATGATCTCCCTAAAACACATAATTTCAAACATATAAAATCGGTGGAATATTATGATCTATATTGTCAAGGATTATAAAAATGAATAACACCATCCATATTTTGGAATATATTTTAACGTGAACATGTTAGGGAATGGAAATTATTTCAAATTTTGATGAATCAAGATAAAAATAAAAACTAGTGATTAACTCACATGAGAGTTAATCTCAGATATCAAGAGACATTAAATGAGGCCATTTTTTAGTCCCAAATGGATTATGATATTACACTATAAGTGGGTTGGGGAGGTTAATTGAAGCCTAAAAACAAAATATAACATTTAATCCCCACTCACTTGTTAGATGATTAGAAAACTTGATCTTCAAATCAAATAAAAATATATTATAGTAAACACAATTTAAATTATATTTGAATAAAAATATGTCAGTAGAAAAAACATTGTACAAAAAATTAATAAGAATAATAAAATGAAAACAAGAAATATATTTTAATAAAAACCATTTATTTTTTATAAAACACAACATAAAATACTGAGTAAAAACTAAAATACCCCATATGGATATCAAATACCAAAAAACATACACTCAATAGAATTAATCAATTTCATAATATGGTTTTATGTAGATCTTAACATGAACCAATGTATCATACATCCATATATATAATTTCCTTGAATATATACCCATTTATAGGTATCTATACCCAATCTAAAAACACTATCCTATCAGCCATCGATGAAGTCAATGAACCATATCAGTCTGAATCAATATTCTAAACTCAGAAATCCATTAATTAGGAAGAACATGATAAATTTTCTACCTTTTTTTTCATTGAATTTATTGATCTCAAAAATTTTATATAGAATTATTACATCAAGAAAATCAATGATTCACAAACAAACATCCCAAATAATATCTCTCATCACTCTCAATAAAATATTATAATGATAGATTTATAAGATAAAACATGATTTTAACATGGATTGAATAAACATTATCATTATTAATATTGTAAAATTATACTATCAAGATTCATGTTCTATTTATATCTGCTAATATAATAAACTCTTATAGTTATATTTCGATTTCTCTGATATTTGTTGTAACAAAATTAAATTCTATAATCCATCATCCAATTAATCTTTCTCAACTTGATAATCTACCGTGTTAAAAAACATTAAAATGTGGACATAATTCAACGAATAAACATAAATTTTCATCATCTAGTGAACTTACTTGTATAATAATACATGTAATCGGATAATAAAAAATACAAAAAAAAATCCAAAAGAAAATATTGAAAAAGTTCGTTTATAATATGTGTGAAATGCGAGTGCATTTTTATTTTCAATTACATTAATAAAGAAGAGTTATAGACTGAATAATAATTTCCCAATAATTTCATTAGAAATATATTAGGATGAAATAGATATCTAGGTAACTATTTGAGAAATCATAGTCTCGTTTTGAATCTCTATAATGCAATACTTCTCCTCATTCTTCTACTCATGAAAGATATTTTCATATATTGGAGGAAAAGTTAATACAACAAAATAATTATGTGATTCAGCCTTTCATTAGATACACCTCAAAGTGAGGAGTCCCTTGATAGTTCCTAAGAGATATTCAGGAAATAAATTAAATAATGGAATGGATAAGTATCTAACTTTGATGAAAGGTACAACTTTTTCATTTATTTATACATGGATAAATTTTTTTTACCTAATGATTATCTTATTAATTTGGTTACCAATGTATTCTATTTCCTTGTAAATTTTTTGTTCGATCCTTAAAATATATTCATTTAGTGACTGGAGTTATTTAAGTACATCCTACCAAAATTAATTAGAGTGAGTTCTATTAAAAAAATATATGGCACATGGCACACTATCTAAGAATAAAATTATTTTGGGTAACTGGCATGAAATTCTATGTTTATCACATACTCATTTAATTTTCAATACAACCTCTCTATGACATCATTATACTCTAGTGCACCTAGTATAGTATTCTTAATCCATATCCCTTTCAGTTAACAATACCTTTAAAACTCAATACTTCTATAATCTCAACCATTAAAACTCCTTAAGAATTTACACCTAGTATTAGTCTACTTTTATACAAGATATCTCAATTTGATAATGGTTAAAAAATCCAAAGACTTGTGATTAAGAAATAATACCCCTACATTTCAAGTTCATCATCAATAAAATAATATCACAATGAGTCTTCATGGTAATGAACTGGGGATGAATCGTTTATAACTATATAAACCAGATCTAAAATTTTAATACTTTGTTTATTTCCTTACATTTTGAAAGAAACATTCCAATTATTCATCAAGATTCAATCCTTTCATGTTCCATCCTAACTATTTATAATTTTAAGTAATCCATTCGTAGCCAGGATCTTCATCATCTTCTCAGCCATGTGATTGAGAAGATCATTCCACAACCTTGAGGATCTAGAAGTTGATTACCCCACATGCATTGTGCCTTTATAATTTAGTATTAGTTATAATATTCCATCCTTAAAACCTTCAGCCACCACCATGGAACTCTTTGTGAATTTCTACATGTTTATATATATAGTACAAAAACTACATTTTTCTAGCTAACTTGTTGATATTTTGTTCTTTTCTGACCTCAACATGTACCACCTCATTATAATACCAACAATAACACATTCAAAAATTTAATGTAAATATAAACCTTTCACATAATTTTGAGTGTTCCATTTTCTAAATGGTGAATCATGACAGTTCTCCAAGAAAAAGTGTTCCTCAAACTCCCATATTAGACATAGAATTAAAATAATATTCAAATTAAATTATGAATGACTCAAATAGACATGAGACACTCAATACCAAATTTCTATTATATTTGAAAAAGGGTTATATGGATGATCTATTAGAATCATACATTTTAGAATTGAACCTTTGTTCCCTGTTGTCTTTACTTAAATTCATATTCATCCGATAACTCATGTATATGGTAGTAAGGTTGAACCAATTATATTGACACTTATAACTTTTATATTTATCCTTTATTATCATTTCTATGAAATATAATTCCCCAAAATTCTACAATGAATATATTTTATTATGGAATCTGTTATTTTTTCCCCAAAATTTCATCATTTAGAATTCTATTTCCAAATTCCTCAAACACCAAGATAGAATAACCATCATACGTTTTGACAATAGGAAAAATCATATCACATGAATGTGTAAATGACGTTAGTATGATCAATTCCAAAACTTTCCATCCATAAGTTCCCTGAATAGAGTAAAGATAACATTAAATCATGTTGAAGAAATTTAGATGATCCCCAATTGAACTTATTTTTTTAATTTTGTTGATGAAAATTCACCACATTAGAAAAATTTGATTCATAGTTGTTGACTTCTCAAACATATTTTCAAGTGTGGCAACAAGAATTCACTAGAGGTGGTGGGACCTGAGCTAGTAATGTCACCTCATATAGTTCCAGATGAGCCACCTTCTTTAGATCTTCCATTAGATGTCTATTCTTATATTCAGTATCATTTCGTTCTCTTTATCCAATGATACAAGGTGCTATGTAGCCATCCCCTAATTTGGAAGAGTATCCATGATAATTATAGTAGCAACATCCTCCCACCTTCTTGAGGGATGGTGGTTTTAAAGATGATGAGTAATAAATAGAGGCCTTTATCTTGATATTCGATCATATTGAGACACCCCCTAGAGAGGAGGGTAAAGTTCAATACCAACATGCTATGTGATTCTTGTTGAAATTGGTGGGATTTCATTACCATGGATTGACATCACCAATGTATAGTATAGGAGGGATTCAAGACAATATTCCCTGATAATATATTTCCCCTAATGTTGCGAGCATATCACACTCGAGTGTTTATGAACCTATATTAGTGTTCCATGTCGATGATGGGGTACTCGACTCATTTCACACGAATCCATTATTTTTTACCAAATCATACCATTGATGAGAAAAATAATTCATTATTATTTGAGGATGAAAACAAATTATCCATAATATTTAAGGTGAAATATTTGAGTCGACCACCTATTCAAAAGTAGTGAACCCTGACCTCATCATAGAGAAGAAACTAAGGGAAGAGGCAATATAGGCCATAGAGGTTGAGAATCTATATGGTAGATGGTTTGTATGGTACCAAGATGCACCAGTTCAAGGATATGTGTGGGGGATGTTATAAACAAATGATATGTACTTAGAGATATGTGGTGTGTCACCAGTGTGGGAGGACATTCCATAGGAAGACCCAATTCACAAGGAACATGACCAAGGGTCATTCTTGCAGCATAATGGGTCACATATAGAACATAATTCAAATATTTATTCTTGTTTCTAGTGAGAATGTATCTTTAATGACACTACCATTATGTGAAGGATTAGTAGCTCCACACCCGGTAAGGAGCTATTCTACTATTAAATGAACAAGTTGATGAGGTTTCCATGGCGGAGGTGTTCAGACCTCATAGGTTCAACAGCAGAAGACTGGACTGTCCCGAGTTAGTCTGGTGGCATCACGAGGCTACAGTTAGGGCTATATTTATGTTGTAAATACTAGAACTAAGTAGTAGAGTCTAAGTCCTTTTATACTTAATGTTACAATTATCATATTCTCTACTTTATTTTCATCCCTATTTGATAAAAGTTCATCATACTAATTTGTATCTCTTGCAACTATGGAATTTCTAAACCTAGTAATTGAGTAATTCAGTGGAATTTCGACTCTCAACACACTATTAGGGGTAAGATTAGAGGGTATAATCATGTTCCTAGAATTCCCCCTTGAGATAGGTGGGAACTGTTTCTTATGGAATTTCATTTTTTTCAGATGTCAAACTCGGGAGTTATTATTGGTATGGATTGGATAGTGCATTATTGAGCCCATGTTGGTTTCAATCGCTGATGGATTTCCTTCACATCACCTAATGTCAGTACATACACCCATTAGGCTGAATGATATATCAAGAGAGTTGATATAGACATGATTATAATGGGATAGGCAGGATGACAACCCAAAGGGACAATATATTTATGAGAGATCAAGAAATATGGCTTGTACAATTTAATCCAATATATGATCATTTCATGGATGTCTTCCCTAATGATTTCACTTTTCAACATTCTATAAGGGAGGTGGAGTTCACCATTGATCTAGTTATAGGTTTGTCACCAGTGTCCATTTTTCCCTATAGGATGGAACATATTGATCACCACGTACTCAAGAAGATGTTGGAACATCTAGAGGTAGAGGGTTTCATTTGACCCTTCACATCATCATGGAGTTCAACTATCCAAATTTCCATGAAAATTGATTATAGCCTCATGATTTTCGTGGATTATCGCTAGTTGAGTAGACTTATGTTGAATAACTATTATAATTTTTATTCTGTAGATGATGTCTTGGACTATTTGTAATTATAAAAAGTTCTCTATAATATCAATTTTACGTTGAGATACCATTAGGTGCATGTGAGACCGTCAAACATTCCACAAATGATGTTCTAGAGCTGGTACATCTTGTAAAAATATATGGTTATTCCATTCAACGTTTTGAAGGAACTGATATTCATTATGGTTCTTAGGAAATAGATATTATATATGTACATGGATTCATTTAAGGTAGTTCTATTTGATGAAATATTCTTATATTCTCACACCAGACACGACCATGACTCTCGTATTGAGATCACGTTGAATACAATGAGGGAGAATTAAATATAGGTTAAGACTTGTAAATTAAACTGTTGGATCAATAAGGTTAAATTCTTGGGTAATATCATTTCATAGGAAGGAATGTCTATTAAACCAGAGAATGTGAGAACTAAGGTTTCTTGGGAGAATCCCAAGAATGTCTTTTACATATGCATTTTTTGGGGATACCTAGCTATTACAGGTGATTAATCCCTAACTATTCAGACATAGAAGTTCCTCTTATGGGATTTATGAAAAATGGTGTTAATTTATTCTGTTCTGAAGCATGTGAGACACCCTTTAATGAAATAAAAGGGAGATGAACTTTAGAACCAATCATAATTCTATTAGATTAGGAATGAAACTATATTTTTTACTATGATGCATCAAGAATTTGGATTGGAGAAATTTTGATTCATAGTTATTGGATTATAGAATATAATACATTATAGATAAAAATTCATGAGTGGAAGTACCCTATGCATGACCTCGAGTTTCCATATGTGGTTTATTCTCTACATTGTTGGAGGAATTATCTATCTGTGAGTGGTTTATTGTTTAAACAAATACAGGAAAGTATAAATTACATATCCATATATTGTGACTTTACAGTAATGTAGTGCAGGTGGGTTGAGTACCTATAGTCATTTTTCATTAAGCTTTATAATACACTTATATAGTTTTATTTAGTGGCTGACAGCCTGATGTAGAAGACTCAAACACGTGTTGTCCAGGAGGCCAATAGTGAGTGTTCGTTGATGAATCTATTTTCTTAGATATACATTGCGGTTTTGAAAAAACACAATTGACCCATTTTAGTAGCTCTATAAAATCCTTACTTCTAGAACTGGTTAAGATGAAACAACTAACAGATCGTGAGGGCCTCATCTTGAAGTAGAGTATCTCTCGTGAAGACACACCGACCTGTTTGGTTGTTAATGATGGTGAAATCATACTCTAATGTGGGTATGTTTGGGTTCCAACTAGAATACGAGAAGAGTTAATGTGGGAATATCATCCCTATATTTAGAAAGTTTACATTGGGATTAAAAATATGTACCAAGAAATACATCATCAGTATTGGTGTCCAAGTATGAAGAGGAAAAGTTTTAGTTTGATCACTCAATGATCCACCTTTCATCCAGCGAAGACTGAGCACTAATGACCTGGGGGATGTCAAAAGAATTTATCAATTCCCGAGTAAAAATGGAATTACACCATAATGTATTTTTTTGGGGCTTTCCAATACCCCCTCAAGGTAAGGATTTAGTATGGGTGATCATCAATAGCTTTCCCATAGTTTCACAGTTCCTACTGATTCAAGAGACATTACCAATTTATGAATTTGGGAGGATATATATTCCAAATATTTTGCATCTTTATGGTGTTCCCCATTCAATATTATCAAAAAAGACACCTTATTTACATAAAGGTTATAGATTTAGCTAAAAATTTCACTATGTTCACATGTGATCTGCTGTATGGATTATCAACCTCAGGCCGATGGGTAGTCCGAGCGAATAACATGGGTTTTAGAGGACATGATTTACGTTTTCATCCAAAATTTGGGGTGTTTAGGGAAGAAAAGTGTACCTCTCCATGAATAATTCTAATAATGAAATCTATCATGGAATGATTCTGATGGATCCATATGAGTCCCTTTATTCTATTCCATTCTGTTCACCTATATGTAGTTTAGAGGTAGGTGTGGTAGTACGTGTAGGTCTTTGTCTCATTTAGAATACTTCAGAGCTAGTAAAACGGATTCAAATAAGTATGGATGAAAATCATTCTAGGAAAAATCATTGTACTAATTATCATTATCGATATTTGGAGTTCAAGGTAGGATATAAGGTCTTTTTGTAATTATCTTTTATATTGGATCATAGATGGATATATTTATAGGGAATGATATCACCCCATCACATGAGGTATTATGTAGTTGTTGAGAGATTCATGTAAGTTACCTATTAGTTGAACCCCCTTAGAGGAACCATTTAATGCCAGATTGCTTCCACATATCACTACTTCACCAATTATATACTGATTATTCTTGGTTTTTTGACCTTAAGAACATTGATATGGATACAAATGCATCATTCAAGGAGCATCAAATTTGTATCATTGATTGTGGCATGCCGGATCTCCAAGATATGGAAATTCCAATGGTCTAGGAGATATGGATGCATGGTTGTGTATAAGATGATACTTGTGAGTGGGAGGCCTACATATATGCTTAGAGAGTGAAACATTTCATAGATGATGTTTCACCACCCACATAAGGGAAAATTGATGATGAGTTTTAATAAATAGGGGATATTGAAACTTTCTTGATTGTAAAGAGGTACATAACCTTATGTTATTCTTAAAATCCTATCATTTTCAAATTTTTATGTACTTTAAATTCTGTTTAGTGGTTTAGGAGACCATCAGGATCATTTGGAGCCCATAGATCTGGAATTTATGTTCGAAGACTAATCAACACATTTTCTAATAGTCATTTCAAATAGTGTGCCCCAACTTTCTTGGTTAACCAGTTCATAGGGAATGAGGAAAGGTTTTTTTTCAAATGTGTGAGCTATCCTTTTTTCCTATGCGTGTGTTATAGACATTATTCCTTATCCATTTTTCAAAGGCTATGCATGGGTTGGATAATCGTGCACTAATCCTATGCATGGGATATTTATGGAATGAGGCTAGTGCATGGTTTAAACATGGATTGAGAAATCCTCTAGACAAACTATGAGATCCAATTATTCGAGGGTGATTTTATGTATTTTCATTTACTATTATTTAATACCAAATTTCCTTTTCTATATTTTTTTCATATCTATAAACCAGAAGAGGATCTCCTTCTTGAACTAGGTATGCATATTGATTCTTCCTCCATTTATTATTTATTTTCTCCACCATCAGATGAATTTGAGAGCAATGAGTAAAATATATAATCATTTTCCTTATATTTAAAAATCATCTCAATTTCTCTTTCTCTTTATGGTATGACCTTATTTTTCATGTTTTTAGGGAATTGATAATTTATTACGATATATCTCATTATAGCTAGATTTTAGGGAAGATAGTAGACGAGGATATTTCTTTGAACCAAAGGTTGGTGGTCTAGCTTACTCCCTTCAGGTTTATTTATTTTTATATTTTTCACTATCATGGATCATGGAAGATGTCTCTGGAGTCTCTTCTTAAATACATAGTAAGTTAATTTAAATGGTTTATCATTCTTAATGTGATCCTAGTTAACAAATAATCATAGAATATGTTTTAAGCCTAGTCATGGGCTATCCCTATTGGTGTACCCTTCCATGAAAGTCTTTTTCCCCACTTCCATAGTTGGTCAAACCATCCTAGATGAATGTGTGTCCTTTTAGTAAATATTTCATAAGTATGAATTGAATCATGGTAAAGGGTAGGTCATGATTCATTCCCCAATTCTTTGGGGTCTATACATAGTACATGTATATGTTTCCTATATACATTCCAGAGACACCAAGTTTGTCTCGGATAGGATTCCAATGAATTTACTATAGCTATATTTCTTTGATACCTTGTCTCAAGGGGAAAAATTGTTGATGGGATAAGTGGTTATGTGGTCATAGTAGGCCATGAGTGACACTTGGTCACCTACATAACATTGAATGGACTGGAACAAAGGGTTTTCTTTATATCATTATGAGTGTGATTCTTGGGATTAAATTTATGGATTATCGTGGATAAACTCTTATAGTGTTGGTATTTTATAGTTCCTCTTGGGAGATAACTGGGATTCAGTCTATATCACCTTGTATGGGATTAGGGTTCTATTCTTAAATCCAAAATATAACATTTAAATTAATGAATATGAATGTGAAACATAAATTATTCAGATCCATCCACCAAGAAAAATCCAATGCTTAGTGAAAATCAATATTATGATACTTCATTTATGAAAAACCATTCTGAATTATACCCAACACATTAATTGAATAGGTTCACCTTTGTTCATAGACATTTAGCTTATGATGATGTAGTTAGAGTTGGATATGTATTCCATGGGGATCGTAGTTTGATGTGTTTATTTATTTATTTCCTCTCATTTACTATTATTAATAGACTGGCCATTTTATATGTACAAAAAAGACTGATCTTGATACCATTAATGGTGTATTAAAAAGTGTATCTAAAAATATTATTGGGCCACCCTTGTTACAGAACCATACATTATGATTTCAGGTATAGATAAGGGGAAGTAACTAGCTTCCGATTATTGATTTTGAGTTCTAGGAGGGAGTATGAGAGAAAGGGAACAAGCCTATGCATTTGATTCAAGTAGTTGACATTTTTTTTCATTATATTTTTTATATCATTTAAAATATTTATTCACCCTTGTGTCCAATGTATTACTTTTTTTTAAGAATATCAACATCATTAAAATTTTTAATCTGGATATTGTTAGCTTCAACCTATTTAATATTCTTGGATGTTAAATCTTTATTATTACACTACTCATTGTCTATTGTGTTTCCCAAAATCTTACTTATATAAAACACTATGATATAATATAATCTTTGATGGAAAATTTTCCCACAATCACACCTTAGGATTTCATTTCTAGTGAGTAGCCTTTCATATAGAGGGAGGCATGCTTGGGTTCTTGTGGTCGACAATCTTGGGGCACCACTAAGTGGCTTCGTGGGATGGACATTACAAATTATATCATTATTATTGAATAATAATGATATAATTTATATTATTATATGACGGTGAATTAGATTGTATATATATTTTGTAAGGAATAATTATCTAGATGAAAATTGAAAAACATTTCTTTATGGTAGAGGAAGTCTGCATGTACAAATGAGCTATGTTATCATTTTCTATAGAATAAATAGAAGTTAAAATTTGGCATATATTTTCAGAATTTTAATAATGTTTTAAATATTATATTTTTTTATTAAATACCCCTTTATAAAAATCCATTTTTTGTAATAAAAAATAGATCAATTTGCATATGTAGGAGGTGGTATACACGTAAAAGACACAATATTTTTGTTTTTTAGATGGTTAGGTTAAAGGTAGAAACATATTATCCTATAAACAAAATTTCATTAATTTATAGTTATTTTAATGATCTAATTATATTTTATACATTTATTGGCTCTTGAAAAAGAGAGAAAGAAAAATAAATGGAAAATGAGTAATTGACAAATTTTCGATACTCATTGAAATAGGTCCTCTAAAAATTTGACTAAGGTTTTGAGAGGTTGTATTTTAAGAATAACATAACATATAGGTCTTGTATTGGAGATTTGGGGACTTATTTGGGAAAATTCAACTTGAATATTACATAATTGGGGTTTGAGTAGTAGTGGGGTGGTGGCGACTCCTTTTATATGGGTGTGGTGTGACATTTTTATAAAATATAAAAGGTAAAGTAAATATTCATGGAATATAGCTCCAAAAGTGGAAAATAATGGATTAAAAAACGGTCAAGGTTGAGAAATCCTCATCCATAATTTTTAAAATATGTTTTATTAATTTTATAAACCTTTTCTAATGATATTTTTTAACTTTATTATTTTTTGTTTTTACCATGGTAGGTAATTTTCATGAAAGTAATTTTCTTTTCATTTATGGAAACAAAATGGGACATAATCCACAATTTTGAAATAATAATAAAAAACTTGAAATCCATTATATCAAATATAGTATAAATGTGGGATACAAATAAATATTATTTTTAGTGCACATAACATGGAAGAATTTGTTTTATAAAAAATATATTTTTAAGAATAAAAAATATGTTTAAGAACAAAATTATCTACGTTGTTAACTTTTATTAATTTAGTGTGTTTACAAATAACCAAATACTTTTTATTTAGATTTGATAGAAATAAAAAACACAATTCTACTATGTGGATACAATATTAAAAGGGATAAACCAGTAATAGTTTTTATTAAACTAATTACTACTTAAGATTCAAAATATTGAAGTTGTGTTCTTTTAAATTCAGGATATTAATATTTAATCAATTATTTCACATTTTAAAAACATATTTACCCATGATTTTTTTAGTTTTTAAAGTCATACATAATATATGATAATGTAATAAAATCTAGTTATTGGTATAAAATATATCTTTTTCTATTCACGTAAGAAACATATTATATAAAACTCCAAAAATGATACCTATGTTAATATTATTTAGATGAATCCAAAAAATAATTTCACTTTGTATAGTTGAAAGTAGAAAATATTATAATTTTTTAATTATATGAAATCATAAAATATATTAAAAAACTATATTAAAAAAACATTTAAACATTAAATTTTATTGAACATATTTAATATCAAAATATAATTAAACAAGTGTTAATATATTACATTAAATTTTTATATATTATCAAAATAATATTCTAAAATTGATATATTAAATTTATTGGTTAAAATACACATTACATTAATAATATAGTTCTTTGAAAATTCATTTCTTAACGTCAAACAATTATTTCATTGAATTTTTATTATATAACCCTTAAATTTAATCATTCTTTAAATCATTATTTAAAAATAGTAATAATATATTGGGAAAATAATAATATATTTTTAAAATATATCATTTCATTATATTTTTATTTACTTGAGGTTTTAATATTATTTTAACTTTCTTGTTGGTGTTACATATCATATTGCATTGTTTTATTATGGTTGGTTGCGATTAATTTTATTTTGGGGTTTCATGTGTCTATAGATATTCAATATAGAATTTATTTAATGGTAAAACATAATTTAATCTTGGGGTGTTCTATTTACAAAGCTATATTAAAAAATTACTGGATAAATATAATAAGAAGAATCTTATAGTATATAATGGGAGGTATTAAATCAAGTCTAATGATGGTGGCTCATATAATTAATTTCAAAGGGGATATCAATCAATGAGAATGAAAAATTTCAACAATTAGATTTTAGGGTTAAGGAAATTAAAGTGTCTAAGGATAAACACGAATTTATAGATTGTTTCATATAATTCATAGAATTATGTTATTTTAGATGAAAAAATAACTAATAGAAATACCCAAACTTACAGAATCCAGAAATTGGTTGATGAAAGTGTCTCAGCACCACTAAATTTTAAAAGTGCTCTGAATAACCTATTTTGATGTTAGGATACATAAAATAACCCATCAAAAATATGTTTAACTCCTACAATAACATTTTCTTAGAAAATTAACATAATAACGAGAGGGAGAGAGAGAGGGAGACAAAGTCGCAATTAAATGCAACTTACCACTTGAAATTGATGGACCTAAATATTCTATTGATTTTAGGGGATTTTTAAACATGAAGTTAAAACTTTCTAGGTTTGATAGATAAGACGAATAAATCATGTTTCACCAATAAATTTATGATAAGATTCATGTTTTGAGGTGAGGAAAATATCAATGCATCCCACAATGCCACTGGGTCAGTCAAAATCATGTCACATTTGTCCTATGTGGCTCCTTCTGTCAACCTCCTATTAATTCCCTATTAAAAAAGAAAACATGTATATAAGTGAGGTGGATATTTTTTTTGAAAAAAATACCGATGTAAGTGTTTTATTATAATTTTTAAAATAATGCATCACATAATACGGCTAAGGCCAAAATAAGAAAAATGATAATTTCAACCAAATAAACTACCTTTATTCATTGAGGGAAATCCCTTCTTCATATAAAAGTCTAGAAAAGGGATAAATAATATTAAATTCTAATTTAATCTAATTTTTATAAGAAATGACACTTATATACGAAAATTCAAAAAAAGGAATGAATCTTACATTTATAATTCTAATTTTATTCATTGAAATTTTACTATTATGTATCATTAAGAGAATTTGGACTTTTCAAACTTATCCAATGTTGTTTTAAAGTTAATTTTACATTTCAAGATATAATAATCATATATAAAAATCTAATAATGACCATGGTGATTATATATTTAATTTTAGAAACGTGTAACTATGATATTTTAATATATACTTTAATATTTCAAAATATAAATTACATGAATTAAAAATTAAGTAATGTTCTATGAAAAAATGTTATATCTGAGGGTCATTTTATGATGATGTCTGATATATCGGGGTTATTTATAGATATAGAAAATACATATGGGTTATGGGATGATATGTAAAGGTTATTTAAGACATAAATATAGCATACAATGGTCATTCAAAACATAATGAAAGAAATAAAGGTAAACACCAACATGAATAAAATCTGAATATAAAACAAAAAATCTCATATTTTTTTATAATAAACTAAAATTTATATAAATCTTCCCAAACAATGAAAACTACCAAAAAACATCAACAAACATAAAATACATCCAATAAATAATAAGGTAAGGGATAATTAAAATCAATGAGATTATAAGAGGAGTTGAAAAGAAAGATGCGTATCACTTGAGCAGTTTTCGCCACACTATTGAGACAACAAATCATAAAGAAGTGTGACTTAATGAATTTATTATTGGTGAAAACAATTAATTTATTTATGGAGTTTTTTATGTCATACTAATGTGATGTCCCCTCCCCAGTTGTCTTCATAGTTAGTGGGTTGGTGTGTAATAATAATTTAGGCACACCTCCCCATATAGAGGATGTTGGCTAGTAATGTGGGTCTATGGTGATACCATAGGGAGAATATAACCTCATATTTGAGTGATTCTACAATGTAAATAACCATAATTCTCCATAAAAATAATAATTACTATGTGTGTAATTAAATACAAATTTATGGTATAATAAATTAATTGTTATACATCCTCACAAATTCAGAATTTGGATGACCAAATATGTAAATAAAAAATTGAATAAACCTTAGAAAATTCATTACATACAGTCTTGATACTCACATCTTCATCATCCACTGACTCCATCCATGCTATCCTTATATTTAATATAGTACTTGGTCTCAACCATACTGGTACCTACAATCTTTAGGTCTAGTCATGTACCAATATTCTAGGGCTGCATGAGTAAGTGACCACCCTATAATTATATCACTCACAAAATGAATGAATAAGTCCCCACCATTAAACCATATATTCCAAGATCCATAAAGGTAGATAAATCCTGTACCAGAAATAATCATAGTTCATATATTCAAGGGGTTGTAGCTCATACCTATTACCATAAGGCATACTAATTTTTTTTTCAATTTCATCCCCCACCAAGAACCATCATATAATATAACTAAGGGAGTACATACCCTAAAAAAATTATCTTAGTTCATCAACCTAGGGGTTGAATTCCATACCCATAACCATCATTTATAATCGATATGGTGGGGTTCATCCCCTACCTAGAACCATTATTTATATTTTGTCTAGTAAGGTTATTCTATTATACATTATCATCCCATCACTTACATCTAGGGGGGTGTATCCTACAACATTACCATCACATCTTGTAAGTGGGTCTGGGGGTGACATTCCCTACCTCAAACAATCATATACCATTTACCCTGTAACGCCTTGACCCTAGTTACCTAGAGTCGGTGCATTATTACATAACATTGGCATGATCACAAGAAAGATCAAATCTCGAAAGACTGATTGGTTTAGTAGCCTTGGAAACACTAGATATATTTATAAAGTTTTACATTACATCATAAAGTGAAAAAACTACTACAACAACATAGCCTCTTTATCCTACACTCATATCCCCACATACTATCCCTGCAGGTCATTCATAAATTACTTTTCACATCCTGGGAAAAATAAAACATAAAAAAGGGGGGAGCTCATATGCCCAGTAAGGATAACAATATAGCAGAAACTTTCATAAATAGGAATAAACATTTAAGGCAATGTATAACTAAAACAAAATCCTTTTAAACTTGAACTTAAACATAGTATGGAAAAAATAAAATGAAATAATTCCATATACTTATTCACATGGATATTCTACTAATCGAATAATCACATGCAATATCAATAACCACTTTCATAATGATGGAATGCATAATGCCAAACTATCATAACCACATAGCCAAGGCCTCGTGCCAAGAATACACATAATATTTTTTCAAGGCCTTGTGACAAGACACTAGTAAGTCTCATGAGACCTACCGATGCATCAAAGAGCTATAGCGGGCTCCACCCGTCACATATTAAGTCCAATGCATTCCCATATGAAAAGGTTTAAACATAACATAAACATTCGTATTAAAACTAGCATACTAAATGTCAATACTTTCACCATAAACTATGAATGGTATAAAAATAGCACATCCACAGTCAAACATATCACAAAACCTTCAATATAATATAGAAGTTTTGTATCATAATAAATCAACTTCAAATAAGCATAAAATCCATCAAAGGATGTTGACATAGATGAAATCAAAACTCTTTTTAGAGAAATATCTATTTCTATTTTTGAAATCATTTAAGAGTCATATATTTATAAAATAAAACATTTTCTTTGAAAATATTCTTATAATCTTATAAGGGAAGCTTCAATGATTTTATAACGGCGGAAAATAACCGCACCCGCCGTATAAGTTAAAAAAAACATTCTTACCTTAATTCGGTCGAAAAGGTTAAAAGCACCTTGTTTGGAAAATGACAGAAAGATTCCTTTATAAACCTCTGATAAAAAGTCAAACAAGGGTATAAATGACTTTAACCCATATTATTTTAAATAGTAAATTCTTTTTGAAATGCATTTCGAAGAAACATGGATGTGGATGATAAAGAAATCCCAGTAGATAATTACGTATAAACAACCTCGGATAATAAAGAGATTGTGAAATAACCCTTACCTTGTACTTTTCCTTGGTTGGGGTAGGTTAACCTCCTGTATAATAGTGAAATAATTGTTATTAAATTATACAAGAATCATATACATTCATATGATATCATATATGATCTTTTAACATTGCTTTGTTAATAATATCTTAGTATTATCGTCGTTTTGGGTGTTAACTTACTCGTTTTATTTTATAAGTTTTGTTACATAAGAAATGTTTGTCAAGGATAGGTTGTCTATTATTCATATACAGGATGATATCAATTCCTTAAACATTATTTTTAAATCATCAAATGATTATTATATTTGAATGGATATGATGGAGAATGAATCTCATCGCGTTCGTGGAGACGGTAGTCCGTACGTATGCATGAGCGACAATATCATTCTTTTGATATTAAAATAATATATAAATGGATGGTATATCATATATAAAGAACCATTAACATGTTATATTTATTATTTACATGAGTTACACATCATTATTATACCCATCCAAATAATAATATATTGAATAACAATTACACCACGACGTGGAGACGGTAAGCCGTACGTATGCACGTATGGTGACATGTTATTCAAAGGGTAGATAGAACACTGAATATAGTTATACCATATTTATAATAAAATCAAATTATATATATGATACTGGAGTTATTATTTTAGAATGGTAATAACCATGGAAGAAGAAGTGGAAGAAGAGAGGAACTTGAAAAGGGGTAGTGAAAACATTACCTCTTCTTCGGGTCCTTCCTTTTGATTTGATCAAAAGGGATCATTAGGTTGGCTTTTTGATCCAACTAATGCCTCTAGGTTGTATTTAGGGAAGTTGGGAGAGTATTTGGGCAGATTTTGGCCGAACCAAAAGGCTTTGAAGGTGTGAAGAAATGAGAAGGAGGAGTGCCCTTTTATAAGAGGGGTGAGGGGCACCTTTGGAAAAGCTAGAAATATTAATTTATAATAAATTCATATTCGGTTTCTAATGTCTCAAAAGTTGATTATTTAAATTTTAAGGTGGGGATAGGTCTAAAACCATTCAAACAATAGAATTTAGACATGTTTGGGTTACTATATTAACCTTATCTTATAGTATTAACTCTTAGTTAATTAGTTTGACATTTACCATGTCACTTTGTATTTTTATATTATATAGTTAATAAACTCACTATGTACATCCAAGAGACCCCCATGTGGTACATTAATGATACAAATATCATGATATATGTCTCTTGGCTGAACATTATATTTTTAAGAATTTAATATCAATTAATAATATAATATTTGTTTTAAAAACACTTTTATGTCAATTTTGACACTATTCAATAGTTGATTTTTTTAAAACTCATAACAGAATGATTACTTCGAAAAAAGTTAATTAAATCAATAATAATATGTCATATTATCCTAGAAATTTATTTTAATTCATTAAAAGTCTCAAATTATATTTATTTGGGTATTTATAATATCAATTATTTTAAATTTTCACTATTATGGTAATTACTGCATCATCATTGTGTCATAAATAAATTAAATTATTTAATGTCTAAAAATTATAAATAAAATATAATTATGTAGGAAATAGTTTTATATTTCTAATGAATATTTATAGTTGAAAAGACAATATATATAACCCTATGTAAAAATTGTTTTTCTAAAAGATATATGCTTATGTCATTTTTGTTCTTATTTTAACTCAATTAAAATTAAGTGTCCCTATCACCTACAAGTGGCCCCATGGGGTCCCAAAAATGACTATGGTCGAAACTTTATCAACAAATAAGGATATGACACGTTTTAGGGTAATTTTGTATTATTATAATATTATTTTTTAACACTTATTTTCCGGATTTACTCTTAACCATGGTAAATAAAATATTTACCGAAGTAATTATTCAAAATGTCTAAAAATAAAAGTTACCTATTTACACAATTTGAATATCCTGATTCCAAATATGGAATCCATTTTCCAAATTCAAAACACAGAAGTGGCGGAAATTAATTTAAAATTAATTCCCGTTGTTAAAACAAAAAGCGTGTTTTTAAGAGATAATAACTATCAAAAGATTGACACTTGTTTATGTCCGGTTTAATTGTAAAATTATGTCCAATGACCAAAATTTTATTAAATGGTAAGAATATATTCTAAATATAATTTAAAACCACTAAAATTCATAATTTATCAATATAAATTATTTTGATTAAAAAAGTTGTTTTTAATTAAAATTTAGTAATTTTCACTATTCATCAAAATATTAAAGTTATCCGAAAAGTACCAAAATTTCACCTTAGGATAAATTCGATATTCCGAATCCAAAAATGAAGTCAATATTGAAATATAAAATGTATATAATTTCAAAAAAGTTGGTATTACTATTAATAACGGCTAGTTTGATTGGTTATGGTGTGTTAGAACTCGGTGTTGCGTACAACACACGCTATCACATTATTCAAAGAAAAGCGTACTGTAGAAGCTTGGGGTGTTACATTCTCTCCTCCTTCAAATAATTTCATCCTAGAAATTTTTAGTATATTATCGCATGAAAAGACTCGGGTGGTTCTTCATCATAAGTTCCTCGGGTTCCCACGTTGCCTCTTCCATCTTATGGTTTCTCCAAAAACAATTTACCAGACGCGTCGTCCGGTTTCTCAATACTTGTTCTCTCGTATCAAGAATCCTGACAGGATCTTCCCAATAAGACAGATCGGGTTACAGTTCTAATTCATCATAGGTGAGTATATCCATTGGGTCAGGCATGTATTTCCTCAACAGAGATACGTGGAACACATCGTGAACTTTGGAGAGACTTGGCGGCATTTCCAATCGGTAATCTACAACCCCAATTCGTTCTAGAATTTCGAAAGGTCTGATGTACCTGGGACTCAATTTAACATTCTTACCAAAACATATGACTCCCTTCCATGGAGATACCTTCAGGAAAACATGATCACCGACTTGAAATTCCAAATCCTTCCTTCGATTATCGGCATAGCTCTTCTGTCTACTTTGAGCTGCTTTGATGTGATTTTGGATTCCCTTCACCTTTTCTATCGTTTCCTCCACCAGTTCTAGACCTACAAGTTTTCTTTCACCAACGTCATCCCAACAGGTTGGTGTGCGATATCTCTTTCTGTATAATGCTTCATATGGTGCCATCTGAATACTCGAATGGAAGCTATTGTTATAGGAAAATTCTACCAGAGGTAAATACTGATCCCACATACCCTGAAAGTCAAGTGAGCAGGATCTCAACATGTCTTCTAAGTTTTGAATAGTCCGTTCTGATTTTCCGTCTGTCTGAGGGTGGTAGGCAGTGCTCAAATAAAGTTCAGTATCCAAGGATTTCTGAATACTCTTCTAGAATCTTGAAGTAAAACGGGGATCACGATCAGAAACAATCGATAGGGGTACTCCATGAAGTCTCACAACTTCATTAATATATAGTCTTACTAGACGTTCTAGTGGTAGATATTCTCTTATAGAAAGAAAATGTGCTGACTTGGTAAGATGATCAATAATAACCCATATTGCATCATTCCTTCTAGGGGTCTTTGGTAGCCCCATGACAAAGTCCATTGTAATATTGTCCCATTTCCACTCTGGTATGGGAAGAGGTTGCATGACTCCTCCAGGGTGTTGCCTTACAGCTTTCACTTGTTGACAAACCATACATCTTAACACAAAATCAATAATCTCCCTCTTCATATTGTCCCACCAAAAATGTTCCTTCAAATATCTATACATTTTGGTTCTCCCAAGGTGTATAAAGAAATTGGAACTATGAGCATCATCCAACAATTCAATTTTTATATTAGGTATATCGGGAACACAAAGCCTCTTCCCGAATTTCAAAATTCCATTTTCATACACAAAATCTCTCAATCTCACGTCATTCATTGCTTTAATATTCTTTTGAAATTCTCCATCATTATTCTGAGAACCCTTAATCCTTTCTAGTAAAGATGGTTTGGCAACCATTTGAAAAAGCATTGATGTTTCTCCTTCCCTGGTTATTCCCATTTCCATCTTCACTAGATCCATGAAAATTGGATCCCTTTCAATTCTCATATTGTTCAAAACTCCATGATCTTTTCTTCTCAAAGCATCTGCCACCTTGTTTGACTTCCCCGGGTTGTAGTGTATCGTGCAATAATAATCCTTGAGTAATTCAAGTCATCTCCTTTGCCTCATGTTGAGTTCTTTTTGTGAGAAAAAATACTTCAAACTCTTGTGATCAGTATAAATCTCACATTTTTCACCATAGAGGTAGTACCTCCATATCTTCAAAGAAACGATCACAACTGCTAACTCGAGATCGTGAGTAGGATAGTTTTGTTCATGAATTTCAACTGTCGTGATGCATAGGCAATAACTCTATCATTCTGCATAAGGACACAACCAAGTCCTTTCTTAAATGCATCAATATAAATAACGAACCCATCATTCCCTGATGGTAGAGTCAATATAGGAGAATTGACTAATCTTCTCTTCAGTTCTTTGAAACATTCTTCACACTCTTTTGACAAAACAAATTTAACACCTTTACGTGTGAGCTTCGTTAATGGGTTAGCCAATCGGGCAAAATTCTGGATGAAACGTCGATAATAACCTGCTAAACCAATAAAACTACGTACCTCAGTTATACTCTTCGGTGCTGGCCATTCTTGGATTGCCTTGGTCTTAGAAGGATCAACAAAGATTCCATCATTAGAGACAATATGGCCAAGAAAACAAATTTCCTGAAGCCATAATTCACACTTGCTAAACTTACCATATAATTCATGCCTTCTCAGAGTCTTCAAGATAATGCGCAAGTGATTTTCAAGATCTTCGTACATTTTGGAGTATACCAAGATATCATCAATAAATACCACCACAAATTCATCGAGATACTCCTTGAAAACTCTATTCATCAGATCAATGAATACAGAGGGTGCATTAGTCAATCCAAAAGGCATTATAGTAAACTCGTAATGCCCGTACCTAGTTCGAAATGTTGTCTTCAGAATGTCTTCTTTCTTCACACACAACTGATGGTATCCAGATCGAAGGCCAATCTTTGAAAAGTATTGAGCTCCATGAAGTTGGTCAAATAAATCATCAATGCGAGGTATGGGATACTTGTTATTTATCATTATAGCATTGATCTCCCTATAGTAAATACATAACCTCATAGATCCATCTTTCTTTTTAACAAAAAGAATAGGGGCTCCCCCTGGAGAAACACTAGGGAGAATAAATCCCTTATTACTCAATTCAACTAGTTGTTTCTTTAGTTCAACTAATTCTATAGTGGCCATTCTATAAGGGGTCTTCGATATAGGCCTTGATCCAATAATTAAATCAATGGAAAACTCAACTTCTCGTTCTGGAGGATGTCCAGGTAAATCTTCTGGAAATACATCTACATATTCTTTCACAATAGGTACATCCTCTATTTGAACATTCCTTTCCTCACCCACAGTTATTTCATTCTCTTCCTCCCCAATAATTGAATTTAGTTGAGCTACTGGGGGTGGATCTAGATAAGAATTTGGTGGTGACGATTCTGCTCTAAAGATAAGGTGTTCCTTATCATCATCATCAAGAATCATAACCTCTTTCTTCTTACAATAAATCTTCGCATCATAGTTTGAAAGCCAGTCCATACCGAGGATTATATCAAACTCAATCATAGGTATGACGATGAGATCAGCAGATAAAGAACATTTATGTTTTATAATGGGGACTGATTCACAAAACATTGTTGCAATGATACTTCCCTTAGGAGTTTTAACTGACAACTCCCTTGTTAAATCAAATTGGAAATATCTAATTTTCTTAGAAAAATGGGAAGATATGAAACAATGCGATGATCCAGAAACAAATAATGCATTTTCTAAACTTGAGGAAACCATTAAATTAGCTGCCACCATGTCTTTCAGAGATTCTACCTCAGTAGTAGTGATTGCATAAGCTTGGCCTTGATCCCTTGGCCTTTTTTGAGGTAATTTCTCATGACTCTTAGGACATTCGTTTTTATAATGCCCCATCTCCTTGCAATTGTAGCACTGAACATTGGTAGCTTCCTTCCTCCCCTTGCAATCACGAGCTTGGTGGCCTTTTTCACCACACTTGTAATAGACTATTGTTCCCTTCAAGCATGTACCAGGGTGTTTCTTACCACATTTACCACAGGATGGATATTCAAACATTCCCTTCTTCCCCTTATTTCCATTCCCAGATTGATCAGCAGGTCTCTTCTTCTCTTACTTTTCTTTAAAGTCATAAGACCTAGAGAATTCCTTTTTTGTCTTGATAGCACGTGAGACAATGTCTTCATACGATGAAAAGGATTATGAGACTAATGCTCGATGGAGAAATGGTTTTAAACCATCAAAGAACTGATCAATCTTACTTCTTGGGTTACGTATATAATCTTCAGCATACCTTGCTAACCTTGTAAAGTTATCCTCATACTTTGCAACATTCTCATCCTCCTTCTATCTCAGACTCAGAAATTGCCTTTCCATATCTGCTCGATGGTCGCGAGGAAAGTATTTTTCTAAAAAAAGATCTTTGAACTCCCTCCATTCCATATTTGATACTTCATCATCTTCCTTCATGTTTTGAATCAATGACCACCATTGATCAGCATCTCCAGTGAGGCAGTAAACTGCCATGATATCTTTTTCCATTTCACTACTCCCCAAAGCCAGAAATATTTTCTCTAGGGAATTTATCCATTGCTCAGCTACTAAGGGATTTGTACTCCCATTGAACGTTGGTGGGTGTTGCCTCATGAATCGATCTAACATTGATCCTCCATGCTATGGATCAGGGTGCTCCATTCGTGTAAGGTTATTATTCACAACCTGAGTGAGTTGTCCCAGTATGGTGATTAGCTGATCAACAATAGTTGCATCACCAGCTCCACTATAATTATCTTGAGCAGGAGCGAAATCACTATATGGATTGCCTGCATTGATAAGGTTTCCATTTCTTTCACTAGCTGCCATTTCTAAACAATGGCATAAACTAGATCAGTTTATGAATCAAAATACATAATCCCATACTTATAAAACACTTAACATAAATTGAACTATTTATGGATATAATCCATAATCATAAGAATGTTTTCTTTGAGGAAGTATATACTCATAAACCCTTCATAATGATTTGTAAAAAAAATTAGAGCTATCCTAAGCATATCCCCCGAGAGTGTCGTAACCAAGAGTGCAGCAAGGCCCGTTGTCGTGCACCAGTTCCTGTTCGAGTCTAGCTCAAAGCGGTGTTTTCGGGTTTTACCCCTAGGTACATCTGTGCCAGAGCCACCTCTACCTGCTCGTATCCAGACAGGGATGTATTCCTCGGAAACCTCACAAAATCTCTACAATACCAAAATTCAAGGATGTTCTTCTATAATAATCCTCAAAGTCCATCTTAAATCTATGTTCTCTAATCAGAGTTTATCTAAATCTAGCTTCCACGTTTTGTACTAAACTTCCCCTGATACCAACTGTAACACCCCGACCCCAGTTACCTTGAGTCGGTGCATTATTATATAACATTTTCATGATCACAAGAAAGATCAAATCTCGAAAGACCGATTGGTTTAGTAGCCTTGGAAACACTAGATATATTCATAAGGTTTTACATTACATCATAAAGTGAAAAAACTACTACAACAACATAGTCTTCTTATCCCACACTCATATCCCCACATACTATCCCTGTAGGTCATTCATAAATTACTTCTTCACATCCTGGGAAAAATAAAACATAAAAAAGGGGTGAGCTCAAATGCCCAGTAAGGATAACAATATATCAGAAACTTTCATAAATAAGAATAAACATTTAAGGCAACATATAACTAAAACAAAAGCCTTTTAAATTTGAACTTAAACATAGTATGACAAAAATAAAATGAAATAATTCCATTTACTTATTCACATGGATATTCTACTAATTGAATAATCACATGCAATATCAATAACCACTTTCATAATGATGGAATGCATAATGCCAGACTATCATAACCACATAGCCAAGGCCTTGTGCTAAGAATACAAATAATATTTTGTCAGGGCCTTGTGCCAAGACACTAGTTTGTCTCATGAGACCTACCGATGCATCAAGGAGCTATAACGGGCTCCACCCATCACATATTAAGTCCAATGCATTCCCATATGAAAAGGTTTAAACATAACATCAACATTCGTATTAAAACTAGCATACGAAATGTCAATACTTTCACCATAAACTATGAATGGTATAAAAATAGCACATCCACAGTCAAACATATCACAAAACCTTCAATACAATATAGAAGTTTTGTATCATAATAAATCAACTTCAAATAAGCGTAAAATTCATCAAAGGATGTTGACATAGATGAAATCAAAACTCTTTTTAGAGAAATATCTCTTTCTATTTTTGAAATAATTTTAGAGTCATATATTTATAAAATAAAACTTTTTCTTTGAAAATATTCTTATAAGCTTGTAAGGGAAGCTTCGATGATTTTATAACGGCGGAAAATAACCGCACCCGCCGTATAAGTTAAAAAAAACATTTTTACCTTAATTCTGTCGAAAAGGTTAAAAGCTCCTTGTTTGGAAAACGACGGAAAGATTACTTTATAAACCTCTTATAAAAAGTCAAAAAAGGTTATAAATGACTTTAACCCATATTTTTTTAAATAGTAAAATCTTTTTGAAATACATTTCGAAAAAACATGGATGTGGATGATAAAGAAATCCCAGTAGATAATTATGTATAAACAACCTCAGATAATGAAGAGATTGCGAAATAACCCTTAACTTGTACGTTTACATGGTTGGGGTAGGTTAACCTCCTGTATAATAGTGAAATAATTGTTATTAAATTATGCAATAATCATATACATTCATATGATATCATATCTGATCTTTTAACATTGCTTTGTTAATAATATCTTAGTATTATCGTCGTTTTGGGTGTTAACTTACTCGTTTCTTTTATATGTTTTGTTACATAAGCCATGTTTTTCATGGATAGGTTGTATATTATTCATATACATGATGATATCAAGTCCTTAAACATTATTTTTAAATCATCAAATGATAATTATACTTGAATGGATACGATGGATAATGAATCTCATCGCATTCGTGGAGACGGTAGTCCGTACGTACGCACGAGCAACAATATCCTTATTTTGATATTAAAATAATATATAAATGGATGGTATATCATATTTACAGAATAATTAACATGTTATATTTATTATTTACATGAGTTACACATCATTATTATACCCATCCAAATAATAATATATTGAATAACAATTACACCACGACGTGGAGACGGTAAGCCGTACGTACACACGTATAATGACATGTTATTCAAAGGGTGGATAGAATACTGAATATGGTTGTACCATATTTATAATAACATCACAGTATATATATGATACTAGAGTTATTATTTTAGAATTTTAATAACAAAGGAAGAAGAAGTGGAAGAAGAAAGGCACTTGAAAAGGGGTGGGGAAAACATTACCTCTTCTTCGGGTTCTTCCTTTTGATTTGACCAAAACAGATCCTTAGGTTGGATTTCTGATCAAACTAAGGACTCTAGGTTTTATTGAGGGATGTTAGGTGAGTATTTGGGAAGAGTTTGGACGAACCGAAAGGCTTTGATGGTGTGAAGAAATGAGAAGGAGGTGTGCCATTTTATAAGAGGGGTGAGGGGAACCTTTGGAAAATCTAGAAATATTAATTTATAATAATATCATATTCGGTTTCTAATGGCTCCAAAGTTAATTATTTAAATGTTAAGGTAGGTATAGGTCTAAAAAAATTCAACCAATAGAATATAGACATATTTGGGTTACTATATTAACCTTATCTTTAAGTATTAACTCTTAGTTAATTAGTTTGACATTTACCATGTCACTTTGTTTTTTTATATTATATAGTTAATAAACTTACTATATACATCCAAGAGACCCCCAAGTGGTCCATTAATTATAAAACTATCATCATATATGTCTCTTGGCCGAAACGTAGATTTTTATGAATTTAATATCAATTAATAATATAATATTTGTTTTAAAAACTCTTTTATGTCAATTTTGACAATATTCAATAGTTTATTTTTGTGAAACTCATAACAGAATGATTACTTCGAAAAAAGTTAATTAAATAAATCCTAATATATCATATTATCCTATAAAATTATTGTAATTCATTAAAAGTCTCAAATTATATTTATTTTGGTATTTATAATATCAATTATTTTAAATTTTCACTATTATGGTAATTACTGCATCATCATTGTGTCATAAATAAATTAAAATATTTAATGTCTAAAAATTATAAATAAAATATAATTATGTAGTAACACTTTTTATATTTCTAATGAATATTTATAGTCGAAAATAAAACATATATAACCCTATGTCAAAATTGTTTTTCTAAAAGATATATGCTTATGTCATTTTTGTACTTATTTTAACTTAATTAAAATTAAGTGTCCCTATCACCTACAAGTGGCTCCATGGGGTCCCAAAATCGATCCAAAGATGCCAATGGTCGAACATTTATCAACCAATAAGTCTAGGACACGTTTTAGGGTAATTTAGTATTATTATAATATTATTTGTTAACCCTTATTTACCGGATTTACCCTTAACCATGGTAAATAAAATATTTACCGAAGTAATTATTCAAAATGTCTAAAAATAAAAGTTACCTATTTACACAATTGGAACATCCTGATTCCAAATATGGAATCAATTTTTCCAAATTCAAAACACAAAAGTGGCAGAAATTAATTTAAAATTAATTCCCGTTGTTAAAACAAAAAGCGTGTTCTTAAGAGATAATAACTATCAAAAGATTGACACTTGTTTATGTCCGGCTTAATTGTAAAATTATGTCCAATGACAAACATTGAATTAAATGGTGAAAATATATTCCAAATATATACTTTAAAACCACTCAAATTCATAATTTATCAATATAAATTATTTCTATTAAAAAAGTTGTTTTTAATTAAAATTTTGTAATTTTCACAATTCATCAAAATATTGAAGTTATCTGAAAAGTACCAAAATTTGACCTTAGGCTAAATTCGATTTTCCGAATCCAAAAATGAATTCCATATTGAAATAAAAAATATATATAATTTCAAAAAGTAGGTATTACTATTCATAATGGCTAGTTTGATTGGTTATGGTGTGTTAGAACTCGGTGTTGCGTACAACACACGCTATCACATTATTCAAAGAAAAGCGTACCGTAGAAGTTTGGGGTGTTACATACCCTCAGGGACACATGCCATAATTTTAACCAATATATATCATAAAATTAATTGTTTCTCCCACCATCAATCATCTTATGCTATACAACCATTATGATTGTATCCCATCATGTAATAGTTCCTATGAAATCATTAAGAGGGGGAAATATGACACCTGACACCGAATAATACATACCACTAGGGAAAAAACTCACCATGTATTCTCACATAGAATATAGTATATGTCACATTCACTAGGGTCTATATCCATCCACACATTCTAATTTATATACATTACAAATTCTCACATAGACACACACAGAAATACCATATACCCCAGAGAATATCCACTCCAATAACCTCTTATCACATACCACATTGGTTTTAATCTCCTAAATACCTAATATATTTTCCCACGGATAGACTCTCATGAAACAAAATCTAGGTTCTTCATTTGAAACAAAATTGGAAATCACCATGGAACTCTACCTATGCTGATCCTATCTAAGGTCAATAAGAGAATGGGGCACCAAATTTGGTCCCTTGAGTCACATCATGGTCTAAACACCCTACATAGTCGTCTATACCACATTGTGAATTATAGGACCCAAGCCTATAAACTGGAGTCTATAACATCAATCGACCTAAATATTCTCTAATAATTGTATAATAGACCACACTATTAATAAAAAATGGTATCACATAAGAGTTATGACATAAATTCCATATTACTCCCAAGTTTGGCTATGTCGGTCTTTGGCCAAACCAACACAGAAATCCTTATCGTGTTATCCTTTCTTGGTTGCACAAATGAACTAGTGGGAGAGGAAGGCCCACCCCACATGTAAGACTCCACACCAAGATTCTATATGGCACACTAATGTTTCATGTGGAATAATCATTGGGACACTATGCCAAATATATTACACTCCGCTACCTAAAAAAATATGGCCACATTTCACAAGGGCCACATTGTATCGTCCATTAATTTTATACCACCATATGATTTATAAATGACATATATCAAACATATGGTCAAGAATGCAACCATCGGTGGCTAGGGAATCAAGATAGTATTCAATGATTCCTTACTACCTAAATCTCTTTCTTTATTTAATCCATTCATAAAATAAATAATTTATTTTAAATATACGGTTGGTCATACATACATGGCCTGACCACATATCACATTCTATATATTGATATACATAAACATTACATAGATGTTACTGAAATACCTACACCTCACCTGTAGTTATCCCCATTATAAAATATCAACCCCAATCAATTATGTTTTTCTACTTCTCATCCCATATCATATATGTTGGGAGCACCTCACATAATCCACAACATCAAAAATAAAAATTTTCAAAAAAATCATAATTAATTATCAAATTCAATACATAAATATTTCATATATTAAAAAATTATAATGATGTATCTAATCAACTGTACATCAAGAAATGATATTCAACAACTTATATCATCCTTCAAATAGATCCTCCTAAAAAATTCCAATCATAGGACACATGATCAATCTTCTATTTCATCCAATGTAGTAAAAACCCTAAGAAAATTAATTGTGTGTGATACGTCCAATTAAAAAGTAATAAATAAAGTAGGTTAAACCTCATGATACATCCTCTTTGTAGTACATGAATAAGTACAAAAATGTTGACATTGTTACACCATGATCTAATGGTATTATTACTTAAAATACTTACCCAATCAACACAAATCTATGAAGAAAAAAATGGGAAATTAAGTGAGGAGGAAAGGATTAAATCATACAATAACTGGCATAAAATACTTTCTTAGTCACTATATATAAAGGAATAATTAAAAAGGATGGAAGAGAAATCTCCCTTGGGTTCTAAAATGGTTTAACAGAATGAGAGAGGAATAAAAAAGAGGGCCAAAATTGAAAACTCAAATAGGTGAAAAAGATACATTTCACAATTTTAATGAAATTCAGAATATTTCACAGTTTTGATACATGATTTATGAAACCACGCACCAACCATGCATATCTAATTGGATCCATGTTGTATATCTTGTATGATTTTTCAACATAGTTTAACAAATCAAGCACCAAACATGTAGGGTCACCCCCATAGATATGTTTTTATGAATGGTTCTCTCTAACCATGAGCCAATATTCTCAATCATATGTATGCTCTATATATTATTATCCATTTATTCAATATATAATTACATAGTTTTTTCTTGAATGTAGTGTTTCCTGCATGATTTTTCATAATCACGTTGTAACCACAGAATCACGGAAAAATATTTAAAATAACCAAATTCAATTCTAACACTCATAGAACTATACATAAGATCTCAAAACCTATATCAGGTGTCAATCTATTTCCAAAAACATCTCATTGTGATATTCTAACTCTCATTATCCAGATATGAATCTCGATTCACCTAATATTCACTACACTGAGTCAAAAAATTCAATTTTTCTATAACTATAAAAATATATAATTCTACATGTCAATAAAAACTCCACACTATAATGATTCTCATAATGATGAAGTGGAGGTGGTCCTAAAAACATCAATCCAAATCATTATCGATCATTAATTCTCTACTAAATCTCTATATTTTATTTTGGAATTCTGATCATGGTTCTGCTGCAAAATTTTAAATACCATGGAATATTATTACCCAAAATATGATTGAACAACTCATGAAAATTATGGAACACAAATATATTTCTCAATCAAACACGTCTATCTTGAGACACTAAATTGTAATCCATTGGTTCATCTGTAACATTATAATTAATCTAACCAATGACATAAAATCTCAAAAGATGATTCCAAGACCTGGTGATCCATACTACAAGAATTTCCTACTGAGGATACAAGCCATAAGGACAATAAACATGATAAATGTTGTTTAAACCTCACAACACTCAATTTCATGCAAAACATTTCTTGATACTTCTATAGAAGAAATTTCCTAGAAATCCTCTTCCTCCACCACTAATGTGTCATCACATCACCCAATCAGGATACCTTAATCCCCAAAGGAATTAAAAGATTACCTAAATCCCACTCTAACATATAAATCAAAACACTTTATTATTCCATATTTAGTTCCAAAAACACCCACATAAATCATCATACTATTTTAAAATTAACTTTCGCACATTAAATCCATATCACTTTTGGATCAGACTGACTTCCATATTGAATGTGATGCTAACACACAGTCAATATAACAGTATATATGAATCCAAAAAAAAAATTCAGTTATAGAAGTAGATAAACTCATATATTCATACTCACCCATATAATTATGTTACCTTAACCATCCACCGAATAGTCTCAACGAAACCATGATCCTACCAACATGAGGATTTCACAATCTTGATCGATAAAATGCTCTCCTCCATTAGATTACCCTTATCATTTCCCAAACAAGCATAACACTCAATCTAAATCAACCAAACTGAATCTATTAACACATATAATGATTGTATGTGTCTATTAATCTCATAATGATGAGAGAAAATGAAACCCTGATCACTACAAATCCAGGTCTCTTTAATAACTATATCGATGATTTATGGTAAAATGTTATCAATAATGAGTGTCACACACATTGATGAACAATGAAGAACTCCCCCATTATATCTTTCCTTGAACCACCCCTTGAGCACAATTACCTATAGGTTTCAATGTCACTCACAAATCCCTCCTCATGAGCCTTTTCCATCCATCCTAAAAAATATTGTTAAGGATAAATCATTAATTTATCGAGCCACCAAACTCTAATCCATTTTGATGTCTCATTTTATCATTGAGGGACAACTTCTATCTTTGAATAAAACAAGGACACCATTACCATAATCATCTAAGATACAATTTTGATTCACATATCACAATTAACAAAAATGACCATAACTCATCATTGGTCACATCCAAAGTGTGATCACATACCAAAACCTAATATGATCACATGACTATCTTTTTAGTAGTCATAACTAATGGGTATTTTCCCCCAAAATATTATCACGAAACATCTATGATTATTATCATACCCATGTATATCAAAATTAATTTTAAAAATAATAGGAAAAAATACAGATACTCAATAAATTTAGTTAAACCACCAATATAATGAGCCACATAAAAATTTAACTCAGTTTTTTGACCTATCCGAGGACCATGGGCCACATTGTCCAAAATAGTTGGTAAATATTTGTGAACATACATGAAATGTCACAATGAAACTCATATAAAGAAAAACCACTCTATGGTTATCTCTTATACATATCATGGATCCCATGATGTGTTAGACACCCATAAGAGGCACTAATCCTCACTAGGAATCCAAGTACCAAAAGACTCCTTTGAGTGCCATGCCACATCGTGGAACATATAATAAAATTATCCTTTTTCCATACATATTGAGTAATACCATATTCATATAGTTAAGCTAATTAGTATCGTAACATGAATATATATGGGAAAAGAACATATCGGTTGTTTTTTAATGCATATTTAACTAAACCAGCTTCAAAATCACCTAATAAAGATCCATGAATAAGGAATCCAATGCATAAAACCACCCCACATGATATTATACTTACATAGAATTTAGGAAATATATAGCGTTAAATGGATAATATCCCACATGTGATCCAAATTTCAAATCATTATAAAGAAATACAATGTATTAGCTATTTATAATTTCATAAAATGTTTATATAGGAAAATTACAAAAATGTTGTAATGGATAAAAAACATACTGAATTACATATTGTAAGTCATATTAATCACATACAAAGACTTGAATTTCATATGAATCCTATATGATAATTATAATGAGTTATCATAGTATTCTAACCACAATAATCAAATATAAAAATAGAAAAAAAAATCTATAACATAAAAAATATATTTTAATAAATATCTAAATAGTATAATTAAAACCACGTGAAAAATCAAATAACATTGAAAATATAGAAATACCATTGAATTTTTTTCATAACTCACTAGTCCTTTTTCTATCACAAGATGTGCCACATTCCAATCTCACATATATCATAACCTAAATATTTATATGAAAAAATATCTAATACCACTTTGTGACATTCCCAACCATGTTCACATGGCAGTATCTAGAACATAGTTGTATATGACCTCACACATTCCTCCTCATATGAAATATATTTCCAAATTTTAGTGAGGGTCTAAGGGGATACTATTGGAAGACTATTACCTCATAATAGTGTAATAAAATAATCAATAATACTAAAATACTTTCATAAAAAAATAATTGTAGGATGAAATATTACCTAAAAATCAATGATATAAAAATTTGAAATGTATTTATAATAGAATACATCCTGTTATATTTCCCACTAAGTATATCACATATTAAAATAAATAAATTATATATATATATATATAAGAGGCTCAATTTCCAAAAATAAGCCTCACCTTATACCAATCTCAATAACCTAACCAAGCTCTCTAGCTCGATCATCCTATACTATGGATCTACTTTACATGTAATGGAAATAATTAGGTCTTCTTGGGTACCAAAATACTATGATAATAGAAGAAGGCTGGATTAAAACATATTAGGACACAAAAAATGGGGTCCCAAACAAAACCAATAAATATAGTTTAAACACATTGTGATATTCCTAGTATAATTAAATAAGATACAAAATCATAATAATGTAATATGTCTTGGTCAACGAGTAATAATGTGTAACATGTGATTGACCACACATTGTACTTATAGTGCTAGATGTCTCAATTAATTACACCCAATCATAATGCTGAACAATGTACCACGGTTGAATTTATCATTTCCAAATATATTCATTAGGGGCTAAACACCCACCCCAACAACATATCTCAATTTACTAAAATAAAAACCCAACATAAAAACACACACACACACACACACACACACACATATATATATATAGACATTCCCCAAAGAGGCCACATCCATTATCCATAATTGTCATATAACATCCAACCATGGGTTGTTTCCATAAAATTATACTATCATACATCATCCCCTGAAGGGTTTACATCCCCTACCCTAAACTACCACATATTCTACCATGGGGGTCACAACCATATCCCATAACATTCATATATCATAAACCATTGGGTCATATCCAATTTTGAAAACCATTATATATCATTTGTAGCATCCCAACATTTTTTCCACCCGAACAGTGCTCTATTCTGGTTGTCCACTAGGCCTTAAGTGTACCTCCCTATACAATAAAGGATTCCGACTAGTAATTTGGGTCTGATTCGACTATAGTGGGGAGAAAATACCCTAAGGTGTTGATAATAATAGTTTTCCATTAGTATATAATACATTGAAATAAATACCATAATATAAGAAGCTAAAATGAACTATGAAGTGCATAATAAACAGGAGAATAAATAAATAATACTGAAGGAACAATACCATTGGGAAATAAAAGACATGTCATAGAAGGTCACACAAGATAAATAAGTTATGTAATTCATTTCTGAACATATTGGTACATAAATATATAAGCATAAAATTAATCAAAAGGAAGCTCTAGATGATTTTGAGGAGAAACCATGGTTTATTGGCATTAATCCCACGCTAAATGTACAACTCAGTTCACTATCATCCATCTCCCAAAAATTTTCCCTTACAAGATGTTAAAGACATAAAGTATACATGCTGACCAAAGGGCCTGTGTAGGGTGTGAGAATGAACTTAGTAAGACACCCAAATTTCGTTCCTATATAAAATCCATAATAATGTAGGTAAATTCAAAAATTAATAAAAGGCAATGTGTGCACATTTTTTAACTAAACTACTTTGCTTATACTCAATATCAATAAGGAAGCGTAACTTGCTTCTATTGTCAATGGTATCTCTAAATACGTTTCCCCAAATATATATATTGAATAACATATAAGTCCGCATATATATATATATATATATATATATATATATATTTGTAGTCTCAAGTATCCAGGTCTTAACACCATAGAAAACCACTAAAGAATATCATAATAGGTGAACCCTCTGGTTATAACACAAAAAGTTGTCTCCCGACACCTCATATGAATCTGACACCCCCTGTGTCACCAAAAATGTAATAAACATCCCAATTGAATTCCCATTAAATATGTATATATTCTATTAGACATCAACTGTAAAGTAACTTTGTGTTGAATAACTCGATGTTATAGGGAACAATGACATCATTCATCCAATAAATAAAAACTGTCATCTCAAAAGTTGACTTCCCAAGGAATGATGATATCTGTCTTCCAAAATACCATCCCAATGACCACAATATTAATGGTAAACCTCATCCTCCACCCAATGTTCTCAACAGAATTACCTGATGGTCCATCACCATCCACATGGCTTTCAATGTTTAGTACCCCCAACATATCTTACGGTCAAAACCATCATCTAAGATACATAATACATTGAGGAATATCCACCCATAATGAGTGGTTAACAACACCTCAATTGAGTTTTTTGAATATTCACATAACTCCAATAGTGTTTCAGCCAACAATAGAGATTGATAATCTCCAAAGAGTTATTAATCCAAATCTTCCAGTGCCTCAGGCCCCTATGACGTTGTCACTATGTACCAATAGTCAAAACCACCTAAATTCCCATGGACCATGATCTCACCCTGACTACCTATTCACCACTAATTTGGATTGACCATGTTTCCTCAACATGATGAACAACGTCACCCCATATATATAAAGAAAAACCCTTATCTCAATAACCACATTGCCTCAGTCTCAGTGATAAAAAACCCCTCAAAACTCAAACTATATTAATTAAACTATTTTAGAAAAAATTATTAATTAATTACGGTCAAACTGAGACAAACCATTGATATATTTATGAAATAAACCCCCATAACCATAGAAAGAAAAGGATAAATCTTGGTACCACATACCTTAGGTTTGTAGGTATTCACTTGTCGGATATCGGCCTCTTACTCGACCCGAAATAATAGAAATAGGAATTTCATACCAATGCCCCAAGATTATGGAAAAAAATGATCGCATTGATTTAGTACTACATGTGGTGAGATAAATGAGAAATAGAATCTAAATTATCAAAGGAAATTCCAAGATTAATTCATATCCATCAATGGAGATTGAATTGGATCTTCAAGAAAGAATTTTTCTCCAAGTATAATTGATGAATAAAATGGAGGAGTACTCCCTATGATTGTTTATTAAGAAGAGGAGAAAAATGTGAAAAAAATAAATGGAGGAAGGTAAACTTCGTAATTTTATTCTATTTAAAGACCCACACTATTTTGATGAAACTTTTGGATAACTATGCAACAACCATGTGGTGCCCACTACCCAAGAAGTATACTTCACATGGGTCGGCACATGTTTCCTAGACTATGCATAGATCGTGTGATTCCCCTCTTCTAAAAACTCCATAGTTTCCACATGGCTGTGAACCCACACATAAATGATTTTTCAAACCACTTCTAATGCTAATGGGATGATGAATAGATTCTCTTAGAAGGAACCACAAATTTTTCAAATCGTGTGCCTCTGTATGTGCTTTCCCAAAACTGAGTTTCTGGTTTTGATTCCCCCAAAACGCATTTGAAACCCAAAGGACCTTGAAAAGACATAAAAATTGTGTAAAAAAGCGTTTGGTTATTAAATATCCAAAAAATAGGTTCTATAGATCAAGAAAATACTTGACATTCGCACCTAACAGAAAAATTCAATCAAGCTGGGGAATTATGACTCACTCAAAAAACAAGTATGTTGTAATCTCTGAACCATATAATAGCTCATCCTAAGGGTATCAAGATACACATAAAGATGGTACTAAATACAAAACTCTTATATATATCAACCTAATATAACCAGATCATTAAATTACACATTGGTTGATTCCCTTCAAGTCACTCTGCACCTTAGGAGTTACCTACATGATCGCTTCTAAACCCAAAAAATATCTTATGGTTCCAACAACCATCCCCAGATATACAAGTCTTACCATGGTGCATCATCATTCCAGTACCTCATCAGGTGATAAAATCATTCATATGTCATACCTGATAACCATCAGGTCCTACATCTCATCAGATTACCATAAGTACCTACATCTCAATAGATAACCAATATAAATATGCATCATATATACATATGAATGCGCATAAAAATTTCAATGCTTACCCAAAACAAACCAAACCCACATTGCATCGATTTCTAGTTGTCTATTACCTTCATATATATATATATATATATCATGCGTCATAATCAGTTCGAACATATTAAGCATATCCTTGTTAGTCCAAAAACAATACACATGAACCTCGTACACAAAGACTTTCCATTCCAACATAAAAGAAAACATAGAAACACCCATGGTGTACCTCTAATATTAATCATATCCTCAACCTTAACTATACTTGGAAGATTTCCTATGTTCACCTTGCCAGAATCCCATCTATCCAAGTATTTTCCTACCTATTAATTTTCAAAAACTACCAATAATTAACCCCACTACATGATATCTCTATCACTTCCAAGACATCTACATGAAACTTAATCATATCTATTAGCTCTTGGTGCCTCTTTTGGTGAAATATTAGATCCATGATTTATACCTAGTTCATGGCTCTATGATATCAGAGAAGGATTCCTATAGAACATACCTAGAAGGCTAATCTAGACACATACCCAACACTCATTTGGACCACATTCCCACTGAGTCTAGACATGTGATGTCTTATCACATTTGAAGCTCACCAATAAAGACCCAATGCTCAGTGGTTTACCTAAACATATGGCATGATAGCCCTACAGAGGCTCATCCTGAACCCACTTCCTGCTACCTAAAATATATCCACTCAGCTCACCTAGAGCTGTCACTTGGTTCAAATATTACCTATCCATCAAATTTCCATAATCTATCTACACCTGATTGACTACCACCAAAAACAAGGTTTTCATAAAGAGGTTCACCTACACCTTGTGGAATGCATCAAGACATCTGTAAAATACCACACCCTAGAGATTTAAAATCTCACCATGTACGGTGTAGAACTAGACAAATTTGTGAAGTTGAATGCATAGTCCAGGAATAAAGTGTATCCCTACTGGATGTTCATGAACATATAGTCTCTATTCCCCATCAATTATTATGATAATAAGTTCTTGAAGAAACTGGTGTCAAAATAAATCCATTCCATTCCCCCATATCTTCTTGTATGAAAATTTACATCCCACTAGTGCTTTTCTTGTCCTCTAATTATGTAGGTGTCAAGATTTTTCCTCTGACCATGGGGGTGTCTCAAGCCAATAGAAGATGCTTTGCACTAATTCTATCTATTTTTGACATGTTTTCAACAATCCTCACCCTAAAATAATGGTGGGTGATGAGATTGGAACTCGTGAGTCATGTATGACATTCATGGATTTTCTCCCTGAGCAACTAGTTCGACAACCTGTATATCATGAACCATGCACACCCGGTGCTGCTCATCTAATCATGGACTAAATTATTATATCATTTGAGGCTACCCAAAATAAAATAAATCCTATATCTAAATCTCATGATCATCATGGTCCTCATGGGACTCATCCCAAACCTTTCATACTTCACAGTGAGCGTCAATGGATTCATCCCATGGATGCTCATGCGACACCAAATCACCTCCCTAATGAAACTCAACCAGAATTCTTCTAGATGGAGTCAAGATGAATACCAAATACCATGGTAAAAAAATGAATATATATATATATATCATATATAGATAAAGATATAACTAGCATCATATCCCACAAACCTTACACTCCCCTACCTCACCCCTGGGACAAGATATCCAGCCTGATTTCCCATTACCTAGACATTTCTTGTTCAGGTATGAAGTTTCATCCATACTCATGGACCCTTGCCTACCGACTTTAAAGTTAGGCATATTACATCATACATCATCAATCATTTGGGCCATCTAAAATGAATACCACCAACGGGGCTATTCAATAAAACACTATTTAGGTTCTCTATTGACACTTTGAATAACTCACCCTATTTTAATCATCCTAGGATAATCTTGAATAATTAAGGACCATATCACAGGACATTATCATGGGGAACCAAATTCATGTGATGGAATAGCCAAATTCCACTAAATAGGCTAATATGTAAAACATTATTTTTCCTCTTTAGGGACACTTTAAATATACCAACCCCTCTTAGCACATTTTGTGTTCTAGGAAATACTTATAAGAACATACATATATAAAATCAACCTATATAACTACCATGGTTCATAAAAAACCCCCATTATCATACTAGACCTTGTTTTCAACCACATAACATATAAAATTCAAACTATAGTGCACCAATTGATGTGAAATTAAAATAAACTATAAAATCACATAACAGAACATAAATTTATCACCCATGGAAACTTTTTTTTATCCCTCTTGCATACAACTGAAGGCACCCAAACAAAATATCATTCCCATTTATGACCACCTTATTTTCTCTAATTTACCATATCTTAAATATTATGAAAAAAAGGAAAATAAAACTCCACTAAATCTATTTGTAACATCTCGAACCAATTTTCCACCACAACAATGAACAGGACTAGTTGGAAACTAAGTATTACTCATACCTCCCCATAGGCATAAGGATACCAACTAACAATGAGATTATTATTATGTGATAGTTGGAAGACTATACTATCAGATGGTGATAATAATTTCAGTACATATATTTATTACACAACCTAAGAAATACTACAACAAAAGAAGAAACAATGAAATCAAAAAAATCATCATAAGCAATAGTAGTGAGAAATTATCCCAATGGTATCACAAAAATATCAAATAAAATACATGTCATAAAATTTCATAAAAGATAGATAATCTGGGTTGTCCATGGATGACCATATCAATACACACATATATAAGCATGATAAAACTCAAAATCAAACTCTAGCTAATGCATAAGAAGCACCATAGTTCACTAGAATCCTTACCATTATAGAGGTATAACTCTAATCAATAAGGTCCATATTCTATGCCTAATTCCCTCACTGATCTCAAAGAAATAAATTCTACATGAATATGAAAGGGCCTATTTAAGGTGTGAGAATGAACATAGTAGACACATCCAATGTGTTCTGGCCTTACATCCATAGTTATACAGGTATATACAGAATATAAATAAAAGTTAATGAATGCACATTTATTAATTAAACCAATTTCCTTATGATCAATATCTACAAGGAATCATTACTTTCTTCATCCTTCCCTGGTATCTTTGAATACATTCTCCAAAATATATATATAGAATACCATATAGGTCATTATATATATATTTTCAATGGTGAATATCCATGTATTAGTGCCAAGGGACCCCATGAAGAATATCATACTTGTTCAACCCATAGGTTCCACCACAAAAATATGTCACTCGACACCTCATTCAAATCTTACACCTACCATGTCCCCAAAAGTTACTAGAATCAAAAAATCAATGAATAATAAATAGTAACTGTTTCCTCAAACATCTACTCTGAAGTCATTTTGTTTGGATCAACAGCTTGAGTTCCCCAGGAAGAGTGATATATATTTGCCAATAAATAATCACCATCATCTTAATTACCATCATCCAAAGGAACAACTATATCTATAACCCTAAATCCCATCCTACTGACCTCAATCATAATGGTGAACCACATACCCCAAAAGATAGTCTCCAAGCCATCACCCTATAGTCCATAATCATCCACACATATATTTATAGCCCACATCCCCAACATATCTGATGGTCAACACCATCCCCTAAGAAAAATAATCTATGAGGTTATCCACTTACATTGAGTTGTCAATAAATCCTTAGTAGATAAATATCTATGTGCACACGACTCTAAAAGAACATCAAAAAACAATAGTGAGATCAAATAAAAAAATATCACTGAGCTAAATCATTTGTAACCTCATTCTGCTATGACCATGTCGCTAAGTACCAATGGTGAACCCCACCTCAAGTTACATGTCCCATGCCCTCCTCTTGATTACCTCATCACATCAAATACCAATGACTCAAGTCACCTCAATACGATAATCATTATCACCCCATGTGTCATGGTCCTTGCCATTAGCCTAAGATCCATGTATCCTCATTTTTGGTGATCAACATCACCCCAATAATTCAAATTACCTCAGAAAAACCCCATAAAACAGTTTAATTGAATATAATTTAATTAATAAATAAAACAGGCCCGGAATAACCTTCGCAAGTTAGTCCAAGACCCTCACCCTACATGACCCTTTGTAGAGAAGGAATAACATAAAAATAGGCTTATCAAATCCTCAATATAACAATTTTAAAATAAAGGATTTATTAATTGGGTCTCAATAAGATAACCCAATGGTGTATTTAGTATATAACCCAAAAACACGTATAAATTCAATTATAAACCAATGCACCACCTACCTTTTGTTAGTAGTCCATCACATGTATGATATCACTCTCTAACTCGAGAAAAAAAGAGGGAAATCAGCATTTTAGAAGAAAACACAAAAAATAGGGAAGAATAGATAATGTAGATTTAAATATTTGTATGTCATGATAAAAGAGGAATAAAATATAATAGACCAAAATCCATACTAAGCTGAATATTTGTACACTAGTGGAACTAGAATCAGATCTCTCATGACGAAGAAGGCTAAAAGCCTAAGGGAGGAAGGAAATAAATGAGGAACCCATATTCATGTAGGTGATGTGGAGGAGTAATATGTGGAAAAGAAGATAAATGGTGGATGGGAAATTTTTTAATTTCCTTGTTTTTGAAAACTTGTATGGTTTGGACACATAGTCTTACTAAATGTGCTTAAACCGCGTGGTTCCCATCACCCAGGAAAAACAGTGAATATGGTTTTCTAAATTGTTTTAAGACCGTGTGATTCCCATATACAAAACAATATATTGGTGGAATATGATCATGCACCCCAAATTCACGTTTTTTCAATATATTTACAATGATAAAGGTTTCCTGAATGGTTTCTCTTAAGAGGATGCATGGTTTATATAATCTTTCAGCCTTTGTCTATAGTTTCTCAAAACTAAATTCCTAGGTTCATATGCACACAAAAATCATATAAAACTCCAGTTAAATTGAAAATCCTTAAACCCAAACAAAAAATAAATCCCTGGGTAAATTAAACTATTTTAATTAGATTCCATAGAAAAAAAGAAAACTTGACAGGCTCAGAAAACTAAAAAAATAAAAACAATTTGATAATTATGGACCTGTTAGAAAACATAGGATATTATCTCATCCACTAGGGATTGCACATCCGCTACATAGAACCATAAAATCATCCAAATTGGAAGGGAATAGGGTTTAATGACCTACTTAAATCTATCCCCTATCAACCACTCAGGTCATGCACCCAACATAGAACCATCATATATCATCCACATGTGGTTTAATATCGCTTACTAAAATCTAGCATATCATCTAACTTGGTGGTCACATCCCCTATCGAAAATCATAAAATATAATCCAATAGTTTTGGCATCCCCAAACATGAACCATTTTATAACATACAAACCATGGGGAATCCCATACTATAACCTCATATAGAATACAAACATGGGGTTTCATCCTACTTTGGAATAGTTAAAATGCCATAATTACCCAAGTACTTGTCTCCCATCTTGGTGTCTGATAAAAAACCACCCAGGGCCAAAAATAACCATGAAATCTTAGATAGAAAATATCATATTTCAAATTCCCCAAGGGGCCTCATGTCACTGTATAACCTCATATATATTCCTAACAGAGACAAACACAAACACACACATACACAAAAACATATATATATATATATATATATCATATATACCCCGAGATATATTCTATCCCTGAAACCTACTATCACACACTACAAAAGGTTGACTAATTACATGGACTATGCACACATTCCTTTGGATGACATATCAAGAACACAATTTTGGTTAATTATGGAATCCATACTAGTGTATTATTATATTTTCCTCCCTATACTAATCCTCTATATGATCAACATTAGACTGGGGAACCCACTATGAAACCCTAAGTCACATCATGGTATGAACATATTATGTGGTATTTTCTATTACATTCCCAACTCTAGGGACCTAGCCTCTAAACTATAGGGTTTATCATCATTTAAACTTACCAAGATTTATTCATAGCCAAATCAATCAAACTAGCTATAAAATAAATACATCACAATATAGAGATAACATACATTCCATCTCATTACAAAAGAAAATCATGGACTGTCCTATCACCAAACCTAAAGACACATTATTTCAATGATATCCTTTTTTTAAAACACACAATGATCAGTTTGGGAAAAAATCGCCATATAGGAAATCCCTAAATCCTAGTGGATCTAACGTAGTCCATTTTCTCATATGGTCAACCCTTATGAAAACCATTAAAAAATAATCACGCTCCCCTTCCAATAGAGAACAAAGAGATCCTATCTCGAGTTATACTATGTCTCATTCCTCAGGTTTATTCACCTCGAGGTTGAATAAAAAAATAGATCACGGTGATGGTTAAGAACATATCTATCAGTGGATGAGGCAGTAAGATAGTGTTCTGGTGTCCATCATGGAATAAGACACATTTAATCATTAAATATGGTTTTATAATAAAAAATTCATTTTAAAAATAATGTTGACTTCAAATACACGTGATGAATGAATATCACATTTTATATAAAAACATTGATAATATTTTGAGATGTTTTCGGGATTTATACATCATCCATAGAGTTATTATCTTTATAAAGACTAAATAAATAATCCTAGAAACATTCTTATAAAAACTAATCAAGATTAATTGGTTTTAAAAAACCTTGTGCAATGAAATAAAAATTTCATTTGACATTATCCTAGAGAATCTGTGTACACAATCCCATCACATGACACCGAGTCACTCACCAATTCCTTCCAACTAAATAAATAATCCTAGAAACATTCTTGTGGTGACATAACAATAACAAAATAGTGAGAAAAGGCATACATTCATCATCTCACGATGTATTATAGGAAATACATGAAAAATTACCATCATGTCAAAATTATTATAGCATGGCTATGTGGAATCTACTCTCAAAAATTCTAAACAATATCATATATATTAGGAATTAAAATAAATGAAGGAACCAATAAATAAAGGAAGAAATAGAAACATAAAATATAGAAAAAACTACCTTAATCACCATATATTAATGACTCTTAAAAGTAGAAGAATTGAGAATCCCTATTGAGACCACCTCTAGTTTGGTTAAATATGATCAAGATAATGAATCGGGAAAACACTAAAAAACTAGTTGAGAGTAAATGGTACATATGACAATTTTATTGAAACTTAGCATATTTCATAGTTTGAACACATAGTTTATAAAACTATACACCAATTACGTATCACACAATATATCAAATCTACACACCTTAAATGGGTTTATAATATCATTTACCTACCCTTGAACCAACTATACCTATTTATACCCATACATTTGGTTTTCTTATGTTTATCCCTAAACACGTGGTATCCTTGATCTATCATACAAAAGGATACACACAACTTATCCAAATCTCTGTTTTATAACATTATCTCGAATCTAGGTTCTTCCACTTGGTTTCCATATAGAATTTAGTAACCATGAAACATAAAATAAACCCTAAAAAATTTATAATTCAAGGAAAAATATTTCTAAATAAACTACAGCACCCATAACCACTCTTTAAACTCTGTCCATATCTAAAAATAATTTCATTGAGAGGATATATATCTAACAATACCAATTTGAATCTATATTTTCAAAATGTCCCCACATTTTAGGAGAAATATAATAAATTTCCATTGATTTTAATATCCCATAACAACATAGGTTGTTATAATTGATATGATAATTTTTCTGTATCTTTTGAAAAACCATACAATCTGAACTAAGAATAAATTTCAAAACACAATGCTCAATCTTAATTTTATTTTTTGTATTTTTAATATCACGAGGATTTTTTTAATTACCTAATAATTAAGAGATGTTTAGGTAATAGTGACGTACAATCTTTACATGATTATTAATGCACATTGGATTGTGGATTCCATTTTTTTCATCAAAGATTTTCTATTAATGTTTTTCAATGTAGTATATACTATTCATAAATATTTAAATATACTTTTGAGTTTTGTATTAAAATTGAGAAATTTTTTTCAATTAAAATCATGTCCAAGGGACACAAAACTACCTCAAAAACCATATATTTTTATAGAATATATGATGTGTATAGAACATAATTTATGGTTCCCTATCCTATGTTAATTAGATATTCTTATATCTTTTTAGTTATATATTATCATTCCAAATGGGTGGATTTCAAGGATACCAAAACAGATGATTCTATTTTTTGTTCTATTATAAGGAAAGTTATTTTTTTAGATATGGAATCTATAGAGAAATCATCAATTTCCATGAAATTCACTTTTTCTTTAGGATAATGGATGACCTAATTTTGAGATTTAGAGTAACCCATAAAACATAAAGACCACATATTTCACAAACCAATAATTAAGATGAATTTTATAATTGAGATATCAATTTATTACTAGAAACAAGTGTTGATGAAAATAAGAAATATTAGGGAAAAAGTTAGAAGACAACTTTTAAGTTTAAATATAAGTTTACCAAACCCTAATTAAAATTATCCCACATAGGTTGATATTGGGTAAATTCTATCATCTTTTAGAAGAAATGTAACATATATCATACTAGGAAGATAATAAAATCATCTTAGATAGTGACACTAATGTTAATAAAGGAAACATAATATTCCATAATTGGAATCAATGACATGAGAAGCATTTGAAAATTATATATATTATATGAATAGAAAAAGTAGGGAACATGAAATGATTATTCAGAAAGTATAATTTCATCCAAGAGAACAAGTGAAGTTCTACAACTCATAAATCAAAATTATTATACATAATCAACATTATATATTAAAGGTTCCCATTACCATCACTAATGTGTACCATTTTGGTGCATAGAGAATAATTAAATTTGATAAGAACTCATTTAATTGTAGTGGACATTATTTAAATAAATATATTAGAATATTCAATATGTAGTAGTGTAGGTATAATGACCCCGAACTCTAACACCATGGTATGGTACTATAAAATAATATATACTTTTTAGTAACTCATACCCATAATCATGATCCAATTTCAGCCATCCCAAACTCACTAAAGTAAACAAAAATATAGGACCACTGTCATACCTAAGGTTCTTTTTGGATAAGAGATTTTGAGAATTATGAAAGAATCATTCATAATAATACAAATTTCATTAAGTGACCATTTTTCACACTATACCTATATTTTATTATTCCATATTAAGTCTTCATTCTCACTCATCTGATACCCTTTTAGAAATATCTTAAAAAACATAATTCATGACAACATGGGGAGAAGAAATATAAGATATTTGATGTAAAATTATCAGTATGGGTAAACATAAGCATTAATAATATAAAATCTCTGATGAGCACAATATGAGAATAATTGTATGTGAACACATTCAAAATTCTAGAGAATTATATAAGATATATAATACCCTTCAATAAAAGGACCATAAGACATTTAACATGGAATAATAATTGAATAAAGTCCAGATTCCAAAGAATGAATAGTAATAATCTATGTGATGTGCATCTTGATCAAAAAAACCATTAAAAACTCATAGATGGAATAAGGTAAATTTGTTGGTATATTGGAATATCAAACATTACTCATAGAATCACTAAATGATGTATAATTTCAATATCTGTTATGATAAACATACAAAAGATAACTCATTATTTCCCTAGGTGTAACATACAATCAATATACTCCGTTTCTTTACCTAATGCATTGGATGGATACAAAGGACCCACTTGTATTTGTTTAGAATGTTGCCAACCAAACATAGTATATAACGAAGAAACACACTATTTATTCATTAATTTATCTATGTAATATATAATGAGATATAATTATATAATATTACACTTTTAAAAATACCACCCACGAAAAGTACCATCATTCTTTTTTAGATCGATTATCCTATGGTAAAGATATGAGTTCCATGAAAATATCTTTAAAACAACCATAATAAAACCTGTGAAAGAATATGAATGGAATAATTATTTTATATCCTCACTAAAGAATAAGAAAATATTAAGGGATATTTTGACAAATGAAAATTTAAATTAAGAAAATATAAAATTCATTTACTTATAGTTGAGGGAAATACCTTTGTCAATTGAAGATGGTTTAAATAAAAATTCCATGGATTTTGGGAAATATATTTTCATGGAAAAATACCAAGGGATCCTGAAATTGAATCATTAATAAAAATAATATTTATGATGGTGTGAAATATATTTATTTAGTAAATGTTAAAACAATGACCCCTTTAACACTCATGATAAAAACTAAAAGTAATTGCTTAAAAAAATTAAAAAAATTCCTTTTGATCATTTTTATGTGAAGTCCAATATAGTTGAAAATGAATTAAAAAAATCATTTAATAATATAAAATTATATTCTAAAAATCATCTAAAATATTATGGGTATGGAATAGAATATATTCCAAAGCAGAAAGAGGTATAAGGACGTGTTTTCAAAAAATATTTATGTAGATCTTCTCATGTATAAAAGAGAGGAAAATGAACGTAATTTAGGTAGAACATAGAAATAAACATATGATAATTATTAATATGTTATTCATGAAATGTATATCATATAATTTCACCCAATGGATCATTGAACATTGGTAATCCTAAAAATGAAATGTGATTATAACATAAATCGTTTTCCACTATGTTACCTTTTTAATAAAAATACGTCAAAAAAAGAATATTATATGTCTCTATAATTCCCTAGAAGTAAATTATTAATATGTAAAAATTCTTTCATAAGTAATTAATAACACCATACAAATAAGTCGTGGTTATAGACAAGAAATATATCTCTATAAAATTAGAATGTCAGAATGAAAATTGTATCAAAGAGTATAACATTTTTAGTGATAATTAAAACATGAAGTCATTATGTTCAAATATGTAAATACAAATTAAAAAGGGTGAATATAATAGGAAATTTATTGATCATTTCACCTATAATTATGTAATAAAACATGATTTAAAGTGGTTTTCCTGATTAATACATTTTTAAATATCTATGTCTGATATTTCCCCCCTAAAACAAATTACCTCCCCAAAATTTTATCATTATATTTGTAATTAAATGGTTCAATATTTGAAAATTCCTTTTTTTTAAAATGCGCATCATAAAAGGTGTTAATAAATTATCCTTTTTAAAATATGTAGAGGGAGATATGATGGTCATATTAAATAACACATAACTAGGTTTCTAATTAAAATAAAATTAGTGGGAAGGAAAAATATGGTCAAGGATGATAAAATTAATTCCCAAATAATGTTGGGGAGTGATAGAGAATGAAATAATGAGTAATATAATGAAAAAGTAATGAATTAATAAGATACACAGAAGGCCCCTAATTAATTTGATGTGATTGTTACAATTTAATATTTTAATTTACGAGGCATTCTTTTATTATCATGAATATTAAAATTGGAAAATATAATTACATGATTTTTTCTAAATACATAAACACAATGTTTTCATTTTTTGGGTGTTTTAACAAGTTTCCATATCTATCTCATCTTCTCTTATAATTGATGAGTATCAATTATAAATCTTTATCATGCCTAAAACTTATACTTTTAAAAGGTCATATGATCTATATAAGGATAAACTTATAATAATCCTATATTTACTAAATTCAAATGGTTAAAAAATGGTATGATAATAACCAAAATGAATGAACCATCATAAAAATAAATCAATCATTAAAGCTCAAAATTTCAATAACAACATCAATAGTCAATATTATATCATTCCATAAATAAGAAAACATATATACCAATCAACCTAAATAATATTTAAACCTCAAATCATTTCTTATACATTTCATTTTACATCCCCAAAAATGTTAAATCATTATTATAAAATATTCCATAATGTGAAAAATAAGGGTTTCATATTCCACACCTAATAAAACATCTCCAAAAATATTTTTAATCACCATAAATTCAATCTCTTAAAACCTAAATTGGGTGTTTCAATGAATTTTAAATTATGATAATTATTAGAATCATAAACCCATGATATAATAAAAAAATATTAATTTGAAGTTACATGAAAAACCTAGAATCTCTAATTTATTCTGAACCGTGCTTTGATACCAAATATAATTTCCCTGAAACTACAATCCCATATCTTGTGCTAAAAATATAATCTTTAAATCAATTCATTTGATACTTATAAACAAGGCCGAATTTAATCCATCTACAAAATAATACATAAAAAATAATATTAGGCGACTAACATACTGATGTATATTTGTGGTTTATAGCCTTAGAGTATAAGGGAAAACTCTTACATAACAATACCCTTGTATTTATTCAAGATTCTTACCACAAAACCTAGATTTTATTATTCCACATTAGGTCTCTATGACCAAATACTGAAATCACTTCTGAATATATCATACTTAACTTATTTATTTATATCTTGGGGAAAAGAAATATATGAAGGGTGAACACAAATTCTTGGTAATGGTAGATATAGACCTTAATAATTGAATATATTTGATGAGACAAAGATGTGAATAACAATATAAACAAATATTCCAAGTGCATGAGTAATATACAAGAGAATTTATGCCCATAAAAACCAATATCATTAATCATGTGACATGGAATCGCAATTTAACAATGAAAAGAGTCACAATAATCAATAATCATGATCTATGTGATGAAAATATTGATCAAAGGAACCATTAAAAACTCATAGAAAGCATAGAGAAAACATATTTGTATCTTGGAACACCAAAATTAATCATAGAATCACTAAAAATAGAATAATTCTTATATATTTTGGGAATTAGTTATAATATTAAAATCTATCATCTCTTTGGAGTAAATTACAACACTTAACACCATCCATATTTTTGTGTAACTTGTAATTAGTTTAATCCATCGCTTTACTCAATTCATAAGAGGGATATAACATGTCATGCACCATACTTCCAATTATTGCCCTCCTGAGATGGAAATGAAGGAAGAGAGATAATGACCCTCGAGTCCCTCCTCCATTATGCTTCAATGTGGCGACTAGCTCCAATGGTATACAAATCTCAAAAAATTAAAGGCATTTCCCTTTTTATAGTAAACTGGAATGAGAGATAAGATTTATTGACCTCAAAAAACTTCTATATATATATATGTATATTAAATAAAGAAAAAAACACCCCACATGCATGTCTAAAACAAAAATATTACAAATAACACAAAACACCAAATTACCAAAAGACAAAGCCAACCAGTGACCCAAAAACTATCCAAAAGGCTGATCTAGTAAATCCCATCACAGTCCACATAGTCCTCCTAGAAACCGGAATGTTTTTTTTATAATTTAGGGTGTGCATAAAAATACACTCAGTTAGAAAAACCATTGTCTCTCATGCACAAGTTGGAGAATCACAAAAATTCCCTTGTGAGAAAAAACAGAAACCAATATCACCTAATGAGGAATACCAACCACCCCAATATCACCAAGTAAGGATCACCAAATACCACAAGTTATTTAATGTAATATAATAAGGACATCGATGTTGGGGTACCCCACACTAATTCCAACTGGTTAACTGCTCATACCAAAACGAAAAACGTCTTTGTGCATCCACACTCTTCCACATCTGCCATGTCAAAACCCGCATTCACAAAACTGGACAAAAAATATTGTCCCAAAACCTAGAAAAATAATGCTCACTACATCCCACCCATAGAAACCAAGGCCACAAACATACCACATTCCACTTACAGACACCCGGTACACAACCATACCTCATCCCACCAGCAGACACCTGGTCCACAACCATACCATATCACAGAGACACCTTGGAAAGCACAACACATCTCATCACATAAAAAATTATGAAAGCACAGCTCGCACATAGACACCTCGACCTAAAAACCACACCACAACCTAACTAAAGAGTCTTGGGCTACCAATTCCTAGAAGAGGGAGTAGGGAAGATCCAATAACCATCCATCCCTCCTCCAACCAGGATGTTGGTAATGGACACCCTATCCTATGATGATGGGGGTCTTTGGCACATAGTTCTCAACTAGGGAGGTATTTGTAATGAAATCAAAAGAGAACACAAAAAATAACAATTACGAATACCACAAAATCATCCTTACCTATGGGGCATGAAACATCAACCATCCCATAGTACCAACTTTGTTGAAATATCTAAATGCATGTATTAACATGAAATATAGTCACTTAAGATATTTATAAAATAAATCCACTTCAAAACATTATTTTCATAACAACCATTCAATTCAACATTATAAAGCCTTTATTTTTTATATTTCCATCCATTATCATGAAACTACCAACAAAAAAACCCAACCAGCAACACATCCAAGCCAAACATAGGAAGAAAACTATGATAAATGAACCAATCCACACTTCCTCCACACTTAGTAACAATTACAACCACTTATATCATTACTGTTCCCTTTAATGCCTCCCAAACCACCCTAAAAATAACAAAAATGCCATCTCATTCCAACACCCATCCACACCTCTCATCGAAACCAAACATGGAAGTCCCGTTACACAAATGCACCACACCCAACAAGACAAACAAAACACAATGATGTTGTAGTACCACTATATAACACTACTCATGCATTAAAAAAATCAATCAATATCTCAACCTGAGATTCCATTACACCACCTAAGCCACCCCACACACATTGTCACACTCCCATCCCCGACACCACACAACACGCATGAGCTACCATACAGAACAAAACCATACAAAACACACAACCAAACCAAACTGGCAAGAGCGTATTAAGATTTTGAATATCATCATTCTTTAATTCCAATTTGATAATTAAGGGGTCATCACAGAGTTGGTTCGATCTGGAGGAATCTATTAATTTAACTGAATATACGTGGATAATAGGATTTTTACATTTAAAACCATTCAATATAATACAATCAATACGAATTAACAATCCATCACTTGTGCACAAATAAAGACCACTAATGTCTATGATTTTATTTAGGTATACAACCCATACAATTCAATATATAAATATATAAAAATTTAGAATAGAAGGAACATATTCCCATCCATACATGTAAATAATTAAGAAAATTTAATTATCTTTAAAATCTAGTTATCTTTATATCTTTAACAGGATTAAATTCATACACCCACCCTAGAAGACGAAAAATTAAAATAGGGACAAAGGGATCCCTACCTCAAGAAATAGAAGATCATCACCTCCTCCTTACACTAAAAAAAGGGTGGACGAGGCTCCATGGGAACATGAACCAAAGGAATAACACATATGCTAAGATCTTTAGGGAAGAATCTATTTGGGATGCTCAGTATAAAGAGTAAAAGAAAATGTATAAGGAATAAATGGTGTAGACTTTAGAAAGGAAAGATCATACATTAACAGAAGAAATAGTTTCAAAATCTATTAAAAATGGAACAAGATCAATACCACACGTTTTGACTATATAAAACCATGCTGAGTGTTAGTAATTGAAAGATATATTTTATATCCATTGAAATGGTTTCAAAAAACACTTAAATATGGGTTTAAACTCATTTTAAATCAAATATAACATTAATGAGGAGAAACTAGAAAAAATAGGAAAAATAAAATTTGATAAATTGAGGAAATGACTCACTAGTTGATGACCTACCATTAAACAACTCAATGTCAGGGGACCTACCATTAGCAGATTCACAATTAGATTAGTAAATGTTGTATGACTCACCATTGGAAAAGTCACAATTGGATGACTCACCATCGCAAGTCACTGTTGGCGACCTACCATTGCGAGTAACCACTGGAAAAGTCAGCATCGCGAATCACCTCTGGATGAGTCACCACCATGAGTCAATGTTGGATGACTCATAACCACCCTATAAATAAAGTGGGGTCTGAACAACCACCCACAATGATACCTCCAAAGGGTCTCCCTACACTTAAAACATCGCTACCGACGAAACACAAACAAGTTCAATGATAACCCAACATGTGTTGTTGAAAAGCTAGAGGGAAACATAAAATTACAAGAACAGCTCCTCTAACATATTCTATTCAAACTGATCAGAAGACACACCACATAAGCACAAAAACCACACCGTCCAGACATATGAATCAAGGAATTTCTTCATCCATGTTAGTATGTTATCCACTCTTGGAGGAACCAACTTGCCTGCATAGGGTTAATCAGATCTCAATTAATTCATCTTGATTAGGAATCAGGTCCTCACTATTCAACATTTCAGGACATCATCACACATTAACAGAAAAAGGAACAACTAATATCATAGAAAACATGGCTAAAAAATCACATTATAAGGATCAACATAACAAGGTAGAACTCAAATCAACTTTTGGTACTGGGAACACATTTGATCTTCTAGCTCTCAAGTACTCTCCTCCAGCGCACCATGCTTCCATAACACATGAACCATGGTAATGGTCCTTCTATATAGCACTGTCATCTGATGATCCTATATCTTTACTCGTTGCTGAATGAACATTGCATCATCTTTAACATCCAAATCTCCCTAGTCAAGGACATGGGAGGCATTGTAAAGTAAAAACAGACGAGAGATCTGAAAGACATTGTGTAACTTTTCCATCTATGTGGTAGCACGAATTGGTATGAAACCTCGCCAAATCGCTCCAAAACCTAAAAGGGTCCAAAGAATCTAGTCGAAATATTTCTCCCTCTATCAAACCTATACTACCCTTACTGAGTGTAAACCTTCTGGAACATGTTGTCCCCAACCTTGATCTCTAAGGGTCTCCTCCAAGGATCAACACATGACTTCTTCCGGTCCTATGCTACTTTCATCCTCTTATAGACAACATGAACATTCTCTATTGTGCTCTGCACTACCTCAGGGCCAATAACATATCTCTCCCCATCCTCTATCCAGTACAAGGGTAAACGACATAGTCTTCCATACAAAGGATCTAATGGGGCCATGCCAATGGAAAAAATATAGATATTATTGAATGTATACTCTACCAAGGGAATGTGTTGCACCCATGATCCACAAAAGATCAAGATACATGCCTATAACATTTCATCCAATGTCTGGATATCCCACTCTATATTCCCATCTATTTGAGGTTGGGAAGCAGTGCTGAGGCGTAACTGAGTGCAAAAAGCATGCAACAATCCCTTCCAAACTCATGAGGTAAGTAATGTATCCCGATATAGAATAATGAATATCAAAACTCCATGAAGCCGCATGACCTCATCCACATAATTACTATCTAAGGACTCATTTACACCCAACTACATAATCTCTAAGAAATAATCTGATTTCATTAACTGATCTACAACAACCCAGATTGTATCATAACCTCCCAGAGTCCTAGGTTACCCTATGGTGAAATCATTTGAGATTTCATCCTATTTCCACTTGGGGACATCTGTTTGATGCAACAAGACACTAGGAACTTGGTGATTAGCCTTAACCTAGTGGAATACTATGAACATCACCACAAACTCAGAAACTACACATTTCATCTCAGGAAAACAAAACTAAACTCTCAATCCATGATACATCTTGGAAACACTCGGGTATACCTCCAAAGTTGATCTCTAAAACTCACGGAGAAATCCATCGTTAATCACCACTATAATAAATAGACTCCCACAGAACATCATCATATTCTGACTATCCTATGACCATCCCTCCAGAGTATCACTCTAGTTAGTGTGATCACACATCACCTATTCCTCTGAGTCCCCCCACTAGGACTCCTCCACCTACTATATCAGAGATGACAGCATTTTCATCTAAAACAGAAATCCTATTCCACCATCCATAACTACATCTAAGTTAAAGGTTGAAAACTCCTCCATCGTCTTCCATGTGTCAATAGATTCTTGAACAACCAATCTCTAATTCCATTAAATCATGACCCCTCCCTACAATGAGTCCATTACAGATCTGGATATTAAGGAAGAGAGATAATGACCCCTGAGTAATGCCTCCAGTAGGCCCTAGGGTGTTGACCAACACTAAGTGTATACAGAAAATACAAAATAGGATGAATTACAACTTTTATATTAAACAATGTCTGAAGATAAGATGTAAAAAACTCAAAACAACTCCCCAACATATATATGTATATCAAATAAATCCAAAACCACCCTGCATGAATGTTTAAAACAAAATTGTTACAAATACAATAAAACTCCAAATTAAGTATGAAAAGAGAAAATCTATGTTGAAACACAACAACTTTCCAAAAGTCTGATATAGTAACGCCAATCATGGTCCATGTAGTACACCTGGAAACATGAATACAGTTTTATAACATAGGGTAAGAATATGAGTATACTCAGTAGAAAAAACCATAGTCTCTCGTGCATTAGTGGAAGAAGCCTACACATTCCCCTGTAAGAAAACATCGGAAATCAACAACATGTAATGGAGAATACTATCCAACCCAACATAACCATGGTCTAATCACCAAATGACACAAGTTAGGTAAAGTAATATAATAATAACATTGATGTTTGGGTACCCCACACCACTTCCCATTGGTTAATTTCTCATACCCTAACAACAAACATCTAGGTTCTTCCACACTCTTCAAAAAGACACTAGTCACAACCCACCCACACACACATGGGCCTTATATATTGTCCCACAGCCTAGGAAAATGATTATCACTATATCCCACCCACATACACATGGAAAAAACCATACCTCATCTCAAAGACACCTAGGAAATCACACCACATCCCATCCAATAAAAACATGAAAAATCACACCTCACCCACCGACACCTGGGCCTCACAACTGCACAACAACATGCCCAAAGAATCTTGGGATACTAATGCATATAAGAGAGAGCATGTAAGAGCCAATAACCAACAATCCATCCTCCCACTAGGATGCTGGGAAGAGACACCCTACCTCATAATGATGGGGGTGTTCAATATTTAGTTCTCAATTAGGTTGTGGTGTATATAGAAATCACAACAAAATATAAAAACAATACATATAAATAAAAGACACTCAGCCCAACATATGGGTCCTAAAAAAACCATCCCACCATACCACCTATGTTTCTACCTCTAAATGAATGTATTAACACCATTAACCGTTACTTCAGATGTTGATAATGAAAATATACTTCACATCCTCCTTTACATAACACCCATTTAAGTTACATTTTTTATGTTTATTTTTTGTTGTTTCATCCATACAAGGGAAACTAACAACCACAAAACCCAAACACAAATAAAAAAATTTCCAAAAAAAAAACTCTATGATAAAGTACTCACTCTAAGATTACTCCCCACTTAACACCCATGCCAACCACAACCATTATCAATATTCAATGTAATACCACCCAAACCATCCTCCAAAATAAAAAAAGCCATCTCATACCCACACCCATCAACACCTCTTATCACAACCAAACCCAATAGCCCCACTGCACAAATGCGCCACACGCATATATAGAAAAATCAATAACCTAGTTGTAGTACCAGTACACAACACTACTCATCCATATTCCAAAATCAATCAACCACTTTACCTGAGAATCCATTACCAAACCTGAACAACCCCATAAACCAAACCACACTCTCAACCGTGGAATCACACATCCCCCACAAAGAAAAAGATAGAACAAAACCACACACTTCACACAACCACACCAAACAAGTAATAGAATATTCATATATAGAGAACACTCATTCTTTAATTCCACTTTAATAATTTAGGGGTTATTATAGAGAAATTTATTTCATGAGGAATCTATTTATTTTACCAGATATACGTGGCTAGATATATTTTCCAATTTTCAACCATTAAATAGAAGAACATCAACAGTAATTCACAAGACAAAATAGGTTAACAAAAAATTCCACTAATGAACATTATTTTTTGTAGAAATATAACACATACAATTTACAATTACAACAGATAAAAAGTTTAATACCAGTCAATTTTCCTACCCCTCATGTAAATCATTAAGCTGATTTAATAAGATTTCTTACCATTTTATCTTTCTATAATATATAATATGACCTTCATAAACCCACCCCAAATGAAACATATTTAAAAGGGGGATGAAGCGATCCCTAACATGAGAAACAGATAATCTTTACGCCCTCCTTGCGCCTGACAGGGGGTGCGCAAGGCTCTAGGGAAACACAATCGAAAGGAACAAGAAAGACATATGACTCATTAGGGAAGAAAGGTTTGGGGATTCCTGATATCAAGAGTAAATGGAAACATACTAGGAAGATCAGTTATCGTCTTTATAATTTCCAGATATTATTTTAATAGAAGGGAACATTTTTAAAATCCATTAATATCGGATCACGATCAAGACAACATGTTTTGACTCACTGGTGGATGTTCTACCATTAAAAAATCATCGTTAGGTGACCCACCATCGGAAGACTCACTGTTAGATGATTCAAAATTCAATGACACGTTGTTGGATGAGTCACTATTGGATGAGTCACCATCACGAGTAACTCATGGTGACCTACCATTGTGGGTCCCCACTGGATGGGTCATCATCATGAGTCACCACTGGACAAGTCTCTATCTCGAGCCACTACAGGATGAGTCACCATCATGATTCATCACTGGATGAGTAATCATTGCAAGTCGTCATTAGGGACCTACCATTGCGAGTCACCACATTACGAGTCATCGTCAAGAGTCACCGTTGGTGACCTACCATCATTGAATCACCATTGGTGACCTACCATCATCGAATCATAGTTATGAGATACCAATGGATGTCACCAGTCCTGACACACCCTAGAAAAAACAATATTTTAAAAAACTCTTGTAATGATTCACCATTTCCACTGATAACACCTCCAACATTTTATTTACACAAATTAATAGACTAGTGGGGTCCGAACCATTACATAACAGCACCACCCATTATTTTATAAAATGTAAATAAACTTCTTCGATTTAAAATGTAACTAACCATACATAATTTAGAATATTTTAGAAGTACTATATAATGAACAAAACAATTAAAATATTGTAAGTTTCAACAATACACATGTAAAAACAACCAAAATTCTTTTTTAGGTTGATTAAAAATGGAAAAGAAACTTATTCAATGAAAATATGTTTAAAATAATCATAATAAACCTACAGAATGAATATGGAACATTTACATAGAACGTATCCACATTATATCATAGGAAATTAATAAAGGACATTTACATAGAATGAATATTCAATTCGAAGAACATTTAAGATATTTCATTGAAAATAGGAAGAATATCATTTTTTAGACATTTTAAATAATAATCCAAAGAATATTTTGATTTTTTAAAAAACCCATGGAAACATGTAATGTAAAATAAAATGAAAAGAATAGTTATAATGACATAAAAATCCATTCATTTTTTAATTGTTAAAACAAATATTTCATTTACAATTCTGAAAAAAAACCAAAGTATATTATTTGGAAGATGGTAAAAATATTTCTTTTAAAATTTTGAAAATAAAGTGGAAAATGGAATAAAATGTAATTGAAACATTATTTCTATGTAAAAAAGAATATTATTTAAATCATTTTAATGATAATGGGCATAGATTAGAAAATATTTCTGATAAAAAGAGAAAAAAATATTAGTTTATCCTTAATAATGGTCGTTTAATCTCCTTAAGTACCAATTAGTGTAAATTTAAAGGAAATAATTCAAAAATAAAATATACTGTTTTGATTTAAATAAAGATATGGTTTAATAAAATATGGTCAAAAAATTTCCAATAATCGAATCTTGAATTTAGGAAATCTAGAAAATAAATTAGATAGTAGAATAAATCCTTTACCAGTTCGGTTAAGATCATATTAAAATTCAATGTAAATACTAATATGTTATGGATCTATGAATATATAAAATTACATGTGTCAAAATTTTAAACTTCATTCATGGGGGTGTAATTACACCATACAAATAAATCACAGTGGATGACATAAAACATGTCTCTAGAAAATGACATTGAGATAAAGAAATCCCTCACAAGGATGATAACATTTGATGTGATAAATATTCACTAAATTGATAAGGCTTAAATATTTAAATCCTGAAAAAAATATTTAAAAAAAAATGAGAAAATAATTTATATTTTTATTGGCACATAATCATTGCATGACAAAGTCAATAAAAACCTGTCTTAACCCAAGAAAATTCAATTGAGTTAAGAAACCCCTTACATGAGTATCAACATGCTATTTATGTAATTTAAATAATATATAATAACATTATATGAATAATTTAATATTTTGTAAAACATTTATTTGTTTATTCTATTATAATTATACCTTTTATTTCAATTATTCCACTGAAATATTTAATTACTTAATTAATTATGTCCATATTGATTGTTTTTTTGGGTGTCTAGTTCGTAATTAAAAAAAATAATTTGTAAGAAAGATCATGTTAAACGAGGAAATTATAAAATCATATAAATGATTGTAATACATAGAGAATAACAATTTTTATACATAAAATAAAACATTATATACGTCTATGAAAAACATCCATGAAAACAAAATACAACAGTCCTGGGGGGGATAGTCCCTATGTACACACTAGTAATGTCTTTAATATTAATTACGTGGAAAATAAATAAAAAATAGAATATTATAGTTAAGAAATTATTATCGTGTTATTAAAATTAAGTAAAATCATTTTATTCATCCATGTGACTATCTATGAGAGGTAGTTTTTGAGAAATGGAGTACAACACTACTTAGAGATGGTTGACAGTACATACACACATGTACTGTGTCCATTTTTAATGATTAAAATGGAATTGATATAAACAATATATTATATATAAATAAATATAATTATATCATTAATATATTATATAATCAATAAATCCATCAAAACGACCATAAAAAATGGTGGTGTCGAGAAACACAAAAAATTAGTTTTTGAAGTAGTAGTCTGTACGTACAAACATATAATGGTTTTATTTCCCATGTGATGAAAATATAGATGGATAAAGTTATAACATTGTAATAATATAAAATTTATTTATGGGAAATAATTATTTCATTATATTATATTTTTAATTATTGAATTTATTGAGGTAGAATAGTATATAAATGAAAAGGTTTGGTTAAGACCATTACTTCCACATTGAATAACCTCAATTGGATCAGTTTTATGGACCAATATGATCATATTTTAAGAACATAAAAATGTACATTATGTAAAAAAGGAAGTTAAAACGTGTTTTTATTATGTTTTGGTGTACCTAAGTAGATTATTTATTGTGATTAAGAGAGGTTAGGTGATGCTCTTTTATAATCAAGGATAGATCCACCATCAGAATTACTTAAATATGTAAATAAATTGAAATTTATATTCACGTTCAGGTAGAAACAAATTGACATATATAGAATCTAGAATGTATATAATTTAAAATAATCAAATAAAACAGTATTTTTAAATGGTTAGGATATGTTTTAACCTTTTTTCATCTTTTTAAGCCTTATTAACCGTATTTAACTATTAGAGTGATAACAATATTTTTAAAAATTTGGGGTCAATAAGGATACTATTAAAGTAAAAGTGAAACATAAGTGGAAAATGGTCAATATTATAAATCACATGCCATTCACCTGGAAATATATTATAGTTTTATTAATTATAATTCATTTAATATATTTTCCTTCAATATAAGATACCATTAAAGTCGTTTTTGAGAAATTTCTTATTAATAAATTTTAAAAATTTCCAAGAAAAAAAATATATATATATATAATATAATTTTTTTGAAAATAAATATGAAATTATTCTAGAATAATTTTTTTGTATCACTATAAATCTCTTTACAATATTTCCTTTAATTATTTTAATATAATTTATATTATTTTTCTTTTAATTTCATTGATATTGTATATATGTCGCATAATAATTTATGGCAATTATTTCCGGAATAAAATTAAAAATAAATTTGCATAAAAAAATCATATACATAATAAACGATTGAACTTATCCTATTGTTTTTTCATCCATTTAATAGTAAATTACACATATTACAATAAATAAATAGATATTTTGGAATTCTCCTTCACCGAAAATTACATAAAGGTATTTGTCAAAGGAAAATGTCTCCAATGTGTAATATTATAAAATATTTAAAGGGATAGTTTAATTAAACTCAATAAATTAAATATAGTAATGTTTATGTATTATTTTTAATCCTTATATTATATTTTAACTGTGTTCTATTTCTTTACTCTTATAATAGTGACAACATATTTATGATGGTTACAATTCATTCTAAAAATAATAAATCTGAACTATTAAAAAAAATTATATGATGATGAAAAATATGGAGTCCATTTTATAAAATTAAATTCCTGTTATTGGACTATTTTTCTAAAATAAACTCACAAAATATACAAAAAAATATTTTCCTAGAAAAATGAAATTGTAACTGTAAAATTGCATTCTAATAAAAAAATTAATCATATTGCCAATTTTAAGGGAATTAATCAGATTAAATTTAATAAAAAAAATAAATATTTAATTTTTATGAAATATTAAAATAAAAATGGGTGTTGTAAAATATATTAAAATTAAAGGAATTTTTTAAAATAAAATTCATTTTTCACGATTCACTAATAATACTATATTCAGAAAAATAAAAATATTTAACCTGCAGATAAATTAGATATGATGATTTAAAAAATGATATACATCTTATAAAATAAAATTTCAAAAATTGGTAAAACATAATTATAATATTTTCTCATAAAAAGCTGCAAAAAATCATTTTTGAATAAAATATTTTTCAAAAGCATAAAATAAATTTCAATAAATTGAGTGATTATTTCATACGCACTAATAAATTAATTTGTGTTGATTATGAAATTAATACATATATTTTATAATATGGTTAATGATATTCAAATCTTCTATATCAACATCAGGGTTAAAAAATTAAAATTTAAATAATAATATTTAGAGTCTTTAAAACTCAGGGGGTGTGTCCTTTACTCTATCAATGATTGTTTTATTTGAAAATATAAAGGTATTTAAAGAGGATATCCCATATATGTAACCTTATAAAAGTAAAAAACAATGTTTATTCCTTTCATTAAACCTATTAATATCTATCCTTATATTAAATAATCTCTAATTTCTATTTATGTTAGAATTAAATAAGAGAAACACTTCATTTAAATACATAGGATAAAAATATATTTTATTTTAATGGTTATAAAATTATATAGTGTTAATTTTTTAGTTTTGTATATTTTTTATGAAATATTTTGATCTCAGATTGAATGAATTTAAATTTTTAAAACTTATATTTATTTTGAAAAATTATTTACCGATGAAACATAACATAGATAACTGATAAAATGAATATATTCTAATATTAAATTTTGGGAAATTCATCAATGTAAACTAATTGTTTAATAATGTTCCCTTAAACACTGAAAAAATTTAAATCACATATCATAGAGGATTCTATAACTTATTGAAATATTTTCTACAATACCTATATTATTGAAGAGAACCAATCCATTAATGAATCAATTGAATTTCATATGTATTCTAGTAAAAAATTAAGATAATTAAAAAACCAATTCCTTAAATGATTCCTAAATTCTTTTAACTAAAATTAATTTTTTAAGAAAACATATATTATAACCTATCATTACATCTAACCCTTGTTATCCCTTATAATTTATGAAAAAAATTTCTATGATCTCAATTTAAAAGCATGAAATTTCATGCTACCAAGTTGTAGACATAGATGAATTATCATTGTTGAACTCATGTTTGGTGGAGAAGATATAATTTGAATTTACATCGAAAAAATACTTACTTATAGAAATTATATAATGGAAAATAGACATTAAAATTTTGAAATAAATCTTTCAAATTTTTTATAAGTTCCATTATTTTTAGCAAATAATTTTTAATTGGAATCAGTGTGGATACAAATCCTGAATATATGCATGAAATTATACTTATTTATTCAATTTTAGCAAAAGAACCTCATTATCCCATAAAATTTTTAACATCAAAAATGAAAAAAAAATATTTATAGAAATTCTGTTAAATATATTCATGAAAAATAAAAGTACATAACTCATTGGGTGACTTTTTCTAAATTCAACAAACCATTGGTGAACTCTGCATGAACCAAAAATTAAAAATAAATTATTACATGACATAAATTTTATAGAGGGAGAAATATTAACAAAAATATTGGTAAAAATGTGTATGTGAGGATAATAAAATGTTAAATAAATTTAATGTACCTCAGTGAATAAATTAAATAATGAACATAGATGGGTAATGATAAGCTTGAGTGACCTGGAAGTTGAAGGGAAACTCTCACCCTTTAGCGTGTAAAACTTTTTTTGGGTAATATTATTTATTTTTACTTGTACAAGTGGTCATTTTTAACTATAATGGTATTAATAGAGGAAATAAATTCATTAGATTTTATTTATATTAAATTAATTTTATTTCATCAAATTAATTAATTAATTATATTTCAGTTTGTTTTGGAAATAAATTATCATTTCATTGGATTTTATGAATATTTTATTAAAATGATTGAATTGATAATTTAATTGATTTATTTAATTTATTGAATTAATGGAATACATTTTTATTAATAAATCAATAGTTTTCCTAATTTAAAAAGAATGATTTGGATAAATTTGAAAGCTATAAAGGAGGTTAACCTATAATTAGACGTGGTCTTGAATTATGGAGATTAATTTCCATTATATAAATGAATAATTTGAAAAAGGGTCGAGTAAGTTTACTTTGTTGAAAACCTTACGTATGGGTGAGATGATATATAAGTGATTCATTATCGGAAGGAAATTTGGTATATTTGAATATATATGTGCATCAATAAGAGTATTTAAGAGACATTTAATCATCTCAGGATCCTGCATTAGAGATTTCCTCCATATGTAAGAGTTATTATGGTTTATTTAAGAATTATATATGAGTGGTACACAATGGTAGCCCCATGTATTATGGGATACATAAAGGTCAATTCATTTACTATAGGGATGAAAATTTTTATATGAAAGAGTTATATGTAGTTAATATATACGTGTTATCAATTGATATACATTGATAACCAATGTATTTAATGATATATATGTGATTGTAAATTACAGTAGAAGGGAAGAGTCCATACATAAGACATTACACATCATACATATGGTTTTTCACATGATAATATTTTGTTTAACTGATCATTTATAGTTTTTAAGATGATAAATAAAATTTTACAAGGTCTCAGACTTTTTATATTTGGATTTTACATTTGGGGAAATCATTCTATGTTGATAAATGAATGAGAAATGATTATTAAATATTTTATGAACACTTTTAAGAAACCATTACTATAGATATTATCGTAATTATACATGAATACACGAATTATTTATATTTAAATTCGTAATAGAATTTATAAATTATATTTTTATGATTCCATGTTACATTTATCCAATAATTTAATAAGGTAAATTGATCTTTGAGAATATTAGATGGTATTAAGTATTCAAAGATACAAATATTTCAGAATCATGACATTTGAAATAATATATTCAAGTGTATAAAATTATGAAATGTGTAGATTCAATTAAAAAAGAAATGAATACTCTATAAAAGTGGGACATAGACTGAGGAAAATGGGGATCAGTCAATTTTGGTTTTTTCCCTTTTTCATATGTATTATTTTATATCATCCCTTTTGATTTATATAGCCTCACACATAGAGGGGTAAAACCTTTTTGTCCTTTCAAAGGTGGGGTGGAGAATATTTTTCAAATGACTGATTCTAAATATTAATTATGAATTATTTTTTTAGTATTTGATACGGAATTCTTATTTTGGGATGTTTAATTGAATAAAATTTTATTTAGTTTATATCTGATGCACTATTCTATTCTTTGGGAGACAAATACATTAATCCTTGAAATTTATAGGACCAATATATAACGGAATGGGTATAATTCTATGGTGAAGTGCTAATAATTTTCTAACACATGTATGTATGTGTATGGACCTCTCTTAATATTACATCATAGAGAGAATTCATCATGGTGGGTGCATCATAGATGTGATTCGACATATAATGTCCCTGGGGTTTATAATTTATCCGTACATGTACATGACATTTATCTATAATAAAAAACATTGTATATTTCTTAAATTTGTGCCCTTTATTTTTCTATCTATTCAAAAAAATATGATTCTCAATGTACGATCCATTCCTTAAATATTTCATATATGATCAATTATAAGGGTTTCTACGGAAGGATTCTAAAAATAAAATGATGAATATAAATATTGATCATATTAGAAAAGAAATTTAAATCAAAATCTACAATATATGTGGACCCATCCAATTACCTTATGATTAAACTATTTTCACTTATGGGAAATTCTAATTTGGTATTCCCATATATATTAGGAATTATCATCTTGTTAGAAATTTGATTGAGAAAAATAAGTCAAAAGGATAAATTTTGACATATGGTAGAAATTGAATATTGTGAAAATAAATTATTTCAATATGGCCATTAAAATTTTCATTTTATTTCACTATCTGATTAGTTTATAACATAAATTATATATTTTAAATATTTATACTATGCAAAAAAATATAAAAATTATTTTTCATAAAATGAAATTTTGAATATAATATCATGAATTAGCCGGGTTGAAAAATTATATAATTTTACATATAAGTGATAAGTATTGAATTAAATAGATGATAAGAATGAAAATTAAGAAATAATTAATAAATATAAATATAAATAATTTCAAATTAAAAGGTGTTACGTATAATTTATATATGGGGTGGATAAAAAAATTTAATTTCACCACACAGTGTGTGTTATCAAAATTAATATAGAATAAAAATTATGAATAACTGACCAGTTGGTGAAAGCGATAATTTAATAAATTTTATATTTGTGGTTGATGATTAAATCCTAGGGGTAAAGGTGACTACTTGGGCATGGGTAAACATAATATATATACATCAAGAAAAGATTACTAGGAGAATAAACCCATGAATTATATTTTAAAACAACGATCAATATATTTATAAGACCAAAAAATCAAGGATTAAATATTGATGAAACAACATCTGTATCATTCCATTATCCTATTTGCACATAAAATTTATAAGAAATATATTAGGTATATACTTTCATTATATCTTTTCTAGTATAGGTGTTTTAGAAATATATACATCAATATTCCCATATGACTCCTATTTAATAGACGTTCGCTTCTTCTCTATATAATCCATGGTTGAAAAAAAATTTATATTGTTTTCATTTGTTTTGGTAGGAGAATGATGTTGTAAATGCCTATAAATGTTTCCTATAATATAAAATAATATGCTAATTTTCTTTTCCTATCATCCCTCCCCAGATTCTAGTCATATATATATCCTTTTTATAATTTTTATAGTATTTCCTTTATTTAGAGTAAGTGTGATAGAGTTGTGCGATGGGTCGTGGTTTCTTAGGAGGATATTCGAAATGAAGAAGATTGGATAGGAGATAGTTAAATAATTGTTGAATTATAATTTTTTTAGAAGATTAATGGATATAAGTGAAATATATTTCTTTTCGGGATGGTTTTATATCTACCAGATCCATGGGTAATTATTCGTTGTAAATAAAATCACTTTTAGATTATTATTTTTCACTAATTATGTTTTTGTTGGATGAAATAATCATAGAATATAGTTGTTAATAAACTTTTTAACCATCATCCTATTGCAAATCATGTGTGTTTTCATATATTGGTTTACAGCTTAGTTCTCCTGGGGGGGGATAATTTACAAATACTCTTACATGATGTGTCTATTAATCTTCATAATAAGAATCATTTGGGAACCCATAATATCATTTGAATAATAAGTTGATATTTGTGGTGAAAACTTTAATGGGAATCCAGTTAATATCTCACCTATTGATATCTTAGAATTTCCAAATCTATAATATTGATTTAGTGACCATCTTCATAGAGTGGTAAGGAATGATTCTAAAATAATGATATATTATTTTTAGGCATGAGGAATAATTCATGACCTCTTCTATAAGGTGTTAGATACCTGATGTCATGTCCTATAATCCCCTAGTAGATGGTCATGTCCCATAATCCCCCACCAGACAGACATCATAGTAGGCCAGTTTGGTCGAAAATGTGATTCAATAGGAGGAGGAGTAAAATATACAAGTATAAAAGTCATCCCCATTACCTGATTCACCTATAGCGAGTGAAAAATTCTATGTTTCTAAGATTGAAATAAATTATGGGATCTATTATATTAGACATTACATTTTATAATTTCATTTTGAACAAAAATATTATAGATAACTGAATGAATATATTTTGGAATGTAGGACTACTAATAGTTAATTAAGTTAATGAATGTTTATTCTATATTATACTAATCATATCAGGAAGTATCTCCAATATATAAAATTGTGGTCTAGTTGAGTACTAAGTTTCTCATTAAGTTTATTTTTTGTTAAATATTTTCCTAAAATAAAATTGTATATATACCCTCCTTAAAGATCAAATAATGATGTGTTGGAGGTTCCCTAGATCGAGACCATAATACATTGGAGGTATATCAATTTGGATAAAAATTTGAGTCTTTCGAATAGTTTTCAATAAATGGATCAATTATGGTAGCTTAGAGGTAATTATCTCTTTTATTAATGGATTCTTGAAAAATTCTTCACCTAGTGGGATATATTCTTTGGGTTAAGCTCTATGTCTATGTGACACTGGATCACTAACTGTTGAGGGGGTTATAAAATAACAATGAAGAGTCCCAATACTAATATTCCTTTTTCTACAATGACTTATAATTAAAAAATAATAATTTAAATTGAAAACATACCTCACTTGTTTTCTAAAATTTGTTATGTATTTGGTAATCATGTTCCCCGTATACTCAAAAGACAAGAAATTTAAATATTTATAGAAAAACATTATACAAGGAATGCATAAATATGTACATTCAATTATTATTAGTAATATTCAATGTTGAGTATTGAGTTTTACATTGTATGTTTGGTATTGAAGATGATTTTCAGTTGTATGGAAGTTAATATAAGTTCATGTTGTGTGTTTTCATACATCCCTAATAACATGTTTGAAATTACATATATAAATGCATCAAGGAATTTCTAATATATTACCTTATATGTTATAGATTATAGGGAATTTAATTCACTCTTCCATTATATGTTATAGTTTTTATTGAAATTTGAAATTTAATCCCAATTATTTAAAATAATAAAAATCAATGATATGAGATTGTGAATAATGGTTTCTAAGAAAAAAAGACACATTTTGGAAGAGTAATTTGGGTTAAAAAATAGTTGTTTTGGTATTGAGTTATGAAATGGGGATCAAGTTATGTCGATACAGTATGTTTGGAAATGATTCACACATCGAAGAATGTATTATGAAAATATTATCCATAGGTTTTCCCCAAAATATCCAATAATATACATTTATTAGAATAATTTTTTATAAGTTTTCTTAATTTATATATTTATTATATATATATATATATTTCAATAAAATTTTAAATATAAAAGTTTTATAGAATATTTTTATATAAAATATGTGAAATTTGATTATATTCTACATGTAGGAATTGATGTGATGTTTTTACTAGGGTGTTAGAAATTAAAAATCAATTTACAGAAATTTTTGTAAAATTAATGAGACCTTCCTCATTAGAGAGATTAAGGAGACCTCATAATGTGAATAAATAAATGGGGTTTTTTGATCGGACAAAAATTGAGACATTTTAATACCCTAACAAATTAGTATAAAGTAATAAAAATTGTGATATCTTTCTTAACAAAAATCATATATTTTTTATTGAATTTAAATTAGATGATTGATCTTTGTATAAAAGTAATTTATAGTTCAATAAATTTTTTATAGAAATCTGATTTTCATCATTTATTTTATTTTAAATTAAATTATACCGCTTCTAAAAATTGTATCTTTAAAAATCGATTCCATATTTGGGATCAGAAAGATCATTTTTTTTAATAGTTCCCTTTTATTTTTGGTAATTATAAATAGAAAAATTGGTAAATATTTTTCTCCATGGTAAGGGTAAAACATGTAAAACATAGATAAGACGTTGGGGTAAGGGTTTAAAATTTTTATGTTAAATTTATTTATCCTATCTAATGAGAAGAGTCTATCCTAAACCATCCATGTATACAAAAATCCACTTGATTTGATTTTAATTTGATTGTGATCTTTATATTATTTTATGAAAATAATGAATACAACATTTATCTCTCTTGAATTTAGAATCTCCATAATTTTTAAATAAGGGTAAAAAGATGATAATTTTGGTTTTAAAAGTTTATTTGAAAGTTGAATTAATTTTATTACCACAGTAATTTATATTAATATTTTTGTGATTAAACACTTATCTTAAATAATTACACAATGATAAAATTGTTTTTATTTAATTAATAGTTAAATTAAATAATTTTTTTAAATATTAGAAGTAAATAATTTGTGTGAATTATTGTGTTCAAATTTTTTTACTTGGTCTAGTGATTTTTTTGTGAATGAAAAAATTTATTATTTACATTAAAGTCAAACTAAATGAATAGTTCCAAAAATGACAGTTGAGATATTTTTTAATGAAAAATGTTTTATTAAATTAGTAAAAATTTAAAGAAATCCTTTATTTTTTCCAAGTTAATTGTACTTGGTTTAATGTAAAATTGATGGCATATTAATGGGTCCGTTGTATTTTTATAGTTAAATTAATGACCCATAATGAGTAAATAAACATAGTTATTATTGTAATTTTCAAAAGGGGTTTTATGGGATTAAAAAAATATTATCTTTAAAAAGACCCATAAACATGTCCAAGATTCAATGTGATATATTATTTCATAAAAAATTACTATATATTCAAAATATATGAAATTTGATCCACTTGAACCTGAAAATTAATTTGTATTAATTTAACTCATTAACTAATTCCAAGAGATCCACTATCCTCACTAATTAAGGGGGATCTATTATCCTCTCTTCCAAAAACCCATTGATCTATATATCTCAAATTAAATCATTCTCATTTCTTTTATATACTTCTATATACACAAATTAAAGTTTCTATTCCCCCAAAATGCAATTTAAATTGTCTATCAAAGATGATCTAAAAGAGGCCTACCAAAGAAGAGATCATCATGTTACCTAACCTTTTTCAATTTAATAATTTTTAAACCTCTGATAAATCCATGAATTTAATTATATGATAACTAAATTAATATCATAAATATACTAAAATATTATTGTGATTAGTTAACAAAACAATATCGACTATATTTCCATCAAATTGGAAATGAAATCATAGTTCGTGCATTTGTGTTGAGTACCACCTCGACGTAGCGATAAAATTAAATTTATATCACTATGTATCCTAGATGGTTATTATGAAATGAGTAATATTTATACCTTATATTTAAAAAATAATTTTTTTTTATTTAATAAAAATATCATATCTACCTTCTTAGAATCTAATCCATTAGAAAATATTAAAATCACTTGTGAATATGTGAAAACTACCACCTCCACAAAATGATGTTAAATGTTTTTGAATTACAATAAACATTTGTATTATAAAATATGTATTAAATGAATATATATGATATAATAATGTTTCTGAAATGTTAAATTAATATTTATCAATATTTTACTCTACCCATCACAAATTAAAAACAATATCAGGCACAAATATAACCAACCATCTCCATGTATAGTATAATTGATTTGTAATGTACCTTTTATAATGAAAAATATATATATAATGAATATTTATGATATTTCTATCATTAATAAGTTTTTTTAGATGACGGAACTGTGATAGAATCTCAATTATAAGAACTACCGAACCTGAATTCACATCAAAAATAAAATAGACAATACTAACACATGACGATTTTAATACATAATTATTAATTAATTAATGTTGAAATGTTATCTATGAATCTTATATAATATTATAAGTATTTATATGGTTCTATTATAGGCTTATCATAAATCTAAATCTATTATACAGGAATATAGAGTGCTTATAAACATTTTGTACTTGAGGTAACAAGATTTCCCATCTCTTTTTAACTTTTTAAGACATATTAAACAGTCACAACTTTTTATATTGTGTGGTGTAAATAATTCTAATGAATTTAATTAAATATTCCTCTCAAGGAAATTATTTAGATTTAAATATATTCATATTTTCTTGATTTCATCATCTTTTTATTCAAAAATTTCCAAATACGTAAGGGTTTTATGTTTCTATCACATTTTAATTGGATGTTTGTATTCTTCAATTTCAATTGAGGAAATTATATTATCCTTATCTGAAAAACCCATTACATTTTATCTATTATGTTTATTTCTATAATTTTTATGTCTTAGTACCATTTCCCTCTCTTTTATTACTAAAATTGTTTAAAAAATGTTATCAAGAAAATTTGTCTTTATTTATATTTGTTTTAGTGACAATCCTTTTTATTTGATATTAGTGTATTCTAAAATGTTATTCATTATTATTATTAACTATTAACTAATTATTTTTAAAATTCATTTTTACTCATATTTTAATTTCTATAAATTTTTAATGGAATATTTATTTGAATTTTTAAATATAGACACCCTTGATTTTTTTATTGAAAATTTGTAATTAGTATTTCTATATCATATATAACATGAAAAAAACTATGATATCATGAAGAAAAAGTGCATTGAATATTCAGATACATGTTTCCATTGTTCTATACAAACAAAATGCCTTATATAATATTTTTGATATATTTGGATTATAAATGAGTTTTTTCAAAATGAAAATGATATTTTATGCAAGAAATGTTCCAGGAGTTCTTTTAAAAGAATTTTCATCTATAATGACATCATTTTATGTTACTTATGATTCATTAGGGATATAATTCTATGATACCATTCTTATTCATACTCTGGAAAGTTTATTGTAATGATAATGATATGTTTATGATTCATGTTTTCCTTTCCCGGGGTTAAGTTATATTTAAATGTAAAATGTTTCAAAGATAATGTGAAATACATATTAATGGATGATGATTATATGAGAGTCAGTTTCATTATATCCAAATAATAGATTTGGTAATGATGAATCACTCATGAGATAAATATAATATGCATGGACCTGGATTCATGTTCAAAATTTTTTTATGGACCTGGTTTTTTGTGTCGATAACCTTATGCATAGGCTTATTTATCATGTCTATAATATTTTATATGGACTGGGTTTTCATGTTTCTAATATTATTTAAGGATATAGTTTCATTTACCTAAGTTTATGTGGGGGTCTCATTTCATTTTCTTAACTGAATGAGTGGGAATGTTTCTATTCATACATATTCACAAGGGTATAATCTTATGTTATTTTTAAATTCCTATGTCAATGTTATGCTCTCATGGATGATTATTTATTATTTATGATTCCAAAATAATAAAAATATTATCATTCATTATGATAATGATTTATTTCATGAATCATGATTATTATCAATAAAATATTTTGTATGAAATTTATAATTTATGACAATGATTTCATGCCCTCATGCTTATCTTATACTCATGTATGATCATTGACTGATATCTTATATGGTTTCCCTTAGTAAGCATCTCATATCACTATTTCTTATATTTTTTATTCCTTGAGTTAATAAAAAACTATTTATGTAGTGAATGATTAAGAGGTGATCTATGTGTGAAATATTGAATAACGTTTATGAAATAATAGGATAACTAAACTATCTTCCAAAGAGACTAAAAAATTATAGTTATGGAATAAATCATAATGGTATTTATTTATTATTCCTATTAAAAATTTAATGTTTATATATTTAAAGCTTTGTTCATTATAATTGGCATTAGAGTAGGGTACAATAAATATTTAAAGATTAGCGGTAGAAAAAATTACTGAAACCACTAAGGATAACTCCATTTATAAGTTCAAAACATGTTGTTTTATTAAGGATTATATAATTTTGTATTACTTTTAATATATACCATTATATATAAAACACGTGAATGTTGTATTAGTAAAGATGAATATATGTGTAATAACCTCAAAAACAGTTAGTCAAGTATATCTCGACCATTATTCCTGTCCATAGTGAGTGTTCCCTTAGTGCGCACTAGGTTTGAGAATCCCACAAGATATATTTGGGTTAATTCAAATTTTATTTATGAACTTTTATGATGTATTTAGAAAGATGATTACCATTGATGAACTAGCTGAAGCCTAAGGTGTCCTAGATTGAAAATAAGGATTCAATATTTAGATACCCTATGAATTATTTTCATGATTTTTAACTATGTATATTATTTCTGAGACTATAATATTTCATTTTCGAAAAGGGATGGAACTGGGATGAATTGTGTTAATGATGAATATGAAGGAAAATTCCATAATTATCCTCATTTTAAACCCACTAAAATAAGATATTGAATGGTAAATCTTGCAGTTACTACTAATCAACTATCTTAACATATTATTGATTTTCTATAAATGGGTGATATTATTGACTTATATAAGTGGAAAATTTATTTTTTGGATGCTCAAGTGGAATGTATTATAAAACACAGTTACCTTTAATTTAGGTTTGTTTTAACCATTGATTTGGTTTTCCTTTTTTTGTTTGTTGAGTAATGTTGGGAATGAATTGGAAGGATACTGACAAAGGTAAAGTTTAAGGGATATATTAGAATTAAAAAAACATAAATTATTAATGTTCTTAGGGAAATTACACAATTTCTAATATTCTTACCGGATGTGTAATGTATTTCAAACAAAACACATAAATTGACTACATAAAATGAGAATTTTTCAAGCCACATAATTATTAAAAATCGTGTAATGATAATGTATCATATTTTTAATAACAAGTGACCAGTTTTTGCTGCATATGGGACTCTAGGATTAGAAAAAATTTAATGGGATTACACACTGCGTAAAATCTGGATGGTTGGTTTTAATCAAGAGGAACTGATGAAATTACTATTACATTCATACAATATTATTTTATGTCAAATAAGAGGATCTTCCTAAGATATTTGGTTGATTCTCACTAATCCAAATCACTTTATTCAGTGATTGATCACCATTGTGGTTGGATTTATGGTCACTATTTATGTAATCCATGTAGTTATTATTTAGTTTTGGTTTTGAATGTGGGTTTTCTACATATTTGTGATCAAATAGTGTTTTCTATTGATACATTTCATTTTCTTGGAGTTCCTTGTCTTCTTAAGGACATTCTACTTGTTTTTGGTCACCTTTATCAAGAAAAGTTTAGTTTCTCCCATAATGAAGTTGGTGCTTCTATATAGTTGGTTAATTTGAATAATTTCATCTCATTCATAATAAATATCTTTGGTCTTTCCATTGATTTTAAGTTATAAATGGTTTCAAATTATATCATGGAAAGTAAACTAATTTTAAAAGGATATTTCTCTTATAAAATAGATTCTCTTAATAAGGAAATGAGCTTTCAAACATTTAAGTGTATTGTCTTGGGATTGATTTTTTTTGGAAATTGTGATTATGGTTTTGAAAATGTTTCGGGAAATTTAACATTGGGAACAATGAGTACATTGGTAAATAGAGATAGGTAGATTTTGTGTGTGTTACACAACTACATTGTACACTTTTTTGATATCATCTAGTAGGACATGATAACTATTAGATCCAATATATGCATTTTTAGGCTTGTGAGTGTCTATTATGAAATTTACCATATGATAGATCCCAATATGTGAGGTAATTTATCATATATTTTTATTTATTGTATGATTTTTCTATTAATATTATTTCTCAAAAATAGTTTATATGAGGTTGCAACACATAAAATCTTATTATAGGGTTTTTCAAGGTTATGTTTTAATGTATTTTTTCTATTGATGCATGTATATGATTTCCAATTTTTACAACCTCTCATTTTTATATTTCTCGTTTTAGAATTTGAAAGGATTTTATGAAAATAAATGAATAAATGGGGAAAATAATTTTCAATTGGATGTACGGTATGAATGTTAATTGTAGAATTATTTTGTTTAAAATCCATATTTGTTTCATTCATCATATGGGAACTTGCATAGAAAATACGATGGTATCCTATTAGTATTTGGACTACACCCTCCATGAAACTTAGGGAATTTTTATATATAATATTGCAGAATTCAGGTAAAGGGAAGAGCATCTTATTATATGATGACTTCTCATATTGTTATTGATTTCAGTTTTGGATGGTTCAGTGGTGACTATTGGTTACATGGGGATTTGATATAATTTCTAGTTTATAATATTTTGTGTTTTATTATATGTATTTATGGAGTCTTAGCTACATAAAATTTGTACTGTAGTCGTAGGTCCTTTATATCTAAAATTCAACACTAGTTTTTTTATCCATGTTTAACTATATTACATGACAGGATGGTTTAGGTGACTTGTCTAGTTGACCCTGGTTGGTTCTATATAATTTTCTATCTAAGGGGTTTCTCGTCTATAAGTGTTTTAAAAACTTCTAGTGATTGATTCTATGACTTGGTTAGAATATAGTTTGGACCATTAGAATTCAAATAGTAGGTGTGGAAAAGGTGCCTAGCTAACTCACATCAATGATTGAAACCAAGGATCCATGGGTGATCAAGAAATTTTTCCAGGTTTATGAATTGGAGTTCAAAGTCATTTAAATGAACTATATTGGATGATTATTTAAATTTTCATGTACATTTTATCTAATTGTTTTGGTGGTTATTTTAGTTTCTTAACATTTTCAAGATTTTTTATTAATACCTAATGTTGTTCATATGATTTTAGAATCATCATATGAAACATTGGTTTTTTGTATTTTGTTAGAAAATTCCCTCGAGAAGTGCTCTTACAAAGATTGGAAGATGTGAGATAGGTTCCAGAGGAGATACCTCTTGTGAACCCCACATTGGTAGAAGCAATTACCAATACTATTCAGGATCTTGGTCAACTGGGTGTAGGGAACCAATGATGTATAGTATATCATGGATAAGAATTTACTAGGAAGTATCCACCCATTTTTCATGTTAATAAATGACACTAGGAATGCGAGGAGTGTCTTGAGAGGATAGAGATGATATTCAACATCTTGAAGACTATTGAAGATTCTAATATTGGTTTTTAAATGTATATGATTGAGGTATTGTAATGAAGATGATTAGAGTCTATCATGAAACTTATGTTTCTTTAGTGTTTGACATTAGATTAGGGGGATGATACCTATTTGGAGTATTCTTAATATTTTTCAGAGTTAGTGCATCTGAAACCAGAGCTTATCACTGATGAGTACCTAATGGATTAGAGATTTAAGTTAGGACTGAGGCCTTATTTTTTGTGGCTGTTGATAGATATGTGCCATATGACTTTATTGAGGTAGTTTAGAAGGAATATAAAGATGAGGAAGACATAGCTGGGAATATAGGTTTCGGTGGGGATTTAGTTGGTTCAGTGGTTAGCTAGGGAGTACCTTATAGATATAAAAGGATGTGTAATAGTGGTATGATTTCCTCGGGCAAGGTCTCAATGGTGACGAATGAAAAGAAGAAGGTTTTCATCTTCTAGTGTGGAGGGTGAGGTCAAACAAATACCAACTCTATGGAGGCTCCTAAACCTTTTCATCATTGTGTACAATCATCCCATCTACATATCATTTATGATAACATATGTCAGGGTAGTTCTGAAGAATCCACTCTCACTAAGGGATTTCAAGTTCATTAATATTCTTTTATGGGTGGTGGGTGTAATTTTTAGGACAAGGGAGATGTTAATGTGGCTAAGACCAGATAACTTTATGTTGTGGAGTAAGCTCCAGAGGAATATAAAGCATGAGAATCTAGTATTAGAGGTAAAATGTATATCTCTACTTCTACGGTGATAGATTTGTTCTCTACAGGTGATACTCATTCTTTATATATTCATTTTAATTTAATGTTAAAGGATAGAATTTTGAACCAATTATATTCTTTTTGGATCTTTCCATATCATTGGGAAAGAGGTACAAAAACGGTTTTCAATGTCCCATGTGTCGGGTGAGGATATATGACATTGAGATGGAGTGATAATTCTTAGTGATTGATCTTGAAATATTTAGATTCATTATAGACATAGAATGGATAATCATTTTGAAGTCCTTGATAGAGTTTTATCTTCATTGATTATAGTTATAATCTACCTATACAGTCCCTCATTTTTTCTAGGGTGAGTGGGACTCTAGATCTGGAAGGGCAGGGCCTATTGTTACATTTTCTAGGGTAGCCTCTTGCCAATTTTTAGAGAAGTTTCTTCATGTAATTAACCCTTTAATGGGGGGGATGAGTTCCTATTGTTTTGTGTGTGTGTACCTTGATGTATTTTCAGGTGATGTTTATAGTTTACCACACCTCAGAGTAGTGATATTCACTATTGACCGGAACCTTAGTATGATGGCTATTTCAATGCCATAATAATATATGGAACCAGAAGAGTTGGTGGATCTTATGGCCAAGCTTGATGAGATAGTGGATAAGGTAATTAATCATCATTTAATTTCATTGTGGGAAATTCTTTCCTCATTTTTATGAAGGTATAAAGGAGCCTTATACATGTTACTGAATATCAATAGTTAAATTTAATGACAATTATGAAAAAATATTTTGTTCTATGGAATGCTGATATATTTTAACATCTTAGATGGTCTTTTTAGTTTTATAAAATTTACATTTTGTGTGGGTATCACCATGATGGAGTCAAGAAAAAGGAAATACCAAAGGAAAAATTTATGTGTCGATTGGGGAATTTAGAGTTTCTGATTATACGATTCGGTCACACGAATGATACTTTGGTGTTTATGGATATGATGAACCAAATATTTCATCTATTCATATGATTTTTTTTCTTGTTTCATGGGTGATATTTTATTTGTATTCCATTTTAGATGAGGAGAATATGGACTATTTGGATTAAATTATTCAAAACATGAAAGAACATTATTTGTACTTTAATATTTCCTTATATAATTTTAGGATATGGGAGGTAAAGATTCTGGGGAAAGTTATATTTGAGAGGGGTGTCTCAGTAGAAAAAAAGGTTCGGAAGTTATGTCCAAGGATCAGTCTAGAAATGTGTTTGAGATCCATAGATTCATGGGTTAGGATGGTTACTATTGATAGTTTTTTGACCCCATCACCGGTTATGATTCTTCCGAAACTACGAATGGGTTAGTATATTCTCTAAGATACCTCTTGTATAGGGTTTCTTTGTGTCTTGATACATGGGATATTTTTATGGAATATTTCTCTCTCCAGTTACACCCCCACTAGAATAACTACCCTACCCATTATCTTTAGTTTTTATCTACAATTCATACACTCGAAACATGGTGTCACAATCTCTTTGGGAAGTGACTGACTATATATTCTGATCATATTAGCCTAAAATATATTATTACTTAGAGGGATCTGGATTTGTGATAGAGACACTTAGTAGAGTTTATTATGAATTTTGATATTGATATTAGTTATACGCATGGGAAAGGGAATGTGTTCTCTGATACATTGAGCATAAAATAACCTACACTAGAAGTGAAAGAATCATTTGGGTAGTGGTCTCTAATGAGTATTTTTTGCTAATATGAGACTTGGAGTGGATAAGATTAGTGTATTGGTGTTATTGGATTTAATGTAAGATGGATCATTTTTTATATGCATGTCTAGATCAAGAATGTCGTAGACACCAAGTGGAAATGATTTAATGAAATATGTTAAGATGAGGAGAGCTAAGGAGAGTAGTCTCTTTATTATAATGGAGATTTGTGCTTTTTTAGAAGGGTGTTTATACTATTATCCATGAGAAAATAGTTATTCAGTAGTGGATATCATTTTTTTGTTAATAAACCGTGTCGATACCATGATGTTTTATGACTCAAGGCTTCTGTACTAGTGACAAGTTATGATACAGATGTTAGAAATTTGTTTTTCCTAATGAATTTATTTTAAGATAATTATGATGGAAAATTAGTGACCTACTTAGTTATTTCAACCTTTAACCATTCTGATATGGAAGTGGTATGATATATAAATGGATTTTATCATTGGTTTCCTATGGAATCCATTTGAGAAGGATGAAATATGTACCCTCACTGATTGAATCATGAAATCGGTACAATTATTAACTACCCGGGAAGTGATAAAATAGGAAGATATTTAAGGATTGTATGTTTGAGATATTTTCACCCTTCATAGGGTTCGCTCAATATTTGTTTTTGATAGGTATTTGATGTCCACATCTATGTTTTCGAATGGATTGTAATAGATAATGGGTTTCAATATCCAATTAGTCACAATTTATCATCCACACATGGACGGAAAAACAGAGAGTGCAATCTAGGAACTATAGGATTTCTTTCAGGCTTGTGTGCATTATTTTAGAGGATATTAGTAAATGTATTTTCCATTGGTTGAGTTTTACTATAAAAATAGTTATTAAGCTTTTATAAATATGGTTACCTACTACAATTTGTGTTGGTAACCATCTAGATCTCATTTATACTAGGTAGAGTTGGGAGAGTTGTTCTTGATTGGGATGTGTGTCATTTTGGAGATGATGGAAATGGTACAGTTGACTAAGATGTATATGATTAGAGTACAACATTTTCATAAATATCATGTGGAAACTCAGCTTTGGCTACTATAGTCCGAGGTTGGTGATCAAGTCTTTCTCGTTGTCTCACCTCTCTTGGGATATCACCAATTGGGTAATTAGGGTAATTCGTCATTGATGATTGTGTGCCCTAGTGAAATGTTTGAATGATTTGGGAGGGTGAGATATTCTTTTCCCTTTTTTCAATCATGAAAACTATTCAAGAAATGTTCCATTACTACCCGTTGAAGAGTTATATAAAAGATCTTTACACCGTGATTGGATGGGAGGATATTAATATTGATCTCGATACCAATTGGTTTGAGCTCCAGAACATATTATGGATTACCAAGATAATGTAATGCTTAATAAAATTAACCCTAGTCTGGGAATGGTGGTGGTAGTGTGAACATGATATCTATGAGATGTGGGAGCGATATTCATTGATGTGTTATAAGTTATCTTCTCTTTTTTTCATATATTGGATCTTGAGGGCATTCTGTGGGAAGAATGATTTTATGATAAGGGGATTGTAATTCCCTATTTCCATTCTATCTGGCATGTATTACCCTTTTTATTGATTTTACTTTTTCTGGCTGAGTAATGATGATAAGGAATTTGGAGGATAATTGTAATGGTTATGTCATGCATTTTTTGGAATTTTTAGTGTAAGACCAATAATCTTATCTATTCACATGGAAATTATAAGGCATGTAATGAAAATACATTTCATCTTATTACTACTAGAATTATCCAATGAACTGAATACACAATGTAATATTATTGTATTACGGGTAATGGTAACATTTAATGTAATGAGAAAATATTCAGTTTTGAATAACAAATGATGGGTTTTTGACATATGGGTGACTCAAGGATTACACAACATTTAATGGGGTTTCAGGATATGTAAAATCCAAAAGGTTGGTTTTATGAAAGAGGTTCAAGGGAAAGTCTTGTCACATTCATACAATCTTCATTTCTCTTAACATAAAGGTTCTTCCTAGGTGTTTTTGGGTGACTCTTTCTCATTTAGATCGCTTCATTTAGTGATTTTTCACCATTTTTGTTGGAATTCTTCACTTCCGGATTCAAATAATTATGGTTCTTCTTTTGTTTGAGTTTTATATATAATTTTTATACAAATTAATGATCTGATAGTGTTTTTTGTTAGTCCTTTTCAATTTCTTAGAATGGCTTATTTTTAGAGGGTTTTCTCTTGGTTTCTAATCATCGTTACAGAAAAAGGCCAAGTTTCAACCATATCAAGATTGGTGTTTCTATAAATTGATTTAGTTTGATGATTTGTGAGTTGTTATTAATCAATTTCTTGGATTTTTTCATTTATTTTAAGTGATAAAGGCTTTGAAATGATTTCTTCGAAAAGAAAATGTATTTCAAAAGGGGGTTTTATTTGAAAATGGATTTTCTTGATTCGAAAATTGGTTTTCAAATACTAATGCAGATCATCTTGGATTTGAAAATGTTTTATGAAATTGTGTGTGTGGTTTTGATAATGTGATGGGAAATTTCACATTGGTAATCCACACTACATAAAGAAAGAGACACAAATAACAATAGTGTGTGTTGCACCTCTAAGAGGTAACCTTTTTTGATATCATTTATCTGGACTCAACATCACTTGGATCCAATGTATGCCTCTAATTTTTTTTAATTGTCTAGTATTCCTTGTCCCATAGGCTAGAGCACAAAATTTTATGATGTTTTTAATTTATGGTTACTTATAAAAAGGGTTGTTTTTAACAAGGATTTTTTTAAACATGTTTTTTATGAGGATGTATCACATAACTTTACATGATTTTTTATTTCATGGATATCTGTTTAACTGTTTACCTCTTGATGCATGGATATGATTTACTAGTTGGATCACCTATATTGTAATATTTCTAGTATGACAATATGAAATTATTTTAATGAAAATAATAGAGAAAATTGGAAAATTATTGACCAATGGATATATTAAACAAAAGTACGTTGTAAAACTATTTTTTAAAATCTCAAATTATTGCATTCTATATATTTAAACTTATATAGAAACTATGGTGGGATCTTACTATGATTTGGATCACAACCTACTTGTGCCTTTGGAACTTTGTAGATTCTATGTTGCAGGATTTTGTTAAAAAGAATATCATGTTGTAATATAATAGATTCTCCTGTTGTTGTTGCTTTCATTTCAGGTTGGTCTTGAGGTGATGGTAGGTCACACCGGGATTTGATATACATTTTATTTAGCCTATTCATTCTTGTTTTGTGTGTATTTATGGTATATCTTATATTTAATATTTATACTCTAGTGGTATGACTTTTTTTCCTTATATTCAGAAATGGTTTTTGTTATCATGATCTACTTATATCATGTGACTAGGGACACACTAGGGAATTCCCTTTTTAAACAAAGGTCATGTGACTAGGTAGATTAGGTGACATGTCTAGTTGACCGAGGTTGGATCGTTACAACGTTCATGGTGGAAAGAGAGTTAAATTTCTGTCATGTTAACAATGATAGAAAAATAACTCATGATAATGTTCCAAAAGAAAGGGAATATTTTTATATATAAAAATTATAGGAATTGAGTAATGAATTACCAAGGAATTTGATGTATTATATGGGGGAACATGGGGATTATACGAGTTAATGTTCTCATCTGATAGATAACTAAAAAACAATGAATTTCCTATGTCATTCTAATAATTTAAGTGGAATTATTGAAGTTTTTATTTATTATAATTTTATAATTATATTATAATATTGATTTTTCAATAATATATAGTTAAACGAACAATGAAATGTATTAGTATTTTTTCTTTCCTTAGTATTTCTTCAAGGATTTGAAACCATATGCTTGATGCTAATGATAACCAATAAAATTGTTTTAGTGTTACGATAATATTTTTGGGTAACACTTGATTAAGGAAAAGATATTTGTAATATATTTGTTGTTATGATCACAATTTTTTGGTAATGAGATGCGATTTGTATTGATTATGTAAATTAGATAGTATTGGTGACCTTCAAATTGGTTAGCGATTTGATGAAAAAGTGATATATTTTATCGTCGATGATGTTTAACGCATTTATAAATTTAAGTAATATTCTGGATAGTGTCAATTTATGGAAGAATATATATTTTCATTGGGGTTATATAAAAATTCTTTTTATTTTAACTTTTTAGGTAAATATATGATCAAGGTATTCATATATATAGAATGTGACATTATAGGAATATTTTTTAATAGTTGATCTAAAAAAATGATATCAAATCTTTCGGATTTTGGGATTTTTATTTTGGTCAGGAATAATTTGGCGGGTTTTTAATATAAAATATTTTTTGAATGTTTTATGTTAAACATTGGGGGTTACTATTAAGGTATAAGTGAATAATTTATTGTATTTGTTTATATTGGATAACTTATAATAACCATTTGGGATTCGGAAAAAATACATAGAAATGATTAATGAAATTTCATTATTTTATAGTCCTTAGGATCAATTAAAATTTCATTTAAGGGGTTCAATGATGAAACATTCAAAATAAAAATTAATTTCTATGAATAAGAGATGAATTTGGAATTGATAAAATCATAACAAAGGGATGAAATTGTGCTTATATAAGGGAATTCAATCAAGAATGTACATTTTATCAAGTTCTCTATCTTGGATGAAAAATTATTCTTAAAAAGAATGAAAGGAATTATGATTTTTACCCATTTACAATGTTTTTTAATGAATTAATTTTCTTTTTCTCCATCATAAATTTATGGTTTTACATTCGTTACCTTTCTCCTGAAACTATTATCTATCACTATACCAGGAATTTCTGGGTACTGTGAGACCATACAAAAATTTATTAATTAAAAATTAAGTATCATGATTACACAAAGAAAGGGGATTTATGTATCCGAGAATGAAACACTCCTCTCATGTCATCCTCTACTAGAGAATTACATAAATATAGGGTCCTAAATGACCATATAGAGGTAATTTCAAGGATATCATTCTAGGAAAAGGCGTCATCCACTTGGTTATCCTCCCTATAAAAATGCGTGATTTTTATTTTGCGATTCTTAACTTGATCATGGAATTCAGAACATAGAGGTATAACCATTCAATGAACATCTTAGTTCCTCAACTGAAGAGCATTATCTGATAGTTCTGAATATGATTTAAGCCCAAAAATTTCCATGCATGAAAGAAAACATAATTGAAAACATAATAATGGACCACATCATGGCATTATAAGAAACAACCATACCAAAAAAATGAAGAAAACATTCTTTGACAATGTCGTAATGCGTTCGGAAGACACCACCAGAGACCCACCATCAAAGTGGTCCCGTTGAAGCTCCATCAAAATCTAATTTTATATAGGAAATAATAGGATGAATAAAATGTATAAAATTGAATATGAAAGGATTTTTTGGACTTTCTATAGTAACTAATTGGAGAAGAGTCTGGAGGTCCAAACAAGTGTTGTCTATAACACCATTTTAAATCAAAGAAACAACATTAATTTCATGATGGATGAGAACTGTACCATCATGGAAGGATGAAACTGTGCTGCTAAATAGGATCAAATTGCAGGCTATCCCAACAACGTGAAAGGGCGCAATAGTAGAAACAAGTATCATGCTCAGATTCTGGACACTCTGTCCAATTTTGGTGATTATGGCTAATAAATATTCAAGTTGCGTCTGAGATCATAAATTTTTATTGGAAATGTTACAAATTTAACTTCATATTTTTCAAGAAAAAGTAATGAATATGAATAAGTGCTGAATAGTATCAACATCATTCAACAAAATATGGATGGAAGATATGATATAGTGGCCAGCCTTCCCCAATTGATCATGTTTGGATAGCTGGTTACTCCAATTAATCTAGAGTAGAAGAATCATAGAGGGTTGAAAAAATGGGCTTTGAATTTAAGAAGCCAAGATGGTGATTTAGTATCACCAGAAAATTCCATATTTGGAAACTATCAAGTATTGAAGTGACCAATCTGATTGGGATTCCATAAAAGAACATAAAAGTCAATGAAGAAGTGGTTATTAATGTACATTAGAGCATGATGAGCCACCAAAAGAACAAGGATTTCCATACGATTCAAAAAATATTCCACTAACATGTTCAGAATGTTATTAGGAATGTCACCAATATACAAGGGGCAGTCAAACCAAGGGATCTTCTAACTATTAAGGCTTGACTATCTGTTAACAAGACATTGTTGATTTTGAATAATTTTATTGAATTAGTGCCTAAAAGTATCCCAAACAGATGAAGACAAATAATTTTTATAGCTACTAAGAAGCTTCATTTTAAACATGCATGACAGAAAGACCAAATATGTGTCAGTAAAGGTTAAAATATTCAATGAGAACTTATTGATAACCCCATCATTGAAGATCTTAAGATTATTTATTCCAAGTCCATCCACATTAGTGGTATTAATATAATCTTTCCATGAAACTATGTTCAGATTTTTCCTGGTAACCACATTGTACATTATTTATGGTGGCATTTATCCTTACCACATCCGCTTTTTAAAATATGTTTTATCATCCCTATATATAATGTGGGTTTTTAATAGTGTATTTTTCAAAATTAAGACCTTTTATTACAAATATAAAATTATGAGGGTATATAATATGTTTGCGGGTGGGATAACTTTTCACCTAGAAAAATGAGCATAAAATAATAACAATCTATATAGATCACTTAACAGTAAACAATGAGCTTTAATATGATAGAGATATATTATAAAAATATTTTTATTTAAATATAACCATGTTATTGAATTAGAAACTATTAATATAGGTAAAAAAATATGAAATATATGCATATTACTACTTATCAACACAAATTTATTTATTAATTCATAGGAAATAATCCATAAATTTTTCGTGATGTCATTTTATGCTTCAAAATGCAGTTTCTTAAAAAACAATTATTGTATTTTGTGTGGGGGAATTTTAATTAATGATTAAAAAAATTTTAAATCTAATTTTCTAAATTTCAAATAACTTTTCAAAGAATAAATTAAAAATTATATTTGTTTTAATTTTTCAGAAAGTTCAGAAAAGATAGAATTTTTAATAAATAGTAAAAATATTGATTTTTATCGAAAAATATCATTTCATTTAAGGAATTTAAATAGTTATATTATGTTTTCAAATGTTTATTAAACTAAAATTAGTTCATTTATATTTTTAATAATCAAATCCAGGATCATTGGAATTATTTTTATCATGGAATTTTGTATAGAAACGATTTATACTTTAGAAACCAAATTTTTGGAAAACTAATTTCCCAAGTGTTTTGTAGGTCTAATTTTAGTGTAAATTATCATACATATAATGATTCAAAAATTAAAAATTTATTTATCCTTTGGTATTATGGGAATAAATTTTTTTAAATAGGTGTCTTTTATTTTGGGGCATTATGAATAATAACCTTTGCAAATATAGGTCACTGCTATTAGAGTAAAATGAGAAAACATGGTTAAAACTCAGGGATAAACCTTTAATTTTTTTTAAAACTTGAAATTATCATATTAGATGAGTATATTTAGGAAATAAAAACATTTTTTAAAATATGTCCACTTGGTACCATTTTTCTTTTTATTATAATCTTTATATTTTAGTATGAAAAGAATAAATAAAAAATTACTTTCTGTTGACTTTAATATCTCTACATTTTTTATATACTTTTAAAAATAAGATAATTTTGGTTATTATTATTTATTTAAAATAATAAAAAATATTTTATAATTTAAATTTGTTTTTATTTTATATTTATTTAATATTTAACATTAATTTTGACGAAACACTGACATTGAATTTATTAAATTTTTAGAAAAATAAAATAGTTGATTTTATAAAATTAAGAGTAGAAAAATTTAATTGAATTTTCGAGTTCAATAATTTTTTTTGTAAGTGTAAAATATTTGGGATTTATAAATGGTTAATAATTGAATAACATACTATCGGGATGAATTTAAAGACAAGGTAAAATAGTTTTTTTAAAATTAAAATAACTAAATTTTATAATGAATTATATTTAATTAAATAATTTAAAAATCATAAAAAATTATATTTTTAAAATTAGATGAAATAATTAATTAAAAAATCAACCTTGGTCAATTTATGGTTCAGTTTTTTTTATGGTAACATTATTGACCATTAATTTTGAAAAGATTTAATATTGTAATCATTGTTAAAAGTTGCAATGAGGGGTTAATATAAAGATATAATGGTGAAAAAATCACCTAAATCAGTAAAAGTATTATTATATGAGAGTATTTAGAGTCATACTCACCATATATTATAAATATTTACATTTTTTCATTTATCTTTATTATAAATTTAAATAAGTTTAATAATTTAAGTAATTTTCAGAGTCCCCGTCTCCAAACTTCTAAAATGGCACCACTTATCCTCTCTTACTCACACACTTTGAGCCATATAGATAAATTAAAACCTACCAAATGATATTATAAAGTTATTTATCCTTTAATTTTATGTTTTTTTACACTCGAAATACAGTTCCAAGGTTCCTGAATAGAGGGTGTAAAGGAGACCTTTCGAAGAGGAGGTAATTATCTTACCCAAAATTATTCAGCTTATTTCTTTTTCATACTCTTATAAATATGGTTAGTTAATCATAAAATAATAAATTATTTATATCAATAAATAAAAATATTATTATGTTTATGTAACCACCAATATGAATCAATTATTCTAAAAAATGGGAACTAAATGCCTCCCTCATGCATACATGTGGACCACCACCTCCATGTAGCTATACAATACTTTTTTACGTCACCAGATTTAATGGAAAATTATTATAATAGGCTTAATTTTTCTACATGTTATTTATTAAATAATTCTTATTTTTAAATTATAATAAAAATTTTAAATACTTTTCATCAAATCCATTGGAAAACAAAAATGCCTCTCGTACATACTTTTGGACTACCACCTATATGAAGTGATGTGATTCAAATTTTTAAACCTCTTAATTTGAATAATTTAAAATAAACATTTAATTAATATATATGTCATAATAATTATTTTTAATTTTTAATAATTATTTTCCTTACTTTTTATCTGCACTTTGAAATGTGAAAACAACATTTATGCATAGATATGACCTTCTGTCTCCCTGAACAGTGTAATTTGTTATTATATATCTACCCACTATATATGAATATAAATATATATAATGAATAAATATGAAATTTATATCATTAATAAAATAATATAGATAATGGAACCATGATCAAAGTACAAGAACTAAAGATACTAAACCAAAATTTTAATGAAAAAAGAGTCATTCCACACCATGAAATGATTATTGGAATAAGGTATTATTAATAAATGTGTGTTGAAATATTATAAGTGTATCATATATAATATTTTAACTATGTAAATGGATATTTTACTATATTATAACAAAAATAAATTAATTATATATTAATTAAGAAATTTTACGAAGCAAGTCAGATATGAGTTAAGGGGATTTCTCATCTCACTATTATTTTTGCTACACATATTCCATATTTACCACATGTTTCTTGTGTATGTTTTCTATAAATACCATTTATTTCATTTATGATTCTTATCATGTATATTATTTGGATTTGATAATTTATATAAAGTTCAATATTTCTTAATGTTTTAATTCATAGATTACCAAAGGGGTAAAGGATTTATGTTTCAATACCATTATAACTAGTATTAGTTATGGTTTATTTTGTATTGATGAATTTATTTGAAATTTATTAGATTATACCATTTAATTTTTATTCCCATTTTTTAATTTCTATAATTTTAATGTTTTCGTACCATTTTTCTTATTGGTAATAAAAAAGCATCGAATTTTTTTCTTAGATAATCATTTTTTCGATTTGTTTCATTTCGATGTTTTAAAAAATGTTTTTCATGAATGTTAGTGACTATTATTAAATGATTATTTAAATTAATTTTTATCTATTTTTGAATTCTGAAAAATTATTTATTGGAATATTGTTTGTTTTTTATGAATTAGGTATATTTAATTTTCATAGAAAATATGAAAGGAATTTTTTTAAACATATAATTTATAAATTTAATTTACACAGTTATGAACACTCACTAATTCGAAGATTATTTTATAAATTAACATGGTTGTTTTTAAAGAAAATATTTTCCAAATATTTTTTAAATATTTGGAATTTAAATAAGTAATTTCAAAAAGAAAAGGATCATATCCTTATGGAATGTTTCTGGTGATCTTGTATAGTATTTTCATCTATAATGAAATGCTTTGATGTTTCTTATGTTGGAATGGGGATATGACACTATGATACCATTTTTATTATTTTCTATAATGTTTATGTTTAATGATACTTAGGTGTTTATGAAACTTTTTTTCTTTTCCAAGTCTAATGTTTTAATGAAATGTGAATTTTTTTAATTATATTATGGCATAAATAGGAATTGATTGCGATTATGTGATGGATATGTATGTTATAACCCTCAAATTCATTTGGTAATGATTAATAACTAATGAGATAAATATGTTATCAATGAACCTAATTTAACATTAATAATTTATGCATGAGCCTATTTTTTTATCTAAAAGAATATGTGTGGACGTAGTTTTCACTTCCATAATAATATAAATAGTCTAGGTTTTCATGTCCATATGATTATGCTTCGATTTTGGTTTAGTTATATAAATTTATATTAGGTCCAATTTATTTTCATTAATTTAATGGGTGTACCTATTTCAATTTATACATGTTCACATATTCGTAAGCTTAGATTTTTACCATATTCGTATCTCTATGTTATTCTTGAATAGCTTATGGATAATTTTTATTGATTTTTACCTTTTATAAATATTATATTTTACAATGATAATGTTTTATGATAAAAAAAATGTTGATGATATTTGAAATATTCGATACAAAATTTTAATTTATAATCATGATCTAGTACTGATATTCTTATCTTATGATCGTGTATGATCACTGATTCATATATCCAATTTTTACCCTTTATAAGCATCCATGTTCAAGCTTTTCTATATTTTTCCTTTCACAAATTCAGAAGAATGGTTTTATGTAGGGTATTTCTAAGACGTGTTTTAAGTGGGAAATGTTGAAGATCCTTCCTAATATAATTAAAATATAAATCTTGTATCCAAATAAACTAAACCTTTAATATTCTAGTGTGGATCATAATGTAATATATTGAACAAAAATCTAAAAATATTTAGTATTTATTTATGTATGTCTTAGGTCATTATAGGCATGGTAAATATAATATTGATCATTACACTATTAGTTACATAAATTTTAAAAAACATTTCTTAGTATGATTATGTGTAGTTTAAATGGATCTCTTATTGGGGTAATGTTATTACCAATCTTCTTATATGATTCATTATTGAGTTATAAATTTCTTTTTTTTATATATTGATAAAATCCACATGGATAAGTTATAATATGATTGGAGTATTTCTATATTTAATAAAATAATTATTATTTTTCTGATTATGGTGAAGTAATAATATCATGTGATTTTTATTAAGAAATAATGACAAAAAATTTGGAGTGGATTTTTATAATGTGAGAATATTATTACAATACACATGTGTATAATTATTAGTTATTTTATTGGAAATTATAGTGTTTTTCATTTGTGAGTGTCACACTATAATTTTTTTTGGACACAAATCAGATATGCTCTTTGGGAATTGACTCTTACACTATAATCATTCTATTCATGTTTTAATTTCTCCTAGAATATTTTAAAGATAATTAAAAATAAATAATATTATAACCTAATGAAATTCATTATTTTAGAGTCGTTTCAATATAGTAATGGTTTTTGGGAATCTAAATGAATATTTTTGGGGGATATTATTTAATATATTTATATTTATTGTTTACTATGTATTTGTTGATAACAAATATATGTTACAATATGATTTTCTATAATCTTTTAAAAAAGTGAATTTATTCTATTAAAATTATTATAAAACTCGATATATCTTGAAATAAAAATTAATAAGATAGCCAAGAGAACTTTTTGGTAGGATTTTAGGATAATAGAATTGATGAACTCCGGATCTAACACCCCATGGTTGTTAAAGAGGAAAGAAAAGCTTTGATCGTAATGTTTATGTTTTTTAATAATTATTAAAATTTGTGTTTAGGACTATCATACTTATCATATTCATTTTTATTACAGATAAAAATAACATTATATGGATAATAATATTTCAATAATTAGACAATAAGGTCTAACCACCAGATAAAAAAATGTGTGAATTGTGTAAATATTATATGCCATGTTTGTTCCACAACTATATTTTTTATCATTAAGATGTTTCATTTGTGGATGATAGATTTAATTCAAATAAGGGGAAAACATTTTTACAGTATTTGTTCTGGAATAAATAAATTTAGGCACCTTTGTATGGCATTGAATTCATTAAATGAGGTTAACAATTGGTTTCACAACATGAGATTTAATTAAATTTAGTATTATAGTATGATATTATTATTATAGAAAATTAGTATAGAGGTTCAATATATTCTAATGTATTTTTAATTATTCATTATGGTTTTTTTTGAAATTAATATATTTAGAGTTTAAATTTTATTAACGAAATGCGTGTTCCTATATTTATGGGGGAATTTTCTTCCCTAGAATGAAAGGATAGTTCCATATCTGAAGGATTATATATTATTACTATCATTGAAAATTCTATCCAAAATATCAAACACGAGATATATTATACACTAAAAGAAAATAATTCAATTGAATATTTTGTGTGATCATGCCACAAATTAGTTTATTTATCTTATAGAATGATTTGACATTAGCAATGTGAAATAAAAAAATAACATTAGGAGAGAACACTTTGTATTAAATATGTTGATGAAAAGAAAATATTACATGTTTTTTAAAATTTCATTCGTTTTGTAAGGATATTTATATCATATAAGATTAATTTATTTGTGATTTCATCATTTGAGAGGACACAATTTCTTTCATGGTTCAATGTTGTATTGCAGTTATTATGGAATTAACCATGGTGACGAAATTGATGAGGATTATTTCAGAAAAGTATTATACAAAAAATGTATTCATTAAGGAATTGGGATTTGGATAAGTATACCACTAATGAGATTATAAATACACTGAAATCCTATGTGATTAGAATGGAATGGGCCTTAATTATGAAGAGAAAATTATAAAAAATATTACATTTAATTATTTAAATGGTTCAAGAAACATTTGGACTAAATCATCTCATGTTGAGGAAACTAAAGCTAATGATGATTTTATTAATTTCAATGTGTTATTATGGGTATTTACAAAAGGAATACAACATGACAAGGAATGTAAAAAAGGAAAATTTCATTCTTAAGTATGCCAGTAAAACAATGATCAGAAAATTTAAATATCATTACCCCCAATGGATGAATACTATAGAGAAGGTGATAATTCCAAAAGATAAAAAAAGAATAAATGTTTCATGTGTTTGTAATAGTAGAAAATTATTATAAGTAAAAAATGTGAAAACATTAATGAAAATATATTTTCTCTTAATGAATGACATGTCATATAATAATAAAATATGTGAATTATAGGAATATGATTTCAGGAATAGAGTTTATCAATATTATTATCCAAATAAAAATAAGAAAATAATTCCATTACTGATTTATTATAGTGAAGAATTGAAAAATATAGTAGTTATTAATAGATACCAATGAGTTTCAATAAATAATGGATACATTTTCATATTATAAACTTACTAATAAACATAAAATGAAATTAAATTATTGATGAATGAATTTGATTCACTTGGGAAATATATTGATGATTTAAAGAGTATGTATATTTTTGAATCAACTATTATGTTTGAAATAATTGTGGTATTCCTCTGTACAATCCTTAAAAAAATAGAAAAGTTGATATAGATTGTTATAATGAATACAAAATGTTAATGCAAAAAAATTATTTTACAAAATCAATGAAGATTTTTGAAAAAAAAATATTAATATTGTTTCTGAGTTCAAAATAGTAGAAACATAATATATTGATTGTAACATCATGACATGGATTTAATAAACCATAAACAATTTAGTAGTGCAATATAACCCCAAGTATATCTCTATATATGAAATTCTCTAAAAATTTGTTCTTAGGGTGTCCATAATCAATATGAGGTAACTATAAATTTTTATTTAGATAATCATAAATATCATTTGAATTATATTTAAATAATCATCATTCCTTATGAAAAAATTTAATAATCATATTAATGATGTGAGCCTCCCATAAACATTAATTTGAACGGATATATCAAAATGAAACCCACTATAACATAGGAAAAGTCGTGCAAATTTAAATAGAACCAAATTATAGGAAAATCATATATAAAGTACATGAAAAAATGATACTAAACACCATCTTTAACGTTTCCTAAATTTTTTTCCATAACCCCAATTAACTCCTCTAACTCCCTTTCATGATCAAGGATTTATCCCTTAACTTTTATGTAAATAAAAAATATTCCCATTTATCGAGGTGAAAATGCATGGTATGGGAACATAAATTATTAGGCAACTAGTGAAAGCACCTTTAATGAAAACTAGTATAAATTTGAATATATGTAATAACTGAAATAAATCCTAAATAAATCATATCACACACCCATCTAAATAAGGGACAAAATAATCCACTGAGAGAGACAATTCAAAATGACTTTAATCATTACTAAAATGTGAGAAGTACTCCTATGGTCAGATCTAAATAGGGTGGGTGAATAGTTTATCACATATTTTCAGAACCGTTTTTTAATTATGTATCACTAATAATATAAATTTTATTGGTGAATGGGTTATCATCATTTATATAATAACATTGTGTGTATGGACTGTCACCAAAAAATAATATAATTAGGGAATATTCCCTTATTAAGAAATCATCCTAATAACCAATGGAGGGAAAAAACTAATTTTGAGTAGTATATACATTATACGGGTGGTTAAAACATCCCATAATTGAAATCATATCAATAATAACAATATTGAATCTATTCTGTCACATGTAACATTTTGTTATCATAGTTCAAAATTATGTTTCTTATTACGATTCATGTCATTAACCACTGGAAGAAATTCATCCATTCAAGAGTTCCATATCAATAATAAATGATGACATTGATTCCCAAACTTAAAACCATATTTATTACAACATAAAAAAAATATAGTCCATGGTAGAAAAATTGTAATAAAGGAAAACAATTCTTCCCATCTTGGAATCCACATCAATAACAACAAGAAACAAAGCATGTAATCCATGACAATATATGATTAATATATGTTGGAAATATATACTATATTACAAATCATATCTATAACCAGTTTTGGAAAAACATCTAGTCTAGGATATCATATCTTTAATATAGGTGAGAAATATATCGCATTATATAAATCATGTGATGCCATATAGTCAATGGAATAATAATAATAATATGTGTGGAAAATGTATGATATTCTATAAACCTTATTAATAGAATATAGATTAAACACATATAGTCTTAGGTAACATATAAATAATATATCTGGGAAACCAAACCCATCATGAATGTTATATTAGCAACCACTGGAAGAAATGTATTTAGTCTTGGGAAATAAATCAAAAATATAGGTGGGAAAAACATCTGATTATTGAAACTATATCACCATGCACTAAATGAAAATATTCTATATATCAAATCATATAAACAATATTGGTGGAAAAAATACAATCCTTGAAATCACATCAATAACCACTAATGGAAACATATCCAGTATTGGATAGAATACAAGTAACATAGGTGGGAACTACATCCCATCATAGAAATCATATCAATATCCACTATAAGAAATACATTAGGTCTGGGGTATAGTGAATAAAATAATCATTAAATGTGGTAATGGAAAATCACAAATAATATAAATAGAATATAATCTTAATGAATAATCATTAATAAAAAAACCAACATAGGTGGATAGAAAATCACATATAAAATAAGAATAGTTCTATATAAAATAACCATGTATAACCCAATACACTCACTTGTCTACCCACAAACATGATTGCATATAGTTACCACTCAAATATCAAGCACAATCTCCTTGAGGACAACTTTGGGTCCCATAAACTCACCTATATCACAAGAATCATACAGAAGTTGGTGAATTTTAACCTATAATCCCACATAAATGTAATTTAACAACATTGAATAACCATTTCCTGACTTTTCATTAGTAGATAACACTAAAGTTTTTCATAAAAAGTCTAAAATCCAAATTAGGGACACTGACAATCCTCATAGTTCCATTCAACAAGAATTTTTTTCTATATAACGTGATATGGGCATAAAAGAGAACATTTCTCAACACATAAGGTTTATGGGACTTATCTTGCCCAAGAAAGTCTATACACATCATTAATGAATCATGGAATCCCATATTGTCTCAATTTAGGGTAATCCACACATACATGTCTAGTCTTACTCATCATATGGATAATTTAAAAAATTTAGATTCTCCCAAATTAATTCGGATAGGTAAGAATCACTTATAAATAAAAGACCATTATTTCTCACTGGACACATTTATTAAATGTAGAAACCCGTTATGGGTTTAAATTCCACATTATCTAGGCCTCCCACTTTGGGGACAAAACTTTTAGTTCCCATGAAATAAAAAATTTATACTATATGGGTTAATAATATTCAAATAAGTCATCATAACATCAATTTATATCAATTAACGCACCTAGGATTCCTCTAAGGGTCCCTCATACCCAAATACCATGCTTACAGTCTATAATTCATATGCACACATATATAAAGTGGTAATATTAGGGGCCTTCTTCATCAATAATGGATTTATCCCCCCATTCAACTATTTACCCCCAACACTCTAATGATCCAACCTCAAACCGTCCATAACAATTACCATGAGGTCATAAATCTATCAAATAACCACAATAATTAATCGTATCACACATATATTCAATTATCAAAATTAATCAACTATTTATTTTCTATGGAGTATTTGATGAATTATCTGGGAGTAACATCACATGGTAAAAACCTCATGTGATGGGTAGTGGTGAAAAATAATTCTATGGATTCGGAAAAAATATACATAGAAGACTTAAAATTTGAAACCCCATTAGTAACCAATTTTATTCAAAATTTGATAAGATACCAAAAATTTATAATATGATGAATCAAATTTAATAAATCCTTGTAAAATTATGAGTTAATATTTGTTGGTCTTAAATAATATATATAAATTGCAGTGATAAATAATAAAAATAGATTTTATGTAAAATACATTAATTGATGGTCATAATGCATTGTTAGTAATCTCACTTCTCACCCTTATAATAAATATGCTGTGAAAAAACAGTGTAAATATAGACATAATTGTTTTATTGGTTCACCAACTTTGGGATACATTAATGGAGAATATAATAGATACTTTTAAAAATAATTAATTCACTATGTGTAAAATTTATTACGATATAAATAATTTGTAGGGAAACTTAGTGTTTTCATCTAAAAAAATTCACTATAATATAAATCGTATTTAGTGGTGGTTTTCTAAACCACCGTTAAACCTCATTTTTTTCCAGCCACAACACTTCCACAAGACCCCTAACCCATTCTCCCTCAGACCCCTGTGACCCTACCTTCTTCCCATGATCCCCGAGATCCCTGAACCCTACCTCACCTCCCCGCTGATGGTGACGTTTCTCACCAGCCATTAGCACCCCTTCCCTGGGACACCGGACCCCGAACCCCCTTCTCCCCAACCCCCGCAACCCCACCTTCCTCCCCTGACCCCCACGAGACCTGAACCCTAGCTCACCTCCCTACCACCAGTGATGGTTATCGCCACCCATCAGTGTGCCTCGCCACCCATCGACGTCGTTGACTATCTTTTCCGCCCATCTATGCAGGTTTGTATACCATTATAGTGAGATTGTGGTATGATTTTGAGATATTTATAGGCTAAATGTTTTCTTTATTATTTCCCTGAGTGGTACTCCATGTGTTTATCCTTAAATTAACATTCATGTAGTTCCGTGACCCAGGTTTAGATCCATTCCATTCCATGTAGATGTGAATGCATATAATGGTGTTTATTTTATTTCATGGAGTTCATTTTATTAGTGATCGGGTTTAATGAAGTATAAATTTTTCTATAGGATGTGTTATCTTTTATTAATATAATGTGTTTTTCAGGGTTAGTGGAATCTTGTCACTTTGGTGATGATTTTCCTCTTGTGTCTTCCTATGTAACATCTCACCATTATAGAGAAATTATAAATGGTTGGGATACCCACAATTAGTCTCTGTGTGTTTTCTTCCCATTATTGTGGGGTTATTATTTTGGATTCCTTTGGTTGGGATGTTCTATAGTTTGGATATAGTGACCTAAGTTAATCTAGAGTTAGTTTTTATGTTTTTTCATTTGTTTTAGTTTGGAATTAATGAGGCTCTAAGGAGTATTATTTGAAATTTTTTTATTCTTAATTTCAAATAATATCATAGGAGTGGCTATCCCAACAACATATTTCTCTTATATATAATTTAGTTTATTGATCCACCAACATATTAAGGCTCCTAGTGAATTTTTACAGATAATTATTATATTTTCATATTTTTTTATCTCAAGTAATTGTTTTATGATGCCATGTTTCCTTTTTTGAGGTTTTTAAAGTTGGATAGTGGTTGATCCCTTTTTAAGAAGTAAGTAATCCTTGGCATTCTTGCTTATCCTATGTTCTTGTATACTATCTCAGGGAGTAAAGTGGCATGGTGGGGATTTTTTGACACGATTAGATTTCACTTTTTTGCTCTGGATCATGTGGTTGTTTCCTCCCATGGGATTAAGGTGTCCTATGGTTATTAATTTGAGTTTTGGAGGTTTTTCTAGGGGTATATGGTTAGGCATACAGTTTGGGAAATTGTGCAGTCAAAACATTAATCCCTATGTGATAATAGAAATAGGGGATCATATGATTATTGAATGTTTTGAGAAACCAAGAGAGGTAACCATTCCTCTTATGGGGGATGAGGAAATGTCAAATACATAGTAGATATATGGTTTGGTATACCATGTCAGATGACCATGTGGCCTACAGAAGTATATATATATATATATATATATATATATTTATTCTTTCCTCCTCATTTTTAATTGGGGATTCCACAATAATCCACCCCCTTATACCCTCACATCATCTGTCCTTATCCATGGGTTCTCTTTCATTCCCTAAGGTATTGTAAGTGTATTTGAAGTGATTTTTGGGTGGTTCATCATTCACATTAAGAGGTATGATCTTACCCTCTCTCCCACTATTGTTTTATCTCTTTTTATCATTTCTTCTCTAACCCTAACGGCCATGGATGGTAGATTGTCTTTGTTATGTTGGTTTTAGATTGGGGTTTTTGGTATTCAAAATATTTTATTCATTTATTATGGCTTAAACCATTGGTTTTATTTGTTATGGTAGTTTTTCATTGGGTGTGGATTTTCTAGGTTTTGATTATAATGGTCTTATATAACTTAACTTGGTTTTCATGTGGAAGAAAGGTTTTAATTTCATGTTTAAATGAAGTTTTTTGTGTAAATTTGTATTTTATACATTCGACATGTTTGATAAAATTAAAATAATTGTTTTATATAAGAAAAAAACATGTCCATTTGATTTTTAGGGAAATTGGTTTTTCAAAGTGGGTTACCCTTTGGGGGTTAAAAAGTTTCCGTGTTTCAAAGGGATATGTGGTTATATGAAATATAATTATGATTCATTTGGGTTATGTTGGTTGTGATTGTGAAATGATTATTATTTTCCTTATATTTGTTTTTGGATTCCAAAATATTTTAAAAAGGGATTTATAAATTTATATATTATATGTGATAATTGAAAGCCTTGGAAGGCTCTTTGTGATGTGATATTTCAGTTGATTGGTTCATTGTTCCCTTTTTGAGCCCATTTTCTTTTATTTATGATTTCATGTGTATCCATGTGATGGTTTTTTATGATGTGATTCATGATTTTCTTATGTGTGGTGGCCCATTATAAGGTTAATGTGGGATGTGGGAATGATTTCATTATTATACTAGCCTTTGGATATTATTATTTTCATTGTATGACATTCAATTTAAAAGTGCATCACCTCATTTAGTTATTTTATATGGAAATATATCATACTGTGTGGGAAGTCATGGGATGTTACTAGGAACATTCATATTACAAACTTTCTAGTTACCCCTAGTTGTACAAAATACTGAGCTAGTGGGGTGTCACAGATAAGATTGGGTTTATAGTGATTTGTCTGATGAATGTGAGATCATTAACTTAATGGAATTATGTATACCATTTCATTTGTTATACTTGTACCATTAGTTCCTAATGTGTTTCCTCATGATATATATCATGTGTCATGCTTTAATTATTTATTCGCTTGTGTATTGCTTTTTAATTAGAGAAAATTTCATTGAAGCATTGATCCTCCAATGATTTAGTACTAATATTGATCAGTGTTGTTCCGCTTGTTTATTGGAATACTTTACAACATTCTATAGTGAATTTTTCTTCATTTTTATCCTTGTATCTTTACTTACCTTGAGTTATTTGTGTTAAGGATTTCAAGTGAGGGTAATTTTTTTAAATTTTTGAGCCATTATTAGAAATTCATTTGATATGTTTTAAACCATGTAAGGGTTTTTTTATAAAAGGGGTGATGTTTTTTGGTTATATGAATGAGTTTTGAATTGGAATTGTTTCATGGAAAACATCTTTATACCATGTTTTATAAATTTTGTGCATTGATAAAGTGCATGTTTTATATTTTATTTATTTATATATCATGTTTGTAGAAAAAACATATTTTTCAATATTATTCTCGAACAAAAAATTATAGTTCCTCTTATAAAAGAAATAATAGTGAATGACTTAAAGTGAATATAATTAATAAATTTGCATAAAATTCGGTTCAGTATACTATCATGTGTTGTAGAAGATAATACTTCAAATTCAACTAACTGATATATCAGAATGATCAACTTGAAAATATCCCAATGCGCTATAAGTTGACTTCTAATATAATGCTTCATAATAACACATAAACTTTTAACTAAAACTAAATTTCTCAATAATATATGAAAATACTCACTATATTATTAAAATATATGTTTCCTATGAAAATAATTACTATGTTTTTGTTTTTTAATGTGATTTTTAATCACATGTGTATAAGCATATATGTGCATTCATAAATGTATTTTGGTTTTCTAGTGGATGATTTACCATATGTATTTATATAGGAAAACCTTATGTGTAACATACCAAGTAAGTAATTAATAATAGATAATTTTTTTATCTATGTCTATTAATGAATTACATAGTGTTTGAGAGGCTTAAAATGATAATAAATCTAATCTTAAGCATGGAATACACTAATATTTTTAAAATATTGTTTTACTGCCTTTTCATGGAAAACAATTTTTAAATCATACTTTTGAAAATTTTATAAGCTATATTTGTCAAAATAAACTTATTATTTATGTATATGATTAGTTTATATTTTTAATTGGTTTTAAAGTTCAATTAGAATATATTTTTACCATTTAATCCAATAGTGGTCGTTGAAATTAATTTCACTTTGAAATTGGACTTAAACTACTGTCAATCTTTTGATACTTATTGTTTCATAAAAACATGCTATTTTCTCTGAAAGTGGGAATTAATTATTAAATTAATTAATGTAACTTATATGTTTTGAATTTTATAAAATAGATGTCATTTTTGAATTCGGAATATCAAATATAGCTTAGGGTGAAGTTTTGGTATTTTTCTGAAAAACTTCAATTTTTGTATAATAGTGAAACCACTAAGTGGTACTTACAAAACATAATTTTTCGTTTAAATGAAATTTTACCACCTCTGTATTTTGAATTTCCAAAAATCTGACAGACATGGTTGTAATTAAGAAGTAAAATTTGGTTCAATGGGATTAAAATAATTTTATGGTGAATAGTAACTTTTAAGTTTTTAATCACGATTAGAGGTAATTATTGTGATTTAAGGTAAGAATAATGTTTTAATAATATTAAATGAACATTAAACATGTCATACCCATATTGGATGTGTCATGGCCGACCATGAAAACCCATGGGTAGATTTTTGGGACCCCATGGAGCCACTTGGGTATGATAATGACATTAATGCCTTTTATTTAAAGTAAAAGTAAAAAATGACACAAACATGAGTTGTTTTACTAAAATGATTTTTAAATCAGGTTATACAAGTCAAATGTTTGACTATAAATAGTAATTGGAAAGATAAGAAGATATCCTACATCTTAGTAGTTTTTTCATAATTTTTAGAAATTATATAAATTAAATTATTTATGACATCATGATGATGTAGTGATTACCTCATTATTTAATGATTTAAATAAACTGAGAATATAATGTAAAATCTAAGACCTATACTTCTCAAAAAACTATTGGATGTGTGGATTTCGAACCCGTATCACCTTATCCTCGAAATTTATAATTGTGGGACCTTTTTTATCTGAAAATCATTTTATAACAAAGTATCTTTTCATAACTTTCCAAGAGTGTCCTCCTCTCCTCTTATAAAAGGCCCCCCAACTCTACCACCTTACCCAAACTTCCAAAGCCTTTGGATTGGCCAAAACCTGGCCATTTTGTCTCTCCAAATCCCTCTATTACTCCTTGAAGCCTCACTTTTGGCATAAGTCTTCCCAAGCATGCCTTTGATCTCAAATCAAAAAGAGATAGCCGTTTTAAAGGTAGTGTTTTCTCTTGTGTTCTTATGTTTTATTTTGCTTCTCCATCCCTCTAAACTCTTTTTATTCCTTTATTTTGTAACAAAACCAGTATCTTAAATATACTAGGATGTTGTTATAAGAAGTATTCGAGCTACAACTACACACACCTCCATCTAATGGTTAAAGAACATATTGTTTCTGTGTTTGGCGAATTTCTGCCTCACAAAACGATGATTGTTCAATCTTATTTTAACACCTTTAATGGTGGCCATTAAGATGTCACTATATTTATATATGATATATAATATGTTTATGTTCTCCTTAAGATTATGCATTTTTCATTTATGTCATACCTTTATGGCTTCCATTATGGGTATACGCGATATCTTCATTTTAGGAAGTGCAGACTACCTCCCCCTCAAAGTGATTTGATTCGTTAATGCCATATGTGGGACGTATAAAGGATGTATTTAAAGTTATTATATATGATTTTATACTGGAATTATAATATACCTTTATATCATTATTATTTATTTCCATTAAAGAATGAGATAGAAATGAAAGTAGCGTTCATGCGTACATATGGCTTACCGTCTCCATGAACGGTGCATTTCATTTCTTACCTCTAAATGTTATATAATATTATAAATGAATTTATATACTGGATATATATGATATATATTATATCAACATCATGAGTCTAACTCTGGATATAATGGATACATGAACAGCTTGGAATTATAAAGAGTTTATTTTTGACTCAAATACTAATGATCGATAATATGGCCGTTATTAACATAAATAATTAAATAGTGTTCATGACATGGTAATAAGTGATATAAAAGGAATAATGAACTTGAAAAAGGTTCTTAAGCAAGTATAAATTAACTCATGTTTATTATTCAGGAGGATAAAGAACGACCGAGTCAAGTCGGACCCGAGGTATGGGACTTCGTCTCAATCTCCTTTCATTGAGGCATATTTTGTTTTATACACAACCTTCTTTTATACGGTGTATAAACCCCTCTGACATTTATGTTTATCCAAAATGAATCTTTTTTATACGAAGCCTTTTACTAAACGAAAAAAGGGAATGTTTTTGCCGTACGTATGCGGCGACAATGACTTCTCCGCCGTCGTGACCATTATTTGAGTTTTGGATTCCCCTACAACCCATACATTTTTTAAAGAAAAATAAATACCATGTTTTACTTTTCTTTTATTTTGGTATTGAAAATGGTTTTCATAATGTTTTTATTATATCAATGTCTTTTATTGATATCTTGTGATTGAAATGTGGAAATGTTATGTTTCATTTATGCATGTTTTATGTGATACGATTATGTTATGGTTCTTGGGCATTGTTATGAAGAGGGGTCGTTCCGTGATAAACTAAGGGAAGGTGAGCCCGATATAGCTCTCCAATGCATTGGGTAACGCGATGGAGTTAAATGTTAAGGTTTCTCCAAAGAAATTTAGGGAATATACTATGATGGGTATTCCAAACGTAACCAAGAGGGTTACTCCCTAGGTAAGAATGTTATTAATGCCTCAAGTTACCTTTATGTCTTATGATTTCTACGATTTATTCATGATTTGATGAGGTTTTTTAATGTGCTTATGTTTTATGAGTAAAGTTTGATTTCATGGATTCTTATGTATACATGTACCCATGTTTCCTTTCCATATTTTCATATCCCTTACTGAGCTTTTTGTGCTCATCCCATGTTTTTGAAATGATTTTCACAGGTCAAAGGAAATGTGCATGATGTGATGATAGTGTCAAGGAAGTGTCAAGAATGAATTCATGTATTATATTAAATATGTTTCCATTGATGGGAAAATGAATACTATCTTTTATGTAACCACTTTTTTTAAATGTAGAATGTAATGCATGTTTTATGATCTAATTCTCTAAAACACTAAACCTGAAAAGACCCTCAATGTGTAATCTTGTAATAACTCAAGATTAAGTAAGGTTTAAGGCTGGGGCCTTATAGTTGGTATCAAAGGTCAGTTTAGATAACATTAGGAGTTAGAATTCTATTAAATGATTATACAAAAATATTTTTTTTATGGTCAAATTGAAATGATATAGCATTTGAATATTACCACGTTGCTTCATCTAAGACATGTTTGTTCAGAATGGTTTTCCACAGAGGAAATAGGGAAGCAGTTCTAGGAAGGAATAAAGAAGGAAATAACCTTCCGAATCAGCATCCTGAGATGGTCAGAATTGGAACTGAACAGTTTGTTGCAGTAATGGTGCAGTTTCCTCAAGCGATAAATGGTGGTGGTATCCATGCACGAGATCAGCCAGATCAACCGTAGAGGAACATGTCAGTGGTGGAACATTTCATGGCGCAACATCCCCCATCATTCAGAGGATCATCTGACCCTGTGCTAGCTGAAGGGTGGATTAAAGCACTGGAGAAGATTTTCGATGTCATGGGGGTGTTTAGAAAATCAAAAGGTTAGTCTTTCCATTTACCGTTTGGAGGGTGATGCAGATCAGTGGTGGTCGATGGTTAAAAATATCAGGGACGCTGATGAGATTGATGCTCTCGACTGGGATGAATTCAAAGTTATGTTTCTTGAGAAGTATTTTCCTAAGGCTGTTCGACATAGGATGGAAAAACAATTCTTGGAATTGAGGCAAGAGGAAGACTCAGTGGCTGCCTATGAATAAATGTTCACTCGATTGGAAAGGTATGCTCCAAATTTTATCTGAGACCTTAATAGTAAAAACAATCATTTTTATTCAGGATTAAAGCCAAAATATCGAAGGGTATTGGCTTCTCATGAGTTCAAAAGTTATAAAAAGCTTGTTCTATGTGCTGAGAAGGTGGAAGTGAAGTTTGCTAATGATCAAGTGTTCTATAACAAACAGTAGAAGAAGAGACCGAGGTGGCAGGAGAAAGCAAATAATTCTTCAAAAAGGTCTAATGGTAAGAAAAATAAGATTCCAGTTTGTGATAAATGTGGGAAAAGGCATGCTGGGGAATGTCTTCTGAACTCTATAAAGTGCTACCGATGTGGTAAGATGGGACATAAGGCTCGTGATTGCACTGAAAAAGATCAAGGTGATGGTATGTCCAAATTTGATTTACAGTTAGTGAAATGTTTTAAGTGCACTGAGATGGGTCACTATGAAAACGAGTGTCCGAAAAAGAGCTTGAGTGATGGGAAGCAGTTAGAATACAAGCAGAAAGGGGTGGTGAAATTCTTTGCAACTACTTCAGCAGATGTCGGGCCATCAAAAGAAGTTGCATCAGGTACATTGTTTGTTTTTTCAGATTATGCCAGTATGTTGTTCGATTCAGGGTCTACACATTTTTTCATCTCTGAAACATTTTCTAGTAAAATGGGAATACCATCTCAAGAAATGACTCCTGAACTTGTTGTAAAAACACTTGGGGGAACTGTTGAGGCAAAAATAATTTATAAGAATCTTCCTATCCTTATCCGTGGAAAGAACCTACTTGCGAACCTTATTGTTTTACCTCTAGTAGAGTTTGATGTTATCCTGGGTATGGATTGGCTCTCTATTTACTATGATAAGATTGACTGTAGAGCTAAAGAAGTTTCTTTTCAGAAAGAATTTCAGTTTGTGTACAAGAATGAACCCTTACTGTTGACAACTTATCAAGAGGCCGAGAAACTTGTAAAAGATGGAAATGAATGTTACCTCACACACATCGTTGAAAACAACGGAACTGTTCAGATTAATGATGTTCCAGGGGTAAATGAGTATCCTGATGTTTTTCTTGATGAGTTTCCTGGAATAATACCAGATTGGGAAGTTGAATTTACTGTTGACTTAGTTCCTCATGCTAAGCCAATTTCAAAACCCCCTTATCGAATTACTCAAATTAATCTTTTAGAGTTGAATGAGAAATTTCAATATTTATTAGAGAAAGGTTTCATTCGACCTAGCACATCACCATGGGGTGCTCCTGTTTTATTTTTTAAAAAGAAATATGGTTCAATGAGACATTGCATTGATTATAGAGCCTTAAATAACATCACTGTTAAGTACAAATATCCTTGTCCTCATATCGATGATTTTTTTGATCAGCTCCCGGGAGCTCAGTATTTTTCAAAGATTGACCTGAGATCGGGGTACCATCAGGTGAAGGTAAAGGAAGAAGATATTCTGAAGACCAAGTTTCGTACAAGATATGGCCATTATAAATTTGTAGTAATTCCTTTTGGGATAACCAATGCACCTGCTGTATTCATGGACTTAATGAATACAATTTTCCATGAGTTCTTGGATATGTTTGTGGTTGTTTTCATTTATGATATTTTGGTGTTTTCTAAAAGTAAAGAGGAGCATGGAGGACATTTAAGGGTTATTTTTCAAACCTTAAAAGAAACGAAATTGTATGGGAAATTCAGCAAGTGTGAGTTTTGGTTGCAAACAAATTCTTTCCTTGGTCACATTCTTTCTAAAGATAGGATAATCGTTGAGCATGCAAAAACAAAGGTTGTTTAAGAATTCCCAAGACCCACAAATGTAACAGTGATTCGTATTTTCCTTGGGTTTTCAAGATTTTACCGAAGGTTTGTTAGAAATTTTTCACGGTAATCTAGTCCAATGACTAAGCTAACTCGAAAGGGTGTTACGTTTATCTGGACAAAAGAATGTGATGATTGTTTTCAGGAACTGAAAAGAATATTGGTGAATGCTCCAGTTTTGGAACTACCTTCCAGGAATGGGGAGTTTGTTATCTACAGTGATGCTTCATTGAATGGACTTGGTTGCGTCTTAATGCAGAATGATCATGTAATTGCTAATGCTTCATGACAGTTTAAAACTCATGAGGTAAATTACCCTACAAATGATTTGGAATTAGCTGCTGTTGTTTTCGCTATAAAATTTTGGAGGCATCATTTGTATGAAGTAAAGTGTGAAATATATATCGATCACAAAAGTTTATAGTATATATTCACTCAGAAAGAATTGAACATGAGACAGAGGAGATGGCTAGAATTAATCAAGGATTATGATTTTACAATTCATTACCATCCGGGAAAAGCAAATAAAGTGGCTGATTCTTTGAGTCGAAAAAGTAATGCTTCATTAACAATGTTGCGTTTGGAACATGATCCTTTGGTTAAGGATTTGATGAACTTTGGCATATAAGTTTTTTGTGCAGGATGTTCTTCTGTTTTGTTTCAGGTATCTTTGAAATCATCTCTATTAGACATAATCAAGCAAGAACAGAAGCAAGAAAGTGAGTTGCTGAAACAGGTAGAGCTGGTTCAGAAGGGTAAGTTGCCTAAATTCATCATTGATAATGATTGGGTTTTGAGATTTGGGAAGAGACTTTGTGTGCCTTGTGATTCATAGTTGAAGAGAGAGTTGTTATGTGAAGCTCATAGTTCTCCATTTTCAGTTCATCATGGCAGTACTAAGATGTATAGAGATATGGAGGAGTATAACTAGTGGGATGAAATGAAAAGAGATATTGCCGATTTTACAGTGAAGTGTTTGAATTGTCAATATGTTAAAGTAGAGAGACAGTTACTGAAAGGGATGCTTCATAATTTACCAGTACCAGAGTGGAAATGGGAAAATATATCCCTGGAATTCGTTGTGGGATTGCCGAAGACACCTCGAGGTAATAATGCAATCTGGGTTATTATTGATCACTTGACTAAATCTTCTCATTTCCTTGCTATACGAGATACTTTTTCCCTAGATCAACTTTCCCGTTTGTATCTTAAAGAGATAGTCTGGTTACATGGAGTTCTTCTCTCCATTGTATCTGATCATGATCCCAGGTTCACTTCTAACTTTTGGCAAGGCCTTCAGAAGTCGTTGGGTTCTGAATTAAATTTTAGTAAAGTTTTTCATCCTCAATCAGATGGGATGTCAGAACGAAAAATTCAGACTTTGGAGGATATGCTACATTCTTTTTCGATGGATTATCAGGATGTTGGGACCAACATCTATCTTTGGTTGAATTTTCATATAATAACAGTTTTCATTCCAGTATACAGATGGCACCATTTGAGGCGTTATATGGGAAGCGGTGTCGAACTCCAGCTTTCAGGGATTATGTGGGTGAAAGGAAGTTGATGGGACCAGAATTGGTAGATGAGTTGTCAGAAAACGTTCAGTTGATTCAAAAACACATGAGAATAGCTCAGAGTAGGCAGAAGAGTTATGTGGACAACATGTAAAGACCCGACAATTTTAAGGAAATTTTTTTCTTAATTTTCATTGGAATTTTACAAGAACGCAGTTTCTGACGGCGCCTGAATCCGAGGCCCGGTGTGCCTGGAATCTTTTTCCGAATATTGGCTTGGGTTCGTTCAGTGAACGAACGAGCGGGAATTTATAACTTTTGAACCGGTGCTCGGAATCAAATTCTGTGGGCACCGATGGAACCACAACGCCTGTTTTTTCTTAGGAACACCTATTCCGCAGTTGCGTTTTATCAAGTTTGGAAGTTAGTTTTCAGGGGTTTTTAATTAAACTGAATAAAAATATGTGTTTTCCATATTGTTATTTGAAGTGGTAGTTAGAACCTCCAAGGGGATGTTAGTGGAGGGGCCCACCCGCACATAACCTCCCTTGTGTGGATGTTATAAGGTGGGGCCCACATGAGTATCAAACCCCCTTAACACCCCTTAACTCTTGAACTCTCCATTTATGTGGATGAAACTCTCTCTCACTAAATGAGTCTCTCCACCTCCCTCTCATTAAATTTGACAACTTGAGATATTTAATTATGTGAGTTAATTTAATTTCAAACTCTTGAAATTCATAAGTTTTGTTGTGTTAATAAAACAAGTTAAGAACTTATTTTATTTGGGATGGAGTTTAGTTGATTGGGAGACTTTGGAGAAAAAGCTTAGGAAGTCTTGAGTTTCTTCTTTCTCTACGACGAAGAACACAAAGAACGTCTCTTCCACCACTGAAGCACGACGACGCCATCTTCTTCATCGTTCTTCAACCAAGGAAAGGAAAGGGAAGCAACGCCCACGACATCTCCAACGACCCTCATCCACGTCAAAGGAGAAGACGTTTCCCGCGAAGAACGTCATCAACAACGACGTCACCTCTGAACGCTCGTCCACCAACGACGAGTACCTTTCTTCCTTTCCGACGCATGAGAATGAGAATTGGAAGTGTGTGACGAACACGACAATCGAGGAATCGATATCCTCCCTTTTTTTGAGATCATCAATGAATGACAATTACGAGGTAGGGAATTTAAATTGTGATTGTTGGTGAACCCTCGTTTACTCCCTTCTAAATATAAGAACGCGGTTCAACTAAATATGAAGTTGATCCGCGAAGATTATTTTGCGGGTTGGGATTATTGTTATGATTCTTTATATTTAAGAGGTTGTAGGGGATTGCCTTTACTTTATTTTGTTCGAGATTACCTCCCTTGATTTTTATTCTTCGTGAATATGTCCAACTGCTATCGTTTAACGAGAGGGGGCTAGTCTACACAAACACGGCCGACCCACCTCCTTTTTCCATGTTGGATTTAATTGTGGTTTGGTACTGGAAGGCGTGGTGCCATTTCACCACGCGGAATCATGCGACAAAGAAATGTGCGGCGCCGTCGGGCCGCGTCGTGAAAAACAAACAAGGGCGCGACACCGTCGCGCCGCGTCGGAGAAACCTAAAGATATCCACGGACGGAGTCGGGCCACGACGAAGGGGCGCGGCGACAACGCATCATTCCAGAGAACCACGAAGACGACGCGTTTTGTTAATTGACGTGAGGATTGTAGAGCGACGACATAACGGGTCCGCAATGTATTTTTGAAGTTTGTGCAGTAAAGTACGAGACCCGAGATGAACACCGGCTCAGACGGTTTTGAAAACGGACCACTGGAGCAACTCCAGTGGCCCGCAGAAACACCCGGAGGCGCGGGTCACCGGCGCGGCGTCGCCGGCGACCGGAGGCGGCGGCCAGAGCCGTCCAGCCGCCAGGCGGCGGCGGCGCCCGAGCGCACCGCCGGAAGAATTGGCGGCAGCGGTTGCACCGCCGCCCTCAATTAACGGTGAGGGGCGGGCCGCGCGCACCCCTCGCTCCTCGACTTCGGCTCGGCCACGCCGAGCTGTGGCTGGCCGGCCGGCCCAGGCCACGCCGGCCGGTTCCAGTCGAGTCGGACCCGGTTCGGGCCGACCCAGGGGGGGTCGGGTCGGGTCGGTCCGGGCCCAGACACCCTGTTTTTGGACTACTTTTAGTCAAATTCCCATATCTTGGGCTACGGACCTCCGATCAACCCACCGTCAGTTGCGTAGAGATCCTTGGAAGGAGGTGGTCGTTTCGGTATATTACACTCAAGGTTTCGGAGAAATTTGGGTTCGGCCGGGTTGGTTTGTACACGAAACCAACCGGACCCTCGGAGCGGAAACGATTATATCTTGAGCTCCAGATGTCCGATTGACATGTCGTCAACTTGATGGATTCCTCTAAATGAGACAAACCATTTGGATTACTCTTCTCGAGGTTTGGATTCCGTCAGAGTACAGTCGGGTTGGTTCGCTCACGAAACCAACCGGGCCCCTGGAACGAAAAAGCCAATAACTCACAGACCAGGCGTCCGATTCACGCGCCGTCTGTCTCATTGATTTACTCTTGATGAGACGGAACTTTTGGCATACTTATCCAATGTTTTGGATGCAGTTAGATAGTGGCCGGGTTGGATTGCACCCGAAATCCAACCGGGCCCCTGGAATGAAAAAGCTGATATCTTTCAGACTGGACGTCCATTTGACGAACCGTCAGCGGCGTTGGTGATCACATTGAGAAACGGTCCCTATGAGTTTACCCTATGAGAGTTTGGGGTACAATTGAGATACGGCCGGTTTGGTACGCTCACGAAACCAACCGGGCCCTGGTGATGAAAAGGCTTGTAACTCACAGACCGGGCATCCGATTGACGCACCGTCTGTTACGTTGAGACCCTATGATGAGCCGGTCCTTTGAGATACTTCATCATGGGACTTGAGATACTTGGAGTATCGACCTGTAGCTCGTGGAGCGGACCCTCTTGGAGATGAGCATGCAGAGTACAGAGACCGTGTAGCCGACTGAGACCTGACGACTACTTGACCGACACGACTTGGAGTGAGTCGACTAGACCAGTGGACGGAGCACTACATAGTGAAGTGCAGACCCATGGCGGACGGAGCACTACTTGTGTGACAGTGCAGACCCGCGGTACTCGTCCAGAGAGTACCTCAGCCAGCTACTAGGGGGTGTTTACTACTGTGTTTGGATGGAATACCCTGGCGGGAAGCACTACTGTGTTTGGGTGGCTGGCCCATGGTACTCGACAGGAGGAGTACCTTAGCAGTCTTAGGTTAGTGAGCAGTTCCTCAGAGTCATGAAAGGACCACTGTACACTCCAGAGACGGAGCTCTTCAGCAGTTATGGTTTTGATAATGAAAAATCCTGGTTTGAGCTGAGTCTATGACCTTTGTCTTTCCTCATGATTGAGATGAGTTACATGATAACTTAGGTATATGTATGGGAATATACCAGGGTAGTGGTTATCCATTGATTTCACAATCCTTGTGTTTCCTCATGATTGATATGGGTTACTTGATAACTTAGGTATATGTATGGGCATATAACTATGTAGAGGTTAACTGTTGAGATCTTCTTTGTGGTTATCCTTGTTGGTTTTAGTGAGACCTTGAGGGTCTCGGGGTCCCTACTGAGTATCGTTATACTCACCCCTACAAGGGCTATGCCCGCACCTCGTTGTGTTGGTTGCAGACGACGACAGTGCTGACGAAGGCTGAGTGTTCGAGGACTGGACGGTACCCAGATGTGGACTACACGACGAGTCAGTAACCGGAGTTGGACTTTACGGAGAGACGACACTCAGAGGAAGTTGATGGGTGAGAGAATTGTGGAAGCTATTTGTACATACTCTTCAGGTAGGATCTGTGGTGGACGATCTAGAAGCTGCGCCATCTGTACCTACCCTTCAGGTAGGATCCGAGGAGGACGACCCATGAGCTGCTTCCTTTCTTCCAGCTATTTGTATTTTTCTGTTGTACTTTCATTCAGTTGTAGATGTACTTTCATTTGGGTTTGTATTCTGGCCCATTTACTTTTCAGCACATTCTTTTGTACATAGTGTTTTAGTTCTGCTTGTACTCTGTGGTGTTTTATTTTCTTTTATAAAGGCAATTCCTTCCCATTTATCAGGATTTACGCCTTTGGTGCTAGTCGCCAGCCCCTGGCCTATGGAAGGCGGGCTTGGGGTAGTCACGGCACGGGCCCCGAGGACGGGTCGTGACAAATTGGTATCAGAGGAGTCAGTTCTACCGCATAACTTATAACTCTAATATATTCTTTCTGTGAAGCAATAGTGTTAAGAGTACCGAGTGTGGTTTTTAGTTCAGGGAGTCCAGTGTTGGTGCGGGCGGCCGACGTATCCATACACCAGGACCCTGATAACTGATTTCCGACATTGTGCATGAAAACACTGATTGCGTGTGTGTTTCCAGAAGCTTTATTTAAATATCATCTCAAACCAGGTCGGCTCACTAGGTATAATCGTTTGACCGTGTCACGTTGTTTCTTTAAGGATTCCTTTTCTCAGACGACCAGCTAAAGCCCAGAGGGATGTGAATACTGACAGCCTGTCGAGCGATGAGGCTTCGGTACAAGGCCCTCTTACAGTTGAGGCACCAGCAGAGGCACCAGAGGTACTACCATATGTTGGGCCACCGATTCCACGATCCCCAGTTGTAGGCGATGCATGCCACTTGAGCGCGCTGCACGAGTTCCAGCGCCAGAGACCACCCAGGTTCTGGGGAGAGACGGACCCGCATGCGGCTGAGGATTGGCCGGAGGCTGTGGTGAGAGTCTTCAGGCTAGTGGGTACGCCGGCAGACTTCATGGTGATCTTTGCTGCCAGCCTTCTTCAGGAAGCATGAGGCAGGTGGTGGATCCACTTGTTCCAGTTTTGCGAAGTGATGGCCTTCACATGGGAAGACTTCGAGACCTTCTTCCGGGCGGAGTTTGTGCCAGTAGCTCTACACCCCGAGCGTGTACAGGAGCTGCTGCCTTTGCCGCAGGATTTTTGACCAGTAGCCGAGTCATCTGTGGGTAGTAGACAGATGATTCAGAGGTCCAAGAGGACCAGAGCCAGCCGTACGAGGAGCAGGAAGTGTTATGAATGTGGCAGTAAGGGTCACCTGGAACGTGACTGTCCGACCCCCCGCACAGTCGATCCGTAGGCTTTGGAGGAGCCACTGAGGCAGAAGCAGTGGCGGGTGCTTGAGCAAAATCCGAGCAGTGGACAAGGCAGTAGAGCTCTGGGAGCAGGTGGATAGGGGTAGAACTAGTGGATACGTCCCTTGTACTTCTAGTTCCATGTTGCTGTTGTATTCGTGTCTTTGTACTATGAGATGCAATAATAAAAAGTCACTTATCTTTGTTGCTTTCATGTCCTTTTGTTTGGTTGATACTGACTGGTCCCGGTTAAGACTGTTGACTTGAACCTCACAATCGAGATTTCTACTAGAGGTGACCTAGTGACCTCGCACTGATGCCGACAGTGTGACTAGACCCTTGGAGGTGAGAGTGACAGTTGGATCTCTTGGTAGTTACGTCGAGGCCTTACGACGTCATCCATGGCATGAATGCCTCATTCATGTCAGGATTGACTGTATTAGGCAATGGGTGTGGTTCATCCAGGGGATGAGACCGAGTTTCTCTTTTCGGCAAAGGAGAAATTTTAGCATCTCTTTCAGATCGTAGTCAAAGAAGGTGCAGATCATCCAGGAGTGGATGAAAACTGTACAGAGTAGTAAGAAATAGGAAACTGGCACCTGTCTTGGAGACATGGGCATGTTAAATGTTTCCATAAGAGGAAGCATAAAAGAGAGATGAGTCTGCGAAGCAACAGACGTGGAGGCAGAGCTAGGAGAGCAGCATGAGGTGGTGTACATCTTAACATGCTACAACCACCCGCCTTAGTTATCCTCTCCAGGCACAGGGAGCTGGAGGGCGGAGGAAGAGTGCGGCTGCATGTGGTCAAGGTGTGTGACCCAATGGCTCTAAAAATGATTCAAGGGACAGTCTGTGTCCAGTACTAGCCGCTGTAGTAACAGACATCGATATGAATCATTCCTCACTTTCACAAATCTTGTCCCAGACCTAGAGTTTCTGGCAAGCCGTGGACATGACCCTCACGTCTTGAGATACCTTGGGAGGAGACTCCATAATCACACTTACGCCGATGGTGTGGTCAGACCCTCAAGACAAGAGTTTCTGTTGGAATAACTTGGTGGCAGCGTCGAGGCCTTACGACGTTGGTTTGAGTATGGACTGGGCAATCACAGTTCATACACAAATTGATGGTATTAGGAAAAAAGGTTGTGGTTTAACTATGACGTCGGGACGGGTTTTCCTTGGTCGGCGAAAAGGAAACCCCAGGCAGCACAGGATAACTCATTCATAGGAGGGTGTGACAGATCACTCTTGAGTCGGTCAACCTTACCCTTGTGGTAGCAGTCGTTTGAGTTCCAGTTCTAACAGGAATTAGAAACCTCTGGAGTTCGAGGATGATGATCACGTCCTTATACGGGTCTCACCTCGACGAGGCTTACAGATATGTGGCAAAGGTGACAAGTTATCTCCGAGGTTCAACGGACCATTCTAGGTCCTCAGTTGGGTAGGCGAGGTGGTTTACCGCTTGACCCATCCACCTCAGTTGCACCAGGTGCACGACGTCTTCCACGTATCTCAACTGAGGAGATACGTGCTTGATCATTCACACATCATCGACCTCAGGGACTTGGACGTCGATGACAGGGAATAATGCACGAAGGTTCCAGTGGGGATTGAGGATCTATGGGTGCAGGTCCTGCGAGGACGTTCGATTCCTCTTGTGCATTTTCGTAGGTAGCAAAGAAACCTTCAGGTAAGCACATGGGAGCGGTAGGCTCAGATGAATGCTTTGTACCGCTTTTGTGACCCTAGTTATTGTAGAAACTTTACGGGGACGTAAAGCCCTATGGTGGGAGTAATGTAAAGACCCGAAAATTTCAAGGAAATTTATTTCTTAATTTTCTTTGGAATTTTACAAGAACACAGTTTCTGACGGCGCCTGAGTCCGAGGCCCGGTGTGCCCAGAATCTTTTTCCGAAGTTTGGCTCGGGTACGTTCAGTGAACGAACGAGCAGGAATTTCTATCTTTTGAACCGGTGCTCGGAATCAAATTCTAAGGGAACCGATGGAACCTCAGCGCCTGTTTTTGCTTAGGAACACCTATTCCGCAGTTGCGTTTTATCGAGTTTGGAAGTTAGTTTTCGGGGGTTTTTAATTAAACTGAATAAAAATATGTGTTTGCCATATTTTTATTTGAAGTGGTAGTTAGAACCTCCAAGGGGAGGTTATTGGGGGGGCCCACCTGCACATAACCTCCCTTGGGTGGATGTTATAAGGTGGGGCCCACATGTGTATCAAACCCCCTTAAACCCCCTTAACTCTTGAACTCTCCATTAATGTGGATGAAACTCTCTCTCATTAAATGAGTCTCTCCACCTTCCTCTCATTAAATTTGACAACTTGAGATATTTAATTATGTGAGTTAATTTAATTTCAAACTCTTGAAATTCATAAGCTTTGTTGTGTTAATAAAACAAGTTAAGAACTTATTTTATTTGGGTTGGTGTTTAGTTGATTGGGAGCCTTTGGAGAAAAAGCATTGGAAGTCTTGAGTTTATTCTTTCTCTACGACGAAGAACACGAAGAACGTCTCTTCCGCCACTGAAGCACGACGACGCCATCTTCTTCATCATTCTTCAACCGAGGAGAGGAAAGGGAAGCGACACCCACGACATCTCCAACAACCTTCATCCGCGTCAAAGGAGAAGACATCGCCCGCGAAGAACGTCGTCAACGACGACGTCACCTCCGAACGCTCGTCCACCAACGACGAGTACCCTTATTCCTTTCCGACGCATGAGCATGAGAATTGGGAGTGTGTGACGAACACGACAATCGAGGAATCGATATCCGCCCTTTTTCCGAGATCGTCAACGAACGACAATTACGAGGTAGGGAATTTAAATTGTGATTGTTGGTGAACCCTCATTTACTCCCTTCTAAATCTAAGAACGCTGTTCAACTAAATATTATGTTGATCCGCGAAGATTATTTTGCGGGTTGGGATTATTGTTATGATTCTTTTTATTTAAGAGGTTGTAGGGGATTTTCTTTACTTTATTTTGTTCGAGATTACTCCCTTTATTTTCATTCTTCGTGAATATGTCCAACTGCTATCGTTTAACGAGAGGGGGCCGGTCCGCACAAACACGGCCGACCCACCTCCTTTTTCCATGTTGGATTTCTTTGTGGTTTGGTACAGGAAGGTGTGGTGCCGTCGCACCACGTGGAATCATGCGACAAGGAAATGCACAGCGCCGTCGCACCGCGTCATGAAAAACAAACAAGGGCGCGACACCGTCGCGCCGCGTCGGAGAAACCCGAAGACATCCGCGGACGGAGTCGGGCCATGACGAAGGGGCGCGGCGCCAACACGTCGTGCCGGAGAACCACGAAGACGGTCTGTTTTGTTAATTGACGTGCGGATTGACGAGAGGTGACATAATGTGGCCGCAAAGTATTTTTGAAGCATGCACAGTAAAGTACGAGACCCGAGATGAACACCGGCTCAGACTGTTTTGAAAACGGACCACCAGAGCAACTCCGGTGGGCCGCAAAAACACCTGGAGGTGCGGGCCGCTGGCGACCGGAGGCGGCGGCGGCACCCGAGCATGCCGCCGCCCTCAATTAATGGAGAGGGGCGGGTCGTGCGCACCCCCCGCTCCCTGACTTCGGCTCGGCCACGCCGAGCCGCGCCGGCCGGGCCGGGCTGGGTCTATTCGGGTCGGACCCGGTTCGGGGCGACCCAAGGGGGGTCGGGTCGGTCCGGGCCCAGACCCCCCGTTTTTGGACCACTTTAAGTGAAATTCTCATATCATGGGATAAATACCTCCGATCGACGCACCATCAGTTGCGTAGCGATTCTTGGAATGAGACGGTCGTTTCAGTATATTACACTCAAGGTTTTAGAGAACTTTGGGTTCGGCTGGGTTTGTTCGTACACGAAACCAACCGGGCCCTCAGAGCGGAAATGCTTATATCTTGCGCTCCGGACGTCCGATTGATGTGTCGTCGACTTGATGGATTCCTCTAAATGAGACTGATCATTTGGCTTACTCCGCTCAAGGTTTGGATGTCATCGGACTATGGTTGGGTTGGTTCGCTCACGAAACCAACCAGGCCCCTAGAACGAAAAATCCAATAACTCACAGACCGAGCATCCGATTGACGCGTCGTCTGTCTCGTTGAATTCCTCTTTATGAGACGGAACTTTTGGCATACTTTGCCCGAGTTTTGGATGCAGTTGGATAGTGGCTAGGTTGGATTGCACCCGAAATCCAACAGGGCCCCTGGAACGTAAAAGCTGATATCTTTCAGACTGAACGTCCGTTTGACAAACCGTCAGTGGCATTGGTGATCATATTGAGAAACGGTCCCTATGAGTTTTCCCTATGAGATTTCGAGATATAGTTGAGATACGGCTGGTTTGGTTCGCTCACGAAACCAACCGGGCCCCGGGGATGAAAAGGCTCGTAACTCAAAGACCGGGCGTCCGATTGACGCCCCGTCTGTTACGTTGAGACCCCTATGACGAGGCGGTCCTTTGAGATACTTCTTCGTGGGACTTGAGATACTTGGAGTATTGACCTATAGCTCATGGAGCGGACCCTCCCAGAGATGAGCGTACAGAGTACGAAGATCATGTAGCCGACTGAGACATGATGACTGCTTGACCGACTCGACTTGGAGTGAGTCGACTAGCCCAGTGGACAGAGCAGTACTTAGTGAAGTGCAGACCCATGGAGGACGGAGCACTACCTGTGTGACAGTGTAGACCCACGGTACTCGTCCGGAGAGTACCTCAGCAGGCTACTAGGGGGTGTTCACTACTGTGTTTGGGTGGCATACCCCGGCGGGAAGCATTGCTGTGTTTGGGTGGCTGGCCCGCGATACTCGACAGGAGGAGTACCTCAGTAGTCTTAGGTTAGTGAGCAGTACCTTGGAGTCATAACAGGACCACTTTACACTCCAGAGACAGAGGTCTTCAGCAGTTACGTTTTCGATAATGAAAAATCCTGGTTTGAGCTGTGTTTATAACCTTTGTGTTTCCTCATGATTGAGATGGGTTACTTGATAACTTAGGTATATGTATGGGCATATACCTGGGTAGTGGTTTTCCATGGATTTCACAATCCTTTTGTTTCCTCATGATTGAGATGGGTTACTTGATAACTTAGTTATATGTATGGGCATATACCTAAGTAGAGGTTAACTGTTGAGATCTTCTTTGTGGTTATCCTTGTTGGTTTTAGTGAGACCTTGAGGGTCTCGGGGTCCCTACTGAGTATCGTTATACTCACCCCTGCACGGGCTATGCCCGCACCTCATTGTGTTGGTTGCAGACGACGGCTGTGCTGATGAAGGCCGAGTGTTCGAGGACTGGACAGTACCCGGAGGTGGAATACACGATGAGTCAGTAACCGGAGGTGGACTTCACGGCGAGACGACACTCGGAGGAGGTTGACGGTCGAGAGCATTGTGGAAGCTATTTGTACCTACACTTCAGGTAGGATCCATGGTGGACGATCTAGAAGCTGCACCATATGTACCTACCCTTGAAGTAGGATCCGAGGAGGACGACCCAGGAGCTGCTTCCTTTCTTCCAGCTGTTTGTCTTTTTCTGTTGTACTTTCGTTCAGTTGTAGCTGTACTTTAAGTTGGGTTTGTATTCTGCCCATTTACTTTTGAGCACTTTCTTTTGTACTTAGTGTTTTACTTCCGCTTTTACTCTGTGGTGTTTTGTTTTCTTTTATAAAAGAAATGCCTTCCCAGTTATCGGTATTTACGCCTTTGGTGCTAGTCGCCAGCCCCTGGCCTATGGAAGGCGGGCTTTGGGTAGTCACGACACGGGCCCCGAGGACGGGTCGTGACAAATTGGTATCAGAGGATTCGGTTCTACCGCAGAACTTATAACTCTGATATATTCTTTCTATAAAGTAATAGTGTTAAGAGTACCAAGTGTGGTTTTCAGTTCCGGGAGTCCAGTGTTGGTGCGGGCGACCGACATATCCATACACCAGGACCCTGACAACTGATTTCCGACTTTGTGCACGAAAACACTGATTGCGTGTGTGTTTCTAGAAGTTTTATTTAAATATCAGCTCAAACCAGGTCAGCTCACTAGGTATAATCGTTTGACCGTGTCACGTTGTTTCTTTCAGGATGGCTTTTCTCGGACGACCAGCTACAACCCAAAGGGATGTGCGTACTGACAGCCTGCCGAGCGACAAGGCTTCGGTACAGAGCCCTCTTGCAGTTGAGGCACCAGCGGAGGCACCAGCGGTACTACCATATGTTGGGCCACCGATGCCACTAGGCCCAGCAGTAGGCGATGCACGCCACTTGAGCGCGCTGCATGAGTTCCAGCGCCAGAGACCACCCAGGTTCCGGGGAGAGACGGACCCGCAGGAGGCTGAAGATTGGATAGAGGCTGTGGTGAGAGTCTTCAGGCTAGTGGGTACGCCGGCAGACTTCATGGTGATCTTTGCTGCCAGCCTTCTTTAGGAAGCAGCAGGCAGGTGGTGGATCCACTTGTTCCAGTTTTGCGACAGGATGGTCTTCACATGGGAAGACTTCGAGGCCTTCTTCAGGGTGGAGTTTGTGCCAGTATCTCTACACCCTGAGCGTGTACAGGAGCTGCTGCCTTTGCCGTAGGATTTTCGACCAGTAGCCGAGTCATCTGTGGGTAGTAGACAGATGATGCAGTGGTCCAAGAGGACCAGAGCCAGTCGTACGAGGAGCAGGAAGTGTTATGAATGCGGCATGAAGGGTCACCTGGCACGTGACTGTCCGACCCCCCCACACAGTCGATCCGCAGGCTTTGGAGGGGCCACCGAGGCAGAAGCAACGACGGGTGCTTGAGCAATAGCCAAGCAGTGGACAAGGCAGTAGACACTACGGGAAAAATGAGCAATTGCGACGGGTTATTTGCGACGGGAATAAATCCCGTCGCAAATAGTCATGTTAAAAACTTATTTGCGACGGGGGTATTTCCCCGTCGCAAATAAGGAGGCTTTTGCGACGGGATTGCTTTCCCCGTCGCAAATAGTTTTCCCGCGATGCGCGCCAAATCGCGGGAAACTTATTTGCGACGGGGAAATATTCCCGTCGCAAATAACCGGCGGCGGTAAAAGGTATTTGCGACGGGAATATTCCCCCGTCGCAAATACTATGTCGGCAGAGGATTATTTACGACGGGACCCGTCGCAAATAACTATTTACCGGTTGACCGTAATAAATGTTGGCTAAGGTATTTGCGACGGGACTCGTCGCAAATAATACTATTTGCGACGGGAATCCCGTCGCAAATGGGCCCGTCGCAACTAATCTAACCTATAAATACCCCCATCCGTTTTTTTCATTTCATTCTCATTCCTTATCTTCTCTCTCTCTCAGAATCATATTTCTAGAGTTGAGTTTTTCTCCAGTTTAAGTTTTTTCTCCGGAGCTGATATTAAAGTTTTGAAGAACGATCAGAACAGATCAATTTTCAAGGTATTTATCTTAATTTTAATTTTTTATTTATTTTTAATTTCTTATTAGTTTCTATTTTTATTAATTAGTTGTAATTTAATTATGTTTACATTGTTTTATTACTTAATAAATTTAAATTATTAGTATTGTTTATATGGTAATTAGGAATAATTAGTAATAATTTTTAGTAATTAAGAATAAATATTAATAACTAGTAATAAATACCAATAATTAGAAATAAGAACATTATTACATTATTAGTTTATTTTATTATTAATATTAAAATAATATAATTTTTTATATATATACAGTTCTTTTTTCATCTGTGTGTTTGCTGTCTTCACATGTATTATTTGTATGTGGAGATAGAAAACGCACAGATGAAAAAAGAACTGTATATAAATTAGAAAATTATATTATTTTAATATTAATAATAAAATATATTAATAATGTTATTATTTGTAATTATTGGTAATTATTTCTAATTATTGATAATTATTCATTTAATTACTAATAATTATCAATAATTAAGAATAATTAGTAATAATTACCAATAATTAACAATAATTAGTATTAATTACCTATAATTAGTATTAATTACCAATAATTAGTATTAATTACCAATAATTAGTATTAATTACCAATAATTCGTAATAATTAGGAATAATTAACAATAATTAGTAATAATTAGGAATAATTAACAATAATTAGGAATAATTAACAATAATTAGTAATAATTAGGAATAATTAGGAATAATTAGTATTAATTAGGAATAATTAGTAATAATTACCAATAATTAGTATTAATTAGGAATAATTAGTATTAATTACAAATAATTAGTATTAATTAGGAATAATTAGTATTAATTACAAATAATTAGTATTAATTAGAAATAATTAGTATTAATTACCAATAATTAGTATTAATTACAAATAATTAGTATTAATTACCAATAATTAGTATTAATTACCAATAATTAGTATTAATTAGGAATAATTAACAATAATTAGTAATAATTAGGAATAATTAACAATAATTAGTAATAATTAGGAATAATTAGTATTAATTAGGAATAATTAGTAATAATTACCAATAATTAGTATTAATTAGGAATAATTAGTATTAATTAGGAATAATTAGTATTAATTACCAATAATTAGTATTAATTACCAATAATTAGTATTAATTACCAATAATTAGTAATAATTAGGAATAATTAACAATAATTAGTAATAATTAGGAATAATTAACAATAATTAGTAATAATTAGGAATAATTAACAATAATTAGGAATAATTAGGAATAATTAGTATTAATTAGGAATAATTAGTAATAATTACCAATAATTAGTATTAATTAGGAATAATTAGTATTAATTACCAATAATTAGTATTAATTACCAATAATTAGTATTAATTACCAATAATTAGTAATAATTAGGAATAATTAACAATAATTAGTAATAATTAGGAATAATTAACAATAATTAGGAATAATTAGGAAAAATTAGGAAAAATTAGTATTAATTAGGAATAATTAGTATTAATTAGGAATAATTAGTAATAATTACCAATAATTAGTAATAATTACCAATAATTAGTATTAATTACCAATAATTAGTATTAATTACCAATAATTAGTATTAATTACCAATAATTAGCAATAATTACCAATAATTAACAATAATTACCAATAATTAGCAATAATTACGAATAATTAGAAATAATTAGTAATAATTAGAAATAATTAGTAATAATTAGAAATAATTAGCAATAATTAGAAATAATTAGCAATAATTAGAAATAATTAGCAATAATTAGAAATAATTAGCAATAATTAGTAATAAATATTTTATGGGATGGATTATGTGCGCACTGGTTGAGTGGTGCCTTTCAGAGGAGATCATCGGTGGGGAGGCAGAATCGGGGGAGGCAGGAGGTGACTCATCGAGCTGGGAGTCGTTCTTTCAGTACTCATAGACAGCATCTGGTATGTACATTATTTATAAATATTTTATATAACTATAAATATTAACAGTTTATTTTTTATTCTTATAGGCTGTCGAGCACCCCGATATTACAGAGTACAACGTATATCGGAGGATGTATAGTGATCCTGCTACTGGGGAGCTCAGAGGTGATCGTCAGCATCACATCGTGGTCAGTATTATTTGTTTTCAAGTTTAAAAATTAACTGCATATAATATATTCACAATTTTAATTTTAAATTGCAACTATAGGAGTCATATGAGGCCGCAGCGGCACATGCCTGGCCTGAGAGTCAGGCCGAGTCATCAGATCAGACCACTGCCCGTCATTTTGATGAGGCGGCATGGATGCAGGCCACCCAGTATGCCTTCGAGAAGGGCCGGGTAGTTGGTATCGGCTCTCGACTGACTCCCGGAGATTATTATGGCAGTGCTGCGATGTCGGCGTCCAGCTCGAGGGGAGCTCGTGCATCTTCTTCTACACAGTATGAGGAGCAGTTGCGATCTCAGACTGCACAGAGAGAGAGTCTCCGACAGGAGCAGGAGCAGATACGTCAGCAGCATGAGGAGGAGCATCGACGCCAGCAGCAGCTGTACGAGGAGCAGACGAGTCGGTGGCAGCAGCAGCATCAGGAGCAGATGGAGTACATGCGCCGACTCACTCATGCTTTAGGGATGAAGTTTCCTCCACCACCATCTGCAGATCCCCCACCTCCCCCCCTCCTACAGATTAGAGTTTGTATTTCTATTATAAAATTTGTGAAATCAAAATATTTTTTTTTCTATTCGTAGTTTCTGTCTCATTATAAAATATTAATAATATTATATTTTTAAATAACAATATTAATATGAATAATAATAATATTTATATTTTATAATATTAAATTTTATATATATATTAAAATTTTATTTATATAATAATATTTTATATATATATTAAAATTTTATAATATTATAATTTAATTATTTTTTTGTAATACTTGAATTATTTTAATATTTGAATGTAAAATAATTCTATTATTTTTATATTAATTAAAATAACTTATTAATATTTTTTTTATTTATGAATTATAATTATAATATTATAATATTAATTAAATTATTTATTAATATTCAATTATTTTTATTTTTGAATTATAATTCTACTATTATTATAGTAATTAAAATAATTTATTATTTTCATTTGTAAATTATAATTCTATTATTATATTAATTAAAATAATTTATTAATAAGTTATTTTTTTTATTTTTTTATAGTATTTGCGACGGGATACTATGCCCGTCGCAAATACTAGTATTATTAATAATTTTTTATTTTTTTTTAAAAAGAGTAATTGCGACGGGTCCCGGTTCCCGTCGCAATTACTATGAATAGTATTTGCGACGGGTCCCGGTTCCCGTCGCAAATACTAGTATTATTAATTTTTTTATTTTAAAAAAAAACGTTATTGCGACGGGCCCGTCGCAATAACTGTTTAAAAAGTTTTTTACAAAAATACGGAATACTATTTGCGACGGGCAGAATGCCCGTCGAAAAAAAAGGCTTTAGCGACGGTCCCGTCGCAAATAAGTTTAGTTGCGACGGCGTTTTCCGCAACGGGCTATTTGCGACGGGAACCCGTCGCAAATAGCCCGTCGCAAATACCTGTTTTTCCAGTAGTGAGAGCTCCGGGAGCAGGTGGACATGGGGGGAACTAGTGGATACGTCCCTTGTACTTCTAGTTCCATGTTGCTGTTGTATTCGTGTCTTTGTACTATGAGCTGCAATAATAAAAAGACACTTATCTTTGTTGCTTTCCTGTCCTTTTGTTTGGTTGATACTGAGTGGTCCCGGTTAAGACTATTGACTTGACCCTCACATTCGATATTTCTACTGGAGGTGACCCAGTGACCTCGCACGGATGCCGACAGTGTGACTTGACCCTTGGAGGCGAGAGTGACAGTTGGATCTCTTGGTAGTTACATCGAGGCCTTACGACATCATCCATGGCATGAATGCATCATTCATGTCAGGATTGACTGTATTAGGCAGTGGGCGTGGTTCATCCAGGGAATGAGACTAAGTTTCTCTTTTCGGCAGAGGAGAAATTTTAGCAGCTCTTTCAGATCGTAGACAAAGAGGGTGCAGATCATCCAGGAGCGGATGAAAACTGCACAGAGCAGTAAGAAACAGGAAACTGGCACCAGTCTTGGAGACACGGGCCTGTTAAATGTTTCCATAAGAGGAAGTTTAAAGGAGAGATGAGTCTGCGAAGCAGCAGACGTGGAGGCAGAGCTTGGAGAGCAGCATGAGGTGGTGTACATCTTAACATGCTACAACCACCTGCCTTATTTATCCCCTCCAAGATCAGGGAGCTGGAGGGCGGAGGAAGAGTGCGGCTGCATGCGGTCAAGGAGTGTGACCCAATGGCTCTAAAAATGATTCAAGGGACAGTCTGTGTCCACTACTAGCTGATGTAGTAACAGACGTCGATATGAATCATTCCTCGCTTTCACAAATCTTGTCCCAGACCTAGAGTTTCTGGTAAGTCTTGGACTTGAGCCTCACGTCTGGAGATACCTTGGGAGGAGACTCGATAATCACACTTATGGCGACAGTGTGGTCAGACCCTCGAGGTGAGAGTTTCAGTTGGAATCTTTTGGTGGCAACGTCGAGGCCTTACGACGTTGGTTTGAGTATGGACTGGGCAATCATAGTTCATACACAAATTGACGGTATTAGGCAAAAGTTTGTGGTTTAACTACGACTTCGGGACGAGTTTTCCTTGGTCGGCGAAAAGGAAACCCCAGGCAGCACAGGATAACTCATGCGTAGGAGGGTGTGACCGATCACTCTTGAGTCGGTCAACCTTACCCTCGTGGCAGCATTCGTTTGAGTTCCAGTTCTAACAGGAATTGGAAACCTCTGGAGTTTGAGGATGACGATCACGTCCTTATACGGGTCTCACCTCGACGAGGTTTACGGAGATGTGGCCAAGGCGGCAAGTTATCTACGAGGTTCAACGGACCTTTTTAGGTCCCCAACTAGGTAGGCGAGGTGGTTTACAGCTTGACCCATCCACCTCAGTTGCACCAGGTGCACGGCGTCTTCCACGTATCTCAACTGAGGAGATACGTGCTTCATCCTTCACACATCATCGACCTTAGGAAGTTGGACGTCGATGACAGGTCATCATGCACGAAGGTTCCAGTGGGGATTGAGGATCGACTGGAGAAGGTCCTACAAGGACGGTCGATTCCTCTTGTGCGTTTTCATAGGCAGCACAGAAACCTTCAGATAAGCACATGGGAGCGGAAGACTCAGATGTGTGCTTTGTACCGCTTTTGTGACCCTAGTTTGTGTTGAAACTTTATGGGGACGTAAAGCCCTGAGGTGGGAGTAATGTAAAGACCTGGAAATTTCACGGCAATTTTTTTCTTAATTTTCTTTGGAATTTTACAAGAATGCAGTTTCTGACGGCGCCTGAATCCAAGGCTCGGTGTGCCCGGAATCTTTTTCCGAAGTTTGGCTCGGGTACGTTCAGTGAACGAACGAGCGGAAATATCTATCTTTTGAACCGGTGCTCGGAATCAAATTCTTAGGGCACCGATGGAACTGCAGTGCCTGTTTTTTCTTAGGAACACCTATTCCGCAGTTGTGTTTTATCGAGTTTGGAAGTTAGTTTTCGGGGGTTTTTAATTAAACGGAATAAAAAATGTGTTTGCCATATTTTTATTTAAAGTGGTAGTTAGAACCTCCAAGGGGAGGTTAGTGGAGGGGCCCACCCGCACATAACCTCCCTTGGGTGGATGTTCTAAGTTGGGGCCCATATGAGTATCACAACCCCTTAACCCCCCTTTACTCTTGAACTCTCCATTTATGTGGATGAAACAGTCTCTCATTAAATGAGTCAATCCACCTCCCTCTCATTAAATTTGACAACTTGAGATATTTAATTATGTGAGTTAATTTAATTTCAAACTCTTGAAATTCATAATCTTTGTTGTGTTAATAAAAGAAGTTAAGAACATATTTTATTTGGGTTGGAGTTTAGTTGATTGGGAGCTTTTGGAAAAAAATCTTAGGAAGTCTTGAGTTTCTTCTTTCTCTACGACGAAGAACACGAAGAACGTCTCTTCCACCACTGAAGCACGACGACGCCATCTTCTTCATCGTTCTTCAACCGAGGCAAGAAAAGGGAAGCAACTCCCACGACATCTCCAACGACCTTCATCCGCATCAAAGGAGAAGACGTCCCCCGTAAAGAACGTCGTCAACGACGACGTCACCTCCGAACGCTCGTCCACCAACAACGAGTACCCTACTTCCTTTCCGACGCATGAGCATGAGAATTGGGAGTGTGTGACGAACACGACAATCGAGGAATCGATATCCGCCCTTTTTCCGAGATCGTCAACGAATGACATTTACGAGGTAGGGAATTTAAATTGCGATTGTTGGTGAACCCTCGTTTACTCCCTTCTAAATCTAAGAACGCGGTTCAACTAAATATTAAGTTGATCCGCGAAGATTATTTTGTGGGTTGGGATTGTTGTTATGATTATTTTTATTTAAGAGGTTGTAGGGGATTGTCTTTACTTTATTTTGTTCAAGATTACTCCCTTGATTTTTATTCTTCGTGAATATGTCCAACTGATATCGTTTAACGAGAGGGGGACGGTCCGCACAAACACAGCCGACCCACCTCCTTTTTCCATGTTGGATTTCTTTGTGGTTTGGTACGGGAAGGCGTGGTGCCGTCGCACCACGCGGAATCATGCGACAACGAAATGTGCGGCGCTGTCGCGCCACATCATGAAAAAAAAAACAAGGGCGCGACACCGTCACGCCGTGTTGGAGGAACCCGAAGACATCCACGGACGGAGTCGGGCCATGGCGAAGGGGTGCGGCGCCAACGCGTTTCGCCGGAGAACCACGAAGACGGCGTATTTTGTTAATTGACGTGCAGATTGACGAGCGACGACATAACAGGGCCGAAAAGTATTTTTGAAGCTTGCACAGTAATATACGAGACCCGAGATGAACACCGGCATAGACGGTTTTTAAAACGGACCACCGGAGCAACTCCGGTGGCCCGCGGAAACACCCGGAGCCGTCCGGCCGCCAGGCGGCGGCGGTGCCCAAGCGCGCCGCCGCCCTCAATTAACGGCGAGGGGCGGGCTGCGCGCACCCCACACTCCCCAACTTCGGCTCGGCCACGCCGAGCCGGCCGGGCCGGGCTGGGTCCAGTCGGGTCGGACCCGGTTCGGGCCAACCCAAGGGGTGGTCGGTTCGGGTTGGTCCGGGCCCAGACCCCCGGTTTTCAGACCACTTTTAGTCAAATGCCCATATCTTGGGCTACAGACCTCCGATCGATGCACCGTCAGTTGCATAGAGATCCTTGGAACGAGACGGTCGTTTCGGTATATTACACTCAAGGTTTCGGAGAATTTTGGGTTCAGCCGGGTTGGTTCGTACACGAAACCAACCGGGCCCTCGGAGCAGAAACACTTATATCTTGAGCTTCGGACGTCTGATTGACGTGCCGTCGACTTGATGGATTCCTCTAAATGAGACTGATCATTTGGCTTACTCCGCTCGAGGTTTGGATGCCGTCGGAGTACGGTTGGGTTGGTTCTCTCACAAAACCAATCGGGCCCCTGGAAAGAAAAAGCCAATAACTCACAGACCGGGCGTCCGATTGACGCGTCGTCTGTCTCATTGAATTCATCTTGATGAGACGGAACCTTTGGCATACTTCACCCGAGTTTTGGATGCAGTTGGATAGTGGTCGGGATGGATTGCACCCAAAATCCAACCGGGCCCCTGGAATGGAAAAGCTGATATCTTTCAGACTGGACGTCCGTTTGACGAACCGTCAGCGGCGTTGGTGATCACATTGAGAAACGGTCCCTATGAGTTTACCCTATGAGATTTTGGGGTACAGTTGAGATACAGATGGTTTGGTTCGCTCACGAAACCAACCGGGCCCCAGGGACGAAAATGCTCGTAACTCACAGACCGGGCGTCCGATTGACGCGTCGTCTGTTTCGTTGAGACCCCTATGACGAGGCGGTCCATTGAGATACTACTTCATGGGACATGAGATACATGGAGTATCGACCCGTAGCTCGTGGAGCGGACCCTCCCGTAGACGAGCGTGCAGAGTACAGAGACCGTGTAGCCGACTGAGACCTGACGACTGCTTGACCGACTCGACTTGGAGTGAGTTGACTAGCCCAGTGGACGGAGCACTACTTAGTGAAGTGGAGACCCATGGTGGACGGAACACTACCTATGTGACAGTGCAGATCCGCGGTACTCGTCCGGAGAGTACCTCAGCAGGCTACTAGGGGGTGTGAACTACTGTGTTTGGGTGGCATACCCCAGCGGGAAGCACTACTGTGTTTGGGTGGATGGCCCACGGTACTCGATAGGTGGAGTACCTCAGCAGTCCTAGGTTAGTGACCAGTACCTAGGAGTCGTGACAGGACCACTATACACTCCAGAGACGGAGCTCTTCAGCAGTTACAGTTTTGATAATGAAAAATCCTGGTTTGAGCTGAGTTTATGACCTTTTTGTTTCCTAATGATTGAGATGGGTTACTTGATAACTTAGGTATATGTGTGGGTATATACCTGGGTAGTGGTTATCCGTTGATTTCACAATCCTTGTGTTTCCTCATGATTGAGATGGGTTACTTGATAACTTAGGTATATGTATGGGCATATACATAAGTAGTGTTTAACTATTGAGATTTTCTTTGTGGTTATCCTTGTTGGTTTTAATGAGACCTTGAGGGTCTCGGGGTCCCTACTGAGTATCGTTATACTCAACCCTACACGGGCTATGCCCGCTCCTTGTTGTGTTGGTTGCAGATGACGACAGTGCTGACGAAGGCCGAGTGTTCGAGGACTGGACGGTACCTGGAGGTGGACTACACAAAGAGTCAGTAACCGGAGGTGGACTTCACGGCGAGAAGACTCTTGGAGGATTTTGAAGGGAGAGAACGTTGTGGAAGCTATTTGTACATAATCTTCAGGTAGGATCCGTGGTGGACGGTCTAGAAGCTGCGCCATCTGTACCTACCCTTCAGGTAGGATCTGAGGAGGACGACCCAAGAGCTGCTTCCTTTATTCTAGCTATTTGTCTTTTTCTATTGTACTTTCGTTCAGTTGTAGCTGCACTTTCAATTGGGTTTGTATTCTGGCCCATTTACTTTTCAGCACTTTCTTTTGTACTTAGTGTTTTACTTTCTCTTGTTCTCTGTTGTGTTTTGTTTTCTTTTATAAAGGCAATGCCATCACAGTTATCAGGATTCACGCCTTTGGTGCTAGTCGCCATCCCCTGGCCTATGGAAGGCGGGCTTGGGGTAGTCACGACACGGGCCCCGAGGATGGGTCATGAAAAAACAAGGGGAAGGATATATCTTTTGAGGTAGGTGATCATGTTTTTGTCAAAGTATCACCATGGAAAAGTGATATGCGATTTGGTAAGAAAGGAAAGCTGAGTCCAAGGTTCATTGGACCATATGAAATTCTGGAGAGAGTTGGATCAGTTGCTTACCAAGTGGCTTTACCTCCGATTTTATCTCAGGTACACAATGTTTTTCATGTTTCGATGTTGAGAAAGTATATGCCAGATCCATCTCATGTTTTGAGTCCAGAAGTAGTTCAGCTGGAAGAGAACCTATCTTATGAGGAACAACCGTTCTAGATTCTTGACTAGAGGGAGAAAGTGTTACGGAATAAGGTGATTCATCATGTAAAGGTTTTGTGGAAAAACCACATGATTGAATAGGCAACAGGGGAATCTAAAAATTCAATGAGGGCTAAATACCCCCACTTATTCGATAAGTAAATAAATTGCGGGGACGCAATTTTCTAAAGGGGGGAAGGATGTAACATCCCAAGTAAGTAATTAATAATAGATAATTGTTTTATCTATGAATATTAATGAATTAGATAGTGTTTAGTGGCATAAAATGAGAATAAATCTAATCTTAAGCATGGAATACACTAATATTTTTAAAAGATTGTTTTACTGCCTTTTGATGGAAAACCATTTTTAAATCAAACTATTGACATTTTTATAAGCTCTATTTGTCGAAATAAACTTATTCTTTATGATTGGGACATTGAAATTCACTTTGAAATTGGACTTAAACTAGTGTCAATCTTTTGATACTTATTGTTTCATAAAAACACGCTATTTGCTCTGACAGCGGGAATTAATTATTAAATTAATTAATTTAACTTATATGTTTTGAATTTTGTAAAATAGTCTTCATTTTTGAATTTGGAATATCAAATATAGCTTAGGGTGAAGTTTTGGTATTTTTCTGAAAAACTTCAATTTTTGATGAATAGTGAAACCACTAAGTGGTACTTCAAAAACTGATTTTTCGTTTAAATGAAATTTTACCACCTCTGTGTTTTGAATTTCAAAAATCCTACATACATGGTTGTCGTTAAGAAGTATAATGTGGTTCAATGGGATTAAAATAATTTTTTGGTGAATAGTAACTTTTATGTTTTTAATCGCGATTAGAGGTAATTAGTGTGATTTAAGGAAAGAATAATGTTTTAATAATATGAAATGAACTTGACACATGTCCTACCCTTATTGTATGTGTCATGGATGACCATGAAAACCCATGTGTCGATTTTTGGGACCACATGGAGCCACTTGGGTAAGATAATGACATTACTGCCTTTTATTTAAAGTAAAAGTAAAAATGACACAAACATGAGTTATTTTACTAAAATGATTTGTAAATGGAGTTATAATAGTTAGATATTTGACTATAAATATTCATTGGAAATATAAAAAGATTTCTTACATCATAGTATTTTTTTCATAATTTTTAGACATTAAATAAATTAAATTATTTATGACATCATGATGATGCTGTGATTACCTCATTATTTAACGATTTAAATAAAATGAAAATATAATGTAAAATCTAAAGCCTACACTTGTCAAAAATCTATTGTATGGGTGTATTTCGAACCCTTATCACCTTATCCTATAAATATATAATTTTGGGACCTTTTTTATCCGAAATTCATTTTATAGCAATGTATCTTTTGTTAAATTTCCAAGAGTTCCCTCCTCTCCTCTTATAAAAGGCCCCCACCTCTACCACCTTACCCACACATGCAACGCCTTTGGCTCAGCCAACCCCTGCCCATTTTGTCTCTAAAAATTCCTGTCTTACTTCTTGAAGCCTCAATTTGGGCAGAAGTCTTCCCAAAGAATCCTTTGAGCTCAAATCAAAAAGAGTAACCTGTTTTAAAGGTAGTGTTTTCTCTTGTGTTCTTATGTTTTATTTTTCTTCTCCAACCCTATAAACTCTTTTTATTACTTTATTTTGTAACAAAACCAGTATCTTAAATATAATAGGATGTTTTCATAAGAAGGATTAGAGATACAACTACACACACCTCCTTCTAAGGGTTAAAGAACATATTGTTTCTGTGTTTGGCGAATTTCTGCCTCACGAAACGATGATTGTTCAATCTTATTTTAACACCTTTAATGGTGGCCATTAAGATGTCACTATATTTATATATGATATATAATATGTTTATGTTCTCCTTAAGCTTCTGTATTTTTCATTTATGGCATAACTTTATGGCTTCCATTATGGGTATGCGCGATATCTTCTTTTTAGGAAGTGCGGACTACCACCCCCTCAAAGTGATTTGATTCGTTAATGCCATATGTGGGACGTATAAAGGATGGATTTAAAGTTATTATATATGATTTTATACTGCAATTATAATATACCTTTATATAATTATTATTTCTTTCTATTAAAGTATGAGATATAAATGAAAGTAGCGTTCATGCGTACGTACGGCTTACCATCTCCATGAATGGTGCATTTCATTTCTTACCTCTAAACATTATGTAATATTATAAATGCATGTATATACTGGATATATATGATATATATGATATCTACATCATGGGTTTAACTCTGGATATAATGTATACATGAACAACTTGTAATTATAAAGAGTTTATTTTTGATTCAAGTACCAATGATCGATAAAATGACCGTCATTAACTTAAAAAAATTACATAGTGTTCATGACATGGTAATAAGTGATATAAAAGGAATAATGAACTTGAAAAAGGGTTTTGAGCAAGTAGAAATTAACTCACGTTTATTATTCAGGAGGTTAAATAATGATCAAGTCAAGTCGGACCCGAGGTATGGGACTTCGTCTCAATCTCCTTTCATTGAGGCATATCTTGTTTTATACACAACCTTCTTTTATATGGTGTATAAACCCCTTTGACTTTTAAGTTTATCGAAAAGGAATCTTTTTTATACGAATCATTTTACTAAATGACAAAACAGAATGTTTTTTTCGTACGTATGCGGCGACAACGACTTCTCCGCCGCCGTGACCATTATTAGTGTTTCGGCTTCCTCTACAAGCCATACATTTTTTTAAAGAAAAAAATACCCTGTATTACTTTTCTTTTATTTTGGTATTTAAAATGGTTTTCATAAGGTTTTTATTATATCAATGTGTTGTATTGATATCTTGTTATTTAAATGTGGAAATTTTATGTTTCCTTTATGGATGTTTTATGTGATACGATTATGTTATGTTTCTTGGGCATTATTATAAAGACGGGTGGATCCGTGATAAACTAAGGGTGGGTGAGCCCGATTTAGCTCTCCAATGCATTGGGTAATGCGAAGGAGTTAAACGTTAAGGTTTATCCAAAGAGATTTAGGGAATATACTGTGATGGATATTCCAAACGTAACCAAGAGTGTACCTCCCTACCTAAGAATGTTAGGAATGCCTCAAGTTACCTTTATATCTAATGATTTATATGATTTATTCATGATTTGTTGAGGTATGTTAAAGTGATTATGTTTTATGAGTAAAGTAGGATTTCATTGATTCTTATGTATACATGTACTCATGTTTTCTTTCCATATTTTCATATCCCTTACTGAGATTTTTATGCTCATCCCAAGTTTTTGAAATGATTTTCACAAGTCAAGGGAAAGGTACATGATGTGATGATAGTGTCAAGGAAGTGTAAAAAAGAATCCATGTTTTATATTAAATATGTTTCCATTGATGGAAAAAATGAATAATATCTTTTTTGTAACCACTTTGTTTAAATGTAGAATGTAATGCAAGTTTTATGATCTAATTCTCTAAAACTCTAAACCTGAAAAGATTCTCAATGTGTAATCTTGTAATAACTCAAGATTAAGTAAGGTTTAAGGCTGGGGCCTTATATTATGTAACATATTTATATATTTTTTCAACAAGTATATTTGAATCTCTTTCCCTATTTAGTAGTAACTATGTGTTTTAATTTTTTTTAACATTGTATTGGCACATTGTGATACACATGGATAAAAGCTAGATCACATTACCGAAGAACACACATCGGTATGTTAAGGGTTTGAAGGAGTTTTTATATTTTGAAATTTACAATCGATCCGTTGAAGGGAGAATAATATGTCAATGTCCATAATATAAATTTCGAAGATGGTTAAAGAGAGATGAAGTTTATGAACATTTAATACAGTGGAAATTCCCTGTTCAATATTTGTGTTTAATTTTGAATGGTGAATCAAACGTTACAGAATGGTTGAGAACAGTTGTTAATCCATAGAATGAGTTCCCACATTCATCGACAATGGAAAATGAAATGCAAAACCTCATAAATGATGCATTCGTTACTACAAGACACCTCTATCAACATCAAAACATAATAGAACAACCAGATGAGGATGCTTCAAATTGTAACATGACAAGTGTTGTTTTTTAGACTATAACAAAACTAGATAAAGATAGTACATTATCGTTGGAAACTATTCCTAATTATGTAGAGAAAAATGTAAGAGAAAAAATCACTGAGGGAAGTATGTTTCATGATTTAGTTGACGATGGAAATCAAGAGTTGTATAGTGGATGTTTGAAATATTCAATGCTTTATTTTCTGCACAATTTATACCATATCCAATGTCTATATGTAATTACAAATAAAGAAATGTCCATGATATTAGAATTGTTGCGTGATGTAGTTCCTGAAGCAAAAAACCCTGAGTATTTTTATGATATGAAAAAAGTTATTTACATTATTGGTCCCAATTATACAGAAATACATGCATGTCCCAATGGTTGTATAATTTATTAGCGAGAGGATTCGAGTTGACAGAATTGAAGAAAATGTTCTTCTTTAAGATGATAGTCAATGGGTGATGTTGGAAGTCTGAATAAAATTAATTTCATGAAGAAGAAGAAAGGGAACACACCTGCAAAGGTTTTGCGTTACATTCCGTTAAATCCTCGATTGTAATGATTATTCCTGTCATCGAAAACCACCGAACACATGAAGTTGCATTCTATAGATAATAACATTGACAGGTTAATGAGACATCGCTGAGATTCAAAATCGTGGATGAAATTTTATTAATCGCATCCATATTTCTCAAATGATCCTTGGAAGTCTCTATTGGGATTGGTTTCCAATGGACTCAACCCATTTGGGACTTGGAGTACCAGTTATGTCCTTCAACCAGTTGTTTTGATCCCTTATAATCTGCCTCCATTGATGTGTATGAAACAAACTTCTCTTATCATTTCGATCACTATTATTTGAAAAAAATTCCTAGAAATGATATTGATGTATACTTGCAGCATTTGATTGATAAATTGCAGGGGTTATGGAGGAACAATGTTGATACATTTGATTGTTCTTCTAAAAAAATGTTCAAAATGCAAGATGCTTTAAAGAGGTCCATTAGTGACATCCCTTGACCTAGGAATTTATGCGGTTCAAACATTTACAAGGGTTTGGATTGTCTTATTTCTAACTTTTATTTTGAGCCCAAACGACTACCTCACATTAGAAAATGGTGCTTCTTGCGCCATTAATTATTTCTCGATGCATCACATAGATTTCAGCTGAACAGATCAAAATTTCATAGTTTCATTGATTGTAGACCACCCCCAAAGTTGTTTATTGGTTCGGAAATATTGACACAACTTGAAAATGATGATACAAAATTTGGGAAGGTTCACCATTTGAATGATAGTTGGAAATGGGTTCGAAGTGCATCGTCATGTGAAATCAAAACGCAACAATGGAATAAAAAAAGTATATTCTTCAAACTTCTGTATTGAGAATTTAATTTATTACGACATAATCCAGATGGATGCATATAGAGAAAAATGTCTGTCAGAATTTTATTTTCCCATTTCTTAATGAGCATGGAAAGTTGAAGGATCATCTCAATGGTCACAAAGACTTAAAAGTAATGAACATAAAATGTTATCTATGGCTAGATGAGAATGAAAAGTATGATCTAACAATTTTTTCAATGAAAAGTACAGATAAATATACATTAATTTGATTTTTAATAAATGTGAAGGTATCTAATGGGTATTCTGGTATCATCTCAAGGTGTGTTGAATTGATGGATTGTAAGTTACATTGATTGAAAGGTCACGATTCACATATTTTCTTACAACATTTACATCCATTTTCATTGCCTAAATTATTACCAGAAAATGTAGCTGATATTTTACTCCAATTCTGCACATTTTCCAGACAACTATGTGAGAAATCTCAACATCTATTTCAGCTTGAAAACCACTAGGAGAGGCTTGTATTTAACCTTTGTGCAATGAATATGATCATTCCTCCGTCATTTTTTACTATCACGATGCATTTAATTGTGTATTAGGTCGAGGAAGCTAAATTTGGAGGCCTCGTTCAATATCAATGGATGTATCCAATTGAGAGTTACATTATATATATGTTTTTAGTTAAGTAAAAAAATACTTGGAAATTAATTAAATGAATAATTTTGTTTATTTTATTTCACAAATATCTTGGGCATCTGAAATGATTGGTGAGAAATAAAGCTCAACCGGAAGGCTCTATTGCTAAAGGCTATTTGGCTGATGAGTGTCTTACCTTTTTTTCTAGATACTTATATGATATTGAGACAAGATATAATCGAGTTGGACATGTTGAAAACACATCGAATCAATCTCAAATACATCATAAATAAATAATATTATCTACTATTGGCCAATCATTTGGGAGGACCTCAAATGTGACACTGATAAAATTGGAATTATTACAGGCACATAGATATGTGCTGATGAATAGTGAAATTGCACATCCATTTGTTGAAGAGTTGAGGATACAAATAATGAGATGAATGAGGGCCCAAATTTGAAATGAGAAATATATAACGAAATCTATTAATAAAGAGCTTATATAATGGTTTTCATGATGTGTATGTTCATAAACATTGCAATAAATATGAATATTAGTTTGACACATATATTTATTAAATCTAATAAAGAATATTTCTTTTTTTAGATCATGAAAACTGATACTCGAGCAGTGTTCTTAGAGGATTTGAACTTTCTTGCTCGAGGTCTTCTAAAACATGTTAGAATGTTTGATGCTTACAATGTGAATGGAATTCTATTTCGTACAATCGATCAAGAAAGGGGTTTGAAAACCCATAATAGTGGTATATTTAAATTTTCTAATGTGGGATACTACGGAAAGTTGACTGGAATTATTGAATTAAACTACCGTAGGCATTTTTCGGTTTTTTTATTTAAATGCAATTGAGTCGATATTATCAGAGGTGTTAAAAGAGATTCCATGAAATTTACTTCTCTGAACTTCTCTCACTTGATGGATGTTGGTGATCATGAACTGAATGATCCCTATATCTTATCATCACAAGAAAAAATGGTATATTATGTGAATGATGTCATGGATGAAGTGTAGAGTGTATTAGCTCAAGTAAAACAAAGAGATTTGTATGATATGGGTGATGAAGTGGAAGATTTGACCTCTGAAATTGAATCTCATCAACAACAAGAAGCAGAATTATTTTTCCATCATGATATTGAAAATATTAGTCTAGCAAGGATGAATGATGTTGACGAAGTAATGGAGCATGAAACCAACTTGATTGAAGGGGAAACTGATTGTATGTAAAATTATTTATTGATTCAGCAGCCACTTCTTTCATTCGTACATTCATTCATTATCATTATTATTTATATTTTGTTTTTTATTACTGGCCATCTATTATCATTTTTAATTTTTTCCGTGCAATTTTTTTTGAAATATATGTTCTAAACATAAATTTATTAGATTAAATTTCTGGAATGCCAAGGAGGAAGCGATACACTATTTCATCCACTACTGCGACATATGATGATCCATCTGTCTCCCTCCCTATGGCATCTAAGCCACCAGCTGCCTACTGCCCTGCATCATCTCACCCTGAACCATCTCTCACACCCTCTATGAGTGTCCATTTAGAATCCAAGTCGTCGACACACCTTAAGCAGCCTCAGTACCAGGGCGGCGGCATGCCACTTCTAGTTCATCACATGCATATTGGATGGTCACTATTATAGGTAAAAATTTTAATATAAATAAATTTATTGAACATTTTTTATACTAATTGTGTTTTATAAAAGATGAAAAAATGAAACTATGGAGAAAAATATAAAAAATTAAGATGTCTGGAATATGAATGGAGATAAGATAGTTGTACCATTAGATTCATATGGGGTCCCTACGAATGAAGTCGTGGGATTAGTTGGCCAAATTCTAGGCCAGCTGGTAGCATAGCCCATTTCCCATCCTATTATTTATGATGATTGGAGAAATATTCCTCCAAGTTATAAAAATTATGTTTTTGATTCCCATGTAAAGGTAATTTTACTACATTATGGTGTAATTGAATGTCATGTTATTAATATGCTCAAAATTAATTTCGCTATACAGATGTTTTTCTACTATACAGTTGCTGATTTGATGGAATGAATGTTGATGTTGACAAATTGTGGTTCAAAATGGGAGGACATAAAATGGAGGTTGTGGAGTGATGTCAATGATACTTCATTGACCGTCCAACAAATGTATGAGAAGCTACCCAATGGGGTACCTAGAGAATAGTGGAATGTTTTGTTGAAAGACATCTTGATGAGAAGCAGAAGGTATTTAAATATATATAATTATATTAACCTCATTTTACATTTATACATGTATATGATAATGAGATGTCATTGAATACATTACAATTAAATTGGATTTTATTTATTTCAGGATCTCTCAAGAAAAAGTGAATCAAGCCAGGCTAACAAGTCACCCATCACACTACGGGTTCAAAAATATTATCTACAAGCGGATTGACTCGGGTAATATTTTCATTAGTTTAAATATTTATAAGACAATATTATCTATTTAATATGTTAAATTTTTTATTTGTCTTTTTTTAATGAAGTCATAGAGTTGAGGGCATGAAGCATCCCAAACAGAAGTGTGGCTGGATGTTCAAAAAAATATGATGGAAGTTTTGTTAATGAGTCTACCAAATAAGTTAGGGTATGAACTCATTTTTTTATTCTAATAACTTATTATTAGTTTTTATTATGTTAATATATATTTTTATTTGATTTATAGGTAAAAATTGAAGAACTATGGGATGATAATTGTGGGAAGTCCTACTTAGTCTCCCAGGATAACCAGGTTGCTGAATTCCTTGGGAAGGAGCATCCCAATAGAGTGCACAAGATGGGTTTCGGACCCGTACCATATGAGGTCATTGGTAGGTCATCGAAGATTGCAGCTATATCTACTCCTATTTGTAGCCAGTCAACACCTAGAGATGCTCAGGGATAGACGGTTTCTCTATAAAACACAGCTCAAGACTAGTTGGATCTGATATTCTCTTAATAGAAAGCGTTGATTGATATACGTTAGCAGCTTAGAAGATATCCCCCCTGTGTTATTGTATCTAATGGTGGTGAGTAGGTAAATTACCAAAATTAAAAATCATTTATTTTTCAAACTTTTATTGGTTTTTGATTAAATATAAATATTTAACACTATTTAATTTTCAATATAATGTTCTCACAGGTGGTAGCAGGAAATGGAGATAGAGGTGTAGAGGGTGACGATATGTGTTCATCCTTGTACTATGATTAGTAGTATTGTTGATATGTTGGAAAAATATTGTAACAATCGGTTTGTATATGTATCATCTTTGGCACATAGTTTCCGCCAAATATTTTCATAACCTAATATTTTCTTGATTTCTAATGTTTCCTTTTATGTATGTTATTGATTTCTAATGATTCCATTTATGTCTTGATTTCTCAAGTATAGTATGCACCATATATGTTGAATCTTTATTGTGATGATTCATTTTTATGATTCATTTTTCCTAAATCCATTTTTTTCATTATAATAAATTATCCTACATTTTCTAGCCCATTGAATTTACCACTACATTTTTATTTCTAACATTTAAAATTATTGATCACAATAATTTTCAACTTTTCCTTGTATTCATGATACTCTTGGTCTTTTCTACTTTTCCCTGAGACTCATTTCTCCTCATTCTTCTTTATTTTAATATGAGATTCTAGCACATCTTCAATGAATGAATATTTTTATTTGGTAATTTGTGTGCTAAAAATTATTTTTTCCTCTATTTAGAGGCACATATATTTCATGGTAAATGATTCATGATCATCTCTAACTATGTTCTATTCCTTCCACACCTAGTATCCTTCTTCAACCAATCCACATGGTTTTCTAGGGAGAACCACATGGGTTCCCATGACCATGATCCTATCATGAAACCATTTTGAGGCCTCTATAAACCTTAAACCCCAAAAAAAACTTAGGAATTCACTCAAAAAATAATATCTCAGAAATAATTGAAGAAGGGTTAAATGTAAGTCTTAAGGCCCCTGGAAAAAATTAAGTCATTATAATCTCCTCCCTTAAGGATTTATCATCATTGAGTAGTGCCTTTATATTTCACACCCAAAAAACTAGGGCTATTGACCTCGCACATCATATTATCACTTGTAAGGCTATTCATGAATACGTTCATGCTCCCATATGAATTTAACATGTGACATCAACTTTCTTCAAAAAATATCTCACTAAATTCCATGATTCGCACCGAACGCTCCACAAATGTTGGGTAAGGCTCCAACTGAAATTCGTCATAGCTGATCACATTATTTTGATCAAGAATGTACAACTGAATATAAAAAAAATGTAAAATATCACGCATTCAATGATACTGTGGAATAAATTACAAATAGAATTGCACTATCATAACACTAATGATAACCGCGAACATACCCATAAACTTCGGTGTCAACATCCTTTTCTTTTACAATCATTGATTCCCGAATGGAGGAGTCTCCCATAATAAAAATAAATCATCCACAATAAATTCCATGTGTTGCATCCTACCATTTACATAGGATCACTATTTTAAATGAGAAGTGATTAAATGCTTCTTGATCTAGTACAATCTCACAAAGGCCTCTAAAATCACCAAAGACCCAAAATGACTACCTCCCATCCAAATGCTAACATATTAGTGAATGAAACATCCAACAATAAAGATCATCAAAATGTGTCATTTGAATTGAATTCTGGTTTTATTTTTATGTGAAATCATCCAAGGATTGGATATCAACCCAAGATCCCCTAAATTATAATATGATGACAATGTATGTTCATATCGACTATAGTATGTATTCATTAGGTCTTTTTCTAATAATGGAATGGCTTTTTAGGGAACTGGTATAGGGGCTCTAGAAACTAGATCTTGTTTTTTGTGTAAATATACATTTTAGATGTGGTTTTAAACACCGCTAAATGTTGCTATTTTTCAATTAGGGGCGGTTTTATCCACCACTATAGTCTCAAATTTATCAAATGCAATAACCTCTACTACAGTGTCCTATATTTCGTTATTTTTTTAAAGAGGTTATGATGTTTTTTGCGGCGGTTTTTCCGGGCATGCCATTACTTGTTTTTTTAGCGGTTTTAACTGCCGCCAAAAAAAGTAATCCCCTACGCAGAAAAACCACCGTGAAAAACATCAAAACTGCTGCAAAAATGCCCCAACTATAATGGTTCCCCAAACCACCGTTAAAATTCTTTAACTGCCACCAATAGTTTCTTGAAAAGAAATTTAGCAGCGGTTTTCGGAAACCTCCGTAGAAGCATATAGCGGCGGTTTAAACCGCTTCCATATCCAAAAAAACCGCCCAAAAATTGCAATTTTTATGCAGTGATTATAGAACTCACTACTCATAATAACTGATAATGATCAATACTATTCTATTAAAACATGTATTTATTTTCCTAAACCAATATTGTAGGTCACACAATTGAAAATATAACAATCACATACTCCAATTTCCATATGATTGAACTGTTTAATATTTTAGTGAGATAAAATCCACGATTATAATCTACTTTAAATATTTTCTTATAGAATATGTATAAAATTTATCCATTTTTCAATTATATTAGATTGCCCAAAAATTCTTATAGATAAATAATTCTATTCAATCATGAATTAATATATAATTTACCTCACAATTTTGGTTAAAATTTTCTCGATTAGGATCATAAAATTCACTCAAAATAGAAATCCATATTTTAGTAAACATTATACAATTTTAGTTTCAAAAAATCTATAAAAGATAAAAAAAAATTAATGTTAAAAATTATACTTCATTTAACCCTATTTTGGCATAACCATTATTATTACTACATAATACCTTCCTTCACTTGAAACTCAAAAATTGATATTCTGGAAAATAGGGATTCATCACAATTTAATGATATTCATTAAATAATAAATTCCTTCTTTTCTTAAAATAATATCTTGAATACTCACAATAATGGAATAGTGGAATAACAATAAAAAATTATTGAACAACTATACATAAGAAAAGACAAATATTACAATGAAATTTTTTACTTAGAGTAGAACACCAGAAATTCAGGGATTTCACTTAAAGGTGCTCAATAATCCATTATATTTTAATATTTATAGCTATAGAATGAACTAATTATTCCTCAATTTTAAGACTCTATTTATTGCTTTTTTCCCTACCTATTGTGACTTTATTTCTTTATCCTCATGCTGAAGATTCCATGACCACCAATTCATGGAAAAAACCATTTTACTACATTATGATTTTATTTAATTAAATATTGTAAAAACTTTAATTACTGTTATGTAGAACTATTATATTCCTATATAATTCTATTGTGATATAGATTTGTCCTTCATAAAATAAAAATTCTTCCACACACAATACATAACTCTTATGTTGGTATAACCATTCATCCATCCAAAAAATTAATTGTATAATAAATAAGGTAAAATGTGACTCAATGTATTTTAGTTTGATCTATTCCCTATAGTTATAAAATTATCATATTCTTAGAATACCGTTTATTCTATATATTATCAATTATTCACAAGCCATTTAAATTTTATTGAAGACCCTCTCTCAAATTACCTAATAAAGAATAAAATCATCAAGGGTATTTTGATAACTATATCCCCATTTGGGTTTATTAATAATCATTCAATATATATTCATATCATTATTTCGTCACCGAAAACAAACATATTCAAAATACACATAATATTATATAGTGTATTATAATGACTAAAAAATCAAATATTCTATTTTCACGTGATTCATTATTGGTGTGTGAAAAATAGTTAAAATAAATTTTCATCCAGAAAACACCTATTTATTTATCTTTATATTTTACACACATTAGTTAAAAAATTCATGATTACACTCCCTATGAATATGAATTCAAATTATATACTTAAAGGTCCATTTGTACACAACTATGTATGAATGGAATAAATCCAACTTTAATATCAAGTTAAAAAAATTAAATTCATCTAGAAATAAAAGAACATTTCTCCTCATCTTTCATCAAACATCATGAAAACATACAAAAATGTTGATAAAAGGGGACTAAAAACCGAAACAATAAATACATGGGGACTATCATTACTTTCCAAGAATATCAAACTCCTTAGGGGAGTGGGGTTCTGTTCATTAAAATATTTAGTTTGATAGTGATGGTTGGTATACCAGATCTAACCAATGATTTTCCAATCCGTCATTAGGTAGTGGAATTTTCATAATACTTACCACTTGATTTTTTATAGACATGTACTCTATAGTTACTAGTTACTTTCAACCTTCTCTATGATAATGTGATATTTTATCTCGATGTAATTTCTCCTTGAGTGATGGAAAATATTTCTTCTAAAATTTATAGCGCTTGAGTTATCAAACTTGATTGAAATCAAATATTTTACATCAACATTAACTTATTAAATATTTTGTTCTATCATTCATAATTGATTATATTGTATAGTTTCCATAAAATACTTATTTTCTATAATGTTGTGTGAAATATATATTCATACATGTTTTGAAAATAAAAAATCGTCCTCAATGATAGAATGCTTCCCCTTATTTAAAATTGTTATAATCTATAGAGGTGGACCACTCAATATTCATCAATCCCAATAGATCATAATTTGAACATGATTTGAAAAATTGACCACAATAACAAATGCCTTAGATATTACATTTATTTATTTTCACTTCATGTAATTGTAATTCTTTATTATTGATTTAGTACCATTGCCATCGATAATAGGAAAACACAATGTTGGGTTGTGTGGTTGTTATGTATAATAGTCTTTAAATAATTTACCAATATTCCATCACATTGATCTATTTTTCACAATCATCCCTTTAACAGATCATATAGATTGATATTGGTGTCGTAATTTCTTTTTTATCCTCCAATAAAAATATTTTAATTACAACTTTCAAATATTTAGATTTGCAAAATAATGGTTCTAGGATTTACTTACGTCACCTATAAAAAATGAGAATATGATATCTTACAAAATATTTATGTATTAATCACACACCTCAAAATAAAAGAAAATTAATGCATTAGGACTCATTTTATCTTTATAATATTTTATATTCTGTAACATCCTATGCTTTGTAGTCCTTCAAATTAATATTATCTTTAATATCTTCTATTATATGATACATCAAACTGAAATGAAACCTTGATATATTTTAATGATAATTAATATATTTGGTATAATTATTAAAACATATAAATTTAATTAATAAGAATAAATATGTGTAACCACATTATAAAATATTTATAGATTGAAAATAATGGCTACATTCAATCTAAACGAAATTCTATTTGTATAGATAAAAATGAAATAAAAAAATGTTATGATTAAAAATATATTTTTCTAAATATTGTTATTTAATTCAAGAAACTAAGTATTTTTTTGAAAGATAACAATAAAATAGATTCAAAATATTTATAATATATTACAAATTAATTAACTAATAATTAAAAAAACAATTTACAATTTTTTGAAAACAATTTCCCAAAATGATGAGTTTTCAACTATATTTTTACGATGTATTTAAATATTTAATATGAAACGTTTAGTATTTAATTTAAAAAATTATATAATATTTTTTAGAACATTATAAAATAATCTTATGAGGAATTTTTTTTGATTGTTTTAAAAATATTGGTTTTTAGGTGAACAATGTGAAGTATCGTTTTTAAAAATTAGTTACATGTTAAGACACTATTTATATTTTTTATGATAATTAAAAATAAAAAAACCGTTTTTATATTATTTAATATTTATTTTAAACATTAGTTTATATTATTAATAGTGTCTTTTTAAGTCATAAATCGATATTTTATATTTTAGAACAATAGTAATATTTTTAAAAATATTGTTTTTAATAAATTATAGTTTTTTATTTTTAAAAATAAATTTTTTATATCTTTTACTAATTTCAAAAATTAAATGGATTTAAAATTTTCAATAAATGGTTATAAACAATCCAATTATTATCATTTTATTTTTTCCATACTGGATGAGTTACCCTTGGTAAAAACAAGTTTCCATTGTAAACATGCCTAAACCCTATTTGGGAATTTTAGGTTTATTTTATTATTGACTTCAATACATATAAACTCCATTATTTTTCAATTTTTGAGTTACATAAATTGAGAGTGACTTCCCACTATTGAACTTGTTTGGGTATTTTCTAAGATTCCATCCCCTTTCACTTGTTTTGGGGCTCTCCTCTCTTCATATTCCCTCACTAAGAAACCCTATTACCTTATCCCAATATCTACCCAATACTATCCTACATACTATAAGACAACTAAATGTTGTTCTGGTGTTCTAAAAAGATGACCCCTCAATGGCTTAATCCATTATAAAATTATATAATCCAAGAAATGTTGTATAAGTTCCAAACCTCCTTTTATTTTTTCTATTTCTTTATGTGACATTATTCTTGAAAATAATTTTTTAACCCTTCTATAATTTATTGATTAGTCCCATTTTTAACATAATAAATTATTATATTAATGGTAATTTAATTTACCACCTACCATCTTCCATTAATAATAATAGAAACATGATTCCTATTTTGTGCAGATTAACCCCTCAAGGATGATACATGTTTCATTTTTCTTCACTGTCTTATTAGGTACATAATTGTTAAAAAGTTAATATATATTAATAATATTTATGAAATATTTTATATTATCAAATTATAAACCATATTACTCATTTTTTCCTTGTATGGAAAATTAAAACAACATCCATGTGTTTGTGTCGAATACGACTTCAATAGAATAATGAATTGTTTTTTTACATTTCATAAACCTCTTAAAAGGATTGTAATGATAATTTTATTAAAAGGATGAAAATTATATTAATGATAAGAATATGGTTCTGGTAATATGAATTGAATAATCTTATTAATTATATTAATGGTTACCAATCATTATAAAATTAACTATCCCAAACATGAAAACTAAACAAAAATTAATTTTTTCATACTAGGGAAATATTTTTTATTCTTGATATAGTCCCCTATATTCATAGAACTATGATATATAAAACTAATAAAAAGTAAATGATATCTTAATTCTAATGTTACAATGACATTGAAACATAATTACATCGTAATCATCCATTAATGTTGGTATGTTCATGTTTGGGTTGGTCTGAAAACCTACTTGATAAATTCTATTAAACTACATCATTATTGATTTTATTTAAATATATTTGATAAGACACCCTTAGTAGAAAAAAAATGATATAAAATTTATATTCTTCGATTTCATCTACTAATATAAAGCCTAAATTTATAAAGAATGGAAATATTAAAATAATAAACAATTATAAATCATCTATTATTGTGAAAATAATCATTTTCAAATAATTATATTTGTAAGAAGAATTAATACCAACATTTATCTTATAAAGCTAGTACAAAATGACAATGTTTACCCACACTCGACATCAAAAATAGGGTACTACCATCTAATATAAATCACAGAATAATAAAAAATGAATTTTAAAAATGGTTATGTATTTAATTTTTTTATGATACATATTTTCTATTATGAACTTAATTTATTTTAAGAGGTGAATATAATTCCTAATTAAGATATTGTATCCAGAAATAAACTATATTCTGGATAATTTATGTCCAATCCTATGATCTCTTTTCAATTATGTTTTTTTAATGTCACTCAAGCTTCTAAGTTTTTATTTTGAACCTATTTTAAAATAGGTTCCTATAAAATTTGAAAACATATAAGGTGAATTTGTATTTAATTTAATTATAAGATAATAATAAATTTATTCTCTCATGGTTAACCGTGGTATAATTCCATTCTTTTCAAAAGATAAATAATGTAGAAATACTTATTGTTTTTTGCAATGGTTTTTCTGACCAAAAAATCTCTTTAGATCATTTCATATGAATAAATATTTCAACTTCCATTTTTTTGTATTTTATTAAACATCTTATGTAGGTATTCATGATTTCTAAAAGAAAATATTTTCTTCCAATATTTATAAAATATTTGTTTTAAAATAATTTCGAAATATCCAGTGTATTTATCATTTACAAGGGGGTTTATTTCTAAAACATATATATATATTCATCTATGCCTACATCAATTGATATATGTGTTGCTTGTTTGAGGATATTTATCAAATGATAAAATTCACTTTATTTATTTTTATAGATTATTTATTAATATCCTCAATCGAGGGAAAGATCTATCACTTCCACTATATTTCCTAATAAGTTTTTTTGAATAATCATAATTATTTATCCAATGCCTTTCCTTTTTGATACCCTATTCATGATTCAATTGACTGTATCGAATTACCTTATATTCTCTATATAGATTTATTTGAGATATTAATTATCTTAACCATTTAATATATATATATATATATATGGTGTAAATACTATATTGATTATTATCTTGATGGAATGGTATTTACATAGAATGTTACAAGATATGTTGAATGAAACCCATTATTTTTCTATGGATTACATATGACATAATCAAAGATTTTATAATTATGGAATACATATTTATATATAAGTGATAAGTGGTTTTTTTATAAACCCTGTATAGTTGGTTTCATTATAAACATGAGATTGGTGATTCTGTTAAAACCGTTCAATGGACTAGTTAAAAGTTTATATTTTAGGAGATAATTTATTAATGACTATGTTTTTGAAACACATATGAGTTGGTAATTAGGGTGCATCATATAATGTTTGTAATCCATATACTAATGTATATCCCATATTTGAATGAATCTTTGCAATTTTTTATCATTTTCATGAAAACGCGATTCAAACATGGGTTATATTTATTGTCTCACACTTTGGATTCATTTTTTATGTTATGATTTATGATATAATTTATGAAGTACAATTTATCATGTGGGAATTTCATATGTTTATTAATTATACCCTTATTTACATATTATTATCACAATATATCTCCGATTTTAATAACTTATTTTTACCCTCATTGAGAATATGATCTCACCCTTTTCTTATGTTTTCATTTAACTTAGTTATGAATGAATTTAAAATGTAATATGTTTATATAAGGGTATTTTATTGAATTAATTTTTATAATATGTTTATGAATTATCATGGATTAAGAGTTTTCTCTCATTGTGTAAAGGAAAAAATGGGTTTTAGTTGAAAAATTGATGCGTTTTGTTATTTTTTTAAAACATTCACTAAAAATGTAAACCTAAAAGTCAATGAGAATGGGGTTTTAGGAAATATTTGTATTATACCATTTAATTATTCGAACATAGGCTTGATTCATCATATAATTAATATAAATGAGAACCATCACTATTTGATTATTCTTTATATTTATGTAGTGATTTGGAAAACTACTCCTCATTGGAAACCAATATTTTAAAATTTTCAATAAAAAATATAATACACATCTCATGGTACTTATTTCAGCCAATACATATCATTATATAAATAAAAAACAATATTTTTTATTTATGAATAAAAAATATAGATGCTTGTTTTATGTATTCCTTAAATCCATTTTTTACATTCGATGGACAATAAAAGTTGAATTATCCAAATCAATGACAAAAAATAAATAAAATCATGTACAATAACCCCTCTAATTTTGGAATACCCCTATATAATGGTCATTCCTTGATTTAAACTACATTTACACCTTGTTTGAAGTTTTTATGAAAAAACCACTTGATTTTGATATTATTTTATATCCTTCAAATAATTTCACACTATATATTGTTTTCAATTTCAATCAACCACTTCACATGTCAACTTGATCCAGTTTTTCTAAAGGTATTGTAAAAAATATTTGTTTCTACTTGAGATAATAATGATTTTATATATAGTTTTTATCCTTCACATTTAACCCCAATTAGTTACATTAATAATGAAATTATTTTCATCAATATCATCCACACATACTGAGTTTTTTGAAACTAATTATGTTACTTAAACGACCTCATCATTACCATAATCTTCAGAATCATCCTCAAATAATTATACTCTTATTGAGATTCTTACTTTGATAACACCATCATTAAAAATGTTCACCATGGATTCATAAATATCCTTATTTGTTAAAATTGAAATTTTCTGAGGTTTTATGATTTTACCTTCCTTTTATAGAGACACTTTAATGTTGTAATCTTAAATTAATATCCAAGAAATATTCATTTGTCTATATAAGAATAAAAACTTAAATTCTTCTCTTTATTGATAATAATTAATTTACTTATGAAAATTAAAAAGTATTTAACAATTTATTTTCCCTATTCCATATCATGTAACATTTATTCTCTTCACATAGAAAACATAAAGTCCTCTTTGTAATGTAGATTGAGTTGAAGACTTCATCCTGCAAATATTTTTCTTGTACGTCATTTTAATGGTGCGTTATCTGTGATATATTGTTAAATATAAATTAACTCCTCTAAAAAAATATTATTTAGGATACTTCATAATTGAAATTTGATACCATAACCTAGGATTACCTAAAAAATATTCCATTTGATTGTGAGTAAATTAAACACCATTTCCGGTCCATAATTTCAAAATTTTAGTGCAATAATCTAACTCACAAATCTATGATAATATAAAATTTTATTTAAAAATTTTATTTTTTATTGATCACCATTAACCAAGACATCATAATTTAATCATTGATGAATAATACATAATTTATTTTTTAGTTCATGGATTTTAGTGAAATTATTCCACACAAATCATCTTTCACTAAATCATGAAACATTTATCAAATATTTTCATTTATTCAACTCTATTTTTTTAGATTATGAAAATTCATCATGGTGGTTAATTGGGAACCCCCATAGTAATAAAAATAATATAAAACAATTGGTAAAACAACAAAGATGTAGACCACCACCAAACCATCCCGATTATGATATACAAGGGACATTTTCATAATTTATCTAATTGATACATTAAATTTATATTAAGTAATGATTAAATGTTTAACTAAATCAAGAATTTTATGAATTCCAAATCCATAATGTAATCATATATCGAGATTCTTTCATTTGTAAATTCAAACACTAAAACATATAGTTGTATGTCAAACCATTGATTTAATTCATCACTGAGACAACAAGAGTAACTCTCTCCCATGAATTTAAGATACTACACCAATAATGTATATATGATAGTTCTATATGATCTAGTATGTTATTCTACATAATCCCTAACATAATATTATATATATTTTCTCATATCTATAGAGAATCGATTAGGGAAGATAGAGTCTCCATGAGCTTTTTCTTTAATGATGCTACCCTCATTGCTATTCCGATGATTACTAATCTCACAAACTTGGAATAAAGCCTAATTTGGAATGAGGATTTCCATGTTTCCATGAAGCCCTAGTTCATTGATCTTTTTACCAGACTCTATTATTATTACATCATTAGATACTAACCTAGTCATCATTGGAATAGGAGAAATGGAGTAATCCATTCAATTTTTAACCTTATTCCCCATTGGTAATGGGAAATTATGGGATGTAATAATTGATTTTTATCCTTTACCTAATCATGATATAAATTACTTATAATATTTATTGTCCAAAAAATATCCACATGGTTCCTTGATATTGTCCTTCTCATCTATAGTTTCTTAGATACACCTTATGTGCCCTAGAGCAATGAGTTGTCTGGGACTACCTATTTCAATAGGGTCTCTAATATGAGCGTGTTTTTTTACTGTCCTTCATATAATTTTTTTCTAATAATTTATCCTTATTATAAATTATAGTTTTACAACAACCATCATAAACATCTTTTATAGGATATCTCTCATATTATAAAATTGGTTAAATAAAGTAATACCAAAGATTCTTTCAAAATGACTGTATCCCAACTCTAGCTTGGCTAACTTATTCATTGATCGAGATTCAACAACCTCCATGATCTATATATCACCTCTTATTGTTGGTGATTTCACATATGTTGTGGTCTTCTTATCTGGGAAGATATTAATTTTAGAAATCCTGAAACTAGTATATATTTAGAAATTTTTACCCCTTCAAGCATCACATCTACTTCCACCTCATGCCAGTATGGATTGAGCACTCACCTTGGAACTGGTATAGAAATCATCACATTAATGGTTGTGGATATAATGATAAAATTCCATATTAACTAAATCTTATAAGTATTTTGGGATTAATTGATAAAAAAATACAGGAAAAAACTAGTTCAAATATTCTTTTTTCAGATAACACAAGTAATCATATACATTAATGAGGTTGATATTCTTGATTATGATCTTCCCTTGAATCAAAACAATAGTATATATTTCTTTAAAAATTAAATTACACTTGTTGGAATTTATTGTATTAAACTATTCAAATAATAGACTTGCACTTAGAAAATTGTGACCAAATATTTTTTCAACCAAGACATCCATTAAACTCCTATATTTTATACCAATTTTGTATTTTTGAAGATAATAATATTCATAAATTAAACTTTTTAGAATAAAATGACATGCAATTTTTCATACATGATGCCCATGACACATAATATATTTCAGATCATATAGGAATCACATATATTTTAATAGATACAACATCAATAAATATCCATTTATTTCAATGAAATATAAAGGACATAATAATTTTTAACTCTTCATTTCATTATACACATCTATTTTATCACCAATTTCTATGGTGAATATTTTTATTCCTCTTTCAGATATGATGGATCCACTACATCATTCTTGATTAATAAATTGTTTTAAATTTTCATCCAAAATTATCATTATGAGAACTACTAATAATATCCAAATTGGATCTCTATTGGCACAATTATATTCATTCATCATTAGTAATTGATAAATTTTTTTCGATAACATAAAAAAACAACAACAATTAAAAATTTATGTGGTGCAATAATTCATACTCATCTATTTTTGTTTCTCTTATTACAGGAAGTGAAACATTTCTACAGAATACATGTATTGAGTTTTTTTACAACATTATATATCAATAACACCGAGGAATTGTTTTTTTACATTTTATTTACTAGTCTAATATTATCTTGGGGCTTTTGTGAGTCATGAATGTCTATATTCCTCCTAAGTGTGGGTGCATTTGGGGTTCTTACTAACCATAAACATATTTTTATTATGTTTATTCCCAAAAATATATTGGTATCTATTTTTAAACCATTATATTTTTATGAAATCCTCAATCATAATTGTTCAATCACCATGTTTCTCAATTGCTTCATTTGTAACACCCCAATCTTTTAAAATATAATTTTTTTCATTAAATTCTGTGTGTTTGTTATATTGTGAAGCCTGAAACCATCAAAATATTTGATTAATTATTATAAATTATAAAATGAATAACATTATACCATTTTCATATGAGGTATATTTTTTTATTTTTTTAATTCACTTATGAAATATTATTGATATTAAAGTGCTATTTTGAAATACTTTGTTTAAAAGAATTATTTTTGTATAATATGTTTTATTTCCAAACTTATTATTTGTACTAAATTTTTTAAAATTTTTTGTAGACATGAATAAAATTAATCCAATAGTTATCAGTATGTTAGAAATGAGAATAAAATAATGTTAAGGTAAAATAAATTTTTTTTCTGACAAAATTTTCTAATGTGCATAATATGATTTTTTTCTTCAAAAATTAAAATAATCTCTGTTGATTAATAATTTAAATTATTTGTGTATATAATATTTTAAATAATGTATTTTAATATTATCCTAATGGTTTTTTACTCTATAATTAAGATGATTAAATTTATCTTAATGCTTTACAATTTATTTATGTAAAAAATGTGTTTTATGCATTTTCTTCACATATATTAGAATTAATTTCCAAATATTCTAGGAATTCATTATTTTAAAATTTATTTCATATATTGAATCATTATAATTAATATTATCTTATTATGTCATCTTAAGTATGGCATAATAAATAGTAATGATGACAAGAGTCTTATTAAAACAGTAATGGTTAAAAGGGAAAACAAGGCGTTAAACTAAAGAGATAAATGGTAAAATGGATTAAATATGTTCTAAATTTTATTTGATTAATTTATTTAAATATTATGTAATAAAAAATATTAAATTGTTCCATTTTATATTAATTTTACGGTGATAGTTTGTTTCTTATATTTTAATATTCTTTATAATTTCAAGTGTTCCACTCCCCTAACTTATAAAAGGGTACATTATATCATGTATTATCCACATCATTTGATCCATTTATCTCAACTAAACTATAAATAATTACATTATAAAAATTCTTATAGATGAACTTTAGGGTTTGATCTTCTCAAATGACTCATCAAGGGATCTTAAGGTGGTTTTTAAGGAAGAATATTTGATGCAATTTTATATGTTATTAGCGATCCATTTTATTAATATTTTGTTTTTAATATCCAAAAAAATGTATTATAACCATATAAACATGATTCCATAAGTATATTTGTTATAATTAAATGATTTTATGTTAATGTTATAGTCATTTTATATAATACCATAGATCATCCCACAATAGATAAACATTACGTCCCTTGACTTTTTCCCAATACACATCCAATTATATTACAATTATAATAGATATTGTTCATGGTATTATTTAATATTAAATATTATGTATTTAATAATACTAAAATTATAACATGGAAATAATTTTTTTTCAACAATTTCAAATTTATTTTAGGTTTATATTTTTGTTTCGTCGAGAAGTTGTTGATTTTTTGGTGAATAGTTAAAATACAGTTTTTTGTAAAACTATCATTTTTTTAAATCAAATAATAAAATGGCACATTACATTTGGGATTTTTTAAAATAATATAATATCATATTTTTTAATAATAAACTAATTAATTCTTTTAGAATCATTATTGAATTGTATTTTGGTATAAAATAATTTTTATGCATTGAAACACATCATTATTTTAAAAAAACATTTTAGTTGCAATTTTGATTTATAAATTAAAATTTTTTACGTACTATTATAGAAATTGAATCATAAAAAATGAATAAAATATTTGGAATTATGAGTTTCAAATTTATTGGTGATTTTAATTCTATTTTTGATTATTATTAATAATAACAATGATAAAAATATCATCAATATGATAAAGGGGTAAAATGTGTTAACTATTTATAAAAAATGTGACGTGGTCATAAAATGTTATATTATTTCTTATTAGATGAGGTAAATTTTACCAATACGATATTATCTTAATCTTTTTTGGGTACCTTTATATGATAAAGATAATTATAATAGTTAATAGTTAAGAATAATTATAAGTGTTCTACTCACCCCACTTATAAAAGGGAACCTCTTTTCCTATAATCATTAAAACAATTATTCCATAAATATTGAAAAATATCTTCAATAACAACTTTATAGTTTTTGAACCATGTTGTAGAGGTCTTGATATCAGTAATTTATCAATCATTGAAGGATTAATGTTTATGCCAAAGGAGGTACTCATAAGAAGAGGAATAACTCATAGTCGAGTGTTTGCAGGATTATTTCTTCTTCTAACTCTTTAAAATATTTTGGTAACCAAAACAATATGACAAAATAAATATATTACATATAGATAAATTTCATTATGTTGATTTAAATACCATTTTCATTTAATTTTACATCATATTGAAATTGAAATCATCGTTTGTGCGTACACATATAAAATAATCTCCACATAGTGATGCATTTCATTCTTCTTCACTAGCTCACACAGTCAGCTATAATAATGGGATTGAAGAATACGTAATTTGTTTATGAAACTATTAAGATTTTATATAGACAAAATATCATCTAAATTTATGACCACTCATCCATTGGAAAATAGTAATGTCGTTCATGCATAAGTGGACTACCACTTCAATAAGTAATACGATTCATAATTCATTTCTACATATAGATAGATTTAAAGAATAAATGGGATATTTAGATTATTATTATTATTATTTAAAATTAATACATTATATATTTCATTTTCATTTCATCCATTATATTTATTGATACATTTCTCATGCATGTCTAAGGACTACTGTCTCGAAGATATTATGTGATTCATTTTCATGAACATTTGTAATGGAGGGTGGTAAAATTATGTCGAATGAATAAAAATGATATTTATATAATATAAATAAATTTTTCGGGTGGTGAAATAGTTACCATGCTATAAATAGTGGAACTGTTTAACTGAAATATGTATCGAAAATGGAATAATTAAAACACAAATGTTGTTTTTAACAGAAAATTATTATAAATTAGACTAAATTTTTTTATTTATTAGAAATATATATTAATATAAATCCAAATATTATTTTTATATATACATATAATAATTCTAAAATTATTATACAAAAAAATTGAGTGTTGATGACAAAGAATAAGTTTGGCTTAAGGGTTTATTTTAGAATCTCATTTAAATTTAGGATTGCTTATTTTCAAGTTTGTCATTTGGGAATTATGTGTTATTTTTACCTTAAACACCATATAATATAGTATAATATGATAATTTTTGTGGTTTTCTTGTTTTCCATTCAGTATTCCCCATTTTCTACTCAATATATTGAATGTATTATTTTAAATAAAATCGACATTATTTATCCTCTTTGTTAAGTGTAATTTTTCATTCATGTCAATGTTTTCCAAGAAAAATATGGATATTTTTATAATAATTAAATGATATTAAATTACTTTTTATACCACATTTTTCTTTCTTAACAAATTATTTAAATAATTTTTTAATCATTTTCCATTACAACATAATTTTGACATTTCACAATATGGGTAAAGAATGATTTTTGAAAATTAAAACCTAAATAATTTTTCTATCTATGATAAAAGTTATTAATTATCATGATTAGACTAAAACATTCGTTAGTTTTCAATGAAATTTATATCCAGATTATTATGAGAATTATTATTTTTATAATTTTATCAAAAGATTATTTTGCTCATTTTTTCGATGAAGGGGTTGAATGTTATTTGAAAGGTATATTCATATATGTCAACAACAGTTAATTATTAATATTATTAAATGATGATACTCTATAATGATAAAATCCAAATTGTTCAACTTTGTTGTTCTTATCATATTTTCCTTTTTTTTATAGGGTAAATAGTTATCTTTTATTTTCAATTCTTTTTAATAAAAATCATTATGTTGATTATGTATTGTATTGATTATTTACTCTTTCTATATGATGAATTCATTTGACTTAGTATGTTATGTGTGTGACTCATAATGGACCATCATAACATGAACATGTCACAAGAAACAAACTAGATTGTCATTTGACATAAATCTATCCCAGTTATGTATTATTATTTAAGATAATTCCTCGATGGTAAGATTATTATATAAAATATTATGCATTCTATCATTTTTAAACTGATATTTATTATCCATATTATTATTTATGTTTCTATTTAATACATGTTTATAGTAACATTTCATTATATGAATTATATTGAATTGTTGAGTACCTTTTGGGTATTTTGGGTTTATGTTTTCCATAATCATGAGAAACTTATCAAAAAACAATTTTAGTGCCCCGCCAATCCCAAGAAACTATATATTTCTATAACAATGTTTATTTTAGGCCACCCTTAATTTGAATCTATTTTTGGAGGGTCTATAGATATTACATTTAGGGAGATTACATGACTTTGGAATGCTACTTCATCTAGTTTTAACTTCTATTGAGAACACAACCACTCATTTGGGGGGTGCGACCCAGAAATTATTTATAAAACACATCAATGTATTCCATAAAAATGGGATCGTCTTTATTTATTATCTTTAAATTAGTCTCAATCATTATTGTTAGATATTTTTTCTCTTAGTATAATAATATCCATTCTAGACATAATGATACCAAATTTGTTTTATCACCCTCCTTTCACTTTTATATAATTGAAGGGAGATTTGTGGTACGACAGGTGAATTCTATCTACTAGTAATTTATTTAGGATTTATAAATGGAAAAATATTACATAACAAGGATGAAATTAAATTACACTAAAGGGAGACTAATAATGTTTTCACAAAGAACATTATATCAAACTTCAATATGTGATATAATTATCATAGAAGTTTTCCCTAATGATATCAAATCTTTTGGATTGGTTAGTTCATATTCATAGAAAACATAAAAGATATTCTAATTGTAACCTGCACAACCTTGGCGTTCCAAAACTGATTCCCTGAGCTGGGTTGCCACAAGACCTCAAGCATGCCTCCCCATATGCTAGAGGTTTATGACTAGTAACAAAGGTCTAATGGATCTTCTCGGTAGACTATACACTCTTTAGAAGAGTAAGATAGAATGAATAAAATGGTATATAAAAAAATATTAAATAATAAACTAGAAACATGCATTGAAAACAATTTCCCAAAACTGGGTAAAACCCACAACAAAACACTATAATTTTGATGTCATGGAATATAGTGCCAAAATTGATGAAAACCTGAAATAAGATATATAGTTGAATCCCAAAAATATATCACTAATACATGACCAAATACTCATCCATGCACAAACAAATCCTAACTCAACTCCATAGTATATGGTTGTTTCCCATTTCCTGACATACAAGAGTGAAATCTTCCCAGGTACCCAATGATAGCTTGAATAGGGTGGGAGTATAACCCAGTAGGCCACCACCAATGATGTCTAAAGAATATCCAATGTAAAAATATAGTGCTTTCATATAATGAATAATTTATATGGTAAACAAAATCAAATTGGGTGACATTAGTTATAAATATTCACTTTAAGCATTTTCAACATTAATCCATTTTCATCTTTTTCTCCATGGGTAAGGAATTAGATCATTTACACAATGGCCTATGTTGGTTAATTACCATCCCTAAGGGAATAAACCATGTATCCTATCAAAGTAGTGATTAAATTTAAAAACAAAAATACTTCACACTTACCTTGGAGCCTCTTCCTAGTTAGTTTCATCAAATGAAACTATTATGGGAATAATACCTCAGTCCCTTTCCCCAACCCACACATTGTGGTGTGGGGTTTAGCACCTTAATCTATCCCATCCCATGGGAATAGATCCTCAATTACAATACCCAACAACTTCCAAGCCATGTTCATGTTATTGTTTGAAAATTTACCTTATAAACCACATCATAAACCATACACAATCATTACAAATAATATTCACATTTCATTACTATCTGACATGAGAATGAATATCACGATCTAAACCATTATAAAAATTACCATTTACATGAATTAACCCACTTATTAATTTCAATAACAATTCAAAATTCCTTTATAAAATTTACTTTATTTGATCCAACCAATTCATATTATGAGAAAAAATCCCTTATTCCATTAACAACGTATAGACGCAACTACCCATACTCACTTTTTAACTCAAATAACATATCAACATGTAAATTATGGTATCTACATTATCAGTTTTTAATTGTATACTTAGAATTACTATTTTCCATATTTTGGAATGTGGGCATGCCCCATGGGTAGTCTTAGACAGGTCAAATCATCCTAAATGCATCCCACACGGATCATGATGGGTTTATCTAATCATTTATCCAACCATTTTACAAAATCATCTCAATGGAATCAAATGAACAGTAAGAGATAACCAAAAACACAACCACAAATTCACAAATCATCTTCAAGGCTATAGGTTATTACATTTGGACCATCAAATTAAAATCTGATGAAGAACACACCTTTAAACATTTCCTTAGATCCATATTCAAGAACCCATTGATTCCTTAAAAAACTATAATATAGAAAAGGAGGGTTTTAGGGATTCGTATAGAGGAGAATGAAACTATATTCCCTAATCAAAAAAAAAATAAATTAAGGGAGGGATTAGACACACCATGAGTTTTGATTCACAACCAACATCAGTTCAAATAGCTTATAATCGAAGGGGATTGATCCTTGGAAAGCTTAGGGGACATTGATTAATGGTTAGTGTTGGAAAAGGAATAAATTAAAATAAAATAGGGAAATCCAGTTAATATATTGGGGAGATGGTAAATTCTCACTTTCTAATGGGTTTCACAACTTGGCCGCATAGTTTTCCAAACTCTGTGCCAACTATCACAAACCTATTTTTATAAGGCTTCATGTCACATGATTAACTAGGGATTCTAGATGGTTTGAGAAAATGTGTGCAACCATGAAGGACGCCACTATATAATCTCATATAGTTTTGGCTCCCCATTATCACAATTTTCTTTAACCATGCACCAGCCATGCAACATGAACATGATGATCCAATTCCCCTTTATTTGATGTTTGGAACCCCCAAAAAACCCATGTGACTCCTCCTACACCTAGTAAACATTTAATAATAAAACCTTAAAGGATTTGAATATAACATTAAATAAGACCATACATCCATGAAGTCGGGGATCTTACATCCTCCGAACCTTATAATGGCTTGCCCGTGAGTTGCTCTTCCCATGCATCATTGAGATTCCATGGTAAAAGGTTTGGGCTAGTGGGCCTAAATATCCATCTCTCTCTCCAATGTTTCTTACTGAACATTTCCATGCTTCCAAAAAACATCAACAAAGGGTTCAATATTTCCAAGAATGACTTTATCACAAGGATCCCGAATAAGAACTAGACGCTCCTCATAGGATGCATCAGCCTCAAAATATAAATCCTCAAGATCAATCATATGAAATGGGAAAGGGAGACAATATCATAGATGTGACACATAAGAGGCATTGTTCATAACAATATATCATTTTGGAATATCCAATTGGTATTCCATCGATCTGATCCTCTCCACAATCTCAAATGGACCCATATACCTAGGAACCAACTTTCCCTCTTCCCAAATTCAATGGTGACCTAACCATCATGACACTAGAATAAACACAGGATCACCCACTATAAATTAAAGAGGCCAATAAAATTAATCTTCATATTAATTCATCCTACTATGAGTTGTAGTAATACGTTTCTCTATCAATTGAATCTATTCCAATGTATCATGCATGAGAGTTGGTCCCAATGACAACAGTTCACAAACCTCCATTGAACACAATATAGATCTACATGATCTATCATAAATTGCATCATATAATGCTTCCTGTATTGTATCTTGGTAAATATATATTTGGAAAATTTAAATAGGGACAAGTTTATTTCCCATTATTCAAAAAAATCTAGGACACACACTCTCAAAAAGTCCTATAGTACATGAATAGTATGCTATGACTACCCATCTATCTACCGGTGAAATCCAAACTAAAAAACACATGTGCATCGAGCACTATCTATAATCCCCTCTAGAAGTGAAATGTAAAATGAGCATCATAATATGAGACTATATTCCATGGTAGTCCATGTAACTAAACTCTCTTATAAATATACAACACACCCAACTAATCCATGGTGAAGGTCAAATGATCCACATTTGATAACTGATCTACATATAACTAGATCACATCATTCTTTTGAGGAATTCTCGAAATACCAACCAAAAAATTCATCGTCATGTCATCCCACATTTATTATGGAATCGGAAATGGATTAAACAGAAGACATGGCCTTTGATGCTCAGCCATCATCTGATGGTAGGTAAGGCAGCGTGACATGAAACCTGCAACATCTTTTCTCTATCCCTAGCCTCCAATACTGCCTAAAAATAACATGATACATTTTCTTCAAGACAGGATAAACTTCCCCCTTTGATGTATGAAAAATTCACATCACCTCATCTAATATGCACATGGGAACAACAAGATGGCCATAAACATAAATGATTACTTCATAACTAACTGTCAAACCAGAAGGCGACTCCATAAATTTAAGTCCTTCCCTAAAATACACACATTCTGAATCCACATAAAACCTATCCCTAATCTGGATCAGAAGTTTGGACTTAACTACCGAGGAATCTAGATTCATATATAATTTCTAATATCAGAAATCCCGATTCATATCAGCAAACAATACCATCATCCTCCACTCATAAGTTGATTCATAAACTTTCTGGAATTGAGTCTTTTGGCTCAACAAATCTACAACAATATTTCCTTTTCCTGGTGTAAAAACTAGATCAAATTCAAAAGGATTCTTGTATATGACCAATCTTCATTAAAGAAGATTCAAATCACACTAAGAGTTGTTTTACATAAGGATTTAATGATCGGTATACAAGATAAAATCCCCTCCCAACATGTAGTATCAAAACCATTTTAAGGCATGAAACAGCGTGAAAAATTCTGGATCGTGTCTAAAGTAGTTTCTTTGATGAGGCCTCAACTATAGAGACCCATAATCCATAATCCAATCCTTCAGAGTCAATACTGACCCTATTCCAAAACCATATGCATCACAATACATTGTATAATATATACATGGCTCCGGTGGATGAAAAACTGGTGCAGTATTAAACTTCATTTTTAACTCCTAGAAGAAATTTTCACAAGCATCAGACCAGCCAAACATGATTCCCTTATTTTTTAATCTTAGTAGATGAGAAAAGAAATAGGAAAATTATTAGATGAACCTTAGAAAATATACTTCTAATCCTAGAAAACTATGGATATCATAAACATTCATGGTATTCTCCAAATACTGAACTATATGCACATTCTCTAGGTCCACTGACTCACATTACTCAAAGTTTATATAACCCAAAAATGAACCCTTTACATCAAGAATTTACAATTGGGAAGCTATTCTTATTACCTAGTGTCTCATAATTTACTAAGGAAGATATCGTTCTTTTTGGAACGATCTTCATGTGTCTTAGAGAGTATCAAGATTTCATTAACAATGAAAACTACACAATGATCTTGGTATTGATGAATGATTTGGTTCATTAGGACCATAAATACTGTTAGGCCACTAGTCAACCTGAACAAAATCACAACAAACTCACACAACTCATACATGATTATGAAGGTTGTCTATGTTACATCAGAAGGTATCACCCTCAGATGGTGTTACGTCGATTTAAAATCAACCCAATAGGATATTGAAAGACATATTAACTAGTTAAATAGATCATAAATTCAAGGAAGAGGGTATATATTCATAACATTCTTCTGATTCGTCTTCCTATTATTGAAACGTAACCACAATGATCTATCATCATTCATGGAAAACAACACTAGAGATACCCAAGGTTACATACTTGGGTGAATAAACCCTTTATTCTCCAATAAAATCTACTATGATTTATATTCGAGGTGTTCAGTCAATTCAGTTCAATATGGGGGAATGAAAACTAGTTCTCCGCCCGGTAGTAAATCTATCGTGAACTCAACATCCCTATTGGGTGACATACCTAGATGTACTCAGGAAACACATATATAAACCGATAAACCATAGGAGGAAATAAAATAAACTCTAATCCCTTATCATCAAGCATGATAAATTCCACTTTTTCTTTGTGATCTCCCAACTACTAACAAACCTTACAAACATGGCCTGCCAAAAATTCCATTCACATTAATGGAAATACGTGTCTCTCTAAAGGGAAAACAATATTAACCTATAATGGTTACATTAAATATGGTATTGGTATAACAATATCTAGTATAAATCGAAAATTAGATAAAAATAGAAATTTCAAGAACAACCAAGTCCCATAGGAAATGGTACCCAACAACCTCAATCGCACACCCCTTATATTACCTGATATTTTCTACTCTCACCCCTAATAGAGTATCAATCGACGAAACCCCAACCAAAAGATCACTACATGACCTAACACAACTAGAAACTTAAAAGATGTAAAAGAGTGAAAGGAACCGGTATTAAATAGCGTACAAGAATGTGTTTATGTTAAACGGTTCATACCTAAAAAATTCGATGATCTAGTATTACCAATTGTAGGTGTAGGTTGAACTATATGAAACTGACCTTCCCCTCTACCCCCGGTTTTGGTAAAAATTTATGGTGCTACAGAACTGTGTTGATGTGGACACTCTCACCCAAAAGTACCATGTCTTCCACCTCGACATGTATGCCCAGTCAAACTCCAACTATGAACCTGATAATGGGTAATTTAACCCCTTCCTGCATTCTGCATCATCCATGATCCTCCATCAGTACTCAACTATTGTGGGTTCCTACAGAACCTCTACACATGCCCCATTCCAACGCATTCTCAACATTCAATTTTTGGTTGGGGGAACTAACCTTGCATGTGCCCCGTACTGAAAAAGTGATAGAAAAACACCTCATCACCACATTGAGAGGATTATCCTCTCTTCATGATACTCTAAACACTTCTACTAGGATGAAGACTTCGGAAATGAATCTTCTTTCCCATGACATTCACACCAGTGGACTATCCAATAGGGACCATTAACCCCTATATTGAATCCTCACATATGTTCCCCTCTGAGATAATGTTTTTATACACCACATTGAAAAACTACATTAAATTGATTATATTTATCTGGGAAAAAATCTCACGTCTAAGTACATACTCTAAATTTATTTCTGTAGCTTCTTCATCCCCTAATAATGCTGGAAGAATGTGTTTCTAGTCTGTGAAACAACTCAGATAATACACAAATCACATAGTCCCCCTGACTTACCCTCTTAAACATCATTTTTGTTACTTTTTATGAAGGTATATGAATTTAAATTCTCTTAAATTTTTCCTGATATTATTTCTATAGAATACATCTTTCCAGCAGAGCCAGAACCAAAATACCCCAATAGTGTTTTTCTGGTCCCCACATCATATTGGCTGCCAACTTGGATCTTTTTTCAAGAGGAGTCTCCATGTGGTACAAAATATTATTTATGGACTCTATATAGAATTCTAGAGCCTTTATTCCACCCTCTCTAGAAAAAATTATGGGGTGATCCAAATAAAACTCCCTATTTAGGTCTAACATACAACGAACTACCTGCCCTGGATCTCCTTCCATCATCTAAAAAAATTGAAAATTTCTCACAAAACATATCCTCTACTCTATCCATATGAACTATAAGAACCAATTTCCCCATAATTGGTGGAGAATTCAAAAAGTTATCCTCTTATCTCCCAACTATCAAATGTCTTCATAGTAGAATTTTTTTAAAATGAGAAACATAATCCATAGAACATGGAACATAATTCCACCACGATATACATAAAATAAGGCTCTCCACTGGCCAAAAAAACCCATTTCTCATTAACTATATCTATAGAAACCATCATGCATAGAAAAATATCCTAAAAAATTCCTACCATGGTCATGGTCAACATGGGGGGAAACCAACATACATAGTCGTATGTCTTTCATTATAAATATTATTAAAAACATTTACACAAACACAATGTAATTATTTTCTCATAGGGTCCTTTTTCGCTTCATAACATATTACAAACAAAATTTCAACTCATTTATAACCTTTTATTGAGCATAATTCTTTAACAATTATTTTAAATTATTTCAATTTACCCATTTGTATCATCATTTAAGAAATCATTTTCTTCAAAATAATCATGAATGTAAAATTCTTCATACCCTTCATGTCCCACACTCCAATTACCAAGGTATTTATCATAATGAATTCTACCTATATGAAGGTCCTGAGCGCAGTGGAAGCATGTGGGTGGATGTGCCCATTTGACTTTTTGTCATTAGAAATGATCAATCTGGGATCAATACGATGATAAAGGCCAGAATCCATAGATCGAATCACAGAAATAGACAAAGAAGAAGAATAGTCCAATAACAAAAAAGGAGGATAATCATAGATTGATTATCATTAATTAAATTTATTGAAAAGAAGTTCCTTTTATGGTTTTCTTTCATTGTTGATATTTCTGATCACATTCTGATGTGAGTTGTCATTGCTTCGTAGAAGACAATTGTAGACTTCCTCTAGTGGTTATACACACGTGCACCATATATCTCTGGACGTCACCAAAGGAATCTTCGGGTGCTATCATGGAGAAGCCTTTACTTGTGTTGTCCGCCTTAGATCGCCATGATCTGATGGAGGAGGGTCTCTCTAGGTATTGAGAGCTTTCTTATAGGAAGAAGTTATTTTGGCCTTGAGATAATTCTCCATAATTTTTTTGCACAACGATTAGGGAAAGGTGTTAGGGATGTGAGGATATTTATAATCGGGATTGAGGTTATAGAGTTATGCTAATAAATAAACGTGTTACATGTTTTATTTATTTCATTAACTCTTATTGAAAACCCCCATGTGAAATCATTAATTCCTTGACATGTGGACACGCTGATTATAATAAATATCATTTAATAAAAAAAATATTATTTTCTCAAAATTACGACAGGAAAAACTACACGGCGTGTAATAATTAATACACGGCGTGTACTTGTTTTTCATTTACTTTATAAATTGAAAACTACACTGTGTGTACATTCATGTACACAAATTTTATATATTGTTTTCATTTTATTCTTCCTCAAAAATTAAAAAGATTTAGGATTCCTTGAATAATTATTAATTCACATATGGGAATAATCTTTATTCTACATGAGATACTTGGATACACTTAGTGTGTGACCCTCTAGGACTCTTTCTCATCGGCATTAGGCAGACTTTCCTAAAGTACAAGATTACTGTCTTGCAATGGGTTAAGGCACCCAAGAGAAAGAATTTGATGCTGCATTGATGTGTCACCTCATATGAACTCTTACCATGTAATTTAATCCCTATTTCTCAATATCTCATCAATAAGGTTTCATGGTAGTGTTATAAAACTATATGCTTCAACCGCTATTCTTTGACTTCCAGAAATTAACTCGTCGTGACTCTTTGGCCATTGAATTTGAGAGACATTTCTATTTCAATCAATGGGCCTGATTTATCTACTTCCATAAATATGGAAGGGACATATCCTTCCTCTACTTATCAATTAACAACATGTCTTTCGTGATGCACCCAACGTACCCTATTTCCCGCCAACTATCTTCGTGACGGTTTTCGGTAGAAAATCTATGTGCGTGAGTCATCACATGAGTTAATGATAATATTCTAGTCTAAGGACCATTACACACACTCGTAGATAGCAATGTATGAGGACACCAAGTCATGCAGATTTACTTCTAGCGAGTCAGGTCCCATAACATCCCATCTTAGAGACTACGAAATACAAACTCCATGATATAGAGTCTCGTCTTCTTATGAGTACTCACACATGATGGACTATATACTATGTGTCCTATAATAGTATGTCATCGAACCGTAGAAATTTATTTAATAATATTGCTGTAGCATTTCAAGGTTCTCATCATAGCGGGGATCTTCCATGACCTTATTAATGCAACAAATATTCCAGGAGATTATTACATTATAGTCATGCAGAACAATGAACAACATACAATAAGTGTACATTCATGTAATCAAATTATAAACAGTTGTTTATCAGGTCACCAACTATAAAAAACTCCCACTAGGACTAAATCCAACTGCCTATGACTTTTAGTTTGCTAGATCCCATATGAGGATCATGTTTTTACTGAGTCAAAAATTTAGACATTGGGTCAGCCATGTTGTCTTCCATGGAAATACTACTCACTGCAACTTCACCTCTTTAAGAAAAGTACCTCAAGAGATAATACTTCCGAAGTATGCTCTTTGTCCGCTGATGTGACCTTGGCACCTTTTCATGTTCCACCGCTATAGTATTATCACAATAGAGTGTGATAGGATCTTTACTGCTAGTTACTACATCCATATCTTGGATGAAGCTTCGCATCTATACTTCTTATTTAGCTACCTCAAAAGCTGCAATATACTCAGACACTACTGTAAAATCTATGACCACACCTTTCTTTGAGCTCTTGTAGCTCACTGCACTACCATTCAAAATAAATATGTATATAGTATGGGACCTCATTTCATCTTGATCAGTCTGGAAACTAGAATTTACATGTCCTCTAACGACTTGTTCCTCATATCCTCCATAAACTAGTAACATATCCTTAGTACACCTTAGATACTTAAGGATAGTCATGAATTCCATCCAATGGGGGTCTCTTAGATCAGCTTGATATCTTCCTACCTTAGTTAATTCTTAGACATCATCTAGTCTTGTACATAGAATAACATACATGAATGACCCAATCAAGGATGCATAAGGGATCCTTGACATTTTCTTTATTTCCTCATGTTTCTAAGGACACATTTTCTTGGAAATATGAATGCCATGTGACACTAGAAACAATCCCCTATTGGACTATTCCATACTGAATATCTTCAGTGTCTTTACAATATATATTCTTTGACTCAGTCTCAATAATATCTTGGATCTATCACAATAGATCTTGATCCCATGAATATATGCTGCCCCGCCCATGTATTTCATAGAAAAGCAATTTTGCAACCATACCATTACTGAATGTAAGATAGGTACTTCGTTTCGAATTAGTAATATTTCATCAACATATACTGTTAGGAAAATTACTACAATTCCTCTAAACCTTTTGTAGACACAAGGATGACATTCATTCTTAACAAATAAAAATTCCATTACAGCTTCATCAAAATGAATTTCCCATGTCCTTGATGCTTTCTTTAATCCATAAATAGATTTCTACAACTAGAATACCATGTTGGCATCCTTTGTAGTCACAAAACCTTCAGGTTGTGTCATGTAGACATCTTCCAAGGGGTTCCCATTAAGGAATGTTGTTTTGAAATCCATTTTACAAATTTCATAGTCATTGTAAGTGGAAATGACCAATATGATTCTGATGGATTTCAGAATCGAAACTGGCGAAAAGGTTTCATCATAATCAATTCCCTGACGCTATATAAAACCTTTTTTAACTAGTTGTGCCTTATATTTGATTACTTGTCCCTCCACGTCCAATTTATTATTTAATACCCATTTATTATGATCAAGATTTACATCAACAAGAGGATCTACCAAAATCCAGATTTGGTTTTGGTACATGGAATCCATTTCAGAATTCATGGATTCTTGCCACCTGGCAATGTCTGTGCCTTCAACTGCTTACTTGTAGGTAATAGGATCTTCATTGTCAACCTATAAGGACTCACCATCCTCGGTGACAAGAAATTCATAACGTTCTTGTTCTCTCACCTCTCTCATGCTCCTACGCAGTTCTTCTGTCTCTAGAATAGATTGTTCTTCCACAGGGCTTCGTGGAATCTGTTCTGGTACCAACTCCTGTGTATCTTGATCCTTGACTTCATTGAAGTCTATCTTGCTTCCACTATCTCTTTTGGAGATGTAATCCCTCTAAAATACTATGGTGTTTCTTGCCACTGTAACCTTTTTATTTGATGGCTCGTATAGGTACTATCCCCTTATTTCCTTGGGATATCCTATAACGGTACACTTTGTGCCTCGTGGTGCATGTTTGTTACCCAAAGAGGCCTTAACAAATCCTTCACTAACCCACACATGTAAATTTAACAACATGGCTTTTCTCACACTCCATAACTCGTATGGAATATCATTTATCGATTTAGTTGGTACTTGGTTTAGTATGGGAGCTGCTGTTTGTAATGCATATCCCATAAAGGATAATGGAAGACTCACATGACTCATCATTGATCTCAACATGTCCAACATGGTGCAGTTACTCCGTTCACTTACACCATTCCACTGATTAGTGTAAGGAGGAGTGATTTGAGATAGAATCCCAAACTCCCATAAGAAATTAATGAAGTCCTGATTAAGATATTCTCCTCCTCTGTTTGAGCAGAGTTTCTTAATCTTCTTACCAAGCTGGTTCTCAACTTCAGTCTTGTATTCTTTGAACCGATCAACAAAATATGACTTATACCACATTATGTAAATATGTCAATATCTACTAAAATCATAACTAAATGTTATGAAGTACAAGAACCCACACCTGATTCTTCCCCTTACTTCCTTGGTTGGGTGAAATTTTTCTTCTAGTGGCCCTTCTTTCCACATGCGAAACAAACAGATTCCTGTTCTCTTGCCTCCCCATTAATCGTCCTTTTCTTGGAAGGCCTTAAAGAAGCTCTGGGCTTAATGATCTTTTCCTTCCCATTTCTTTTATTCACCATAATCACTGAAGGATTTTTACGCTTCATATCATTGTCCACTTAGCCTCAAAGTGATTTTTGTTAGGTTCTCACTCACCCATAAAGTGATTTATTTGAAAATACAAGAAAAATGTTTGGCAAGGAGCTCACTAGACATTAATGACATCATCAATCATTGAACATTGATTACATCATTCCAATGTTGATCATAGACCAAGAAATATTCATCACTCGCCCCTTGAGTAGGCAAATTAGGAAGTGATGACTCTAGTATGTAAAACTTTTATTCATGGTGTAGGATAACCTGAAGGTGCCTAAACCATTCATGAAAGTTACTAATGATGAGGATATTATCTTTATCCATAATTGATGATAGAGAAAATGTTGTTGACGAGTTTTTCATATTGATTCTACAAATTAAAAGAGCAGAATTAGTAGTGCATTTTGATTACATTTTATGGAAAATAATTAGTGAATTTACTAATACTCCCATTATTTTATCATGTCCCGAAGGCCCCCACCATTTAACTTGGAATGCCTAGTTGGTATGACATTCTAGTGTCAAGGATGCAAAATCCCTTTTACAAAACCCCCAAAAGGGTTGGTCAAGCTATTTAAAGGTATTTAGGTAGGAATTTCTTTGCCAACTGCGAGCCTATAGTTCCTTGATCAATTGAGTGGACTTCCCAATCCTGAAATCCTGACTTGGATTTCCTCAACACTTGCCTCTATTTTAAAACAAGCCTAGAAAGGGCTGATCCTATTGATGTAAAATGATTAAGTCAACCTGAAACATTCATAAGAGATTCCTTTATAATACTAAGTGTCCCAACAAGGGTTGGTCAAACACATGTTTGTTAATTTTAATTTATTCTTTCTTAAGTGATTAACCATGTTCTGATAATTTTTATGAATTGTCTAGTTTTTATTTTATTCCATCATTGCAAGCTTGTTTATTTCATTAACTATATGATCGCGACAACACATACCTAATAAATAAACCATACCATCAGATAGAAATAAAATAAAATGGAATTATCATGAGCTTCTATTGGTTAGCTTATCTAGTTGTTTTGATTAGCTAACCCTGACCTAGGGAAAAAACCTTGATCCCAATGGTTCATGTTTTGCAGCTCTCGCCTATCCACCTTTGTATCTTCTTTGTTTGGTTTCTCCTTAGCTTTGGATTTTGAACAATCTCCTATGGCTTGAGAGATCCTCTATTACAAGGGGTTTACATTAAAGAAACCATGGGCACGCATTCCCTACATTTTATTGTTAGAAGTCTCGTAGGCCAATGAATTTAAATTAAATAAATTTAAATGAATCCACACACACACAATTGGTCTTTGGTCTCGCTCATGACCATCCATAAAATGGAATGAAATTTATGCATATTTAGTATTCAAATTAGTTTAATTGTCCTTTTATTCATGATAAGTCCCACAATAATTAAATTAATTATTATATTATAGTTAATCAATTATTTATCTTAAATTCCTTTTTGAATTTCCTTTAGATTATTGTCATCCATATTCCTTGTACGAGTCTTTGTACTTTGGAGGAATCCTGGTGAAATTCAATTTCTGGAAAGTACACGACATGTATGATATATTAAAAGGCGTGTATTTTGTTTTCACCCATTCTCCAAAGTACACACCAGGGGCATTGGCGTGTTTTCTGTACATTGGAAATTTTGGAGTACATGGCGTGTATATTAATCTAACATGGCATGTACTTCCTTGTTTTGTGGTTACCATCCTGTAAATCTTGTGTACGCGGTTACATGAATTCTCCTTGTACATAGTTTCACCAGGGCCGGATCGGACTACATAGCATGTTGATTCAACATACACGCCATGTATTCCAGTTTCCAAGCGCTATTCAGTTTTGGTCAACACGGTGTATTAATAAAAACGTAGGTATGCTCAATTCACATGGTGTGGTTTGGCAGACCAGTACCGGTTTGTTGAACCTAAGTACATAGCATGTAGATTTCACTGCACTCTGTGTATTCTTGTGTTGTACAGACAGAATGAGCGGCTCCTCCAGATGAGTTCCCTATTTCTATTTTAATAAAAATGGAAATTAAAATATCATTTCTATGATGCTAATTGAGAAACAAAGGAGGAAGAAAATATCACATTCAATTAGATTTATAGAATGATTTATCTTGAATTGGATCAAAAATAAATTCATAAATTTTCAACAAAAATTAAATCACTATAATCAACGTCTTGAACCCTCTGATACCACTTGAAGGTCCCAGGTTCAACAGAAGCTCGTTGGTGGATGTGCCCCCTTGACTTTTTGTCATTAGAAATGATCAATCCCAGATTAATATGATGATAAACTCTAGACTCCACAGATCGAATCAAAAAAATAGACAGAGAAGAAGAATAGTCTTGGGACCACAAAGGAGGATCATCATAGGTTGATTATAATTAATTTAATTAATTAACAATAATTACATTTTATGCTATTCTTTATTTATTGATATTTTTGATCACGTTCCAATGTGATTCGTTGTTGCATTGCAGAAGCCAAGTGTAGACTTCCTCTATTGGTGATCCACACAAGCACCACATATCTCTATACATCAATGAAGGAATCTATGGGTGATAGCGTGGAGAATCCTTTGCTTGCGTTGTCTTCCTTAGATCGCCTTGATCCGATGGAGGAGGGTCTCTCAATATCTTTAGAGCGTTCTTGGAGGAAAAAGTTCTTTCATATTTGAGAGAATTATCTAGAATTGTTGTGCACAATGATTAGGGAACAATATTGGGGTTTTGAGGATATTTATAATCAGGTTTGAGGTTATAGAGTTATCAAAATAAATAAATGTGTTATGTGTTTTATTTATTTCATTAACTCTTACTGAAAACCCCCATGTCGAATCATTAATTCCTTAACATGCACCCATGATGATTATTATAAAAATCATTTAATAAAACGGTATTGTTTCCTCAAAATCCAAACTGGAAAAACTACATGGTGTGTATTCATTAATACATGGCGTGCGCTCGTTTTTCAATTCCTTTCCAAAATGAAAACTACACGGTGTGTACATTAAATGTATATGGTGTGTATATCATGTTTTTATTTTATTCTTCCTCTAACATTAAAACAATTTAAGATTCCTTGAATAATTATTAAACCACATATGGGAATAATCATTATTCTACTTGAGATACATGGATACACTTAGTGTGTGACCCTCTAGGCCTCTTTCTCGTTGGCATTAGGCGGTCTTGCCTAAATACCAAGATTACTGTCTAGAAACGAGTCAAACCACCTAAGAGGAAGAAGATGACGCCACATTGACATGTCACCTCATACGAACGCTTACTGTGTAATTTAATCCCTTTGTCTCAATATCTCCTCAAGCTGGTTTCATGGCAGTGTCATAAACCTATATGCTTGATCCATCATTCTTTGACTTCCAAAAATAAACTCGTCGGGAGAGCATGGCCATGGAATTTTATTGATAGTTCTATTTCAATCAAAGGGCCCAAGATATATACTTCCATATATATATGTAAGGTAGAAATCCTTCCTTGACATATGCATTAAAAACATGTCATTCGTAATGCGCACAACGTACCCTACTTCCAGTCAACTTTTTTCATGACGGTTTTCATCAGCAAATCTAAGTGTGCAAGTCATGACATAAGTTAATGACAATATTACAGTCTAAAGACCATTACAAAGCCTTGTATATATATGTCTAATGAAACCAATACATGCGGAATTACTACTGGTGGGTCTATTATCATAATCTCCTATCATGGAGACTACAAAGTGTGAACTCCATGAGAAAGAGTATCGTCTTCTTACAAGTACTTTCACATGAAGGTCTATATACTATGTGTCCTATCATAGTATGTCATCCAACTGTTGAACATTATTTAAGAATATTTTTATACCATTTCATGGTTCTCATCATAGAGGGGATCCGTCAAGCCTTATTAATGCAACAAATATTCTAGGACATTATTATATTATATTCATGCAGAACAATGAAAAATATAAAATAAGTGTACATTCATGTATTAAATGTATAAACTGTTTGTTCTCTGGACACCAACTCTAACTCTATAGCCCCATGTTCCTAAAATGATTCTTCAATGCACAACCTTATTCATTGTCAACCACAAGAAAAATATCATAAAATTGTTACATCAGACCACATGGGAATCACCCATTGGTGAAATATCATTCAACTATATCAGCACATATCATGAAAAATAATTCCCATCCTGGATAATTGGGTTTTCCCTCATACATGGGTTAGATATTCCCATGCATGAGCTCATTTCAAAAGATTCATGCTTCTTAATCTCTTATCTACCATTCCCAAATAATATTTACTAGAAAAGAATCACTATAATAACACTTTGCAACATCCACATCCTAGGATCAACTAAATTGTAGCCCTGAGCTTGGTCAAAACATGACATCAAGTGATCATCCCCATATTCCATAGCATTCCAACTAGCAGTATGGTCTTAATGGATCATGTGGGGAGACTATACTCTCTTTAATATAATAATCAACAAAATATAACATATCAAATAAAGGAAACAATAAATAATAAATAAGAAAAATTAACTGAAAAACATTTCCCAAAGCAGGGTACAACGCACAACTGAATAGTAAATATAATATATCATGTCATGCAATGCCAAAAATAAGGAAAAAAATATAAGGAAAACAACTGATTCCCCAAAACTGGTTCTGAATCCATGTATGTATCATCATCCATGCAAAACCTTAGCCTAACTCAACACCCTAGAAAATATTCATTACCCTTTCCATGAGCTGTATCTATGAAATATGCTTAGGTACAAAATTGGGGCCCAATAAGGGTGTGATTAAAACTCAGTAGGAGCCCACCAACAATTTCGACAAAATATCATATCTAAATAGACAGTTCATGCACATACTAAACAAAATACATGGAAAATAAAATACATCTCAGGTAAAATTAGTTTAAAATATCCACATTACATATTTTTTTACATTATCCAATTTTTATCATTTGTTTGATGGGCAGGAATTTACATCATTTAAACAATATAATAATCTAGTAAATTGTATACATAAGTGAATAAGTAATGTTCTGTATCTCATTAAAGATAAAATTTAATGAAAAAATATGTCACACAAACCTTGGAGCCTCTGTCAAAGTAGTTTCATCAAATAAAACTATTTGGGGGCATAGATCTTGAGTCCCCTTCCCTAACCCATTCATTGTGGAGTGGGGTTTAAAGGCATATGCTATCCTGACATGTGAGAATATACCATCATTTCCAAATCCCCACAACCACTAATCCATATGAACATGAATATTTATCCATTCACCACATAAACTGTATCATAAACCATACTCAATCAATGCACACAACATTCCCATTTCATAATAATTTTACATTTGAATTAACATAAATCCTTATCCCATTCACACAATTACCATTAAATTGAATATCCTATTTAACCCATTTCAATTTCACTTGTTATATCCCGTTATCACATAATAAAAATTTATACACTTTGGACCATATATAATTTTCATCAATTTCTAAAATGTTAACCCATTTAACACATTCAAAAATTAAATATAATTTACACATTTGACATTTATATTAGTCTATATGAATTAACACAATAATAAATTTCATTTATAAGTCATATTTTCATTTAGTATAATAAATTTATTTCACCCAGGCCATTTATATTAGTCAAACCAATATTTTTCTCTATTATCAAAGCCAAGATGCAACTACAAATATTCCCTTTTTTTTACTCAACAAACATTTAAACATGTTCAACATGGGATCTAATTTATTACAACAAATTATATACTTAAACATGCCATTTTGTTTTTTCAGGAATGTCGGCGCACCCCAGGGGTGGCCCTAGACCAATAAAGTCATCCTAAATGTATCCCATAGAGATCATAAGGTTTCAATTTTATCATTCATCCTACCATTTTACAAAATCTGGTCAAAAGCATCAAATTAACAACAATAGAGATCCAAAAACACATCAAGATGCACACAAATAATCTTAAATACTATAATATATATCTTGAATATCCCAACCACAATTATGAATATTATCACACCCTTAAACTTCACCTTAGATCAGGATTGAAGATCACTGTAATTCCCTATCATATGATTCTCCCAAAAAATTGGGTTCTATTGATTCATAAAAAGAAGAATGAAACCAGAATATCTAATGTCGAAAAACGAATCAAGATATGGATAAGACTCACTTGGAACTTTAATTTATAACAAAAAACTCTCTAAATGAGCTATAATCAAAATCTAGTGATACAAGGGATGTAGGGGGAATTTTTTTCATCATAAGGGATTGTGGTGAATGAAATGGGAATAATTTCATATCAGAGACATAATATCATTATGGAAAAAATGGAGAATTCTCACTTTTTAAGGGGGTATGTGGTTTGGATGAAAACCTTTCCAAATCATGCGACAAACATGTGCCATGCTATGTTTGAGAAAGAAAATGTCACAAAATTACCTAGGGATTCTACAATGTTATAAAAACTGTGTGCTAACTGTGAAAAATTCCAATATCCAAGCATCAATAGTTTCCCCCCCTTTAATTAACTTAATATAACCATGCACAAAGAACGCAACAAGAACATGTTATCTTGATTACCCATTATTTCATTTCCAAACCCCCAAAACACCCCAATCATCCACAAACAACTTGTAAAAATTAAATTAACTTATAAAAATAGAATAAAACAAAAATTTAAACAAAATATGCCTCTTTCAATTATTAGATCTTACACTAATAGTGCATTGATTGAAATTCAATATGACATAATGTACGTGGATGTATATGTTACAGGTACTTAAGTCATCATGATCAATATCAATATATGAGTTTACTTGTTCCATTAGAAAAGGAGATTGTTGATGATCTCCATACTTATTATCCCAAGAAATAGAGTACTTTATTCAATAATGTCCAACTTCCCCAAATTTATGACAAATAATTATATTTTCTATCATGTATTGAAATTTTCTTACATCTCTCAGGTAATTAATTTTTTCCATGTCAATTCTCAACTTTACGCCCTATATTACCACAACTAAAACATGTCACAATTCCTTTATGATATTTTATTTGGTTTCTGTTTCAACAATTCTATCAAAAAATAAAATGGATCTTATTTATTTTATCATATTTTATGTATAATCTACCTTGATATTTTGACTTCCTCTTCTTTGACTCCTTTTGACATTCAACAATGTGCCGATTACTAATCGTCATTTTGGACAGCTGGTTTGGAAAAATAAAAATATTTCCAACATGAGATTCAATGATGTTAGGAATCTAATTTGGATATACTATAAGGTTTTTGAGTGGAGAGAAAATGGATCTTGGGTGGTTGATAAAGTAAAAGATTGGGGAGTTCTTTGTTATTTCCAAACCTAGGTTTTGAACACTCTATAATAATGTAATAAAACCAAAAACCTTATCAAGATTTTCCATGGTTTCTCCCAAATATAAGTGGTTTTAGTTATTTTATATGTAAAAGGTCTGAAATCAATAAAATATTACCCTATGTAACGTAGAACATAGTCATCTTTAAAAATGATTTATTTCAAAACCATAAAATATAATCTAGGTTTTGTAGAATTTATATTGGATTTATAAGATTAATGAAATAACATCAAAGCACAAGATTTTATCGGTGAACATATATTCGGATGTTGATAACCTTTATAACATTTATTACATTACTTTTGGCTAATTAGTATGTCATAATACATTTATTATAATTACAATGTATATAATGTTTACCTAAAAATTTGACAATATAAGAATGTCAAGAAAAATTAACTATTAAAAATGTATACTTAATGATTCAAAAATATAATATTTAATATATTGAAAAAATTATCTTTTTTTATTTTCTTAAATAATGATATCATTTATTGAGAAATTAGGTTTTCTTTGATAATAATAATTTTCAAATACAAAAACAATTAGATTTGAATTTATAAAAACTATATTATCATTTATATTTAATAAAAATTATTTACCTGAAATATTCTAATAAAATAAAATATATTTTTAAAATTCATGAATTCATCAATAAAGAATTTGTTAATTGAAATTTTATATCACAAAAATATTCATTTTTTTATTTACCCTAAAAATAAAAATATTTATTATGTAACACTACAGAGAAGTAACTATATTCATTTTTATATACAATAAAAATATTATCATTATTGGGGTCTTGATACATGTTCCTTAATTACACCAGTTAATTAACTAAGGCTATTGTGTATGATGGTGACATTTTCATGGGGTGGTTCCATATACAAGGTCTGGGAAGTGATCTTGATAGGCTTCATCTACTTCTGTAAATGGTTTTACTCATGATCTAGTTATTAGATCTCTATTGGGTATTGTTCAAGGGAAAATCCGAGGGATTCTCTCTAGCATAAAATATATAATAAATTTACATCATAGGTTACAACCCTGCTGGTAGTGTTCATTGCTTATTTTGTCTATTTTGATTAAATTTATGATATCACTATATTTATACTAATAATTTAATCAATGTTAAAAAACTATATTATCCATATTTTCAATACAGATCAATATTTTAAATCTTAAAAGATATAATAATACAGAATAAAATAATTAAGATACTATTTTCTCTAACCAGAATACATAATATGGAAATCAATTCAATCATAAATGTAATTTTATTAATAAATTTTTGGGTCATTACAAGTGGAGCCCCTGGGACTTAAACCACCAAAAATTCATCATTCCATCCTAAAACATTCTTATTCATTACTGAAGAATGTATTTATAGAGTACCCCAATTCCACCCTTTTGTAAATATGATATATCATTCATAGCAGGGGTAAGATGATGTTTTATTCCTTTTACTTCTTATTTTATACTTTTATAATCTTTTCGTAACTATCTAGCACATGAAAAAAATATGATTCATTAACTGAACAATGAATGGGAATGTTACAATGTAATTTTATTTGAAAAAATTAAATATTGGAGAATTAATATCAAATTATCCCCCTTCATTGTATACAACATGTGTTGTCATTTCTCTAGATGAATACATTAAGAAATGTTCCTGGTATTTCACATATAAATGGTCAATATGTTCTTGGAGATAAATATGATCCACAATAGATTCATCCTTCTATGCTTCATATTCATAAAACACAAAACACCATTTAGTTAATTTTGAAAATTCAAAAAAATGACAGGTGATAATAAATTAATTTTCAATAAAATTAGATAATATCGATTTTAATAAAAGATTATATCCTGGATTTGGCTTGTCTTGAATCATAAATTTAGTGCAAAATACATCTTGGAGTTGCATGTTATTAGGAGGAGATAGGTAGTTAGGATAATTTTTATTCTATTTAGATTCCCCCACTTTTGTGGTTTCAAAATATTCTAGGTCAAAATAGAGATAAAATGGTTTTGATGCTTCAACTTTGTAAATGGGAAGAACATGAAACATTTCATCACATTCCCATTTATTCCAAAATTTATCTAAATCTCATCGATCAATTATATTTCTATCGAAATGTGAGTCTTCATCCTCACTATCTAACTATTTATGATATTCTTTGATATAGATCATGATATGGTTGGCAAGTTGATATTATTTATGTAAGAATTAAAATTATATCCATTATTTAGAAAAACTTTGGGGAAATAATTTTACATACCCCTTATCCAACAGTTTGAGAATGTTAATTTAGAATTGATTAACCATGACTATCGATTATTTATGTATGTAACATTTCACATGGAAATTAATCAAATGCATTACCAGTAAAAGAAGACCACCAACCATTATTGTTGGGAGGTCCTCCAAGACATTTCACTTCATAAGGAATGTTTTTTAGATACAAATTAAAACTATTTACTATGTTAAAATAAAATTAAATTCACAACCTATTAGAACCCGAGTAATGATTCCTTGTTTTGATACACTTTTCAAGGGGAAATACAAAAGGTATTATAGTTTTCCATGTATAGCACAATGGATGACCATGGGAATATCTCATGGGGATCATCATAGTAGTTCACCTTGTAATCGTAAATCAATTATAATTTCATTCTTCTATTTTCTATGTTTTAAAAACAATGAATCTGAATGTGAGAAATAGAAAGACCATGTAAAATCTAAACAATAATTAATATATAATATAGAATAATGTTACAAATAAATTTATTCTTCATAGGGTTGGTTACTTTAGTTTATTTATTATTCATTATTCTTTATTATTATTAATTTATTAAATGACATTTTTAAATTACTATCATTTTATTTAATATGGATTAATTCTACCAAACCTAGAAAGAAAATTTAGCAAACCAAATTTCACCCATTACATTAATATGTTTTCATAAATGTAAAAAACTAATGTAATTATATTATAATTCTTTTTAATATTTATTATATTCTAGAATTATGTATTTATATTCATTATAGCCATATAAAATAACTGTTTAAATAAAAAAGAAATGTTTTATTTAACTTATTTCTTATAAGATTTTAATTTTTAAATTTTAGAAAGTTTCATTAAAAATGATTTTAATTTTAAAAATAATCATTATAAAATTTTATTAGGTTTTTTTAGATAATATTATGAAAATATTTATTTTCAAGGAATAATGAAAAATACTGATGTGTATTGTAAACATTGTATTATTTTAAATTATTTACAAGGTAAATATATATTTTTTGATTATTTTTAAATTTTCTTTAGTTTATTTTTATATTTAATATTGATACTATTTGTTTGTAGAATTGATTTAAAATTTAATTTATTATAAAAGTTATTTATATTTTAAACATGAAGTTATTCAGAAAAAAATATTTTTTATTTCATATTGCCGGTTTAATTGTAAACTAAATTTAGAAAATTATGTGATTTGGATTTTGTAAATATATTCCATATTTGTAACTAGTGAAAATAAATTTTTTAAATAGATCACTTTTATTTTAGAACGATATGAATAGTAACCTTATTTATATTTTTCTAACACTGTAAAGGGTAAATCATGTAATTTTGGATAGAAAAAATATATGAACATTCAGATGACATAGAGACTTAGCTAAATATTATTATATCAGAATATATCAATAATAATCACACAAGGGACAAATTTATGACCTTTTAGTCGACCGGGAAGATATTATAACCTTTATAGTAGTTTAATTAAGGAAATTTTAAACATGTCACACTATTGATTTTAATCCGTGTAATATTTCGTAATATAGTTTCATACTGAGGATTTCATGAAATATTAATATTATATAGAAAGATAATATATTTAATTTTATCATGGTAATTTATTTTTAATATTTTTGATGAAAAAATGACTTAAAATTATTTCGCAATACTCATGCAATAATCTATTAACTAATAGAAAAAATGAAATAAAAGATATTAAATATATTTAAATGTATATCATTTGAGGTAAATAATTTTATAATAGAATAATTCATATGAACATGAAATTATAAGGTTAATTTAAATATTTATATTCTAAATTTTCTATGTTGTGTTGATATTGTTAATGTTAATGTAGTGAATAGTACTAAAGAAATTAAATAATGGATATTTTATAGTAAATTATTTTATATTAATTAATATACAATTAAAAAAATCGAAAAATCATCCAAATTTAATAGATCAAGGTTTAAAATATCAACCATGATTCGTTTATTAGTAGTTTTATATTTTATTGTTTCTATATTCACCCACAATGATTAAAAATTCATTATTACATTGAAACAATTGTAGGGGTTAAATAGGGTTTAAAAAAAAAGGCAAGGGTATAAATAGATTTCAAAAATAAATATTTTCTTTTGGATGAAGGTATCTAGAAACATCCTCATTTTATCATCAAAATAACTCAGTATTGGTGTATTGTGAACTAAAAAACAATCTATTTTAATTCAATATTTTTAGAAATGCCAAGAGTTCTTCTCTGCACTCTCATAAAAAGGAACATATTATTCTCTTTTTCCACACTTATGATCCCATTATTTTATGACAATACATACCCCAATACTTTCTTATAATCCATAATATCATTTAGATGACTTGGTTTAGGTATAATTCCAATAATATATGTTTTATGGAGTTATGAAATAGAGGTTTTTCAAAGAAGTATTGTTTTTATCTTTATGTTTTAATTTTTTTATTCTTAAATATAAATTGAAATGTATTAATCCATGATAAAATTAAAAATAATTCATACATTTTATAATTATATGATAATATAATTTTTTAATTTCTTATATCCATCTTATGTTCCATCAAATGGAAAAAATCATGCTTATTGTGTAGGACAGACTATCATCTAACGAATCGATGTAATTAATTTTATTTAACCATCTCACAAGATAGTTTATAATATTGTAATTAATACTCATATATGATATTCATGGCATATTTATCATTTTTATAGGATAAAATATCAATTATTTCTTTACATTTCCATGAACAAAAAAATGATAACATCATTTACATGCACATGTGGACTACCACATCCACAAAGTGATGTGATTTCTTTTTCAACTCACCATCACATGAATGATATATATAAGGTTATTTAAATAATTAAGATGATATATATATATATATTATTTTTATCATTATGTAATGATTAAATATTAATTACCTTCATTCTATAATGATCATTGAAAAATGCAATCATTACTCACACATACATAAGACCTACCATCTCCATAATTGCATCATTGTACATATATCATTACCATAGATAATATTTGGATTTAAAACAATAATTTATTTAAAAAATTATAATTATTTCATGAATATTATTTTTTAGATGATGTAATTCTGTTCTCCTTTACCATAGTCAACCTAGAGAATTCATTTCGTAATTATGAAGCAAAATATCATCAAAACATCTGACCTGAAATAACATTATTATGTAATGGAATAAAACATGAAAATAAAAGGAGTAAAATGAATAATAAACATGTAAATGATTCTAAATAAAGTATAATTCAAAATATTTTTATTGTTAAATAAGACAAATAATATAGGTGTCATGACCCGCCATCTCCAAGATGATGGAAGGAACAAAAATCTACCAGACTCTTCCTTCTTCAAGTTGAAGGAGAGATAATGTCCTCCGAGTCCCACTTTTAGTAGGTTTCGGAGTGACGACTAGCAAAAAGGGTATAAAATCTCACACAATATGGAAGGAATAACCCTTTTAATAGAACAATATCAGGATATAACACGGTAAATCTCAAACAACTCCAAATACTGAAAGTAAAAGTAACGAGGAAAACATTTTTACCATGTACATGTTCAAAAGTAAAGTTGATGTAAGGTAAAAAAATCAATATAATGTTCTAAAAGATAACATACTCAACTAAAAAAATCATTAACTCCAATTCCTGTGCTATTAAAGTCTAGTAGAGTCCTCAAATACCTCATATAAACCTAAAAACTATTTTTTATACATAGTTTGAGAATACAACTATACTCATTAGGGAAAATAAAATCTGCTTGTGCTCAAGTGAGGGGACATACTAATTTCCATGTGAGAAAATAGTGGAACCTCATACACCTACCAAGTAATATTGACAAGTGAAACCTCACCAAGGCACACTCACCCGAACAACACAAGACGTGTAAAGTAATAGTAAGAGCACATTGATATTTGGGCACCCCGCACACCCCTTTTCCCACTGGTTAACTACTAATTCCATATAATCTTACATCATAATTATTCCACTCTTCTCACACGAAATCCCACTACCATAACCTATATGAACACACTAGGGTCCCAACCACACAAAATGACCTCCACATGCACCTCAGGCACAACTACCACCGCCACGACCGAAGACACCTCGACCCCATCCATAAGATACTTGAAAAAAATACCCCACATACACCTGGTACCTATGTCCAAAAAAACCCTTTCCAGAAGAAACTTTGAGCATGGTAAGCCTTAAGACATTATAGCTTTCCTGGATGTGCTTGAGCAGTATGATTCGGAATAGGGTGTGTGGAAGAAGAATCAGCGACCAAAAATCCTTCCTCCTTTAGGGATGTTGGTAAAGAAACCCTTCGCAATGAAATGGAAGTGTTCGAGACATAGTGATCAAAAAGGTTGGGGTGCCTATAAAAATAAAAAGTAACTACAATATATATATAGGTAATCAAATACTCAACCCCAACCTATGGGTTTAACACAACAAATAAGAAACCCACACTAGTAGTGCTTTCGCTGCTACTTTTATATGCACAATAATACAACAACCACTGCTAGAGCATAACCCCTCCCCTTTTTTCAATTTCTATTTATGTAATTATTTATAGGTATTCACGTAAATTATTCCATCACTATCGGGAAATTGAAAACTATAACAACACCAAGAAACAAACAAAACTGAACTACGACCCACTATACAACAACACAAAACAATGATAGAAAACTAAACTTGAAGTCCCACTGCACATCCCCTTAAAACTACTATACACTATTATTCTTCAATGTAAAACCCAAAAATTCCTTATTCCAAAACCCATTACTACAGCCCCTCTACCCAAAAAAAACCCCAATGCATTCCCACAGCATAAACGATCCACAACCACAACACAGTCTCACTGCTCAATGTCACTTTTTGACTATAAAAAAGAAAAAGTATATTCAGTTGCATACAAGTTCATCCATTCCATAATCAATCAATATCTTGAACTAATACTCCAAAAAACCCCATGTACAACCAGATATACCAATCCCATAGAATCTATACAAGAACATACAATACATAACCACAACCATCTAACCGAACTTATTCAAATTTAACTGATTAGAGTTATTAAATTTTCACATGAATATAATAGGGGTGATCACGGAATAGGTTCGAACCTATGTAATCTCTTTATTTAACTAAATGTACATGATTAAGAAGTTTTCATGTTACTATAATTTTTTAAATAACTGCAACAAAGATAGAGCATTATAGGTGAGCAAGAAATGACCACTAAAAGTCGTGATTTTTATAATGAAAACAGCCACAAAAATCCATAGAACGAATAAATGATAAAAAATAAAATACATGATCAAACATTAAGCCACTCCCCGCTCATTATCTTATTCATCTCTGATATCTTTTGATTTTGTTCAATTTTTATTTATTTTTGAATTTAAGAAGTGCATCCATTCATTCCTCATGAGAAATCATTAGTACACACACCTTGCAAGATGCACAACTAAATAAATACCTAATTGGATTATCAATGATATAAGTTCCTTCTTCACCATGAATAGGGTATGGCGTGACATTCAAGAAGAATACCATGCCTGAGTTGGAAGGGCTCTAGTATGAGTGCATGATTCATCTCGGGAGTAAGTCTCAAGGCACAGTAAGGGAAAAAAGGAATAAGGAAGAGATGACATTGGCTTAATAAGAGGCCAGATCCTAAAATTATGATGACCATTTTTAATTAATTAAAAGTCGAATCGTGGAATGAACACATGACTTTTAGGTTTCAAACATTGGAATTAATTGAGATTTAATAATTCCCCTTGAAAATAGCGGATATAGACCAGTGGATGGCTATGAGTTAATATGTTGACTTTAAACGGAGAAAACCACCTAATAGGGGAAAAAATGGAAAACACGTGTGACTAGAAAATGTGGAAAAGGGTGTGTCACCAATAAAAAAAGGCCACACGTTTTGGTAATTCATGTTTCATTACTCTTAGATAATTCAAAATATATTTTATGGTATTTAAATCAGTTTAAAAGTGGTATTGAGAAACATTTACAATAATAGAGACGTTATTGGAGTGAAACTGGAAATTCTTGGAGAAGCTGGAAATGACTCAAGAGTGGGTGGGTAAATTACACCCTCACACCGGTCGGTGTGGCACCTATGTCGATTGGTTCCACCTATGCTGATCAGTCCCGCTAATATGGATCAGTGCCACTAATGTTCATTAGTGTAAGCAATTGCTAATCGGTGCAAACGATGCCAATCAGTACTATTGATGCTGATCGGTGACACCAATTCCCATCGATACCACCGATGGATGATCGGTGCCCCTGATGCCAATCAGTGCCACCGATGGCTGATCAATGCCACCATTCGTTCAACCTGAAATTTGGAAATGTCCTCAATGAGTCACTTGTGGTCCCCAAGATACCTCAAACATCGTGTTTTGGGAATATAATGGACTAAAAGGGTCCGGGAAATTACATCAGATACCTATAAAACTATTATCTCCCATGAAAATATAATATTAAAATAGAAGAAAAGAGTGGTGTCTGAACAACCACCTCATAAGATACCTCTTAGGGATAGAACAACCTATAGTTGTTCAAAATATAGAATTAAACCGCAACATCTTGGAACATCTCTCTCACATATATCTCCTAAAAAACTATAGAAACACTACTGCTCCTCTCCCTAAAGTAACCACATAACACCAAAATTCACACTATCTAGACACATGGATTAGAGAGCCCCTTTTTCCTTGTCAAGATACTATCTGCTTTGGGCGACACTAGCTTGTCCGCATGGGATTAATCTCATTAAAATTAATGAATCTTGATTAGGGATCAATTTATCCCCTCCCGATAGTTAGGAAATTCCACACAAAACTAAGATAATGGAAACAACTTATCATACAGTAAGCATGGCCAAACATTTCTTCATAAGAAAGGCATAAAAAACACAATATCAAAACATTGAAAAAATATAGGTACTGGGCATGCATCTCTGCATCCTATTGATACATAATCTCCTTGAGGATACTATGCCTCCATAACACAGGAACCAAGGTATTGGTCCTCCCATGAAGCAGCATATCCATACGATCCTAGATTCTCACTGGCCACTCCACAGACCTCACATCATCCTCGATATCCACCTCTCTCCAATAGAGGACGTGGGAGTCATCGTGCAGATACTGGCAGAGTTGAGATACATGATAGACATTGTGGATCCTCTCCAACCGTAGTATTAAAACCTACTGATATTCACCACCCCGACTCATCTTAATACCTATAAGGGTCCGATGAACCTTGGAGAAAGATTACCCCCTTCCAAACCTCTATTATCCACACCGAGGGGAGACATTTAAGAACTTGTGGTCCCCAACCTCAAACTCCAAGGGTCTCTTCCTATGATAAAAATTTGACTTCTACCGGTCTTGAGATGCCTTTATCCTTTCATGCACAAGATGAGCCTTCTCTATCATGCTCTGTACCACTTCGAGACCAAGAACACTTGCCTCCCCAATGTCTTTCCATCACATGGGTGAACAACATGGTCTTCCGTACAAGGATTCAAACAGTGACATGCCAATGGTAGAGTGAATGATATTATTGTAGGAAAACTCCACCAAGGGAAAGTGTTGTACCCATGATCCTATTAAGTCATGAAAACATTATCACATCATATCCTCCCATGTTTGGATAATCCTGTATATCTACCCATCTGTATGAGGGTGGAAAGTAGTGATAAGGAGTAACTGGGTGCCAATAGAACGCTATAATCCCTTCTAAACGCATGAAGTAAATCATGTTTTTTGATATGAAATGAAGGTTTTTGTAACTCCATGCTGCAATACAACTTCACCCACATATCATTGTGATAAGGTATCCATTCCATTCGTCTCCTTAATATCCATGAAATGAGATTATTTCATCATTCGGTCCACCAGTAGCTAGATGGAATCACAACTTCTCTCATCCCTGGGTAGTCCTGTGATGAAATCCATTAAGACGTCATCCCACTTCCACTCAAGAACGTCTAAGGAATACAATAGTCAGCCAAGAAAATGGTGTTTAGCCTTCACCTACTGACACAAGAGGCACTTTTCCACCCACTCTGCCACTTCCCGCTTCACTCTGAGTCACCAAAACTGACCTATAAATCCCAAGTACATCTTGAAGACTCCTAGATGTACCACCGTGGGTGGGTTATGGAAATCACAAGGAACACCCTCACACATCTCCATCAGGAAAAAGAGCTTCCCACGGAACAAAAAATATATTTAGACTATCCTCTAACCACCAATTTGGTTCGTCTCCCTGGTTAATGCAGTAACACATCACTTCAACCACTTAGGATCCCCACTGAGAATCCTACACCTTCCATACCAAGGATTATTGCATTTTCATCTGAAACAGATAGCCTCGACCACCCTCCACTCTCAAGACTATATGAAAAGTATTAAACTCCTCCATCACCTTCCTAGCATTTTAGAACTCTAGTACTACATCCATCCATGACTTCCTACTCAAGAAATCAGATATCATGTTCCCCTTTCCTAAGGTGTTGGATATCTAGAAGTCATAGTCCTGAAGAAACTCCATCCACCTTCACTATCGCAAGTTTATTTTTCACTCATAGAGGATTTACCTCAACATTTTTTATCCATGAATACCATGAAGCGTTCCTCGATAAGGTAATGATGCAAAAAATTTAGTGCGAACACAACTGCCGCATGTTCCAGGTCGAGGGCGGAATTTTTACATTTGTGAGGTTGTAACTACCTAGAATCATATAAGATCACACCCCGTTACTACATCAACACACACCCCAAGTCTAGACCAAAAGCATCACAATGCACATCAAATGTTTCCCCTTCCTTTAGAAACCAGAACACTGGTGAACTGACCAACTTCATTTTAAGATAACTGAATGATTTTTGGTATGGATCTCTCGATACGATAGCCTGGTCTTTTCTGGTCAAAGCTTCCAAAGGTGTTGCAACATGAGAGATGTCAAGTACAAACCTCTGGAAAGAATCTGCCATACTCAGGAAACTATGATCCTCTGCCACATTCTAGGGATCCACCCAAGAAATAAACACTTCGACCAGTGATGGGTCCACTACTATTCCCTACAGGGACACCACGTGACCATGGAAGTGCACCTATCGTGTCATGTACATTCACATGGACAATTTCCCAATAAGATGGTTGAGTCAAAGGACCTCAAAAACAATCCTTAGATGATAGGCCTGATCCTTTTCTAATCTTGAGAATATCATGACGTCTTCAATGAAGATGACAAAAAATTGGTCTAGATACTCACGCAAAAGATATTTCATGAGCCCCATAAACACAAGTGGTGCATTAGAAACACCGAACGACATGACCACAAACTCAATGTTCCCATACCTGCATTTTAAAGCATTCTTTGAGATGTCACCCTCGTTCACCCTCAACTAGGGATTTCTAAACCTTAGTTTGATCTTAGAGAAAAAAACATTCTCTCTTCAACTGGTCAAAATGGTCATCTATTCTTGGGTGGGGGTAATAGTTTATGACCGTCACCAGATTCAGTATTCGGTAGTCTATGCATAGAATTAGACCAACGTCTTCCTTCTTTGCAAACAAGACTGGGGCACCCCATTGCAACACACTTGGTTGGATAAAACCTTTATTAATCAGGTCATCAACCTGAATCCTCCAAACCTGCAACTCCTAAGGTGTCATCCGATAGGGTTCCATGGAAATCAGATTGGTACCGGGTTATAAGTCTATCCCGAACTCAATATCTTGTTGAGGGGTAGTGTCATGACCTCATCAGGAAAGAAGTCCATGAACTCACAAAAAATATGTAGAACATCCACTATCTATGATTCTAATGATTCCACTGAAAACTCAGCTAACAAGGAAATACGTGAAACTACACACTGGCAGCCCTCGTGAAAACTCCACTCCCCAATGAAAGGTACATGCTGGTCGCCCATGTCTGAGAAAATGACCCTTTTTTAGAAGCAGTCGATAACGGCGTGCATCGAAAATAGCCATTTGATTCCTAGAATGACATCGTATTTCTAAATTTTTAGTAGAGGAAGATCCACACTAGAATTATATGGCCCCAACATCATTCTACTTCCCTGAAAAAGATTAAACATGTAGGCCTGACATGCAACTAGCATACTCAACACTAGAGGAATGGAAAGTCTCTCTACATCTAGACCCAATGAATGGGATAGACTGGGTTCAACAAAGAATTTTGATTCTCCTTAATCAAACAAGGCATAAGAAAGAGTATTAAACATACTAATCATACCTTGAATGACTTCTTTCCTAGATAGAACTATTGCCTCTGTGGAATGAAACTACCCACACCCAACTCTACTTTACCTCAGTTATCGACCACGTCTCTGACCGTGCCATCATCGAGGTCCCTAAGGAGTGCCCTGAGGTCGGCCTCCTCTGAAACCGTCCCACCTAGGAGGAGTGTGAGCTCGCTTCTCCAGATACAAGAAATAAATAGCAGGAAACTGTTGTTACTGAGGTGGGTACATATATAGGTGAGGACCCGGAGATCATAACTGGAAATGTGGAGGAATGCTCCCCATAGGCTAAAACCTAGAAGGTCATGAAACTGGAGGCAAGCAGATGACATCTTTCCCCTTTTATTAACACATCTAGATCCCCTCTCACAGTACACCTCCCATAATGTTCATCCTCTATACTAATTCAAACCGATTCAGAACCTCCATGTATGTCGGCATAGTGAAGGGAGTAACAACATAGTGAAGAGAAGTTCAGAGTGCCTTCTATAAGTGTCTTTCCCATGACTCCTCATCCGAAAATTGGTCATGACCAAGATGAAGGAGATCCTTGAACTTAATCCCAAACTCTCTTACCAAAATACAACCTTGCTAAACTTAATGCTGCGCCTACCTCTTTTCATTATTCATCGTGGTAGAAAAGAATTCAGCCCAGAACACCTTCTCAAAGTTAGTCCATGAAATGTAAATTAACATCTTCCCCCTGAGATAAAGATCCCACAATTGATTCAATACTCCTCACATCTAGCTCACTTCCTAGGGAACAGAATATTCTATCAAAACCTGGATAGAGATGAAATCGATCACCAACTCCTCAATCCAATACACTATCTCCATGTTCGAGATGCTGCATAGAAGGAATAATGAATATTCTACCACTGTTTTCCCAACTCTCGATTGGGCCTCCATTGATCAATCAGATCAATATTCTAGGACTAGACTTCCCATACCAATCATGGTAGATTCTCATGTTCCATAGATGAAAAATAAAACAAGAAACTCATAATATAATGTAGTGGTTAAAATTATTTTTTAATTTTGATTGAAATGCCAATTAACTTTAAATTCCCAATCCACCCAAAACATACAAGAACACCCGTCATTATGATTCATGTAACTTTCTTAGAGTCTCTACACTGTAATAAGTGTAGCCTCACCCAGTCGTTCAGTAGGTCCAAATTCCTTGCATCAGATCATGTGGGGCTCTAAAATCCTATTTCCTAGCGAGTCTTCCCTAGCCTATTTGACACCCCAAGATAGTCTAATACTGTTTCCCTACCTTCCCATTCAATCCTCACTATATATAACCCCAAACTCCATCCAATATATCAACTATCAACTATGTTACCATTATTTCATGACAAGCCTTATCCAATATGAGGGAAAGTACAACAAACTACCAGACCCTTACTTAATCTAGTTGATGGAGAGATAATGAACCCTGAGTCCTGATTTCAATAGGCCACGAAGTAGTGAATGACCCCATTGGTATTCAATCTCACACAAAATGTAAGGAATCACCATTTTTATAGGACAATATCATGATATAAGATGGTAAATCCCAAAAAACTCCAAATATTGAATGATAAATTAAAGAATATTTTCCCCATATACATGATCAAATGTAAAGCTGATGTAAGGTAAAACAAAACTCCAATGTAATGAACCAAAAGATAAGAGACTCAGTAGAAAAAACAACTAATCATTATTGTATAGAAAGTAATGTCCAGAACGGTCCGCAATGACTTCCTAGAAACCTAAAACAATTTAATATATGTAGGGTGAGCATACAAGTATACTCAGTAGGGAAACTAAATATGCTTGTGCAAAATTGGGGGAATATAGAAATGTCCCAGTGATAAAATTGTTTAACCTCATGAACCTCCAAAGGAATACTAACCAAACAATCCTCACCAAGAAACACTCACCCTAATAACACCAGCTGAGTATAGTAATAGTATATAGACATTAATATTTTTCCAGCCCATACACCACTTTTCCCACTAGTTAACCACTCATTCTTAACAATCTGATATCTTGACGCTACCACTCTTCCCACATGTTTTCCCGCTGCCACAACTTTCATACTCACACCTGGGCCCGAACTATACTCAACCACGCCCGCAGACACCTGAACCAGAAAAACAACCACCATCACAAAGCCACATGGGCCTCATCCTGATGATAATTGGGAAAACAAACCTAGCCCGCTGACACATGGGCCCCTCATCGAAAACAAAATATTTCCAAAATAATCTTAGGCTATGGTAAGACATAAGCCATTAAAGCCATATCGGATGTTCCCATGTAAGAAGATTCGAAATAGGGTGCGAGGAAGAAAAATTAGTAACCATTCATTCATCCTCCTACTGAGATGTCGGGAAAGACACCCTCCCCCATGAAATGGAGATGTTCGACACATATTACTTGACAAGGGTGAAGTTCATATAAAAATCAAGAGGAACTAAAATATATATATTGGAAATAAGACAATCACCCCCAATTTATAGGTTTCACAAAACATAAAACAAACCCACACCAGCACTGCTTTTGCTGCTACTCCTATATGCCCAACCATACAAAAACCACTGCCAAAGCATAAATCATCCCATTTTTTTTGATTTCCATTTATTTAATAAGTTAAGGGTATTCAATTAAATAATTCCAACACTACTAAAAAACTAACAACCATAGGCAGACTATGAAACCAACAAAACCAAACTATGTAAAACTATAAAACAACACAAAACAATGGCAGAAAACTGGACTTGTAGTCCCACTCCTCATCCCAATTCAACTTCTATACACTATCAATATTTAAAGTTAAAACTGAATATTACAAATTCCACAACCTAGAACTACAACATTACTACCCAAAAAAACCCCCAATGTAGTCCCACTGCATAACCAGTCCACAACCAGACCGCAACCCCAGTGCCTGACAACTCTTCGTGACCATAACATATCAAGGAAATTCAGCTGCCTACAAGTTCATCCATCCATAATCAATCAATCTCTTAGACTGAGAAACCAACACAGACCATATTCCACCACATATACCGATCAAATAGAATCCAAACCGGAATACACAACACATAACCACAACCATTAAACCAACATATTAACATTTCTTCAATAGTGGTTATTTAATTTCCAATTGAATATAATCGGGGTGATCACAGAATAGGTTTTATCCTAGAGAATAACATTATTTAACAGAATATACATGATTAAACTTTTTCATGATACTTTCATTTTTCAAATCACCATAATAATGATCGATCATTACCTGTGTGAAAGAAAAGTCAAAAAACAGTCATGATTTTCAAAAGGCATACAACCACAAAAATTCATAAAATAATCAAAGATTACAAATAAAATAGGTGATAAAACATTGATCCACTCCCCACCTATTATATTATTCATCCATGTTATGTTTTGATTATTTTAAATTCTTATTTATTTTTGGTTTTGAGAAAATCATTCAGTCGTTCCTCAAGAGAAATAATTAGTACACCTACCCCACATGACACACAACAATGGAAATCCCTATATGGATGATCAAGGATAAAAGATACTTCATGTGCCAAGAACTGGGGATGGAGTGACATACAAGAATAAATCCATGGTTGAGAGGGAAGGGCCACAACATGAAAACATGATTCGTCTCAGGAGGAATTCTTGAAGTGCAGTAAATGAAAAAAATATTGAAAGAATAGACGATCTCATCTTGAGAAGAGGATAGATCCTAAAATCAGGGAGACCATTTCAAAGTACATAAAATTCAGACTATGGATTGACCATGTAGTTTTTCTATATCAGGTGTTGGAATTAATTGAGATTTAATAATTCCCCTTAGAAACTAAGAAGATAGACCAGTGGGAAGTTATGAGTTTATAGATTGAAATTAAATAGAGAAAAACACCTAACATGGTTTTGACTGAAAAACACAAGAGACTGGAAAACACTGGAAAGTGTGTGACACCGATAAAAAAATGCCTCACGTTTTATTAATTCATGGGTCGTGACTATTATGGGATTTAAAATATATTTTTGAGGGTATAAATCACTTTAAAAGTGGTATTAAAACACTTATATGATAAAATAGACATTACAAGAGTGAGACTGGAATGTTATGGAGAATATAAAAATTATTCACTAATGGGTGAGTCATCTAAACCCTATCATCGATGGCCTGGAACTGGTCAGTGTGGCACTGATGTCCGATCGGTGCCATTGATGGCTGATCGGTGCCATCGATGGCCGAGCGGTGCGACCATTCATTCAACGTAAAATTTAGAAAAAACGTAAATGAGTCACTAAGGGTCCCTAAGATATGTCAGACATCATGTTTTGGAAATGACTAGGAGAGTCTATGCCATTATAATACTTGAAAATTCTTAATTAAGTTAAATGATGTTATTTTAAAATTTTCTTTTAATTATTCACCGAAACCTCACTTTTATCCATATCCATACTTACTGAAAATGTTTTATAAGTGTTATTATTATTTTTATATTATGAATTTTAAATTCATTTTTTTCTTTTTTTGAATTTTTGAAATTGTTTAATGAAATATTTTTCTATTTTTCTAATCGAGGTAATGTCTTAGTTTTTCTATAAAAAAGGGAAGTAATTTCTTTTAACATATATGGAATGAGTGGATTTTACCTCTATCATGATGAATTAATTATTTGATATTTAATTTACAATTTTACATGGATATTTTTAATAAAAATTACTTCTTTATGTTGTTCCAATGATTTGGATTTTAAAAAAGATCAAATTTTTCAGAAAATCTATTTCGATACCTAAACTTTTATTAATTTGGGAATAAGTGAAATTTAAATAGGGTTTTATGATGAATGGTTGATATAATAATTTTTTTTGTTAAATATATGAAACATTACTATTATATGTGGAACAATTGAGCCTGATACATCGTATAAGAAGTGTTGAGCCCCACTGTAGCTCATAGGTTAACCCGATATAGCTTATACATTGGGTGCACCATGATAGTACTAAGTGAGCATTCTATAGCTTTGTTTGTGCCCAGATTGTGATCCAATACAATGGGTTTTGTGACTTTGATTTCAAGAAAATAATGAGGGAGTTTTAGAATGGTTCCCTAATCCATTTAACTATGATCTTGTTATTTATTGCAATGGTTTAAAATGGGTTACGAATGTGATTCTCTATATTGAAAAAAAGGTTTTAATTCCATCACAATTGGTTTAATGATTTTATTTGATATAAAATTATTTGTGTCTTCGTATAGAAATTATTTATTTAATTCCCTTAATGGACATTGAGATAATGGTATATATATCATGGGTTTTTAGGTTTTTCAACAGACTAATTAATTTCTAATATTTTATATCCCTCAATCAGTTTTTGTGAAAATAACTCACTTTTTAAAATAAATTATAGGGTTTTAAGGAAAAATATAGAAAACTATGTGGTAAATAAGAAAATTATAAAGCTTTCTAAAGAAAATAAATCATGATTTATTTAAAGGGTGTTTTTTTGTAAAAAATGGATACTGAGTATATGTTTCCAATAGTAAGATATATGTTTACTATGTAATAGTTTGTCCTAATTCTTTAAAAATATAAAATTAAAATATCCTTGATATTATAACAATGTAAATTCTGTTTTAAAGACAGTAGAAAATATAATGCATACAGCTAAGTCCTTACTATTGGTATAATAAGAGTGTTTAGATAACATTAGATTTTATGATTTTTTCTGGTTTAGTTATTTTAAGAGTTATGAATTCCATCATGGGTTTAGAATATTGAGATTGATAAGATGTTAAAAGAGTTAGACACCCCTTCTGAGATTTTATGTGGTGGATAACTTAGATGATTAGGTGTATTTTGATAGATAATTATGGAAATAATACCCATAGGTTTTATTGAAAATATTTGTCAAAGAAGATTTCATTTATTTTTTGTGGAAATATTTTTTTTGAAATTTAAGGTATATAAGATCTTATATATTGATGTAATACTGGGTTGTTATATATTATGATGCAACATGATAGGTATAAGATAACCTTTGTGTTTAGAACATTTACTACATGTTTAATATATAACGGTTAATTTTTAAGATGTTTCTCATGTTTCTGGAAATATATAAGAATTATAATACTATAGTTGTAGACAAAGGAATACCCATAGTGTTGGTGAAAACCAATCAAATTTAGAAAGGTCGTGAGTATTGAACCAACATCCAAATGTTCAAAAGTGTGAATTGCTTACCACAAAACAATGTAAGGTCCTGGTTTGTATAAAATTAAATTTTTTTGTTTAAAATATGTGGAAGACAAAGGTTAAATTCATTTTAATGACATATGATTTATTGAATTGATAAACATGGTATTATAAAATGATTTTTTTGATTATGTTGAAAATGTTATCTCAATAGACAATAACTATTTCAGGAACCCAATAGGGTAAATTTCAAAATAATACTATGGGATTTTTTTTGAAAAATAACAGATGAGTTATATTTTTTGATGTTAAGAATTTATTTGTTTATTTATAGTGATGAAATTTATTTATTTAAATGATAATCATATCATGGTGATTATGTGATTTGAAAAATTAGTTTTTTGAATGATACTATAAGAGTAATTTATGTAATTTGGAAATAAATTATAAAATTTATGTTGGAAGACTATGTGATTATATGACTCTTATTTTTGGGTTTCAATCATAGCCTTTCATATTTTTGAGGAATTTTGAGGATAATTATTTATATAATGATCTAAGATGATTTTTGGGTATTATACTAGAATTTTTAGATGGAAGTAGTTTTATGTACATGAAAGATTCTTGTTTTTTTTTGAATTATCTTCCTTTTGTAAACCATTTTTTATGCCTAATGATAGAGTGAATAAATATTGTTTCTGTTCTGTAATTTGTGATACATAGATTTGATTCTAGTGGTTCATTCTTGAAAAGTTCATATTTATCTCTTAGTGAAGAATATTGTTTTTGTTGAAATTGATTAATGGATGAAATTACATTTTCCATGAATGTATATTACCTTATGTTATTAGTCTAGGTTTTAAAATAAGTCCCCAAATCCATAAAATTAATTTTTTTAAAAAGGTTAGGTGTCTAATTTTCTTATCAAGAAACCAGTGGCCATTTTTTACATCACAAATTTAAATTTTTTATGGTTATCTTTCTAATGGCCATGTTCTCCTATTTGTAAATATTCTTATTTTCAATCCAGAGAACCTTCATACTTCCTTTTAACAATTTTCATGTTGTTTTCTTAATGGACACTGTTATGATGTGGGTATGGAACATAAATATTCTGAAAATTCAATCCTTGGATACAAAGACCAAGTTCCAAATTGTGAGGATTAAATTTCCCAAAGGGGGAGGGGATGTAACTAACCTAGTAATGATTTAATAAATACTTTTAATTCATATTATTATTCATAAATTATTTTTATATTCATTATAAATATATTTAGTAATTCTTACAATCAAAGAGGAAATTATATTATTGAACTAATTTATCCCAAGATTTTAATTTGGAAATTATTTAATTTTGATTTGAAAAAATCAATATGATGTTTGAAATGTTAATTTCAAAAATATCTTAGGATTAATTTTTTTATAATTATATGAAAACATTTTTTTCCCAAAAAAGTGATTTTTTATATTTTATTGAAAAAAATATATTATTTTAATTTATTTACAAGGGTATATTATGTTTTGTTATTTTTTAAAATTTATATTATTTCATTTTAATTTAAAAGAATCAAATTTTGTTTTATAATTTGTACATTATATTATAATTTAATATAAAAACATTTCATATTTTAAAAAGTATACTTTCACAATAAAAAGTTTTTTCGTTACATTTTTCAAGTATAATTTTAAAATAAATTTTTAGACTTTTTTGTTTTTAATTATGAAAAACATAATCCATATTTGGAATAAATATTTTCAGATTTGGTAAATATGAAATTTTTATTTTTTCATAATAAGATTAGTAAACATAGTTATATTTATTACCATGGTAAAGTGTAAATTATGTTGTTTAGGTTAAAACAATAAATAAAAGTACACTCAAATGATGAAAAAATTTACCCAAATCGTATATTATGAGTATATGTCAACCATAACATCCAAAGGTCTAATTTATTAAGCTTTCATACCACATGGATTAAATTAGGACCTTTATTGTATTTTATTGAATGAAATGTCAAATATATCACACTATTAATATTAATATGTGTAATTTTTTAATATGGTTTTATCTAGATGATATGTTTTACCATATACAGTATTTTGAAATATAAAATATTTATTTCAGTCATGGTAATTGATTTTTAATTTTTTGTGATGAAATTCCATGAGTTCCCCTCTCATATAAAACAGAACATCTTCATGTCATTTAATTACACAAAAAACACAATTTTTTGTCTAATCCCTACAAAAATTACATACATGAATCCATACTCTAATTATATAGGGTTTTTAGTTATAATACCAATATTATAGGACTTAAAGTGTTAATAGTATGATGATAACCAAATAAGAGGTATAGTTTTTATCTGTGGGTTTTAGTTTTCTTCTTTCTTCCAAATCCCTAAATATTGAATTGATCCCACCAATATAATAAATTAGTTATAATTGTTATATTAATCTTTTAATATGTTATTTTAAATACCTATATGAATATCCTATTTCCTATGATGGGTAATGAAATCATCATTCAAATGTACGACAAACTACTACCTCACGAACCGATATAATTCATTTTCCATCACCGTCTTTCGTGATTTCCATAATGATGGAATTAGTATTTATATATGAAATTAATGAAATTTTTATCATTATGAAATGATAATAGATCATTTATTTTTAGACCTTTACGTGCACATATAAATGATAATGTCGTTCCTGTGTAGGTGTGGACTACCACATCCACGAAGCGATGTGATTACTTTTTCACCACAACATTTGATGAATGACATACATAAGTATATTTAATGAATTAATATTATATTTATGAAATTGTAATAATTTGTGATAGATAAAATATTATGTGCCTTTTTCTACAATGATCATTTAAAAATTAAAATGTTACTCGTGAGTATGTCTAGACTACAATCTCCATGATTGTAGCATAGTTCAGTTTTTCCTAAGCATATCTAATGGTTTGATTTAAAATTAAAATTAATGAATAAAAGTGAAAATTATTACATGAATATTATTCATGATATTATAGAAATATGATATCCATTAGCATATTCAACTTAACGAAGTCATTCAGGGCTTCTGAAATTAATATTAACAAAATGTTTATGGTGAAATTAAATTAATAAGTAATCGTATAAAACATGATAATATGTGATCTAAAATGAATAATAAAAACTTTAATGGCTCATAATAATGTATAAATTATTTTAATTTTATTATTTGGGATGAAAAATAATGTATGAGAAAATCCATACTTAAGGTAATAGACATTCTTTTAAAAATTTTATTTTAAAGATTCCCTCAAAACTCACTTTTTCTCCAATATACATGTTTTATAAAACAAATATAGAGGGATTTTATAACTCTATTATGATATCTTAAGGTAATTTTTTTCCCATAATTGAATATTTAAAAAATGGTTTAAAATAAATATTATTTTAGTTTTCTGAATGAGGTACTTTGTGACATTTCTAATAATATTACAAATTTTTTTTTAAACTTATAAAAAATGAGAGTATTTTACCTCTTCTATGATTCCTTAATTATTTTATGTTTAATTTTTAATTTAAATGGAAATTTTAAAAGAAACTTTTTATTTTGTGTGATATTGATTAATAGTAAAAAAAATTGTTTTTAAAGTGCATTTTGATATCCAAATGTTCTTTTATATGGGATTAAAAACGGTTTTAAAAGAGTATTATGATGAAGCTATGCAAGAAAAAATAATGTTATTCATGATATGGTTATAAAGCATTATATGTGGATTGGGTGAGCATAATACATTATATAAAAAAGGTTGATCCCAATTATATATCATAGGTGAGCCTGATATTTCTTATATATTGGGTGCACCAAGGGAGCACATAGTGGGATTGTTAAATATTTGTGTTTGACTACATTTCTATCTAATGTATTGTGTAACGTACACTAAATTTTATTTGAATAATGAGGGAATTACCAGAGGATTTCTAGAATAGAAGTACCTAGTCTCCAGTTATTTCTGATATACGTTTAAAACATGTTATGAATGTGATTCTCTTAGTTTCCCAAAGGGTTTTTATTTTATTTTAATGTGTTTAATGTATTTAATTTCAAATAATTTTTGTTGTTTTTAAGTGTAAATGAATTGTTTAATTCTATCAAAGTTCATTTAGATTAAGTTAAATAGTTCTTGGGTTTTAATTTTTTATTGGACTAATGGATTTCTTCTTTTTATGCCTCCTACTAATCATTTTTCTCTCATCCCACATTTGAAAGTATGTTTTCATTATTTTAAGGATTAATATTCAGAAGTATGAGGGCAATAATTTTTTTTTAATATTTATCATGAAAATAAATCATTTTTTATTTAAAATGGTTTTGGTTTTTTTTTGAAATAATTGATATTGAGTATAAGTTCCCACTTTTAATGTATGTTTTTACTATATATGATTTTATATAAATTCTTTAAAAATGTTAAATAAAATGATCGTTGGGTTATAAATAATGTAAATTATAGTTCAAAGAGTCAGGAATATGTAATAATTAAGGATAAGTCTTTATAGTAATTATTAGAGGATGGTTTGGATAACTTTAGTTATTAGGATGTTTTCAGGTGTGGTAATCTAAAGAGTTATGATTACCATTATGGAATTACTTTTAAATGGTTGATCTTAAGTTCAACATCTTAGAATCCACTTTACATGTTTTAAGTGGTGGACGACTAAGATGAATATCAGTATTTGGAGAGGCATTTATGGTAATAAAACAATTTTATTTTATTTAAAACATTATTTTAGGAATAATTATATTAATTTTTCTAGAAATATGTTTAAATTTATTGGTAGACTTTAAGGCTTAAAAGATAAATTATTTTTTTGGTAACAATGGGATATTATATTTTTGGATGAAAAATTAAAGATATAAGATAAACATTGACATTAGAATATTTTGGTAAATTTTAATATATTAAAATTAATTTTTATGAAGTTTATCACATTTTTGGAATTTAATATGGATTATATTAATATTGTTTTAGAAAAAGGTGAAACTGTAGGTTGGTTGACAACCCATCTGTCCAGGAATGCTGCTAAGATTGAACCCAAAACTGAAGAGTCGTATGGATGTATCATTTACCACATGCCTATGTGATGTCCTAGTTAGTATGCATTTTTTTCTTTATTTAGACTATTTTGTAGGTAAAGTATGAGTATATGTTGGGAACATATATTTTATATTCTAGATAACCATGTGACTATAAAATGATTTGACAATTCAATGAGTAATGGTATTTCATAAGATGTTCAAAAATTTATGGGAACCCTAAATGATTATTGTAAATATAATACTAGGGTATTTAATATGAATAAAAAAGATTAATTTTGTTTTATAAGAATATGTGATTTTATAACAGCTTTACGACTATTCATATTTTTTTTAAACGATAAACATATCTTGTAAACTATTGTATTTGGGTAATTAAATTTTGGTATGGTAATTTAAGAGTCATTAATGTTATTTTAAGATAAATGTTTAAATTTATATGGTTATACTATGTGATAAAATCCTTATGATTTTTGGGTTTCAATATTATTTTGATGACATATTTATCATTATTAAATGTTAATATATCCTGAATATTCTTATGTTTCTTGGAATATAACAAAGATAATAGAGTTAACACAAACATGTGGATTACCACCTCAATGAAGGGATATGATTCATTTTTCATCATGAAATTACATGAATGATATATATATATATTTAAATAATATGATATATATATATATATATATTATGATGATATTTAATTGAAAATTTAGAATAAAATGAACCTCTTCTCCATAATGATCCTTGAAAAATGGAAACCCTACAATTGCATATATTCGACCTACCCTCTCCATGGTTGTAATGTAGTTTATTTTTCATTAACATATGAAATTGTAGTATATAAAATTATTATTAATGTATAAAATTTATAATCATTTCATGAATATTAATCTAGGGATGATTTATTGCTGATCTATTTGACCACAATCATCCTACTGATGTCATTCTAAACTTATGAACCAAATATCAACAAAATAGCTAATAAAAAATTAAATGAATAAGTAATGGTATATAAATGGATTATAATTAATTTAAAAGAAATAATAAAAATGAAAAAGTTTCATATCAATGTATAAATTATTCTACTTTTATATTTTAAAACTCTTTTTTTCTTCTACATTTACATTTTCTATAGAATCATTAAAAAAGGTTAATTCTATTCACTTATGATTGTATAAATTAATATTTACCCATGTTTGAATTTTTTAAAAATGGTTTGAAAGAAATATTCTCCTCAATACTTGAATATGTGTCTTTGTGAAATTTTCATCAAAATATTAATGTATTTTGATAAACTTATACTACATGACCTTCTTTTCCCACCAGCAAGGAACTGTAATGTTATGATGTTTACTTTATAAGATTACAAGGATAATTTTTGTAAAATTGATTATTTATGACGTTCGTAGCTTTTTGATTTAAAAAAAAGACCAATTAATAAAAGGGTATTTTTATATCTAATTTTTTTATTTTGATTTAAATCTTTTTGAATGGTTTTTATTATGAAATGGTTTGTGTATAAAATATTTTAATCATGATATTGAACAAGATTATTATATGTCGAATAAGTGATCCCGATATAGCTTATATAAAAGGTCAAGCCCCATTATATATCATTAGTGATCTCAATATTTATTATACATTGTGTGACCATAGATACCACTATGTGAGATATTTATAGCTTCGTATGTACCTATATAGAACTATAATTCATTAAGTGATCTTCCCTGTCATTCAAGGTACGAAGGATAGGTTTATCGAAGGTTTTTTTGTATTCATTTTAATTGGATATAGTTTTTTCTGACACGTTTCTGAAATGGGTTATGAATGTGATGATATATGTTTTAAAATAACGTTTTGTTTTCTTATAATAGGTATAATGATTGTATTTGATTAAAAATTGTGTTTTTTTCATTTGTAAATTATTCATTTAATTTTCTCAAATAAAACTAGGATATACACAAATAATTATTTCATATTTTGTTTGTTATTCGACTAAAAAAAATTCTAATTTTATGTCTGATAAAGATATATTGTTTTCATCCCACATAAAAAAAATTCACATGGTTTTATGGAATATTAGAGAGAAGAATGAGGATAAGAATAAAATTTTGAGGTTTTTTCATGAAAATGATATGTGTTTTATTTGGAAGGTAATTTTTTTTCTAAAAAATGAATATTAAGAGTACATGTCCACTTGTAATGTATGGGATTACAATGTAATATTTTTTCGAAATTCCTTAAAATACTAAATTCAAAAGATCATTAGGATTATATGATTGTAAATTATAATTCAATGAAACTAGAATACTTAATGTTTATGGTTGTTTCATTACTACGCCAAACCTCAATCAAGAGTGTAGAGATTTCTATGATGTATAACCAATATATTCGATTTCATCCATTTAGATAAATATAAAAATATTATATGAAGAGTTTTTTTTAATTGAATGATTGAAAATAATGAAAATTAATTTATTAATATGAATTGTACACTCATGTTGTAGTAGAAAATCGAAAGACCCATACAATTCCAACTTATTCAAAAAAAATTACACAAAAAATATAAAAGAGTTAAGAGAAGATATCAGGAAGATCTAATACATCTTCCAAGGCCATTACTTGGGTCAGTCACACTTTATATTTTCCAAGAGATAACGGTGGATGAAAGTGGGGATGGAGAGAAATAAAGTGAAAGGTAGGAAACAGAGGAATTAAAATTTCATGATGGGTTACATTAAAAAATATAAACTATATAAGAAAACAAATGGAAGAATCATTCTCTTCTATAGGTAGATTAACTGATCCTGAGATATGGAATAGTAACTTTTAATTTATAGGGAAAGGTTTATCCCATATCATTATAAGAATCTATTCCCTTTGGTGAAATATTACTTCTTCCTCCCTGATTTTTGAATAACTTTTAAAATTATCCTCCAATTATAAAAGAGTCTGAGCATGCTTTTTTACCACAAGATCATCATATCATAGACTTTAGTTGTATATAGATTCAAATATACCACCTACAACATTATAACTAAATTCATTTTACATGTTGTATTATGGATGGTAATCTATTTAAGACCTAGCCACTTTTGTTACATATGTAATCTACATAGCCAAATCCTATTGATTATTTTTACATGGCATGAATTTTCCAAGTATTGGTTAGATACCATTGAGAGGGCGTTGAGTCAGTGGTATATTTGTTTACAAATTATTTTACTTTGATTAAAAATCCATGACTGATTAAAGTTTTGATCAATCATCTTTAATACCCTTCCTCACCCTGAAATAAATAACAACAAATAAATACAATCAGATACGTATTTACAAGGTTCATTATTAATCAATACACAATTTCATGTTAGTTAGACCCCCAATAAGGCTTCTTCACTATATCAGAATGTGATTACCATTGTAATTGGATAAGCCCCCAATTATAAACTAGTTATGCTCCACATTTCCAATCTGATTTCAATAGTTGGTAAGACCCCCCAAATGAACATTATTTATAGCGATTTGTTAGAACCCCACATTATACTCTTTAATAGTGGATTATACTCCACAATTACAGCCTAAAACATTTGTTGAATTGATATATGATTGAAAGATAAATTTTAAGATCCTTCTCCACAAGTTTTCTTGATTTTATTGGATTGTGTAAAAATTGATGTGCGTTTAATCTAATGCTTTAATTACACCAATAATATCTGGTCACTATATATAATCATATTCCCAATTAAAAAATTTATTTAGAAATAATTTTTTTCCTTCTAACTCACCGCCCTCACTGTGCACTAAAAAACTCGGATATGAAACCATTATGAACCACAAATGGAAATTCTATCCTGGATTTAGTCTAAAATCATTGACCATTAATTCTAAAACATATATTTCATATTAAATATTCAATTTTCATGAATGTGTAAACAATTCATGGTATACTCAATTATATAGATTATTAACGACATGAATATCCACTTTGTACACTCACTGTTTACATATATGGTCTTATTTCTTGTGCACTCATCTTCTCACACACACACACACACTAAACACATCCTAATTATTTGAAAAAAAACATTCTCATGTACAAAATTAATTTCACTAAATCATTCATGAAATATATGTGGGGAGGGAGGAAATTCGGGAGACATCTCCATCGACGATTCTCTGGCAATCTATGGGGTGACGATCGATGGCTAATCCACTAGAATGTTTTTTTGATCCTGAAGACGTCTTCAGCCCCCCTCCCTCGAAGGCAGTGGTTACGGGTGGTAGGATTTCTCCAAATCCTGTGGATGCGGTGATGGATGATTCAATGAACCCTTAGAATAATTCTCAGGGTTCTTCTTCCCAAAATAGGTTTTTTTCTAGATCTCAACATGAATATACTTCTTTGCATAAACAAATTACCAATAATGGCTCAATTGCATTTGTGGAAGTGATTCCAAAAAATTTGGAAGCTCGTCTTAATGAATGTCGGTTTTTCCTCCTCTCTAGGTTATCAGGAATTTAGAGTGATAACCCTATGAGGGTTGATGATGTGCGAGTTCATTTATCCCAGAGATGGGGCTTTACTGACTGGCTCTTGACATCAATTGGGAGAGGTACTTTCCATATTGTTTTTCCTTCAAAGGAACTTCAAATTTTGCATGGATTTTTGGATCGGTTTCACTGAAACCTGGCTAAATCATGGTTTAATAGTGGTATCCTTAAGCAATCTCTCTGGAAGTTATGAACTCCTCCACTCAAACATGGATTCGGATTAGGGTTTTGAATTGGTTTTTCTGGCATCCGTCAGTTTTGTGGGAGGTCACCTCTGCTGTGGGTTATCTGATTAAGGTGGACAAGGAAACTGACCATCCTAGGTATGGTCACATTGCTCATGTATTGTTAGAGATTGATTTAGCTCAAATTTTTATTGACACAATTTTTCTTATTTCGGGTGAAATTAAGTTAGAACTAGATATACAATATGAGTGGTAACCCACTTTCTGTAAGTCTTGTCTATACATTTTCCCTGCTCGTGCGCAATGTTGCCGGAATATGAAATGTTCACTATGTATGTAACATCCCAAGTAAGTAATGAATAATATATATTCTTATCTATGTCTATTTATGAATTAGATATTGTTTTGGAGGCTTCAAATGAGAATAAATCCAATCTTAAGCATGGAATACTCTAATATTTTTAAAAGATTGTTTTACAACCTTTTGTTGGCGAAACATTTTTAAATCTATATTTTGACAAATTTATAAGCTATATTTTTCAAATTAAACTTATTCTTTATGATTGGGACATTGAAATTTACTTTGGATAAATTTCTGGTATTTTTCTGATAATGTTCATTTTTTAATGAATAGTGAAAAGTTTTGTATTTTAATTCAAAACCTATTTTTAATCTAATTTATTTATATAGTTAGATTATCTTTTTAATTGGTTTTAAAGTTACATTAGAATATATTTTTACAATTTAATCCAATGGTGGTCATTGGAATTAATATCACTTTGAGATTGAACATAAACGAGTGTCAATCTTTTGATGGATATTGTTTCTTAAAAACACGCTATTTGATTTGACAGCGGGACTTAATTATAAAATTAATTAATGCAACTTCTATGTTATGAATTTGGTAAAATAGACATCATTTTTGAATTTGGAATATCAAATATATCTTACGGTTAATTTTTGGTATTTTTCTGAAAAACCTTAATTTTTGATGAATAGTGAAACCACAAAGTGGTAGTTTCAAAAACTGATTTTTCGTTTAAATGGTACTTTACCACTTCTGTGATTTGAATATAAAAAATCCAATATAAATTTTTTTCATTATTAAGTATAATGTGGTTTAATGGGATGAAAATAATTTTTGTTGAAAAGTAACTTTTCAGTTTTATTAATCGCGATTAAAGGTAATTAGTGTGATTTAAGGTAAAAATGATATTATAATAAATTTAAAATATATTGACACTTGTCCTAACCCTATTTTATGAGTCATGGCCGACCAAGGAAACCCATGGGTCGATTTTTGGGACCCCATGGAGCCACTTGGGTAAGATAATGACATTAATGCCTTTTATTTAAAGTAAAAGTAAAAATGACACAAACATGTATTATTTTACTAAAAGAATTTTTACATGGGGTTATACAAGTCAGAGTTTTGAATATAAATTGTCATTGGAAAGCTAAAAATATTTACTACATCATAGTATTTGTTTTATAATTTTTGGACATTAAATAAATTTAATTATTTATGACATCATGATGATGCAGCGATTACCTCATTATTTAACGATTAAAATAAAATGAAATGATAATGTAAAATATAAGACCTACACATGTCAAAACCCTATTGGATGGGTGTATTTAGAACTCTAATCACCTTATATTCTAAATACAAAAATGTGGGACCTTTTAAATCCGAAACGATTTTTAAAATATTGTAACATTTCTTAACATTCCAAGAGTGCCCCTCCTGTCCTCTTATAAAAGGCCCCCACCACTACCTCCTTACCCACACCTCTCAAGCATTTGGCTAATCCAAGCTCTGATCATTTTCTCTCTCCACATCCCTCTCCTAATCCTCGAATCCTTACCTTAGGCAGGAAGCTCTTCAAGAAACCCTTTTGGTTCAAACCAAATGGAGTTACCCGATTTTAAGGTAATGTCTTCACTTGTGTTCTTTTTTTTATTTTGCTTCTCCAATCCCCTAAACTCTTTTTATTCATTTCTTTTGTAACAAATCCAGTATAATAAATATACTATGATTTTATTATAAAATAGATTCGAGCTACACTTACACACACCTATATCTAATGGTTAAAGAACATTATGTTTCTGTGGATGGTGAATTTCTGCCTCATGAAACGATGATTGTTCAATATTCTTTTAACAACTTCAAAGGTGGCCATTAATATGTCACTATATTTATATATGATATATAATATGTTTATGTTTTACTTATGCTTCTGTATTTTCCATTTATGGCATACCTTTATGGTTTCCATTATGGGTAAACGCGATATCTTCATTTTAGGATGTGCGGACTACCGCCCCATCAAAGTGATTTGATTCGTTAATACCATATGTAGTATGTATAGAGGATAGATTTAATGATATTATATATGATACCATACTGTAATTATAATACTATTATGTGTCATTATGTTTTAATTCCATTAAATATGAAATCGAAATGGAAGTAGCGTTCATGCGTACGTACGAGTTACCATCTCCATGAATGGTGCATTTCATTTATTACCTCTAAATGTTGTGCAATATTATAAATGCATGTATATAATGGATATGTATGATATATATGATATCTACATAATTAATATAATTCTGGATATAATGGATATTTTACCCCATGAACAAACTTGTAATTATAAAGAGTTTATTTTTGACTCAAGTAGCAATGATCGACAAAATGACCATTATTAACTTAAATAATTACAAAGTGTTCATAACATGGTAATAAGTGATATAAAAGGAATAATTAACTTGAAAAAGGTTCTTAATCAAGTAGAAATTAACTCAAGTTTATTATTCAGGAGGTTAAAGAACGATCGAGTCAAGTCGGACCCGAGGTAGGGGACTTCGTCTCAATCTCCTTTCATTGAGGCATATTATGTTTTATACACAACATACATTTATACGGTGTATAAAACCCTTTGAATTTTATGTTTATTCAAAAGGAATGTTTTTATACAAAGTGTTTACTAAACAACAAAAGGGAATGTTTTTGTTTTCGTACGTATGCGGTGATAGCGACTTCTCCACCGCCGTGACCATTATTTGAGTTTCGGCTTCCTCTACTAGCCACAACTTTTTTTTGAATGAAAAATAAATATCATGTTTTACTTTTATTTTATTTTGGTATTGAGAATGGTTTTCATAATGCTTTTATATCAATGTGTTGTATTGGTATCTTGTGATTGAAAAGTGGAAATGTTATGTTTCCTTTATGCATGTTTTACGTGATACGATTATGTTATGGTTCTTGGGCATTGTTATGAAGATGGGTGGTTCTGTGATAAACTAAGGGTGGGTGAGCCCGATATAGCTCTCCAATGCATTGGGTAACGCAAAGGGGTTAAATGTTAAGGTTTCTCTGAATAGATTTAGGGAATATACTATGATGGGTATTCCAAACGTAACCATGAGGATTACTCCCTACGTAAGAATGTTATGAATGCCTCAAGTTACCTTTATGTCTTATGATTTCTTTTATTTATTCATGATTTGATGAGGTATGTTAAAGTGATTATGTTTTATGTGTAAATTATGATTTCCTTCTTATGTATATATGTACTCATGTTTCCTTTCCATATTTATATATCCCTTACTGATCTTTTTATACTCATCCCAAGTTTTTGAAATGTTTTTCACAGGTCAAGGGAAAGGTACATGATATGATGACAGTGTCAAGGAAGTGTCAAGAAAGAATCCATGTTTTAATTTAAATATGTTTCTGTTGATGGAAAAAACGAATACTATCTTTTACGTAACCACGTTGTTTAAATGTGGAATATAATGCATGTTTTATGATCTAATTCTATAAAACTCTAAACCTGAAAAGATCCTCAATGTGTAATCTTGTAATAACTCAAGATTATGTAATGTTTATGGACGAGGCCTTATAGTTGGTATCAGAGGTCAGTTTAGATAAATTTAGGCATTAGAATTCTATTAAATGATTATCCAAAAATATTTTTTTTATGTTGAAATTGAAATGATATAGAATTTTAAGATTACCGTGTTGCTTCATCTAAGACATGGTTGTTCAGAATGGTTTTCTGCAGAGGAAACAGGGAAGCAGTACTAGGAAGGCATATAGAAGGAAACGACCTTCCGAATCACCATTCTGAGATGGTCGGAATTGGAACTGATCTGTTTTTTGCAGTAATGGCGCTATTGACTCAAGCGATAAATGGTGGTGGTATCCATGCACGGGATCAGCCAGATCAACCACAGAGGAACATGTCAGTTGTGGAACATTTCATGAGGAAACATCCCCCGTCATTCAGAGGATAATCTGACCTTGTGCTAGCTGATGGGTGGATTAAAGCATTGGAGAAGATTTTCGATTTCATGGGGTGTTCATAAAATCAAAAGGTTAGTCTTGCTATTTACCGTTTGGAAGGTGAAGCAGATCAGTGGTGGTCTATGGTTAAAAATATCAGGGACGCTGATGAGATTGATACTCTCGATTGGGGTGAATTTAAAGGTATGTTTTTTGAGAAATATTTTCCTAAGGCAGTTCGACTTAGGATGGAAAAACAATTCTTGGAATTGAGGCTAGAGAAAGACTCATTGGCTGCTTATGAATAAAGGTTCACTCGATTGGGAAGGTATGCTCTAAATTTTAACTGAGAACTTGATAGTAAAACCAATCATTTTTTACTCTGGATTAATGACAAAATATCGAAGGGAATTAGCTTCTCGTGAGCTGAAAAGTTATGAAAAGCTTGTTCGATGTGCTGATAAGGTGGAAATGGAGTTTACCGATGATCAAGTGTTCTATAAAAACCAATAGAAGAAGAGACCGAGGTGGCAGGAGAAAGGGAATAATTCTTCAAAAAAATATGATGGTAAGAAAACTACGCTTTTAGTTTGTGATAAATGTGGTAAAAGGAATGCTGGGGAATGTCCTTTGAATTCTGGAAAGTGCTACCGATGTGGTAAGATGGGACATAAGGCTCATGATTGCACTGGAAAAGATCATGGTAAGACCAAATTTGATTTACAGTTAGTGAAATGTTTTAAGTGCAATGAGATGGGTCATTATGCACACGAGTGTATGACAAAGAGCTCGAGTGATGGGAAGCAGTCAGAATACTAGCAGAATGGGGTGGTGAAATCCTTTGCAACTACTTCAGCAGATGTTGGGCCATCAAATGAAGTGGTATGAGGTACATTGTTTGTTTTTTCACATTATGCCAGTGTGTTGTTTGATTCGGGGTCTACACATTCTTTCATCTCTGAAAACTTTTCTTGTAAAATGGGAATACAATATCAAGAAATGACTCTTAAACTTGTGGTAAAAAAACCTGGGGGAAATGTTGAGGCAAAAAGAATTTATAATAATCTTCTTATCCTTATCCTTGGAAAGAACCTACTTGAAAACCTTATTGTTTTACCTCTAGTAGAGTTTGATGTTATCCTGGGTTTGGATTGGCTCTCTATTTACCATGCTAAGATTTACTGTAGAGCTACATAAGTTTATTTTCAGAAATACTTTCATTTTGTGTACAAGAATGAACCCTTAATGTTGATAACATATCAAGAGGCCGAGAAACTTGTAAAAGATGTAAATGAATGTTACCTTGCACATATCGTTGAAAACAAGGGAATTGTTCAGATTAATGATGTGACAATGGTAAATGAGTATCCTGATGTTTTTCATGATGAGTTGCCTAGAATAATACCAGATCGGGAAGTTGAATTCACTGTTGACTTAGTTCCTGATGCTAAGACCATTTCAAAACCCCTGTATCGAATGGCTCAAACTGAACTGTTAGAGTTGAAGGAGAAATTAGAAGATTTATTATAGAAAGGTTTCATTAGACCTAGCACATCACCATGGGGTGCTCTTGTTTTATTTGTTAAAAATAAAGATGGTTCTATGAGACTTTGCATTGATTATAGATCCTTTAATAACATCACTGTTAATAAAAAATATCATTTTCCCCATATCGTTGATTTGTTTGATCAGCTCCAGGGAGCTCAATATTTTTCAAATATTGACCTGAGATCGGGGTACCATCAGTTGAAGGTAAAGGAAGTAGATATTCCAAAGACCACGTTTCGAACAAGATATGGCAATTATGAATTTGTTGTAATGCCTTTTGGGCTAACTAATGCACCTGCGGTATTCATGGACCTTATGAATAGAATTTTCCATGAGTTCTTGGATAAGTTTGTGGTTGTTTTCATTGATGATATTTTGGTGTTTTATAAAAGTAAATAGGATCATGAAATACATTTAAGGGTTATTTTTCAAACCTTAAAAGAAAATAAATTTTATGGGAAATTCAGCAAGTGTGAGTTTTGGTTGCAAAAAATTTCTTTCCTTGGTCACATTGTTTCTAAAGATTGGATAACTGTTGATCCTTCAAAAACAAAGGTTCTTGAAGAATGGAAAAGACCCACATATGTAACTGAGATTCATACCTTCTTTGGTTTGGTAGGCTATTACCGAAAGATTGTTAGAAATTTTTCCAGATTATCTAGTCCAATGAATAAGCTAACTCATAAGGGTGTTAAGTTTATCTGGACCAAAGAATGTGATGATTGTTTTCAGGAACTAAAAAGAATATTGGTGAATGCTCCATTCTTGGAACTACATTCCAGGAATGGGGAGTTTGTTATCTACAGTGATGCTTCATTGAAAGGACTTGGTTGCGTCCTAATGCAGAATGATTAGGTAATTGCATATGCTTCATGTCAGTTGAAAAATCATGAGGTAAATTACCCTACACTTGAATTGGAATTAGCTGTTGTTGTTTTCTCTTTAAAAATTTGGGGGCATCATTTGTATGGACTAAAGTGTGAAATATATATCGATCACAAAAGTTTAATGTATATATTCACTCAGAAAGAATTGAACATGAGACAGAGGAGATGGCTAGAATTATTCAAGGATTATGATTGTACAATTCATTCCCATTCGGGAAAAGAAAATAAAGTGGCTGATACTTTGAGTCGAAAAAGTAATTCATCATTAACAATGTTTCTTTTGGAACGTGATACTTTGGTTGAGGATTTTATGAACTTTGGAATAGAAGTTGTTGGAGAAGGATGTCATTCTTTTTTTTCAGGTATTAGTGAAATCTTCTCTATCAGACAGAATTAAGCAAGCACAGAAGCAAGACAATGAGCTGAAAAAAAGGTAGAGCTGGTTCAGAAGGGTAAGTTGCCTGAATTCAACATTGATAATGATTCTGTTTTGAGATTTTGGAAGAGATTTTGTGTGCCTTGTGATTCACAATTGAAGAGAGAGTTGTTATATGAAGCTCATAGTTCTCTGTTATCAGTTCATCCAGGCAGTACTAAGATGTATAGAGATCTTAGAGAGTATTACTGGTGGGACAGAATGAATAGAGATATTACTGATTTTACTGCGAAGTGTTTAACATGTCAACAGGTTAAAGCAGAGCTGCAGTTACCGAAAGGGATGATCCAGCCTTTAACAGTTCCAGAGTCGAAATGGGAAAAAATATCCATGGACTTCGTTGTGGGATTGTCGAAGAAACCTCGAGGTAATAATGAAATCTAGGTTATTGTTGATCGCTTGACTAAATATGCTCATTTCCTTGTTATACGAGATACTTTTTCCCTAGATCAACTTTCCCGTTTGTATCTTAAAGAGGTAGTCAGGTTACATGGAGTTCCTCTTTCCATTGTATCCGATCGTGATCCGAGGTTTACTTCTAACTTTTGGAAAGGCCTTCAGAAGTCATTGGGTACTGAATTAAATTTTAGTACAACTTTTTATCCTCAATCAGATGGGCAGTCAGAACGAAAAATCCAGAATTTGGAGGATATGCTACGTGCTTGTTCGATGGATTATCATGGATTTTGGGACCAATATCTTTCTTTGGTCGAGTTTTCTTATAATAACAGTTTTCATTCTAGTATACATATGGCCCCATTTGAGGCATTATATGGGAAGTGGTGTCGAACTCCAGCTTTCTGGGATGAAGTGGGTGAAAGGAAGTTGATGGGACCAGAATTGGTAGAAGAGTTGGTAGAAAACGTTTAGATGATACAGAGACACATGAGAACAGCTCAGAGTAGGCAGAAGATTTATGCGGACAACAAGAGGAATGATCTCTCTTTTGAGGTAGGTGATCATGTTTTTCTCAATGTATCACCATGAAAAAGTGTGATGCGATTTGGTAAGAAAGGAAAGCTGAGTCCAAGGTTCATTGGACCATATGAAATTCTTGAGAGAGTTGGATCAGTTGCATACCGAGTGGCTTTACTTTTTCGTTTATCTCTGGTACACAATGTTTTTCAGGTTTCAATGTTAAGTAAGTGCATGCCAGATCCATTTCATGTCTTGAGTCCAGAAGTAGTTCAGTTGGAAGAGAATATATCTTATGAGGAAAAAATGGTTCAGATTCTTGATCGTAGGGAGCAAGTGTTGTGGAAAAAGGTAATTCATCAAGTAAAGGTTTTGTGGAATAAACACATGAGTGAAGATGCAACATGGGAATCTGAAAATGCAATGTGGGATAAATACGCCCACTTATTCTATAAGTAAATAAATTTCGGTGACACAATTTTCTTAAGGGGGAAGGAGGTAACATCCCAAGTAAGTAATGAATAATATATATTCTTATCTATGTATATTTATGAATTATATAGTGTTTTAGAGGCTTAAAATGAGAGAAATCCAATCTTAAGCATGGAATACTCTAATACTTTTAAAAGATTGTTTTACCGCCTTTTGATGGCGAACCATTTCTAAATCTATCTTTTGACAATTTTATAAGATATATTTGTCAAAATAAACGTATTCTATATGATTGGGACATTTATATTTACTTTGGATAAATTTCTGGTATTTTTCTAATAATGTTCATATTTAATGAATAGTGAAAAGTGTTGTATTTTAATTCAAAACCTCTTTTTAATCTAATTTATTTATATAGTTAGATTTTCTTTTTAATTGTTTTTAAAGTGAAATTATAATATATTTCTACCATTTAATCCAATGGTGGTCCTTGGAATTAATATCACTTTGATATTGGACAGAAATGAGTGTCAATCTTTTGATAGATATTGTTTCCTAAAAACACGTTATTTGATTTGACAACAGAATTTAATTATAAAATTAATTAATGAAAATTATATGTTATGAATCTGGTAAAATAGACATCATTTTTGAATTCGGAATATCAAATATTGTTTAGGGTAAATTTTTGGTATTTTTCTGAAAAACCTTAATTTTTGATGAATAGTGAAACCACAAAGTGGTAGTTACAAAAACTGATATTTCGTTTAAATAGAACTTTACCACTTCTGTGATTTGAATTTTAAAAATACAATATAAATTATTTTCATTATTAAGTAAAATGTGGTTCAATGGGATGAAAATAATTTTTGATGAAAAGTAACTTTTAAGTTTTATTAATCGCGATTAAAGGTAATTATTGCGAATTAAGGTAAAAATGATATTATAATAAAATGAAAATATCTTGAAACTTGTCCTAACCCTATTGGAGGATTCATGGCCTACCAAGACAACCCATGGGTCGATTTTTGGGACCCCATGGAGCCACTTGGGAAAGATAATGACATTAATGCCTTTTATTTAAAGTAAAAGTAAAAATGAGACAAACATGTATTGTTTTACTAAAACAATTTTCACATGGGGTTATACAAGTCATATTTTTTACTATAAATAGTCATTGGAAAGCCAAAAATAGTTCCCACATCATATTATTTTGTTTATAATTTATCGACATTAAATAAATTAAATTATTTATGACATCATGATGATGCAGCGATTGCCTCATTATTTAAAGATTTAAATAAAATGATAAGATAATGTCAAATATATGAACTAAACAAGTAAAAAAACTATTGGATGGATGGATTTCGAACTCTTATCACCTTATCTTCGAAATAAATCAATTTGGGACCATTTAAATCAGAAACTCGTTTTAAAATAATGTAACATTTCTTAACTTTCCAAGAGTGCCCCTCCTCTCCTCTTATAAAAGGCCCCCACCACTACCTCCTTACCCACACCTCTCAAGCCTTTGGCTCAGACATGCACTGACCATTTTGTCTCTCCACATCCCTATACTTATCCTAGAAGCCTTACCTTAGGCAATAATCTCTTCATGAAACCCTTTTGGTTCAAACCAAAGGGAGTTGCCCGATTTTAAGGTAATATCTTTACTTGTGTTCTTTTGTTTTATTTTGCTTCTCCAACCCCCTAAACTCTTTTTATTCATTTTTTTGTAACGAATCTAGTATATTAAATATAATAGGATGTTGTTATAAGAAGTATTCGAGCTACACTTACACACACCTACATCTAATGGTTAAAGAACATATTGTTTTTGTGGATGATGAATTTCTGTCTCACGAAACGATGATTGTTCAATATTCTTTTAACACCTTCAAAAGAGGCCATTAAGATGTAAATATATATATATATGATATATCATATGTTTATGTTTTCCTTAAGTATCTATATTTTTCATTTATGGAATACCTTTATGGTTTCCATTATGGGTAAACACGATATCTTCATTTTTGGAAGTGCGGACTACCGCCCCCTCAAAGTGATTTGATTCGTTAATACCATATGTGGTATGTATAAAGGATAGATTTAATGATATTATATATGATAATATACTAGAATTATAATACTATTTTTTATCATTATGTTTTAATTCCATTAAATATGAAATACAAATGGAAGTAGCGTTAATGCGTACGTACGACTTACCGTCTCCATGAACGGTGCATTTCATTTATTACCTCTCAATGTTGTGTAATATTATAAATGCATGTATATAATGGATATATATGATATATATGATATCTACATAATGAATATAATTATGGATATAATGGATATTTTACCCCATGAACAAACTTGTAATTATAAAGAGTTTATTTTGGACTCAAGTAGCAATGATCGACAAAACGACCATTATTAACTTAAATAATTACATAGTGTTCATAACATGGTAATGAGTGATATAAAAGGAGTAATTAACTTGAAAAGGGTTCTTAATCAAGTAGAAATTAACTCAAGTTTATTATTCAGGAGGTTAAAGAACGATCGAGTCAAGTCGTACCCGAGGTATGGGACTTCGTCACAATCTCGTTTCATTGAGGCATATTATGTTTTATACAAAACATTCATTTATACGGTGTATAAAACCCTTTGACTTCTATTTTTATTCAAAAGGAATATTTTTATACAAAGAGTTTACTAAACGACAAAAGGGAATGTTTTTGTTTTCGTACGTATGCGGTGATTGCGACTTCACCGCCACCATGACCATTATTTGAGTTTCGGCTTCCTCTACAAGCCATAACTTTTTTTGAATGAAAAATAAATACCATGTTTTACTTTTCTTTTATTTTGGTATTGAAAATGCTTTTCATAATGTTTTTATATCAATGTGTTTTATTGATATCTTGTTATTGAAAAGTAGAAATGTTATGTTTCTATTATGCATGTTTTATATGATACGATTATGTTATGGTTCTTGGGAATTGTTATGAAGACGGGTGGTTCCATGATAAACTAATGGTGGGTGAGCCCGATATATCTCTCCAATGCATTGGGTAACACAAAGGGGTTAAACGTTAAAGTTTCTCTGAAGAGATTTAGGGAATATACTATGATGGGTATTCCAAACGTAATCAAGAGGGTTACTCCCTACGTAAGAATGTTATGAATGCCTCAAGTTACCTTTATGTCGTACGATTTCTATGATTTTTTCATGATTTGATGAGGTGTGTTAAAGTGATTATGTTTTATGTTTAAAGTATGATTTCATTCTTATGTATATATGTACTCATGTTTCCTTTCCATATTTTTATATCCCTTACTGTGCTTTTTATGCTCATCCCAAGTTTTTGAAATTTTTTTCACAGGTCAAGGGAAAGGTACATGATATGATGATAGTGTCAAGGAAGTGTCAAGAAAGAATCCATGTTTTATTTAAAAATTAATACTATATTTATGTAACCACTTTGTTTAAATGTGCAATGTAATGCATGTTTTATGATCTAATTCTCTAAAACTCTAAACCTGAAAAGATCCTCAATGTGAAATCTTGTAATACCTCAAGATTAAGTAATGTTTAATGCTGGGGACTTATATTGTAAATCATTGGGTCAAGCCTCAGAGCAGTGCAAGAAGAAACAAGTAGAACCTCATGGAAGTAAGGATGTTTTCAGGAGGAAGGATCCTCACAATGCTGGTATTTCCTCATTTGTTGAGGCTGTCCAACATGGTCTGTCAATGATTGATGCATTTCAGAAACCTGCTAATGCTACTACTGTGATGGTGAATGATAAATCAATGGAGTAGGACACCTTTGGAGTCTCCAGGGGCCAAGATAACAATTCATGGGCTGATGTGGCTGAGGAGGAGGAAGGGAATCAATATGAGCGTGAGACTGCTATCCAGAATGATGTAAATCAAGGGTTGGACCGCGCTGCAATAACCTATACTTGTAGGATGGGTAAGACAAAGATTTTGGATGCTAATAGATTCCAGTTAGCGATGTCTAAGAAGCCAAGGTCATGTACAATTATTCATGATGAAGTGGAGTTGGAAAATATGGATGCTCGGATAGAAATGGACTTGAGGATGGACAGTGCTACTGTAGGAGATGTTGTTGTACAACATGGGATTCAGGATGGTGTGCAGGTGGATATAATTGCTTCTGTTGAAATGCATGGTTGTCCGTAAGTTGTTCTCTGGGTAGAGGGTCTTCTTCGATCTTCTGTATCTAAGGAGGGTGATAGTCTAGTAGTATCTCCCACTGCTAACTTGGAAGATGTTACTACACATAGTCATGTACGAGACCTAGTGTGATCTCCTCAAATGGTTACAGATCAGGGGGAATAATCTCAATGTCGTCTCAATGGATGCATATAGTATTGTGGAGTTGCAATGACCTGTAAAGTTAGCTTTCAATTTCTTTTCAATGTTAGATTATATTAATGCTCCTGAGTTTGATTTGCCTAATATTTAAGGACTCATGAATGCAGGATGCAATAACTGAATGTGCTCCTCCTCGACACCTGCTACTGTTGATGGTTTGGAGACCCCAAAGGAGGTGGAATAGCCTGTTCATATAGCTTCCCCTGCTTGTCTGGTGGTGCGGGACTCCAAGGATATAGTGGAGGCTCCTCAAGAGCATGGGGAGCTTTCTCATGATACAGCTCAGTAAGATTTTATCTCCTCTACTGAGGTTGTGCATTGAATGTTGTATAGGTAAACTCCTCATGATGAAACTAATTTGCACATGATAGAGGTTTTGAAGATGGTAGATGAACCAGTGATGCAAAGGGGAAGAGGGAACCATCCAGCTAATCGGGGAGGATCTTGGGGTCGAGGATAGCCCAAAAAAGGTAATAATTGCGAATCTGATCTGTCTGTTCAGTTTTCTATCTGGGTGTGGTGTTTCACATGTAAGAATTTCCTTCAGTCCGTTGTTCCATTACCATTTTTTAATAAATTTTTGGGGTCTGGGGTTTCTGAACCCATGGATGATCCTATTTTAGTATATATGGGGATTTTTTAAAAAAATCTCAAAATATGTATGATTTCATGGTTATTTTCTCAACATTTTATCACACTATCTCCATGTGTGGATGCACTATTTCATTCTTCAAAACTGGAATGTTCACTTAAAATAAAAATTTTATTTGATAATTCTTTACACAACAAAGTATATCACCCTTGGTATACTACAAACAACCCACTTTGTATTCACAATATACACATAAAGTGTTTTACATGATGTAGAATTTACGGATGGGTGTGTGAACATCATTTTGCAGAATATATTTCTTAAATTATGCACTAGAACCATTATCCTGAGTGATAAAAAATCACAAAATCTATGTTCATCATGGTAACCATAAAGACATCATTACAACAATGAGTTCCCATGTCAATTCATGAATGTTTTTATTCGTGGTGAATCTCATGGTTGCAATGAACATATCGAGTACTCACGGTCACTACCTCTTTTGCATGTGAGATGAGCATCACAAAACACTCTATGTTTTGAAAACCTGAGAGATTTTTTGTGGATGTTTTTCTATGGAATTTATATCCTTTAAAAATAGACTTAAACTTCCTAGTGAAAGTATCAGTATTTATATGAAATAATCCACCAATATAGCATGCACACACTACCTCACTTTAGTGACTCCTAGAATCACTATCATATATAGTATATCATTTCCAACACACTACAAAGATTCAGTTTGATCCAATTTGCACAGGACAATAAACTTATAAGTGATAAAATTCATCCTTGAATTTCCAGAATAATGAAAAAATTGTTATAATTATTGAATCAAGGAAATGTCAATGCAACATGTAAATCTCTATGAACAAAACTCATTTGATGAATTTCTTGAGAAGAAGACACTATATTGATGATCAAAGGTCCATGATTAAGTAGATCAGCTAATATTTTGGTCACAATTCTTTTATCACTACAGTACTTTTTTCCACATTGAAACAGTCATTAATGCTATGCTCCCGTATAATACTAGATTCATGTGAGAGTACTCAGAAATCAGAAATATACACTCCCTACTCTCGCATGAATAATCCCATTTTGGCATCCACCTCCATCATTATGCCACCCCACACAGTGGGAAACCACTACTCACATTCATACCATAGGAACCCCTTGTGAAAACTATTATACCAGCACGCTAGGAGGAGAGGAATCCTCTTCCCACCATAGAGTTGGTGCTGGTCCCTCATGGTTGGAGAGTATGGGTGGATATTTTTCATATATGCACTATTAGAAATGGTAATCCCAATTTCATATAAGCAAGTTCAAATGAATAAAACAACATTAAAACCACTTCATGAAAAAAAATCATCTTCCATGTAATATTCTTTAAATGTTTTAAATAATGTTACAATTTAACTCAACTAATGACACATATATTTAGATATTGAGATCAATTATACAGTCTTTATAATGAAACATTAAAATATACTTAAATATTTCACCAAACAGTCATTGACATCAAATAAAATTCACCAAACACTACATATAAAATATTAATCAAATTGATATTTTTTATTCATTTATTTTAAAATCCCATTCCATCGTAAATAACCTAGCATTAGTCTAATATAATTATACATTCATCACCATTGGTTACATGTGGAACTTTAGTAGAAATCTATGGCGATATGTGGATTGATGACAATATTTTGGCATGATCTTAATCCCCAACACTATTCATGATGTAATTCACTTGTAGATCAAATTAAAATTATGAAACCATTGCATAATGAATAGTAACCTTCATATAGGGCTTTTCAAAACTAGGGTACCTTTATATGACACCTTTACCTCTATTATGTAACTTTAGAAATTTATGGGTAAGCATATGTAACTGTTACTAATGCAGAGTTACCATTATGTATCATATTATTAAATATTATGATGATAGTGGATTAATAAATTTAGATAGAACCTCTTTTACATTTATGAAAAGCCTCTTTACCTTTACACAGTAGCACCCGACCCTTTTGTAGCATGTCTACCTTTACACAACCCTTGTGACCATTATGAAACACATATGATAGGGGGTTAACCTTACAGATCACTATATATGCCCTTATATAGACATGGGAATACCATTATGTAGCCCCTAAAATATACATGTGTAATGTTAAATCATATTTTTCCATTACACAACCCCTGGCCATCCATAAGGTTAATAAAAACCATTAAAAAAAATTTCGTCCTAATTCATGATTCAGAATTTTCACCATATTTACTCAAAAATAAATTATATAATCCAAAATCACACACATTTTAATAAATTAATTAATTTCACATGGAAAATAAATAAGTATATTAATTTTTGTTATAGAAATTGTAGAAATGATTCCTGAAAAATATATTCATCATATACCCACACACTTGAACTGTGGATGTTGACAAAAATGGTTTTCAACGGCATATTAATGATAAAGAACATGATATCAATATTAAATTTTGAAGAGTTAAAAAATATAATTATCCATGGGAAAAAATTATCATGATGCACATAAAATATCAATTGAACATCACATTTCTTAAATAAAAAATCAACCAATGTATTTTACTTTTTCCTATTTAATTTTGTTGGTCTTATCATCCCATATAAGAAAATTTATAACTTAATTATTATTAAGAATTCAATGTAATGATCCTCCTCAAATTAAATTATTTTCTCTCACCAATCATCACACATATTCATGTAGATTTATTCTAATATATATAGTATATGATCTTTTTTCCATAGGTTTTCCCAGGATGTATCTTCATCAATATATAATAGAATAATAAAATGAAATTTGGAATATTTTATGATAAAGGTTATGCTAAATTTGAGGCTTATGTTTTATTGGAATTGGTTTGAATCAAATTAAGGCTTATAGAGGTGGTCTATCTCAAAATCACATCACCTGATATAAATAGTAAAATATTAATGAAAATATAACCTTAAAAATATGTACTCCCAAATCATATAAATTAGTATAAATTTTGTGATAAAAATTTGAAAAATAAAATTCATATACCTATTATTGAGGCCATGTATTATTTTTTCAACAAGTTAATATGTGTTGGTTCATAAAAATGTGATGATTTTTTGAATAGAACATAAATTTGATAAACACGTGATGTGATGTTTGTAGAATGAGATAGAAGAAATAAAGAGTCTTGAATAATATAACACACTAAAAGAAGAGGCATATTTACGTTTTTTTAGTCTGTCCTAGAATTTTAATTTTTAACATATTGGATAAGAAACAATACTATTAAAATAAATGTTTCTATGGGGAATTTGAACATCATGAAAATATTATTTAATTGAATTCCATGAGAAAATATAATTAAAATTAATTTTCATAATATTTTTATAAATACATGGGTGGTTGGTGGAATGAAAATTCAAAAATTAAATATTTGTCTAACAATTTTTATGGTGTATTCAACAAATTAAATTCTGATCCATGACATGACATATCCAAGCTCGACCAATACTCTAGTGTGACCTAGAGTTCAACCACACCAATGGGAGCCCAGCTAAGGCCAATATGCATGGTGACATGTAGAGGTTGGGCCCATGTATAATTTCAAAAATATTGGAATTCACATGTATAAGGAGGGGTCGGTGATGGTTTATACACAAGTGAGCATGAAAATGTGGATTGAGCTGTAGAGTTTCACATGTGTTGATTTCCCATAGCTAGCTCAAGGGGGGGGGGAGTTATGACATCTCTTGAGTAAAAAATCAAGGTAAAGACTATATGGGGAGTCGATGTGTGATGATAGTAGAATTTGTACTGTTCCTCCTATTAAAATCATGTTTACATAACATGAGATATCGATTCACACAATTCTAAAATATCCAATAATTAATGGTGATCGTTTCCTACCTTATTCCTCATCGATGATCTACAATGTTCTTGAATTCATGCCAAATAATTTATCTACAAGCCCAAGTATATAATAATTATTCTTTCTTTGAGATATGTTGAGGATTTAAATCACAAATCAGGCATTATATTCTTTTCATGCATGCAATAATGAAAATAATAACAACTAAAAAACTATAAAAGATGTTACAATGGCCTTTGTGTACATGATATCTTCAAGATGTCATAAAAATGAGAATAATTTAATAGTCACATGATTGTGATGATTTCTCCACAAGATAATATCCCATGAATTGCAGCAAGATGCCAAAATAGCTCATGTGGGAAAGAAAATTCAGAAATTAGCATATTTATTAATGAAATTAATGTCCATACCTCCACATTATTTGAAAATATTCCATTTGGATAAAAAATTGGATATAAGGAATTGAAATATGTGGAAAAATCTCCTATAACTGGATAACATTAGAAGAAGAGTTTTCAAACATAAAATATTGATCAATCAAGACAGACTCTTGATTTCAAGACAATATAATTATATTTCATGAAGAATGATACCCACACATATCCTACAAAAGGGAAGAATATGAAGTCATGAGCCTCTTTGGTTTATCAAAGGACATCACATTCATCCACTATATCATTGATAAGAACATTCTAGTCTCTCTGTTTAAATGAATAAGCGAAGGAGATCCCATGATCTATCTAGGTCTTGGGGGGGGGGTGAGAAATATTCCCTGAAAACAATCCATATCATGAAATGTTAATGAAGAAAAGTGCAAAAGTTAGTGTTATCAATAATTAGATTTAACATAAGTTTCTAATTACGAAGTAATTCGATACATAAACCGTTGTGTGTAAAAAATAAAGTATGTTTTACATGCATTCTCAAGAACTTGTGGATAATAACTTGAGTTATGTACACATAATAGTGTGTGTTTTGAATGAAACAATTAACAGTACCATTTGAATCCAATAATTATTATTGAATAATCAATTGCGATAACAAAAAGAAAATATCTCAAAATAATGAAAGGAAAAAAATATTAATGTGGTAGGGTTTATGAACATGAAAACCCATGAAATTTATATATGAAGTGTGATTTAATAAGATTGATATTATAAAATTTATTGATGCATACAATATTGAAGAACATCCGTGAATATCATGAAAACAACTAATTGAATCTTGGAATTCATTAAAGAGGATGAACTAGAATGATCGTTATTGAATTGAGGTAAATAATCATGAAAAGGGGATCAAAAATATTTGATCAACACCATCTTTTCAATGGTTCTTGAAATGTACAAGATCATGTAAAATTCAATGAGATAATGGAGAAAGTCCATCAGATCATCTAGAAGTAGATTAAACCTTGAATAAAAGAGGATGTCTTCAGTTGGAAATGAATCAGGAAGTCCCTTGTATGATTTAGGAGCATAAGACTCTGGTGTAAATTTTGAACATGGCCAATGTGGATTTTGGTAACATTATGGGTCACAATATAAAGTATCTCCTATGTTTATTCATGATAGATACATTGTGATTCCCTATTAGTCATTTTAATATATGATAAAATTATTGTTATGATGGAAAATATTAAACACCTTGGGAACTCTCATGACATGACCAAAATTTTCTGTTTTGAACTAGGTAGTCTATCCCCTTTTATATTGAGAAATAGATTTCATGATATGATTAGCACAAGTCTATCTCACCACATTTTTTTACAGTAGAGATTATTAGAGTAAATTTAGTTTGGCCTGGTTATTGATGGTAGTGGGGGTTAATGACTTCTAAATCCATATGTGTTTTCTCTCGAATAATATGTCTAATGGAAACTACCAATGGTTCCTATATCCAAAACTATGTACAAACTAAATTTTGTAATGAAGGCAGTCCTTTAATGTTTCATACCAAACAGATATGAGGAATCTTCTTAATGCATGGGTGCACCAGTGTGAGGATCTAAGGATCTATTTTTTCAGGATGGGGTGGTGGACTTACAAGGCTTTCCACCCCGATTATACACCTCTTTTTGTGGAACATTTTTCACAAATACAAGATGGATCTTGTGGTGGGATTTGAGGTCATGCATTTCCCAGGATCCTTAATTAGATATTCTAGGGGGGTCACATAATTTTGAGTGAACATGATAACTTCACTTTAATTCCTAATTTATGATTTTAGCGAAAATTAATGTGGTATTTTATGGTCATGAGGTAAATTTATGGTATTTTTCATGGACATTATGACATTTCTAGTGTCCGTTGTGAGATCAGGTTACCTGTTGAAAAGATCCAGAATGATTGTTTTAGGAATTTTTTTTAGATAATGATGGATTTCTCGGGGGCCTTCAAGAGATGATATTGACATGTTTGATGGATATTGTGTAACAAGGGGAACGTGTTTCTATTTATTATTTAGTGTCTTGCGAACCGACCAGTCACATCACATTCTATTTGAGACTGCAAGAGGCTCACACCATTTTCACTTTTATTTCATTGTATATTTTACAAGGGCCTGTTGTCTCATATTTTTTCTTGAGTGTTTTCGAAGATAATCACTCTCCCCATTGATGATGAATCACATGAAAAAAGGGTCATATGATGTTGTGTTATTATTACATGGAAAATAACTTTTGATTGTCTTATCGATCTGAAGGGGGAGCGTAGGACTGGATGGACATGTCCAAGACCCTTCGCTTGATGGAGGTGGCATTCTAGTGGGATATTGTTCAGTTAGTTTGAAATAGTTCCTGGGGATTTTTGTATCTTGAAAACCACCAATGCAGAAAAATTAATATTTTGGACCACAATAGTCTCTCACCTTTTGGATATTTTTCATTTCATTATCCTAGGAGTTATGTATAGATTGTCAGGTGTTCACTGATTGATGATTCATGTAACATTCGGGAGCTTATTTGGGAGCCACAACATGATAAAATATTGTATGGGATGCCTTATCAATAGTATATGAACTTTAAAAGGGGTCTTTGTGGGATATTATATAGGTTATGTGATGTTCCTAGATCTATTCACATGAACTTATAAAGACATCAGTATCATGTGTCACTTAAAGAATTACATGATTAATGAGTTCTAGACACATAATTCATCATTTTTCTCATAGGGAAAATAATATAAATATTCAGGTGTTTAATCCTTTATAGATTTTTTAATGCTCATTTGGTGGGACATAAAAAATTCCCCCTATCAGGAGAAATGTCTATGTGGATAAATGATGAGTTCTAATGGAGATGAATACCATTATAATGATTCGGTACTATCACCAATTTGAATCTTCGGTGATTCTAGGTCTTCAACATAGATTTTGGTACTTCATTGAATTCTCTATAAATAGGTAAATGGAGGGAGACTCATTCACTCTCTACCAAAACATAAGAGATCTTGTTCCCTACCTCTTTGATGTGGACTCATCGAAAGAGCCTCCCACAATAACTCATCAAAAGACTTCCTCGTGGGGACACCTTTCAAGAAATCCTTCATAAGAATTTATTTTCCCATGAGATTTTCAGAATAAACCACGAAGTTATATTTTGTGATTTAATGAAATATTTCCATGGAGATTTATGATCACTTGGAAGGTTTCATGGGATTCAATGGCTTCACTGCATGATCTTTTGAATATTTGGAAGATTGTGTGACCATGTCAAGGTCACTCAATCATGAGTCTTGAGAATATATGAGTGGATAGGAGATATATAGTGAGTTTATATTCACTATGAGAAAATCATTAGCTAGGGGATTCAGTAATCCTTTATACGGTAAACAATCCTATTGGAAATTCAGAAGATACATGTGAGGGTTCAATAATTTATGCATTTTATTTTAAAATTTTAGTTTTTTCATGTCTCTAACATATTCTACTTTATGTTTTATTATAATGTCTTATGGGTATGACCACACTTTCCCAAACACATATATATAGAGGGATATCATTTCTACAAGTAGTAATTTTGAAAATATGTACCTTGTGCGTTCTAATAATGAGGTTATGAAAATTCATCTCCCATCCATGATCCAAAATTATCCATTATCACATTGGATTCTTCTTGATGAGTTGGTATTACTAGATGAAATTGAAATTCCTTCTATGGGAATAAAGATTCAATATCAATGGGTGTCGACTTATCATGACTACATTCAGATGATAGTGTTTAAGGACGGTCGATTGGTCGCAACACAATCCCAGTGGGTGTGTCATATCTCAAGAACTCTCCCCATGGTCCAGATAGCTATGATTTCCCTCACCACCCTATAGCATAGATTTATTCAATTATATTTATCTATTCATTGAGAAACCTGATCAATTTATTGAGTTATAAGTTATATTTTTACCCTATTGGAAAGTTCTATGATAAATGGACATGCCTATTTTGAGTCTAGAAAACTTTATTAGAGATTTTGATCAACTATACACTTTCCACCTCTATGAAGTAGTGTGGGTGTCGCAAATCATTGTCTATAACAATTCCAACATGCTAATAGAAATGGTTAACCATTGGTGTCCGGACACTGATTCATTTCATTTCTCCCATGAGGAGATTGTAATTAGTATTTTTGATATATATTAATAAGGTGAGATAACACATAATTTATAGATGTACATATAATTTCACCCTACCATAGATGTCTTGGATGACCACTTTTAAACATCAGTTCTGGCGAGTTACATAATAAACATTATGATGGGATGGTTAAGAATGGATTTGACTACACATTCACCTATTTCATTCAAATATTTTATAAACATTTTCCATCATCATATCTGAGCTAGGAAGACTACTATATGCCCCATTGATTCCATTCCCTACTGGTTCATTATTGTACCGATTAATGTTGAGCCATTCTAGATGATGGGGATCATACCTCATGGGGATATTGAGTGAGGTTGGATATATCACCGAGCCTTAGGTTGGAGGGCTTCATGGATATGTTATTTAATTGATTTCTTGTCCCATATGGGGACACACACTTAGGAATATTCGTTTTTACACTAGAGATGGAAGCATGGATAATAGAGGTATGGGTCCCCAATATATCAATTCTCTATCTTTCACACCCCTACCACCTCCTGGGGTACATTTAGTAGGGAAACATCCTCTATTGGATTAATGGAACGTTATAGTTTTTATTTAAATAGATAGGGGAGAATTTTAAATACTATGATTAATTAAATAAAACCCATATCCTTAACACATTATTTTGTTATATGTTTCTTAATATATGTAGTGATAAGGTCATGTCGGTAGTCCTTGAAGTGGTTGTTTATCTATTGCAAAAACCTGATCACTTTGATTTCAAGACTTATCCAGCACCGGATGGGTCAATCATTAATAATGGATGTGGAACTCTCAATGAGAGGTCCTATAAGATTTTTCGTTGGGATGAAGTTATTAAAACTACGATATATTAGCTGATCATGTCTGAACCATATTTTATCTATCAATTCACACACTAGTTTAGCTATGTCTAGAGTGTTTCACATTGACCTCTATCTGTTGTGTGGGGAGAGAGATAGCTAATGATTATCCACCAGTTCAGGTTTTCATTAGAAAGTGAAGACAATAATGTTGAGTCCCTTCTTCCACCATTAGATAATCATATATTTCTTTCACAATATTATTCCGAGGCTTGGGTAGAATCTTTCATAGGTTATCGGATAAAACAAAAAGTATTCAATATTTAAAAATGATTTTACTAACTAACTCACCTGTATGTGGCCATGGTATAGCCGATCCAAAACATGAGTGAGACTTCATGGAAGCATTCTCATCATTGAGAAGACAATACCATAGGAAGGGAATAACCTGTTGAGTAAGCTTTCCCTTTCTCTCATGAAATTTATCATTCACATTTTTATGTATGAATAAATGAGGCTTCCTCTCTTGAGTCCATTAAAAGTCATACAGTTAATTTAGTTCTGATGAACCCACATTAGAAGCCACAAATGAGGATCTGACACAAAAGAGGATAAATTGGTGGAATATTTATATGTTGGTCACTAAAACACCCTTATAAACATTTTCTGATAAGGAATAATGTCTTCATCAGTTATTTCAGGACTTAGGGTGGGTATCTTTTAACACTCACCACTATGTTAAATCACTCAAAAAAATATCATGAAATGAAGGGTTTTCCACCAATGAGAGGGGGTTATATGATATTGATGATGATACTCCCATCACTGAATAGATGAAGGAGTCTTTAGAGGAATTAGAGAAGAGTCTTCAATTTATATATCCTTGTCCAAACCTAATGGAGTTAGAGATAATACAGATATGGAGATGTGAGTAGTTCAAATCCTTACTAAGTTATTTCTTCTTAGTATCACTATACAAATTGTAAAACACTCTAAAGAGATTTAAGGATCTCTCTCATCCCATTTATACAGTTCTTCCTTGGGAATAAGATGAATAAATAGGTTGGGCTACATTTTAGAACTCTATTAATGCATCGTAAGAGAATTTCTATGATTTAGTTAGCTCGTTCAATCAAATCTTATTTTCTTTGGATTGAATCGTTGGGGAGGCTCAAAACTGTGGATATCCCTCCTCTTATTCTGAAATCTATATGTTTTGTCTAGTTTTCATTAACTCTTGACTTGCACGATATTTCACTAATATATTGTTTTATGAATCATAAATGATACCCATCCTCTTTCTAATATCATGTAATCAAGAATTATTAGACATGAAAGTTAAAATTATAACAATTTATCTTAATAAATATTCAAATAAATTCCAACCAACATGAGATTCTTTAATGATACATCTGCGCCAGATTTTTGGAGATTACTTGATTCACAGAAGGATAAATTATGGATAATATATATATTACAGAGGGAAATTTCTTTATATTTATCTAAACCCAATTATCATTGTTTGTGTAATAATATTTTTTACTAATATCTTATTATGGGACATAAAATATTAATATCTACTCCATTATAGTAGAATAAAATATTATGATGATATATTTTAGTGTCCTATAGTTGGGACCTTGAATCACTTTATTTTAGGTTCATTTACCAAAGAAAATATATTAATTTTTTAGAGCCTTTTAGATGGGACCTTATATCACTATATTTTAGGTTCTTTTGCTTCATAACTTATATGGATCCAATTTAGTGTGTTTCATGTTAGACCTTGTATGGCTATAGTTTAGGGTCTTTTATCTGGGACATTTTATCTTAGTAGTTTAGGGTCTCTTAGATCAGAACCGATATCACATACGTTTGGGGTCCTTTACCTCGGTCCTTCTATTGATTTAGTTTAAGTTATTTTGTCATGGAACTTTTGATACACTGTAGTTTAAAGTATTAATTCCATGACCTTTGTTATGGATATGGAATATGGGGAAGATATTCTAGGGATGACCCAAAATATCCAAGGGGGTGGTGGGTTGAGATCCACTATGGTGTTGCTGGGGCTCATGATGATTAGAGAACCTTTCTTAAAAGGATAATATTCCTTTAGTTGGTAGTCAAAGCCCATAGGCATCGATTGAATTAGGAAAATATATATTTTTACACATTTTTACAAGAGTCATGGAAGAATTATGGGGGTAATAATAGTTGAGGAAAAAATACATTGGAATATAGGTCCACCTAGAATGTTTGAATAGGGATGTTGTAATTCATAAACCAAAATATAGAGTCAGTGAGTATGGGATGGGGTAGATGTTCTAGGAATAACCCATAACCCCATGAGGTGTTGGGTTTGGCCATGGTGTTACTAGGGATCAGAAGGATTGGTGTTCCATTCCTTCAATAAAGGGATGCATCAGGTTAGTAGGTTAGAGTTCTTATGCATCAATAACATGGTCATATAGGGTTACTCAAACATTTTCTAAGGTTTAAAAAAAATTTATGTAGGCTGAAGAATCTAGAAGATGAAGTTGGATATAGATGAGAGGCTATCTAGAAAGGATTCTAGCACACTATGTCATTTTTGCACTTAAATTTTGAGTCTCCATCCATACACCCTATTATTTTGAATCAAGAGTTGTGGTCCCTATAAAGGGATGAGAACATGGTTTTTCATGAATGATTTGATAAATTGTATAAAACAATTTGATTTAATATTTGTAATATTGAGACAGCTCGGTAGCCGTGTTATATAGATTATCAATCCTGATCCAAAGGGTTCGAGTCATGAGAAAGATTTTGGAAAATAATACTGGGAATGTCTCAGAACATATTGAGTGGCTGAGTTCTACCACAGAGATGCTAGGACATACGAGGATCATAAATACCTGTTTATAGGGTGAATTTTTTTACGGCCATTGGTGTATTTTTAGGATCTATAGGAATTATTGCATAGTCAAACAAATGGTTCCTTGAAGATGAGTACTATTTTTCTAGGACCATGGATGATATATGGAAATATGAGATACTCAAATAATAAAGTGTGATTTAAGGAGAGTGTAATGTCAAAGAAGGGATTGAGAACCCAAAAAATTTGTTTCTGGAAAGTGAACATGTTATCCTGAAAAAATGATGTGAAAAATCACTACTATATCTTTTTCCTAGACCAGGGGGTCCAACAACTTACATGTATTTTTCTAGGTCTAAAAATTATGCCCTATGATCATTATAACTAATTTTTTGACACCCTAATTTTTTCCTAAACTTTAGAGATGATGTGGTTAGAAAGATAATAATTGACATTTTTATGGTCTCCATTTACAAGTTTTTGACATGAAAAGATTTGTGCCTCGTTTTCTAGTAGTATAAGATCCTATGATTTGGACAATTAATTCCTTGATTGTATTGTCATTCATCATTGACCAATGTTTAGTATACGTAAATTTGTGACACAGATGGACCTAATATTAGGGGAATGTTAAACAAGTTCCTCATTTTGGAATCCCATGTCAAGATTAGTCTAAGATCCTTTTGAGAAGGGGTTTTAATGATTTTGAATCACAGATTGAGGTTCTCGAGTCCTGTGTAATGAAAGGGGAAAATCATACTGAGAACGACCTTGAACAAACTGAGGTTCTGAGTTCTTCTACAGAGTTGTCAGGTATCACGAAGCTCTAAAATCCTTTTTTTAAATGACACATTTAGTTAAAGAAAATAATGGTATATATATAAACCATATGAATAAAAACATAGTAAAAAATGTTCCCATAAATCTAGGTATCTTGTTCCAAGGGCCATGATAGTTTTGATGTATCTTGAATCACCCAATACATGAAACATGGTATATAAATTTAGGTGATTAGTAAATGTGGATTCACCCCGTACATTGATTGGCTAGGGTAAGGTTCTTTGAGTCCTTTGATAAGGAATAAAAATGGGTGATGGCTTGTACATTTTATCATAATGTATTAGGGACATGTTTGTGGTGAAAATTTAATTTAATGTGACAAAGATGATTTCCCTGTAGTTTACCAACATGTGGTAAGGACATATTTGTTTCTTTTCAATTTAACATAATGTGGTATCAATGTGGGAATTGATGTGATAAATTGTGCAATATTTATTATGCAAAGAGGAAATATTTATGCATAACTGAAACATACATTGGATAAATGATCTTGCATGACTCAATCATTTTGAAACTAGTTATAGGTTTTTATTTGTTTTTATAGATATAACTAATATTAGAGATCTTGGAATAATTAAAAATAATGTAATTACAATAATCAAGACAAATCTAGTTAGTAAATAGATATAAATTTAAGCAGGTATGACCCATTCGAAGAGGGTGGAATTGTTATCATTGATTATTGCAGCTAGACCCATGATTTGAGATCCAGGTGACGCAACATATCCTTTTATGGAATGAATAAAGACATATTTATTCATTAAGGATACATGTAGTTTAATGGGATGCAATAAGGACATGGGTTCCCTGATGTGAAAAGGGAATATTATAGCTAATAATGAGACATATAATATGGGTGTCACTATATATATAATGATGATAGCAATCTTGCCACTTGTAGTTTTTTAAAAAATGTTCCATCTATTTGTCTGGCCCATACACAGGGAGAGGGAGATTTTTTTTATATTTAGTTTTTGTAAATATACCTGGGGCGGGATATCCAAGAATCACTACATATCCTGTGAGGATAGGAATAAATTTAAGAAATGTTCTTTGTTAGAGATTCGTTGAGATAAAAACACAAATAATAGATGTCCACTATAGGGAGGTCCATGAATATGTATTATTCTGTCATGCAAGGGACATCAACAATGAAGTTTAACATCATGTGGTCAATAATCAACCTTGATAACCCTATAGAAATTTTATGCATTCATTGTGTTGGTAATCCTTTAATAAAATTCATAAGGTCACGTGAATTATGATCTATGTGAAAAACAAGGAATTTCAAGCATTCTGATTTCCATAAAGTGGAAATAGAGATGATAGTGTAATTTTTGATCACGAAGTAGATAGACAAAGATATAGGATTAAGGAATCTCCATGTATCTCATTAAAATGGTAATCAACCTGTATGTAGTTATAGAAACATATATAGTTTAATTTTCGTAAAAAATTAGCCATTTAGTTTAACCTCCTACAATAAGGTTGTGGGTGACTTATCATTAATGAATATGGGCACTGAGGATCCATGTAGTTTAACATCATATTGTATAGACTAAAGACACTATTCTATTTATCATTTTTCTTCCAAAAAAATATCCATGTAGTTGACCATCAATAGGTGAGAATGTTCTCCGTATAGTTTAACATCATATTTTCTAAAAGAGAGATGTTGTATAGTGTAGCATCTTACTTCTAGTATAATATCTATATAGTTTAACACCATATTTTCGGGGTGTGATAGTTCGTTTAAAATTTAGTCTTACTACTAGGACATGTTTTATATATTTTAATGTCATGTGATTTGGATGAGCTTTGTATAGTTTAATGTTTTATTGTTAGGGTGTGGTATGATGTGAATTTTATCATCCTTGTACTAGGATGAAAGATTCCTGATAATAGCTATTCAAATTATTTCTAAAAAACCTTTCATTGGTGGAGTGTTTGACATTTTCCCCATCTATTTTGGCCAATGAGCTTGCTCTATTGTGATAGACATTAGGTATGATATAATGACATTAAAATTTGGTTTCATCATTGGAGGTTTCTTTCTTCGTATCATTGGGGTTATGAAAACCAACTCCCTCTCTCATTGGTGGAAAGAGTTGAGATGAACTTTTTTATTCAAGGGTCATGAAATATGATATCGATGAACTTGATGGTTGTATGATATACCCCACCAGTTCTCATCGAGCCCCTCTAGACAATCGATCTAATTTTGAGATATCTCATCATCTAATAGTTTTCTTCAAATTGATTTTAAAAGTGCGGGAAACATTTCCTCAAAAGGAAATACCACCACAATTACATAAAACAATAAATATGATGATTCTTGGGTAGTAGTAAACATGATGGTGCGGAAGGCCCATAAATCATAGAGGATATTGCATGACAAGGACTTATTGACCTTATTCACCATCAAATAGAAAATATTTGATAGTGTCTTATTGAAGTCATCTATCTCTCTATTTTCCACTACAAGATAGTGGTATGAGTTATTAGGCTCGATGTTCTACTCATTCTACTATTTCTTTAACTCCATATAAAAGCCATTGGTGTCATTTTCCATCAATATTGTGTGAGGTATTTCGAACATGGTTATGATATGAGAGTTTAAAAAGTTGATAATTTTTATCTTCATGCCTTCATTGAGGGGTATTGACTCAACCGATTTGGGGAAGAAGTCAGTAGAAGTAGGGATTTAAATTATTTTCATAGCTGTGGATGGGGGTATTTATCCATAAAATCGATTCCCCATAAGGAAAAAGTCTTTGAATATTTATCAATAAATATAAATTATGGGTGTTAAAGGATAATATTTTCAATAATATATAATACATGACTTTTCCTAGTGATTTCCAGAAATTCATGTATCAAGGATTCCCATTAGTAACCCAATATCTTGATTTTTTTGGGGGAGATTAGCCTTATGTTTATGAGAAATATAAGATCCATCATGGTCTTATTTCATGAGGGATATAATCTATACTTATGATTTTAATTTGAGGAGTATTACTTTAATGCCAAGATTTTAGAGGGATTTCCTATCATTTGTATCATGTTGCAGGGAAATGTTTTCCACTCGCCATCGTGTATATTTCCTTCCAGCTCGGTCTATCAAGAGAGTCCCATTCATAGGATATCAAATTTTAGGTTTTATCCATCTATAGGTAGATAAATATTCATCAAGATCTAGGGTGTTGTTTACATGATTGATTTCTTCCATATCAGAGTCTATAATTGTTGAGACCATTATTGAGTGTGTGATATAAATTATTGCTTTCTCCTGATCAAGGGCATTTAGGACTGGGGATGAATTAGAAAATGTGTTGGTGTGAGCATTCTATAACGAGGGAACAAGATGAAATGTGGGTTCAAAATGGAAATATACCACAATTCACAGAATATAGCTGGTGAGAGGGGATAATTGTTATTTTTGAATGGAATATTATCCCTTGATCTTCATTACCACTAGTTCATAGCCCCGTTTGATGTTTAGTGTGGATATTTGTAGTTGTAGTGCAAGATTCAAGTTACTGATAAGAGATTGATATCCTGCTTCATTATTTTTCCAATATTAAAATATTGCGAAATAGTAGGAAAAAACTGTTTTGTTTAGAGAAACTAAAACAATTACTATGAAAACCCGATGGAGTTTTTATTTTTTCATAATTTTATTGATGTTACTCAAGGAGGAAGAATCAAAATACAACTCCCACATTTGAGTAGTTCATTGGAATTGAAAACCTCATCATTTACCCTCAATTCCCCTTTCACAGACGTTTTTGATATGAGTTGAATGTCATATTATTTCAAAATGATGGCACATCAGGCTAAACATCTAGTCAACATGGGGTGGCCAAGGAAGATTTTGTATGGAAAAATATTAGAGACTATGTTGAATTCATTGAGAATCATGAAATTCCTCAACTTCTGCAATAAAAATATATATGTGAGGCTTTTCATCATAATATAATAAGATCAGGTATCAATACTTATCATTACATGGATGAGGTTGTAAAGAATGTTCCAAATTCCAACATCATTTTTTGTGTGCAATGAGGGAACCTAGTGAGTATTCCATGGAGACCACATAAATGATGAGTGGGAGATAATTTATTATTGGGTTTGATATGGAACACTGAATATTGGTGATGTTCCTTTTAATCCCCCTGAGTTGATTTATATTGAGGGTTGGAGTGACTTTACAAGAATAACAGCAGACATTTCTTGTGAGTCCTCGATGCCATGGTGGTATACCACAAAGAGAGGTAACTTCCATAATGTTAACCCAAAAGTGAATTTTTAGAAGATTTATCTTTAGACACTAAAGTCATAGATTTTCAAAGATTATTTGGAGATCTGTGACGTGGTTACATCACTATCTAGATTTAACCACCAGGTTATCGGTATGACCTTAACCTATTCATCCTAGGAAAGGCATGATGTTTTGATTCATTGTCTGTTGGTATATATCCCCAATATTCATTAACCCAAAGGTATTTATGTGATAGAAAAACACTGGCTATGTTTCTTTTATGTTAGAAGCTTCATCATATATATGGGAAAAAATTATCTGATTATAACCAGAATACCCACAACTCAAGGAAATGAAATATAAGCCAATAGTTTCATTGATCAATAGTTTTATGATCGAAAATGGGATTTTTTTCCTTTTCGAAATGTTGATTAAGGTCTTTGAAATCAATAGAGAAACAAATCAGCACATTCTTAATCTTGAAATAGATGATGTTGAACCTTTTATAATCACCATGTTCACATGCTTCACATATCATGCTTGAAAGAGTGTGAAGAAAAAACATTAGATGGCTATAAATAATGTTTCATAGGCCACTACACATGTAATATCATAGAGATTTTAGGAAAATAAGAAGAATTCCATAATAAGATGAACATGATGATTTATCCATAAGATAAGATCCCATGACTTGTGGTGAGATACCAGCATGACTTGGGAGATAAATAACATCCATGAGACGACATATTTCATGTTTCTTTGAATGGACATGTATCAACATTATTTAAAAATATTCATTTCATATTAAAAATCTGATCTAAAATATTGAGATATGTAGGAAAAATATGTTATAAAATCAGGACATAGGTTGAAGAGTATACACACCTAAAACTTTGAGAAAATGAGAGAAAACCTCGATATAGAGCATTCATAAACCACTATTTTTAATGGAAGAGATATATAAAACTCCTACTTGCATGAAAAAGAATTCCCTAGCAGCCTCATTGGTTATGAAAAGTATAATAATCTGTAATAAGTGTTATCCCCATCATCCGGTCATAAATAATAACTTTAGGTACTTTCATTCAAAACAGTGTGTTTTCAATGAAAAAATAAGAAGGGTGTATGCATCCAAAAAACATGCATTCATAAGAAATTGAGATACCAGAAATAGAAAAAACAAGGAAAATAGATATATGTTCTAGGGTATATGAAGACGAGAAACCCATGAAATTTATGAAAGAAGTGTTATTGAAGAATATTTAGATTGTGAATTTTATTTTGGAATACAATTTGAAGAACAATGTGTTGATATATTACATAGATCCAATTGATGCTATGAATTTATTAGAAAGAAGAACTTTCATAATCATTGTTGCACTAAGGAAACTAATCAACAACAAGTGTTTAGACCTATTTGAGAATATAAAAAATTGAAAAGGTTCTTAAAATTTACATGAAAAATTGAGATACAAAAAACTCATCAAGAAAGACCACCAAATCAACCTGAAGTGGATCAAACAATGAAGAAAGGAAGAATTCTTTGGTTGGATTTGACGTGGGAACTCCCTTAGTCATTCTAGAGTAGAGTTGTCTAGTGTAGATTATAGAGTATTCTAGGGTGGATTTTAGTAACATAGTGGGATGCAGTACAAAGAGAATCATGTGTGGATGGAGGAGATAAACAATGTGATTATGTATTAGCCATTATAATTGAAAACAATATTATAATGTAAAATCCATATTGGTGGGGGGGGGGGGGGGGCGGTATAACCATTATGTAAAATAGTAGGTACGTTTTTCAATTCCTTGAAAATTCATTGTGTTCTATTTTCTTACATTTACTCAATTATTTGATGTGTGTTTCAGAGACACAAGAAGAGGGGATCAATTCTTTTACTAGCAACGAATGATTAATTTAAAATAAATTATATTTAAAAGGAAAAAAGGGTCATTTATTCGACCCTCCCCCTTAGTGATATCATACTGATATGGTATCTACAACATCTAAAAAAGTACACTTTTTTTATTTAATTTTCCACAATTTATTAATTTTTTTCATGTTAATCTTGGAAAAAATATCACATCCAATACCAAAAAACCTAAAATAAAATCATTAGTATGGTAACTGTGATTTTTTTAATCTCCAGTATCCCAAAACATTCTTTAATCTCTTTTTTATTGTCTTTTAATGAAGGGAACGAAATAAAAATACAATAAATGAATCATATATATTTTTTAATACCCAAAAGATTCACCACCACACTTGTTCCATACAATTTAATAAATCTCTTCTATAATGACATATCATACTCATCAATTCAACTTTTTTCTAAAAGGATGGGTCCAAAGCTTCAATTTATTATTTAAAGAAAAGATCTCTTTAATGTTGGTAGAGAGAGACTCATTACATATCCCAATGGCCCAAGTCAAAGTGTCCTAAATAAAACGCTTGAAAGCCCATTTTTTGGCCCAAAGGACCCCTCAGTGAATAGGACTACTACAATAGCCACACTGCTATTGTACCACCACCAATATAGTACATGCTACAGGCCTCCACTACTACAGTGTCACCACTACTACAGTTCTGTCACTACTACAGAACTGCTACAGTCCCTGCTACAATACTATTCCATCACCCCTAGAATTTACAACCTGCCCGAATTTTCCCCCTATCTGGAATTAATATCTCATAAAAATAAAAAGAAAAATTAATGAATGGGTAAGGGTGGGTTGTAATATGGACTATTCAAAACAATTTCAATTGTTGAGTCTACAAGATAAATGTGGATTAATTAAAATTATGATTTTAAGGATATGGTATGAATCAATAGAAAATTTACCAATCATATTAAATCTGATTTTTTATTGATAGAGCATTGAAATGTTCAAATTCATATACTTGGAGGTGGAATTCCCAATGTTAATTGAAGAAATATTCTAATGATTTTATTTGAAAATATTTAGTCTGAAAATCCTTTTAGGAATGTAATATATTAATCTGTTCAATCACTCAAAGAGTGGTTAATAATAATAACTAATGCGACATGATTATCATAAATTCAATAAAAGAAAAAGGGATGGAAAATTTTACTGATTTAATTAAAAGATTACCTCAAACCAAGATTCATTAAACTGACACCAATGATTCAATCTAATCAATGAATTATCCATATTACTCATTCAATATAATTATCATTGATATATAAAACAAGGAAACATAAGATCCCTAAAAAACCCATGTATCCTAGGTATGTTATGTAAAGTAATTTTTTAAAAAAAATGAAATTAATAGTTAATGAATTTAAGAATGGACATTATTTTTTCATAGAATATCTATTCCTTACACATTTTACATACCTTTCTATTGGGATGTCATGTGAAATAATCATGTATCTATAAAAGTAAAGTACCAATTAATGGTTAAGGAAAATGAAATTAAATATCAAAATGGTTGAGGGGAATTTAGATGCATCCTAATATACTCTTAAAAAAATCATTTGAGTTAATTAAAAATTACTATAAATAAAATAAATGAATAGAAAAATAATCCATTTTTGATACCCAAAGTGGGACATAAGTTTATTTATACCCTATTTATTAATGTACTGACCTTCATCAATAATTATATTTTCGGTGGAGTATCATGGTTTTAAACCACATACACTTCTTCCTTTAAAAATGAATTCCTTCTTCTTTTTGTTGAGGACTCCATGGATAGAGTACACTAAATACATCCCCATAGGAATATGTTATATCTTACATAATGGGTGAAATATTAATTATGAGTCCTAACCTTACATTTTTCTACTTCTATTTGGTATTCTTCATTGTCTGGGGTCTAAACCATGTATGATGCATTAATTGAAAAATCAAATTCAATGGTAGAATGTAAATTTATTTGAAAAAAGTCATTATACAAATTTATGATACGGAATTAGTCCCCTTTAGTAAAATGTTTCTTTATTTGTTTCCTTTGATAGAGACTATTAGATATCTTCAGTGGATACCTATAGTAAATGTTAATTATGACCAGGGTGCTCCACATGTTCCTAAATTGGAACATCTTTCTTCTATTCGTCTTCTATCAAGATTAAAAATGTTTATTTAAATCATAAAAGTTTAAATAATGATGGTTGGTTCTTTATTAAATCCCATAAAATGTAGGTGATACATAGTTTATGAAAAGATATTATCCCTAAATTGGTTTGGTTGAATCTATTATTTAGTAGAAAATGCTAGATAGAGTTGAGTGTTAGTTGGTGGAGGTTGGTTTCTATTGTAACGCCCCGACCCCAGCTACCCAGAGTCGGTGCATTACTTCGTAACATTGTCATGATCACAAGAAAGATCAAATCTCGAAAGACCGATTGGTTTAGTAGCCTTGGAAACACTAGATATATTCATAAGTTTTACATTACATCATAAAATGAAAAACTACTACAACAACATAATGTCCCCATAATCCACACTACTATCCCCTCATAATATCCCTGCAGGTCATTCATAATTTACTTCTTCACATCCTGGGGAAAAATAAAACATAGAAAAGGGGTGAGCTCAAATGCCCAGTAAGGATAACAATATAGCGGAAACTTTCATAAATAAGAATAAACATTTAAGGCAATGCATTACTAAAACAAAAGCCTTTTAAAATTGAACTTCAACATGGTATGGCAAAAGTAAAATGAAATAATGCCATTTACTTATTCACATGGATATTCTACTAATCGAATAATCACATGCAAAAATCAATAACCACTTTCATAATGTTGGAATGCATAATGCCAGACTATCATAACCACATAGCCAAGGCCTCGTGCCAAGACTACAAATAAGATTTTGTCAAGGCCTTGTGCCAAGACACTAGTTTGTCTCATGAGACCTACCGATGCATCGAGGAGCTATAGCGGGCTCCACCCGTCACTTATTAAGTCCAATGCATTCCCATATGAAAAGGTTTAAACATAACATAAACATTCGTATTAAAACTAGCATACGAAATGTCAATACTTTCACAATAAACTATGAATGGTATAAAAATAGCACATCCACAGTCAAACATATCACAAAACCTTCAATACAATATAGAAGTTTTGTATCATAATAAATCAACTTCAAATAATCTTAAAATCCATCAAAGGATGTTGACATAGATGAAATCAAAATTCTTTTTAAAGAAATATCTCCTTTTATTTTGAAATCATTTAAGATCCATATAAAATAAAACATTTTCTTTGAAAATATTCTTATAAGCTTGTATGGGAAGCTTCGACGATTTTATAACGGCGGAAAATAACCGCACCCGCCGTATAAGTTAAAAAAAACATTCTTACCTCAATTCTGTCGAAAAGGTTAAAAAGGACCTTGTTTTGAAAACGACGAAAAGATTCCTTTATAAACCTCTTATAAAAAGTCAAAAAAGGGTATAAATGACTTTAACCCATATTCTTGTAAATAGTAAAAATGTTTTGAAATACATTTCGAAGAAACATGGATGTGGATGATAAAGAGATCCCAGTAGATTATTACGTATAATACAACCTCGGATAATGAAGAGATTGTGAAATAACCCTTACCTTGTACTTTTCCTTGGTTGTGGTAGGTTAACCTCCTGTATAATGGTGAAATAATTGTTATTAAATTATACAAGAATCATATACATTAATATGATATCATATATGATCTTTTAATATTGATTTGATAATAATATCTTAGTATTATCGTTGTTTCGGGTGTTAACTTACTTGTTTTCTTTCTTATGTTTTGTTACGTAAGACATGTTTGTAAAGGATAGGTTGTATATTATTCATATCCAGAATGATATCAAGTCCTTAAACATCATTTTTAAATCATAAAATGATAATTACGCTTTAATGGTTACGATGGAGAATGAATCTCATCGCGTTCGTGGAGACGGTAGTCCGTACGTACGCACGAGCGACAATATCATTCTTTTGATATTAAAATAATATATAAATGGATGGTATATCATATATACAGAATCATTAACATGTTATATTTATTATTTACATGAGTTACACATCATTATTATACCCATCCAAATAATATTATATTGAATAACAATTACACCACGACGTGGAGACGGTAAGCCGTACGTACGCACGTATGGTGACATGTTATTCAAAGGGTGGATAGAATACTGAATATGATTGTACCATATTTATAATAACATCACAGTATATGTGAGATACTGGAGTTATTATTTCAGAATGGTAAGAACAAAGGAAGAAGAAGTGGAAGAAGAAATGAACTTAGAAAAGGGTGGTGAAATCATTACCTCTTCTTCGAGTTCTTCCTTTTGATTTGATCAAAAGGGCTCCTTAGGTTGGCTTTCTGATCAAACTAAGGCCTCTAGGTTGTATTGAGGGATGTTGGGAGAGTATTTGGGCAGAGTTTGGCCGAACCAAAAGGCTTTGAAGGTGTGAAGAAATGAGAAGGAGGAGTTCCCTTTTATAAGAGGGGTGAGGGGCACCTTTGGAAAAGCTAGAAATATTAATTTATAATAAATTCATATTCGGTTTCTAAAGGCTCCAAAGTTGACTATTCAAATGATGAGGTGGGGATAGGTCGAAAGCAACTCATCCAATATAATTTAGACAGGTTTGGGTACTTATATTATCCTTATCTTTAAGTATTAACTCTAAGTTAATTAGTTTCACTTTTACAATGTCTCTTTGTATTTTTATATAATATGGTTAATAAACTTACTATATACATCCAAGAGACCCCCAAGTGGTCCATTAATGATTAACCTATCATAATATAAGTCTCTTGGCCGAACCTTAGATTTTTAGGAATTTAATATCAATTAATAATATAATATTTGTTTTAAGAACTCTTTTATGTCAATTTTGACACTATTCAATAGTTGATTTTTTTGAAACTCATAACAGATTGATTACTTCGAACAAAGTCAATTAAATCAATCCTAATATATCATATTATCCTAGAAAATTAGTTTAATTCATTAAAAGTTTCATATTATATTTATTTGGGTATTTATAATATCAATTATGTTAATTTGTTACTATTTTAGTAATTACTGCATAATCATTGTGTCATAAATAAAATAAATTATTTAATGTCTAAAAATTATAAATAAAACATCATTATGTAGGAAATCTCTTTAGCTTTCTAATGAATATTTATAATCGAAAATCCAACATGTATAACCCTATGTAAAAATTGTTCTTATAAAAGATGTAAGCTTATGCCATTTTTATTTTTATTTTAACTTTATTAATATAATGTGTCCCTACCACATACAAGTGGCTCCAAGGGGTCCCCAAATTGACCCAAGGATGCCCATGGTCGGGTATGTGTCCACTAATAAGGTTAGGACACGTTTTAGGGTAATTTTGTATTATTATAATATTATTTTTTTAACCCTTATTTACCGGATTTACCCTTTAACCATGGTAAATAAAATATTTACCGCAGTAATTATTCAAAATGTGTAAAAATAAAAGTTACCTATTTACACAATTTGAACATCCTGATTCCAAATATGGAATCCATTTTCCTAAATTCAAAACACAGAAGTGGCAGAAATTAATTTAAAATTAATTCCCGCTGTCAAAACAAAAAACGTGTTTTTAAGAGATAATAACTATCAAAAGATTGACACTTGTTTATGTTCGGTTTAATTGTAAAATTATGTCCAATGATAAACATTAAATTGAATGGTAAAAATATATTCTAAATATACTTTAAAACCACTCAAATTCATAATTTATCACTAGTAATTAATTTGATTAAAATAGTTGTTTTTAATTAAAATTTAGTAATTTTCACTATTCATCAAAATATGAAAGTTATCCGAAATGTACCAAAATTTCACCCTAGGCTAAATTCGATATTCCGAATCCAAAAATGAAGTCCATTTTCAAATATAAAATATATATAATTTCAAAAAGTAGGTATTACTATTCATAACGGCTAGTTTGATTAGTTATGGTGTGTTAGAACTCGGTGTTGCGTACAACACACGCTATCACATTATTCAAAGAGAAGCATACCATAGAAGCTTGGGGTGTTACATCTATGATCCACTAACTTCTCTTCAAATTCCACCACATGGGTGGTTTCTTATTCAACATGACTATAGAGAGATTCAATGGTTACAAGTATTTAATATTATATATGGGCAGATCATATTAAATTTCATCATATTTTTATTTATTCCCAAATTGATTTGAATCTCATAGATCTATCATATTTATATTAGGGCGTGATTCTTCATCATCACTCGCTAGATTTTTGTGGAAATCTTGTATTTTGATCTTGGTATGGTTGGGATGTGGGTATTACTTATAGAATGGATTAACCTCTTTGACTTATAAAGAAAAATTGGGTTGCTCAAATGGAACTTTCTCTTTGGCCTTCAGTTTTTGAATGTCAGTTTGGCGTTGAATAACCATATCTACCACTTCATAAAGTGAGAGACTAGAATATTACCTATTAAAAATATTATTGACCAATACAATGATATAATTAAATATTTTTTATAGGAGTTCCTCCCAAAAATTTCAACCATATTGTTATTGTAAATTTGAGTAATTAGTAAACATAAAACAATGGATGTTTCGAAACATCCTAATAAAATAACGTTTTAGAAAAAACTTATACTATTTAAATTTTTGAAGTAAATGTAAACTCAATACTTATTATCTCCACAATAATGAATCTAATTATTTACACACCTATCGTAGGGTGGTACGGACTCTATATATTTTTTCATAGTGAATCATAATGGCCAAAATAGGCCATCTCACTAGATGATATTCATAGTGGTTTACTCAGTAATCCTAATTAAATTATTGTTTAATTTTAGTGATTTATATATTCTTAAATTGATGGAAATTATTTTTAGAAAGTAAAATATTGGAAAAAATATAAACTATATTGAATATAGAAAACAAAATCATGTTAGAAAGTATGTTCTTGGTCATAAGGTTGGTTGCCCAAGATCCTTATGTTTTCATTATTGTTTCTGTTAATACTATTATGAAATATCATTATTGAATTATTATCCATTTATTTTGTGTGTGTGGAGTTTAAAATACATAGGATAATTAACTAGAATATGAAACTTCAACTGCACCTTTAATTAGGTTGAATGACATACCTCAATCTATAGTATTATACCTTCTACGAATCATCTTCAAAATATAATATTTCTTCCATTTGGATAAACCAAAATCCATAATATGTATATTTTTTTAAAATATATTGAGTTAATGAATGTAAATTGATGTTTAGAGATAAATTTCATATTTATTATATGGTGGATGATCACCTAACCAATACACATCCCACCCATTCACCAAAAAAATAATTATAATATAAAATATTTATAGAGAAGAATTTTAAAACACTGAATACTTGACCTAAGGGAAACCATGGGTCAATTATTTTTTATTGCGTATAAGAGACAATGACAAAAGAAATGACATGATAGATAAGTATAATAGATAAATAGAGAGGAAATAGTATGGAAGAATAAATGTAAATGTAATATGATAATTGGCTACATGGAAAAATAACACAAGACTACAGAAAATAATAATAAATAGAATCCTCTTCCCTTGGTTGAGAATTTTATCTTTATATTTTGTGTACCAACTCTATATTTATTTGAAAATTATTATCCCATATAATTATTTTTATTTCCATCTATTTTTCAATGTTTTCATCTTTCTTCCAAAGTATCAGATGTAAATTAAACCTGTCCTTTAATTTTCCATAATAAAGAAAGAGGGAGAGTACATTTCTTAAAATCCATATCATCATATCTTAAAATATGGATGTATATTAATAAAAATATTCCCTATCATTCATTTAAAATAAATTCATTTTCCATGTAGATTCATGCATGAGAGAGGATGTGCGGCGTTACTACTTTTTTATATATGAAATCTACATAGATGAATCTTGTTGAATATTTAGTTTATGTTCTCTTCATAACTATTTTAATTATATTATTTTCAAACCCTAGACCGTGGTGAAAAACATCGGAATCTTATTTAAGAGGCCTTCACTACTCTTCAAAGGGTTTATGTTGAAATTTTGTGATGATCCATGGTTATTGGAAGATATTTTGTGGCATTTGGGCATAATTATGGGCTCTAAAAGTTGTAATTATGACATTAATTGGTGGATCTTGTATCCGTTGTGGAACCTATATGAAATTATGTTCATCCTTTATATATCCTTTAAAATACCGAGTCACCTTTATTCCACCCTTCTTTACCATTACAGAACATTGAAAAAAATTGGATACCATTTTGAAACTATTTAAAATACGGAGTAACAATTATGTAGTCTCTTCATTACAATTAAGTAGATGGTAATGGTCATGAAATAGCTTTACACAATGCCAATTTATACTTTCTATAGTACCTCTATACCTTTACACAATAGAACCCAACAATTATAGAATTTGTATATATTTACACAACTATCAAGAACTATAAGCATCTTATATTGTAGAGGGGCTCCATTATATATAATTGTACATTCCCCAATACAGTCTTATATATTCCATTACATATCCCATCAAATCCACATACAAATATGTAGTGCAAATTTTACCATTATGCATCCCCTTGTAAATGCGTATGGAAAAGGAAACATTCAAAAAAATTCATCAAACTCCCATATTTAGTATTTTCAAATATTTTAGTAAAAATTAATTTTTTAAATTTAAACCAACAAAATTATAATAAATTATTTAATTTCATGATAAAAACGATTATACAAATAAAATTTATTAGAAATTTTTCATGAATTATATGTGCATTATTTCAAAAGTATGATATTTACAATAAAATAATCTGTATGAAGTATGATTATTAATAATTTATTGTGATTCCATTTGGACTTACCAATACCCCTATTATCTTCTAGGATTTAATGAATAATGTCCTTAAATATTATATTGGTTTGTTTTTATTTACTGTATTGATTATATTCATAAATATTATAATATAAATAAAAAACATACATGCCATTTGAGGATTTCATTGATTTCCCTAAGGAATGAGAAGTCATATGACAAATCTATCAAGTCTACATTTTGGCTATAAATATTTGTATTCCTGGGTCATTTAATCATAAGTGACTGTATATTATCTGATAATTAAAATATATAATATATTTATAAATGATACTGAAAAATAATGGTGACCGAGGTGTATAGTTTTCATGAGTGGGATGGATACTATTAACACATTATATATAATTTCTCATACATATTTAAATTAATAAACTATTTAACTAATAAAGGAAATAATATCCATTTTAGAAATTGATGTGAGGAAAATTTTACAAAATGAAAAAGAAGAATGGTATGTGAAGATATGCTGACACTATACTGTCATGGAGAAGTGTTAGTGATCTATATTGATGCATCAAAAAAGGGATTGGGATGTTTACTCAGGAAAAATGATATGGTGATATTTTATAACTCATGCCAATAAGTAATTCTTGATGAAAATTAACCATCTAATGATTTATAGTTGGTATTTAAGATTTTATGATTATATGGAGGTGTTTTCTGTATGGTTCAAGGCGCTACATATATACAAATCATATAATATTGGAGAATATTTTCAAATTGAAAAGGTTGAGTATGTATTAGAGGAGTTCATTGAAACTGATTAGTAATTATAACTCCACAATACATTACCACACTTTAATGGTGATAATGGTGTTCAATATACTGAGTTGGAAAGACAATGCTATTTTGTAAATGGTGAGGATTGAAATAGATCCAATAATTATTGTTTTATAGATAGAGGTCCTTGATATCTAAATTAATGATGAAATGTATTATTTTTATCAGATGAATGTTAAAACATAAATTGATATGAAGAATAATGTGGAATATACTAGGGATAAATAACTATGATATCTGATAATGATTCTTGCTGAGCTCCACCATGACCATGATGGAATGATTATATTAAATAACATGGTATGTGTCTGATCAATACAAGAAGAACAAGAGGATCTATTTGATGAAGCCAATAGTTAATCATTATCTATTTATCATGTAATTATGAAGATGTATATACATCATAATGAGTATTTATAGTGGGAAAACGTGTAAATGGAATTTTAAGGTTATGAATATCAATTTCTAGTTTATCAGTAAGTTAAGGGTGAGAGACCAAATACTATGGGGATATTAAAAACACTACCCAAGATAGAAAAGAAATGGGAAACCATCACAATATATTTCACCCTCATAATCCCCAAATAATTATGATTTCAAAATGATATTTGAGTTTTAGTATACAACCTTACGAATCCATCTCAATTCATTTCTACTAGTGAATATTTCACTATTTAACAATATAAATATATATAAATTAAGGAAGTAATAAGGTTATATGGGGTACCACATTCTATTTTTTATAATTGTTATTCCTCATTTACATTAAATTTATGGATATGTTATTATCAAAATTTTAATACTAAGTCAAACCCTTGAATTTAGAAGCATACACATAAATATGGTCAGTATTGGAGGACAATTCAAACCCCTAAAGATATATTGAGAGTATTTTCTATAGATTTCAAGGGTAGTTTGTATTAAAACATTTATCTGGTAAAATATATATATTAAAATACTTTTTATTATATAATTTAGTTGGATCCTAAAAAATACCTATATGGTATGAAGTGAATAATACAAATAAAATAGGAATAAGTTGTAGAATGAAAACTACCGGGATCTATGACAACTGAGGAAATGTACAGTAAGGATACAGATAATAAAAACATTTTAAGGTACATCAGAGTCAACGTAAACATTCAAATAAATTTTTTTGGGGATATCTAGAGTTTTATTTTGGTGATAAGTAATTTCAATGAATATATTATTGAAATAAGGTTGTTATATTATGAAATAAGGGAAATCCAAGCCCGAGGTATATCAGTCCCTTTGAACCTCTTGTTCTAATAAAGACGATATATTTTCACATAGTGCTTCCACCAAGGCTCTCTAAAGTTCATGATTTGTTTCATTTATCTCTCTTAAGGATGTACATACATTATTATTCCCTTGTACGGATCTAATATGTCATACCACCAGAGCATGATCCCTTTTATGAGGAAAAACTGGTGGAGTTTCTTCATCTTTGAGGAAAAGTGATGTGGAATAATACCACTCACCTAGTCAAATATTTGTGGTGAATCCACTAATTTGAGTAATTTATATATGAATTTGAGGACAAGATAATGTAGAGGTATCAGCGGTTTCTATATAAAATGTCTGAATTTCAATGGAGAAATTCTTATAAGGGGGTAGAATATATCACCCTACAATTTTAAAATGTATTTTTCTTAAATAAATTTTATGTGATCAAAAACTTTTTAATCATAGAGTCATGTAAATATGAGAATAATATCTATAAATTATAAAATTAACAACATTATATGTCATTCTATTGTGATATAATTATTGAAAATAATTTATTACTCATATTGGAAATAATATTTATTAAAAAGAAAAAATTAAAAATATTTTTAATATGAACACTATTTTACACATAAATGTTATATTTACAAATTATCTATGAGTATTAAATTCATAAATAATTATTTTCGAACATTTATAAAATGAATTTATTGTTTATTAATAGCATAAAAATAAATACAATATAATTTATAAGTAAAACGAGATGTTTTTCTAGAAAACCATTTTTATGCACCCAATATATTTTTATCGTAATAAATTCCATTACATTATTATCTCTGAATTATTTTATATAAATATATTTATAATATATTCAATAAAATATTCTAACATTTGTATAATTGTTTATACTAGGGAATAAATTTCATAAAATTAAAGTTTATAATAAAATATTAATTAATCAAAAAACAGTTTTTTGGGTTTTGTGATCGAATATTCCAAATAATTTCAATTCTATAAAACAACAATATCATGTAGAATAGATTAAATATTTTTAAATGAAAATAATATATAATATTTTATTTGATCAAATTAATTTTTTTCCCATTGTGAAAAGTAAATGTGGTAAAAAACTTGTTACCAAGGTAAAAGATGAAATGATAAAATAAGGGATTAAATTTAGGGATATCAATTTAAATGTCCTATAATTTTTTATAAACATGAATTTATGAATTATAGATTCTTTATACTATTTTTGATCCAATTTTTCATGCAATTTACTTGATTATATTGTAATAATCCTAATATTCATAAGTGTGTCACTCCCCTCACTGATAAAATTTATCATCCCCTCATCACTTATCCACACATGTTGAGACCTTTATATTGACCAATATATACCCAACTTCTCTCCCACAATAGTTATACATTACCTCTAGGTGTTTTTCTTCCAAAAATTCCCAAATATGAATCAATAATGTCATTTTCAATAGAATATACTAAAGGAAGAGAGATATATATATATTCGTACCGATATTTTTCATGTTTATTTTTCTCCAACATATTTAATATGTCATATATCCATATGAAAATGACCTAATCCACATCCTTAACATAATTATATGTGTTAATTTTAATGTTATTTTCATTTTCCTTCTTCTTCTCATCCGTAGGAAAATGATGACGTCGTTCATGAGTTCATGTTGAGTTCCACCTCCATAAACTTAAGTAACATGTTTTCATTTCCTATTTAAATGGGAGGTTATAATTATATATTTAGAGATTATATGATATATAATTATGATTAAATATGAGATATTTATTATTTACTTTCATTAATTACTTTTGTTAAAATGTGAAAACATAACCTATGTGTAGGCACAAACTACGACCTCCACAAAATGAACTAATAAAGTTTTCATTTCTAATTTATATGAATTGATATAAATGTTTATATAATGAATAACTATGATGAAAAATAAATTATTAATATCATGTAAACTATGATACCACAAAGATTTTTCAAGAGAAATAACCATGAAAATGAAACTTGTATGGAAACTAATCCAATAACTACACAAATAAAAATTTTAGAGAAATTTTTTTAACAAAAAGGTAATGAAAAACTTTGTAGGAATTACATTACGTAATATGTATGTGAATATTTTTATATAATATATTTATTATATATATATTTATTATAAAATATTTTTGAAATCATAAAATTAAAGACATGTTGTGGGGGCATGGTTTATCATCTCAATTCTACTTCTATGAGACACACACCATATTAATTAGTAGATTATTTTGTGTAATAAATATACATACAAAAATTAAAAATTATTATTATTTTCATGAAAATTATGGTTATTTATGCATTTATATATGAATCTTCCTTTATTAATTTTATTTTTTAGTGATTACCAAAATTGTAAGTATTTTTTTCCCTATAATGTTTTGTTGAGACATGTTTTATTTTGTGACCATATTACTGTTTATATAGTGTATATACTAAAGATTAATATATTCTAACATGAATATTTTCATTATAATTTTATTTAATATTTAATACAATTTAATATATTTTTTGTGTCTTATTAATCAAATATAAACGATGTAGAACGGATTATATCACAATTTAAATTTTTTTTTCAGAAGTTTCAATTTTAAGATTATATTGAGGAAAATAATGTGATCCATATATTATATAAATAATATATTTTATTATTCAATGTTTATATAGAGGTTTTTCATGTTTTATATATACTATCCTCTGTAGGATACATAAAATTAATGAGAAAATGTTTTCTAAAAAAAATATCATCATTATTTTTCTTTTTTCATGTCTGGAATCTTTCTCCTTCATGTTAATATAAATAAAAATGTATTATGCAAGGTTTTCTCTATAATAAAATGTATTCTAGATTATAATTCTTTTTTAATATTATTGAATATATAATTTTAAAATATATTCCACATTATTTACTTTTTAATTTTTAAAATATCCTGAAAGTAATTTTTTCTTTCAACTTATTCAACATGAATGAAATTTCCTCCCATCATGTATTCTCTTAAGAAGGAAAATTTATTTAATATTTTGCAGGTTTGTAAAGAGAAATATATATATTTATTATTATACAAATTTATATTAATATTTCAAAAAAAAGATAATGTTCTTTTCTCATGTTTTAATTATATATTATTAATGCTTTTTTAAAATGGATTTTCTGTCTTTTTTTGCACCCTTTAAGGATATTTATGATCCACTATAGATATGATATTAGGATACCATCAATTTGTTTCTCTTTATTTTTATAGATGATTATTTTATAAGGAAAAATCTATGAATCCTATTATTTTCACATGGGTTATTTATGATATGGTGAAATCTTTATGAAACCCATTTCATTTCCACAAATTACACTATATTGAATATTATTTATATCTTTTGGAATTTTTATATATTGTTTTTTAATGTTATTAGTGGGCCTAGAATTATATATGTCTTGTTAATTATGTAAATTATGATATCTCTAGAGATGATATAGTCTGGAATGAGGAGTTAACCTAGTCCATTATGGGACTCCATATTCTAGAATAGTCTTAGGAGTGAATCATGACTATGAAAATTATGAAATCTAGAGAAAAACAATTTCACTATTAGAGTTGTCCTTCCATGATAGTCATGGATTTTTAAATTTATTATGTTAATTATTTTATATTGATATTTTTATGAAACAAATTGATTAAATATATTTGACTGATAAGGTAAAAATTTCATATGTTATGATGGTGTTATCATACTGTAATAATTTTCGTATGCTAACGTACGATCACTAATTGAAATCTCCTATGCCGATTCGGCAATGAAGTAGTTGTGAAAGAGAGGGGTACAACAATGTCGTTCTTTGGGAGGTTCATGGTTCGAATCTTGGGAGTCTGCATTCGGGGCGAACCTCTCCCCCGGGATCCACTCGCCTTGCCGGGTCACTCGGTTACTAACTGTGTGGGAAAAATGAGGCGCAACTCACCTGTGCTGATGAAATGCTTGACGAACCATCACCGCCAGGGTTGTCATCTTCCGGGATGCTCTGCCATCTTGGCTGGAAATAACTCATTCCTGGCTGGGTCACTCTCCGGAGTGACCTCTTCATGGGGAGGGGGGTTTCCTTGTGTGGAGGGTTCAAAAAGGCTACACATGGGAATTCCCTTTTTAAAGGGAATACTAATTGACATATCCTATGTTTACGCTTACCTAGTTTTTGAGAGAAAGATTTTATATGTTTCATAATTTCACATGGTTATGATTAATGTTTTTTAGTAGGTTATCTTCAATATGTTTTCTATGTCGGATGAAATTGGTAGGAGAATATGATGATATTTTATAAAATAAAATGATTGTGGATATGGTATTCAGAGACACTATACCAGTATAGTTATGAGGCCTGTTTTTTTGTGAGATGTATTGAATTTGTATCCCAATTGATGTAATATTTATGTATGTAATTATTGAGACACATCATTATTTATAACATAAATGTTCAAGGTTCATTATGTACTATCAAAAATCCTGATTCATTCTTTATCTTTATTTTGTATTCAAAAATAAGCAATTTCCACTTCATTTTATTTTTTTTAACTCTATTTTTGACTATTATAGTATTTATTTATCATTTGGTCATACTTGTAAATTTTTAGATTGGGTTTAACCTACTTCAATGATTGTTTTATATTTCCATGTTTGATGTGTTAATTTCATTTCATTAACCATGAATTTAATTGATATTTTTTTTAAATATAATGTTTGGAATCATTAAAAAACCATTAAACATAATTATATTGTCCCTAATAACATTAATTTTTCATGATCAATATGTAGTTATTGTTCTATTTCCATGATTCCCTCAAAATTAGTGTTTTAACCATAACTATCATCATGTTGGGGTTTTCAATGAAAACATCATAAACTTCTTCATTGAGGTATTTGATTTCATTAATTTATTTTACATTCATCTATTATGAGATATCATAAACTTGTTAACTTAATTTTTTCTTCTTGATAAATTTTGTTTTTGAACTCCTCTTTCCATAAAGATCTTTTATTGATATTTTGATGAGTGATATCTCTTTATTCTCTTCTTTGATCAATTTGTGAAAATATTCAGTAAGGTTACTATCAAATCTACAACGAGTTCAATCGAATGGTATATTTTATTTACATTTAAATTTGTTTGAAAAGGAAATTCAGTTTATTATCATAAGTTTTTTTATAAAAAATAAGTTTGATATCATATTTTACACGCAACACTTAGTTTAACCGATCATTGAAATATTTATAAATAGATATAGCCATTATATAATAGTCATTGAATTAGAAGATATAAATGGTATCAAATAATTTATGAATTAAATAATATATATTAAATATAATTTTTTGATTCAACTTAACGAAATATATTATGGCAATTTTGCGGAATTTTTCTTGAAAAGTTTGATTTTCCAATGAATAGTGAAAATCCAAATTTCAATTGATTTTTTCATTTCCTAAATATACAAAATTTCATTTTGTTTTAACATATTTATAAAGTAACATTAGTTATATTATATCCATAATAATATAATTATTTTAATTAGATTAAATATTATAGTTTAAGTTGGAACAAAAAACATTGTATACAGGAATTTTTGTTGTAAAATCATTTATCGTCGATTTTTTCAGGTTTATTTGTAAAAAAATCTAGAAACATTATTGAATTGAATTAAATGAAATGGATTCCCTATTTCAGGTAAGAATAATTAATATTAGATAATAATTTTAAAATTATTTTTCATCACAATGAATAATTGAAACAGCCAAAATCTATTACCATGGTTGATATTAAAACAGGTTTATCAGGGTTTAAATTCTAGAGATAAGGAAACAAATGGAATTAAAAATAGTTTAATTTATATCGTATTGAATTATTTAGACCAAATATTATATAATATTTAGTAATCATATATTTTTAACACATTTTGATGGAATAATACATTGATATATTTATTATTTTCATAAATTCCATGTGTGTCTACTCCCCCAAATATAAAAAGGAAAACCTCTCTTCTCTAATACACACCTCAAGAATCATTATGTTATGAAAACCGATGCCAAAATCCCTTCACAAAAGAAATAATCACGATCTTGAGTAATATTATAGATAAAAAACATAGTAGGAAGGAAATAGGTATAATCCTAAATTGGATTTATGAAGAACATGTAAAATTCTTAACCATGTGTTTTCATTTTATTTATTCTTCATCCTCATTCAAATATTCGTCAATAAAATTTTAAAAAATATATTTCAAATAATTATATTTTTTTTATTTCAATTTAATAATTTATTTCTATCTCATATTCCATGTCATTGGAAACAAAACCATCATTTGTGTGTAGCACAAACATCCGCCTTATGAACTGATGTAATGAGTTTTCCATTACCACCTCCCACGACAGGATATATTGTTGGATTTAATTAATATATATGATATTAATGAATATTTGACCATTTTTTAAATAAAATATATCATATATTTTCTTACGATTCAATTTGTTGATAAATATTTACATCGTTTGTCTATATATCTGTATTAACACCACCATGAAGTGATGCGATTCTTTTTTCATGACCTCATCTCATTTAACGTATATATAAGTGTATTTCATGTACTAATATGATGTTTTTAATATAATTAACTACTGGAATAGGGGTTTTACCAACACTTATATACCAACGGATTGCATAAAACGTTGGTAAAAAAGAGTTTTACCAACAGTTTGCTTAAACCGTTGGTAAAACCGAGTGTAGGACACCCTTTACCAACGGTTCACTAGAACCATTGCTAAAGGGGTATAAATCCCCCCCCCAAATTACCAATGGTTCTTGAATACCATTAGTAAAAGTTTGACACAATAACACCACGCAGGCCGTCTCCTCTCCCCCATTCAGACAGAACCCTAATTTGAAAACAGCCCCCGCGATCAAATCACCTCTCCCCCATTCAGACATCACCTCTCTCGGGTTCATCTCGGTTCCTCCATCAGAATGGTTGGAATCTCGGCTTCCCCCATCCAAGATGCTGAATCTAAATCCGAACCATACCTAATTAGGTATTTTATTAATTGGTACCATATTTTTATTGTCATCTATCTAATATTTTAGTTTTAAGTTTTGATTTTGATGTGTATCTGTTTTTTTCCTGTTTTGATTTAAACTAGAAAACCCTTTTAGATTTTTTCTTTGGAACCATAGAAAACCATTTTTGATTTTTTAGTTGTCACTTTAATTTATCATATCTTTATATTAAAATGTTATATAAATAGACTGGATAGTTATAGACCTCTCAGTGGTCACCTACATGAATTGTATCTCACACATTGTTTGAGATACCATTGGGTACCCGGATAAACTACATGATTATATGTTTAGATAAGGGGAATCACCATTTTATAGATGTATGAATACTCACATGGAATAGGATGGAGCATGTAGCAGTTTATAGGGTTGTAGATCAAGAAGCTATGTCGAATTTTAGAATTTATTGAGCCTCTTGTATAATACCTCATCCTTCTAGTTGTAAGTATGTTTTTCTTCTTGATACATGACATACATTACCATCATTTAGTTTATGATTCTGTTATTAGTTGGTATTAGTGGTTTTTTTATTTTCATCCATTTCCAATATTTTCCCATTGTTATCTTTCTTCCACTTTTTAACTGATAATATTAAAATTCTGCAACATAGGTAATGAGGGAATAGTCTCCCCCCATACACACCAAAGGCTCTCACTATTACTCAATAACATTAATGAATTTTGGTAGATGTTTCTTATTCCATGTGTCCATATGGGTTCGGGTCACTAATGAGTGACATTCTGTTTTAGGACGTCACAATTCCTAGATATCCTTTTTATAGGTTTTTCTAATCAAATCCATTCCTATAATTATTTAAGTTACCCCTCCAAAATCAATTAGGACATGATTAAATTATTACACCCTACCTACCACTGATCTATGGCCCCAAACATAGGATCCTTTAATCTTTTGATAAGGTGAAACTTGATGAGGCCATGACTACTTTTGATGTAATCCTCATCTTACTCCTCGTCATGATCTCCCCGAAGAAGTTAATGTATAAAACTCATATACTCCCAACAAGACCCTTAAGGATTATGTATTCCATGATCCACTTCCAATATCATACTGGGAAATCCTTGAATATAGGCATTAGAAATTATGTATCTTATTTTCTTATATACACTGTATTTTGTAGTGTTTCTTAATATGATTCTCATATAGAGTAATGTGTAAGTTATGCTTTTATATAAGGTGAATAATTGTCATTTACCTAAATATATTTTTCGATTGAACTTCAATATTGTTGAATTTCTATAAAATGACTTATTTCAATTTTCTTACAGAATGGATAGAAGTTGGATATACGCAACTGATCAGATTTCAACCGATTTTAAAAATAATTTGAACTTCTTTTTAGATTTTGCATTTGACATGGTTTCAGATAGTGGTTGAATACACTTCCCATGTTTTAATTGTGTTGGAAGACCATGGTTTATTCGTGAAGCAGTTAGCTATCATATAACCAAATATGGTTTCCAAAAAAACTATTATGTGTGCTATCACAATAGAGAGAAAATGAAATATCAAAATGTTGATGATCCAAATGATAGGATTGAATTAGAGAGTTTGATATATGATCAATTTCCATTTATTCAGCATCATGAGAAGAAAAAGATGTCCATCCAACAAGATTTCGATACAAGCATGCATGATGCATCCAATGAAAATGTTTATGTAGACAGGGTGAAAAAATTGAATGATGCTACGACGACTCCAGTATATCAGCAATGTGGTAAAATGAAAAAGTTGTAATTTTTAATCTGATTGTTTCATGGGAAAATTATGTATGGGATTTCAAATACTGCAATCAATTACATTTTTACCTTCTTGAAGGACTTACTTCTAGACGATGTATATATTCCCTTAAACCACTATATGGCATGGATGTTAGTTGATGAACTTGTATTCTCAAAAAAAAATCATGCTTGCCCGAATAATTGTAGCTTATTTTGGGAGGTAACTTCTGAAAGAAATGATTGTATCAAATGTGGAACCTCTCGATAGAAGCCAAAAGATTATGGAACACCATATCATGTTCCCAAAAAAGTAATGTGGCACTTTCCATTGATCCCAAGATTAGAGAACCATTTCATGTCTGATGAAATATCAGTAAAAATTTGATGGCATGACACTGAGAGAAAAAAAATCATGAAGAGTTGGTTCACCTTGTATGTGGATTTTTATGGAAGATATTTGATGTTCGATATCCGGAATTTGTAGCCGACGTGCATAATGTGAGACAAGGTCTTTCATGTTAGGGGTTTAATCCATTTGGGAAGATGCTTACTTCTCACAACACATGGCTAGTTTTCATACACATTTATAACCCTCTCCCCTAGTTGTGTATGAAAAATCCTTACACATTCATGAGTATACTGATATCTTTCCCTTCTAATCCTGGCAATGATATAGATGTATACATGAATCCTTTAATAAAATAGTTGAAACTTATTTGGGATGTTGGTGTTCCCACATACGATGCATGTTCTAAAGACATATTTCAAATGCGTGTTGTGCTTATGTGGATGATCAATGATTTTCCTACTTATGCAATGATGTCTAGATGGAGCATAGAAGGAAAATTGTCTTGTCCTGTTTATATGAATAATACTCGATTGAGAATATTGAAATATCATCATAGTTTTAGTTTTATAGGACATCGACGATTCATTCCAATGATCCATCTATATAGAAACAATCATCCAAGATTTGACAATACCATGGAGACTGACGATCCACCTTAGCGTATGTTTGGAACTGATGTTCTAAATGAATGGAAAGATTCAAGTTATTCATATGGGAAGGGTGAAATGAAATATAGAAAGAAGAAAAATTTTCCATTGATACCTGTTATAAATGGAAGAAAAAGAGTATATTCATTGAGTTGACTTATTGGTCATCCAACTTGTTACGTCTTTGCTTAGATGAAATTCACATTGAAAATAATATATGTGAAATGTTGCTTTCGATTATTCTAAATGTCAAGGGGAAGATAAAATATGATTTAAGATCTAGGTGTGACTTGGTTGATTGGGGGATCAGACCAGAATTTCATCATGTATGTATCAGTGAAAATAAATGGCAAGTTCAATGTTCTTCTTAGCTGATGAAACTTGTAGAAACAAAAAATCAATTTTTGGATGTTCTAGATACTATTAAAGTTCCTAATTTCTATTCAAGGAATATATCAAAATGGGTCAACAGAAAAGAGTTGAAGTTGAAATCATGGAAGACTCATGATTATCACATCCTTTTGCATGAATTGATTCCAATAGAAATCTGTCATCTCTTGTCCAATAATGTAATAGTCTCAGTTATTCGGTTGTTTAATTTGTTTATAGATCTTTGTGATAATTTTTCTTCCAAATCCTTCTTGCAAAAACTGTTGGCAGAGACATAATTAATTTTGAGTGAGTTAGAGAAAATATTCCATCCATCATTTCTTACATGAATGTTGCATCTGACTGTCCATATTCCGACCGAAATACTTCTTGGACGAACCGTTGCTTTCCATTGGATGTATCCATCTGAAATAAACATGTACACATTGAAATCATATGTTCGGAACCAGAATTATCCCGAAGGATCTATTGTGAATGTTTACTTGGATAAATAATGTATGGATTTATTCCCAATGTATTTGTCTGATCTTTCTATGAGAATAAACATACCAATGAGAAATGAAGAAGAATACTATTAGAAAATTGAACCCAGTTTTCCATCACTTCCTCAGACAGGATGAATTATGGGATCATATACATTGACGACATTAATCCTTGAATAGATAGTGATGACACATCGCACAATGTTGTTCAATTGTGTTTTGTTCGATGGGTATATCAATTAATAAAATTGTACAAGTATCTCTTATCTTATCTATTATAATTTTAAATATTTATTAAAATATTATTAGTTTTATCTATGGGGAACATAAAGAATTGATATATAGAAAGAATCGTTCATTATCTTGAACAAGGAAAGAGGCTTTTCATAGCAAAGGGTTTTATTCTTGGTTGAAATTGAAGGTAAATTTTTTTCTGTAATAAATAAATAAAAATAATATTTAATTATGTTTACAATTTGTTTACATTTCAGGTATCAGGTTTTCCTGAAGACTCTATTTTTTAAGAAATAAGAGATTTGGATTTTGGTCTTAATACCATGGTTCGTGCCTATAAATCACTTGTGATCAATGTATACAAATTTATTATCACTGAATGAGGAAGGAACAAGAGAACACAACATGATGGTGTTATGCTAACTTCCACAATAGACTGTTATGCCAGTACATCGGATAATAGACCTCGTTCTGAAAATGTAGCTTATTATGGAGTTGTGGAGAAAATAATAATTTTGGATTATTACTCGCATGGTCGAGTCACAATGATGAAATATAAATGGTTTGATTCACGGATGAGGAAAGAAAAATTTATTGATGATTGTGGATTTCGAGTTTTTGACATGAAATGAACACTTTCCACTAATGAAACATATGTATTGGCATCAATAGTGAAACACGTTTGTTATGTCAAAGATCATCATCATCCTAAATTCAGTGTAATTAGTGATGTAAAACCCAAACATGTTTTTGAATATGGTGATGATGAAGTGTACACTATCCCTACTGCAATTGGAATAAATCCATTTAATATGGATGTGTATTTCTACATCAAAGCCCAGCACACCATGCACACACCCATCACAGCCCCCCCCCCCCCCCCCACATGCTCCTCCCTAGACCCCATAAAACCCCCCAGACAGACCCACAGACAGCCCCATGAAGAGCTCCCAGGATGACATCCCCACCCTCCGCCCTAGACCGAAGAAAACCCCTCGGACAGCCCCCCACCCTCCACCCTGGACCCTAGACAACCCCCACCCTCCTCCCTGGACCCTTCACATCCCCCCTCCCCCACCCACCCTCCTCCCTAGACCCCATATGGCCCCCCAGACAGACCCCCGGACAGCCCCCCAACATCCCCCCTTGACCCCGGACAACCCCCCCTGACAGAATTGTTCTGAACTAAATTTTTTCCACACATTAAAGTTGAACCTCAAGATGGGTTCCTTTAAATGGGATGACTATAAGAACCTGTTTTTCACATTGGTATGGATATTTTTTAATTGAGTATAACTATTTATTTTTGAATAATTATGGAATCCTAATGATGTTATAATCGTTTATGGGGCTTCTAGGACTTGTTCGGAGCTCGGAACCCCAGCCGGCGTAGAAAAAAACTATGCATCATGGTTAGTAAAAAATTTAATTCTATACCACAATGAATCTACCAAACATATAGGGAAATATATTGGAAGCAATGTGCATTATTTTCCCTAACCATGCACCAGGGGATGAACATCATGCACAATGTCTATAGTTTGAGGATGAGATATAATCACTGTTGTTGCAAGATTTTCCTATATGGAATACAAAAAACCTACCAAACTCATTCAGATTGTGTTGATACATTATGAAAAAGATACATGAGTCATATGTGACATGTACGAGTCAACCCCGCCTCAATATGAGGAATGGTGTGGCCTGTATTACACAAAGTGTCTCTCTTTTTTTTTTAAAATGGACACCCTTATAAGTAAAAACAACAGGAATACGGAAAAAAGAACAAACGTATTTGGATTGTGTTGATACATTAGGAAAACGATCCATGGGTCATATATGATGTGTAATACTAAACCTCTCCTCCATCCGAGGCACGGTGTGTCTAGTACCACTCAAAGTGTCTAACTTTTATTTGAAAAGGAAAACATTTTTAGTGAAAACAACAACTGCCATACAGAAAATAGACCAAATATATTTGGATTCTATTGATAATTTAGAAAAACGATCCATGGGACATTTGGGATGTATAAGAGTTAACCCCGCATCAATCTGAGGCACGGTGTGGCCGGTACAACTCAAAGTGCCTCACATTTATTTGAAATGATCAACATTTTATGTTAAAACAACAACTGAAATACGGAGAACCAACCAAACACATTAGGATTGTTTTGATACTTTATGAAAACAATCTAGGGGACATTTTTGACATGTAGGATTCAACTTTCATCAATATGAGGCACGGTGTGGCTGGTACCACTCTATGTGTCTCTCTTTTGTTTAAAATGGCCAATGTTTTAAGTAAAATCAAATGGAATACAGAAAACTGACCAAACATATTCGTATTTTGTTGATACTCTAGGAAAACGATCCATTGGACATTTGTAATGTGTAAGATTCAACCCCCCTATAATCCAAGGCACGGTGTAGCCGATACCACTCTAAATGTCTCTCTTTTGTTTAGAATGGACATCATGTTAAGTGAAAACAACAACTGGCATACAGAAAACCAACCTAACACATTCAGATTGTGTTGATACATTATGAAAATGATCCATGGGACATTTTTAACGTTTTTGAGTCAATCAAACATCAATTTGAGGCACATTGTGGCCAGTACCACACTAAATGTCTCTCTTTTGTTTAAAATGGACATCATTTTAAGTGAAAACAAGAACTGGCATATGGAAAACTGACCAAATGCATTCATATTATGGTGATGCTTTAGAAAACAGATCCATGAGTCGGATGTGATGTGTACGAGTCAAACCTATCTGAATCTGAGGCATGTTGTGGCTGGTATCAATCAAAGTGTCTCCCTTTTCTTTAAAATGGAAACCTTTTTAAGAAAAAAAGACCGGAATACGGAAAACTGACAAAGCGTATTTGGATTGTGTTTATACTTTATAAAAACGATCCATGGGTCATATGTTCCATGTACGACTCAACCCTGCCGCAAAATGAGGCACTATGTGGCTGGTACCATTCAAAGTGTCTCACTTTTATTTGAAATGGACAAAATTTTAAGTGAAAACAAAAACTGACATACAGAAAACAGAACAAACGTTTTTGGATTCGATTGTTACTTTAGAAAAATGATCCATGGGACATTTTGGATGTGTTGTAGTAAACCCCAAATCAATCTGTGGCACTGTGTGGCCGGTACCACTCAAAGTGTCTCACCTTTATTTGAAATGAACAACATTTTAAGTGAAAACAACAACTGGCATACATAAATCCAACCAAATGCATTTGGATTGTGTTGATACGTTAGGGAAAACATACATGAGACATTTTTAATGTGTAAGAGTCAACCTCGCATCAATCTGAGGCACATTGTGGCTGGTAACACTCTTAGTGTCACTCGTTTGTTTAAAATGGACAATGTTTTAAGTAAAAATAACTGGCATACTAAAAACTAACTAAACGTATTCGGATTGTGTTGAAACTTTATGAAAACGATCGATGGAACATTTTTTACGTGTAGGAGTCTACCCCTCATCAATATGAGGCACAGTGTGGCCGGTACCACTCAAAGTGTCTCACTTTTATTAGAAATGGACAACATTTTCAGTGAAAACAACAACTGGAATTTGGAAAACCTACCAAATGTATTCAGATTGTGCTAATACTTTAGGAAAATGATCTATGGCACATTTGTGACTTGTATGAGTCAACTCCGCATCAATATGAGGCACGTTGTGGTCTGTACCACTCTAAATGTATCTCTTTTTTTGAAAACGGACATCTTATTAAATGAAAACAACAACTAGCATACCAAAAACCAACCAAACGCATTCGTATTGTGTTTATACTTTAAAAAATGGTCCATGAGTCAAATGTGATGTGTAAAAGTCAACCCCACCTCATTCCAAGCCACAGTGCGGCTGGTATCAATCAAATTTTCTCTATTTTGTTTAAAATGAAAACCGTTTTAAGTAAAAACAAATGGAATATAGAGACTAAACGCATTCTAATTGCATTTATACTTTAGTAAAACGATCCATTGGTCATATGGGATGTGTACGACTCAACCCTGCATCAATCTGAGGCGCGGTGTGGCCAGTATCACTCAAAGTGTCTCACCTTTTTTTTGAAATGGAGACCACTTTAAGTGAAAACAACAACTGAAATACAGAAAACTGAAAAACACATTCATAATGTGTTGATACTTTAGGAAGATGATACATGGGACATTTATGATGTGTAAGTGTTAACCACACATCAATCCGAGGCACGGTGTGGTCAGTAACACTCTAAATGTCTCTCTTTTGTTTAAAATGGACATCATTTTAAGTAAAAACAACTGGCAAAAGAAAAATGGAGAAAACCTATTTGGATTCTATTGACACTTTAAGACAACGATCCATGAGTCATTTTTGATGTGTATGAGTAAACCCCTCCTCAATCTGAGGAGCAGTGTTGCTATTACCTCTCAAAGTGTCTCACATTTACTTGAAATGATCAACATTATAAATGAAAACAACAACTGGAATACGGAAAACCAACCAAACAGATTTGGATTGTGTTGATACATTAGGTCAATGATCCATTGGTCATTGTTAATGTGAATGAGTCAACCCTTCTTTAATCTGTGGCACAATGTGGTCGTTATCATTATAATTGTCTCATTTTTTTAAATGGAAAATATTTTAAGTAAAAGAAACAGACATATGGAAAACCGACAGAACATATTTTTATTGTGTTGATACATTAGAACAAAAATTCATGGGTCAATTATGATATGTAAGAGTCAACCTAGCTTCAATCCAAGGCCCGGTGTGGCCGATACCACTTAAAGTGTCTCACTTTCATTTGAAATGGACAACATTTTTAGTGAAAACCATAGCTGGCATACAGAAAACCCACCAAACATAGTTGTATTGTATTGATACTTTAGGAAAACGATCCATGGGTCATATGTGATGTGTACGAGTCAACCCTGCCTCAATCCGAGGCATGGTGTGGCCGGTATCACTCTAACTGTATCTCTTTTTTTTTAAAATGTTCATCATTTTAATTAAAAACAACTAGCATACGGAAAACCGACCAAACGTACTTGGATTGTGTTGATAATTTAGCACAATGATCCATGGTCCAGCTTCACACAATCCACTTCTCATGTGAGGAACTCTTACCACTATTCTAAAACACATGACATTTAATATGCTAAGGACAACTATATCCCCCATGTAACAGAAGAACATTGATACACACCAATTATCATCATCACTAAGTTCAATGACACCCGACCAAAACCATGGGACATTATATTTGTGTTTGGTTGAATTGATTTCTTCATTTCCTTATTTTGGGTTATTCGCTTTTAATTTTTGATTTCAATCATGTATGTGTTATAAAAAATTCATTTTTGTATGAATTCTTAATTCTGTGTCACATATAATTACCTATTCTATTTTTAATGTATTATATTCGTAATTGATTATTAAATTATATATCCTTCTAATTATCAGTTTTTAAATTTGTATACTTATTATGTGTTGTGTTTTATTCTTCATTTGCTGCTATACAATTCATACATTAGCACACGGAGTAGGCTGCTATGTGAATTTTATTACAAAGCTGATACCGACGGTTTTAAACCGTTGGTATGGGTTCTGTATGTATTTTTTTACCAATGGTTTAAAATGTCGGTATAAGGGAGAATGGTAGACTATTTCCCAACGGTTCCTACAAAACCGTTGGGAAAAAATATTTTCCATCAGTTTTGAAACCATTGGAATATGTGTTGTATAAGAACTCTATGCCAACGGTTTACATAAAACCGTTGGTATAGAGTAGATTTCTTCACATATACCAATAGTTTATCTCAAACCGTTGGTATATGTCTATTTTCATGGATTACTTGGCTATGGTTTCTAAAACCGTTGGTAAAATTTATACCAATGGTTCTCCACCTTATACCAACGGTTTTCAACGGTTGGTATACCTTTCATTCCCAGTAGTTATTATTGTTTTAAAAAAAATAATAATTTATATCTTCTTTCCATAATGATCATTAAAAACATCAAATGAAACTCATGATTATGTATAACCTACAATCTAATTGATTTAGAATATATCGTTTTTCATAACCACATAACATGATGTGTTTTAACTATAAATTTTTGTGTAAATATATTAATAATATAATTTTATTTATTCCATATATGCTCAATTTAATAAATTTCTTAATATATTTATCCTACTGAATCCATTTGGGACATATGAGCGAAATACCATCAAAACACCCCTTATAATAAAAATGGTAAAAAATGGAAGAAATAAATAATAAATAATGATAAAATTTAAAAAGATTCTCAACAATGTAAATAATTAACATATGATTATTTTTGACTGATAACTATCATATGTGATGATTGAGACTTGAGGTAAGGAACATTAATTTAAATATACTCTTTTAATGTTTCCCTTACAACTTGTTTTCTTCTATATCAATGTTATTATAGACGCTTTTAGAAAATTTAATTTATTCTTAATTGTATTTTTAGGGTTGTTTTGGGGTACATTTCACATTTCACAATGTTATTTTACAAAAAAAATATTTTTATGGGTTTACGTAAGGGACACTTCACTTTTAAAACCCCATTTTAAATGTTTTAATGATTAATTTTATAAACTATTTTATTCCATATCCATATTAATGATTATTTATTTATTTATTGATATAGACCTAAATGAATAATAATTATCATTTATGTCACTTTTTATTTATTTTCAATGGTTTTCAACGGATTCGGTTTACATATTTTATATGAAACATTTTTACATTCTTCATAAAGGAAAAAAAGAATGTTTAATTTTATGTTATATGAAATCAAAGAATTTTACCACTTCAAAATCCATTATTTTTTTATTTTATTTATATATAATAGTATCTGTTTTCTTTAAATAAAACTAGTATTTCCATATTTCAATTTACTTTAAATAAATTGTTTTAAATGGAATATATATTTTAATATCTTTAACGGTTATAATCATAGATGTAATGGATATATCTAAATCATCCTTTTATTTGGGAATGACAATTATCTCTCCAAATCACATAATGTATCTCATTATTGTAATATAATTACTGAAAATTTTACATGTATGTCTATCAAATATATACTAAGGTAATTATATCTTCTTTGGATGGTGTAATACATACCTCATGATAATTTTGTAAATATCACCTTTAAGAAATAAATTTTCAATATGATATGTGAAAATATTATGAATCCCATTTTTGTTGCATGGGTACTTATTTTGTTTATGAATTTTAATTTTTTCCATTTATATGTCACAGATAGTCTTGGAAAAGTAGAAATGGGTGTGCCCAGATTTCACTCCAATGCATTGGGTAATGCATTTATCTCATCGGATAATATGAATGGAAATAGGGAGTAAAACTAATCCACAGTGGGACTATATAAACTATGTAATTTTGTCTTGGTAGTTCTCTTTGACATAGACTTATTCTATATTTTTGTGCTCCTTCCACATCTCCCATGTTTCCATAATCTTATGATACCGTGTTCTTAATATTATTCACTAATGTGATTACTCTTAACACTTATATTTTTTGATTTCAAGTTATTCTATAGACTCACACATTATGGTTCCTAATCATTTTTATTCTCTTATATTAATTTTTAATTCATCCATTTTTTCTATATATTGGCCTTGGTATCCCATATTGTTGTAGGAGTTTAAGTGATTTTCATCCTCATTATAGAGATTAAAAAATATTGTTTTAAATCAGGTTTATATTGATATATTATGAAATGAGTTTTCTAAATACACTAGGATTTTCCATCATTTTCAAGTATTTGATGGATATTTAAATTAAAAATCATGTTGTAATATATATAAAAGGCATTCGTCACCATTTTTGGTATAAAATAATAATCTAGTTTTTAGGTATTAGGACCAGAATAAAATAGAAGGAACTATATATATAAGTCTACGTATAATAAAATATCCTATAATTTTATGGGAGTGTAGAGTGAATGGTTTCTAAGGAATTATATTTAGGTTTGGATAAAAATGTGTATGTGGCTCTGGTAAATAAATACATTGCAGAAATACCCTCAAAAGGAAACACTGTGAATTCTTAAATCATCTCCTGGTAAATGGAAATGTGCACTTGCTAAAAACCCAGTTTGACACTCCCAAGGGATTCGATTTGGAAATTCAAAAAAACCATGCAAACAATTATGAAGCACATGACAAAAATATTAGGTTAGGATACATATAATGATAAATTACTATGTATAAACTAGATTAAAACATAGAGATTCATGAGTTAGTAAATACTTATCATTTATTAGTTAATCCTCGTATGTTTATAAAAGTTTATTTTGTGTATTTATTAGTTAATTTATTTTAATATTTTTTTTATCTTTTTTAGATAATGGTGAGAAATAAAATAATACATTATAATAACCAATTTTACACGAAATGTGAGGAATTCATATATGGTATGATTAACCATGTGGGAGCGGTAGCTGAGAACCTCATGGATGTACTTTCACAACTGGATCATGTTATGAGTTATAAATTGAATCATGGGTATCTCCCTATTTCATATAAGAATGAAAAACATGAATTCAAGTATTTTTTTTATCAAAGGACTACTAAATTTAGTGTATCTCACAGAACAAAGTACTAAGTTAATTGAGAAGATATTATCTAACATATAATCCTAAGAATAAGATAATGTTCTATTAGCCTTTTATCACAGTGATGGGGAAGCTAACTAGTGTTTTATGAAAATCAATTACACAATGTCCGAATAGGTTATTTATCAATACAATTGAGATAATTAAATAAAAAATATCTTAAAATATATATTATACCCTAAATAGAATTATTAAAATAGATAGTGAGTTCCTCATATTAATGAAAAAGGAAAATGAGACTATCATGGTGTTTGGGGAATACATCACAAGGCTTGCGTGTTGTGCCTATGGGGTTTCATCAACACTAAAATTATGTTGAAATTTTTCTTTTCTAGGTGGAAGTGATGTGTATGGGAATATTTTTCGATTTCATGGTTTTGAAAACTATTATAAAATTTTCCCTTATTTAATCAATGTTTTCCTAGAGTCTAGTGACACTCAGTTTTCTCCTTGTACAGGTCATAAAAAATATATAATTGAGTTTTCCATAGGTGGATAAATAGTTTAATATCATGGTGGAAAGAAAACCTGATAGCCCACATGTCATATGTGTTGAAAGAAGCATCTTGAAAAAAATATCATGGGATCATAAAGGTGTTTTAAATGTGGGAAAGTGGGGAATCTGGGAAATCAATGTAGAAAGGATATGAAGATGACCACAAATAAAATAAAGGAATATAAGGTTTAAATCAAAAATTATCCTGTAGAAAAATGTTTCAACTTCTAGGAATAAGGGAATTATGCAAGACAGCGTATGAAACCAAGGGGATTCAAATACAATCAAGGAGAACTACCTACAAAGCCTAGAGAGGAATAGAGTAATATGTTATCACTAATTTTGAGTTTGATCCTGATAATGATGTAGTGAAACGTGGACTAATTATTCATTAAATAACAGTGAACATAATTTTTAATTATTGATTTATGATTTCTTTTATATCTTTCAAGTCTAGTAAAACTATTCAAACACCACCTCAAAACAAGTGGGTTATGAAATATGACAAAAAAATCGAGCAATTTTTTTATACCAAGTATATACTATACATTGTCATAATTTTTGTACTAAATCATCCATAAAATAACATCTTACATTTAATATGGTAATTTTATTCTATATTCCTGATGGAGTGAATGTAATTATATAAATCATATATCGACTTCTAGGATAGGTATATCACTCGTCACATCCTTTTTAATCTTCTAATTTTGTATAACTGTAAGGAGTTGGATGAATCTACCAATAAATCATTTTCCCAAGCATGGATATTATTTCATTATGAGAAAGTATATATATATAAAATGATCATGAAAACGATAGAATCATTCTTGAAAAAATGGCTATTGGGAGTGAATATACTGATATAATCCTAAATGTGTTTCATGGTCTTCCTCTTGGAAAAGAGATTGATTTCTCAAAAAAACTTATATCAGGATCTCATCCCATATCAAATACTTCTTAAGAAATTTTCACAAGTGATTTAAAAGATAAAAAAGTTGTTAATAAGGAATATAGAAAGAATTTTATATACCTAAGTGTTTCACGATGGGGTGTTCTGAATATCTTCATCAACCAGAAAGATGGTTCAATAAGCTGATTTAACTATTATAATGAACTAAAAAATAATGATAAAGAACAATTATCCCCTACCACAGATAGATGACATGATAGATCAACTATATGGGTCCCAATACTTTTCTTAGGTATACCTTTTCCCCAAATACCCCCCATTAAAGGTGAATAAGGGAGATTTTCCCAAAAAACAATTTGTTTAAGTTAAAGACATAGTGAAATCATAGTGATGCCTTTCAATATCAATAATTATGCACAAATCATTATGAAATCAATTAATAGATACTTTGGATATTAACTTTAAATATTAATTGTATTTTTTATAGTTGATAATTAGATAGACTCTAAAAAATTGATTCACTTGAGAAGTATTTGAATATTGTGATAAAGGCATTGTGAATGAAGAATATATATTAAATGAATAATAAATGTTAATTCACGATCAAGGGAATATAATTCATGGGGCATTTTATCTTAAATAAAGGGACGTCTGTGGACTATTATATGAAAAAGGAAATTTAGGAGTTTCCATGATTAGAATTTTTAATATAAATAAATAGTTTATGTTGACTTTGTTAATATGACTAATGTTATTCTGGGGAAATTGTCATGATTCTAAAACAAAATATCTATTTTTATATACAAGAGGATAAACATTGATTGGAACTATGAATGGGAAGAGAGATTTAATGATATCAAATATATGTTTATCTCTACACTAGTTCTCATTCTTCCCTCTTGTGGTGAACTTTTCATTGTTTACAGTGGTGCATCAATGGAATATTGTGGATGTATACAAATGAAAAATGAAAATGTAATAGAATATATTTCATTTTAATTGAAATATATTGAGAATAACTAAAAAACATGATCCAGTGTTTGCTATAGTGATCTTTAAACTGAAAATTTGGTGATATTATCTCTATTGGGGGATGTGTTAAATATATAATCATCATAAGATCCTCAAATTTATTTTTTAATAGAGGGATCATAATATACTGTAGAGAATATATTTATACATTATCATAGACTATGGATACTAATTCCATTAATATTATTTGAATGAATGCAATGTAGAAGATTCTATTTGTAGAAAGGATCCGACGACATTACCAATAATTGGAGTTGGGAAATATTTAGAATTATTATAATTGAAAATTATAGATATAGGAATTGATACAAAATGAAAATTATAATTAATTTATGAAATGATTTTTCAACCACCCCCTCTAGAGAAGAAGAATGGTTCTCAATGAAATCACATGGATATTCCAAATAAGGTAGAATTTATAAGAAAATAGATATCATTAGATATAAAAATTGATGAAAAATGAAAAATAAAATTTGGTTCACCACTATATATTCCATAAAATCTATAGATAAATAAACATGTATTAAATTATTCACATTTCTCGACCTTCTCCATCCACCCATGGGATATTGAGACCCATAAATATCACCACGAACATCGTTGGAGGGTCAATAAATTGAAGTAGATCATAGAGTATACATGAAATTTTATAGTATATCAATATGTGAATATGGATGTTTGAAAGTATAAGCAGATGATTCATCCATTTCCCAAACATATATGTATATTGGGAAACCACACCATGAACCTTTTCATTAATATTCTATGAAAAAAATGAGAAAATAATGAATTATGGGTTGTGGTTAATCATATAACAAATACGTCTCACTTCTTTGAAATTCCAGAGGGATTATCACTCAATCAACATGTAAGAACATAAATCAGAGAGGTGGTGATATTTCTTTGAACAAGGCAATGAATTTTTTTGACCATGTTATATTATTTACATCAATGTTCTGGAAGAGTATCCATCGTGATCGAAATAACGATTCAAACATCATTACAACATATCACCCCAAAACTGATTGAGATAATGAGTTATCTATTCAGACACATGAATACATGTTGATAGTATTATTGAAGTACCTTAAAGGTTAATGAGGTCAATATATTTTGATTCTTAAGTTCACATACAATAACATCCTTTACTTGAGCTACAAAATGGCTCCCTATGAATCCCATTTATGAAATAGATGTATAAAGCATTTGAGTTATGTTGTAGTTTATGGAAATAAGATTATGGTACTTGAATTGATTAAGTAAATGGTATAAAATTTCATAAACATTAAACAACATATCATGGACACTGTGAGTGGATAGAAGATCATTGTGGATAATAATTGATGTGACATGAACTATGAGGTTGAACATATCTTGTTTCTCCTCACATATCGATGGAATTGAGTAATGATGTTTTCTAAAAATGGAAATCTCTGCCCCATGTATACCATAAAATTTTAGATTCTTGATCACATTGTAGATATGGGTTATCGACTCCCACTCCCACTGAACATTTATCAATTACACTGCTTATTCCATGATTCGATCTAGGAACTACATAATAGATCCTTCAAATTTACTCAATTAACAGGTGGTACAAGTTGCAAATGATCTCCATTATGAGGATCAGATGACGATGAAATTGTTATATTTGTATAATTTTCAACAAAGATAGAAAATCCACCTGGTTAATATATTATGGTGGAACCATAAATATGATTAATCATCCATGGAATCAATGGATTCTATGAATGAGAAGTACCCTCACCCATTTTTACATTGTTATGTTATATGAAATTATGATTGATAATTTTTTACGGAGAGAATAATGAAACACTCTAATTTAGTATTAAAAAAAACTATGTTCGGTAGCATATTTGACACACAACACTGACCATAAATAAAACACAAAATAATATTAATTAAATATCATAGTTATAGCGTAGCCTATAAATTTGTGTGTATTAATAGGATTGACTAAATTATGAAATATTTATAATTTTCCAAACAAATATAAATTTATTGATAACTAATTAGAAAATAATATCCCAATATTTTATAATTTTAATTTATTATTCATAGAATAGGTTTTCCTCAAAAATGATGTAATGGGTTTTTGTGAGAAAATAAAAAAATAAATATCATGAAATTTTAGAAAAATAATTTTATAAAATAAAAATTATTTTAAAAAATAACCATCTTAATATTATCTTAGGGTGAATATTTGGGATTTTTCTGAATTGGGTTCTCTTTCCATAGAACCATAAAGAAGAAATATGTTTATTAAAAATTTTAATCTTATACCAAGCATTTAAAAAGTATCATTATGTTTAATAAATGATTTTTTAATATTAATTATCTTGTATAATTTATAATCAAATTAATTTCATTGGAAAAAATTTCATTTTAATTAGGTAAGAAACATGTTTATATATAAAAACACTTGTTTTTTGAAAATCCATTTTTCATCTTGTTTTAGTGGTTTAATATGAAATTAAATTCTTACAATTATGTTTTTTGTTTTAGATATAATGTGATAAAATGGTTTATTCATAATAATTATTATTATATAATAATTTTTCGTAATTTTATTTCATATTGAATATTAAAAATAGTGGCAATATTTTACCACTGTTATATTTAAAACAGGTTTACCAATGGGATAAACTAAATATATTAGGGTTAAAATTACATCAATAATTTATAATTACTATTTTTTAGAAATATTTAGTCCCTATAACATCTAAATATAATGAAGGAGTCCTTTCATATCCATTTTTTGAATAATACATTTATATATTTTATTCATTTCACAAAAATCCAAGTGTGTCTTCCCACCACGTAGTAAAGGAAAACCACTCTCCTATCCCCTCCACACATCAACTGATTTTTGGATCATCCATGACCTAAAATAATCCATTCACTAAATCCCTCCTCATGGTCCTGAGTTTCCTTTTTGATCATAAATCCCTTTTAGGAAATCCTTACGTTCAAACCTAAAGATGTTGTTAGAAGAAGAATAATTCATAATATTTATTTTTCATTGATTTTTTTCTTAGACCAACATCAAATTATCTTGAACAATGAAAAAAAATATTATCTTATAAATTTTATGTTATTATGTCAATGTAATATCCTATATCCATCTTTCTTCCCTCAAATGGGAAATCAAGCAATCATTCATTTCTATGGCGGACTACCACCCCAAAAATAGATCTAATTAATTTTCTATTAACCAAATTTCAATGATGTATATATTGATAAGGATAATTATATATATATATATATATATTATTCACACACAACAATTTCATTCTAAAAATATAATATATCCAATATTTTTTAACCAATCCATTCCATGAAAAATGATTACATCATTTGTGCATGCTTGTGGATTACCACCTCTATGAAGCAATGTGATTCATTTTTCATTTCCAAATTACATATAAGATATATATAAGTGTAATTAATGGGAAAAATTAATTATATTATTTTATTGTAATTAATGAAATATAAAATAACAATTAATTTCCTTCTAAAATTATTATTGAGAAATGGGAACGTTACTCAAACGTACGTACTGCCTATCATCTCAAGGATTATAACGTTGATATATTTGAAAAAATATATTTAATTATTGGGTTGAAATTTATTATTTATGTATAAATATGATATTTGTTTATTTATTTATTATTGTTTATACGGTCAAATAATAACCTCATTGACCATAGTCATCGTTTTGAAGTAACTTTGGATATATGAGTTGAATATAATCAAAACAACTAACAAGAAATAAATTGATTATGTAATTGAATATGAATTAGTAATATATAAAAATGGAATAATAGACATAAAAATATTTATAAATAATGAAAATAATGAAAATAATTATATTATTTTGATAATGACCTCTTATAGTCTGTGTACTTCTATATGATTCCTAGAAATTTTTATTTATGACTCATTGTATTATAATGGTAATAAATTATAATATTTTAAATCCTTAAAATGTGTTTAAAAATTAATATTTTGATGGATTCCAGTAAGGGACACTTTATATTAAAATCATTGTTATAATTGTTTTAAATATTTATATTCAAAATATTAATCTTCGATGTTGATATTTTTAACAAAAGTTATTATTGTATTTTTATGGAAATAAATTAACAGTGAATAAAATTTAAGGTTTCATTTTAATTTCCTTCATTGGTTTTGAAATGTAATATTTTTAAGTATTTTATATGAAATATTGTCAATTTTTTTTATAAAAGAAAAAAATAAATGTTTTATTTTAACTTATACGATGTCAAAATACTATCAAATCAACCCAACCAATATTTTATATTTTTATTTCTATATAATATTACATATATTCTACAAATAAAAACAATATTTCCTTTTTTTCTAAGTATTTTCATAACAGGTGTTTTGAATTGGAATAAAAAAATTTATATTTGGGAATTTTTCTCTTGTTGGTGTAAAAGATATCCCTAAACCACCCTATTCTTTGGGTTTTGAAAAATACATTTTTGAGTCACTTTATACATATCTAATATTTTGTTAAATTGTTATAAATTATATATATGTATCTTATATATATACCAGTATAATTATCCATTTCTTTTATGGTGTAATACATTCCATATGATCATTTCTCAGGTTCCTTCTTTATTAAATATATCTTGATTATGTTAAGGGGATATTATGGAATCCATTTTCATTCCATGTAAAAATTTTATGTTTATACATTATAATTTACCTTATTTTTATGGAACATGTAATTATGAACATCTTATGTTGGGTGAAGCTAAATGGAACTCTAATACATTAGATAAATCACTTTTCTTGTGAGATAAGGTTCATGGGATTAGATGGTAAACCTGATATAGTATAGGCCTCCGTCTACCCTGTGATGTTGTCTGTCCTGTCATCATTGACATATATTTTGTTGTGTATTTTTGTTTCCAATACATTTCTTATCATTTCATTATATTAGGAAAAAATATTCCTCACTTTATGCTCCCATGTGTTAACTTATAAGCCTTATATTTTATGATAGCATGTAATAAATATGACTCAAACATTGTGTTTCCTTTTCACCTTTATTCCCTATAATTTATTTTTAATATACTCAACCATTAAGTTTCCTTCCACTATATCATTATATGTACCTGGCCTTAAAACCTTACAGAATAATGAATTAAATGAATGATTCACATTAAGGATCTTTTCAGCTATAGTTTTTTAGAGAATTAGGCCACAACTATTACATTTCATTTCAATGAAAATACAAAGTAGAAACTTCTACTCAGTTTCCGTTTTTTTCACAAAATAAGAACTTTTGAAAAAAAGAGTCACGTCTACTTCCATGTTTAAGACATCATAAATTTTTATTGATCCCATACTTGACCCTATTCCACATTATGTCTTGTGAAAAACATTTCAAAAACATGGGATGAGCATAAAAATCTCAGTAAGGGATACACAAATAATGAAAACATTTAGTTTTTCAAAACAACAAGTAAACCATAAATACATTAACATAAGTAATACTTTTCACCTTTATGAAGTAGTAAATAATATTCAATGAATAAATGATCACTAGATTCCCTTTTGTAACTAAAATATTACCATAAAACCATATAAAGAACATATAACATATAAAGGTGACTTGGGACATAAACATACTTAAATGGAATAACCATACGGTCAAATTCCACACATATCACTAAATGGAATAGCCATACAACCGACTTCCATAACCAATGCATTGGAGGTTATAAAATAACCACCCATCCTGGTTTATCCCGACACCACACGTCATTTGGTTTATCATGTAACCACCAGTCAAATGTATAAGTACCATTATAAAATTAAAACACATAAAACAAATAAAAATGAAAGAAAAAATTTCCACATTTCAATCACAATATATCACATATATATATTGAAATAAAAACTCCATTATCAAAACCATTTTTAATACCAAAATACATAAAAGAGTATATGGTGTTTAATTTTCCATGAAAAAAACATTACGACTTTCAAAGGAAGACAATAAACAAATAATACTTGTAGTGGAGGAAAGGTCATTATCACCACTTATATGAAAATAGTCATTCCTTTTTGTCGTTTAGTAAAACGCTTTGTAGAAAATATTCCCTTCAAAAATTCAAGGGAGTCTATACAACGTATAAAAGAATGTCGTGTATTAATAAAATATTCCTCAACGAAAGGAGATTGAGATGAAGTCCCTTACCTCATGTCCGACTTGACCCATTCGTTCTTTAGTATCATTAATAATAAACTAAAGTCAATTTCTAATTTCTTAAGATCCTTTTCAAGTTTATTTGTCCTTTTATATCACTTATCACATTGTTATAAATTCAGTACCCCCAGTTTGAGGTATGTGGCCATTTTTTATTCATTTTTTATGTGTTTAAAGTGCATGGGATGAGTTTGAAATAGGTTGGGAGAGTCTGGAATGGTTTTGAATGAGTTCGGAGGCTTTGCATAAGGAGCATAGTTAGTGGAAACCTTGTGGATTCTACAAGAAACCGTGCATGGGGAGACATTAGGCTTCGCATGACCCGCACACAGTTTTCCAAACCGTGTGAGGAATCTTTGCAGACCCTTGCACTCAATGCAGTAGTGTGTACACAGTTAGCGCATAGTTTTCCAAACCGTACAAACTAACCTTGCGGCCACTAAAAAATAGGGTTTCAAAACCCAGGATCACTTGAGCTTTCCTCATTCCTCTCCAAACTTTTTCCCACTCGAGCCTCACTCGTGATTTCGGGTTCTCAGGGGTTTAGGGTGATCCCCCACACATTTTTGAAGTAAATTGAAGAGGTTTCAAGGAGATTTGAAGATGGTTTCACCTAGGTAAGTCTCTTCTCTTGGATTTTTGTGGTTTTCCTTTGGATCCACATCACTATCTCTCTTGTTTTCTTCAAGATCTACACTTCTTGTGTCTATATCTTGGGTTGTGGTCACCATGCATGTTGATTTCAAGGATTGTGTATGTTAGGAAAAGGGATATAGAGTGGTTTCAGTGTTGCATTCGCTGTATTTGTGGTGCGGTTGCTTGTGGGTTGATATCTTAGGAACCCTAAAGGTATGTGGCTCCTCTCTCGACTCCACTTGGTTAGAGCTAGTGATTTGGGGTTTCAATTAATTTGGTTGGTTTGAAATTAATTCTGTTTTGAAGTGCGAAGTCAGTTGGAAATCCATTTGGGGATTTTTGGGGAAAAGGGGGTTTTATGGTAAATTTCTATTGTTGTGGACTTTAAAATAGAGATTTTAAAGTGTGTTGTTGAGATTTATTTGGGAAAATGGTTGATAAAAAGTGCTTTGCAATAAAGATGTTGTTTTATTGATAGGGTGTTTGGAAAGGAAAATGGTTTTCAATAAATGGGTAATTTTTTGGAGTGGATTGACATGAAAATGATTTGGATGATTGCATTATGTTGTGACCATGATGGGTTATATTCTTGGTTGTGAGTGGTTGAAATATTTCATGGAAGTGGGTGGAAAGTCTCACTATAAAAGGTGATGGACAGTGGTCGGAAGAACCACCATGTGGGTAGGGGTCAAGAAGTATCGCTAGTTGTGAATAGGTTAATGGGTTGGGCAGAAGTCCCATTGTTTTGGTTGTTTTGGTGTGAATGGGTGAACGGGTTGGGACAAAGTCCCACCGATTGGTTGTCTGTTGTACATTACTTGCAAGTTGGAAATTTTTGTGCTAGTATGTAAATGATGAAATGGCTTGTGGCATTTTTATTTGGATTTTCCTTGGTTGGTTTGGTGAGATGGAATGGTAATGGTGTGTTTGGTATTTGGTAATGGTTTCACTTGTGATTATTTTATATAAACTGTTTTATATAAATGTGCTAATAGTTTTATCCTAATGGCGTGTGTAGGGAAGTCATTTGGGGAAATCCTACTGAGTAGTTGTACTCACCCCCTCCAATGGCATATTGGTGTCTTTGAAAATGTTGTGTATAGTGATGTGGGAAAAGGTAAGGAATCACCCTCCTTTAGTGGTGCATCGTGATGTCTGGGTGGATCTTGGAGCATGGAGCGTGGTGTGGAGCCATGGAGTGTGCCTCGACTTATTTTGGGTCTTTTGTTGCGTCTTCTGCATAGTACTCTGATATGGTATTTTTTTTATTGGTTTTGGGTTGTATTGTGGCAGAACTTGGGTTTCCTTTGGGAATACATACTTGAATGTTTTGGTTGGCATGCATCATATAGTGATTGATAGTGGATGGTTTTGTTGGTTCTGTCTTAAGGAAAATCATTCCCTAATTTTTTCTCGAAGCCTTCAGCATTTATTACCAGCCTTTGGTTCCTTGGGAATGTTGATTAAGGCCACATAACAGTCACCACCTCCTCAATCCAATGAGGTAGGGGTGGGGTGTTACAAGTGGTATCAGTTTGTTCAGTCCTTAGCTTTCAAGTGAGATCAGTTGTTCGATCATTTGTGTTGATCATTGGTTTTGGTGTTGTCATTCATTGTGGTATATTCCTTGAGTCGGGATGGTAGCAAGGCGTAGGAATGTCAGAACTTGGAATGTATTGCATAAAAGGACGTATATAGCCCACTTATGCTGAACTTCTAGTTACCAGGGAGTTGTGTACATAAGTGTTTTGGAGACACTTATAGGAAATGGATATCACATTGCCGGGGGTGTATCCAATGATATTAGCATGGAATGCATGGTAGAAATGAATTCCTACTAGGATGCATATTTCATTGGGCATAATGATTTATGGGATGAATATAGAAATGGTTTTGAAAATGTGTGAAATTGAAATGTGAATAAATTTGGTATTTTGAAAATTGTTTGGTTTTCAAAATGGTGAAACATGGAAAATTTTGAAAGGTGGAAAGCCTCATTGTGGTAGTATTGGGTAATGCGATTTGAAATTGGATTTCATGATTTATACAAAAGTGAGACTCATGGTTGTTTGTTTTTTGTTAATATAAATGGAACTCGTAGGCATCATAGAGACCAACTGGATGTGGTCAATGAGAACATGGTTGCACCTGAGCCCCAAGTGAACCAGTAGTTAGTGAAAAGTATAGTGCAAGCTTTCAATTTTGTGGAAAGTGGAGACAAAGTTGAAGAACAAAGGCATGTGGAACATGTGGTTTAGTTTCAAAAGCAAAGTCCACCCATCTTCATGGGTGATTTTGAGCCAGAGAGGACATAAGCATGGTTCAATAGAATGAACATGATCTTTGAGTTCTTGGGAACACCAGAAGTGTTGAAATTGAAGTTGGGCACATATCTGTTGGAATAACTTTCCCTACAGTTGTGGGAGTTGGCGGTTCAAGCTGGAACAGACCAGGGAATGATGTGTAAGTCTTTTAAGAGTTTTTAATAAAAAATTCTACCCAAATATGTTTAGAATTCAACGCATGAATGATTTCTTCAGTCTGAAGCAAGAGCATATGTCTGTGACGGGTTATGCAGCTATGTTTATGAACATAGTGTGGATTGCACCCGAGGTGGAGGGTAGCACATCGTTGAAGGAAAGGATCATTATAGCGGGGTTAAGGAAAGAAATTCGTTCAAAGATAGTAGTGATGTGTATAGATGATTATACAGAGATGGTGAATAGTGCCTCGGTGGCTGAGAGGGATTTGACGGGAGCTCCGGGTGGAGGAAGCATGGTGGTACCCATGGAGAATAGTGGGAACTCTAATACTGGGTTCAAGAGAAGGAGGGACACTTATTCCCAGGGCGGGGGCATGACACAAAATCCGATGGTAGGATCGGTGAATCTTCCTCCACATCCCCAGAGTAAGCCGACATGTTTTCACAGTGGTTCTACGAGCCACATCATTCAGGATTATACGGCCCAACCTCGGGCATGTCATAATTGTTAGCAGATGGGGCATCTGCTGCATTATTATCGAAATTCTCTAAGGTCGGGTGCACATCACACTCCCCAGCGATCATAGACGTCTTATGAATCGATGGGACAGGGACAACAACACACCCCTCATCAGTAGAGTAAAGTGGGACATGGTAATTCTCAGAATACCACGACTCCGTAGAAAAGAAATAAAGAGAAGAGTGTGGAAACAAAGGCATTATTCGGAGCTGAGCAGGTTGTGGTGGATGATCAGTCTGGACCATCCATGGTGCGAGGTACTATTCTTTTAAATTTTACCTCGATGCAAGTGTTGTTTGATATGAGTGCTTCACACTCTTTTTTTATGCACATATGGTTGAGTTGCTGCGTTTATGGGTAGAAATGATGCCTTCAGTTTTGAAACATCAACCTCCTCTAGGTCAAAGTGAGTGTTGGTCCTTCTTGTGTAGATCTTGTAGTGTTGTTATGGGGAAGGTTAAGATAAACTTGAATTTCTCAGTGCTTGATATGGATGAGTATGATATAATCCTGGGATTTGATTGGCTGGTGGAATTTAAGGCCCACATCAACTATAATGCGTAGACAGTGGATTTTACAACACACGATGGCGTTAAACATTTCTTTAGGGGAGAGAGGCATGAAAGGCAGAGTGCAATGAGGTTGTTGGAACCAGTAGTGGGCACATTATCGTATCAGTTGGAAGTGTTGTCATTGGAATCGGTAGAGGGTGTTGAACACAGTGTTCTTTCAGAAGTGGTGGATCAGTTCATGGATGTTTTTCCCGAATAATTCTCAAGGTAACCTCCTGTAAGAGAATCGGAGCATACGATTGATCACTTTTCATGGACCAGTCCTCTCTCACTTCCATATTACCAGATGGAACCTACTGCATTGTGGGAATTGAACGTCCAGTTGGAAGAGTTAGAAAACAATGTGTTTATCCATACTAGCACGTCTATGTGGGTAGCGACTGTGTTGTTTGTGAAAAAGGTGGATAGAACTTTGAGTATATATGTGTATTATTGTCGACTTAACCAAGATACGATAAAGAATAGGTATCCACTCCCAAAAATTGATGATGTGTTTGACCAGTTGAGGGGAGTCCAGTGGTTCTCTAAGAATGACCTGAGTCTGGGATATCATCAATTGTGGGTGAGGAAGGAAGATATTCATAAAATAGCTTTTAGAAGTAGATGTCGTCATTATGAATATGTGCTTATGCCCTTTGGTATAATAAATTTTCCATCAGTATTCATGGCATTGGTGAATCAGATATTTTAGAGATATCTGGATTCATTTGTGGTGGTGTTTTTAGATGATATTCTAGTGTATTCAATGATAAGCGTGGAGCATGACCAGCACTTGGCGACAGTTCTGGAGATCATGAGGGATCAGTGGTTGTATTCCAAATTGTCAAAGTGTAAAATTTGGATACAGGAAGATCATTTTCATGACCATTTGGTTTCTGAAAGAGGTGTTTCAGTGGATCCAGAAAAGATAGAGGCTGTTATATCATGGAAACCGCTAAAGAATGTGTATGAGGTATAAAGATTCCTCGGTCTAGCTGGGTATTATCAGCATTTTGGTGGTGATTTTCACATTTGTCTTTGCCGATAACAGCTTTGACATGAAATAATGTTCCATTACAGCGTAATGAATAGTGTCAATAGTGTTTCGAAGACCTAAAGAGTCACCTTACATCAGCACCAATCTTGTTTTTCCCAAAACATGAAAATGGTTCGTGGTGTATTATGATTCATCGAGATTAAGGTTGGGATTCATTCTCATGAAAGGGAATCATGTGGTTACGCCTGGATCATAGCAGTTAAGGGTGCATGAGAAGACCTACCCAACTCATGATTTGGAATTGGCAGCAGTGGTCCATGATTTGAAATGGTGGCGTCATTATCTCTTCAGTGATAAATTCATGGTATATACAGATCATAAGAGTTTGAAGCACATTTTCTCACAAATGGATTTGAACATGAGGAAAAGTAAATAGATGGAATATCTAAAGATTTTTGATTTTGACTTGATGTACACGCCGGGTAAGGGAAATTCAGTGGCAGATGCATTAAGTAGAAAATAATATGTTTAGGTGGTGAAATAGGCATCAGACTAGTGGTAGTTGATGTCAGTTATAGCTGACATGATGTTGGAATGTGAAGAACAGAGCGATATAGTGGTCTTGTTTCCAGTTTTGTTGATTCCTGACTTGGTTGGCCTGGTTAAAGTGACACAAATATCTGATTCTGACTGTGTGACCATGAGATTGAGACTTAATGGTGGGGTGGACATTGAATGTTTGCAACGAAATGGAGATTCAATTTTGTGTTTTCGGAATCGTTTGGTTGTACCAGTTCTTTTTCCGGATGATCTTCTCAGGTCATATCACAATTATAGGTGGGATGTTCATCCCGGGTTTTAGAAAATGTATAAATCATTGAAAGAGAAGTTCTGGTGGGCCGGTATGAAAAGAGGTGTGGCTGATTTTTTTCTGAGATTCTTGACTTGTCAGCAGGTCAAGGCAGATCATCATAGGGAAATGGGAATATTGAAGTCTTTACCAATCCCTATTAGGAAGTGGGAGCAGATAGTGATGGGTTTTGTCACAGGTCTCCCAAGAACGGACAGAAAACATGATTCCATTTGGGTGATACTGGATTAACTAATGAAGTGGGGCCATTTCATCATGATTCGTGAATATCATACGGTGGCTGATCTGTCCAAAATCTATATCCGGGAGGTGGTAAAGAGGCATGGAATTCCAGTTTTGATTGTATGAAATAGTGATCTGAGGTTTACATCTCATTTTTGGAAATCCTTGCATAAATCCTATGGGACACAGTTGACGATGAGCATGACCAATCACCCTCATACAGACGGTAAATCCGAGAGGATGATACATAGTTTGGAGGATATGTTGTGGTCTTATGTCATGGATTTTGGTGGTTCGTGGGAGGATCACTTGTCATTGGTTGAGTTATCGTACAATAGAAATTATCAGGCATAGATACACATGGCTCCATTTAAAGGTTTGTATGTGAGACCATGTTGTTCTCCACTATGCTGGGTGGAAATGGGTGAGTCCTCGATGGTTGGACTAAGACTTTCCCAAGAGACTACAGAGAAGATCAAGTTAATCAGGAAGAGAATAGAGATGACTCAGAGTAATTAGAAATCATATGAGGATCATTGTCGATGGCTGTTGTCGTTCAAGGTGATTGATCATGTTTTCTTGAGGATCTATATTAGGTTGGGACATCGTTGGTTTGGAAAGCTGGGAAATTAATCTCCAAGGTATATTGGACCTTTTGAGATTCTTGAGAGGGTTGGTGAGGTGGCTTTTCCACTGTCTTTCATACCCAGGTTCAGTGCGATGCACAATCTGTTTCATGTGTCATAGTTAAAAAAATATCAGTCAGATCGTGACCATGTGATTCTATGGGATCAGGTTGAGCTAGAGCCAGATTCTTCGTCAGTGAACGTGCCAGTGCGGGTTGTGGATAGGCCCGATAAAGTCTTGTGCGGTAAAAAATATGTTTAGTTCGTGTTTTTTTGGCAGTATGGTCAGATTCAAGATGAAACTTGGGAGTGGGAGAAGGAAATGGCCGAGCAGTGGCCTGAGCTCTTTCGAAAAATGGTGGGTTCAGTACTTTCCATGGACAAAAAGACCAATGGTGGGGAGAATTTGGTACCCCCAGTTTGCGGTATGTGGATTTTTAATGCATTTTTTATGTGTTTAAAGTGCATGGGATGAGTTGGGAGGAGGTTGGGAGAGTTTCAAATGGGTTTGAATAAGTTTGGAGGCTTTGCATAAGGAGGAAAGTTGAACATGGTTAGTGGAAACCATGTGGATTCTCCAAGAAACCGTGCAGGGGGAGACAGTAGGCTTCGCACAGCCTACGCCGAGTTTTCCAAACCGTGTGAGTAAACTGTGCAGACCCTTGATTTCGAGGCAGTAGCGTGGGCACGGTTAGCGCACAGCTTTCCAAACCGTGCGGACTAACTGTGAAACCACTTAACAATAGGGTTTTAAAACCTGGATTCACTCATGCTTGCCTCATTCCTCTCAAAACATTCTCCCACTCTAGCCTCGTTCGGGGTTTCAGGGACTTAGGGGTTGAGGGTGATCTCCCACATGTTTTGGAAGAAAATAGAAGAGGTTTCGAGGTGACTTGAAGGTGGTTTCTCCCAGGTAAGTCTCTCATCTTGGCTTTTTGTGGTTTTTCTCATGATCCAAATCTCTCTATCATTTTTCTAATATCTAAACATATTGTGTGTTGATGTAGGTTTATGGTTGCCTTTGATGTCTTTAAGTCTTGTGAATGTTAGGGAAAGAGATCTAGAGAGGTTTTGGTGGTGCGTTCACCGGATTTGGGGTGCAGTTGCTTGTGGGTCGATTTCTCGGGATCCCTAAAGGTAGGTGGATTCTCTCTCGACTCTACTTGGTTAGAAGTATTGTTTTTTGGTTATAATTAATTTGGTTGTCTTGGAAATAATTTTTTTTGATATGCGAAGTTGGATGGAAATCTATTTGGGGATTTTTGGGGAAAAGGGGGTTTTATGGTAAAATGCTATTAATATGGATTTATAATAGATATTTTAAAATGGGTTGTTGAGATTTATTTTGGGAAAATGGTTGATGAAAAAAATGATTTTCAATAAAGATGTTGTTTTATTGATAGGTTGTTTGGAAAGGAAATTGATTTTCAATAAATGGGTGATTTATTGAAGTGGATTGACATGCAATGGAATTGGTTGATTGCATGATGTTGTGACCATTATGGGTTATATGTTTGGTTGTTAATGGTTGAAATGTTGTGTGGAAGTGGGAGGGATGTCTCACTATAAAAGGAGATGGATAGTGGTCGGATGAACCACCATGTGGGTAGTGGTCAGGATGTACCACTAGTTGTGAATGGGTGAACGGGTTGGGTGGAAGTCCAACCATTTGTGTAACGACACATAGTTTTTCAATGGAAATTCACTTTTTATAATTATGTGATAAAAAACATAAAAACAAAACATAATGAACAACTAAGTGATAAGTGAACTTTAAACATAAATTTTTCACTTCTGGGTTTGGAATTTTGAAAATTTGACATAACCGGTTGTGTTCAAGATGATTTTTGGAGTCTAATAAAACAGAAATAATTTTTTGGGAATAGTAACACAACCTTATGAATAGTAACATACCCTTATGAATAGTGACATACCCTAAATAATAGTAACCTTACCTATGATTGTATAAAAATAATATTCAAGTGAAAGTATGATGTACCTAGATTTTAGAATAAGTAAATGAATGTTTTAAACCTATTTTTTAGTAGTAAACTATGATTTTAATTTAATATTAAACTAATCATATATAGAAAACTATTTTTGAAAAATGGACTTCATTTTTGGATTCTGCATGTCGAAAAATGGACGGGGTAAAATTTTGGGATTTTTCTATAATACTTGAATTTTGGGTGAATAGTAAAATACATTAATTTACCGTATAAATACATTATAATTAAATCCCACTATTCTGGACATCACAAGTGATGTAAGAACCCAAATATTGAAATCACATGCCTTATTTAGTATTCTTGGTCATGTATTACTCACAATTCCTTGTATTAGAGGAAGTTAATAAACTAATGAATTTTATATTAAGGAAACCCCTCTCCCCTCCACTATAAAAACCACCCTTCACACCCTCATTTCCTCACACCTCTAAAGCTCCATGAATTATCTATAATCTTACCAATCATCTTCCCTATCCCCTCTCCGATGTTCAAGAGCTACGGTTCTCATCAAAAGACCAAGCCTAGCTTCTTTAAGGGGGATCTCAGGAGGATGATTTAAGAGGTAATTTCTCTCCCTCTTCTCCTTTAATTTCCTTTCATATCCAAGTTAATTTCTTGATCTCTCCCCATCCATCTTCATCGAAATGGTATTGTAACTCCAGTATTATAAATTTACTATAATTTTATGATATTATGTCATCCAACACCCTTTCCCTCTTCATTTTATTTTTATTAAAGAGAACGTTGTTCGTGAGGTGTTAATTTTTCACCTTCAAGAATGACAAGTTTTATTCTTCCATTTCTACCTTTAGATCAGGACATGAAACCATTTTTTATTGTTTAACCAGAATATTTAATATTTATTATCTCTTATTTAAATTTCTGGAAATAACTTATGGCCATATTACTATGTGATAAATTAAAACAAGTTCATTGTGATCGAAAAACCACCCAAATTAACCCAAATAATTATCATTTAATTCTTATCTAATGATTCATCCACATGGATCTAATATAATTCATTATAAGATCATTAAAACTCCTTTAATATCATTAATTACACGTAATATAACTTCTGTATGTTTACCCGTGTTCTACCCAAACATCAATTTAAGAATACAAGTGAACCACTGAAGAAAACCATAAAAACAAACATTCCCGAATATTGTTTTTAAACTGTATAACTCATAAAAAGGAATATAAAATCACTTAATGAAACCATAATGAACCATATTGATGTAAAAAAGGTTCTGGATTTCTAATTAATTAATATAATGTCATTATATAGGACATTAAAGAGAAGGAAGCAGTCAGGCACATGGTAAGGAGAAATTCGCAAACCCAACTTTCATCCTTCAGGTTCTACCTCTTTTACTCCATTAATTTTGATATGGTTACTCCTTAAAGATAATTTTTTCATAATTTTCTTTACTATTCTAGGATTTACATGTTTTTCACTGGTATTTATGAAAAACCAAATGTTTTCCAAAAGAACTCTTCTTTCAGGAACCCACCTTTTACTTCTAATTCAAGATTGAGGGTCCTTGTAACATGTATGTTATTCCCTCAGTCTTTTGGGAACCCAATGTTAATGAATGTGTTATTATGAGATGAAACACATTAATTTTCATGGGTTAATTATTTTCATTTATTTTATATGTTCATTGTGTCATTCATGATAAATGGTATTGTTATGATGTGACGGGTGCCCCCGGAATTATATAGCGCAATATGAATGTTTAAATGTGACGGGTGCGCCCGAAATTATATAGCTCTCCAATTCATTAGGTAAAGTGTTGAATCTCTTGAGTAAATGTGAAAGGATGTGTGAATGAGAAGCTATCTTGTTTCACAAGTATGTGTGGTTGTTAGCCACTAAGACATGATGTTTCATTTTTATGCATTGCCACATTTCAAGTCTTATATTTATGCTTCCTCCCATGTTCATGATCTTTTTTCCATGCTATGATTATGATCACACCATGCTATATTATTCTTATCTATCCTCTTACTGGAATTCTAGCTCACCCCTTTTGATGTATATCCTCAGGTGGCTACATGTACTAAGTAGAGGACATGTTCTAATAAGAAACTAGATAAGAAATAATTAAATAAATGTTTGTGCATGATGTTCAAATTGTTATGTATGGTCATACTTTTCCAAAGACACAAAACCTTTGGATCCTATATTTATAATACAATTAAGTTGTTTATCATTAAAATGATGTAACCGTAATGTATGAAAAGGGTGGGTCGCTATAGTTGGTATCAATGGAATGGTTTAGTTAATTTGAGAATTAAGATTAGTGAACCCTAGAGAAAACCTATAGCATGAGACTAAGTATAACTATGCACACAAGAATATTTACATATGGATCACATATGTTATGATTTTATTATAAATTGTTCAAATGAATAAGTTATGTATTCCTAAATTGTTTACTTAGATTTTGTTCTAACATTTTCTATTTTAGAAAATGGTGGGAACCAAGAGAAAACATGCCAACAACTCATGCGAGGGCCAATGAAACGATTTCCAAAATGACATCCCAAATGATTTGGGAGGTGGAGTTTAGAACATCATGTAGATTCTTACCCAACATTCTCAGGTTATGAAAAATAACCATAATAATGGGGAACATCCTCCTTCCCTAAAGAGGGAGAAACTGGATATCGAATGTTTTATGTGGCAACGACCACCAACGTTTAGTGGATCCTCCAATCCACTAGTGACAGAACAGTGGGTAAACTCCATGGAGAAGATCTTTTCTGTGCTTCACTGTTCTGAGACAGAGAAGGTCACCCTATCCATTTTTCATCTATATGGATAAGTCGATCAATTGTGGTATTTAATTAAGAACACCAAGCCAAGGGAGGAAATTGATGAGATGGAATGGTAAGGCTTTAAGATAATGTTTCTTAATATATATTTCCCACGAACTCTTCGTATGAAGATGGAGAGATAATTCATAGAGCTCACGTTAAAAGAAGGAGAATCTGCCACAACCTATGAATTGAATTTCATAAGGCTTGTAAGGTACGCTTTGGGTTTTTTTATCAATAATGATAGAAAAACTGATAGATTCTTTAGTGGATTAAAACCAAACCTTCGAAAAGAACATGAAATTCAAGACTTTGGGAGTTATGAAGAAGTTGTTCGATGTGCACTCAATGTGGAGATGTTGTTTCAAGAATGGTCCCATGGAAATGGTGATATGAAAAAAAAAGATGGAGTTTCATGATGGTGGATCTAATTATAAAGTTTGGAAGAAAACTCAACGACACACATGCCAAAAATGTGGAAATTTTCACCATGGGAACTGCTTCAAAGTGATAGAGAAATGATTCATGTGTGGGAAAGAAGGACATCATGTTCAAGAGTGTCGAAAAGACACAAAAAGTAAGTAGAATTTTGCTGATGAAAGGAGAGAACCACTCATGGTTCAATGCTACAACTGTAGGGAGCTAGGTCAGTATGAAAACCAGTGCACTAAACCTCGAGTTATCGAGGGTAATTAGAGTTAGTATCCACTAAAACAGAAGGAACAAGGGAAGGCTTATGCTATGACTACTGCAGAAGTGGAGAATGATACTGAAGTCATACAAGGTACACTTCCTATTCACTCAATAATGGAAAAAGTCTTATTTGATTCTGGTTCTATGCTTTCTATTATAACATGAATTTTTTCTAGAACTATCGAATTGAAGCCCTGAAACCCTGATGTAGATATATCTGTATAAACACCAAGTGGTGCAATCATTCCAACCCAAGTGTTGGACTCCTCTTCTATTGGTGTATGTGGGAAGATTCTTCCAGCGAATCTTGTAATACTTCCTTTGGTGGAATTAGATGCTATAATGGGAATGTATTGGCTCTCGTTATATAGGGAACATATCAACTATCGGGAAAAAGAAATATCTTTTCATATTCCGAACCATCCCATGCTCCTCTACAAATTCACGGAAGATCATGAATCTCCTTTGAAAAATCATTCAACGGTGTGGGGGTTGATTCCCTATAAAGAAGCATACCTTTCCCAAATGGTTGAGTATAAAGAAAGTGCCAACCTGGAGGAAATGCCCATCGTAAGGTAATATGGTGATGTATTTCTGGAAGAGTTACCCGGAATTCCCCCAGATCGTGAGGTAGAGTTCTCAATTGAACTCATACCCAGAGCTACTCCTATCTCGAACTGTTCCTATTGGATGGATCCTATCAAACTGGAGGAGTTAAAGAAGTTATTTCAAGAGCATCTGGAAAAAGGGTTCATATGCCCTAGTGCGTTACCTTGGGGTGCACCAGTGCTCTTTGTGAATAAGAAGGATGTAACAATGCGGTTCTGTATCGATTATCGGGAACTAAACAAGATCAATATAAAGAAAAAGTATCCTCTACCAAGGATTGATGAATTGTTCGATCAGTTAAGAGGTGCTTAATACTTCTCAAAGGTGGATCTTCGTTCTGGATATCATCAAGTAAAGGTGAAGAAGGGAGAAATTCAGAATACTACCTTCCGTACAAGGTATGGGCACTATGAGTTTTTTGTGATTCCCTCCAGACTTACCAATTCACCTTCAATCTTTATGGATTTGATGAACAGAGTCTTTAGACATTACCTCGACAATTTTGTGGTAGCGTTTATCGATGATATTCTCATCGACTCCAAGATCAAGGAGGAACATGAATAACATCTAAGACTTGTGTAGGAGACATAGAGAAAGGAGATGTTTTACGCCATGTTTAGAAAGTGTGACTTTTTGATGAAACAAGTCACATTATTGGGACATGCGATCACAAGTGAAGGAATTTCTATGGATCCTTAAAAAAGGCAATTGAGGAATGGCCTGGGCCCTCTACGGTTAAAGAAATCCGTATTTTTCTTGGAATATCGGTGTAATATCAATGTTTTGTGAGATAGTTCTCATGATTTTCAATCCCACTAACTAATCTTACAAGGAAAGGGGTAAAGTATATCTAGACGGAAGAATGTGAGGGAATCTTCAAGGAGCTAAATAGAAGGCTGATCACTGCACCTGTACTCACAGTACCGAAAAGTGGAGAATGTTTTGTGATATAGAGTGATGCTTCCAAGAAAGGGTTGGGTTGTGAACTCATGAAAAATGAGAATGTGATATCCTACGCCTCACAACAGTTGAAGATCCATGAGAAGAACTACTTGGTGCATGATCTAGAGCTGGCAGCCGTGATTTTTCCATGAAAATATGGTGGCACTACCTTTATGGCGAGAAGTGTGACATATACACTGACCACAAGAGCCTAAATTATATATTCACACAAAAGGTGATCAACATGCGTTAAAGGCGATGGTTAGAGCTAGTCAAGGATTGTTATTTCTCTATTCACTGTCATCCTGGAAAGGCGAACAAGTTAGCTAATGCTCAAAGCAGAAAAGAACCTGCTACACTATCCATGATGCAGATTGAGAAAGACCCTATCTTCTTGGAGATGAAAATAATGGATTTGGAAATCATAATGGAAGGGGATACATCTTAACATTCCCAAATAATTGCGCAAACATCCATCCAAGATAAGATTAATGAAGAACAAAGGTTTGATGTGGAGATAAAAAAGAGGGGGAATGCAATAAAGGAAGGGAAGTTGCATGAGTTACATATTGATGATGATGGTGTGACTCAGTTTGGAATGCGGCATTGGGTTCCTTCATCACCCGGGATAAAGAATGAGCTATTGGACAATTTACATAGCTCAATATTCCCTATCCATCCTAGGATTACCAAGATGTACTATGATCTCTGAGAACCCTTATGTTGGGATAACATGAAGAAGTAGATTGCGGAATATATATCAAGGTGTTGGGTATGTCAGCATGTTAGAGATGGGCGAAAAAAGTACAAAGGTATGATGGAGCCATTGCCTCTACCCATGTGGAAATGGAAAAATTTTACTATGGAATTTATCACAGGTATCCCAAATATGTCAAAGGGAAATAATGCGATATTGGTTGTGGTTGACCGACTCACCAAGACTTCTCATTTTATAGATATTTAGGAAGATCTCTCACTTGAACGACTTTCAAAGATATATGTGAAGGAAGCGGTGAGACTGCACGATGTTCCACTCTCAATTGTCTCTGATCGTGATCCAAATATCACATCTAAATTCAGGAGGAGCCTTCAACATGCATTGAGTAAGGAATTAAATTTAAGCATGACCTATCACCCCCAAACTGATGGCCAGTCTGAAAGAACTATTCGGATGCATAAAGATATCATAAGAGCCTGCTCTCTAGAATTCAAAAGTGGGTGGGATCAGCATCTCCCATTGGTTGAGTTATCATACAACAAAAGCTTCCACTCAAGTAATTAGATGGCTCCATATGAAGCACTATATGTAAAGCGATGTAGAACTCCAACCTGTTGGGATGAAGTTGGAGAAAGAAAGATACTTGGACCCGATCTTGTTCAAGAGATGATAGAAAAGGTTCAATTCATCCATAAACACATCAATGCTGCTCAATGTCGGCAAAATAGATATGCTGACAACCGTCGAAGGGACTTGGAGTTCGACATTGGAAATAAATTCTTCTTTCGAATGTCTCCATTGAATAGAGTCATGCGATTCAGAAAGAAAGGGAAGCTAAGCCCATGGTATAATGGCCCCATTGAGATCCTTGACTGTATAGGAGACATGGCCTATCGTCTGGCACTTCCACAAAAAATGGATCAAGTTCATGATGTTTTAATGTATCAATACTATGGATGTACTTACCAGACCCCTCACATATACTAAAATCAGAGATGGTGCAGCTGGAAGATGATCTCTCCTATGAGGAGCAGCCAGTAAAGATCATGGATTGGAGAGATAAGGTTCTACGCAACAAGAAAACCCTATCTTTTCAATGTGTTATGGAGCAACCATAATTTTGATGAAGCAACATGGGAACTAGAATAGGAAATGAAGGAGAAACACCCTCACCAGTTTGGGTAAAGTGAAATTTCGGGGGCGAAATTTCTTAAGGGAGAAGAATGAAACGTCCCAACATTTTTAAATGGAAATTCCCATCTTATAATTATTTTATAAGAAAACATAAAAACACAAAATAATGAACTACTAATAGATACGTGACCTTTAAACATAAGTTTGTCACTTTTGTGTTTGGAATTTTGAAAATATGTCATACACGGTTGTGTTCAAGATGATCTTTGGAGTCTAAAAAAACAAAAATAATTTTTGGTGAATAGTAACCCACCATTATGAATAGTAAAATACCCTTATAAATAGTGATATACCCTAATTAATAGTAACCTTACTTATGATAGTATAAAAATAATATTCACGTGAAAGTATGACATACCTATATTTTAGAATATGTAAATGGATGTTTTAAAACTATTTTTGTAGTAAACTATGATTTTAATTAAATTTTTAATTAATCATATTTAGAAAATTATTTTTGAAAAATTAACTTCAATTTTGGATTCTACAAATTGAAAAATGGTTGGGGTAAAATTTTGGGATTTTTCTAAAATACTTGAATTTTTGGTGAATAGTAAAATACATTAATTTACCTTATTAGTACATTATAATTAAAACCATCTATTACTGACATCACAAGTGATGTAAGCACCCAAAATCTCAAAATCAAATGCCTTATTTACTATTCGTGGTCTTGCATGACTCACTATTCCTTGTCTTAGTGTAAATTTATAAACTAATGAATTTTATATTAAGGAAAACCCTCTCCCCTCCACTATAAAAACCACCCTTCACACCCTCATTTCATCACACCTCTCAAGATCCAAGACTTATCTAAACTCTACCCAAACATCTTCCCTATCCACTATCCCAAATTCAAGAGGTGAGGGTCTCATTAAAAGACCAATCCTAGCTTCTTTAAGGAGGATCTCTAGAGGAGGATTTAAGAGGTAATTTCTATCCCTCTTCTCCTTTAATTTCCTTTCATATTCATGTTGATTTCATGATATCTCCCAACCTATATTCATAAAAATGGCATTTTAACTCCATTATTATACATTTAATGTAATGTTATGATATTATATCATCCAACCCCCTTTCCCTCTTCCATTTATTTTTATTAATGAGAAAGTTATTCATGAGGTGTTAATTTATCACCTTCAAGAACAACATGTTTTCTTCTTACATTTCTACCATCAGATATGGTAATGAAACCATTTTTTATGGTTGAAAAAGAATATTTAATTTGTATTTTCTCCTATTTAATGTTCGGAAAATAACTTATTTCCATATTATTATGTGATAAATTAAAACAAGTTCGTTTTGATAGAAAAACCCCCCAAATTAACCCAAATAAACATCATTTAATTATTATCTAATTATTCATCCACATAGATCTAATATAATTCATTATAATATCATTAAAAGTCCTGTAATATCATTAATAAAATTTAATATCAGTTCTGGATTTTTACCCATGTTCTACCCGAACTTCAATTTAAGAATACAAGTGAACCACTCAAGAAAACCATAAAAAACATTCCCGAATAATGTTTTCAAACTCTATAACTCATAAGGCACATAAAATCACTTATTGAAACCATAATGAACCATATTAATGTAAAAAAGGTTTTGGATTTCTAATTAATGAATATAATGTCATTATACAAGACATTACAGAGAAGGAAGCATTCGAATACAAGGTAAGGAGAAATTCTAGAACCCAACACTCACCCTTCGGGTTCTCCCTATATCACTCCATTCATTTTGATATGGTTACTCCTTAAATATAATTTTTTCATCATTTTCTTTACTTTTCTAGGATATACTTATTTTTCACTGGTATTTATGAAAAACCAAATGTTTTCCAAAATAACTCTTCTTTAAAAAACACACATTTTACTTCTCATTCAAGATTGAAGGTTCTTGTAACATGTATGTTATTCCCTCATTATTTTGGGAACCCAATGTTTATGATTGTGTTCTTATGATATGTAAACCATTCCTTTTAATGGGTTCATTATGTTCATTTTTGTTATATGTTCATTGTGTCATGCAAGATAAATGATAATTTTATGATGTGACGGGTGAACCCGAAATTATACAGTGCTCAAATTCATTGGTTAAAGTGATGAATCTCATGAGTAAATGTGTAATGATGTGTGAACAAGATTCTAGCTTGGTTCACAGGTATGTGTGGTAGTAAACCACTAAGACATGATGCTTCATTTTTTATGCATTTCAACATTTCAAGACTTATATTTATTCTTACTCTCATGTTCATGATCTTTTTCCCGTGTTATGATTATGCTCACCCCATGATATATTGTTCTTATCTATCCTCTTACTAGGGTTCCAGCTCAACCCTTTTGATGTATATCCTATGGTGGCTACATATACTAAGGAGAGGACAAGTGCTAATAAGAATCTAGAGAAGAGGAAATTAAATAAATGTTTGTTTTTGATGTTGTAACTGTTATGTATGTTCCTAGTTTTCCCAAGACACTAAACCATTGGATCATCTATGTATAATACTATTATGTTCATTATCTTTAAAATGATGTAATAGTAGTGTAAGAAAAGGTTGGGTCGCTATAGTTTGGTTGTTTATTGTTCATTTCATTCCAAGTTGGAAATTGTTGTGCTCGTATGTAGATGATAAAATGGCATGTCACATGTTTATTTGGATTTTCCATGGTTGGTCTAGGTGATATGTATTGGTAAGGGTGTGTTTAGATTATGGTAACAGTTTCAGTTGTGATTATTTTATATAAACTGTTTTATATAAATGTGCTAACGGTATTATCCTAGTGGCATGTGTAGGAATGTCATTTGGGGAAATCCTACTGAGTAGTTGTACTCACCCCCTGCTTTAGCATGTTGGTGTATTTGCAGATGTTGTGTATCATGACGTGGGAAAAGGTACGGCATCACCCTATTTTAGTGGTGCATCGTGATGTTTGGGTAGAGGTTGGAGCATAAAGATTGTTGTGGAGCCATGGAGTGTGTCTTGGTTTATTTTGGATCTTTTTTAAAGACTTCCACATAGTACTCTGATATGGTATTGGTTTTATTGGTTTGTGTTTCATTTTGGAACAACGTGGTTTTCCTTTGAGAATACATGCTTGAATGTTTTGGTTGACATGCATTGTATAGTGATTGATAGTTGATGGTCTGGTTGGTTTTGTCTTGAGGGAAAATCGTTCCCCAATTTGTTCTCGAAGCCCTCAGCATTTATTTCCAGCCTTTGTCACCTTGATAATGTCACTTAAGTCCACATAACCCTCATCGCCTACTCAATCTAATGTGTTAGGTGCGGGCTTTCATAATAAACATTATGTAATCATTCATGTTAATAAAGTTCGTTTCGTGGATATTTGGTACTTGAGTCACAAATGAACACCATTTAGTTATAAGTTGATCACATGGTCAAAATTTCATTATATCCAAAATTATATTCATTATTTAGATACCATATATATCATATACATCTAGTATATACATGTATTTATAATATTACATAACATTTGAAGGTATGAAATGAAATGCACCGTTCGTGGAGAAGGTATGTCGTACGTATGCATGGATGCTATTTCCATTTATAGTTATTATTTTAATGAAATTAAAAAATAATGATACATAGGTATATTATAATTTCAATATAATATCATATAATATAATTAACTCCATCATTTATATGTCCCACATATGGCATTAACGAGTCATATCACTTTGAGGGGGCGGTAGTCCGCACTTCCCCAACTGATATTATCGTGTTTACCCATTATGGAAACCATAATGGTATGATATAAATGGAAAATAAAGAAGCACAAAGAAAAAAAATAATATATATCATATATAAATACATTTCCATCTTAATGGCCACTGTGAGAAGTGGTAAGAGGTAATCGAACAATCATCGTTTCATGAGGCGTTAGTTTTCCATCCATAGAAACAGTATGTACTTCACCCATTAGATGGAGGTGTGTGTAAGTGTAGTTATAATACATATCATAACAACATCCTAGTATATTTAGGATACTGTTGTTTTTATAAAATAAAGTAATAAAAAGAGTTTAGTGGTTGGAGAAGTAAAATAAAATAAATGATGTAAAGAGAAACTATTACCTTTAATTTGGGAAACTCCCTTGGTTTTGAACCAAAATAGTTTGTTGAAGTGCCTTCTGACAAAGGTAAGGCCTATAGGTGTAATATAGGGATGTAGGGAGCTTAATTGGGAAGAGTTTGGACGATCTGAATGGCTTGAGAGGTGTGAGTAATTGGTTAGAAATGGTCTCCTTTTATATGGGGGGGATGGGCTCTTTAGGAAAGTGCGAAAATATTATTTTATTATATAATGATATTTGGTTTCTCAAGGTCCAAAACTAATTAAAGTAGAATATAAGAAGACTCATCGTCTATATAAAATCATCCAATAAGAATTTTACACGTTTTGGATATTGTTTTAAAATTTATAATCTTATTTATTTAAATATTTTATTAATGAGGTAAATACTGCATCATTATTGTGTCATAAGTAATTTAACATATTTGATGTCTAAAAATTAAAAAAAAAATAAAATGATATAGGAAATATTTTTACCATTACAATTAATATTTATAGTCTCAATGATAACTTATATAACACCATTTAAAAATTAATTTATAATGATTTATTTGTTTTTGTCCTTTTTTCATTTACATTAAGTTAATTAATCTAAAGTGTCATTATTATTAAAAAGTGGCTCAGTGGTGTTCCAAAATTGACCCAAGGATGCCCATGGTCGTCCATTACTCATAAAATAATGTTAGGACAAGGTTTATGATAATTTTGAATTATTATAATATTCTTTTTACCTTTAATTACCCTATTTACCTTTAACCGTGAAAAATAAAAGTCAAAAGTTACTATTCACCCAAAATTATTTTAGTCTTATTGAACCAAATCTTACTTACTAATAACAACCATGTATATCGGAATTTTTAAATTCAATTCCCAGAAGTAGAAAAATATCATTGAAATGAAAAAGTCAGTTTTTTAAATTACTACTATGTGGTTTCACTATTCATCAAAAATTGATGTTTTTCAGAAAAATACCAAACATTCTGACTAATATATAATTGATATATTGAATTCAAAAATGATGTATATTTTACCAATTTCTAAACATATAATTTTCATTTATTAATTTTAAATAAATTCATGTTGTTAAAACAAATAGTGTGTTTTTAAGAAACAATAACTATCCAATGATTGATCCTTGTTTATGTCCAAATTCAAAGTAAAATTATTTACAATAAAAAAATTGTATTAAATGGTAAATATATATTCTAATTACACTTTAAAACGAATTAAAAAGATAATCTAACCATATAAATGAATTACATTAAAACGTCGTTTTGAATTAAAATACCATATTTTTCACTATTCATTAAAAATGAACTTTATTGGAAAAATTAAAAAAATATACACAAATTAAATTTTGATGTCCCCATTCTAAAGAAGTATTTTATTTGGTCAAATAGAATGTATTATAGTGACCAAAAATATATTTTAAAAGGTTTCTCTATTAAAAGGTGGTAAATCGACCTTTTAATGTAAATTATGATTAATATTAGATTCATTCACATTTTAAGCCTCTATATTTAATTGGATAAAAGTAAATACGTTTAAAAAAATATATATAATCATATTATTGTCTGTTTTGTTCCTTCCCGACAATACAATGGCCAGGAGTTAACTTCCAATTAAAACAATAAGATTATATTATTAGTGTGCAACATAAGATTTCAAAGAAACCTGTTGTTGCTTATCGGGTATGCTATCGAACATGGAAACCCTTTTAAATTAAAATTATAATTTAATTCACAAATATTAAAAAATATTGAAATATATTATTATTCAATTACCTGGGATGTTACATCATTTCCCCCTTTTAGAAATTGCATCCTCACAATTTTTATTCACTTATCAAAATAAGTGGTGGTATTTATCCCTCATAGCATTTTCAGATTCCCACATTGCCTCTTTAATCATATGGGTTTTCCACAAAACCATTACCTAGTGAATTACCTTATTACTCAAAACATTCTCTCTATGGTCATGAATATGGACAGGTTGTTCTTCATAAGAGAGATTATCTTCCAACTGAACTACCTCTGGGATCAAAACATGAGATGGATCTGGTATAAACATTCTAATCATCGAAACATGAAAAAACTTCTGTACCTAGGATAAACATGGAGGTAAAGCCACTCTATATTCAACTGATCAAACATTCTCTAGTATTTCATAAGGTTCAATGAACCTCGGACTCAACTTTCCTTTGTTCCCAAAATGCATCACACTTTTCGATGAAGAAACTTTGAGAAATACAGGATCACCTACCTCAAAAAAAATCCTTCCTCCGATTATCCACATAACTTTTTTGTCTTCTCTGAGCCGTCCTCATGTGCTTCTAAATCAACTGAACTTTCTCTGCCTCCTCATCTACCAATTCTGGTCCCATTAGCTTCCTTTCAAAAACATCACCTCAAAAAGCTGTAGTTTGACTACGCTTTCCATATAATGCCTCAAATGGAGGCATCTATATTTTGGAATGAAAAATGTTATTTTATGATAATTATACCAAAGAAATATGTTGGTCCCAACTTCCCCGGTAATTTACTGAACAAGCACATTGCATATCCTCCAAGGACTGAATTGTTTGTTCTTACAGCCCATCTGATTGAGGATGAAAAGCTGTACTAAAATTTAATTCAGTACCCAAGGAATTTTGAAGGCCATTCCAAAAGTTATAAGTTAACCTAGGATCACGTTTAGATACAATATATAGGGGAACTCCATGCATCCTGACTTTATCTTTAACATACAACTGAGCAAGTTGATATAGAGACAAAGTGTCACAACCCGCCTTCACCAAAAAGGAGGGAAGGGTCAGCAGATTTCCAGGCCCTTCCTTCTTTATGTTGAAGGAGAGATAATGACCCCTGAAACCCGCCTTCAATAGGTCCCAGAGTGGTGACTAGCACCAAGGGTATAGAAATTTCTCACAAATGGAAGGCATTACCCTTTTTACATTATATGATCGAGAGATAAGGAGAAGAAAAACCCAACAACACCAATGTAGAAAGAAAAGTAAATCCAAAAGTAAACCATTCCCAAATGCATGTTTCAAAAGTAAAAGCCACAAAGTGCCAAAGGAGACTAAAAGGTAAGTACCAAAGAGAAAAGAAAAACAACAACTGCAAATGCCCCAAAGGTCCGAGCTAGTAAGGTCATACATGATCCCCGAAGTCCTCCTTGAAACCTGAAAGAAGTTTTATATACATAGGGTGAGCATACAAGTACACTCAGTAGGGAAAACCAAAGACTCTCGTGCACAAGTGGGGGAACGTACTAAAGTCCCGTGAGAAAAGAAGTAAACCAAACACCTATCAAGGTAAACTATCCGCCCCAGGCCTCACCAAGGCACACTCCCTAAATAACGCAAGACAAGTAACATATATATAATAAGAGCACATTGATGTTTGGGTACCCCGCGCCACTTTCCAACTGGTTATTGAGACATCCTACGCATCGGTCCAATCCCGCCATTCTCACCGCAGTCCCACTGCCACACCCGCCCGCACACACCTGGGACACAACTACACGTAGTCCCACTGCTGAATCCTGCCCGCAAACACTTGGTCCACAACTGTCACATGTAACCATGCCTGTAAACACCTAGGCCAGAACAACCACCACCACGCCTGAAGACACCTGGGCTAAAGAATCCACTGCCACGCCCGAAGACACCAGGGCCTCATCTCGAAGACACTTGGGAAACCACCTGCCGCACACACCTGGCCAACCACCACACTACCCCGCCCGAAGGTTCTTGGGCTAATAATGGACCTCAGGCCATCACAGCATGCCCGAAGATACTTGGGCTATCCGGGAAAGGGATCAGAAAAGGAGATAATAACAGGCCACTAAGAATAGTGTTGGGAAAAACACCCTCCCCCATGAAATGGGGGTGTTCGGCACTAAGTGCTCAACTTGGGTGGGGTGCGAATAAGAAACAGAAAGCTACAAGCATATATATATAGGTAACAAGCACTCACCCAAGCAGGGTTTTTATTCAGACAGCCTACAGATCACAACAGCACTCAAGTCTGAGTCACGACTCACGCAAACAACCCATTTTTCCCCTTAATTATTTCACGTTCAATAATAATGTTTATGTTTAAGCACTACTGGGTAGCTAGTAGGCATAGGCATACGTCCAAGAAAGTAAACAGTCAAACATCAACCAAAACGCCCACACCCGGTTCTCAACAACAGAGGATTCCACCCCAATTCGTGATATAAACAAGTATCCACCCGGTCTTAAAACTCACAACCGCCGAATCCATATCAACAGGAGATCCCATTCCCCAAATTCACACAACCACCGAGAGTATAAAAGAACAGGGGATCCCATCCCCTCCCACATTTCCAGCAATCGGCCCGAAAGGAAAACAACCAACTACAACAACCAACACAAGCAGGGCCTTGCCGGTATTTTTAGATTTAAAGGACTTAACACACTCCATGATTTAAAATTCCATGTGTTCTAACTGGGGGTTATCATAGTAGGGTTGATCCTGGTGCTTTCAATTTATTCAGACGGATATACATGATTAACCAATTCACTTTTAACAGAAGGAGTTTACAACCACAAACAAGCCATTTAAAACATCAGTAGGGTTCATTGGTGCACAAACAACGACCACCAACGGCCTCGATTTTCAGGAGGCATAAGCCATCACAACTCAACAAGATGTTCATAGAAGAAACAACATCAAATAAAATATAAGACAACATCAACAATCACAGCCCCCCCTATTTCATTATAGAATTCGTTCATTATCTTTATTAAGTTCGGTCCAACCAGTTCTACAGAAACAAAAGCACTTCCACCCGCATGATACACAAAAGAGAGAGGCGAAGGAGAAATTCCCTACATGATGATAGATGATCGAAGTTTAGGCTGGGGGCACAGAACGTTATGGATAACAATGTAGCGCGCCCAATGCACCAGAAGCTGTTTGTGAAAAGCCACGATCAAGGAAAGGAGAAACCAGAGCTAACCCTTATTTTATAAGAGCTGAGGACGGTTGAGGTGAAAATGCAAAACCACGTAAGGTGCGGGGGTCGTGGGTTGACCATGTAGCTCCACTCATCACAAAAAGGGGGTCAGGTGGTTTAAGTCGACTCATGAATTGATTAAGTATTTAATTAAAACTCTTATGCGCGTTACGGGTCTTAAAAACATGCTTAAACGAGTCAGAATTGGGTTTAAACCCCTATTTTCAAAAAGAAGCACTACTGGAAACAACTTGACAAGGCTGGGTGACGCCGATCGGTCTCACTGATCGGTCGCGCCGATCGGTCTCCCTGATCGGTCTCGCCGATCGGTCTCACCGATCGGTGTCGCCGATCGGTCTCACCGATCGGTCTCACTGATCCGTATCGCCGATCGGTCTCCCCGATCGGTCTCACCGAGACGCCACTCCTTTAGAACCCGGATTTTGGCAAAGGGAAGGACCAAGAGAGTCGGGGTCATCACATCAGATACCTCTCAAACTATTCTCATCCTCGAGAATTTAAACAACCTAGATGGGAAGGGAGGGTCCGAAAAACCACCCCGAAAGATACCTCTCAAGAGTGAACCTCATCGTTAACTAATAACACCTTTTTGTCACGAACCGAGAAAAATACCATGCAAAACTGCCCAGGCATGTGGGTTGGGGAGTCTCCTCCCACATGTCAAGATATTATCCTCTTTGGGAGGCACTGACTCGCCCACACGGGTTTAATCACATCCACCTTAATGCGTCTCGATTAGGGTCGGGTTCTCTCCTGCCCCATAGCCGGGGATTTTCACACACAAGCAGAGGAAGAAAACAAGTACATTCATAGCCAAAAGGAAAAAAGTTCTATCACAACAGGTACAACAAGGAACATAACTCAAAACAACTCTGGGTACTGGGTACACATCTGTGCTTCCCTCTCCCACGTACTCTCCTCAAGCCCACCATGTCTCCACAACACACGAACCAAGGTGATGGTTCTCCCGCGAAGCACCTTTTCTTTGCGATCCTCGATCACCACTGGTCTCTCCACAAATGTCACATCGTCCTCGATGTCCAGCATACCCCAATCAAGGACGTGTGATTCATTGTGCAGATACCGACAGAGCTGGGACACATGGAATACATCATGTATCCTGAGTAGCGGCGGTGGCAATGCTAGCTGGTAAGCCACTTCGCTGACCCGCCGCAACACTTGGAAGGGTCCGATGAATCTGGGAGAAAGATTACTCCCTTTACCGAACCTCCACTGCCCACGCCGAGGGGAGACCTTTAAGAACACGTGGTCCCCAACCTCAAATTCCAAGGGCCTCCTCCTGGTATCAGCATATGACTTTTTTAGGACCTGGGCCGCCTTCATCCTTTCCCGTATGAGCTTAACATTCTCTGTCGTGTTCTGTACCACCTCCGAACTAAGGATGCCTGCCTCTCCTAATTTGGTCCAACACACAGGTGAACGGCATGGCCTCCTGTACAAAGCTTCAAACGGGGCCATGCCAATGGTAGAGTGGTAGCTATTGTTGTAGAAAAAATCTACCAGAGTCAAGTGTTGCACCCATGATCCTACTGAGTCTAGAACACATGCTCGCAGCATATCCTCCAAGGTTTGGATGGTGCGCTCTGTTTGTCCATCTGTCTGGGGATGGAAAGCAGTGCTAAGGTGTAACTGGGTGCCAAACGCATGCTACAATCCTCTACAGACTCGCGAGGTAAACCGTGCATACCTATCGGAGACTATAGAACTCATAACTCCATGAAACCGCACCACCTCATCCACGTACTTTCGTGCCAAAGCATCCACAACACTCGACTCCCTGATCGCTAGAAAGTGAGCCGATTTCGTCAACCTGTCCACTACCACCCAGATGGCGTCGTACCCTCCTTGGACCTTGGGTAGTCCCGTGATGAAATCCATCAAGATGTCATCCCACTTCCACTCGGGGACATCTAGGGGCTGTTGTAGGCCGCCTGGAACTCGGTGTTCAGCCTTCACTTGATGACACACTAAGAAATTGGCCACAAACTCTACCACTGCTCGCTTAACTCTGGGCCACCAAAACTACCTCTTCAAACCTTGGTACATCTTGGAAACACCTAAGTGTACCTCCAGGGGTGAGTTGTGGATCTCACTGAGAACCTTGTCGCGCATCGCCTCCGGGAAAAACAACCTTTTCTGGAAGAGCATCCGGTTGTGACCATCCTCTGTCCATCCTTCCGGAGCATTGCCCTGGTCAACTTGGTCATGCATCACTTCACACTCTAGGTATCCCCAATGAGACTCGTCCACTTGCTGAAATAGGGATGAGTGCACTATCATCTGATATAGGCATCCTCTGTCGCTATCCATCTTCACATCCAGGTGTAAGGCGACCAACTCCTCCATTGCCTTCCAGGCGTCCGCCGACTCTCGGACTGCATCCTTCTGCATCCTCCTACTCAAGGCATTGGCCACCACATTGCCCTTGCCCTCAGTATAAGAGATCTCGAAGTCGTAATCCTAGAGGAACTCCACCCATCTCCGCTGTCGCAAGTTTAAGTCCCGCTGGGAGAAGATATACCTCAAGCTTTTGTGATCCATGAAGACCAAAAAGAGTTCCCCGATGAGGTAGTGCCGCCATAACTTTAGCGTAAAAATGACCACTGCAAGATTTAGGTCGTTGGTGGTGTAATTACGCTCATGGGAACACAGCTGCCTGGACCCATAAGAGATCACCCCTTGTCACTGCATCAACACGCATCCCAGGCCCTGTCCTGAAGCATCATAGAACACCTCATAAGCCGCCCCTTCTTCTGGTAATCTCATCACTGGGGCACTGACCAACTTCTCCTTCAGATAGCTGAAGGATGACTGGAACTACTCACTCAATACGAAATCCTGGTCCATCTTGGTCAGAGCTGTCAAAGGTGCTGCTACTCGGGAGAAGTTTGGTACGAATCTCCGGTAGTAACCCGCCAGCCCGAGGAAACTTCGGACTTCCGGCACATTCTTGGGTGCTTCCCGAGATACAACTTCCTCAACCTTTGATGGGTCCACCGCAACCCCCAGATTGGACACCACGTGCCCGAGGAAGTGCACTTCTCGTGTCCAGAACTTGCATTTTGACAACTTTCCATAGAGCTGGTGCGGTCGGAGGACCTCCAAAACTGTCCTCAGGTTCTCTACATGGTCATCCTCTGATCTTGAGTAGACAAGGATGTCGTCGTTGAACACAACCACCAACCGATCTAGGTACTCCCGGAATATGGAGTTCATAAGCCTCATGAACACAGTTGGGGCGTTCGTAACACCGTAGGGCATGACTACGAACTCGATGTGTCCATACCTGCACCTGAACGCTGTCTTCGGGATGTCGCTCTCTTTCACCCTCAGCTGGTGGTACCCAGACCGCATGTCGATCTTCGAGAACCATCCTGCCCCTTTCAGCTGGTCGAAAAGATCATCTATCCTTGGAAGAGGGTAGCGATTCTTGATCGTCACCTGATTCAGCCTCCGGTAGTCTATGCACAACCTAAGACCACCATCTTCCTTCTTTGTGAAAAATACCGGAGCACCCCATGGTGACGCACTCGGATGAACATAACCCCTGTTCATCAGATCGTCAATCTGTATCCGCAACTCCCGTAGCTCCGAAGGTGCCATCCGGTAAGGAGCCATCGAGAATGGACGAGCGTCGGGCTGTAGGTCTATCCCAAACTCGATATCACGTCGAGGGGGTAGAGTCATCACCTCCTCAGGAAAGATGTCCATAAACACACAAACGATCTCTGGCACTTCCACCACTGACGTGACACTCCCCACATCTGGCTGACAGCCAGAGGAACCCAGTACTCGGTCGGGGCCCGAATCAGGCCGAAGGCTATAGCTAGATCCTCTAGCCAGCCTTCCGTCTTCATATCGGAGTTGCTTCCCTCATACTTCTCGAGGTCCTGTCACTGGAAGGCTCATAGAGTATTCTGCCACTGGTCGTCCTCTTCCTCTGGATCAGCTCTATGCCGATTGACCAAAGTTGTCTCCGGGGCCTCAACCACCTATACCACACGTGGTCGCCTTCCAGGTTCCATAGCTACAAGGTAAACAAGGAACACCTATGCCCAAATAGTGCAGAATATCGTTCTTAAAACTTCATAAAATTTAATTTATTCATAATTCACTAGACATCCCAGAAACACAAGAACACAAGTCATTATGATGCATGTACCTTTCCTAGGGTCTATACCCTGCAATCATTGTGGCCTCACGTGGTCGTTCGGTAGGTCCAGAGTCCATGTATCGGATCACGAGGGGCCCAAAAATCCCGTGTCCTAGCCGGTCTTCCCTGGCCTAATTCACGCGCCAAGGTCACCCAACACTGTTGCCTTACCGTCCCATGCAATCCTCACTATGACAAACTCCAGACTCCATCCTATCTCTCAACCATTACCTTTGATACCATTCTATCACGACCTGCCTTCACCAAAAAGGAGGGAAGGGTCAGCAAATTGCCAGGCCCTTCCTTCTTTAAGTTGAAGGAGAGATAATGACCCCCAAAACCCGCCCTCAATTGGTCCCGGAGTGGCGACTAGCACCAAGGGTATAGAAATTTCACACAAATGGAAGGCATTATCCTTTTTACTTTATAGGATTGAGAGATAAGGAGAAGAAAAACCCAACAACGCCAAGGTAGAAAGAAAAGTAAAGCCAAAAGTAAACAATTCCAACATGCATGTTTCAAAACTAAAAGCTACAAAGTGCAAAAGGTGACTACAAGGTAAGTACCAAAGAGGAAAAGAAAAACAACAACTGAAACTACTCCAAAGGCCCGAGATAGTAAGGTCCTCCATGATCCCCGAAGTCCTCCTAGAAACCTGAAAGCAGTTTTATATACGTACGGTGAGCATACAAGTACACTAAGTAGGGAAAACCAAAGACTCTCGTGCACAAGTGGGGGAACGTACTAAAGTCCTGTGAGAAAAGGAGTAAACAAAACACCTATCAAGGTAAACTATCCACCCCAGTCCTCACCAAGGCACACTCCCCAAATAACGCAAGTCAAGTAATATATATATAACAAGAGCACATCGATGTTTGGGTACCCCGCACCAATTTCCCACTAGTTATTGAGACATCCTATGCATCAGACCAATCCCACCTTTCTCACCACAGCCCCACTGCCACACCCGCCCGCACACACCTGGGCCACAACCACACGTAGTCCCACTACTGAATCCCGCCTGCACACACCTGGGCCACAACTGTCACATGTAACCATGCCTGCAAACACCTAGGCCAGAACAACCACCACCACGCCCGAAGACACCTGGGCTAAAGAATCCACTGCCATGCCCGAAGACACCTGGGCCTCATCCCGAAGACACTTGGGAAACCACCTGCCGCGCACACCTAGCAAACCACCACAATACCCCGCCGAAAGGTTCGTGGGCTAATAATGGACCTCAGGCCATCACAGCCTGCCCGAAGATACTTGGGCTATCCGGGAAAGGGAGCAGAAAAGGAGCTAATAACCAGCCACTAAGAATAGTGTTGGGAAAAATACCCTCCCCCATGAAATGGGGGTGTTCGGCACTAAGTGCTCAACTTGGGTGGGGCGTGAATAAGAAACAAAAAGCAACAAGTATATATATATATAGGTAACAAGAACTCACCCAAGCTAGGTTTTTCTTTATACAACCTACAGATCACAACAACACTCAAGTCCGAGTCACGACTCACGCTAACAACCCATTTTTCCCCTTTCTTATTTCATGTTCAGTAATAATGTTTATGTTTAAGCACTACTGGGAAACTAGTAGGCATATGCATAAGTCCAGGAAAGTAAACAGTCAAACATCAACCAAAACACCCACACCCGGTTCTCAACAACAGAGGATTCCACCCCAATTCGTGATATAAACAAGTATCCACCCGATCTTAAAACTCACAACCACCGAATCCATATCAACAAGAGATCCCATCCCCCAAATTCACACAACCACCGAGAATATAAACAAACAGGGGATCCCAAACCCTCCCTCATTTCTAGCAATCGCCCCAAAAGGAAAACAACCAACTACCACCACCAACACAAGCAGGGCCTTGCCGGTATTTTCAAATTTAAACGACTTAACACACTCCATGATTTCAAATTCCGTGTGTTCTAACCGGGAGTTATCACAAAAGGGTTGATCCTGGTGATTTCAATTTATTCAGCCGGATATATGTGACTAACCAATTCAATTTAAAAAGCAGGAGTTTACAACCACAAACAATCCATTTAAAACATCAACAGGGTTCATTAGTGCACAAACAACGACCACCAACAACCTCGATTTTCTGGAGGCATAAGCCAGAACAACTCAACAAGATGGTCATAGAAGAAACAACATCAAAAAAATATAAGATAGCATCAAAAATCACAGCCCCCCCTCTTTCTTTATAGAATTCGTTCATTATCTTCATTAAGTTCGGTCCAACCAGTTCTACAGAAACAAAAGCACTCCCACCCCACATGATACACATAAGAGAGAGGCGAAGGAGAAATTCCCTACTTGTTGATAGATGATCGACATTTAGGCCGGGGGCGTGGAACTTTACGGATAACGATGCGGCACGCCCGATGCACCAGAAGCTATTTGTGAAAAGCCACGATCATGGAAAGGAGAAACCACGGCTAACCCTTAGTTTATAAGATCCAAGGACAGTTGAGGTGAAAACGCGAAACCGCGTAAGGTGCGGGGGTCATGGGTTGACCACACGGCTCCACTCGTCACAAAAAGGGGGTCGGGTGGTTTAAGCCGACTCATGAATTGATTAAGTATTTAATTAAAACTCTTATGCGCATTACGAGTCTTAAAAACACGCTTAAACGAGTCATAATAGGGTTTAAAACCCTATTTTCCCAAAGAAGCGCTACTAGAAACAACTTGACAAGGCCGGGTGATGCCGATCGGTCTCCCCGACCGGTCTCCCCGATCGGTCTCACCGATCGGTCTCACTGAGATTCCACTCCTTTATAACCCGGATTTTGGAAAAGGGAAGGACCAAGAGAGTCTGGGTCATCACAAAAATTATCTCGAATAGAAACAAAATGAGCAGATTTAGTCAATCGATCAACAATGACCCAAATTTCATTATTTCCTCGAGATGTATTTGGTAATCCCACAATGAAGTCCATTGATATATTTTCCCATTTCCACTCTAGTACCGGTAAAGACTGAAGTATCTCTTTCAGTATCTGCCGCTCTGCTTTAACCTACAGACAAGTCAAACACTTCACAGTAAAATCAGCAATATCTCTTCTCATACCATCCCACCAGTAATACCCCTGATGATCTCTACACATCTTAGTACTACTAGGATGAACTAGAAACAAAGAACTGTGAGCATCACATAACAACTCATTCTTCAACTGTGAATCAAAAGGCACACATAATCTCTTCCCAAACCTCAAAACACAATCATTATCAACATTAAAATAAGGCAACTTACCCATATAAACAAAATCTACCTTTTTTTGAAACTCACTATATTATCTCTACGCTTTCTTTATTTTGTCTGATAGAGATGATTTACAAACACCTAAAACAAAACAGAATAATTTCCTGCACCAAAAAATTCTATGCGAAAGTTCGTCAAATCAAAAACCACAGGATCTTGTTCCAAACGTAACATGGATAATGAAGCCTTACTTTTTTTGAATCAAAGCATAAGACACTTTATTTTCTTTTCTCGAATGGTAGTGGATCGTGAAATCATAATCCTTGATGAATTACAGTAATCTCCTCTATCTCATGTTTTATTCTTTCTGAGTGAAGATATAGTTTAAACTATTGTTGTCAGTATATATTTCACATTTTACTCCACACAAATGATGCCTCAAAAATTTTAAAGAAAAAAAAAACAGCTAATTCATAATAATGTGTAGGGTAATTTAAATCATGTGGTTTCAACTAACATGAAGCATAAGAAATTACCTAATCATTCTGCATTAGGACACAACCATGTACTTTCAATGACGCATCAGTTTAGATAACAAACTCACCATTTTTGGATGGCAGTGCGAAAACTGAAGCATTCACCAATCATATTTTCAATTTCGGAAATGAGTCATCACATTATTTTGTCCAGATGAACATAACACCTTTTCGAGTTAACTTAGTCATTGGACTAGATAACTGTGAAAAATGATTAAAAAACCTCTAGTAAAAACCTGTCAAACCAAGAAAACTACGAATCTATGTTATATTTGTGGGTCTTGGTCATTCTCCAACAACTTTTGTTTTAGCGGAATCTACAATTATGCTATTTTTTGAAACAATGTGACCAAGGAAAGAAAATTTTTGTATGAAAAAACTGACACATTCTGAATTTCCCAAAAAAAATATTTTATTTTATAGTTTTCAAGACAACCCTTAAATTACTTTCATGTTCCTCTCTTTTTGGAATAGACATAAATATCATCAATGAACACAACCAAAAACATATCCATGAACTCATGGAAAATTCTATTCATAAGATCCATGAATACAACAGGAGCATTGGTTAAACCATATGGCATAACTACAAATTCATTATGGCCATATCTAATACGAAATTCGGTCTTTGGAGTGTCTTCTTCCTTTACTTTCAACTGATGGTACCCCAATCTCAAGTCAATCTTCGAAAAATACCGAGCTCCATGGAGCTATCAAACAAATCATCGATATGAGGCAAATGATACTTGTTCTTAATAGTGATGTTATTCAATGCTCTATAATCAATGAAAATTATCATTGAACCGTCAATATTTTTAACAAACAAGACAGGAGCATCCCATGGTGATGTGCTAGGCCTAATGAAACCTTTATCTAATAACTCCTGAAATTGCTTCTTTAACTCTAAAAGTTCAGTTTGATCCATTCTATAAAGGGGTTTTGAAATTGGCTTAGCATCAGGAACTAAGGAAACATTCAATTCAACTTCTTGAACATGTATAATACCAGGAACCTCATTAGGAAAAACATGATGATACACATTTACCACTGCCACATCAACAATCTCAATAGTTCTATTATTTTCAACAATATGTGAAAGGTAACATTCATTTCCATCATTTAGTAGTATCTCAGCTACCTGATATGTTATCAAAATCAAGGGTTCATTCTTATACAAAAAACTATAAATCATTCTGAAATAAAACCTCTTTAGCTTTGTAGTCAATCTTAGCATGATAAAAAGACACCCAATCCATGTCCATAATAAAATCAAACTCTACTATTGGTAAAAAATGTGGTTTTCAAGTAGATTATCCCTGCACATAAGGAAATAAAGATTATTATGTATTCTTATTGTATCAACATTTCTACAGGTTTTTTTACCATAAGTTCCTTATTCATATCTTGAGATAGAATTCCTAATTTATTAGAAAACATCTCACAAATGAATGAGTGTGTAGACGCTGAATCAGACAACACATTGGAATAATCTGAAAAAACAAACAGTGTACGGAATACTACTTCATTCGATGGACTAACATCTACTGAAGTAGTTGGAAAGGATTTCACCACCCCTTTCTACTTGTAGTCTGGCTGCTTTCCCTCAGTTGAGTTATTTTCAGGACATTCATTTTCATAATGACCCATTTCATTACAATTACAACATTTTACCCATGGCATTTCATTGCCTGGTTGATCATGTTCATTACAGTTACGAGCAATATGACCAGACATACCAGACGGGAAGCACTTTCCAAACATTGATAAACATTCTCCAAGACGCTTTTTACCACAATTCTCACAGGTTGGATATTTAAGTTTCTTACCTTCAGGATTCTTTGATGAATTCTTTCCCATTGCCTTACTATAGGACCTCTTATTCATTTGTTTTTCAATGAACACTTGATCATCAGCAAACTCCATTTCCACCTTCTCCGCACATAGAACAAGTTTTTCATAACTTTTTAACTCGCAAGAGGATAATACTCTTCTATATTGTGGATTCTGTACTGAGTAAAATCGATTTATATTACTATCAAGATCTCAGATGATATTTGGAGCATACCTTACCAGTCAAGTGAATTTGTTTCCATAAGCAGTCACTGAGTCATCATCCTACCATAATTCCATGAATTGTTTTTCCATCCTAAGACAAAACACCTTAGGAAAATATTTCTCAAGAAACATACCATTTAATTAATCCAAATCAAGATCATCAATATCTTCACTATCCATGATATTTTGCACCATCGACCACTACTAACTAGCTTCACCTTAAAAACGGTAAAAAGAGAGACTAACCTTTTGATGTTCTTAACACCCCCAATGAAATTCTAGTGATTTATTCCACCATTCTGCTAGCACAGGGTTAGATGTTCCTCTGAATTATTGGAGATGTTGCCTCATGAAATGGTCCACTACATACATACTCCTCTATGGTTGATCAGACCGATCTCGTACATTGATACCACCACCATTTATAGCCTGAGTCAACAATTCCATCACCGCAACAACAGTTCAGCTCTGATTCCGACCATCTCAGGTTGCTGATTTGGATGGTTGTCTTCCTCCTAATGTCGTCCCAACATAGATTCCCAGTTTCTTCTATAGAAAACCGTTCTGAACACAATATCTTAGTCGAAGAAACATGGTAATCTGTAAATTCTATATCATTACAATATTACCATAAATTAATTTATGGACATTCATTTAACAATACCCTAACTGATAATGTTGTCTACACTAACCTCTGCTACCAACTATAAAGACCATTCCTTAAAACATTAAATAATCATGAATTAAATGAATAATTCATATTAAGTATCTATTCAGGTTTAGTGTTTTAGATAATTAGGCCATAACTATTACATTTCATTTCAAAAGGAAAACAATGTAGACACTTCTACTCTGTTTCCATTTTTTCCAAAAAACATGAACTCTTGAAAAAAAGAGTGATGTCTAGTTCCATGTTTAAGACAACATGACTTTTCCAAGATCCCATACTTGACCCTATTCCACATTATATCCTGTGAAAGTCATTTCAATAAATTGGGATGAGCATAAAAAGCATAGTAAGGGATACACAAAAAAGGAAAACAGTTAGTTTTTCAAAACAACATGTAAACCATGAATACTTTAACATAAGTAATACTTTTCACCTTTATGAAGTAGTAAATACTCTTCACTAAATAAAATATCACTACATACCCTTTTTAACCAAAATATTACCATAATACCCATATAAATAACACATAATATATTAAGGTAATTTGGACATAAACATACTTAAATGGAATAACCATATGGCCAACTTCCACACATATCACTAAATAGAATATCCAAACGACTGACTTCCATACCCAATGCAATAGAGGTTATAACATAACCACCCTTCTTGGATTATAATGGCACCACCCATCATTTGGTTTATCATGTAACCACCCATAAAATGTCCAAGTACATTTATAAAATCATAACACATAAAACAAATATAAAAGAAAGAAAACATTTCAACATTTCAATAACAATATATCACTTAAATATAATAACATAAAAAATCTATTACAAAACAATTTTCAATTCCAAAATATATAAAATAGTATTTTGTATTTATTTTCCTTGAAAAAAAATATTACGTCTTGTTTAGGAAGCCAAAGAAAAAAAACTCACAAGAAGTGCAATGGTCATTGTCACCGCTTACGTTAAAAGAAACATTCCGTTTTTCGTTTAGAAAAATGATTCATAGAAGAAGTTTCCCATTGAAAAGTATATGGTGTTTATACAGGGTATAAAATAAATTCTTGTATTAAAAAAATATTCCTCAATGAAAGGAGATTGAGGCGAAGTCCCTTACCTTGTGTCCGACTTGACCTATTCGTTTTTTAATATCCTGGATAATAAAATAATGTTATTTTATACTTTCTTAAGAACCTTTTACAAGTTTATTATTCATTTTATATCACTTATCACCATGTTATAAACATTATATAATCATCCAGGTTAATAATGTTTGTTTTGTCTATATTTGGTACTTGAGTCACAAATGAATTATAAATAGTTACAAGTTGTTCATATGGTAAAAAGATTATTATCTCTATGATGATATTCATTATTTAGATATCATATATACCATATATATCTAGTATATACATGTATTTATAATAGTACATAAAAATTTGAGGTAATAAATGAAATGCACCGTTCATGGAGATGGTAAGCTATACATATGCATGCACACTACTTCCATTTATATTTATTATTTTAATGGAATTAAAACATAATAATTTATAGTTATATTATAATTCCAGTATTATATCATATAATATAATTAACTCAATCATTTATACGTCCCAGATATGGCATTAACGAGTCATATCACATTGTGGGGGAGGTAGTCCGCACTTCCTCAAATTAAATTATCGCGTTTACCAATTATGGAAACCATAATGGTATCCTATAAATGGAAAATACATAATAATAAATAAATCATAAATATAATATATATCATATATAAATAATGTTCCCTTAATGGACACCATGGGTGGTGGTAAGAGATAATCGAACTATCATGGTTTTTTGAGGCGTTAGTTTTCTATCCATAGAAATAGTATGTTCTTCACCAGTAAATGGAGGTGTGTGTAAGTGTATTTAGAATACATGTCATAAAAACATCCCTGTATATTAAGGATACTCTTTTTGTTATAAAAGATAGGAATAAAAATAGTTTATGGGTTGGAGAAGTAAAAGAAATGAAAAGGAGTTAAGAGAAACTATTACCTTTAATCTGTGTAACTCCCTTTGGTTTGAACCAAAATGGTTTGTTGAAGTGCCTAATTCCTAAGGTAAGGCTTATATGTGGAAGATAGGGATGTAGGAAGCTCAATTGGATAGAGGTTGGAAAATCCTAAAGGCTTGAGAGGTCTGAGAAATTGGTTTGAAATGGTCTCCTTTTATAAGGGGGAGGAGGGGCTCTATTGGAAAGTGTGAAAATATTATTTTATTATAAAATGATATTCGGTTTCTAAAGGTCAAAAACTAATTAAATTCAAAGAAAAGATGATTAATGGTCGAAATAAAATCATCCAATAAGAATTGGACAGGTTTTGGATATGGTTTTAAAATTTATAATATTATTTATTTAAATATTTTATTAATGAGGTAAATACAACATCATTATTGTGTCATAACTAATTTATTGTAATGGATGTATAAATTTTTTTTAAAAAATACCATGATGTAGGAAATATTTTTATATTTCCAATGAATATTTATAGTCGAATATATAACTTATATAACACCATATAGAAATTAATTTACAATGAGAAATTTGTTTATAGATACATGGGGTCCCAAAATCAACCCAAGGATGCCCATGGTCATCCATTACTCATCCAATAAGATTAGGATAGGAGTTAAGATATTTTTTAATTATTATAATATTTTTACCTTAAATTACCATATTACCTTTAACTGCGGTAAATAAAAGACAAAACTTATTATTCACCCTAAATTATTTTCATCTTATTGAACTACATTTTACTTACTAATAACAACCATGTATGTTGGATTCTCAAAATTCAATTAAAAAAAGTGGTAAAATTTCATTTAAATGAAAATTTTAGTTTTTTTAACTACTACTATGTGGTTTCACTATTCATCAAAAATTGATATTTTTCAATAAAATACCAAATGTTCAGCCTAAGATATATTTGATATTCTAAATTTTAAAATAATGTTTCTTTTACCAAATTATAAACATATAAGTTGCAGTAATTAATTGAAAATTAATTCCCGTTGTTTAAACAAATAGCGTGTTTTTTAGAACAATAACTATCAAAAAATTTACACTTGTTTATGTCCAAATTCAAAGTGAAATAAATTCCAATGACCAAAATTGGATTAAATAGTAAAAATATATTCTAAATACACTTTAAAACTAATTAAAAAAAATAATATATCCATCTAAATAAATTATATTAAAATTCATTTTTGAATTAAAATACAATAATTTTCACTATTCATTAAAAAATAAACTTTATTTGAAAAATTCCAAAAATTTACAAAAATTAGATTTTCATGTCCCCATTCTAAAAAATGTTTTTATTTGGTTAAATATAATGTATTAAAGTTTCCAAAACAATATTTAAATAGGGTTGGCAATTAAAAGGTGGTAAATCGACCTTTTAATGTAAATTATGCTTAAAATTAGATTCATTCGAATTTTAAGCCTCCAAATTTTATTGGATAAAAGTAAATAAATTTAACAAACATGTATTATCATATTTTAGTTAGTTTTGTTCATTCCCTCCAACAAAATGACTAGGAGTTTACTTAAATTTATAATAATAATCTTATTTTATTATTGTGCAATGTAAGATTTCAAAGAAACCCGTTCTTGCGTATTCGGTACGCTATCAAACATAGCTACCCTTTTAAAGTAAAATGAATATTTAATTCACAGATATTATTAAATATGAAAATATTTTATTCTTCATTTACCTGGGATGTTACAATAATAGTGAAAATATTATTAGGACTCTCCTTATAATTTTGGTATCATCGAGGGTATTATTAATACCTTTCATGCCCTCTAAAATTATGTTCACCCTATAAAAAAATGAATTAAAAATTGATTCTGGTGAATTCTCAAGTCCGTGAATTTGTTCCAATAAAAATTTAATTTTACATCTTGTTTATTGGAATCACCTTCTTAGATGTAGAATTTTTTTCCCACATGGCATTTGATGATTTAATCAACATCATATATTTGTAGATTATGATAGATAAATCTCCACCTAAAACATTGTCTCCTATAGTCATTACATCTACCACCCTTAACTAAATATATATTACCTCACCACATTTAATGTAAATTGTCTTCACATGTATGGAAGAGTTATAAGTATCTATTCCTAATGGTTAGAAACCGTTTGTTTCTAATTTAACCATAATTGAATGTTCATTCCACTGAAGATTTGAATTCCCTTATGATCAATGACCACTAATATAACCTCTAAGTGATAATATACACTATGACATTTCCACTATGACATAAACTTTTAATCTTAATGAATGTAAATACCATTAGTAGGTGTTCGAAAGAATCGAGGTATGTCTATGTTTTTCAAACAATCATCGCCAATGTTTTTTACATAACTCGTAGGAATACATCACTCCATTATAAAAAACATTAATTTATAAAAATTATAAATATATATATAATAAATATTTAATAATTTCGAGGATAATGTATTCTATCTAAGGATAATATACTCGTGATGAAAAAATTTACCAAATTCACTAATCACAATATTTTTTAATTTCAATTTAGAGTTTCTTCATTGAATCTCTAGGTTTACAACCATAAATAATTAGAGAACTCACTACTATATTCAACTAAAAATTATCACTACTCCTCCTAGTGAATATTTATTTATCTTCACTGACTAATATACTAGGTTACTCTTATTATATCATAACATTTATTCCTCATTTCATTCATATTATGAATCTTCTCAATCCCCTAGTTAGATAGACTTCAAGATATTCTTCTCTTCCATATTACTTTGTCCGACTTTGACACTGAATTATAATTTTTATCCTTGATAAGAATTCCACCTAATCAATTATGGATAAAAATATATGTTCAATATTTTGGTAATAATTATCCAGTAATAGAAGTTTCTTTTCAATTAACCTTGATATGGATAAGACAATTCATCCTAAATTGATATCTAATTTATAATCAACGTTCTATAATTTTATTCATAAAAAATACATAACATATTAAATTTTAAAAATTCATTATGAATATTAATATTACAACATGGATATATTCATCTTAAAATAATTCATTCCTTTAATTAAAACTCAAATACTATACTTATACCAAATATTCAATGACACACATTATGATGAAAAGTGGTTCTATTTAGAGTATCTGGAATTAGACCCAAAACTATTTGTGGGGTAAAATAAAAGAAAAAAATCATGGACTTACCGACAAAATTTTAGACCTCATTTCATGGTGCAAGAATTGGAATCCATTTGGAAATCAAAAAATTTATGTAATCATGGATTCGATGAACCCATCAGAGAATAATATTTTGATTTAGAGTCTAAAATCATAAGTAATCTTGCTGAATATATATTTCTTATTTGACTTACCATGTGTGGTGTGATTCTATAAATCTTCGAATTCCAATATTACCCAATAATTCTTTAGGCACCTTTTCCCTGTTCAAAACCAATTATTTTGGAGTGATCTATTTACATTTAATATTTAACCACCTTGAATTACTAATATTGTAGTATAATGAATACTTCCTTCTAGGAATAATATTCATTGGTTCATTTAATGATCTTTAATATCCATTTTTAATTCTTCATTTCTATAGATTCTTTTGTGGAGGAATATCTATTGTATTTTTCAATAAAAATAGCCAAAAAAGGCTTCACGATTTTTTATATCAATCATAAAATATTCTCTGATTACCTGAGCATATAGAATTTTCATTATATGAAACTAGTTTAAACATGATTCATTGATATTTAATAATAATACACATATACACCAACTCAAAATTAGAGGAAATAACAGAGAAATGAAAGAAGAGACCAATAAGATAAGAATATACCTTTTTTGGAAAGGTAATATGATATTGTAGTCCATGGGGTGAATATGGATAGAGGGGAGGAGAATAAAAAAAATTGATGATATTCCCCTTTAATTCAATAAATTTATGTGACCCAAATATATAAGTGTATTAAAAATAAATCCCAAAAATTTATACAATTATATCCACTTGAAGAGGCGATCTAGAAACACCTCATAATCTCACATGGGATCCGTGTATAATCTAGTGGAAAAAAGGGTTCTGCTAACCACCCACTAAGAATACAATGGGTTTGGTTGTGCCCACATTATGGACAACATAACTTTAGTGGGTTACCCTAATATTTTATTGTCTTAGTGTTAAAACCACCATCATTGTCACCTTTACATAATTCATAAAAACATACATTATTATTTCAATCCCATAACTTCTATAATTGAAACATTAATTTATAAATTATAAAATTCACCTTTAATCCCATGTTCAAAATATCCATCCAATAATTGAAAAAAGTTCTTGTTACAAATTAATTCGGACCAAAATTGACACAGAATCCCCAACAAAAATTTTATATGTAGATACATTGATGTTATTATAAATGATGGAGTTTGGAATATGATTTCTTGAATGATTGTTTTATACACAAAATCATGTACTAGAAAGTGTGGTTGGAATGGTAAAAAATTATGCTTTTTGATTAATTCACTAAATAATGAGAATAAAACCACTAAAAATCCTAGAGATGTGGTTAAAAATTAAAAAAATGAATATGGCATGGGAGAAGAAAAATATTGATCCTAATTGATTGTTAAAATTCATGTTTAAAGATAATATTCCTATGCATAAATAATTAAAAATAAATAAATATAATAACATTTAATTAAAATCTATCAATTTTAAGTTGATCCTAAATATTTTAAACTCATGAATTTTGTGTTTAAAGGGAGACTTCTGTGTTTCAAAGTTATCAAACATGATTCATGTTTTTTATAGAATAATATATCAATTCCCAAAATGAGAAAAATAAATGAATCATGGGGGATTCAAATTGATTTTTATAGAGTTGGTTCTATACAATATCTAATGGAGAAGTTAAACCTATATAAAATAGTTTTCATTAGAACGGAAAACTATGTGAGGGGTGACTGTTCCAAACACACCTCCATCAATTTTTACATGATAGAAACTAGAAAATTCAACGGGAGTGATAAATTAAAACAAATCAAGATGTAGAAAACTCATTATCAATCAAAAGATATTATGTTGGCTTAAAATAATTAAATTTATAATGGAAAGATTAATTAAATGATATTTTTCATCAAAAATGACTATTAAAAAATATATGATGAATGATAGTAAATGTTTAAATGGAGTAGATGATACATTCATAGGTGATATAAGAATCAATGTGAAAGGTGTGGGATGTATCTAAATATTATAGAATAATTAAACGTCTAATGATATTTACATTCTAGGTGAGTTGAGATACATTACGAAGAGAATCTATTGGCTTTGGAAAAATGGTTGTAATGTTTTTATTTGGAAGAATAAATTTTTCTTTAGATGGATAAATTTTTAGAAAATAATTATAAATGGCTAAAAAATGATGGGTGGGTAATTATATTTTTTTAACAATCAAAACACCTCTTTTATGAGTACACAAAAACAATAATATATTTTATTAGATAATTTCTATTAACATTAAAAGTACATGGATATTATTTTGAATTATAATGATAATAGGAATATAATAAATCCAAATAATTAAGAAAATCAACACGTTCAATTTTTTCTTTATTAAAATATGGTAAATATGATATATAATTAGGCGAAGAAAAACATATTCCTCAAGATTTTATATATTTATATGATTGTGATCCAATTAACTTTTAATTATCCAATAAAGATAAGATATTTTTTAAATTGTGTTAATTATTTTACTCCAATGAAATATGTTTATTTAATTTCTCATTAATCATATACAATTGAGATTTTTGAATTCATTAGAGGTGTTTCAAAAATTTAATTGGATTTTTATCAATATTGTTTTATTCAATAATAGATCAAAATTAAAAAATGAGTACATGGAATAATTTATTAAGAAAAATAGGATACAACATGAAGATGATGATCCAATTATATTATTAAATAATGGAGTACCTAAAATAAATAAGTGTTTTGTGGTCATTGTAATATCCAACCTATCAGAACACGAAATCTAGATATCATTTATAGAGATAATATTTAAATATGGTTTTTTATATTAGTAATTTGTGTTTACCCTAACTAGATATGGTCATTACTCTTTATGAGATGTAGTTTGTCATTAAATCTTACTTAATAAGGACATATATTTTTTTAAAACCCAATTTACATCAAAATTGAAGTATAGTATATCAGTATTCTTGGGGAGATATCAAATGGTATGGTTTATTTGATGCAAAGTCAGTGGAATGATCTATCAATGTAATAATAAAAACATAAAGGGGTTATTAAAAACATTTATTTCCTAATATTTAAATTTTAAAATATATCTAAAACATTATTTATAAATACAGATGATATTGATGAAGATAACTATGAATGGGTTGGACAACTAGATACTTTGAAATCTATAGTAGTATATTTTTAAATTTTTTATGATAACTCATAAATTACTAGTCATAAAGAAGGGTTTGAGAAATGTGTAAATATGTTTATAATTCCATGAAATTAAAATCATTCAAAAAAAATACTGTATAAAATATTTTTTGGGTTCAACACCAATGATGTCTTTGGATTTATAATCATTACATATTTATTTCAAAAGTTGGTAATAAAGTGTTTATGAAGGAATGTGACATAATTATTGTATAAGTGTGATGAAATAAGAAATAAATTTTTTTGAAAAGAATTACAATTTATAATTTTTTACCAAAACCATAAGAGAATAATTTTTATTATATGGAAGTGAGTTTTTTCTAATAAACTCGGATGGTTCTAGTGAAATTATTGTAATGAAAGGAGAGGTACTACTTCATGTCCCGGGGGGGTGATGGATTTCACTTCGTTCTTTGGAAATATTAATTCACTCATAGATGGGGCCAAGGCCATGTTTATGGGGATCACCCTCTGCATCTAGGAGAAGATGTAGATAACCCACATGGAGAGAAATTCTAGGATTCTATATGAATCCATGCTTGGTAAAAGACCTATCCCTTGGTCTATTTCTTACATTATCGGGAAATGTAGAGCACTTATTGGATACAAAATCCATGTAACCCACACATGGTGCGAGGGTAATAAGGTTTCAGATTACATGGATTCCATGGCAGTCTAGACCACCAAAATCATTAGGCTCCTCCTTATTAATACTTTTAAACTAGTGTTTTTTAATTTAATTAGAGGGGATGTCCTCATATTTCACTATTTTAGACCTCCCAAAATCCTATGTCCTTATTTTTTTTCCTTGTTTTCTTTATTTGAATAAATATTTAATTTCTATAGACGGAAGGGAGAAATATCACAAAAATAAAGATATGTGTGTAATAGAAACTTAAGAAAAAACTCAATGAAGATATATTAAATCACAACTCTTGTAGTTGATTCTATAAGTATCATACCCATTTGATATTCAGTTTGGAAACTACAATGGAATAAAATTATTCAACAAATTGTGTGAAAAATTTGTGATTGACAAATATAGGAATTATGTTCCAATTTCTCAATTATAAGGTGAAACTAGATAAATATAATTGGAATATGTTTGAAAAATATAAAAATACACTGGTATATTAAATAAATACATTAATTTTTTATGTATTCAAATATATAAATGTGTTTTTAAGAGTCTAATATCTCATAAAATCTACAAGAATAAATTGAATTATATTCCCTCTATCATTCCACTATATTATTCTAACAAATGGTAGAATATTAAAATATTTTTTGGTAAAATGTTAGGGAGACTGGGTTCTTTTTTTGAGTGATGACAATGTAGGAGAAGGTATGAAGAGTTTTACTTACATAGGGAGACCCTTAGTATGGGTAGATGAATCTTGGGAAAGTTATCATATGTTTATTACAACTTTTTTTGAAAAATTAATAGTGGAAAATATTAATACATTGATGATTGGAGTGATTAAATATGACTCATGTAGAAAATATACAATGGGGGATTTTTGAAATTACCTCAATTGAGGTGTTATAAATATATTACTGATCATCATATGAAGATCTTAAAAAATATTTAAAAACTGTTATATCCAATGATGTCATGCTTAGATGACTCTCAAATTGAGAGCTTGTTATGAATTATTTATTGGCATGATTCATTCATGAGTTATGATGAAAATTTCATATTATATTTATTGAAACAATGTTCATGGATAATTTATAGATTTATTCATGTTTATTCAGTATAAAAATAATGATTTTATTCAGGGATAAAAAAATCATAGCACGGTGAGATCTACTACACCTCATTGAGTGAACATAGAGGGATACTTTAATGTGATGTTATAGTCATACAACAACACACTAACATTGCACACTATGATCCTTTTATGAGTAGTTAATTTTTTATCCTATGTGAGTATCATTGAACATTCTACTAGTCCATATAACACATGTTCACTACTGGAATTTAGTGTCTTATCATTATCAATTTCATAGATCAATAGTTCTTGTAGGATCGATATGTATACGTAGATTGCTGAATTACAAGAGGGGGGGGGTGAATTGTAGGCTAAATATTAGTCATTTTATCCTGAATAAATTATATACTTAACAAAGTTAAATAAGATGAATTCACAATCCCAATTTATTTATTAAAAATGAAACGAAATTTCTTATGATATGATAGTATGGATCTGAGAATGAAACATATACATGTTTACAAGAGGAATGATTCTCCCTTAAATTGTATAGAATCTAAAATAGAGTTTGTAAAGGAATAAGAAAGTGTTAAAAGTTAAAATTTCTATCTGTAACTAAATTCAAGATAATTTAAACAAACTTGAAACAAGTAACAAGTAAAAAAGAAATCTTTCAACCCATAGATAAGGGTATCCAAGAACCTTGAATTAAGGACCCTTGATTATTACTTTCATGAAATTATGTCAGACCTATACTAAATTAATCCCTTAGTGTGAATATCGGTATCTATCTTTCTATCTCTGCAAGCCCTAGATTAAGTAGGTAATAGGAACCTCTATATTCTAATCCACAAAATGTCTTTATTGTGGACACCAAAAATCATATTTTTACTAGTTAGTTTGAACAAGTCAGTGAAAGCTGAAAAAGTTGTTTAGGGCATTCACATAAGGTAGATCGAGCACTGCTCTCTTAATGTGCAATGTCCTTGTTCTGGGTGCTGCCCAAGGGCTCCCTATACTCGGTTGGTCACATGGACTCATATGCATTTCACCGACCACCAGAGGCTTCCAACTAGATGCGAGGTCCTTGGGTATGATAGTGGGTAATCTAGGCCCTCATTGGCAGAGTAAAACATTAGAGAAAAAAATGGAAAATAGTATCAGAAGCAACAATACCATAGAAAAAAGTAAATAACAGAAGGATGATAGTAAATAAACAACTCGAGCACATAAATAAATGATTTCTATCAGATATCTCTGGGAAAGGATCCAAACAGGTTATAAAGAAAGAAATATAATACTAAACCAATGTCTATAAGAAACAAGTAAACCCCGCTAGAATCGCAAGCCTCAGCTTGGTCCCATGCTCTGCAGCTCCAACCGCATTCAAGTACCTAATATAGAAGGGTGCTTGCCCTTATCTATAGCTGCATCCATATAATATGTTTGGGTAAAAAATCATTACCCAAATAGGGTGATATACGAATCCCAATACGTAATAACAAAAAGATATGTTCCTAACTATTCATGAATATATATAGTAGGTAAAATATAAATAAGAAGAAATAAACATAGAATTACTCTAGAGTAAAAAATTCTACAGTTTTTAATTACATTCATTTTTCATTTATAAATTATTCAATTTTTTAAATAATGTATCCTCAGGATCTAGCCAAATCTATGTTTACCCATGTATATAACAACAAATAGACATCTCAAAAGAGTATATAAAAATCAATTCAGATAGATTCCAAACTTGTTTTTTGGATTGGAAGACTCGTCATAGTCATTTAAAAATTCACAAGCAGCCCTCTAGGAATTTACTCATAGTATAATCCCCTCTAGTTTCATATATAAACTATTTAATAATAACAATTAATCCTAGGGAAATATCACACAATCCAACCTCTTTGGCCCCAGAGAGCACTAATCAAATACAAACAGGCAACATGGTACCTCTCCTTGTCAACACCCATTGGATTATATTATAATGATCCCCTGGGAATCTCTCATAGTCAATTCCCTATAGTCCAAAATTTATTTAATAAAGACCCTCTAAGTAGCTCTCACAGTCTAACACCTCTGGTCAGTGACACATGGTAGCTCTCACAATCAATTCCACCATTCAATCACAACAACAATACATAATTAAAAGACTCATCTTTGGTAAGCAATCATAGTCAATTCCCCAAGGTCATACATTTATAATGTGAAACGTGTTCCTCTCATAAAAATAGCATCTCTATCCTAACAACACTAGGCATGGAAAACAAAGGGGCCTAACATTCATTCTAGACCCAACAACCATAACAAAAAAAACATGGGTAACACCTCCTTAATCAAGGTAATAGACCATATTCATAATCAATAACCCTTTATAAAAAATTACCATACCAAGCATCAAACATAGTTAAATTCCAAAAACATGCAATACCATAAACAAGGGTATTCATCACTTTTAGCATATATAATTTAAATACAAACAAGGAAAGGAACAAACAACCCACCTTGATGTAGTATGAGGACCAATCTTGACCTTCAGTCTCTTGAGTTGGCCTAGAATATCGTAGATCTACAAAATGTCAAAACTTTTCAACCATGAATAACCCATGAGATAAGCGAAATCAAGAAGAGAAGATCTAGGGAAAGAGAGAACCCACTAGTGGTTATCCAATGCACACAGATACATCTCGTTCGGAGCTCGGACGGAGAAATGGTAGGGGTTCAAGTTTCTTAGGCATCTCGTCACTCTTATGTACGAAACACAGGAAAAAGAGATGTGTTATGGAGATGATACATGACCCCGGTCCGATTAAACAAATATAAATAGAAGTACACGATATGTTTATTTAATGTACACACTGTGTACATGCCTCAACTGGCCCCCATATTAGGTGGTCCACATGGACATGTACTTGGCCATTACATGGCTAGAAAATGGATACATGTAGAAACCATGCACATGAGGTGTACTCAATAATACACAATGTGTACTTAGAAAAATTTCCAAATTATACATTTTTCCTCAAAAACACCTGAAATAATGATCCATTCCTTAAATTAAGAATTGGGTTCTCTAAAACTTCACCATTAATGTAATTCATCCCAAAATTTCCATTATTAGGGTGGAAAAAGAAGAAAATTCAAAAAACTCTGGCCAATGGGATCGTACGTCAGCCTCCATCTCCCAAGTTTTGTCTTGTACTCACCTATGCTTCCATTGCACCCTTACCAGTGGAACGGACTGGCCACCGAGATGCTTCGTGATGCAATCCACAATCCATAGTGGGTGATCATCAAATGATGCATCCGCCTCCAAATCAACCTCCTTGGGTTTAAAAACATGAGATAGATCTAGATGGTAATTTTGTAGCTGATAAAAATGGATGATGTCATACATATCCCATTACCTCTGAGGTAACTACAGCCGATAGGAAACCAGCCCAAATCTCTTTAAAACGTCAAAAATTCCGACGTATCTCAGTGAAATCATTCCCTATATCCTAATCCTCATGTGTCCCATCCTTTCTGTGACACATAAGATTACATGATCTCCGACCTTGAACTCCAAAGGTCCTCTCCATCAATCAGCATATGATTTCTGGAATGACTATGTAGTAGCCATCTTCTTCTAAATCAACTCCACCTGCTCAGTGGTCTCCAGGCCAAGACGAGGTCCTAGCATAACTGCATCTCCTACCTCCATCCAATATAGGGGTTATCGGCATGGCCTACCATAAAAACCCTCATAAGGTTCCATCTGAATCATTACCTAAAAACTAATATTATAGGAGGACTCCACTAAGGGTATATGTCTCTCATATGACCCCGTAAATCTAGGATGTATGCTCGAGACATGTCCTCAAAAACCTGAATCATGCCCACAGACATGAAATATGTATGGGGATGGTATGTTGTACTTAGAAGTTTTTGTATACCCAATTCCCTTTGTTTCCTATAAGAAATGATAAGTAAAATGGGCATCCCCGTTTGAAACAACTGAGTGCGGAACCCCATGCAAAAAAATCTCTCAAAAGTAAAACCTTCCAAGATCATAAATACAAAAGGTTTCCTTGATCAGAATGAAACATGATACCTTCGTGATTCTATCAACAAAAAACCATACTACATAATTATCTCGAGGGGACCATAGTAAACCTGTCATGAAATCCAACATGACATCATTCCACATCCACTCGAGAATGGGTAACTGTAGAAAAATCCATTATCGTTGTGGATGCTCTGCATTCACTAGTTGACATGTAGAACATCTCATAACGAAACCAAAAACTTCACTCTTAATACCTAGCCAATGATACTAATGGTGAAAATAATGATACATCATGGTGATCCCAGGATGAAATTCCTAAATTGAGGAATGAAAAACTCTAAAAATCTCCCCATGTATCTCTGTTGGCACCCATATACTCCCATGGGAATGGAAATGGAATTGTTACCTATGGTCCATCTAGGAGTAGGTTCCTCGTATGAAATAGTATCGTTTAGGATTAGGCCTTCTGAATATGATAACTACCTCATTCTCACACTATCTGATAGAATAGAGATAACAACTATAGAAGAAAGAAACGTCTTCCCCAGTATGATGTGCACCTCCAAATGCATCTCAGAGAACAGATCCATTAGCTGTCACTCACTACTGGAATACTGAACTACATGTATCTGAGTCTCTTGCTCAACACATCTTCCATTGTGTTTCATTTTCTAGGTGTGTATGAAATCACAATTTCAAAAGATTTAAGGTACTCAACCAGCATGTGATGTCTCAAATTCATATCACACTGAGTAAAGATACACTGGGGGATTTTGTGGTCAGTGTATACCACAAAATTTTCTTTAACAATATAATGTCTTCAATAGAATAACACATGCACATCTGTATCTAACATGAGGTTGTGTGTTAGATAATTCCTATCAAGTGGTCTCATCTGTAGAGAACCGTATGCAACAACTCCTTCCCCTGCATAAGCACTGCTTCCAACCTGATATCTAATGCATCACACTAAATGATGCAACTCTTTCTTGAATCATGAAAAACCAATATTAGTGTTGAAGTCAATCATCCCTTCTGCTTCTAAAATGATGAATCACAACAATCTTCCCACAAGTACTTTGCAACCTTCTTAGTTAGGCTGGTCAATGGAACTACTAAGCCTGAAAAGTCCTTTATAAATAACATGCAGTAACCATCCATCCCTAGAAAACTACATTCCTCAAAAATGTTCTTCAGATACTCCTAGAAAACTACTAAATACACCTTCTCTCGGTTTACTGATACTAATTTCAATGAGATAAGATGACCTAAAAAGTTAATTTGATCAATACAAAAGTGTCTTTTTAGATCTTAGAATATAACTGATTCACTCCTAGTGTAATAAAAAAGATCTCAATATGGGTGTCCTATTGAGTGTGAGAGTACACCTGGATATCATCCATGAAGATTACCACAATATAATTCAAGAATGGATGGAACACTCTGTTCATCAGTTCCATGAAAACTGATAGCATGTTTGATAGACCTAACAATATAACCAAATACTCTTATAGACTATACCAACTCCAAAAGGCTGGAAGAGTTATATCTGATGGTCTAATATGAAACTGATGATAATTTGATCTCAATTTAATCTTCCAAAACACTCTGAATCCTCAATGTGGATCAAATAGATAATTAATCCTTCCCAAGGGATATTGTTTCTTGATCGTCAACAGGTTTAACTTCCGATAATCCACACAAAGTCTGAGGGTATCATCTATCCTTTTTGCTAAAGTATAGGTGAACCCCAAGGAGATGTTTTGGGTTGGATGAAACCCTTTTCTCGTAACTCCTCTAACTACTTCTTGAGCTTCTGTATGTCTGGTTTAGATATCCAATATAATGGAATAAACACCAGTGCCACTCCAGGCACAAGATCAATAGATAAATCCACCTCACGCTTGGGAGAAAAACATGAAAAGTCTTTAGGAAAGCCATATCTGAAATGATCCACTACAGGTGGAAAGTCCATCTGTGAAGTCCCCCAATCATCCAAATATAAATTAAAAATCTGGGTTTTAATTAATTTAAACCCATGATGCTCGGGTCTAGCTCTACTCGCCTGGACATCCCATTATCCAATGTATAGAAAAGACCCACCATATGGTGACAAGAAGCTCACCCTACGACGATAGAGGTTAATAAAGGCTAGGAAAGACACCAACCAGTGCATTATGAGAATAAAATTGAATCATGTAATCTCTAAGACAAGAGGTCCCATAAGAAGTGACACCCACCAACATCTAGAGGACACTCCCTGTACAAACGTACATTGGTCGTCCTTACCACCTACGGAGTTTATAGAATTATAAAATCTTTATAAGTAAATATAAAGATCCTAAGGCACAAAAAATTAGAAATAAATATAATACAATTGGAATCCCATGTATTTAAAAGAGAATAATCTAAAACTGAGGCAACTAGTATTGTACCTCTAATAGTAGAGGGTCTGGGATCTTGTTCCAGCAGGGTCTACTCCACTACAAAAGTTTAGCTTGTACAATGACCCTACGACACAGCCTGACTACCCTTAGATGATCCAACCTACTATTATTGAAATCCTATTGGCTGGCTTCCATAGAAACAACCACCTCCTCGGATCGAATGGCTGTATGAACTATAGGTTCCTGAATACTGGGAAACTGGTGGTTCGGTGCCTGAATGTGGAATCATACCAGATCACCTCTCACCAGCTACTGGTTAGGACATCCTGAAAAAATAAGAAAGATTACCAATCTTGCCGCAAGGCCAGTACTCAACTAGGTCTTGTGGGAATTGAAGTCTCGTGTGCCAACTCTACCCGCACTGGTATCATACAACATGGATTCCCAACGTAACATCACATAAATGCTCCCTGAGGTCCTTCCAGCTATCTATCAAAGGAGTATCAGCCCTAGATGCAGAACCGCCCAGGATCATAGCTATAAACCCCCTCAGATTACAAATGGTAATCATCTCCTGGTTCAATATAGTATTCATAGAGGTCATCATGAATAAATTCACTTGTGACTGGATTTCATACTTGACACCATCACAATACCTCCTAGCCAAAGAAAACTCTTCACCTCCTAGAACAATTATGAAGTGCTGAAGATCTTCAAAATGAGAGGATTAGTCCCACACTAAAAGAGTTCCTTGCTCTATATGCATGATCTCTCAAGTTCGATCAACACACAATGTCTCAGGATTGAAGCAATCATAATAGATTCAATGAATCTCTTCCCAAACCATATTCGAATGACGTCACACCTGTGAGATAACATCCCACCATATATTTGGAGAAGCACGCCAAATGCATATAGTAAGCTTCATCCCCCCCCCCTCTTTAAAGGTGTCACCAAGTGATTGAAGATAGAGAGCATAACCTCTAACCATGATTCTGTAGCCTGTGGTCCTTGAAAAAGTGAGATCATGCTGCTACTGGAACACCGACGTCAACTCTTCCACAGATGGGTAAGGATGTGGTGCTCCATGAAAGGTCTCTAACATCATCAAAAATCTTTCACCGAACATTTAATGAACATATATGTTTGGTATAACATCTATTTCAAAGACATGCATGATGGGAGGATCTGCTGGTAGTCCATAATCTATGATTTTGGTGTCTGATCACTACCTTGTACATGGAGTAAAACTGGTGGATGTCTCGGTGGTATGACTCTGAAAGGTCAAGTGAACACCTCAATACAAGATTATCTAGGAAAAAACATAGAATTTCTAGAAGGAATAGAAGATTAAACATCCATGTTTTATAAAAACAAGGTTATACATCATGTATAACTGCTACAAGACATGTTCCCTTATTTTTTAATATGGGCTTGTACATCGTAAAAACCTATTCATGTAACACCCCTACACATGGAGTGTTCTTCCTGAGACAAGACATGTTCCTATATTTTACCCCTACCCAAGTACATCGACCCTACTATAACCACATAGTTATCTCCTGGGATACACTACACTATGTGTTCAACCTAGACACAACATGTACTACTTAAGTTCATACCACCTGTGTCGTTATTCACATGGCCGGATATATGGTTATTGCAACATGGCGTGTAAAATCAAGAACATGCATGTTCTACCAATGTTTCACAACCCCATGTCTATACTGACATAGTCAGTGACATAGTTAATGACTATATGGTGTGTATATTCAGAATATAATGTGTACTTACGTAAAGTTGTTTCTTCTAGAATAGAAGAAATCATGGAGTGTGTTCATAACACCACACATCGTGTTGTATGTGTTTCCAGGCATTAATCCTATGAAACTCCTCCAAAACCCTTGAAAACATAGAATTTTGTCCAAGGAATGACAAATTCAAACCTGTGGGAACCCACACCCACAAATAAATGTTTTCCATCTGTATCCACACCAAAACATGATAAAATTAAATTAATGTTCATACATGATCCACTAAATTCCAATACAAGACGTCCCATAAGACCTAAGGGGCCATTGTTTGGCATCCATCTAAATGATTATTTACATATTCAAATATCCTATGAAAATATTAGGTATTCTATCACGAAATTAATCACCATAACATGCAATTAGTAATTCACCCTAAATGGTATGATGAGAATGCATGACATTCGATCTCTAGTAAGTGCCTCTATGATGCATGAGATGGAACACCCTCATACAACCTGGTTGAAATAGAAATAGATACTCAATAATATCAATGATAATAGCACAATACATGTATATCACCCAATGGTGAAATCATTTTAACTGTAAAAATTGCAAAATAAAAGAAATTGCAATATTTTATGTAACATGGATTTTCCACATACACGTGTGAGATACACATGGGAAAAGTTTATTACCAACTACCTATTTTATCCTATACCTATATATAGGCTCTGACCAGTAAGACAAAGAAGAGTGGAACGTCCTATCATATTAAATTGTAATGTCATGGTTCTAGGTGCTGCCCGAGGGCGCCCCGTACCCAGTAGGTCACATGGACTCAATCACATTTCCCTGAATTCCTGAGGCTGATGACTAGTAGAAAGGGAATTGGGTGTGATATTAGGGAAACTATTCCCTCATTGGAAGAGTAAAACAGCAGAAACAAATAGAATCCAATAGCAAAATCAATAATACCATAAAATAAAGTAAATAGTGGAAGATTGAATGTAAATGAACAACTAGATCACATATATAAATGATGCATGTCAAATATGTCTGGGAAAGAATCTAAACAGATCCTAATGCAATAAATAAAATACAAAACCAATGTACTAAAGAAACAAGTAAACCCTAACAACACCGCAAGAATAAACTTGGTCCCATTCTCTAGAGCTCCAATTGTAGTCAAGTACCTAATGTTGAAGTGTGATTTACATTATCTGTACCTAAACCATATTATCTGTTTGTGTCTAAAAGAGTGAACCAAATAGGGTGTGAGACGAATCCAAGTAGGAAACCACCAAAAGATATGTGCCTAAATATAACTGAACATATATAGTAGGTAAAATTTATAAAGTAACAAATAAACTAGGAAGTACTCAAAAGTAAAAAAATCCTACAGTTTTACATTACGTTCATTTTCATTTGTTAATTATACAACCAGTTAAAAAATGTAACATCGAGATCTAGCCATGCCGGGTGTCCCCTTGTATACAGTAAAAAACATATATATGGAAAGGCCATCTAACAATCATGTAATACAGAGGCCAAGATCATGCATTGGCTTGGCAGACTCATCACAATCATTCAAACAGTGACATGAAACCATAAGGGAAATTCCCCACAGTCTAATGCCATTTGGTGTCACATATCACCCATTCAATAATAATAATGACCTTCTGGGAATCCTCACACAGTATAACCCCTTTGGTCCCACATATCACTAAAAATATAAAAATTACCACCTAGGTAGCTCTCACAGTCAATAACCCCTTGGACTATAATATAATAACCCTTAGAAGATCTCACAATAAATGCCCTATGGTCCACAATTTATTTAATAAGGATCCTCTTGGTATATCCCGCAGTCAAACCCCTCTGGTCAATGAGCCATGGAAGCTCTCACAGTCAATGCCTCCAGTCAATCTTAAAAATAATCAAGAATTAAAATAACCTACTTTGGGAAGCTCTCATAGTCAATTCCCCTAGGTCATACTTTCATAATTCAAAACAGATGTCTCTCATATAAACAAAAACCATATCCTTACAACACTAGTCTTGGAAAACAATGTATCCTAATAATATTTCTAGACCCAATGACCAAAACCAATGAAACATGGGTAAAACCTCCATAATAAAGGTAATAAACCATATTCATAATCAATAACCCTATCTCATAAAACAACCATATGAGGCATCAAACAAGGTCAAATTCCCAAAACTGGAAATAAAATAAACAAGGTTATTTGTAACATTTAGCATATATAATTCCATGGAAAACAAAGAAAGTCACAAACCACTGACCTTGAAGTCATATGAGGAACACTCTCGAATGTCAGCACTTGTGTCGGACTAGAACATCCTAGATCTATAAAAAGGTAAAAATCATTCAAACTACAATAACCCAGAAGAGAGGTTAAATTAGGAAGAGAGGATCTAGGGAAATAGACAACTAACCGGTGGGAATCCAACGCACCCAGTTAAATCTCAATCAGAGCTCGGATGGAAAAACAATAGTGGTTCATAGTTCTCGGACATGTCATCACTCTCTTGTACAATACACCAGAAGAAGAGATGTGTTCTAGAGATGATATGTGACCCCAGTCTGATTAATCAAATAAATATAAAAGTACATGTCATATTCATTTAATGTACATGACGTGTAAATGACTCAAATGTCCCACACTTTATGTTGACTACACGACCCTGTACTCTGTCATTACATGACTAGTACATGTCTACACACAGAAACTGGGTACACTGCGTGTACTTAGGAGTACACGGTGTGCACTTAGAAAAACTTCCAAATCCTTCCATTTTCTTAAAAACCACCCAAAATACAGATCCATTCCTGGATTCAAGATCCATGTTCTTACACAGAGTATTAGAACATCTAAGAGGTCTAATAAAATTTTGTAACATGACCATTGTAAATGAAAAAAATGGTTGGGTATTTATAGGCATGAATTCCAATGGTCAAATTCCTCCTTCAATGGTCATATTTTCCAAAAAATTCGGAGGGACCAATACACATGGAAATCAAGAAATAGTTACTTTATAACAATCTTGAAGAAATAATTTTATACAACGACTTATGAGAAAAATTTACATGCATAAAAACATTGTCACATTTAGTATATGATAAAATAAAACACTACATCAAGGAAATAGGATAACATTAATAAACAAATACAATCGGATTCTTAAGATAGTGTAATTAGGAGTCCAAGAAATATTGAAAATATAATTCTATGAAAACTAATAACTAAATTCAAATTTTTATGAAAATTGGTGTATGAATTTAGAGATAATAAGAGTCTGATTTCTGAGATAATCAGAGTCTAATTTCTGAGAGAATCAAAGTCCGATTTCTGAGAGATTTAGATAATGATTTTTAAAAGAGTCAGAGGCTGATTTCTAATGAAAACATATTTGCAATTATTGATAAATCACATTCTCAATTAAAGATAAATCTTATTCTTAATTCTATAGAAACCATATTCTCAATTTTAGAGAAATCAGATTATAAATTCTAATGAAATTGGATTCTCAAATTGAGAGAAATCTAATTCTGAATGGTAATGAAATTGAATTCTAAGGAAATATAAGTTTCATAGTTATATAAGGATATGATTTTTTATATAAGAAAAAATGTTTAGGTTTAGTTAATAAACCATTATGTAAGAAATTTAAGATCATGTGTGAAGAATAAAACAATTCTTATAAAAATAAAATTTTCCTTAAGAAAATGTTTCTTAGAGAGAAAATTTTCCTTAATAAAATGAGTTTTTGATTTCCCAAAAAAATGAATGAAAAATTCAAATTAAATTTTATTGACTTAACAATATCCCCATTTTTTGAAATCTAAAAAAAACTCATAGAAGAATATAAGGATTCGAGGTTTTCAATTTTGAGCTTAAAATAAATATTTATCTCCATTTTTGGTTATAGCTCATGATGAATATGACTGACCCCCTTAGGTTATGAAAACCCGGAGATTCGTATTCTTGTTTTCATAGAGAAATAACTCTCCATTACATAATAGTTTATTCTTTGTTTAATCTCTCCCTTATATATGAATTCTCTTCCTTTAGCATAATATTGTATTTGAACATTATTTTCTCCCCACATGTGATTTTCAAAAAGGAATACAGGGAAACAATTGTACCTAAATGGTTTGGAAACATATAACATAAAACATTGCAAAGAAATATATTTCATTAAGATAACAAATTCATCAAAAAATTTCATTACAAGTAATGATATTATTTTAAAAGAATATTGTTTCCCTTTCCTTTTCTCCTTCATCATTATCTTTTTCCGTGTTTCCTTTAGATTCTTCAATTAATTGTGATCATCTTGAAAATTCATAAAGAAACCCTTTCAGATCCTTATTTTTTCATTCAATATATTTTAATCTCTATTCCTATGACTAAATTATATAATCTTGAGACTTGATCAATTCTTCATGGACTTTGAGTTTTTCATCCAAATATTCCCTGATTTCCTCTCACATTTTAGATTAAGAACAAAAAATTTTATTTTCCCATTATATTCTTTGTATTCTTGTTGGTGTATTGATTTCAACGTCCCCAGTTTCTCTAAAAAACATGTTCATAGATTGTTGGTCTTGTCATTGTATTTATTAAAATAATTCTTGACTGTGTTAGTGAAATCATCAAAAATATTAAGGCCATATATAACTTTATTTGACCACTTTGTTATTTATTTTCATAACCTTTTGAGCATTATAATTGATATAAGAAGACTCAATATCAGCATCATGTTTTTTGAACATTTCTATAAGAATGTTTGTCAGTTCTGTCTTCTGAATGACTGATTCTTAAATTAGTTGACATCTTGAATCAATGATGGGAAATAAAGGGATAGATTTCACACGCATGTTCAAATTTTAGACCAAAAAATATTTTTCTTAATGAAGAGGAAGATTTAGAAATATATTCTTTTTTGGTGAGGAGACTTCATTTTATTCGTATTCTTTCTTCATATATATATATCAGCAACATCCTTCTTCATTTTTACAACAACAACTTTCATCTTTGTATCGACAAAAACTGCATTTCCATTCTTTTTCATAGAGGGTTTATCTCATTATTCTAAGTATTCAACTATCCATTAGAAACATATAATATTCCATCATCATCAACATTATATTCTATATCAACACATTTTTCATAAAAATTATCAGTTTTTTTTCAACAACATCATTATAATCCTCATCATCAATACATTTAACAGTGTAATCATTACTACTTTCTTCATATGAAGGGACTTTTTTGACCTTATCCTGGACAACACCATCTTTTTGAAAAGTTTATCCTTTTGAAATTTTCTTAGTGGAATATTCTTAGGTGGATCTTATTGACAATTTATTGGAAGAAATTTCCTTCTCTTCATATTCTAGTACCTCACATATCACATCTTTTCTTTCCTCCTCCTCCTTTTATTATTCTTACATGATTTTGTCTTATTAAACAATTAGTTGGGAAACTAAAATTACCTTATATTCATTATTTGGTACCAGTGTATCGATTGAAACTGGTTCTGGAGGAATCATTAGTTCTTGCAAGAATGATTCTGGTACATGAACTTGTATAGAGGCCTTCTCATTGTCTCTTAAGAAGGATTGGATAATCTTAGCTATCAAAATTTTCTTCTTCAACTTCTTTTCTTTATCTTGAATCTCATTCCCTTAAACTTCTTGTATTTTTATAGCTTTAGACTCGACAAGATATATCACAAAACCTATGTCACCTTCCTTCTTATTCTTTTTCAGCACTCTATATTTCACTACAACCTCATCAAAAAAGGTATTTTGATTCTTGGGCATGGGTGGAGTGGATACTGGTTCAATGGTTGGTGCTTGTTCCTATAGTTCTAGATAATTGGATTTTTATTTCTTTGGTGTTTTCTTGGTGCTTTCTCCAAATTCTCCCTTATTACTAGTATCTTGGTCATCGTTATCAGGATGATGAAATAATTATCCAGAATTTTCATAGAAGATGATCTTCATACATCATAATTTTTCATCACGTTACAACATGATCCTGAAGGTTTTTATGCCTTTTTATTGCATGGAATTTTTAAGGAGTATAGGAATAAGATAATTATCTTAGAAAAGAATGTAGGGTACATCATGATTTGAGATTTTATGGTTCCATTAATGATGGTTATAATAATTTACTTAAGGAGGTTAAATTTTCTTACATTCAACAAGAAGTCCATAATAAATATATCACCTATCTTTAGAGAGTTCTTATCTCTCTCCCTTGGAATAAAACATCCTTGGATCCAAAAGGCTATTAATATGTGGTTTGTTAAAAGATGTGATATCTTGAGAATCGTCAATCCCATAAGACTAAGTCACTCAATACCCTAAATGTTCTCAAAAGATCATTTTTTATCAGGAAACCTGTTCAAGTAAAATATTTCTCTTCCATCGTTGGGTATATCCAAAATACATGCAACCTTGTTTTATTAAATAATGTTTGTTTTTACATCTAATGTCTAGAAGAACTTCATTATTTATTGATTTTTGATAATCCACTTTATAATGGGTGAGGTGAAACTATTTTAATGCCTGTAGGTATATGTATTACATGGCCCGTATTCCTTAGAGAAAAATATATCTTTCCCACTATTTTCATAAAAATAAACAGTATCATAATACTCTATGACTTAATCTGCGTACACCAGATCCTGATTATTTTCCTTTTCTCTATAAAGGATTTCACATCCATTCATCTTTAGGAATTTTTCAGTCAAAGAGTTATACTTGGAGAAGATATTTGGATCTACTAACCTTTCTTTGAATATTATTCAAACATTAAGTTCCTTGTTGGATGTCATTGGAGTCTATGGGGAGATGTCAATAGAAATTTAGAGTTTACAGAAATGGGGAAAACTAAAGGGTACACTTGAAGGGTAGTGGAGCTTTGGTTAAAAAACATAAAGAAAAATAGTTTTGGACGTGAAATGGGAGTTCCTTTTTATAGGCTTTGTAGTGAAGGTTCAACTTAATAGGTTAATCCAACAGTTGAAATTTACTAGATCTGATATGAATATTGATATCAATCCTAGAGAAGGATTTATAGGTTTTAGTATTTTGAGGTCATAAGAAAAAAAATAAGATTTAAGGAAAGTGAATCTGATAAGGTTTTCTTAAAACAATATTTAAATAACAACCAGAAAATAATGAAACTTTGATTATATAAGTAAGGAAATATACCTTATATATTACTCCAAAATAATTGTTAGTATTGATAAGGTTCCTCTTTGGTTTGTTAGGGAATAAACACTTATTAGGTTCTGAAAAAGATATAGGTTCTAAAAAAGAAATAATGTTTTGACAAAAAAATTAGGGCAAGACATATAAAAGAATAAACATATGAACTACCTCTATGAAAAGGAGTATCTTAATGTTAGGAAATTGGATTTAACAAAAAGTTTTTATGGTTGATTACCTTATAGTTGCCATTCCTAACATTTGATATATGAATTCCAGGTGATCAAAGGGTAATAGTTTTGTAAATATGTCAGAATTTTGATCATTTGTTTCGATAAATTGAAGTATGATATCTCCATTGACCAATAAAACATTTGAAATCAAGGCTTTTCCCAAAGAACAATATTACCTATAAAAACAAATTCTCTAAAATTGTTATCTATAAATTTTACACTTTCAGCATTAATCATAATAATTATTTAAAATATTTTTTTACCAGTCATGTTCTAGGAACATCTATTATCCATCAACTATGTTTTGTTGAAGACACAATATTTTTTTCATAAAAATAAAACTGTTACACTTTCAGAATCCAAACATTATAGAATCCAGAAATGTTAGAAAATAAAATATTTGGTATCCAAATTTGTGTAGATAAATGAGTTTTATAAACACCTAAGGATAGAGTTTTATTAAACGAACTACATTTCTCCCAATTTATTCCATATTGACACTTAGTGAAAAAAGGACCACTATGGGGTACTAAATAGTTATGAATTAAAATAGGTTTTCATTGAGAATAACAATATCGAAACCTATTTCTAAGAGGAAAAATTATTGAATAAATTTTAGCAATGTTTAATTTACTAGAAGTAGTGTTAGATAATAGTTTATTTAAGTAAAATGCATCATATTTCAGTTTAGTAACTAAATTCTTATCCTAATAGTTATTAGTCATCGAATTTGTGTTTTCCTCTATGAAATTTTTCATTGAAGTAAATTTTTAAATATCATTAGAAATATTATCCTTCATAATTTAATTCCGTAATATTTTTGGAAAATTTTTCCAAATCAAGGTTTTTCAGATCAAGATATTTTGAACAAACTGAGACTTATTCTGTTAAAATAGACATTCTAGAATTTTTTTGTAAACTTTCTTAGTTATTATACAATTTTCATTCTTAATTGACTTGGTAAACCTAGATAATTCTTCAAAAGAAGGAAATTCATTATATTCCCAATGAGAAAGATTCTCTATCTGGTGATTCAAAATGTTATTCATTAGGATAATTAGAACATAAATAAATATTGGTTAACGATTCTTTAATGTTTACCTTAGTGATATAACATTGATTTTCAGACAGAATTTTAGATACAAGACAAAGAAAATTCTGTCTAGAATATATTCAATATCGAAGGATTAATTAGAAGAGTATCCACCAATTTTACTCCGTGAATCATTAGCTTTGAGTACTTTCTTCCTTTTAGACATGTATTACTTCTTCTCATCCCTTTTAGAATGTCTATTCTTTATTTCATTCTTCTTAATCTTAAGTAAATCTTGTCTGATATGTCTAGCCTTCTTAAAATCATATCATGTCACTTTAGACTTTTTCTTATCCTTTATTTCTTTCTTCTTGTATCTACATTGGAAATATTTCATTCCCAATATCTTCTTCATCCTTTGAATATGATTGGATAGTTCATTCTCTAAGTGATCACTATCACTTTAGTTGGATATAACAACATTCTTTGTCATTAACCTGGTAAGAATTTCAAGGTTGTAACCTTTAATTTGATTAGATGTGGTTGTAAATGAAATAGTTGAAATCTTCTAATTAATATTAACATCGTATCCTTTCATTATATTCTCATGATGTAGAAGAGTCCGGAATAACTCATCAAGAGTTACTGTTGTAGATTTCCATGATTCATAAATCAATTTCACATAGATTCCCACTCATTAGGCATGTTATCAATAATGTTGTCTAAAATAATATCATCATCTATCCCTTATTCTCCCATTGATTATAAGCTATTAAAAAATTTCATTAACCTCTATTGAAATTTAAATATGGGTTCTTCTTAAGTAAATACAAAACCAAAGTAGTTGGATCTAAGAATAGAACTTCTTATTTCAATAAAATTGGATGTGCCAGAATGTCTAACTTCTAGTTTCTTACAGATTTTATTAGAAGCATCACATGATGAAATATGGTTATCGATGTTCTTGGTCATAGAACATAATAATGTGATGTGTACCATAAAGTTATTCTAATACTCTTGTTTTATTTATTGGTGAATTGTCTCATTTCATTGTTAGGAATATTGTAATCTATAGTTTATATAAAAAATTATCCATACAGGAATTGATAATAAAATTATTCATCCTATCTGATATTTATAGTTATTTCAATAAAAAATTGAAGTACGGGAAATATTTAAATTTTCTATTAATCTAACATTCATTCCTGTCATTCCTAAAAAATCTTTTCCACAAAATAGGTTTCTATCAGACGTTTATAATCAATGAGTTTATATGGAAAATATTTAAGAAAAACATGAACACATAAAGTAATGTATGAAAATGTGAGCTAGAAGACTTATATGATTGTATAAGTATTTTCATATAACTCCCCTAATACCAATTGTTAGATCAAAATGAAAATGTTTTTCCCTAATTACAAGAGTGGGGATGAATTTTATGATAAAAACATTCATTTTTATACATAAGAAAATATTTTTTTAACAAAGTTAAACCAGAGGAATTCAAAATCCCTCATCCGTTCTTAATAAATAAGCTAACATTAATAAGATTTGATAATTTGGATCTGCTAAAAAATCTTAAACTTGTTTACTTAAGGAAATATTCTACCTTAAAGATTATAGAATCTAAAATAGAGTTTGTACAAGCATAAGAAATTTTATGAATGTTTCACATTATAACTATAACTAAATGCATTAGAATATAAAAAAACATGTAAAAAGTAACACGTAACAAATAAAACTTTTAACCCAAAGAGAAGGGTATCCATAAACTATGGATAAAAGTCCCCTGATTTTTACATTCATGAAAATATATCTTACCCATATCAGTGTATTCCATCAATATGAAGATCAGTATATATTTTTCTATCCCTGCAATCCATTGATTAAGAATGTAATCAGAAACACTATCTTCCAATCTCCAAAATCCCTTAATTGTGAACATCTGCAATCAGACTCACACTAGGAAATTTGAAAAATTTTCTCACAGATGAAGATGTTGTTCATAGATTTTTGACATGGCAGATCAAGAAGAGATATCAGAGAGTATAATCACATCTAGTAGTTACATTGATATTTTTTCACAAAAATAATAAAGTGGAAAACATTGATAAAAACGTTTAATCAGATTCTTAAGATTGTGTGATTGGGAGTCTAAAAATCATGTTCAATCGAATTATAATAAAACTGATAATACAATTCGGATTTTTGTGAAAATTGGAGTCTTATTTCAGATAGAATTGTAGTATGATTTCTAAGACAATCAGTGTCTGATTTCTGAGAGAATAAATATCAGATTCTTGACAGAAATAGAGTTTCATTTTTGAGAGAATTTGAGTCTGATTTGGGATGAAATAGAAATAAAAAATCTAGAGAAAAAATATTCTCAATTATAGATAAATCAGATTCTAAATTCTAGAGACATCTGATTCTCAATTCTAGAGAATTCAGATTCTGAATTCTAGAGAAATCAAATAGTCAATTATAGAGATATCAAATTCTGAATTCTAGAAAAATTGGATTCTCTGGAACATTAAGGTTCTTAGTTATATAAATATCCAATTTTTATATTAAGGAAAATATGTATAGGTTTAGTTAAAAAACATTACGTATGACATTTAACATCATAGTTAAAGACTAAAAAAATTCTTTGAGGAAGAAAAATTTCCTTAAAAAAATTTATCTTTGAGAAAGATAATTTTCCTTGGGAAAATGTTTCCTTGAGAAATAGAATTTTCCTTAACAAAATTATTCTTAGAGAAATATAATTTTCCATAAGAAAATGTGTCTGTGATTTAAAAAACATAAAATAATGGAAAATTCATATGGAAACTTATTGATTCAATAGTTCCCCTTAAAAGATTCAAAGGGACAACATTGTATGATAATATTTCACCAAGATGTAATTATATACATTGGAATATTATTAAGGGATAAGTGATTTTTTTCATAATAATGATTTTAAGAGACATATAATCCAATAATTTGAAATCTAATGTTTATTATACTATATTCCTTAATAAACAACTAATAATATTCGATTTCTTTAAATATTTTCATCATAGATATTTTTTTCACATAAATATTAAACTAGAGAACATTAATAAATCTTTTAATGGAGTTTCATAATATCTATATTGATGTATTTTATGATAACCAAAATAGCATAGAAATGATCAAACACACTAAATTACATGAAGAGGGAAGGAAAAAATTGATCGATATTTTGATTCTTATAATATTCAATATTATATATTGTTTTATGACAATATTCTTAATTTTATTTAATGATATTATTTATAAAAATATAACTAACTGTAAATCATGATCAAAATTATTGGAAACTAGTTGTTGTACACTCAATAAAAAGACGGTATAAACCATAAAAATCACTTGTGTCATGTGTATTATAGATCTATCTATATCTTATCATCACTATAAAGTTTATTTTTTAAGTCCTCACTTTGTTCATTATATAAAAAATTACCTTGAGAGTCATTGTGTTGGTGACCACTGATTCCACCCCCTATCTTAGATAAGATGAATCATTCACCTAGGCCGAAAAATAATGTATGATCTGGTATCCTCCCAAGGATATAATATCATTCAAATTTCATTCTTATTGCCATTTTTTACATTTTTCCAGAACTCTTTTGATATGTGTGTATATCTAGGGATGAATTCAGGATTACCTAAAAATACTAAAAATGAATGAGATTAAAATTATAATAATAGATAGAAAATGTTGCAATAAATCTAGGGTAAGATCACTTGCTCTATTATCTCAATGTTCATTATAAAAAACAACCCTTTATCTTACACTTTTTTAGTGAGTAGATCTATTATCACATGATAAGCAGATTTATTTTACCTGAAATTCATGTCTCAATATCACTATAAAACAAGTGATTTAGTTTACTTTTATAATATTAAATTAATGACAGCCTAGTAATCAACATGTGATCCATAGAATCCATTATAACATACAGGTAAAGTATACCCCAATTTTTATAGGTGAACATAAATTTGTAAAAATATTGTATAAAATATCCCCTTTAAATTCCTATAAAGACATGACACTAAATAACAAGTTATACACAGTCCATCAAACATGGGATTATTCAGGGATAGTATAGGAAGGTATCCTTGACTACTCTAGGAAGGTAACCTTGACTACTCTAGGAATGTTTTTCAATGCAAGTGTGTTTTCTACAATTCCATGTTTTGTGCAAAGGGTATTATATTATTATTAATATCTTATGTATTTTAATGATTTATTATATGACTCTAGATTATGATCTATTACATAATGTGTATAATTTTCAATTATTTTGAACATATTACTAAACCTTTTTTTCATGTTATGATTGATATCTTCATTTTTTATCATTACCAATAATTTGATCTGACCCTTATCTTGTGTTTATTTCCTCTAAATGATATGATGTAATCTTTTCTATATTTCAGGATAAGAAGGGATCTAATTATGAAGAAACAGGGGGATACAATTTAGATGTTTTATAAATTATCTATTTATGTTTTAATGTTTCCATAGTCATTAAACACAAATGATTATTGCATGGTTTTTTAATGTTATGTAATTAATATTTATCTATTTACATTTAATATCTCTTTATGAAATGGGTGGGTCATAATATACATTAATGGTGAACATAAAAAATGGATCACATAAATTTTTTATGGTTGCAGTCCACACATACACATGAACTAATATCAATTTACAAAGGTTAGATGAGAATAATGTTATGTAATTTAGTGTCTTTACATAATCATAATTATATCCTAAATATTATACATGTTAATTAAATATATCATAATAAATATCCTTCAGTGGTGGAGATGAAAAACCGAACACATCTCTTGGTGGCGGAGATGATCTATATATATACACGAGTTGTGATTTCCTTTACCATGGGTTGGAAAAGAAGATTAATATTGGTTATTCCATCAAAATAAAATTAATAATAAATATTATTCATATGCTTTTTATGTTCGAATGGTTTGGATAGTATTGAATGAGGCTTAGAAAGAAATATAACAAATGAACTCGGTTTTGATTCATATTTTTTTGGATTAATCTTTTGGAATACACCATAAATCATTTTTAGGATAGACTTAGGGAAACAAAAGAAGATATAGGATATGGGTAAGGAATATACAGAGGTATTTCTAAAGGTATTTATCAATATATGTGGCTCAATGTTTGTGAATAATAAAGGATAGTTGGATCCATTTTATAAGTGGTGTTCGTAGAAATATTATGAATACAATAAATAATAAAATATATTATCGGTATAACACATGTAGAATATGTCAAATGTAACCTACAGTTTTTGATAAGGAATATATGGTAAAAAATTGATCAAAGTAATAGAATTTTTACATGTTTAATTTGAATTCTAAACTATATCATTTTGTCTATCTATTTCATTTTCCCCCTTTATCCTTAATAGTAGTAACCGATTTTCAACTTTTAAGAATCATTAAAGTAATTTTAAAAATTAAAAGTGAAAAAAACATGGAAAATTAATAATACGATCAAAATTTTAGCATATATTTCAGTTACTATTTGTTTTTTTATTTTCTAATGGTCTTATAAAAATTTATAAATATTAAACATCAGTTAATGTCATTATAATTACTATTCACTTATTTTGGAACTAATAAAATGAAGACTATAAAATAATTAGAATATTATTACATTAAAAATACCTAATACATTATAATGATTAATTAAACTCATCCAGAACCATAAATAATTTAAAAAAATTACTTTTTTTCCTACTTTTACTAGTGTTGCATCAGTGTTTCTCAAACGTTCAAGGATATTTTAAAATCAATAATAATTTATATAAATTAATATCCAAAATTAATTTTAATAATTACACATTTTATCATCTATATTAATACATATTCAATTTGTATTCTATATCAATATTTTAAAGAAATAAAATATAATGAATGATCCATTTTATAATCATTATTAACATAAAATAATATAGAGTTTGTAATCAATGTCAAGTGGGTTAAAAAATAAAAAAATTATTTATTATTTTTATATTCAAATTAAAATTTTTTAAATAATAAATTCATGTTTTGGGTTGACATTTAAACCTTATATTATACATATGACTATAGTTAGCCTATTTTTCCCATTACCATGATGATAATCATTTACCATGGTTACTAATCATTATGATAAAAAATGAAATTATCTGATATTAGATATTTGAACCACTTCATTAAAAATACAAAAAAAATCTATTATTCAATTCCCACAATTGTTATAAATTATTTCACATATAAGTACACAAAATTCTGAGAAAACAGAAGTTTGAAAAATGCATTTTTAAAACATAAACATGATCTCATAAAAAAAATAATGAATAATGTTGATTCCAATAGTATTAATTGGATTATAAATTGTATTATGAAACTTATGTGACATAAAATTTAGTGTAAAAATATTTTTTTATTAAATTAAATTAACTGATAATTTGTTTCCAAAATCCATATATCACACTACTCACCAAAAAAATCGATCATTTTTTAAAAAGTCCAAAAATTAATCATATAATAATTTTGACATGAGGGTATGATAAATAATATTAATTTTTTCATATAAAATTCATAAATTATCCTTAATTAATTTTTTTTACATACATATAAAATCCTGAAAAATTTATTTCAGATGAAAATATTCTTAATGTATAAAATGAATTTTTTTCATATTCTTTATATAGTAAATAAAATTGGATAAATGCTATATTTTTTCAGTTGAATTCGTTTTTTTAATAAGTAATTACGTTTTATATTTATTTTATAATTTTATATTACTATTGAATCCCACAAACCAAACAACTATGTTATAGAAATCATATTTTAAGATAATATTTAATTTTTCTTTTTAGCTCAGGGATATTCGTGGAATATGATATGGAACATAGTGTAATTTTAATATAAAAATAAAATAACAACTTTTTGTATTACATTCTACCATACATAAAAAATGTATTTCCCTAAATTTTAATTTCACTTTTACAAACTAAATTTATAATAGTAATAAAATAGATCATAGTTATTATCATGAACATTAATTTCAATGGAATGAATATGAATCATACTATACAAGTACTTCTGTAAGACTCATTCTTGAAAGTTATTTATTAAAAATATTCCTTGTTAGATGAGTGATTTAGTCAATATGAGAGACAATATATTTATCATCATCATTATTGAGTTTGATAAGTCCCATTACCATTGGGTTTTCAAATATTATGAAATTTAAAAACCTGATTTATTCACATTCCCTAAGAACATTTTCATCCTCTAATGTGCATCATTATGATCATGATTTTTTATTTCCTTAAGCATTAAAATGTGTTTTGAATAAAATATAATATCCATAAAATAATGAAATTTTAATCCTATTGTATAAAATAGAAATGGTAAGAATAATAAATAATAATAACCAATTTGAATAAACCTTCATTAAAAATATTATTGAAAAATATTATTAGTATCCAAATATTAATTGAAAATTCAGGAATTATTCTTGAAAAAGTTTTAACCTAAGAATACTTATATATTAATCATTTAATATTCTAAAATAACAAGAATTGTTTTACCCCCAAATAACCATTATCACTCAAATATTTATAAGGAATGATAACATATTAAAAAATATAAATTTTCCCAAATAACTGAATCCAAGAGAGATTTAAATTTACCTGGGAATATATTATCATATCAATAAATAATCATAAAGGTCATGTATAAAATTTTCAATATATGTATACAATAAATATCACCTTTAATTAAAAATCACTTTTTAGGAAGATTGACAGAGAGACCCTGGGATTTTAAACATATAATTAAATGATTTTAAGAATAAATAAACATTAAAATTCAAGACAATGATAATAGAGTCTAGTGTATTATAATACTAGGAATATAAAACAAAATACACAGGACTAAAAAACATTTATTAATTTAATATTAATTAAGAGATCCTAACTTCTATTATGGCCTTTCATCTAGAAATGATAACCTGGGTATAACATGAAAAAAGGGATGAGCTAAAAATCCGAGTAAGTGAATAAACATATGAATAAATCTTATAACATGTGTTAGAAGGCATAACATAATTACATAAAAAGGAATGGGACATTATTAAACATATTGAATCATAACATATAAAACACGTGATTATATAAACATGGAATAACAGTAATGTGATAGTAATATTAAACAAGACTTTATCAGGATTGAAGGATCATTGCACATGGAGTATCACGAGTCAAGGATAACCACCAAAACTATTTCACATGGAGCATGAGTCAAGGCTAACCGCCAAGACCATTGAAAATTGACCATGAGTTATGGATAACCACCATGAGCATTGCACATAATGCCTCATGTGTATAAACATCACGTAATGAATTGGAGTCCTATCCAGGAACCTCTATGTAAACATGTTAATATTTTTTCACGTAATTAATGATATATATTCAATCATTGTTAAACATTATGGTACCCATGGAAAGCAATGTGTATCATAATCATGTCATATAGCATAATATATGGGTGTACCATAAACGTGTCCATGAAAGGAAGGAATGAAAACATATATGGCCATTAATAATTTAAAATATCCATATATCCTATTAACAAATGTCAAACAGAAGTGATTACATGTAAGAAGAGTATTTTAGAAATTTTAGCAATAAAACATTATTGTGTCACTTTAACGAAAATTCTATAAATAATTTAAAATAAAAATACTGAGTAATAAATGATATATTACAAGAAGGTAAAAAATATGTTTTTCATAATAAGAAAACTTATAATACATAATGGCCACTTAAAATATATGATAGAGCACCTTTAATTGGGTAGGAATTTTGGATGTTCCGTTAAAACGAGATTTCTTATTGGGAATAATTGAGAATGGAACCACATAAAAATTTGTATTTCCATGAAATATAATGATGAATGTATATTAATAAATGATCTTGGAACATATTCATATAATTTAGAATATTTAAATAAAATTAAATTATAACTTCATTTGGGTAAAATAAAAATAGAGAAACCTAAAAGAATAATGGAGGTTCAGGTCGAACCACGTTACTTAATTCTGATGGTGTTATACACATGATATTAATGTAAAATATAATAAAATTATATTCAATAATTATTAATTATAAATCCTTTTATAAATGTATTTGATTTATAAAAGTCTTTTTAAGTTCATTAAATCCATTTTGATGGGTTAATAGGTTTATTTTCATTGTTTGGAAGAGTTTGTTTCCTTAGTTTTCATGATCAGTTTAATTTTATAAATATAAAAATAATAATGTAATATGATGAAGGTTTTATTTAATTGAATTTATTTTTTATTATTTTATATCTTGAAGATTAAATTTTTATAAAATTCATTTGGTTCATTTGCGTGAGTATGAATCATTGTAAAATACATTAATGATAACTATTTGGGTTAATAAGCGTTTTTTCGTTCACAATGAGATAATATTGTTTACTATATTAATATCAATAGTAAAAAATTATTACATAATATTAAATATTATATATAAAAATTATAATAATATTTTCAACCATAAAAATTGGTACCTGAGTAGAATTAAATAATATAATAGAAAATGAAAACTCATCATCCTAGAATGTGATAAATTAACACATCTTAGGTGGTGTTTTCATTTCAATTATAATAAGAGGGGGAAGGAGATAAGATGAAAAATTATTACATTACCACAAAAAAATTCCAGTTTGTGTAAGGTACTAGAATTTTTTTTCCTTTTGGATTAGTATAGGTGAGGATATAAAAGAATGAAATGGAACATGAAAAAGTAAATGAAAGAAAACAGAAAATGGGTTTACCTCTTGATTCTTTCCTCTTGAAGAAGATACATAAGAAAGAGTTTTTGGTATCATGATGATAAAAATAGCTCCTGGAAATGGTATTGAGTATTAGGGAGTGATTTGAAAATAATTTGGGCAAGGAAAAAGTCTTGAGAAGTGTAAAGAGAAGAGGTAGTGAGTGGTGGTTTTTATAGTCGAGGATAGAGGAGTTTTCTTAATATTGAATTCATAATTATATTATTTGTCCCTGCAGAAGAGATAATTATGATTATTGAGACAAAATTTACTAATGTATTCCATTGGATTTGAAAAAATGGTCACTTACATCATATATTACTCAATTATGACTCAATAATCCATGTTTAAGCATTTATCCCAAATTATCGTATTTTACTATTCATAAAAAAATTATTTTAGAAAAAAGGTTCACCATAACCATTTTTTGACATAGTTAATTCATGAATAACTATATTTTATAAAAAAGTTATAAATATGATATATTTAATTTTTAATTAAAACCATAATTTATTTGAAAAATACAAATTTGAAAATTAAAACTGATTTTAAAAACAGTTTGAAAAACTTTATTAAGATCTCGTAAAATTATAATATAAATAGATGATATCAAAATATTATTTTATTAAAAAAATTTATTAAAATATATTTTGTTTTAATTATTAAATTAATCATAAAATTGTAATTAAATTTTTATTACTTAGTAAAAGTACCAACAATATCATATTGTAAATTATAAGATGAATATATTTTATTTATATATTATTTGGTAAGGTTAAAATTCAGTTGGTTGATTTACACTTCATAAGGGTCATATTACTATCCATAAGGGTAATGTCACTATACATCATGGAAATTTACTATTCACAAAAAATAAACCTTTTATATCACACTACAAACATATTACAAATCGCAACCGTGTATGTGAGACTTTCGAAATTCATATTATAGAAGTGGAAATATTATGTTTAATGGTCATCAAGTATTTAGTAGTTCATTTATGCATTATGTGGAGTTGTGTTGTTATTTTATATGATTATACTATATGACATAGTTATAATATAATTTCCATTGATAAAACATTGGGTCAATACATTCTTCCCCCCTTAAAAAATTCCACCCTTAAAATTTCATTTTACATTCTTATTTGGAAAAAGGTTTAGGTACTTTTCTTTTATTGCTTCATCTAGTTCAAATGTTTCCTCTTCCTACTTAGGTTTCGTCCATAGTATTTTGATCTGGTGAGTATCCTTTTTTACATATCACTTTATCACTACGATACAAGATCTTCACTGGAAGATCCTTGTATGAAAGACAATTTTCTAACTACATCACCTATAAAAAAAATACAAGTGAAGGATCTTTTATGTACATCATTAAGATAGATATATATAATACATTTCATATCATAGATATGGTAGGTGGATATTCTTTTCAATAGGCTAAAAATTCGACATTATCAAGAATCTCGAAGGGGTCGATGTACTTGGGACATAACGTTACTTTGTCCCCAAATCTCATGGCCTTCTCCCATAGAGATATTTGGAGGAATACCATGTCTCCATCTTTTATCTCAAGGTCTCATTGATTATTGTATGCATATCACTTTTTTATTTGACTTTGGGCTACACTGATGTGATGTTAAATGGTTTTGTCCTTGTCCACCATTCCATCGACCATTTTAGGTTATAGAAGCTTACGATGACCGACTTTATCCTATCATGATCGTGTTATACACCTTTTCCCATAGATGTATTCATATTTTTCCATTCATATGATGGAGTTGAAACTGTTGTTGTATGATTATTCAACTAGTGAAATATTTTGGTCGCATCCTCCTTTGAATCCCATATAAAATGCTCTAAACATATATTCCAGTGTCTGAATAGTTCACTTAGATTGTCCATCAGTATGAGGATGTTAGTCGATAAGGACGTTCAATTCAGTTCATAGAGTATGTTGGAGAATTTACCAGAATATCAAGGTGAATCTCAGATCTCGATTGGATATAATAGATAGTGGTTCTCCCTAAAGCCTTACCACCTCTTTGATATATATCTGTGAAATTTGATCCAATGAGAAGTCATCTCGAATCATGATAATGTTATCCATCTATGTACGATAATCCACAATAGCCCATATATAATTATTTCCTGTAGTTTTCATTGAATTTATTCTGAAAAATACCATGTTAATGTTCTACCACTTCCATGTTGGTATGGGTTGTAGTGGTGTCATCCCCGTAGAATTTTTCCTGTCAACATTTATACACTGACATACCATGAACTATGATGTATAATCCACAATATCTTTCTTCATATTGTCCACAAATAATTCTCTCTGAGATATCGATACATCATTGTGCTCCCTAGGATAATATAGAATGTTGAGGTATGTGTATCATTCAAAAGATCCTTCTTTATCTATGGATCAGATGGTACACATAGTCAAGACCCAAATCTCTTGACTTCATCCTTGTTAATAATAAACTCATAGGATTTCCATCTTCTAGTACCATCCGCCCTTTTCATAATTTTCACATCTTTTCATTCAGATTCTATTATTTTCTCCATGAGGGATAGTTGAAGAATCATTTTATAAAGGATTGACAATGTTCCTCTACTAATTATTTCCATGTTCATCCCCTTCAAATATAAGTATATTATATCCTTCTCAATAATCTTCATTGACAATGATTATGGATCCTTTCTACATAGCTCACCCTTTATCTTATTTACCTTACCTAGATAGTAGTGGATAGATTAGTCATAATTCTTGATGAGTTCCAACCACCATCACCGAGGCATATTAACCTCCTTTTATGTGAATATATATTTTAAACTCTTGTGGTCAGTTTATATCCCACACTTCTCCCCATAGGTAAAATGATGCCAGGTTTTCAACACAAATATCACATTTTCCAACTCAAGATCATGCGTTGGATAGTATTACTCATGAATTTTCATCTTCTTTCCAGAAAAGGATATAAATTTATTATTTTTCATCAATACCCAACCTAATATATTATTTGAATCAACACTATTCAATAGAAAGAGTTCTACACTTTTCGGAAGTGTGATTAATGGTGTATTGATATGACTCTTTTAGATCTCTTTAATAATTTCTTCACAATATTGGGTATAGAAAAACTTCACTCCTTTCAATGTAAACATGTCTAATGGGTTTTAAAATCTTGATATGTACTTCACAAATAATCGGAAATACCCAGGGAGTCCAAGAAAACTACAGATCGTTATTACCGGTGTTGGCATGTTCCACTCGTCAATTGTAATTTTCTTGGTAAGGTCCACAAATATCCCTTTACTAGTGATAAAATGACCATATAATGACACTTCATCCATCCGGAAGACACATTTATTTTACATTTGGTATATCGTATCCCTTATAAATTTATTTAACATTGTATTCACATACTCTTCATGTTCCTCCTTATGCTTATAGCATAGTCAAATATCTTAACTAAAGTCTACCACAAATTTGTTGAGGTCATATCTATAGAATTTATTCATTAAATACATGAGAATTGTTTTAGAATTAGTGACTCCATAGGGTATCACTATGAACATATAGTGTCCTTATCTTATTTGATAGGTATTCTTGGAAATATCTTCCTTCCTCACCTTTAATTATTGATATGACAACTTAAGATCTACCTTAGACAAATAACTGGCCCCATGTTGCAGATCAAAAAAGTCTTCTATCCATTGTATATGATACATGTTCTTTGTCCTGATTTTATTGAGATCATGATAATCAATTCATAGGCACAATGATCCATCTTTTTTTAATATATATGACTGATGTGCCCCATGGTGAATCAATTGGGCATATAAAACCATTGTCAAAATTCTCGTGTAACTGCTTCTTTAGCTCTTCCAGATCTACAGTGGCCATTATATAAGGTGTCGCTGTTATAGATAGGGATCCATGAATATGTTCAATTGAGAACTCAACTTATCTATTATAAGGAAGACCATAGAAATCTTCAGGTAATACATCAGTTTAATCCCTCATGATGGTAATATCTTTGAGAAGTATCATCAAATTTTTATCATTAATTTGAGCAAGACATGATATGCTCAAAAGGAATAATTATCCACACATGAAACAATGACACTAAGGTAGATTCATCTTACTCCCTACACTTTTATATAATTTGAGGATACTTAAAAATTTGAAGAGTGATCTCCCATTCCAAAGAGTAATGTTGGGTTAGTATAAATATAGACAATCCATTCCCAAAATATCATTGAACACCGCCGTATGGAGTTTGTAAATATTTGGGGGGGGGGATTTAATCAAAAAACATTTACTGGGGAGGGGTTATAAACCATGGATGAAATAATTTCCCCATTCTATATTCTCACAGATAACTCAACCTCCAAATTTTTAGATGGTTTTTGAATAGTTCTACTAAACTTGCTAGATAGTTAAGAATGTGAAAAACCCTAAATAAAGTAGTATGTTCTCTATTCATGAATTAATAATGAGTGTACCTATCGCCACATCATTTTGAACATCCACCTAAGTCGTAATGATATCATAATACTTTCCTTGTTTCCTTGGATGTTGTTGTTGATTTCATACAACAACCCTTGGATTAGAGAAATTGTTCGTATAATGAACATGTTCCTTATATATGTAACATTGTAGAACATGTAATGTGTTGATATCAACCTTCCTTTATCCTTTCATTTTAGTGGAATTTTTCATATCCCTATTATAGTTCTTAGCCAGGTGTACCATTCTTACACATTTAAAGCAGTTCCTGGTTCCCATTAGATAGTTCCCAAGATGCTTCTCCCCACATTTTTGACACATGGGATGTTTAATCTTTTTTCCATCATGGGATTTATTTTCCAAACCACACATATTAGACTCTATTTTACAATTTTATTCAGGAGGCCCACAAGACCATTGAGAGTCTCTAGTCTTTATTTCAAACTCAAGGGCATAACATACAAGCCATTAAAAACTATTGAACTCATGAATCAATGATTCTTTTGGTAGACTAGGATTTGGTCCACTAAATACATAATTCACCTTACATTCTATGTCTATGAAAAATCTGGAAGGTCATCTTTCAGGCATTGTAATTTTTTCTCCATACACCCCAAAAAACCCATCTTCCTTCTTCTTAAGTATGAGGAACTCTCTTTCAATCATGAGATGGAGGGTTTGTTGAAAATATTTGTCAGAAAAAAATAATAAATTCCTTCCAATCCATAGAATCAATATCCACCTCAGACTTTATATTATGGATCATTTTACACTACTGATCGGTTTCCCCATCAAAATGATAGACCAGCAGCATGACTTTCTCTTCTTCTAAGCACCAGAGGAAAGAGAATATCCTTTCAATGGATTAAATCCATTGTTCCACGAGTAGGGGATAAGATGATCCACTAAAAATGGGATTCCTTTTCCACGTGATGGATTCAACGACAAATTTCACTTTCCTAGGAGGAGGAGGGTGTTCCACATGATTCAAGTTATTATTCATAACTGGACGTAGTTGGGTTAGTACTACATGATGTTTTGAGCACCCATTGCCATCATATTTGGCATATTGTTACAAAAATTATCACATTCCCTATCACATTGATTATTGGAATGTGATAATCTATTTCCTACCATTAACAACGAAAATAATGTGAAATTATGGGGCCTTAATACTTATATTAAAGGAATAAAAGTAAAATTTGAACATAAAATATAAGTCACCGACCTTAAACATTACATAATCATGCATTATGATAATAATTCACATTTAGGAACTTTTCAGAGTTATATATTTAGAGAAATAAGTCATAACATATACTTAATAACATGAATATTACATGTAGACACTAATACTTACTTTATATATGTTTCTGAAAATAAAAAACATTGAAAAAAAGAATCATGTGTAGTTCCATGTTTTAGAAAACATGAATATTTTTTGACACTATCATTGACCCTATTGCACATCATGTCCTATGAAAAACATTTCAAAAAACTTGGGATAAGTATAAATAGATATGTAAGGATAGACAAAGAAGGTAAACAGTTTGTTTTTCATAACAACAAATAAACCATGGTTACTTTATCATAACTAATAATTTTCACCTTTATGAGGTAGTAAATACACTTTACTGAAGAAAATATCATTTCTTACCATTTTGTAACCAAAATATTACCATAAAACCCCATATAAATAACACATAATATATATAGGTAATTTGGGATATAAACAGACTTAAATGGAATAACCATACGGTCGACTTCACACATATCACTAAATGGAATAACCATATGGCTGACTTACATAGCTAATGCATTGGAGGTTATAATGTTACCACCCATCCCGATTTATCCCAACACAACTTGTAATTTTGTTTATCATGTAACCATAAGTCAAATGTCCAAGTACCATTATAAATCATAACACATAAAATATTGCAAATATACTAATAACATTGAATTTTCAATCACAAGAAATCATTTAAAGATTTTGATATAATCAATCCATTTCAAAATACATTTTCAATACCAAAACAACCAAAAATAGAATAAGGGGTTTCATTTTCATTTTGAAAAAAACAATTAGGCTTATAACAGAATCCAAATAATGATTATGATGGAAGAGAGGTCATTGTCACCGCAAATGTTAAAAACATTATTTTTTCATTTAGTAAAACAGTTCATAAAAAAAGATTCACTTTGAATGAAATTAAAAGTAAAATGGGGTTTTACAAATACCATTTAAAACAAGGAGGTGTATATTGTCAAAACATGCCTCAATGAAAGGATATTGAGATGAAGTCCCTTACCTCGTGTTCGACATGACCCTTTTGTTCATTAATTTAATTAATAATAAACCTTTATTAATTTATAATTTCTTAAGAGCCCTTTTCAATTTTATTATTCCGTTTATATCACTTATTCCATTTCTATAACTATTAATTAATTATTTTAGTTCATATGGGACATTTTTTTGATGTTCCGAACTTTAGTTAAAAATGAACTTCTTATAATTATAAATTGTCCATGTGGTCCAAATTTCATTATCTCAAGAAAAATATTCTTGATTTATATATCATGTATATCATATATATCCAGTATATGTTTATTTAGAATAGTCCATATCATTTGGATACATGAATATAAAATGCACCATTCATGGAGACAGTAAGCCATACGTACGCAGGAATGCTACTTCCATTTAATTTTTTTCATTTTAAAAGGAATGAAAAAATAATTATAAAAAGGTATATTTTTAATGCCAGTGTAATAGCATATTTTATATATGTAATTTAATTTTATTAAAACCATCCTTAATATGTTCTATGTATGGTATGAATGAGTCATATCACTTTAAGGGGGAGGTAGTCCGCACTTCCTCAAATGAAATTATCATATATATACAACATGAAAAGAATAAAGGTACGTTATGAAACAGATTTAACGAAGAAAAGATATATACTATATACCATATATAACATATATAATTACATTTCCATCATAATGTCCACCATAAGAGGTGGTAGGATAATATTGAACAATCATCGTTTCGTGAGGCAATAGTTCGCTGTCAACAGAAACATTATGATCTATACCAATTAGATGGAGGTGTGTGTATGTGTATTTCAAATGCATATCATAATAAAAACCAAGTATTTTGTAGATAATTTTTTTTATGTAAGAAAATAATTAAAATATAATATGAAGTGAAAATTAAAATAAAAAAAGAACATGAGGGAAGATGTTCCCTTTAAATCGGGTAACACCCTTTGGTTTGACCCAAAAAAAACATTATTGAAGTTATTTATGCCTAATTTAAGGCTTCTAGGTGGAATCTATGGATGATTAAGGCATATTGGAGTAGAGTATGGATGCTAAAAGTGTTTTGAGAGGTGTGTGTAATGTTTTATAGGTGGTGATCTTTTATAAGGGGGAGAAGGGCCTCTTTAGGAATGTTTGAATGTATTATTTTATTATATACTTATTTTCGGTTTTAGAAGGTCAAAAACATATTTAATTAGAAGATAAAAATGAATATAAGTCGAAATAAAAGCATATAATATAAATTTGATAGTTTTTGGATATTTTGTAATCCTTATCGTTTTTAACCCATTATTAACTTATTTATCTTTTACCATGTCCTCTTATATATTCAAACTATATGATTTATATATTTACTATAAAATTACAACGACCCAAAATAGATCATTAATGAAATTTGTAACATCATATATGTCATTTGGATGAATCATATTTCTTAATAATTTTTATTATTTAATAAAATATTAATTGTTTTAAAAACACATTTATGTCAATTTAAATACTATTCATATCAAGACTTTTAAAAAAGATATAAAAACTTGATTATTTTAAAAACCCTAAAATATTTCAAATATAACAAGCCATAATTACCCATAAAATTCTTGTATGTTCGAAAATATTTCAAAATGTATTTATTTTATCATTTTTAGTCTCATTTATTTAAAACATTAATTAATGAGGTAATCATTACGTCATCATTGTGTCATAAATAAATTTATTTATATAATGTCTAAAAATTATAAATAAAATAACATGATTTAGGAAATATTCTTAGCTTCAAAATTGTTATTTATAGTCAAAGATATCACTTATATAACCCCATATAAAAATTGTATTAGTTAAATGATTCATGTTTATGTTATGTTGGTCCTTTAAATTAATTAATATAATGTATCATTATCACTCCCATGTGGCTCCACAGGGTCCCAAAATAGACCAAAGGATTTCCATGGATGGACATGTATCAAGAAATAGGATTATAACACATTTTAGTGTAATTTAGTATTATTTGTATAATAATTGTTTACCCTTATTTACCAGATTTACCCTTTAACCATGGTAAATAAAATATTTACCGAAGTAAATATTCATACTGTATAATTTTTTTTACCTATTTACAGAATTTGGAACTCCTGATTTAAAATATGGAATCTATTTTTCCAAATTAAAAACCCAAAAGTTTCCTAAATTAATTTAAAATTAATTTCTATTGTCAAAACCAAAAGTTTGTTTTTAAGAAATAATAACAATCAAAATATTGACATTTTTTTATGTTATATTTCAATGTGAAATTACATAAAATGTAAAAAAATGATGAAAGAGTAAAAATATTATTTAATTAGGCTTCAAAACCAATAAAAATTATAATCTAACAATATAAATAAATTAGATTAAAGGATAGATTTCAATTAAAATTCAGAATTTTTCACTATTCATTAAAAATGAAATTTATCATAAAAATTCAAAAATATCATACAAAGTATATTTTTATGTCCTTATTTTAAATAAGAATATTATTTTTCCAAATAGAAAATATAAAAGTGACATAACTATGTTTAAAAAAGGTTTTCCATCAAAAGGTTGTAAATCGACCTTTTAAAAAATATTAGAGTTTTTATGCTTATTATTGGATTCATTGTTATTTTAGGCCTCTAAAACATATTGGATAGATGTAAAAACATATAACAAACTTGTATAATAATATTGTAGTTATTTATGCTCATTCCCGCCAATACAATCATTAGGCGTTAACTACCATTTAAATTAATATTATTTTATTATTTGATTTTTTATATAACTCAATGTTGTGTTCAAAATAAGAATTGAATGAAACCCATTATTGCATGTTGAGTAAGATATCATACATTAGAAACCCCATTAAAGTAATATTAATATTAAATTCAAAAATATTTATAAATATGAAAGTGTCATATTTTTTATTAACCTGGGATGTTACATTCATCCCCCCTTTTGGGAATTGTGTCCTCAGAATGTTAAAATTGAGCTCATAAACATCATTTAAAGTCCCACATCAGACATGATTAAATAAAACATTCACATTAACAGAAATAAATATAAGTAAAATGTTCTCCCGAGATAACCCATACTTTTTTTGAAAAAAATGGATTCATTAATGATGAAGATCAGCAGACGTACAAACGCGATGCCATGTAGGGAAGTGGTTCAGCCAGAGCTGCTTGCCATCAAAGGGGCCAGAGGCTGCCAGCTGATGGGAAACATTGTTTCCCTCCCGTTTGGTTAAAGAGAAGGTGCATCATGCAAAGACGTGATGGAGGGAGAGCATTCATCTCATGAGAGAGCCAAATGACTGGAGTCTGCCTTCATTTTAGTTGATAGCATTGATAATGATGAGGCAGTCTGATTCGAGGATGAAATTATCCCACCCACGATCATTAGCGAGCATCATACCAATGAGGATGGATGAAGTGTTGTCAACCATAGGCTCCCAAAAAACATGGTGTGATTCATGTCTGGATGCAATGATTTGACCCAGATGATCCCGGGCCAAAAGGACGATGGAAACCGGTCCATTCGTGGGGAGAGATGCAAGCACATTAATCTTCAAGAAACCTTCCATCGGCAGGCACCATTGAATTCTGTGGAAACATGTATATGGAAGAGAAAATAAGATTCAAGTTTTTATGGAGTGTGATAGAAAACACGATTTGGAGAATTTTAATAAAAGGAAAACCACAAACATGTGATTGGTGAAAGGGCATTTGATTCCCTAGTAGGAAAAGTAAAAAAACAATGTTTTTTAAGTTCCCTTTCATTAAGTTGGATATTTTTTCTATGATATTGACTATGGACATAAGGAATTAATCTTACATTTCAAGTAGAGTTTCATCCTATAATAAGTTTCAACCCAAAACCCATATTTTCTCCAAACGATGAGTTTTAAAGAGGACTTGGTCACACATGAAGTGCTAGAATCAAATTCTGGAGAATCACAAAATCCAAAAATGATGAACTATATATCATTAGAAATTAACAAAAACCAAAAAGGATAGTACAAGATCAAATAATCCCAAAAAGTATAATCTTTTATAAAAATAAATACTATTCTTAATTTCCAAAATAGAACAAAGAGTTCCAAAAGTTAATCAAAGACCATTCAATAAAAAATTGTCCTTAAAATCCATCAATATATTCCAAAATAATATTGAAACCCAAATCTCAATATAATTTAATCACATAGTCATCCAAATTAATTCTTAACTTGTATCTCCAAATAACATTGACTACTCTTAAAGTCTCATATTGAAGTGTAATTAGCCAAATCATATATTCTCTTTGACAAGATAATAATTTCCAAAAATATCCCAAATTGACATATATACACTATAAAAATATAGATTCTTCTAGAATAAGATTTCAATTATTACTCCACAAATGAAATCAAATATTATTATATTTTCCTTAGGTATATAGTGCTTCCGCAAAAGGGATAACGTCTTCCAAAATAACCTTCATCACATAATCATCAAATCATTTTCTATACTAAGGATATATATTTGATAATACACAAGTTCCCAAAATAAACATATTCATGATCAAAAAAATCATTTAACTTAAAATATTTAGACATACTTACTAGGGACTTTATGTAGTCTAGTGGTAGTTGAAAAATCATAAACGAACATTGGTTGTGGGTTCGATTCATGCAGCTTCGTCCAACATGACGAGTTGTTAGACAGTCTGCGTGTTGTCCTTTTTCAAAAACTATATAATTTTATAACATTCTCAAAAATGATATAAATTCCACATAAATAACCATAACATATTTTAACAACAAATTTTATTTCATACATCACATTTTCATCCCAAAATGTAATAACCAGTAATTGCCTCCAATTCAAGGATCATAGAAACTCAAATGGTTCTCAATAACTATATCAAAAAGAAGAAAAGATAATTATTCCTTTAATAAGATCTTACCATATCAAAAATTAGGGTTACATATACTAGAACAATTATTCCAAAGTAATCATATCGTTAATACGTTTAAACATATAATCACACATTGATCCAACATAACTCTTCAATTCCTAAAATGTAGACATCTTAATCATCAAACATTCTTCCTGATCCTTTATACATGTTTTTCCATCATATTATTTAACACTTCATTCCTACAAAAAAATCATGGATAATTTCCCTAGACTTCGGTAATGTCAAAACATGAGCTAATAAATAATCCATATCATTCATAGGTCCTTTTCACTTTCCTCAAATTCATTTGGAATGGAATTAAGAATTGGTAAAAATATAAATGTATAATCTTGAAGATCCTATTCCCCATCCTTCCTCATAGGACATCTAGTTGTACAATGACCATGCACACCACATTTAAAACATTCCATTGATCCTTCGTAAATAACTTCTTTTATTTTCTTGGAGTCAAATGGACGCTTCCTTTCTCTATGTCATGTTCTTGCTTTACAACCATTATTACCTCATCTATTGAATCTTACATTCCATTTGAATCATTTTCCTAGGTGTTTATTTCCACATCCTTGAGACATATGTTTTTTAAGATACTTACCTTTATGATTATTACCTAAACATTCATTGGTATTCCTTCCACGAATATATGATTTCTTTAAAAAATCAAAAAGTTACAAGTAGTAAATCCTGACTCCAGATAGTTGGTTGACAATAACCACAAGAGTTCTCATTGCAGCTCCCATTCCATTCAATTTCTTATTCGGAAAACCATTACAGTTTTCTTCACATCCATTGTTACTTTGGATTCCACTAGATCCATCCATTTACAAAAACCAAAAAGGTTAGTGCTAGTATATCAGTAATATCATAATATATTATTTCACGAGGGGGGGGGGGAGGGGGGTTGACACTAGGATATACTTAGTCAACTTATCTTAAACTATTTCAATTTATATATAATTAATTATGACTCTTTCTAATATTGTAACCATTATGGTTATGTGACTTATGATTAAGTAACACCATAACCTATAAAGATTTCTAAACTGACATTTGATACCAACTGTAAGGCCTCAGGCGTAAACATTACACAATCCTTAATTATGGTAATAATTAACATTTAGGGTCTTTTTAAGTTTTTATATTTATAGAATCAATTCATAACATATACATAAAAACAGTAATATTACTTGTAAACACTTTTAATCAGTATCAATTTTATTCATGAAATAAAAAAGATTATAAAAAAGGGGTCATGTCTAGTTCCATGTTTTAGACAGAATGACTTTTCCGTAATCCAATCCATGACCGTATTCCATATTATGTCCCGTGAAAAACATTTTAAAAACTATGGAGGGGCATAAAAACACTGTAAGGGATACACATAGAAGGAAAAAATTTAGTTTTTCAAAGAAATAAGTAATCCATGAAAACCTTATCATAAGTAACAATTTTTTCCTTTATGGAGTAGTAAATACACCTCACTAAATAAATGATCATTTCATACCCTTTTCTGACCCAAAGGTTACCATAAATCCCATAAAAATAACACATAAGATATATAGGTAACTTGCGGCGTAAACATAATTAAATGGAATAAAAATATGGTCAACTTCCACACATATCACTCAATATAATACCTATACGACCAACATCCATACCCAATGAATTGGAGGATACAACGTAACCACCCATCCTAGTTTATCATGGAACCAATCATCATTAGTTTTATCACTTCACCAACCTTAAAATGTCCATGTACCATTATAAATCTTAACACATAAAATATTGCAAATATACTAATAACATTTCATTTTCAATCACTGGGATTCATTTAAATATTTTGAAATAATAGATCCATTTGAAAAACTTTTTTCAATACAAAAAACACCAAAAAACTGAATATGGGGTTTCCTTTTCAATTTTTAAAAAACATTATGTCTTATAGAGGAAGAAAAATAATGATTATGGTGGTAGAGATATCATTGTTGTTGCAAACATTAAAAACATTCATTTTATCATTTTTATAAAACACTTCATAGAAAAAATATACCCTTTGAATGAATTAAAAGAAAAAATGGGTTTATTGTATACCATTTAAAATAAGTAGGAGTATATTATCAAATCATGCCTCAATGAATGGAGATTGAGACGAAGTCCCTAACCTCCTGTCCGACATGATGCGTTGGTTCATTAATTTTCGGAATAATAATCATAAGTTAATTTAAACTATATGAAATTTTTTTTCAAAATTTATGATTTTTTATATCACTTTTCATCATTATATAACAATTTGTTAATTATTTGTGTTCATATCAGACATTTGTTCAATGTTTGGAACTTTAGATAAAAATAAACTTGTTATAATTATAAATTGCCAATGTGGTTGAAATTCCTTTATCCCCAAAATGACAGTCATGATTTATATGTCATATATAAAATATATATCCAATATATATGTATTTATAATAGTCCACATCATTTGAATATATGAAAATGAAATAAACCATTCATGGAGATGGTAAGTCGTACGTACGCATGAACACTACTTCCATTTCATTATTTTTATTTTTAAAAAGAATGCCACCAAATGATACATATGTATATGTTTATTCCTTTATAATATCATATTTTATATGCGTTGTGTATGTTAACTAACAACATCTTTAATATGTTCCATGTATGGTATGAGCGAGTCATATCATATTGAGTGGGTGGTAGTACACACTTGCTGAAATGAAATTATCGTATATATACAACATGGAAAGTGTAAAGGTATATTATAAAATTAAATTATAGAATCATAGAAATAAACAGAATATCATAAATATCATATATAATTACAGAGTCATCATAATGGCCATCGTACGATCTTGTAGAAGAAGAATGAACAATCATCGTTTCGTGAGGCAGTAGTTTACCGTCCATAGAAACATTATGTTCAATACACATTAGATGGAGGTATGTGTAAGTTTTGTTCTAATAACTCTCATAACAACATCCTAGTATACTGAGGATACTGTTGTTGTTATGTAAACAAATAATAAAAATAGCAAAGGTTGTGAAGCAGTAAAATAAAATAAGGCAACTTGTGGGAAGACGTTACCTTTAAATCGGGTAACTCCCTTTGGTTTAAACCAAAAGGCTTTCTTAAAGTGATTTTTAATATTTTAAGGCTTTTAGAAGGAATATAGAGATTTTGAGGGATTCTTGGAGCAGATTTTGGATGATCTATGTGGCTTGAGAGGTGTGCGTAATGGGTTAGATGTGGTGTCCTTTTATAAGGGGGGAAGGGCTCTTTAAAAAGGTTGGAAAGAATTATTTTATTATAAAATTAATTTTTATTTCAAAAGGTCTGAAACATATTTAATTCGAATATATGGTTCATATAAGTCGAAATAAAATCATCCAGTATTAATTGGAAATGTTTTGAATATTTTTTTATCCTTATATTTTTTATTTATCCCTTTGTTAACTTATTTAACTTTTACAATGTCCTCTCGTATATTCATACTATATTTTAAATATATATATTAAAAAATCCCAAGTGAAAAAAATGGATAATCAATGGAATTTTTAAAATTATATATTTCATTTGGACGTATCTTATTTTTAAGGATTATTTTATCATTTAATAAAATATTAACTGTTTTAAAAACCCATTTATGTCAATTTAAATACTATTCAAATAAAGACAATTAAAATGGATATAAAAAATTTATTTATTAGAACAAAATAAAATAATTAATAGATAAAAATACATAATATTCCCAAAAATCCATGTATGGCATAATAAGTTTCAACATAAATTTATTTTATCATTTATAATCCTAGTTAATTAAAACATTCATCAATTTGTTAATCATTACATCCTCATTCTGTCACAAATAAATTTATTTATCTGATGTATAAAAATTATATATAAAATACCATGATTTAGGAAATCTTTTTTTATTTCAAATGAATATTTATTGTCAAAGAGATAACTTATATAACCCCATATAAAAATTGTTTTGGTAAAAAGATTATTATTTATGTTATTTTTGTCATTACTTTAAATTAATTAATATGATGTGTCATTATCACTCCCAAGTGGATCCATGAAGTCCCAAAATGTAACACCCCAAGCTTCCACGGTACGTTTCCCTTCGAATAATGCAATATCGTGTGTTGTACGCAACCTCAAGCTCTAACACACAGCACAACTAATTAAACTAGCCGTTGTGAACAATAATACATACTTTTTGAAATTTTATAAATATTTTTTATCAAAATGGACTTCATTTTTGGATTCGGTATATCGAAATTAGCCTATGTTGAAGTTTTGGTATTTTTCTAAGAACATCTAATTTTTTATGAATAGTGAAAAATACTAAAAAACAACTTTTTTAATCAAAATAATTCATAGTGATAAATTATACTATTTATTGGTTTTAAAGTATAATTAAAATATATTTTTACTATTTTATCCAATGGTGGTCATTAGAATTAATTTAACATTGAAATTGGACATAAACAAATGCCAATCTTTTGATATAAATTGTTTCTTAAAAACACGCTATTTGTTGTAACAGCGGGAATTAATTATAAAATTAATTAATGAAACTTAAATGTTTGGATTTTTTGTAAAATAGACATCATTTTTGAATTCGGAATATCAATTATAGCTTAGGGTGAAATATTGGCCTTATTCTGAGAAACTTCAATTTTTGATGAATAGTGAAACCACTAAGTGGTTGTTAAAAACTGATTTTTCGTTAAAATGAAATATTAACACTTCTGTGATTTGATTTTCAAAAAACCGACATACATGGTTTTCATTAAGAAGTAAAATGTGGTTCAATGAGATTAAAATAATTTTTTGGTGAATAGTAACTTTTAAGTTCTTAATCGCGATTAGAGGTCATTAGTGTAGTTTAAGGTAAAAATAATCTTTTAATAATATGAGATGAGCTTGAAACTTGTACTACTCCTATTGGATGAGTCATGGCCGACCACGAAAACCCATGGGTCAACTTGGGGACCCCATGGAGCCACTTTGGTTGGAAAATGACATTAATATATATTTATTTAATGTTAAAATTAAATTGACACAAACATGAGTTGTTTTACTAAAACAGTTTTTAAGTGGGGTTACACAAGTCCAAATTTTGACTATAAATATTCATTAGAAAGCTGAAACGATTTACTACATCATAGTATTTTTTTTATAATTTTTAGACCTAAAATAAATTAAATTATTTATGACATCATTATGATGCAGCGATGACCTCATTATTTAACGATTTTAATAAAATGAAAAGATAATGTAAAATCCAAGGCTTACACTTGTCCAAAGACTATTGGATGGGTAGATTTAGAACCCTTATCACCTTAGCCACGAATTATATAAGTGTGGGACCTTTAGAATCCGAAAATCATTGTATAATAATGTAACATTTCAATCTTTCCAAAAGAGCCCCTCCTCTCCTCTTATAAAAGGCCCCCACCTCCACCACCTTATTCACTATTTCAAGCCTTTTGGTTCGGCAAAACTCTACCCAAATACTCTCCCAACTTCTCTCCCTTCATCCTAGAAGCTTTACTTTAGTCGGAAAGCCATCCTAAGGAGTCCTTTTGATCAAATCAAAAGGAAGAACCCGAAGAAGAGGTAACATTTTCATCACCCTCTTTCAAGTTTCTTTCTTCTTACACTCCCTCATTGTTTATTATTTCAATTCTAAAATTATAACTCCAGTATATTCTATATACTGTTATGTTATTATAAATATGGAACAACCATATTCAGTATTCTACCCATCATTTGAATGAAATGTCACCATACGTGCGTACGTACGGCTTACCGTCTCCACGTCGTGGTGTAATTGTTATTCAATATATTATTATTTAGATGGTTATAATAATGATATGTAATTCATGTAAATAATAAATATAACATGGTAATGATTCTGTATATATGATATACTATCCAATTATATATTATTTTAATATCAAAATAATGATATTGGCGCTCGTGCGTACGTACGGACTACCGTCTCCATGAACGCGATTAGATTCATTCACCGTCGTATCCATTCAAGTATAATTATCATTAGATGATCTAAAAATATTGTTTAAGGACATGATATCATTCTGGATATGAATAATATACAACCTATCCATGAAAACACGACTTATGAAAACATGTAAGTTAACACCTGAAACAACGATAAATCTAAGATATTGTTAACAAAGCAATGTTAAAAGATCATATATGATATCATATGAATGTATATGATTATTGTATAATTTAATAACAATTATTTCACCATTATACAGGAGTTTAACCTAACCCAACCAAGGAAAAGTACAAGGTAAGGGTTTACTTCACAACCACTTCATTATCCAAGGTTGATTATACATAATTATCTACTGGGACCTCGTTATCATCCACATCCATGTTTCATAAAAATGTCTTTCAAAAGATTTTTACTATTAAATGGAAAATGGGTTAAAGTAATTTATACCCTTATACGTTTTTGAAAGGAATCTTACCGTCGTTTTCCAAACAATGTACTTTTTGACCTTTTTGACAAATTTAAGGTAAGAATGTTTTTTTAACTTATACGGCGGGTGCGGCTATTTTCCGCCATTATAACTTCGTCGAAGCTTCCCTTACAAGATTATGAGAATATTTTCAAAGTAAATGTATTATTTTATAATTATGGGACTTTTAAATTATTTCAAAAAGGAGGGATATTTCTCCCAAATAGCTTTGATTTCATCCATGTCAACATCCTTTGATGGGTTTTAAGTTTAATTGAAATTGATTTATGATACCAAACTTCCATTGAACATTTTGTGAAATATTTGACTGTGGATGTGTTATTTTTATACCATCCATAGTTTATGGAGAAATTTTTGACATTTCGTATGCTAGTTTTAATACGAATATTTATGTTATGTTTAAACCTATTCATATGAGGAATGTATTGGACTTAATAAGTGACGGGTGGAGCCTGCTATAGCTCCTCGATGCATCGGTAGGTCTCATGAGACAACTAGACGTGGAATTGGCCGAGGCCCTTTCCCAATTTGGTTTATGGTTTTGGCCGAGGCCTTAATCATTTTAGACGTCTTGGCCGAGGCCTTGACAAAATGTTTCAAAATGTCTGGCATTATACATTCCCTCATTATGAAAGTGGTTATTGATATTTCATGTGATTTTTTGTCTATTAGAATATCCATGTGAGTAAGTAATGGAATTATTTTATTTTACTTTTGACATATTATGCTGAAGTTCAAGTTCAATAAGGCTTTTGTTTTAGTTATACATTGCCTTAAATGCTTATGTTTTCTTATGAAAGTTTCCACTATATTGTTTTCCTTACGGAGCATTTGAGCTCACCCCTTTCAATGTTTTATTTTTCCCAGGATGTGAAGAGGTTTATTATTACTGACTTGCAAGAATAGTCAGTGAGGATATGTGTGTGGACTAGGGAGACCATGTTATTGTAGTTTTCATTTTTATGATGTAATGAAAGACTTATGAATGTATCTAGTGTTTCCAGGGCTACAAAACTAATCGGTCTTTCGAGACTTGATCTTTTGTGATCATGCCAATGTTACGAAGTAATGCACCGACTCTGGGTAGCTGGGGTCGGGGCGTTACAGTTGGTATCAGAGGCAGTTTAGTACTAACCTTGGAAGCTAGATTTAGATAAACTCTGATTAGAGCACATAGCCCGAAGATAGACTTTGAGGATTAATATAGAAAAAATTCCTAGAATTTTGGTATTATAGAGATTTTTTGAGTTTTTCGAGCAATACATCCCTGTCTGGATACGAGCAGGTAGAGGCGGCTCTGGCACAGATGTACCTGGGGGTAAAAACCGAAAACACCTCTTTGAGATATACTCGAACGGGAACTGGGGCACGACAACGGGCCTTGCTGCACTCTTGCTTACGACACTCCCGGGGGATATGCTTAGGATAATTCTCATTTTCATTACAAACCACTATGAAGGGTTATGAGTATATACTTTCTCAAAGGAAACATTTCTTTTTATGATTATGGATTATATCCATAAATAGTTCAATTTATGTAAAGTGTTTTACAAATATGGAATTATGTATTTTATTTCATAAACTAATCTAGTTTATGCCATTGTTTAGAAATGGCGTCTAGTGGAAGGAATGGAAACCATATCAATGCACGCACTCCGTGTACGGATTGCCCTCCTGCTTAAGATAATTTTGTCGGAGCTAGTGATACAACTGGTGCTGATCAGCTTCTCACCGTACTAGGACAACTCACGCAGGTTATGAATAATAACCTTACTCGTATGGAGCACCATGATCCGCAACGTGGAGGATCAATGCTAGACCGTTTCATGAGGCAACAACCACCAACCTTCAATGGGAGTACAAATACTATAGTAGCTGAGCAATGGATAAATTCTTTAGAAAAAAATATTCCATGCCTTGGGGAGTAGTAAAAGGGAGAAAGTTGTCATGGCAGTTTACCGCCTCACTAAAGATGCTGATCAATGGTGGTCACTAATTCAAAACACAAAGGAAGATGATGAATTAACAAACATGGAATGACAGGAGTTCAAAGAGCTGTTCTTAGAAAAATACTTTCCTTGAGACCATCGAGCAGATATGGAAAGGCAATTTCTGAGTCTGAGGTAGAAGGAGGATGAGAATGTCGCAAAGTATGAGGCTAACTTTACAAGGTTAGCGAGGTATGCTGCAGATTACATACGTAACCCAAGAAGTAAGACTGGTCGTTTCTTTGATGGGTTAAAACCATATATCCGTCGAGCTTTAGTATCATAAATGTTCTCTTCATATGAAGGTATTGTCTCGTGTGCTATCAAGACGGAAAAGGAATTCTCTAAGTCTTATGACATTAAATCAAAGCAAGATAAGAAGAGATCCGCTGAAAACTCTCGGAAAGGAAATAAGGAAACAGGGAAGAAGGGTAGAAATGAATTTCCACCCTGTGATAATTGTGGTAGGAAGCACCCTGGTGCCTGTCTAAAAGGAAAATGAGTATGTTACAAGTGTGGTGAAAAAGGCCACCAAGCTCATGAATGCAAGGAAAAGAAAGCGGCTGTCAACGTGGAATGTTATAATGGTAGAGAGAAGGGACATTATGCAAATTAATGTCCTAAGCGTTAGGGGAACAAACCTCAGAAGAGTCCAGGGGATCAAGGCCAGGCTTATGCTATCACTACTGCTGTGGTGGAATCTCCGAAAGACGTGGTGGCAGGTAATTAAATGGTTTCCTCAAGTTTAGCAAATGCATTATTTGATTCTGGATCATCGCATTGTTTCATATCTTCCCATTTTTCTATGAAAATTAGATATTTCCAATTTGATTTAACAACGGAGTTGTCGGTCAAAACCCCTAAGGGAAGTATTGTTGCAACAAAGTTTTGTCCATTAGTTCCCATTAGAGCACTTAAATGTTCTTTACCTGCTGATCTCATCGTCATACCCATGATTGAATTTGATATAATCCTCAGTATGGATTGGCTTTCGGACCATGATGAAAAAATTTATTGTAAGAGGAAAGAGGTTACGATTCTTGATGATGATGATAAGGAACACCTTATCTTTTGAGAAAAATTGTCACCACATAATTCTTATCTACATCCACCCCCAGTAGCTCAACTAAATTCAATTATTGGGGAGGAAGAGAAGGAAACTACTGAGGGTGAGGAAAGGAATATTCAAATAGAGGATGTACCTATTGTGAGAGAATATGTTGATGTGTTTCTGGAAGATTTACCTGGACATCCTCCAGAACGAGAAGTTGAGTTTTCCATTGATTTAATTCCTGGATCAAGGCCCATATCGAAGACCCCTTATAGAATGGCCACTGTGGAATTAGTTTAACTAAAGAAACAACTAGAGGAATTGAGTAATAAGGGATTTATTCTCCCTAGTGTTTCTCCTTGGGGAGCCCCTGTTCTTTTTGTTAAGAAGAAAGATGGATCTATGAGGTTGTGCATTGACTATAGTGAGATCAATGATATAACAATAAAGAACAAGTATCCCCTACCTCGTATTGATGATTTGTTTGACCAACTGCATGGAGCTCAATTCTTTTCAAAGATTAACCTTCGGTCTGGATACCATCAATTGTGTGTGAAGAAGGAAGACGTTCCAAAGACAGCATTTCGAACAAGGTACGGGCATTACGAGTTTACAGTAATGCCTTTTGGATTGACTAATGCACCCTCTGTTTTCATGGATCTAGTGAATATAGTTTTCAAGGAATATCATTATGACTTTGTAGTGGTATTTATTGATGATATCTTGGTATACTCCAAAAGCCACGAAGATCATGAGAATCACTTTCGCATTATCCTAAAGACTCTTAGAAGACATGAATTATATGGTAAATTTAGCAAGTGTGAATTCTGGCTTCATGAGATTTCTTTTCTTGGCCATATTGTCTCTAAGGATGGAATTTCCATTGATCCTTCTAAAACCAAGGCAATTCAAGAATGGCCTGCAACAACAAGTATAACTGAGGTACGCAGTTTTATTGGTTTAGCAGGTTATTATCGACGTTTCGTCCAGAATTTTGCCAGATTGGCTAACCCATTGACAAAGCTCACACGTAAAGGGATTAAATTTGTCTGGACAATAGAGTGTGAATAATTTTTTGAAGAACTAAAGAGACAATTATTCAATGCCCCTTTATTGACTCTACCATCGGGGAATGATGGGTTTGTTATTTATAGTGATGCATCGAAGAAAGGACTTGGTTGTGTCCTTATGCAGAATGATAAGGTCATTGCCTATGCATCACGACTGCTAAAAATTAATGAGCAAAACAATCCTACTCATGATCTTGAGTTAGCAGCTGTGATCTTTGATTTAAATATATGGATACATTACCTCTATGGTGAAAAATGTGAGATTTATACTGATCACAAGAGTTTGAAGTATATTTTCACACAAAAAGAACTCAACATGAGGCAAAGGCGATGGCTTGAACTACTCAAGGATTATTATTGCACGATACATTACCACCCAGGGAAGGCAAACAAGGTGGCAGATGCTTTGAGTAGAAAAGACCATGGAGTTTTGAATGTGATGAGAATTGAAAGGGATCCAATTTTCTTGGATCTAGTGAAGATTGACATGGGAATAACTAGGGAAGGTGAAACATCAATGCTTTTTCAAATGGTTGCCAAACCATCATTACTAGAAAGGATTAAGAGTTCTCAAACCAATGATGAAGAATTTCAGAAGAAGATTAAAGATGTGAATGATGGAAGATTGAGGGACTTTGTGTATAAGGATGGAATTTTGAAATTCGTGAAGAGACTTTGTGTTCCCGATATACCTGATCTAAAAAGGGAATTGCTGGATGATGCTCATAGTTCCAACTTCTCTATACACCCTGGGAGCACCAAAATGTATAGAGATTTGAAGGAACATTTTTGGTGGGACAATATGAAGAGGGAGATTGCTGATTTTGTGTCGAGGTGTATGGTTTTTCAACAAGTGAAAGCTGGAAGGCAACATCCTGGTGGAGTATTGCAACCTCTTCCCATACCTGAGTGGAAATGGGATAATATTACGATGGACTTTGTCATGGGACTACCAAAGTCTCCTAGAAGGAATGATGCAATATGGGTCATTGTTGATCGACTTACTAAGTCAGCACATTTTCTGGCTATACGGGAGGATCTACCACTTGAACGTCTATCAAGACTATATATTAATGAAGTTGTAATACTTCATGGAGTACCCCTATCGATTGTTTCTGATCGTGATCCTCGTTTTACTTCAAGATTCTGGAAAAGTCTTCAAAAGGCCTTGGATACTGAACATCGTTTGAGCACTGCCTATCACCCTGAAACAGATGGACAATCAGAACAGACTATTCAAACATTAGAAAACATGTTGAGATCATGATCTCTTGACTTTCAGGGTATGTCGGATCAATATTTACCACTAGTAGAATTTTCCTATAACAATAGCTTCCATTCAAGCATTCAGATGGCACCTTATGAAGCGTTATACAGAAAGAGATGTCGTACACCAACCTGTTGGGATGACGTTGGTGAAAGAAAACTTGTGGGACCGGAACTTGTGGAAAAACAATGGAAAAGGTGAAGGTAATCCAAAACCACATCAAATCAGCTCAAAGTAGGCAGAAGAGCTATACCGATAACAGAAGAAAGGTTTTGGAATTTCAGGTGGGAGATCATGTTTTCCTAAAGCTATCTCCATGGAAGGGAGTTATACGTTTTGGTAAGAAGGGTAAGTTGAGTCCCAGGTACATCGGACCTTTCGAAATTCTAGATCGTATTGGGGCAGTAGCTTATCGTTTGGCGATGCCGCCAAATCTCTCCAAAGTTCATGATGTTTTCCACATATCGCTATTGAGAAAATACATGCCCGACCCAACACATATACTTACCTATGAGGAATTATAACTGGAACCCGATCTATCTTATTGTGAAGAGCCCATCAGAATTCTTGATGTGAGGGAGCAGGTGCTGAGAAACCGGACGACTCGTCTGGTAAAGGTTTTGTGGAGAAATCATAAAATGGAAGAGGCAACGTGGGAACCTGAGGAACTTATGATGAAGAACCACCCGAGTCTTTTTATGCAGTAATACCCAAGAAATTGCGAGGACGCAAGTATTTGAAGGAGGGGAGAATGTAACACCCCAAGCTTCCACGGTACGTTTCCCTTCGAATAATGCAATAGCGTGTGTTGTACGCAACCTCGAGCTATAACACACACCACAACTAATTAAACTAGCCGTTGTGAATAATAATACCTACTTTTTGAAATTTTATAAATTTTATTTATCAAAATGGACTTCATTTTTGGATTCGGTATATTGAAATTAGCCTATGTTGAATTTTTGGTATTTTTCTGAGAACTTCTAATTTTTTATGAATAGTGAAAAATACTTAAAAACAACTTTTTTAATCAAAATAATTCATAGTGATAAAGTATACTATTTAGTGGTTTTAAAGTATAATTAGAATATATTTTTACCATTTTATCCAATGGTGGTCATTCGAATTAATTTAACTTTGAAATTGGACATAAACAATTGCCAATCTTTTGATATAAATTGTTTCTTAAAAACACGCTATTTGTTGTAACAGCGGGAATTAATTATAAAATTAATTAATGAAACTTATATGTTTGGAATTTTTTAAAATAGACATAATTTTTGAATTCGGAATATCAATTATAGCTTAGGGTGAAATTTTGACCTTATTCTGAAAGACATCAATTTTCGATGAATAGTGAAACCACTAAGTGGTTGTTAAAAACCGATTTTTCGTTAAAATGAAATATTACCACTTCTGTGATTTGATTTTCAAAAATCCGACATACATGGTTGTCATTAAGAATTAAAATGTGGTTCAATGAGATTAAAATAATTTTTTGGTGAATAGTAACTTTTAAGTTCTTAATCGTGATTAGAGGTAATTAGTGTAGTTTAACGTAAAAATAATGTTTTAATAATATGAGATGAGCTTGACAATTGTCCTACTCCTATTGTATGAGTCATGGCCGACAAATACAACCCATGTGTCAACTTGGGGACCCCATGGAGCCAATTTGGTTGGAAAATGACATTAATATATATTTATTTAATGTTAAAATTAAATTGACACAAAAATGAGTTGTTTTACTGAAACCATTTTTAAGTGGGGTTACACAAGTCAAAATTTTGACTATAAATATTCATTAGAAGGATAAAAATATTTCCTACATCATATTATTTTTTTATAATTTTTAGACATTAAATAAATTAAATTATTTATGACATCATTATGATGGAGTGATGACCTCATTATTTAACGATTTTAATAAAATGAAAAGATAATGTAAAATCAAAGGCTTACACTTGTCCAAAGACTATTGGATGGGTATATTTAGAACCCTTATCACCTTATCCACGAATTATATAAGTGTGGGACCTTTAGAATCCGAATAGCATTGTATAATAATGTAACATTTCAATCTTTCCAAAAGAGCACCTCCTCTCCTCTTATAAAAGGCCCCCACCTCCACCACCTTATTCACACATTCAATCCTTTTGGTTCGGCCAAACTCTGCCCAAATACTCTCCCAACTTCTCTCCCTTCATCCTAGAAGCTTTACTTTAGTCAGAAAGCCATCTTAAGGAGTCCTTTTGATCAAATCAAAAGGAAGAACCCGAAGAAGAGGTAACATTTTCATCACCCTCTTTCAAGTTTCTTTCTTCTTCCACTCCCTCTTTGTTTATTATTTCAATTATAAAATTATAACACCAGTATCTTCTATATACTGTGATGTTATTATAAATATGGAACAACCATATTCAGTATTCTACCCATCATTTCAATGACATGTCACCATACGTGCGTACGTACGACTTACCGTCTCCACGTCGTGGTGTAATTGTTATTCAACATATTATTATTTAGATGGGTATAATAATGATATGTAATAAATGTAAATAATAAATATAACATGATAATGATTCTGTATATATGATATACTATCCAATTATATATTATTTTAATATCAAAATAATGATATTGTCGCTGGTGCGTACGTACGGACTACCGTCTCCACGAACGCGATGAGATTCATTCTCCGTCATATCCATTCAAGTATAATTATCATTAGATGATCTAAAAAAAATGTTTAAGGACATTATATCATTCTGGATATGAATAAGATACAACCTATACATGAAAACCCGACTTACGAAAACAAGTAAGTTAACACCCGAAACAACGATAAATCTAAGATATTGTTAACAAAGCAATGTTAAAAGATCATATATGATATCATATGAATGTATATGATTCGTGTATAATTTAATAACAATTATTTCACCATTATACAGGAGGTTAACCTACCCCAACCATGGAAAAGTAAAAGGTAAGGGTTTACTTCACATCCTCTTCATTATCCAAGGTTGTTTATACATAATTATCTACTGGGACCTCGTTATCATCCACATCCATGTTTCTTAAAAATGTATTTCAAAACATTTTTACTATTAAATGGAAAATGGGTTAAAGTAATTTATACCCTTATAAATTTTTGAAAGGAATATTACTGTCGTTTTCCAGACAATGTACTTTTTGACCTTTTAGACAAATTTAAGGTAAGAATGGTTTTTTAACTTATATGGCTGGTGCGGCTATTTTCCGCCATTATATCTTCGTCGAAGCTTCCCTTACAAGCTTATAAGAATATTTTAAATGTAAATGTATTATTTTATAATTATGGGACTTTTAAATTATTTCAAAAAAGATGGATATTTCTCCCAAATAGATTTGATTTCATCCATGTCAACATCCTTTGATGGGTTTTAAGTTTAATTGAAATTGATTTATGATATAAAACTTCCATTGAACATTTTGTGAAATATTTGACTGTGGATGTGTTATTTTTATACCAACCATAGTTTTTGGAGAAATTGTTGACATTTCCTATGCTAGTTTTAATACGAATATTTATGTTATGTTTAAACCTATTCATATGAGGAATGTATTGGACTTAACAAGTGACGGGTGGAGCCCTCTATAGCTCCTAGATGCATCGGTAGGTCTCATGAGACAACTAGACGTGGAATTGGCCGATTCCCTTTCCCAATTTGGTTGATGGTTTTGGACGAGGCCTTAATCATTTTAGACGTCTTGGCCAAGGCCTTGACAAAATGTTTCATAATGTCTGGAATTATACATTTCCTCATTATGAATGTGGTTATTGATATTTCATGTGATTATTCGTCTAGTAGAATATCCATGTGAGTAAGTAATGGCATTATTTTATTTTACTTTTTCCATATTATGCTGAATTTCAAGTTCAATAAGGCTTTTGTTTTAGTTATACATTTACTTTAATGCTTATGTTTTCTTATGAAAGTTTCCGCTATATTGTTATCCTTACAGAGCATTTGAGCTCACCCCTTTCAATGTTTTATTTTTCCCAGGATGTGAAGAGGTGTATTATGACTGACTTGCAAGAATAGTCAGTGAGGATATGTGTGTGGACTAGGGAGACCATGTTATTGTAGTTTTCATTTTTATGATGTAATGAAAGACTTATGAATGTATCCAGTGTTTCCAAGGCTACTAAACTAATTGGTCTTTCGAGACTTGATCTTTTGTGATCATGCCAATGTTATGAAGTAATGCACCGACTCTTGGTAGCTGGGGTCGGGGCGTTACACAAAATCGACCCAAAGATTCCCATAGTCGGAAATGTTTCAACCAATAGGATTATAACACATGTCAGAGTAATTTTATATTATTATAGTATTATTTGTTTACCCTTATTTACGAGATTCACCCTTTAACCATGGTAAATAAAATATTTACTAAAGTAAATATTCATAATTTCTAAAAATAAAAGTTACCTATATAGAAAATTTTGACCTCATTATTCCAAACATGAAATCCATTTTTCCAAATTTAAAACATAGATGTTTCAGAAATTAATTTAAAATTAATTATCGTTCTCAATAAAAAAGCGTGTTTTTAAGAAATAATAAATATCAAAAGATTGGCACTTTTTTATGTCCAATTTCAAAGTTAAATTACATCCAATGACCAAAATTAGATTAAATATTAAAAATATAATCTTATTAAACATTAACAAAAATTAACAAGATACTATATTCTTATAAATCAATAGATTAAAAGGATGTTTGGAAATAAAATGCAGTATTTTTCACAATTTTTTAAAAAATAATCTTTATCAGAAAAATACCAAAATTTCATCCAATGTAAATTTTTATGTCCTGAATATAAAGAATATATTATTTTTTCAAATAGGACATATAAAAGTTACAGAAAATATATTTAAAAAGGGTTCTCCATTAAAAGGCGGTAAATTGACCTTTGAACGAATATTAGAGTGTTTATGCTTAAAATTTTATTTATTATTATTTTAAGCCTCTAAAAATTATTGGATAAATGTAAAAACATTTAAAAAATATGTATAATAAAATATTAGTTATTTCTATTCTTTCCCTTCAATACAATGTCAAGGCAATAAATAGAATTTAAAATACTATTATATTACTATTTTATTTTTTGGTATAACCCAATGTTGTGTGCAACATAATATTTCAAAGAAACTCGTTGTTGAGTGTTGAGTACGCTATCTTGAATAGAATCCCCATTAATGTAAAATTAGTATTTAATTCAAAAATTTTAAAAAATATGAAAATATAAAATTCTCTATTTACCAGGGATGTTACATCCTACCACCCTTTAAGAAATTTCATCCTCTCTATTTTAAAATTGGTCTCATAAACTTCATTAAAAGTCCCACACCAGAAAAGTGTTAATAAAACTATCACATTAAAATTATGAAATAGAAGTATAAAGGTCACACAATATAACCCATACTATGATTCCATGAAAACATAGATATGGATAAGAAACTAAGTGTCATGTTCTGATAGAGTGTGATAGAAAACACGATTAAGAGAAAGTTAACAACAAGAAATCCATAAACATGTTATAGGTTAAATGGTATGTGATCCCCTAGTAGGAAAAAAATGGACAATGTTTTTTTTTGTTTTAAGTCCCCATTTATAAATTTGGAGAAGTTATCTATTATATTGACTAAGGAAATAAGGAAGTATACTTAGTTTTAATGTAGAGATTGATCCTATTATAAGTTTCTACCCAAAACTTATCTTTTCTCAAAATAATGAGTAATCATGATGACTTGGTCACACCTAATGTACTGGATTCATCTTCTAGAGAATAACATAATAAAAAATAGATGAACCATATATCTTTAGACATTAACAAAAACCAAAATGTCTTTTACAAGATTAGTTAATCATCAAAAGGATAATCTTTTAAAAAATATATACTACTCATAATCTCCAAAATTTAACAAAGGGTACACAAAGTTCAACAAAAAACATTCAATAATCAATTTTCCTTAAAATAAATCAACATAATCCAAACTATGATGGAAACCCAAATTTGATAATAATTTAATCAAATTTTGTTCCATAGTAAATCTTAAAATTTATCTCCAAATAAGATCAACTACTCTTAAATTCTCATGATGAAGTGTAATTAACCAAATCAAGTATTCACTATGATAGGATAATCGTTTATATAAATAAACCTAATCTACATATGTAGGCCATAAAAATATATATTCTTCCAAAATAAAATTATAATTATTACTCCAAAAATGAAATCCCATAGTAGAAATTTTCCTTAGACATATATTTTTTCAAAAAAAAGAATGTCTTCTAAAATAACCTTCATCGCATAATCACCAAATTATTTTCATATACTAAAAATATCCATTTGATAAAATATAAGTTCCCAAGATAAACATATTCATGATACATAAAATCATTTAACTAATAATAATTAGTCATACTGACCAGTGACATCACATAGTCTAATGGTAGGAGTTAAATCCCAATCGCACTTTAGTTGTGGATTCGATTCCTACAACTTTGTCCGACATGACGGTTTGTCACAATGTCTTTGTGTTGTCCTTTTTCAAAAACAATATAATTTTTTAACATTCCTGAAAATGATATAAATTCATCAAAAATAAACATAACATATTTTAACAACAGATGTTGTCTCACACATTTCATTTTCATCCCAAAAAGTAATAACCAATAATGGCCTCAAATTCAAGGATCATATAAACGAAAATTGATCTTTATAACTATATCCACAAAAGAAAACATAATTATTCATGGAATAAAATTTTCTTATATAAAAAAATAGGTCCACACATACGTGAAAAAGTCTGCAAAAGTATTCATATCGTTGGTACATTTAAACATATCATCATTCATAGATCCAGCATAACTCTTCAATTACTAAAATGTAGACATAATAATCATTGAACATTATTCTTGATCCATTATCCATTTTTTCCATCTTATAATTTTATACTTCTTCCCTACAAATAAAAATAATGCATACTTTCCTTGGATTTCAATAATGTTATAACATGAGCTATGAAATAATCCATACATTTCATAGTATATTTTTAGTCTCCTCATCATCAATTGGAATAGAATTAGGAATTGGTAAACATATATTTTTATGATCATGTTGATCCCATTCTCTAGCCTACTTCATAGGACATATATTTTTATATTGACCACACTCAAAAATTTAAAAAATATGATTGATCCATTGGAATGAATGTCTTTCCCTTTCATGGAGTCATCTGGACACTTCCTTTTTCCATGGAATTTTCTTGCTTTATGACCATTATTACCACATCTATAGAATTTTCTCATCCTTTTGAAGCATTTTTCAAGGTTTTTATTTCAACATCATTGAAAAATAGGGTTTTGAACATACTTACCTTTATTATTATTACCTGAGAATCCATTGTGATTTGTTTCTCAAATATATGATCTCTTAGGAAAATCACCATCTTTCAAGTGGTCAATCTTGACTCCAAATAGTTAGTTGATAATAACCACAAGAGTTCCCCTTGTAGCTCCCATTTTATTTGGTTTCTTATTCTAATAACTGTCATGGTTTTCATAACATCCATTGTTACATTGGTGCCTAGTTGATCCAATCATTAGCTAAATCAAAAAATGTTAGTTTGAGTATATTAGTAAAATCATCAAATCCCATTTAATTGGGAAGGTAAACTCTAAGATATACTTAGTCATATTATATTATGAAAATTCAATTTGTCTAAAATAACTATTACTATTTCCTATATTCTAACCATTATAGTTATGTCTCTTATGCTTTAATAACACCCTAACCTATAAACGTATCTAAACTGACCTATGATACAAACTCTAAGGCCCTAGCCTTAAATATTTCTTAAACATGAATTAAGTTAATAATTCAAATTGAGTATCATTTTAGTTTTATATGTTTAGATAATTAGGTCCTAGTATATAAATAAAAACTTGAATTTTACATATTGAAACTTCTACTCAGTATCAATTTATTCATAAAATAAAAACTCTTTGAAAACTAAATCCATGTCTAGTTCCATGTTTTTGATAACATGAATTTTCTATGATCCCATACTCCACTGTATTCCTCTTAATATCCTCTGAAAAACATTTCCAAAACTTGGGATGATCTTAAATAGCTCAGTATAGGATACACAAAGAAGGAAAACTGTTAGTTTTTCAAAACAACAAGTAAATCAGGAATACCTTATTATAAGTAATAATTTTCACCACTATGAAGTTTTAAATACTCTTCACTGAATAAAATATCATTTATTAACCTTTTTTAACCAAAAGAATACCATGAAGCCCATGGAAATAACACATAACATATATATGTAACTTGGAACATAAACATACCTAAATGGAAAAACCATACGGTCGACTTGCACACATATCACTAAATTGAATAACCATACGACAGACTTCAATACCCAATGCATTGGAGGTTATAACGTAACCACCCATCTTGGATTATCATAGAACCACCCATCATTTGGTTTATCACGTAACCACCTTTCAAATGTTAATGTACAATTATAAATTATAACACATACAATATTACAAATATGCTAAAAGCATTTCATTTTCATTCATAAAAAATCATTTCGAGATATTGAAATAATAAATCCATTTGAAAAATCATTCTCAATACCAAAACTCCCAAAAACAGAATAACGGGTTTTCTTTTTCATTTGAAAAACAATAAGGCTTATTGAGGAATCCAAATAACGATTACGATGGTATATAGGTCATTGTCGCAACAAAGGATAAAATCATTCCATTTTTTGTTTAGTAAAACACATCATAAAAAAAGATTCCCATTGAAATAAATTAAAAGTAAAAATGGGTTTATTATATACCGTGTAAAAGAATAAGGTGTATATTATCAAATCATGCCTCAATGAATGGAGATTGGGAGGAAGTCTCTTACCTCATGTCTGACTTGACCCTTTCGTTCTCTAATTTTTGGAATAATAAACTTAAGTTAATTTCTACTTGATTAATAAAATTTTTCGATTTTATTATTCCTTTTATATCACTTATTACATTTCTATAATAATTAGTTAATTATATGATTTCATATCAGACATTTTGTCGATGTTTGGAACTTGAGTTCAAGATGAACTTGTTGTTATTATAAATTGTTCATGTGGTCGAAATTTCATTGTCTATTAAATGATATTCATGATTTATATATCATATATATAATATATATACAGTATATATGTATTTATAATTTTCCACATTATTTGGATATATGAAAATGAAATGCACCATTCATAGAGATGGTATGTCGTACATACGCATGAACGTTACATCCATTTCAATTTTTTCATTTTAAAAATAATGAAAACCAAATGATTCATAGGTATATTATTATTACAATATAATATAATATTTTATATATGTTATGTATGATCATTAACACAATCTTATATAAGTTCCAAGTATGGTATGAACGAGTCATATCATATTGATTGGGCGGTAGTCCGCACTTCCTCAAATGAAATTATCGTATACATAGATCATAAAAATCATAACGTTTTGTTATAAAATGGAATTATAGAAGAATAGAAATATATTAAATCTGATAAATATCATATATAATTACAGTCCCATCATAATGGACACCATAAGAGCTTGTAAGAGAATATTGAACAATCATCATTTCGTGAGGCAGTAGTTTGCTGTCCACAGAAACATTATGTTATATACCCTTTAAGTGGAGGTGTGTGTAAGTTTATTTCGAATAATTCCCCTAACAAAAACATAGTATATTGACGATACTGGTGTTTTTATGTAGATGAAGAATAAAAATAGAATAGTGAGTTAAGAAGTAAAATAAAAGAACACAACTCGTGGGGAGACATTACCTTTATATCAGGTAACTCCCTTTGGTTTGAACCAAAAGGCTTTCTTGAAGTGCATTCTGCCCAAGTTAAGGCATATAAAAATAAAGATAGGGATGTTGAAATATTCTTGGAGAAGAGTTTGGATGATCCAAGGGGCTTTAGAGGTGAGTGTAATGTGTTAGAGGTGGTGTCCTTTTATAAAGGGGAGAAGAGGCTCCTTAAAAAAGTTTGAAAGTATTATTTTATTATAAATTTATTTTATATTTAAAATGTTCCAAAACATATTTAATTAGAAGACATGGTGCAAATAAGTAGAAATAAAATCATCCAATAAGAATTTGATAGGTTTTTTATATTTTTTAATCCTAATATTTTTTATTTAACCCTTAGTTAACTTATATAACATTTACAATGTCCTCTCCAATATTCATACTATATGATTATTATATATACCATAAAATCCCAAGAGAACAAAAATGGATCATTAATGGAATTTTTAACATTATATATTTCCGTTGGCCAAATATTATTTCTTAGGATTAATTTATCATTTAATAAAATATTAAATATTTTAAAAACCCATTTATGTAAATTTAAATACTATTCATATCAAGACTTTTAAAAAAGCTATAAAGACATGATTCAATTGAACAACATACAATAATTAATAAATAAAAATCCATAATCATCCCTAAAATTCTTGGATGGCATAAAAAGATTAAATATAAATTTATTTAAACATTTATAATCCCATTTATTTAAAAAATTCACTAATTAGGTAATCATTACATCATCATTGTGTCATAGAAAATATATTTCATTGATGTATAAAAATTATAAATAAAATTCCATGATTTAGGAAATATTTTTAGATTTCAAATGAATAATTATAGTAAAAGAGATAACTTTTATTACCCCATATCAAAATTGTTTTAGTATAATGATTCATGTTTAAGTTATTTTTGTCCTTACTTTAAATTAATTAATATAAATATTCATTATCACTCCCAAGTGGATCTATGAGGTCCTAAAATTGACGAAAGGATTTCAATGGTCGGACATGTATCAACAAATAGGATCAAAACACATGTTAGGGTAATTTGATATTATTATTATATTATTTGTTTACCCTTATTTACCAGATTCACCCCTTAACCATGGTAAATAAAATATTTTCTGAAGTAAATATTCATAATATCTAAAACTAAATGTTACCTAATTAGAAAATTTTGACCTCATGATTCCAAATATGGAATCAATTTTACCAAAATTCAAAACAAATATGTTTCATAAATTAATTTAAAATTAATTCTCATTTTCAAAATAAAAGGAGTGTTTTAAAAAAATAATAAATATCAAAATATCGGCATTTGTTTATTTCCAATTTCAAAGTGAAATTACTTCCAATGACAAAAATTGGACTAAATAGTAAAAATATAATATAATTACGCTTTAAAAAAATTAAAAAGATAATCTATCATTATAAATCTATTATATTAAAAGGCAGTTTTGAATTAAAATGTTTCATTTTTAACTATTATTTAAAAAATAAACATTATCAGAAAAATATGAAAATTTCATCCAAAGAAATTTTTGATGTCCTGATTATAAATAAGAATATTATTTTTTTAAATAGGACCTATTAAAGTAATGATAAATATATTTAAAATTCCTTCTCCATCAAAAGGTGGTAAATCGATTTTTAAAAGAATATTAGAGTGTTTATACTTAAAATTGGATTAATTGTTATTTTAAGCCTCTAAAAATTATTGGATAAATTTACAAACGATTAAAAAATATGTATAATCATATTTTAGTTTGTTCTATTAAACCCATCTAATTAAATGGTAAGGTGTTAACTTCCATTTAAAATAATATTATTTTATTATTTTATTTTTTGGTATAACTCAAAGTTGTGTGCAGAAAATGATTTCAATGAAACCCGTTGTTGCATGATGAGTACGCTATCCTGAATAGCGTCCCCTTTAATGTAAAATTAATATTTAATTCACAAATTTTAAAAAAAATTAAAATATCATATTCTTTATTTAACTAGGATGTAACATCCTAATACCCTTTCAGAAATTGTGTCCTCACTATTTTAAAATTGGTCTCATAAATTTCATTAAAAGTCCCACACTAGAAAAGAGTTAATAAAACTACCATTTTAAAATAAATAAAAATAAGTACAAAGGCAACCAAGGTAACCAATACTATGATTCCATGAAAACATGGATATAAATGAGAAACTAAGTTTCTAGCTTTGATTGAGTGTGATAAAAAACATTATTAGGAGAAAGTTAACAACAAGAAATCCAAAAACTTCTGATAGGTTAAACAGTCTTTGATCCCCTAGTAGGAAAATAAATGGATACTTTTTTTGTTTTAAGTCCACTTTCATAAAGTTTGAGAAGTTATCTATGATATTGAATTAGGAAATAAATAAGTAAACTTAATTTTTTTGTATAGTTTCATCCAATTATAAGTTTCTACCCCAAACTCATCTTTTCTCCAAACAATGAGTATTAAAGATGACATGGTCACACATGAAGCACTAGAATCATCTTCTAGAGAATCACATAATCCAAAAAGATGAAATATACATCTTTATACATTAACAAAAACCAAAATGTCAAGTTCAAGATCAGATAATCCTCAAAAGGGTAATATTTTATAAAATGAAATACTACTCATAACCCCCCAAAATGAACAAAGAGTACACAAAGTTCAACAATGAACATTCAATAATCAATTGTCCTTAAAATCCATCAACATAATCAAAACTAAGAATGAAACCCAAATCTCAGAAGAATTTAATCACATAGTGTTCCATGATAAATCTTAACATTTATCTCCAAATAACATTGAATACACTTAATGTGTCATGCTAAGGTGTAATTAACCAAATCACATATTCTCTATGATTGGATAATCTTTTCCTTAAATAGCCTAAATCGAAAAATGTACACCATAAAAATATCTATTATTCCAAAATAAAAATTTAATTATTACTCAAAAAATGAAATACCATAATATTCTATTTTCCTTAGGAATATATTATTTCCATAACAATGAACATCATCTATAATAACCTTTATCACTTAATCAACAAATCATTTTCCTATACTAAGCATATCCATTTGATAAAAAATCAGTTCCCAAGATAAACTTATTCATGATACATAAAATCATTTAACTAAAAGGAATAAGTCATACTAACCAGGGACATCACGTAGTCTAGTGGTAGGAGATAAATCCCAATTTAACTTTGGTTGTGGGTTCGATTACTACAGATTTGTCTGATGCGACGGGTTGTCACACAGTCTTTGTGTTGTCCTTTTTCAAAAATAATATAATTTTTTAAAATTCCTGAAAATGATATAAATTCATCAAAAATAACCATAACATGTTTTAACCAGGAATTTTGTCTCAAAATGTAGAGACCCAAATCTTGACATACATGGACATGAAATTACTTTTGTGGAATACTTAATACATATCAAACACATACACAAAAGGACTATAATAGTTTAGTGTCTTTGGAAACTCGGAATTTAATCTTCTAATCATGGTGAAAGATCTTCAACTTCTCCCATAAAGATCTTCATCTTTTGTTTTCTAACTAAAACCTTTATTTATATCCTGGGGAAAAGAAAACATAAAAAGAGTGAGCTCAAATGCTCAGTAAGGGTAAGAATAGAGAACCTAAAATAATCCATAAACATTTGAATGCAAAAGATTGAACATAAAATCTAAACATCAAAATCTTGAGCAAAGAAATAAATCTTGGAAGTAAGTAAGGCATATATCATAAAGGAACATTAGTCTGGATAAAATAGCATGGGAATAAATCCTGTAATTGTGACAACCATTCATCACTTGTTATGATTTCCATAGTAGCCAAGGCATTGCTGCCATGACCATCTTAGTGGACAAAGTCCCTTTCTGAATCGAGTTCACTCCTCGTTCTAGTCCTGTATTACTGAACCTGATTAACTTACCGTTCCAGCCATGTCTATATCATGAGATATAAATATTTACCCAATACATTAGAGGGATATATAGTTCCCACCCATCTCATATTGAAATCATTCTTTCGTGTTCCACAAAATCATAAATCATATATCATAGCATAACCCATGTAATGGAATGGGATTCTTAAACATCATGCCATCATAACATAATACATATAAAAAATGGATATCATTTCATCATAAGAACAATCAAACCATTTAAATAATGGAGACATTATACTTGAAAAATTAACATATTAAATAATGTTATTTTTGAAGGAAAATATTTTTGATAAAAGACATGAAATGAAATCTTGAGGAAAATATCCGTTCTTCTTAAAAATCATTTTCTTTTAACAAAATTCCATGCAATTCTAAAAGAAAAAGATTTTTTTGAAAATAATCATGCAATCTTGTATAGGAAGCTTCAGGAAAATGAGGCGTTATGAAACTGTAAAAATCTGTTCACGCCGTATAAGTTAAAAAAACATTCTTCTTGTACTTTTGTCGGAAAGTCAAAAAAGTATCTTGTACGACAAAATATTCCTTACATACCGAGTAGTAAAAGAAAAAATGTATGAAAAGGACTTTAAACATACATGAAAACATTTCTAGAAAACATCTACATAGATGATAACAATAACCCTAGTAAATACTTACGAATAAAAAATCTCGGATAAAAAACGAGATTGGAAAAGTTATCCCTTACCTTAAGTCTGATATGATTCGTACGTATCTGAACCACCTGTATAATGATTTAAATAATGTCATTGACTTATTACAGAATCATATTCATTTTTATGATGTCATGAATGGTTGACTTATGACTTTATATTACCTATTCTTTTGTAAATTCCATGTTAAAGCAGCGTTTTGGGGTAAATTGTTTTATTTATCGTACGTGTTTGGACTTGTTGTTCTTGATATTATTACTTATATCCTGATTTACATAAGTCCAGAATGTAAAACCTGAATTTTATATATACTATATATTCATCATATATATATATGATAGATGGATAAATGGAATGAAATACACCGTTCATGGAGACGGTAGGTCGTACGTACGCATGAACGCTGTTTTCGTTTTCTTATTGAATTGAATGGAATTAAGTAGATGAAAAAACATATATACATAAATCCAGTATAATTATTATGTCATATATTTCATTATTATTCATTATATATACTTTATACTGATTCTTTAATGGTTAACATGGATATTGAATCTCATCGCGTCATAGAGACGGTAATCCGTACGTACGCACGAGCGATGATAGCATTCCCATAATTTCTGAATGGAATTGGAGTGGATGATATAATATCTCATAATACATATGATGTTATTGTATCCATATAAAGTTATTATTTACACCATTATACCCATCCAAGTAATGTGGTGGTGGAAAACAGATTACACCACGGCGTGGAGACGGTATTCCGTACGTACGCACGCGCGGTGATTTCGTTTTCCGTAGGATGGATAGATGGTGAAATAGGGGTTTTTTACACTTATAATAACATATAAATATATTAGTGATACAGATTATATTACTTCACAATGAAAAAACTAAAGAAGAAGAAGTAGATGAAGAAATAAAGTTGAAACAATCAGTAACAGAAATTACCTCTTCTTTGAAGCGCCTCTTCTTAACCTACTCTTAGGGCACTATAAATGGTCATTGAATAAGACCAGGACCTCTAGGATATGTCTAGGTAAGTGGATATGAGAAATTTTCAGGGGTTGTCCTAGCTTGAATGCTCAATGTGGTGTGAGGAAGAGATGAAGGAGCTGCCCTTTTATAATGGAGGAGAGGGGCACCTTAGGAAAACTTAAAATATTATTTTATTATAAAGTCATATTCGGTTTTTAATAGCACTAAATTGATTTATTTATAATCTAAGGTGGGTATGGTTCTAAATCATTTCATCCAATAGAATTTAGAAATGTTTAGGTATCTATTTTAACCTTATCATTTAGATTTAACATTAAGTTAAATAATTTTACATTTACTGTGTCTTCTTGTTTTCTTACACTATAAGGATACTAAACTTACTATAACAATCCAAACGAACCCCAAGTTGTTTATTATTAATATATATAACCATATCTAAGTCATTTGGCCTAACTTTATATTTTTAGTAATAAAATAAAAATTAATAATATAATATTTGTTTTAAAAAGTATTTTATGTTAATTTTGACACTATTTGGAAATGGATTTTTCTGAAACGTATAACAGCATGATTAGTTCGAAAACAGTTAATTAAATCATTAATAACATGTCATATTAACCTAGAAAATTAGTGGAATTCCTAAAAAGTCTCAAATTACATTTATTTGGGTATTTATAACATCAATTATGTCAATATTTCATTAATAAGATAATTAATGCATCATCATTGTGTCATAAATAAATTAAATTATTTAATTTCTAAAAATTATAAATAAATTAACATTATGTTTGAAATCTTTTATTATTTATAATGAATATTTATAGTCGAATATATCTTATGTATAAGCTGATATTAAAATTTTTTAGTTATTAAACTTTGATTTTAACTATTTTAACTATTCTATAAATAAAATAATATTAAATTTCATAATCTAATCCAAGTGGGCATAAATGGCCATATTTTATTCCTAAGGTTGTTTTTTGTCGAATTAAACTTATCCAATAGAATTCGGACATGTTTTAGCGCAATAATAATACCATTTTTACCCTTAATTACCCTATTTACTTTTAACCGTAGTTAAAAAAGTAAAAAGTTACTATTCACAAAAAATTATTTTCATCTCATTGAACCACATTTTAGTCCTTGATATTAACCGTGTCTCTCATATTTTTTAAATTCAACTCACAGACGCCGTAAAATTATGTTTTGTGTGAATTTGCAAATTCTCCTAGGAGGTGGGTTAAAGAAAGTGAAAGTTTCAATAAAATATTTAAATATCTAAAATTATTATAAAATGACTCCAATTAATTTCATTGAACATATATAGGTATTATGTATCAATATTGACCTAAAATAAAGTTAAATAAAATAAATAAATATTTAAATAAAAAATCGGGTTTTAAATAGTAACCCAGTGTTTTCATTATTCATAAAAAATTGAAAGTTTTCAGAAAAATTACAAACAATTCACCCTAGGCTAATTTCGATATTTTGAATCCAAAAATGAAGTCCATTTTCAATGATAAAATTTATAAAATTCCAAAAGTGGGTATTACTATTCATAATGGCTAGTTCATAGTAATATTGTAATAATATCTCGTTTAGTGAAACTCAGTTTTGCGTACTAAACACGCAATCGAAGAAGGTCTTGATTTGCGTGTTATTCAAGCCAAGTCAGGGCTGTGTGTAGTGAAATCTCCATTTGGTGTTGTGTATAAAATAATCAAAACTTATTTCATTTATGCATTAAACAAAATTTATACTTAATGTTGCGTAGAATAATTTCTACAAAACATACTTGAAATTGTGTGTAACACTTTCCAAGTATAGTGTTTCGTATACTGTAAGCTAATATGGTGTTGCATATTGTTCAAACTAATCTTGGTTTACAATAGAAAAATTAAAAAGAATATATCTCATAAAATCTCGGGGTGTTACATTCTACCCCCTTAAAATTAATTTCACCCTCGAAATTCATCATGGTTATAAATGGTTTTCTACTTGAAAGTTTCTTTAATTGAAACCCACATTGTAAAATGGTATATCAAAACATAACATTAAAAACTAAATATGAAACGTAAAGGTTACCCAAATTAACTAATCATTGGGTTTCCAAATAGGAGAACATAGGTGAAGATATGGATATGGAAGAGAAATATTACCATCATGTTCCGATGGAGAGTGGTAGGGAACATGGCTATGAAAAATCCAATAATCACAAAGCCATAGATTTGTGATTATCTAAGGTACCATCTAATTCATCGGATATAAGGGCACTACGAAAACATTTTTGTTTTTCAAGATCATTTACCTAAAGTTAAAATTTTTGAATTAGAATAAATACTTACTTGATTTTGGTACAATCTCACTGTTGTTCGTGCCTTGAACAATTTTCACTTTATATCTTATAGAAATGAAGTTGAATTTGTCATTCGTGAAGTGTTAGCAGATCATGTGATAGAATGATGAGTCATTCCATCTGTTTTAAAAAAATGTTAGAAAAAGTTATCATATATACAGAAGTCTGTCTATGGTGTGGTTAATCGTATATGATTCCAAAAATGGACTTATACATCATACAATAAAAATAGTTTCTACTAACCAAGTACTTCCTGTAGGCTAGTGTTAGGCGATAAAGGCCTGTTGGACTTTGGTTGTGGGTTCCATTCCCACATCCTTGTCCGACGCGATTGGTTATCACCCATTCTACAGGTTGTCCCTTTTTTTAAAATAAACTATTATAACATTCTAACAATAATATCGACAAAAATTTCTAGCCTTAAACAATACTAACTTATGCTCATCATAATCCATTCCAATCCTTGGGATTATCCAAAATACTTCTTTCTAAACTCATAGTATGAAGAGAATGATTACAAAAAAGGTCATATAACAAGCACGTGAATACCTTCATTTATCCCTCATATATCAAAATATATATCTTGTTTATCACATTCCAATCATGTGAATACCATAATCATGTATTCTCTTGAAAAATGAATACCCATTTAACTTTAGTGAAAACATGAATGCTTTCAAAAGTTAACTCTTTCCACATACCAAAATCCCAAAATTTCTATATACACAAACCATGATATCAATTTGTCTTATTTTAGTCATGAGATTATGATTAGTATCATATTATTTTCTCCTTATCCCTTCATTATGCACATTTCTTCTGCTTTCCAAAAATATTTTATTCACTTTATCACGGTTACCAGTACAATATAATTATTGAAAACCAATACATAGATATTCCAAAATTCCACAATACCATAAATGAGATTCATTGATACTATTTTTAAATTCCATTACATAAACACATAACCATTACAAAACATCACTTTCATACTCAACATCACAAATAGTGATCGCATGAGACTTCCCTTTATCCTTTTCCTTAAGTGGTTCCTCATGTCGATCATCATTAACCCGTGTATTAGGGCATTTATTATCATAATGCCCCATTTCCTTGCACTTGAAGCATTGAAGCGTTGGTGGTGCATTATCTACAGTCTTTTCTTTATTGACATCATTAGCAACCCTTTTTCCCTTACTTTGACACTCAGCTACTTGATGACCTTATTCTCCACACTTAAATCATTTTCTAGTCCCTTTAAGACAATCTCCACCATGCTTCTTTCCACACTTTGAGCATAAAGAAACATTCATATTCTTTTCACCATTATTATGAGATTTCCCCTTGAACACCATTTTTCGTTTCTTGTCAAAACCATGATATGGATATGTTACACCAACTTCCAGTTCTACCTTGATAGCACAACACACAATTTCTTCATAGCTACTGAAGTATCTTATAGCTAATGCCCTTCGATGATTTTCTTTTAAGCCACTGAAAAATCGATCAACTTTAATTTCAGGTTGGATGATAAAGCTAAGTGTATTCCTTGAAAGTCTTGTAAACTTTTCTTCGTATATACCAACTGATTCATCATCCTTCTTCTTAACATCAAGAAACTCATTTACCATATTTTTTCGAAGAATACAAGGGAATTACTTACTGAAAAACAGGTTCTTGATCTCATCCCATTCCATGGACTCAATTTCATCTATTTTCCTCATATTCTTGATAAGATTCCACCATTGATCAGCATCACCTTCCAAACGATATACTGCTAAGATGACTTTATCATGCTCAAAACATTGTAGAACTGAAAATATCTTTTTACTGTTACTGATCCATTGTTCAGTCACTAAGGGATCATAAGACCCGCCAAATTAAGGTGGATGCCGCCTCATGAAGGATTCAACAGAATGTTGCTCCTTTCTCTGCTCATTTTGAAGTCCAGAATGATTCATAGCATTCGTAAGTATAGAAATAAGATTGGGCACTCCATCTCACATGACATTGGTTTGGTCCAGAGGACAATCATTTCATTGTCCACTACATTGATCAACATGGTTCTTTTGGGTTCCTGCCATCGTCTAAAACCCAAAAAGAATAGTGTGAGAGGAAAAAGCAATGCTAGGGAAAACAACATAATAAAGGTGGATTACCTTCAATATCTAACATCTTCGGTTTAATTATAAGATCGTTTGCGCACTTCTAGGACTATAACCTATATGTATACTTAACCTTAGGGATATCCCACGAAATACCTTATAAATATCTCTAGGGATCTCACTAAAGTTTTTGCATCCTAGTTTCCAAAGGTTAATTAAACCATTCCTCTGATACCAACTGTAGAGACCCAATGATTGATGTACATGGACATTACATTACTTTTTCGGAATACTTAATACATAACAAACATATACACAAAAGGATTGTAATTGTTCAGTGTCTTTGGAAACTCGGAATTTATTCTTCTAATTGTGTTGAAAGATCTTCAACTTCTCCCATAAAGATCATCCACTTTTGTTTTCTTATCTAAAACCTTTCCTTATATCCTGGGGAAAAGAAGAAATAAAAAGGGTGAGATCAAATGCTCAGTAAGGGTAAGAAAAGAGAACATAAAACAATCCATAAACATTTGAATGCAAAAGCTTGAACATAAAATCAAAAAATCAAAATCTCGAGCAAAGACATAAATCTTGGAAGTACGTAAGGAATATATCATAAATGAACATCAATATTGATAAAATAGAATGGGAATAAATCATGTAATTGTGGAAACTATTCAGCACTTGTTATGATTTCCATAGTACCAAGGCATTGCTGCCAAGACCATCTTAGTGGACAAAGTCCCTTTCTGAATCGAGTTCACTCCTCGTTCTAGTCCTGTATTACTGAACCATATTAACTTACCATTCCAGCCATGTCTATCTCATGATATATAAATCTTTACCCAATGAATTGTAGGGAGATATAGGTCCCACCCATCTTATATTGAAATCATTCTTTCGTGTGCCACAAAATCATAAATCATACATCATAGCATAACCCATGTAATGGAATGGGATTCTTAAGCATCATGCCATCATAAAATAATCTATATAATAAATGGATATCATTTCATTATAATAATAATCAAACCATGTAAATAATTGAGAAATTATACTTGAAACATAAACATATTATATAATGTCATTTTAGATGGAAAATATTTTTGATAAAACACTTGAAATGAAATATTGAGAAAAATATCCTTTCTTCTTAAAAATCATTTTATTTTCACAAAATTCCATGAAATTTTAATAGAAAAGTGTTTTTTTGAAAATAATTATGCAATCTTGTATAGGAATATTCGTGAAAATGAGGTGTTAGGAAACTGCAAAAATCCGTTCACACCTTATAAGTTAAAAAAACATTCTTCTCGTACTTTTGCCGGAAAGTCAAAAAATAATCTCGTACGACAAAAGATTCTATACATACCATGTAGTAAAAGTCAAAATGGATGAAAACAACTTTATACATAAATGAAAAAATGTCTAGAAAACATGGACATGGATGATAACAATAACCCCCATTAATACTTACGAATAAACAATCTCAGATAAAAAAAGAGATTGGAAAAGTTATCCCTTACCATAGGTCAGATATGCTTCGTACGTATCCGAACCTCCTGTATAATTATTTAAATAATGTAAATGACTTATTAAAGAATCATATTCATTGTTATTATGTTGTAACTGTTTCACTTATGACTTTATATTACCCATTCTTTTGTAAATTCAATGTTAAAGCAGCGTTTTGGGTAAAATATTTTTATTTATCGTACGTGTTTGGACTTGTTGTTCTTGAAATTATTACTTATATCCTGATCTACTTAATTATAGAATGTAAAAAATGATTTATATATAATATATATTCAGAATATATATATATATATATATGATAGATCGATAAATGGAATGAAATACACCGTTCATGGAGACGGTAGGCCGTACGTACGTATGAACGTTGTTTTCATTACCTTATTGAATTGAATGGAATTAAGTAGATGACACAAACATATATATACATAAATAAAGTATTATTATTTTGTCATATTTTTCATTATTATTCATTATATATACTTTATAATAATTCTTTAATGGTTAACATGGAGATTGAATCTCATCGCGTCGGGGAGACGGTAATCCGTACGTACGCACGAGCGATGATATCATTCCCATAAATTTTGAATGGAATTGGAGTAGATGATATAATATTTCATAATCAGTATTATTTTATAGTATCCATATATAGTTATTCTTTACACCATTATACCCATCCATGTAAGGTGGTGGTGGAAAAATAGATTACACCACGACGTGGAGACGTTATTCGGTACGTACGCACGGGCGGTGATTTCATTTTCCGTAGAATGGATAGATGGTGAAATATTCTTGTTCATACATATAATAATATATCAGTATATGAGTGATACTTATGTTATTACTTAATAATTAAAAAACTAAAGAATAAGAAGTAGAAGAATAAATAAAGTAGAAAGAATCGGTAACAGACATTACCTCTTCTTTGAAGCGCCTCTTCTTTACCTCCTCATAGGGCACTAAAGATGGTCTTTGAAGAAGAACAAGACTTCTAGGATGTTTCTAGGGAAGTGGATAAGATAAATTGTCAGGGGTTGGCCGAGATTGAAGGCTCAATGTGGTGTGAGAAAGAGAGGAAGGAGGTGCCCTTTTATAAGGGATGAGAGGGGCACCTTAGGAAAACTTAAAATATTATTTTATTATAAAGTCATATTCGGTAATTAATAGATCCAAATTGATTTATTTCGAAGCTAAGGTGGGTATGGGTAGAAATAATCTCATAAAATAGAATTTAGACAAGTTTATGTTTCTATTTTAACCTTATAATTTAGATTTAACTTTAAGTTAAATAATTTTACTTTTACCGTGTCTTCTTGTTTTCTTGCACTATAAGGTTAATAAACATAATATAACAAGACAAACGAACCCCAAGTTGTTTATTATTAATTTATATGACCTTATCTCAGTCATTTAGCTAAAAATTATATTTTTAGGAATAAAATAACAATTAATAATATAATATTTGTTTTAAAAACTATTTTATGTCAATTTTGACACTATTTGGTAATTGATTTTTGTGAAAATCATAACAACATTCTTAGTTAGAAAAAAGTTAATTAAATCCATAATCACATGTCATATTAACCTATAAAATTAGTTTAGTTCATAAAAAGTCTCAAATTACATTTATTTGGGTATTTATAACATCAATTATGTCAATGTTTCATTAATAAGATAATTACTGCATCATCATTGTGTCATAAATAAATTAAATTATATAATGTCTAAAAATTATAAATAAAATACGATTATGTATGAAATAATTTTATCTTTATAATTAATATTTATATTTTAATTTATATTATGTATAACAATATATTAACAAACATTTATTTATTAAACATTGATTTTTACTATTTTAACTATTCTTTAAATAAAATAATATTAAATGTCCTAATCTAATCCATGTGGTCCTAAATGGTCATATTAAATTCCTAAGGTTGTTTTGGGTCGAATTACGCTTATCCAATATAATTAGGACATGTGTTAGGGTAATAATAATATCATTTTTACCCTTAATTACCCTATTTACTTTTAACAGTGGTAAAAAAGTAAAATGTTACAATTCATAAAAAAATATTTTCATCTCATTGAACCAAATTTTAGTCCTTGATATTAACTGTGTCTCTTGGATTTTCTAAATTACACTCACAGAAGATGTAAAATTATGTTTTATGTGAATTTGCAAATTCTCCTAGAAGGTGGGTAAAAGACGGTGAAAAGTTCAATAAAATTTTTATATATCTAAATTTATTATAAAATGACTCCAATGAATTTAATTGGACTTATATAGGTATTATGTATCAATTTTGAAGTAAATTAAATTTAAATAAAATAAATAATTATTTAAATAAAAATTCGGTTGTTAAATAGTAACCTAGTGTTTTCACTATTCATCAAAAATTGAATGTTTTCAGAAAAATACCAAAAATTCACCCTAGGATAATTTCAATATTCTGAATCCAAAAAAAAATTCCATTTGGATAGATAAAATTTATAAATTTCAAAAAAGTGGGTATTACTATTCATAACGGCTAGTTCATAGTAATATTATAGTAATATCTCCTTTAGTGAAACTCGATATTGTGTACCACACACGCTATCGAAGAAGGTTTGAATTATGTGTTATGCAAGCCAAGTCAGGGCTGAGTGTAGTGATATCTCCGTTTGGTGTTGCGTATAAAATAATCAATACTTATTTCATTTATGCATTAAAAAAAATCTATACTTAATGTTGCGTAGAATAATTTGTACAAAACAAACTCAAAATTGTGTGTAACACTTTCCAAGAATAGTGTTTTGTATACTGCAAGATAATACGGTGTTGCGTATTATTAAAAAATAATCATGGTGTACAAAAGAAAAATTAAAAAGAATATATCTCATAAAATCTCAAGGTGTTACACAAAAATCACATTTTCATCCCACAAAGTTATAACCTATAATTTCCTCAAATTCAAGGATCATATACACCTAAATGGTTATTTATAACTATATATACTAATGAAAAGATAATTATTCCTTGAATAACATTTTCACATATCAAACATCAGGGTTACACATACGTGACAAATTCTTCAAATGTAATCCTATCATCAATACATTTAAACATATCATCATCCATAGATCCAACATAACTATTCAATTCCTAAAATATAGACAACCAAATCATCGAACATTCTTCTTGATTCATTATACATGTTTTTCCATCTTATTATTTTATACTTCTTTCCTAAAAAAATCATGCAAAATTTCCTATAATTTCAGTAATGTCAAATCATTAGCTAAGAAATAATGCATACCTTTCATAGTATATTTTCAGTTTCCTCATCTTCAATTAGAATTGAAATAGGAATTGGTAAAAATATATTTGTACGATCCTACTAATCCCATTCCCAAGACTTCTTCATAGGACAACTATTTTTATAATTACCACACACACCACATTTAAAACATTTGATTGGTCCTTTGGAGAGAACATCATTCCATTTCCTAGTGTCAATTGGACGCATCTTTTTTCAATGGCGTGTTGTTGCTTTATGACCATTATTACCACATATATATAATCTCCTCCTCCCTTTGAATCATTTTCATTGGTGTTTATATCAACATCATTGAAAAATAGGGTTTTGTGCACACTTACCTTTATTATTATTACTGGAACATCCATTGTGATTTGTTTCTCACATATATGTTCTCTTAGAGAAATCACAATGATTCCAATGGTATATCTTGACACCAAATAGTTTGTTGATAATAGCCATAGGAGTTATCCTTGTATCTATAATTTCATTCAGAATCTTATTCAGATAACCATCACTGTTTTATTCACCTGCATTATTACTTTGGTTCATACTAGATACAATCAGTTGCTAAAACCAAAAAGGTTAGTGTGAGTATATCGGTAAAATGATTGTATACTATTTCATTGTGAGGGTAAACAATAAGATATAATTATTCATATTATCTCCAAAACATTAAATTTATCTAAAATAACTATTAAAATTTCTAATATTCTAACCATTATAGTTATGTCACTTATTCTTAAATAACACCGTAACCTATAAAGTTTTCTAAAATGACCTATGATACCAACTGTAAGGCCCCTTCCTTAAAAAACACATAAACATGAATTATGTTAATAATTCACATTGAGGATATTTTTAGGTTTATATGTTTAGATAATTAGGTCCTAGTATATAAATAACAACTTCAATATCACAAGTAGAAACTTCTACTCAGTATCCATTTTTTCATAAAATAAACTCTTTGAAAACAATATCCATGTCTAGTTCGATGTTTTTTATAGCATGAAATTTCCTTGATCCCTTTATTCTACCTATTCTTCATAATTTCCTCTAGAAAACATTTAAAAAACATGGGATGAGCGTAAAAATCTCATTAAGGGATATACAAATAAAGAAAACTGTTAGTTTTTCAAAACAACATGTAAACCATGGATAAATTATCATAAATAATATTTTTCTCCTTTATGATGTTTTAAAAACTCATCAATAAATAAAAAATCATTGCTTACCCTTTTGTAACCAAAATATTACCATAAAACCCATATAAATAACACATAACATATATAGAAAACTTTGGACAAAAACATTCATAAATTGAATAACCATACGATGGACATCCACACATATCACTAAATGGAATAGCCATACGACTAACATCCATACCAAATGAATTAGAGATTATAACGTAACCACCCCTCCTGTTTTATCATGGAAGCACCCGTTATTTGGTTTATCATATAACCACCTGTCAAATGATCAAGTACAATTATAAATCATAACAAATATTATATTTCAAAAATACTAACAACATTTCATTTTCAATCATAAGAAATCATTTCAAGCTATTTAAATAATCAATCCATTTGAAAAACCATTTTCAATACTAGAACTCCAAAAAATAGAATAATGGGGTTCCTTTTCATTTTAAAAACAATAAGGGTTATAAAGGAATCCAAATGACAATTACGGTGGAAGAGAGGTCATTGTCGCCGAAAAAGTTACAAACATGTCTTTTGTCATTTAGAAAAACACATCATAAAAAAACATTATAATTTAATGAAATTAAAAGTCAAAATAGGTTTATTAAATACCGTGTAGAAGAATAAGGTGTATATTATCAAAACATGCCTCAATGAAATAAGACTGGGACAAAGTCCCTTACCGCATGTCCGACTTGACCCGTTTGTTCTCTAATTTTGGGAATAAAAAACTTATATTAATTTATACTTGATTAATAAAATTTTCAGGTTTATTTTCCTTTTATATCACATATTACCTTTCTATAAAAATTAGTTAATTATTTGAGTTCATATTAGACATTGTTTCGATGTTCAGAAATTGAGATAAAAATGAACTTGTTAAAATTATAAATTTTCAATGTGGTCAAAATTCCATTATCTCAAGAATGATATTCATGATTTATATATCATATATCTCATATATATCTTGTATATATGTATTTAAAATATTCCATATCATTTTTATTTATGGAAATGAAATGCCCCGTTCATGGAGACGGTAATTCGTACGTACACATGAACGCTACTCCCATTTCTTTTTTTCCCATTTAAAAGGAATGAAAAGAAAATGATAAATAGGTATATTATTATTAATGTATAGTATCTTATTTTATATACATTATGTATGTTCATTAATACCATCTTTATAAGTTCCATGAATGTTGTGAACAAGACATATAACTTTGAATGGGCGGTTGTCCGCACTACCTCAAAGAATAAAGGTATGTTATAAAATAGAATTAAATAAGCATAGAGATAAAATAAATATCATATATATCATATATAATTACATTTCCATCATAATGTCCACCATTATAGGTGGTAGGATAATATTGAACAATCATTGTATCGTGAGGCAGTAGTCAATCGTCCATTGAAACATGATGTTATATACCAATTAGATGGAGGTGTGTGTATGTGTAGTTATAAAACAACTCTTAATAACAATATAGTATATTGAGGATACTGGTGTTGTTACGTAAACAATGAATAAATGTAGCATAGGGAGTGAAGAATAAAAATAAATGAAGATATCTTGAGGGAAGAAGTTAGCCTTAAATCGGGTGAATCCCTTTTCGTTAAAGCAAAAGGATTTATTGAAGTGATTTATTCATATTTTATGCTTCTAGAAGTAAGAGTGGGATGTGGAGGGATTCTTGGAGTAGATTTTGGATGATACCAAGGGATTGAGAGGTGCGTGTAATGGGTTAGAGGTGCTGTCCTTTTATAAGGGGGAGGAGGCGCTCTTTTGGAATTTCTGAAAGTATTATTTTATTATGAACTTATTTTCGTTTTAAAAAGGTCCAAAACATATTTAATACTAATATAAGGTGCATATAGGTAAATATAAAATAATCTATTATGAATTGGATAGGTTTGGAAAATTTTCATCCTTATCCATTTTATTTAACCCTTTGTTAACATATTTAACATTTACCATGCCCTCTTATATATTCATACTTTATGATTAATATATTGACTATAAAATTCCAAGATACCCAAAATGGATCCTTATTGACATTTTTGACATCATATATGTTATTTTGCCTAATAATATATTTTTAGGATTATTTTAACGTTTAATAAAATATTAATTTTTTTTAAAACCCATTTATCTTAATTTTAATATTATTCATATCAAGACATTTAAAAATTCTATAAAATCTTGATTATTTCAAAAACTAAATACAATAATTCAAAGATAAAAATCCATATACATCCCTAAAATTTGTGAATTAAATAAAAAGTTTAAAATAAATTTATTTTCACATTTGTAATATTATTTAATTAAAACATTCATTATGGAGGGAATCATTACATCATCATTATCTCATAATTAAATTTATTTATTTGTTCTATAACAATTATAACTAAGATACGATGATATATAAAATATTTTTATATTTCAAATTAAAATTTATAGATGAAGGGATTACTCATATAACCCCATATAAAAAGTATTTTATTAAAAAGATTCATTGTAATGTTATTTTTGTCCTTACTTAAAATTTATTAACATAAAGTGTCATTATCACTCCAATGTGGCTCATTGGGGTCCCAAAATAGACTCAATGATGATCATGGTTGGATAGTTTTCAACTAATAGGATTAGGACACATGTTAGGGTAATTTAATTTTATTATAATAACATGTGGTTTCCCTTATTTTCCAGATTAATCCTTTAACCATGTTAAATAAAATATTTACTATAGTAAATATTCATAATGTATAAAAATATAAGATACCTATTTAAAAAATTTAGTATTCCTAATTCCAAATAAGAAATCAATTTTTCCTAATTCCAAACACAGAAGTGGAAGAAATTAAATTTAAATTAATTCCCATTTTCAAAATAAAAATATGTTTTTATTAAATAATAACTATCAAAAAAGCCGCTTCGGTGGTGGCATAGTGGTGAAAGGTCAAGGGCCAAAAGAAAGGTGTTCAGTGAGGTATGAGGTTCGATTCCTGGGAGATCTCTCATGGCGAAATTTCCCCCCATGTATTTCTCATTATGTCGGGTCTCCCGGTGTCTCAATGGGTGGGCAGAGTGGGAACACTTCTTCTCGGTGACATATTGCTGTGTCGAACCTTTGACGATCGAGGTGTAGCCACATGGGACACTCTTTCATCTCGGCTGGAAATGGATACTCCCTACCTTGGGCTTCTCTGAATGACCTCTTCATGGGAAGTGGGGTTCTCATGGGTGGAGGGTTTGCAAAGGCCACTAAGAGGGATTCCCTATGAGGACATGAATAACTATCAAAATATTGACATTTTTGTATGTCCAATTTAAAAGTAAAATTACTTCCAATGACCAAAATTGGATTAAATGGTAAAAATATAATCTAATTATAATTTAAAATAAATTAAAAATATAATCTATCAATATTAATAAATTTGATTAAAATGCTGTTTTGAATTAAAATGCAGTATTTTTCACTATTTGTTAAAAAATGATCCTTATTAGAAAAGTATCAAAATTCATCCAATGTAAATATTAATGTAAGGATTCTAAAGAAGAATATATATTTTTCAAATAGAACATATAAAATTGATAAAAACAATATTTAAAAAGGGTTCTCCTTCAAAAGGCAGTAAATTGACTTTTTAAAGAAAATTAGAGTGTTTATGCTTAAAATTGGATTCATTGTTATTTTAAGACTCTATAACTGATTAGATAAATGTAAAAACATTTAAAAAACATTTATAATCTTATTGTAGTTCATTATGTCCATTCCAACCAATACAACGACATAGAATTATCTACCATTTAATATAATATTATTTTATTATTGTTTTTTGGTATAACTCGAAGTTGTTTGCAATATACGATTTCAAAGAAACCCAATATTGCGTGTTGATTACGCTATCATACATATAATCCACTTTATACTAAAATTAATAATAACTCATAAATATTAAAAAATATGAAAATTCCTATTCATTATTTACCGCGAATGTTACAGAAAAGTGTAAACTTGAAAAAAAAGTATATCCTAACTTATGATTCATAAGGTTTAAATCATGGTTATCCTTGATTTTTTTTCTTAACTTATATTCTTATGTGATATATTTATATTTACCAAAATAATTTTTTGTAATTAGCTTATGAATTTACTAAATCATATCCCCCGAGCGTGTCAACCCAAGTGGGTAGTAAGGCCCATTTTCATATACTAGGTTGCCCTGAGTTAGGCCCAGAGAACCTTGTTAGAGTCATTACTCCTTGGTACATCTGTGCCAGAACTACATCTACTTGTAGTATTCAGAGAAGGATTTATTTTTATTATAAACCACTTATTCTATACTAACAAAAACATTGGGAAGTTTTCTTATGTGTAGAATTATCCATATGTTCTTACTAAAGTTAATTATTCTTAATCTGCAAAAAAAACTATACCATTCTCTAATTCCAACTATAGAGATCCCAGGCTTTTATACATATCATTACATGATTTTAAACATAAATCAATATCAAATTACAACCAGAGGATTGTAAAGTCTACTATATTGGACAATAAAGCACATATTTAATACCCAATAATAAAAACATTTCATTATTTAATCTTAACAAAGAGATCCTAACTTCCATTTTTCTCACACATATACATAGGATAACCTGGGGATCACGTGATCTAAGGAATGAACTAAAAAGATTAGTAAGGTAATAAAAAACAATAAATGTTAGAACATGTGATATAAAAAATGAAAAAATTATATAAAAAGGTATGGAACATGACTAAACATATGGAATCACAGTATAAAAAACATGGGATCATATAAACATGGAATCATACAAAAGTTGAACAAACATAAAACATGACTTTTGCACGATACATGGCTCATTGCACATAGAGTAGAGCGAGTCAAGGATAACCACCAATACCATTTCATATGGATCTTGAGTTGAGGAATACCCTCAATACTTTTTTACATGGAGCACGATTCCAGGATAATCGCTAAGACCATTGCACATGGAGAACGAGCTAAGGCTAATAGCCAAGAACCTTTCAAATAACATCTCATGAGACTAAACATTACAAAATTCATTCGATTTCTATCTGGGAACACCCATATTAACATGTTAATGAATATTCTTTCCACATAAAGAATCGTACATAATCAATCAAACATAATCATAGGGGTACCCATTGGATGAAATTGGTATCATAACCATGTCATAATGTATAATAAATGGGCGTATCATATATGTGTATATGAAAAGAGGGAATTAAAAAATATCTGGTCATTAATAAGGTAAAATGTGAATTTATCACTGTAATATATGTCAAATATATGTTATTACATGTATGAAGAGTATTTATGAAAATTCAACATTATGCATTTTTGTACGGTTTTAATAAAAATAGAAGAAAAAACAAAAAGTATAAAAGGGGCATAGTATTTTATATAAAAGTAGAAGTGAAAAAAGGATTTAATAATAGAAATATATATTTTATTAAAAAATTAGGGTGGATTAAAATAGATTATCGAGTGAACTTGAAATTGTGTAAGAAATCGAGATGTTCCTATAAAATAGGCTTGGTTATCGGGAAGAATTGAGAAGGGAATCATATAAAAATTTGTATATCCAAAAATGATAATGATGAATGGATCTTGAAAAATGAATTTGGAAAATATTAATACATTTATAATATGTGAATAGAAATAAAATTTTACTTCATATGAAAAAAATAATTAAACAGAAAGCTGAAGGAATAATAGAGGATTGGGTAGAATCCCTTACCTTATGTTTGAAGGTGTTCGTCACATGTTATTATAGTCTTAGAAAATAAAATTATATTAATTAATTAATAATTAAATAAAAAAATATACATTTAAATTTTTTATAACCTTACAGTTTTCATTCATGGTGTTTTTGGTGGGTTAAGATGTTCAATTTCATGGTTTGGAAGCATTTTTTCTTTTGTTTTCATAAACACTTTTCTCATATAATTGTAAGGATAATCATGTAAAATCGGTATGTTTTCCCAGATTTAATGTTATATTTTATAATGTAAAATCCATAAGATTAGATGGTTATAAAATTCGTTTGGTTATTTAGAGTGAAGAAAAATCATTATATAAAACATTAATGATAATCGTTTGGGTTAATTGGCGGTTTTTCAATCACAACGAGATCATTTTATTTCTAAATAAATATAATTTGTAAAAAATAACTCTAGAAAATTTAATATTTTATATTACATATATAATAATCTGGGTCAACCATAAAAATGGTATCACGACCATAATTGAAGATGGTAATTGAAATTGAAAACATGTCCTTGATGAATGTTATAAATTAACATATCTCTGAGGGTGTTTTCATTTCAATTATTAAAGGAAGGAGAAGAAGATAAGATGAAGAATTATTCCATCTGGAAAAAATATTATAGTATGTGTATGGTACTATAGTTTTCACACCTTTTGGATGAGAATAAGTGATGATAGAAAATAATGTAACATAACATGAAAAGAAAATGAAAGAAAATGGAAAGGTGTTTTACCTCTTGATTACTTCATCTCGAGAACCTCCATAGGGGAGAGGTTTTGGTTATTTGATAAGACTAAGAGATCATGGACGTGGAATAGAGGCCTAGGGAGATATTTTATAAGAATTTGGAAAAGGCACTTTTATTAAGAGGTGTGAGGAAAAGAGGTGGTGAGGGGTGATTTTTATAGTGGAGGAGAGGGGTGTTTTCTCAATATTATATTCATTAGTTTAGTATTTTTCATAATACATGAAATGGTTTTAATTATTGAAACTAAAAACAATAATTATTGAATGTGAATTCTTAAAAATCACTTATATCATCCATTAGTCAAGCATGAATAAAAAATACATGTTTTAACATTGGTCGTAAATTAACGTATTTTACTACCCATAAAAAATTCATGTATTTCTTAAAAATCCCAAAATTTCACTGTAATCATTTTTCAATGTAATGAAAAATAAAAATTGAAATCCATTTTATAAAAATAATTTTCTAAATTTTAGAAATTTAATGTTTTTTTTCAAAATCATTATTTAATTGAAAAATAAAAAATTTAAATAAAAAATTCCTTTTTAAAACAAATCTAAAAATTATTTAAGGTCTCATGAAATTATATAATAATCATAAGACATAAAAATATTAGTTTATGAAGACATTTTATGAAAATAAATTTTCATTTAAATTATTAAATTAGTCACATTATTGTAATTGAATCTTTAATGCTTTCCAAAAATACCAACACTATCACAATGTCACTTATAAGATGGAAATTTTTTATATAAATATTCATTGGTATGGTTAATATTCACTTGGAAAATTTACTATTCATAAGAGTCATATTACTATTCATAAGGGTAATATTAATATTCATAGTTGTATGTTATTATTCCTCAAAAAATTATGTTTGTCATATCGGACTCTATACATCTTACTGAAAAGAACCCTACATGTCATTTTTTTGAAATTCAAATCACAAAATTGGAAAAATTAGGTTTAATGGTCACATTGTATTTATTAGATCATTTAATCATGATTTAGAATTGTCTTGTGATTTTATGTGATTATAAAATATTACATAATTATAAATAGGAAATGTCCATTGAATAAACTTTGGTTTATTACAATTGATAACTTTCAACATTTGTGTCCAAATCCAAATTTTTTAAATTTTATATTGAATTAACTATTATTAGAACAATACCTGGTTATTTTATCTTATTCCTATTACCAATAAACCATTTATAATCAAAACCACTTCATAATAACATATTTTATAAATTTACTATAATTTCTTTGAATTCATGTACTTAATGTTTAAGTTCAACATATAGAATACTCATCTATAGAAATTTTTATTTTAACGATCAATTGATTCACCACCCATAGAGATAATATTTTTATAAAAAACATCATTAATGAACATTCAATATAATTGAATTTATCATGTAGAAACCCCAGTCCCAATTTACCAAATCTTTTGTCTACTTTAGTACATTAGAAATGTAAAAAGGGCCAAATCCTGAATGAAATATTAGTTTAGTAGTTTTTTAGAACCATATAAATACAATATACACATATTATATTTTTAATAGATAGTAGAACATAATACATTACAAAATAAAATGAACTGTATCCTTGAAAACTCATTCTATGAATTCTTAATAATATCATATGAAAATAATTAAAATATAGAAGAAATCAAATGCACATTATGTTTTTAGAACAATAGAAGATGAAATGAATCAATAATAATAATAATAAATATTTTATTTTAAAAAATTATACAAACATTACGTTTAAATAATATTTCTATCATTAAAATATAATGCATAAGAAACATGGCAAAGAAAATATCGGAAAAATTATTCCATTTTATCAATAACTAAAAATGAAATTCATCTAGAGATAACATCAAAGGACAATTATTAAGTATAATAATAAAATAATAATAAATGAATAAAAATATTAATTATTTTACATAATTAACTGAGGAAAAAAGAAACATCTACTGTTATGACTTATAACAAAATTGTTAAAAACGGAATGATAAAACCCCATTAATTTGGCCAATTGATTTTTCTCATGAGACCGGTCAAAGCACCGAGGGGTATATACAATCATGTCCCCACCCATATTTTCATTTATTAAAAATTACTTATACATTAAATATTTAGTTATTTTCTTGAATCATTATTCCTCAAAATAAAATACTCATAATGGGTAAATGAAATAGATTTGTGAATACATTACCAGTTAATCAAATTACATTCAAGTTAAAGACCATACATAAAATTTATTTTGGGTTTTAATAATAATCATATCAAAAATTCAATAATATGTATATTTAATATAAATATAATTATAAATGAAACATTATCACAATAATGTGATTGTTTAAAGAAAAAGTCAACAATCATAAAAGAAAGTGAGATTGTACAATATAATTTATCACACGGATTTTTATAAAAAAATACACTTAGATGGAATAATTAAATGTGGAATATTAAATACCATGATGTATGTATTAATCATAATATTTATATTGAAATGTAAAATATATACACCATATAAATGAATTTAGGTTCATAACATTACGATATGCCTCAATGAAGGGAAATTGAAATGAAGTCCCTTATTGCAAGCTTTATTTTGATTGATCATGATTTAACCTACTTTATTATTGTTTTAAACATGTAATTAACCTAAAAAAGAACCATATTAATATTTAAAATATAATATATGATCCTTTTATGATATATTATCACCTGGTCATTAATAATCATTCATTATATACACGGTTCAGGCGTTAATTTCTTTGTTGTATCATTCCTTATTTATCAAGAAAGATTCGGTTCTTGCATGTATTATATAGTTACCACATAACCAAAATAGTAATCATGAATTAATTATAATATTTATATTTCTATTAAAATTTAAAAAATAATTATTATTGGTGGTCTTGTGAAAATATTTTCATTTTGATCATGGGGATGGTAGGCCATACAAACTCATGATTAATGTTTTGATTTTTCATTGATCTTTATGGAAAGGAACTAAGAAATATTTTATCTTCATATAATGATAATAAAATCATAATTACCATATTATATACATATATACTTCATCTTTGTGGTGTGGTGATGAAAATAGAATCACATCCCTTTGTGAAGGTGGTAGTCCACACATACACAAACGATGATATCATCTTTTCATGAGTGACATGGTAAGAAATTAAATTATATATTATATATAAAAAGTAAAAAATATTTCATTACTATCATAATTATGTAATTTATATCACATATAATCATTTAATTTATCTTTATCTTCTTCCATGATACGAGTTACTGAAAGTCAAATCACATCGCTTTGAGAGGCAGTAGTCTGTCATACACATGATGAACATTATCAATCAAACTACTGAATGGAATGTATAATTTATATTGGATATAATTAATCAAAAAGAATAATTATGTTATTAATACAATATATATACTTTTTATACATTATCATATTCAACCATGAGAGGCAGTAATGAAAAAACGAATGACATCGGTTCACCAGGATGTAGTTCTCCCTACACATGAATGATGTTTTTATAACGTATTTGATTAAAGTGATTAATTTGTTAGTCAATTCCTTTAAAATAAAAAAATATAAATATATTTATTATAGTTATGTTTTTATATCATAATTTTTTAAAATTAATCTCAGGGGATGGAAGATGAAATAAAAAAATTCTTGTTGATGAATGTTACCAATTTGTAGGGTATCCTCAATAAGATTGCACCAAAGCCATCTGATGATAAACTTTTTATGGAAATGGTCCTTCAAGGATTAGGGAGGAAATTCAAGGAATTTATTTGGAATATGTATTTCTATCCAAGGGGTTTTTATGGTGTGAATAAGGGAGGATATGGTGTGGACTTTTTATAATTGATGTGAGTTGCACACTTGTAATGTCTTGAAAATATTGGTCATACCCATGTTCTAATCATGATTTTATATTCCAAAATAGAAAATTATAGAACCTATATTATATAATTCCGAAATATAATAGATAATGATTTTTTTACATGTTATTATGTCATTTATGACCAATATCTTCACAGTATCACTCCACAGAAGTCATTGTTTTCCATAACTATGGAAATTAAGTCTTTCTGATTTTACAATTTATTTCGGTCAAAAATTATGATGAAAATGTGATATATTATAAATTAAAATTATCTCAATTAAGGAATAAATTTTTAAAAATTAAATTCATAGAATTAGAAAATATTAATTTACAATTAATCTTGTAGACACAACAAGAAAGCTGAGTATTAAAGACAAAATGCGCAAAAGATTGGATAGTTTTTATATCAAATATAAAAATGAAAAGTATTAAAATGAATTAAATTATATAAATTGATATAAAATTTTTATAATTATAATTTTATAAAAATTAAAAATACAATTTAACATTAAAAATAATTTATATGAGAAAGTACTTTTAAATCAAAATTCCGTATTTTCACTATTCATTGAAAAATGAAAGATTTCCGAAAAATCATATTAATTATCATTAATATTACATGGAAATTATTATTTTAAAAATAATTCTAATTTTATGAAATACAGTTTCTAAAATTATAATGAATTAATATTATATTACATGTGTAAAGAACGACTATACCGTCTCTTAGAAAAAAATAGAGTTTATCAAAAAACATTTTATTTTGATTTATAATTTTTTAGTTTATTTATAATAAATAGATAAACATAAAAATATTATTTTATTTAATACTACTAAAATCCACTAAATTAAGAACTAGTTTATACTGGCCATGTTTAAAAAATATTTTAGTAGACTATTTTTTATTGAACCTAGTTTTACGTGCATCAAAAGCTATCAAAGAAATTAAATTTATTTTAAAATATAAATATTATAAATATTATGGTGTTACATTTTCCCCTACTATAGAAACTTCAAACTAGAAATTTCATGAATATTACAATATAAATAATATAGGGTAGTTCCTCTTCAAAACATCCTCAGATTCCCACATTAGTTCATCCATTTTGGGTTTTATCTAAAGTACAATGACTAGATGAGTTGTTTGATTCATCAATAATTTATCTATAGAATTTAGAATCTAGATGTGTTATTTATTATAATATAGATAAATTTTTAATTCTTATTTAATCATAGTATAGAACATATGTTGGGACTATATTGTACTTCTATAATAATGATACGTGGAACATATAATGTACTTTTGATAAATCATGTAATTTCCAAATGATAGAAAAAAAATCACATTCTATTAATGTTTTTGAAGGGTAGGATGTACCAGGGGCTCAATTTCCCTTTCACAATTTATCTTAAAACACCCATAAAAAGAGGTACGTGGAATAAAACCTGATACCCCAATTATAATTCCAAATGTTTCCTCCTATTATAATCGTTACTCTTTTGACGACATTGTTAATCTTCACTGTGAGCTTAAATAGTATTTCACTATGTTATTTTCTCTTCAACATCTTTTGGTACTATGATTTTCCTTTCCCAAAAACCAATCCAATTAGTCAGAGTATGAAATCTTTTTCCATATAATTCTTTATATGATACCATTTGAATACTTCAATCACAACTATTGTAGTGGCAAAAATCTAGAAAAGGTATATATTGTCCCATATTTATCAAATTTAATGTTGAAAGACCTAATAATGTCTTACAATGTCTATATAGTCTTTTTGGACTATCAATCTATTTGAGGACGGTAGTTGGTACTCAAAAGTAGCCATGTATCAAGAGATTCTGAATATTCATCCATAATTGTGATGTAAAATAGGGATCATGATCAGACACAGTTGACAGTGGCAAACCATAATGTCTTAAAAAATATTTAATATATATCTTTATGAGGTAAAAAAATGATAAATCTTCTCTTATATAATAAAAATGTGCATATTTGGGTACATGATCAATTAAATCCTATTTTAACCATTCTTTGTTGGAGTCATTAGATGTATCCTATCAAATACCAGGGTAATGTCATCTCATTTCCAAAATAGAATAGGAAGAGGTGTCATGAATCCTCTTGGATTATGTTTAAATAATATAACTTATTGATAGAGAAATAATCTCTACACATAATTAGTAATTTCTCACATCATGTCACCCCACTAGAAATGTTACCTCCAATCCATATACGTATTTAGATTATAAAAGAGTATAGTGGATTTTGAGCAATGAGCATCATCCATAAATTACCTATTTTATCATAGGTATAGATGGACCACATAATATATTTCCAAATTTTATACCCCAATATTTGGAAACGATGTATCCTAATTTCCCATTTATTGCATATTTAATTTAATTCTGTTAGTTCTCATCATCAGAATGATAATTTTTTATATTTTCTATTAAAGATAGTTTATCACGCATTTCAAAAATGATTAATTTTTCCTATTTAATAAGTATTACCATGTTCATATTTATAATATTTATTTACATTTGATCCATATCAATAATTATTTAGGTCATAATTACATGATCTTCCATACTCAATGAATCCAAAACCTTATTTTCATTCCCTACGTGGATGTGTAATGAAAAATCATAATCCATTATGAGATCAAGCCATCTCATTTCCCTTATGTTTATATATTATAATGAGAGGATTTATTTTAGGTTTTTATGATCCAATAATATCTCACATGTTCCCACAAGTATTCAATATCTCCATATCTCCAAATTTATCATTAAATCTACCAACTCATGTTCATAGGTTCAATATTTCTGTTAATGATTCATAATATTAATTGATGCATATGAATTAACATCATCATTTTTCATTAGTACACAACCATGTCCCTTCTTATATTCATCACAATATATCACAAATCTATCATTGTTATATGGTAGATTCATAATAATTGGATTGACCAACAACCTATTTAGTTCATCGCATTATTCACATTCCTTTTACCAAACAATCATAACCACATTACATGTATGATTTGTTAATTTTTTAACCAATAAGGTAATATTAATTGTGAATCACTATGTTTAATAATCCAAACAAATGAAACTACATACCTGAGTTAAGTTCATTTGTATAGACATTATCTAACTTACCATTTATTCACTAGACCAACCGAGACTCCATCCATGAAGACAATATGGCCATTAAAACCCACCATGATACAAATATCCCATTTAATAATTATTCCATATTAAAAATTATTTCTGAGAGTTTCGAGAATGATATGTATGTGATTCTCATGATCCTCGTAGAATTTATATTACCCCAAAGTATTATCAATCAATACCAAAAAAATTAAAAAGATATTTTTTAAATAATATATTAATTATATCTATAAAATAGAGGGATCATTAGTCAATAGAAAAGGAATTATTTTCAATTCGTAATGTTATCTTCACACTTGGAGAAAACTTATTTCATTTTTATTTACTCTAAGAAAATTGACCTCCATTTAATTTTTTTTTTGTGAGGTAAATATTCATTGAATAATTCTCCTTAAAATCATCCCATTACATGAATACTATTTCTTCTACCTATTTAGTATTCTGGATCAATTTCCACCATTTATCAGTATTTCCTTTGAGACAAAACACTATCACTGTTATATTTTCCTTATGGTAACATCCTAATTCCATAAATATCATCATCCAAGGGCATGATAAAATTATTTTCTACTAGAATATTAGTATTCCCACTAATTGATTGGGGCTTATCTCTCATAATGTGATCCAACATAGGATATTCTCATTATAGAACCATTTTCTCAATCTAGAAAATGTTATATATCATAACCTGATTGAGCTTCACAAATATAGTGATAAATTTATTAAATTCCAATAATAGTTGTACTGGCTTCCATGAATGGGAAATATCTATAATTGTAATGAGTATTGATTCAATTCTTCCTTTTAGGTTCTATTTATAAACAACTGTATCACCCACAGTGAAATTGAATCAACTATAACAACACACATCAATTACAATAATCTCATCCATGGTACCTGGATGTTATCCATGTACATGAGTTAAATACTCCGATGCATGATCTATTAACCATGTAACAACTCATACTATTCTCCTTTATACCATTCTCAAATATTAAGACAAAAGAATAGAAAATAAAAAAATCATGATACCACTTTTTAATGTCTAGACCTGGGTGTCAAATGATGATGCCCTGAGATGGTCTTCGACATGACCTGAGGCGAAGCCTCCTTATATTCCAAAGGATGATGACTTTCATTGAGGGCCAATATCGATTATGGAGATGCAATATCATTTTTTCCAAATTATCACAATATAAGAATAGAAATAATCAACAACCAAATTGAATAACCGTAACCAAAATAATATGAATATCAAGTGATGAACAGAATATGAAATATAATATCCAAAACTAAATTGTAGACATGTCATGATATTATTGGTCAAGTTTCAACATAGAAAATAAAAAATAAATGAAGGAATTGAAAACTCCCAAGAGGGTCCCAAACCACGTCTAGTTCTATCATCAATGCTCCATCCTGAATTATTCGTCTAACATATGGATCATGCCCTTATCCTATTCTACAACCATGAACACTATTCTTGTAAAGATCATGCATCATAAGTATGGTTTGATTAAAACTCAGTAGGCCACCACCAATGATTTATAATGTAGTATCCAGACAAGATAGTGTATTCAAATGTATAAATAATAATGAATTGTAAAAATGTAAATAATTTATATTTATTCAGTTACTATTTATTTAACTAAATATTCCCCGAATTTTAGAAGACACATGAGCTCTCAATACCTATGTAAGACCATTATATAGTTTGAACAATATCATCAAAATAATTCTAAAATTTATTATATCATATTTTATTTCATTATCCATTTCATTCAATTTTAAAATTTAGCTAATTTGAACCATGGTCAATGCCGACGATGTGGGTCTAGGTCTCCATTCGTAGCACCCTATGGGTTTTGATGAAATAGTCTATACATAATACTCATTTATTAAAAATTATATAAAACTAGGATTTAGAATAAGTATCCCTTGCAAAACATAAATTTATCAATAAATTTATCACTATGGCCTTTGGAAGAAGTAGACCACACCCGACACGTGTTTATCAGTGAATTTATCACTATGAGATTTGGAAGAAGCACACCATGTAGCAAAAACATATATCCTAGTCAAACATATCACATATATAACATAATTCTAGTTTAATCAACATTAACCATATTATCAAGTTTCATAATCAAGACACCCATTAATTAAATCAACTGTTAATTAGCACATTTTAATGAATTTTATAATCACAAAAATTCCAATTAAATAATTAAACAATTAATTAATCTAATTCAATAATCACTATAGACAAATAAATAATTCACAATTATTTATTTCAATAGATTCATAAATCTCTATATAACATTAATTAATTCAAAAATAAATTAACCAAACCAATTTCACAATCTTAACATCTCATTAGTAAAATCAATAACACATTTTTCAACTCAGTTTCACTATCTCAACTTCTGAATAATTAATTAAAAAACTAATTAACCAAATTTTACAGTACATAAATTAATTAATTATCTAAATTAATTATTCTACTTAATGATATTGAATTTATAAAAATTACATATAAATTTTACATTTACATATATGTAATCAAAATTGAAGATTTGTGTTAGAATAATATAACACCCACCTCATTTTGTAATGAGATATCCCCAAAAAAAGTATACAATTTAAAAAGATATGTCAAATCCAAGATGAATAACATAACCTATATATGAATCCAAGATCCATGATCTTACAATCATATATCTAAAACCATAATCACCTGTTGATAAAAATCCCCTATTTATCATAGAATAAGAGTTTGATAGATTTAGAGTGATCTGAACGTGACGAATATACATACCCATAGATGAGAATATCTACCTATCCCACCTTTTAATACTAAATAATAGATGTATGAAGGTCTTTAAATCTATTCGAGAGCCTCTGGAACATGAAGGAATGATTTTAGGTTTGAGTGTGGCTGATTAGAGATTTATACTGGGGAGGGGGTTGAGGATATTAAAACTAATTTTTGTGGGATCTAATTACTAAACACATGGTTTACAGTAAATGGTTCAATGATTCCCCTAATCCTATGTCCGATCTGAGTGCCTCACATAGGCGTGTCACATGACATCACCTAAGAGGAAGCATTATTTATTAAACCTTATGCAATCCACGAAAACCCCACTTTCTCAATAGTTCACTGTTTAGTGGACTAGGCACACAGTTTGGGAAAACTGACCACTAATTGTACACTGACCCATTACTCGAAAAACCCAATTTTTACCCAAAAACATCCATGATAAACCTAAAACAATTTACTCAATACATGGAAATAAAAAATTTAATAAAAACACAAGACATCTCTGGAAAATGTAGAGTCTTTATAAAATCCCCAATAGTCTCAAACTAGGTGTGCAATAAGTCCAATTTTTAAGCATCAAGTGATAATCATGTCCATACCAATACAACCATTATTAAGTATTTATCCCATGATACCAATATTATAGATACATATATAATTATTGTATCCATAAAATTATTTAATTCTTAGAAACATAACATATTCTCATCCTAAATAAAAGATTATGATTATCTTCTATAATTATCATCAATTCCTATCATAGGGAAATATTTACGAATATATGTATTCATTTATATAATTCCCCTGGTTTATATTAAGAAACCTATACATCCAACTAAGGCAACCCAACCCTAGTGTATAGATCTAGTTTCTGCATTATTACAATGGTATTGATACAAAGGGTCAAATCCTAACTGACCAATCACGTTAGCTATTTTGAAGAACCAAATACATACATGATACCAATTATTCAATGAGAATAAAATATAAAAAATAATATATAATATAATAAAATGAAATTCTTCCATAAAAACTCATTCCATGAATTATTCATCATATTTTTGAGAATAAAAAAATAAAAATTGTGAGCATAAATGCATAGTATTGTTTATGTAAAATAAAAGATATCATGAATTAATAAGAATAATAAATATTGAAAGTTAAATAAATGAACACCAATTCCATCTAAATAAATTTACTATCTTGATAAGATATGGGATAATCAATATAGAAAGGTAAATAATTTAAGAGACATTCGATTTAATCAGTAACTATAACTGAAAATTTTCTATAGATTATATCATAGTGGGAATATCATAGATAATTAAAATTACAATCTATAAGAAAGAATTTATTTATTTATGGATATCATGATATCAAAAATCATGATACATATACCATCCATATATTTCCCAAGACGGGTTAACACTATTGGTGGAACACTATCTAACTTTGAAAAATAATTTTTATTATTAGACTTTTTAATGCATCAAGTGATATATTAAATCCACACCCACCCATCACCGCAATTCCTAATCATTCATTATATATCGAATAATCTAATTAATTAATGAATCAATATTCCTCATCATCAAATACCTATATTGACTAAATGGTATAGATTTATCAATATTTACCTTGTTAATGAAATGAAATTCAATGTAAAAAAAGTAAATAAAAATAGTTTAGTATTTTGAGTTAATCATATCAATCATATAAAAATATGGATATTTTATATAAATTAAGTGTCTAATGAGAAATTATAACATTAAAGGTATTGTTTCATGATAAATTTACTATTCACCAAAGAATGAGGCATTGTAAAATAATTTTTACCTCCTTAAAATTTTCATATAAAATCCACATGGATAAAATAAATCAAATTTTAATTTTAAATTACATGAAGTATGAATTATTAATTATATTTTAGATCAATGTTGAATTATATACACTATAAGGGAAACTAGGTAAATAATATTACAATATTCCTTAATGAATGGAAATTGAGATAAAGACCTTTACCTTACACTTCCTTTTTATTGAACATGATTTAACCTCTTTTATAGTGGTTTTAAACATGCAATTAACAAAAACCAAAACCATATTACTAACTATAATATCACATATGACCCACTTATTACATTTTATCACCCATTCACTAATAATCATTCGTTATTTTCATTATTCCAGGTGACAATTTCCTTGTTTTACTATTTATTATTTGTAATGAATGATCTGGTTATTCTGTATATTATATAGTTCCACCATCTCTATAATAATATTCATGACTTAATAATCAGTTTTATAATAAAATTATACATTAAAACATAATCATGAAATATGGTTTTTTGAAAGGATGTATGTTACCATCATGGAGATGGTAAGTCATACATACACATTAGTAAAATTTCCATTTCTCAAAGATCACTATTTAAAAGAGGTAAGTAATATTTAATCCTACCAGATTTTTTTTAATTTCATAAATATAATATTATATAGTTACATATATAATCCATGTGATGTTGTGGTGAAAAGGGAGTCGTGTTGCTTCGGGAAGGTGGTAGTCTATACATACACAAATGATGTTATCGTATTTAAGTGAGTGAAAAGTAGGAAACAAATATATATATAATAATATCAGAATGATAAAAATTTCATGATTATCATAATTATGTTTTTTATATCACATATATTCATTAATTTTATCCATATCACCATCAATGTTACACATTAGTGAAAAACGAATCACATTGCTTCTTGAGGGAGTAGTATTCTGTACACATGAGAAAAGTCAAAGTATCCCCTATGGAATGGAATGTAAAAGTTATATATGATAAAATCAATACAGATGAATACAATTTTTAAAATATCGTATTCATTATTTTTTTTCATAATACTCAGCTATGATTAGTGGTTATGGAAAAAACAAATGATATCATTTCGTGTGGTGGTAGCTGACCGTACACATGAATGATGATTTCAAAACCCATTCAATTGAATTGGATATGGTTGTAATCTATTAACATAAAATTAAAAAGAACTTATTATATGGAATAAATTGATTTTATTATATTATCATGTGTTAATATGAATTTATAAGGTTTTAGGATTAAATAAAATAAAAATGATCGTTGAGGAAGGTTACATCTTATTCAAGTATCATCCTTAGGTTTTCCCATATGTCATAAAAATATAGTTTTATGAAAAGATAAGGATTCTAGGATGAGTGGATCAGTGTTGAGATATCATTTATTTTATTTATTGGATGAACTGAATTGGTTTGAATGTGTGAAGAAGATAGGAGAGTGGGTGGCCATTTATAAGTGTGGTGAGTGGAAGACTTGTAATTATTTAAAATGATACCTTCATAGACACATTATAATCAATCCAAATTTTTAAAAAAGTGTGAATTATAGATCATTGAATAAATAACCTGAAAATATTTCAGCTAATGTGTTTTGGAAAAAATAGGAGTTCATTTTTAAACATTTTACACATAGATTATTCACATGTAAATCCATTTTACCTTATTCACAGTATTTGCTTTATGTGGTATTAACTGTTAGTTTTAGTAAAAAATTATTATAAAAATATTTGAAATTAGAAAATATTGTTTTTCCAAATATGGAATATATTTTTTAAATTACAATTAACAGAATTGAAAAGGTATTATTTAAAAATATTCTCATGATCATGATGAGAAATAATGTTTTTAAAGGGAATTTTTTCAATAGTTTATAAGGTTTTTATATAAAAAATCAATATGAAAACTATTTAAATTTTCCAAAATGTTACAAAATTATATAAAATTGATATAATTTTTATTTTAATCCCACTCAAAATAACTTTTAGATTATAAATAATTCAAATAAAAAGGTAGTTTTCAATTAAATTTCATGAATTTTCATTATTAAATGAAAAAATAAAAAATTTAATAAAAGAATAAAAATCATCCTTGAGGTAATTTTTATATTATGAATTATAAAAAAATAACATTTTATCATAGAAATATTCTAAAAGGGTTAAAAATTAATTTTAAAGTTTGTGTGACTATTGTGACAAAATAGTTATTTAGAAAAATTAGTCTTTTTCGGAAAATATATATATTTTATTTAATGAATCTTATTTAATTTCTAATCACTTGATTAAAATAATATTAATATATTAGATAAAAATATGTATACCCACCAACTTAATAGTTTTTCTAGAATTTCAATATTTAGATTGAGTTTTGAAATTGAATTTTCAGTTAAACCCCCTGTTGTGTGCATCACAATCTATCAATGAAATTAATTTTATTCCAAAAAAACTATATTGTAAAGTCATGGGGAATTAAATAAATATAAATCATTTTCCAATACTATTCTAAATAATGTTTCTCATTTTATTATAATTCTATTCGTAAACCTTATATTTTCCAATGATATAATCATGAAACTACAAAAAATAAAAAATTTAGGGTATTGTATGATGCATATTGAAATAGTTTAAATATTTCCCCAAATTTTTATAGTCAAATAACATTAAATTATTATATTCATTATTTAGATTATTATTATAAGCATGATGGTATTTCTTATAAACTTTTATCAAACTCAAATTTCCTTTAAGTTTTTACCTATGTATTTCTTCTAAAATTATTAACATCTAGTGTGTTGATTTTTTTTCCTTCCATGGTGTTTATCACATGAAATTCCATGAAGCTATATTTTTATCTCATTTCATTTATTAGTAAGTAAAATTACCTTCATACAATCAATAATAACTCAAGACATATTTTTAGAAATTTTAAAAGAGAAATCACTTTAGATTCTTTCGGGAATGGTTTCATTCCACAAACACATAAATTTACTATAACCCATTTTAGTTTTCCAAATATATCCAGGATTTTTTAACCTAAAACACACACTATATTGACACATTGAATAGGGTAATTTATTCATTTACCATGAGTATTGAATCAATTATTTCATTTGGGATCCACCCCTAAATAATGGATCTCTCATTATTATCCTAAATTTATAATAAATATTGATCCATGTAATAAAATTACCTATATTTTTTGAAATAGTCCAAGGTATTTTCATATTGATTGTTTTAGATACTTTCATTCTAAATATAGTTTCTGGGGTCCAATGTTATATCCTTTGGTACTAACTATAGAATCTCCAAATCTAGTGAACTAAAGATAGTTATCATTTATTACATTGGTTCAAGATAAAACAGTTTACACTATCAAGGACCAACGAGTTTATCCATGTTGAAAAACATTAAACAATCATGGATATCATATTATATTAGAAATTAGAAAACAACGCTGTAAAAATGTTACATCCTTTTAAATCATATAATTATTCCGCTTTCATATCATTGGGTGAGGAAGAAAAATAAAGGATGATATTAGATTCTCGATATGGGTTATGAAAATTGTAAGCTACCAATTGTAAATAATATATAATCAATATGGATGGGTGAATAATCAAAACATAGGAATTTAAATTAATAACATGTGTTCAATGTATATCTATGGATAATATCAGCATATCCTTTAAATGGATAATGGAAAATAATTTCTCAAAAAATGAAATGATTAATTATTGACATTTATAATCTTACCAAAGAAATCCTTGGACAAGATATAATGAATCGAAAAACCAAGGCATTAAAAATAATAATTTTAAATTTTCAAGGCATTCCATCGAAGAAATAATACCTAAAAAGTCAAGACATATATTGAATTCCCTAAAAGGTATGACATGATCTTTATGCCCTAGGATATAAATCATGCCAAATGATTTTATATCATCAGACATGTTGATGAATCAAAGGGATATATATAAATGAGTCCCATTCGTCTGATGCAAATCTATTGAGTTCTTGAAAATTTTAATGATCAATAAAATTAATCATCAAAATTATTAAAAAATTATCAATTATTAATAGAGAATATATAATAATTTCCCAATTAATAAAATAATATTCTTAATAAAACTCCTTCCACCATAACTATATATTGAAATATTATATGGTCATGACAAGATAAGTAGTAGAAATTCTACTGGATACATCAATGATACCAAGTTTTTTACATTAAGAAGAAATATTATATCTAATTAATAATAAAATTTGTTAGAGAAAATTATTTGAGAAAATTGAATAATCAAAAAATTGTGAATCAGTAAAGGATGAAAGAAGATTATCAATTCTTAAAAAATACTATTTGAAATAAAAGACTGAATTATGAAAATTGTAGAGATAATGGATGTGGACCTTTAAAAAAATCCTTAAAGATTTTGCATCTTTTTTTGAATAGGTATTAAAAATTATTTACAAAAAACATTTCATTTTTTAGAAAATAACGCCTTCATAATTTTAAAATAAAAATAAGAAATCAAATTAATAATTTAAAATAAATTTTTCAATAACAAATATGGAAAAATGCTGATAATGGTTTATTTTTTATAATGGTCATGATGGAATGAAAATCTTGTAATATAGTATATGTTATAACAAATATTCTATTAACACTTTGGAAAACATTAAAAAAATAAATAGTTCAGAAAAAATTAAAAATATTATATTATAAATTACTGTAATATAATTTTTAAATCATAAAAATTTACTTTATAAATACATTTTATATTATAAAAAATCTTCTTGAATCATTTTATGAAATATCAGCCAAGAATAAAGAATACTAGACCAAATAGATCAAATAATTCCATTTTTTTATAAAATTTAATTCTTTTAGTACTTTAGTGTACATGATAGGTATATATTTAATAAATCATATAAAAAATATAAATAAACCCACTATAAAAAAATCTATGATGTTTAATAAAAAATATATCATATGATTTTTATAATATAAATATAATCATTGGAAATCAAGAATAAGAGTGAGCTGGTAAAATAATCCTGCTAACTATAATATCATTTGAATATAAAATCCTTACATTATTAAAAATGAAATGAAATGTTAAATACCGTAAATAAATATTATTTCCATATGTAACATGTCAATTGGTCAATATAGACACCATATAAATTAAATTATTTACATAATATAAAAAAATTATTCTAGTGAAAATTGAGTAAAAAATCACGTACCTCAAGTCCCAATTTCATTGTATACACTGTTAAATTACTTCATAATAAATTTTAATACATTACTAATCTAGAAAATACCCATATTCATTTCACTAATAACATATATTATTTATTTATAACATTTAATCGTCAATTTATTATGGGTTTTTTATTAATATCCTTATATTGTGTGTTAACTATTTTATTTTTCAAATATATTTTGGTTGGGTAGTTTTTTCACTTGAATTATGGTGATTATTCCGTCATATATATAATTGTAATCCATAAATAATTCTAATTTTAAAAAAATAATAAAAAAAGTTTAATCATTGATGAATTTAAAACATGTAAAATGAATCACATCACTTTGTGGAGGTGGTAGTCCACATGAACACATGAACAACATTATTATCTTAAAAATGATGGAAGGGAATGAAAAAAAGTGATATTTTATAGTTATATAATCATAGTTATGAAATTAATATCCTATATACTGATTAAATAAATCATGAAAACTGTCCTTGTGTGGTGGTGATGAAAAAGACCTTTATTATATCTATACCAATAAGTTTTCTATAAAATCATGATTAGTACTGAATTGAAAAATATATAAGATAAAATAGAATTAATGATCTTTGTGTAGTTTTATACATATTATAGATAATTCTACTCTATATTAAAACTTAATACTTTATTGGATGGTATTAAGGAAATTCCAAAATATTTATAATATTGGGAAGGAATCTATGAAGGTATTTTTGGGAAAATTTGATAAACTATGTTTCACATTGTTTATGAAGAAGAGTGGATATGATCATTGCATTTATAAGTGAGGATGGTGGAAATATTGTAAGTACCAGAAAAAGCAATACTTAATATTTTTCCAACTAATGTATAATTTCTCAAAAGTGACATATAATAAAATATATGGAATCTAAAGTATAAATATGATTAAAAAGTATAATTCATACCAGTTTTAGGGGAATTTGCAACATTATATTCTGTTTAACCACTTTGTTAACCCCCTTTAACGATGAATGTTGTAAAAATGTTTCCTATCATGGAAATATTAAAGTAATTTTAAAAATTAAAAGTTTCATAAATTGTATTAATAGTTATAGAGTAAATATTTTTCCAACCATTTGAATAATTATAGGTTGTTATAGTTTTCTATTGATTAAAAATTTATTTTAAAATAGTGAATATAATTTAATTTAATTTTCATGACTATTCAATTTTCTTGATATAAAAGGAATCTAAATAATAATTTAATAGGAATATAAATACTTTAACTATCACTATTAATTAATTATTATCAAAAAAATTAACTTATCACTAAATTTCATCCATGACATATAACTTTCAAAGTGTTTCAAGTAATTTATTATTTTTTAGTGCTTTCACTAGCCCGACATTGATGTTGTGTATGCATTCCTGGAAATTAAACTACATATAATAATTAAAAATAAATATCTATTATAAATATAGAAAAATAATTGAAATTTTATCATCTATATTATTCTATGTCACAATTTTATATATATCCATACTATATAAGCATTTTATGTGAGAGAGTTTATTGGAAACATAAAATAATATAACTGATCTTATTAAAGTAAACATCCACCAAAATTATATATTTATGGTTTTAGGATTTTTATTGTTGAATTACCCTCATACAATAAAATATAGGTATTTTGGGGTTTATTTTATGACATTTCCCATAGTTTTATCATTAATTAACTATTTTACCCATTATAATTGTGATAATCTTTTAACATGTTTTGTATTAATTATGATAAAAAATTAAGTTAACATATTTTATGATCATTAAACAACTAATTATAAATATGAAGTCTAATTCTTTCATAGTTAATTACTATAATTATAAAAAACAATTTAATATAAATTTAAAAAATATATAATGTTTCTTAATAAAAATACTATTTCATAAATTATAAATGATTTTGCACGACAATCAAATATAATATTGATTATAATGTAATTAATTAAATTATTTTTAATAAAAACAGTCTCATGTGAAATCAAATTAAATGAAAAATACAATATAATTTATTTATAAAATTATAATAAATGATAGTTTTTTCCAAAATTTTTATTTTTGATATTCGCATAAAAATAAATATATAATGAAACATTTTGGAAATTCACCATAAGGTATTTTTGACATAATTATTTCAAAAATGAATTTATTTTTCCAAAATAAAATTTCCAATATATTAGAAACTAATTCTAATTACCACTATAAAAACAATAAATACCAAATTTTAGAAGAAATGTATTTTCAGACCATAAAATGAATTAATTCTTATTAGATCCCAATTATATAATATTAGACGATATTTTTATTTAAATAATTATATTTATTAATGAAATAATTCATATCTTTATATCATAATTCAATTGTTCCTATTTATACCGGTTAACCCAATGTTTAGGTTATAAAATACATATCAAAATAAAAATATTTTACTATTTATTTAATCTTTGGGTTATGTGTGGTGTACACTATAGATTATATTTATATTTTAAAATAAAATATAAACTTAGATCATATGATATTACATTTTTCTATATTAACCTAGATCTATTTATGTAGAAATATCCCCACCTCTTCTCGAGTCAACCATCTCGATAATGACTATCTGGTGGTAGGAAGTGGATTAGTGGGGATAATTATCAAATAATAAATTCATTTTTTTATGTATTTTACTTTGAGAAATTATATATCTAGATATTCAGAGATTCATATTGGAAATGTTCAAAATATTTATAGGTTTCATGGTCATGGGGAATGGTCCTCTTGTGGATAGTTTTATGGGTGTTTATGGGGTTAGCAGGAGACTGTGGACTCCTCGTGGATGGAGAATTGTCTTGGAAAGTATGACCTTACTTTCCCATCAAGAATGATCCATACCAAGAATAAGAATTCAAATTGAATTATGGATGGACCCTTTGTCTACCAATTGAATGACCGTATTCAAAATCTATATTTTTAACAACATTATTTGCATCTCATTATATGTCACGAAATTCTATATTTCCACCATTTTTATTTCATTATGTTTTTAAATATCATATTGTTGGGGATAAAATCGTCATCCAATGATTTTTTTATCTTCATCACTACCAAATGTGTTCTATTAGTTAACTCCTATTGCGTTTTTTTATCTTTTTCGATATATAAATCTCTATGGAATCATTCCAATGGGTGCCTTATGGGATGTTTTATAGGTTTATAAGTATCATTTTAATATTTTTCTCTAATAATTTCAATTTGGATGGAATATCCTTATTAAAATAATATTCAACACATTACTAGACACTCTTATCAGGGAATTGTGTTTTTTGTGATATGGTGTCAATATATTGTGACTCAAACAATAATTATTAATTAATGTATACCTGATTAAATATAAAAAGTTCTCCTTCAACCTATTACCACTTCTGAAATTGAAAATATATAAAAAACATGGGAATTGACAATTTAAGTTACCATTAATGATCCAAAAATTAAAATGGACTTATTAACTAACCATTCTGTCATAACATTAACATCTATTAGTGTAAAAAAGTACATGATACAAGATAAATAACTGATAAATATCAATACCCCACATTTCAAAAATATCACGATAGTTAAAATGGTTATTTTGGATTTTATATCTTTTTGATATATTATCAAAATAATTTTTTTGGTTAAATATTTTTAAATTTCAATGGTGTTTGTAGTTTTGATAATTTAAATTTTCTTATAAAAATTCATTAATAATTCCCATATAGAGACTAACTTATTCGAGGAATATTCATATATTCTTAACATAGGTTATGTGTGGTAGAGATGGAATTATGTCTATTTTAGAAGTATGTTTTCTCAATATAATTATTTTAAATGCAATGATTGAATAAAATTTCTCTTTCCAACATGTAGTGAAAATTCTAAAAATTTAGAAAACTATATTTCTCAGTAAATATCTTGAATTTTTTTATTTTAGTGGAAATGGTAAATGTATGTTCCAAAAGTTGTGTAATTATTTCTAAAAAAATAAAATACATTATTTATTAAATCATAAAAAATGATCACAATGCATTTTTTAATGTAAACAATAATATTACACATTCTTATTAATATACGTTTGTAAATAATGGTGTGGTGTGTTCCATACCGGTCTGTCTGGTGCTGTAAAGTTGTGTGTACCGAGGCGTGAGTAGGATAAGGTGTGATTAGGGTTATGTTGTGGTCCTGAAGATGTGGTGTGATGGGGATATGTGTGCAGTAGGCCCAAGTCCTGGATCACGAGGATCCACTTGGGACACACTATCTAGCTTATGAATATGTATTATAAGGTTTTCAATTATCCATAAAGTATTTATTCTAAAATATATATTTTGTTTGTCTAAATAATAGTTCCTTAAAAAATGTTAAAGATGTTTTGTCATGTTCATCATATGAAATGGGTACCTAAAAATATCCATGGAATTCATGTTAGGATACGTTGAGAAACATTACAAGAAATCATTCTTAAATATTGTAATGTCTTGAGATATAAAAATGATACATTTTAGTCCCTAAGATCTATTATTTAACCAATATAAATAGACAAAATAATCTTAGTCAAAACTAATACTATTTAAAATTGTATTATTTTCACATTCTACATTTTCTAAACCTCAATTATATCGTTTATTTTAAATGGGTCCAAAAAAATAATAGGTCAAAATATTCTATATTATCCAAACCTGGGATAATTTAACTTAATTTTTGTTCACTACCATAATTATTTATATTATTATCCATCGATGTTATATTATGTGATTATATATATCACACAGATGAAATTTAAAGATGTTTACTGTAAGAGAATGACTTGGCTAATCTCATATTCTCTAACTAATTTCAATTACCTTTTTTTAAATGGGTTCTAAAATTAAATATCTTGATTAAGACTTTAATTTATATTAATTACTCTTACAGTCTCCTTGATTCAAATTATTTTCATTAGAACATCATGGATTAATGTATTTTTTAAAATATGATCCAATGCTCCCACTTCCCAAGGTGGATTACAAATAATCATCAATGTGATGATAGTGTAACCATCAATTGGATTGGAGGATAAGAGGTCATGATCATACCACTATGAATAGTACTTCTAATTCGATGTCCCTATCATAGATTTAAGAGTATATGTTAATCAATTTCCAACACCTACTTATAGACATTATTTAATTACATAAAATTATTCTTTATCAGGGTTATGGACGTACAGTCGATGGAAAGAATGTGTTGGGAATATTAGACACTAATATTTTTTTTCTCATTCTAAGGAATGAAGGGATCTTATTATTTTTATTTAAAGAAAAATAGATCATAACATCAATCCAAATGATAAAGATACCATATATTTTGAAGGAAAATATATAGGTTCCAATGAATTTTATTCTTATAATGTTAGTTTCCATTTAAGGTCTACTGAAGACGATCATGGTTTAGGTTCCTATGGAGATGCTTACTATTTAATGTCTTGTAGAGACACTCACGGTTCTGGGATCAATGGGGAAACTCATTAATTAGAGTCTAGTGGGGATGATCACAATTTAAATTAATTTGGGGACACTCATGAATTAATTTCGCGTAGGGACCCTAGTGGTTTATTGTCTGATGGGGATGATAATGGTTTAAAGTATAATAGGGACACACATTGTTTAGATTCAAATGAAGAGAATCGTAATTTAGAATCCATTGGTTATAATAATATTATATAGTTTGTAAGGTAGGGTTAAAATTAAGAATCTACTTGGTACTATCTTATTTTAAATTCCAGTGATGACACTGAATGTCTATATTTTTACAGGATCACTCTAAGGAATGAATCCTCATTTGAAAGAAATATAGTGTTTTTTATACTTTATAAATTATGGTTAATTGATATAAATGTAACAACTTAAGGGATATTTGGGGAAATATTAATGGTGGGATTTTACCATGAAAATATATCATTTTCATCCCACCATAGTTGAAATAAAACCCCATTGGTTGAGATTTGATGTTAAATGTATTGTGATAGGACCATCCCATTTGGTTTAATATAACAATATAAGGTCATTTTCAATGTGAATAGATAGAAAATAGGGGATTTATTGGATTTAAAATATCAAGTAACCCAAATCCATTATAGAATATATTAAAATTTTGGAGGAAATTACACAAATTTTATTTCACAAATATATGATAAAAAGGGACAAGAAAGTAAGGATCAAAATTATATCCACTCACATATAGTTTGAAAGGGTGAATTTGAATTAATTTATTGAAGCCAAAATGTTCCATTACTCACATTAATGTCTTTTTTCATAAAGAGTTGAACAATGGATATTCATAACATATGTTCACACCAGAATCATTTTGTACAATACCATGACATGTATATGGAATTATACCCTTGTGTGGACCATTTTCTTCATAGAAGTATTTTTTTGGAAACTAGTCTCATGTTATTGATAACATATTTAATATAATACACATTGTAATTTACATTAAATTTCTGAGACTCAAGTGTATGTGTAATTTCTCTATAGATTATTGTATAAGGATTAAAAGTCAACATTTCATGTGGAATGATGAATTAGCTTCATAAATAGAACACAATACTAATCAAACAATCCATAAAACTGTGAGATAATATGTATTATTAGTTATTTATCTCATATAATTATACTGAGTGGGTTATCAATAAAAATCAGTTTTAATACTTGTATAACCTAAAACTAGTGGGATGAATTTGGAAATATCTAATGTATATTGGAGGTGAGCACAAGACTCTATACATTGGAACCAAATATGTTCTACTATACATTTATCATACTTAATACATATAGTGCATGTTTTTCAACATCATCCAATGGGTTCATCATTATAATAAATGTCCCCCCTTTTAGTAGGATCTGATGGCGGTGGGGATTATTGAATTCCAAGTAAAAGGAAAATGTTTTGGAAATTTCTTATCTATTATTAGGAATATAGGTTGGTGAAAGAAAATATATAAATATAAAAAAGTTAGGGTTGTGGCTTCATACAGGAACAAGAATTCTTATAGAACTAAAGCGAGAACTCTATATTTAGGAAACTCTTTCATTGGAAATAATTAAATTTGATATTCTCTCCTTAAATCTAACATGAAAAAAAATCGAACATTTCATTCTACAGTCATTTGTTGTATAATTTCTTATTGAATCAATTTCCAAGGAAATTAAATTTATTGAGACAAAGGACATACATTAATCATTATTATCCATATTTCCTCTAATTCATAATAAATCCACCAATCCATCCTAGACATCCTAAGATGTCATCACAAAATGGAAAGGAATGGCAAAGAAATGAAATCAAGTCTTATTTTGTGTGATAAGGCCTGGAATCACATTTCAGTGATGCCACTATGAAAATGCTATAGGTATTTTATTTTATCTTATTAACATCCTATGAAAAATATTAAACAATTGTAAAATTATTAATATGAAGTACTTCTTTGACAGTCCTAGAAATAACATCAAAATATCATCAATATATGTATAGAAAAATATTATTTCCACTTGGAATATAAATGAGTACCATATTCCATATATATTAAATATTTTTTAAAATCCCACATGAATGATAAATTATGTGACATCTTCCGTTAAGACTGCAAATTCATATCACTAAACCATTTGCAATGATACGATTTAAAAAAGTGGTGTGGGCAAACTAAAGATTGAAATATGATTCCCATAGTAAACTATATAGATTAGTATGATAGTCCAACTAGTTTTTGATGATATATGTTTAATTTAGATATCACCTTCACCTGATTGGGTTGTATGTGGATTTTTGGGTATTATATTTATATGTATACAACCATATATATTTAATCCCAAACCTACTCAAAAAATATTTACTAAACACCAAAAACATCCATATGGATAATTATGATTCATACTTCCATGAATTTGATTGGTGGATCACGAGTTTTACCTATTATGGGTAAAGGTGGTTCATAATATTAATATCATGTAGGGATATGTGTGTGGCTAATTGTGTCCCTAGGGGGTGTGGCGGAAAATTCACATTTTGGATTTTTTAGGAGTGTTAGAGAATTGGGATTAAACCTCAAGGAGGTACACAAAATGTGTTTTTATTTCAATATTGAACCCCATAGAGGTTTTCTACGTACATTGTTTGGAAAATAGGGATAAAAATCACATATTTTTATGTCTCATTTTAAGGTCTTGTGACAGGACTGATCCATGTAGATTAATCTAATGTAGTAAGGAGTATCATGTCATGAAACAAGAATTAATGATCGACGGTGTGGGTATTATTCATGAAAACCCACGATTGTAAATGGTTTTTTGGTGACATATCACTGAAGTATTAGAATCTCATCCCATGATGATCATACATGAGGAACCCCATTCTCATCACATGATGTAAGGGTATAGTTTAACAACATGTGTTAAGGATGGTGCCAGGAATTTTTACAGCATACGACCCTGACATGGTTCTATGTTGTTTTACAGTATTATATAAGATGTGGTAGGGGATTAAACTATGAGGCCATTTTTATGTGGGAGAGGATGATTTAGAAAGAGGAAACTCTAGCATGAATGACCCACTATTTCCTGTGATTATTTCATCATAAGGGATAATGTTTCTTCTAATCATTCACCTCTATGTGGTGAATCGAATGAACACTTCCATAGAGGATTCGAAATAATGGGACATGATGTTAGGGTTATTATTCATAGGATAAAAACATCTTGTGTGCCTATACATTGGAGAAATAGGTAAGGTAATGGTTCATGACTCTATTAAAGTATAGATTTTGTTTTTTCAGGGGGGGGGATAAAGTATTTTCATGCAACTATACTAGAATGTACACAAATTTGGACGTGTAAGACATGGATTAAAAAAACTGCACCATATAGATCTAGGAGGCATATAAATGAAAAATTTATATGGTTATAAGTATATTTGGGATTCACAAACAAATATTATATTGAGTGAAACTGACATGAATTAAGGGATATTGTTTAAAAGATTAAACCATAGAAGAATTCATTTTGGGGCCCATGGGAGGCCAGTTGTTAATGTTTATGGTCTTTTAGAGACTATTGATGTTGGGTTTTGCACAATTTGATGGAATATGTGTTTCAATGAGCAAGAGGTATTTATTATTCATCCAGATATCCTCTGCCAATATGGGGAGGGTGTGATGTTGTATTAATTGCAGAGATGGTAATCCATAAGCATGTAACCGTTAATCAGTCACACAATCGATTTTCACACCTCTCATGTCATTGGTGTAGGGGCGAGGTTACCCATATAGATTGATTTAATGTCTATATTTTAATAGAATTAGATTTATGTCCCATCAATAGAATTACGCACGATAAGCTGATGTTGTGCAAAATTTCCTTCTCCAACATTTCAATTCATCCAAATCCCTATAGAACTTATTTTTTGGTGGTTCATTTCATATACATGTTATCTATGCATAGGGAGTGATTATTGCATGAAAATGACTATGGTTGTGAACAACCATACATGTTTCTTTTGATGTTTCTTATGAATGAGGATCACCATTGTTTTAGATAAAAATGAATTTTTAGAGATTGATACGTGTTTAAAATGTTAATAAATTCTCCCTTAGAAGTAGACTTGATAGGAGACTAGATGTTTGAGTTCTGAGGGAAAAATGAAGTACATGATCTATTTACATTATGGTCCACCACTCTCTCACATGATCATTATAACATATTGCACAATTTCACAAAACATGGGTCCCATGAAAATAAATATGGAAATGCAGGGCATTTTATGATCATTTTTATTATTTTTATTATAATAATCCTATCGTGTGTGGAAATATAATTTATTAGGTATAATCCTATGATTATGTCATTAAACTCATGAAACCCATTCATACGCAATAGAATCTTGCCTACTCAACCCACTATTTGGTAAAATGTAAATGATAGTTGAATGATCCAAATCCATCTGAATGAATACTATCCATTTTTTGTAGTCCAGTGATTGTATATTCTAACAACATTCTTAAAATGGATGACGACAAAGAAAAAACCACTACTTATGCCAAAAGCATTACCTATAGGATGGAAATTAACATCAATATCGAAATCCCTCATGAAGGAAGATGAATATATAAGATAAACACACTTTCAAGACTACATTTAGAGTATCATAGGTGGTACTTACTAATAAATAGGCTACCACTATACAAAATCAGGCCCTTGGATGAGTTTGAAAACCCAACCATGAAATTCAACATTCCATAGTTTAGTTTCGTCAAATATGAAGGACCTATCCATTGGAATATTACTATTTTCAGTCACCCGACCATGGTTGATGATGACGTGAGGGTCTGCACCCTAAGTTGAATTACTAAGGCAGTGACATGTAAACATATAGAAAATGAGGACTTCCTTACTCGAACTAAAATATTTATTCATTCCATTATCAAATAAAAATGAATGGTATGGTTAAAATATTAGGACATAGAGTCTAGAAAAATATCTCGAATGAGTGTGTATGTGAGTATTGGGTATTGTAACACCCAAAGATTTTGGGAATTGTTTCTTCAATTAATTTACCCATTTTGATAATTTTCGTTTCAGGGAACACTGAATATAGTTCATTTTTATTAATTAACTATGTTTTTCTTTCTTTATACGCAACACTATGTCAATCGTGCACTAAAGTCAATATAAATTTGGCCAGCTCTACATAGAAAGGTGAGGATATCTTGCGTTATACGACACAATAGCTTTCCACAATGACTTGTGAAATACATAAGTCCGAGGTTTGTAGAAAAATAATATATTATTAAAATATGATTATTTAATATAATAATATAAAGCATATCTTTTTAAATTAGAGGTTATAAACAATATAAACTAGTTTTTGAAAATATATGGTTTATACAATATAATATGAATTTATTGGTTACCAATTAATAATAAATTAATATAAAAACTAATTGAATATAAAAATATTATTATTATTGTTACCAATATATATCACTACAATTAATATAAATTCTATTTATGTCTTTAAATGCACTAATTCAATCATTCCTTTCACAGGGAACAACGACTCGACATATGTTACACACTATTCTATGTTTCAATAACACATCATTTTATTTTTATAATTATTTAAAAAACATTAGTAACAACATTTTTGATAAAAATTAGTAGTAAGAATAGTAATAATTACTGATAAAATATTGCTATAATGTTTTTATATAAATTAAAAATAATTACAATGAAAAATATAATTTTTAGTAAACAAATGATTTGTTTTAGAAAATATTTTCTAAAAAGAACTACTGTTCATTTCTATTTGTGAAAACAATAAAAACAATTCTCAAAACAGTTTGGAGTTTAATTTGATTAAATAATCATCAATTTTGAAATAATAAAGTCATAATTATCCTTGGGTAATTTTTGATATTTTTTAGTGAAACTATTTTTTGATGAATTGTGAAAACTACTCCATTCTAGTTGAAAACAAATTTTTTAAATAATTATAAATGTAAAATTATAAATTATTATTTTTTAGGTCAATATATATCAATTATAAATATAGAAGTAAAATTTAGTTCATTATAATAAATTTCTCTTTGAAATTTAATATAAAAACGTTACAAACCAGTGACCATTTTTCTACTTTAAAATACTGCAATTTCATTACTTCTGTGGGATTAACATTAATAAAAATTTTCTTGATATTTTGAAATGAATTTAAATAAATTTAAAGAAACCATTGTAATCATTATACTATTTAGATTATAATAAGATCAACTTAATTTTATTACCAAAAATATTAGTAAATGTTTTTAAAATTATTCATAGTGATTAAGGTCAAATTAAAATTAATTCGGGACTAAACCATAACATTAAGGGATGAAATAAACTATCCACTTATCCAAAACCGATTTTCTATAAATATTTTGGACAAAAACATTCCATTATTGATTTCTGTTGGTTTTTTATGACTTCTTAATAAGGAAATTTATACACCTAAATTGTTTTCAAAAATTCCAAGTGAGTCATTTTCATTGCCTATAAAAGGACACCACCTATCCCTCTTCTTAACACCACTAAAACCTTTTTAGTCTTGAAAATAAAGATCTAATAAAATTAAAAAGAACACCCCTTCATATAAGAAGACTTACCTTGAAAATAAGGAAATCCAAGTAATCCTTTTGGCACAAACAAAAAGGATTTACTCGATTATGTGGTAACGACTTCTCTCAAGTCCTTTATTTTATTTAATATTATACAAACACTACAACTATCTTTGTTATATGTTTTTATAAAAAAACAATTATAGACAACATACATGGATTTATTTATGTAAATGTTTTTCTCTACACTTACACACACCTCCATATAAGGGATAAAGAACTGATTTTTTCTATGTACGACAAATGACTACCTCACAAAACGATGATTGGTTATATTTCCATTACCACCTAACATTGTGGAAATTATGATGGAAAATATATTTTTAAATTTCATATATTAAATTTATTACATCTCTATGATTATTTATTAATTATTAAACCAATTGTTTTTTTTTCATTCTATTTTTTGTTAATACGATAATTTCATTTGATGAATTGTGGAATACCGCCGACTCAAAGCAATATGATTCATTTATAAACCACACTGATTCTATTAAAGATTAATTTTTTTTAATATTCATGATATATATTATATAAAAAATATAAATTAATAATTATATATATATACATATATAAATATATATTTATCTTAATTTAATTCAATCAACACATCAATTAAAATGAAATAAAATTTCATGAATATGTACGACCTACCATGTGCATGAACAAAATATTCTTCATTATACTGACATAATATATTGATTATTAAAATACATGTATAATGTATATTAATAATATTTATATAATTCTTTAAATTCCATAAATCATCATATAAAGTGTAAATACCAAAGATATAACAACTCAAGACACATGCGAATACAAAAGAAATTATTACCTAAATTGAAAAATTATGATAGGATTGTTGACAAGAAGGTAATATAAGGTCATTATAACACCATTTATGGTATTAGATAAAATAATATGGTTCTTGAAAATATTTATTATAAATTTATATTTATTATACAGGTGGTTTGAATGCGTACGGTGAGAGTTAAGACACAAGGTAATGTGATTTCATCTCAATTTCTATTTCTGTAAGATACATGATATGTTTGCCACTATTTCCATTTGTCTGGTGTATGTACTGGATATTATTTTATTATATGTATCTTTTAAGTTCATTAATGGTTATTCACAAATCCATATTATGAAAATTATTTCATGGAGGTTATGTTTAAAAAGCTACCAAATCTATAAAGTATTTTTTCCTTAATTTTCCTTCATTGAGCCCCATGTTTTTTTATGCACCTAAATTAATTTTGGAGTTGTATATACATACATTTAATATGTTATATAATTAATGAAATAATGTTCATTTTATTTTTAGATTCATTTAATTTACTTTTCCTTACATCGAGAATATGGTCCCATGTTACCAAGTTATATGAGTTTATTGAGACAATCTCATTGCTTTTCAAGATTATTTATGTTTTTGATTTATTTGATAATATATTATGATAAATATCTAAATAAACTTCATAAAGTTTCATATCCTCTATATATCCATATTATAATCATGTATTGGTTCTATTTTTTCATATTGGTAAATAATATTGGTAAGAATGTGTTTTTAGGAAATCCCAACATTTCCCTCTCTTTGGCTGGAAATCTGTGTTCTTTCAAAACAATGTCTTTTAAAAAGGATTTCAAATAATATTAACAATAAATATTGTGATAATTAATATTTATTTTGAATTTTTTCTTCTTTTACCAATTTTCAATGGATTCTTATGGTTTCTTTCGTATCGTGGAATTTTTCTAACAATTTTAACTTGTAAAAGGAATATTCATTTTACCTCATACGACATGTATATATTTTCCGAAACATCATTTTAGTTTAGATTCATCAGAATTTATAAAAGAATAATATCTTTAAATGTGATTTATTTAGAATAAAATTCCATAAAAATTTTCTTCTAATCATTTTTATTATTTTATATGTTTTCAGGAAAAATGGATTTAAAAATGTGTTCAAGATTCTCTTATAAGTTTTCAAGGAAAATTGTTTTTATAATGGTTTCATGATTTATTAACATGTTTTCAATGTATTTTAAATTAAAATGGTATTCAAAATGTTTTCAATATTTGTTTATACTTTTTTAATATATTTTCATAAAAAATGGTTTTAAACATCTTTTATAATATTTCATGGAAAATTATTTTCCCTATGTTTTCAAGAATTATTTATATGTTTTCAATGTACTTTCAAGAAAAATGTTTTTCAAAAAAATTTCATTCTTTATTAATAAGTATAGAATTTATTTTTAAATGAAATAGTTTTCAAAATGTTTTCCAATATTTATTATATGTTTTCAATGTGTTTTAGAAGAAAAAGGTTTTTAAAACGTTTGAATGATTATATTATAAGTTTTCAAGGAAAAAAATTTTCAAATGATTTTCAGTCATCCTTTTATGTTTTAATATTATTTCAATATAAAATTATTCTCAAATGGTTTTATGTATTAAAAATAATTTTCAATGAATAATGGGTATTTTACTCAAAAAATAATTTTCAAAGAAATTTAAAAATTATTTTCCAACTAAGATGAATTCCTTTGATGTTACTCATTCCCTTTTCAGAAATTATCAATGGGTATGATTCATATTGTTTCTATTAATGGGTTATAGTTAATTTCATTTTCATCATTAAACCTATTTCTCATTCATGGATTATATGATTTTGTATCCTGCTTCTTTTCACATGTAATGTTTATAATGAAATGACCTTGAAACCTATCTTTTTTCACATTAAATGATAATATTACATATTTATAATACCCATTTAATTTCATCGGTTATGATATGATTATTTATGAACTTGGGTCACATGTGTTTATTATTTCATTATGATATGGGTGGGACACATATCTCCCTCCAATTAATTGTGTATAGATTTATATCTAATGAGATAGACTAAGAAGGTCTTGAGAATCAACCCTGAATACTAAGATGTCCATGGGATTGAAAAATGACTACCATGATGGTATGAGGAGTGAACTCATGCTACTAACATGGTTATGAGAGTGAGCCATGACAACTAATATTGTATGAGGAGTGAACTCATTATAGTAAGAGGACCACGGGAGAGAACCATGACAAATAAGATGGAATGAGGATTGAACCCTTTATACTAATTTGTCCATGGGAGTGAACCATGACTAACAAGATGGTATGGGGTGAACCCATACTACCATGATGGACATTGTATCAATTCCATAAGTTCAATGGAAATCGTATTAAATACTTATATTACATCCATAACCCCATGTTTGATTCCGATGTTATTCTTCCATCCCTAATGTTCATTATTTCCTTATGATTATTTTATTTTGAACTGCCATTATCTAGGCCATAACTCATTTATATGATATTTGATAAGATTTTTATGATCTTATATTTTCACAATCAGGTTCTATTATCATTATTCTCATAATTATTCTTACATATATCCCATAGTTATCCTTATTGAGCATTTGAGATCACCGCTTTCTTATGATTCCTTTCCCTAGGTTATAATGAAAAGATTTATGTAGGTGTGCTAAAGTTGGAGATCATATTGGGAGAAGTTGAAGATATTTTAACAGGATAGAATATATTGATTACAATTTTATGAAGACACTAAACTTTTACATTCCTGAGGCATGTATTTTGATAATGTATAGAATATTCATATAAAATGATGTAATATCCATGCATGTGATGCCCACGTCACTATAGTTGGAATCAATGGAAATGTTTATTCATCCTTTGGATACTATGATGAAAAAACATTAGTTATATCCCAATGTATATTTCTAAGTATATTCTTAGGTATGTATGTAAGGATATATATAAGGAGGATTCATTGTTTAAGAAAATGTCCTAGAATTTTGGTAAAGGGCTGAGTGAGTGGTTTCCTAGTAATACATCCTTATCTTGATACTTCAAGTTTATGTGGGTCTATAATAGATGTAACTAGGGTAAATTATTCTAACATGATGTTTCAGGCCTGAATCGGGGTATTCTGGTACACGAAAATATTCATGCTGAACACATCATTTGACACTCATGGGGGATATGCTTTGGAAATTGACATAATCATCACATACTGTCACGAAAAAATTAGACATATGTTTTCTAAAAATAACATAGAATAAAGCTATCATGTCATATATTAAGCAATGTATCCTAATTTATATATCATATATGAAAATCTTTTCATGACTATGTGGTTTTCTACTACGATAAGCAATGTTCACCCAATTCTTCTGGTTTTAGACAATTGTTGGGATAAAAAGGACTAGATTAATATTAAATGTGATGGATGGTTTTTTTATTACTAGTAATGTAGGTTGATCATCTGAGTGAAATATTTTATGATAATTGATTTTCATTTTTCATGGAACATGATTATCCACATGTACCTTAATTAATTCCCAGACTCACCACAGAAGAGAAAGAAGGAGTTCTCTGAGAGTTCAGAAAATAGAGACCATAGGGGAAAGAAGATTCAGTTTCCATTGTGTCAAGAATGTGGAAAGAATCATCTAAGTGAATGTCTTAGAGGAACAAGAAGAAGTTTTGACTACAGAAATTAAGGACATAAAGGAAGTGAATGAAAAGAAAAAAAATAAATGTTTTGTTAACATAATGCATAAAAATATGGGACATCCTAAGACATCATTCAATGTTATGTTTTTTAAATGTTGGAAGAATGGTCATTATACAACACGGTTTAGCAAGAGAAATTGTTAGGACAAATAGGGGCCTATATACCCTGAGAAGGGGGGGGGGTGAATCAGGGTATGGATATTATTTTTGAAAATTCTTCCTACCCCACTGGATCTTGAACTCTTTATTACAAGGGTCACATTGTTTTCACTTGTGTGTCTATTATGATCACTTATTTTCTTCGTTATCTAATGATGATTCTTTAAATGCAATGTCGGGAAGCAAGCAGGTAGACACCGAGATTTTTACATGGTTCACCCTCACCGGGCTAAATCCAAGGAGCATAAAACGATGATGTGTCGCTATATCAAATCCAATAAATCTCACTTCCAATTTACAATGATTGGGATAGATCAATTTTATGCCCAGGCTCACTGCGTTTACAATGATTAGGGTCAGCTCACTGCTTTCCCAAGGGTCACTCCCTATTTCTCTCTCTCTGGATCACTGCCGGTGGAGCGGATCACCATCTTCCTCTTCCCATGATCACTTCTTTTGAAAGGATCCACTCACAGTTTATAGACATGTAGGTCTCCTAGTTATCACTAATGAATTCATCTTCTATTGTATGTTGATTCCCTCTGGACGTCCAACTTTCACCTGTAGATGAATCTCACTTTGCACCGAAGGTATCAGGAAATCTTTGAGCTTTCACACAACCCTAAAATGGCTGACATTCTTCTACCACACCTAGCACGCTTCTCCAAGCCAATATGTATGTTCCGTTGCACAATTTAAAACTGGTGCACAAGTTCACCTCAACCACTTGCACGACACTCGCTTCTTCAACTCCAAACATGCACGACTTACACCCTTTTACACCCAAACCAATTTTGGAGTGAAACTATCAACTGTCGTGATTCATCAAAGCCTGGTGCACAAGTGTCACTAATCCACCTCCGTGACACCACCTTTTTTCAACTATACACTTGGGTGACTCACACCCTTTTTCAACCAAACCACATTGGGCATGCAACTATCAATTGGAACACAACTTCTGAATATCTTTACAACTGCGCGACCACACCACCACTTTCACGACCACAACACCTGCACGACGAGAGATCTGATTTTCTCTAACTGTTGAACTCTATATAGAATAAGGAGAGGTTGACCTCTATTTATAGTCATTTGGACACCTTGAGCGCCGACGTGCAAGTCTCCTCTTAGCGCGCAAGTCCAACCGACCTAGTCTCTACCGCGCTCGTCACTTGCGTGACCAAACCCAAAACATGAGTGCCCCTTTTTTCCTTAGCCATATTTTGATGTTATGATCTTGATAATCATACGGTGCGGATGTTTCCAAGCCTCCAAGACACCGACAATAATGTCCCTTTTCCAAAAACACTTTTCTTCATTTTTCGATTTTGAGGTTCAAAAATTTGGAAAACACTAGAAAACGTCGCCACCTTATATCTTCTCTTTTAGAACCGCCTCTAGATTGACCATTCCTTTTTTGACGTTCATGAATCAATCATGGATCGTTAACAACATCCCTTGAACTCGACATACCACCATGACATCACCTTTGTTAACAAATTTGTATGTCATGGTTTTCTTTGTCAACAAACACGACAAGGAGGCATACTTTGTCAAGAAACAAAATCACCTCAAAAAAGCTACAATGATACCTTGAGGGATTTTGGCCCATAATCTCACCCTTTGGGTTTGTTGAAAACTCTTCCATAAAAAGATACAACGTTAATTCTTCAGCCACTATTCGCCTATTTCGATTCCGATAGTGATCAAGGATTTACTCAACACATACTCTAAGTCCACATGAGCAATGCTTGGCGTGAGAAAAAAGAGTAAATGAAAATTTCATCATTGAATCCATTCAAATCTGACACACATTGTTGATACCAAACTGATGCCAATTTTTGGAAATATTCAAAGCACATTCCAACACCACTCTTCTGCTTTTATCAAGATCCCCATCTGTTGTGATATATATTCTTTGATCGGTCACTTCTAGCATCATCATATTTGATATTCTCCCTGTCAACTAACATATTTAACTCTTGTTAGCTACAAATCCTCTTTAGCACTATTGCCTGTGTTATCCATGTTAAGATCAAACTCCAATTATCTGGATTCTCCACCAGTCATCTACTCCCAATATCTTTCATGATTTATCAATTAACCACATTGTCTCCCCCTTGAACAATCACTATTTTCTCCCCCTTTGTCAACGAACACAAAGGTCACTTCATTGCAGTCTGTAACAGAGTATTTAACACTCATTAGCACATGAGAGTGGGGGAGGGGGCCCATATACACACTTTTTCATGTGTGGGGACTCGACTGAACTCTCAAAGCCAGTCGATGCTTCTCAAAAGCTTCCCTAGGTAAGCCCTTTGTCAAAATGTCTGCAAAATGTAGATCTGTAGGCACATACTCCAACTTCATGATCCCCTGCTCAACTTTGTCCTTGATAAAATGATACTTTATTTCAATGTGCATTGTCCTTGAATGATGGACGGGATTTTTTCTATGATTTATAGAAATTGAGTTATCTCAATGGATTCCGATTGGAAACTTCACTTCAACTCCAATATCATCAAGTTTTTTCTATATCCACAATAATTATGTGCATGATTGAGTGGCCACAATATACTCAGCCACATCAGTGCTTAGAGAAACGAAACCTTTCTTCTTTCTTATACAAGAAATACAAAATCTACCAAGATAGAATTTACCTCCTGACGTTGATTTTCTTTCTTCTGCTGATCCAGCCCAATCTGCATCTGTATATCCCAATAACTGTAGATGAGATTTGTCATTATACATCAAACCGAAATCCATGATTACTTTGATATACCGAAGTGTTCTTTTTTACTACGAGCATGTGGCTTTCCTTTAGATTGCATTGGTAATGTGCTGCTAGGCATGTGGCGAAAACAACATTAGGTCTTGTTGCTGCTAGGTACAATAAACAACCAATAACCTTCCTGTATTCAGTGATATTCACTTCCCTACCACTATCATCTTTTGATAATTTCATTTGGGTAGCAACCAGAGTCTCCATATCTTAGGAATTCTCTATTCCAAACCTTCTCAGAACCTCCGTGTCATATTTGTATTGTGAAATGAAAGTTCCATTACTTCCTTGTGTCACCTATAAACCAAAAAAATGTCAGCTCACTAATCATTGAAATTTCGAACTCACTTTTCAAGAATTCATAAAAAAAAATTCATTGAGATTCATCTAATCCCCCAAATATTATGTCATTGACATAAACCAGCACCATCATCCTTTGATTACATTTTTTTTAAGTAGAGATTGTAATCAAATCCACCACGTTGAAATCCAAGCTTCTTCAAATATTGATCCAACATTGAGTACCATGATCTTGGTGCTTATTTCAACCCATATAGTTCTTTCTTCACTGAAAAATTTTATTCTAATCTTCATGAATGAGAAAACCATCTGGCTTCCCAATATACACTTCCTCTTCTAGAACCCCATTCAGGAATGCAGATTTGACATCCATCTGGAACACTTTGAACTTCTGTTGCACTGCAATGGATATTAATAATATGATTGTCTCCAACCTTTCAACCGGTGGAAATATCTCATCAACATCAATACCCTCTATTTGGGAGTATCTTTTGCACACCAGTAATGTTTTGTTTCGAATCACTGTGCCATCTTCGTTCATCTTGTTGTGAAAGACCCATTTAGTCCCAATGACGTTCTTATCTACAGGCCTCAAAAAAATCTCCCACTTCCAATTACCTATTATATCTTTCATGTTCAGTTATATCTTGACTCTTCAACTTCCATGTTGTTGTAGATTTGAATTACTCAGGTTCATTATTAGTGGCTGCTTCTTAATTATCATGTTGCACTTCTACTATCCCCGAGTCTCTCACCACTTTATTACTTTAAATAGATAAGTTGTCATTGTGTCATTGTTCAGTGGCATCGTTTCATTCAACTACTATTCTGAGCTTCTTGGTGGAACTTTTCGATACTTTCTCGAAGCTTCTTGGTATCCCAAAAACAGTTAGCCGATAACACATTGTTATAGGAAAATAAATAAGCAAGGAAGGCTTGATTATTTCTTCTTCTCTCACAATATCTCTTCCCTCGATAGAAAACACTGGATCTGAGTCATCCAATTATTGGATTGATGGCTCTTGAATCTGATTTTGTTATTGAATTCTCTTCCTATCTTACAAAACACTTCCTGGGGTTAGGATCATTGTTTAGACTCATAACCATTCTTCTCCACCTGCATCATTTATACAAATCTGGCACACGACATTGAGAAACTAAAAAAATCTCTAAGCCTACTGAGTTGGAAGTCGGTGTAGGAAACATAGATAAAGTTAATAACACAATCACTTCTATTGTGCTCTATTTATCCTATTCTTCTTCAACATGGTACCTGATTTGAGTCAATCGAAACTCTAAAGCATATCAGCTCGTCCCTTCGCATCATTAGATGCCACATACCCTTAGATTGTATATCCCTAAAAATTGAAACACACAAATCTTTAGTTAATAAAATTTATACACATGGGGAGATGGGTTCTTCTTGAATCCTCAGGATGACGATTGCGGTTGATCCTGATTGGTCAACACTTTGATTCTTTCTTGCAGAACATCACACTCTTCCCTTGATTCTTATAACTACCTAGCCAATTTTATCTACAACGGCCATATGACTAAGAAATCTTTACCCACATTCTGAGTCTTTTTCTGATATGTAGACTTTGCAGGCCCAGCCTTTCTCAATGTTTGGGGTTTAATCCAACAGGTAAACATTTCCTTCTTTGATTTTACACCAAAATTCCGTTTCCCTTGATTCCTTCTCTAGGTAGGAATCTTTCAACTTGTCACCTACCCTTTCTTCATCCACCATTTCAGGGGTCTTTCTCTTTCCTCCACTTCTTGCTGTAGAACACTACATGTGAATTTTTCAATGAATTATTTGTTCATATTTATTTTATTAGATATACAAGTCACCATAGTATTTATCATTGGTGGAAGGTCCTCAACTGAACGTACATTTTTTGTACTCACAGCTGTAGAATTTCCTCCCCTTTTCATCAAAATATGTTCCAATTTACCACTTTGTCTTATAGGGTACGATTTCTCATTATACACCACTAGTGTTGTGAATCTCCTTTCAAGTTCCTTTCCCTTTCCTACTTTCTTTTTACTATAATGTCTTTCCAAATTTTCATAATCAGAACTTATAAAACATTTTCCATCAAAGGCATACCTAATTTCATCATTTCTTTATCGACATATTGATGCATCTTGAGTTCTTTCTCTGACATTGTGCTCCTGAGCTTCCTGAAACATACTCATGGTGTGTCCAATTCTTCCAAAGTAATTGAATCTAATAAATGATTTCTTCTGAGAGAAAATTCTTTCAGATATCTCATAACACTTCTTCTTATTCTCAGATTTTGTAATGTCTCTATTTTCATAGCCCAAAATGTATTTTTGAGCATCTGAACAAAAGCTTGATATATGGCCATGAATCCCACAGAAATAGCACATGTCGTCACTACTTCTTGTAACTATCCTCATTGGCCTATATCCAACACCTATAAGATTTTTTCCACATCTGGAACTATTCACTACTCTCTTCCAATCATGCATGGGAGTTGATTCATCGAAATCAATACCAGTTTTTCCCAAATTGTATGGTTTTTGAGATGAGAAAATTTCTTCTTTCCTATTTTCATAAATAACAAAATTTCTTTTCATTTCACCATCACATGCCGAAGGATAATCAAATATTTTGTGCAAGGCATCCTTCATTTTACAGTATCCTCTAGCATGGGATTTCTCCACTTCCTTATTTACTGATTATAGCTCTTCTTCCAACTTCTGAATCTTCATATCACTTGATTCATGTTGGGCATTGAGTTCTCTTATGAGATTATTTCCACAACTCATCTCATCTTCCAGTTCTCATGTGATCTTTTCTACCATATCACATTGATCATTTACTTTCAATTTTTATTGAGAAACAGATTCAGAGACAGAAACATTCTCTTTTTGTATCCTTTAATTCTTCTAAACAGGTTCAGATAGCTGTGTAGAAAGATCATCATTTTTAGATTTCAAATTTTGAATCTAATCTGTGTACAAATTCTTCCCCCTGACAACAGATTTTGATTTCTTTGCCTTTGCAGATCTCTTTAGAAATTCTTCATCTTGAGAATAATTTGTCTCCCTCAGATTAGTAGCTATGTCAAAAATACTTTTATTCCAACCTCTTAGCATGTTGATCTCGGTTTCCAGTGCTTGGATCCGAATATCATTAGATTTAATTTCATCAGCGAATTTCTGATACAATTCATTCTCTTTGTGGAAAAATTCCACTTTTTGACTTGTAGGAGTTTATTCTTCATCAGTAGTTCCAACATCACTCGGTAATTCAGGTTCTTCACTCATTCCTTCATAATCATTGAATGAGTATGTATTTCCACTCTATGATTCATCAAACACATTTTTTTCACTACGTGATTCTTTTAACTGAATCACACTCTTTCCATTGACACTTCCACGCTGAGGGATATCACCTGAGTTCTGATTCTTCTTTGATGTTTTTACCTTTTCCATGGCACACCGAGATAATAGAAAAGTGATTTAACCACACAAATTGACTACACCAAGTTGGAGCAAACAAATATGATAAAAGAAATTTTCCCTCTAATACCAATTGTTAGGACCAATAAGGGGCCTATATACCCTGAGAGGGGTGGTGAATCAGGTTATGTATATTATTTTTCAAAACTCTTCATGCCCCACTAGTTCATGACCTATTTATTACAAGGCTCAATTTGTTTCCACTTGTGTGTCTATTATGATCACTTATTTTCTTCTCTATCTAATGATGATGCTTTAAGTGCAATGCCGAGAATCATGCAGGGAGACATATAGATTTTTACATAGTTCACCCTCACAATGCCACATCCTAGGAGCATACAATGGAGATGTGCCGAAATATCAAATCCACTGAAGGTAATTGCCAATTTACAATGTTCGGGCTAGATCACTTCTATGACCAGGCTCACTGCCTTTACAATGTTTAGTGTCAGCTCACTACATTCCCAAGGGTCACTCCATGTTTCTCTCTCTGGCTCACTATCGGTGGAGATGATCAACTTCTTCCTCTTCTTTTGCTCACTGCTCTGGAAAGGATCCACTCACAGTTTATAGACCTCTAGGTCTCTTTATTATCACTAATTAATACATCCACTATTGTATGTAGATGCTCTGTTGAAGTACAAATTTCACACGTAGATGAATCTCACTTGGCACCGAAGGTATCGAGAAATATTCCAGCTTTCGCGTAGCCAAAAAACGACCGACGTGCTTCTACCCCTCCTGGTTCGCTTCTCCAATCCAGCACGCAAGTTCCGATGCGCATGTTCAAACTGGCACACAAGTTCACCTCAACCACTTGCGTTAACCCCACTTCATCAACTCCAAACATGATCAACTCACACCCTTTTACGGCCAAACCAATTTGGGTGCGCAACTATCAACTGTCACGCTTCTTCAAATCCTGTCATGCAAGTGTCACCGAACCACCTGTATAACACCCCCTTAAAATATAAATTTGGGCGACTCACACCCTTTGTCACCCAAACCACATTGGGTGTGCAACTATCAACTGGCACACAACTTCTGAATATCTTTACACCTGCGTCACCACACCACCACTTGCTCGACCACAATACCTACGCGAAGAGAGCTCTAATTTTCTTTAATTGTATAACTCTCTACCAAATGAGGAGGGGTTGACCTCTATTTATAGGAATTTGGACACCCTGAGTGCTGTTACAGAAGTATCCTCTCAGCGTGCAAGTCCAGCCGCCCTAGTCTCTGAAGCGCTAGTCACTTGCGTGACCAAACCCTAAACTTGAGCACCCTTTTTTCCATTGCCATATGTTGAAGTTCTGATCTTGAAAAAAATATGGCACACAAGTTTCCAAGCCTCCAAGACACAGGAATGCAAGTGCTTTTTTCCAAAAACAGTTTTCTTCATTTATTGATTTTGAGGTCCACAAATTTGGAAAACACTAGAAAATGCCACCACCTTATATCATCTCTTTTTGAACCACATCCAGATCGACGATTCCTTTTTTGAAATTCTTGAATCAATCATGGATCGTTAACAAACCCAACATGGAGGCCTACTTTGTCAACAAACACAATCACCTCAAAATGATTCAATGATACGTTGAGGGATATTTTCCCAACATGAATTCTTTTAAAGAGTATCGGCAAGGTGGTTTGAGTAATGGTTATATTTTTTAGGGTGACGAGACCACATATGAAATCACAATGGAAATATTTATTGTGTAATAAGATGAGGTAACACTATTAATGGAATAAGGAAGAAGTGTAATAATCAAAGGTTATAAATATTTGGATTCAAAAATTATGTTAGCTGAATGATTGATTATAAAAGGATTGTTCTACTTGTGTTTTTTACATAGTATTTACATGATTATATTGAACGTTCTCGATGGACTGGTGGAGTGATTTAATAACAAGCTAATGTTTTCACTAATGCAAGGTAACCCTTAATATGTTCATTATGTGAACATACTTTTGTTATGAATAAGTTAATTGGGATGTACTGATTACCATAGAACTAAGGACTTGTTTTTAGGTGATTTATAATATCCTTGATTAAGTTTACACAATTTTTGGATTTAAGGAATATATATACTATACCTTGTAATAATGAAGAAATAATGTTCACAAAGGGATTTACTATAAAAAAGTTTATTACTATATTTGAAGGGAATATATGATAAGGGTATTAACATGATTGGAATGTGATAGAAATGTGGTACTTTGTGATATATTGGAGATCAATGTTAACCCGATTTCATGAATTTATTTCTAAAAGCTATATATTTCTATCTTTCGAAAGGGTTATAAGGTTAACCATTCATGAAAAAATTTAGCTAAACAATGGAAGAGGTATTTATCTACAGAATTTGTATTAAAACCCTTAGATAAAAGGTTATTTAGAGATTAAACATATTTGAGGGATTTACATCATATTTATTTTTGAAATTATATTAATGTGGTTTTATTAAATGAAATCATGTATGTCGGGTGACAACCAATAATGTCTAGAATGGCTTATGGTCTTGATCCCATGACTGAAGGATGATATGAGTTTCACAAATACCACTGGCATACATGATGTAGTGGTTAATGTATAATTATTTTTTATAAATAAATATTAATGAGGAATCAATAGTGTTACGTTTTATGTTTCTTGATTAAGGTATATTGATTTTGAAAATACAAATAGTCAAACATTTCATTATTTTATGGGCCTTAACAACTATTAATAGTGTATTTTAGTGCGTTATGAATAAATGTTAATTTTTGGACACTCATTATATGAGGTAATGGATGTATTATAAATTGTTTAAGGCACAACCAAAGACTGAAAATTTGATTATATAAATAAATCAAGAAATAATCAATGCTCTAAAAGTAATAAAAAATAATGTTTTCTAATATTTTTTTTTGAATAGATCGATTTTGAAATTATTATAGATTTATGATTTTGAGGCCCTCACCGTTTCATTGATCATTCAATTATTTTTTATTGATGAAATCAGTCACTCTCTAAAAAAATTTATGATTATACTATATGTTAAATATTCACTCCCAGCATATGTTCTCATATGTGGTAACCCATTTATATGTTTCTTTGTGTAACCTCTGTGGTTACAACATAACATTTTAAGGGATTTTTAATATTAATATTTATGAAGTGGGTCTCTATGAATGAAACTTTAATGTATTCCAAATTTGATAACCTATATGAATTTTGATGGTGAAATTCATTTTAAGGGGTGTAGAATGTTACACCCTAAAATTTTGTAAATTTTTTTGATTTAATTTTACCGTGTTGATTTTTTTCACTTCTTTAAACTCTAATGATAGTTAATTTTATATTAAATCAATATATTTTTCTTAAATTATATGAAAAACCATGTTATCTTTTCACTACAAGCAATATAATCTTTGGAATGCTCTACACATAAAACTGATGGTGGCTTGCGTTATAAATAACAATGACTTTCCTCGATGACATGCATAACGTGTAAGGACCAGGCTTACCAAACAATAATATATTTTTAAAATATGATTATTTAATATAATAGGATATAAATGTGATGTTATATTAGAGGTTATTATTAATATTAACTAATTTATGAAAATATATTGTTCATACAACATAATATGAATTCCTAGGTTACTAATTAATTATAAATAAATATGCAACCCGATTAAATATAAAAGGAAAAACTATTATTGTCCCAAATAATTTTAAACAAAATAAATTAAATTTTAATTTAGTTATTTCAATGTATTAAATCAAGCATTTCTTTCACATGGAACATCGACTTGGTGAACATTACCTACGATACCATGTTTATACAAAACATTATTTTATTTTTTTAATTATTTAAATGATTTAGTTATAACCTAGCCATTAAAACATGGTAATATGAATAGTATAACTACTTCTAGAATATTAATATTATAGTTTTATATACATAAATCATATTGATAATGAAGAATATAATTTTTAGTAAATTCTTTTTTAGTTTAAAAAATACTATTTTTGGAAACTAACTACCTGTTATGTATATTTGTGAAAAAAAACAATTATCAAAACATATAGAAAATAATTTTTATAAAATAAACTTCTTTTTGATTTTATAATGTCAAAATTAAACTAGAGTAATTGTTCTGGAATTCTTTGAGAAACATCATTTTTTATGAATAGTGAAAACTACTGCGTTTTAGTTAAAAACAACCTTTTTTGATTACAAACATAATAATGTTAATTTATAAATTAAAATTTTTTTAATGTGAAATAAATCTGTTATACATAAATTAATATAATTTATTAAATTATAAAATGGCTTACTTTGAAATAGAATATAAAAACATAACAAACATTTGAACATTTTTCATCCTTAAAAACTCGTAATTTCGTCAGGCATGCAGGATTATCATTACTATTAATTTTCCCACTACTGTGAATTCAATTTTGAAACCCAATTTTAGGTTAATCATTATAATATTTAATGTTTAATGTGATAAACATTATTTTTGACCAAAAATATTAGTAAAAGTGATTAAAATTAATCACAATGATAAAGGTAAATAAAGATTAATTAGGGAATAAACATTTAAGTTATGGGAAAAATGACTTATCCACTTTTATAAAACCCATTTTATATCCATATTTCTATCAATAAAATTCCATTTTTTTATGTCTATTATGTATGACTTGTTTTAGGTAAGGACATATATAGACCTAACATGTTTTCAAAAATCCAAAGTGAGACCTCTTCCTTCACTACAAAGTCCATTAAATATCATTCTTCTTCACACAATTAAAACATCTTAATTTAGCCCAAGTGCTTCCCAATACAATTCATATAAATCCTCCCTTACACATTGATTACATACATTGGTAATACAACAATACAAGGAATCTTTTTTTCATAAAAACAAAACAATGTTTCTAGATTAAGAGGTAACATCTTCTCTCATGTCCTTTCTTTAATTTTCCATCACCACCCTACAACAATATAATTTATATTATTATATTAAAAAACTATTATTAACAATATAAAAGGATTTTATATGTAAATGGTTCAACCTAAATACACCTACACATTAATCTAAAGGGTAACGAACTAACGGTTTCTGTGTAGAGAGAATTATAGCCTCAAGAAATGATGATTGTTAATTTTTCCATTACCACCTACAGTGGTGGCCATTAGGATTTAAAATTTGTTTATATTTGTAATATATTAAATTTATTATATCATTAATAATCTTTATCCATTTTTAGTCACATATATTTTAACATTCCATTTTATGTTAATATGATAATTCCGTTCGAGGAAGTGAAGACTACCACCCCTTCAAAGAAATATGATTAACTCATACACCACATAGGTTGTATTAAGGATGGTTTTAATGAATATATATGTTATATATAATAAAATAAATCTTATTTAATAATTACATATATATATATATATATATATAAACATTTAATTTTTTTCTTTCACTCTATCAACTAGACAATTAAACGGAAGATAGCATTCAAGCGTACGTACGGCCTGCCATCTCCATGAATGGTGTATCATGTTTCATACTTATATATTATATAGATTTTAAAAATCAAAATATAATGCCTATAAATTATATTTATATTATTTTTTATATTCTGTAAATAACTATATAATGTATAAATACCAAATATATAACAAATTAAGACACAAGTGAATAATAAAAATAATATTAACTGAAGTGAAACCTTAGCATATAGTTGTTCCCAAGAGATAAATATAAGGTCATAATAAAACAATATATGGTATTAGATATTATATTAATTTTAAGTAAAATATATATAATAAATTTAAATTTATTATTAAGGTTTTTTGAAGGTGTGCGACGAGAGTCCAGATACAAGGTAAGGGGATTTCACTCAGTTTTAATATCTATGAGACACAAGCTATGTTTAACTGTTTTTAGTTTTTTTGTAGTTAATATACTACCCATTAGTTTATTAAATGTATATTGTGCATTAATATATTTTTATTCACATGTTAATTTTTTGAACAAACATTAATGGTGATTAATTTTAAAAAGTTTCCAAATAGAAAAAATAGTTTTCTTCCAATTTGTCTTCTCTGAAAACTCATGTTTTGTTATGAACCCAAATTCATTTTCGAGGTGTATATAAATCCATTTGACTTGTTATATCATGAATGTCATAATTTCCAGGATATTTTAAGATTCATTAAATTTTATTTTTCTTACATAGCGTATGATCCCAAGTTACCAAGTATTAATAGTTTGTTGAAACAATCTCATTGTTTTCTAAGATTGTTTATATTTATTCTTTCTTTAATGATATCATATGATAAATCTCTCAACCTAATTCATGAAATTTATTATACTGTAGACAATCATATTATACTAATTTATTGTTACAACTTTAATACTCTTTGTTACAAATGATAGTCAAGAGATTGTTTTTAGGAAATCATTACATTACCCTCTCTTTGGTCGAAAATCTATGTTAATTAAAAGCCATGTTTTCTAAAAAGGTTTCCAATAATATTCATATAATACCAATGATAATTAAAAGAAAATTTTCCCTATTTCTCTTTTACCAATTTTCAATGGAATTTTCATGTCTCTTTCTGATAAAGGAATTTTTCTAACCATTTTACAGTGAAAAAGGAATATTCATTTTACCTCAAACGACATTTAAAATTTTCCCATACATAATTTATGTAATGATTCTTTTAATTTTTTAAGGGATAATAATTTAAAAAAATTTAAATTATTTTAGAAAAAGTCAAAAAACATTTGAGTATCTTTTATATGTTTTCTTGAAAAATGGTTTTCAACCATTTTTGATGTTTCCTTTATATGTTTTGAAATAAAAATGTTTTCAAAATGTAATCATGCTTTATTAATATGTTATAAAATTATTCTCAAGACAAATTTATTTCAATATTCATTTTTATGTTTTTAGAGAAAATAGTTTTCAAAACATTTTCAATATTTATTTATACGTTTTCAAAGTGTTTTAATGAAATATGTTTATCAAAACATTTTCAATCATATTTTATAATCTCTCAAGGAAAATGGATTTCAAAAAGTATTCAAATATTATTTATTTTTCTTGAATGTATATTCAACAAAATGGTTTTCAAAATGTTTTCAAACTATATTTATATGTTCGAAAAAAATTTCAAAGAAATAGGTTTTTAAAATGTTTTGAAGCTTATTTTTTATGTTTTCAAGGAAAAAGGTTTTCAAATTATTTCCAAAATTCTTTGTTTTTTTATTGTTACTTTCTAAGAAATTTATTTACAAATGTTTCTATGTATTATAAATAATATTTCAAATAAAAGATTATATTTTCTTCAAGAAACATTTTTGAAAGATATATCAAAATTATTTTCCATCTAAGATGACATCCGTTGATAGTGGTAATTCCATTTTAGGAAATCATATAAAAGATCAATTCATATTCTTTGTATGAATTTTTTATAGTCAATATCATTATCTTCATAAAACATGTTTCTCTTTCTTAGGTTATAAGCTTTTGAAGCATGCTTCTTTCCACGGGATATGTTTATGATGAAGTGATTAGGAAACTGGTATTGATCAAAATTTTATGCTATGTTTTATCATATATAATACCCATTTACCTTCATGGGTTATGATATGATTATTTATAATACTGTTGAACATTTAGGATTGATTTCATTATGAGACTAGTGAAACCAATATCTCCCTCTAATTCATTGGGTAATAATTTATATCTCATGAGGAATACTAAGATGGACTTGGTAATGAACCTTAACTACTAAGACAGACATGGGAGAGAACCATGAATATCAAGATGGTATAAGGAGTGTACTCATTCAACAAATATGGAAATGGGAGTGGACCATGACTACCAAGACATTTTGAGAAGTGAAATCATGCTACTAAGATGGGCATGTGAGTTAACTATGACTACCAAGATGTTATGAGGAGTAACCTCATGCAACAATGATGGCCATGGGAGTGAACCATGGCAACCAAGATGACATGGGGAGTGAACCCGTACTACAAAGATGGAATAAGAAGTGATTTATTGGATACTACATAAATCATATTATATTCTTATGTGTCTTCCAAAATCCCATATTCTATTCCTATATTATGCCTCCATGGATTATGTTCTTTATTTCATTATGATTATTTTCTTGTGTAATTCCCTAATTTATGCTAGGATTCATGTATATGATCTTTAATATGAAGGTTACGATCTTCGATTTTCATGATCATGTTCACATACCCTTATATTCATAATTATTATTATATTTCTCTATTATTTACCCTTAATGAGAATTTGAGCTCACCCCTAAATTATATTTCTTTTCTATAGGATATGAAGAAAGGTTTTATGTATGAGTTCTGATGTTTGAGATCATTGTGGTGGATGTTGAAGATCATTCACCTGGATATAAGTGTTTGTTTCAATGTTTCCATAGACACAAAAATAATATAGTCCCTAGGCATGTATTTTTGTAAAGTATAGAATATTCATAAATTTTTTGGTAATATACATTTATGTTAATATTGGGTCACTATTTTTATTGTTAACAAACAATTATTATATTGTTGATCCGTTTCATATTGAATTATATGAGGTATTGTGTCTATACCAATTCCACATCTACTGTCAATAGAAGATACTACTGATGGATCTGATCACACGGTCCCTGGGCACTGAAGCCTTATATCTTCACCATGGAGAGGTTGGTATTAGTCTATGGTAAGTCCATTTCATTAGGGGATCCCATTGTTGTGGTACTAGTACAATTGAAACATTATAGTTCCTAAAATCTGAGGGGTTTGTGTCCAGATCCCTATTGCAACAAATACATTATATTTTACAATCAAAAAGATATTAAATAATAATCCTCCCTTACATTGGAACATCTTATTAATGGTAATACTAGTCATGGTCTTAAGTATACCATCGGAGATGATTCCATGGTGGTCGAAGAAGTGTATAGTCAAACAACAAAGAAGAAGGTTAGGGTCTTACAAACTGATCTTGGAGGAAAGTATTTACCAAAAAATGGGGTTATAATATGAAGGAATGGAATCCAATGATTAGGGTCATGTAATTTCTATCCACCCTCTTGAGTCATTGGCTACTACTGGCCAGGAAACCCTTATCGACCATCATCCCAGGATATTGGTGATGGAAGGTATGCTAACATCTAAAAAACATGATGAAACCAGGAGTTCAGAAGCATCCTTGACTCAACATCACACAGGGGAATGTTAAGAGTTTAATAATTACCAGAGTTATTTATTTTCCATTCATGTTCCTCCAGGGATGGATTGTTGTAATGGTTTTGGAGGAAGAGTTCCCAAATTCAATTACGCCCATGAATTTCGATAATTGGACTTTTCTCCATAATATCTCCAGGGTTCAGCCGATAAATATTGAAAAATCAAAGTTCATGTTTAGTATTGAAAATAATTGTAATTTCAATTTTCATCCAGTTTATAATCCTTTTAGAGAGGTGGATGAAAACTGATTGGGGAAATTAGAGAAGAAATAATACCTCTAGTCATATTAAGGGGGAGTGTTGGATCCTTAAATTAGATAAAAAATTTACATTGAACGCTACATTCAAACATGGTTCACAATTATGTGGGGTTAATTTAGTATCCAATGAAACCATTATACATAGGGATTCATGAATAAAGGAATCCATGTATACTTCCCCAACCCTAGTGTGTGTTTATAGACCAAGGAATAGGAGAGGTTATCATCCTTCCACCAAAAAACATTAACTCAATCCTTTCATCAATTAATCTTATCCATTATGTATTTGTCTAGCTAGGTGAAATGTTGTGTTTGTTAATGAGGAGGATTTTGACATCAATTGAGTACCAAGAGTGGTATATTAGAAGACGAGTTACTAAAAGAACGTCCCATCATGAATCAAAGGGTCAAAATGGGATTGTAGATTGGGGGTATCTCAGGGTTCTACTTCACCACTCTCCATACCTATATGTGGTTCCCTTAGAAAAGGACACAAGTATATGTAAAGTGACATATGTATTAAAATACTTCAAGGAAGAAACTACTACATTTTATGGTGCCAACAATAGATTCCATCTATTCCACCCTCTAGGATTCTTGAGGCATGTTAGGGTTATCCCTAATGACAGAGAAACTAAGTAAGAGGCTCACTCAGGATATGCACAAACTGGTAGAAGAAGGATAGCCAAAATTGTGTCCCACATTGGATACCAAAATCGATTCAGTTACCTAATGGATGAGGATTCCTTCTCACATTTGTGTTGGAAATATGATCCTATAAATTCTAGGATACAATTGATTTTTGTTGTGGAACCTAAAGAGACATAGTTGATTGAGTTTTTTACACATGAGGCATTAATCTATTGAAATGATATGCATGGTTTCAGTGATAAGGAATCATGGGGGTATTCCACTATACGAAAAATCTATTATGACAGAGGATAGTTAATCCTTAAGGGTAATGAATAGACTGAGAACCTATTCATTGTAGTATGCCAAGATTTATCTATACTCTAGTGCCTCCACACCCCATTTAGAAGTTTTGACTCATGTTTTTGGCCTATAAAAAATGTTGTAGGGGGGATGAAATAATCCTTTTTTGAGTGGTGTTAGAGGGACTCTACAAATTATCAGGATACCACATTGAAGTATGATCCAATGATTTTAGTGGGATTTAAAACTATAGAGGTTTTATAAGGGTAGGTTTATATATATCCATCTTTATTAGTCAATTATGTGGGGCCCCACCTCAGCATTTTGATAATGGAACACAATCCAAGGATGGATTATTACCTAAGGAGACTCGTAATTGAAATCCGTGAACATATGGGATATAATGAATCCAAATTCTCAACTTTCTAGATCTTTCTCAAACCTTTGTATTTTTTCTGGTAATATTCCATTATCATTCTTTTTTGTTTGATGAAACTTCCATCCGAGAATTACTGTGTAGCTCATCACCGGTTGTTGAGGTGACAACCTGTGAAAAGGGGTCCATAGTAGTTAAATTCTTCTTAAAGGACCTTCACAACATTATATAAACTCTCAACTCATTTATGTTAATTTACCATAAAAAATAATGTTTTACATTCTTAATGTTAGGGGATAATTTTTTTGGAATACACTCATTTGAGACAGTAATTAGAAGAGTGTGCTCCAAAAAATCAAGTAATCATGAAGAAGCTGAGGTTCCCCTCCCAATATATTTTCCAACCCTTAGGAAGTCGGCCATTCTATGAGATCACGGTCAAATCATATGATGGAATCCCACTATATGCACAAATGAGAATATCTAAGAGGATGATATTAAGGTTGGTTATTCTTCTTCCTATAGTGAATGGTCAAATAATGATGTCCCATTTAACAACATGAAGCTCATCCCATTAGAGATGTTGGTTGAGGAGGATTATATTACTAATATCATTGAATATTTAATTTAGTATTTACCTATGATGGATGAGGATATAGGTGAATCTATATCTAATAGATCTAAGGAGAAAAGAATTTTCTAATTCATTTCATATAAAAGTGTGTATAATTTCATGATATGCACTCAAGAGCCTAAACATGTGAGTCGAAAGGTGTCTCTCTATCAATGGACACCATACCAGGAAACCTAAGGAGTGGATAAATGTGATACCTAAAAGTTTTCATTTGAATACTTGCCCATGTGGCTGCACCAGAAAAACCAATGTTTCTCGGTCACATGGAATATGGAATAATCAAAGAGTACAAATAATCTCTAGGAATCTGAACAAGAACATAAATTATTTAAAGTCCAATAGTATGTTCACACAACTATCATAAATTCTTATATAGGTATAATTATCTAATTAAGGCCTCATTTTTTTTGACATAGAGGATACTATTGAATTGGTGGCATCCCATATGGATGATACCCTAGCTTAGAAGGGTCAGTTGTGAATTAGAGATGATGAGGATAACCTGGTGGATGGAATTGAAGTGATGGTTATCAATAGGTTTCAACAAGTCTTAGAGGCCACTCAAAAAAGGAATATCATATATGAGTTCTTAATTAGTGATTTATATCTATATGGAACACCAAATTGGCTAAAATAATGTTGTGCCCCATCATGTGGGAGATCCTACCAATCATTTTATGCTCTTTTCCCTTAATTTACCATATTTGGTTAAATGTTTTTTCTTTTTTGTTTCATCCATAATTGTATTATTTTGAAAAAAAGACAATAGGTCCCTAGGACCACATGATTCATGCTCTATTTGATATATTAGGGTTTAATTAAAGATTTTATTATTTGTATGACAGTTATAAATAGGAGTCAAACAATTGGGTTCCGAATAGTTCATTAACTACCATGACTATCTAAACTGAGAAAGATGTGGCTAAAAAATGGGGTTCTCCAAACAGCCGACATTGTTTCTCATTTTTCACGGGTGTGAAAATGGGGAAACAACAAAGGCATTGAATTCAAGCTGAAAAATTTGGGGATGGAAAACATGAATCATGATTTCACAAATCCAGAACACAAAGGGGGTGGAGCTGTGATATAGGATGACTACTGGACATATTGGAAACACATGATACACTATTACTCCATCAGATATGGGGTGAGAAAAATATGGTTTGAAAATTGAAAAATTTTAAAGACCATAACCAATATACATGTTGTTTAAAGACTTTTGGGGAGTTTTCATAAGATGGTAGGTGAGCTAGTGTGTCCATAAACCATTTTTTTTGGGGTGGGGGGAATTTATACATGAAATATTATGGGGATAAAAAGCCAAGGATATGTGGAGCATTTGAATTAATTGGTGGAATGGAGTTTAACAATCTTTAGATTGTGTCACTACAGATTTGGAAATGAGTTCTATGAATATTAGTGTGAAAAAGTTTAGAATCATAATCCAAGGTGTATTCAATATTTAATGTCGTATGAGGTAGAAGTAGAGTGGTGTAGTAGGTGATAAACAACGAAGGGGGGAAGAAGACTCTGATGAAATTGACTAATATGTTTTTTAGTTTTTATGTAATTAAATTAATAGAGAGGTATTATAGATTAACATCATTATGTAATGATTTTATGCACATATTTAATCTCTCATGGTGAAGTTGATGTAATGATAATTTTTAATTTCATTTGATAATGACACACATTGTAGTATTTATCATCAAGTGACCATGATGTGTGAACTATCATGAATAGATCCTATCTGGTCAATGTAGTGGTTCCAAAAACATGAAATAAATGGGTTTAACCCCATAGTTGAGCTTGTGAGGAAATTGGATCTATTGTTTGGATACAATTATTTCTCAAATTGATGGGTTTAGTGAGTATGGACTGGTTTTTTCCACGGCCCAAGGGGGTCTTGCAAGTTGTATGCATTTTATTTTTAAGAAATTTCTTTTTCCTTGGTTGTGAATGTGACCTCATTGGTGGGGGACTTACTTTTTCTAAATTTTCACCTATATGTCATCAACCCAAAAAACATATTTTATTATTACCTTGGGCTGTTTTTGTTCATTCATATCAAACCAAGATGTTATAAATAGATTTTGGTCATAATACTTTGTCCATGGGGTATAAATAGTTTATTGGAACAATTAATGGACCATGAGGGTGTGCCTCTAGTGGTTGTTCATAAAATATAAGAGAGTCCACCCAATGTTAATAGGGATCCAAAGAGGTTGTGTAAGACAAAACATCGAAGGGAGAAGCTGTAACGCCCCGACCCCAGCTACCCAGAGTCGGTGCATTACTTCGTAACATTGGCATGATCACAAGAAAGATCAAATCTCGAAAGACCGATTGGTTTAGTAGCCTTGGAAACACTAGATATATTCATAAGTTTTACATTACATCATAAAATGAAAAACTACTACAACAACATAATGTCCCCATAATCCACACTACTATCCCCTCATAATATCCCTGCAGGTCATTCATAATTTACTTCTTCACATCCTGGGGAAAAATAAAACATAGAAAAGGGGTGAGCTCAAATGCCCAGTAAGGATAACAATATAGCGGAAACTTTCATAAATAAGAATAAACATTTAAGAAAATGCATTACTAAAACAAAAGCCTTTTAAAATTGAACTTCAACATGGTATGGCAAAAGTAAAATGAAATAATGCCATTTACTTATTCACATGGATATTCTACTAATCGAATAATCACATGCAAAAATCAATAACCACTTTCATAATGTTGGAATGCATAATGCCAGACTATCATAACCACATAGCCAAGGCCTCGTGCCAAGACTACAAATAAGATTTTGTCAAGGCCTTGTGCCAAGACACTAGTTTGTCTCATGAGACCTACCGATGCATCGAGGAGCTATAGCGGGCTCCACCCGTCACTTATTAAGTCCAATGCATTCCCATATGAAAAGGTTTAAACATAACATAAACATTCGTATTAAAACTAGCATACGAAATGTCAATACTTTCACAATAAACTATGAATGGTATAAAAATAGCACATCCATAGTCAAACATATCACAAAACCTTCAATACAATATAGAAGTTTTGTATCATAATAAATCAACTTCAAATAATCTTAAAATCCATCAAAGGATGTTGACATAGATGAAATCAAAATTCTTTTTAAAGAAATATCTCCTTTTATTTTGAAATCATTTAAGATCCATATAAAATAAAACATTTTCTTTGAAAATATTCTTATAAGCTTGTATGGGAAGCTTCGACGATTTTATAACGGCGGAAAATAACCGCACCCGCCGTATAAGTTAAAAAAACATTCTTACCTCAATTCTGTCGAAAAGGTTAAAAAGGACCTTGTTTTGAAAACGAAGGAAAGATTCCTTTATAAACCTCTTATAAAAAGTCAAACAAGGGTATAAATGACTTTAACCCATATTCTTGTAAATAGTAAAAATGTTTTGAAATACATTTCGAAGAAACATGGATGTGGATGATAAAGAGATCCCAGTAGATTATTACGTATAATACAACCTCGGATAATGAAGAGATTGTGAAATAACCCTTACCTTGTACTTTTCCTTGGTTGTGGTAGGTTAACCTCCTGTATAATGGTGAAATAATTGTTATTAAATTATACAAGAATCATATACATTAATATGATATCATATATGATCTTTTAATATTGATTTGATAATAATATCTTAGTATTATCGTTGTTTCGGGTGTTAACTTACTTGTTTTCTTTCATATGTTTTGTTACGTAAGACATGTTTGTAAAGGATAGATTGTATATTATTCATATCCAGAATGATATCAAGTCCTTAAACATCATTTTTAAATCATAAAATGATAATTACGCTTTAATGGTTACGATGGAGAATGAATCTCATCGCGTTCGTGGAGACGGTAGTCCGTACGTACGCACGAGCGACAATATCATTCTTTTGATATTAAAATAATATATAAATGGATGGTATATCATATATACAGAATCATTAACATGTTATATTTATTATTTACATGAGTTACACATCATTATTATACCCATCCAAATAATATTATATTGAATAACAATTACACCACGACGTGGAGACGGTAAGCCGTACGTACGCACGTATGGTGAAATGTTATTCAAAGGGTGGATAGAATACTGAATATGATTGTACCATATTTATAATAACATCACAGTATATGTGAGATACTGGAGTTATTATTTCAGAATGGTAAGAACAAAGGAAGAAGAAGTGGAAGAAGAAATGAACTTAGAAAAGGGTGGTGAAATCATTACCTCTTCTTTCGGTTCTTCCTTTTGATTTGATCAAAAGGGCTCCTTAGGTTGGCTTTCTGATCAAACTAAGGCCTCTAGGTTGTATTGAGGGATGTTGGGAGAGTATTTGGGCAGAGTTTGGCCGAACCAAAAGGCTTTGAAGGTGTGAAGAAATGAGAAGGAGGAGTGCCCTTTTATAAGAGGGGTGAGGGGCACCTTTGGAAAAGCTAGAAATATTAATTTATAATAAATTCATATTCGGTTTCTAAAGGCTCCAAAGTTGACTATTCAAATGATGAGGTGGGGATAGGTCGAAAGAAACTCATCCAATAGAATTTATACAGGTTTGTGTACTTATATTATCCTTATCTTTAAGTATTAACTCTAAGTTAATTAGTTTCACTTTTACAATGTCTCTTTGTATTTTTATATAATATGGTTAATAAACTTACTATATACATCCAAGAGACCCCCAAGTGGTCCATTAATGATTAACCTATCATAATATAAGTCTCTTGGCCGAACCTTAGATTTTTAGGAATTTAATATCAATTAATAATATAATATTTGTTTTAAGAACTCTTTTATGTCAATTTTGACACTATTCAATAGTTGATTTTTTTTGAAACTCATAACAGATTGATTACTTCGAAAAAAGTCAATTAAATCAATCCTAATATATCATATTATCCTAGAAAATTAGTTTAATTCATTAAAAGTTTCATATTATATTTATTTGGGTATTTATAATATCAATTATGTTAATTTTTTACTATTTTAGTAATTACTGCATAATCATTGTGTCATAAATAAAGTAAATTATTTAATGTCTAAAAATTATAAATAAAACATCATTATGTAGGAAATCTCTTTAGCTTTCTAATGAATATTTATAATCGAAAATCCAACATGTATAACCCTATGTAAAAATTGTTCTTATAAAAGATGTAAGCTTATGCCATTTTTATTTTTATTTTAACTTTATTAATATAATGTGTCCCTACCACATACAAGTGGCTCCAAGGGGTCCCCAAATTGACCCAAGGATGCCCATGGTCGGGTATGTGTCCACTAATAAGGTTAGGACACGTTTTAGGGTAATTTGTATTATTATAATATTATTTTTTTAACCCTTATTTACCGGATTTACCCTTTAACCATGGTAAATAAAATATTTACCGCAGTAATTATTCAAAATGTGTAAAAATAAAAGTTACCTATTTACACAATTTGAAAATCCTGATTCCAAATATGGAATCCATTTTCCTAAATTCAAAACACAGAAGTGGCAGAAATTAATTTAAAATTAATTCCCGCTGTCAAAACAAAAAGCGTGTTTTTAAGAGATAATAACTATCAAAAGATTGACACTTGTTTATGTTCGGTTTAATTGTAAAATTATGTCCAATGATAAAAATTAAATTGAATGGTAAAAATATATTCTAAATATACTTTAAAACCACTCAAATTCATAATTTATCACTAGTAATTAATTTGATTAAAAAAGTTGTTTTTAATTAAAATTTAGTAATTTTCACTATTCATCAAAATATGAAAGTTATCCGAAATGTACCAAAATTTCACCCTAGGCTAAATTCGATATTCCGAATCCAAAAATGAAGTCCATTTTCAAATATAAAATATATATAATTTCAAAAAGTAGGTATTACTATTCATAACGGCTAGTTTGATTAGTTATGGTGTGTTAGAACTCGGTGTTGCGTACAACACACGCTATCACATTATTCAAAGAGAAGCGTACCATAGAGGCTTGGGGTGTTACATTCTCCCCTCCTTCAAATAATTGCGTCCTCGCAATTTCTAGGGTATTACTGCATAAAAAGACTCGGGTGGTTCTTCATCATAAGTTCCTCGGGTTCCCACGTTGTCTCTTCTATCTTATGATTTCTCCACAAAACTTTTACCAGACGCGTCGTCCGGTTTCTCAGTACTTGTTCTCTTGTATCAAGAATCCTGACGGGCTCTTCACAATAGGAAAGATCGGGTTCCAGTTCTAATTCCTCATAGGTGAGTACATGCGTTGGGTCAGGCATGTATTTCCTCAACAGAGATACGTGGAACACATCGTGAACTTTGGAGAGACTTGGCGGCATTACCAATCGGTAAGCTACAACCCCAATTCGTTCTAGAATTTCGAAAGGTCCGATGTATCTGGGACTTAATTTACCTTTCTTACCAAAACGTATGACTCCCTTCCATGGAGATACCTTCAGGAAAACATGATCACTGACTTGAAATTCCAAATCCTTCCTTCGATTATCGGCATAGCTCTTCTGCCTACTTTGAGCTGCTTTGATGTGATTTTGGATTACTTTCACCTTTTCCACCGTTTCCTCCACCAGCTCTGGGCCTACAAGTTTTCTTTCACCAACGTCATCCCAACAGGTTGGTGTACGACATCTCTTTCCGTATAACGCTTCATATGGTGCCATATGAATACTCGAATGGAAGCTATTGTTATAGGAAAATTCTACCAGAGGTAAATATTGATCCCACATACCCTGAAAATCAAGTGAGCAAGATCTCAACATGTCTTCTAAGGTTTGAATAGTCCGTTCTGATTGTCCGTCTGTCTGAGGGTGGTAAGCAGTGCTCAAATGAAGTTCAGTATCCAGGGATTTCTGAAGACTTTTCCAGAATCTTGAAGTAAAACGGGGATCACGATCAGAAACAATCGATAGGGGTACTCCATGAAGTCTCACAACTTCATTAATGTATAGTCTTGCTAGACGTTCCAGGGGTAGATCTTCTCTTATAGCAAGAAAATGTGATGACTTGGTAAGACGATCAACAATAACCCATATTGCATCGTTCCTTCTAGGAGTCTTTGGTAGCCCCATGACAAAGTCCATCGTAATATTGTCCCATTTCCACTCCGGTATGGGAAGCGGTTGCATGACTCCTCCAGGCTGTTGCCTTCCAGCTTTCACTTGTTGACAAACCATACATCTTGACACAAAATCAGCAATCTCCCTCTTCATGTTGTCCCACCAAAAATGTTCCTTCAAATCTCTATACATTTTGGTGCTCCCAGGGTGTATAGAGAAATTGGAACTATGAGCATCATCCAACAATTCCCTTTTCAGATCAGGTAAATCGGGAACACAAAGTCTCTTCCCGAATTTCAAAATTCCATCTTCATACACAAAGTCTCTCAATCTCCCATCATTCACAGCTTTAATCTTCTTTTGGAATTCGTCATCATCGGTCTGAGAACTCTTAATCCTTTCTAGTAAAGATGGTTTGGCAACCATTTGAAAAATCATTGATGTTTCACCTTCCCTGGTTATTCCCATGTCCATTTTCACTAGATCCATGAAAATTGGATCCCTTTCAATTCTCATCATGTTCAAAACTCCATGGTCTTTTCTGCTCAAAGCATCTGCCACCTTGTTTGCCTTCCCCGGGTGGTAGTGTATCGTACAATCATAATCCTTGAGTAATTCAAGTCATCTCCTTTGCCTCATGTTGAGTTCTTTTTGTGAGAAAATATACTTCAAACTCTTGTGATCAGTATAAATCTCACATTTTTCACCATAGAGGTAGTGCCTCCATATCTTCAAAGCAAAGATCACAGCTGCTAACTCAAGATCATGAGTAGGATAGTTTTGTTCATGAATTTTCAACTGTCGTGATGCATAGGCAATAACTCTATCATTCTGCATAAGGACACAGCCAAGTCCTTTCTTTGATGCATCACTATAAATAACGAACCCATCATTCCCCGATGGTAGAGTCAATATAGGAGCATTGACTAATCTTCTCTTCAGTTCTTCGAAACATTCTTCACACTCTTTTGTCCAAACAAATTTAACCCCTTTACGTGTGAGCTTCGTTAATGGGTTTGCCAATCGGGCAAAATTCTGGACGAAACGTCGATAATAACCTGCCAAACCAATAAAACTACGTACCTCAGTTATACTCGTAGGTGCTGGCCATTCTTGGATTGCCTTGGTCTTAGAAGGATCAACAGAGATTCCATCTTTAGAGACAATATGGCCAAGAAAAGAAATCTCCTGATGCCAGAATTCACACTTGCTAAACTTTCCATATAATTCATGCCTCCTCAGAGTCTTCAAGATAATGCGCAAGTGATTTTCATGATCTTCATAGGTTTTGGAGTATACCAAGATATCATCAATAAATACCACCACAAATTCATCCAGATACTCCTTGAAAACTCTATTCATTAGATCCATGAATACAGAGGGTGCATTAGTCAATCCAAACGGCATTACAGTAAACTCGTAATGCCCGTACCTGGTTCGAAATGCTGTCTTCGGAATGTCTTCCTTCTTTACACACAACTGATGGTATCCAGATCGAAGGTCAATCTTTGAAAAGTATTGAGCTCCATGCAGTTGGTCAAATAAATCATCAATACGAGGTAGGGGATACTTGTTCTTTATTGTTATAGCATTGATCTCCCTGTAGTCGATACATAACCTCATAGATCCATCTTTCTTTTTAACAAAAAGAACAGGGGCTCCCCATGGAGAAACACTAGGGCGAATAAATCCCTTATTACTCAATTCCTCTAGTTGTTTCTTTAGTTCGACTAACTCTACAGTGGCCATTCTATAAGGGGTCTTCGATATAGGCCTTGATCCAGGAATCAAATCAATAGAAAACTCAACTTCTCGTTCTGGAGGATGTCCAGGTAAATCTTCCGGAAATACATCTACAAACTCTTTCACAATAGGTACATCCTCTATTTGAACATTCCTTTCCTCACCGACAGTTATTTCATTCTCTTCCTCCCCGATAATTGAATTAAGTTGAGCTACAGGGGGTGGATCTAAATAAGAATTAGGTGGTGACGATTCTGCTCTAAAAATAAGGTGCTCCTTATCATTATCATCAAGAATCGTAACCTCTTTCTTCTTACAATAAATCTTCGCATCATAGTCCGAAAGCCAGTCCATACCGAGGATTATATCAAACTCAATCATAGGTATGACGATGAAATCAGCAGATAAAGAAAATTTATGTGCTCTAATGGGGACTGATTCACAAAACTTTGTTGCAACGATACTTCCCTTAGGAGTTTTAACTGACAACTCCCTTATTAAATCAAATTGGAAATATCTAATTTTCTTAGCAAACTGGGAAGATATGAAACAATGCGATGATCCATAATCAAATAATGCATTTGCTAAACTTGAGGAAACCATTAAATTACCTGCCACCACGTCTTTCGGAGCTTCTACCTCAGCAGTAGTGATAGCATAAGCCTGGCCTTGATCCCTTGGCCTTTTCTGAGGTAAGTTCTCCTGACGCTTAGGACATGCATTTGCATAATGCCCCATCTCCCTGCAATTGTAGCACTGAACGTTGGTAGCTTCCTTCTTCCCCTTGCAATCATGAGCTTGGTGGCCTTTTTCACCACACTTGTAACAGACTCCCATTCCCTTCAGGCAAGTACCAGGATGTTTCTTCCCGCATTTACCACAAGATGGATATTCAACCTTTCCTTTCTTCCCCTTATTTCCATTCCCAGATTGATCAGAAGGTCTCTTCTTCTCTTGCTTTGCTTTAAAGTCATAAGACTTAGAGAATTCCTTTTCGGTCTTTATAGAACATGAGACAATGTCTTCGTACGATGAAAAGGATTGTGAGACTAATGCTCGATGGAGAAATGGTTTTAACCCATCAAAGAAACGATCAATCTTACTTCTTGGGTTGCGAATATAATATCCAGCATACCTCGCTAACCTTGTAAAGTTAGCCTCATACTTTGTGACATTATCATCCTCCTTTTGTCTCAGACTCAGAAATTGCCTTTCCATATCTGCTCGATGGTCGCGAGGAAAGTATTTTTCTAAAAACAGATCTTTGAACTCCCTCCATTCCATGTTTGATACTTCATCATCTTCCTTCATGTTTTGAATCAATGACCACCATTGATCAGCATCTCCAGTGAGGCGGTAAACTGCCATGGTAACTTTTTCCCTTTCACTACTCCCCAAAGCCTGAAATATTTTCTCTAGGGAAAATATCCATTGCTCAGCTACTAAGGGATTTGTACTCCCATTGAACGTTGGTGGTTGTTGTCTCATGAATCGATCTAACATTGATCCTCCACGCTGCGGATCAGGGTGCTCCATACGGGTAAGGTTATTATTCATAACCTGAGTAAGTTGTCCCAGTACGGTGATTAGCTGATCAGCACCAGTTGCATCACCAGCCCCACTATAATTATCTTGAGCAGGAGGGCAATCCCTACATGGAGTGCGTGCATTGATACGGTTTCCATTTCTTCCACTAGGCGCCAATTCTAAACAATGGCATAAACTAGATCAGTTTATGAATCAAAATACATAATCCCATACTTATAAAACACTTAACATAAATTGAACTATCTATGGATATAATCCATAATCATAAATATGTTTTTCTTTGAGGAAGTATATACTCATAAACCCTTCATAATGATTTTTAAAGATAATGAGAGTTATCCTAAGCATATCCCCCGGGAGTGTCGTAACCAAGAGTGCAGCAAGGCCCGTTGTCGTGCACCAGTTCCCGTTCGAGTCTAGCTCAAAGCGGTGTTTTCGGGTTTTACCCCTAGGTACATCTGTGCCAGAGCCGCCTCTACCTGCTCGTATCCAGACAGGGATGTATTGCTCGGAAAACTCACAAAATCTCTACAATACCAAAATTCTAGGAAGTTCTTCTATACTAATCCTCAAAGTTCATCTTAGGTCTACGTGATCTAATCAGAGTTTATCTAAATCTAGCTTCCAAGGTTTGTACTAAACTTCCTCTGATACCAACTGTAACGCCCCGACCCCAGCTACCCAGAGTCGGTGCATTACTTCGTAACATTGGCATGATCACAAGAAAGATCAAATCTCGAAAGACCGATTGGTTTAGTAGCCTTGGAAACACTAGATATATTCATAAGTTTTACATTACATCATAAAATGAAAAACTACTACAACAACATAATGTCCCCATAATCCACACTACTATCCCCTCACAATATCCCTGCAGGTCATTCATAATTTACTTCTTCACATCCTGGGGAAAAATAAAACATAGAAAAGGGGTGAGCTCAAATGCCCAGTAAGGATAACAATATAGCGGAAACTTTCATAAATAAGAATAAACATTTAAGGCAATGCATTACTAAAACAAAAGCCTTTTAAAATTGAACTTCAACATGGTATGGCAAAAGTAAAATGAAATAATGCCATTTACTTATTCACATGGATATTCTACTAATCGAATAATCACATGCAAAAATCAATAACCACTTTCATAATGTTGGAATGCATAATGCCAGACTATCATAACCACATAGCCAATGCCTCGTGCCAAGACTACAAATAAGATTTTGTCAAGGCCTTGTGCCAAGACACTAGTTTGTCTCATGAGACCTACCGATGCATCGAGGAGCTATAGCGGGCTCCACCCGTCACTTATTAAGTCCAATGCATTCCCATATGAAAAGGTTTAAACATAACATAAACATTCGTATTAAAACTAGCATACGAAATGTCAATACTTTCACAATAAACTATGAATGGTATAAAAATAGCACATCCACAGTCAAACATATCACAAAACCTTCAATACAATATAGAAGTTTTGTATCATAATAAATCAACTTCAAATAATCTTAAAATCCATCAAAGGATGTTGACATAGATGAAATCAAAATTCTTTTTAAAGAAATATCTCCTTTTATTTTGAAATCATTTAAGATCCATATAAAATAAAACATTTTCTTTGAAAATATTCTTATAAGCTTGTATGGGAAGCTTCGACGATTTTATAACGGCGGAAAATAACCGCACTCGCCGTATAAGTTAAAAAAACATTCTTACCTCAATTCTGTCGAAAAGGTTAAAAAGGACCTTGTTTTGAAAACGACGGAAAGATTCCTTTATAAACCTCTTATAAAAAGTCAAACAAGGGTATAAATGACTTTAACCCATATTCTTGTAAATAGTAAAAATGTTTCGAAATACATTTCGAAGAAACATGGATGTGGATGATAAAGAGATCCCAGTAGATTATTACGTATAATACAACCTCGGATAATGAAGAGATTGTGAAATAACCCTTACCTTGTACTTTTCCTTGGTTGTGGTAGGTTAACCTCCTGTATAATGGTGAAATAATTGTTATTAAATTATACAAGAATCATATACATTAATATGATATCATATATGATCTTTTAATATTGATTTGATAATAATATCTTAGTATTATCGTTGTTTCGGGTGTTAACTTACTTGTTTTCTTTCATATGTTTTGTTACGTAAGACGTGTTTGTAAAGGATAGGTTGTATATTATTCATATCCAGAATGATATCAAGTCCTTAAACATCATTTTTAAATCATAAAATGATAATTACGCTTTAATGGTTACGATGGAGAATGAATCTCATCGCGTTCGTGGAGACGGTAGTCCGTACGTACGCACGAGCGACAATATCATTCTTTTGATATTAAAATAATATATAAATGGATGGTATATCATATATACAGAATCATTAACATGTTATATTTATTATTTACATGAGTTACACATCATTATTATACCCATCCAAATAATATTATATTGAATAACAATTACACCACGACGTGGAGACGGTAAGCCGTACGTACGCACGTATGGTGACATGTTATTCAAAGGGTGGATAGAATACTGAATATGATTGTACCATATTTATAATAACATCACAGTATATGTGAGATACTGGAGTTATTATTTCAGAATGGTAAGAACAAAGGAAGAAGTGGAAGAAGAAATGAACTTAGAAAAGGGTGGTGAAATCATTACCTCTTCTTCGGGTTCTTCCTTTTGATTTGATCAAAAGGGCTCCTTAGGTTGGCTTTCTGATCAAACTAAGGCCTCTAGGTTGTATTGAGGGATGTTGGGAGAGTATTTGGGCAGAGTTTGGCCGAACCAAAAGGCTTTGAAGGTGTGAAGAAATGAGAAGGAGGAGTGCCCTTTTATAAGAGGGGTGAGGGGCACCTTTGGAAAAGCTAGAAATATTAATTTATAATAAATTCATATTCGGTTTCTAAAGGCTCCAAAGTTGACTATTAAAATGATGAGGTGGGGATAGGTCGAAAGCAACTCATCCAATAGAATTTAGACAGGTTTGGGTACTTATATTATCCTTATCTTTAAGTATTAACTCTAAGTTAATTAGTTTCACTTTTACAATGTCTCTTTGTATTTTTATATAATATGGTTAATAAACTTACTATATACATCCAAGCGACCCCCAAGTGGTCCATTAATGATTAACCTATCATAATATAAGTCTCTTGGCCGAACCTTAGATTTTTAGGAATTTAATATCAATTAATAATATAATATTTGTTTTAAGAACTCTTTTATGTCAATTTTGACACTATTCAATAGTTGATTTTTTTTTGAAACTCATAACAGATTGATTACTTCGAACAAAGTCAATTAAATCAATCCTAATATATCATATTATCCTAGAAAATTAGTTTAATTCATTAAAAGTTTCATATTATATTTATTTGGGTATTTATAATATCAATTATGTTAATTTTTTACTATTTTAGTAATTACTGCATAATCATTGTGTCATAAATAAAATAAATTATTTAATGTCTAAAAATTATAAATAAAACATAATTATGTAGGAAATCTATTTAGCTTTCTAATGAATATTTATAATCGAAAATCAAACATGTATAACCCTATGTAAAAATTGTTCTTATAAAAGATGTAAGCTTATGCCATTTTTATTTTTATTTTAACTTTATTAATATAATGTGTCCCTACCACATACAAGTGGCTCCAAGGGGTCCCCAAATTGACCCAAGGATGCCCATGGTCGGGTATGTGTCCACTAATAAGGTTAGGACACGTTTTAGGGTAATTTTGTATTATTATAATATTATTTTTTTAACCCTTATTTACCGGATTTACCCTTTAACCATGGTAAATAAAATATTTACCGCAGTAATTATTCAAAATGTGTAAAAATAAAAGTTACCTATTTACACAATTTGAACATCCTGATTCCAAATATGGAATCCATTTTCCTAAATTCAAAACACAGAAGTGGCAGAAATTAATTTAAAATTAATTCCCGCTGTCAAAACAAAAAGCGTGTTTTTAAGAGATAATAACTATCAAAAGATTGACACTTGTTTATGTTCGGTTTAATTGTAAAATTATGTCCAATGATAAAAATTAAATTGAATGGTAAAAATATAATCTAAATATACTTTAAAACCACTCAAATTCATAATTTATCACTAGTAATTAATTTGATTAAAAAAGTTGTTTTTAATTAAAATTTAGTAATTTTCACTATTCATCAAAATATGAAAGTTATCCGAAATGTACCAAAATTTCACCCTAGGCTAAATTCGATATTCCGAATCCAAAAATGAAGTCCATTTTCAAATATAAAATATATATAATTTCAAAAAGTAGGTATTACTATTCATAACGGCTAGTTTGATTAGTTATGGTGTGTTAGAACTCGGTGTTGCGTACAACACACGCTATCACATTATTCAAAGAGAAGCGTACCATAGAAGCTTGGGGTGTTACAGAAGCTTCACACAGTTTGGGGTTGGTATGCTTAGTCATAGACTATTATTTTGTTGTCATAGAGTTTAGAAAATGGAGGAACCCATTTTTCACACAATGTTCCTTCCTATATCCTAGTAAAACATGAATCATGATCGTTGTATAAAAAACTAAGTAGTATAATTTTTCCTTTGATTGTTGTGGGTTTACACAAATTGGGGTTGAAATGAATGACCATGGTACGTCACATGAGGGTATATCATGAATTTCAAAATAATAATAATAAAGGAAATTTGATAAATGGTTAGGGAAAAAATATTTACCATGTTCGAAATAGTGTTTTTTTACATCTTCACTGGTCTATTTTTATGAAATCTAATATGAAATTGACCAATAATTGGTTTCAAAACATGATAACCCTAATCACTTACTAAGGGTTCTTCAGGGTGTGGGGATAGGATAATATGTGAGCCAATGTGGATGAGAACCATTTTTGTTAAGGGGACTATTAATATAGAGAGGGTTATGATATATCTAAAATTATTCAAGCATGGATTGTATAAATGAAATTGGGAAAAGCCTTAGAGGGGTCATTAAGTGGCATATGGCATATCCCGCCATGTCAATTGATTTTCTAGAAAACAATTGTGGGTTTGAATGGATAAATCCATGATTATTGGGGGAATAACGTGAAATTATTTTATGGTAGGGTATGAACGATGATTGTATATCCTTTCATCGCAATGTATCCCATGTGATTGCGAATCAATCCATACGTATTTCAGGATTGTGGAATGGTAGGAGACCAACACAAGAATGGTGGTGTACTCTATGGCGATGAAATTAAATCATCTTATATATGTAAAATGAGTTATCCAATGTTCATTTGAATGGTTAAGGATAAATTTTAATTTTATTTGAGGATTTTGGTTGTTTGGTTCAACAATTATTTTTTATATGAGGATTTAAAAATTTTTATTTGGTAAATATAAAACCTAACATCATCTACTATCAATATTCAGATTTATTCATCTTATATTTGTTATATGAGGAATCCTATGATTATCAACTAGGGTAAGGAAAGATTTTATCATTTTGTGATGAATATGTTTTCATGTTATCATATCATATTTTCCATATAAGAAATCCTATGTATATCAAATAGTGTAAGGGAACATTTTAACATCATGTGTTGAGCGAATTGGATTTTTTTATCTGATATTGTTTATATGTGTAATGATATGTTCATCATATAAGATAAGGCTACCTTTGGAAATAATATGTTAATGAAATTGGTTTGTTAATCCCTAATATTTTAAATGAGGAATCCAATGTTCATCAAAATGTGTACGACTGCAGCTTCACGTCCTGTTCTAAGGATTCTCGGGTTTTCCATTTAATTTAATATAGATCAGACAATCATTTCTAACCATGTATGGTCACGGATCTCATACCATTGTGTGTTTATATCATAAGGACACTATTTTTAAAATTAATAATGAAAAAATAACGTTAGATGATGGTCAATGACGCCCTTTTCCAAACAAATTCTATGAAAAAATGTACAAAAAATGACTTACTTAAGGTACGGGTGGAAAGACCATACAATTTGTTGATTATGAGGATACACCAAGGATATGAGATCTAATTATTTATATGTATTCTATGTGTATGGTAATCATGTTATTTGTATTTCTGGAATATGACATGGAAATATTCCAAAGCTAGTATGTGGAATCCCTCTTGACTGAGAATGTGATGTAAAATAGAAGGGGAAATTGGCATGTAGAAAAACTGAGGGTAAATAATAATATGTTAATAAGGGGATACAAGGAGGAATATGTGCATATTTTTATGTACATACTATTAGAACTAAAGGGTTGTTGGATAAGGGGGATGCCTGGTAGTATATAAATAAATCTTGAGTCTTGTTTCCAGTATTTTAGGTTCATGATGCTTGGACAAGGGGGAGGCCATGAAATAGGTTTGTGTTGAGGTAGGGTTCCAGATGATGGATCCTGGAATCCCTATGTATCCAATCTTCCAAGAGAATCAATCCATATGTAGTTTTGGAGTATGTAATGGTGGGAGATCAATGTCAAAAGCAGAATTTTCCACTTGATCAATGACATCGAATCATCTCATATTTGTCATATGAGTAATCCAACATTCCTCCTAGAGGTTAAGTATATAGTATAACATCATGTGATGATGACTTTTAAAATACTTATTAATTTAGATTCTCATTATTTTCTTCAATATTGAGGCTCATGAGGCATCTTGATTCACTATAAAGTCAAGAAATGGTATTGGGGATTATATATAATGATGAGGCCCAAAAATGTATTTTAAGGGGACAGTGATGTAGGTAATGAAGTATTTTATGAGGAATATATGTCCGGGCTCGAGGAAAATGAGTTTTGGAATCACTATATATCATGTGGACTATATAATCAGGGTATATATTGTTTTGGAATATGCAATGGTGGGAAACCATTTCCTGTAGTGGAATTTTATCCTCTATAGTGAGGACACAGAGGCATCCCATGGTTTATGTTGTGAATCCCATTCTTATTACAAGAGGTAAGTCTACAGTTTAACATCATCTGACCCGGATGTGATTTTTTCATCACGTATTTGGTATGTGTGGAACCATATGATTATTTAATAGGGTTAATAAATAGTTTTATGTTGTGCAATGATGATATTAGGCTTTATAGTTTAAATTCAAACTACTAAAACTATGGATTCTACTAGTTTACAATATGGATCTAAGAACATATACATTTTAAAATAGTATATGGAAACATTTCATGGACTATTGGGACTTGAAATAGATTATATTAATAATTAATGGACCATAGAGGATGATTTTAGTAAAATGTCCTAGATATCGGGCCCTGGTTATTGCAGTTTAAGGATGCATACCGTTGAAAATGGTTTTCATGTCAATTACTACTTGAGAAACATGGAATTTTTTTTACTTTTGATACACTCTCCATCCATGGTGATTAAATAATATCCTTTATTGGAATATACCATTTGTATAATATATGGTCCTCCCCCTTTGGGCCCTAACTTCGGTGAATTTTCTTCTAGGTACGAACGACATTATGATAAAAAATTACATGTGACCCTGAATGAGGAAATCAAGGTGGACATTCTTGTTGATAACCATTAATATGCAAATCTGGTGCACTTTTATTTTATGTGAGGCCTAAAAACTATTTCTATTAATGGCTTCAAACGCATCTAAATGGACTTCTAGTATTATATATAATTTCGTTTGATTGTAAACAACCATTTAGATCAACAAAATAATATAATCAATGGGTAAGACTTCCTCTATTCCATAAACTAGGTATTATGAGGTCAACGATGTGTAATTTTGAGTTTTCATCAAATTGGACCAAATGTTATAAGGCCGATTTTTGGGAATACACTTTTTATTACAGCCCCCATATTTTTCATGATGATATTCATGGTCTTATTAGAGACCTAAATCTATCTATTTTCCCAATAGAAGTTGTATGATTTCATGGATGGGATGTTTTACATGGCATCAAGATCATTTAGATGAGAAAAAAGGATGTCAGTGCCATTGTCCATGAGAATAATTTGATGCACCTAAACCAATGAATGATGTTAGATCTCACAATCTCAAACATGGGATGTGTTTTCGCTTAATTAAGGAGATCCAATTCATCATTTATGGAAAATAATTCGACTTTCTTCATATTTAAACTACACTATCATGTTGGATCTAGTGTGTAGGGTCTCCTAATGTCGAGTACCCAAACTATAAGTGTACCAGAATATTTAATAGTGTAGAGAAACTCTGGGAGATGATGAAAAACATTCATGTGAATTTAACACAAAAGAAACCCCTTCATAAAGTTAACATAGTTCTGAACCATTGTGGTGTATAAGTATCCTGACCAACGAATTTGGGGGCAGATCATCAACACTTATGGATGGGCTTACTCGGATCCTACATATAACTCTTTCTTAACTAGAGGTATCTCATATCCTTGGATGCAATGAAGGATAATTCCACAAAACACATACCATTTGAATATTTTATCAATGTTAGGGACACTCTATAGTGTAAAATATATTGCACATTGGTAGATTTTATCACACCCGAAATATCATTGTTTTAGAAATCCTTGATGGAGATTCTCGATGAAGGGAGTCAACCAATTGGGAATTTCCACAATTTCAGTGGAATATGGTGGTGTTAAAATAGAATTAATTACATCTAGTTGATATACCAGTTTGTTTCAACCATTTTAGGTGGTGGGGTAGATGACCCCCCCCCCCTCAGTTTACTACATGAATGAAAAGGCCATCCAAGATGGTTTCTGCAACAGACAAAACAAGGATACCCAAATCATCAACTTAACCATTCAGCAAAATGTAATGAGAGAATCCTTTCACTGGGAAAGAAATCTGGTCATCAACTAATGCGTATGTTCTAGTGGGACATAAGATCCCCCTTTCTGATGATTTTGTCCCAATAGATCTATTTAATAATTACCATCGAGTGACCTATCACATGTAAATATGAGATATCAATATAGAGGGACTACTCCAGACTAGTAATAAGAGATTGATATTATACCTCGTTTTTAGTGTTGCCTTCTGATAATAAGACTGAGTAAGAAAGAAGATAGGTGATGGGGTGATGAATAAAATCCCAAAACTACTCTATTGAGCTTAGTGTCATTAATCCTTCTAACATTAACACCATGCGAGGTACCATCAAAATTAATCTACCAACACAACATAACATTATCCACTGAATGTATAGATTCATTTGGAATGTCAACATCCAAGGGAGGTACTTTAGGGGACATATTTTCCACAAGTATGTCCTCTAGTGCATTGAATTTAACGTCAATTTGTGGGAAAAACTATTGTTGAACTATTAGAAGACTAAATCCCATCATTAACATCATCTGATCATCATGGAGGGATAGAGTGTGTACTCTAGCATGCCTTGTCATGAGAACAGATCTATATAATAGTGCTACAATTAACAATTCAATAATTTTTACCTCAAGGAATATTTCAAGGAAATTCTTCTCAATGGGGGACTACCTAGTATCTTTGTTTAGGGTCATGTTTTTGAAGTAATATATTCTTCATTTCATTAACATCACTATAATTTTATACTAAATGGGAACAACGAGGCAATTGTAGGGACATCATGTAAAATATAAAAGGATTCCCTAATATTGGTGAAATCGAAACGAGAGGCTATAGAAGTTACATTGTAATAGAATTAAAGGAAATATGGTATTATTTATCAAACAAGTAAAAGATAACTTTTTCATGAGCCAAGATAAGGGACTGAACATTCCAACTAGGTTATCAATAAATTAATGTATGTAGGGAATGTGTACATGGATTCCTAAGAAACATCATAGATTTATTGTTAATATAGTGTCGTTAATATAATTAGTTTTCTATGGATCAATTTTTTTCCTCTGTATCATATAAAATAGTTAATGAATTTTCCAAAGGTAATGCTGATTTCTCACTTGAAAGGGTTCCTCTACACATCTCTAGAGTGGAGGAAACCAAACTCTTTTTCAAAATCCTTGAAAAATACCTAATGAATAAATAATTTTAAAACAAAATCATCATCATAATACTCCCCAAATATCTCTATGAGTGGTTGGAAGATATGGTTCCTCACACACTAGTAATTAGCACTAACATTTTTCACGGTGAAAGGAATTTCATGATAGGAAAAGGAAATCATGGGTTCACTAAAGTTGGTGGAATCCTCATCCTTATGGGTTATATGGACACAATTATACCTAAAGTGTATATCCAAAAGAATAAATCCTAGTATCCATATGTAGAATCAATCATTAACTTTTTCACTAAAATAGTAAAAGCATCCTTCATACAATAGCGGTCGAGGCACTAGAAGTCAATGCATACTCTGATCTCCCTATTCTCCGACCATAATGAGATAATGATGGAAAACCATTTTCTGTATTATACCTCTCTGAATTTTTTTATTTAATATACTTTTCATATTTGGCCTTAACTATGCCAAAGTTAGAATAGTATATTGTTTTGGGAGGTTTTTTAAACCCATGACGATACACTAGGAGGCCAAGGTGAAGAACAAAAACCTGAGTTCCTATCCATGATATATCATCACAAAATAATATGAACACATACTAGTGATGAATTTGGTAGTCGACATAATTATTTTGGTCTATGGAACAATTCTTTCACTGATCAGTTTCATCCTCAAATCTATATCAATTCTATTATTCACCTAGGCCATCTCATCTATAGTTGTGGAGACACCCACTTGAAATATGGGAGGAGAATATTTCATATCATATTCTTAATCTGAGATAGGGGTTAGAGGGATAAGGTGATTCTCTTTGGATGGATATCCTAGGGGGAGAAATAGTGTCCTCTCAGGTGGATATGGAAACCTAAATAAGGGGATTCTAATTTTTAGATATTGGTCCAAAAAAATCCATTGATCCAATTATGATTAGTTTTTGGCTTCATGTTTTTCTATTTACATTTGATTGAATAATGATGGGTCGACTTCCATTTGGTCATTACTACTTTGTGGAACATATGTGAAATTTTTGATCAATATCAATAGGATAAATATATCAGTATTTCAGAAGAGATATATCTTATGGTATCAATTGGGAATATTTATTTTTTTATTATGTGGTAATCTGTGAGAACTAAGTTTTCTTGGGGATTGTAAAATAACCACCATATATCATTTTTGGGGATTTTAATAATGATTATGGAGAACAAAGTTGTCTATCATGTATGACCATGGATCTATTAAAGTAGATGTTAGATCATTAAGGTAATTAATTCACTCACCACTATCAATCAAGTCATTATTACCTTCCCATTATTTGTAACCAGCATCCAAATAGTGGGACTATTTTGAATTGGGGGGGGGGTGCCTGGGAGTACCCCTACATGACCATCATGAGATTATTTTATGCACTAGTGGTTTTAAGAGGGGACCAATATATGAAAATAAATATAGTTATTTAATCATAGTATGTTTTAAGAGGAATCCTATAGGACTGCCAAAAATTCTATGATCGACAACTAACCCCTAACTTGAGTCATTAGTCAAATTTTACAATTGCATTTATACTCACTTTATCATTCCCATGAATATTCTTTTTGGAAAGACTAAAATATTCTTCTGTAAGTCACAAAATATGGGGAAATGTTTATGAGAGAAGTTTACCACTATGGTCTTCATTGATATATTCTAAATAGTGATTCATTTGTACTCCTCATGCTCTTCAAGAATGGTGGATATCCTATAGCATGATTCATTTGATGGTGAAAGATAAGATGGACCATTATGCTAGGAAAGAAACTATACATCGTCAATATATCCTTGGGTTGTTGTAAATGTATCATTAGGAGACTCACAATTCTAGATTATAATACAAATTTTTGAGTATGGACTCCTGTTGGTGGGGGGCCTTCTTTTTTCTCTCTTTCCTGTTAATGTGGGTTTTTATTATCAGGCCCCATATTACTGGCTATTCTTCTTTTATCTTTTTGGGTCAATAGTGACCATATTTACTATGGTATTGGAAAGTAGAGGAAATTCACCATTGGTGGGTGGGCCAAAATTAGAAGATTAATTTTTTCATGGGATTTGGAAGAAATATTTGACATTTTAATGACCCTATCCTCTAATGTGCACATGTTGAAATGACTCCACTATGAATCACTGAATCACACTAAGGATATTATCATATGTTAGATGGATAGTCTATTGGAAACCAAAGGATTTAGGATACTGAGCTATTGGGTGTGATATCATCTCAACCATCTATCACTATTGGTGAATGGGATTGAGGGGATAGAGGCTATGTGGATAGGTCAGTTGATGGTTATAAAGGATGTTGAATGTCACCCCAATATTCTAGTTGAAAAAAACATCCTAGAAATTTATTAGGGACTCTAGGATGAAAAAATATAGAGTTTTAGGTTACCATAAATGTGAAAGGAAGATGTTCAGTAGAAAAGAGTATCCATATGTCCTCTGTATCCATGCCAGGTGACAATCGAACTCTTAGTCAGATCAAGCCATGATTGTAAGAGATTGATAAAATTGATGGTGATACAAAATGAATATGATTTGATGGGATTGTGGGTTTCACCTAGACGAGTCATCCACAACATGACAGAATATATATATATATATATGGTGGAGATAACATCAAAATCATTTTATATAATATGGGTTGTTCACCACCACCTCGTGTATGGAAGTTGAAACATATCAGTAAGGCTTAGTGACGTTCCCACAATCTTCTTGTGGGTTTCATACCAGACCCTCAAATCTGTCCAACAACTAGTGTGGATATGAAAAATTTGGAAAGAGATGGAGATGGAGGCAATTTCCAATGGGTCCTTTGAATTAGGATAGAAGGTCCTCCTCCGAAACGTACATATGAGGGAATTTGGGGATCTTGCGTACCTATTATTACAGGATTATAAGACTTAATCAATAGTCATATTCCCTAATATTTTGATGTTGGGGTGAAGAATCCCAAATTTATTAAACTATAACAATGTAGTGTACGTGATTTATGGTTTTTTGAAGATTTGAATGATGCCACCGGAATAACAACCATGCTATGTTTTCTGCATCTTACAACATGGAGGTTCTTTTGAGAAGGTTATTTTTCACTAATGTGGAGGAAATACATGCTTGTTGTTGTTGATGTGGGGATTTACTCTTCACATGTTGATCAGGATATGAGAAGGACCTCCACGCTGGTTGATGGAGGTTCAGGGAGGAACACCACTTTTTTCGATAGTTATTTGGAGAGGAACACCATAACGGTTTATGGTGCTGTTGAGAGAACCTCCTCATTGGTTGATGATTGTGTAGAGAGGAACTCCATACTAAAATTCATCATCACTATATGGTCTCTAATGGCTTCTGGTGGCTTTAGAGACTGATAAAGGTATCAAAGATTGCATAGAGGTTGGTGGGGTCCTAATCATAGAGAGATAAAGATATATCTTGATTGAGTAGTTACCAAGTTCTGATGGGATATGATCGAAGTGGTGAGGAACCCTAGAGCTATAGAAGATTACATGTATTGGGAAATTATATGAAATAAAATTTATATTGACATCAGGTCATTTTGATCGTGGATTAGGGACAAATGATTTTGTCAATCGACTCATCGACTTATTTGTTAAGTCAGTGTTGGCATTGAAATGGCCTAGTTGGATCTCTCTTTGGTATTATCCATGTAGTGGACTAATTATCCCCTGAAAGTGGCTAATATTCACTGTTTGTATCTTAATAATACAGTGTTCCAAAGTCCCTAAACATAAATTTTAGTGCATTATAGAAATTGAACTTCATTTCTCATATTAAATTCAATTCATGTTAAAAATGAAAATTTGGGCCCAATCATTAATCTATTTGAGGAAAACATCATATTAATATTTTGAATTTAATATTTTGGGATATGATTGACAAATGTTTTTGGATCATTTTTTCTTTTAGGGTTGATGGATGAATCCCAACGGAAGATGGATATTTTTGGGGATTAATTCCGAACTTTTTCGGAGAAAGCATAATGGGCCTAAGGACCATTAGACAATATTTGTGTTGTCCGGTACTTTGGGATCGTGACTCTATAGTTTTCTTTCCTAGACTTAGTCTTTTCATATCTATTGTGGTTTAAAAAAATCAACAAAAAAATCAAATAAAAAAATTGGATAATCATCTTATGCTTTAATGTGATTCCCACATAGTGCTTCTATTTTTTCCCCTTGAACAATAAAATGGGCCCATGTCTTTTGTGATGCACAACACTTTATCTTGCTTAATTGTAATTGGATTAAATGTGATGATGAATTTTAACAAATGAATGAGCTTGGGTTTTGGATATGCTTAAGTACCTTGCTTGTTTTAAATCATTTTGATGGGTTTCATAATTTTTTTGATATGACGTCTTTGGGTGAGCAATGTGTATTAAAATGTTTCTCGAAAGGGGAATTTGAATTTCCTATTTGAAATATATTTTTCTTGGGACTAGAAAAAGTTAAGTTGAGGGGCATTATTAGCCACTAAAAGTGGCTAATATTCATTGTTAGTATCTTAAAAATACGGTCTTCCATTGTCCATAAACATCATTTTTAGAGCATTATAGAAATTGAACTTCATTTCTCATCTTAAATACAAATCAAGTTTAAAATGAAAATTTGGGCCCAATCATTCGTCTATTTGTAGACAACATTATATTAATTTTTTGAATTTATTATTTTGGGATATGATTGATCACTTTGATTGAACATTATTTTAGGAACTATGGATGAATCCCAATGGATGACAGAGATTTTTGGGGATGAATACAGGACTTTTCCAGAGAAAGCATAATGGGCCTAAGGCCCATCAAAAAATGTGGGGCCCACAAAAAAAGCCCAAGAAAGCTAACATTTTTAATGAAGAAAGATAAAAATATGTGGACCATTTTATTCAACTATGTCCTAAGAATATTATGTTGTTTTTATTATGATAAGGGGATCTGATGTTGAGATTTAAATGGTGGGCCTGATATGAATGCAATAAAGTCATCCCACCATATCGACCATAACATCCAAATAGCTACGCCAAATTTCCTAAACTGTTTACAGCTCATATATGATAGATGGATGCGCATATTAGGCTTCTACAACCGCTTTGTATTCAGCCTCCTTCAATTACAAATTGACACGTCCAAACGGTGGATGAATCTGAATGAATTTCCAGGTCAACTTCGAAACATCAAATTCACTTGATTTTCTCACCCTCCTTTTAACTCAAATAATTAATGGAGATGTAAATTATTGAAGGGGGGTGTATATAATGATCTGAATATGCCTATATAAGGATTTTGTGGTGAATGTAATTATCATCTAATATTATTGTTTTAAATTGAAGTTTTTCTTTTCTTTCAATTTTATTATCATGCTTTCATTTTGTAATTGGTTTGTCAATTTCTCCCATGTAAGTTTTTCATTCACCTTAATTTAATTAATAAATTATAATCATCATATTCTTCTTGTTAATTTCTTATTTCTTTTTCCATATCATGTTGATACTGTTTCCTTAGGGAGTGAGTTCATTCACATTATCTTTTTTCAAACTCTTCACACAATGGTGGAGTGATTGTTATTTTTCTTCTCCAATTCTACCATCATAAGTCTACTACCTGCATTCATTGATAGAATAGCATCAATGGAGGGACAATTATATAATGGATTGGTCAAAGGGAGTAGAAAAGGGTGTATTTGATGTTATTTCAAAATTTAATAATTCTTAATAAATTCTATTTTTGATATTTTAATTCAATGATTTATGTTATCCTTTAAACTCTCCAATTTTAAGGATACACATCCTGAGGGCTAAATCTATCCTCTACCTTGGAGTGATCATAAATATTATCCACCAATTTTATATTTGATTAGACATAGGATAGTGAAAATTCAAAATTGGTGAGTGATTTGGGATGGTTCTATTTCGTTAAGAGAAACACTCGAATTTTAGACATTGAAATAATTTAAAAAGAAATTCATCCAATAAAACCCATGAGATAACCAAGGATCAACTAATGCTTTTAAATTTAATTCACTTTAAGTCTTTAATATATCAAATAATCCAATCAATTCAAACCAATGTTGGCCACTTCATAGGCAAAATCAACACCACTAAGTCACCTTCTTAGAATGCATGTTTCATAGGCTTCTTCTTAGGTCTCTGAGGATCGATAACCCAAGCCATACTACAATGACCACTAACACAATTCAACTTGAAGTCGATAAAGAAAAGGTTGAAATAATTCTTCACGGTTTATCATGGAAAATAGTCAAGGAAGTGAGGTCTTTCTTAGGACATTCTGGTTTCTATAAAAGATTCACTGGGAACTTTAGTTCAATCGCTTGTCCCGTTTGTGGTCTCCTAGTAAAGAATACTCTATTTGTTTGGAAATAATGATATGTGGGTTCATTATCAACACTCAAATAATCTCTGACCTCTCCTCCCATCGTGAAATACCCAAATGGAAACTTTCCTTTTGAACTCATGTGTGATGGAAGTGATTTGTCTTTAGGAGTTGTGTCAGGACAACGTTGTGATACAACTCCTTATGTAATGGCTTAAGCAAGAAAATCCTTAAATGATACCCAAATCAACTAAACAAACATTGAGAAGGAGTTATTTTTTGTTGTTTTTTCCTTAGAAATGTTTAGGTCCTATCTCTTAGGATCCCCCATCACTGTGTACATTGACCATTCTGCATTGAAATACCTCTTCTAGAAGCAAGATGCAATGGCTAGACTGATTATGTGGGTCCTTCTATTACAAGAATTTGACATCACAATAAAAAAAGGATGTTGAAAATTTTGTAGCTAATCAAATCTCTAGGATAGTATTTAATGACAAATTATACATCCATTATCTGACTGATTCATTCCCTGATGAGTACCTACACTCTGTGAGTGACTGCCCTTAGCATGCTGACATAGCCAACTTCTTAGTTACAATAGTCATTCCAAAATTCTTAGGGACTCAAGCTGGAATGAAATTCCTTTCTGATGTCAGGAACTATGTTTCTGATGATCTATACCTCTATAAGTTCTTCCTTGACTAAGTCATTCAGAGGTGTGTCCAAGAATCTGAACTAGAATCCATCCATAAATTCGGTCATATTGAGGCTTGTGGAGGTCACTTTTCCTCAAATAAAACATTTTCTATTGTTCTTCAGAGTTGTCTCTTCAGGACCACCCTCTCAAAGGATTCCTTCGCATTTTGTCAAATCTTCCCTAGGTGTCAACAATTAAGATCCTTCACAAAAAGGAACCAAATTTCATTCACTCCCATCCTGGTGATTGAAATCATTGACCATTGGGGAATAAATTTCATGGGTCCCATCCAAATATATAGGGGATATATGTACATTCTCTTAGTTGTCGATTATTTCTCAAATTGGGTTGAGGAAATTCCGACAAAAACCAATGCTCACCAAATAGTAATTAAAATTCTCAATTAATGAATCCTCTCGCGATTTGGAATTCCTAGGGATATCATTATTGATCGTGGATCCCATTTTTGCAATCGTCCATTCTAAGCACTCATGGAAAATTATGGATTTTCTCACAAAGTGTCCACTGCTTACCACACATAGACCAATGGTCAAGCTGAGTTATCCAATCAAGAAATCAATCAAATTATTGAGAAAATAGTTAATATTTCTATAAATGACTGGTCAGTAATGCTCTTAGATGATCTTTGAGCCTATTAAACTACATATGAAATCATTTTAGGAATGCCCCCATATAGGTTGGTTTTTGGTAAAGAATTTCATTTGCTAGATGATATTGAACATAAATACTTTTGGGAAATTAAGAAAATATATTATGACCTCTCATCGACTGAAAAAATGAAACTAGATCTCAATGAACATGAGGAACTTAGGATGGAGGCTTATGAAAATTTAAGGATAAATAAAGCTAAATTACAAGACTTCAAATCTCGAAATCTTAAAGCCAAACATATTGTACTGGGTAAAACTATTCATTTATATAGTTCTAAACATCATTTACACCCAGGAATGTTGAGATCCAGATGGTCTGGTCTATACATAGTGCATAAGGTATACCCCCACGGGGCTGTAGAAATTCATGATCCCACTAATGGTCAAACATTTAAAGTTAATGGTCATTGAGTCAAACCATTCATTGAACCATTCAAAAAACAAAAAGTTAGGGAATAATTGGGTGAACCGTCCTTCAATGATGAAAAAACATAAATAATGAAGTGTCCAAGTTGAGCTAATGACATTAAACAAAAGTTTTTCATGGGAGGAAATCCATTGTTTTCATATTTCCAATAATTGTGAATAATTTTTTTTCATTTAAAAAAATTACCATAGGCTGTGGACCTATTCTTATTTTATGAGTAAGGATCGGTATAAAAGGGGAGTTCCATATTCAACTATGTCATGTGGTGTGATCCCTGAGCTATAACTTAACCATAAATTTAAAATTAAGACAATGGTTCATCAGTTTATTTTATTTGTTGTTTTTAGGTTTTGAAATATCAGAATATTATAGTACCTTAGACTGTTGACCTATTCTTCTATTATTAGTATTGATGGGTATGATAGGGGAGGTCCATATTCATCTGTGTCACGTATCATGATCTATGAGTAATACCTTACTAAGATATTTAAAAACAAGAGAATTTATCATCAGTTTATTTTCTTTTATTTTATAGGTTATAAAAAATTAAAAGACCATGTCGTAGGTCGTGGGGAAAATCCAATCACATCCATCCAAGTCATTGAGACTGGAATCCAGGATTGAAGGGAGACTATGGCATGAAATTTCATCATCAACCATCAGGTGAAGTCATTCCATTATTATTAATTTAAATTTCTTCTTTGAACAACTCTCACATAACCCCTTTTAAGTTTTCTTTAAACACAGGGGACAATGTTATTCAATGTTGGGTGGAGATGAAATAAAAAAATTATTTTTTTGAATAAGAACTTGCGTGGAAGGAAAAATTCCATTGACCTTGAACATGATAACACCCATTAAAATCTCTAAAATTGGATATCAATTAATTTTTCATGCCTTGATTATGATTTTAATGCAAGTTTAAGTTCATGAGCACAGTTTTTGGAAAGTGTTGTTGTCCGATGTGATTTTCAAATGTTTATATTTTAGTCCTCATAATAAAAATCCCACAATGCACGTCTACAGGATCTTGGGTGTAAATTTGAGTTCTTGGGTCCCTTTAATTATATCATATGGTTTTGGGGTCACTTTTAGATTAATTAGAGTATAAAAAAAATAAAAAATTGAAAAAAAAATAATTAGCACATAGAGAAATGTTTTGTCCAAATGTGTGGCATCTGGAACTTGGGGCTCATGACTCCATAGTTGTCTTTTCCAGTGTTAAGATTTATATATCTATTTTAGAGCATGAAATTAGAAATATATGTGGCATCTGACACTTGGGGACCGTGACACCATAGTTGTCCTGCCCATAGTGAGTCTTTTCATATCTATTGTGGTTTACAAAAATCAAAAAAAATCAAAAAAAAAAATTGGATACTAATCTTGAGCTTTAATGTGATTCCCACCTAGCAATTTCATTTTTTCCCTTTAACAATAAAATTGGCCTCATGTCTTTTGTGATTCACAACACTTTATCATGCTTAATTGTAATTGGATGAAATGTGATGATAAATTTTTACAAAGGAAGGGGCTTGGTCTTTGGATATGGTTATGGATCTAGATTTTTTAAAATTATTTTAATGGGTTTCATAATTTTTTTGGTATGAGTTCATTGGGTGAGAAATGTTTTTTAAAATGTTTTTGGAAAAGGGAATTTGAATTTCATATTTGAAATATATTTTGATCGGGACTAGAAAAGCTAATGTGGTGGGGCATGATTAGCCATTGAAAGTATCTAATATTCAATTTTAGTATCGTAATAATTAGGTGTTCCAAAGTCCATAAACAACATTTTTAGTTCATTACAGAAATTGAACTTCATCTCTCATCAAAAATGCAATTCAAGTTTTAATGAAAATTTGGTCCCAATCATTCATCTATTTGTGGACAAAATTATATTAATTTTTTGAATTTGATATTTTTGGATATGACTGACCACTTTGCTTGAAACATTTTTTCTTTTCGGATTGATGGATTAATCCCAATGTAAGATGGAGATTTTTGTGGATTAATGTAGAACTATTTCGAAGAAAGCATAATGGGCCTAAGGCCCATCAAACAATAGTGGGGCCCACAAACCAAGCCCAATGAAACTATAAGTTTTACTAAAGAAAGAAAATAATATAAGGATCATTCCATTCAGCTATATCTGAAGCTAATTCTGATTTATTCGTGATGATAATGGGATATAATGTTGAGATTGAAATGGTGGGTCCGATATGAATGCACATAAAGTCTTCCCCCCATTTCAACCATAACATCCAAATGGAAACACCAAATTTCCTAAAATTATTACAGATCATAGAGGACATATGGATTCTCATATTTCGCGCCTATGACCCCTTTGGATTCGGCATCCTTCAATTACAAATTGACACGTCAAAACAGTGGATGAATATGGATGAATTTACGGGTCAACTTCAAAACGTCAAATTCTCTTGATTTTATCATCATCCTTTTATCTCTCCTAATTAATGGAGAAGTAATTTATTGTTTTGGGGTTTATCTATTGTTACAAATATTACTATATAAGGAGTTTTTGGTAAAGGGAATTATCATTGAATTTTTTTTGGAACAGATGTTTCTATTTTCATTCAATTGTATCATCATGCTTTCATTTTTAAATCTCTTGGTCAATTTCTCCAATGTAAGTTTTTCATTCACCTTAATTTAATTAATAAAATATCATCATCATCTTCTTCTTCTTAATTTCTTATATCTTTTTCCATATTATTTTGATACTGTTGTCTTAGGGAGTGAGGTTATTCACATTATCTTTTGTGAAACTCTTCACACAACGATGGAGTGATTGTTATTTTTCTTCTCCAATGCTACCATCCAAGGTTTACTACCCACTTTCATTGATAGAATAGAATAAATGGATGGATAGTCCTATAATTGGTTAATCTAAGGGAGTATCAAGGGGTGAATTGGATGTTATATCTTAATTTAATAATTATTAATCAATTCTATTTTGGATATTTTAATTCAATGATTTGCGTTATCCTTTAAACTCACCAATTTTAAGGATACACATCCCGAGTACTAAAACGATCCTCTACCTTGGAGTGCTCATCAATATGATACTACAAGTGTACAGGTGATTAGACTTAGGATACTGAATACTCAAAACTGGTGAGTGATTTTGGATAGTTGTATTTCGTTAAAGGAAACACTCAAATTTAAGACATTGAAAAAATTTAAAAAGAAATTCATCCAATACACCCCATGTGATAACCTAGGATCAACTCATGATTTCAAATTGAATTCCCTTATGTATTTAAATCATCAAATAATCCAATCAATTCAAACCAAAGTTGGCCACATCATAGCCAAAATCAACACCATCAAATAACCTACTTAGAATGCATGTTTCTTAGGTTTCTTCATAGGTATCTGAGGATCGATAACCCAAGCTATACTACAATGACCGCTTATACCATAAAACATGTGTATATTTGGGCTCCACCATGGAAGAAATGTGTACAACTAGAACATACCTACCTATTAAACATAGAGGAGTGATAAGTTAGAGAACTTCATGGAGTGCCTCCAGAAACACTATTGTTGAAACATAGGGTTATTTACCTTTGTGTGTCCCTTGGGGTGGATGTTCCAGTGATGTGTTGATGCATGATGATCGTACAAGGAATTACCCCGGGTGGAAATTCCCTTTGATTCTCCATATTGATAAATTAGGTCGTCAATCACCCACCACTAGATCATCACTATAGGGGATAAGGTTCATGGTAACCTAGTATCAGAAAGTGTAATGACTGTCATTGTCGAAATGTTTTCATATGGGATTATCACACCAAAAATATCTATTAACCTATGTATATTGACATTAGGCCACCAATCTATATTATTTTGAGTCTTGTATGTTATAATTGATCAACAATTACTACATATTTGAGGAATATGACTCTTAATTTCCAGATTTATTTTACAATATATCAAATAGAGTACTAAGCCATGTTGGTGATGTCATGGATCAAAGAATAAACACATTATCTACAACATGTCTCATTAGAGGTTCATATTGGTGCCACCATTCAATTGGATCGATTTTTTACTTAATATATTGATCTAATGATGTGAACATATGATGGTGGACCAATATTAAAGGTCCCCAAAGTTGAAGGTGAGGAACTCATTTCATGTTGGGTTCAACCTTTGTTTTTTGATTCTTTCTCATTGGGAATTCCGGACATCTCTCTTACTCATGTGAACACATATAATCTTACATTTAATTGCCTCTTTCCAATGATGGGTGGCATCTAACACATTAATAAATGATGTCAACACCTTCATTGAATCAGGATGATGTGATTTCAATTCCTCCTAACATGGATTTAACCATGGAGATCTTCACCTTGTATGACTCTCCCACAAATATTTCTTCCATTTTTGTGAAGCCCATTATCAACACCATATCGTGGTGGACATTGACAAATTTTGTTGGTTTAATCTCTAAAGTGCTATAGCCTTTGGTAGGGGTGGATTAAAAAATTGTAAATTTATTATCATTTATGTACTTTGGCAATGTTGGGAAGCTGAAATGTATTCTCCTTTTTAATTCATAGGAATCTAAAATGATTCCTATTGAGTATTTATCATATGGAATAACATGTCTTATATGAAGTAGTTGACACTTGTTGTGTAAATAATATGAGGCATTTTACATCATGTATCTCATGTTTATTGAATGGGGTATATATTTTGGATAAGGTCACAAGTTTAATGTCTTATGGGGAAATATTGATCAAAAGATTAATGTATTGTTGGTAATAGTGGGTAAAAGGATTAAAATAAAGTGGGGATAGTTGGTTCATAGGTTTAACATCTTGTGAAGATAGTTGAGTCATATGTTTAACATTTTTTGGGGATAGGTGGATCAAATGTTAAATGACTTATGGAGACAAGTGGGTCACATGTTTAACATCTTGTGGGGAAAGGTGTGTTGGTAAATATTTTCCCAAGGGGGTGGTGTATTCACCAGGAGGTATTTGGTGAAGTGTTGGGGAATTGAGATCAACCCTCGAGGAGGTACCCTATACATGTCTGAATGTCAGGATTTAACCTCATCGAGATTTCTTATTTACCCTTATTTGGACCGGGGGACCATAACCCATGTAGAAGGAAGTCATAGTTTAATGTCATGTGATGTGACATGTCTATACAGATTAACTCCATTTTGCTAAGATGATCATGTCATGAAAGGATTGAAATTAAGGTACAGTGGGGGTAATACATGTGAAAAGAGCTCTAGGTGATTGATAAAGGGTGAAATCCCACAGAAGGGGAGTAGTGGAATCCCAGGATAATAATACATGGAAATACCATTCTTTTCATTGTAGGTAAGGCTATAATTTAACATCATGTAGTGAGGATTCCATTGGCCAGTTTTACTTTATAACATCAGCATGTGTGGAAATAATTTTTTACATCAAGAAGCTCATATGTGGTGGACAATAAATGAAGGGAGGAGATTTATAACAAGAGAGGAAGATATAGAAAAGGCCTCTCTAAGAGGAATGGTTGTTTGTTTCCCCTGATGACACCACATTTGGAAACTACATTTTTTCTACTCCTATAAATATGTGTGTGTCATGGATTAAATATTTCTATAGAGGAGTAAAAATTAGTGGTACCAATGTAACAATGTCTATACAAAAGAGAAAAATGAATTACAGAACATATTCATTGGATAAATAGTTATGGAAATGGTATATGTAACGTCCTAGATCTTGATGCTACTCAATAGTGCTCTGAGACTGTGGGTCACAAGACCTCAAACACATTTCTAAAAATACTAGAGGTGGCCGAATAGAAGCGGGGGACTAGGAATGTTAGTGGGGAGATTATTCATTAATCATAAAAGTGTAGAATATTGAGAAATCAATTATACAAATGTTACATAAGTAGTAATAGATACAAAAAAATTATTTTAAAACTAGACAGTAGAAAAATGATATAAATAAACTATTCAAAAAGATATCTCATATACAGAATTATGATACATGACATATGTATCTAAAAAACATCCAAAACAGGTGTACAAGGAAGATGCAAAATACATTGAAAAATGTAAAATGTGTCTGAAATTATCCCAGTAGAATCATGATTCTTATCATTGTCTCAAATCCCATACTCAAAGATGTAATCAATAACCTATATTGGGATAGTTTCCCTTATCAACACCGTCAATCATATAGTCTATTTAGGTACCAAATGTGTCCCGAACATGTTGTGTGACATAATCCCAGTATGGAACCACCCATGTTTTGTTCCAATTAGTTAGTGAATATATATAATAATATTCTATAGGATTATATAAGAATGTAAATAAATTAATCAAAAGTAAATATCAATTTTTTTGAGGTCATTAAACCAAATCATTTTGAATGTTGAAATATGATTATACACTCAGTCCCATGTCATTTTATCACCATGATCATTTTTAACAATTTAAACCTGTGTAATGTATAAGTCTTGAGACCCAATGCAATCTGAGTGTTTCCAGAATGAAGATAAGTAGAATAGATGCCTATGCCAAACACCTAATTGGTAGTAGTTAATAAATTAACACAATTTTTTTATTTGGATAGGAAGATGCATCATAAATACATTGAATATATTAATCCATTCTGAAAATGAGCACATCCCGGACATTACTATGTTTTAGTCTAAGTCTCACACTAAGTGTAATATGAAACAATACCTTACGAGCTCATCCCTAGTGATCCTCAGTATCCTAGGTATCGATTCAGGTGTGTTATATCAACCATTCTAATTGATTGTATTCACGGTAAACCATTACATGATCCCATATATCACTCTATAAAATAATTATCAAATTCCCAAGGAATATATCCGTGGAATTATCACACGAATCTAGGTATCACTCAACACATAAAAATCCCATATGAGCCTATCCGTAGGAATACCAGTATCACTCGAGCTTAAGTTCCAAAGTCTCAATTAGTTCACACTTGAAATTATTCATTTGAATTCTTGTATCACCCTTGAATTATTAACATTCAATAATAATATTATTTTAACAATTCATTTATTCATGTCATGGTCAAACCAATGACATCACATATCAATCCTCGCCCAAAGGGTGGATAATTTAATTGGACTAGATAACAAAGCATGGATCATAATTACCAACATGGTCTATTAAAATAAATGACAAAGACCTAATTATCCAACAAGTTTCATGTAATATACATCACATAATTCACATTTGAATATCAATATTAAGGGAAAATCATGATTAAAAAATAAATGACATAAAAAAGGGCCAAGGGTCAAGGTCAAAACCAACCTTAAATTTCATCTATTTCATATAAAATTGATATTTAAATTCAACTCATACATAAATTCATCGATTAAAATTTCTATTCTCATTATCAATTCAATTAAAAAATCCCATGAACAAAGGAAAAAGGGAACACCCAAAGGTATCCATGTCAATAACCACCCATGGTGTTATGTTAATATGACCATCACACTAGAGGTGGTGGTTCCATTAGATCCATGGTTCTAGGAAAATAAAAATACATATAATATCCTCTATAACTAAATAGGAAATGAGTAAAATTTAATATTTCAATTTCATTCAAGGAAAAGTGCTGAAATGCGGCATGCCACACAACAAAAACATATATTTAATAAAATATTATCAAAAGGAATGAGACTACCTACCTTAGATATATTGTTGATTTATTGACCAATATAATCTCTTTATTCGACTCAGATTGGGAGAAAACTAAAGAACATGTACTGAACATAATTACATGGAAAATCAGTTTTCACCTATATAGTGAAACTAAAATCATGATAAATGGGTAATGACTAAACATGAATGTATAAGATACCATTAAAGATCCAATGAGTTGAAATTCCATTTATTTGGAGATAATATATATTTGTTAGATCAAATAAAATAATAGATATAGAATATATCATTCTAAATCATGAGTTTTGTGTGGGAGAAGAAACATGGTTTAGGTTTATAATAGTTTTTAATTTAATTCTAAAACTATTACATATCCAAATATTTATGTAGTCCATAGTTTAGGTGCATGGTTAGTAAATATATTCTCCCAAAATGAATGTTTATTTGTAGGCATGGGGCACTAGCATAGTCTTCTCACACATTTTGAAAATTTATGTGCAAACCGTAAAAATCGACTGTATCAAAATTGATGAACTGGTCGCATGACCATATGACCTGAAGAGCATGAATTGTATGAATCTATGTGGCCTATTTCTACTCTCAACCCATGCCTCATACAGTTTTAAAACCATTCCAGCAGCTCTACATGGTTTCAACTAACCATAACCTATTTTGAGAACAAAGGCAAGGACCCGAGCTCCAAACAAGACCCATATACCCTAAAACCACAATGAAATCAAAGGAAATTAACATCAAGAAATATTTTATAATTTAAACTACAAAATTATATAAATAAGGATATGCACCTCAAGGAAGAACCAACTTATTACAAACTTCCCTCATTAAGAAATCTGTCCCTAGATTTCCCTTCCAGGGGTGTTGAAGCAGGATCTATGAATAACTCTGAGCACTGTAATCAAATGTCAGCCTCCCGATCCTAGGTCTCATAATTCACATGAACCCACTACCATAGAAACTATACAAGAGGAACTGACCGACCATAGAGAAACTTCTTGATAAAACACATAATTGGTATAGGATTCTCCTCAAAGGAAGCATCATTTAGTATCTCTACATCCCCATGATTAAAGGACGACACATGTTTGAATAGATGTGTTGCATTAGAAAAATTTGGAAGATTTTATATACATCACAATACCTTTTAAGAAGCTGAAAATGAGAGGATACTGATATCACTCTCTCCAAAATAACAAATTTTATGATATTCCTTAGTGATTTCCTACCCTATATCCGGATTATTCTATGTTGTAGCCTCAATAAAACATGTTTGAAAATCGGATCCGTATCCTCAAACTCACAAGGTCATCTCTGATGATCAACTTCTAATTTCTGAAGAGACTACACCATATCCATCCTCTTCAAAATCAACTGAACCTTCTCTATGTTCTACAAAACAAGATGGGGTCCCAATATATTTGCCTCTCCTACCTCAATCCAATAGATGGTTGATTGGAATGACATACCATACAAACCCTCAAATTGATCCATAAAAATATTATCCTAAAATATATTGTTTTAGTAAAATTTAACCAGGGGTATATTCCCCACCCAAGAGACCACACAATCTAGGAACTATTCTCACTTCTTCTCCTTGTGCACCTAAATTGCATGATTTGACTGGCTATATATCTAGGAGTGGTATGTTGTGCTCTGAAGAACCTGTATACCAGAATCCATCTATACCCCTATATAGAATTGTGAAGTAAACTAGGGATTCATGTATGAAAATATAGTATGTAGGACTTGATGGAGTCATACCATCTCAGGTATCTATAATGTCCCAATATCATCAACACTAAATTCTTCTTTGATCTCAATGGAATGAACAACCTTAGTGAACCTATCAAAAAAGACCCATAAAAAATATAACCTCATGGAGGCCTTGGTAAAACAGCCATTACTACCCTCATGAAATCATTCCATTTCTGCTAAGGAAATGTAGATTCTCTAAAATCTGAATGTTCATTTTTCATCCACATTGACCTGTTGATAGGTGGAAAACCGCATGGAAAAATCAGTTTCATCTCTTTTCATACCCAACTACTAATACTTGTGATGTAAATCCTAATACATGTTTCTAACACCGGGGTGTACATCCCATAATGAATCGTGAAAGTATCACATCAGCTCCATCATCATGTATGATGATACCCATAAGTGACCATGTACTCACAAAATATCATCTTCACATATAGTTTAACATGGAGGAGGATTCTCACCATCCACACATTCCCATACAACTAGGAAATTTGAGTTTGATATCTTTCAAATCATAAATTTTTTTATAAGAGTAGAGGTAATAATTAAAGATGATAGATAAGTCCTCACCTAACCATCATGCCCCTTCATGTGCCTCTCATAAAAAAAAATCAATGAGATGCAACTCGATATAATCCTTTTCAATTTCTAGTAAATGATTCTTCCTGCTTAGTGCATCATCCATTTTATTTACATTATCGTGCTTGTAGGAAATCTCTAAGTCAATATAATTTAAGTAATCAACCCACATGCACTACTATAGATTACGATCCCACAACATAATTTTTTACTTTTTTCTTTTGTTTCCCTTTTACACCACAATATTCTATCCCAGTAAGTAATTCCTCCGACATCACAATGTAGGAACCTCTTTAGATAATTCAAGGTAATTCATTAAGTAATCCCTCTCATGCGGCATCAACAACCGAGATCCTTATTCAAAGACTCTATCTCCCTATATAAAAATTACACTAAGCCTAATTCCTAAGGCATTGTATTATATAGTGTAACTTCTGATTTTCCCTAGAAATATTTGTATGATCAATAATGTGAATCTTCCTTTAAACTCTTGAAAGGCCATCTCATAAGTATCCATGTACACATACATTACACTGTTCATATTCTTGATCAGATGTAGTGCTTCCAAGCATGAGATGTCTTGTATGAAACTCATATTGTAACCATCTATGCATAAGAATCCGCGTACATCAAATACATTATTGGGATACTTCTAGAAAACTAGACCTCTAAAATAATATGGATGTACTGTTACTCCAATCATTGAGATCATTTGACTAAGCTAATGAATCTGATATATCTATAAGTGGCACAATGTGAGCTTAGTATATTACTAATTATCTATTAGTTAATTCAATAAAATATCAAGATGTATGGCTTGGTCATGTCGATTATGAGAATAACCTAAGATATCATCCATGAATACCACCAAAAATAGTTAAGATAAGGATAGAACACTATGTTCATCAGATCTATGATGACCGCTACAGAATTTTTGGGACCTAATGTCATAACATAATAATATTATAGACCATAACTACTATAAAAGGAAATGTTAGGTATGTCTGAAGGTCTAACACAAACATGATGATAAGTGGATCTCAAATCCGTATTTGAGATGACATGAGCTCCTTGAAAGGTTTTGAAGAGATAATCTATCAATGGTAGTGGATACTGATTATTAACCATCATTTGGATCAATTTTCTATAATACATACAAACCCTACGATTTTAATCAACCACATTCATGAAAAGGACCAAGAACACCCTCAAATAAGTACTAGATCATATGGAACCCTTTTCCTCTCTATCTAATATTTTCCACTTGATGTCATTAAATTGTGTAGTATCCATCTTTTATGGGAGAATGGATACCAGTGTAGCCCTTGGAACTAGCTTGATAATGAACTATACCTCTCTAAGTGGAGGAAAACCAAAAATTTCATCTGGGAAAATGTCACTAAGATGATGAACTATTGAAGGGAAATCTTGATGATGTGTTATATGATAATCCTGATACAATATATCAATCTTGGATGTCACCTTTCTCAACCAGCATTGCTCAGGTGCGGCTCAGTCTTCCAGGAAATCCCATTAAGCATTTTGAAGAAACACTCCACACACTTGTGATGTAAAGGTCAACCATTAGTGATATGAATCAGTGAAGGATTAAAGGGAACCTACTATTCCATTATGAGAATGATGTAAAGACTTCTTATCAACACAAGGACATAGAGTTCCATTAAAAAGTGACACCCAACAACCACAAGGGGGAACCCTCTACATTGATTCAGAGGCTATGTTCTAATCCACAATTGTGTATCAAGCATTATAAATCAATTTTATATGTAAAAACTGATCCCAAGGCACTCTATAATTGACAAAATAAAAAATCTATGTTAAGAAACTATATAAAAAATGAATAAGGTAAAGTATATGATATTATAATAGTACCTATCCCAATAGAAGATTCATTATTCTACTCCTGTTGGGTCTGTTGCACTACATATACCTATCCTGATCCATGACCCTGTGATACTGTCTAGATACCATGAACTGATCACCAATATCATTACTGTATAATTGGGGTCTATCAACCATGTCCACGACAACTACCTCATACAGATTAGCCAACTATACTCTATATTCCTACCTGATGAGGAGTTGGTGATCCTACTCTTGAATGCAGATTCAGTGAAAACCCTCTCCCACTGGATGATGGTGGAAACATTCTGTATAAGTTCTATATATGAACCATCTTTTTGCATGATCGGCAGTTGACTGGGTCCCATGTATAAGGTGTCCTCATATGTCCTATGATACCATATTTCTTTCACCTCACATGGTTTTATGAATATGTTCTCTAACTACTTATTTTACCATGCATAATCTCCAGATGATGATACTTGTTACCAGTAAATACATTAAATGATCAAGGTGCCAAAAATCCATTGATTTCTACTCCATCCTCTCTTTGGTTACACTTCGTGATATGAACATTATTCACTATTCCATATATAGTAGTTATTTGAAAGACATTCAGTAGTGACCATATGTGAAACATAAGAGAATCCCAAAATCCTAGATATTTTCATAAATCATCAATCATATGAATAATTTTGAAGCATTTGATCTTCATAAAATAGAACAAATAATCCATAACTCAAAGGTCACCCTTATCCAGATGCATAAACTCATAGGATTAATCATCCCTCAATGTATCAGGAAAGATGTTTTCAAAGAAGGCAACGTGGAATTGACTCTAGTAAATATCTCGATGACTATAATTATGAGTGGAAACATCCCATCACATCTTGGAAGAATAACACATCATATATTTTGCGGGATTTTCAATATTATCTGAACCAATCTCTAGATTTTTGAAGATAAATAGCAATAATTCCATCCATGACTCCATAGAATATATTCCTCTATTAAAAAAAACATGGGTGGATGCTTTTTCATGAACTCCTATTTCAACTCTTTCAGCATCTGGGTAGGTTGCGGTGCTCCCTGGATAGTTTTTAGCAAGCACAAGAACACCTAAGAGTGTTCTGCCTCATCACCTGGTTTCGGTGCAACTACTGGTTCCGTAGCTGAAAAATTGGAGGATCCAAGGGCAGCCAATGGACCACCAACTTCAGATTATGGTTTTCGCCACCCTCTTGGTTTACAAATGGAGGATGTCATAGAGACATAATTCTAAAAATTCCAAGCACATGACATTGTTCAAGATTAAATTTGATGGTTTAGATCAAAATCATTTATATAGAAATATGACACATATAAAAATACCTATATAACAACACAACTCTCTACCAACTCCATGAGTCAGGTATCGATGTTAACAGATCATGTATAAGAAAGAGACCCATCCAATAGTCTACTACTATGGTCAGGTATTGTCATGTTCCCTTCCATTATCAACTCATGTTTCTATTTCAATTTCTAGACTCATCTGAATATTAAATATTTAATTTCACTTATATTCACAATTCCATTTTCATTTTTCATTTGAATTCATGATAGTTTTATATTTATATCATAGATCAGTTAAAACATTTGAACTAACGGTTAGTCAAATTCTAATCCATTAGGGCCCATAATACTCAAAAAGGAATTCTTCGATTCCATCTAATCCATACCATAATACATCTCAACAAACTTATCACAACAATAGGCATATCTAACTTGAAACATATCAAAATAGAATTTAATAAGTTTAAAATCCCAAATTTCATGAAAAATTGGATGTCATGTGATCTCTAGAATGTTCATAAAATAATTAATGAGATGTAATACATTCATACCTTCTTTTGGTCACAAAATAGAAACCATTATCCTATAAAAAACAGCAACATAAATCAAGTTCATCAACCAATATCGGAATCAATTCAAAAGAAATACTCAAATTCTAGAAAATATTTGAGGCAATTAGATTTTCCAGTATACTGGGTTGCTACGCCTGAGATCAACTCATTTCCAAATTCCATTTTCATTCTATCCATTTTTAAGGTCTCCAAATTGTAATGTTGACTAGAAATGAACCGTTAATAAAACATTATAATATGCCAGACCTAGATACCACTCAATGTTGTTCCATGCTTGGTAGGTCACAAGGCCTCAAACGTATCTCCCTAAATGTTAGAGGATTCTGACTAACTACGAGCAACTAGTAGTGTTAGTGGGAAGACTATTCCCTCATCATTACAGTGTAGCATAATGGGAAATCAATGACATACATTTAGTATAAACTATAATATATATAGAAAATAGATATCAAACTTGAACAGGGGATGATAGATATACATAAAATGTTCTAGAAGACCTCTCATTTACAAAATGATGATACATTATATTCGTCTCTTCAAAATTTCCAAAAATAGGTATGAAAGGAATATGTACAATGCATATAAAAAAATAAAAAATGGCCAAATATCTAATAATAGAATCATAAGGCGCATCTTGTACCCTTTCTCCCATGTCATAAATAAAAATCAAGATCCCGTATTAGGGTGTTTTCCCTTATCAACAAATCTATTCATATAGTCTATTTATTTACCAAAAAGGGGGCCCAAACAAGGTGTGAGAGGTAATGTCAATAGGAAACAACTATGTCTTTTTCCAATATGTCATTGAATATATATATATATAACAAGATATTGGAGGAATATATGTAACAATTAAATTAATATCTCTAAATTAATCATCCGAAATGGAAAATTCACTTAGAAAGTAAGATAATAAATAAATATTCATTCATGTTTCATTTTATAATAAATTTAATTGTTTACAATTCAAACTAATTTATATTATATGACTCGAGACCCGACAGAATCCTAGTCTCCCCATACAAACATAAGAACAACATATTCCTAATTAGGCCAATTAAAAGGTATAAGTCAAAGAGAAACTCTAATATCATGATTTTTATTATAAGATGCATTTTAAATACATTCCATTCAGTAAAACAATTAGAACCTGCATCCATACCGAAAGTTCCATTATTGTAATCCATGTCTCAAACTAGGTGTATTGTGAACCAAATCCCTAAGATCCTATCCATGGAAATACCTAAATAACCATGTATTTCTCATGGTGTGGAAGAAAAACATTTCAAATTGAGTCCATCTATAGTGTTCTAGTACAATATTCCATGTATCGCTTCATGACATAATGATCGAATTCCATTTTATTCTCACCATTTAATTCTCACATAAACCCATGTATCACTAAAAATATAAAGGTCACGAACCTATGAGTCCTTCCTAGGGAAACCAAGTATCACTAAGGCATAATGGTAAATGTCTAAATGAGTCTATAAAAATAATTTAATTTAAATTAATGTATTACCCTTTTATTATAATCATTTAATGAAAATATCATTTGAAAAATTCATTTATACATGTCATGGTAAATCCAGCTTTATCACATTTCAAACCTTACCCAATGAGTGAATAAATCCATGAAAAAATATAATAAGGTTTGTATCACTATTATCACATGATAATTATAATTAAATGAGAAATACATTATTAATCAAGTTTTTTCATGGAATAGACATCACAAAACACACATTAGAATTTCAATATAAAGTGATATTCATTATTAAAAACGAAATGACATAACAAGGGATAAGGGTCAAGGTCAACACCATCCCTTACCTTTAAACCATTTAATTTACCATTTATATCATAATTACACTCATACATAAATTCATCAATAGAAAATTATATTACCATTATCAAGACTATCACAACATCCCATGATCACCAGATGCGGGAACACCATAAGGTATCCAAGTCAAAAACACTCATGGTGGTATTTTAATATAACCAACACACCTAAAAAAGTGGTTCCATTCAATCCAATGTTTTAAACCTAAAAACATACATAATCAAGACTCTTTAACTAAACCATCAACGCCTATAAATTGAATATTTTAATTTTATTCAAGAAGAATCTTATAAATTGGGTGTTCCACAATGAAATCATATAACCACTCGAGTTTTAATTAAAGACACAAGACCACTGACATTAGGTCCATGTTTGATAGCTCATCCAGTACCATATCTTAATATGGATAAGATATAGAGAAAACTGAAGAATAGTTGAATAACCTAACATTAGGGAAAACCATCTTGTACATAAATAACACAACTGATATCTAGATGAATGGAGAACTAATAAAAATGAATTGACATCTTACAGTTATGGATATAAGGAAATAAAAACTCTTTTATTTGGAGATAAGATATAGAAGTTATCCCAAATCCATGAATTGCCAAGGAAGAGAGAATCCCAAAGTTTGAGTTGATATCTATGAGAAGAAACATTATTTATCTTTATAATAAATCATTATTTAATTTAAAATTATTTAATTTTCCATAATTTTAGGGGTCATATAGTTTAGTAAAATGATTCTTCGAACTGTGCACCTACCATTCGTCAGTATCTATACGCAAGGGGAACCCACACTGTTCAATCACATGATATCACTAAAAATTCACAATGATTCCAAATATTCTATGTAAAACATTCAAGGAAAGCCATATGGTTATGTGACCTGAAGTTAAAGGCTAATCTAAAACAGTGTGGCCTACATCTAATCTTTTTTTATGTCTCGTACGGTTTGTTAAACCGTATAGTTTCCCCTGAATGGTTTTAAAAAACCACGCACAGGGAAATTTTCACCCTAAAAGTTGGGATATATGTTTTATCCCAGCCTTGCAAATACCTAACACCACCATGACCTCAATTGTAATTCACATCAATCCAAATTTAAACATTTAAGCAAATAATTTTAAGGAAATAAAATGATTCATAGCTCAATGATGAATCAGGTTCTTCTATTCTAGGATACTCATGAAGCATATGGGGAATTGGGTTTGGGAATAATAATTTATTTCATGAAACTCTATTATAATGCATGGAAATTATGGTATTGTGAGCCATGGATTCTAGAAGAAATCCATTGGATGTATGTGGGAGGCATTGGATTTTGTAACTTCTATGGTTTCATATAGCCTAGGGTTATGTGGATTAATATTTTCATGTTGGGACAAGAATATACCTAAGAGGTTTTGGATAAGGAACTCTCAACCATATTCCATGATATATAGGTTCTAATGGGATTTCATTCACACATGTTTTTCACCTTGTCAATATGTTTATGTTTGGTGTTGTTCAAAGTCACAGAATATGGGTATTTTGCAAGAAAGATCCTGCGCTTTTAAATATAGAGGGATTCCACCAATATATGGGGTACTCTATTTAACTCCAAAATGGATGGACATGTGTGTGAAACTTAGGGCAGGCTGCACAACCAAATTATATTCCTCTCATTCCATTGGAATTGGGGTAAGACTACACTTGTAAATTGTTTTAATGAATCCTTTTTAATTTTAAATTTCATTATGTTTAATCAAAAAAATAGCACAAGAGGGGCTGATGTTGTAAGTAATTCCCATCATCAATGTTTCAGGGATCTTGATTCCTTATGGAAACTAATATTTTAACGGATCCTTTATGTCACATGTAAGATGTTCACGGGGAATGAAAATAGCTCCAAAATTATTATATTTACACAAAACATCAACTTTTGTATGGAATGAATCTTCAGTATGGGTTATACTTTTTATCTCAAGTATAAGTAAAATTTTAGAGACTGAGATATATTTTTTGTGTCAATAAGGTGTTGGATCCTTTTAAAAGTGGTATAAGAGTCGTAGAATATATTATATTGACCCTATAAGGTGGTTTTTGTGAATGTAGACATATTTCGATGAAGAAATGAGGTACAATGAATAACTAATTCCCAGAGATGGAAATTTAATTTTTCAACATCACATTTAATAAGTTGTGCATGAAAAACCCATCATTCGACATAATTAAAAATAATATAAACAACCATTATTTTGGGAAAATTATAGTCAACATACCTTATATTGGTAGGAAAATCCCCATCCAGTATCATCTATCATACTAGAACATGTGACATAGAAGAAATAACAAAAATGGACAATAAATCAAGTATAAGAAATTTCATGATTATATCATCAATGACGGGGAGAAAAACAATGAAAATATGGTCGTAATGTCATATAGTCACCACGGTAAATCCATCTTGACTGATGATGTTTTCTTCCACGTTTAGATGAGAGATATCTAACAAATCATAGTAGGAGAGCCAAGGTGGAGCTCGAGTTCACTGAAATGAATGGAATGAAGGAGAATAAATGGTGGATTTAGGGTGTGGGAAATAGGTGAAAATATAATTTCACAACATTTTATGTGGCATTCATTTTGGCCACATGTTTGGCTAATCCTTGCGGAAACCATTCACACAAACTTCCTATGGTGACACCCCCCACTTGCATGGCTAGGTTCATAATCACAAAAACCATGCATATCCCATGAATTATCACTATCAAATGCCTCCAACCCTCATCATGGTAGGTTCATAGTTAGAATAGATAACAAAAAAACTATGTGAGATGCACATGATCATAATTGTAGGTTTTGAATTTCCAATTTTCCAACAATTAATTGTTAGTGAAATTTTGCTACTCCACTATGGGACACATGGTTGAGAGACATAGTTTGTTTTAACCATGTGGCAACCATACGTCTCTAGAATTTTATGGAAAAAAAATTAAACATCATTCTCTAAAAAATCAATACTTATTCTCAATCCATTCTTAATACCATATGAAAAATAATTTAGATAAAAAAATTTAAGACTGAAAGTTCAATAGTTTTTTACAACTATAAAGAACTAATATCTCCTAACCTCCATTATATAAAACAACTCATCCCTAAGATTAATTTACGGTTGTTGGTCTATATCTATGAATATCATTTACTCCTAAGTATGTATATCGACGTATTTATCGCATGTATCATAATATACATAGCCATGCCTCTATAACTCACATATTTGTGGGACTATCCAACCATATAGAGATTTATTTCTCTTATCTAATATACGAAAATATTCTCCTTAAAATAAGAATAAACCTCTTACTCAACTTCCTAAGGGTGAAAAGTATTTAATGGGTCATAATTATAACATTGGAACTAATAGACATGAAAGGCATCATGCATAGTCTTGCAAAACTTCATAAGAGCCAACAAATATGTTACAAGTCCACCCCACTCAAAAATCTGGAAAGGCTTACTGAATATGGGAATTAAATTTCCTTGCATAAAATACTTCGATGAAAAACTCTAGGAGAAACTCACTCTATAAAACATTCTCTAGTATTAAAATCTAGTGATTACAGATGAAGAAAGAAATATGAAATTTTCGTATATTGGAATTTCACAATACATGTCCTGGTAATTTTTTCCAACTCTAATTTATTTGGTTTGAGTTATGGTCATTGTAGTGCTAACCACCTTACTCTAACTATCATAATGGTGATCAGTGTGACATATAATATTGGAACCCTATAGTATCCATAATTATATTCATGTTTATGATATAATTATATGAAAATAATGTATGTCGTAAATGGTTCCACTAGTAACCTCCAAAATCAAGGACAAAAAACTGAATCATGTCCTACAATACTTCTATATAGAGCTAGTGTGAGCATTGGTCGATGAGTGATAATCTATACCAAAAACCTCTTGTGAACCTAGAGCCTTCATCAACTCCATGTAGAACTATTATGTTAAATGACATGCCTTATAAGGTATTTTAGTATATAGAAAAATATAGAGAAATATAACCTCTCTTATTTAAATCCTCTCATGTTTATCAACTGAGAAGATCCCCCTTATAAGAAGGTAATGGGAATAATTAGTTAGTTTTTCAATGGACAGCCATACTACTTCACTTCCTTTCTTGTATTTGAGTATGTACATCGAAAAATACATAGAGACCTCATCCCATTTTGACTAAAGAATGGGTAATAGATGTAATGGTATAATAGGTTTTTGATGTCGGACCGTCACCTTTTTACTTGTGGAACACTAGGAAAAAAACATATAATATGCTTTTTCAATAATGGTAAAATATATAGGTGGCATATGATATGGTACAACATGGTAACTATGGTATGTATTGGCCCATTGGAAGAATTACACACTCAAATCATATCCTATCACATGTCTATTAGTACCTTTAAATATACAGGAATACGCGATAACTCATCCTTATCGGAAACCCTTCTAGGAGGTTAGTCCTTAACTAAAAACCTTTCCCGCAAATAAATATGTATGTATCAGAAATATTCCTCACACATAAATTATATATATGTTATGAGGTCACTAATAATGATGTACAAACATGATACTTGGGAAAACCCTCATCCTCTTGATTCTTCTTTGGAAATATATCCAACAACTATCACTCTCTATAAGCCTCTTGATCGGTATAATGTTACTTGGGAAGTGAACATTATCAATCCAATTGTGTCATTTTGTGAGATTAGCATATATTCAATGATATCTTAGTCTATTAAACATTATGTCAAGGTGTTTTTCATAATCATGCTGAGTTATTCAATAAACTAAGATATAATCCATTAGAACCACTACAAAATAATCTTGGTATGGGTCGGAAACCCGATTCATTAATGGAATATATATTGTAGGCATGTTCATTAGACTGAGCAGCTAGACAAAATACTCATAAAACTCATATCTACTATGGAATGCTCTGTGTCATATATTGGAGGGTAAAACTCATACCTGATGATAGCCTGATCACAAATACATCTTTAGTAAAACCATGAATGTTCATTGTTATCTAAGATATCATCAATATGGTGATGTTTGTAACAGTTCTTAGTAGTCATCTGATTCAACCAATGGTGATCCACACATATCCAGAAATTATGATCCTCCTTATTAGAAAAACTAATGGTTTAACACTAGTGGGATGTATTGGTCCTATTAACCCATTGAATTAATGGACCTCTGAATATCTCTTATTTTCATGAATCATATTATAATAAATCCTATATTGAGGGATTTATATCTATTTTTCTCATAGAAAATTCTCAATAGTGAACTCAACCACTCTCCCATGAGGTAGCTAAAAAACATCATTAGGGAAGATGTACCTAAAATGATCCACCAATGTAGGGAAATATATCTAAAATGTTCTTTGATCATTCTAGAAAAGGATAAAAATATGGTATGTCACTCTTCTTATCCCATGATGTTCATGTGTTTCTCGAATTTACAAATAAAACAGTCTGTTTATAAAACTAGTTACCACCCCTAGGTGATTAGAATACCCATTAATGATAAAAAATTATATGTGTGTAATATGTAATTGTCCATTACATTCTAAGAATGATTTAAAACAAAGTTATCTTAGGGGTAGAAATATTCTAAATAAAACTATAACCACACTTCTCAAAAGGACACTTCTTTAACAGGCTCAGACCCACTGATTGGAATTTTAACATCATTTCAATATTTACAACTCTAAAAAATAAATTGATCTCAAAAACCAAAGATACTTATAAAATCCAAAATACATAATATATATTACAATTTAGATAACTATTATTTATTCGATAGATTATGTTACACACAACATTTAGTTTAAAAGAAGATGCAATATACTAGTATAATATTGTTAGTTAATGTGACAGGTACCACGAAGCCAATACATTGAAGGGTATGAATATGAATAAATATGTAAATAAATTTATATTTTGTACAATTTCATAAAATAAATAATTTATTTATCAATCAGTTATAAAAAAATTAAAAATCCTTTTAATTTAAAAGAATTGTCTTTCAAAAAAAAATTTATTAGCAAATTAAGTTTATATCATAATAAATTTAATTAATTGCTCATGGTGAATGATTTAATTGAAATTTATAAATAATATATTAAATTTAACTTTAAATCAGTCATTTAATATATTTTCTAATCATGATATTATAATAAAAATCATGTTTTATGCATAAAAAAGATTATTTTTTTAAAATTGTGGTTTTGTAGAGTTCTCTAATCAGACTATAAAATTATTTTTTGAAATTTCTAGAGAAAATATTTTTTAAAAAAATTTATTTAAATGAATATTTCAAAATAATATTAGAAATATTTTTTATAATTTTCTAAAAATATATTTTTCTTTATTAAAAGTGAAAATGTGTTAATTCTTATTAAATAATGTCATTTAGTTTAAAAAATTTAAAAGGTTACAATTTTTTAAAAATTATTCAAAATTACATTAATTAATATATATTTTAATAAATACAATTTATTTATTTATAAATAATTGAATGTTAATAATTTATATAAAATTATGTTATTTTTTCAAAAACGTTTACTTAAGAAAGCAGTTTTTTCATAGTGTCTGGTTGTTCTATTTTAAATTCATCTCTGGATATTTTGTGAATTGAATTCCTAAATACTGATGAAATATTTGTATTAATTATTACTTATATTATATAATAATATAATTTTAATTTTTGGTCCTAAATAATAATACAAAATTTCCAAAAACTAATTAATGCAGTTATGGTTAAAATTAGATTACGAGGGGGGGTGTTAACCAATAGGAAAAAATATTATTTACAATATAATTTCTGAAAATTATAATTTATAGCCATATATATACTTTATACTATCCAATATTCTTTTATATGGTCATTATGAAGTATTTTCCCTTGGAATGACCATATTGTTTTAAATTGTTTTGGGAGGTTTCCAAGAAGTTCCCCTTACATCCTTATAATACGACACTATCTACAATCCCCTATACACACATTAATATACAAGTGGTTAATAAAATAATTTCTCAAATAATTTCCATAAATTTTTCTCTATGACCTAGATTCATGGTTTTGATCACAAAACAAATATATGTTGGCTTCAGGTGTAAACCTAAAGAGATTCTTCAAAGAAGAGGGATAGTTCTTAACCATGCATCTTAATTTTATTTTTTAATCTACCCACTACAAAACTTATTAAAATAAGATAAAATAAAAAAATTATCATAAATTTACCTATATATAATTTTTTATAATTAAAATCCTAAATCTATCCCTTCTTTCATAAAACAATATACGAAATTGCTGATCATTTGTAAGAGAGACTATCACCTCGTGAACTAATGTAATTCATTTTACCACACTAAAAAACATGGATGGATATATTAATTGATTATATATATATATATATAAGATATTTAAGAATCAATAATTTTTATATATAAAATATCACATATAATTTATTTCCTTCTACACATTGGAATACAACAACGTCTCTTGTGCGTACATGTAGACTACTGCATCCAAGATGCAATGTGAATCATTTTTCATTTTATTTTGACATGAGCTATAATAATGATAAATTTAATTAATATTTAATAAATATATGATATAGAAATTTTTCTGGTGTGGGGAATTATTAATTACCTTTTGTGGTTCCATCTATCGAAAAATGAAAATACCTTTCATGCATATATATGACCTACCATCTCTATGAACAATGTAACTCATTTTTTAACCTCTATATTTAATGAATGAATAAATATAAATATATAATAAATATATATGATATTTGAAACATTATAAAAGTTCTAGATATTATTTAACAAAATTCTATGAACAAGTAAAAAACTACCAAACCAAAACATAATGAAAAAAGAGGTTTTCAACCTAAATATTGTCTTTAATAAATAATTACTAATAAAAGGTGATAGAAAGTTATATTTTAATTAAATATGGTATGATATATATTTTAATGGGTATAAAATCGTTTATTAGTAAATATATATTAATAATTAATAATTATCAATCACATATAATGGAAATTACACATGATGTAATGGTTTCTGGCCACACTTTCACTTCTGTGAGACATAAGCCATATTTAATACATATTTATTTTCTTTGGTGTATATACATACCATTTGATATGTTATAATATGAATAAATTTATCTTCATGATGTTTAATGTTTCATTTGATTTTATTGTTTTCATAGTGGTTATGATTCAAATGTTACCAAAGTGGAAAAGGGTTTTATGATTACAATCTCATCATTTATCAATATTGTATAAGAGTCTATTTCCAATGACATGATATTATGATCTATCTCTCAAGAAACACATAAATTTTCCCCCTATAGTATTTGATTACATTTTCATGTAAATTATTAACTTTTATATATTGTTTACATAAATTGATTTTGAAAATGTATTTCTGAAAAGATTAATTTATTCATATATTTGATAAAAAAATCCATTTTCTTCCAAATCAGTGTTTTAAAAAAAATTAAAAAATGTACTTTTCATTATCCAATGATTGATATAAGGATTTATAATAATGTTTTAATTTTAAAAAATAGTTTTAATCGAATCTTCCTATTTTTTTTTGAATGAGGTACATTTTAACAGTTTTACAATGTTGAAAAAAAATCTTTATAACTTATATTACATGTATATAATTTCTCACATAATTGACCAATCATTGATTTTAATATTAATTTAAATGATTTGTTTATTTTTTTTAAATGAAAAATCCTTCCCCAATTTTCTGAAAATATTTAGCGTCTAAAATTAATTTTCCATTTTAAAAGTGTGATATCCTTAAGAATTCTTTTATCGATATTTTTATGGTACATATTCTCTTCGATGAGAAAAACAATTTCTATAATAATTGTACATTGGTGATAAGTTGTAAAGATACCATCCTTATTATTTTAATTTATGTTTTATGAATTTTTTGATTGGGGATGTACTATTTTGAAACCATACTCCACATTACCCTGGATGGTTTATGATTATGTTTATGGATTTGGTAAATTACTCAAATTTCATATACTAGTTTTCAATGTGAATATTTTTGTGATTTTTTTTAATGATTGGAGAAATTATTTCCAATTAATATTCTAGTTTTCAATATGAATTTTTACAAGATTATGTTTCTCAAATTTCATATGTGGTATTCATTACGGTTAGCAAATTATAAGAATATCCCTCTATTGCAACTCGATTCATCCATCAGTATCATGATACAAATTAACATGAGTATTTTATATAGGACATACCCATTAATATAGGATATATGTTAATAAAAACTTAATGGAATTTTTATGGTGTCCTACATTATTTAATACCTCATTATGATATTATTTGTTGAATTACAAGTTATTATTATGTTTTTCATAATATCCATTTATAAGATTCCCGATCATGTGATTATTTATGTGGATTTATTTAGAGAATAATATATTCCAAAAATGTAAACCTATATCATAATATGTTGTATTTCATGATTTATTACACAATGGTACACATAACACAATTCAAAAAGATCGTGATGCTTATTGAATTTTAAAAATATATACATATCATAATAAATTTCTACAAAAACACAATGACATTATTAAAAATCTCCAAAACATTATATAATATTAAAAGGATCTTCTAAAATTGTATGGGATATCCAGGTGAAATACGTAAGAAAATGTGAGATATATGGCTCAATAATTGAATTAATAAGTAATTATCTAAGGTAAAGCAGTACATGTGATCCTTGTTGAATATAAAGGTATCATAAGAAGGGTGGGGATCATAATATTGTTAAAAAAGGCTTGATTTAGAATGATAGATTAAAAATATCATGGAAATGTAGAGATAATATTAAACATTCCAACATAACTCTTGGTCAAGGATAACCTCCAAGACATCATTGCATAGTTGGAAAATTATAATAATGGGTTTTTTAATCAATAATCTCATACATGGAATCACATGAGGCAAAAGAACATTAACAAATGCATTGAAGTGCTATCTAGGTGAAATAATCATTTTTATATCATGTACATGAATAAGTTTTCAACATGATACACAAAAAAATTGATGTCATTCATACATATTTATCCCACTATCAAGAAGAGTGGGTTATACACACGGGTGTCCCTAATCAATTAATGATAGGAATATCTATGTGAATTATTTTTTAAGGAAATAGGAATGTGTAGTCACAACAAAACATTTTGGAATGAAAAAATAACATGATAATTATGTAATCTTAATAGTGGTGCATAAACTTGATAAAAGTTCATAATGATAGCGAATTTGTTAACTCACAATATGTATATCATAAGGGATGTGTGAGGGATATTTAACAACATTATCCATTATAAAAAATCGGTATTACAAGGTGTGAGGCAAAAGAAGGTGTTTCAAAAAAGATGAGAAGGAAAGGATAACTTATTTTGAGAGGTTGATTATAAAATTTTGGGAGGAAATTATAGAGATAAGGATTCATTAATGGTAGGTCCCTAGATATAGAAGGATAGGTTAAACTAGTGATCTATGTTTTTTGACCAATGATAAAAGAGAGGATAGGTGGGTTTATATAGGAAAATGGTGGAGAATTATTTATTTATTCACCAAAAAATGATATGGAATCTATATGATAGGGTAATCCAATCCATAAATAATAAAATTGCCTTTACCATGGTCCTTAACATATTAGAGTGGCTTAATATAATTTAAATTTTTATGATTTGAGCTCAATGTATAAGAACACTTATGATGTGGAAGTGAATAATGTTTATAATGACATGATTTTATTACTATAAAATATAATATTTGTTTGGGAGGATTCATTAAGGCATTATAAATAATCTAATTTCCAAAAAATGGATTATTATATGATATGTCGAAGGATTAATAAAATAAATGTGATAGAAAAGAAACACAAACATGAAATTATGTATTGAAAATGGGGAGAATCTTAAACATCTTATTCCATTTAAAATAAGTATATATATTAGTATATTAATTTTAATTTATAATTTCATTGTATATGAACAATTAAATGTATTATATTTATGTAAATAATCACTTTTCATATTACTGTACTATAGGTAAAAAGATTTTTACCATAGGGGTTTAGCGATTAACCGAGTTGGTTGCACACAATGTGTTTGTGACAATACTTGGTGTGTTGTATTAAAAAAAATTCAATAACTGCATGTGGTATGAGGGACAAAATATTGAAATCCACATTCATATTTAGATATTATATTATATAATTTCTAGATATTTATATTATGTGAATGATTCATTTATCCTAGTATGTATACAATTTTTAGTTATTAATGTAAATCTAGTGTATTTATTTGATGTATTTTTCCAGACATAATATCTATGGGATTTATTTTTTTCCTTCATCCAGTATATAGTCCATATATGATTTATTATCAACTATTCAGATAATATGGTTTCAAAATACCAATAACATGGTTAAAATTGAACAATTTTAAATAAAATTCAATTTAAATGAAGAAAACTTATAGGCACATTTTATTTTCTATTTTATTTTAATCTATATAAATGTTATTTTTTTGAAGTAAATATCCATTATTATTCCACCCTGATAATTTCTTTCTTCATTATCCCAGTGACCCTATATAACTATATCCTTCTACATAGTAATTATACTGTAAAATTATAAAATAATTTTTTACTGTTCATTAGGGATCATTAATGTTTTTTCACCATCCTCCAAAGTAAATGGTGTATAAATGAGACTCGACTATGTAGTAATTTTTTGATGTGAATATATATTTGTACAAGTTAAATATTTTTATATTAATGATATTTTAACTATTTAAATAGACAATATATTTACCTCATTTAATTTTACTAATTAATATCACCATCTATCTAATTGGAAAAAACATTGATCTACATGTCACAACAATAAAAAACATATTAAATTATTTTACAAGAATATTATTTAAATTCGACAAAAAATACCCTATAACCTATAATTAGAGTCCCTTTGTTTCCTTCATACATAAAAAAATTATTCTAAAAATGTACTTTAATATATCCCACAAATAATATTGATAGATGATTCCCATATAGACATATCATTCTTAATTGGTTTCTTGATAACATCTTGAATAAAAGCATATGAAAAGGTTAAAAAACTGACAATAATGTTAACCATTAGAGAAAATAATCAATGATTAGAAGTATGAATAATGTGAAAATTGGTAACAGAACATAATCAAGTTGAGTAACAAAGAAAAATATAGAATCCTACAAAATAAAACATAGATCATAAATTATTTATCATGAAATAATGACTATAGTGAAAAAATGACCTTGGTTATACATGTCTAGAAATATGAGTCAATAATCACAAGCCAGTAGTATATAAGATAACATTGTTGAAAAATATAGATATTTGTAATAATTGTGTGACATAAAAATATCTATAAAAATAATTTCTTCTATTGAGGATTACATCGATGACCATCATTATATTTTTGTTAAAATCCCTACGTGGATTGGAAAAAACCTGTTTTCTAATTAATATTTAGTGGATCGGGTTCTACCACTAGTCCAATTCATATTATCTCACAGGTTATATCTCATTGCCTTAGGGGGATAAATAATTCCTTTATGTCCTATTACATAATGAAAAATAAAATGTATTTCTTCCAAATACACAAAAAACATTCATTATTACAAGATATCAAAAATAACCAATTTGAACAAAACATGTTTCATAAATACTTCTTTTTAAAATAGTAATAATATATCTATAAAAATAAGGTGTTAGTTATAATTAAAAAACACTTGTGAATTAATAGATACATTAAACGATATTGAAATATTTTTAAATTAATTTTTAAGAGAATTAAAAAAATTAATCATAGAAATAAAAGTAAATACCCTTTAAAGTATTAATAACTTTATTATTCAAAAAAATTATTAACAAACATGATTAGACATTACATTGGAAAATAATTTTTTTTAAAATTTACAAAAAAATAAATAATATTGATGGATATGTTATGATATACAATATTTTAGAAAATATTTTAAAGAAGATATTCATTTATTTAAATTTTAATATAATGTTAAAGGAAACATAAATTTAATAGGGAATAAAAAAATTAAAGGTAAATCATGTAATTATTTTGTAATATTTTTAATGGACTATAAAATGGAAATAACCAGACATTTATATATTTGTAAATTTATAAAACAAAATAAATTATACAAAAATTTAGGAGATTGATTCATGACTGAATTTATGAGATAAGGTAATCTCAAGTTATAAGAATCCTTTTACTTCCAATGTTAGCAAAAGGGAGGAAAATGGAAGGAATACATGTAAATATTAGAAATAATCATAATATATAGAAATATTTTCTATATTATAGAGGTATAGAGAATGAGAAACAATTTTTCCCAATAAAATCCTAGAAATAGATAATTTTGATTTCATGTCGTGTGTAAAAGAGAAACATGTTCCTTAAAATTCAACATGGTCACATAAGCTCTAACTCACATGATAAAAAATTAATATTTAATTATTATTATGTATAAAAAGTGTTTATATTTAATTTATTTAATATTTATTTTATAACTCATTATTACCAAAATATTAATTTTTTACTGATAAAAATTACACTCATTTGTTTAATAATGCATTTTCCAAATATAGTTTTTTTGAATCCAACCCTTTCTAATTAATCTTGGGTGAATTATCCCAACAATTTTATTTAATATATTTATGGGTTTTTTATATTTCTGTTTTCTTATGGTAATTCCAGGGAACTTATTGTGACATTTCACTTTGAGAAAATAAAAATCCCCTTTAAATTGACTATAATATTATCCAAATAATTGAATTAAAGGTTATATATCTTTGGTATATTACCATTACATAACTATTAATCAAATTATTATTAATCCTAATTATATAAATTTATAGGTATTCAAACATTCTAATTTTTTCATGATCTAAATTTAATAACATTATTTACGCTGGCTGTAAAACTAACCAAATGTATTACACATTATAACTATTAAATGGGTAAGAAACATTTAATTTATAGTAGTAATAAAACTTTTATAAAAGAAAAATGTTTTAAAATCCATTTAATTAATTTGATAAATTGTATTAAAAAATTCGTGGAAGAATATTAAAATGAAAAATTATTAAAGGTAAGAAACTAGTTACATTGATGACTTCAATATCCTCTAAGATAGCCTATTGTAATTGGGGGAATTTTTACTAAATTTATGTAAATATGTTAGAAAATACATGAGGGGATATCTGAGAGAGAATTTGTATTGGTATTTGTAACACCCCAATCATCCACATCATGCTTCTCTGGGAATTGTACAATAGGTTGCAATGTACGCAACTTTGACTTCTAACACACCACGACTAATCAAAATATTGTTATGAATAATAGTACCCAATTTTTCAAATATTATAAATTTTATTTTTCATAATAGAAATAATTTTTGGATTCATAATATAAAAAATAGCTTTGGGTGATTTTTTTTTATTTTTTTGATAACTTTCATATTTTGATGAATAGTGAAAAATACTACATTTTAAATTAAAACATCTTTTTTAATCGAAATAATTTATAGTGTTATCTTATAAATTTGAGTTTATTTAAAGTACCATTAGCTTATTTTTTATAATTTAATATTATTTAGATAATATGAAGTAATTTTACATTAAAAGAGTACATAAACATATGTTTATCTTTTTGATAGTTTTTACTACTTAAAAACCCGCCTTTGGGTTTCGACAATAGGAAATGATTTTAAATTAATTTCTGAAATTTCTTTGTTTTGAATTTGGAAATATTGATTTTTAATATACAATGATGAGATCCTAATTGTGTAAATTTGTAACTTTTATTTTTATAAATTATTATTAATTACATAGACAAATATTTTCTACCATGGTTAATGGGTAAATTTGGTAAATAAGGGGATAATAATATTATAATAATATTAAATTACCCTAATACGTTTTATGACCCTATATAATGATACATTTCTGTCCATGGGCATACTTGGGTCAATTTTGGGACCCCATGGAGCCACATGGGGCTGATAATGACATTTTATATTAAATAATCTAAAGTAAAGACAAAAATAACAAAAGCATGTATCTTTTAGTAAAAAAAATTATAGAAGGTTAAATAATTTATATATTCGACTATAAATTGTAATAAAAAAGATAAAAGTATTTCCTACATCATGATATTTAATTTGTATTTTTTAGGCATAAAATAAATAAATTTATATATGACACAATGATGATGTAGTATATTTCTTTTTAATGAAAGAATTAAATAAATGATATTATAAATATTTAAAAAAAAATTGAAAGTGTTGATGCCATATACAACTACTATAGGTGAATATGATATGTTAGGATTGATTAAAAGTATTTTTTAAAAGTAATAAAGTTGTGATGACTATCACAAAAACCAAATACGAAATAGTTTCAAAATTGAAATAAATGAGTTTTTAAAACTAATATTATATAATCAAATAATATAATATTCATAAAATTACAAGGATAGGTCATTTGACTTATATAATAATATATATTTAATTAATGAACCACTTGGGGATGTCGTGGAATTTTATAGTTATTTTATTAATCATAAAATAGAAAAATACAAGGATACATGGTAAATGTCATATTTTTTAACTAGGAGTTAAATATAAAGGATAATGTTAATATGGTGACATAAACATGTCTAAAACCAATTAGTTGAGAATATTTCGACAAATCCCCACATTATACTCAAAATAAATACATTTTCAGAAATTATAAACTGAATAGTATTGTATAATAAAATAATATTTCAAGCTTTTACTAAGGTGACCCACACCTCTCTTATAAAAGGGTACTTACCCTTTTCTCCAAATCACACTTCCAAATCCATTTGGATCATCCAAACCCTACTTAAATATCCTTCCAACTACCCTCACATCGTCCTAGAGGCCTTATATTGGTTAGAATACCATCATGAGGATCCCTTTTGATCTACTCAAAAGAAAACACCCGAAGAAGTGGTAATAATTTCACCACATCTTTCAAAGTTTTTTATCTTCGTCCACTTCCTCTTTCATTTTTGTATACATACCAAAATAATTAATATAGTAACTTTTAAATACTATGATGTTATTATAAATATGGTACAACCATGTTCAATATTTTATCTATCCTATGACTGAAAGTCACCTAACGTGCGTACGTACGGCTTACCGTCTCCACATCGTGGGGTAGTTTGTTATTCAAACTCTTCAGTATTTGGATGGGTATAATAATGAGTACAGATAATGTAAATAATAAATATAACATGTTAAGTATTATTTAATTATGATATACCATCCAATTTCCTATGATTTCACCATCAATAAAATGATATTGTCACTCGTGCGTATGTACGGATTACCGTCTCCATGAACAAGATGATATTCTTTCCCCATCGTAACCATTCAAGAATAATTTTAATTTTATGATTAAAAATAATTTTTAATAACTTAATATCATTTTGGATATGAATCAAATACATATTATCCATAAAAAACATGACTTATGCAATGAAATATATAAAGCAAAATGAATCAGTTAACGCCCACAACAATGATACTACTAATATATTATTAACAAAAATATAATATAAGATCATATATGATATAATATTTATATGGTTATTATATAATATAATAACAATTATTTAACTATTATACAATATTTTAATGTACCTTTGATCAATTAAAATTAAAAGGCAATGGTTTTTTTCACAATACCATTATTATCCGAGATTTTTTATCTCAAAGTAACTAATAGGAAATATTTATCATCTTTGTCCATGTACCAAAAAAATGTTTTAAAAAGGCATATTTTATGTTTTTATGTAAAGAAACCGGTAAATATATAATCATTTCAAATGTTTTTAAATGATTGATTTTTCTAAATCTTTTAATTACTGTCCATGTTAACAAAATAATTTTAAGGATTTATTTTCATAGACATGATTGTTTTAAAGTGTTAATTTTATTAAAAAGATTAAAAGTGGAATGGGACACATTCATTCGAAAATATCTTTTAAATGACTTTCTTTAAAAATTGTGTGAATTTTAAATGATTTCGTGAAAAGGGGTATATCTCTCAAAGAGTTTTATTGATTATTTTGAACTATGCGAACCTACTTTATTGGATATTATTCTGGATTGAGGTTTGTTTACTATAATAAAATATTCAATATTGTATTGAATGAGTTATGATATGTTTGACTGTGGATGTGCTATTTTTATACCATTCAACATTTATGTTTAATGTATTAACATTTCTTATGATAGTTTTAATATGAATGATTATGTTCTCTTTCAGCCTTTTCATATGAGGAATGAATTGGACCTTGTACGTGACCGTTGGAGCCCATTATAGCTCCTTGATGCATCGGTAGGTCTCATGAGACAAACTAGTGTCTTGTCATAAGGCCTTGACAAAATCTTATTTGTAGTGTTGGAACGAAACCTTGACTATGTGGTTATGATTTCCGGAATTATGCATTCCATCATTATGAAATTGGATATTGATATTAGATGTTATTAATCGATTAGTAGAGTATCCATGTTAATAATTAAAAGGAATTATATGATTTATCATTGTCATATTATGATGAAGTTTATGATTGAAAGGATTGTGTTTTAGTCTTGTTTATTTCCTTAAATGTTTATGCTTATTTATAAAAGTTTCCTCTATATTTTTATTATTACAGAGCACCTGAAATCACCCCTTTCTATGTTTTATTTTTCCTAGGATGAAAAGAAGTCTATTATGAATGACCTACAAGGATAATCTAAGGGATAATTCTGTGTTCATAGGAGATAAGAGTTTTGTTGTCTTATCATTTTATAATGAAGTGTAAAACTTATGTTTGTATCTTGTACTTCCAAGGATATTAAAATGACTGGTGTTTCGGGACAAGATTCCTTATTTAAATTCCCCATATAGTATAAAGAAGTCATGTTAATTCAGAGTAAAACAAAGACTCTTTGAGGATTCTCACATAGTCAGTTCCCCTTATAGTCTAAAGTGCTCAAAGATTATTTGAGGAAGCTCACTCGGTCAGTTCCCCTTATAGCCTACTACACCAGGTTCTCACGGTCATGTGTAGGAAAACGAGCATAAAAATGAATTATAGCTAATGTAAACCCACAGAACTTCTTGGCTAAAGAGTCTACAACATATCAAGCATGTCAGAATACGAACTCTCCATCATACAACAACAGGTATGGAAAACAGGCAAGGAAAACTAAGGCTAAGCAGGACCAAATGGTTGTAAACAGAACATGTGTGGGAAAAACATCCAAATCATAGCAATCAACCTTATTAATATCCAAATAACCTCAACACATGAATACAAGCATGATAGGCAAACATCAGGGGTAAAACGGTAAACACACAATACCTCGTTCAAGGGTATTGGTTGAATTTTCACATAATACACAAATACTTTGAACGAAAAGGCACAAACCACCTACCTCGATGTTGGGAGATAAATATACGTGAATATAGAAGCTTGAATCTCCTTAGAATGTCACGGATCTACAAAAATGTCTAAAAAATTCAACCCACGATATCTCACGAGAGAGGAGAAATCTGAATACAGTGCTCTAAGAGAATATAGAACTCACTGATGCGATTCCAACACAAATTTCAATGTTCAATTCGAAGGATGGATGCACGCTTGGAGGTTAGACAATGATCAGTGGTCATACGGTGCTCCTGGATGAGGCAAATGAAGAAAGGGTGTTTCTGTCGACTATATGCGACCCCAGTGCGTTAAATGAAAAAAGAGAAAGTACAAGGCCGATAGTTTTGATTCATACGGTGTGTAATTTCCTTTTTTGTACTCTTTTTTAAGCAGCCTCCAAGTCACCCCCACACGGCCATGTGTGTGGCTTCAACACAGCCAGCACATGACCTCCTCCTGCAAGGAAGTACACGGCATGTACTCATTAAGTACATGACATGTAGATAAAAAATTTCCAAAAATTTCCATTTTCCTCAAAAATGACCATAAAAGGAAAAACATACCCAAAATGAAGTTCCGGGTTCTTATAAACTTCCATCCCATTAATGAAACTCATCCCCGAATTTCACTAGCGCATCGTAGAAGAAAAAATCCTGAACTGGTCTGGCCACTATGATCGCACGTCTGCCTCCCTCTCCCAAGTCCTGTCCTGTACTCTCCCATGCTTCCATGGCACTCGTACCAGAGGAATAGACTGACCATGGGAATCCTTCGTACATCGATCAGAAATCCGGATAGGGTGCTCCTCGAAAGATGCGCCCACATCCAAATCATCCTCTTTTGGATGGAAAACATGAGATAGGTCTAAAAAGTAACGTCGAAGATAAGAAACATGGAAAACGCCGTGCATATCCTGGTACCTCTGAGGTAACTGAAACCGATAGGCCACCAGCCCAATTCTCTCCAACACCTCAAACGGCCCGACGTACCTTGGTGAAAGCTTACCATGTCTCCTAATCCTCTTATGTCCCAACCTCGGTGTGACACGTAGGAAAGCAAGATCCCCGACCTCGAATTCCAGAGGTCTTCTAATCTAATCAGCATACGACTTCTGTCAAGACTACAAAGTATCCATCCTTTTTCGAATCAACTATATCTTCTATGGGGTATCCTGAACAAGACAAGGTCCGAAAAAAGCTTCCTCTCCTAGCTCCAGCCAACATAAGGGTGATCTGCATGGCATATAGTACAATGCCTCATAAAGTGCCATCTGAACAGTTTGTTGAAAACAATTATGGTAGGAAAACTCCGAAAGAGGTATATGCTTCTCCCAAGAACCTCCAATATTTCGAATGCATGCTTGGAGAATATCCTCAAGTACCTGAATCGTTTTCTCATATTGGCCATCTGTTAGGGGGTGGTAAGCTGTACTCAAAAGTACCTGTGTACCGAAATCCTTCTGAATCCCCTGTCAGACCTGAGAAGTAAAATGAGCATCCTTGTCGAAACAATGGAGCATGAAAATCCATGTAGACGTAAAACCTCTCAGATGTACAACCATCCCAGTTCATCAACACTGAAGTTATCGTTGATCAACAACAAGTGAGTGACCATCGTGAGTCTTTCAATGACAACCCAAACTACATCAATCCCACGAGGCGACCTTGGCAAATCGATCTTGAGGTCCATCCCAACATCATTACACTTTCACTCGGTAATGGGTAACTGTTGTAAATACCCTTCTGGTCACTGATGATTTTCCTTCACTTGCTGACAAGTGGAACACATCATGAAAAAACCAGCAATGTCCCTCTTCTTACCTGGCCACCAATACTGACGGTGTAGACCACGATACATCTTGGTGATGCCAGGATGAACTGCCCAAACTAAGGAATGAAATTCCTGATTCATCTCATCACGTATGTCAGTTGGCTACCATACGCGCCCCTGGAAATGAAAGATCTCATCCTTGCCTATGGTCAATCCAAGAATAAGGTCCTCTTCTAAAACACACTCCCTTATGATGATGCCTTCAGAATCTGATAGCTGCCTCTTTCGAAATCGATCAAGAAGAGTAGAGGTAACAACTAGAGAAGATAGAAAAGTATACCCCTATCTATCATTCACCTCCAAATGAATCTCAAAAAACAGAGCCATAAGATTCCACTAACTGATGGCCTCCAAAACTACATATATCTAAGTCCTCCTTCTCAATATATCAGCCACTACGTTTCCCTTCCGCAGCGTATAGGCAAGCTCAATGTCAATGTACTATAGGTACTAAACCCACCTGCGCTGTCTCAAATTCAGATCACGCTGATGGAAGATGTACTTCAGACTCTTGTGGCTGGTGAAAACCTCCCAATGCTTTCCCATCAGATAATTTCTCCAACAGCATAAGGCAAGAACAACAGCTGTAAACTCTAGATTCTGTGTCGGGTAGTTCCTCTCATGTGGCCTCAACTACTGAGATCTGTATGCAATGACTCCTTCTCCCGGCATAGGGCCAGCTCCCATCCCAATACCTAAAGCATCATAGTAAATAGTATAGATCTTTCCCAGCTCAAGAAAGTATAGTATCAGTGCTGAAGTCAAGCTCCACTTCATCTCCTGAAAGGTTGATTATAAGAATCTAACCAAGAGAACCTCACACCGTTCTTAGTCAAACCTGTCATCGGTGCTGCTATGCGTGAAATGTATAGTATGAAATTTCTGTAGTATGAATATGGCCCCAGAAAACTCTACACCTCAAAGAATTTCTTCAGTTTCTCCCAGGAAAATACAGCTCTCACTTTCTCTAGGTCTATTCGTACTCCTACCTCTGAGATAATATGACCTAGGAAGTGAAACTGATCCATCCAAAATGGCACATTGAGAGCTTATCATGTAACTAATTCACCCTCAATTTACTCTAAACAATCTCAAAATGGTTATAATGGTCATGTCGACTGTGAGAGTACACCGTGATATCATCCACAAAAACAACCATGATGGAATCCAAATATGTATGGAAGACTCAGCTCATCAGTGCCATGAAAACTGCAGGTGCGTTCGTGAGACCGAACTACATAACCATATACTCGTATAGACCTGACATGCTCTATAAGGATTTAAGAGGTATATCAAATGTTCTAATGCGCAAATGATGATAACTAGACATCAATTCTACCTTCGAGAACACTCGGGCTCCTTGAAGATGGTCAGTGATATCATCAATCCTTGGATAGAGATATCAGTTCTTGAACATCAACTAGTTCAGCTTCCGAGAGTCCACAAAAAGCCTGAGAGTGTCGTCTTCCTTCTTTAAAATAGGAAAAGTGAACCCCAAGGAAAAGTACTAGGTCAGATGAAACCCTTTGCCTGCAACTCCTCCAACTGCTTCTTATGCTACTTGAACACTAGTGTAGCCATCCTATAAGTTGGAAACGACACCGGTGCCGCTCCTTGCATGATCTCAATCGAAAAGTCTACCTATTGCTCTGGAGGAAAACATGAAAATTCATTTGAAAAAACATCTCTAAATCAATACACAACTGGAGGAAATCCCATTTGTGATGTTTGTGGGTCATCTAGATACAGACTGGCAATCTGGGCTGTAACTCATCCTAACCGATGATGCTCTGGACCCACTCTACTTTCCTGGACATCCTATTCACCCTTATTAAGAAAGGATCCACCCTCTGGTGGTATGAAACTCACCATGCGGTGGTAACAGTCGAAGACTTCCTAGAAGAAAACTAGCAAGTACATTCAATGAATGACATCATAGCTTATCATCTCTATGACATAGAGGTCCCATTGAATGTGACACGCACCAACCTCTAGAGGGCACTCCTGGGACTGGCGTACAGTGGCAGTTCTAGTCCCCAACTGAGTGTCTAGCGTCAATATATCAGCAGAAGAAAATATTCAAAGACCAAGACTCTCCATAACAGCAACATATTTAAAGCTATGGGAAGCCCCTATATCGAAAAGAGCTGAAGATAAAACTGAGTCAACTAAAATCGTACCTCAAACATTGGAGGGTTCGGGATCCTACTCATGTTGGGTCTACTCTACTGCAAAAGTATAGCCGATTTCATGGCCCTATGACCCTTCCTGACCACTCTGAGACGATCCACCCTGCTTTCACTGAAGAACCGGTGACAGACTACAACTGTAACGACCTCCACCTCGGCCCAAACAGCCCGAAGAACACTAGTTTCCAGACTGGTGAGAAACTGGTGGTGCTTATCCTAAACTTGGGGTCATAGAAGAAACCCTTTCACTAGCTACTGGTGTGAAGAACTGACAAAAGCGCTGAAGATGGCCTATATTTAAGCAATATTGGCACTCTATTGGGTCTCTCGGGAAACGTGGCCTCGTATGCCCACTTCTCCCACACCGGTAGGACACCACCTAACTACTAGAAGAGGCATCCCACCATCTTTGATGTCTTTGTGCAGCCTCCCTACAGTGATTCCTTCTATCCGCTGGTGGAGCAATAACTTTAGATGTCGAACTTCCCTGGATCACAACTCTAGAATCACCCAGATTGCGCTCTGTGATCAGTTCCTGGTTGACGATATAAGATATCGAGTTCATCATAAAGATGTTCACTAGCGATCAGATGTTGTACCTCATACCATCCTCGAGATTCCATGCTAGGAAAAACCAATCACCTCCTATAATATGTGTCAAACTCTGCAACTCTGTGAAACAAGAGGAATACACCATAACATCAAAATTACCCTGCTCTAGACTTTTGAACTCTCAGGCTCGATCGGCCCTCAATGTTTCCGGATAGAATTTATCGTATAAGATGCACCAAAACTCTTCCAAAGGTATATTCTGTTGGCGTCCCACATGTGAGATCACATTCCACCACCTCTTGGCAGAGTCTCGGAGCATGTAGGTAGCAAGGTTCACCCTCTTCTATGGAGGTATCTCTAGATTCTCAGAAATTGTCAGCGTGGCTTCTAGCCATGAATCTGCAGCCTAAGGTCCTCCATCCCATGAGAAAGTAGGTGGATGCTTCTACTGGAAGACCCATGTTAAATCATCCATCGATAGGGAAGGAGGTGGCACTCCCTGAAAAGTCTCCATCATCATCAGAAGGCCCTCCCAGAACTGTGCATCTGAACCTATGTTAGGTACAACAGCTAGTGCCAAGGCTGGCACAACTGGAGGATATGCAGGTTGTCCCTGACCAGCCATGTCCAGTGTCATCTCGTCATCTGTAAACTGGAAGAAAACCGGAGGATGTCTGGGTGGCATGAATCTGCAAGGTCAGGCACGCAACTTAGATCAAGGTTATCAAGGATTGAAAACAAGGAGTGTGTGAAGGGAACATGAGAAAGAAAGAAATCATGTTTTACATAACATGACTACACGATGTGTACATTTCCTACATGGTGTGTTCCCTTATGTAATTTACATGGGCGTGTACTACTGCCTAAACTGGTCGTGTTACACCCCAAACACATGACATGTTCTCCTAACACACAGTGTGTACTTGAATCCTCTTCCCCTGCCTGAGTCCTTCTACATGGTTAAGAGACATGACTCTCCTAAGACAAGACTACACAACATGTTCAAGATAGACATGGAATGTTCTAGACAAGCTTCACCTGACCTGTGTTGTTAGTGACACGGCCTGACACACGGCTCACACTACACGGCGTTTTCCAGGTGGACATGGCGGGTATGGGAATGGATAACACCGACCTGTGTTGTTGGTTACATGGCCGACTAAACGGCTGACACTACATTGGGTGTTCCAGACTAACACGATGAGTACATGAAGGGATAACACCGACCAGTGTTGCTCATGACATGTACGGGTACATAGGTTGGACTACATAGCGTGTTCAATTTTGACATGGCGTGTATAACTTATGGATTTATCCATCCGTTTTGTTAGTTACACATGCGGACACAAGGTCAACACTACACAGCTTGATCTACTGGTACACGGCGTGTTCCCACCAGACTTTACCTCATCCCATGTCTTTGCCCACACATCCTACGACACAGTTAGAGACTATACTACATGTACATAATGCACATGGCGTGTACTTAAGAAAAATAGTTTCTTCCCGAATAGAAGAACACATGGAGTGTACTTAACATTACACGGCATGTATTCAGGGTTTTTCCGGACAGTAAGCCTTAGAAACTACTCCGGAACCCATAAAACCTTGAAACAATCAAATAAAGTGCCAAATTCCGATCCGTGAGGGCCCATACGCCCCACGAATCAAATTTTGTCATCTTCTACATTATATATAAAGGCAACAAAGAAACGATCCACCAAATTCCAGTCCATGAGGTCCCATAACACCTCAAGAACCAATGTTTGGAGTCCACTCAAATAAAACCTTACAAAACAATACCCTATCAAAACAACATGTATTCTTATCAAGGAATCTATCACAACACCATGAATATTCTACACAACATCTATCACAACTACATGCAATTGCTAATGCATTCAAGATGACATGGCAAGAATTCATGACATTTTATTTCTATCAAGTGCCTATATGATGCTTGAGATGGCATACCCTCATCTCATCGGGTTGCGACAGAAATTGAACCTCAATAACGTCAGCAGTAATAACACAAAACATGTGAGTCACCGAACGGTGAAAATCAGATCAACCGTAAACATGCAAAACTGGATGAAATTACAATAAATGAGGTATATTGGCTTCTCCCTATACACAGGTTAGCTACTCCCGGGCACAACATATTACCATGTAACTATTCTTTCATATCCGTAGATAAAGGCTCTACATAGTAAGTCAAGATGAAAATAATTCCCTTAATACGACTTTGTAATGTCCCAGTTTAGGAAGCCACTGAGAGGCGCCCCATACATGGTTGGTCACATGGCTTCAAGTGCATTTTCCCGAACGCGATAGGCTACTTACTAGAAGCGAGGTCCTTTGGGTGTGATTGTGGGGAAACTATGACCTCATGGGCAGAGTACACAACAGAAGTAAACAAATACATACAATTGTGGATGCAGTAATTATCCAACAACAGTAAAAAGTGGAATACTGGAATAACAATCAACTAGAACAAACACATATATATATAATGATGCATGATACATATGTATAGGAATGAAACAAAACAATTCACAACGATTGAAATACAAATAGTACTAAGCCAGGTACTAAAGGAAAATATAAACATCTCCCCAACATCATAAGCCTATGATTGTTCCCAGGCTCTCCAGCTCCATAGCAAGTCAAGTACCTAAATTATAAGGGAGCTTTCCCTTATCTATACCTGCAATAATATAACCAGTGTGGGCTCAAAATCATGACCCATATAGGGTGTGAGACTAAATCCTAGTAAGAAACCACCGAAATATCTGTGTCTAACAGTCAGTGAATATATGGCAGGTAAAGTACAGAAAGCAGTAAGAAGGAATGTACTCAGCAGTAAACCATCCACAGATTCAACATCAAGCAACCACTAATCAAATAGCTAATCACAAATAGGTAACTCTCTGGGAAGTACTCTTAGCCATCCCCTCTGGTCCTACATAACAAGTACATGCCACCCTAGGGCACTACACTCAGCCTAACCCATGAGGTTCAGTATATAAAGAATCTCTGAGGAAGCACTCACAGTAAATTCCCCATATAGTCTATGGTAGTCAGGAAATCTTTGAGCAAGCACTCACAATCAAATCCCCTTATAGCCCTAAGGTCAAGGACACTCTGAGGAAGCTCACTCGGTCAATTCCCCTTAAATCCCAGGTCATTCATAGACTCTCTGAGGAAGCACTCACTATTAATTCCCCTTATTTTATGAAGCCTTAAAGGTAATTAAGAGAAAAACAAAGACTCTCTGAGGAAGCTCACATGGTCAATTCCCCTTGTAGTCTAAAGTGATCAATGACTCTCTGATGAAGCTCACTCGGTCAATTCCCCTTGTAGCCTACTACACCAGGTTCTCACGGTCCTATGTAGGTCAACAAGCATTGAAATGAAGTATAGCCAATGTAAAACCACAAAAATACTTGTCTAAATAGTGTACAACATATCAAGCATGTCAGAATACAAACTCTCCATCCTATAGCTACAGGCATGGAAAACAGGCAAGGCAGCCTAAGTCTAAGCAGGACCAAACGATCATGACCATAATATGTGTGGGAAAAACATCCAATGAATAGAAATCACCTATATTCATATCCAAATAACCTCTACTTAATAATACAAGCAAGGTAGGTAATCAGTAGGGGTAAAACAGTAAACATGAATTACCTTGTTCAAGGGTATTGGTGGAATTTGCACATATTACTCAAAGACATCGAATGGAAAAGTATAAACCACATTCCTCGACGTTGTGATATTGATATACGCGATCTTAGAAGCATGAATCTCCTTAAAACATTGATGATCTACAAAAAACAACTAAAATGTTCATCCCACAATATCTCGTGAGAGAGGAGAAATCAGAAGACGATGCTCTAGGAGAAGAGAGAACTCACCAATGTGATTCCAATGCAACCATCAGTGTTCGATTTGGAGGAAGGACACACACTTGGAGGTTCATCGATGATCCACAACCGTACGATGAACATGGACAAGGAGAATGAAGAAGGGGGTGTTTTTGTTGATTAGACGTTACCCCAGTGAGTTTATTGAAAAAAAGAAAGTACACGACGTGTACTGGCCTTTTTTGAACTCCTCTTTACGTGGCCTCCATGTCACTCCCACACGGCCATGTGTGTGGCTACTACACGGCCAAAACACGACCTCTTATAGTAAGGAATTACATGATGTGTGCTCATAATGTACATGGTATGTGCTTAGAAAATTTCCAGACATTCATTTTTCCTAAAAAACAACCAGAAAAGGAATGACATACTTGATAAGAAGATATGGGTTCTTATATAATTCCTGGTTTTAGGCCCATCTCGATGAACCAATATAGAATGGAAACTTTGGAATTATAGGAACTAAATAAACAACTAGAGGATTTTATTAATAATGGAATTATTCTCCCTAGTGTTTCTCCATGGGGAGACCTTGTTCTCTTTGTCAATAAAAAAATGGATCTATGTGGTTTTCCATCGACTACGGGGAGGTTAATGCTATAACAATAATGAACAAGTATCCAGTACCTCACATTGGTGATTTATTCGACCAAAATCCATGAGATCAATATTTTTCAAAGATTGACCTGCGATCTGGATATCATAACTCATGTGTGAATAAAGAAAACATTCTGAAAACAAAATTTCAAACCAGGTATGAGCATTACGAGTTTACAGTAATGCCTTCTGGACTGACTAATGCACACTCTATTTTCATGGTTCTAATGAATAGAGTATTCAAGGAATATCTTGAATACTTTTTAGTAGTATTTATTGATGATATCTAGGTACAAACAAAAAGCTACGAAGATCAATAAAATCACTTGCACACTATTATAAAAACCCTCAGAAGAAAATAATTATATGGGAAGTTTTCCATGTGTAAATTGTTGCTCGAGGAAATTTATTTTCATGGCCATATTGTCTTTAAGGATGGAATCTGTATTTATCCTTATAACATAAGAGCAATAAAAAATGTCTAGAACTGATGAGTATAAATGAGGTACATAGTTTTATTTGTTTTGAATGTTATTATTGGCATTCCGTCCATAATTTTTCCCGATTGGAAAACCGATAAACGAAGATTACATGCAACGGGGTTAAATTTGTTTGGTCAAAAGAGTGTGAGGAATGTTTTAGATAATTAACGTGAAGATTAGTCAATGCTCTTATCTAGACTATACCATTGGGGAATTATGGGTTTATTATTTATAGTAATTCTTTAAAGAAATGACCTGGTTGTGTTTTTGTGCAGAATGATAGAGTTACTCCCTCTCCATCTCGATAGCTAACATTTCATGAAAAATATAATCCCACTCAGGATATTGAGTTAGTAGCTGTTATTTTTTCATTGAAGATATGGAGACAATATCTCTGTAGTAAAAAATGTGAGATATATACCGATCACAAGAGCTTGAAGTACATTTTCTCCCAAAAATAACTCAACATGAGGAAAAGGATATGGATTTAACTACTCAATGATTATTATTTCACAATACACTACCACCTGAGGAAAGAAAAATAAGGTGGATGATGCATTGAGGAGAAAGAATCAAGGTGTTTTGAACAAGATGAGAGTTCAAAGCGATCCTATGTTCATGGATCTAGTAAAAATGGATTTGGAATAATCCTAGAAGGGGAAACATAAATAATTTTTAAATGGATTCCAAACCATCATTACTAGAAAGGATAAAAAGTTATTATACTGATGATGAGGTGTTTCAAAAGAAAATTAAAACTGTGAGTGATGGGAGATTGATTGACATCGTATATGAAGATGGAATTTTAAAATTTGGGAAATGACATTTTGTTCCTGATATACCTAATCTAAATATGGAATTATTGGATGATGTTCACAACTCCAATTTCTCTATAAACCCTGGTAGCACTACGATGTATAAATATTTGAAATAACATTTTAGTTAGGAAAACATGAAGAGGGGTATTGCTGATTATGTATCAATATGTATTGTTTTTTAATAGGTGAAGTATAGAATAAAACATCCTAAAGGAGTCATTCAACCTATTCCCATACCTGAGTGGAAATAAGATGATATTATCATGGGCTTTGTTATGGGACTACCAAAGAATCCTAGAAGGAATGATGCAATATGTGTCATTTTTGATCATCTCACAAAGTAAGCACATTTTCTTTTTATACAAGATGATTTACCACCTGAATGTTTAGCAAGACAATATATTAATGAATTTTTAAGTCTACATGGAGTACCCCTATCGATTTTTTTAGATCTTGATCCCCATTTTATATCATGATTCAAGAAAAGTGTTTAGAATGCATTGGATACTAAACTTCATTTGAGCACTACCTACTACCCCCAAAATGAGGGAAAATATGAAAAGACTATTCAAACCATAAGAGACATGATGATATATTTATCACATGACTTTCAAGGAATGTGGGATCAATATTTACCTCTGGTAGAATTTTCCTATAAAAATAGTTTCCATTCAAGTATTCATATGACACCATATGAAGTGTTAAATATAAAAAGTTGATGCACCCCAACTTGTTGGGATGATATTGGTGAAAGAAAACTCGTACGCCCGAAACTTGTTGAGGAAACAATGGAAAAAGGTGAAGGTTATCCAAACTGACATAAAATTAGCTTAATGTAGGAAAACATTCTATGTTGATAATCGTAGGAAAGATTTTTAATTCCAAGTATAAGATCATGTTTTCTTGAAGGTATCCCCATGGAAGGGTGTAATATAATTGATTATGAATGGAAAATTAAGTCCTAGTTATATCGGACCTTTCCAAATTCTTGAAATAATTGTAGTTGTAGCATATAGATTTTCAATGTTTCAAAATATCTCCAAAGTTCAGGATGTGTTCCAAATATCACTATTGAGAAAATACAAGCCTAACCCAACACATGTACTCACTGATGATGAAATAGAACTAAGACCCCATATGTCTTATTATAAAGAGCCTTTCATGATTCTTGATACCAGAGAACAATTTCTGAGAAACTGGATGACTCGTCAGGTGAATGTTCTATAAAGAAACCATACGAAGGAATGGAAACGTGGGACCCCGACAAACTTATGATGAAGAACCACCTAAATTATTTTACATAGTAATATTTTAGAAATTTAGTGGACAAAAATATTTGAAGGAGGTGAGAATGTTATACTTCAAGATTTCACAGTATTCTTCTCTTTGAATAATTTAATTGGTTGAGCTATATGCTACTTTGAGTTCTAACACATCACGACTAATCAAAGTAGCCATTATGAATAGAAATACCCACTTTTTGAAATTTTATAAATTTTATTTTTCAAAATGGACTTCATTTTTGTATTTGGAATATCAAAATTATCTTAGGGTCAATTTTCTTTATATTTCTGATAACACACATATTTTGATAAATAGTGAAAAATAAAGAAATTTAATTGAAAACAACTTTTTTAATTTAAAAAATTTATATTGTTCAATTATAAATTTTATTTGTTTTAAATTATATTTATATTATGTTTGTATAATTTAATATAATTAATGTAATTGGTTGTAATTTTACATTTAAATAGTACATAAACATATGTCAATCTTTTGATTGTTTTTACTTCTTAAAAACCATCTTTTTTATTTTGACAACGAGAATTATTTTTAAATTAATGTATGAAACATCTGTATTTTGAATTTGGAAAAATGGATTTCATATTTTGAATCAGGTGGTCCAAATTATGTAAATAGGTAACTTTTATTTTTTGACATTATTAATAATTACATAGGTAAATATTTTATTTACCATGGTTAATGGGTAAATCCAGTAAATAAGGGTAACAAAATAATATTACAATAATATGAAATTACCATAAAATGTGTTCTAACCCTATTGAATGATACATTTTCTAACATTGGCTTCCATGGGTCAATTTTTGGACCCCATGGAGCCACTTGGGAGTGATAATGACATTTTATATTAAAAACTCTAAATTAAAGACAAAAATAACAAAAAAAAAATTATCTTTTAGTAAAAAAAATTTATACGAGGTTATATAATTGATTTATTTGAAAATAAATATTCATTATAAAAAAAAATGATTTCCCACATAATGATATTTTATTTATAATTTTGAGACACAAAATAAATATATTTATATATGGAAAAACCATGATGAAACATTTTCCTTATTAATGCAAGAATCAAATAAATAATATTATAAATATTGAAATAAATATAATTTGAATGTTCTGGTTCTATAGAGAACTTTTGTTCAAATCATTAGAAAACACCTGAAGAACTGGTAATAATTTCACCACATATTTCAATGTTCTTTTCATCTTCCACTTCCTCTTTCTTTGTTGTTTTCATACCAAAATAATAAATCCAGAACCTTATACAAACCCTGATGTTATTATCAATATGGTACAACCATATTCATTATTCTATCCATTATATGAATGAAAAGTCACCATACGTGAATAAATATGGCTTACAGTCTCCACGTCATTGTGTAGTTTGTTATTCAAACAGATTATTATTTATCTGGGTATAATAATGAGTACAACTGATGTAAATAATAAAAATATCATGTTATGGATTCTGTATATATAATATAACATCCAATTACATATGATTTCTCCATCAATAGATTGATATTGTCACTCATGCGTATGTTTGGATTATCGTCTCCATGAGTGCGATAAAATTCATTCCCATCGTAACCATTCATGAATAATTTTCATTTTACGATTAAAAATAATTTCTAATAACTTAATATCATTATGAATATGAATCAGATACATCTTATCCATATTAAACATGACGTACATAAGAAAATAAATAAATTAAAATGAATCAGTTAACACCTGAAACAATGATACTAGTGAAATATTATTAACAAAGAAATATTAGAAGACCAAATATGATATAATATTTATTTTGTTATTGTATAATTTAATAACAATTATTTAACTATTATACAGGAGGATAATTTACCATCGATCAAGGAGAAGTACAAGGTAAGGGTTATTTCTTCAATGACATTATTATCAGAGATTGTTTATCTGTAAGTATCTACTGGGGCATATTTATCAACAATGTCCATGTACAATTAAAATGTTTTAAAAAGGAATATTTTATGTTTTTATAGAGGGGAATCATTAACTAGATCATCATTTTGAATGTTTCTAAAAGAATTACTTTTCTATATCTTTTAATTAATGTCCATGTTTTAAAAATTATTTTAATGATTAATTTACGTAGACACGATTGTTTTAAAATGTTTATTTCTTTAACAAGTTTCCATGTGGTATGGGAAAAATTGATAAAAATATATTTTAAACGAATTCCTTTATAAATTTCATGACTTTTTAATTATTTCCTAAAAAGTGGTATTTCTCTCAAGGAGTTTTATTTATTATTTTAAACTATGTCAACATCCTTTTTTAGATATTATTCATTATTGAGGTTTATTTATAGTAATAAAATCTTCCATATTTTATTGAATGAGTTATGATATATTTGACAATAGATGTTTTATTTTTATACCATACATGGTTTATGGTTAATGTATTAACATTTATTATGCTATATTTAATACGAATTTTTATGTTATATTTCAACCTTTTCATATGAGGAATGAATTGGAAATAGTAACTAATAGGTGGAGCCCGTTATATCTCTTTGATTCATCAGTAGGTCTAATGAGACAAACTAGGGCCTTGGATAAAGGCCTTGAAAAAATATTCTTTGTATTCTTAGCACAAGGCCTTGACAATGTGGTTATGATGTATGACATTATGAATTCAATCATTATGAAATTGACTATTGATATTACATGTGATTATTCGACTACAAAAGTATCCACGTGAATACATAAAAGGAATTATTTTATTTATCTTTTCCACATTATGATTATTTTTAATATTGAAAGGATTTTTTTTATTCTTATACATTGCCTTAATTGTTTATGAATATTTTTGAAGGATTATTATATAGTGTTATCCTTTCTGAGAGCCTAGTCTCACCCATTTCTATGTTTATGTTATTCCTAGATGCAAAGATGTATATTATGAATGGCCTATAGGGATAGTGTATGGGATATGAACGTGTTCAAAGGGGAAAATGTTTTTTTATTTCAAAATGTAATGTAAAACATATGTTTGTATCTAGTACTTCCAAGGATACAAAACTGATCGGTCTTTCAGGACATGATACTATGTATCATTATAATGTTATATAATAATGCACTGAATCTAGGTAACTGGGGCCAGGGTGTTACATTATAGATGAAAAAACTAAAGGAAATGTGTTCTTTTAGGTTGGTATATTAATGATCATATTATATATTATAATGGTCAATTTTATTTTCAAAAAATCATTCCTCATTATAAAATTAATTCTATTATAAGGTATGTGAAACAAAAGTGGACCAGTGTGGGAGATACAATAATTGGAGGTCCAACATTCTAATGTAATTTCATTTAGAGATTTGGATTTGTGATATATTATGATTTAATCCCAAAATTTAATTCAACTCATCATTTTAGCCTTTCCTATGATGCCTAACGTTTACCTTGGAAACTCATTATTTTCCTAAAAAATAATTGAATATTTTATAAAATTTTGATATAATGATTCAAAAAATTAAATTCATTTCATTAAATTCAACTTCTATGGGGATGAATTGGGAATCAAAACTGATTTTTTATATATATTAATATACAAAAATGTGAACTTATTTTTATTCCTAATAACGAAATAATCATTTGATGAATGAAATGTTGTTAATATATATATATATATAATTAAATTTTAACATTTATTTAATTTGTATTTTTTATCTTGTTGAAATGAAAATGCACTTAATAAAATATGTTTTTTGAATAATACACCTTTTAACATTAAATTATTTTATCTTTATTACTATATAATTAATAATAAATTTATTATTTTTATTCAGATATATATATATATATATATAGAAATTAATATACTACATATTTCAATAAATTTACCACTTCAAATAAATTTATGTAACAATATAATATTTTTAAAAAACAATTTTCACCTTGAATAATTAAATTTGTATTCATTTTAGTTATATAATTTACAATTGGATGTTATTTTTTTATTTTAATAATTTTCCTTCAATATTAATAATACATTTAATTAATATAATTTTGGTAAATGAAAAAATTCCAAAAAACATGAAATTCATAAAATATTTTACTTAATATCGATGATATTTTACTATGTGAATTAGTACCTCTAAATTTTATTAATAAATTATTTAATTTCCCAAATATACAGATTATAATGTTTCAATTTAGGTTTCATTTATATACATGTAATTTATTTAATATTTTTATTGTAATCTAAATAATATTTTCAGTAGTTGGAAGTATCTTATATCATAATCTATCAAACACACAATACTCATTTAAAAGGAAATACATGCTAGAATCATGTGGTTTAACATTATACCACCTTAAAATAACTTCCCCATTGATTTTTAGATCATCTAATTTAAATAATTTGTATAATTTTTCCCCATTTTATCTCGGGGTTCCCACATTATTTACTCAATCTTAAGATTCTATTAAAAGAATCTCATTGATGTGAGTTGTTTTGTTTAGAAGTAATTTATCTCTAAGACCCACAAATTTTACCATTAATTCCTTGTATGAGATAAAATTTTATATCTTTACAACTAATTACTTCATTACAAGTTTTGAATTTGGTATTTATTTTATAAAAATTGATATATAGAACACATTATACAGTTGGGAGAGGTTCAGTGGAAAAAATGACGAGAAGACACCATCCCCACTTGATCAAGGATTTATAAAGGGCCAATATATCTAGGGTCATCATTCCCCTCTCATGGAATATATAACCATATTCCACAATGATAATAAAAGTAATATATTTTCTTAGAATCCAAAATCATAATCTATCCCATTATTAGTAATCTATATCTTCTACTAACTAGGATGAGTTTTAATGTGTTTTTCAATTGTTTGAATCAAATATCCTATATATTATTGAAGATTAACCCCCATAAGCATATTACATTGAAAATTGTAATGGTTTATGCCTATTTATAAGGTTTATTTACTATTTTTGGAGTTGGGGGTGTTTTTTGGAGGCTAGAGGAGGGATTGGTGCATTTTAGATATGCAATTCTTCTATAGTAGGTAGTTTAAAAAGGCAATTTTTGATCATTAAGGGAGATGATGTTTGAATCGTGGAGGCTGATTGTTCTTTAATTGATGACATTGATATTGTTTCGAGATCTACTGACATACTATGTGAGAGAGTAATTCATGAAATGAATTATTTATATAATAGGGAACCCTAAAAAATTTGATATTTTCATTAGCTTTATAGTTGGAGGATTTAACGGCCTGAATTTTTTTCATGATCGTAATACGAGGGACATAAGAAATATAAATAAATTAATATATGTTTTATGTATGGAATGATCAATGTTATGGTATTTTTATATGTATTGGATCTACCCCAATTCTATTATCTTTCACATGTTTGGTTTAAACCATAGAAAAATTAGCGAGATGTTCTATCACTCACATTCCATCTATGGTTTGTGAATTATGGATTATTTTTGAAAATATTTGGTGGGTTATCTTATTTATCCCATTTTTTCCAATCATTATTAATTAAATTTCTCAATGATATGATGTTATTTCTTTTTCATTTATTATGGACTACATTTTACATGATCCTTGATGTGGTTTAGTTTTAGTTGATGTTTCATTTTTTAGATGAGGTCTCCTTATTGTTTCTCATTCACCATATTATGTATAGTGAATAAGACTTATTTATTCAGGTAAGAGAATATTTTTCTCTCTATATTTATGATAATTTATTGGGATTTTATTTTTTTCTATTCCATAAGGGGTATAGAAAGGTTTTACGTAAGAAGATCATTAATTGGATGAATTTAAATTCAATGTGATTGTGAAGAAATAAATTATTTTTACTACTCTTATGATGTTACCAATGTGATTATGCATTATTTTGCCCATTTATGAGATTTAGGGATATTTATATCCTTACTTGTACTATAATTGATATGCATATAGAAAAATTCTTCTAATAATTTATTGATTCCACAATGAATAAAACTATATGAATATATAAATAGAAAATAAATTTATTTGTTACGTTAATCCAAAATTTTATTGAGAATACAATTGTAATGTAATTGTGTAAAGTGATTAAGGGGCCTAATTTTTCCTTGTAGTTGTAAATTGTGGAAGAATAAATGTATTTTTTTTCATAATGTGTTTGTTTTGAATCTGTGGTGGTTGTATGAACCCCATTGTATATTGTGTGGAGATAGTAGTGATTAGATTTGGTGTGGAATGTATTGGTATTGTGTGAAAATGCTTTGATTTTTAGTTTTCATGGTGAGATGCATAGGTTGTGGAATGATGGATTTGAATGTTCTATGTTGTGGGGGTGGTGGATCATAGATGGGCATGCTATTACATGGTTTTATTGGTTTTTTGGATATCCATGTAGTAAATTGAAAAAAATTAAAATTAAATGGCATGGGTTATTAAATGATTAAGAATCGGATAGATATAGTAAGTGGTAGTAAACTTAAATGAGTCTAATGATAAATAAATTGGTTGGGAAAAAGATTCTAAAATATATTATTAAATTTCAATTTTAGGAAAATAATTAAATTTGGAAAATGGTACTACATATAATTGATTGTGAAATTGTGTGTTTATGTGTATTGGTTCTCTGATTTGATAAATTTAGTGGCAGAATCTGTTCTGATGGATGTGGAGTGGGTTAGAAGATGTGACATGGAGTCTATTAATTAAATTAATTTATACCCACATGTAGATTAGTTTATTATATTTATCTATCATTTAGTTTAAGAAATTTCTTCATGCACAACCCTCAACTTAGATAACCTTAGAAATTGACAATTGTTTTGTGTTCCGAGTGTTTTCCCCATCATCCAACTTAGTTGTGATACAAATGGTTTGGTACCCCCTCTTCCCCAACTTCCATTTTGTAGTAGTGATGATAAGGATTGGTTTTGAGAATATCCCACTAATTATAAATTATGGGTTTCAAAACAGCACAGTGATGTTGATAATGTGATGTTTGGTGGGGGTTATGTGTGGTGGGTAGAGGGAATGAGGTTGATGTTCTTCAAATTCTTCATATCCTAATACCCATGTTTTGTGATGAGGTTGTGATGTGATTATCAATAATGCTACAATCATATTATTGACCATGATAGAGGTTGGGATGTCTATGTATGTATAACATAACACAACAAAGATGATTGGATAAGTGACATGACATGTATATAAGGCATTAGAGGACAAGCTATTTGGCATTGGGGTGTGAGAATTGTAAAGTAGTGGAGACGTTATTATAGGGAACCAATATTTTGTTGAGTTACTATGTTACTATATTGAATTTGTGATTTGGTGAGAATTACAGGGTACAGATAGATTGGTTAGCTGACCTGTTTATGTTCATGTTTTTTCTATTGTGTCTTTTTTGCAGAATTAGTATGCTTACTCAACCTGAGAACTAGAATCCATGGGTATGACCACACTGATTATACAAGTTATGTTCACCCGACATATATGTAAACAATTTTCTAGTTTCAAGGATTAATTTGGGGTCCAAAATATACATTAAATTCTTGTATTTGGAATAGTTTCTGGTTCACTACCATATGATATGTCTTTGGTAATCCTTTAAATACTTTCATATATTTTTGTCATCTTATAATGCATTGTAGGATGGTTTATGTTCAACTATATTTTATTTTATGGCTATAATTGTGGTTTATTATCCTATATATTTATAATATATCATTATTGGGGGTAATTCATTCCATATGCGATATTTTTATACATTCAATGCTAGTCTCTATCCCAAGGAATATTGGAAGTGGGACATGGGGGTCTTATCTCGTTCCTTCACTACTAGCTTAAGATGGTTTCCATCAAAGAGATTGTGTCTTAATTAATTGTTAATAGATGGTTTAGTTAAGATATCAGATGGATTTGGGATTTAGGCACTCTTGGAATTTGATGGGATTGTACATAAATAATACCAATTGATCATTATTGGTGACGTATTCTAGGGAGTGTAGTAATGAAATTTGATTCCAGGTACCTAATTTTCAGTTTTCAGGACTCTTATATTATTGAATGATAAATATTGGTATGTATATTTATTGTAGAGACTAAGGAGAGGCACATGTATCACAACTGTTTGGATTAATGTCATAAGTAGGGGGAATTTTGGAGTTAAATGAATATTATTTAAATTAATTGATAAAATAACATTATAATATGAATAAGAGTTATTCTTTTTCTCAAAAATATATACATGTAATTATCCTAATATACCTCAGTGGGTAGAGGTTTATTAGCTTGATCTAGTTAATTATTGGAGGATTGGCTAAATAAAGTGGGATGGGGAGTGAGATAAAACCTTATTTTTCTTCAAGTGGAATACCACTTGGATGTTTGATTATAGCTTAAATGATTTGATTATAGAGTTTTTGTTAAAGGATCTTGATATCACATTATTTTTTGAGTTGTGATTGTGATGAGTTCATGCTGTTTTTGGAACTTAGTTAGATTCACGGATCTATTAGTTAGTGGTGGACAGTATCATTGGTGAGTGAAATGATGAATATATTTTGTATGTTTATTTTTATAAGGAATCCATTTATAATTATTGTTATCGATGATGAATATTGACCATTTGTTGAATTTGATATCTCTTTAGTAGTGGAGTATCTATGTGTGCTAGATTGGGACCATGTTCAGGGACCTCCAACAATTTTACTCAAATATCACACTAGATGAGGATTCCAATGAATGAAATTTCATGCATCCATTTAACCTAGAGTTTAGGTATTAATAAACCGCCTTTATAATTCATATATATATGTACATAGAAAATAAGGATGAGGTTATCGTGAAGATTATTTCTTGAGAAGTCGAGGGTAGAGAGAGTTGTTAGTAGGGTGTCCTCAACAGTAGGGATCAAGGATTTTTTTCACCCATGTATAGACAGTAGGGGTGCTGACCAATATAGAGCTTATATTAATATAAAATTACATGAAATTATCAGGATGGTGGTTACCAATAAGATACTTGAGGATTCAAATTTTCACATTTTTTATGTGGAGGTTATTTTCGTTTCATGGAATAGGTATGAACTGTTGTGGTAGGATTCTGTTAGATTCTCCATCGGGCCCCAGATTGGTGGCATCGGTAGTTCCCATTGTGTATTTTTTTTATAATGGACCACCGATGATTTTCCAATAGACATGGGAAGATGCGTTTGTCAGAGGTCAAACTCACAATGAACACCATCCATAAGGAGCTAGTATGGCTCATGTTTTTGGATGGCATAAATAGATTGGAATATGAGTTCTACATGGTAAGATGAATATGATAGTGGTGTATATAATTTTTGATCTAGTGGTACTCTGATGTATAAATAGTTTACCATATACACTAGTTTGTGCTTTTTTTATAGAATCCTATCTCCCTACTATTTCTCCCAAATTGGTCTGTGTTTTTTGGACTCTTTAGATAGAGTCCTTCAATTCCATTAAATAGAATAAAATCTTTTTATCACATTAGTTTTTTCACATTGGTTTTTAGAATAGTTGTGAAAATTGGTGAAAATTGATTTTTCATGTTTTCTATATAATTACCAACATGGAAAATAAATTTTCATTAATTTGTAACAAATTTTATTATAGAACCCACATTAAAAATAAATTTTCATGGATTTTTAATCTCTGTTCCAAATAAGTATTGTGAAAAATAAATTTCCATGGAATATTTCATTGGGTTATTATATAACCAACATCAAAAAGATTTTTTGGTGACTTTTTCATATTATTTGTATTATAACCGTTGATAAAAATAATTTCATAATTTTTTTTCACATTAGTTATAAAATAATTATAGTGAAATATCATTTTAAAATTTACGAAATGAATTGTGGACTCACTTAGAGAGCTTTCTTTCTTGTGAACACGGTCTCATTTATCTCACATAGAATCCATAATCCTTTCTATCATCATTATATCCTTATTCATCCCCACTGTGACTATATTTGAGGATGGTTTTTATTTTTTCTATTTTCCTTACAATATTTAAAGTTTTCATTGATATATGTTTATTTCATCTTGTTTCTAGAATCATATTCATCATTTCCAATATATTTTTTATCATTTGATGTTCTTATTCTATTATATGGTGCTTATAAATTTTAATCAACTGATATATCTATTTTCAATTGATTTCAGGTCATATTTAGATGCATGTGAATTATTTTTTGACTTCCAATCCTATAGATGATTGATATCTTAAATGAAATATCGTTAAAGCATTATCATTATTCCAATAAAAAAATATGATTTTCTAAAACCATATAACAGTTCCTGAAAATATTATTTTAAATAAAAAGAAAAAAATTTACCTCTAAAATGGAAATTTATGGAGGTACATTAATTAAATTCTCAAATTATTTACTTCTAAAAATAATTAATTTCATATTATAGTAAAAAAATATTTCTCTAAATTTAAGGCTTATCTTGTTAATAATAGTTATATTTTCTATTTTTTATTTATTCAAAAGTTCATCACAGTTAGTTATAAAAAGAATAATATTTATATTTAGTATTACATATTATAGATCATTTTAAAAATAATGATCACATTTGTATGATACTATTGATAAACAAGATCAATTTTTTATACAGTGTTAAAGAAACATGATATAGTAATGATTCATAAGAAATATTAAATATTTAAATGTTAATACTTCCTATTAAACTATATCATTCAATGTTAATATTATATTTCATAATATTTGATTATTCACTAAGATTATTACAAAACCTCAATAGAATTAATATTACAATAAGAAAGTTTTCTCATTGAGGGTCTAAAATTCATCATCTATATTGATTTTTTGGAGACTACAAACATATTAGTATTCTTCAACACATATTATCTTATCCTTAAAAACATCATTCTATTTACCAGTGGTCCAATATTATTGTTTTAATATTTTTAAATTCAAATTAAATGAAATCATCACCTGATCTTTCTTGATATTTAACCCCTCTCTATAGATATAAATATGTTTATTATCTATTTCATTATATAATCATTTCATTTTACATTAAACTCCACCTCCATTGTTATTAAAATATTTAACATTATATTCTATTTCATTTAAAATAATCGAAACAAGTTAGTGCTATATAAAACTATGATCATGTCTTCATTATTATCATTGAAATAATCTAATACTCCCCTCTAACTTACTATTATCAAAAATATATTAATTTTCCAATATATTTGTTTTAATTTTTTTATAAATAATAAGGATTTAAAGTTGGATTAATTCACTTCAAATAATTCATTAATATGTTGAAGGTGGTGATGATATTTTTGAATCTTCTAGATAATATATTCCAAACAATGACATGTTTTTTTGTAAATTCCTAAAATGATTAAATTTGAATATTTTAAACTAAATTGAGATCAATGATAATTTTATTGGTAATGTCTTTAATCTATGTTAAACCCCTTTTATTTGGCATGGTGAAATTGGATAGAATCTAAAATATATTAATTATGATTCTTTTCAAGATGAATTGTATTATCAAATTAAATAAATGATTCATGATATTGAAGTAGGGGAAATCCTGGATGAATCAAAAATTGAGAATACAGATGATGATGCTGAAAATCAATTATTTTCTGGTTGTAGATAATTTATTTCTTTGTAAATGGAGTTAAGAACGATTAACTTGATGTATAAAAATTTATCGATTGAGATGGTTTTTCCATAGTTTCTAAAAATATTGATATATATTCTTATTAATGAGAATGATCTTTACGATTCACATTATATTGACTGAAATTATTAATCCTGCTGGGTTTGGGGACAACAAAATAAATGCATTCATTAAAAATCTTGTGTTATATAATAGGGAATGTGAATTTCTATTAGAGTGTCCAAAATTTTAGACTTCCTGATATGAGATTAAACAAAAATCCTAATATGATTTACTAGTTATAGAGACACCATCCATTGGAGTTTTGGTATCTTACTATAATTCTTAATTTGAAATGCTTATTTTTAAATTTAAATAACACAAAATACTTTATACAACTTTCATATGAGTATATATTTAATGTGAATATAATTTATCTGGGCTATTGTCCATTATGGAAGAAAATTGATCAATTATATCTTATATTCAAAAATGATGATAAAAATATTAGACTTAGACGTTGAATGGATGATGTGAATTCATATCGAAGACTAAGTAGCAGAAATAGTTCATAACATGTTTTACATGTAATTTAAAACTTATCTCCTCTATTTTTTATAAATAAGAAATATGTCATCTTCATTTCCACAATATATGAACAAAAATAGTGTGAAAAATATATTGATGTTTTATTTTCACCATTAAATGATGATTTGAAACTTTTCAACGGGGAAGGTATTAGGGCACACAATTCATATAAAATTAAATATTTTCAACCTCATGGATTTATTATGTTCACAATAAATTCCTCCCAATCATATGGAAATGTTTCTAGAATTAGTATTAATATGTATAATGATTTTCCAATTTTTCAACAAAATACATCCTATTATCAACTCCAACATGGGATGAAAACTATATACATGTTTTATAGAAGTTTTTTGTATATGGATCACTGTTATCATAGATCAAAAAAAGAATTAAATGTCTAAGAATAATTTTTTATTTTTTAATATCCTTTTTCCATCTATCAGTATTTTGAAAGGGTTAAAATAATTAATGTGATATTTAGAAAGACACAATAATATGGTAATGATTGAAATATTTGGATGTACTTTTCATTATTTTTCGATTTACTATATTAAATATATAAAAAGGTAAACCTAAACATTGATTTCAAAGACATTAAGAGAAATATTTGTGACATCATGATGGTAGAAATATGTGACAGTAAAGGATATACTAAATATGGTGTGAAAGAATGATTAGATTTAATCTCAAATGGGAATATGCATGGACTTATCCTCCAATCCTAATGGAAGGAGAACATGCATACCCCAAGATTGTCAAAAATTATCCATTAGGGAGAAAATTAACCTTTTTTAATGACATCATGATATAAAAGTGTTTAGGGGTCACTCATAAAATGTCCAAAATTTTATTTCATTAATTGATTGATATTTGAAAATAATTTAATATCATGATTGTCACATCATGACAGAACAACTCCAAGGGGTTTCATTGCATGGAATATTTCACATCCTTGTCTGACGAATTATCATACCATGTGTTATTTTTTAATTTTAATTTATAACATGTTTATAGATCTATGTTACTTCAACTATTTGGTGAATTAAGTGGTTTCTGTACCATGTCAATGAAAAATGTATTTCCTCCACATTTTTTCGATATCATGGTGCATTTAATGATTCAATTGGTTTGATAAATAATTCTTTTCGATCTTGTGTATCTACAATGAATGTATCCATTTGAAAGGTATATGAATATATTTAAGGGGTATATTAATAATTCATACTGACCAGATTCCACCATTATTGCAATTTATATTTATATGGTAGTCTTATAGTTTTGTACGAGCTGTTTTTCGATAGTGGAGAACGTCGATTTGACTACATCTCTCCATGAATGAGTCAATTATGTTATAAATGGTAAATTTGGAAAGAAATTAAAAATTCCGATAGGTGAAAAAATAAATAAGGTACATTTCTACATCATGAATAACATATACGATGGTAATCTATATAAAATGTATCATATTAATGGTTTAAAACAATGTTATCCAAATAATATTGATATGTGGATTTTGAATGAGAGTATCAAAACATTATCTCCAACGATTAAAGAGATTATTCATTGTAGACCTGATGCATTTGAAAATTGAAATGTTTAGTGGGTGTTATAAGTATAAATTTGAAAACATGCTCTATGTGTGACATTAATGGAAACATATTTACTATGAAATATCATGACAACCAATGTAAAATACATAATAGTGGTGTAATGGTGTTTTCCTAAGAAATACATTTTTTAAATGTAGAATACTAGATCCTAATATTTATAATAATTTCATATTATGGACTCATTGATTAAAAATTTTAGGTTGATTACATTAAATTTAAAAAATATAATGTATAATTTAAAATGGATTAATGATTATGTTAGTGATGATAAAATTAATGATTATGTATATTTATGTGGGATCCTTTCTTCTATGGAATGATTGATAGATAATAATGATGTGAAAGTTTGATACATGTTATATGACAAAAAAAATGACCGTTATAATGAAATTTGGGAAATTAACTATTATTTTATTCTTAATATTAAAGTTAACATATGTATATTTCTATTTAATTTTGAAAATTTTATAAATTGTAAGATATTATTGGTTTTATTTTTTATTAGAACATGTATTTTATCAAATAAGATATTTTTTATTTATATTAGATTTTTGAAGTTTTTAATTTTACCCTTAGATAACATATTAATTTATTTCTTTTTTTAAAATAAATTTTAATCTAAAATTTTAAATAAAAAATATTTTATAAGAGAATATATTAAAAAATTTATTTTCTAGGTAAAATTTTATTACATGGATGATTAATTTTTAAAATTCTCATATGATTTTTGGATTTATTTTCTATTTTATCATTCCAACTTTAATTAATTCTATTATAATTTTTACTAACTACTATAAAAAATCTGAATAAATGTTTTGTTTTTTTTGTATTCTTTTTGATAAATAATTTTTTATATATTTAAAGAATATTATTATCGATTAAGAAATGGTGTTATACATTGAATTTATCTTACTATTCACAAACCATTTTTGGATTTATTTCCATTATTCTATATCATTTAGTATCTAATTTATGATGTAAGAATTTTATATTACTAAAACAAATATGAAAATAAATCTGTTTACTTCTTTTTAAATTTTGGTTGTTAATTTTTCTTTGATTATTTACATGTGTATATAATATTAGGTTACTTATATTTGTGCAAGAATTTTTTTTCTTTTAATTGTAGTAAAATGACTGATGAAACATCTGATGCACCGCATACTTTTTCAGAGTATGATTCAAATACATTTAGGTTAAGATGTACACATTCTCTTATCAACTGGCCTCATCATCCTTATTTAAAAGACAAAACTACCTCCATGGGGGCAATAAAAGTTTGATAGTCATTAAACAAGGATTCCAAAGTTCTCAAAAATTTTCAGTTTCTCTTTACCTAGACCAGATGATACTAGTAGACATTGATGATAGTGATATTCTAAGAGGTACAAATTCAAGACAATTCAATAGTTTTATTTCAGTACAGGTTAAAACAAAATTAGCCTTTTGATTTATGATTATTAAAGTGTTGAAAAAAAACATCTCAATTATGGGAGACCTATTTGGTAGTAACATCAGTTAATGTTTTACTCATCATGGAATTTTTATAGTCATATATGTTTTCCAACTTCTAATTAGATAATAGATGACATACCTAATATTGTGGAAATCAAGAGGTAGTGTTTATCCTTGTATTCCAAGAGATAAAGGAAATTTAAATCAACCCTCACATGATATTTGATGTTTGGTGATATAAATAATCATAATACATGACATATATGCCCATTAATATATAAATATGCATGTAATAAATTTATTGAAATTAGAGAATTAGAAGTAATTTTTTGGTAAGTTCAATGTTTTATTTTAGAATAATTTTTATATATTGATGATTATATTGTTTATTTATTTATTATTAGTTTATTGAAATCAAGGATATTTCATCTCGAGATCAAATATAGAAACTTATACACTCATTATTTATCATAGAGTGGGTATATATTATTGGAAGATCAAGTTATGGATGAATATTTTCAAAACCTGATATTGAAGTATTCAGGCTCGATAGTGGATAACCCTCATTTCCCCTAATATAAAAAAATGGGAGAGGGATTTTTGGAAAAATGGAATATATCTTATGAAATAGTCAAGTGTTGTAACTAATAGAATTAAGTTTTTTCAGATTATTTAATTATTTATTTTTAATAAATTATTTATATATTTTGATTCATTATGGATTATTTCAAATATTGTATAGAGGATTCTCTTGAGGATCATAGATAACATGGGGTGTTCATAACCAAGTGGTGGAAGGTTATTTAGCTACAATATTAGGAACCCCAGACACTCATTTCATGTATAAGAATAAACTATATGTATATTAATAAAAAATCATTTCCATGTTCTAATGCCTCTTTAAAAGAGTAAGGTTATAATTAAATAGAATAAATGGAAGATGATGGTAAGAATATTCATTTGATGATGGATGACTCTTTTAGATATTTGGTATAATAGATGTTTAAATATATGAAAGGAATTCTTTAGACTACAAATCCTACTCATCCACCATCGCCAGTTAATCCCACTGCTCAACCTCTACATGGAGATACCTGTTTGAATTATCCAACATATAAACCTCAACATAAATACCCCCTTATTCCTACTTATCATACTCATTCAACACCTTATTTTGTGCTTAGCATTTTTTGTGAGTCAAATTTTTGATTTTCCATAGAATCAAGTTGTTACATATGGGATGTTATATTATATAGGAGACATAATTTATCATAAAAATGATATATGTAATGAAACATAGGGTCACAATAATTTATATTTTAGATAGTCTAGTAATATTTACATTTCCAATAAATAAGGTGGTCATAGTTGGAAAAAGGATTTCCATGTTTTAGTTATTCCATCTCGGCCTGTTCAAATTTTTTTGATAGTGGTATATACATATTATATATTTTGTTTCATTTTGAAATAAATTTATTTAGAACATAAATATATATATTTTTATACATATTTATAAGAATACATTATGGAAAAATAAGTACTCTATAAACAATAATAAATACAAAGTGTTAGGAGTTTAAATATAACTTCTACTAGTCCTTCTTGATTGACATCATATTGAAATTTATTATTGGATGATTATGAGATTACAATGGAAGATGGAAATTTGGGATTTTATTAAAAATTGGGCATTAGAAAATTTATATCATGGAAAATTTAATTTGATATTAGTTGGTTATCAACAGAATTCATTTTTTATGCATGTATGTCGTTAAAAAAATCTTTGTATCTGTTTAATTTATTTAAAATTTATAATTATGACTATTTTTTATTATGTATATTTATAAAATTTTAATCATCATGAAAATACATAATTATATTATATTACGGACCCATGGTTTATTTCACATAAAGAGAGGAAAATAATAGATGCATAAAGAAATTTTTATATTGCAAAAAGTTTCCAGAAAAATAAAGTTATTTAGTGTTGGCTGTTTCCTTATCTACAAGATTATGAATAATAAATATCTTAAATTATTATATATATTATAAAATAAAAACCACTCACATTAAATATTCTTATATATTAGTGTCCATTGGATGTTGGGTGTTTTTGTCCCCGGGTTAAGAAAATTTACTTTCTTTTCTCTATCCCTAGTGGAGTGCACAGACATTTTAATATTGTATTGAATATATAAAATTGAATATTTTAATAATTGTTTACATTATAATTAAACTAAAATTTATTTTATTAATATTACTTTTAAAAATGGAATGATATTTATTTATACAGACAATAATAAATAAAATAGAATAAAAAATACGCAAAAGAAAATGTGGCTATTCATTTAAAATTTATAAATATTTTAGTTAATACATTAAAAATATATTTTGAATTGATGATTCTTTTGGAATAGTAATTTCATTGAAATGATTATTTAAATAAATGTGGATGCTATGTTTTAATATTTATGTATAAAATATTTTCATCTGAAATAGTTCTGAACATCAAGATGTTGATATTTCTTAACAAAATATTCCTTAATATTTGATTATTTTATTTCAGAATGCTTTTTAACTGATCTTATTCAAATTTTATAACATTGATGTCCCTAGACCATATCTTATAATATAGTTGAGAAACATTTATGTTGAAATGGATAATAATTTAATAGGTTTTATTGAATTTTAGTATATTTTTAATAAATATTATAATCATTACATTTTAAAATTATAAGTATTTATGACTCTATTTTTCTACTTATGTTTTAATATTTTTTCTATTTTTATATTTTTATGATACAATTTGGGAGGGGATAATTTTTAACTATCATTTTTTGAAAAAAATTATTTTCTTTCACATCAGTAATGTAATAACCGATGTGAAATATGGTTTATAATAATATTCTACCTCGATTTTATGAAAAAACATACTTGTAAAATGAAGATATTATTCATTATTTACGTCATATATGTGCCAAAAAACATGAAAAATGAATAATTTCATTATTTATCCTGTTACTTAACTCATAAATAATTTTAAAATTGTTTTCCACACTGGTTTTTTGGGAAAAACATATATGGAAAACGATTCTAAATAAGTTTTAAAATATTTAATTTATAAATGATGTGAAAAAATCCACATAAACCTAACTACAACATTTATTTTTATAAGTTGATGTAAAATAATTATTTACAATATCACCAAAAATAAAAATGTGTAATAGAAGATTTTAAAAGGGAAAAAAGACATAAAAAATTTATATTTTTCAGTTTTTCTTGGTGTTATCGGCCCAAGTTGAAGGTCAGTATGCATTTTTGGATGTCTTCTAGGAAGTATGAATTGGTATAGGGAATCACCATTTTGTAAGGGATTAATTCATACAATATTTATTTCTATACAATATTATCGTTGCATAAACTGGAATTATCCTCTGTATAAAGTCATTGAATGCTTCTAGAGCATAGTTTCATTTTCCTATATAGAAATACAGTGACTGAAATTCATTAGTGAGTGTAGTGATCATTTTATTGGGTGGAATGTAGAACCACATTTTTCATGATTCAATGAACTATTAGTGGGATATCATGTAGGGGATTTAACCATTATTATAGATTATTTAATTTATGGTTTTCCTATTAAGGTTATGAATCTACCCCCTCAATGGGATGTCAAGTATGGGATAGATTTGAAATCGAGAAGATCACTGATTTTGAGGGATACTAATTGAGTGGATCATGTGTAGCTATATGAGTTGAGGATGTTGGTTGATTTTCTAATTTAATTGAGGTTTATCTAACCCAATTTATTGATATGGTACTTGATGATTAACATTTAGTTTTGATATAACTTGATGGGGGTTAAGTTTGATGAGAAATCAAAGACTAACAACATTTGATGTTATAGAAAATTTAACTTCAGGTAAATGGAATTTTTTCACAAAATTTCTTATTGTGTTTATTGGGATAATAAAATATTGTTTATGTGAATTCATGAAGGAGTCTTTAGTCATATTCATCGATAACATCTTAATATAATTGATGTCATGGGAGGATCACACATATCATCTTAGAGGTTTCTTGCAGGTTTTTCAAGACCATCGTATCTAAGGAATACTTCCAATTTATAAAATATAAACACGATATGTGATTTTCTAATTGAATCAGGTGTCAGAGTAGGGGATTTTCATGGACCTATATAATGATGAGTCAATAATTTTTTGGGAAGAACCCTAGAATGTGGGAATTGTTCACTAATTTCTTTTATATTGTTGACCATTATTTAAAATTTGTGTCTGATTTCACTTGAGTTGCAGAAAAAATTATAACAATGACTGTAATGGACCATGCTTCCATATGGACTGATCAGTTAATATAATAAGTAGATTACCAAAATTGTATTTGTGTTAGTTCAACAATTTTTATATTTCTTATGGTGGTTTTCTTGTTTGTGGTTTCCTGTGATTCTTTAAATCATGGTTTGGGAAGTGTCTTGTTTTAGCTAAGGGTAGTGATCTATTATTTTTATTGGAATCTACATATACATGAACATATATATTCCACCTCTGATCATAATTCATTGGTATATGTTTTGTAAATATATATTAGATAATTTACTTCATTGATGATCTATGTATTGTTTTCACCAACTAGAAGGTAATGATTTTTTTTCTAAGTGGGAAATGAATTTGGGCCATCAAATGATGATTTTTTTTCCATAATGGTGATTTTTAGATCTATTACACTATGGGAAATGGGAATGTAGTTTTTGATATATTGAGTTCCATGTCCAAAGTATATGTCATTTTGGAGTCAATGAATATTTATAAAGGAATGTATGAATATACATTGATTCATCTTGATGAGATTGAAAAAAGTAATTTTTTTATTTTTTGAATGAGAAAAGAATAATACATGTTGTAGAATGTAGAGTCTCCATTGGGACAATCATAGGTAGATATGATGAGTGACTGTGTTTCCATGGTGATTCTCTATAGTTATTGGAATATGATGGATGGATATGGGTCTTGTTCCAGGGGATATTATTTATACTGGAGAAATCCAATGATGGATTTATCCATGAATTTAATTGATCGCCATTATGGGTATATCCTAGTGTGAGTAATATTATACATCTATTGAAGAAAATGATTTATTTTCCAGACATGAAAGGGTTTGCAGAAGTGTTTGTCCTGAGATGTTAGGTTTTTTAGTAGGGGAATGTCGAGATCTACAATCTTGGGGTATATATTCTACCATTAGACTATCATGAGTAGAAATGGCAGTATGCCTTAGTTGATCTAATCCCTGAGTTACCAAGGGATTAGAAAATACATATTTAAATTTGGGTGATTCTGGATCAAATGATGTAGTCCCATTGATTTTTATTAATCTATGAATCAAGTTCAATGGTTTTATTGAAAAGGAATTATGTGGTTGATGTTGTTGGATTCAGTAATTACTTTGGATGATAATCTATAATTGAGATATTTATTTTACCTCCTTGTTTTGGAGGATATTTCTTTACTTATTTTCCACCGATTTTCCCAATATCTATATTTTGACCCTCATAAAGATGGGAATATGGGGAAAACAATGAAAATGCTAGAGTATATGTTAAGGGATTTCATTTCAAACTTTTATGGGTCATAGGTAAGTCACCTACCCTTAGTTTGGTTTTCCAACAATAATAGAATCTATTATTCTATTTCCATGACTCCGTTTGAGGTACTGTATAGATATTCATTTATATACATGTTATACTAGGGGGAGATGGGTAGTCAACGCTTCTTAATTCTAATGTTGTGTAGATAAATACTGAGAATATCATGATATTTAGAGACTAGGTGACGGAGTATAAATATATACAAAAGGCCAATACTAATTATGGGTGTATGTTCTTAGAGCTTGAGCATATAGACCCCATTTTTTTGAAGGTTTCTCCACATCAAGGGCAGTAGAGGTCTGGAAAGGTGGGTAAATGTTTGCCATGGATCTGTGATCCTTTTCTTGACTTGGGGAGAGTTTGATAAATGGATTATCAAATTGTTCTTAAACCACAATAAGATAGTATCTATGAAATATTTTATGGGTCCATGCCTTTTCAATATCTTCACAATGAATCCCATATAATTTACTAGGGAGAGTAACATATCATTAATGACATGATGTTCATGTAGCACCTAGTAGAGATCTTGGATCATTAGAAGAATACTTTTTATAGAATAACCATGACCTTGTTTCATGAGTTGTGGAGTCATGATATCATTGATGAGCGTAATTGGGGTGTAAGGTTCATATGTGTTCCCTATACATGATGATGTTTTTATTTTATAATTGGTCTTATTTTTATATTACGGTGTGATATTTGATTATTGTTTATTTATTTGATGTTCCTGTTCACAGTTGGTGATGCATTCTATGGATTCAACAATATATATATGAGAGAAAACAATTTCTAATATATATTGATTTTTATTAGATGTTTCAAAAACATGTAGGAAATTTAGTACTAACCAGAGAAGATAAATATTTTTTATAAATATTAGGTTTTCATAATATATTATGTGGATTAACATTTTATAATGGTTGGGGATTTTTTTGAATAATACATGTAGAGGGATAAAAGTTTTTCAGAGTGGTGATATAGAAGAGATGTGGCTTGTTACTGGTGTGAGTTGTTATTGAGCTATGTCTGGTAGAAGACGATAGTGTAGTTGTGTGGGGAGTTATGGGGTTGCTTGGTCTGGCCATTTTATGTTTGGTAGGGGGTATTATTTTGAGTGTTATGAGACTAATGAGTGGTATCTCCTTGTATGGTTATTGAAAATATTATCCTAAATTTTTTATTTTGGTTTTGATTATCAAGGATGTGAATCTTTTGATAGGCATCTAATGTAATGTTCCAAGTATATTTGACCTATTATTTTGGCGGTTTGGGAGTTGTGAGTGTTTGGATGATTCCTGACGAGGGCTCCAGAAAGTTTATATTTTCAATCGTACTAAATTTGATGGTAAAAAATGTGAATATGTGTTCACAAAATGAGATCATGTTCCTGGATTTTATGAGAGTAGTTCAAGACTAAATTCCTTGTATTTCAGTTCTATGTTTTTATAACTCTATACCTATGATAATAATTCACAAAGTTATTTAGTTGGATTCTAAGGTACCATGAAAATAGGTATATATTCATTGGTTTTGAATTTTTGGTAATTCAATAACAAAATCTCATTACACGACCTCTTGAGAACTCATGATGGGAATCTATATTTCACATGACGAATATTTAGAGGTACAACATTTTTATAGACACAAGATACCTATTCAATTATTTTATTCCACTTTTTATTTTCAAAAACAATAGGTGATTTTTGGAAAAATTACATGCCTCCCTTCTCATATATGATTAATGGATTTCATAGTATGTTCTTTGGGAATATGTTATGGGTTTACAACATTTTTCCAGTAATTACTTTCATTATTAATTTAGTGACTCATAAAGGTGATCTTAATTGTTTTTGAGTATGTGAAGGGAGATATTATTTTTATGAACCGTGATTTGGTTTGGCTTGAATCTAGTTTTCTAATGTCTTTTGAGGTCTCCTAGATTTTTCACATTTTTCTTATTGTGAATGGTGATTTGGAAAGTCCCACTGAGGTAGGGATTATCATCCTCTTTCCAACTTAATGCATGTATGGGAATTTCATTTTTTTCATTTTTATTTGGATTGAACAATATATCATAATATTATAATTAATTGGATAAATGTGAATTTAATGAAAATGGGGATTAATTTCATTTTTATACTTCTTTTTTGATATCACCTATGTGATTATACATTATTTTTTCTTCATAGAAAGCCATGGAATTTGGGCGACATAGTTTTTTTGTAGATGATATGCCTAATCAAAAATTTCCTTATTGATTGATTGATCCCCCCATGAAGAGAAGGATACGAACATATATATGGAAAATGAATTGGTTCCCAATAGAAATCATTCGATTTTGTTAGAATAAACTTACAATGTAAAGAAGTGAAGTCATTAAATATTATATTGAGTTTGAGTTGTGGTAAATTTTTGAACCCATATTTCATTTTTCTATGTAGATGCACTGGGGGTGATTCTATGTTGGTTTTCAAAACTACATTGGGTCCTGTTCAAAGACAATCATGATTGAATAGGGTGTGGAATTTTTTGGGCTAATGTGTAGTGGTTGTGATGTTTGGCTGTTATGATGTGATGGATGGGTAATAGTGAGATAGATTTTCATGTTATGTTTTTTCTTATTGGCAGATATGAGAAAATTGTAATATTATGTTTTTTGTATGTGTTAGTTTCCCTATTATTTAGGGAATAATTTAAAATCCACTAATTAAAAAGACATGTGTTGGTTGTTTAATATTTTTGGGGATGATTTGATATTTTGTATTTGTTTTAAAATAATTGAAAAATAAATGAATTGGCTGTGAAAATTTGAATCAAATGAAGTACTAAATGGGAGTTACATGAATCACAATATACCATTAAAATGGTGTAAAATATATTTTAATCCTTACCAATGATATTTTGTATAGTGTTTATGTGATGAGAGTCATTTCCTGATGTTGGTAGTTTTGATGGACATCGAGATTTGTAGTGGAGTAGATGTGGTATTTCGTAGTGTAGATCATCTAAAACCATATCATATGTATTTTTTTCTATCTATCTTACATGTATTTTATTTTATTTCTATATGAAACCCACTAAATAATGATTACATTACAAACATTAAATTTTTTTATGTGTTTTTACCAATATATAGGTCAATTCAGATATGGATGGTTGGCTACCCCCTCTTCCCAACAATCACCATAAAAAATTTATGATACAAGTAGGGGTTGTAGATTACCTAATAATTATATGGATTTGTGATTGAGATTACCCAATGATGATATGTTTAGATGTTAAAGATTCACTACTGGGACTGTTGGCAATAGAAAGACTCATATCCTAATAGTTTGATTAAACCTTTGGAGTAGGCTATTTGGGCCAAGGATTTGCTAATGGTTTGTAAAAAACTGTTCGTAACTCATCCCTAAACCAAACTACCCCTATTGTCCTCATGGTTAATGATCTAAACCCAAAACCCAAATCTATGTAACCCTTCATGATCCCTCTTGATCAAAACTCAACTGCCCTCCTCCCATCATTTTAATTCTCATCTGGGTCATGATCTAATCCCCAACCCCACATATACTCATCCCATCATGAAGCCTCACGATCTAGACCCCACTACTCTCTACCCATCATGATCCCTCTCATCCCCACATCTCATTTCTCTTACCCTATGGTGTGCATTTCTCCCCAAATCCCTCCAGAAGCAGTAGATGGGTGTGTGGGTCTCCTCTTCTCCCCTGGGAATGAACCGTGGAATTCACGCATCTCCCCTCCTCCCTTAGGACCCATCACCTGCATGTGTGTCTCCCTCCTTCGAGCCATATCATCACTATCATCCACATCTAATCCTGAATCCATTGCGGCATGTGTGTATCCTGTCTTCCATTCCAAATCTAATTCTTAACCCATTCTCCACATACATTCAAATCATCCCAAACAGGAAATAAATCTACTACGTGATTTCATTGGAGTATTTTTTATATTAAATAATTGGTCTTGGAATATTTGTGGTTTTATATTAACCATAAATTTTTCTATTATTGGTCTTAATTCAGTTTTGATAATGTTTGGTTCATGAAATATCCAAATTCTATTTTAATTGGTTATGAACATTTTGAATCTAGTTTATTTCAAAGGATTTCAATTTAGGATGAGGCCATTGGGATATTATTGGAGATAGGATTGAACGTTAGACTAATTTTTAATATCTCCTTTATAGGTTAGAAAGTGTGTGTTGTGGAAAGATATATAATGGGTTACCTGGAAGTGTTTATACCGTCTTAGTAATAGTTTCATGAACATTCAATGGTTTTGAGGTCAGTATATTGATTAAAGAACTCAAAAATGGGGAAGATAATGTTTTGGCCAATTAATTAATTTTCTTAGGTACATTAAATAAATCATATACATTTTTATTATAGGGTACTTAAGACTATGATAGTTTCTCTAGTTTCATTATCCATTATTTTTTTCTGCAAATATAGATTTATCAATTAGATTTCTATATACCACTAGTAGTTTATCATTGTGTCTTGATAATACTAGGATGATATCAAACAATTTTTATTTCAATAATAATGATAGGTTGTGAATTTAAAACTCATTTTTGTTATGGAATATTCACCATATGTATTGTATCTAGGTTCACCATTCCCTATAATTCCTCTATCATGTGCAATAGAAACAAATGATTAGACTCTAATTCAATAGTAGAACATGAGTTTCACCATTTTATTTTTATTTATCCAATTTTTTACATTCATCTCTTTTTTATTTTATACCTTCATATTTCATTGTGTTTTTACTAGGATAGGAATGTCAAACGTGTAAGAACATGATCATGGAAGAATATGTAATGTTTAGAAATAGGGGAGGCCTTTAGATTTTAAGCCCCCAACAATGGAGAAAGCAACATTTTTTGTATTTTAGATCAGATTTAGCTCTCCAACCCTCCCTTTTTAATAGCCTCACCTACCATTATTTCTTACATGGGACCACCGATAAAACAATATTTTATTGAATATTTTATTGATAATAAATGATATAATTTCCTCACATTGTGTTAGATATGTTTAATTAGAATGTATTTGGGATTAGATCATTCATTTGAATATTTGATGAAAATTCCAGTTTTACCCTTTATAGTTCACTGTAGTATTTCGAAGATAAATATTTTTCTATTTATTATTTGACTTCGAAATTTTGTAAAAGTGTTCCTAACATAATTATCTACAACCTATATTCAGGACAGTAGAGCTAAAGAGTGAATTTGGTTGTTTAAAATGGTCCATGAATGATGAGTTGGGATGGACTAGCCAGAATGGAAAAGCTTCTGTATTTCGTCCATACCTCCTTCATATGGGCCTGGATTGAGCCCAAATTTGGATAGGAGATATAGGAACAATTTACTCAAATTTGAACTTTCTGGAAGGCCAGAAAATTCGCGCTTTGTGGTGGTCAAATGAGCGGTGAAATGTGGCATAAAATATTTGGCCGAGATTCCCCATTCACAATTGAAACCACTTTGAACCAAGCCTCCCCACCACTCTGTAAATTGGTGTTTTTATCATTTGGTGGGGTTGGGACGTGCTTTGGGATGTTAAGGGTAGAGGATTAGTGGATCCACTCCAAATCTCCAACCACTTCAATAAGGGTATCTTTTGAAGCAAGGATCCCTTCAACGAAGCCTTCTTCTTCTCCTTCATGTTGTAATGATTTTGTTTGTGTAATAAAATTTTTTCTTATTATCTTATTTCTTCCATTTTCTTCTTTTTTGTTTAAATTTATTCTTCTCTTAATCTTTCTCTTTGGGATGTAATTATTGAGTAGAATCTTTATTGGGTTATACCCATTATAAACCATTCTACATGGAAAACGCTTCTACGATGATTACGCCACCCATGGAAGAGTAGTATTTTAGTAATCGATCTATCTTCTACCCTCTTAATTTAATTATTTTGAATCAATTAGATACTATAATTCACATAATATTATCCATGAATTGTGTTTTTAAATTAAAAAAAAACTAAGCAAGCAATTGAACAATTAACAGAAAAACAGGCGAGGTCGGGATTTTGTGTAAATTGTGAGAGTGCAATCTTAATCGGTAATACAAGACCACACGGGATAAATTTGTAGAGTTCAAATATAATCCCTAAACACAATTCATCTTCATTTATAGAATGGATATGTGCACTATTTAACCACTGACCATAATCTATCCTTAGAACAATAATCAAAGCAGGGTGCTGCGATTGCGTCTTCTATAGCTTGCCTAGAGTTTAAGTAATTTCATCTTTGTGGTTAAGTTAACTCTCGTAGGGTTAGAGGGATAAGAAATTAAGGGATCATAATTAAGTGGATATTGAATTAAATAATAATGATTAATAATTTAATGAAGATATACAGTTAGATCGATTACTGCTTTTAAAATAAATTTCTAAAAAAACATCTTCTTGTGTGTCTTTTTAATCGAAATTCATTTCAAAACTAAAAACAAAAAAATATACAATATTAATCCAGAAACCTTCTTCTAGATTAATAAACTATAAAAAACCCCAATCCTTTAAAGTAGTGTTTTTATTTTATTCTCTTTTATTTTATTTTTATAATACCTTTAATAAGTTGTTAAATTCAATTCCTCCTTTGAGAGATGACCTTGGTCAGCCACCCTGTTGCACCTAAGTGCCCCAAAATCACATTAATCATTTGAGGGCGCACACGAAAGCACTTTTTCAAATTGGCACTATTTCCGGGGAGGCAAGTAATATATTCAACCATTCAGAGGTATTTATTTTATTTTTCATTTTATTATTTTCTTCACCACTCTCTTTCATCTTTCCCCTTTCTCAAGTTTTCCTTTTTTTCATCCTCTTATTTTCTTTTTGGACCATCAACTCAACTTCACATTTTTATTTTACTATGGTGCACTCACTTTAATTTAATTTATATTTGATTTATTACATGAAATAATCCCGAAGATCTCTTAGATATTGACCATGAGATTGAACATAGCCATAGGGCACGAATCAGACATTCTCAATCTACGGGAAGTTTCAATATTCAACTAGTTGGTGAATTCCTCTCTTCTGGAAACATTGGAATTGGAAATTATTCAAATAATAACATAAAAGAAGAACCAATGGCTAGAAATAATGGAAATGATCTTAATAAAACCATTTGAGAATTTTGTGCACCTGATATTAACTATCAACCAAATTGTATTGCATACCCGAATCTCGAATCAGACTTTGAATTGAAAGCTGGATTAATTCACCTTCTTCCAAAGTTTCATAGATTATCTGGTGAGGATCCCATCAAACACCTTAAAGAATTTAATGTGGTTTTCTCAACTTTTACACCAAGAAATGTTTCTGAAGATCAAATCAAATTAAGAGCATTCCCATTCTCATTTGATGAAGCTGTAAAAGATTGGATGTATTATTTGCAACCTGAAGATGTAACAATTTGGAATGATTTGAATCATCTTTTCTTGCGAAGATTTTTTCAAGCATCAAGGACCACATCCATTCGAAAGGAGATATCAGGGATCAAGAAAGCAAAAGGGGAGTCAATGTATGAGTATTGGGAGCGATTCATGAAGTTGTGTGCAAGCTTCCCACATTACCAAATCAGTGAGAAATTACTCATTCAGAACTTTTATGAAGGAATCATACCTATGGAGAGAAGCATGGTGGATTCTACATCTGGAGGAGCATTGGTGGACAAGACACCAGTAGCTGCACGAGTATTGATTGAGAAAATGCCCCAAAACTCCCAACAATTTGGCGATAGAGGTACACCACATGTCAGGGGAGTACATCAGGTAAGTCCTTCTTCTCTTGAAAGTCATTTTATTGATACAAAGTTGGAAGAATTGAAAACTATGGTGAGGAAAATTGTGTTGGCACAAAAGAAAACTCTACCACCTCCTTCACGGCCTTGTGGTATTTGCACTAAAACAAGCCACCCAACTGACAGTTGCCCACAACTCCATGAAATAGAAGATTGTGCAGCAGTGTTCCCTGGGAGACCATATCAGCAGCAGCAACAACAACCATATCCCCAAAAGAAGTTTGATCCAGCATACAACCAAGGGTGGAAAGATCAGTCGGACATGAGTTATGGCTCTGGACAACAACAAAGGCCCCCTTTTCAACCAAACTTCCAGCAGCCTCCACCTTACCAATAGGATTTTCAACAACCCAATGGAGATTTGAAGCTCAAACGTCAACGAGTCAGCAACAAGGGAATCTCCAACACATGGTAGACTCTATCACTGATGATCTTTTGAAACAAATTGTTCTTAATCAACAGAATGATCTAAAGAGTCAAGGTTCAGAGCTGAGGGAGTTAAAGAATCAAATGTGCCAGATTTCCACCGCCCTCCATGAACTTGTATGTATGAATTCCGGAAATCTACCTTCCCAACCCACTCCAAATCCATAGGGGAATGTTAGTGCCATAACATTGAGAAGTGGGAAGCAAATGAAGGATACATATGTACCTACCATTCCACCGGGATTCACCTCAACTACAGAGAATCTGCATTCCATACCAACTGATGAGCAATCCAAGGAGAAAGATAAATGTAAGAAAAATATTGATGATGTTCCACCTAAACCCCTTCCTTTTCCCAAAAGGGTTGTTCAAAGCAATAAGATGGCTGAAGAAGTGATGAAAAAGGAGGTTTTGGACACATTCAAGCATGTGGAGATCAACATTCCTCTACTTGAAGCCGTTAAGAAAATTCCAACGTATACAAAATTCATAAAAGAACATTGTACCAATCGAAGAGGGATCAAGGGAAATGAGAGGATAAAACTTGGAAGGAATGTCTCATCACTCATTACACCAACTCTAGCAATGCCAACAAAGTGCAAGGATCCCGGGACATTCACCATCCCATGTACCATAGGGGAGTTGCACTTCTCTGATGCTCTTTGTGATTTATGAGCTTCAATAAATGTGATGCCTCACTCTCTATTCTCTTCTTTACAGGTTGGTGAGTTGAAGCAGACAAGAGTAGTGGTGCAGTTGGCGAATAGAGTTATGGAATATCCAGCGGGAGTTCTTGAGGATGTACTTGTCCGGGTAAGAGACATGATCATTCCAGCGGATTTCTATGTTCTTAACATGGAGGATGATCAGGTCAGTTATCATGCCCCCATTATCTTAGGTAGGCCCTTCCTGAAAACTACAAAAACAATCATAAATGTCAATGAGGGTACACTTTCCATGGAATTTGGAGATGAAGTTGTGATAATTAATAATATGGATTCCATGAAGTACCCCTCAGAGGACCATTCTGCTTTTGTTATCTCTCATTTTGAACCACCATGTAAAAACACCATGGAATTGGATTGTCCTATTTTTAGGGAGATTATGAGTATTGGGTCTAGTTTGATGTCTAAAAGTACTTCCACGCCCATTTCTAAGGAACAAGGCTCTTTAAGATTTGATTTTGAAATGGAATCATATTCTGATTTTGATCATGTGAACTCTGATTATGACATGGCTATAGAGTATGCTGATGGATTTGATTCTTTATTCTCTGATTTTGATGACGTATATTCTGATACTGATGCTCTTTGTTCAAATATTTCAGTTCCTTCAATGTCTCCATCCATACTACATCCTCCTTCGTTAGAACTCAAGACATTGCCACCAAATATGAAATACTCATACTTGTTGAGTGGTGAGAGACTACCTGTTATCATTGCTTACAATCTCCCTTTTGAACATGATGAAAAGATTTTGAATATTCTGAGGGAGAACATCAGGGTGATTGGGTGGACCTTGGCTGACATATCAGGTATTAGACCCTCCATTTTCATGCATAGGATTCTCTTGGAGGATGGGGCTAAACTGGTGAGACAACCACAAAGGAGACTCAATCGCACCCTCATGGAAGTTGTTAAAAAAGATTTTGAGAAATTGCTCGAGGCAGGTATAATCTTTCCCATTTCCGATTCTCAGTGGGTATGTCTACTTTAGGTTGTGCCTAAGAAGAGTGGTGTTACTGTTGTTAAAAATGAGAAAGATGAGTTAGTTCCAATGAGGGAGCAGAACAGTTGGCATGTGTGTATTGATTATAGGAAACTAAATCATTCCACTCGCAAAGACCATTTTCCCCTCCCATTTATTGATTAGATGCTTGAGAGACTAGCTGGGAAGACACACTATTGTTTCATGGATGGATTTTATGTATATTATCTGGTTCCTATAGCTCCGTAGGACTAGGAGAAGGTGACATTCACCTGCCCATTCGGTACCTTTTCTTACTGAAGGATGCCATTTGGACTTTTCAATTCCACAGGTACCTTCCTGAGATGCATGGTGAGTATTTTTTCGGATTTTATTGAGACTTGCATGGAGGTATTTATGGATGATTTTACAGTGTATGGGTCTTCATTTGATGAAGGTCTAAGTAGTTTGGGAAAGGTGTTGAATCGTTGTATTGAGAAGAATATGGTCCTGAACTTTGAAAAGTGTCATTTTATGGTAGAGCATGGAATTGCCTTAGGGCATGTAGTGTCAAAACAAGGAATAGAGGTTGATAGATCTAAGGTAGACATTATTTCATCCTTACCCTATCCTTCATGTGTGCGTGATGTTAGATCATTCCTAGGGAATGCAGGATTTTATCGTCGCTTCATCAAAGACTTTAGTAAGATCGCTCTTCCTATGTCACGATTAGTTAAAAATGATTCTGATTTTGTGTTTGACGATTCATGTAGGACTTCCTTTGATGAGATAAAGAAGTTTCTGACCACACAACTTATCATACAGCCCCCACAGTGGGAGGTTCCTTTTGAGCTTATGTGTGACGCCTCCAACTTCGCGGTTGGAGCGGTCTTATCTCAGAGGGTGGAGAGACGTCCACATGTGATCGCCTATGCATCGAGGACACTAGATTCAGCACAATCAAATTACACAACCACATAAAAGGAGTTTCTTTCTATCATATTTTCTTTAGATAAATTCTGTTCATATTTATTGGGGTCTAAAGTAGTTGTTTTTTCTGACCATGCAGCTTTGAGGAACCTCCTAAAGGAGCCAGATGCAGAGCCATGACTAATCCATTGGATGCTCCTTCTTCAGGAATTTGATATTGAGATAATGGGAAAGAAGGGATCAGAGAATTTGGTGGCAGACCACATGAGTAGGCTTACTCACACACTAGAGGATGACACCTTGGACCAGGTACCACTTTGGGAAACTTTCCCCGATGAGAATCTCTATACCAAATCAGGTACGCATCCTTGGTACGCTGATTTAGTTAATTACATTGTTTCCTTTGAAATCCAAGCAAATTTAAAGAATCATCAAGTCCAAAAATTAAAAAGTGATCCTAGGTATTATGTGTGGGATGATCCTTACCTTTGGCGAATGTGTAGTGACCAATTCATTAGGCGGTGTGTTCCTGATCATGAGTTTGAGACTGTTTTGCATTTCTGTCATACACTTGCTTGTGGTGGACACTTTGGACCCCAACGGACAGCTAGGAAGGTTTTGGACTCTAGATTATATTGGCCTAGCTTGTTCTATGATGCCCATGTGTTTTGTAAGTCATGCTCTCATTGCCAACACACTGGGAATATTTCTAGGAGACATGAGATGCCCCAACAACCCATAATATTCTGTGATATTTTTCATGTATGGGGAATTTATATTATGGGTCATTTTCCTAGTTCATTTGGATTTTTGTATATTTTGGTTGCTGTTGATTATGTGAGTAAATGGGTGGAGGCCAAGGCCACCAGGACTGACGATTCTCATGTTGTTGTGGACTTGGTCAAAGCACAAATTTTTTGCAGGTTTGGAGTACCAAAGGCCATCATCAGTGACCAAGGGACCCACTTTTGCAATAGGAATTTTTCGTCCCTCCTTCGGAAGTATGGGGTGACACACAAAACATCAACGCCATACCACCCCCAAATGAATGGCCAGGCTGAGGATTCAAATCGTGAGCTGAAACAAATATTAGAGAAAATCGTCCAGCCAAATCGGAAGGATTGGATCAAGTGCTTGGATGATGCATTGTGGACTTATAGGACAGCATACAAGACACCCATTGGTATGTCCCCATTTAGGATTGTTTTTGGAAAAGCATGTCATCTCCCAGTGGAAGTCGAGCATCGAGCATATTGGGCTATAAAGAAATGCAACATGGATTTGGCCCAAGATGGAATTCAAAGGATGTTGCAAATTCAAGAGCTTGAGGTGATTCGACTTTCATCATATGAGAACTCAAGGCTCTACATGGAATGATCAAAATCATCCCATGACAAAATGATCCAACAAATGGAGTTTAATGTTGGAGGGAAAGTCTTTCTCTATAGTTCATGACTCAAGCTGATGCCTGGTAAGTTGTGTTCCAGATGGTTAGGTCCTTATATTGTAACTAATGTTTTTCCTTATGGTGTAGTGGATATCACACAAGAGGACACTGTAAGGAGCTTTACAGTCTATGGGCAACGTTTTAAGATATAAATTGAGGGAATTCCTACTGTTGTAGTGGATTTTATCACACTGCAAGACTCCATCATCACTTGATCACATTAGGCTATTCCTAACCCTTTCACTTTTATATTATTTGTCATATTTAAAAATTCTACATTTCATGTGCATATATAATCTCATAGGTTCGCATTGAGGACAATGCAATATTTTAAGTGTGGGGGACATAACCTTTTAGTTTAGTAATTTCAATTTTTTTCCTGTTTAAAAAAAACAAACAAAAAAATTGTGTGTTTTTTTTTCAAATTGTGTGTTTTTATTTTTTCAATTTTCATTGTGTTTTTGAAATTTTTGAGCTAAAATGATTCTCATAACAATTTGGAAATTCATATCAATGAGTGAAACAATTTATCCATTGAAACTAAGCTTAAATGAATGCTGAAATGACTTTGTTTCAAGTTCAAATATTTAGTAATTTCATGGATAGTACACTGAATTTTGAATCCCATGCCACATCTCACTGTCCTTATATTTGAAATCACTTTCCTGTGAGGCTTTTAAACCATTATTTTCATATTATTTACATTCACCTCCCTTCTTGAGAGAACCAAACTATGCTTGATTTAACAAGAATTTGATCTATTCTTGTCAAAACATGAGGGTTTGAGGTACTTATGTTTAAATGATCGAGGCATTTGTTTGGTATTAAAGCCCCTATTTCAAAGAATCCTTTTTTATAATGGCCTACCTTGAATATTTAATCCTTGTAGCCATTAGAAGCCATGAACAACCTGTTTGGTTACCTACATTACAAGCCAATATTCCCTTTCAAACCAACTCTTGAAGTGAAATTGCATAATCTAGTTGAGCTTAAGTGTGGGGGAAGCTGTCTTGTGTTGTGCTGCCACATTCTTTGATAATTTGGGTGGAAAATTAAATTCTTAAGAGGTGTTTTTGCTGCTGAAAAAGTAATTATATTGAATGTTGTTCCTTTTCTGGAACTTTCTTGACAAGTGAAGCTGTGCCATTTCTGGAGATTTCATGACAAGTGAAGTTGTGCCTTTTCTGGAGCTTCTAATTGAGGTGGAATGTTTTGCCTATCTGGAGCTTTCAAGAAAATAATGTTTGAGAAGATTGACATTTTTGATGCTGAAATGATGAATGGTGTAAACGTTTCACAACTTTTCATGATGATGGAGCTGAATTGATACTATATGGATTGAGGAGAAGGCCATATTTAAGTTAAAATTAGATTAATGCATTTTTTCTTCAAAAAAAGAGTCAAGCCCTCCTTATTCAGCCTCAGAGTTTTTCACATCTTAATCCTACCAACTAAAAGCCACATAACAACCCTGAAAAGTCCTCATGATAAACATGTGTCCATGACTCACATCGGGTAGTGATGTAGGAATTTATCAAGCCTATGCTGACCCTTGTATGAGTTTGAATGAGAAAGACATTGCAAAAAAATTTATATTTGAGTGATGAGAGAAAATTCAAGCGAGGTAAGTGTTTTGTGCATGGGAGGATAAATAAAGTGGAAATATATTGAATGATATAAATGGAGAACTTGAAATAAGGTTTTTTATGAGGCATTATATCTTTTGATTCTTGATGTGAAATTGATTGATCTCAAGGATATGTGTTTTAAAATTGGTCTTGATTTGATATTAATGTTTACTTGATATGAGGTTTTTCTCATGAGTTCAAAAGGGTAAGTGTGGGGGAGTTGATAAAACACTATTTTATTGAATATTTTATTGATAATAAATGATAAAATTTCCTCACATTGTGTTAAATATGTTTAATTATATGTATTTGGGATTAGATCATTCATTTGAATATTTGATGAAAATTCCAGTTTTACCCTTTATAGTTCACTGTAGTATTTCCAAGATAAATATTTTTATATTTATTATTTGAATTTTAAATTTGGTAACAGTGTTCCTACGTAATTATCTACAAATTTTATTCAGGATACTAGAGCTAAAGAGTGCATTTGGTTGTTGAAAATGGGCCATGAAATCAAAGTTGGGCTGGACTCACCAGAATGGAGAAGCTTATGTATTTCGGCCAAAACTCCTTCATATGGCCCAGGATTGAGCCCAAATTTGGAGAGGAAATAGAGGCCCCATATCCACACATTGGACCCTTCTGGAAGGCCAGAAAATTCTCTCGTTCTGGTGGTCAAATGGGTGGTAAAAAGTGACATAAAATATTAGGCCGAGATTCCCCATTCACAATTGAATCCACTTTGAACCTAGCCTCCCCACCACTCTATAAATTTGTTTTTTTCACATTTTGTGGGGTTGGGAAGTGCTTTTGACTGTTTAGGGAAGAGGAGAAGTGGATCTACTCCAATTATCCAACCATTTCAATAAGGGTATCTCTTGAAGCAAGGATCCCTTCAACGAAGCCTTCTTCTTCTCCTTCATGTTGTAATGATTTTGTTTGTGTAACAAACTTTTTTGTTCTTATTTTATTTATTATCTTTTCTTATGTTTTGTTTAAATTTATTCTTCTATTAATCTTCCTATTTGTTCTGGAATTCTTGAGTAGAAGCGTTATTGGGTTATACCCATTATAAACCTTTGCACATGAAAAACGCTTCTACGATGATTACGCCACCCATGGAAGAGTAGTCTTTTAGTAATCGATCTATCTTCTAACCTGTTCATTTAATTATTTTGAATCAATGAGATACATTAATTCACATAATATGATCCATGAATTGTGTTTTTAAATTACAATAAACTAAGAAAGCAATTGAACAATTAACTCAAAAACAGACGAGGTCGGGATTTTGTGTAAATTGTGAGAGCGTAATCTTAATCTGTAATACACAACCACACAGGATAAATTTGTAGAGTTCAAATATAATCCCTAAACACAATTCATCCTCATTTCTAGAATGGATATATACTCAAATTAACCACTGACCATAATCTATCATTATAACAACATTCAAAGCAGGGTACTACGATTGTGTGTTCCGAAGCTAGCCTAGGGTTTAAGTAATTTCATCTTTGTGGTTTAGTTAACTCTCGTAGGGTTCGAGGGATAACAAATTAAGGGATCATAACTAAGTGGATATTGATTTAAATGATTAAGATTAATAAGTGAATGAATAGTTAGAGTTAGATCTATTACACCTTTAAAAATAGATTTCTAAAAAAACATTTTCTTGTTGTGTCATTTAATCGAAATTCATTTCAAAACTAAAAACAAAAAAAATATACAATCTTCTTCCAGTAAAATTATTCTTGATTCATAAACTATAAAAAAACCCCCAATAATTTAAAGTAGTGTTTTTATTTTATTCTATTTTATTTTATTTTTAGAATACCTTTAATAATCTGTTAAATTCACTTCCTCCTTTGAGAGACGACCTTGGTCAGCCACTCTACTCCACGTAAGTACCTCAAAATCACATTAATCATTTAAGGGCGCCCACGACAGCACTCTTTCAACCACTAAAAAATAGCTTTGGGGATCCTTATGAAAACAATTGTTATTTTTTCCTTCCAAGATATTATTTCATCAGTAGTGACCATGATTCCCCTTATAGAATGTGATTTCAATTCTATAAGAGTTCAACATGCTCTATCATTGGCCTTCTTATTTTCTATTACACACTCATTGGGATGAAATAAAAATCATGGTATTATATAGGGCCTGTGAATTTCCTAGTATATATTTCATAGAATCTCATTCTATTAGAACATCCTATTTTACTTTTATGTTTGTTGTTTTCCTATATATATATATCACATTCCCTATTTAGATTATATATATCACTATTATATAACTCGATATAGGGCCAATTGAATTTGAAATCATGGAAGATTACTACTATCAAGTCTCATATTCAGGGATCCAGGGTTTAAATTCAATAGAGGGAGGAAAAAGTCTCTTATTACTTATATAAAACCACAAATTCTTGTTCAATAATATGTATTAATCATGAGTAGTAGGTATTTAGTGATTACTAAATATCAGTGTATTTTCACACCCACTCTGTCCAACCCACCCACTTTAAAAGGCTAACCTCCCCTTATTCCTCTGGTAGGACCCCTAAGAAATAGTTTTGGGGACCTTTACAAACCCAATTATCATCATTACGTTACAAGACATAGTTTCTTCTACAATGACCGTGGGTCACCCTTATTGAATGAGGATTCCAGGATATAAGTGTATCAAAAGATCTATCATTGGATTATTTATATCCCTGTACACCATTACATTCTTCATGACCAAAGATTCTTCATAGCCTCCTTTTATGTTTCAAATTTTACAACTCAGACTATTTATATCAAACATTATACTTATAGTACTCATTTCCTGGCATATTAACACGCATCACATTGGACACTACATGAACTACAAATATATCACATTTCTATATTTATCATGTGTTTACTGCAACATTTAATGATGGTATAAATTATAAATAATGGTTCATAATATCATAAATCATTTTCCGTGGTGGAAATTTGATCGATGATTGATTCCCACTCATTAAGAATTTATCTAGGTAATCATTGTTTTTGAGAATCCTTGTTAATGTTTTGCATAAAAAATGTATAAATCTGTATAAAATCTTTTTAGACCATCTTGTAGATTTTTTGGTGATCAAGTGTGTTATCTATTTTTTAATAGATATTTTCTTCATTTTCGGAAATCAGGGGCTCTGTTTTGTAGAATGACATTAATTATAAGAATAAACTAAATTAATATAAAAAATATAAAAATTTACAAATAAATTATAATCTTTTATTGTTTTACTTAAAATATAATGAGTTTACAATTTAAATATAAACTATATAAACTAAATAGTCAACTTTAAATGGTTAATATTTTAATTAAATGGATTACAATTTATATTTTATTTAACATGTCAACAAAATAAATTAATATATATATAATATAAACATTAGTAATGAAATAACATTCTATATATTACTATAGTTTACATATCAATATAGTTTACTTATTAATATATAAATAATTTATATTTTTACATTTTTATATTTAAATTATTTAAACATGAAAATATTTTCAATTAAAATTTTCATTTAAGAATTTGAAGATATTAATTTAATATAAAAATTAATGTTGTAACTCAAAAAGTATTACTAACCCGGTAGGAATATAATGAACCTAAATATAATTAGTTGAATTTAATTGCACCAAATTGAAGCAAATTTAACAAAAAGAAATAGAGTGTAATTTTATTAAAATGAACCAAATTTAATTTTATAGATCCTCCAAAATAATTATTTAATTAATAACCATATGATAACTATAAATTGAACAAAACCAGAATAATCATGTCCATATTAACCAAAACCAATCATAATCTATTGAACATGATCTATTAAAATTTTATAGGGAGAGTAACTGTGGAATCTATATGAAGGTCCTTCATACCTCATCAATTTATATTATTTTGTTTATATATATATATATATTGTTGTATCTTTATTATTATTATCATATATAATAGCATGTAAGTTATGATTTCATTTATGTTGAGGAATTATCATTTCATTAAATATTTTTTCAATTAAACATCAATATTATTTAAATTATTTTATGAAATGACAAAATTTTTTTTAACAGGATGAATAAAAGGTGGATTTATGAAACTAATCAAATATCAATAAATTTTCATAACAAGTAAGAGAAAATTTAGATTTCTCATTTGATAATGTTTCAGATACTGGCCACATACATATCCCATGTTATCATTGTGTTTTAAGATCTTGGTTGATCTATGAAGTAGTTAGCTACCATGTAACCATATTAGGTTTTAAAATAGAATACTATGTGTGGTATCACAATTTGGAGAAAATTAAATCTCAAAATGATCCTGATCTAAATGAGAGAACTAGATTCAAGAATTCTTTAGATGGGCATTTTATATTTATTTGTCATTAATATTGGGAAGGGATGATGAACCAATGAGACTTTGAAACGAGAATAGATGACGTGTCTAATCGAAATGATGATTTTGATAATATGAAAAAATTGAATGATGTTTCCACTTATAGAGATTATTGAAAATGTGGAAAATGTAGAATATGAAATTTTTAATCTGATTATTTCATGGGAAGACATTTTATAAGATTTATAATACTATCATCGATCACATACTTACCTTTCTAATGGAAATTATTCCTGATACACATATTCTCTCAAACTTGTAGCTCAAATGAACATTATTTGAGGAACATATGTTTTCATGAAACAAAATTAATGCTTGCATGAAATAGTTTATCTTATTCTGGGATGAAACTACTAAATGGAAGGACTCTATAAAATGTGGGGCATCACAACAGAATCCAAAAGCTGATGGTACACCAACTAGTATGCCATAGAATTTAATGTGCCACATCCCTTTGGTCCCAGGACTCTGGATTCTGTTCATGTCTGACGAAATAGCAATAAAAATGTGATGGAATAGGAACAAGATAAAGACAAATAATGATGAGTTGGTTAACCCTGTAAATGGATTTTCAAGGAAGGAATTTGATTCCCAATATCCTAATTTTGTAGCTAACTTGTAAAATGTGATGATGGTTCTTCCATTAATGGTTGTAATCTGTTTGGGAAGATGTTTACTTCTTACAGCACATGGCCATATTTCCTACACTTTTATATCCTTCCTCCAATGATATGTATGAATAAACATTATACTTTTTTGAGTATACTCTAAACTAGACCATATTATTCCATTAATGATATAGTTGTATATTTTCAACCTATAATAAAAGAGTGGAAAAATATTTTGAATGTGGGTGTGATCAAATACGATGCATGTTATAAAGAAATATTTTAGAAGTGTTTTGAAGTTATATTGATGATCAATGATTTTTCTTCTTAAAAAATGATGTTTGGATAGTGAAAAAAGGGAGAACTATCATGTCATGTATGTGTGAAGAATACACAATCTGGAATACTGAGATATCTCTATAGATTCAGCTTTTGGGGACATTGGTGATTCATTCCAAAGGACCATCCATATTGGAATACTCATCGAATATTTGAAAATACTAAAGAGACAGCCATTCCACCTCAACATATGTATGAATTTGATGTGATTATTTAATTACAAGATTTTAGTTTTTCCTGGGAATGGGTTAGCTGAATTCTAGAAAGAGAAATATTGTTTTCACTAATACCTATTACAATAGGATGAAGAGGATAATCTTATTTGGGTTTTCTTATCGTTCAACAAATTTGCTACATTATTGCTTATACATAATGAATATTGAAAAAAATATATGTGAAGTTATTCATTAAATTCATATTTATGTAAATGGAATGACAAAAGATGATTTATGATCTCAGCGGGACTTGGTGGATTGGGGCATCAGACCGTAATTTCATCCTATGTGTATGAGGAAAAATAAATGGGATGTTTTACGTGTTTCATCTGTGATGACACATATAAAAAATATAAATATTGAAGTATTGGATATTATTAATGTTCTTGATGGATATTCAAGTAACATATCAAAATGGAAAAACTCAAAATATTTGAATTAGAAATCTTTGAAGGCTCACGATTATCACATCCTTCGACATAAATTGATTCCAATAAAAATCTGTTAGCTTTTTTCCAATAATTTAAGGGATTCATTTGTTTGGTGTGTCATTTATTTAGATATCGTTGTGCTATGAATTCCTCGATTTCATTCTGGTAAAAAATGTTGGTAGAGACACCATTAATTTTGTGAGAGTTAAAGAAAATATTCCCTCCATCATTTTTCACATGTGCGTTGCATCTAACCGTCCATATTCCATCCAAAAACCCTCTTGAAGGTCATGTTTCTTTTTGTTGGATGTATCCAACTAAAAAAACATTTTCACAATTAAGTCTTATGTCCAGAATAGAATTCATGCCAAATGTTCTCTCTTAAATGGTTACATGGAAAATGAATATATGGATTTACGTTTTGTGTATTTTTATAATTTGACTAAACAAGGGAACAAACCAATGAGAAATGAAAAAAAGAGTATGAGAAAAATGAACCCAGTTTTCCATCACTTCCTCAAATAGGGTGAATTCCCAGATCATATTCATTGATGACCTTACACCATAAAGAGTGAGAGACAACACATCACACATTTTCTAATCTATTATTTATTTGATGACAACATCAAGTATGTTAATATAAAATTCATAAATTATTTCATATCAAGTAATTTTAAAAATATGTTCAAATATTTTTTTAGGGAACATAAAAGAGTGATAAATTGAAAGTATCATCTGTTACCATTGACATAGGGAGAAAAATTTCATATAAAAGTCATTTCTAATAGGTTGAAATTGATGGTATAAATATTAATTTAAGAAATTAATAAAATACATATTTAATTAAGTTTAATATTTTTTTATATGTCATGTATTGAGTTTTCTTTTTGGCTCTGTCTTTGAGTATATTAGAGATTTGGAATTTGGTCCTAATTTTTTGGTTCACAAATAAAAATTAGTTGTGATCAATGGGTATAGATTTATTATTACTGAAGGAGAAAATAACATGAGAAAAAATAATAATAGTGTTATGTTAACTATCATTATAGACTGTATTTATAGTTCATCAAATTGTAGACCTCGATATGAAAATGTATCATATTATGGAGTTGTTGAGAAAATACAACTATTAGATTTTTACCCTCTTGGATGAGTAACCTTGGTGGAATTCCAGTGGTTTGATACAATGATGAGGCATGAAACATTTATGGATGATTACAGATATTGAGTTATTGACATGAATCACACTCTTTCTACCAATGAACCATATTTATTGGAATCAATGGATAAAGATGTTTTTTTAATGTTCATCTTTATCCGGAATTTGGTGTCATTATTTATGTAATTACATTGAAAATGATTGATGATTGTGATAGTGGAATTGAAACCATCCCTACATCCATTGGAAACAATCCATTTATTACTTATAACGACTCCAATACATATATTGTTAGAGTTTATTGACAACCTAATGATGTTGTTGGAAATATATATAATCATTCATCTATGGTCTTAGTTCTTTTGATTTAGCTCCACATGAGTTATTTAGGTAGGTTCTTTAAAAATTCATTTCTTATTGATTTAAAATATTTTCTTTCAAACTAGAACTTCCGTAGCATTTTCAATATTTATTGGTTGTAGTTTTCTTTGAGTTTAATTTTAAAATATTGAAATGGAATATCTTCAAACCTATATATCAAAAAAACCCAAGGCAGTTAAATTGTAACAAAAAATAGGATGAATTGTGTTTTACATATGTAACTAATTGATATGAAAATTGAAACCAATGAAAATAACGAGATAACAAAAAAACTAAACATAAATCCAAATCTTAAATTCATTATTTTGTTCTAAAAAAGAAATTTATATAATTTAATCTACTTGAATATCATGAGATGGATGATAATGATTTTATATCTGATTACCAATACATTGGATACTTTTTTGAGATTTGTCTTATTTACCTACTAATTTACCCAATGATACATATTCTTTCTTCTTCAAATTTTTTTCTCTTATTTACTCATTTTATTTTAAAATTTTATTAGATGATCATGTATCATTTCATTGAACTCCATGATTGAAATAATCATATATATTGTTTACTCTCAAATATATTTATAACTAAAATTGTTTTACCATTCGACTTTGGAATTTGATTTATCACGTATTTCTTCCCCAAAATATTATAATACCGTGATTTCAATAGTTTTAAAATTTGTGACAAAACTCTAGATCTTTATGACTAAACTTGTTGTAGTATCAATAGTATCCCATTAAACTAATTATTTACTGTATAGTATGTTTTTGAGATTTTTCAATTCAAGGTTTCTACTATATTGGGATTTCATTAGTTATGGTTTAATTTTTTAGGTAAAATACTCTTTAACAATTTTGTCCATCCTCTTGGGATTTATTCGTGGGTTCATTAATTTTTTATTCAATAACTTTTATGAAGTTTATTATTTTAAGACAAAAACATACAATAAAACAGGTTTAAGAAAAACATTATTTATAGATGTTGATGGTACCAATTTCATTGATGTTTCAAGAAATTTATCATTAGATGATATTATGATGTTTTTATATCAAGTATATTAGTATTTTAGAATAATAATCCTATGTGGAATTAAATGTGGTAGAAACTCCATTTTCATCATTTCTTTATATACATCACATGCATAATTTCCAGAATCACCAACAAGACATCATGTTCAGGTCTACACTACATGCTAACTTTGGGATAGTGGTTGAGATATTAAATAGTACAAAAAATATGATAATACAAAAGATGTGTGACCTTCTTTTAAAAAAAATTGATTGGATCATAATGATTTTTTTAAACATTAATGGGGGTAATAGTTTTTGTTTATTTTTATCAAATGTAAAAAATTCAACCATGTAACATCTATACATTTTTAGTGAATGAATTTTTCTCTCCTGTTATTTATCTAATAATTTGATGCTATACATATGATGTAGGTATGGAATATCACAAAATAAATTGGAGTTTATTGATGAGGTTTTCCTCCCTACAGATGGATATGTCATTGGTGTACTATGATTTTTATCCCTGTCACACAAAAGATATATTTTATTTTCACTAAAATAACATGAAAGGGGTTATCCTGGGGACCCATATAGAAATGAAACCTAATAATTCCCTAGTAACATTGAACTTTATTATACAGTTACAATAATAGTATTGTATCTCCTCATACTGTAATAGAAAAATAAGTGAGTGTCTCTCTTGAAAAAAAAATATATTCTTCCTCAAATATCAACAACCACAAACTCCACCTCAATCATCTATAGTTCTCACAATTTCATCTATATATAGTTATTATCCATGATCATAGTGTTAGAAATAACACATTCTAAATCTTATCCTTAACCTAAGGTATATCACCTACACCATTCCAATGTTACTTCAAAAATATATTTTTTCTTTTTATCTCCCTGAAACACAGCCTTTCCACTTAATGTATTTTCTGTCTCTAGATATGTCATGGTACATTCAATAAATTCCACAGGAAGACCCAAATATCATTTTTCCTTGATTTCTAAATTGATCGCAGAATATTATCTAACCTAAAAATATACCCAAATTCGTTGTATATTATATAAATCATAAATGGATGTGATTATTTAGAAAAACATGATGTGGTATGGCTCCTACAAATGGGGTGTAGAACTCTTCATTATCATCTCCTTTGACCGCATTCTTATGGAAATAAAGTATCCTTTATTATTATTCATTTCTTTATTCAGCAAAAAATTTATCGTGGAAGTGCTCACTTATTCCCATCATATATCATTTTGAAAAACATAAATTATAGAGTAATATTTAAATCATAAAAGATCGGTTCTCATAGTCGTACATTGAAAGGTCATATGATGGATCGAGTTCATAATATGAAATTATTAATTTATAAACTAAAATATAGATGATATATTACTCATTATATATCTATCAAATTTGATGGCCTTACTATTCTCAACTTCGTAGTGAACGCTTGAATTCTTGAATACTCTAATTTCATAATCACCAAAACAATGCTCACCTTAACGAAGTTCTTGTTTTCCATCAAAATGTACATTTAAACTAGGTTTACCTTTAAATAGATACTGGATAGCCATTATGTTACCTTTACTATTTTCTCTTTTCCCATTTATGAATGTTTTTCGACCACTACATATGATGTTGATGATCTTTATGATGAAAAAACATTACAAAACTCACTAAAAACATGATAACATTTACACTTCTCTTGAATTACTAATTTTCCACGACACAACTCTATTATCACCTTAAAATATCCTCATATATTTCATCATTTCCTTAATATATTTTAAAATAATCTTATTAAATATTTCAATTTACTGTTACGAGGAGTCTAGTTTACCATTTCATAGGTGACAACACTTCATCATTAACTTCATAAGGAAAAATGATTAACTAGACTACCATAAAATAAATAGCACAACACTCTAAATAACATTACATAGGTAAAAAATAAAGGGATTCTTTTGACTTTAGTAACATTTAATATTTTTAGATAAAGAAAAATAAAATAGAAATACAGAATCTTAATAGAATAATAATTATATTTCATGATGAAAACTGAATAAAATAATTGATTGACTACATTTACTCATTTAATTACGATCAAAATTTTTAATAAATGACCCACTTCACATTAAAATAATGTTAATTGTAATGTTTTTTCTCTGAATGTTTTATGTTTCATTTATATTTACACTAGATATAAAATGTTCTTGTTATAACAGTGTATATCTTGAAGTTCATTTTACATGTGGTATTTTTTTATTAAGTAATTTCATATTTTATTTATTGTTTTAGTTACACATTAGTAATTTATTTATAAATAATTACAAATCTATATTCAAATTTTGGAAATAGAAAATACCTAAGACTGAAGATGTAAAAAGAAGGCAAAAAAATCACCCATTGAGTGAGATGTGCATCGTTCCTCCTATTGTTTTTGTGAGTATTTTATTTGGAATATATATATATCAATATCAAATAATTTCATGTGGTTGCTTTTGTTTTATCTTTTAATCATGATCTCCCACTAAGGCGCTAGTTGTTCACCAACCAACCTTTTGGTTGTAGTGTTCAAGCTGCAGATTTGAGGGGGTGGTACTACAGTTAGGCGTTGGTTTGCCCGATCATGCCCCGTCCATCCCCTTGATATACCATGTACCACACTTTCATATTCTACATTTCAATTATAGGAAATTGGGATATTTAGGCCTCCTATGTTTGAACCTCTATTTTCATCTTAGCATCGTCGCCTCTCTTTCCCGTAATTTCCTATGATTTCAACACATCAGCCTTATTATGCATTTTCAGATCCATCTTTGCCTTCTTCATTTTGGAAAAACTTTCCTAATAATCAAAAATTATTCCTATCCATCCAATCTCTTGGAGACTCATTCTAAATGAAATTAAGGATTATTATTATGAAAAATTATGGGTAAACAAACTCGTTGGATTAAATATTATACCACTATTCTACTTATATGAAATAATATTTTGGTGTGAGCTACCTTTTAATTTTCTGACGGGGAGACTGCATAGCTAGACAATCTTTAAGAATTAGGTGATAACTAGAGAGGCTATAAGCATGCATCATATAATAGATGGCATGATAGAGTTTTCAGGTATTTAGAGGCCACACCAATCACAGATGACTACCTGGTAGAATATTATAGGGAAACGATTATTCATTGGATGTCTAACAAGTTCAAGGTAATAATAGAATTTAATGTTTTCAATGAAAATTATAATGGGTTTGTTTGTTATTTAGTATGACTGACTTTTTTGGAATCATTGAGAAAGTAAAAAAAGACAAGGATTCAACAATATACATTCATACTATGGGGCATAATATGATGCCCAACCATGAGAGAAATATATATGTGAATCTATTTATAATTCCCCTAAACCTTAAAATTTCAATGTATAATATTATAAAAGTTATGAAAAACTACATTACACTCTTGACCATAAAAATAAATTCCCTACACAATTTTTTGGACAAATCATACAAAGATCTTCAGTTTGTTAATGTTATGATACAAAAAACTAAACTATTCTGGGAGCACCCTTGATCATACCACTAAATGATAACTAGATCCCATATTAGTATACACAGTCCACATGATTGAAAAATTATAGAATAACCTTAAGAGTACATGAATAATTCATAATCATCCTACTCCCTCGTAATATCCTTCCCCTAGTCTATATACACTGAATGGTGGTTGAATCGTGGAGATTGAACGTTAAGTAGTTTGTACCATTTAGAATGCCTTGCATATTTTTTCATTGAAAAAGCCATTTATGGGGTCAACTCATTGTATTTAATATTGTATTCATATTTTTGGCTCTGTTTGACTGCAATTATTAAAAACTATATATATTATCTATCACTTATGATAGGTGTTTCTATACAAATATTTCTATATTACTTATGAAAAAATGTTTATTTTTGTAATATTTATCTAGTAAAAAATTGTCTATTTGATAAAACTTATATAAAACTTTTTATGATACTAGTTACATGTTTTTTACAATTATTTAAGTTGTTTTTTGGGATTTAGGGTGTTTTCCCCGAAACAAAACAAAGCTTCCTTATTTTTTTCAAACAGGTCATCATAATTAGTAATTTCTATAGGGGTATACCTGACATCACTTGCTTTAAACTTATATAACTTCTCACATAAGACCTTTTGTGAAACTATTTTGAAATTATGTGTTGCTAAAAATGTTTTTTGTCACTTATTTAAGCAGTTTTCATCTGAAACTTAATTGTATGAATTTTAACTCACATATTGTTAACTGATAGCACTCATCACTTTTGATTAGTGGTTTTGTGTAATTATTTACTAATAGAGAATGTTTATTTTTTAGAAACAAAACAAATAACAAATAATTTTTTAAAATACATATTGTGTGTAATAGGTGCTATAAGAAGTGTTTAATAATGGAAAATAAACAATTTCAAAAAAGTGTTTTCAAAAAGAAATTTAATTTTTTTTTCTAAAACATTATAGACACAACTTATATTATCAAGTTTCTAATTCTAGAGTTTCTTTAAAAAAATTTGTTCAATATTAGCAATTAATTCAATTGATATTTGATCATGATAAACTATTCAATCTATGATAGGTTGTAGAGAAGAAGAAATTGTAGGTATTTAGATAGGAACATAACCTGCTGAATCAAAAGCCATTGGTGAAATAGAATGAGGCTTTTAAATTAATATTTAAATGTCTATATCAGAAACTTGTATACATGTTACATCTTGAGATGAATTATAAGAAGATTTTTTTCCAAATATATTTAATGTCCTTCATATGAGTGTGAATTATCTAGAAGTTTTTTTTCATAGGGACATATAAATTAACCCACGTGTTTTTTATACTAGTGAATATAGTATTGGATTCATTAACATTTTTTTAAATATATGGAAGAAACATCTCAAGTAATCTCAAAACGCTAACAAACTGTTGGACAATTCCAAAATATTCATTTCAAAAAATATTCTTCACTTCTGGAATTTTTTGATCAACTCTTCCTAAAATTAAAATAAAATACTATATAGAACAAGTCCCAATGAATATATGATAGCCTATCATTTAAAATACATTGATCCCATGAAATATAGTCAGACTAAAACTATAAATATTGACTAAGAATGTGAACAGAAGAGGGTGATTTTGATGTAAGGATCTAAAGAAACACAAAATGACTAGTCATTTTACATTTCAACAAGTGAAATTCATCTTTTATTCCAATTATCATTTATTATGTTTCATTGAGAATTTATTCTGAAAAATATTATTACAATGGGCATAGACTATTGATCATCTTATATTGAGATTCCTCCAACAGACATAGCTAGTTAAACTCATATTTTATGGCACACATGTACTTTTACTCATGTACCTACCACTTCATGGATTAAAACTCCTTCATATATAAAAAATTGAAGAAAATGTTGTAAACTCATAAGACTATAATTACATCATTATGTATTTGTAATCCAAGTGATGGAAAACTATAATTTATATTTAATAATTTCCTTTAGCCTTTACATTAATCCATGAACCAATGTTAGTAATCATTCCATTCATAGAAGTGATGTCCTTGAAATAGTATATAGGATGAATTATACATATAAATTTAATTTTATACTTATTCATCTCATTGTACTAATTTTATATGTCATTGTTGTGGGATATTTTAAATATTCAAGGATGTGTGCCTCATGAAAAACTGTTTTTCTCGAGCCGAAAGAAAAATGATTAAAGTGTAGTAAATACACATACACAAATATAAATTTTAAGTTTTAATTTTTTAGTATAATTTTTGAAGACTATTTTTAAAATTAACAGTCTTTTAATATTTGTAATAGTTTTCTTTAGAGTCCCTTGATGCCCATTAATGCAAAAAAAATGGCCCAAAAAATCACTTACATATTTTTTTTAGGAGATGAGAACCCAGGAAGAGTATGCCATCGACAAAAGAAGATTATTTTAATAATGGGATATTTTCCCAATTAATGTTCTAGTATAAGAAATTAAAAATGGGTATCCGGGGATGATGTGGAAGAAGAAAATGCTGAAAAATGGCTAAAATGGCTAAAAAGGCCAAATGAGGTGGAAGAAAGGGCTAAATTAGTTATCGTTGATTTGTTAAAATTTCCTAATGTATTATGTTCTTCACATACACCAATTACTGTCTCGAAAAATAATCTGTATATGTTGAGGATGTATAGTAGTTATAGTGTACTAAGTAGTAGTTATATTGTTTTTTGTGATTTTGATGTTACTGGTGATGATGAAGATGAGGGTAGAGATGATACTAAGGAAGACGGTGGGGATGATAGCGAAAAAGAGGGAGAGGATGAGTACAAGGGAGAGGTTTGGAAATATGGATGGTGATAGGTTAAAGATGAGGTCAATGAAGAGTACGAGAATGAGGACAATGAAAAGGATGAGAATGAGGCTGTGGATGATAGTGAAGATTGTGATGGCGATGAGAGAAAAATTAATCCATTTAAAATTGATGAATATTTTTGAAATTTATTTTTTAATGATTCGTGGGAATGAATATATTTTATTTTTTTGTAATCATATTTTAAATTCATCAATTATTTTATGTTGAGTACTCTAACAGGTGGCGGAATTGTACGCGTAAGAGTTCTATTTTTTATTGTAGTGTCTTATGGAGGTTATTTATGTGTATTACAGGTGCATATTGTTTTATTTTTGTTATTTATATTAATTTTTGTTGTAGGTTCTATATTATTATTACAGGTGGGATGATTCTTATTTTCTGTATTTTCGTAAAGGTGAGATGTTTTCATGAGGAACCATTTGATTTTGTTCTTCCCTTCCATGGTTGTCCAATGATTCTGCCTCATTTCAATTGATTTCATTTTTGATGTCTTCTTTACTGATTACTATAGAGGTGAGACATGTTTTTTTTGACTTCATATAAGTTATATATTTTAATTTCTAAGGTTTTTAGTTTGTGACTGCTTGTATTTGTTGTATTGTCATTGATTTATTTTTTATTATGTGACTTCTGGTATTTTTTTGTTATAATGTTGTCTGTGGGTAGTGGAGTGATGTGTGGGCAGTGAACTATTTTTTATTCTAGGTACTAGGGTTGTTTCTATTTGTAGGTGTAATTTTTGTGCTTTTGACTGCATGCACCAGTGCTACTTTTAATTTTAGGTCTGTGCATTTTTTATTGTGGAATCTATGTCTTTTTCATTAAATGAACCACATTGGTTTTTAATTATAAGTGAAATTATTGTGTTTTGTATTGTAGGTACTAGTGGTGTTCTTAACTACAGGTCTGTGTGGTTTTGATTATGGAAGACTTGTGTTTTTTATTAAATATAATAGTGTGGTTAGTAATTTTTTGGTGGAATCTATGTGTTTTTTATTGTAGGTACCAGTTGTGTTTATAATTGAAGGTCTGTGGGTTTTTTATTACAGGTTTCAGTGTGGTTTTTAATTGTAGGTGCTATTTGTGTATATTTGACTTCATGTACAAATGGTGTTTTTGATACTTAAAAGTTTAATATTAGTGTATATAGTAATATAGAATAGAACACCACTAATACCGAACATGTATGATTGTAGGTATTAGTGGTGTTCTATGTGATTGTAGGTATCCGCTGTGTGAGTAATATAGAAAACTAGTAATACAAAAAATTTATGATTATGGTGTTCTCTATGACTACAGGTATTAGTGGTGGGAGTATTGGTGGTGTTTTGTGTGATTGTAGTCTAGATGTACGCTCTTGGTTACAAACATTGTGCTTTATGTGTGTGTGATGGATTTTTTGTGTTTTATTAATGAGAGTATTAGCGGGGTACTATTTGATCGAAGGTCACTAAATAGAATATGTTTTAGTGGTGTTCTCTGGGATTGCAAGTATTAGTGGTGTTCTGTCCTATTCTATTTTCTGTAATCTCATAAAAACCTAGTGGTGTTTGGTTCGGTTTTCTAGGTGATATTAAGTTGCAGGATTATTGATGGCTATTGTTATATTTTTTGTGTCATTACAGGTTGTAGGATGTGTGTTTTTTGTATTTGATCTTTGTATTTTATATGTTTTCAGTGCGTTTTCTATTGGTTTGCAATGTTTGTTCAGGTTTGTAGAACATTTTTGTCATCTAGTTTGTAGGTATCTAGGTTGGTTAAACATAATTGGTTGGAATGATGGTTTGCAATATTTGGTTGAAGCGTTAAATATGTTTTCATGTTAAGAGTGGGTTTACACAAATAGTTTAAAACTTTTGGCATACCTATGTATAATTATTTTACCTTATACAAATGGTTCATATTGGACCATTGGTTTAGAAATATTCCAATGGTCTCGAACCAATTGTTTATATACATACCAACTATTCAAACCATTGGTGTCAATCTATACCTACAGTTTAGGAATGGTAGAATAAGTCTATTCTAGTGGTTCAAGATGATATGTTGGGGAACCATAATTCCATTATATAAAGCAACGGTTCATTTTGAACCATTGGAATATAAGTTTCCCAATAGTTCATAACAACTGGAAAAAGATATACAAATGGTGTATACCATTGGTATAGATATGTTCAAATGGTTTAAAACCCTAAGAATCCATTTACCCAAACAATTTACATGATAAATTTGAGAAATTAAATTTTGAACCATCCTATGCGGATGGTTCACATTGAACTGTCTATATATGGTTTTTATTTATCCCATGTTTTAAAAATGTGTTGGAAGGATAGTTATGACTAGAGCAGATAATTTTTATTAATGAAGAATATGTTTCCTAAATTTATTAAAATCAAAAAAATTCTATAATTTATTAGGATTTTTTTGAATGATATATGTAGTCAAGAAATAGTAATGTGAGAGGTGATGTAATAGAGATGTGGATTTTTTCTAGTGTGAGATTTTATTGAGGTGTTTCTGGTAGAAGAAGATAATCTAGTTGGGTGGGGAGTTGTGTGGATTTTTTTGGATGGGCATGTTGAGTTTGGCTGGTGCTAGTATTTAGAGTGTAACGAGACCAATGAGTTATATCATGTGGTATGGTTATTCAAACTATTAACATTCATTTTAGATTTTGGTTTTGATTCTCAGGGTTGTGAATATTTTATGAGGTATTTAATTTAATTTTCCACGTATCCTTGACCTTTTATTTTGGTGTTTTGGGTCTTGGGGGTGTTTGGATGATTCTGGAGGAGGGTTTGAGAAAATTTATATTTTTGAATTTTACTAAATTAAATGATAAAAATTGTGAATATGTGTTCACTACTTGAGATGATTTTCTTGGATTGCTGGCCAGTAGTTCCAGAATAAATTCTCTACATGTGAGTTATGTGTTTGGGTAACTCTATTCCTATGATAATAATTCATGAAGTGATTTATTTTGAGTATTAGGTAACATAAAAATAGGTAGATATTCAACAGTTTTGTATTTTTTCTGAATTCAATGCCAAAATATCTTTCAAAGCCTCTTGAAAACTAATGATGGGAATCTTGATTTCATATCACAAATATTTAGGGGCACAAAAATATTATAGGTACAATTTCTCTCATAAATAAATTTATTCTTCATTGTATTTTAGAAAACCCATGGGGATTTTGGCGGAAATTCAAAACCTCTATTATCATATATGTTTCATGGATATCAAAGGTTGTTCATGGGGAATATGTTTTGTGTTCTCCTCCTTATACCACTGGTTCCTTTCATTATTCATTCAATGACTCACAAGTGTGATCGTAATTTGTTATTGGTATTATGGTAGAAATATTTTTTTATGAGTTGTGATGTGGTTAAGCTGGGATCATGGTTTCTAAAATCAATTGAGGTATCCTATTTTTTTCTCCTTCACCATATATTTCACGGTGAGTTGTAATTCCTCATTAAGGTATGGATTCAGAACCATCCTCTAATTTAATGCATGTATGTGTATTAAATTATTTTCCCTTCTTTTAGGTGGATTGAAGGATTTGTCAGAGGAATATAATTAATTGGTTAAATATGAATTTGATAGAAATGGGGATAAATTTCATGTTCATACTAAATTTGATATATCCTATGTGATTATACGTTATTTTATCCTTCATAAAAAATCATGGATTTGGGATTACTTACTTTTGTTGTAGTTGATATGAATATGGAATACTTATGTGTTGATTAATTGATCCCACCATAAATAAATTTATTAGAACATATATATAGATACTGAATATTTTCGAAAAGAAAATTCTGTGATTGGGTTAGAATACCCTTTATATATGAAGAATTAAAGTCATGAAATATCATTCTGAGCTTGAGTTGTGGTAAATTATTGAACAAGAATGTGTTTTCATTTGTTGATGCACCAGTTTTGAATATTTTTTGGTGTTCTGACCTGGATTGGGTCTTGAAAAAATACAATGATGATTGGATTTCATGTAGAATATTTTAGGTTATGTTGTAGTTGTTGTGATATGGGGTTGTTATGATATGATGGGTGGGTTATGGTTAGATAAATTAAAATGTTCTATATTTTCCTGGTGGTTGATATGAGATAGAAGATATATCAGGTTTTTTTTACTTTCTTTATTATCTAGGGAATAATTTAGAATCCTATAAATAATATGACATTGGTTGGTCATTTAATACAATTGGGAATGAATTTATATGATGTAGTTGTTTTTAATGAATAGAGAATAATTGAATCAGCTGTGTAAATGAGAATCAAATGGATTTTAAATGGGAGTTACATGATTAAAAATATATTTAAAAAATGGTGGAACGTGTAATAAATGTTAAAATATGTTTTTTTATGTTGTGTTTATGTGATTTAATTCAATTCATGGAGATGGTAGTGTTGATGGATGTTGATCATTTTAGTGTTGTAGATGTGGTGTTTCATAGCGTAGATCATGTAAACCCATATCATATGTACTATGTTCTACCTATCATTAATGCATTTTATATTATTTCCTTAAAATACCCACGAACAAATTATAACCTTGACAATACCCAAAAGTTTTTTTTTTGTTTTAGGTGTTTATACCAATATTTACGGTTGTGGTGATATGAATGGTCGACTACCCCCTATTCCCAACTATCTGTGTAGAAATAGTTATGATACATGTTGATCTTAGATATTACCTAGAAATGATATGGATTAGTGTTTGAGATTACCAAATGATGACATGGATCGATATTAAATATTAACCATTTTTTTTAAGGATGTTATATGTGATGGGGACATGCAAGAGGGGCGAGGGAATATGATTGATTCCCATCAGGTTCATGATACCCAACAAACATTTTTATACGATAAGGTTGTGATGTGATGATGATTGTTTCTAACACTAGATGCTAGACCTTGTGATAGGTTGAGTTATGTAAGGATCAATCATGACAAACATCATATATTTCTAGATATGTGTTCGGATATATATGGAATAGATGAAGGAAAATAACCGTTGATGTTTGTGTAAGAGAGTTGAAAATTTGTGCGGAAGTGGTTTCAGGGTGCCATTTATTTTTTATTCTTTTCATAATATGTTACTATATCATATGAGTAATTTTTTGATCATTACATTGTGAGATTTTAATTGTTTGTTAAACAATCTAGGCGAATGATAGTTTTTTTGTTCATTATTTCATAACTAAAATATTTTAGCATATTCCCTAGAGATGTTCCGTATAATCAGATTAAGTATATGTAATATTCTAACGCAACATATAACGAAACTATTTTTTGGTTTTTAGAAGACTTTGGGTTCCGACCATAACATTACAAGCTGGGATTTAGAGAAACTATTGAGTCACTAGAATATGAATTCTCTTTTGTTTTCATTTAGGGTTTTGACTCTTTTTTTAATATTTACCACAGATTATGGGATGGTTTGGATTCGTTTTTATATTATGTGATAGAGTTGATTGTGGTTGAGTATCCTATCTCATAATATGACATTTATAATGGGGGTAATTCCTTCAGTATAAGATATTTTTATAAAATCTTTTATATTCCCCATCCCAAGGTATACTTGAGTTGGAATTAATGATTCATTATCTCACATTCATCACTTCTATCAAATTAGGGGTAAATTTTCATGGGGATATTCCTTCAACATTTCATCATGATATGGTATATTTATGCACTAATTTTCACATAAAACCTTACATGGTTCCAATTGAATGCTATAATGGAAACCATTGTTACAACAGGACACTTCTAATGGATGGATTTGATGAAAACATCCTTTTAAATCTTTTAAATAATAACATACTATATCAATTAATTTTGAATAGTGATTTTAGATTAACCCTCACTATGAGGATGATAATAGGTTTTAATGAATTACATATTGATAATTAATTCATTAAAAATACTCTAAAACACTTAGATAAACCTCAGATCATAATCTAATAAAATGAATGGTTGTAATCCAATAATTCTTAATGCATTATTTATGTATACATTATCAAATTTTTTGATTCTAAAATACTCTTGAATAATAATTATATATTATGAATTAATAATGTGAATAAGTAAAACCTAATTGGTATTATTGGATTTTTATTATTTGATAATTCCAACAATAAGACCCAATACTTCTGGATTTGTATAAGATTTAATCCTAAATCATTGGTATAGGGGATAAATTTCTTATTTCCCATAAAAGAAAAAAACTATCTATAAGCCTAGTTATCAATTAGGAAAATGTGGAGTATGTGGAAGAATAAGAGAACACATGTAACACTCCAAAGATCAATCATTATTGTGATGGATATAAAATATTATGGAAATGAACATCTTTTAATGTAAGATTTATAATATTTATGTTGAAATAATATATTAAAAATAAATGATTTTAGACAAATTTTTTATAAATTATAATTCATTTAAATTGTTTTTAAATATTTGATTATTTATATATATTATTTAAAATTTTAAGGGAGTTATTTTAAATTAGATTTAGATATTTATAACATTCCATGTCAGGAGAGAAAGGGTTGTGGTGTAATTGGAGGTGTGATTTGAGAATCCATTAATGTATTACGAAATGTTATTATAAATACTTTCATGATATATATGAAAGAATATGAAGGATATTTTTCCTAATTCATATATATTTATGACAAAAATAACACACTAAAACATGAAACAAATAAATTCAGTGATTCATGAACATGGGAGACACTCACTTTCATAAATAATAGTTGTTCCATGATAGATTCAATAATAAATATGACTAAAATTTTATCCCACAGTTTTCCATCCATGAAAATATTTATGGAAGTTATTATCATGTTTTTGTTTTCCTAGAAGAAAAACGTGGATCAAACCATAAAATCATAAATAACACTACAATTGAAATAATGGTTAGAGAATGATTAAGGTTAAACCAACTAATCATTCTATAAATATGTTTTTCATTGTAGGGATTATTTGTTCCATGAAAATTTGATGAAAAATTAATATGTGAATGATTGATGATGGTATTGACGTTATATTATTAATTTAATAACTACCAAAAAATATTTATTTATTTTAGTTAAATCTAAACATTCATAAAGTGTTGAAATTGATGTTTGAGAATTTAATAAAAGTCTTCTAATTTAATTTGGAACTTTAAATTAAAAAAATTACGGGATAATAAATATTAGTTTATTCAATAGGAATAAGTATCAAACACAGAGAAGATATAAATGAATATTGAATATATAAAATCATAGAATCATCAAGGATGTTCATTTAATTATGAGTATTAAAAGGTGAATTTTGGTCAACCTTAATTACATTGATGAATAGAATCACAAGACACCACAATGTTTTACATAATTATAGTTCTAGAGTAGAAGAGATGTAATTCATGGATATTAACAATTTAGAATGGTTTTTAATAATTAATTGATTATAATTTTATAAAATAGATCTTTACAGAGACTATATCATTGTAAAATTTTTGAAAATTATTAATTAGAAGAGATGAAGAGGTTATGGACTATAGATGAGAATTTATCTCTATCTAAAAATTATAAGAACATAATTTTAAAATAAGGTTTATTTTGAATATAAATATATCATTAATATTTCATCCTTTCACATGAAAAGATATTGTTGGACCAAGTAAAAATATTCATATTCTTACTATTAATTTCATTACATATGATTGTTTTTAAAAGATATATTCATTATATATTTTCTAACCAAAATAAACGATTTAGGTTTCTAATAGATAATATTATTGTAATAAAAAATTAATTCAATCCCCCATTAGGGTGTAATAATTCCTCTATTATAATAATAATTATCAAATTCATGAGTTTTTAAAAAGATAATTTGTGACAAGATTATTTCATAGATAATATTATGGATATAAAATTTGTAACCATAATTTATGTGTTCAATTGATAGATATATAAAAATTTAATAAGATCACATTTGTGATTCATTATTGGTATGTTCTTTCTATAGTAGCAATTTTAATTCAATTATGTTATTTTTGCATAGGCATAATGAAAAAATATAGAAAGAAGTTACCTAATGATGATGCTAAGGCTCATGTTTCTTAATGAGGAGAATTATATAATTAGATTTATATAATGGTAATAAATTTTTATACCTCTAACTGAATTTTAGATAAAATTCGTATCATCTATTAATATGAAAAGAGACTGTATAAAGCTTATATGAAAATTTTATATAACATATTTAATGATTAGAATATTAATTCATGTGAAAATTTAAATGTATCTTTATTAATTTAATTAAAAGGGGTTTTTTAATAGATGTAATTTTTCATGAGATCAGGGATTTTGATATTTTAAGGAAAGTCATAAAAATTGGAACACTAATTTCTAACATAAAAGTTTTACTGCCTGATGAAAAAATCCTTAGGAATTATTCCATGATAGCATATATATAATATGAAAGTATTATATAAAATGTGGTTGAACCGAGAGTATATATAGAACACACATATAAGAAATATAATTCATATATATTGGGAAACAATAGTTCTTAGAGGATGAAATGGTGTTATATATATGTTATTATTTTTTATCACTTATTGAAAATATTTTAAAAAAATGAATCCAAAGATTTAATTATAATTTATCATTTTTTAGTTACTGTTAAATAATAGTCATGTCAATTCAATATTTCTAACAACATTTTATTAAGAGGTTTCTGAGCTTTGACTCGCCCAAAAATAGAAGAATTTGTTTCCACTATTATGTAACATTATATCATATTGTGTAAGTGAAAAAAACTATTAACGTTCATGGAAATCAAATAGCAATAATATGAAGTTAAAGATCTATTTAAAGGAATCGTTAAAGATTTTATGACTTATTTTGATGATTATATATTGGGAATAGTAGAAAAATAAAAATAATAGTTTTATAATATGATAAATAAATATTATTTTAGATCATACATTTTAATAGGAAAGTATTTTTGGATATTTATCATTAGATGATTAATTAAAATGAAAATTGGAGGATTGAAAAATTGTTTTTATGTAATTTTTTTGTACTTGAAAAATAATTTTATCATCTAGAAATTGTAGCAGAATACTATGAAAATAATAACATCAAATATAAAGAACCTATTAATTATATTTTGAATAATGAGAAATAGACTATCATTATTGATGTTATTGTTTCATATTACAATAGGAAGGTTATATTAATTGATACAATTAAAAGGATGTTGTGCTCTTCAGGATGTATCTTATATAAATGATCGAGAAATATGGTTTAATTAATAATCAATAGTATTTTTAAATTCACTAATAATATTTAAAATGAATGTGTAGATCAATGCCCAAAAAAATTAGATGAATTGTCTAGTTCTCAGGGACCCTGAAATACCTGATTCATAAGTGATCAGTGGATAAGAATAAGGTTTTATGTACTTAATGAATGTGCAGAATATAGTATATCCATACCCAATAAATCATTATTGTTAAACCATGATTCATTTTATAATACTTTTCCATTACATAATAAAAAATAAATATGAGTTTACAATCATGAGACATGTGAAATCAATTTTTCTAAAAAAATCATATAGTAATAATATTAAAACAATGATGGTTTATTAGTATATCATACTTATATCATCCTTAGAACTATTCATATAAGAACATAGATATTGGAATAATGTTTATGGTTAAATTTGAATTTTCACTTCAGAGAATATATCATAACCCAATTAATTATAGTTATATATTACACCAAAACATTATCATATATAGTTTCCAATAACTATAACATAAATGAAACACCTTGGGGATTCTACCATAATTATAAAACACATAGAATCATTCATTATTCCTTCATAGATTACATAACCCCAAGAATAAAAAAAATATTCATTAAAATTTTAGTAAAACATAACCATAATTCATCGAGAGAAATATGATATATGTTTTAATTAATTGATATCCCCTAAAACAATAAATTTAATTAAATTTTGTTAATATAGTTGAAATGAAAATGGAAATAAAATGGGTTATATAGAAATTTTAAATGGTGTCTCATATACTTAAAAAATAACATAATCAGTGGATACGAAATATTCAATTATCCTAAATCTGTGTATCAAAATATAGTTTATATTTGTATAATTAGAATTACTATAAAAGAGATGGATATTTTTTTTAATATCTAGAGAATATAAAACCAAAAACATGTTAACATAAATCTCATAAAGAATTTTTTTTCTTGTTAAAAAATTTCTAATTCATTCCAAAAACTCATTTCACGAGATTCCAAGTACATATATAAAATAAATTACAATAATAAAATCTTAAAAATAATCTTATTCCAACTAATAAAATTAGTAGACGAAGATAAAGATATATATTATAAAAAAATACCTTTTTAAAAAGTATAGAAAAATTTTATTATCTTATTTTATTATAAAAATTAAAAATTCACCTAATAATAGAAATTATTACTAGCATATAAAAAATACAAAAATAGAAAGAAAGATATAAAACTAATAATGGTTATACCCTTGATAATGTTGTTTCATGTGAAATATTTTTAAAAATTATTCAGTTCAAACATTCATAATTAATATATAAATTAAAATATACGGGAAATGATAATATGATTCCACTAAAACATATTATATTTAAATCAAAATAAATAGCCTTAAAAACAATTTATATAAATAAAATAAAATATATGAAAAACACACTTTGAAAATGGAATAAATATATTTGAGATCGAAAAGGAAAAATAAGTATGACTTTTCATTAAAATATTCTATTAGTTGATTAGAGAACCAATGATAGGAAATATGTAAATAACATATAAAAATCTATAATAAACAAATTATAAGAAAATAATTTGGTATTTGGAGAGTAATAGTAGAGATGTTTCAAAATATAAATTGGAAAATAAGCCATCAATATAAATAGTGAGGTTGTAAAATAAACCCTTAAGAATATTTTTAAATTTTGTATCAAACTTATATGAAGAAATAACCGGAAATGGTAATTTATTTATTATGAATAAAATTTAATCATTATTTAATATTCCCAAGGAGAAAAAACATGCACCATATAATTGAAAAAATTGTTATCAACATGAAACATGTCTCTAGAAATTGAAATGAACACAAATAAACCTAAAAAAGATACTAATATTTAATGATTTAATCAATCAACAAAGTGATTATTAAAAATAAATTTAAATATAGATAAAAATAATGAAATAAATCACAAATAAATCACATTTTATATCACATATAATCATGGAATAAGATATCTAATTATTATGTAATATAACCCAATACTAGCAAACTGGGATTTGAATCCCCATAACTCAAACTTCCTCTTAGATGGACATGATCTAACCTATATATAATAAATTAATATTTATTATTCAAAAATAATATTAATATTTATCTTACTATATACAATTCAACTATATTTTTCATTATCCATCTATTAACAATTATTTTTTAAAAGAAATCAACAATTATGGGTTTATGTTTGATTTCCCTTGCACATTTGAATTCAAAATCCATAGTCCTTTACAATTGTTTTATGATTAATCACATAAATAATGTTCATGATAATATATACATATTTCTAATATGAATAATTATCCCCCATAGTATTTCATGGAACTAATTATGACGATTCATAACAAAAGATGAAGAACTACAATTTTAGAAGTAATGATTTCATTGATTAAATTAATTTTATTATCAAATATATATATATATATATATTAAAATTGAATAATTTATAAAATATTATAAATTAACCATAAAAAACTAATATTATTGGTACAAGAAATCCCTTAATCTTTTATTCATAAATTTTATAACAATGGACACATATATTGTATAACTGACCAAAAGTAAAACATGTTTTAATTATTAAAAGAGAAGGAATGTATTTTCCAAAATGATATTATAACAATTAATAACAATTAATCAAACTAAAAATATCATATGATATTATGGAATTCCTTTTTATACACATCTATGTTAGGTGAAAAAAAAATGAAATACTGAGAACATGGATGCGATAGTCTGTAAGTACCAATGAGAGAATTTTCAATTTTTAAATGGATGGAAAGGAAAGAAGGTAAATATATTTGTATTTATAGAATAAATAATATTTCATTAATATAATATTAATTCAATAAACCCATATATATAACATCCGTGTGAGTTAGTGGTGAAAAATGAAAAATTATGATTGTGGAGTCGGTACTCCACATGCAACACCCCGAGATTTTGTGAATTATTTTTTGTTCGAATTGATTTAATATTTTTATTTTTTGAATTTCACAAACAATTATTATTTTTATTTATTAATAAATCTAAGAGTAAAAGATTTTTATCACCAAGAACTGATATAGATTTCACTACACACAACATCTACTTGGCATACGTTACACACAACACTGAGTTTCTATGATGTATCATTTTATTGTTATAATTATTTAAATGAGATAATTATAACCTACCAGTAAAATTTATAAATATGAATACATATAAAAAATTTAGATTTTTTATTTTATAGATAGATTAATAAAACATTTTTATAATGAATTATATATTTTTTGTTAGATTCATTATATGTTTTAAAAAATAATTTTCTCAAATGAGCTGGAATAAATGTCCTTCAATGAAAAGTAATATAAATTATTTCTAGAAAAAATTATACATTTATTTTTTTAAGTAAACTTAATTTTTCAATTTATAATTTTGATTTTATCTTATGTCCAAAATTTTGGATTTTTTTGGGAAACCTCATTTTTTGGATAAATATTGGAAAATATAGGATTTTAATTCAAAACCACATTTTCATATAAATTTTTATAATGTGAAATTATATAATAATTTTGAATAAAAGTTTAATTAGATTAAATTTTTATATTTTAATACTATTTATGTCATTAGAATCAATTTCACTTTGAAATTGGGCATAAAACATTGAAAATGTTGGGAAATTTGTAGTTTAAAAACCCACAATATGGCCACATCAACTAGATTAATTTTAAATTAGTTAATGCCCATTATATGATTATAATTTATAAAAATGGATTCTATTTTTTTAATAAAAAAAATTTATAATTTATAATTATTTTAAATTATTTTCCCAACATATTAGTGATAGTGATTAAAATTAATTACATCAGTTATGAAAATAATTAACTTAATAATGTACTAAAATGATAACTTAAGGAAAAAATACTACCTATAAACTTATCAAAAACCCATTTTATGGATATAATTAGTATATTAAACTTCCAATATCTTGTTTTTAGTATTTGTTTTCTTTTTTTATGTACAAATGGGGGTAAACCTAACTATTTTCCAAAAATACCAAGTCTGTTTTTCCCTTCCCAATAATAGACCACCCCTATCCTAGTTTTCACACCTCTAAAACCCCATTTATTTCTCCAAGAACATCCCCATATTGAATCAAACTTTTTGGATGAAATCAATTTTAAGGAAGCCTTTTGTAAAAATGGAGTTATCCGATTAAGAGGTAATGCCTTCTATGAAGCTCCTTTCTTTTATTTTATTTCTCCAACCCCAATATATTTATTCCAATATTGTATAAAAAACACTATCTTAAATATAATAGTATTTTTTATTTTAACTATCTAACCAAAAATTATATTCATCTCCATCTAATGTGTAAAAAATTTATTGTTTACATATACAGTGAACTACTGCCTTACGAAATGAGGATTATTCATTTTTTCAATACTACCGCTGATCATGGAAATTATGATGGGAAATATTTTTATATATGTTATATATTATATTTATTATTACTCTAATATTAATTAATTTTTTTACTAAACATGTATTTATACTTTCAATTTTTTTAATATGATAATTTCGTTTGAGGAAGTGTGGACTACCGCCCCCTCAAAGGGATGTGATTCGTTTATATAGTATAGTGAATTTATCAATAAAGAGTCTAATAAATATATATTATATATCAATGATATAATAAATATAATCTGAAAAAATATATATATACATATATCTAGATATTTTTCTTCTAATTTCTATCTTTCAACATGACAATTAAATGAAAATAACGTTCATGAGTACCTATGGCTTTCCGTCTCCATGAATAAAATATTATATTTCATACAAATATTATATGTATTATTTTAATAAAAATATAATGAATATAAATTCTATTTAATTCATGGATTAAATTCTGGAAATCATGACATAATTATAAGGACAATAAATATTACAAAATAAGACACATGTGAAACACAAAGTGGGTATTACCCGAAGTGAAACATTAACATATAATTTATAACAAGAGGTTAATATAAATCCATAAAACCCCTATATGATATTAGAATTAATAATAATGGTCTATTATATAATTGTAACAAAATTTATATTTATTATACTTGAGTTTTGAATGAGTACGAGAGAGTCATGTGACAAGTTATGGAAATTTCATCAAATATTTTCCCTTGAGATTGATGATTTACTCACTACCAATTAATTTTATACAGTGTGTATACATCCAATGGATGTATTATATGAGTTTATAGTTTACTTTATTGGTATTTACATATATTTATATGATCATTCTCTCATGGTGTTTATGTTTCAAATGTTTCCAAATCTATAATGTATTTTAGTCACAATTTTCCTTCCTTGAGTCACATGACATGTTAGGCATAATTATATTGACATGAGGATAATATAAATACATTAATATTTTATATAATTTCTGTTCTTAATTAATTATATTATAGGATTCATGGAATTTCATTTTCTTAAATGGGGAGTGGCGATCAATGTAACCAATTTGTAAGAGTTTATGGAAATAATCTCAACAGTTCTCAAGATTGTTTATGTAGATAATTCCATTGATGAAATATTATGATCCATATATTAAGAAGACTCGTGAATTTTCTTATTCTATTTTTATTCATTATATATTGTTGTATTGGAACCATTTTTCATCTGTTTGGTACATAATATTGTTAAGAATGTTTTTTTTAGAAATCAAAACATTACACTCTCTTCGGTTAGAAATCCAAATTCCTTATAAACAATGTTTTATATAAATGTTTTCCAGGAATATTATTTTATTCCATTAAAATCCATAAAATGATATTTTAACCTTTTTCCCTTGAATTGATTTTTAATAGTAATATTCATATCGTTTTTGGAATGAGCCACTTTCATAACATTTTTACCTTGAAAAAAGAATGATTTTTTACCCCATAATACATGTACAGATTTACCCGCCATTATTTATTTGAGGATTGATTGTCATGTTTAGAAAATAAAATTATAAGAAAATATATTTAAAATAGATTTTAAAAGAAGGTTTTTAGAAGGTTTTTTGTTTTAATGAGAATTTTTTTATAATAAATGATATTTTCCTCAAGAAATATTTTCAAAGTATCCTTCCATGTTATTTTACATCGAAGAAATCATCTTTTGATGTTACCAATGAATTTATAGGAAATGATCCATTGGTTCAATTCATATTATTTCTTGAATGGTTTATGTTTTTGGTGGGTGAAGCTTAACACACCTGTTTAGCTTCCATTATATTTATTCTGTTGAAACCCACTTCTTTTTAAGAGTTATGATTTCCTAAAGTGATTATGAAACATATTTATTTTAGTATGTTATGATGTGATAAAATATTAATGAAACACATTAATTTCATGGGTATTAATTTTATGTTGATAAAACTGATCTCTTTTAATGGGGCATGATATTTTGTATGACTGTTTAAATTGTGGCAGATGCATAATTGATTTTATTTTGATATGTGTGTGACCTATATATCTCTAAAATTCATTAGATAACAATAAGTTGTATATTATATCTTGGGGTAAAATGGTTTTAGACCAACCCAAAAAACAAGAAGGTGGATGGGTTGTTGTACTATGTAAAAATGTAATGATACATGGGTGGTAGCACAAGTTGTTGGTCGGAGTGGATACTCAAGAGGGGGGTGAATTGAGTTCCAATTTAAAATTTCTGTTAAAAATATTTCTCTTAAAATCCTCCAATTTTTTAAAAAAAAGTTATATTGTAGTGAATCTATACAGAGTGTAAAGGTTCAATTAGTTTCTCAATGATTGATTAGGTCTCAGTTAACTTAATTTGAAGATTAATTTATCTTTTGAAACTAACATACTGGTTTACAATAAGTGTAAACACTTACGAATTTAACTATCAAAGTAACGTTAAAATAGTTTTGTATTTCAAAGTAATAGTAGCGGAATATTGTAAAATATATATGTAATACTTATAGACTTAAACATAAAGCACAAAATATTTAACCAAGAGGTTCAGTCTCAAGCAGAGACTTAGTCCTCTCAACAATTTATATAAATTGATCCACACCCTGGATCGGGGTTAAACAACAGTACAATATTGTCCAAGTATAAAGACCTCTACCACATTTCTACATGGGAAAAAAACCACAGCACACAGGCTGTTTAGGTCTTACTCGACCTCTACCACCATCCACAGTCGGAAACAAAAGAGTTATGGAGTTTGAGTGAGGATTTAAGAATCCTCTAGTTTAGCAGAGGAGACAGTGTGTGTGTAAAATAAACAAGGTACACACACTGCTCAAAATGTAATGATAGAATCACTAAGAGAAGTATGATTGAGTTTAGAAATTCTTTAGTGATCAGCAGTGTAGCTCTGGACTCGATTGGTTTATCAGACAAGCTTATGAGTCCTTCTCTGGTTTTTCCCAGAAAACAGAGTGTCGTTTTATTCTTTGATTCTTGGTCTAGCTTAGCAGTATGAGTGCATGAAATGTTTTTTGTAGTTCTTCACTCAAGATGAAGCTTGTGTTCTCCTCTAGAATATGTTTCTTCATGTTTGTCAAGGATTCTTGGAGTATGGATGTAGACTAGAGAAAAATGCTCCACATTTGAATGCTTGTTCAGGTCTTGTCTCTTTCCCCCTTCGTGTGTCTTCTTAGTTCCTTTTTGTGTCACATGCATCATAATGTTTTTCAGTGTTCTCTTTCCATCTCTTTATAGATTTCAGCTTGGGAAGAAAAGTATATTCGCCTTTTTCATGTGTATTCGGTATGGTTCCCTAACATGTAATAGAAATAATTAAATAACATTAACTGCATTAAAACCAAGAAATGTATCTGTTAGCTAAATAAATAAATAGTGTGAAGAGTATGGGGTTTGACTGGTTGGTCAAGCATTAGTATCTTTCTATGGATAGACATGCATGGTGGACATTGTGTCGCAGAACCTTCCATTGGTAGCTCATTTGAACTTTCATAAGTATCTCATATACCGGTGACTTCAGTTCCATCGGTAGCTCTTGTTATCGGTATCTGTTGCTCCATCGGTAGCTGTCTCCCCATCGGTATCTCTTTGCATCAGTAGTCTATCGTTAAATAACTATCAGCAGACTTCTATCGGTAGCTCGATATATCAGTAACTATCTTTGAGCTGGCTCTATCGTTCGACTTCTATCTATTGGTAGCTCTAGTTTGTGATTCAGTTCTTGTATCAGTAGGCTTACACTATCGGTGACTACTGGTAGACATGCACATAGGTAGCTCGTCTGTTCTGTCCGTAGACTTTGTGTCTTCTTACCGGTAACTCTGTTTATATCAGTGACCTTAGTGTAACGGTGACACTATCTATCAGTAGACTAAGTCTATCGGTAGACTGAGTACTGGTAGCTCTAGCTAAACGTAGACCAGTAACATAATACTTATTTGTTTCATACACAACATATCAGAATGGGTTTGAATTACATCAGAACTTATATAAACATGGATAAACAAAGATTAAAATATCTTAGGGATTATTTTAATATTATTATCGTCTTGATAATAGATTGAAAGAATTAATATATAGAAAATCATTTTATTAAGATTATCAAAGTATATGAAACCATAATTGAGATTATCAAAACAGGTGAGGTCAACAATCTCCCCCTTTTTGATAATCACAACTTATGATATTATTATTTTTCTTAAAAAATTGTATCAGAGGATATATAATTAAACTCAATTTTCTCAGAGAAAAAATTATTGTATAAAACATAATTTATCAGAGATATAATGAAATGTATCAGAGAAGAAAGAAAAATCCATGAAATCAAAGGTAAAATTTAGTGGTATCAGAGAACATCTGAGAACTAAATGAAATGATATCAGAGGATGAGAGAAAAGGCACTGGTATTAGAGGATTAAATTCAGAGGTTTCAAAGGGGAAAATCATGATAGATCTTAGATAAAATTTATCCCCCTTTCATTAATATTTCTCCCTCTGGGTGAATATGTCTTCATCTTTGGATACTTAGAGAGTATTTCTCCCCCTTTGTATAAAATATTTCTCCCCCTTTTGTGATAATCAAATAGTGGGAAATAACAAAGAGAAGTGGAATAATAATAATAGAAGAAAATTCCTTGTATTAAATGTGACAAAAAGGTATATAGGTAGAAAAAAAATACATAGGATTCCTATCATACAATCCAGCCACTTGATCAATCCACATCTTCAATGTGAGATTTTCCTATGGGGTTAGAAGAGGATTCAGGTGGTGAGGATTCCGGTGAAGGCATTGGAATTATTGAAATGACCACAGGATGCTAATCAACTGACACTGTGCCTGGCCTGTATTGAGGATTCCTTTGTGTGATCATAGGTGTGAGGCTTTGAATGGCTTCAACAAGAGTCATCTGAAGTGGAGAAGTAGTGGAGGTATAGGTAGGTAAAGAAGGAGGGACAATTACTGGCCTGACATCAACATACAGAAAAGGCAGCAATAGATTTCTTAAATCCATAATGATACCTCCCCTCTCTCCATAACAGATATGAAGTCATCCTTGTTTTCTATAAAATTGTACAAAGTTGGATTCAATTATCTTAGCTTTCTGACCTGCTCTCTAAAGGCTTGATTGACGGTATGAAATTTCATGTTCTCATTCAGAAGCTTGAAATGACTAGTCATTTGGGTCTTTGTGTAAATTTTAGAGAAATAGGAGTCCACCTTTTCTTTCAATTCTTTGTGAGAGGCAGATGCTTCTCACATTTAGTCTTGTAATATCTTCATAATCTCTCCAGCTGAATCTCGGGTAGAGAGAACAACTCTGCTCAGTTCAGATGAGTCCACAGAACCACTGGTTGAGGCAGAACCAAGCTCTTCATTCATCATAGCTCGAATGTGATTCCAATACATTGAAGGTTTAGATGAAAGGGAACCAACAGAGAAAGATATAGTCTCTTTGAAGATTTTGGTCAATCTACTGATAAGATTTTGAACATCAGATTCCTGGGTTTTAATATGATCTTTCATAGAAGTTTTGAATCCTTCAAATACTGAAACCATCTGTCTTACAACACTCTTCACATAAGTTAAGTCCTTATCCTCTTGGGATTTTGAACTCATGCTAGTGTCTAAAGAAACAACAGATTCCTTTAGATATTCAAGATCTGCTTCAAGTCTAGAATCTTGAGTCTGGAAGTATTTAACTTCTTCAACTATTTCACCCATAAAAGTTGATAAATTACAGGCAAGAGATAGTTCAAAAGATCTTTCCAGCATAACCATTTCTTCAGAAAAAACTATGCTTCATCTCAAAGACTGAGGCACTAAAATATTCTTTCAGCTCATCCCTTAAGATATCCAAATCAGCCTTGGTAACCAAATCAGCAGGTGAAACTACTGCAGATGCTCTTTCAGAGGCTAAACTGACCACAGAGTCAGTCATAACTAATTTAATTTAAGATGCCATAGAAACTTCAATTTTCTTTACCTCTTCCACAAAACATTCCTTAAGGTTTTTCTTCAGCTTATCTAGGTCATGCATTCTAACTAAATCATTAGGAAACAATTCAGATTCAACATCATAAGTAATCTTAGGCCTATTGTGAGATGCCTCATCATCTGAATCTGAATAGTCCAAACCACAGACTACAAAACCAGAGTCTTCTTCCCAATCATTAAAACCAATAGCCACTGTAACACTTCCAAACTTAGATCAATGCTCCCCTCAATTGGTGAATCCTCAATTAGGATAACAACATTCTCAGAAACATTCACAATAGCATCCTCAGCAGGTCTTTCATCCAGAGGAGAATCTTCCACTACCAATTCCATCACTGCAGTAGCAGGAGGGTCTTCTGGATTAGGTAAGGGTATGTCAACTTCATTTGCTTCCTTAGTAGGTACTGAAGATTGTCCAATAACTTGACTCAGGTTCAACTCAGCTAACAGAGATGCTTCAATCTCATGAACATCTTCTACATTTCCTACAGCAGCCACTTCAACAGCCTCAAGAGAAGCTTCTTCTTTATCTGATATATGTTGAACTAGATTTTCAGGAGCTGGGCTAGGAGGCATGTCAGGGTCTCCTCCTTCATCAGCAGAGGAATCCTCCTCTTCTGAATCATCACTGTATTCTGGCTACTCTTTATCATGTCCCAGACCCGGATCGCTCACATCCTTTGGTCTTGAAGGATGATTCACATGATTAAACTTTTCATACACCCTCAGGTCATCATTTACCCATTCTCCTCTCTAGGGATTCCAATTTATTCTCATGTACTAACAAACTGTAGTTGTGACACAGAAGTTATTCTTTACTACCACTGTCTCATTTTGAGGCCAAACAACTCCTTTTACCTTGATCATCATAGAGATTAACTTATCAAAGAATATGGAATTTTTCTTTGATTTTGGCCTTGTCATATCTTCCATCTGGAGCATCAGCAATCTGCACAAATTAACCTTTACACAATGTCTTAAGAGGTGAAGAAGATTTATATCCTGATATCTCAAATTTGAAAAGTCTCCTCTCCTCGGTATCAAGACAAGTTGAACTAATTTGACCATCAATCTATTCTCTCCATCTGTTTCTGCAGCAACTACTTGACTTTGACATCCATCACCAGTCATCTCTTCCAAAGCAGTCTCATAATCAAAAATGTCACTGGTAGGTGGAATGGCTCTCGCGACATATCCAGATACTCCTTCATTTGAAAATTTCAAGCACTCATCCCATTCAATAGAGAAAACGACATCTCCTTTCCATTCACAAAAGAAGTTACTCGATTTTCATTCTCCAATTTTCCAATGGTTACAAAATAGTAAAACTGTTTCACTAATTTTGGAAATTAAGGACCACTGTTGTTTGAAAAACACTCTACCCAATTTTGATCTTCATGAACATCGAGCACTACGGACCCGCTAGGCAGCAGCCATTCTACACACAGTTCCTTTTCAATCATAATAACTCGATTTTGTAGATGAGGATTCCCTGGTTGTCTCCCCAACCTAGTTCTAGAAACACTTCCACTACCACTAGCTTCTTGCTTGGTCATTTTGTTATTTGTTTCTGGCTTAACAGAGTCATCTCTGACGGTAGGAAGTTTGGTTTTCACCATTGCTGGTTCGAAGGATTTTGAGTTCTCTACGGATTCAAGAGATAAGGTTCGAGGGTTAAGGTTTGAGGCTCGGTGGATTTATATATAGCTCAGACTTTACCTTTATCATTTAGGAATCATAAAATAAATAAATAAAATGAAATAAAAAAACGATTCAGATTCTGGCAGTAGACAGAAGTTTTAAAACATCCCACACATCATTGAGAATTTCTATCAGTGAGGTTACATCAGTGAGGATTCACATCAGTGAGAATTTTACTTTGGTGAGCATTCATATCGGTGAGAATATCACATCGGTGAGAATATCACATCGGTGAGAATTCACATCGGTGAGAATAGCTACCGATTGAGGTTAAAGATTCCTAACTCGTGTCTAGTGTAAATTAACCTATCCTAACTGAAAACTTTAGTGAAAATGTAGGCTAATTGATGTTCAATGCCTGTAAACTCAAGAGCAATATCACCCTTTTGGTAATGATATCTCAAGAAATGGTGCCTTACATCAATGTGTTTGGTCTTAGAGTGAGACACATGGTTCTTTGAGATATTTATTGCACTAGTATTGTCATAGTTTATTGACACGTGACTAAAGTCATATCCATAGTCCAAAATAGTGTGTTTCATCCGCATAATTTGTGCATAAGAACTACCAGCAGCAATGTACTCTGCTTTGGCAGTGGATAATACTACAGAATTCTGCTCCTTACTACACCAAGATACTAAGGACTTTCCCAAAAAATATCATGGTCCAGAAGTGCTTTTTCTATCTAACATGCAACAAGAAAAATCGACATATGAAAAACTCATTAACTCAAAGGGTTGTCCTTTTGGGTGAAATAAACCAAAGTTTACAGTATGTTTAGGATACTTAAAAATTATTTTAACAATAAGTAAATTTTATTCTTTTGGATTAGATTGAAATCTTGCAGATATACACACAATAAACATAATATATGGTCGACTAGTAGTAAGGTAAAGTAAGCTTCCAATCATACCTCTGTAATTGGTTTGACCCACTAGTTTCCCAGTTTCATCTGCATCCAATTTACAAATAATACTCATAAGAGTTTCACATTCTTTAATACTATCCAAACCAAAACTTTTTAAAAGATCCTTTTTATATTTTCTTTGATTCAAAAAATGCCATTTTCATTTAGAAATACATGAAATCCAAGAAAATATTTAAGTTCTCCCATTAAACTCATTTCAAATTCATTTTTCGTATTCTTTGAAAAATCAGTACGTAAAGAATGTTTAGAAGATCCAAAAATAATATCATCATCATATATTTGTACAATTAAAAAATGTTTAAAATTATTTTAATAAAAAGATTTGGATCATAAAACCCTTTAGTAAAACTTTTTGAAATAAGAAAATTACTAAGTCTATCATACCAAGCTCTTGGAGCTTTTTTTAAGCTATACAAAGCTTTCGAAAGTTTAAAAACTTGATTTGGAAAATGAGGAATAATAAATCCAGGTGGTTGTTCAAAAAAAACATTTTCAACAATAAATCCATTTAGAAATGCAGTATTGACATCCATTTGATATAACTTGAAATTTAGATGAGCAGCATATGCAAGTATGATCCTAATGGATTATAATATGGCTATAGGTGAAAACGTTTCCTCATAGTCTATACCTTCTTCTTGACTATATCCTTGTGCTACTAGTCTATTTTTGTTTCTAACTATCTTTCCAGACTCATCAACATTGTTTCTAAAAACCCAATTTGTGCTTTTTGTTTAAATGTCCTTAGATCTTTCAACTAATTCCCAGACATTGTTTCTTTCAAATTTATTTAACTCTTCTTTCATAGACATTACCCAAAATTCATCATTGATAGCATCATTGACATTTTTAGGTTCTAGTTGTGATAGAAATGCTTGATGTTTAACCTGATTTCTTAGAGAAGCTCTAGTCTGTGTCCATCTATCAAGATTACCAACAAAAACATCCAAAGGATGATTCTTTAGAATCCATGTAGATCTAGTAGAAGTAGGATTAGAAATTTCAGGTTAATCTATAGGTTCGGGTTCCATAGCAGCAGGTTCTGGAATATGTCCAGAACTGGATGTTTTTACAGTAGGTTCTTTAGATTTATCATTATGGTTCAGAATACATAAATCTTCCTCAAGATTTCCAAGAGAGTTTTTAGGCTCATGTGGATCATTTTCATCAAACATGATGTGAACAGATTCTTCCATACCTTTAGTTCTTTTATTAAAAACTCTATAGGACATGCTAGTTAAATAATAACCATGAAAAATTACTTCATCACTCTTAGAAGCAAACTTGTCCAGATTATCCTTTGTATTAAGAATAAACAATTTGCAGCCAAAGACTCTAAAGTAACTAACTTTAGGTTTTTTATTATTCCACAACTCATAAGGGGTCTTCTTAATATCTGGTGTAATTAATAATCTATTAACAATATAACAAGTTGTATTCACATCTTTACCCAAATGTAAATAGGCAGGTCATATTCATTAAGCATGGTTCTAGCTATTTCTTGAAGGGTTCTATTTCTTCTTTCTACTACACCATTCTGCTAAGGTGTTCTAGGTGCAGAAAAGTTGTGACTATATCCATTGTGTGAGCAATAAGATTCAAATTCAGGATTTCCAAACTCACGACCATGATCACTTCTTAGAGTTTTAATCTTAAGTCCACTAAGATTTTCTACAGATTTAGAGTATTTAATAAAATAAGAACAAGCTTCACTTTTGTGAGCTAAGAAGTATACCCAAGTATATCTAGAAAAGTCATCTACTAAAACATAGACATAGTGCTTCCCATTTAAACTATAAAATCTTGATGGTCCAAACAAGTCCATGTGAACCAACTTGAGAGGTTGAGAAGTTGAAACTTCTTTCTTTGATTAAAAAAACTCTATATTGCTTTCCCTTTTGACAGGGATTAGAAACTTTGTCAATTGGGAATTCAAGTTTTTGGTAGGTCTCTAACTACGTTATTCCTAGTTAGTTTTCTAAGTGAATAGATGTGGCAGTGTCCTAATCTTCTGTTCCAAATCTAGAAATCATTATGAAAATAATTTAGGCAAGTAACATTTTGTTTAGATAAAGAATTTAAATCAAATGCATAAACATTTTCATTTCATAATGAAGAAAATACTAAAAAATTGTTAGAATTAAAAACATTACAAGAATCATTTTCAAAATTCACATTAAATCCATCATCACATAATTGAGAAATACTTAACAGATTACATTTCAGTCCATCATCAAATAAAACATTGGAAATTAAAACTGAATCAGAGTTATCAATTTGACCTAGGCCGATGATCCTTCCTTTAGAATTATCACCAAAGGTGACATAGCCACCATCAACCTTTATTAAACTCTTGAAACATGAGTAATCTCCAGACATATGTCTTGAACATCCACTGTCTAGGTACCATACCTTCTTGTGAGAACTCTTCAAACATTTTCCCTACAAAACAGATTTAGATTGGAAATGATTTTGGTACCCAGATCTTCTTGGGTCCAGAAATATAAGCAATCAAAGCTTTAGGTACCCATATTTGTCTTATGGGTCTCATATAATTTACAGAATGAAGAGATTTTTAAAAAATATGCATTATTTGACCTATAACCATATGAATAACTGGTTGAAGCATACAAATTTTCAGAACTAGAATAAGAATAATTTTTTCCAGACATAGGAATAAATCAAGTTTTAGTGAACTGAATCTGTCCATGTTTGTATCCCAGACCAGTAGTGTATTTAGGTGAAACTAGTTTACCTAACATTTGAGTAAGTGTGTCTTTTCCATTTGTAAACTTCTCTAAGTATTTTCTAAGTAGCTCATTTGATATTTTCAGTTCTGTATTTTCCATTAATAGTTGATCATTCTTCTCTTTTTCAATAGTAAATTCGGTTTCAATTGTAGTAGTGAGAGAATGATGTTTCTTTAATGATTAGTATTTGTCCTTAAGTTCATTTCATGTCTCCTACAGCATATTACAGTATTCAAATAATTCCTTAATAGTCATGTTTTCCAAATCAGAATCAGATTCTGCGTCATCTTCAGAATAATAAGAATTTAAAATAGGAGTATCTAAGGTTACCTCAGATGTGTTGGTCATGAAACACATGTTGGCATGATTCTTCTCAGGATCAGAAGCATCAGATTCACTTGTACTGTCTTCAGATGCACTCCAGGTAGCCTTCATATCTTTCTTGTACTTCTTGTTCTTATAATCATATTTCTTTTTGACTGTTAATTTTGGACAATCAGCCTTGTTTTTTTCCTTTCCATTTACACTCCTAGGAGACTATTCCATCATTCTTGTCAGATTTTTTCCAATCCTTCTTCCAATGCTTCTTCCAGTTTCCCTTGTTGTCATACTTTCCATTGTAGTTATATTTCCGGAATAATTTATTCTTCCTATAAAACTTCTTAAACCATCTGGCTATCTGAGACATCTCAACATTACTATCTGAATCAGAATATTCACTAGATGAACTCTCAGTAGGTATTTGCATTTTCTCCTTGTCTTTATACTTAGAGGAAGTAAAATTGAAAGCTACAGATTTTCTCTAAGGTTCATCATCTTCTTCATTATTCACCTTGATTTCTTCCTCATACATCATTAATTTACCAATATGCTCTTTTACTGGAAGTTCTCCAATGTCACATGACTCTGTGATTGAGATAGAGGTGCTTCACCATCGTTCTGGCAGACATCTCAGTATCCTCATAATTTGTTCCTGGGCTGGAATAGCTTTCCCAAGTGAACTCATTGTATTGACTATCTCATTAAACTTGAGATACATATCATAAATAGGTTCATTAGTTTTCATTTTAAAATTGTCATATTTAATAGTATAAGTATTAAATCTCATTTCATTAACATTGGCTGTTCCTTCATGAGAAACACCCAAAATATCCTGTATTTCAATGTCAGTTTTACAAGCAGAAATTCTATTAAACTCTTCATCTCCTAAAGCATAGTACATGGAATTCATAGCATTACAATTTTTATTATAAGACATCTTTTTTAGGTTCATCCCACGTTTTTCTTTCAGTTTATGGAATTTTATATTGGGACTCTATAGCAGTCCAAATATCAAAACCCATGCTTTCCAAATGAGTTTTCATTTTTAGTTTCCACTGGGCATAGTTTGTACCATTGAAGAAAGGTGGTCAGTTAGTAGCAGCACCCTCTAGTCTATTATCCATAACTAGAATTTAGATAATATTTTTAAAGAGATAAAATTTAGGTTTAAAGAGATATAATTTAGAACTAATAGAAATGTAATATCATTAAAGATGCAACTAAAATCACAGTTGAAAAACAGAGTACTTCAAAAATCCTTTGATACCAAATGTTGGTCAGAGTTGATACTCAAGAGTGGGGGGGTGAATTGAGTTCCAATTAAGAATTTCTGTTAAAAATATTTCTCTTAAAATCCCCCAATTTAAAAACAAAGTTAAACTGTAGTGAATCTATACAGAGTATAAAGGTTCAATTAGTTTCTCAAATATTTATTAGGTCTCAGTTAACTTAATTTGAATATTAAATTAACTTTTGAATGTAACTTATGGGTTTACAATAATTATAAACACATGCGAAATTAACTATCAATGTAGCTTTAAAATAGTTTTGTATTTCAATGTAATAGCAGCAGAATATGTAAAATATATATGTAATACATATAGACATAATATAAAAGCACAGAAAAGTTAACCAAGAGGTTCAGTCTCAAGCAGAGACTTAGTCCTATAAATAATTTATATAAATTGATCCACACCCTGGTTCAGGGGTTAAACAACAGTACAATACTGTCCTGGTATAAAGACCTCTACCACAATTCTTCGTGGAAAAAACAAACAACAACACATAGGTTGTTCAGGTCTTAGTAGACCTCTACCCCCATCCATAGTGGAAAAAAAAGAGCTATGGAGTTTGAGTGAGGATTTAAGAATCCTCCAGTTTAGCACAGGAGACAGTGTGTGTGTAAAATAAACAGGGTACACACAGTACTCAAAATGTAAAGATAGAATCACTAAGAGAAGTATGATTGAGTTTAGAAATGCTTTAGTGATCAGCAGTGGAGCTCTGGACTTTATTGGTTTATCACACATGCTTCTGAGTCCTTCTCTGGATTTTCTCAGAAAACAGAGTGTCGTTTTCTTCTTTGATTCTTGTTCCAGCTTAGTAGTCCGAGTGCATGAAATGTTTGTTGTAGTTCTTCACTCAAGATGCAGCTTGTGTTCTCCTCTAGAATAAGTTTCTTCATGTATGTCCAGGATTCTTGGAGTATAGATGTAGACTAGGGAAAAATTCTACACATTTGAATGCTTGTTCAGCTCTTGTCTCTTTCACCCTTCATGTCTATTCTTGGTGCCTTTTTGTGTCACATGAATCATCGTGTTTTTCAGTATTATCTTTCCATCTCTTTATAGATTTCAACTCTGGAAGAAAAGTATAATCTCCTTTGGCATGGATACTTGGTATGGTTCCCTGACATGCAACAGAAATCAATAAATAACATTAACTGTATTAAAATCATCAAATGTATACGTTATCCAAATAAATAAATTGTATGAAGAGTATAGGGTTTGACTGGTTGGTCAAGCATTAGTAGCATTATATTGATAGACATGCATGGTGGAATTTGTGTCGCAGAACCTTCAATCGGTAGCTCTTTTGAACTTGCATTGGTAGCTCATATACTGGTGACTTCAGTTCCATTAGTAGCTCTTTTTATCAGTAGCTATTTCTCCATTGGTAGTTGTCTCTCCATCGGTAGCTCTTTACATCAGTATTCTATCGGTAACTAACTATTAGTGGACTTCTATCGGTAGCTCGATATATCGGTGACTATCTGGGAACTGGCACTATCGAAAGACTTCTGTCTATCGGTAGCTCTGGTTTGTGATTCAGTACTCGTATCAGTAGGCTTACTCTATAGGTGACTACTGGTAGACATGCACATCGGTAGCTCGTCTATTCTGTCGGTAGACTTTGTGTCTGCTTACCGGTAACTCTGTTTATATCAGTGAACTTAGTGTAATGGTGACTCTGTCTATCGGTAGACTAAGTAGATCGGTAGAATGAGTATTGGTAGCTCTAGCTAAACGCAGACCAGTAACTTAATACTTATCTGTTTCATACAAAACATATCTGAATGGGTTAAAATTACTTTAGAACTTATATAAACATGGATAAACAATGATTAAAATATCTCATGGATTATTTTAATATTATTATCATCTTGAGCACAGATTGAAAGAATTAATATATAGAAAAACATTAGATTGAGATTATCAAAGTATATGAAAGCATTATTGGGATTATCAAAACTAGTGAGGTCAACACAAGCCTATAAGTAGGAGGGTAAATGCGTTTTATCCCAATCCATAAAAAAAATAAGGTACAAACGTTGTAGCCCAAGCCCAAAAAAAAGAAGGTACACGGGTTGTAGCCTAACCCTGAAAATAAGATGGTACATGGCTCACATCCCATGACTAAAAATAAGAGGGTATCTGAATCCTAAAGCAAGTACATGGGTCATAGGCCAATACTAACATATCTTACCGGTCATGGTAGGTATCGTGGACATAATATTTTCTATTATTATATACATTCCACAAATTCATTGTCTTATTCGTCGATTATGATTTATCTTCTCATTAATATTATTTTCTTATAATTCATGTCTTATGAACAATGAATCATTAACCCACAACTCATCTTTCTTATCTATTATATGTATGGTATGATCCTTAAATGTAATTATCATGTTCTCATACACATATGTTCATGTTTATGTTTACATGTCTCTCTTTTTTACACTTAGAGGGCATATTATCTCACCCCATATTATGTTTACATCCACTGGTTATGATTATATATTTCATATATGATATGTCTCTGTGGGGTGATATTATTGGAGAACCTAGTTGGAGGAAATATAGCTCACCGAGTTACTAGTGTTTATGTTTAAATTTTTCTAAAGGCAAAATACTAGTACGATATTTGGGAATCCATTTATAAAATGTCTTTATGTATTCGTAAAATGTTATGTAATGTTATTGTAAGTATGGATTTGGTTCCTATAATAGGTATTAGAACAAAGGTTTAGTTGAACATTGGAATATTTGATTAGAAAAAATTAGTCAGAATCCTAAGGAAATGTCTAGGTATGTGTCTAAGTATAAAAAAAAGTGTGTGAAATTTTATTGGAATTTTTGTAAAGGAAAGATTTAGTGGTTTTAGAGAAATACATCACTATATGGATATTATTTTTGGATGTTTGCCTCGTACAGATTTACCTAGGGGTAAAAACTTTGAAAAGTTGTTCTAGGCCTAACATGGTGTAATTTGGTTCACAAAAACGGGCCATATTGCCTAACTGATTTGACACTCCGTGGGTATATTCATTGTTAATTCACAAACTCTTCACGAACCATCATGAAGGACTTAAATAAAATTTAAATATTAATAACCAAGGATTAAAGAAGGGTGTCAAATATTAAAGAAGGTGACATGATTAGCACATTCTAAAAGTAATTATATTCATAACATCGTGGTTGTCTCCTATGATAAGTAATGCACACACACTATGATTTTGGTTTTAGTTAATGAAAAGAACCAGAAGTAAATTGATTAATTCTGAATGATATGGATGATTTTCTAATGATATTTCAAGTGGGATGATCAATTTAGTGAAATATGTTATGATCAGGCCTAATTATTTTTCAATGGACATGATTATAAACGTGTACCTTAACTAACTTTCTAACTAACTATATAAGATAAATAAAGAGTTCACTAAGAGTTTGGGTAATTTAGACCATTGAGGAAATAAATTTTGTTTCCTTCGTGTCAATAATGTGGAAAGGATCACCTATGAGAATGTATTATGGGAACAAGAAGATGATTTGACTATGGAAGTGAAGGTCAAAAAGAAAGTGAATGTATGTGAAAAATAATGATGATTTTAGTTTATGAAATGGATGGGAATATTGGCCACCCCAAGATATAATCTAAGGTTAATTTTTTTATGTGTGAAAAAATTGTCATTATAAAACTCAAAGTTTTAATAGGAATGATCCAAATGATGATCAACTTGTTGGAATGAGTAATGGTTACCTTGCTTATGTTCAAGACACTACTTATAAAATGTGGGAGGAATAAAGTATAATATAATAGGATTATGTATCCATTTCAATGGATTAATGATTATGTAATTAAGGTTTTTATGTTTTTTGGACTCAAGAATTGTGAATGGATAAATTTATAAGAATTCTCCAGTCTATGGTTTTTCACGAATAATTTACAAGAATGCATTGAATGGATTTAATGGAATAGAAAATAGAATTAATGGAAGGGTTATGTCCATAGAAAACCCATTATTAAGGTAAATATAAACCTCATTATGTTCTCTATGATATGGTATTTTTTTTTGAAAAAAATTTATAAGGGATATGAATAAGTAAATTTGATGGGACTAATTACCACGGATCTAATGAAGAACCTGTTGACAAGTAGTTCATGTTATCACAGACATTACTAAAAAATTATTGAATTTATGATATATATATCCAGTAATCTATTGTATATGTAATCATTCATGTTTTCCAAAACGATTTATGGTAATTCAGGTTGACACCATGTTTTAAAGGAATTTAACATCAGGGTTTTTGAGTGTTTAGAATGTGAAAAGCAAGAGATACGTTGTGATATATGGGGGATAAATCTTACGTTGATTTCATAACATTCTTTATAATGTATTTGATCTTAATCATTCATATTGGTTATATGGTTGACCATTAATGAAAATATTATGTTAAACATTGGAGGAAGTATTTATGTATTGTGATTGTACTAAAAAACTTAGTTAGAAGGATATTTAGTAATTAACCTTATTCAAGGATGTCCATCATATTTTAGAAATTATATTATTATTGTTCTAGAAAAGGAAACCATGTATTTTGGGTGATGACCTATCAAGTCTGGAAAGGTCAAAGGTCTTTAACCCATGATCAAAGTGAGAAATGTGTTTTAGGACAACCACTTTCAAGCACAATGTCTTGGATAAAGTATAATTAATTTTGATGAATAATTATTTATAATGAAGTTGTAGAGTTACTCATTATGCTTAGAGATTAATTAATTAACAATATTGATTTTTAGGAGTGTTTATAGATAAATAGTTATACATTTTATTCATTTAGGGGATTTATGATCTTCTAAAGGTGTACTTTTTCACATCAGGCACCAATGATAATTTCTGGACATCAGTTTCATGATGAAATTGAAGAATTATAAATTATCAAAATCACAACTAAATAATGATAGTTTTTCACATATTAATATATATTTTTTGTATATTTCATTAAATTCTTGGTCAATAGAACAATTATTCAACGCTAAGATAACGATAAAAATAAACTTTTGAATCATAATAACATAATTTTTTTGAACCAATGGCCTTTTAAATCATCACATATTTATGAAATTGAGGCCCTAGACATTTAATTGATATATCACTTTTTTGTGATTGTTGACCTCAGTCACCCCTATAAATATATATGCTTCTCCTCCACGTATAATCTTTAATCCGAACATATGCTCTCCTATGGAGAAAACAAATTATATGTGACTTTTGTTAACCATTATGGTTCAAGCATTCCAATTTTATGTGAAGTATTTGTATCCATTTTTATTATTTGTGTTTCTATGAATGGAAATTTCAAGTATTAAATATTTGAAAACCCAAACAAATTTCATGGGGGAAATTGAATTTATGGGGGGTAGAAAATAACACCGAAGGATTTTGAGACTTTTTTTTTCAAAATAATTTAATTCTGTGATATTTTACTATTCACACAACTCTGAAAATAGTTTTTGTTTTTATTAAATCATTAATTAATATTTTCCTTTCAGAGTAAACAGATGTAGATTGTGCTACATGGAACACTGACTTAGTGTATATTACACACAACACTGAGTTTCAACGAAGTACCATTTAATTTTAAAAAATATTTAAATTATATAATTTTAACCTAGCCGTTAAAAATTTTAATGTGAATAGTAATAAATAAATTTAAAATATTTTTTATAATTGTTTTATATAAATAAAATATATAGATGATGAAAGAAATATGTTTTTGGTAAAGTCATTATATATTTAAAAATAATATTTATTTTCAAGTGAACATCTCTTATTTTCTTTTTGTGAAACATAATAAAATTTATTTTAGAAACACATGTAAATTTAATTTGTTAAAATGAACTACATTTTTAACTTTGAAATATCAAAATTTTCTTTGGAATAATTTTTTGTATTTTTTATTATTATTTTTTAGATGACTAATGGAAAATATAATATCATAATTTTAAACTCTATTTTCGTTGAATTAATTTATATGGTTAAATTATATTTTAAAATGGATTAATATTTTACATAGATCCTATTTTTTTAATTAATCAGGTTTTAGGCTTTATAATCATTTTCACATAGAAATTGGGTATAATAATATTAGACAAATTTCAGACGTTTTATATTAAAACCCCACAATATCTCCCCTTTAATTAGATTAGTTTGAAAATAAAATTTTCTAAATCAATTATTATAATTTTTAAAAATTGATTTAATATTTTGAATTACAATAATTAATAATTTATATAAAAAATTGACCAAAAATATTTTTGAATGAGATTAAAATTATTTAAAATGGTTAAAAGAAATTTTTGGTAAACAAAGTACTAAACCATAAATTTAAGACCCAAAATGACCGAGAAACATGACCAAAACCACTTATATGTCCATTTTTCAGCAATTAACATCCCATTATTTAGTTTTTTTGGTTTTGAAATAATTGTTTTTTTATAATTTGGGGACACCTTACATGTTACCAAAAATACCAAGTGTTTAATTCCCCTTCCCTATAAAAGGAAACCATGTTTAACTCTTTTTCAAACCAATAAAACAACATATTTTTGGAATATATCTACCAAATACACTTACCAAATTCCCTGAAATCTTTTTAGAAGCCTCCCATTGGTCAGAATTCAATCTAGGAAGACTTTTCCAACAATTCAAATGGAGTTATCATATTAAGAGGTAACATATTTTATTAATCATTTTTTAATTTTCATTCTCCGTACCATACACATTAATTATTCTATTATTATAAAATAACATTAGTATGTTCAGAATAATATCATATTTTTATGCTAATATTTTACCCACACATACACACATCTCCATCTAAGTGGTAACAAACATGTTGTTTATGTGAACGACGAACAACCACCTAACAAAACGATGATTGCTCATTTTTACTATACCACCTCTCATGGAGATAATTATTATGTAAAATATATATACATATTTTATAAATTATATTTATAATTTCTATAATCTTATCTTGTTATTTTATAATATATTCTTTTATAATTTTCATTTTGTGTTAATATCATAAAATGTTTTTGTCAAAGTGTGGACTACCACCACTCAAAGTGATATGATTGGCTCATACACTACATGTAATGTATTATTGATGGGTTTGGTGAATATATAATTTATAGTTAAGATATTTTAATGATGATATATATACATATATATACATATATTCCTTTTACATTCATTATTTGAACAAGATAATTAAATGAAAATAACATTAATGTGTATGTACAACTGACCATTTCCAGGAACTGTGTATTTTGTTTCATACATATATATTAAATATATTTTTAAAACAAAAATATACTAAGAATATATTATATTAAAATCCGGATTTACATTTATGAAATAACGATATAAGTATTAGGACCAAAGCTATAGAAAATTAAGACACATGTAAAAAACAATGAAGATGTTACTTGAGCTGAAACCTTACCATAAAATTCATAACAAGAGGGTAATATAATGAAATAATCATACCCATATTGTATTATATTTAATATTATGTATCTATAATAGATATATAATAAATTTTTCATTATTATACATGAGGTTAGAATTATTACATTGAGAGTAAAGAAAAAATTTAAGGAAATCTAATCTCACTTTATATTTCCATGAGATACATGCTTTACTCACCACTAGATCATTATGTGAGGTCGGTATACATCCCATTTATGTATTATATTATTCTTATACTTATACTTATGGTTATTTACATATCCATTTTATCAACATTCTCTCATTGGGTTTATGTTTCACAAGTTACCAAATCTGTAAAGTAATTTTGTAACAATTTTCATTCGTTGAGTCACATGCCATGTTATGCACCGATATTTTTTTTATGAAGTGTATATAATTCATTTGAAATGTTATATCATGAATATTATTAACATTATGATATTTTTTTCCTCATTTAATTTCATTTTCTTAAATACAGAGTATGTTCCAAATTTATGAAATGGTATGAGTTTGTTGAAATAAAATCATCACTTTTCAAGATTGTTTATGTTTATGTTTCCTTTAATGAAATAATATGATTAATGTCTTAAGAACACTCATATATTTTTATGCGTTCTATAAAAAAAGATTTATAAAAAGGGATTACATTAATACTATATAATTATAAGAAAATAATTAAAATAAATTTATATTGTTTTTTCTTATACATTTTTTTAAATGGAATATTCTTGAATTTTTTTAATAGGGAAATTTTCTAACATTTTACCATGAAAAACTAAATGACCTTTCTACCTCATACGACAAGTATCGGTTTATCCACAGTAAATTATTTGAATATTTATGTCAATAAATTTTCTCAAAACATACATCCAATATATTTTACATATAAGATAACATTAATTTATCATACTCATTCCCTACCATGAAATGTCATAAGGGTTCTATTCATATTCATTCTTTAATGGGTTATGTCTTGATGGGTTATTGCTTATGACATTTTTTTCACGTTGATGAGTTTTATGATATTAAAAACTTATTATTTTAAGGGGTTATGCTATCATGATGAGATTATGAAACCTATTTATTATAATAGGTTATGCTGTGATGAAATGTTAATGATATCCATTTCATTTTTAATGCTATGATTTTCTGTTAATAAAACTAATCTCTTTTTATATTCCATGATACGATGAAATTTTTACTATGTTATGGAACATTTATGAATTATTTTATAATGAGATTGGAGGGACCAATATCTCTTTATAATTCATTAGGCAATGATAAGTTGTATTTGAGCTCTAGTGGTATATGGGTTTTAGGACAATCCATAGAACAAAAGGCTACATGGGTAGTATACCAAGCCTAAAAAAATAATGTACATGAGTTGCAGCCCATGACTAAAAGTAAGAGGGTACACGGGTTTTAGACCATGCCCAAATGTAGGATAGTACACATGTTGATGTATAATAATGAAAAAAATAATGTACAAATGTAGTACCCCTATCCTAAAAACAATAAGGTACATGGTCTGTATCCCAATAATATAAGTAATTGGGTATATGGTTCGTTTTCCCATTCTTCAAAAAGGTACATGGGTCGAGCCCAAGTAAATTATTTTATAACTATCTTGGTGGTAACTTTGGCATAAGAATTTATATTCAAAGATGAATACTAAAAATTAAATTCCTTATTCCTTGGTTAAGTTGTCATGGACTGTGATGTTTATTTCCTAAGAATTCATGTCTTATAAACTTCCATGATTTATCACATATTTCGTGTATTTTATCATTGATAATTAGGGTATGGTCTTCTAATGTTATTATTACATTCTCATATCCCCATGTTCATGTTTAGGATTACATTTCTCCATTTTAACCCTTACTTATAATCTATGCTGACCCCTTTTTGTGTTTTCTTCCATAGATTATGATGATATATTTCATATAATATATGTTTAAGAGTGGTTCTAGTATTAAAGATATTAGTAGGAGAAAATATTTCTCACTTTTGTACCAGTGATTACATTTCGATGTTTATAAAGGCACTAAAAAACTATTTTCATTGTGTGTCTCTTTAAAAAATGTTTTCCTGTGTTAGGTGAAATTAATGTAATGTTATTGATTTTTTATACTAGGTTTCAATACCACAATCATTCATGAGAGACATATTCATTTTATAATGAATAAAAATTTGGTATATAAATAGTTTATTAAAAAAATAATAGAATTTAAATAGACATATGAATCTATTGGTATTCTTTTAATATTGGTAGATATGTGAATTTAGATTTTATTGAATAATGATGCTTCAATGAACATGGTTAATATGATTACGACTACCTTATCATCCTTGAGAGAACTCCTTTATCCTTATTTTATCAATATTTCAGATAAAATAAATATCGATGAAATATTTAATAGTTATAGTGACATATTTTAGAAGGTATTGGTTAATAAATAGTCCAAACTATTGGTGGATAACTGAGAGGTGATTGGATCCTTTTATCAGTGAGAGTAGTTTTAGTCTTTTAATAACTCATTACATTAAAATAATATAAACATATTTATCATGTTAAAGTGTCTCAAAGTGAAAAAATATATTAAAATTTGAAATCATAAGGATAAAATAAATTGAAAAATTAAAATTTGGAAATGGTTTCATGTTATATGAAGCTATATCACTTAGTTAGTCACCTTATTTAGCCCTCTAAACCAAAATATGGTGATGAAAATTTACATTATTTATTTAATTGTTTCAATAAAAAGGTCTTGGAACATATTAAATTATTTTATTATTTAGAGTATAAATAATTATAAAAATTTACAAGATTAAATTTCTATATTTTTTAAAAATTACATTATATATGTATGCGTTAAACAATAAAAAACTAGTTTTTAAAAGAAAATTTACTTTTATAAATTAAAAAAAGGCCTAGAACAAAATCATGTTTATAATTGATCCCTAAAGAATATAAAAATTTATCATTAATATAAGGAGAGTTTTGTTTCATAAAAAAACAACATTTATCCTTAAAAATAATTTAATTAAAAAAAATTCAGACACAGTTCTTTGATTAGAAGGAAACATCAAGTAGGTTTTAAAATTTAAAAAATGGAATTTTTTATTTTGAATAGTATTTTATGATTATTTATTTAACATAGTAAATATATATTTCTTCTGAAAACAATTCACTATCTTTTATGTAATTATTAAATCCTGATTATTTCATAATATGGAAACATTTGTAGAAATGTATTTTTCACTATTCATAAAAAATAAACCGTTTCAGAAAAACCTGAATAATTTAATCCACAAAAAGATGGAAATTATGAACTAACAATATGATCTTTATTTCATAAAATAGAAATTTAAAAAGTCATTACATTATATTTTAAAATAAAATAAAATATATAATGTAGAATCACTTTTATAGAAAAGTGGACCATATCATGATTATGTGATATTAAAATTAAATCATACCATTTACAAATTAGTGTTAATTTAATTGTTTGAATAATATTCATTGATAAGGTATTGTTGTTTACCTTTCATTTTAAAAATGTATTATTATCCTAATCAAGGTAACCTATTCAGAAAGATATTTATTTCATGAAATTCATAAAAAAAATATTAGTGTGTTATAGTTTATTGATGCATCATCATCTATATGTTATATATTCAAACACATACATATAATCGGGTAAGAAATTAATCTCACTACCCCGATCAGAAATGATCTTTAGATAGTAGTGAGTTAGATTACAATAGAATCATGGTAATTTCAACAACTAAATACAGTATTCCTCTTGAGCATTAATGATTTTTTATTAAGAGTATGATCACCTCTTCATGACCATTATCCTTTAATAATAATTTTTGAATGAATAACACACCCATTGATATCTAATATTTTTTAATTCATCACTTCCTATGGAATTAGTTAATGATCTACTAGTCAACCTCCAATCACTAATTACTAAATATCATCATGTTTAGTATTCTATATTGTCATTCCACATTCAGTTGCTATTTTTATCTTATTCGTAGTATTAAAAATCCCACACATGATACATAAAATTTAAAAAAAACACCCTCTTAATCATGAATTTATAATATTCTATAATTAATTTAATTCAAGCAATAAATTCAACTAAATATTCTAGGTAAATGTTAGAACTGAAATGTATAACATAATCCTTGACATAATTTCGCATTCAATTGATCTCATTGAAATTATCTGATGATCAATTGATATTTTCATCATATTTAACTTTTGTTTATAATTAAATACTAGTAATTTCATCTTTATTTAATTATATAAATGGAAAAAGTAAATTAATTCGTCAGTAGTGATTACCATTCCTAATAATTCATTAATGTTCGAATTTATGAATTCTATAGAGTTCTAGTATTGATATTAATTTATAATTTTATTAGAATATATTAAAGTATACCCCCTGTATTTTATTTATATATTTACCAATCTTCTCATGAAATGAAAAATTTAATACTTATCTTTAGTAAAAATATATTTTGTATAATGTGATTTAGGAATTTTTTAATAGAACAATGACATCAAATTTTTAATCAATAATTATCATCTAGAGTTTATCTATAGAAACAATGATAACATTAATAATAAATCAATTTAACTTTCTAGTAAAATTTATTAATATATTATATAGATTTATATTCATCATATTGATATTATGTAATTTACCTATAAAAAGAAATGGTTATTTCTAACCAAATTATTTTGGATGAATTATAGGGTATCATTAAAGTGATAAATATATAAATATTTTGAATTTGATTTTATATAGTTGAAATAAGTTTTAAATTTTTTATATTAAATGGATATTACGGTTCAAATTTTGGATTTTTTAGAATAAATTTTTCTAGGGAGAAGTACAAAACAATATATATTTTTAGTAAAAGTGTCATTTATTTTCACATATTCACGATGTTACATTCTTGGAAAATTATTTATCATGTAAATTTACACATTTGAATAAAATTATTATTATTAATTCCATATATATCATAATTATAAATGATTTTTTATGAAGATCATATCGATAATTAAAATATTTAATGTCCTAAAAATGGGTTTTCATTATATTTTGTCAGAATTTATTAAGTGTAATTAATATCACTTCAATAATTGGATCATAAAAATGAATTTTATATTTTAAATTATGGGGTGTAAATTTATTAATGGATTCATTTTATACTTTTTTCATAATGAAATGAAATGATGGAAATAAGTTATCATCACACTATAGGGTAAAACAGGTTAATTAAGGATAAAAATATTTGATAATGTCACAAAATAATATATTTAATCATATTGAATTAGATGATATAAACCCATATAACCATATATTTTACATAGAATTTACATAGTTCCATTTTCTTGGGAGAGATACATTTATCATATTTAAACATTAATAATAAACACAAGAGTTCCACTCCCCTCAAATATAAAAGGAATCCAACTCTCCTCACTTATAAAATACTTTGAGTTATATATCTCACTAAATATATACCATAATTATTTTCAAAATTAATACTCATTTCTTAGAGGCCGAAATATCACTATAGTTTCAATAATAGATTTCTTTTGTTGTAATACAAAGGAGATTTCCAAAAGAATTGGTATAACTCTATTTTTTATCACCAGATCATATGTATGGAAAAATTGATAGATAAAACGAATATATATTTTAATAATTAAGTAATTATGATTAATTTATAATAATACAATACTTCCCTTCTTACACTTCCTTTAGTTTTCAAATGATTACTCCACTCACATATAGGTGTTAACTACTACCTCTACAAAGAAATGTGATTATTTTTTTGTTACATCATCACATTGATGATCACAATAATGGAGGTAATGAATAAATATAAAATTATAATATATTTATTATTTTTTAGGAAATAAATTTGATATTTTTTCAAAATATTATGAATAATAAAATTTCATTCATGTGTACGTTTGAACTACCGCCTCCATGGAATGACGTGATTCATTTTTCATGACCACATTACATTGATTGTCTTAAAAATATTATTAATGTAGAAAAATGAAATTATAAATGTTTTATAATTTTATAATTTATTTAATATTAAAATATATGACCATTTTCAATAGAGTGATGTAATTTTGAGTTTATAAACCGAACAACCTAAAAACACCCATGTCACACTTCACTAATTTAGAGACTATGTAAAACATGGAAATGAATATAATTTAATTAATAATGTTAATGTATTTAACAGAAAAAGGTTCTTAATAAAATAAATTTCTAATATAATTATATTTTTCATTGTTTTGGTAATGTATGAATGTAAAAACACTTCAGGTAAGTGAATTTTTATCAAAACAATATTTTATTGTATTACATTAAAATATATTTCCTCCACATCTGGGATCATAATATTTTTCCATTAATGTGCATATTTATATTTCAATGACTTTTTAATTCATTTATTACTAATTTTTTTACTTTTAAAATAAATATTACAATTTAATATTTTTAACATATAATTTATGAGTAATTTTAATTTTTTTTAAAAGTGAAAAAAGAATGATTGTTTTAACGTATGCAGATTGACCACATTTAGCCACCATTATAGACATTATTAATTATAGTTCTTAATCAATAACTAATTATGGATTTTCAATGGAGATACTGTACTCATTTTTGAGGATATATTTTCATAAAGTGTTTCAAGGAAACTGAACATTTCTCTATATTTCCTTTGAAAATGGAAATGCTATTTTTCTCATGGGTTGATATTTTTTTTGAGGGTTTTATGATGAAAATTATGAATAAAAAATTATTTTTTCTCTAATATGATAAATGAAAATTTTTTATGATGATTTTTATTTATGATATATCTCATCATAATGGGTGGGACCTATATAGATGTCCAATTCAATTGGTAATTATTAGTCTCTAAAGGAAATAATTAAGTTAAATACCTAGGTTTGTGACTACTATTGAATTAATTTAGTCTTATAATTTAAATAATGGGTTGGAAATATTAGAACATGGTTTATGAATATGATTATCAATGATAAAATGTTTCAGTGATCTATGTGTGTTTTTTTATAAATATTTTAATTTAATGAGGAAATAATATTTTATAATCTTTTTAAGGTGGATGAACTATTATTCAAGGAGGACATTCAAAAGATATCATATTCATCATGTTTCCATGATGAAATTATTTGTTTCTAGTGGTGTATAAATGTTTTATTCAAGAACTTACTAATTTTATAATTTTTATATGAATAATTTTTTTGCTTTATATTTTATTGTGATAAAGGTAACCATTTTCACAGGGTTTCATTGTTTTACTGGACTGAGGGGATTTCGTTTATATACATCTCTAAAAGATATTTCTGTTTGTCATACCATAATTTATATTTTTCCACCAAAAATATTTGTGTGTATTAATTATATCAAATTTACTGATGTCACATTTTGAATGAACCAACAATATATTAAACGAATGAGTGACGTTAACATAATAACATATTCTTGTTATAATACTATACACTGTGAGGATGTTTCAAATTTTTGATGTATTTTTTTATATAGTTAACTAAAATTATAAACTAAAATAATAAAATAAATTTAATGAACTCAAACTATTGTCATAAATCATATACTAATGGGTTGACTCTACTACTTTTCTTTATATTAACCTTGAATAAAATAATCACTTGACAGATTCTACATTTATTTAGCTGTTCTCATAGTGTTATGAGGTTATTCATGTCATGAAGATAAAAATAAATTTAAAATGTTTAAAACCATTATGTTCATATTAATATTCATATAAAAATATTTCATTAGATTAGTAACAATTTAGAGAACACATAATTTTTTATATGGAAAGTGTCATGTGAATTATTTATTTTGTTGTCTATCTTACTATAGAATCAATAAAATATCTTACATATGAACATGAATATTTTACATATTATATTTATTTGAAAATATATATTTTTAATTAATAAAATTTTATAGGTATTAATTGATCTTCAAGAATCATCCTACGTATAGAACCTTTTCCCAAAGTATCGTGATCTCAGGTATACGATTATGTTACATTTCATTAAAAAATATTATGTATTATTTTTCTGTTACATAGATTTCAAATTTATTTGGATGAGTTTCTAATGTATGAGAAGAATGTTCTTAAACATTAGTACTTTGAAAATTTTCTAACTCAAATCAAAAGGTCATATTTTTTATTCCACATATAGAAATATTTCTACTATCATATTGAACTGGAATACAAAAAATTGTATGACATTACAAAAAACTACATCCAACAATATGAATACTACTGAAAAAAGATAAAATACATTCAAAAACACATAAAATATAATCAAATAATATTTTAATGATTATCAAGAAATCAATACAAAATAGAAAATTCATTATAAATTTAAATAGATTCTTCAAACGTAATTAAAAACAATATGTATGTGTGACACCTAAATATGAAATCATACATTATTTCATCATTTATCAACTAAATTGTGAAATATTTTAATTTCATGTTATGTTTTCCATACATTATTCTCTTTAGAATTTTCAGATCATAATCCATGATTATGATATCATTATCTATAAAATATTCTTTAATATATAATATTTTTATATATATTTAAATTTCCTCATGTTGATTTTAGGGATCTTATGATGAAGGATCATACATAACGCTTAAATTATTTATTTCAAGGATTATTTATTTTACAAAAAAATTAAATTAACTCAATAAAAAACATTTTCAGACAACTATTAATGAATTATTAATGTGTCTAAAATAATTAATTGTTAAATAATTTTAAAAATAGTTAACTTTTCATCACCATTCCTGATAATACATTACATAAATTTTCATTCATTGATAAAAATGATAAAAAATGACAATATGTTATAATGATTCCATGAGAAGGAATATAATATTATATTGTAATAATATACCATTTATAATTTCTTTTACAATACGTTTAATTATTAGGATAAATAAGATTAGATAAATTGGGTATAGAGAAGATAAAAAATGATTATGGGGAGGATAAATCTTATGTTGAAGATGTGACCATCCTCTCAGAGTGCCTCATAGAAGTGGGAAATATTTGATATTTTTTATGGAAAGTGATTCCAAAAAAGTTCTAGGAGTATTAATTTGGTAATTTGGGATTTCATTGTAGAGAAACCCAAGGTAAATTCATTGTTTTAGTTGGATAGATGAAGGGTCATTTTATTGGTGTGAGGAGTGTTAAAAGACATGATATGAAACCTACAATGACCCTTATCACATGGGAATAAGTTATAGAGGTTCATTATAAGGCCCCATCCTTAAACCTTAGTTAATCTTGAGTTATTTCAAGATTACACATTGAGGATCTTTTCGGGTTTAGAGTTTTAGAGAATTAGATCATAAAACATGCATTACATTCCACATATAAACAAAGTGGTTACATAAAGATAGTATTCTTCTTTCCCATCAATGGAAACATATTTAAAATAAATCATGGATTCATTCTTGACACTTCCTTGACACTATCATCATATCATGTACCTTTCCCTTGACCTGTGAATTTTTTTTCAAAAACATGGGATGAGCATAAAAAGTTCAGTAAGGGATATAAAAATATGGAAAGGAAACATGGGTACATATATATATAAGAATGAAATCCTACTTTACCCATAAAACATTAACACTTTAACATACCTCATAAAATCATGAATAAATCATAGAAATCATAAGACATAATGGTAACTTGAGGCATTCATAACATTCTTACGTAGGGAGTAACCCTCTTGGTTATGTTTGGAATACCCATCATAGTATATTCCCTAAATCTCTTCGGAGAAACCTTAACGTTTCACTCCTTCGCGTTAACCAATTCATTTGAGAGCTATATCGGGCTCACCCACCCTTAGTTTATCACGGAACCACCAGTCTTCATAATAATGCCCAAGAACCTCAACATAATCGTATCACATAAAACATGCATAAAGGAAACATAACATTTCCACCTTTCAATCACAAGATATCAATACAACACATTGATATAAAAACATTATGAAAACCAATTTCAATACCAAAATAAAATAAAAGTAAAACATGGTATTTATTTTTTTTCTTTAAAAAAAAGGTATGGCTTGTAGAGGAAGCCGAAACTCAAATAATGGTCATGGCGGCGGAGAAGTCGTTGTCGCCGCATACATACGACAAAAACATTCCCTTTTTTTGTTTAGTAAAATTCTTCGTATAAAAAAATATTCCTTTTGGATAAATGTAAAATTAAAAGGGATTTATAAACCGTATAAAAGAAGGTTGTGTATAAAACAAAGTATGCCTCAATGAAAGGAGATTGAGACAAAGTCCCATACCTCGGGTCCGACTTGACTCGATCGTTCTTTAATGTCCTGAATAATAAACTTGAGTTAATTTATACTTTATTAATAACCTTTTTCAAGTTAATTATTCCTTTTATATCAATTATTTCCATGTCATGAACACTATGTAATTATTTAAGTTAATAACGGTCGTTTTAACGATCATTGGTACTTGAGTCAAAAATAAACCCTTTATAATTACAAGTTGTTCATGTATCAATTATATCCAGAATTTTAATCATGATGTATATATCATATATATCCAGTATATACATGCATTTATAATATTACATAATCATTTAGAGGTAAGAAATGAAATGCACCGTTCATGGGGACGGTAAGCCGTACGTACGCGTGAACGCTACTTTTATTTCTATTTCATATTTTGTAGAATGGAATCATAATGATATAAATCTATATTATAATTCCAGTATAAGATCATATATAATATCATAGTTCCATCTTTTATACGTCCCACATATGGTATTTAACGAATCAAATCACTTTGAGGGGGCGGTAGTCAGCACTTACTTAAATGAAGATATCGTGTTTACCCATAATGGAAACCATAACGGTACGCCCAAAATGAAAAATACAGAAGCGTAAGGAAAACATAAACATATTATATATCATATATAAATATAGTGTCATTTTAATGGCCACCTTTGAATGTGTTAAAATTTTTTTGAACAATCATCGTTTCGAGAGGCATAAATTCACCATCCACGGAAACAGTATGTCCTTTAACCATTAGATGTAGGTGTGTGTAAGTGTAGCTCGAATCCTTCTTATAACAACATCGCAGTATATTGAAGATACAGTAGTTGTTACAAAAGAAATGAATAAAAAGAGTTTAGGTGGTTGGAGAAGCAAAATAAAACAAAAGGACTCAAGTGAAGACATTACCTTAAAATCGGGTAACTCCCTTTGGTTTGAGCTCAAAGGCTTCCTTGGGAAGACTTCTGCCCAAAGTGAGGCTTCAAGGAGTAAGAGAGGGACGTGTAGAGACAAAATGGGTAGGTTTTGGCCGACCCAAAGGCTTTGGGAGTGTGGGTAAAGAGGTAGAGGTGGGGACCTATTATAAGAGGAGAGGAGGGGCACTCTTGGAAAGTAAATAAATGTTACTTTATTTGAAAATGATTTTCGGATTCAAAAGGACCCACATTCATATAATTCGAGGGTAAGGTGTTAAGGGTTCTAAATACACCCATACAATAGGTTTTGGACATGTGTAGGTCATAGATTGTACAATAGCATTTCATTTTATTTAAATCCTTTATTAATGAAGTAATCGCTGCATCATCATGATGTCATAAATAATTTAATTTATTTAAAGACTAAAAATTATGAAAAAACTATCATGATGTGGGAAATATTTTTAGCTTTATAATGAATATTTATAGTCCAAAAGATCATTTATTTAGACAAAATTAAAAATATTTTACTTAGGTGATACATTTTTTGTCACATTTAACATTCTTTAAAAATAAAAATATAAAAAGTCACTTTCTAACAAAAGTGATTCCATGGTGCCCCCAAGTTTGGAACAAGGCATCCCATGGTAGGAAATGAGACAACCAGTAGCCTTAGGACACATGTTGTGGTCTTTTTGTATTATTATTATATCATTTTATTATCCTTAACTACACAATTACTCATTAATCAAGATAATTAAAGATAATTACCGTCGTTACTATTCATAATGTCCAAAAACAAAAGCGTCTTGATTACATAATTTGGACCTTCTGATTCCAAATATGTAATCTATTTTACCAAATTCCAAACACATAAATTGAAATAATTGATTTAAAACTAATTTCCGTTGTCAAAACAAATAGAGGGTTTTTTTGAAACAATATCTATGAAAAGTTTGGCATTAGTTTATGACCAATTACAAAGTGAAATTAATCCTAATGACCACCATTGGATTAAATGGTAAAAATATATTATAATTTAACTTTAAAACCAATTCAAAAGATAATATAATCATATAAATAATGTTGATTAAAAAGCAGTTTTGATGTAAAATACAGTATTTTTCACTATTCATTAAAAAATGAACATTGTCAGAAAAATACCAAAAATTCACACAAAGTAAATTTTGATGTCCCAATCATAAAGAATAAGTTTATTTTTAAAAACATAGCTTATAAAACTTTCAAAAGATAGATTTAAAAATGGTTTTCAATCAAAAGGCAGTAAAATAAATCTTTAAAAAATATTAGTGTATTCCATGCTTAAGATTGGATTTATTTTCATTTTAAGCCACTAAAACACTATATAATTCATTAATAGACATAGATAAAAATATCTATTATTCATTAATTACTTGAGATGTTACATCCTTCCCCCTTTAGAAAATTGTGTCCCCGTAATTTATTTACTTATCGAATAAATGGGGGTACTTATCCCTCATTGCATTTTCAGATTCCCATGTTGCCTCTTCCATCATGTGGTTTTTCCACAAAACATTTACCTGATTAATCACCTTATTTCGTAACAATTTCTCCCTATGGTCATGAATCTAGACCATTTATTCATCATAAGATAGGTTCTCTTCCAACTGAACTACCTATAGACTCAAAACATGAGATGGATCTGGCATATACTTTCTCAACATTGAAACGTGAAAAATATTGTGTACCTGAGATAAACTCGGAGGTAAAGCCACCCGGTATGCAACTGATCCAACTCTCTCCAGAATTTCATATGGTCTAATGAACTTTATACTCTGTTTTCCTTTCTTACCAAATCCCATCACACTTTTCCATGGTGAGACTTTGAGAAAAACATGATCACCTACCTCAAAAGTTAGATCCTTCCTCCTGTTGTCTGCATAACTCTTCTGCCTACTCTGAGCTGTTCTCATGTGTTTCTGAATCAGCTGAACTTTTTCTGCCATCTCTTCTACCAATTCTGGTCCCATAAACTTCCTTTCACCCACTTCATCCCAGAAAGCTGGAGTTCGACACCACTTCCCATATAACACCTCAAACGATGCCATCTGTATACTGGAATGAAAACTGTTATTATATGAAAATTCAACCAAAGAATGATGTTGGTACCAACTTCCCTGATAATCCATCGAACAAGCTCGTAGTATATCCTCCAAGGTCTGAATTGTTCATTCTGACTGCCCATCTGGTTGAGGATGAAATGATGTACTAAAATTTAATTTAGTACCCAACAACTTCTGAAGGCCTTTCCAAAAGATAGAAATGAACCTGGGATCACGATCAGATACAATGGAGAGGGGAACTCCATGTAACCTGACTGTCTCTCCATGATACAAATGGGAAAGTTGATATAGGGAAAAAGTATCTTGTATAGCAAAGAAATTAGCAGATTTAGTCAAACGATCAACAATAACCCATATTGCATTATTACCTTGAGATGTCTTCGGTAATCCCACAACAATGTCCATGGATATATTCTCCCATTTCCATTATGGCACTGTTAAAGGCTGAAGCATCCCTTTGATTAACTGCCACTCTGCTTTAACCTGTTGTCATGTCAAACACTTCATAGTAAAATCAGCAATATCTCTTTTCATTCCAACCCACCAGTAATACTCCCGCAGATCTCTGTACATATTAGTACTGCCAGGATGAACTGAAAACGGAGATCTATGAGCTTCACATAACAACTCTCTCTTCAACTGTGAATCACAAGGCACACACAATCTCTTCCCAAATCTCAAAACGCAATCATTATCAATGTTGAATTCAGGGAACTTACCTTTCTAAACCATCTCTATCTTTTTCTGCAACTCACTATCTTGCTTCTGTGCTTGCATGATTCTATCTGATAGAGATGATCTCACTAATACCTGAAACAAAACAGAAGAACTTCATGCACCAACAACTCCTATGCCAAATTTCATCAAATCCTTAACCAAATGATCACGTTCGAAACACAAAATTTAAAATGAAGCATTACTTTTTCGACTCAAAGCATCCACTTTATTTTCTTTTCCCAGCTGGTAATGAATTTAACAATCATAATCCTTGATTAATTGCAGCCATCTCCTCTATCGTTGTTTAACTCTTTTTGAGTGAATATATACATTAAACATTTGTGATCAGTATATATTTCACACTTTACTCCATAAAAATGGTGCCTCTAAATTTTTAAAGAGAAAACAACATCAGCTAATTCCAAATCATGTCTAGGGTAATTTACCTCATGAGTTTTCAACTGTCGTGAAGCATAAGCAATTACCTGATCATTCTGCATTAGGACGCAACCAATTCCTTTTAATGAAGCATCACTGTATATAACAAACTCACCATTCCTGGAAGGTAGTGCCAAAACTAGAGCATTCACCAATCTTATTTTCAATTCCTTAAAACAATCATCACATTCTTTTTTCCAGATAAACTTAACACCCTTCCGAGTTAGCTTAGTCATTGGACTAGATAACCGTGAAAAATTTCTTACAAACCTTTGGTAATAGCCTACCAAACCAAGGAAGCTACGAATCTCAGTTACATTTGTGGGTCTTGGCCAGTCTTCCACAACTTTTTTTTAGGATCAACAGTTATCCCATCTTTAGAAACAATGTGACCAAGGAAAGAAATTTGCTGCAACCTAAACTCACACTTTCTGAATTTTCCATACAGTTTCTTTTCTTTTAAGGTTTTCAAGATAACCCTTAAATGTCTTTCATGCTCCTCTTTACTTTTAGAAAACACCAAAATATCACCAATGAAAATCACCACAAACTTATCCAATAACACATGGAAAATTCTATTCATTAAGTCCATGAATACAGCAGGTGCATTGGTTAGCCCAAAAGGCATTACTACATATTCATAATGTCCATATCTTGTACGGAACACGGTCTTCGGAACATCTGCTTCCTTTACCTTCAGCTGATGGTACCCCGATCTCAGGTCAATCATTGAAAAATACTGAGCTCCCTAGAGCTGATCAAACAAACCATCGATATGAGGAAAAAGTTATTTTTTCTTAATAGTGATGTTATTCAAGGCTCTATAATCAATGCAAAGTCTCATTGAACCTTATTTCTTTTTAACAAATAAAACAGGAGAAACCCATGATGATGTGCTAGGTCTAATGAAACCATTCTCTAATAAATCTTGCAATTTCTCCTTCAACTCTAAAAGTTCAATTTCAGCCATTCGATAAGGGGGTTTTGAACTTGGCTTAGCATCAGGAACTAAGTCAACAGTAAATTCAACTTCCCGTTCTGGTATTATTCTAGGAAACTCATCAGGAAAAACATCAGGATACTCATTTACCACTGGCATGTCATTAATCTGAACAGTTCCATTATTTTCAACAATATATGCAAGGTAACATTCATTTCCATCATTTACAAGTTTCTTGGCCTCTTGATAAGTTATCAACAGTAAGGGTTCATTCTTGTACACAAACTGAAAGTATTTCTGAAAAGAAACTTCTTTAGCTCTATAGTCAATCTTAGCATGGTAAATAGAGAGCCAATCCATACCCAGGATAACATCAAACTCTTCTAGAGGTAGAATAATAAGTTTTTCAAGTAGGTTCTTTCCACAGATAAGGATATGAAGATTATTATAAATTCTTTTTGCCTCAACATTTCCCGCAGGTGTTTTTACCAAAAGTTCAGGAGTCATTTCTTGAGATGGTATTCCCATTTTACTAGAAAAGGTTTCAGAGATGAAAGAATGTGTGGACCCCGAATCAAACAACACACTGGCATAATCTGAAGAAACAAACAGAGTACTTGATACAACATCATTTGATGGACCGACATCTGCTGAAGTAGTTGCAAAGGATTTCACCACCCCTTTCTGCTTGTAGTCTAACTGCTTCCTACCACTCAAGCTCTTTGTCGAACACTCATTTTCATAGTGACCCATCTCATTGCACTTAAAACATTTCACTAACTGTAAATCAAATTTGGTCTTACCTTCACCTTGATATTTTTCAGTGCAATCACGAGCCTTATGTCCCATATTACCACATCGGTTTCACTTTACAGAATTCAGAAGACATTCCACAGCATGACTTTTCCCACATTTATCACAAACTGGAAACTTAGATTTCATACCATCAGAATTTTTTGAATAATTCTTCCCTTTCTCCAGCCACCTTGGTCACTTCTTCTGCTGGTTTTTATAGAATACTTGATCGTCGAAAAACTCCATTTCCACCTTCTCAGCCCATCGAACAAGCTTTTCATAACTTTTAAACTCAAGAGAAGCTAATGCCCTTAGATATTTTGGTTTTAATCCTGAGTAAAAACGATTGATTTTACTATCAAGGTCTCAGATACAATTTGGAGCATACCTTGCCAATCAAGTGAACCTTTCTTCATAGGTAGCCACTGAGTCTTCCTCTTGCCTCAATTCCAAGAATTTTTTTTTGATCCTGAGTCGAACAGCCTTAGAAAAATACTTTTCAAAAAACATACCTTTAAATTCATCCCTGTCGAGAGCATCAATCTCATCAGCGTCCCTGATATTTTTAACCTCTGACCACCAATGATCTGCTTCACCCTCCAAACAGTAAATAGAAAGACTAAACTTTTGATTGTCTGAACACCCCATGACATCGAAAATCTTCTCCAGTGCTTTAATCCACCCTTCAGCTAGCACAGGGTCAGATGATCCTCTAAATGATGGTGGATGTTGCCTCATGAAATGTTCCACCACTGACATGTTCCTCTGCGGTTGATCTGGCTGATCTCGTGCATGGATACCACCACCATTTATCGCTTGAGTCAACTGCGCCATTACTGCAACAAACTATTCAGTTCCAATTCCGACCATCTCAGGATGCTGATTCGGAAGGTTATTTCCTTCTGCATGCCTTCCTAGCACTGCTTCCCGGTTTCCTCTACGGAAAACCATTCTGAACAAACATGTCTTAGATGAAGCAACATGGTAATCTTCAAATACTATATCACTTCAATTTGACCATAAAAACTATATTTTTGGATAATCATTTAATATAATTCAAACTCCCAATGTTATCTAAACCGACCTTTGATACCAACTATAAGGCCCCAGCCTTAAACCTTACTTAATCTTGAGTTATTGCAAGATTACACATTGAGGATATTTTCGGGTTTAGAGTTTTAGAGAATTAGATCATAAAACTTGCATTACATTCCACACATAAATATAGTGGTTACATAAAGATAGTATTCTTCTTTCCCATCAATGGAATCAAATTTAAAATAAAACATGGATTCTTTCTTGAAACTTCCTTGACACTATCATCATATCATGTACCTTTCCCTTGACCTGTGAAAAACATTTCAAAAACTTGGGATGACCTTAAAAAGATCAGTATGTGATATAAAAATATGGAAAGGAAACATGGGTACATATATACATAAGAATGAAATCATACTTTACCCATAAAACATAATCACTTTAACATACCTCATCAAATCATTATTAAATCACAGAAAACATAAGACATAAAGGTAACTTGAGGCATTCATAACATTCTTACGTAGGGAGTAACCCTCTTGGTTACGTTTGGAATACCCATCACAATATATTCCCTAAATCTCTTCGGAGAAAACTTAATGTTTCAATCCTTCGCATTACCCAATGCATTGGAGAGCTATATCGGGCTCACCCACCCTTAGTTTATCACGGAACCACCCATCTTCATAATAATTTCCAAGAACTTCAACATAATCGTATCAAATAAAACATGCATAAAGGAAACATAACATTTCCACCATTCAATAAAAAGACATCAATACAACACATTGATATAAAAACATTATGAAAACCATTTTCAATACCAAAATAAAATAAAAGTAAAACATGGTATTTATTTTTTTCTTTTAAAAAAGGCATGTCTTTTAGAGGAAGGCGAAACTCAAATAATGGTTATGGCGGCGGAGAAGTCGTTGTCGCCGCATACGTACTACAAAAACATTCCCTTTTGTCGTTTAGTAAAACGCTTCGTATAAAAAAAATATTCCTTTTGGATAAATGTAAAAGTCAAAGGGGTTTTTCACCGTACAAAAGAAGGTTGTGTATAAAAAACTATGCCTCAATGAAAAGAGATTGAGACGAAGTCCCATACCTCGGGTCCGACTTGACTCGATCGTTATTTAATGTCCTGAATAATAAACTTGAGTTAATTTCAACTTGATTAATAACCTTTTTCAAGTTCATTATTCCTTTTATATCACTTATTTCTATGTCATGAACACTATGTAATTATTTAAGTTAATAATGGTCATTTTAACGGTCATTGGTACTTGAGTAAAAAATAAACCCTTTATAATTAGAAGTTGTTCATGTATCCATTATATCCAGAATTATAATCATGATGTATATATCATATACATCCATTATATACATGCATTTATAATATTACATAATCATTTAGAGTTACGAAATGAAATGCACCGTTCATGGACACGGTAAGCCGTACGTACGCATGAACGCTACTTTTATTTCTATTTCATATTTTGTAGAATGGAATCATAATGATATAAAGGTATATTATAATTCCAGTATAATATCATATATAATATCATAGTTCCATCCTTTATACATCCCACATATGGCATTTAACGAATCAAATCAATTTGAGGGGGCAGTAGTCCGCACTTCCTTAAATGAAGATATCGCGTTTACCCATAATGGAAACCGTAAAGGTATGCCCAAAATGAAAAATACATAATCTTAATGAAAACATCGACATATTATATATCATATATAAATATAGTGACACCTCAATGGCCACTTTTGAAGGTGTTAAAAGAATGTTGTACAATCATCATTTCGGGAGGCATAAATTCACCATCCACGGAAACAGTATGTCCTTTAACCAGTAGATGTAGGTTTGTGTAAGTGTAGCTCGAATCCTTCTTATAACAACATCCTAGTATATTGAAGATACTGGATTTGTTACAAAAGAAATGAATAAAAATATTTTAGGGGGTTGGAGAAGCAAAATAAAACAAAAGGACTCAAGTGAAAAAAATTACCTTAAAATCGGGTAACTCCCTTAGGTTTGAGCTCAAAGGCTTCCTTGGAAACACTTCTGCCCAAAGATAGGCTTCAAGGAGTAAGAGAGGTATGTGGAGAGACAATATGGGCAGGGGTTGGCCGAGCCAAAGGCTTTGGGAGTGTGGGTATGGAGGTAGAGGTGGGGGCCTTTTATAAGAGGAGAGGAGGGGCACTCTTGGAAAGTAACGAAATGTTACTTTATTTGAAAATGATTTTCGGATTCAAAAGGTCCCACATTGATATAATTCGAGGGTAAGGTGATAAGGGTTCTAAATCCACCCATCCAACAGTTTTTGGACATGTGTAGGTCATAGATTTTACATTATCATTTCATTTCATTTAAATCTTTTATTAATGAGGTAATCGTTGTATCATCATGATGTCATAAATAATTTAATTTATTTATAGTATAAAAATTATGAAAAAAATATCATGATGTATGAAATATTTTTAGATTTCTAATGAATAGTTATAGTCCAAAATATCATTTATGTAGACAAAATTAAACATACTTTACTTAGGTGATACATTCTTTGTCATATTTAACATTCGTTAAAAATAAAAAGATAAAGAGTCACTTTCAAACAAAAGTGATTCCATGGGGCCCCCATGTTTGGCGCAAGGCATCCCATGGTCGGACATGATACAACAAGTAGCCTTAGGAAACATTTTTTGGTCTTTTTGTGTTATTATGATATCATTTTATTATCCTTAACTACCCGATTACTCATTAATCCAGATAATTAAAGATAATTACCGTCGTTACTATTCATAATGTCCAAAAACAACAAAGTCTTGATTACATAATCTGGACCTTCTGATTCCAAATATGTAATCCATTTTACCAAATTCCAAACACATAAATTTCAATAATTGATTTAAAAATAATTATCGTTGTCAAAACAAATAGCGGGTTTTTTTTGAAATAATATCTATGAAAAGTTTTGCATTAGTTTATGACCAATTCCAAAGTGAAATTAATCCTAATGACCACCATTGGATTAAATGGTAAAAATATATTCTAATTTAACTTTAAAACCAATTAAAAAGAAAATATAATCATATAAATAAAGTAGATTAAAAAGCAGTTTTGATGTAAAATACAGTATTTTTCACTATTCATTAAAAAATGACCATTGTTAGAAAAATACCAAAAATCACACAAAGTAAATTTTGATGTACCAATCATAAATAATAAGTTTATTTTGACAAACATATCTTATAAAATTGTCAAAAGATAGATTTAAAAATGGTTTTCCATCAAAAGGCAGTAAAACAATCCTTTAAAAAAATATTAGTGTATTCCATGCTTAAGATTGGATTTATTTTCATTTTAAGCCTATAAAACACTATCTAATTAATTAATAGACATAGATAAAAATATCTATTATTCATTACTTACTTGGTATGTTACAATCATTCCATGAATTTAAATAGTTTAAAGATAATATCATGTGTATGAAATAAGAAAAATATATATGTATGCTCTATAGAGACAATCTCTACCTACATTGGATCTATTCCAAAAGGATTATTGGCCATCCACATAACAAATCACACTAGATAGGATAATCCAAAAATATGTTTTACACATCCTTCCAGTTTGGATCTTCCATGTACATATGAATCTATATCCCCCTTATTGTATATTTTAATAGGCTCAACAGGCATGCTCAAATGTAGATGATAGAATAAAAGCACTTACAATAGCATATAAAAATGACCAATCAAAATCACATCGTGATAGGTATGAATCATAAACATCATAATCCACTTAAAAGAATCACTAGAAAATGACAATGAGGAAACACAGAATGAAAATTTTTTATCAAACATCATACATAGGTCGCATATGGATACAAATGCATAAAAATAGTCATTGAAAGAACCCATATAAAATAGTCACTAATTTCCAGGGCTTCTAACCACAATTATAAAGATTATTAATGGCTATGTTTGTCTTATCATTGAAATAAACTACCATATCCTAGAACCGAATAGGATCAGACATTTTATATAATTCTAGTATCATGTTTCAGAAAAAACAACACCCTAAATACTGGCCATGTTCAAAAATACTATATAAAATAATTTCCTCACAAAAATCTATGTTCAATTGATATATTTATATTAATTATCTTAATATAGATGATGATTTTATCAATGATTAGTAAATACCTTGTCAGACCATATCAAGACCTATAGATGCAGTCATGTTTTCAATGATATAATCAATTTGATTAATGAAAATAAAATATTTTCATTATATATCACAAATGGGCTCTCCATATAAGAAATGAATGAGAGATCAATAGTTCATGCATTGAATGGAGGTGATGGAAAGGAGGACATGTCCCTATAATCTCTAGATATAGTTCTCATGTCAAAATGTAATTTAAGAGTGTAAGAGAGAATGAGAGAAAAAATAATGGATTTTGATTAAAAATACATCATAAAGCATCAACCAAACAAGTACCCCAAAGATTCCACTTACTGGTCAGTGGTTCCTAGAAACAATTAACACATCGAAAGAGCCTAAACAATTCTCTAATGGGACTATAATAGATTCTAATGACATAAAAATTCCATTGTCACATCCTTATTATATTTTGGACTCCCGAATGACCCAAAATAACCTCTAATACATACAAATTTTCACAAAAGATATGTAAAAGTTGGAATGATAAATATCATAATTAGACATTTCATTGTTTTCTCTTTCTTATGAATATTTATCCTTGAGATGTAACCCCAAATATCAAGTTGAAAAATTTATCCCATAAGCCCAAAAGTTTATTTCCTACTCCCATATCTCTTCCGGAATATGACCATAGGGAAATGTATTGTCATGAACCATACCAGGAAGATATTTACGGGGGACATATGAAGATTAAAAAATATGTCGAAAAAAATCATGTGATGCATAAAACAAGACCCTACCAAAGTGAAACAATAATTGGAATGTGATGTAGTTGAGAAAACTAACCCATCCTCAGAGAAAGTAGAATAGCATTTGAATCATTCTAAAAGTTCAAGACTCCTCAATGATTTATCATGAACGAATAAAAGAAGTTGTGAGTATAATAAACTGAAAACAAAAGAGGTTAATTCCAACGATGTTTTCATCCTAGGATGTCTATACAGGATATGTTCGACTAATCCAAAAATTCAATTCATTTATAATAATACATCCAGCAATCAGCATCCTATGAAGACGAAGAGAAATACTACATGAGTCAAAGATCCATTGAGATTCCACTACCTCAATTGGTTAATCATCAAAAGGTATTCAAAAATTTATCAACACAAATTGGAACCATCATAATCACAGAAAATGAATAATTTACATGCAATACATTTGAATTTGATGTTTGGGTCATTGTTAAACTCCACCACAGTGATAAACATCCATTTTCTGATTTTGATGTATGTATTAGCAGACATATCCTCATTTTGGTATTGGTGGAAGGTCGTACTATCATTCAATAAAATCTTAGAGTCAGTATCTTTTGAAAATCATATTTCTCTTAAAATTCCTTAGAATCCCTAAATGCGGAATATGTTTTAATTTCATCCTCACTAGTGAAGACTTCTGGGTCAATATAATCAAAGGTATAGATAAATGATTAGTAGGAACTAGATGTGGGGGGATATTCTTATTTCTTTCATAGTAGTGTCTAGAGATCGTGTGACAATGGTTCTCTCAATATTATAATGATGCCTACATTTTTGGGTTTTTCTGGCACTCATAATGATGTAACCATTAGAATCAATCATGGATTGTTTTTTCATTTTAAGCTATTGATTTAGAAAATTCTTCCTCAACATCGTGATAATTGTCAAAATTAATTGGAATAGATTATATAGAGTCATATTGATAGTTATTATACTCTCTATGGTCTATTTGATTGATCTATATATATGGGGGATTAGGTTTTAGATTCAAATCCTTATCTTCTTTAGTAAAAGGATAATTTTACACATCCGATATGAAATCAGAGAGGCTGGTAAAGGGAAGCTACTTTTTTGGAGAGTCTAAGGAATTATTATAAGCAATAATATAAATATTGTCAATTTTATGAGAAATAGAATGAATTTTTTCAGTTTAAATTTCATCCCATATTGATTTAAAATGATAGAGGGTACATTAATCAGGATTTTGAGTCTAAAATTCTTCTAATGAGTGCCCAAATCTCACAATTCTCTTACAATTGTTTGAGACATTTTTGATTGCAATGCCATGAATAAAGAAATTTTCTATATTTTGAGTCCAAAATATGGAGGGTATAGGTTGTGAAATATCCATTTTAGAACGAATTGGTGTGGATAATGGTTTAGAAATATTCAGGGTAGTAACGTAAAGACAAAGGGGATGACAAAAAAGACGAGTAAGGAAAATAGAGCATTCTACTTAAAGATATGAAATGGATTCATGGGAATCTTAGCCATATGGGGAGAATATGTAGATTTTAGTCAATGAAAATGGTAAGGGACCATTTCAATATCATAATTAATTATCCACCGAAAGAACATGACCCTCTCATTAAAATCCTATAGTTGTAGTTTTCAAATGAAAAATGAAAAATGAAAAATTATATGTAACAATTTCATCAAACCAATCTGAATGTTCAGAAATCCATTGTTTTGAAAGGTCTTGTGGAGAAAGACTTTTGAGGATTTTAATTTTCTAAATTTTCCTACCAATACAAAAACAATGTCGAGTGATAGAAATTTGTCATGTTATTTTTTGAATGAAATCATTCAAAGACCACTATGACAGTATTTCTTCAGATCAATGCATTCATGGGTCTTCAAATCGGGTTGATCCACTTGACCTAAAATGACATCTGTGAAGGATCAGGGTTCAGCACAAGGGATTCTTCTTAGTTCTCTCCAGATAAAAAATGCAAAGGATATGGATTCATTAGGGTGTCCCTTAAGATCTATCGATAATGCAAATGCATTTTCGGATGACATTCATTCAATATAGTCTTCCTGGATATGCTTGTGATACCATTGAGCTAAAATTATATGTGTACTATTCCCTTGAAAAACCATCATTCATATTTTTTCTATATCAATATGTCATTAAAAAATGTATCTAGATCTATCTCAACATTCTCTTAGTCAATCACATTCATAAGACCAGTTACTTATCACTAATGCTCAGACACATAGAACAAATTATGAATAACATCATATTGTGGATGAATATACACTTGATAATCCACTTTTCATACATGTTCATCGATTATGAAATGTATTAAATACAAATATAATAACTTTCCTTGTCAAATAAATCATATTCCTAAACCAATGGGACTCCCACAATAAATCAACGTTTTCCACAGTGAACTCCAAGGTTCACCGCATTTGGTAATTATAATAGTTATTCATATTTTGTTATATTTCCAACAAGTTTTGAATCATCTAAAAAGACTCTGGGGTATCTTATACCATAATCAAACCATCAACTAATGACTGAACTACATCATCACATCATAGTAGGGAATGACATGCCATCTCATACGTAGCCCATAATAGATCCATCTCAATCAATAACATCAAACTGCAATTGTAGGAGAACTCTACTATGGAAATATTCCCATGCATAGATCCAAAAAATTATTAAAATGCATTTGAAGAATATTATATAGAGACTTCATCTATATCTATGATTTCCTATTACCCTAAGGATGAAAAGGCCTTACAAAGATTAAACGAAGTCATTATCTCCTTTTATATTACTATCAGAAATTGTGATGTGAATTAAGTATCCCAAACATATTCCACACTTTATAGAACACGTTGAAAACAAATTATCATTTGAAAATTGATCACTCTTAGACCATTCAATGAGTTAGTCACTCAGATCAGTATAATGTGATTTACCTTGTTCAACCGATCGACCATAACCCAAAATTTACTCGACTGGTTAGGGTTATAGGAATCCCAAACATGAATACTGTGGTTAGCTCATACTAAACCCACAAATGCACTATATGTTGAATTAGTAACCATCTGGGTATTTGGAGATAATCCTTGAATCTATGAAAAGTCGGAAAATGGGAGGAAAGGCCTATAATTTCTCTCATCATGATGTGAAACCAGATTAAGCATTTTTAATCAAGATATATATTATTCAATACTTATCGAACATCCCAATACATATAAATAGAGGATATAATTATAAACTATGTTATGGAATATGGATCCATCACCCTTATAATAACTAGAATCACCCCACATCCTTTCAAGTTATAAATATGAATGAAATCATTCACTATAAACCCATTTTACATATCAGAATAGTCTAGGTTAGGCTACTGACTGACCATCACTTCGTCAACCAATGATAATGTCAGTAATAAAGGTGGATAGGATATTTCCCTTTTGTCCTGACGTAATCTAAATTTCTATTATTCCAATAATTTTATGATCTTCCACCGATATTTTGAAATCCATTATCCACATTTATGGGTATTCCTACTTAGTGCTTCTATTACTATATTTCCATTTCTATAAGTACACTCCATCTCAATAGAAGGCATCATAAAATTATAAAATGAAATATTCAAATGGAGATTCATGAAATGTTTGAATAAGATGTACAATAGACACTATTAGAAAAAATACATGAAATATAATGGACCAAAGTGGTAATTTCAAGAAAATTTCATTTTTTGAAAAAACATTTAACAACTATTAGAATTGGTCTGGGTAGTTTTTCAAAGGATTCATAGATGAAGAGACTTGTAATTAACTACATTATCACTACAATTATAAATAACTAAATGAAAAATTCTTGATTCATCATACTACACTGAATAATGAACTATAGGTTCAATAATAATCAATATCAAATCCAATTTCAACCACTTCATCGCCTATAAAAAGACTTATTCATACTATTATGTCAATCAACACTTTACTCTCTTAAATGTAAGAACATTAATGGACATATCTACATGATAAAATTCCTAAATACACTTCTTATATTGAAAACCCATCCCACGGTAACTATAAATCTTGGACACATCCTGCGATGATGCCAAAAACATGACCACATCAACCTTCTCCAGATTTATAGATATTCCATCTTAAGAAAACATATTCTCATTGATGATCACATCATCTAATCCAATGTTAATCTTCTAATAAATGATATGGACCCAATGGTCTAAAATCATAAACAATAAGATATCTATGAGACATTCATGTGAATATGTTGCCATGAAATTTAATGTTATATCATTAATGGAATCAATGGTGAAGGATTCCATGTAAGTATCAATCAAAATTTACCATCATCAACCTCCACTTATGAGACTTACCTCCGTGAACATGAACTATCCAAAAGAGTCCATGATACTCAAGTTCATTAAATTTACCCACTAGAGTAAATATGTGAGCATACTCAATTGCATCCTCCCACACAATCGGTGGTGCACCAAGTTTAATGATATGTCTATGGGTGGTTATATGTAAAATTCAAGAAAAAACTCATAAATAACATTTTAACCATTAACCCGAATAACATTATCATAACAAATGCACACACATGGGTTCACAGTAAGGTTGAACCTAATAGGATTCACAAAAGAATAAGTCATAAACCGCTAAACCCTAACCATAAACCAAGACAAGACATTAGTACCTTAACATTAGTCACAACCACATATATACAATAATGTTTATAATACATAGGTTCAATTTAATCTATGAATGAAACAATGAAACAAAAGAAAATTTCAGAGTCTCAACATTTATTTATTATTATTTAGGATCAATATAATGTTTAGAAAAGGTATATTTAATAAGATAATATATTCTTAAACATGATTCATTTATATATTCTAATTACAATAAATTTTTTTACCAACATAATGTACATAACACATGAATAAATTTTGTTAATTGTAAAAAATATATCATGAAAACTATTACACCCTGAGATTTTATGATAAGTATTCTTTTTAATTTATTTGATTTCATGTGTTTTATGCTACACCAATATTATCTTGTTCTATAAACAACACCGTATTAGCTTGCAGTATACGCAACACTATTCTTGGATTGTGTTACACACAATATCAAGTTCGTTTGACAGTAGTCATTCTACGCAACATTGTGTATATATATATATATATATTTAATTTATAAATGAAATATGGTTCAATTATGTTATACAAAACATCAAATGAGTCTTGCACAACACAAAACCCTGACTTGCCTTGCATTACATGCAATCACGACCTTCCTCGAGAGCGTGTGTAGTACGCAATACCGGGTTTCACTATACAACGATATATTGTTATAATATTATTATGGACTAGTCATTATAAATAATATTAACCTCATTTTTAATTTTATAACATTATTATTCATCTTACTTATTTCTAGAACATGGTATGAGAAAAAAATAAATTTTTTCGGGTAAACTAAGTATTTTCCAAAAAATGCAGTTTTGCCGCCTTTTGATGGCGCGCCAACATTAAATATAGTATTTGACTTGTTTATAAGATCAATTTGACAAAATAAAATTCTTCCTTGGAATCAGGATATAAAAATTTAATTTGGATAAAATTTTAATATTATTTTGATAACTTTCATATTTTAATGAATAGTAAAAACACGCTATATTTTAATTGAAAACAACTTTTTTCATCCCAATAATTTATATGGTTATATTATCTTTTTAATTGGTTTTAAATTTTAATTAGAATATATTCTTACCATTTAAGCAAATTTTGATCATTGGAATTAATTTCACTTTGAAATTGGACATAAACAAGTGTCGATATTTTGATAATTATTGTTTCTTAAAAACACACTATTTGTTTTGATAATAGAAATTACATTTAAAATTAATTAATGCCACTTCTATTTTTTTAATTTGGAAAAATAGACATCATTTTTGAATTTAGAATATCAAATATAGCTTAGGCTTATTTTTTTCTATTTTTTTGAAAAACATCAATTTTTGATAAATAGTGAAAACAGTGAGTTTTTGGTTAAAATCGACTTTTTATTTAAATAATCATTTATTTGATTTAAATATATTTTAGGTCAAAATAGATACATATTACTTATATATGTTAAATGAAATTCATTGAATTCCTTTTATAATAATTTTAGATTTATAAAAATTGTATTGAACTTTTCACCGTCTTTTACCCACCTCCTAGGACCATTTGCAATTGTTCATAAACCATAATTTTACTGCTTCTTTGAGTTGAATTTCGGAAATCTGAGAGACACAGTTAATATCAAGGAGTAAAATTTTGTTCAATAAGATAAAAAAAAATGTTTGGTGAATTTTAACTTTTTACTTTTATTTACCACGGTTAAAAGTACATAGGGTAATTCAAGGTTAAAAGAATATTATAAATATTCAAAATTACCTTAACACATGTCCAAACCTTATAGGATGAGTAATGTCAGACCATGAGAATCCTTTGGTCGATTTTGGGAGCCCATGGAGTCACTTATGAATGAAAATGACACATTAAATTAATTAATTTAATGTAATGACAAAATTGACATTAACAAAAAAAATTAGTAAATTAATTTTTATATAGTTTTATATAAGACATATTTTGGAATATAAATATTAATTGGAAAGATAAAAATATTTCATACATCATGGTATTTTTTCATAATTTTTAGTCATTAAATGAATTAAATTATTCATGACACAATAATGATGCATTGTTTACCTCATTAATAATTGATTTAAATAAATAAGATTATAATTATTAAACTATTATCCAAAACATGTCCAATTCTGATTGGATGACTATATTTAAACCATGATTCATCTTATCTTCGACTATAATTATTTTTGGACTATTATAAGCCTAATATCATTATATTATAAAATAACATTTTCACTCTTTCCTAAAGAGCCCATCCTCTCCCTTATAAAAGGAGACCATTTCTATCAAATTCCTCACACCTCTCAAGGGATTTGGCTCATCAAACCACATACCAATTAATATCCATACATTACTCGCCTCCCCCTAGAAGCCTTAACTTAGGAATAAGGCACTTCAAGAAGTCATTTTGGTTCAAACCAATGGAAGTTACCCAAATTAAAGGTAACAATATCTCTTAAGTTGTTTTCTTTTATTCTACTTCCACAACCGCTAAACTCTTTTTAATCATTTCTTTTGTAACAACACCAGTATCCTAAATATCATTGGATGTTGTTATGAGAAGGATTATAACTACACTTACATACACCTCCATCTAATGGATGAAGAACATAATATTTCTCTGGATGGAAAAATTACGCCTCACGAAACGATGATTGTTCGATTTCCTCCTACAGCCTCTCATTGTGGAAATTATGGTGGAACTGTATTTATATATGATAAATATTATTTTTATGATTTCGTTATTCTTATTTATTTCCTATTTATATGAAGCCTTTATGGTTTCCATAGTTGGTAAATACAATAATCTCATTTGAGGAAATGTGGACTACCGCCCCCTCAAAGTGATGTGATTCGTTAATGCCTTATGTGGGATGTATAAAGGATATAGTTAATTATATTATATATGATATTATACTCTAATTATAATATACCTATGTATCATTATGTTTTAATTCCTTTAAAATTTGAAATATAAATGAAAGTAGCGTACATGTGTACGTACGGCTTACAGTCTACATGAACGGTGCATTTCATTTCTTACCTCCATGTGTTATGTAAGATTATAAATACATGTATATGATGGATATATATGATATATATGATATATAAATCATGAATATAATTCTGGATATAATTAATCTTTGACCACATGAACACCATGTAATTATAATAAGTCCATTTATGACTCATGTACCAAATATCGAAAAAATGAACATTATTAACTTAAATGGTTACATAATGTTTATAACATGGTAATAAGTGATATAAAAGGAATAATAAATTTTTAAAGGGTTATTAATCAAGTAGAAATTAACTTTGGTTTATTATTCAGGAGATTAAAGAACGATCTAGTCAAGTCAGACACGAGGTAAGGGAACATCTTAACCCAATTTCCGTTCTTTGGGTTGATCTTCTCTTTCTTGTTTATGTCATTATTTGATTATGTGAGAAATGAATTTTTATATATTATCATGTATTTATACATTCTTTATGTGACCTTATTTTGAATACACATAAGTGATCTATTTTATTTACAAAAAGATCTTTGTAGGGATAATTATTCCAATCTCATTCTTATCAAATATTTTTAATTCGTAAGTATTTACAGGGGTTAGGTTTATTATCCATGTCCTTATGTTCTCAAAAGGATTTCATAAAATGTTTAATATTTGTCAAGGTATGTTTAAAGTCATTTTTACCCCTATTTTTTACTTTTACCACATCTTATGGAAGGAATATTTCTTTAGTTTACCATACGAGGTACTTTTTGACTTTTTCGACAAAAGTACGAGGAGAATGTCTTTTAATTTATAAGGCATGAACGGATTTTTACAATTTAATAATGCGTTATTTAAATAAAGATCCATCTACATGATTTCATGATTATTTAAAAAAAACCTTTTCTTTTAAAATTGCATGGCATTTTGTGAATGAAAATGGTTTTGAAGAAGAAAGGATATTTTCCTCAAGAATTCATTTCAAGTGTTTTTATCAAAACCATTTTCCATCTAAGATGACATTATTTCATATTTGCATGTTTCAAATATAATGTCTATATGATTTACATGGTTTCACTTTTATTATGATGAAATGATATCCATTTTTTATATGGATTATGGTGTAATGGGACGATGTTTATGAAACCCATTTTATTCTTTTGGTTATGATGAATGATTTATGTTTATATTGTGGCACAAGTAAGAATGATTTCAAAATGAGATGGGTGGGACCTATATCTCCCTCTAATGCATTGGGTAAATATTTATATCTTATGAGATGGACATGGCTAAAATGACAAGTAAATGTGGTTCAGTAATAAAGGGCTATAACAACAAGTAAACTCGGTTCAGTAAGGGACATTGTCCCCAAAGATGGACATGGAAGAAATGACATGGCTACTATGGAAATCATATCATGTGATTAATGGTTGACACAATTACAAGTTTTATTCCCATGCCATTTTATCATGATTGATGTTCCTTTATGATCTATGTCTTATGTAATTCCATGTTTTATCTCATTGCTCAAGGTTTTAATGTTTAAACCTTGTGGTCATGTTTTTAAGTTCAAATGTATATGATTTGTTTTATTTTATCCATGCTTACCCTTACTGAGAATTTGAGCTCATGCTTTATATGTTTTCTTTTCCCCAAGATTTATAGAAAGGTTTTAGGTAAGAAAACCAAAAGGGGAATATCTTTATGGGAGATGTTGAAGATATTTCACCATGATTAGAATATTATGTTCCATGTTTCCAAAGACACTAAACTATTACGGTCCTTGAGTGTTGGTTTTTGTTATGTATTAAGTATTCTGCAAAATTAATGTAATGTCCATGTACGTCCAGCTTTGGGTCTCTGCAGTTGGTATCAGAGGAAAGGTTTAGTTAACCTTTAGAAACTATAATGAGAAAACATTAGTGAGATCCCTAGAGATATTTCTAAGGTATGTCTAAGGATTTCCCTAAGGTTAAGTATATGTATAGGTTATAGTCCTAGAATTATGGTAACAATCTTATAATTAAACCTAAGATGTTAGATATTGAAGTTACTCCCCCGTTATTATGTTGTTTTCCTAGCATAATTTTTTCCTCTTACACTAATCTATTTGGGTTTTAGACGATGGCTAGAACCCGAAAAAGCTGTGTTGATTAATGTAATGGGAAATGCAATTATTGTCCTCCTGAACAAACCACTATTTCGGGAGATGGAGTGAAAAATCATATTTCCATACTTACACAAGCTATGAATCATTCTAGACTTCTGAATGCGCGGATAAGTGAACAATATTCTATTGAGTCATTAATGAGGCAACATCGACCTTCTTTCAATGGGTCTTCTGATCCACTTGTTACTGAACAATGGACCAGTACCATTGAAAAGATATTTTCCATTCTTCACTGTTTGGAACATAATTAAGTCATTCTAGCTATTTACCGTTTAGAAGGTGAAGCAGACCAGTGGTGGACTCTAATTAAGAATACAAGTCCCCATGATGAAATTGAATCCATGGAATGGGACGAGTTCAAGAACTTGTTTTTTAGTAAGTAATTCCCTCATATTCTTCGAACAAAGATGGAAAATGAGTTCATTGAGCTTAAGAAAAAGGATGATGAATCTTTTGGTATATATGAGGAAAATTTTACAAGGCTTGCAAGGTATGCATCTGGGTTTATCATCCAACCTGAAATTAAAGTTGATCAATTCTTCAGTGGCTTAAAACCATGTCTTCAAAGGGAATTATCTATAAAAGACTTCAGTATCTATGATGAAATTGTGCGTTGTTCTATAAATGTAGAACTGAAATTTGGTGTTACATATCCATCTCATGGTTTTATCAAGAAAAGAAAGACGGAATTCAAGGAGAAATCTCAGAACAATGGTGAAAAGAAGATGAATGTTTCATTATGCTCAATGTGTGGATAGAATCATGGTGGAGATTTCCTAAAAGGTACTATAAAATGTTTTATGTGTGGAAAAGAAGGTCATAGAGAAGTTGATTGTCGATGTAATGGAAAAAATATAGATGATGATGTGAATAGAGAAAAGACTATAGAGACCGCTCCACTAACATTTCAATGCTTCAAGTGCAACGAAATGGGGCATTATGCTAATAAATGCTCTAATCCATGGGTTAATGATGATCAACGTGAGAAACCTCTTAAGGAAAAGGATAAAGGGAAGTCTCATGCGATCAATATTTGTGATGTTGAGTATGACAATGATGTTTTGTAATGATTAAGTATTTATGTAATGGGATTTCAAAATAGTATCATGGAATCTCATTTATGGTATTTTGGAGTTTTGGAATATCTATGTATTGGTTTTCAATAATTATATGGTACTAGTAACAATGAAAAAGTGATTGGAATATTTTTGGAAATTAGATGAAATGCGCATAATGAAGCGACAAGGAGAAAATAATATGATAGTAATCATGATCTCATGACTAATATAAGGACAAAGTGATATCATGGTTTGAATATATAGAAATTTTGGGATTTTTGGTATGTGGAAAGAGTTAACTATTGACAGCATTTATGTTTTCACTAATGTTCAATGGGTATTCATTTTTAAAAGGAATAAATGATTAAGGTATTCACATGTTTGGAATGTCACCAACAAGATATATCTTATGATATATGGGGGATAAATTATGGTATTCAAGTTCTTGTTATGTGACATTTCAAGTAATCATTTTCTTTATACTATGAGATTGGATATATGTATTTTGGATAAGCCTAAAAATTGGAATGGAATATGTTGGACATCAGATAGTATTGTTTAAGGCTAGAAATGTTTTTGATATTATTGATGGAGTGTTATAATAATGTCATTTTAGAAAAAGGGACAACCTGCAGGGTGGGCGACAACCTGTTGCGTCGGACAAGGTTGTGGGAATCGAACCCACAACCGAAGTGCAACATGCCTTTATCGCCTACCACTAGCCTACATAAATTTGATGGTTTTTTAGAAACTAGTTTTAGTTTATTAATTAGTATGATAGTTGAAGTATAAGTCCATTTTTGGAATCATATACGATTAACCTCACCATAGATGAACTTATGTATATTTGGTAACTTTTGCTAACCTTTTGTTTGAGATTGATGGAATGCCCCATCATTCTATCACATTATCTGATAACACTTGAAGAATGAAAAATTAACCTTTATTTCTTTAAGGGATGAAGTGGAAATTGTTCAAGGCATGAACAATGGTGAGATTTTACCAAAATCAAGTAAGAATTTATTTTAATTCAAAAACTCTTCAACATTAGGGAAATGATCATTAAAATCAAAAATGTCGCCTAGTGATCTTATATATGATGAATCAGATGGTACCTTAGATCATCACAAATTTCTGGCTTTGAAATTGTTGGCTTTTTCATAGCCATATTCTCTACCACTTTCCTCCAGAACTTGATGGTTAGATTTTTCTTCCACATCCATATTTTCACCTATGTTCTCTTATGTGGAAACCCAGTGATGAGTTACCTTGGGTAACCGTTATGTTTCATAATTTTGTTTTTAAAGTTATGTTTTGGTATTCATTTTTACGATGTGGGTTTCTATTAAAGAAAATTTCATGCATTAAACCATTTATAACCCCGAAGAATTTTGAGGGCAAAATTCATTTTAAGGGGGGTAGAATGTAACACCCAGAGATTTTATGATAATTATTCTTTTTAATTTATTTGATGACATGTGTTTTATGCTACACCAAGATTATCTTGGGCTATATGCTACACTGTATTAGCTTGCAGTATACGCAACACTATTCTTGGAATGTGTTACACACAATTTCACATTCGTTGTTATTAGTAATTCTACGCAACATTGAGTGTATATATATATATATTCAATATATAAATGAAATATGGTTGGATTCTGTTATATGAAACAACAAAGGAGTCTTTCACAACACACAACCTTGACATGGCTTGCATTACACACAATCACGACCTTCCTCGATAGTGTGTGTAGTACGCAATACTAGGTTTCACTAAACAACGATATATTGTTATAATATTAATATGGATTAGTCGTTATAAATAGTATTAACCAAATTTTGAATTTTATAACATTATTATTCATCTTACATATTTTCTAGAACATGGTATGAGAAAAAAATAAATTTTTCGGCTAAAATAAGTATTTTTAAAAAATGCAGTTTTGCCTCCTTTTGATGGAACACCCACTTTAAAAATAGTTTTTGACATTTTTATAAGTTCAATTTGACAAAATAAAATTCTTCCAAGGAATCAGGATATAAAAATCTAATTTGGATAAATTTTTCATATTATTCTGATAACTTTCATATTTTAATGAATAGTAAAAACACGCTATATTTTAATTAAAAAAAACTTTTTCATCACAGTAATTTATATGGTTAGATTATATTTTTAATTGGTTTTAATGTTTAATTAAAATATATTTTTACCATTTAATCCAATGTTTGTCGTTGGAATTAATTTCACTTTGAAATTGGACATAAACAAGTGTCGATCTTTTGATAGTTATTGTTTTTTTAAAAACACACTATTTGTTTTGATAACGGGAATTACTTTTAAAATTAATTATCGCCACTTCTATGTTTTGAATTTCGAAAAATAGACATCATTTTTGAATTCGGAATATCAAATATAGATTAGGCTAAATTTTTGGTATTTTTCTGAAAAACTTCAATTTTTGATAAATAGTGAGAACACTAAGATTTTGGTTAAAACCGACTTTTTATTTAAATAATAATTTATTTGATTTAAATTTATTTTAGGTAGAAATAGATTCATAATACTTATATATGTTCAATTAAATTCATTGGAGTCATTTTATAATAATTATATATTTATAAAAATTGCATTGAACTTTTCACCTTCTTTTACCCACCTCTTATGAGCTTTTGCAATTGTTTGTAAAACATAATTTTACCACTTCTGTGAGTTGAATTTCGAAAATATGAGAGACACGGTTAATATCAAGGAGTAAAATGTGGTTCAATAAGATAATTTCTTTTTGGTGAATAGTATCTTTTTACTTTTATTTACCACTGTTAAAAATAAATAGGGTAATTCAAGGTTAAAAGAATATAATAATAATTCTAAATTACCTTAAAACTTGTCCAAAAATTATTGGATGAGTAATGTCCGACCCTGGGCATCCTTGGGAAAATTTTGGGACCCCATGGAGCCACATATAAAAGACAATGAAACATTAGATTAATTAATTTAATGTAAAGTCAAAATTGACATTAACAAAAATCCATTAGTAAATTTGTTTTTATATGGTGTTATTTAAGTCATATGTTAGACTATAAATATTAATTATAAATATAAAAATATTTCCTACATCATGGTATTTTTTTCATAATTTTTAGACATCAAATGAATTAAATTATTTATGAAAATATAATGATGCAGTGTTTACCTCATTAATAAATTATTTACATAAATAAGATTATAATGATTAAAATATTCTCCAAAACATGTCCAATTATGATTTGATGATTATATTTCTACCCTGAGTCTTCTTAGCTTCAACTATAATGATTTTTGGACAATTACAAACTGAATATCATTATATTATAAATTAATATTTTCACTCTTTACTAAAGTGACCCTCCTCTCCCTTATAAAAGTATACTATTTATATCCAATTCCTCACACCTCTCAAGCCATTTGGCTCATCCAAACTCTAACCAATTAAGATCAATACATACCCCTAGACCCTTTGAAATCCTTAACATAGGAATAATTCACTTCAAGAAGTACTTTTGGTTCAAACCAATGGAAGTTACCCAAATTAAAGGTAACAGTATCTCTTAAGTTGTTTTCTTTTATTCTACCTATCCAACCACGAAATTATTTTTAATACTTTCATCTATACCAACACCAGTTTCCTAAATATACTATTATGTTGTTATGATAAGGATTCTATCTACACTTACACACACCTCCATCTAATTGATGATGAACATAATGTTTCTGTGGATGGAAAACTAATGCCTCACGAAACGATGATTGTTCGATTTCTCCTACCGCCTCTCATGGTGGACATTACGATGGAAGTATATTTATATTTGATATATATTATGTTAATTATTTCATTATGCTTCGTTACTTCCCAATTATATCAAGCCTTTATGGTTTCTATAGTCGGTAAATACAATAATCTAATTTGAGGATGTGCGGACTACCGCCCCCTCAAAGTGATTTGATTCATTAATGCCTAATTTGGGATGTATAAAGGATGTATTTAATGATATTATATATGATATTATACTGGAATTATAATATACCTATGTATCATTATGTTTTAATTCCATTAAAATAAGAAATAGAAATGAAAGTAGCATTCATGTGTACTTACGGCTTACCGTCTCCATGAACGGTGCATTTCATTTCTTACCTCCATATGTTATGTAATATTATAAATACATGTATATGCTGGATATATATTATATATATGATATATAAATCATGAATATAATTCTGGATATAATTAAACTTTCACCACTTTAACAACATGTAATTATAAGAAGTCCATTTTTGACTCAATTACCAAATATCGACTAAACGAACATTATTAACAAAAATGGTTACAAAATGTTTATAACAAGGTAATAAGTGATATAAAAGGAATAATAAATTTGAAATAGGTTCTTAAGAAAGTAGAAATTAAATTTATTTTATTATTCATAATATTAATGAACGATCTAGTCAAGTTGGACACGGGGTAAGGGAACATCTTAACCCAATTTCCATTCTTTGGGCTGATCTTCTCTTTCTTGTTTATGTCGTTTTTTGATTATGTGAGAAATGAATTTTTATATCTTATAATGTTTTTATACTTTCTTTATGTGACCTTATAGTTAATACACATAAGTGATCTATTTTATTTACAAAATGAACTTTGTAAGGGATAATTATTCCAATCTCATTCTTATCCGAGATTTTTTATTCATAAGTATTTACTAGGGTTATGTTTATTATCCATGCTCATATGTTCTCAAAATGTTTTCATAAAACGTTTAATTATCTTCCATGTATGTTTAAAGTCATTTTACCCCTTTTTTTACTTTTACCACATCGTATGGAAGGAATCTTTCTTTTGTTTACCATATGAGGTACTTTTTGACTTTTCCGACAAAAGTACGATGAGAATGTTTTTTAACTTATACAGAATGAATGGATTTTTACGGTTTCATAACGCCTTAATTAAATAAAGATTCCTATATATTATTTCATGATTATTTTCAAAAAAAATCATTTTCTTTTAAAATTACATGGCGTTTTGTTAAATAAAATGATTTTGAAGAAGAAAGGATATTTTTCTCAAGAATTAATTTCAAGTGTTTTATCAATACCATTTTTCATCTAAGATGACATTATTTCATATGTGAATGTTTCTTATATAAGATCTATATGATTTACATGGTTTCACTTTTCTAATGATGAAATTATATCCATTTTTTTAAATTGATTATGTTATGATGAGATGATGTTTATGAAACACATTTTATTCTTTCGGTTATGATGAATGATTTATGTTTATGTTGTGGCACAAGTAAGAATGATTTCATTATGAGAAGGGTGAGACCTATATCTCCCTCCAATGCATTGGGTAAAGATCTGTGTCTCATGAGATAGACATGGCAGAAACGGCAAGAAAATCCAGTTCAGTAATACATGGCTGGAACGACAAGTAAACCCAGTTCAGTAAGGGACATTGTCCACTAAGATGGTCTTAGAAGCAATGCCTTGGCTACTATGGAAATAATATCATGTGATTAAAGGTTTCCAAAATTACATGTTTTATTCCCATGAAATTTTATCATGATTTATGTTCTATTATGATCTATGCCTTATGAACTTCCATGTTTTATCTCATTACTCAAGATTTTCATGTTTAAACATTATGGTCATGTTTTTTAGTTCAAATTTATATGATTTGTTTTATTTTATCTATGCATACTATTACTGAGTATTTGATCTCACCCTTTATATGTTTTCATTTCCACAGGATTTAAAGAAATGTTTTAGGTAAGAAAACCAAAAGGTGAATATCTTTATGAGAGATGTTGAAGATCTTTCACCATGATTATAAGATTATGTTCCATGTTTTCAAAGACACAAAACTATTACGGTCCTTGAGTGTTTGTTTTTGTTATGTATTACGTATTCCGCAAAAGTAATGTAATGTCCATATACATTATGCTTTGGGTCTCTAAAAAAATAATTCCCTTATATATGAAAACTCTTTGAACAAATATACAGTTCTTGATATGTATTGGAATAGTTCATATCCCCGAGTCTTCAAAAAATTTCCTATATCAACCCTGTCAAAAAAACAAAAAAAATATGATAATTTTGTTAGTGAAAACCGTTTCTTAGAAAGCATTATGTTGCATTGCAACCAACACTATTGGGTATGACCAATAATTCCTCACTACCTCATATGAACATCCCTATAAGAATGATGTTTCCAACATGTTGAATGGTTTATAGGGGCATCTGGGGGATATTATTCCCTCAATGCCATGATATTGTCGTAGATGTATTCATGTTTCACCTATTATAGAAACCGCAATAATGATTTTTACACAAATATATTGTTTTATGGGGAATGTGATACCTACTTTTTCCACTCGCTAGGATATTTTACTATAATAACACTCATAGACTATAATGGAGAGTATTTCCTCAAAATATTGTTTAATGGAATTAGAGAGGACCACCTTCAATATAAGTAAAGGGTACACATTATGTTGGATTGTTGTTGGTGTCTATGGGAGGAGTGGAACATGGAATGTCATAAGGGGACCATTACATCATGTAGGTATCTAGACACTAGAACATGTTTTCAGATGTTCAAGATGGAACAACTTCTCATATGATGGGATTATACTCTTTGCCTCTAGAATTTGATGAATGTGGATGTGGATTCGTCCAGCAGATAGAGTTCGTCTTCACAATAGTAAGGTATTTACTGGAATCCTCCATGTAGTGGTTATAATCTTAATGTGGGTCGGTCATGGTGAAATGGTTATATGCCTAGAGGAGGGATGGTTTTTGATACGGTTGGCTAAGTTATTCTCCCCTTTAGTGCATCATATTTTCCCACAAAATCATTAATTTTGGAGGATTATGATGCAAGGGATGGATGGGATATGTTTAATAAGAACAATATTAGAGTTTCTTATGTGGGGACCAACTTGGTGAACATCTTCCATTATTTACAGGGTAGGATCAAGGTGTAATGGTTTATTATTTATCACATGTGTAGATATAACGAACTTATTTGTGATCACAAAACCCTACTTTACACATGACAAAAGGGTAACTAGGAAGTAGATTTTTTAGCTTCAAGGGTTATCCCAATAATATAATATATTTTATTCTTATATTATCTACTATATTTTTCTAGGTTGTATTTCCTTTGTGAGATGTCATTCCATTGGGATTCACTATTTTATACCTCTCTACACTTTGTTAATATTTGATCTTATCTTCAATAAATATTTTATTTTTATGGTTAATAATTTTTTAAAGATAAGAGAATAAATATATATTCATCAGACAAGTGTTGAAATCTATATGTATAAAACCATATATCATCTATATGGAATGTTATAAATATAAACCAAGACTAATAAAACAAAACCCATTTGTAGTGGATCAAAATAAAAAATAAAAAACAAAAAACTAAAAACTAAAAACTATAATTCTTGAGGTCTATCCTATGATTCCCGCAATCTCATACGAAACCTACACACCCATCCAGCATGGGGTCACCAAACCGCTATCCATGAAATCTTCAATAAAATAGAAATATATGGGTAGGGAGTTTTTACAACACTAAGTGAGGAACATCATTACATCCTTAACATATGTTTCTAATCTATGTTGGTAAATTCCATGAATGTAAATATATTACAGATAATAACAAGTATATCATATAAGAACCACAGATATGTAATATCCACATTAACTAACATTGCCAAATAAGACTCTATACTAGATAAAATATTTTCCATCCAACTAACCCTTCTGCCATGATGGGATTGTCTAAAATCATATTTTACACTTCATGTGAATTTGAATAGGCTATATACATATTTCCATATCATATAAAACATACCACACCATGGATAACCCAGTAGGATCGAACAACATGATCAAAAACATATTACATAATAACATCACATATGATACTAAATACCAATCGTAGATCAAAATCACATCAAGTAAACCCGGAATCATAACCATCACAATCGATATGTAGTAAAAAAAATTATACACCTTTTACGCTTTAAATTTACACCTTATGTGTTCAATAAGGAGATATATTTTCCATGGGGATTCACACACACACACACCAAAAAGAAAACCTATATCTATTTATAATGTATGTGATGATGTCAAGGTCTTCTTACCATAGGTACAATGATATATAATGTATATTGATCCTATATGAGTCTAACTGCAACACCGAATAATAGAACCAATCCTTATCAAGGATGATTTAGAATTATAGGATTTAGGTTGAAGAGAAACAACACCCAAAAGGCGGGGATTTGTGAAACTTACCCGTGAAGAAATACTGAAAACCTTGATCTAAGTTGTATTGATATATTTATTTCAAATCACACAATCATGGTGTCGATTCTACTGTCGATTAACTAATAACATGATATACATTGAGAAAAATATATATCTAATTAATATATCTGTTATATAATAATAATTTATCAAGAATATTTTGATTATGTTTTTTAGAAGAAATAAAAAATCACCAAATAGAAAATGGGTGATCGATCCATTATTCATGCATAGAAAAGAATAGATGTAAAGGATGAGGAATAAAAATCACAAGAGTGGCCTCCTATGTTTCTTGGAATCAATGGAAGAATGATGGAATAATATAAATGGAGCATTGGCTGGGTCAAAAAAAATTACAAATAAATAGGTGACCCTTACATACCCCCAAATGATGCCATCATTGATCGGGTGGCTACTAGAGAAAATGTGTTCTTCTGAGGAGCCCCACTGGCTGGCTTATAGGTTATGTATAGAATTTCCAACACACCATAGCATCACCAGTGGGACAGTGGTAATGTTGTAGCTTAAAAAGCCATATCATGCCCACCAGCCTCACATTCATCCATTTTCAGACTCTCTAACACCCCTAACGAACCTAAAAACACATAAAACAATTATCAAAAGCTTTGTAAAAGTAGGAAAGAGTCACATATTATATATAGGTTAACAATCACATGGAATTGGCTATGTGATATATATATATATATATATATATTTTTCAGTATGCCTTTTCCAAACACAAGGATTTATCAAATCAATTATAACTACTAGGATATTTACAACATAGTCTAATATTAATATTTTCCAATCCCATAGTATGGTTAACACAACGACCTTACACATGTCGAAGCCAGACCCATGACTACAAAAATATAAAATCAAAAATCAAGGCTTCTCTATATTTGTAGACAGTATCATAACTATTTTTTTCAATAGATTCTTTTGTAAAATATCATAAAATATATCTTAAAAGTAAGTATATTTGTTAATACATAATTTTTTATTATAAAATATAATAACATCTAGAAACCCATGGGAATAAAAAACACACATCATTAATCATTAAAAAATTAATTTTAATTAAATAATCCATTCTATTTTGTAGGCTATATACTCATCATATATTTAAATTACACTTAATAATACGTTATAATTATATTTTTAAAATTTATTTAAAAATAATCTAAACAAAAAAACTAATAATTTTTTTAATTCTATTTCGAAATGTGAAATCCATTTAAAAATTTTTTTAGAGACATTAAATTATATATAACCTTTAAAAAAATAATAAATACCCACAATTTCATTATTTTCCATTTTTATTCCATGAAAATAGAGTCCCCTATATATGAGAGACAATGTATAACATGAAAATTTCATTTCATATTCCCCCCCCCCCAAATAAGAAGAGTAAATATAAAAAATCAAAAATAAAAATATATATGTAATCAAAAATATTATGAATTGGTTTTAAATTATTAATATGAGCTGTTTATCCATGGAGGTTTGGTTTGGAAATCCATATACAGTAGTTGAATTTTTTTATACAGTAACCTTTTAATCGTGAACATCATATATTCTTTTCGTTTCATTAAAGATTAATAAATATTGTAACCCAAAAATATTTTATATTATTAAAATTTAAATTTATTTATACATTTCATAGTACGTTCCAAATTAATGACTGCGATTAAGAGGAACATAATATATTATATAACTATTATAATTTCAGTATGCCCATTTTAACAAAGCCATTGGGATAACTTATATGAATTGGTGTTACCACACTATGAATCAAATGTTCAATAGTTTTCATTATTAATACTTATTCACTAGTTCCTATGAAGTAAATATTCAATTTTGAATAATTATAATTAATTAAAACATGGATTAAAATAATTAATGTTAATAATGAATCATGGATATATAATTTTTTTATTATATTATTTATTTTCATATAAAATAGAAATTTATTAATATTATAAATTATGTTATATAAAATGAAAATCAATTTTGATATTAAAATATCACATTTATCGTTGGTGAAATATTTTGGTTTTAGAAAAAATACAGATAAATGGATGAATAATAAAAAATAATGTGTCAAAAAATTAGTTTGTTTTTTTTTTCATTTAAAAATTATACATTTATTTTGGGATTTTTAAAGTATAATTTGTCTCATAAGTTTAGAAAAATATTGTAAAATAACTAAGAATTAATTTTATTCATGATTTTGGTGTAAAATTGATTTGTTTGTTTAAAATGGGTGTATTTCTATTAATTAAATTTCCATGCATTTATTGGAGTAATATTAAAATAAAATTTTACCACTTATACAAACTAAATCAAATTAAATGGAATTAATATTTTGTTTCAACATATTCAAGATCTGTAATACATTCAATATCATTTATAAGAATATTAAATAGTAACCAATGTAAAAAAACATCACCAAAAAAATTGTAAAACGTGTCAAACAGTGTTAAAACTATGCAATTATGCCTAAAATTTTAATCTGAAACATGAATTTATTTCCTTTTATGATTTTATTTTTATTATAATAATATAAATTAAATAATATGGCATTTTGATCTGTTGGACATTGATTATGACCTTTTTAATATATTATAATATGGATTATGGAACATTTCACTATATTACAGTAGTTTTATTGTCATCATAGGATTGTAGATAAAATGACATAATAATGAATAATGGAGATAAATTTTATTAATTATTATATATATTAATGGTAGTAATTTATTTATAATTATAACTAATTTAATAACTACCATGAGTGTTTAAATAAAACCAACACATTTCTTTTGTAATCAGCAAGAAAATCAAGTAAATAGTCATAAAAATAACATTAAATGATATTTAATGATTATGAATTATTTTTAAACAATTCAAAAATCATTTAAACCCAATAAGAACTCATGTGAAAGATAAATAGTATAGTATTTTATAATTTTTTTATATATGTTCCACTTGGAATTGTTAAAATTACATTTATGACATGTAGAGATGTCAATTGTTTATAACATGATTAAAGTTAAATGTGTTAATAGGGGTTAAAGTAAGAGATATGGTTCGGAATGATACTTAAAAATAGGACAATTCTACTAGTTTGAACTTATATAGTCCTTATAAACCGTATAAAACAATATATTGAAAAATTCTAAATTATAAATGAGTTAGAAACATATTATATATATATATATATATTAGTATTTTGTGTATTCACCAAATTCACATTTCCATCACTAATAATTGGGATCCTCGTCTCCATTAATATAAAATCCTTATCGAGGAACATAAATCAAAAAAACATTCAAAATTTCTTTTTTAATTCTATATACACATTTAAGGAGTTTGGTATTATAAATTTTCAAACACAAGGGTGATTAAGAAGCGATATAAAGGTATATTCTAAAAATAATAGGTAATAGACTTCTAAGAAATATTTTATGTTCATATAATCCCCTACCTTATCCAAATATTTTTAACCATATTAAAAGTAAAAATAAATAACATTAACTTACGAAGATCATTTAATTTTAATAAATAAATGTTTTTATTTACCATCCATCATAATGAAAAATGAAAAAAAAACCATTCCACCGTATAAAATACCATCTTTATGAACAATATATTTTATTCTTTATCACTACCTCTCATTGATGGTCATATATATTGATTTAATAATTTTATGATTTAAATGAGATTATTATAATTAATTAAATATAATATATTATTTATATTATTACTCTGACATTTTTTGATAACGATAACATCACTCATATGATGGGGTATACTACTGTCTGAATGAAGGTATGTGATTCATTTTATTATATACCCAGTATATGCATAGTTACAAGGATATATTTGATAAATTTATATGATATGTATTATATAATTATGATTATTTATAGGTTCTAAATTATATAGATTTATTTTTCCATTATTCATAAAGTGGAAACAACACTTGTGCATACCTATTGACTTCTATATCCATGAAGTAATATAATCTAAATCTCATAACCACCTTAAATGAATGTATATTAATGTTAAATTAACAAAAGAATATGATAGTTATTATATGATCAGCATTCTAGAGATGATGGAACTGGGACCAAGGATTGAGGATCAAAATAACCACGCACAAACATTCTTAAAAAACTATTAACACACAAGAAAATAATTTCAATTATAAACTAAAAAATAAATGGGTGAAATGAAGTTATAGTTAAATGAAATATTATATTATAATAAGAAAATTTCTATATAATAAATCCAAATTCTAATTCATGATTTTAATAACAATAAATAATAAATACATGACTTTAGGTAATGGTTTTTCATCTGAATTTTATTTTGGAAAGACATAATCCATATTCACCACTTATTACATTTCTGTTAAGTATATTCTCACAATGAGTTTACTTTATGAATTTTCTTATAATAATTATGATTATTTCAAAATCCATATATGGTTCTCTCTTTTATGTGGTACATATTTAAAATTTACCAAAACATTAAGGGATCTACATCTCAATGTTTTTATATTGAGAAATATTAGTATTATGAAACTATTTTTTTTACACAATGTATTTACTTGTCCTGTAATATTTTATATCATTAATCAAATTCTATAAATTGAAATTAATTTTCTATTTGAGATTATTTTATTGAAAGGTTAAATAAATTAAATTTTAAAAAAGTGTTAAGGGGATATGTAACAATCTCATTTTAATTAGGATTGTTTATAATTTAATCTCACTTGGTGTATTTATATGATCCCGATCCATTAAACCCCATTAATATTCATTTATTATTTGTTTAATTTATGGTTTCTTCAATTAAAATTTCTTTTTATAGAATATTTGTAACACAAAAATAATGAAGTAGTGGTTCTAAAAAAAATTGATTTTATTTATGATTTTTGTCGAAAATGAATTCCCCTATCTATAGATTTTCTGAAAATGTTTTCAAAAAAAGTTATTCTAGTAATTAAAATATTTTTTAAATTATTTATCACCCATATTTTCAGTTATTTTTAAAATACTGAATGAGAATTTTTAAATTGTTTTCCCAAAATCAGAAATTTCTGGTTGTTTCTCCGAGATATATGATAAAATAAATTAATTACAGTCTTTATTCATGTTTTAATTTTTTCATATTATTGATGTTGATGGGTAATATTGATATATCTCGTGATTATTTCTCATACAGATATATATTAGGATGATGGGAGAGCCTTGTATAGCTCTCAAATTTAGTGGGAAATGTAACAATCCTATCATTATGGAAGTTAGTCCTGAGATAAGATCAAAATTTACTAAATTTATGTAAATCATATTAGATGATTGAATTTAGAAGGTACAAAATAAACATAAGAGAGATTTGGAATTATCATTTTTAGGTGATTCCATGATTTAAATATGGTGTATGAATGTACAAACACTACCACCTTATACATCCTTTGAGTTTTGATTAATCTTTTAAACATTATTTATTTCAAATGGATTATGAATTTAGACACATACGAATCTTATTTTATGTTAAAACATTATATAATGAATCATGATTTATGACCCAGGTCTTGATGAGTATATGTTATTTTATGTTATAATTATTCAATTTTTTTATTCTCTCAAATCCTTAGGCTTATCATATTGTGACATATGAAAATATATTGATATTTACTATTCGTAAACATACTAAGAATTTGAGCTAACATTTTATTTTGTTTCTATTTGAAATGTTTTTATGGAATGATATTATGAAGGACATAAAACCATAGGATATTATTATATTACTTATTTGATATGAACCAAATATGTTTAATATAACTCAACATATGTAACAGTAAAATTTTTAGAATCTACGATATATATATATTTTATAAATTTTTAAGAGTGACCATTAAAACATTTTTGATAAATTAGTGGAAATTAATATGAATAACAACATAATGGAATAAATATATATAAAAAATAATAAAATATTTTAAAATTAATGTAATTCAACAAGTTTACCTGAAATTAAAGAAAAATTAATTATTTTTTAGATGTTTAATTTCCCAAAATAACTACATTTTAAATTTTATACATTTATATTTTAATAAACATATTACTAATGATAAATTATGATAAATATGAACAATATTATAAGATTGAATTATTGTATAAATTATATGAAATAATGATAATAATAGTTTTTATTTGTTAATTACATTTTCCAATAGTAACATTTTTATTATATTTTATTACATTTCCAAAATAGAGTTTTTATATTTAGGAATATGAACTTAATATATTAAAAATAAATTTTGAATTTATCATAAAAAAATTATTTTTAAGAATATATTATATCTTGAGAAAAGGATGTGTTTTAGTAGAAAAATACAGTTTTGATGAAACATAAAATTATTATGAATTAACATCATATTTGAATTAAGTAGAAATTTTAAAATCCTTTTAAGTAATAATATATTATTTTATTGAATAATAATATTAATTTTGAAATATTCTTTGACATTATAAATAAAACGTTCAACATTTTTAGAACTAATTTCAAACATTTAGAAACATTTTTTCATCATTAGTTAGCATAAAATTTGAATTTCTAAATGATTCAAAAGGTTAATTCAAGTCCTCAACAAGAGTATTATCAATTAGTTAGGTTTATCCTTAATTATATTTTAAAAATAATTATTTCCACACTAATATAATGTCACTAGTATCATTTATGTACCGTAATGTTTCTATATTTATAGAATTATAATTTATTTAATTATATACCTTTTCCATGAAGAGAAATGAAAACATCATTTGTGCATTGTGCATACTACCACCTCCAAGAAGAAACATGTTTCATTTTTCTATTACTACATTAAAAATATCTATCACAGGATGGTATAAAATGATAAATATTAAGGTAAATATAACATTAAGGTTCTAAAAACATTATAACCAACATATGATATGATCAAAAAATTATTATCATTAATTTAATCATTTTAAGAAAGAGAACTAAGAGGAAAATGATCACTTTTTTAGAAGTAGCGACATTATATAAATTATATTGCCTTTTTTATTATTTATAATTCTTATATATCACTCTATTAGAATTAAAATAAGATCAATATCCTTATAGTATAATTAATTATCAAATAAACCATTCAACAATCATTGTATGTTCATGTTTTCTTTTGTGTAACCACCCACATAAACAATACTAAAAATTTATATAATAGATGACTATGAAATTAATTAATAAATATTAAATTATTTAAATATGCAAATAAGGTTTTTTTTGGTACATGTAAAGTTATATCTAAATTTAATTAATCAATTAATAAAACACCATTTGATACTAATGAATAACTGAAACTGAATTGTTATTAATTTCATCATAAATGATAAAAACTAAAACACATATGAAAGGATTTTGAAACATCATAAATTTTTTTAATCATACCATGTAGTATGATTAATAAGGGTTTAAATAATAAATTTTTATGAAGAATGAATAATGACACAACTATTATTAATCTAGTATAGATTATAAAAACTATTAACAATCTATGTGGAATGTTTAAATAATTCCTTTAGAGGATGACTATTTATTAAATTTGTGAATGAAAATATATATTAGTAAGGATCTAAATTAACTGATTATTATAGATACGTTTTTTATATAAGTGGTCAAAGTAAATAAATATCTTTTTAGAGAAAAAGTCAGGGTTTTTGTCTCAAATTATTATAGATGATACTTTATGTTATTATGCACCAAATTTTATTTATGAATTATTATAATACCTATTTGAGTTATAGTATGATGAATTAACATTAAATAATTATATTCTATGTAATATTTTAGGGCCTATATTTCAAGGGGATTGATTCAATCATTTCTAAAGTAGTAAGTGTTTTATTGTTCTCAATTCTAATTCATAAAGACATAATGCATTTTGTGAACCATATTTCCATAGTATGATTTAATTTATACGATGGGATGCATATTAATTTTACTTATTATATTTAATGGGATTTACTAAAAAACATTTTATCTTATTTAAGTGGATATTGATGTAGTAGATTACTCCTATTGGGGTTTTTATATTTCCAATTACATTAATTGAGTTATGATCATTATTTCTACTTTTTCATATATCTTGGAAATCTTATATTATAGGATTTTATTAGGTTGATTGGTATAGTTTATTTCCAGTGAAATAAATTCCCACCACATGATCCATTAGATGAATTTTTATCACCACTAGGGTTATATCCTTTTAACTAACCATTTTTATTTATCTGAATGACATATTATAATGCTATATTAGTTTTGAATTTGCTGTATAATAGTTTCAATATATATAATTAACATCACATTTTACAAAATTTATATTGGATAATTTCTACATAAGAATTATTTTATTCTATTTACATGTTGAAATATATTGGAATTCAGTATGTTTTTATTCTAATATAGATAATTATTGAAAAATTGATTATATATTTTTTATCCATACTCTTTGTTCTTCTAAATTGGTTATGATCACATTATCTCTTTTATTGACATGAAGAAAAGTGTTGATATTCTTGGTGATTATTTTATTCTTGTATAGTTTGATCGTGTATTTATATTATACATTATTAATAATACGTATATCAATGTTATTTAATAGGATAATCCTTATAATATTATTTAAAATATATTTTTAATTTATTTGGGGAATGCATTTGACAAATAAAAGTGATATATGCAGCTAGAATGCTCAAATTGCATTAATATATTGAAATTTTTCTTCAGAGAAATCAATTTTATGTGTTTATTGGATTCCTAAATAATTTTCTATAATGTATTGATTTGAATCTCTATGATAATAGAATTTCCTATCATAAGGGATAAACATTTCATTTTTTATGAATATTATTATGTACTCCAATATTATGAGATTATTATTGATATCCAAATTTTATATAATATTATTATATATATTTCTTTCTCTTAGTTTTAGGTTGATTATAGATTCATATTTCTTACCTATTACTGCAACAATGTGTATTCCACGATTACTTCAGTTGTACTATTTTTTTATTAATTATTTGAAAACACCCTTTATTCAATTCCCAGTGTTCCCGGTTATGAGTGAAATGTAGTACATGTAGATCTTTTAATACGATAAAATGGGTGGATTAATTTATAAGAGATGTTTAATAAGCCTCATGGATTATGTTGATTTTTAAATAGAAGAAAAAACCCTATTTGATATAAAGTAAATGTGATTTATAATTTTATGATGTTCCATAACCACTGAACGATCTAAATATAAAAATTCCTTCAGATATAATAGATGAAATAATAAATTTTTATTTCATCCATGAATGTTGTGATGGGTTGGAATGTAACTTTTTGTGACTGTGGAACAACCTTCACATCAGACACATATACACATGTCCCTTCTGGGTGGTTTCCAATGGTTTTTTTGGAATAAAAAACACCCAATAGTTCTCATATCCTGGATGACTCATGAACATTCATTCCAAATGTGGGCACCTTTCAGGTAACTTGGATAATGATACATAATAACATGCCTTAGTAGATATAAGGGAGTTCAAGATCATAAAGCCCTTTGGGGGAATTTTTGCTACTACAAGACTCTCTTAGAGATTTTAGATATGTTTGTGAATTCATCATTAATTTCTGATAGTAATGTGGTCCAACCCTGAATTATCAATCAAATATTATATTGAATGGAATTTAAAATCATCGACATGTATATGATGTTCTTTATCAATGGAGGCTTGTTTATGTCTCCATGTTTCTATATAAATTGAACCATATTACCTATATCTTATAGAAACAATTATCATTTAACATTATGATACAGGTTATGAGCAAAATTTTGGGGGAAATATAGAGTGTATCATCATCCAGGTAGATGGGGGGTGTTTTCAAGTCAGGATCAAAGTAATTATATTATCTTATTATGTTACATTTTTAAAGGAATCATAACTCATATAGTTTCTGTCGGATTATGGGAAACATTATACCTTTATGGTTATGTGATAAAGACAAAAAAATGTAGTTTAACATCGAAGCGACATAGTTGTCTAAGAATAAGTTGGTTTTTCAAATTTTACTATGGGCCTTATGCCGAAGTGGCCCCTAGAATGTAGATGGAATATGAGATCCTTTGATTGATATGACCCTACTGGGAATGTGGCCAAGGGAGACGAGGATTTATATTAGGTTAATTTTTTGGACCTCAAGGATTCTCCCTATGAATACCATTTAAACATGAATCAAATCCCACATAGATGAATTTGATTAGGGAATACACCTAATGATGATTACTTTGAGGTTTGTACCAGGGAGGAATATGGAAATTCGAGAGAAGTTTGTTGGGACTTACAGCTAAGGATGATTCTTGGGTGAATTAGGGCCATGAGGAATGCATCGACTCATTGAAATTTGGTGTTTTGACTGGGGACTACACCTATGGATTTTCCCTTGTTTGGATAGATTTTGAATGATTCCCAAAGTTTTTACTATGACATGGTTGGAGATTATACCATGTAACAGACCCATGATTGGGTTGGGATTAAAAATGGAATGATTCTCTTAGGTATGAGATCATGGATTTTTCATGAGCACTAACAACCTCATAGCCCATGTGAGCCATGATCACTGTGACAAACATGAAGAAGTGGATGATTTGTGGAACTAAACAACCTTATTTTTTCACTAGTGGATGAAGCAGAAACACAAGGGGAGAGGGAAATATTGCACTATTTGTAACATATTCCCTCCCGTCATTGTACCTGTACCCAAAGGGTCAAAGAACGACCTTTGAAGTGAATATATACACTCTTATTTTGGTTATGATGATAGTCAAATTTGATGATATATCATTCGTGTCCCATAGGTATTGTAAAGGTGGGAAGTGTAAAGTATAAGAGGTCCTAAAATGAAGGATATAGGATTACTCTTGGATGTAAGGCCTAAAATTGGTTCATTGGGAAGAGAGTATGGTCTAATTTCATGTCAAAGTGAGCGTGATCCTCAAACTACCTACCTATAAACAAATGACCTATGAATTCGAGAAGACTAAGGAAGGACATGGTCCTAACCCCTGTATCTATGAGTATGAGTGCCCTAACACTACCCCAGGGTTGGGGTCCTTGTGAACGAAGTGATTCATACTCAGATGCACCCCGAGTACCCTACCGATTAGGATGGAAAAGTGAGTAGCACCTATGACTGAAGGAATTCATATGCAAATGGGATATATGATGGTCTACCTCTTACAATGATTTTCTATGTTTGGGGGATTCAGTGGAGGTTTAAATTTGGTCCAACATTTATGAGGGATTATATGGAAATGGATCCTTACCATTAATTTCCTGGAATAGTTTTTGATAGTTGGCTCACATATGGTAGTGGTTGGAAAAGAAACATGGGCCTCTCTCAAGGTAGGCATGCATGGACTGGATGGGATTCACACATGTCGAACTGCATGAGATGAAGGTGTTTTGGGAGATGGAATAACATATAAAAAACACTTGGTCAAGGTTTTTCTCAATGATTTAATAGTTCCATAGGTGTTCCGGGATGTATCTCACATAGGTTACAATTTAGTGAAGGGACCTTCTAACATATAACCTTCCAACTATCAGGGATGGGTCCCTCTTGACAGGGTCTTATATTTTAGACACTAGAAAGATTCTAATCCCAAAACCCCATTTTTCCATCTTCACTCACATAATTGAGATCCACGTGAAATGTTTTTTTGAAGGATTTAGTGAAGGACTAGGGTGAGCAATCTTTCATGGTTTGTTTGGTATTTTAGTTGATTTCTAATGCATATTCATAGGGTTATATTTATAGGAAAATATAGGCAACTGAGTGAAGTACCTAGCTCATGTAGGTATATCTTATAGAACAATTTGCAGGTAACCTACATGTTGATGCTAGGAGACTAGGCTATCTCGGCCTACATCGTTCCCCATGATTCATTGAAATCCTATGCACTGAGGTTACTTTTTTGGGTCATGAACGAGGTGGATATGGAAATTTTTGTGATTTTGGAATTATTTAACCCTCCCTTTTCATTCCATAATTTATTTTCCATTAAAACATTTTCATCCATGTGACCAAATTGGATTCCAAAAACCACCCCCCCCCCCCCAGTATTGGATATAATCAAAATAAGATATTCTTGATAATGAGGTAAAATAATTAAAAGATATTGGGGTCACGTAAGTAATCTGTGTATGGAATCTGTGAAGGTTATCCACTCATTTCATTATCATAATAATGTCCTGTATGTGGGTTTCACATTAGGGTTCACGCATATATAAATATATCCATTGTTTTTATTGTATAATCCCAAGGTCTCATATAAATATTCTCTCCATTATATTAATCGACATATAAAATTCACTAAAGAATTATGTTATACAGAATATTTCATGAAAAATATATATAAAAATATCTATATAACATAAACATCTAGGTGAGGGACTTATGTGTGGAAACTTGAGTGGTGGACTTACCTGAGGACACTTACACATGGGACTTGTGCGAATTCAATTTTATGGGTATAATTTAAGGGATTATCCCTTTACTAACTTTCTATATATCTGAACTTTTCTCCCCACACCAAGAACTATTTTTAATGAAAATATTCAGGTTTCCAAGTAGGTTCAATGAAAACATATAATTATATTACTTTTTTAGAACAAGCTAAATACCACATTATGTGAATTGAAAAAATGATCATTCAAGACTACTATGATTTAAGTTATACCACTCTACTAGACATGGCACATGATCTAAATAAATACCACCATGTGTATCCTATGGGTATCCATTTTCATATATATGGCCACAATCACCTGTATGAGGTCCTTGCGCCATATCTAAATAAACGTACTCCTCTAACCTTGTTACAAGAATACTAGATCATCAATACACCCATCATCTTTAGCATGAACACATAAATTATTATAGGGGAATAATTCATTAACAGTGTCATGAATCACATCCAATGTTATCTATATCTGAAAAAATAGAACAAAATTAAATATTTAATTTTACAAGTTCATATTCCATGAATACACGATATATTAGTCGAAGGGTTGGGGTGCTCGGCCCGAGTGGTTTTTAGTATTTTAGGTGTTCAGACCATTCATAACTTTACAACCATGTAAAAATTTGTCAGAATCTATGAATATATCTTTGATGGTCATACATATTTATAGAAGAACTCTAATTTCATTCTCATTTTTTAAATCGTATATAACCCACAATCAAACTCTTTCCACACAATGTATTATGTAGTCTGTAACAGGCTATGGGATGTCCCCAAGATCACTAGGGATTTGATCCTTTGGGATATTTAGGAATAAATAATCCAACTGAAAGCAATGTGGTACAATGTTGAAAGTATCCAATTATGTTCCATGATATGTTAAATATAGACCGGGTCCTTAAGAATTAATTCCCCCAATTGAGGGGGGTTATCCATCCTAAATCATAGATGAAGGTCTTTTTGGAGAAAATGGATTTGGATCCACCTGAAAAAGGCCCATTGTGTGTTCCATGATGGAGTAGTGGGGTGTCACTCAAAAACTATGGACATATTTTGAATTTTGGGAGTATGACCAATGGGGTTTAAATCTACGTCCAGTGTTCCTATAATGAAAATTCTTCAAAGCTTCTCATCCTTGTGGAAAAGTTTCAATATGAGACCCACCCACAACTCCAACAATGATGTGAGTCTAGGGAAAATTTTTTAACACTGTGATTATACAGAAGAAGAAAATAAGTTCATAATTCACTATTTTGTTAAATATTATAGCATGTATACTATATATTAATATATGTAAGGTACCTTTTAGAATTGTAGTTTCATTCAAGGTATTTTGGGAATGGTTCAAGTCCCGCACTGGATCATAATATATTTTTTTGAGGAGTATATATTTTTTGGGGCGGATATGACCATTTTTTAGGTGGTTTCGGATATTTATCCCTTTTCCCTAAATCCTATCGAGACATTAATGAGCCTAAACCAATTCAAGGTCTTCAATTTATTCCCATGTGGATATCCAACTGCATGGATATTTACTGTTGGCGTAAAGGGTGATTATGAATTGTGATCATTCATGATTTACTCTAGATATGATGTACTAGGAGTATGAATTGATGGATTGAGTATATGAATTGATTATGATCCTAGTAGATTTTCATTCAAGTTAAATTTCATAGACTAAATATCCATATATCCTATAATGTGCTGCCAATCAGAAAAGAACCCAAGAGTAGCCCAAAAAAAATATGGATTCATATATCTATGGAGATGACTCAAATGGTAATCAATATTTCTATAGTGGGTGAGTCTATTGGATTTACCTATTGGAATGATGAGGTTTTAATTCTATCATATACTGAGGGAGTTTTAGAAAAAACTTTCCCTTAATTTGGGGTTGTAACAACTATATGGCATTAAAAGTGTGGTAGAAATGATCTTGCAATCGAAAAGGCTCTTCGTCTCATCATGTGGATGCTTCATCTCCTCCATAGGTTACAGATGATGAGGTCCCATGATCATCCAAACTACCCCAATAATGGTATTTTCTACCTTCCTGGATCAAGAGAGACAGACCAACTGAGGTTGAGCTAATGTGATCTAGGTGTCATCTTCAAGAGTAATACATGGATCCATTTCCCCATAATTAAAATTTGACAAAGATGATCGAGAGTATTTTGAAACAGAAATTTTTCAAATCTGATTTTATAGTATTTTAGAGTCTCAGAATATGTGCAACTAGATAAAGCCCACTTCTTCAAAGGAATATATTCTGTTTTTGAGGGCATGTGTGTTTTCCTTCTTTTTTTGATAAAGATACCATAAATTGGTTTCATTTGATCTTAATCGAATACACTCTTTTGGTTATATTAGAGTGAGGTGTGAATTTATATTCTGGAAGTAGATATGCTTGTTTATATAGCTGGAATCCATTTTCTTTTCTATTTGGTAGTTAGAAGAAATCTTGATAATGGGTGCTACTGAATGGGTTGGCCACCCATCTTCTATTGAATTATTTTACCATGACAATCTTGAGGACATATGTTCTCTTATGGTTTCCTCTTTTTTTATTCAATTATGTTATTTTGTCCAATTTTTTTTACTACGTTGATGATCAACTAGATTTTCAAGAGAATGAGTGAAAATCCGCTGACCTCATATCTCCTAATATAGCTTGTTTGGAACCCCACTCGAAACATTTGAATCTTCTATTGATCTAATAGTGATACCCTCGAGCTAGTAGACAATGGTGGATGAGATGATGGGAGAATCCATAAATCCTCCACCAATACCTTTCATTCAAGGGGATAGAGAAAGTACCCCTCCATTGAAAATGAAATAGCGAAAAATAATGTACACTTTGGTAAAATTCCTCATGAGTGATGGTAAGTATCCATGAAATTATTTATCTATGACTCCTGAAAAAATAATATTTGATCATGATTATGGTTGTAGTATCTCCCGCTCTACACTCTCATGGTTTAGATAGATAATAATTCAATTAATGAGGAGGAGTCTCCAGAAAAAGAATATATTAATATTGTAGAGCTATCTCATTTAGTAGGGTATGTGTCATGATTTTAGGAAACATTGTCTAAACAAACCACTATAGGGTGGGTGTAGGATTATGGTAATGTAAATTTCACATCATAATGTGTCATATGTTGACTTTATAATTTTTTCCCTTACATAATTTCAAGCTCATATCATGCACTAAAGTACCCCATGATGAATAATTATGACTATGGAGCTATAAATAAGGATTATATTTATAATTTCAGGACATTAGAGGTGGTTGATGCATTGGATCCTATGCTTACCGTTTTTAGCAGTCTCAAATGTGGGAATACCATGTGGATGGAGAATTAATACATTTTATGAGAAATATAGACAATAAATTTGAAAATATAAAGTAAAATATTAATCTCCCCATCTATTTTGATGATATTGAGGAATTTAATATTTAATTGGTTGGAGATGGGTGTTAATGTTTGGGTCACGGGTTTTTTATTCCATATATATTTACCATTATTGCTTGAATTGTACAAAATCATTCATAGGGAAAGTTATAGTGGAAGTGCGAAAACAAGGTGTTGAAGTTCATCTTTCTCAAACTATTGGGAGATAATCGATTTAAGGGGATCCCAATATAGGGGATCCTCTTGAGAATATATTGGAATTCCTTAAAAAGTCATAGGAGTTTTATCATTGTTAAGCAACTTCAGCAATAACTAATGAGGTTGGGAATGGCATGGGGGAATTCGCCAATACTGCTGATCCATCAAAGGGTGAGTGTTACTAACTAATTTAACCATCCCATATTTCATTCATTACCTATCATTTTAAGAATAAAATTGAGTCTTATCCATTTCCTAGTTCCATTAACTTTTGCATCTAGGTCAGAGGGATGACCTCCCATTTTAATTCATCGAGTACTAGAGAACGAGGCCATTACTATCCTGGAGGGAGCATTGCTGGGTGTGAATGTTTTTTCAATACATGTAAATTTTATTTGGATTTATGGATGATTTTATATTATAAGGAGAACCCATGCCACATATCATATATATTTAGATGCAAAAAGTGTGATTTTTTAATTAAAATTACTAAAAAAGGTGTGGTTTTGAAAAAAAATATTAAAAATAAAATTTCTTTATTAATAATTATCATATTTTATAAATAAAGGTCATGTATTTGGAATTTTATTTGAAGGTGGAAATTTAATTTTAACCATAAATCAGGGTCAGTTCATCATTATAAAATATGGTTTAATGGAATCCCCTGGTTGAGGGTTTTCACGATCATGATTTCCCTCTAGTATCTTAATGTGAATCATTAAGAACCACCTTGAGAATGAAATATTTTATTTTCATTGTTTGGATCTCAATCACAAAATAATGGCAACCAAAGCAAACTGAAAATTGTACATATATGTGTGAGAAAGAGGGGTTTTGTCATGTTCAATATGAACATTCCAATATTCTAACATAAGCTTCAACACAATCGGTATTGAAATGACAAGTTATTCACTTAATTAAACCCAATAAATGAATTAAAAGGAGAATCATGTTAAAGTAAAGAATAAGTAAAATAATTCACACAAAAATTATTCAAAACCAGTTGAATAAATTAGACTGAACTCCATAACATATATGTGTAGACCCCTCGAAATCATTATCTATTATTTACCCTACCAACGAGATAATTAGGAGGTTTTGGTGTATCTTCACCTTCATGATTGTTCCCAATATGAAGATAGGGGCCTCAATAACGTCATAGATGAGGATATGACTCCATTGGGTCACCAAGATGCCATATACATTCTCTCATATTCGAATAAATAAATGGGGTTCCAAAGGATTCAATTTATAGGAAAATAGTAATGTGTGTTTGGGAATCTAGATTCCATAATACGACATTGAACATGTTTTTTGGAATCAATACAGTATTATTTTTCATTTGAAAAAACTAAAAAAATGATTCCCCAAAATCTTTAAATTTTTTATCGAATAACTTGAATCATTTGGAGGCAGAAAAATGTAGATATACTTGAAATACCGAAAACCAATTTTGACATCGAGTAGATTCATTTTCTTGTAGAGATTAGTCATATGGGACCACAAATGGATTGATTTGGATTTTGAATATATGAAAGAGTTGTAGAAAATAGAAATTTGGGTCATACCTCAAAATTTATCTTTATTTGAGAATAGATTATTTACAGTGTGTGTTTGAGTCCACGTGGGTTCTTAGGCTCCTACCTAGTTTGGGATGCTTTTCTTGAACTTCATTCTGGATGCTCCAAATCACCTAATAATATATTAAATCATCAAAAAAGGGAAATTACCCTTTATAAAAGTGATAAACACAAAATAATTGAACTAATAATAATGTTTAATTGGTTATAATAATTTGAATTAACAATAAAAAATACGTTTAACATATTGATGTATGGATGAAATAAAATATTTTATCACGGTGTGGTGACACCCTCTCCATTAACCATTTTCACTAAAAGGAATAGTATCATTTCAAAAAAATTATGTATTTTGATATTTGTAACATAATGAATTTTTTACATTGAATATTTAATTCCTGACTGTAACGTGATAGAAGAAAAATCAACACCAAGGGGTTTTTATCGGTGATCAAGGAAAATATGTCTACTAAAATTTATCAGGACAAAATCAAGGAATATGAATAACTCCAATTTGATAAAATATTTAATAATTTGGTAATATGACTAAATTTCAATGTTTTTGTGTGTAAACCATTTCATGATATTTGTCCCACATTCTATGTAGTAAATATTGGTTCTTTTAAAATATTTATTCTTAAATGATTCTATCCACTAAACCATCCCTACCTCCGTTGAAATAAAATTTCAAGACCCAATAAATTTAGTATTCCATGAATTCAAGCCTTAAGATACAAACTTATACATTCTCATATGTTTTACACTTCATCACTCCCCACATTTCTTTTAAATTTTGAACCATGAAAAAAATATCACATTCCTCACTAAAGCCTTGTTTGATCTCCTCACGATAGTAAATATAATAGTAATAACAAGATCAAAGGTTGAGGAATAGTAGTTATTTACCATCCCAATAAAAAACCCATTATTCTATTATGTTTGATGATATTATTTGATTAAAAAATTTAGGATTATTAGGGCATATAGTACTCTAATAACAGGTACACACGAATAGTTCTATCGAGTAGAGTAATGAAAAATATTAGATTAAGAAAAAACATATGGAAAAATAATTTTATAAAAATGAAAAATATTAAAATAACATATATTTACCTTATATTGTGCAAGAAAAATTTACACTTCAAGGTTGGATGAAATGTTGTGTGGAGCGATTATGTGACACATCTTTCCCAGAAACAACTCATAGAATGGGTATCATTCTTCAAAAATTATTCAAAATAATACAACCATGTATATAATAAAAAAAATTAACTAAAAAATTATATCTGAATGATAAAATCATGTGAAAAAACAAATTCTATTAGTGTTATTTTTAAAATATTATAATAATAGGAAATTGGGAAATTCTTAATTGTATTTCAATAATATCCACGATTAAATGGGAATAAAAAATTAGAATTTCATCACAATATTGGGGTGATTAAACCATGGGAAATGTAACAATACTATTTAGCAAGAAAAAAAATAAAAAAAACATGATTATTGATAAAAATTCCTAACTAACCCATGACTATAACCCGAAAGAGGGGGGAAGGAAACAATATTATTAAGTAAAAGAAAAATAGAAAATGAGATATAAGATGAAAATTCCTAACTAACACATGAATATGCACATCCCCATAACACATAGAGTGGTCATTTCCATGAATATAATAAAATGGAATTTTGTAAGGGGGTAAAATATGTTGGGATTCATTGGTTGGATGCTTCTTGAACATAGAGTAGCAGCATTAGGGTCATCGAAATAGTTTCATGAATGTTATTCAACCAGTTCCCATTGACAGTGAAGTTCTGTTTTATTTAATCATTTGAATCATGAAAAACAAAAAATGGATAATGATGAGTAACCATGATTGGGGCACCCCGGTGGGAACATAAATTAACTGGATGAAACATTATCCTATCATTGAAATAGAGGACATTATTTAGAATGTGGAATTGATGATGAAGGATGGGGTGGTCGTGGGTGGCCTTTTTTATATTCTTATACCTCTATGAATTATGAATAGAGTCTCTTATCGTTTACTCTATTGCTTGAGTCTATAACATCAATTGATCCCCTACAGTAGAAATATTATAATTTCATTATTTAATTTCATAGTAGTCCCCATGATTTCCCTCGAGATAGTGGTGAAGACTCTTTTCAAAAATTAGATGATATAGTGGCCCGCCAATGTGATTTTTGAAGGGAGCACAATAAGGCAAAAATTTATCATTTAGTCTAATATTCCAATATTTTATATTAAGTTAACCCATTTTTTCAATAATTAGTTCTGCCTCTATAGCAACCAATAATTGATGTATATAGACATTACAATTTATTTGTGGAAAACATAATACACAAAAAAACATTGAGCCAATGACCTTATTGGTGTAGTGTTTTTGGAAACATTGAACATAATCTTTTTAATGGGGAATGATCTTTAATATCTCCTATAAATACCATCCCATATTTTTGTCCACCGAAAACCATTATTTATATCATCAGGAAAAAAATAAATATGGTGAGCTCAAATTCTTAGTATAGACAAACTTATAAAACATAAAACAAACCACAAACATAGGAATTTGAAAACATGAACATATTTTTTAAATATCAAATTCATGAATCATGATACAAATATTGGTAGTTCATAAGGCATAGATCATAATAAAACATTAACCATTATAAAATTGAATTGGAATAAAACCTGAAATTGTGGCAAAAAAATAATCTCACAATATGATTTCAATAGTAGCCAAGGCATTGTGTCCAAGAGCATCATAGTAGAAAAATTCATTATGGGACGTGGTTTACATTCCTTTACATCCATGTATTACTAAACTAGATTAACTTCTCATTCCAGTAATGCTTATCTAATGAGATACAATTCATTACCAAATTCATTGGAGAGATATATAGGTTCCACCCATCTCATAATGAAATCATGCTTACATGTGCCACAAAAACATAAATCATTCATCACAACATAACCAAAGAAATAAAATAGGTTACATAAACATCATTCCATCTTGGAAAAATCCATAAAAAATATCATTGCATCATTAACACAATAAAATCATAGTAATAATAGGGATTGATACAAAACCCTATTTATGTGTTTCATCTTATAAGAAAAATTATTTTGAGGAAATAATTAATCATAATTCATGAGGGGAACATCCTTTGTTTTTTAAAAATGTTTTCCTTTTCTCAAAATTCCATGCAATATTGAATGAAAATAATTTATTTAAAAATAATCTTGAAATCATGCAGAGGAAGATTCGTGGAAATAAGCTTTCATGAATCCATAAAAATATATTCATTCCTTAGAAGTAAAAAAACACTCTCCTCATACTTTTTCTGAAAAAGTCATAAAATATATCAAATCGATTAGAGACAAAAGATTCCGTTTATAAAGTTTAATAAAAATTAACCAAATGGTAAAATAAGCTTTAAAAAATTGTAGGATAATATAAATAACTCCACATAATTAGGAAACATGGATGTGGATGATAAATATACCCTAGTAAATACTAACATATAATCAATATCTGATAAAAATGAGATTGTAAAATTATCACTTACCTTAGGTCTAATATGCATTATATGTGTTCGAAAATATTATATAATTATTTATATAATATTATTAACTTAATAACTAATCATGGTAAGCATATAGGGTCATATTCTTTATAGTTTCTTTGTAATAATTTATTGTTACTCATTATTCATGTTTAAACTACTTTATGATCGTATGTATGTTTTGTTGAATATGTTTCAGTTCTACTTATAAGGTCATATTTATATCTATTGAAAATTATATTGAAATAAAAAATACCATATTTAATCATTATGTACATTTATATAAAAACATTTGTGTGGTTATCATGTAGAACGAATCACATAAGGTTGTGGACACAATATGTCATACGTACACATAAGCGACGATATCATTCCGATAATTGTTAAATGTTATTGATTTGAATTTTATAATATACTTCATAACTAATATAATTTTATAATCATATTATATAGTTATTACATCCATTTTTTATCCATACATGAAAGGTGGTGCTGAAAAATATATTACACCACCACGTGAAGACGGTAAGCTGTATGTATGCAAGCATGGCGATTTCGTCTTTCCTAAGAGGGATAAAAAGTTGAATATGGTTGTTTAATTACTATAATAACATGTTAGTATATAATATATATGGATTTATTTTTATATAATTAAATAACTCATGAAGTATAAGAAGAAGCATAATAAAGTATGAAATAATCGGTACAAAAGATTACCTCTACGTTGATATGCTATCTTAAGATCCTCTTTTAATGGAACCAGGGTTGGTCTTTTGGGAAGACCAAAACCTATAGAATCTAAATATGCGAGTGGAGGTGACAAATGGGTACGGTATGGAATATCTTTAATTCTTAATTAGTTGGGGAGAAATGAGGGAGGAGGTTCCCTTTTATAATTGAGGTGCCAGGCACTTTTGGAATCCTAGAAAAATGATAATTTATTATTAAATAAAACCCCACATAAAAACCTCCAAAATATCCCATTTTCCAAGATTAGATGACATATGGTTGTAATATCATAATCTATTAAATTTTATTCTTGTTAATATGTCCATTCAAACAGCATCTTTTCCATTTAACACCTAGTTATTCTATTTCATTTTAACTACGGTAAAAAAATATGTCAATTTTAATGGGGTAAAATATTTACATATTTGATGTCAATTAGATCATAGAGAAATAAATTTTAAAATTTTTACCATATAATAATTATTATATTTTTTTAAAAATTTCCTATTATTTTTAATTATTTAATAATCATTATTTCGTCAAAATATCAATTGGGTCAATTTCAGGACTATTCATTTCACATATATTTAAAAATATCAAGGCTATTTTATCCAGGAAAAAAATATTGTATAAGATCTCCATGGGGTCAAGGGAATCTATAAAATTTATTTTTAAAATTAATTATCTCAAATTATATTTATTTTAATATTATTAATAACATTTATTTGATATTTCCCTTAATAAAATCTTCACAAAATCAATATTGTATAATAATTTAATAGAAATATTTTTTGATAAAATTTACAAATAAAATATTATTATGATGATAAATTCACTATATTTCAGAATAATATATGTATTCAACATTAACAATTGTTTTCCTATTAAGGTTTCAATGTGACAAATTTAACATTATTTTAAATAAAATTATATAATAGTCTTAATCTATTCCGTATGGCTTCAAACGGTCCATAACCCGACCATTGGATTATTATGGTTGATATATAGTCAACCAGTTAAATTTGGTAATGTGTTTTTTCCTTTAATTTTTATTAGAATTTTAATAAAAAATTGTTTTTTAATTTTTCTCCATTAAATATTTCTACTTTATCTGTACATAAAACATTAAAGTTAATTATTTATTTCCTTAAAATTTAAAATAAATTTCCATGATAATGATATATTTTTTTATTTAAAATAAGTATATATAGTTGAATTTATCTTCAATATAACCTTATTATAAAAATGATATCATATCTAAGACATGAACATGACATCTTTAACTTTTCATTAAATAAAATGTTACAAATACAATAATATCTCCCAAATGGACCCAAAATAGCACAAATAATTTTATATGAAAGAAATATGTTGAATAAGTGGAAAATTAAAATTTAAATTCGTTCATAACACCCATATGTCCATATGTGGATACATAATAGATATTAATGACAAAGAAAATGACAATTTATTTCTTTCATTGATTAAAATATTATTTAATTAATTATCATATAAAAGTGTAAAATTATTGAAATACATTATATACTTATGTGTTTATGGTCATGGTAAATTCATCCAATAAAAGCGTTTAATTTTTTTGGTCATTTTATAGTCGTTATAATTTTAAATTTAACCTAAATTAGCTAATTTACCCTTGACCATGGTAATAAAATTTACCAGGGTTACAATTAATATTGGTGTAAACTAAACGAGACATAATTACAAATTGGGACCTCCTAAATCTGAATTTTAAATCAATTTCACAAAATTAAATACACATATGCTGTAGAATTAAATTTAAAATAAATATGTTAGACTGCCATGAAAAACAATTTTTTTGAAAAATGCCCGTTTATTAATGGAGATTGATTTTATAATGAATTCTGGTATAAAATCATTTTAAAAAACATAATTGGTTAGAAATTAACTAATTAATATTCTAAAACTAATAAACACATATTTTTACTATTAAATGGCTATAGAATAAAAATAATCAATATTTTCACTATTCATAAAAAATATAACTTATCAGAAAAATTTCAAATATTCAAAGCAATGTAATTTTATATATTCTAAACTAAAATAAGAAGACTATTTTGTTATAATGTTTCATGAACTAGATTTAAAATGGGTTCACCATCAAATGGTGACAAAACTATATTTTTTTAAAAACATCTTCTTCTATGTGAAAAATTGAATTTTTTTCATATATCATGTTTTTAAAAATACATAAGACGGATCATAATGATATATCAAATTAGAGATGTTGTTAATACTACTCATAATGTCCAGTTTATATCCCTTTAAAAAATAGTATTATAATAATATATACATGATTAGTGAAACTTGATATTGCTTACAGTGCAAGCTATCGTGGAAGTTCTCTCTTGCATGTAATGCCAGACAAGTATGTGTTACGTGTCATGAAAGAATCCTTTGGTGTTTTTATAAAATAATCCAATCATTGTTCTTATATATATTGATCAAAACTTATACTCAGTGTTGGGTGAAATGAATCTATCAGAATAAATTAAAATTTTGTGCAACACAAGCCATGAATAGTGTTGAGTATACTGCAAGCTAATATGGTGTTATGTATAGTGAAAGATAATATTGGTGTAGCTTAAAATACATGACATAAAAGAAATTAAAATTAATCTATATCATGATATCTTGGGGTTTTACATTCTACCCCATTTAAAATTAATTTCTCCCTAAAAATTCTTCAATGATTTAAATGTTTTTTAACTTGAATGTTTCATTCATGGAAACCCACATTTTAAAAAAGGGAAACTAAACCGTAATTTTAAAGAGGTATGTGAGAAATATAATAGTTACCCAAAGTAACTCATCACTATGTTTATACATTGGAGAACCTTGGTGGGAAGAGAAAACATGGACCCAAAAGTGAAATCTGACCATCAAGTTCTGATGGATAGTGATAGAAAGTGAGATTTGGAGAAATTTAACTACCAGAAAGCCATAAATATTTGATGAATTAAGGGACCAACTGATTCATTAGATAAGAAGGTACTAGGATGAAATTTTTGGTTTGAACATCCTTTTCCTAATGTTGATAATTTTTTTCATGAGGAGAAATACATACTTGAATTCAGTAAAATCTCACCTTTTTTCATTCTTTGAATAATTTTCACATCATCTATTATTTAAAGAAATTATGTTAAATTTTTCATTCATGAAGTGTTAACAGATCATGCGATAGAACGATAGGATATTCCTTATCTCTTCGCTAAAAGGATAAAACAAGTAATCAAATATACATAAGTCGACTTATAGTGAGATAATACATTATTTTAAAAAACTTCAAACATAATATAACTTATACTATCCATTAAAATCCTTCCAAAAACATAAAATATAAAACATTAGAAAGAGGTGAACTAAATCTTTGAAGAATTTGTCTCCCATATTTCTTTGATGTCACATTCCAAACATGTGAATAAATTAATCATGTATTCTCTTGAAAAATTGTAATAACTTTAATTACTGTAGAACCTTAGTAAAACATGCATTATTTCAGAATTTACCCTTTCTACACCCCAAACAAATACCAAAAAATATATACACAGAAACATGATATCACTTTGTCCTTTATCAGTCATGATCGCATTAATATTATCAAACATATCATTATCTCCTCATCCCATCATTATGCACATATCATGTGCTTTCTAAAACTATTTCAATCACTTTTCGTGGATACTAGTACCATATACATATGGAAAACCACAATGGACTAATACATATATATTCTAATATTCCATAAATCTATATGTGAGATTCAACAACAGTATTTTCAAATCCCATTAGAAAAACACTTAATCATTCCAAAACATTGTTTCCATACTAAACATCACCAATAGTGATCACATGCAACATCTCTTTGCCTTTTTTCCATTATATGTTGCTGAAATCATTCATCATTAACCCTTGTAATAGTGAATTGGTTAGGATATTGAACCATTTCCTTGTACTTTTATCATTTATGTGTTGGTGGTTCATTCTCTATAATATTTTCTATATTGACATCATTATCAACATTTTTCCTATTACATCATCACTAAACTACTCGATGACCTTTTTTCCTACAGTTGAAATATATTCTGGTCCCTTTAAGACTATCTCCAATATACTTCTTTCCACAGTTTGAGCATTAGGAAACATTCATCTTATTTTCACCATTTTTTTGAGATTTTTTTTGAAATCCATATTTCAATTATTATTAAAACCATGAGATTAATATATAACACCAACTTCCAGTTCTAACATGATATAAAAACCAAAAATCTATTCATAGCTACTAAACTCTCTTACTGTTAATGTACTTTGGAGACTTTGTTTTAATACACTTAAGAATTGATCTACAAAATTTCAGGTAGGATGATAATACCAGAAGCATATCTTGAAAGTCATGTATAATTTTCCTTATATATATCAATAGATTCATCATCCATATGATAAAGATCAATGAAATCCTTGCCTATGTTTGTTCTTAGAATACGAATGAAGTACATATTGAGTGATACATATATATTATTTGGGAAAAAGTGGATCAGTAGACCCAATAAATTAAGTAGGACATTGCCTCATGAAGGACTAAACAAAATTTTGTTGTAACACCCCAAGCTTCTACGGTACGCTTCTCTTTGAATAATGCGATAGCGTGTGTTATACGCAACACCGAGTTCTAACAACCAATCAAACTAGCCATTATGAATAGTAATACCTAATTTTTAAAATTATATATATTTTATATTTCAAAATGGACTTCATTTTTGGATTCGGATGATCTAATTTAGCCTAAGGTGAAATTTTGGTACTTTTCGGATAACTTTCATATTTTGATGAATAGTGAAAATTTCTAAATTTTAATTAAAAACAACTTTTTTAATCAAAATAATTAATAGTGATAAATTATGAATTTTAGTAATTTTAAAGTATATTTAGAATATATTTTTACCATTTAATATAATTTTGTTCATTGAACATAATTTTACAATTAAACCGAACATAAACAAGTGTCAATCTTTTGATAGTTATTATCTCTTAAAAACACGCTTTTTGTTTTGACAGCGGGAATTAATTTTAAATTAATTTCTGCCACTTCTGTGTTTTGAATTTAGGAAATTGGATTCCATATTTGGAATTAGGATGTTTAATTTGTGTAAATAGGTGACTTTTATTTTTAGACATTTTGAATAATTACTGCGGTAAATATTTTATTTACCATGGTTAAGGGTAAATCCGGTAAATAAGGGTTAAAAAATAATATTATAATAATACTAAATTACCCTAAAACGTGTCTTAACCCTATTGGTTGATACATGGTCGACCATGGGCATCTTTGGGTCGATTTTGGGACCCCATGGATCCACTTGTAAGTGATAATGACACGTTATTTTAATTAAGTTAAAATGAATACAAAAATGACACAAGCATATATCTTTTAGAAAAACAATTGTTACATAGGGTTATATATGTTGGATTTTAGATTATAAATATTCATTTGAAAGATAAAAAGCTTTCCTACATAATGATATTTTATTTATAATTTTTAGACATTAAATAATTTATTTTATTTATGACACAATGATGATGCAGTAATTACTATAATAGTGAAAAATTAAAATAATTGATATTATAAATACCCAAATAAATATAATATGAATCTTTTAATGAATTAAACTAATTTTATAGGATAATATGATTTATTAGGATTGATTTAATTGTCTTTTTTCGAAGTAATCAATCTGTTACGAGTTTCACAAAAATCAACAATTGAATAGTGTCAAAATTGACATAAAAGAGTTCTTAAAATAAATATTATATTATTAATTGATATTAAATTCTTAAAAATCTAAGGTTCTTCCAAAGGACTTATATCATGATATTTTCATCATTAATGGACCACTTGGGGGTCTCTTGGATGTATATAGTATGTTTATTAACCATATTATATAAAAATACAAAGAGACATTGTAAAAGTGAAACTAATTAACTTAGAGTTAATACTTAAAGATAAGGTTAATATAAGTACCCAAACCTATCTAAATTCTATTGGTTGAGTTGTTTTCGACCAATCCCCACCTTAACCGTTTAATAATGAACTTTGGATCCATTAGAAACCGAATATGAATTTATTATAAATTAATATTTCTAGCTTTTCCAAAGGTGCCCCTCACCCCTCTTATAAAAGGGCACTCCTCCTCATTTCTTCACACCTTCAAAGCCTTTTGGTTCGGCCAAACTCTGCCCAAATACTCTCACAACTTCCCTCACTACAACCTAGGGGCCTTAGTTTGATCAGAAAGCCAACCTAAGGAGCTCTTTTGATCAAATCAAAAGGAAGAACCCGAAGAAGAGGTAATGATTTCACCACCCTTTTCTAAGTTCATTTCTTCTTCCACTTCTTCTTCCTTTGTTGTTACCATTATAATATAATAAATCCAGTATCATATATATACTGTGATGTTATTATAAATATGGTACAACCATATTCAGTATTCTATCCACCCTTTGAATAACACGTCACCATACGTGCGTGCGTACGGCTTACCGTCTCCACGTCGTGGTGTAATTGTTATTCAATATAATATTATTTTGATGGGTATAATAATGATGTGTAACTCATGTAAATAATAAATATAACATGTTAAGGATTCTGTATATATGATATACCATCCATTTATATATTATTTTAATATCAAAAGAATGATATTGTCGCTCGTGCGTACGTACGGACTACCATCTCCACGAACGCAATGAGATTCATTCTCCATCGTATCCATTCAAGTATTATTATCATTTGATGATTTTAAAAAATGATGTTTAAGGACTTGATATCATTCTGGATATGAATAATATAAAACCTATCCTTTACAAACATGTCTTATGTAACAAAACATATAAAAGAAAACAAGTAAGTTAACACCCAAAACAACGATAATACTAAGATATTATTATCAAATCAATATTAAAAGATCATATGCGATATCATATTAATGTATATGATTATTTTATAATTTAATAACAATTATTTCACCATAATACAGGAGGTTAACCTACCCCAACCAAGGAAAAGTACAAGGTAAGGGTTATTTCACAATCTCTTCATTATCCGAGGTTGTTTATACGTAATAATCTACTGGGATCTCTTTATCATCCACATCCATGTTTCTTAAAAATGTATTTCAAAACATTTTTACTATTTACTAGAATATGAGTTAAAGTCATTTATACCCTTTTTGACTTTTATAAGTGGTTTATAAAGGAATCTTTCGGTTGTTTTCAAAACAAGGTCCTTTTTAACCTTTTCGACAGAATTAAGGTAAGAATGTTTTTTTAACTTATACAGCGGGTGCGGCTATTTTCCGCCGTTATAAAATCTTCAAAGCTTCCCTTACAAGATTATAAGAATATTTTCAAAGAAAATGTTTTATTTTATATGGATCTTAAATTATTTCAAAATAAAAGGAGATATTTCTTTAAAAATGATTTTTATTTCATCTATGTCAACATCCTTTAATGGATTTTAAGATTATTTGAAGTTGATTTATTATGATACAAAACTTCTATATTGTATTGAAGGTTTTGTGATATGTTAGACTGTGGACGTGCTATTTTTATACCATTCATAGTTTATGGTGTAATTATTGACATTTTGTATGCTAGTTTTAATACGAATGTTTATGTTATGTTTAAACCTTTTCATATGGGAATGCATTGGACTTAGTAAGTGACGGGTGGAGCCCGCTATAGATCCTCGATGCATCGGTAGGTCTCATGAGACAAACTAGTCTCTTGGCACAAGGACTTGACAAAATCTTATTTGTAGTCTTGGCACGAGGCCTTGACTATGTGGTTTTGATAGTCTGGCATTATGTATTCCAACATTATGAAAGTGGTTAGTGATTTTGCATGTGATTATTCGATTAGTAGAATATCCATGTGAATGAGTAAATGGAATTATTTCATTTTATTTATGCCATACAATGTTGAAAGTTCAAGTTTGAAAGGCTGTTGTTTTAGTTATACATTGCCTTAAATGTTTATTATTATTTATGAAAGTTTCCGCTATATTGTTATCCTTACTGGGCATTTGAGCTCACCCCTTTTCTATGTTTTATTTTTCCCAGGAAGTGAAGAAGTAAGTTATGAATGACCTGCAGGGATATTATGTGGGGATATGAGTGTGGATTATGGAGACAATATGTTCTTGTAGTAGTTTTTCGTTTTATGATGTAATGTAAAACTTATGAATATATCTAGTGTTTCCAAGGCTACTAAACCAATCGGTCTTTCGAGATTTGATCTTTCTTGTGATCATGCCAATGTTATGTAATAATGCACCGACTCTGGGTAACTAGGGTCGGGGCGTTACAGTTGGTATCAGAGGAAGTTTAGTAAAAACCTTGGAAGCTAGATTTAGATAAACTCTGATTAGAGCACGTAGACCTAAGATGAACTTTGAGGATTAGTATAGAAGAACTTCCTAGAATTTTGGTATGGTAGAGATTTTGTGAGTTTTCCGAGAAATACATCCCTGTCTGGATACGAGCAGGTAGAGGCGGCTCTGGCACAGATGTACCTAGGGGTAAAACCCGAAAACACCGCTTTGAGCTAGACTCGAACGGGAACTGGTGCACGACAACGGGCCTTACTGCACTCTTGGTTACGACACTCCCGGGGTATATGCTTATGATAACTCTCGTTTTCATTACAAATCATTATGAAGGGTTTATGAGTATATACTTTCTCAAAGAAAACATTTTTATGATTATGGATTATATCTATAAATAGTTCAATTTATGTTAAGTGTTTTATAAGTATGGGATTATGTATTTTGATTCATAAACTGATCTAGTTTATGCAATTGTTTAGAAATGGCGCCTAGTGAAAGAAATGGAAACCGTATCAATGCACGCACTCCATGTAGGGATTGCCCTCCTGCTCAAGATAATTATAGTGGGGCTGGTGATGCAATTGGTGCCGATCAGCTAATCACCATACTGGGACAACTTACTCAGGTTATGAATAATAACCTTACCCGTATGGAGCACCCTGATCCGCAGCGGGAGGATCAATGTTAGATCGATTCATGAGGCAAAAACCGCCAACGTTCAATGGGAGTACAAATCCCTTAGTAGCTGAGCAATGGATATTTTCCCTAGAGAAAATATTTCAGGCTTTGTGGAGCAGTGAAAGGGAAAAAGTTATCATGGTAGTTTACCGCCTCACTGGAGATGCTGATCAATGGTGGTCATTGATTGAAAATATGAAGGAAGATGATGAAATATCAAATATGGAATGGAGGTAGTTCAAAGATCTGTTTTTAGAAAAATACTTTCCTCGCGACCATCGAGCAGATATGGAAAAGAAATTTCTAAGTCTGAGAAAGAAGGAGGATGAGAATGTCACAAAGTATGAGGCTAACTTTACACGGTTAGCAAGGTACGCTGGTGATTATATTTGTAACCAAAGAAGTAATATTGATCATTTCATTGATGGGTTGAAACCATTTCTCCGTCGATCAATAGTCTCACAATCCTTTTCATCGTATGAAGACATTGTCTCATGTGCTATCAAGACCGAAAAGGAATTCTCTATGTCTTATGACTTTAATGCAAAGCAAGAGAAGAAGAGGCCTGCTGATCAATCTGAGAATGGAAATAAGGGGAAGAAAGGAAAGGTTGAATATCCATCCGGTGGTAAATGTGGGAAGAAACACCCCGGTGCTTGCTTGAAGGGAATGTGAGTCTGTTACAAGTGTGGTGAAAAAGGCCACCAAGATCGTGATTGCAAAGGGAAGAAGGAAGCCACCAATGTTCAGTGCTACAATTGCAGGGAGATGGTACATTATGCGAATGAATGTCCTAAGCGTCAGGAGAACTTACCTCAGAAAAGGCCAAGGGATCAAGGCCAAGCTTATGCTATCACTACTGAAGAGGTAGAAGCTCCAAAAGACGTGGTGGCAGGTAATTTAATGGTTTCCTCAAGTTTAGAAAATGCATTATTTGACTCTGGATCGTCGCATTGTTTCATATCTTCCCAGTTTGCTAAGAAAATTAGATATTTCCAATTTTATTTAATAAGGATGTTGTCAGTTAAAACTCCTAAGGGAAGTATCATTGCAACAAAGTTTTGTGAATCAGTCCCCATTAGAGCACATAAATTTTCTTTATCTGCTGATCTCATCGTCATACCTATGATTGAGTTTGATATAATCCTCGGTATGGACTGGCTTTCGGACTATGATGCGAAGATTTATTGTATGAAGAAAGAGGTTACGATTCTTGATGATAATGATAAGGAACACCTTATCTTTAGAGCAGAATCGTCACCACCTAATTCTTATTTAGATCCACCCCCAGTAGCTCAACTTAATTCAATTATTGGGGAGGAAGAGAATGAAATAACTATCAGTGAGGAAAGGAATGTTCAAATAGAGGATGTACCTGTTGTGAAAGAATTTGTAGATCTATTTCCGGAAGATTTACCTGGACATCCTCCAGAACGAGAAGTTGAGTTTTCCATTGATTTGATTCCTGGATCAAGGCCTATATCGAAGACCCCTTATAGAATGGCCACTGTAGAGTTAGTCGAACTAAAGAAACAACTAGAGGAATTGAGTAATAAGGGATTTATTCTCCCTAGTGTTTCTCCATGGGGAGCCCCTGTTCTTTTTTTTAAAAAGAAAGATGGATCTATGAGGTTATGTATCGACTACAGGGAGATCAATGCTTTAACGATAAATAATAAGTATCCCCTACCTCGTATTGATGATTTATTTGACCGACTGCATGGAGCTCAATACTTTTCAAAGATTGACCTTCGATCTGGATACCATCAGTTGTGTGTGAAGAAGGAAGACATTCCGAATACAGCATTTCGAACCAGGTACGGGCATTACGAGTTTACTGTAATGCCGTTTGGATTGACTAATGCACCCTCTGTATTCATGGATCTGATGAATAGAGTTTTCAAAGAGTATCTCGATGAATTTGTGGTGGTATTTATTGATGATATCTTGGTATACTCAAAAACCTACGAAGATCATGAAAATCACTTGCGCATTATCTTGAAGACTCTGAGGAGGCATGAATTATATGGGATGTTTAGCAAGTGTGAATTTTGGCTTCATGAGATTTCTTTTCTTGGCCATATTGTCTCTAAAGATGGAATATCTGTTGATCCTTCTAAGACCAAGGCAATCCAATAATGTCCAGTACCTAAGAGTATAACTCAGGAACGCAGTTTTATTGGTTTGGCAGGTTATTATCAACGTTTCGTCCAGAATTTTGCCCGATTGGCTAACCCATTAACGAAGCTCACACGTAAAGGGGTTAAATTTGTTTGGAAAAAAGAGTGTGAAGAATGTTTTGAAGAACAGAAGAAAATATTAGTCAATTGTCCTATATTGACTCTACCATCGGGGAATGATGGGTTCGTTATTTATAGTGATGCATCGAAGAAAGGACTTGGTTGTGTCCTTATGCAGAATGATAGAGTTATTGCCTATGCATCACGGCAGTTGAAAATTAATGAACAAAACTATCCTACTCATGATCTCGAGTTAGCAGCTGTGATCTTTTCTTTGAAGATATGGAGGCACTACCTCTATGGTGAAAAATGTGAGATTTATACTGATCACAAGAGTTTGAAGTATATTTTCTCACAAAAAGAACTCAACATGAGGCAAAGGAGATGGCTTGAATTACTCAAGGATTATGATTGTACGATACACTACCACCCGGGGAAGGCAAACAAGGTGGCAGATGCTTTGAGTAGAAAAGACCATGGAGTTTTGAACAATATGAGAATTGAAAGGGATCTAATTTTCATTGATCTAGTGAAGATGGACATGGGAATAACCAGGGAAGGAGAAACATCAATGCTTTTTCAAATGGTTGCCAAACCATCTTTACTAGAATGGATTAAGAGTTCTCAGACCGATGATGAAGAATTCCAAAAGAAGATTAAAGCTGTGAATGATGGGAGATTGAGAGACTTTGTGTATGAAGATGGAATTTTGAAATTCGGGAAGGGACTTTGTGTTCCCGATTTACCTGATCTAAAAAGGGAATTGCTGGATGATGCTCATAGTTCCAATTTCTCTATACACCCTGGGAGCACAAAAATGTATAGATATTTGAAGGAACATTTTTGGTGGGACAACATGAAGAGGGAGATTACTGATTTTGTGTCAAGATGTATGGTTTGTCAACAAGTGAAAGCTGGAAGGAAACATCCTGGAGGAGTCATGCAACCTCTTCCCATACCGGAGTGGAAATGGGACAATATTACGATGGACTTTGTCATGGGGCTACCAAAGACTCCTAGAAGGAACGATGCAATATGGGTTATTGTTGATCGTCTTACCAAGTCAGCACATTTTCTTGCTATAAGAGAAGATCTACCCCTGGAACGTCTAGCAAGACTATATATTAATGAAGTTGTGAGACTTCATGGAGTACCCCTATCGATTGATTCTGATCGTGATCCCCGTTTTACTTCAAGATTTTGGAAAAGACTTCAGAAATCCCTGGATACAGAACTTCATTTGAGCACTGCTTACCACCCTCAGACAGATGGACAATCAGAACGGACTATTCATACCTTAGAAGACATGTTGAGATCTTGCTCACTTGACTTTTAGGGTATGTGGGATCAATATTTACCACTAGTAGAATTTTCCTATAATAATAGCTTCCATTCGAGTATTCAGATGGCACCATATGAAGCGTTATACGGAAAGAGATTTCGTACACCAACCTGTTGGGATGACGTTGGTGAAAGAAAACTTGTAGGCCCAGAACTGGTGGAGGAAACGGTGGAAAAGGTGAAGGTAATCCAAAATCACATCAAAGCATCTCAAAGTAGGCAGAAGAGCTACGCTGATAATCGAAGGAAGGATTTGGAATTTCAAGTCGGTGATCATGTTTTCCTGAAGGTATCTCCATGGAAGGGAGTCATACGTTTTGGTAATAAAGGTAAATTGAGTCCCAGGAACATCGGACCCTTCGAAATTCTAGAGCGAATTGGGGTTGTAGCTTACCAATTGGCAATGCTGCCAAGTCTCTCTAAAGTTCACGATGTGTTCCACGTATCTCTGTTGAGGAAATACATGCCTGACCCAACGCATGTACTCACCTATGAAGAATTAGAACTGGAACCTGATTTGTCTTATTGCGAAGAGCCCGTCAGGATTCTTGATACGAGAGAACAAGTACTGAGAAACCGGACGACACGTCTGGTAAAAGTTTTGTGGAGAAACCATAAGATGGAAGAGGCAACGTGGGAACCCAAGGCACTTATGATGAAGAACCACCCGAGTCTTTTCATGTGATAGTATTCTAGAAATTTCGAGGACGAAATTATTTTAAGGAGGGGAGAATGTAACACCCCAAGCTTCTACGGTACGCTTCTTTTTGAATAATGCGATAGCGTGTGTTGTACGCAACACCGAGTTCTAACAACCAATCAAACTAGCCATTATGAATAGTAATACCTACTTTTTAAAATTATATATATTTTATATTTCAAAATGGACATCATTTTTGGATTCGGAATATCTAATTTAGCCTAAGGTGAAATTTTGGTACTTTTCGGATAACTTTCATATTTTGATGAATAGTGAAAATTACTAAATTTTAATTAAAAACAACTTTTTTAATCAAAATAATTAATAGTGATAAATTATGAATTTTAGTAGTTTTAAAGTATATTTAGAATATATTTTACGATTTAATATAATGTTGGTCATTGGACATAATTTTACAATTAAACCGAACATAAACAAGTGTCAATCTTTTGATAGTTATTATCTCTTAAAAACACGCTTTTTGTTTTGACAGCGGGAATTAATTTTAAATTAATTTCTGACACTTCTGTGTTTTGAATTTAGGAAAATGGATTTCATATTTGGAATCAGGATGTTCAAATTGTGTAAATAGTTAACTTTTATTTTTAGACATTTTGAATAATTACTGCCGTAAATATTTTATTTACCATGGTTAAGGGTAAATCCTGTAAATAAGGGTTAAAAAATAATATTATATTAATACTAAATTACCCTAAAACGTGTCTTAACCCTATTGGTTGACACATGGTCGACCATGAGCATCTTTGGGTCGATTTTGGGACCCCATGGATCCACTAGTAAGTGATAATGACACTTTATTTTAATTAAGTTAAAATGAATACAAAAATGACACAAGCATATATCTTTTAGAAAACAAATTGTTAAATAGGGTTATATATGTTGGATTTTAGATTATAAATATTCATTCGAAAGATAAAAAGATTTCCTACATAATGATATTTTATTTATAATTTTTAGACATTAAATAATTTATTTTATTTATGACACAATTATGATGCAGTAATTACTATAATAGTGAAAATTTAAAATAATTAATATTATAAATACCCAAATAAATATAATATGAAACTTTTAATGAATTAAACTAATTTTATAGGATAATATGATATATTAGGATTGATTTAATTGACTTTGTTCGAAGTAATCAATCTGTTATGAGTTTCACAAAAATCAACAATTGAATAGTGTCAAAATTGACGTAAAAGAGTTCTTAAAACAAATATTATATTATTAATTGATATTAAATTCCTAAAAATCTAAGGTTCAGCAAAGAGACTTATATCATGATAGGTTCATCATTAATGGACCACTTGGGGGTATCTTGGATATATATAGTAATTTTATTAACCATATTATATAAAAATACAAAGAGACGTTGTAAAAGTGAAACTAATTAACTTAGAGTTAATACTTAAAGATAAGGTTAATATAAGTACCCAAAACTGTCTAAATTCTATTGTTTGAGTTTCTTTCGACCCATCCCAACCTTAACCTTTGAATAATCAACTTTGGATCCATTAGAAACCGAATATTAATTTATTATAAATTAATATTTCTAGCTTTTCCAAAGGTTCCCCTCACCCCTCTTATAAAAGGGAACTCTTCCTTCTCATTTATTCACACCTTCAAAGCCTTTTGGATCGGCCAAGCTCTGCCCAAATACTCTCCCAACTTCCCTCACTACAACCTAGGGGCCTTATTTTGATTAGAAAGCCAACCTATGGAGCCCGTTTGATCAAATCAAAAGAAAGAACCCGAAGAAGAGGTAATTATTTCACCACCCTTTTCTAAGTTCATTTCTTCTTCCACTTCTTCTTCCTTTTTGGTTACCATTCTAATATAATAAATACAGTATCATATATATACTGTGATGTTATTATAAATATGTTACAACCATATTCAGTATTCTATCCACCCTTTGAATAACATGTCACCATACGTGCGTACGTACGGCTTACCGTCTCCACGTCGTGGTGTAATTGTTATTCAATATAATATTATTTGGATGGGTATAATAATGATGTCTAACTCATGTAAATAATAAATATAACATGTTAAGGATTATGTATATATGATATAACATCCATTTATATATTATTTTAATATCAAAAGAATGATATTGTCGCTCGTGCGTACGTACGGACTACCGTCTCCACGAACACGATGAGATTCATTCTCCATCGTATCCATTCAAGTATAATTATCATTTGATGATTTTAAAAAATGATGTTTAAGGACGTGATATCATTCTGGATATGAATAATATAAAACCTATCCTTTACAAACATGTCTTACGTAACAAAACATATAAAAGAAAACAAGTAAGTTAACACCCGAAACAACGATAATACTAAGATATTATTATCAAATCAATATTAAAAGATCATATACGATAACATATTAATGTATATGATTATTGTATAATTTAATAACAATTATTTCACCATTATACAGGAGGTTAACCTACCCCAACCAAGGAAAAGTACAAGGTAAGGGTTATTTCACAATCTCTTCATTATCCGAGATTTTTTATACGTAATAATCTACTGGGATCTCTTTATCATCCACATCCATGTTTCTTAAAAATGTATTTCAAAACATTTTTACTATTTACTAGAATATGAGTTAAAGTAATTTATACCCTTTTTGACTTTTATAAGTGGTTTATAAAGGAATCTTTCGGTCGTTTTCAAAACAAGGTCCTTTTTAACCTTTTTGACAGAATTAAGGTAAGAATGTTTTTTTTAACTAATACGGAGGGTGCGGCTATTTTCTGCCGTTATAAAATTTTCAAAGCTTCCCTTACAAGCTTATAAGAATATTTTCAAAGAAAATGTTTTATTTTATATGGATCTTAAATGATTTCAAAATAAAAGGAGATATTTCTTTAAAAATAATTTTGATTTCATCTATGTCAACATCCTTTGATGGATTTTAAGATTATTTGAAGTTGATTTATTATGATACAAAACTTCTATATTGTATTGAAGGTTTTGTGATATGTTTGACTGTGGATGTGCTATTTTTATACCATTCATAGTTTATGGTGAAATTATTGACATTTCGTATGCTAGTTTCAATACGAATGTTTATGTTATGTTTAAACCTTTTCATATGAAAATGCATTGGACTTAGTAAGTGACGGGTGGAGCACGTTATAGTTCCTCGATGCATCGGTAGGTCTCATGAGACAAACTTGTGTCTTGGCACAAGGCCTTGACAAAATCTTATTTGTAGTCTTGGCACGAGGCCTTGACTATGTGGTTATGATAGTCTGGCATTATGCATTCCAACATTATGAAAGTGGTTAGTGATTTTGCATGTGATTATTCGATTAGTAGAATATCCATGTGAATGAGTAAATGGAATTATTTCATTTTATTTATTCCATACAATGTTGAATGTTCAAGTTTGAAAGGCTGTTGTTTTAGTTATACATTGCCTTAAATGATTATTATTATTTATGAAAGTTTCCGCTATATTTTTATCCATACTGGGCATTTGAGCTCACCCCTTTTCTATGTTTTATTTTTCCCAGGAAGTGAAGAAGTATGTTATGAATGACCTGCAGGGATATTATGTGGGGATATGAGTCTGGATTATGGAGACAATATGTAGTTGTAGTAGTTTTTCGTTTTATGATGTAATGTAAAACTTATGAATATATCTAGTGTTTCCAAGGCTACTAAACCAATCCGTCTTTCGAGATTTGATCTTTCTTGTGATCATGCCAATGTTATGTAATAATGCACCGACTCTGTGTAACTAGGGTCGGGGCGTTACATTTGTTCCCTTCTCTTCTCATTTGGAAGTATAAACTGATTCATATCTTGTGTATGTATAAAAAATAAGACTTTTAATTCCATATCCCATAACATTTGGTTATTCAGGATGACAATATTTCATTTCTTGGTGCATTGATCATTAAAACGGTTCCTTCATGTTCTTGCCATTGTCTAAAACCCAAAAAACAAATTTTAGTGGAAAAAATCTTAAGAGGAAAACAATATAATCAGGGGGAGGAAATACAATCTATATTATCTTAGGTTTAATCCAAGGTTATTAATGATCATAACCATAATTCTAGGACTGTAACCTATTGTTAGACATACCGTTAAGGACATTCCAATACCTACATTTGAAATATCTCTAGGGATCTCACTATGGTTTTTGTGATATAGTTTCTAATGGTCAACGAATCTTCCGCCCAGATACCAACTGTAGCAACCCTAGATTAATGTACATGAACATTTATATTCTTTTGAAAAATAATTAATACATGAAAAAAACAAACACCCAATGATTTTATTGGAGTAATGCCTTAAGAAACCTGAAACCCAATCTTCTAACTTAATGAAATATCGTCAAAATATCCTATAATGTTCATCCCCTATAATTTTACTACTTAAAACATTTCATTATATCCCTAGTAAATGAAAAAATAAAAAGGTTGATCTCCGATTTTAATTAAGGGTAATGATTTATAACCTCAAACAAACCCAATACATTAGAATGAAAAAACAAGAACATAACGTTTAAATGTCAAAATCATGATTCCTGAAAAAAATATTTTCAGTTCATAAGGAATAGATCCTCAAGTATCATTAACCATGATAAAATATCATTGACATAAAACAATGAATTGTGGAAAAAAATAATCTCATAATATAATTTCCAAAGTAGCCAAGGCCTTTCTTCCAAGACAACCATAGCGGAAAATGTTCTTTACTGAACTGCATTTAACTGTCATTGCTGACATGTATTATAGATCCAGATTTGTGTTCCATTCTAGTCATGTTTATATCAATAAATATACATATTCACCTAATGATTTAGAGGGGGATATAGGTCCCACACATCTCATTATGAAAACATTCTTACATATTCCATAGAAACATAAATCATTTATCATAGCGCAACCCATGAAATAAAATGGGTTTATTAAATATCATTACATAATAATATAATCCATATAAAATATAATTACATCATTAACACACAAAAATCATAGTAATAATAGGGATATAAACATATCCTTATTTAATACTACCATCTTAGATGAAAAATAATTTTGATAACATAATATAACTTATTTCCTGATGAAAATTTCCATTAATTTTCAAAAACGTTTTTATTTCTCAAAATGCCACACAATTTTAAAATAAAATAATTTTTTAGAATATAATATTTAAATCATGTAGATGAAGATTCATGTAAATAGAGTGGAATGAAACCATAATGATCATTTCATTCCATATAATTTTAAAAATAACTTTCTCCTTGTACTTTTTCTAAAAAAGTTAAATAGTGCCTCAAATAGATTATCAAATAAAGATTCCATTTAAACCATTTAATAAAGAATCACCAATGGAAAAAAGTTAACTTTAAAAAATTTTGTTCAATAGAATTGATATTACATAATTATGAATCATGGATGTGGATGATAAATATTCCTAAGTAAATACTTATTTATAAACAATCCCGGATAAAAATGAGATTGTAAAATTATCCCTTACCATAGATCTGATATGATTAATATGTGTTGGAAACTAGAGTGTAGTGATTTAAATAATAATATTAATTTATTTTAGAATCATGGTCATCTTATATGGTCATATTCTCTTTAAATTTTTTGTAACAATTCATTGTTACTCGTTCTTCGAGATTTAACTCCATTATGATCATATGAATGTTTTGTTCAACAATTTCTGGTTCTACTAAATAAGTCATATTTATATAATTATAAAATTATATTAACAAAATAAATACCTTATTAATTCATTATGTACATTTATATACTCATGAATTAGTGGTTATCTTGTAGATCGTGTCACATCACGACGTGGATATGGTAGGTTGTACGTACGCATGAGGGATGATATCATTCCCGGAATTGTGAAATTGCATTTATTTGAATGTGGTAATATATTTCATAATTAATATATATTAATAATAATAATACATAGTAAATACATCCATTTTTATATTCATCCTAGTAAGGTGGTAGGGAAAAATATATTACACCACAGCGTAGAGACGGTAAGTCGTACGTACGCACGTGTGGTGATTTCGTCTTTCATAGGATAGATAGAAAGGTGAATATCGTTGTTTCATAATTATAATAACATCACATCATACTATTTATACTAGAGTTATTATTCTATTAGAAAGAAACTCATCAATTATATGTACAATTAGAATGAAATATGGAAGAATCAGTAGAGGACATTTCATCTTCTTCGACATGCACTCTGTAGATCTCCTATTAATGGAAATAGGGTTGGTCCTTTGAAAATACAATAACCTCTTGAATGTAACTTGGTAATATTATAAGATAAATGTGCAAGGTAAGGACGAAAATTGAGGATTAATTAGTTGTGGATAAATGATAGAGGAGGGGACCATTTATAATTGAGGTGTTGGGCACTTTTGGAGACCTCAAAATTAATAAATTATGATAAAATAAATCCCCACTTAAAAAACTAAAAGATGTCCCAATTTCGAATCTAATATTATATATATATTTAATATCATCATCTAACAAATTTTAGACAAGTTTAATATGTCCATTAAAACCTTATCTTTTCAAGGTAACAGTTAGTTATTCTATTTTCTATTAAATAGGGTAACAAAAATTAAAATAATAAAAATAAAAAATATTTACTAATTTGATTTAAATTAGATCCTAAATAAATATTTTAGAGCAATTTTGACCATATAATTATTATTTTATATTTTAAATTTTTTTTATGATTTCTTTTTTCATAATTTATAAATCATCATTTTGAGAAAATATAAATTGTGTTAATTTTGACATTTTTTATTGCATGGATTTTTAAAAATATCAATATATGATTTATCATAGATCCAATTACATTATCATATCTATATATGGTGAATGTAATCTAGATAATTCAATAGAAAAATTAATTATCTAGAATAATATTTATTTTAATATTATTAATAACATTTATTTGACATTTCCCATAATAAAATCAGTACTAAATTAATATTGTGTAATTATTTTATAAATGTATTTGGTGAAGAAAAATTCATAATAAAATATGATTATGAAGATAAAATTAAAAAACATTGAGAATAATATATTTATTCTAATTTATTAAATTGAAAATCGATCATTAAAATTTTTATACTTATTAAAGTATGAATGTAACAATTTTAACCTTACTTTAAATAAAATAATATAGTTATCTTAATCTATTCCGTATGGATCCAAATGGTCTATAACTTGACCATTGTATATTTATTATTGATATATTCTCAACCAATAAAAGTTAGTAATTATTTACTTCTCATTAATGGTTAATATCATTTTAATAAAAAATAGTTTATTCCCTTTTCATACATTAAATAATTTCTGTGTCATCCATATATAAAACGTTAAAGTAATTACTACATTACAAAAATTTTCAAATAAATTACTATGATAAAGATAAAAATTTTATACTTAAAATAAGAATTTATAGTCAAACTAAACTTCTGTATAACCATATTTCAAAAATGATATTTCACTTAATTCAGGAATGTGTCCTCATTAACTTTTCATTAACAAAAATATTATAAACACCATAATATCTCCTAAATATTCCCAAAAAATAAAATTTAAAATTTTATATGGAAAATATGTTTATTAATTTAAAAATTAAAATTTATATATGTTAATACCACCCATTTGTCCATATGTGGATACATAATAGAAATTAAAGGCAACGAAAATGCCACTTTGTGCCATTCATTGATTTAAACATTATTTAAGTCATTTTTATGGAAAATTTTCTATTAAAGGACTTAATTTATGTGCTTATGTGTTATGGGTCAAATTATATTCCTCAAATAATTATTTTTTTCATTCTTTTGGTCATTTTATTGGAATTATAATTTTATTTGTAACCTAAATAAACTAATTTACCCTTTTCTGTGGTAATAAAATTTTCCACAATTACTTTTAATATTGGTAAAAAGTAAAAAGGATATCCATAAAAAATTTGGACATCAGAAATATAAATTTGAAAACCATTTTTCCAAATTCAACACACTAAAGTTTCAGAAATAAATTTAAAATAAAACTATTAAATTTTAACAAAAACCATTTCTTTGAAAAAAAATCCCCATTTAAAATGGAATTTTTTTTATAATGATTTCATGTATAAAATCATTTAAAAATACAATAATTGGATAAAAATTGTATGAACCAGGATCTTCATCTCAGGTATGTATTTCCTTTTCCTGGAGATTCTGAGAAAAGTGGAGTTTTTGAATATTTTTGAAGTACACTCCATGTACTTTATGATTTCACACCGTGTACTACTTTGCCGCTCGAAGCTGTGTGTTGGCCATGTCCGGGCCACACACATGGTGTGTAGGGGTGATGTGGAGGCCACTTAAAGTAGAGTATAGAAAAACTGAGTACACACTGTGTACCCCATAAGTACACACCATGTATTTTTTTTTTCATTAAATGGACCGGGGTCGCGCCTAATCGCCAGAACGAACTTCATCTAGGTCTCATTCGGCCGAGAGCTCCTGTACGACCATGATTCTTCTCCGAGCCCCAGAGTTTCTGTCTAACCTCCATTTCAGCCGCAGTCGATTGTGTTGGATCTGCATCAATGGGTTCTTCCTTCTCCTTGAGCCTTGTTTTCTAATTCCTAATCATTCTCAAGATATCATGGGTTGAGCGTTTTAGATGTTTTCTCAGATCATCGATATTATAAGGAGAATCAATCATCGTGGTTCAAGTATATCAATTTCATAGCATCAAGGTAGGTGGATTGTGCTTTTCTATAGAAAGTCATTGAATATTTTGTGCAAATTCCACCAATTCCCTTGAAAGGGGTATTGTGTGTGTTTCCTATTTTTCCCTTGTAATTTCCAGTATTTATTCATTGCTTGAGTAGTAGTAAATTCTTGTGAGTAGGGTAATTTTTACTATGCGTTGGATGTTTTTCCATTCATGTTTTTCCTGGTTGGCATTTTCCCAGTTGTCATGCCTATTTTTAGGAGAGTGGAACTGTTGTACTGTTATGCTGTTGTGCCTTATAATAATAGCCAAGTAGTTCTTGAGGTTACATGGGGCGGCATGCGCGCTATGCATGTTGTTTTACACAGGTTTGAGAGAACCTAGTGTAGTGGACCATAGCGAGAATGGACGTAAGGGCTTCTCCATAGTGTCTTTAATTTACGGTGTGAGACCATATGGGGAATTGACGTTGAGTTCTTCATCAGAGAGTCTGTAGTTCCTCGACGTGGGAAACATGGGGAATGAGACGTTGAGTGCTTCCCTAGAGGGATTTTAGTACAATAAGAGACTATAGGGGGAACTGATGGTGACTGCTTCCTTAGAGAGTCTATTCTTTAGCTGAACCAGAGGGGCGAGACTATGTGTTCCTCCCAGAGGGTTGCTAGTACTTGTAGGTTTAACCATAAGGGTTAGGCTTAGATAACTACCGAGGGGTTACCTGTTGTTCTTCTTGTTGATTGGTTGTTACTTTTGTACTTTATATGCTTGACACTATGGATTATAGTTGTTATGTGCTTTCCTGTTTACTGCTTTCGGTATTATTACTGCAATGTATTCACTGACTGTTAGGCACAGATCATTGGTTGGTTGCCTACTAGGACCTTGTCTCACACCCTATTTGGGCCTTGATTTTGGGCCCAAATAGATTATATTATTGTAGTTATAGATGAGGGAAAGCTCCATTCTACTTTAGGTTCTTGACTTGCTGTGGAGCAGGAGAGCATGGGACCAAGCTATGGCTTGCGATGCTGATGATTTTACCTATTTTCTTTTTCACTTTGGTTTAGTATTGTATTCAGAATTGTGACTTGTTTGGATGCTTTCCTAGACATATGTATCATGCATCATTTAATATACATGTGTGTGTGCTCTAGTTGTTTAATGATAGTCTTCCACTGTTTATCATTTACTCTTGTATGGATGGTTACATTTTCTTCTTTTGTCTAATTGTTCTTCTTCCTCTGTATACTCTTATAATGAAGGAATAGTTTCTCTACTATCACACCAAAGGCCCTCACTGCAAGTCGGTAGCCTCTAGCGTTTGGGGAAATGCTCTTGAGGCCATGTGACCAACCAGGTACGGGGCGCCCTTGGGTGGCTTCCGAAACCAGAATGTTACAAAGTGGTTTCAAAGGAGCTATTTTCACTTGATTTATTTTTTAGATCCTTTATCCAGGGATAGGATGGATTCAGTACTTGGTAATAAGCTATTCTAGGGAGTATCTAACCCATGTATAGGGAAAAGCCATACTACCTCGATTATTGCAGTTTTCTGGTTTTTGAGATTTTACGATTGATATGATTTCACCTAGAGTGATTCACATGACTTGTGTTGTTATCGTTGTTGCTATTGTGGTTCTATTTCTGTTGCAACCCGATGAGACGAGGGTATACCATCTCATTTATCATATAGTCACTTGATAGAAATCACATGGAATGCATTCTTTCCATACCATCTAGGGTGCATTAGAAATTGCATGTTGTTGTGATAGAGGTTGTGAAGATTATGTATGCTGTTGGGATATATGATTTGATATAAGCCATGTAGTTTCATAGAGAGGTTGTTTGTATTGTACTTTTCTTAAATGAACACCAAATTTTGGTTCATGATTTGTTATGGGCCTTTGGAATCGGAAATTGGTGAATCATTGACATGTTTTTCATTATATATGACTTTATTGGATGCCATTCCTTGATTCGTGGGGAGTATGGGCCCTCACGGATCAGAATTTGGAACCTTCAAGCTTGTTTTTCAGTGTTTTCTGGGCTTCGGTGCAGTTTCAGAGCTACTTCCTAGATAAACCTAGAATACACAACATTCACTTTATATATACACTCCTTCTAGTTTTTAAACTGTGTCACTGACTGTGTGAGCAGAAACACTGGTCGTGAAAAATCTCTAGGAACACGCCGTGTACGGTATATACATGTCATATAGTAGTAAGCTGTGTACCCAACTGTGTCACTAACAACACTGGTCGGGGAAGCTCGTTTCATACAAGCCATGTTGTGTATAAACACGCCGTGTATCTTTGTTCTCAGAACCCGACCGTGTCACAGAAAACATGGGAAGATGTTATCTCATCCTATGCACACCGTGTTTGTTCGGAACACGCCATGTAAGTGTCATCTGTATACCCGGTCGTGTCTCCAACAACATGGGTCAGGAAAGATCTTCATGTACACGTTGTGTTTGTTCGGAAGACGCCATGTAGTCTCAGCCTTGTAGTCAGTCATGTAACTAACAACACGGGTCGTGAAACCTTGTCCACTACATGATGTGTCCAGCAAGAACATGCCGTGTAGTCTCAGTTTAAGAAGACCGTGTGTGTTAGCAATGAAAGGTGACATGGACAGGGGAATAGAGTTAAGTACATGCCGTGTAGAGTTTCTACCTGCCATGTAGTCATGTTTTGTAAAACTTGAGTGTTTGATTCTTTTGTTTCAGTTTTGTATTCCTTTGTTCTCTGTCCTTGTTTTCTTGATCTAAGGTATGCTTTTTATCTTTCAGAGCTATGCTTCCGAGACATCCTGCCATTGTACGACAGTTACAGGATAGTGGTCAGACGCCAGATATGGCTGATCAGGAACTTCCTGACGATCCTCCTGTCATGCCAGCCTTGGCACCGGCTGTCATACCAGTTTCAGGTGCTAATGTATAGTTTCGGGAAGGCTTTATGTGGACGATGCAGACCTTTTAAGGAGAACCGCCTCCTGCCATGACTATGGAAGACTTGACGTGGGTTTTCCAGCAGCATCACCCTCCAACTTTCTTGGGGGAAGGAGGAACACAGGCCGTAGAGTCATGGCTGGAAGCCATGCTAACTATCTTTGAGCATCTGGAAACACCTCCAGAGAGGCGGTTGATGCTCACTACCTATATTCTATGAGACACCGCAAATAAGTGGTGGGACGTGATCTCACAGGTGGGTCATCATTAGGTTATGCCTTGGGAGGAGTTCCAGCACGTGCTTTATGACTACTTCTACCCAAAGACCCTGAGGGCCGATCGAGAACGGGAGTTCATGAGTCTAGATCAGGGCACTCTTTCTGTTATGGAGTATTCCTCTCGTTTCCCGCTGCAACATTTCACACCCCTCTGGGTTGGAAATGGGGTGTTCATGGCATGGAAGTTTGAGGATGGTCTTAGGCGGGAGATGCGCTCGTAGGTGAATATATTCCAGTTGACTTCTACCACTTCCATCATCAACCAGGCACTGATTGTGGAGCGCAATCTAAAAGTCCCCAGAGCTGTGAGCCAGGGAGGTTCTGCTTCAAGAGCTAGTGTTCCCCCAGTTGATAGCAGGAAGCGTCGTAGGGAGTCTATGCATGGTGATCCGAGGAGGAGAGATACATCTTCAGGTATCCAGGTATTATGCTACTAGTGTGGAACGGAAGGGCACATGAGGAAGCAGTGCCAGAGAGACCTAGTGGAGTGCCGATCTTAAGGAAATATGGGTCACCTTCAGCGTTTCTTCCAGGTTTTCTCACCAGTAGATGGTGACAGGGGTTCTCCATGACTCCTCGTTCAGGATAAGCACCACCGGTTTCTCACCAGTCGGGGAACTGGAGTTCTTCGGGCCATTCAGGCCGAGGTGGGGGTCGAGTCCATGGCGGTCAGTCATCAGTTGTTCAGCGTCAGCAGGGATGATCAGCTCGTAGTGGTCAGGTAGGGTCACAGGGTCGCGGGGCTGGCCAGACTTTTGCAATGGAGCAGACCTATTGGGAAAAGGATCCCGGACCTTCTACAGTTCTAGTTATGATTTTAGGAGCCTCAGTTTTATCTTCAGCACTTTTTGATACTGATGTTACTCATATATTTATCTCTATTGCGGTTGTAGAGAGCCCTGGGCTCTGTATTCTTTCTTCTGCCGACTTTTTGACACTAGACACACCATTGGGGATGAGGACATCTAGTGTAAGTCAGTGTAGAGAGTGCCCTCTTGAGGTTGTAGGTCATTGTTTCGTATGGGATCTCTATGTCCTAGATATGACAAGCTATGATGTCATTTTTGGGATGGATTTTTTGGTTCCTTTCCAGGCAGTTGTCGACTGTTATCGCTGCAGGGTGAGTTTCATTTAACTAGAGGGTGAATCGTTTCTTCATAGAGGCGAATGGGATGTTCGGGTGAGTCGAGCAGGACCTGTGCGTCATGGACTAGGAGAGGATACGGCCTAGATTGCTAGTCTTTATCTGGATGACCAGGGGACTTCACAGTTAGACATTCCTCATATGGTATATCATTTATGGGATGTCTTCCCAGATGACTTTTTATGTTTACCTCCGAAGCGTGAGGTGGAATTATCTGTTGAGATAGTTACAGGAGTGGAACCAGTGTCCATTCCTCCCTATAGGATGGCTACACCTGATTTGTAGGAGCTCAAGAAGCAGTTGGAGGACTTGCAGTCAAAGGGTTTCATTTGACCCAGTACTTCTCCTTGGGGTTCGCCTGTCCTGTTTGTGAAGAAGTCAGACGGTACCCTTAGGCTCTATGTGTATTCTCATGAGCTAAACCAGTTGACGGTCAAGAACTGATATCCCTTGCCATGGATTTCTTCTCTTTTTACTCAACTTCGAGGAGCCCAAGTGTTCTCAAATATTGATTTGAGGCCTGGTTATCATCAATTTCACGTTATACAGTCAGATATACCTCTGACAACCTTCAGGAGCAGGTATGGTCCCTACGGGTATACGGTTATGTTGTTCGGTCTCACGAATGTGCCATCAATTTTCATGGAAATAATGAACCGAGTGTCCCATCTTTACTTTGATTCCTTCATCGTGGTCTTCATGGAAGATATCTTGGTGTACTCTCACACTCAAAACGACCATGATAACCATCTTGATATTGTTCTAAGTACACTGGGAGAGCATAGCCTTTATACTAAACTCTCGAAGTGCCACTTTTGGATGGATCAGATTCACTTCTTTGTCCATTTCATCTCAGATGCAGGAGTATCTATGGACCTAGATAAAGTGAGACTTGTAGTTTCCTGGGAGCATCCAAAGAACTTTTTTGAGGTACGGAGATTCCTAGGGCTGGATGGATACTACAGATACTTCATTCAGGACTTTTCATGCCTAGAAGCACCATTGACAGGTCTGACCAAGAAGGGGGATAAGTTATTATGGTCATATAATTGTGAGTCAACCTTTAAGAAGCTGAAGGGAAGGTTGACATCGGAATCGATACTAGTCTTTCCAGAGCCAGGCAAGTGCTATACTGTTTATTGTGATGCTTCAGGTATCGGGCTGGGCACTGTTCTTATGTAGGGAGATTGAGTCGTTGCGTACGGGTCTCAACAGTTGAGGCCACATGAGAGGAACTACCTGACGCACGATCTAGAGTTGACAGCTGTTGTTCATGCCTTACGCTGTTGGAGACATTACCTTCTGGGAGATCACTTTGTGGTTTTCACGGACCACAAGAGTCTCAAGAACATCTTCACTCAGTGTGATATGAATCTGAGACAGCGCAGGTGGGTCAAGTATTTCCAGTCTTTTGATTTTGAGCTTGCCTCTATGTCGGGAAAGGGCAATGGAATGGAAGATGAGTTGAGCAGGACAACTCAGATTCATGCAGTTCGGGAGGCCAGTAGTGTGTGTAAGCTTATGGATTTTTTCTCTGAGATGCATTTGGAGGTGCACGAAAGACAGGGACATACTTACCTATCTTCAGTAGCTGTTACCTCTACACTTATTGATCAGGTACGGATGAGGAAGCTATCAGACTCAGAAGGATTAGTTCTATGGGATAGTGTGTCAGGATAGAACCCTCTTCCTTGATGGACAGTGGACAAGGATGAGATCTTGCATTTCCAGGAAAGTGTATGGGTGCCAGCAGACATACACGAGGAGATGATGCGAGAAATTCCTTCCTCAATTTGGGCAGTTCATCCTGGCATCACCAAGCTGTATCGGGATCATCATTGCCAGTACTCGTGGCTAGGTATTAAAAGAGATTTTGCTGGTTTCGTCGTGAGGTGTTCTACTTGTCATCAGGTGAAGGCGGAGCATTAACGACCAACATGCCTTTTACAACAGTTACCCATTCGGGAGTGGAAGTGGAATGATGTCGCGATGGACTTTGTGACCGGATTTCCGAGGTCGCCTCGAGGGAACTATGTTGTTTGGGTTGTCGTCGATAGGATTACGAAGGTTTCTCAATTCTTACCAATCAAGGAGACCTTCAGTGTTGATGATCTGGGACAAATTTACATCCGAGAGATTGTACGTCTGCATGGAGATCCACACTCCATTTTTTCAGACATGGATGCATGTTTTACATCTGAGTTCTGTCAGGGGCTTCAGAGGGATTTGGGTACACATGTACTTTTGAGTACAACATACCATCCCAAGACAGATGGAAAATCCGATCGTACGATCTAGGGGCTTGAGGATATGCTTCGTGCTTGCATTCTAGACTTTAGGGGTTCTTGGGAGAAGCATATCCCTCTGGTGGAGTTTGCCTACAACAACAGTTTTCAGGCCACTATTCAGATGGCACCTTAAGAGGCTTTGTACGGTAGGCCATACTGATCAAATTTATTCTAGCTGGAGTCAGGATAGGTAGCTTTATTGGGACATCAACTTGTTCAGGAGACCTAAAAGAAAATAGAGATGATTTGGAAGAGGATGACTATAGCACAGTCTCGAATTAAGTCTTATGCTGATCAGCAGAGATGACCTCTGGAGTTCGAGGTCTGAGATCATATTTTCCTGCGTGTCACACCGTGATTAGGACACAAGAGGATTCAGAGATAGGGTAAGCTTTCACCGCGGTACGTCGGGAAGATTGAGGTGTTGGAGAGAGTTGGGCAGGTTGCCTATCGGCTGCAGTTACCTTAGAGGTATCGGGCTATGCACAACGTCTTCCACGTCTCTCAGCTCTGACTTTACTTTTAAGACCTGTCTCATGTATTTCAGTTGGAGAGGGTTGAGCTCGAAGCGGATTCATCGTTTAAGCAGCATCCTATCTAGATTGTCGATCACAGTATGATGTTTCTCCAGGGGTGGTCTGTTCCTCTAGTACGGGTGCTATTGCAGCACGAGCGAGTACAGGACGAGACCTGGGAGAGTGAGGCCGATGTATGATCACAGTGGCCAGAGCTGTTTGGGGTTTCTTCTTCTACACCTCGTTAGGGAAATTCGGGGACGAATTTATCTAAGGGGGGATGTTTGTAAGAACCTGGATCTTCATTTCAGGTATGTCTTTCCTTTTATTAGAGTTTTTGAGAAAAGTGGAGGTTCTAGAATGTTTTGAAGTTCACGTAGTGTACTTTATGAGTACACACCATGTAATCCTTTGTCGCTCGAAGCCATGTGCTGACCATGTCCGGGCCGCACACACGTTGTGTAGGGGTGATGTGGAGGCCACTTAAAGCAGAGTACGGAAAAACTGAGTACATGCTGTGTGCCCCAGAAGTAATCGCCATGTATTTTCTTTTGTTTTCATTAAATGGACTGGGGTCACGCCTAATCGCCAGAATGACCTTCTTCTAGGTCTCGTTTGGCCGAGAGCTCCCATACAACTGCGATTCTTATCCGAGCCCCCAATCTTCCGTCTGTCCTCCATTTCAGCCATCTTCGATTGTGTTGGATCCTCAGCGGTGAGTTCTTCCTTCTCCTTGAGCCTTGTTTTCCAATTCCTTCTCTTTCTCAAGATATCGTTGGTTGAGCGTTTTGGATGTTTTCTCAGATCTTTGATATTCTACGGAGAATCAATCATCGTGGTTCAAGTATATCTATCTCCTTGCATCAAGGTAGGTGGTTTGTGCCTTTCTGTATGAAGTCGTTGAATATTTTGTGAAAATTCCACCAATTCCATTGAACAGGGTATTGTGTGTGTTTCCTATTTTTCCCTTGTTGTTGCATGCTTTTCTTGATTTCTTGAGTAGTGGTAAATTCTTTTGAATAGGGCAATTTTTACCGTGCTTTGGATGTTTTTCCTATTAGGCATTTTTTCCAGTTTCCATGCCTAGTATTTGGATAGTGGAACTGTTGTACTGTTTTTCTATTGTGCTTTTGAATGATAGCCAAGTATTTCTTGAGGTTACTTGGGGCGATACGTGCGCTATGCATGTTGTTTTACATAGGGATGAGAGAACCTAGTGTAGTGGACCATAGGGAGAATGGACTTAAGGGCTTCTATAGAGTTTCATTAATAATATTTTATTAATATATCATTATTTAGTTAAATTCGGTTCGGTGTACAACAAAAGTTATTGAAGAATGTTTCTCTTGTCTGTAATTAAATTTTTGTCAGTTTTACATTTAGAAAAATCTTTATTTGGTGTTTTTTATAACATAATCCAGACATATTTCTTTTGTACATTGAAAGAACTCTATTCTTAGTGTTGTGTGAAATGAATTATATCAAAAGAACATGAAATTGTGTGTAACACATGCGATGAATATTTTTGTGTGTACTGCAAGCTAATATGGTGTTGTGTATAGAGAAAGATAATCATTGTGTTGTATACAACCCAATACATTAATGAAATTAAAAATAATCTATCTCATAAACTCTCTAGGTGTTACAACCCCTCTATTCGACACCTAAGTTTTAACATTGGTTTGGATGTGATATGCAGTAGCCACTCAATGCATGACCCCATATCGATGGAAAATTGATTGAATTGATTTTTTGTAGAAAAAAGAAAAAATTTTACTGAGGATAAATCTAGGAAATATAAATCTTCTGATAATTTGGGTTCTTAAAAATTTGACATCATATTTGGAATCATCTTTCTTCGTGGATCATACATATACCCATTTTGAAAATTAATAAACTACTAGAAGAATGTACATGTTTCCAAATGAATTGGGGAGAGGCCCAAAAATTAAATTCCCCAAAGAGATAAAATTTTATGAAAGAGAAAATGTTTTGGTGTAATTTGATTTCTTTTAGAAACATTCAACATTCTTTCAAAATGATGAAAATCTATACTGAAATCATGGCCATCCCGAAATAATGCACCTAAAAATAGATTCCAATTGAAGACCTTGAAAGAGATTTAGTTGGGAATAATGTGGAACCCATAATAAATCTTGTTAGAACCAAAGGATAGACTGAAATATTCTATCATTAACATAACTCATATGGGATTTATCACAAATGTTTCCCCAAAGGAAGGGGCCATCCCAAGTGTACATGAGACAATCCTTTTTAAAATGGAAATATTGGTTTTTGTAAATTTTTTTATAAATTTAATATGATACTAACTAATTTTGAATTTCATATAACTAGGGAATAAAATGATTCACATTGTAATATTTTTCTTCAAGAAAAATGACATTCATGGGAGTAAAAGTGGATGAGTCAGTGTCTGAGGATGGGAGGATCCTACTGATACTGTCAACCAGCAAATTCTCTTCAACTTTTTATCCCAAATTTCATGATTAAATTAATATTGTAAGAGAATCTAGTGAAAGGGAAATGAGTTGTATTTAGGATTATAAAATATATATGATATGGTTTCATGGTATGAGAACACAATGTATTTTGACTCTAGGATGAATGAAAGGAATTTATTCAAGGAGAACAAAATGGTAAAAAAAATTCTAATATGGTGTAGATTTCTTGGGCATGGTCTAGTGTTCATGAGATATAAACTATAGAATGCATATCTCTATAGTTCCATTGTAAGAATACTTCCCAAACATTATTATTAGAGGTGTCACACATGAGATAAAATGGAAAATATCACTAAGGTGGTTTGATTATCAGGGGTGATGTGGGACTCTATTTCAATTTATTAAATGTTTTATCACATTATTTATCTAAAAAAATTATTTTCATTTCGGATCAATCTAGAGTGAGATTGTTAAATATTACTAAAGTCACGAATGAAATGATAATAAAATCTAACATCAAATAATAATTACAACTCACCCAACACATTTTTTGGGGAATGGTAGAGATGAAATGAAACCCACTTTTTATTTATCTACATAGATATCATACCCGGAAATGACAATCCAAATTAAGAAACGTTTTTTCATAGTGAAATACAATTTCAAAAAATTTAATTTAAGAATAATTTTTATAGAACTGCATTTGAAATAACCAAGACCACTCAAAAAGGTATCAAAATAAGAGACATAAACTAAGTAATAATCCATGAATACTTCCATGAAATTATCAATGTAATCAGAAAGAATACGAACCATGAATCACTAGAATGTACTCTATGAATTTCAGAGAACAAATTTAATCCTCCTACACACAACTTTTCTAAATGAGAAAGTAAAGGTTTTCTTTTCATGATCCTCGGGGGAAATATGGATATAAAAGTATCCAGAATACCCATCATGAAAATAGTAGTGGGACTTCATTTCCTGCCTCTCTAGAATATATTAAATGAATGAAAATAAGAAATCGTATTCATAGTGTGTAGGTTTAGTCAATGATACTTTAATAAAATAGTCCAACTATTATTTATACGGGCATGAACCTATTCAATTTGTGAATTTTTAATTATAGTAAGTATTTTCTTTGTAACTCACTGCATTGTACTAACCCATTTTCCTGCATTGAAGGGATATATTATTCAAGAATCTAATAAATTTATTATATCCAAATTGACCAAATATATGAGTTTAGGGTTTAATCGATGTTGTTCCAACATCACTTGTTTTGTCTCATCATTAAAAAATATATAATCCAGGAAAATTGTTGGTATAATACTCAGAATGTAATCATGTTTCCATAAAAATTATTATTTATACTCCCTTAAATGGACAATATGTCACAATTAATTATCTAGAGTGATTGAACAAGAAATGTTGATAGATATATTTTTATATTAACAAGATAATAATATTTTTATTTTTTAGGTAGAGGATTAAGATCCAATTAAGTTGTGTTTTGGATTAGTGGGAGTGAATGTAAAAGTTAGAAGTCCTTGATCACATATAACTACTCAGTGGTAACATAATTATATAAGGAATAATATTTTTTAGGCTTAGTAGTATCATCGATGGTCATGATATCCTCAGTGATCAAAAAACCATCAATTAACAAACATGCTTGAAATTTTTCTAAACTAGAAAAATATTCAAGGCATGAATGAATACCTATAAAATCTATTAATGATGAAAACAAAAAAAGGGATCACAATAATGATATGTAGTTTTTTCAAGGTAAGGGAGTACATCAGTAGAATTAACCAAATGAGAGGAATGTACTTATCAGGGTGCTTCATGGAATCAAAGAAGTTGATGTGGAAAATGTGAACACCAAAATCCATTGATAATGTACCATTAATAAATTTGATTATGGTTTTCTTAGATACCAAGAAAATAATCCCAAATATAATTTGGGCATGTGTATTAATCATATCATATTCCATTTTATGAACATAAAAACTAGGCGAAAAAATTAAAATTTTCACCCTCATAAGAATATTATCTAACACCCCAGTAGGGTGTGTTATACCCTAGATTTGTTGCAAGATAAAATTTATAGTGGGCATCAATTACATTACCTAAATTGAAGATATAATGGAATGAGGAATCACATTTATAGAAACACCCAAAACAAGCATATCATTAGAAAATAAATACTCTCAAATGGCTCATGGAATTGATAATGTTTATTGATCATTGAATTTTGTGGGAAGTGATGTTTCTTAAAAAGCTCAGATGTTCATCCACAATCTAAAAATTTTGTCACCTTGATTCCTTAATAGGTGTGTACACATATCCTAGAGAAACATTTCATATCATAGAATACGTTTCATGGAATAAATCATGGGGATGTTTATAGTCACATTTTTCAAAGTTTTGAAGAATTTTTAAACCTTTTTATTTTATTTTTTGTTTCCATGGTTTCGTAGAATGTGAGGGAGATGGAAGAGGAATGGTAGATCAAGGAGACTCATTAATAGAAACAATCATTTCTTTGGTGGTATTTTTCTCAAGGTTATGTTTTTTTATTTGTTGGATCATTCATAATGGTTGGGATAGTGGTTACCTAAACCAGGGATTACATTAATGTAGAGTTCATTTACAGTTTTTGTTGTGTTACAGTATTAAGGGATATGGAACTTATATTTCCATTATCCTTATGGTTGAATTGTTTTGGGAGGGTATTTTTTACAACCCATGGCATTGGATTCCCCCCACTGTGCTAGTGAGAAGGCTTAATTGTATTTTTTATGATTTTTATGGATTTTTGGGTGGTTTTGTTTAATTGGAGGTTATTGGAGACAATTTATTTATTTATTTATTCTAGACTAGGCTTGTGTTTTGGAGGGGGTTATTGGATGACCATTTGGGGGGGGGGAATTTATTTATGGTGGTGGATGACTACTCTACCTTAGTTGGGTCCACAACATTTGAAGTTGGTTTGAATACACAATTGCCTATATGATTGGTTTTATTTCATCCTAGGGTTGGATAGATTGTATGGTACATTCCTAATTGGTTGGTTATAGGGGAAACATAAAATACTTGCTTGTGACTCTCAGATGTGTTCACATCTAAGGTAATTTTTTAGAATTATAGGGATTGGAAGAATTGATTCCACAATGGATGGAATGAAGAAATTGGGTTTTACCTTGGAAAATAGGAAGTTGTCAAATAAGTGTATTTACCTCTTCGAACATCAATTCCATGTTCTTCTTGAATTCAATTCTTTCACCTCATGAGAATCACGAATTATTACAATGCACCTGGAGCTGATTTTTTTGGATTTTGTGGAATATTCTAAATGATGTTCCAAGCAGCGATTGAGGTTTTATCTAGTAGAACACCACCTACAGTTGCATCAATCATGTTTTGATCCGTTGGAATTATATCTTTATAAAAATACTATATTAAATGTTTATCACCTATATTGTTGAGTTAATATCTTGAAAATATCCTTTTAATTCATTCCTAATATTTATGTATTTTTTTCTTTTTTATTACCTTATACAACATATTTTATTCTTTTTAGATACATTTTAATAGGTTGTTACCTAATTATTCCGAATTTTTTTTATGTCTATCGAGCCAGTAATTGAGATGTTGACATAATATAATCATTCTTTATTTGTATATTAAAATGGAAAAAGTAATTACCTAATATTCATTCAGTATTCATCAATATTAATAGGTTTTAATGTTAAAAACACCATGTGAAATTTATTTATGTTATTAAGTGGATATTCTCCCATGATTCCATTGAATCTTGATAATTACTGAATTAAAGTATAATTCTGTTCATAATTGGATTCTTGTCATTTTATTATAATGTATTCAAGAAAATTATATACAATAGGATAGGTTTGTTATTTTAATGTATGATTATTTTAAAACATACTATGAATTTTTATTTCATTTTTTATGTTTTTTCCTAAAGAAAAAAATTATGGAGTAGATTTTTAATGTTTTGTGTGTCCTCTTTTAAGGGATCATTCAGTGCTTGTTGGTGTCAAAGGCTCAAGATCCCATCTATTTCATGATCAAATGGATGTAGATCCTATTATGGAGATCTCATAATTCCCAATATGTAAAAAAGGATTGTTTTATAAAAAACACAATAAAAAATTAATGAATAGGAGAATCACAAAAATATTTACAAAATATACAATGTTTTTTTTAAAATCACAATAAAAACAATAGTGAACCACGGAAAAGGCAACAAAATAAGAATGTGTTATTGTGAAACATAATATTTTTGATGATTAAAAGATGATTATATAGTGTATGCAACACCCTAGTTCATCTCTCATGTAGCGTTGATGTTTGATGTGTTTATTTTTCTGGTGAAAATTATAAAAATAGGTTGTGGGTTTTAAAAAAAATTGAAAATAAAATAACATAATTTGAGAAATTAAGAATTGATAAATAATGGATTCTTCCATGAATTATGAGAGAATGAGCTCATTTTAATTTTACTACATAACATGGTTAGTTATCCATTATGAGTAATACCCATGGTTTAATATAATTCTTTTATTGAGCATTATCAAGATCTTGATTCCCTTATTTCCTCTTATAGAAATTCCTAAAGAACAACCCATTGAAAATAAAATAATGTTTTAATGGTATGGATATTAAGAATAGAAAAAAGGATACAAATGAATAATAAAATATTATGTTTTTGTGAACGAAATAGTATTCTTGTTATTCTCAATCCATTCATCCCAATATTCCTACATAAATATTGACCCAATTAATATTGAAATGAAATAATTTTTACATCATTAAATTAAAGAAAAAAATTCTTGGTGAGACACATGTTAATATAAAACATAAGTTAAATAATTAAAAAATGATAAAATAACATGCAAAACAACATGTTCTGAAACACCCTTTTATGTATTTTTGGCTCCCTCAAAAGGAACATCCACCATTTTCCTCTTCATCAAGGGGAGGAGAAGATTCTAGTTGAAATTCACCTTCATCCTTGATCCCTATATGAGGATTGGGTCCTCTATAAATTCTTTGATGAGGAGAGAAATTCATCAGTTATACAAAATTATAGATAACTTCCCCCTGGTTATACTTTCAAATGGGGTTCCAAAGGTACAAATTTATAGGCAAATTGGATGGTTTTTGTAGGGACCAAGATTTCATAAAACCAATTATACCATGTTTTATTTCATCCATTTAGTATTATATTTGATTTTAAATAACTAATAACAAGATTCCCCACCTCTTTAATATCTACACAAAAATTCTCAATCATTTAGAATTCAAAAACTCTAGATATAACTGAAATACAATACCACACAGTAGACATCGAGAAGATTATTAGTTTTTTAAATATTGTTTCATATGGGCCCCATGATGAAAAAACTTCAATTGTGTGTATTCAAAAGTGTGATATTACTCTGAATTTTGCGGTAATCTTAACAAATGGCAGTCCAATTGGATGCATGTATTAGTTATATTGTATGTTTTAGTCCACAAGGGTTCATAGGATCCTGCAATGATTGGGATGCCTTGCTTGAACATATATTTAGAACCTCAAAGTCACCTCCAACTACAATGAAATCATCAAAAATATAAATGACAATTATTATAATTGTTAAAAATAAAATAATTGAATTAATGGTGAAGTTCAATTTTATATAATAATTGAAATTTTAAATACCAACACAATTTAATACATTTATGTATGGGAGAAATAAAATGGTGAAATTCTTTTCAATTAGGATGCATCACTAAGTTCACTAATCCTAAAATATTTAACTCATATTACTTTTGGTTTGGGTCAGATTTGGAAGCACAAAACTTCCCTGACATAAAAAAGTTTGCTTCGTGGTTTTAAATTTGGAAGATGATATTTGATATCACTTTTTAAGACCTAACATATCGACTCTATCAACTTATTTTCTTGATTACCATGATCTGATATGGAGTATTTTATTAATAGATGATTCATGCCATTGGGAAGGAGATAATTGACCAATGGGAGTGATAAAAAAGCTACAATAGAACCTCTTAAAGTAATATCTAGTTATTAACACTGATGATATTAGGGTAGAATATTGTTAAGAATAGGCCAACTGTACTATAGAATTGGAAGTATGTAGGAAACATATTATTGATTAGACCATTATGATATTTCTCCTCTAGTTATAATTTTATTCCATTTAGGGATACCTTTTACATCTTCCCCATTAACGTGAAGAATTTAAAATTGAGGGGTCAACTACTACTATGATTGTGACTGAGGAAATCTATCAGGTCGAAGAGACTGACACCACTCAGTTTTCCAATCATTGATAGGATAATAATTGTTCTAGGGAAGATATTCAACAAATGAAGAGTTATATTTATGGTATTTTTTATGTGTGATGGAGATACCCCAACATTTTAATGCTCCTCTTATTTTGTTTTTCCATATAAATGAAATGAATTTCAATTACATTCATATATTTATTCCTCCATGTTTTCATCTTCTGACTATAAAACAACATCAAATATTTTTTTCTTATAATTTTTTTTTGTGTCAATGAGTCATAACCACAATGGCTGGTTGAATCTATTTTTTTCCTAATCTATGTGGCATAGTAAGTATAGCTATTCTATTTATTCAGACATATTGACAACCCTACAATATTTTTATCGGTGGAGTTGTCACCATATATTTTTCATAAGTTCAATGAAGGTGTATTATTGTGAAGTACATGACTATTTATTTATCCTCCTATTGAGGGTTTATATCCTTATAAGATTTATTCCTTTTAGATTTTTATTTCACCATTATTTTCTAATCCATGAAGAGAATGGGTATAGAGAGTTCTATGTCTATTTTCATTGGTATAATAATGTCATGAGAGATTGACAAATGTGACTAGTGTTTTATATCAAAAAAACATTGAAAATATGTGTTGGAATGATGACCCCAACAAGATTTTTTATCTAAGAATGTTTTTACATTCTTCACATACACGAATGAGGGATTTTGAATCACAACATTGTGATATGTGAATCTATAACATGATTTGAGACATGTATATGGGTAATGGGAGAAAAAGAATTTTGAAAATTATATTTAAACTCAAAATTTTAGAGCCATATGGGAAAAAATGATTGATATGATGATGATAGATATGCTGCTCAATGAAAACCCCATTTGTGGGATATTATAAGAAAAGATGCCATGGACATGTTACAACATAGTAAAAAAATGACATACTTTGGTTTAAATTTAAATTATATGGATAAATTTTATTAATACAAATTGATCATGTTTCAACAGATTAAGACAAATGAGTTCTCATGAATTCTAACATCCTATTAATAATGGCCAATAAAAGTTTATGGAGGTTCAGGAATCTAAAAACCACTATGGATGATTCACTAAGGGAATATTTTTATTGGTAATAAATATGAATTGGAAAACACAATTACCAAAATTAGGATCATTTAAAGCAGGGAAATTTTTTTAACTCATATATATTAGGCAGGATGACCCAGTTTTGACAAGGGTCAATGAATTGTTCCGTTTAATGTCATTCAACCATGAAATATATAGTGTAGTTTAATGTAATACACTATGGATACTGTTGTAAAATTTTACAACATGTGACTATGATATTAGGCTATACTGTTTAATTACATATGAAAGGACATTGTGGGACCATTATTTAATGTATCTTGATTTGAAAAAAGGTCTACAATTGCGTTATTTTATGGAAATATTTCTGTGAATACACCATCACTTATAATTATAAAGATTGGAATGTTGTAAGATGTAATATGCATATATATGGATCTGAGACGTGGTATGGTGATAGTGGATTATGGAGAGAGAGGAGGTCCCTACTGAGGGAAATTTTACCGCTGGTTGAAAGGATAATGTAGCTACCATTATGCGGGGCCAACTGGGACGTGTTACAGCAGAGTCAAATAGAAACGTCTTCTCATTGATAGAATTTTAATGTAGGCCACTTATATAATGATAAAATAGGCATGTTGTTTTATAGTTATGAAGATGATTTTTTGAAAACTACCCTATTATACATCTGAGGGTTGATGGGTGTTCATATATTTTTGGGTTTTCTTATACATAGATTTTTTGTGTGTAAGGAAACAATATTAATATCAGAGGAGCTTTCAAATTCAAAATTACTAAAGAATAGGGGAATGTTTCCTATAAGGCATGAACCATGTGAAATGAAGAGGGGTTTTTTATGGTTGGGTCTAGTATGTACGATTCAATCATCACAACATATCTCAATTGAATTAGAATCAAACAAAACATAGTTCATTGGAGGACATGTAGTTTAACATCATTCGATCATGATAAATTGCATTGCTGAATGTCTTGCAATTAGGAAGATTTGTAGTGTTGGGTATTATGAATAGGAAAATAATATCATGGAAATGATAAGTAATACGAGGCCTCCAAGACAAAGACTGTTATAGTATATTCAAAACATGGGGGGGGAAATCGTAAAACTAGATTTGGGGGTTTCCAAATCAAAAGAAATGATATTATACAAGTATGTGGGGGATAACCATGGGCCAAATTAGAATCGTGGGTTCTAGACTAATTTTTTCAATTTATATGGATCTTGAATAGTATTCTCTCAATGATGAAATGTGTCACTACTTTTTAAATTTCATTTCATGTTGAATTAACGCACAGACATCTAGTGTGTGATACTGAATAGTGAATCATTGGAATAATCTAGGTGATAGGTCCTTTATGTTGGTGAATTATGTAAATCCAATTGATGTGTGTCAAAGAATAGTAAGACAAAGGAATCCTTAGGTATCATAAGTTCTTTTTTCTGTACAAAATAAAACATTATAAAAACCCAAAAGTTTCTTATCCTAGCAGTATGATGGGTGGAGGTGATATGTCCAATAACAAAGGAAGTATTTACATTGATATTGGCCATCATGTGTAGAGTCTCTTTAATATGTATAACTAATAGGCAGGTGAGGAAATATCAATTTTCTGGTGGATCCTTGGATGAGGGATCCTAAACGAAATTATCCTACATAGTTTTTTTGGTTGTATGCAAGAGAGAGGGTGTTTTACTTTACCCCATTGATGGGACATTGGAATAAGGCCTATGCATCACTATATATCTCATTTGGATATTAATAAATCCATATGAAGTTCTTAGGGAATCATGTACCTTAAATGTAATGAAAATAATACATTAGTTGTATAGTTTTATGACACGCAATAAGAAATAAGGTTAGATGATTTTAAAATGTTAATATTGAGACTCGACTAGGGAATATGACCCAAAAATAAAATGTATCTTTTTGTACAAAGAATAAATCCACACAAAGCTCTAAAAACGATCTCTAACACCAATTGGGTACATTCATGGTGTTAGGGGGTGAATGTTCGCTCCCACATGGGGTCATAACATATAATTGATACACTTTATGTTGATATAACTCATACATAATAGAGTGAGGGAATTTATTGTAGTGTTTATAGGCCAGGATATAGGATCTTAGTATCATTAAATATCTCATGGGAAAGAGAATAAAACCACACATAGTTCTCAAAGAACCCTTGTAGTTTGAACTCATGGTGTAAGGAAATGTGGTCTAACATTAATGGACATTAATCTAGAACCATGACATAAATGGTGTAAATTTTTATGATTTAATTATGTATTGAATTTCATTACCAAGACTCATTATCCCACGTGATATATTCATAGCGTGCGGAAGAAGGGGGAATGGATTCATACTCTACAAAAACAAGACAAAAGATAAGGATGGAGGAATTAAGATCCTTTAGAGTCTATTCAATGAGGTAAGATCATAGCATCACTACATGTGTAATTGAAATGAGAATAAATACACACATAGATCTTAGAATTCTTTTGTTGTTTATTATCTCTCAATGAGGATGTTATCCATACAGCCTAACATCATCTGTTATAGAATATGGTCACCCAATAAGAACAAGATGTAGTATATCAGCTAGGCCAAATATTAGAGGTCCAAACAATCACTACATCTATATTGATAGTATGAATCAATCCACATGTAGTCCCTAAATTTGAATCTCAACATACATCCATTTTTGGTGTGGGGAAATGAGACATTGATGTTTCCCAAAATGAAGGATAGGCCATGTAAATGAAGTCTAAGAATCGCTAAGTATTTATTTAGATGATAATGAAGACAAATGTAGCTCTAGAAAGGTTCTATGTTTTGGTCTAGCCCATATACATGTATGGGGGGAAATATTGCTATTGTGGCTTAACCCAGCACTGGATATTTGGACATCACACTGTATCTCATAATAATGATAATCATTCCACTCATATTTTGTGATTAATGGATTTGATTTGTAATAGGATTGAATATTATAATTCAATAAAACATTGATTATTATGTCATTCATTTTTATGTCATACGACAATGTCTTTAACTAGGTGTTTTTGTGTCATGCAGTTAGGATATATCTACAAAGTTTAATTTATTGTGACTAGGATGTTGGGATATGTAGTTTAATGTCCTATAGATTGGAATATGTCGTTTTTATTTTTGATTCATATGACTAGGACCATATAATTTGGATTTGAAGGATTTATATACATGGCCGTTTTGATAAAATGTTTAATATACAACACTAAGGAAATTATTGTCATGTATTTTATAGTCACGTAACATGGATTATTTGACTTGATTTTGAATGTCATGTGAAAAATAATGGCCACCTATTTTAACATTTTTCAGTTCAGATGTTTCATTCTTTTTTCAAATGATGTATGTTTTGAGAAACCATGCATTGGTTTTGCTTGTAATTAGATCTCTATCCATATATATCAATATAAATTCAATGGGGAGGTAAGTAGTAACATATGTCCCAAATAATTATGTGAGGTCTTTTTGGTCCTGCAATGATTGAATGCGGATGTTTTCAATTGGAATTATATTACTATCGGGGGAGTTAATGAGTTCTCTAACATTATTAGGATCAGTATTCACAAATGATTGAATGGTTGTTACTGAATATCAACCTTAATTCAACACCACCTATAAAATATTAACGTTGTGTAGAAAAAATGATGAACTAGTATGATCAAATGGATTTTTGGGATTGTCTCTAGACTATTCAGGGAATTGATTCAAGCAAGATCATAGGGAATAATATTTTCCCTTCACTCACGTAGAATTCTCTCTCAAAATTTGTGATTCATAGGATTGTAATGGGGATTGTCATCCATGTAATGTCCCAATTTGACCATAGATGAAATATTTGAGGAATTGGTAGTATAATGATGGAATAACCACTTGTTGAACTAGAGAAAGACTTACTAGTAGAGAGTAAATGTTCATATATTTCCAAACAACCATGTATTCTGAGTCAGACATGTGATCCCCAATCAGAGTCTTAAGATTGATCTCACGTATAGGATTTTTTTCATTCTTATCACAAACCTATAGTTTTTGGGACTATGGGTCCAAATGAGACTTATAGAAACCTTGAAGACATAGTGTTCCAATTAAAATGATTTTCACTCCTGAACCATTACTAATAAATTTGGTTTAGATATCAACATCCTTTTTCCTTTCATATACATATAATTTTCTGATGTGAATCTATATGGATGAATATTCTTCCTTAAATGTGAACGAGGTCATCATATTCCATCACATAGGATCATTCACTACATGATAATCTTTAGTAGTAGAAGCATCAACCTTTAATTCCTAGGGGTTTTAAAAATCCTCTATAAGTGCTCCTCTATGGTTGTTTTATTCCCTAAATGAATTTGAGATTGAAAACATGGCCAACATCGAAAATTAATTCATTAAAATTTTAGACATTATGTTCTGAATAATTCACCTTCTAAAATGATGATAGTATATTATAGGATCTATAGTAGCTGATGTAATTGATATAGATAGGTCAGTGCTTGGAATAAGTCATAATGGTACTTCAATCATTGTAGGATTTTTTTTGAATTAGTCTACCCTCATTCTAAAGTAGATGACGATGTGAAACCAATTTTATTCTATAATACATAATGATAGAATCTCGGAAATCTCTATCTTGTGTGTGGGATATTTATTTCGCATTTTTAGCTCTCATGAGTGATCTCCCATGATTTTCAGTTTTTTATGGTTTGAGAAAGTGAATGGTTAGAGTTTTTACTTCGGGCATGACCACGTAATCCCTAGTATCCTCAACCCTAATGATTTCTTCCCCCAATTAACCAATTTATTATAGGGAATTTTGTTTCATAATTTCACAAATCATCTGATAAGGGATCTATTATGTGAATAACATTAATGAATTTATAGAAAAACTTCTTTCCTGATGAGGACTCCGTTATACAGGTTGACTACTATTGTTCCATTTTCTGGGGTGTTTAATTTCTAAGGGGACTGTATCCATGAATTATACTAATGTTAAAGACAACATTGGACTTGGAACGGGATCGTCTACTTGTGTGTTCTTCATTATTTACATCCATGATTCTTGTTCAAATACAAGATTTTGGAGGGCTATATTTCCATGGGATTTGGTTGTGACATAGAAATAGTGGTTAGAGGCATTGTTGGTAGTTTCTATTGTACATAAAGGATTACATGATTCCATAAGATCATCTTTATATTTATCCAATTATTGAACATCGGCATATGATGGATTTTAAATTCATTCCATTCATTTCATTCCCGTGGATCACTGGTCCAAACACTTTCTACTTGCTCAGGTGGATTTCCAAAAATCACATGCATAGTGTTCAACATATTATATAGGATTCCTTTATCAACAAAGAACTCCTAGATTTTGTGCTCTATTATCGATGAAAGTGGAAATATTTTTGAGGCAATTTGTCACCATCCCCACTAGGGATATTTGGATTTGGTAACATGATCATGATGTTTAATATTTCGGAGATTAAGTATCCTATGACATGATCACTTAAAAAAGATTAAAATTTATTCTTTATCTCCTCAAAATATTTTATTCTTCATTAAAATTCATCCTCTTAATGATGTGGGTGTTGTTAATTAACATCGAGAGGTAGAATGACATGATAGTGCGCTAATAATGTTGGAATAGATATGTCATTTCAATGGTTGGGATTGTAAGTAACATATAGTGTCCCAAATAATGATGTGGGGTATATTTGATCCTACTAGGATAGAATGGGAATGTTTTCACCTAGAATTATATTGTTGTCAGGGGAGTCAATCACATCTCGAACATTATGAGGACCAGTCTTCACAGATGATAAAATGGTTGTCATAGAAAATATTCTTGAATTCAGACCCACCTGTTCAATATGATTGGTGTGTATCACATACAATGCACTTGTATGATTAGAATGATTAATCGGGATTATCTATAGACTATTAAGGAAATTGATTGATGTAACATTATTACACATTATATTTTTCCATTCACTCCATTAGAATTCTGCATTAATGTATAGTGATTCATAGGATTTGAATTTAGATGTTTCACCATGTATTGTACCGATTTGATTGTTGAGGAACTTTTTTAGGAATTGGATGTATGATGATGGAATAATGACATTTTGATATAGCCAAGGCCTTACCAACAGAGAGTAAAAGGTCTTATATTTCCAATGAACCATGAATTCTGTGTCCAACATGGGATCTCTAATATGATTTCAGATATTGATCTCACCTATGGGATTTCTCACATTCTTGTCACCTCCCTATAGTGTCAGGGAGTAGGGGCAAAATTAGACTCATTGAAACCATGAGTATGGTGTTTTCAAATAAGAATGATTTTAGCCCCTAAACCATTTTTAATAAATTGTTTTTATATATCAACATCTATTACCTTCCATATACATACAATTGTATGACATGTACTTGTATTTATGAACCCTCTTACTTATCTATGAAAGATATGATCATGATCCATTATACAATTTCATTCAATACACAATATACCTCATTAGAAGAAACATAGACATTCAATTTTGGAGGGTTAGAAAAAGACTCTACAAGAGCTTCTTAAAGGCCATTTTATAGAATGAAAGTAATTTATATTGAAAACATGGACAAAACAAGATAAAAAATCATTAATATTTCATAATTTAAGTTTAGAGAAATATGCCTCCTCAAATGGGAAGGATATTTTATTTGATCATTAGGAATTAAATAACATGATGTGGATAGTTCTGTGCTTGGAACAACCCATAATGGTACTACATTCCTTGGTGGATTAGTTCAAATAGGTCTCCCCTAAATATATGGTAGATTGGGCAGTGACACATCTTTTATTCAATATTCTAGAATGATTGAATCTTTGAAATAATTATCTTTTGTGGGGGATATTTATTTATCATTTTTTGATTCTAGGAGGTATCTCCCCTGATTTTGAGCTGCATATATGGTTTGAGAAAGGGTGAAGTTAGAATTTTTTCTCCTGACATGACCACATCTTCCCGGATATCTTCAACCCTGATGACCTCTTCCACCAATTCAACTATTTATTACCGAGAATTTGGTTTCCTAATTTCACTCATCATCTGAATAGGGATCTATAATGTGAATAACTATAATTGTACTAAAGATATACTCCTTGTATGATGTGGACTCTGTCTTGCAGGTTGACACTTATTGTAAACTTTTGTGGGGTGTTTCTTATATCATGGGACTCTAGGCATGAATCCTACTATCAAAAAATACAAAATTAGACTTGGAACTAGCCTGGATTATGGTGTTTTCCTCTTTCCTTACATCTACTATTCTTGTTTGAATACAATATTTTGGAGGACTATGTTTCCATGGAATTCAGATGTGACCAAACGAAAGCAGTCAGAGGCATGGTTGGTAGATTAAATTGTAATATAAGGATGGAATGAGTCTTGAAAATTATCTATCTAACCATAAAATTATTTTACATCTAAATATCATTGTTTTTTGATTAATTCAATTCATTCTTTCCTCTAGATCAGTTGTCAAAATGCATAATACATACTCAGGTGGATTTCGAAACTTCACATTCCATGAGTGAAAAATCATTTATATTATATCATTCAAAAAAATCATGGATTTTTTTCGCCATTATTAATGAAAGGGGAGATATTTTGGGAGAAATTTATAACCATCATTTTTGGGGATATTTATATTTGATAACTTGATCAAGATGTTCGCAATTTCTGTGATTAAGTATCCACTAACCTGATCACTTCGGAAAGAATAAAATTTATTCTTTATCACCTAAAACTATTTTCTCATTCAGTATCTCTGATCATCCTAATGATGTGGGCATTATTATAGATTCTTAGGAGGTATAACTACATTAAATGGTGTGATCCCTAGAGTGGGAGTGAGTTCAGGGGACTACCTAAGTGTTATAGTAGAAGACCATTCCATCCCTATTCAATTTCATTGAACTTATGGAATTACTTAGGATATAGATGTGGTATGTTTGATAAAGTCTTACACTCTTTGAGAAATCACAGTAAGGTCCTGAAACCCTCCAACGTATTTTAATGGGATGATTTGTGTTTGAAACTCATCATGAAGATTCACAATACAAATATGAAAAATTCTTCTGAAGGAAGTTGTAGGTTTATAGATCATTTTAACCCCTTCCACGAGGTAGTGAATTCTGAGACCATATCATTTTCCGACTATTTTTATTTTCAATGATTGAGGACTAATTTTTTCTATATATTTGATAGGAATTGTAATTGATAACTTTGATTAATATATTCCCACCTTGTAATTGAGTTATCTATAAAATTAGTGTACCCTATAAAGGTTGGTCCCTGTAGTGATTTCACGAAGCCCATGAGTTTTACTGCTTCCTTCTGTTTTGGGGTCCCCACCATGGGATTACCATAAATCATGAGATGTTACAAATGATTCTCCCTGTCCCCTGATTAATGGAATATTGGAATGATATAGTTCAAAATGTTTGGTGGGGGAAGAGTTAGATCAAATCTTTTGGGGTATGTATTCATTTTCAGTTGTATCAGTGCATGTTTTTCCTATATTTATTACAACTGATCTGTTAGTGACACAATAGTATTAAAGAGACCATGAGGACTATTTGGATGAGTAGGAGCATGGACATGGGAAAATAAATTTAGCCCAACTACGATGTCACTATTGGTATATTCTCTGGGTAGCCTATAGGGATAGTCCTGGAAGGATGTGCCTTGCCTAGTTTTGGTTATGTACCAAATGAATGGAACAACCAATCTAAAACTCTGGGATCCAAGTATATTTGTTTTTTGGTATCCCAAATCAAGATGGAATTGTAGATCCTATTCGATCATTGGGGCCCACCCACCATATGGAGGTGTGCATGTTAAGAGTGCAGTTTGACACACCATTTGTTGAATGTATCCATCAGAAATGTTTCCTTACAGTAGTTTTATTTTTAGTCTTATCTGTTATTTAATATGTTCTTATATTCCATAAAATCATTCCTTTTATTTAAAGGGATCCACAATATTAATAGGTAGTTGAGGTGAAACTATAAATTTTCCCATTTATTTTTAGGATGATCATTATGATAGTAAAAACATAGTGGTTTGAGGAATGTACCATTTAAGAGAAATCCAATAGTTCTAGGTATGCATACCTCTTTCAATTGTTTCAATGTGTACCATATTAGGAGCTGAAACGTCCTCTTTCAAATCCTCTATATTGGTCTCATTTTTTACAGGGTATAGTACGGTAGTGTTAATGTAATTCACCGATTCATAATTCATTGAAGTTATTTCAACAATTTAATTTGGAATATACCTTTTTTACTGTACCCATGAGGTATCCCCCATCTCTAATTCTCTTTTAGCCTCTTAGTGAATGGTAATCATAAGGGAATCTCAAAGATGTTTAGTCATGAACATTACCAATAAGGATACCCAATCAAGAGTTGGGATCAACTGGGAGGATTTATTATGTGTCATCCCACCTATTCAGTAGAAAATTGAATTTCACTGAGGGGGAGGTTGTTGAGTTTAAAAATCAAGCATCAATGAGGGATGGGGCTATTCCTCTTCAACTTCAAAAACTATTTGGACAAAATTTTCTGACCTCAAAGGTTGTGTTAAAAAATCTCCCTATACTCTAAGTTGGATCTTCACCATGACTATTAGGGTTGATGCTGCCATGAATTCCCTATTGATTTTATGAATTTTTTGTTCAAACATGGGATGAGTGCACCATTTTGGATAAACCTGTATCACCTCCTTCCGAAAACCATTACAAAATATATGAAATTTTCACATTATAAAAATCAAATTACCTTATGTGGGAAGCATTCTCGATATTCTCTGGTCCCTATTATATTATCCTTTCAATATCATGCTCCCTTATGGCTTTAAAGTGGTAAGAGTCAGTCGTGGCCTATTTGTGTTGAGTAAATAGCCTGTTCAAAATAGGATATATCTGTTGAATCCATCCTAAAGATATGACATTTCTTGATTCCATCATTTGTGGTATTTTTTTTGATTGGAGATGGTGGTGAAATTAAACACTATGTTTACTCCCCGTATTTTAATATGAACACTAGATGGTGGTATCTAGGATCAATTGAATCAATTATTTTAATGATCTATGAAATGCGCAGTGAAGGTCTCCCTAATGTTTCTTTAATTTTACACTTCCATCCACCATGATACCTTTCTAGTAAATTTTTAATTACCTTCATTTATTAATTTGACATTTATTTGATAATCATATTCGATTAATACCTTTTCTCTTAGTTGATAAAGAGTGTTCCATATTTTGAGGTGGATTTCATTCACACAATATTCTGATAATACCATTGGAATTGTATATTGGGTAGTGGCTAAAGGAGAGAACATGACTGCTATGTCATGATTATCTAGCCATTTTATCATTCATATAATGTCATATTTATCTTTTTTCAAATGTTTCTCAACAATATCTGACCAAAGTGGACACTTCACATCTACTATATAGTTAAAAAATTATTGGTTGGGAATTTCTCTATAATATCAGTTGGAAGGATATATGATGGAATGTCATAGAATTTCCATATCCACGGGATATCATCGATAAAATAATGGACTTCACTTGGTGATGATAAGGCTTCAGAGATGACTAGCATTTTTTTCATATTCATCATTGGAGGAGGGATTTGTTATCAGTAAATCACCATAGAGAGTAATATTTTGATGAATTCAAACAATATTCTACAATGAACATTCAAAATGAATACATTCATGGAGAGGAAACCCATGTTTGATTACATAAATTAGAAAACCCTATTTATCTTTCTTCCTCTGGTCATGTAAAGGACTATCACAGCTCTCGTCAAGAGTTAGGCTCTCCTGATCAATCCAATTGTTTGCATGAACCAAAGATTCATGGTGATGTTTTTGGGGAGGACCTATGAAATTACATGAAATTTCCCCATAATTTGGTAACTGGGGAGTAGGATCTTTAGCTTCCATTGACAAGTGTATGAGGGTTTTAAGAACATATGAATTAATTTGTGTCGGATCATAGATCAGACCATAATTATTTAAGCTTCTCAAATAAAGATTATTTTTTATGATATCCTCTGATGTACTGAGACCACATCCTAGGGAATGTGGTTTTCATGGGAAGAATTTTTCATGGCTATATATTTTCTTTCTTCTAGAATATTCTGGTAGATATCTTGAATTTTGTAAGGGGTTTATGTATTCCACATAGTTTACAATGCAATAGGCCGAGTTCCACCTATTATAAAGAGTGAATGTTCCTGATAAAGTTTTCTATATATCATAGATAATATTCCCCATGAACATTCTAGAGGGGGGAGAGGTGTGTGCCTACTCTATGATGAAATGTCGAAGGACACCCAATTTTTGCGAACAGTGTTCTGTGTACACCCCGTTTCCACTTCCATTGTAACAATTATGACATCTAGGATGGTCTATAAAATGTTTGAAGATATTTTCATCTAACCCTTCACTATTATTTGTATATATATGGTTACCATTGTTATTTGAACATGGATATATGCACATTCCTTGTTTGTACATGTGGTATGAACCTATTCCTATAATCCATTTCTTACTATTGGATACAAAAAGTACTCAAGTGTAGAGGAATAGAGTTGAGTCATCCTACTATTTAAACATGGGACCTTCCAAATGATTAATATAGATGATGTGAAACGAGACTACTAGAATTTTTGATAAATGCGGGATGGTGTGTGAACCTTCTCATGGGTTGTTGCTAAATTTGACTGATGTGTTTATTCAGATACTATCTGATTATGTTGATGGTAGGTATAGATTATGTGTGAAGGTTTTTGTGGCTACTCAATAATTGTCGATGAATTTAATTGGTAGGATTACTAGGATCAAGATGGTGTGTGTGTGCCTATTTGGAATCTGATGATGTATTTTTTTGGTGGTATTCTCTTGATTCATCCAAATGACTCAACTAGTAGGCTTTGTTAGTGTGTTAATGTGTGATCTTCTTAGTCTCTAATTTTCAACCGAATGTGATGTGACAGATTCTCCAAATGAGGTAAATGTGTATCCCTAATCCTTGATGACCTGGTTCTTCCTCTGGAGGGACGTCATTCAAAATTGGGTATGAATAAATTGGTCTGATCTACTATGCACTACAACCTTATAATGTACAGGTTTCACCACAACACAACATTGGTGGCAGCCACTACTGGTAGAATCCATCTCTAGGGACTCGTGTGTCTTCTATGTGACATAGTATATGGAAAATTGATCCCCTCCCTATGATAATAGATTTACTAGGTGTTTTGTTATTGAGATATTCTCAAAAAATAGTTGGAGAAAATGATTAGTTTCATATTTTTCTAGAATATCTGTCTGCACTAATTGGATGATTAAAGGGGCTATGGGAACTAGAAGGTCCATTCGGTAGCCTCCAGGGTCAGGATGGAAACATTTTGGTGGTAATTTCACAGTAGTTCAATGGAAACCTAGCTTTAGAGGCACTAATTTCGTGATGATTTCCACTTCCTATATGGGGACCCAGCATGAATGATATAAAGGATAAACAACTGTGGGAGTTAATATGACAATATTTGGATTGAAGGGATGTGTTATTGAATGAATATAAAATATAGGTTTCAAAAAAATATAAAACTCTATATAATAAGAATATACATAAAAGAAAACATGCACATTTCATTTACTTGTATTAACCTCGTCCATTTTGAGAGAGGAAAGGGCATGAAATGTAGGTAACACTAATATATTGGTGAATGGTTCATGTTGAGTTCAACATTTTTTTGGCCAATTGGTGTGTTGAGATAAAATTCCGTTTTTTGGTGTGAGTGGAAGAACCATCACATATGAAACATACACAAATGTCCCTTTCAGGTGTTTTCGAATGTGGTTTATTCATTGAACGAGAAACACACAATGATTTTTATATCTGTGATGACTCATAGACATAATTTCCAAAGGCAAGTTCTAATTGGGTTGCCTGTCCAAAAAAAACTAAATAAATGAAATTGGTAGAGATTATGGGAAGATAGTCTCAAAGAACCATTTTGGGGGAATGGATTCCTACTTCGAGAATATTTTTTAGATTTTGGATATATTCATTAATCCTTTATTAATTCACATATTTTATGTGGTCCGTCCATTAATTATCATTCCGTTATTATAATTTGAGGAAGTGAGATACATCAGTATATATCATAGGATCTTTATCAATGGATAAATAATTATGTATATGAGGTTCTATATCAGTGTAACTCTATTGTATAAAATTAGAGATAATTGTACCACTTATTTTTATGATGTTGGATTTCAGCCACTTTTTTGGGAACTTTAGTTTGTATTGTCATCCAGTTAGACAAGAGTTGATTAGATGTTGAGATTAGACCAATAAGATGGGATTCATATACATACTCTTGAATAAAATTTTAACCCACATAGTTCAGTGCAACATATGGGTACACATCATGGATTTTATGGTCATGCGATATGGACCCAACCGTGAATTTTGATGTCATGCACCTAGGATGTCTTGGTGTGAGGTTCCTAGTGAATGTTTTTTTGAGACTTATGACCATGTAGCCCTGGGAACCTAGAAGGGATACTGAGTCTGATGTAATATAAGTCCTTAATATGAGCATGGCCTAGATAAAATAATGTTTATTTTAGGTTTTTGGGTTTTGACCTCAAGGAGGTTTTCTAGGAATCCCATTTCGATGAGAATTAATGACCTCATAGTTTAGTTTGAAAAGGGATTAAACCTCAGGAATATTCCCTACAGGATTTTCTCATTAGGGAATAATTCAATTTTAGAGGAATGAGTTGGGTATTATAACCAAGGAGGATGACCTAGTGAATTAGTGACATTAGGAATGTGTTGAATCTTGATGATTGAGAGGTTTGATTGGAAATTACACTTTTGTAGGACATCCGTGTTTGGTTAGGGATTACACATAGGATAACACCCATAGGTTGTTTTGGGAGATGTTTGGGGATTACACTGAGTAGTAGGCCCATTATTGGATAGGGTTTAAACATTGACTTTGTCCCATATGGATGGGTTTTTGTAGATTTAATGGCTAAGACAATCCTATAATACCAGTTGATTCATGATTAATGTGAGAAACAGGAGGAAGTAGACGATACAGCGAACCCCACAATTTTTTTCCCACTAAATGATGAGGAAAAAACCAAAGGGGTAGTTAAATAGAGAAGGATACTTCACTTATTACAGCATATAGTTTTACCCTCAACTGAAATGTAGAATGTAAGGGAGTTTGAGTTCCCATATAGCCTCTTATTTAGGTAATATTGATAGTTACATTTGATTATCTATTCAGTTATTGACCATTGTTTTAGATAATGAAAAAGGAATGAACCAAGAGTGATCTTTCAAGAAAAGATAGTGGCTTTCACTATATGGGATGCCGTAAAATTGATTCATTGAGAAGAGAGGACAATATCGTTCAATGACAAAGGGAGTGTGGTCCTTACCCTGTACACTATGAACTAGAGGCCCTATGTATTAGATATAATAGAGCAAGTGCATGGTCTTATCCTTATAATCCAAGACCACGTGTTTCCAAACCAATACATGAGTGTTAGGTTCATCATGAAAAAATGAATGCACTATCACATACACCCCAAGGACTCTACCTATCAGGTAGTACATGTTTAAGAGGCCTCTACCCAAAGGAATGAATACCCAAATGGGAGACCCATTGGTGTGCCTCTTACCATGGTTTTGCATGTTTGGGTGCTTCAATGGATGTTTAAACATTGTCCCTCTCATATAATGTATCAGAAGTAAAGGGTGACCTACCATTGGTGGTTTGGAATAGGGATTAGAAGATGTCTTGCATATGGTATAGGATAGGTGAGCCAAGGTGGTTTCACTTAGAGTAGACCTTCACATACTAGAAGGTCATGGAACATATTTTCATACACTAGTTGAAGTTATTTTGGGTGATAGACCACAATGGAAACAACACTCGATTGATGATGTGATCATGACTTCATGGTACCCCATAGGTATTAATAGATGTATCTGTCTAATTTCTATATTTCAGTAAGGGTCCCTTGTGCATGACACATACCAACTAGAGGTGAAGTGTTCCTCATGTATATATCCAGAATTTGAAACCCTAGTAGTATTTTATCTCTATTTTCCCCCATTAATCCATCTTCTACCCCATTGTATAGAGCTACATGAATGGTTTATAAATGCAACACATAATTTACAAGTTTAAAACAGCTTCAAGGATTCCATAGTATTTTCATTTTTTAAAATGAGCCTCCCTAGGGATCTATATATAGGAAAATATGGGACCCCATGATATGTTCATTGATCACATAGGTATATCACTCATGAAAATGTATAGGTACCCTGTGCGGTGTCACTAGGAGACCTTGTTGTCTGGGCATGTACAAGACCACTGTTAGAGAAGGTACCTTGTTCGCCAATAATACCTGTGGGGATGGGGTTCATGTGCTAGCTAGCATTGGAAAAGGGTGTCAATAAATGAAATTTTCAACATTATTATTTATTTATATTTAAGGTATTTTCCATAAATACCTCTTCATCCCTAAAAAAACATAGTGTTAATAATTTTTTAATTATGGGTAGTTATATTAATTATTTTAAAACCATTGTCAAAGTGCATGTGTAATGTATGTTATTATTGATCCAGATCAAATATTACGGGTCCAAGGTGTCACAATTGTTATTATAAGAAATTTTTAGTCGATATGGGATATTAGGATGAATTTTGAGGATAATTTATTGTTTGATAATTTATAGTTGATAATAATTTCATATATATATTTATCCCTTTAGGAAAAGTATATGATTTTATTTAAATATAATAATTAATTTTCCTTAGGGTTACGGTTATTGAAAATTTTTTAAACTAGAAAAACGAGTCTATGTAAACGATTATATTTTGGAACCACTATGTATTATAATTTAATAGGAAAAATATATTAAATTTGATTAGAATGCTATAAGTTATCTATTTTGAACAGAAATGAGACTTTCCTAGTATTTCCTGAGGTAGTGAGATTTATATTTTAATAATCATGAAACACATTTCTATTATCATTACTATGTGATGTCTATCCATGATATTATGGTATATTCAAAATATTAGGCTGATTAAGTGAAATATACTAGAATTATTCTTCATTATTTTAATGTTGATGTTTTATTTAAATATATTAAATCCCTTAGATGACCCTAAAATGTTACATTATGAAAAAGTTATATAATTGGGATAAATATTAAAAAAACTCATATTTAAGGAATGAGTAACTATTATGTTTAAAAGTTACATGATATTTTGAGAAAAATGGTTTCATGAATAAAAATAAATATGATAAATAGTTATTAAAGGCCTATGGATTGATAATTAATTACATATATTTTTGGAGAAGTTCATCACATTTTGAGAATATAATATATTGTGGATATTGTGTTACCATGTAAAATATGGGTTAATACGGTTTGAGTGTTAATTATAGAGTTACAATTTTTTGGAGTATAAAATTTCATCATTTTTTAATCTCTTTTAGATTGAAATAGGTTTTTGGAATGTTATCTTATTTTGAGTTTATTACTTGTGTATATACATAATTCGGAATATGATAATGGGAATGATTAATGTTGTTTGAGGAAGTATACATTGGGTTTTTATAGAATAAATTATAATTAATATTATATATTTAATTTTTTTATAATTCTCATTGCAATTGTGGATATCTATTTTGTTGGTTAGGTTTATATGTATGTGAAAACCTAGCTCAATGTAACTTTGGATGAACTAAAAATGTTATATGTTAAATTATGAGTGATTTTTGTAGAAATGGATCTAATATTGGTTATGGTGTGTGAAATATAGGATAATATGCTAGTTTTATATAGTGATACATCATGAGGTTATATTTTCTTGTTGATATTTATGATGTATTTCTTATAGTGATCCTCACTATTAAAAACCAAGTTAACAATAGAGGAAATGAACAATAAGGAAACTATTAAAATAATAACCTAAAGAGATAATGGTTGGAGAGAGAAATTATGAATATGATACTACTAATAAATAAAAATAATCTTCCATTAATAAAATTATATGCTAAATTAGAATTTGATTAGGTCTCTTTAAAAAGAAAACATAATAAATTTTTCTGTAGATAAATATCATTGCACATCCAAAATAAACCCATGGTCATCTAGCTGTGTATGAGTAATTATGAGTTCCCTATAGACATTACAATTATCTTACGATTCAAATTCTGTTATTGATTTTTTTAGGAAGAAAATATAACACCCAATGATTTTAATATATGAATTCCTTTAATGATACCAATTTATTCAATATCAATCACTACATGAAACACTATACATAAATGAAGAAATGATATATTTAAGAAAAATATAAATGTTCATGTGTGATAGTTAAATCCTACATTTTAAATTCTCATGAATTAATATTAGTCACATATATATGAAATATATATATAAGAAAAATTACTACTAATTTTTAAATTAAACAAACTAAATTACTTCACCAAAAAACTAATAAAATCATTTATTATTTAGAAAAATATTTTTTTCTGTGAAGAACATTTTAATGTGATATTAATTTTAACTTCAAGGAATATATTTTTAATAATAAATTATGTTTGATATTAATAATTTTTTAACATTAATATAGTTGGTAAATGATATGAAATAAGAATCATAATTGTTAATATTCGAAATTTTGATTTTCCAATAAAATCATTTTTTGATATAATTTCAGATTTTATGAAAAAATAGAAGTTAAAAAATTATAATAGTAAATATATTAAATTTAATTGAAGTTTTTAATTCCCACTATTAATGTTATTATTTTATAAACATTGGTTTTTCTAAATGATTTGGTTTTACTCGAGAAATAAGGTTTTCAGGAAGCATTTTATTTGGATGAATTTATAATTATATATTTGGTTATGAAGCTTATAAAATATTTTAATTAAAAAAAATTTAAATTTATCAATGAAAAATATTAATTTTATAATATTACATGGACTTATATATCATATTTCTAATTTCTTCTTATCTAATTAAAATATTACATTAATTAAAAATATACATTTATAAATTTCCTTTAATTATGTATTTTTAAGGGATATTAGATTTTTTATAACATTGGAAGCATCATATACTTAATTTTATATAATGAATAAATACATCCATTTGAGATTCATATCCAAAATATTTTTTTCCTATATAGTAATTTAAAAAAAACATTGTTTTCCAAAAAAAGTTTTCTAATAATTAAGTGTATTTATTTTAAAATAACAATTTCACAAAATTAGAAATTTAATTTTCTAAAATAATATTCAAATTTGAAAGTACAATTTTCAAATTAGGTAAAATTCCCAAACTTAATCATTCATTTTATTTTTATTTACTAATTTTATAAATTAACAATCGAGGAAAAAAGAAAATTATCTTAAAGGTTAATAAGTTAAGAAAATATCTAAAACAGTCATGGTTGTCATAAAAACTATTTATTTGGGTTTATTTTATAACCATACCCAATTTCTTCTCAATGTTTATCCATTTTTAACCTTTTTCACTTGAATAGTTATCATACATTATTGAAAATTTAAGGGTTTCTAAGAATTATACCCTTTAAATCACTTTTAAAATGGAAACATCATAACAAAATGAATTACCTAATAAAAATTATTTACTGATTAAATTATACCAAAATTATCCCAATGAAACTATATCCTATATTCTAAATAATCTAGGGAATATTATTAAGAATAATGCCTTCATTTTAGTGGAGACTTCAAAAAAAATTAAGTTTCCAACGTGAGTATTATATACTATGTAGTGTTTCTCCTCAATTTTTTAATTTTATCTTATAATAAATAAATTAATATAGTTGTATTAGTAACATATATAGAAAATAATGTTACTATATTAATTTTTTATCATTACTTATTCATATAAATCATAAATTAGGAAAAATAAAATTGTCATTTCTGCATTGCATGCACTACCATCTCTTTGAAGCTATGTATTTCATTTTCCATCCCCAAATAACAGGGATGTATATCCAGATAGAATAAAAAGATAAATAATAACATATATATAACATTATGGTTTCGGTAAAAAAAAATTAGGGACCCTATTTATGATTCGATAAACCAATGGTTACCACAATGTCAATCATTTAAAATGAGTGAGATTAGAGAGAAAATTTTCTCATTTTTATATGTAATGACTCTATATAATTTTTATAATCTTTATAAATACATAAAAAATCATATATATTAAACTAATAAACACAAAATATGATCATTATTCATCTTCTTTAGTTATATTACAACTTAACTATCTAATAATAAACCACTAATAATGGTATATTTATGTTTTGGTTGGTTTGACCGCCTACTCATATAATACTATAAATTTATATCAATGATGTCCATGAGTAATCATGTACATGTATAATATTATAAAAATATATAAATAATCAGGTTTAGTAATTTTAAACTTATACCAAAATTTAACTCGGGAATTAAGAAAAAACTATTGATCGACATGAATCGTTGAAACAATCTTGTCATCGATTTCATCTTCAAGGATAAAGAGTAAATTACTAATGAAAGGATTTTAAAGTAACATAAATAATTATAATAAATATATAAAAATACCCTTAATTTATTCTTAATCAGGGAAATTTGAAGAATAAGTAATACATACACTTATTCTATTAAACATGTACAAATGATCAAAATAATAAACAACTGATAAGGAAAATCAAATGAATTCACAGAGATAATGACTATTTTGTAAGTTTTTAAACTAAAAAATATATGACTTTATTTATGAATTATGTTATAAATAGAGAAATGTTTTCATTTTTGGAGTATCAATAATATTCATGGAAGTCAATACAAATGGTATGAGTTTTCATCTAAAATTCCTCTAATTGAGGCATGTTTTTTCACCTAATTTCATTTATTTGAGGTATATATTGAATATTTGATATATCATAATACTAAATATATTTTAATCATGGTTCTTCGTGCTCAATTTCGATCCAAATCATTTCTGGAGGTCTGATTCCAATGTTTCTAAATCCTGAAGGGTTTTTGTTACCACAATTCAAATTTGTTGAGACATAATACATTTTCTGAACCTTGCTTAAATTTTATGGTATATTTACCAAATTGTGATGTTTCATTTTAATACTTATTGTATTTCATGAGATTTACTTGCTAAATATGGTTCCCATTTTAATGAGGCTATTGATTCATTTGTTTCATCCGTAGTGATAATTTTTGTTGTATGTAAATTTTCCATTATTGAGTTATGATCATCCTCTGAACTTATTTCAAATAATTTTGGTACATAATTTAAATTGATCGTATTATTTATCATTATCTAAATATATTATGGATCTATACATTCATTCCACATAAAACCTCTGATGATTATTCTTCATTTCAATGGTTATATCCCTTTACTGTCACCAGAATAGTTTTTGAGTCAGCTTATGATCATGTTATTGTAATATAAACATAGCCTTATTCCCATTTCCTTGTACAGCATGAAGACCTCATTTATCATTATTCTGACTAGAAACTAATCACCAATAATTTATTTCATTCAATTTATATTAAGAAACTTCTTGGTAAAATTAGTGTTATTATTCCAACATAAACGATTATTGTAATATTGACAATTAATTTTATATTAACCCAACATATTCCACTTGATGAATTATAATAATGTTATCCATATTATTATCATGGGAAAAATTATTGAAATTACAGATGGTTATAGACGTCTAATGAATTTTTATGAGGTATTTATTTTATTAATTCCATATTATATTTTTATCCATATTTTATTAAATAAGAAATTACTTAGGGAATTGAATATATTTCTTACTATTATGGTTAATTCACTGGACATAAAAATTTTATGATTGGGGTTGAAATTACAACTCTAAATTATGAATTTTAAGGTTTATGTGGAAAAATATGGATTGGTATTTGTTCAACTCCTGCAAAATACAATAAAATTTCTTCATTTTGGTCTCAATGTAAATTAAATATCTTTTCATATGGCCCTGACACGATGTATTTGATTTATCAAAATATAAATTTTTATCAGTATGAGATGTATATTATTGAAATATAGTTTTTCATTTATAATTATTCATATATAATTTTCACGTTTTCATGTTGATTATGGATTCATGCATGTTATTTTTACCACCAAAATATTAATTCCATGTTTAATCTATGGATAATTTAATTTTAGGCTTTTACTTATGTAGTGTTTGACCTGAAAACTTATTATGTTTCTATTTCTAATATATTATGACAGAAATTTGTATGCATGACATGTTCATATGGGTTGAACATTTGTATTAATTTATGGGAAATATAGAAGACTCATTATAGATTGTATAATTTCGTATATAGTTGAAAAAATACCCACATAATAACATCAAATAAAATTTAAATAGTAATTCTATATTAATGAGGTATTTATTTTAAAATATATCTATAATATAGATAAATTAACTAAACCTTGAATATATATTATGATTAATTATTTGAAATGATATTACTTTATAAATCAATGAATAATAATTTAAGGAAATCCTATAAATAAATAATTAATATGACAGTCTTAAAATTTAAATATATTAGTTTATGTTATTAATTAACATGATACAATAATTTGTTATTAAAATATAAAACAATGTGTTTTTTATAGATTGAATTTTTCCGATACTTGAATAAATTATTAATTTATTAAACCTTGATTTATACTAATTAATATCATAGATTACATAACATTAAAATCATTACGAATAATTATATTCAATTAAATAAAATTGTAATTAATAAGATTATAAATGAAATTTGTTTATATATGAAATGATTTAATATATATATACATATATTTCAAGATATATTTTCTCTATGAATATATATACATATATATTAAATTAAAAATTTACCTATATAAATGAAATATGAATTATAATTTCATAATATTAAATATAATAATATATATATTAATAAATCATTATAATATTATATTCAATATAGTTTCACTAATATAAATTTAAAAAATTTATGAAAATGTAAAAATAGTATAATTATAAGAGTATTTACAATATTTTGAATATTATGATTATAAGATATAAAATTATGATATTTATTCATTGTTTGAAACTAAAGAAATTAATAACAATGAAATTAAATGAATATAATAATAGTAATAGTAAATGGATAATGAATTTTTGGTATAGGGTTTCAATTCTTGGTTATGAACCACACATAGAGAGATCCGAGAGCGGAGATCTTTTTCCTTTGATATTTTAAGTGATTCAAGTAGTTCTAGAATTGGATTGAAGATCCACCATGGATAACAGATTCAATTTAGGATATCAGATCTGAGTGAGGTGACGTTTGACCATGGTGATTCATGTTTGGTAAAGGCCGAACGAGGAGTCGTGATTTGCATGTAAGAAATTCTGAGTGCATGTTGATTCCAATGTGAGATCTGAATATCGACAAGTATTCGAAATACAAGATATATTGGGATAATTTACGTCGATTGAGATATCACCTCTCATTGTTTTTGTAATGTAACTATAGGTAGGTGTGTTTTTAATGTCATAAATAGGGTTGATGATCTGATTTTCTTCATGTTTGTCTCGATTCTTATCTTTTTTTTAAATGTTTGAACCTTTTTTTCAATGATATCTTCTCAATTTTATTTTTTAAGTTGTTCTTCATTGTTTAATGCGATTTATAGGCATATCAATTTTATTTCAACCGCGTTTATCAATGTTAGTTAAAATTTAATTTTTCTTTGTTCATCACATGATTCAATATTGAATAATTTTATTTTTGGTTGTGATATGTGACTAGAAACTAAAACGAGTTGTTTTTTAATTCCATTCATTGGACTTCAAATGTAGATTGGTTGTTGAGTAATTTGTGAGATAAACCAATTTTCGTTTGGAATCTATAAATCATAGCTTCTATTATACTTCCTACTATTATATAAGTGTGCACCCAGAATCCATTGGAGAGAAAGTGTTATATAAATGCTAATATTGCCTCCATTTTTTTCTTTTTTTGGGGAGTATGAAATACAATGAGAGATAGGGATATGATGAATGATTATTTACTCCAAATAATACAGTGAATAAGAAATATACAAATTTTGGGAAATTTATACTTTTAATTCATTTAATAATATTTTCCTCATCTATGAATTTAATTTTATATAAATTCCACTATTTGCAATCATGTTTTCAAATTTATTAGTAAGATACAATTTTTCTATTTATTTCAAAATTATGATTTTAATTTTTTGGTTTTGGGTATCGGATAATATGTTTATCATTAATGGGGTTTAAAAGGGATTTTTTAATTATTTATATATGCTAAATTGAAAAGAATTAACATTTTGGTTTTGACATATTTAAGATATTATCATTTTCAATATTATGATTTTTTTTAATTATTGTAGAAAAATAATGGTCTTATATAATAAATTTTAGGATTTATATTTCAAATAAAATTTATTAATTTATGTTAACATTTTATGTTTATTATTTTTATAAAAATAAAACTATTATTTAATGTTTATATTGTGAATAGGAAACCATGGATTTCATTTATATGATATGTACATCATCATAGTTCTTGACATATCTTGTATACATGTACTTATTTTATTATTCTTGTTTGTATGAGTAATGAATAATGTATATCCTTATAGGAAACTACTTAAAAAATGATGACTATGAGTTTAATGAAGGAAATTTATGTTTATGAACGTTGATTATTCAATCATAAACAAATAATATATTTATTCAATGATGATGAGAATCTGAATCATAAAATATATTAAATGATTTTATATAAGAATATATTTGTATATATGAAAATGTGTATGTCATTATGTGTCTAGGATTTATGAAGAAGAAACCCCAGTGAAAATGTAAATATACATAGGCTGAGCGTAAAATGATTTTCATAAAAATATGACACATGAAAGTTGTAAATATAGTTTCTAATTGGGGTGTGAACCAACCCCATAAGAAGTTGGTAGACACAATATAACATTTAATGATTCAAGTGGCCTCAGATTTTTTTCCCAAAAGCATTCATAAAATCTTCTAAAAATCACTGTATTAATTCTAAATCATTTTCAATGTGTACATATATTCATTTCATTAAAGTATATTAAATGCATAAGTTTTTTCAGTAAGATTTTCATGATGGTTTCAAATAAATTAAAAACATATTTCTCAAAAGTTATTTTCAATGGAATATTGTGTAAACATTAATTATTAGATTTTTGAAACCCCTTATTGGGAAATGTAAATCCCATACCAAGATTTAAATTTTATGTATAGGTATCTTAGATGGTATAACTCTAATGTCCTAGTTTTGGATTTTGAGTGATTGGAAGGGTAATTTGATTTTTTGTCAACTCTAGAAAAGTTTAGGTGTTTTATAATCCTTTAAAACCAAGACTAGTAAAAGAACCTCTATTTTATTAATCACTATGTATTTCTAGTTATCATTTATAAAAAAAATACACATAATGTTTTAGCATCGAATTTAGAAGTGTGGGTTCGGGATTTATAATTACTATTAGTGCCACATAAGTGTAATCATCATGTATTTTAATGTCATGTAATCTGGACCCAACCGTGATGTTTGATTTCATGCACCAAGGAAGCCTTGGTTTAAGGTTTGTAGTGATTGTTTTGTTTGAGACTTATCCAAAAGTGGCCCTGGGAACCTAGATGGGATACAGGTTCCGATGTAAGATAAGTCCCAAATAAAAAAGTTTCTTATATAGAATAGTGTTTATTTTGAGTTTTTAGGTATGTACCTCAAGTATGTTTCCTCTGTTTCCCAATTGGATGGGAATTATTGACCTCATAGTTTAGATTGAATAGGGATTAAACCTTAGGAATATTCCATGCTGGTTTGTATCATAAGTTAATTTTTCGTTTTGATAGGATTGAGTTGGGGATTATAATCATGGTGGATAACCTAGTGATTTAGGGCCATGAGGAATGCATTGAAACATAGTAATTGAGAGGTTTTATTTGGTATTACACATGAGGAGGACATCCTTTTTTGGTTTGGGATTACACATAGAATAATTACTATATGATGTATTGACACATGTTTGGGGATTACATTGAGTAGTAATTAAATAACTGGTTATGGTTTAAACAATGATTTTGTCCCATGTGTATGAGAATTTGTTGATTCAATGACCAAAATAAACTAATAAGACCAATTGGGTCATGATCAGTGTGACAAACAAGAAGAAGATGATGATCAAAGTAACCACTAATTTTTTGTTTCCCTCATGACGACGAGGAAAAAATACAAAGGGATATTGAAAGAGAGAATGACATTTCTCTTATTACCTCCTATTGTTTTACCCTCGACCCAAATGTACAAATAATGAGATTTTGAGTTCCCAGCTAGTCTCTTATATTGGTAACATGGATAGTCAGATTTGATGAACTATTCGCTTATGGCCCATTGGTTTATAGAATGAAAAATGAATGAAGTAGGGCTGGTATTTCAAGAATGTATAGTGCCATACACTATATGGGACACCCTTAAATTTATTGGTGGGAAGAGATAACAGTCTCATTCAATGTCAAAGGATGTGTGGTATTTTCCCTCCACACCGCGAAGTGTAGGCCCTAGGTTTTAGAGATGACAAATGATGTACATGGGCCTATCTTTAGTATTGAAGACTGAAAGTTTCCTACCAAATCCACAAGGGTTTGGATCATCATGAAAATGGGAATTGAAACTCACATACACCCTGAGGACTCTACCCATCATGTAGGTAAAGTGCAAGATACCACAATCCAATGTAATGAATACCCAAATATGAGAGATATATTGGTGGGCCTCTTACTATGGTTTTACATGTTTGGGGGCTTCAGTGGAGGTTTCAACATGGTCCCCATCTTATGAGGTATCAATAGTAAAGGGTGACCTACCATTGGTGGAATAGAATATTGATTCCAATGTTTCATTCATATTGTATTGGATTGGTGATCCAAGGGGGTTTCACCAAGAGCTGGCCTTCTCAGACGTGAAGGTCTTTGCACACGTTTTCCTATATGAGGTGAAGGTATTTTGGGTAACATACCATAATGAAAACATCACTAGATTGATAATGTGATCATGTGTTCAAGGATCACCACATGTATTAAAATAATTATTTGTCTAATTTACATATTTCGGTAAGGGACCCTTGCACGTGACATATACCAACTAGGGGTGAAGTGTACCCTAGATATGTATATTGGATTTAAATCCCCAATAGGATTTTATCCACATTATCCCCCATTATTATCTCTTCCATCACTTTCTATAAAGCTAAAAGAAATGTTACTAAATGCATCAGTGAAGGAGAATGGTTAAAAATGGTTTATGATTTCCTTGACATTTTCTATTTTTTGGAATAAGGATCCTTAGGGATCTATTTATAGCAAAATATGGGACCCCCTGAAAAGTTCTTGTATCACATATGTATATCATCCAACAAAATGTGTTGGTACCCTATATGGTGTCACTAGGAGACCTTGATGTCTAGGCCTGTACGTGACCACTAAAATAGAAGGTACCCTATACAACAACACTACTTGTGGGGGGGGGGATCTTGCTCTAGCTACTTCAGGCGAAGGGTGTTTATCATGGAATTCTTCAACGGTCTTATTTTCTTATATTTTAGGTATATTCCAATAATTCCTTTTCATCCCAGAAACAAAATAGAGTGTTAATAATTTTTAAATTATGGGTAGTTTTATCCATGATTTTATAGTCGATGTTAAAGGGCGTGCATAGTGTATATATTTATTGATCCATATCCATGAGTACGAGTCGAGGCATCACAATTATTATTAAATGGAATGTTTAGTCTAAATGGGATATTTGGTTGAATTTTGAAGATAATTTATAGTCTGAAAATTTATAGTTGATCATAATTTCATATATATATATATATATATCGGTATCCATTTTAAAAAATTATATGATTTAATATAAATCTAATAATCCATTTTTATATGGTTTAGGGTTTTATAAAATTTGTTAAAACCAGAATGATGTGTCTATGTATATAATTATATTTTGGAACCACTATGTATTATAATTAAATATTAAAAAATATAATTGGATGATAACACTATTATTTTTCTATTTTTAATAGAGATGAGATTTTCCAGGTATTACGTGAGGTAGTGATATTTATATATTATTAATCTTGAAACACATTAATATTATCATTATTGAGTTATGTTTATCGATGATATTATTTAATCTTCTAAATATTATGATGATTATTTTAAATATACTAGAATTATTTTTCAGTATTTTTATGTTAACGGTTTATTTACGTATACTAAATTTCGTAGATGGCCCAAAAATGATACTTTACTAAAAAGTTATATAAGTGGGATAACTATTAGAAAACACATATTTGAGGATTGGGTAACTATTATGATTAAATTTAACATGATATTATGAAAAAAATTGATTTCATGATTTCGAATATCTAGGATAAATAGTAATTAATAAACTATGGATTGATAATTGATTCCATATATTTTTGGAGAAGTTAATCACATTTTAAGGATATAATATACTGTGGATATTGTGTAACTTTTTAAACTAGGGGTTAATACTATTTGAGTGTAAATAATGGAGTTAGTTTTTTGATGATTATATAATCTCATTGTTTTTTAATATATTTTAGATTGAAATAGGTTTTGAGAATGGGATGTTATTTAGAGTATATGACTAGTGTATATACATAATTTGGAATAAGATAATGGGAATGTTTAATGTTGTTTTAGGAAGGACACATTGGATTTTTATAGTATAAATTATAATTAATATTATATACATATATATATAATTTTTTAAGAATGATCATTTTAATTTTGGATATCTATTTTGCGGGATAGGTTTATATAAATGTGAGACCACAGATCAATGTAAATTGTGATGAACTAACAATGTTATATGATAAATTGTGAGTGAATTTTGTTGAACTGAGTCTGATACAATTTATGATGTAGGAACTATTGGATAATATAATAGTTTTATAAAGTGATACATATTGCAGTTATATTTTCTTATAGATATTTATGATGTATTTCTTATAATGATCCCCACTCTTGTAAACCAAGTTAACAATGGAGGACATGAGCAATTATGAAACTATTCATTGGAATAACCTAAAGGTATTATAGTTGGAGTGAGAAATTATGAATTAGATATTACTAATACATAAAATTTTCTTCTATTAATAATATTTTATAATAAATTAGAATTTGGTTCGGTCTCTTTAAAAAGAAAATATAATAATTTTTGGTATAGATAAATATCATTCCACATCCAAAATAAACCCATGGTCATCTAGTAGTGTATGTCTAATTATGAGTTCCCTATAGACATTACTATTATCATATGATTCAAATTTCAATGTTTAATTTTTTTATGGAAGAAAATATAACACCGCATGATTTTAATATATGAATTCCTTTAAATGATAATTTTTTTTAATATCAATCACTACATAAAACAATGTACTCAAATGTAACCATGTTATATTTTGGAGAAATATAAATGTTCAGGTACGACTTTTAAATCCAACTTGTTAAATTATCAAGAATAACTAGTTGTAAGATCTATTAGAAATATATGTATAATGACAATTAAAATAAATTTTTAAATAAATTAAAATAAATTACTTTTCATAAAACCTAATAAAATCATTTATTATTAAGAATTTTTTTTATGGAGAATATTTTTATGTGATTTGAATTTTAATTTCTAGGATATTATTTTTAACAATAAATTATTTTTTATATTAATAATTTATTAAAACTAATATAGCAGGTAAATGATATGAAATAAGAATAATAATTTTTAATATTTGAAAATTAAATTTTCCAACAAAACAATTTTTTGATAATATTTCAGATTTAATGAAAAATTTGAATTTAAAATCATATAATATTAAATAAATTAAAATGAATTGAAATGTATAATTTTGACTATAAAAGTATTCTTTTATAATTTTTGGAGATTTTCTTAAATGATTTGTTTTTAATCAAGAAATATAGTTTTCAGGAAACATTAGATATGGATGAAATTATAATTATATAATACTGGTCTTGAATATTATAATAAAATTTAATTAATAAAAAATAAATTTATCGAATAAAAATATTCATGTTGTAACTTTTTTTGAACTTATATATCAGATTTCTAATATTTTTCAAACTAATTATAACCTTAAATTAATTAAAAACCAACATTCTGTCTTTTATTTGAATTATGTATTTTGAAGGGATATTTTTGTTTTTATTACCCTAGAAGGATCATATACATTATATTAAATAATAAATAAATATATCTTTTTAAATTAGTTTCCAAAATATTTTTTTCTTCTATAGAAATTTTAATAATAAAACCATTATTTTTCGAAATACAATGTTTTAATAATTTAATGTATTTATTTTAAAAATAAAATTTCACAAAATTAGAAATTATATTTTTTAAAATAATATTGATATTTGCAATTTGTAGTTTCAAATTAGGTATAATTTCCAAAAATATTATTTCTTTTTTTATTTATTTAAATATTTTAGAAATTAATTACCTAGGAAAAAAATTATGTTGAAGGTTAATATGTTAAAAAAATATCTAAAACACTCATGGTTGCTATAAAAACTATTTATTTGGGGTGATTTTAGACCCATATATAATTTCACCTCACATTGTTTCAATTATGTAGCTTTTTCACTTGAATAGTTATAATACATTATTGAAAATGTACGGTTTACTAAACATTCTACCCTTTAAATCACATATAAAAGAGAAACATCTTTAAAAAATATAAAATTACATATAAAAAATTATTTACTGATGAAATTCTACCAATTTCATCCCCTTCGAACCATATGAGCAATTCTAATGAATCTAGGGAATATTATTCAGAATAATCCCTTCATTTCAATGGAGACATCAAAGGAAAATTAATTATCAAACATGAGTATCATCTACTACATAGATTTTCTCCTCAATTATATTAATTTATACTTATTATAAAAAAATTATATAGTGTTATTAGTATCATATATATAAAATAATTATACTCTATTAATTTTATTATCATTATTTATTCATATAAATAATAACTTTAGAAAAATAAAACGGCCATTTCTACAATGTGTGGACTACCATCCCTTTAACGCATAGTGTTTCCTTTTCTATCACCAAATCACAAGGATGGATATCAGGATAGTATTAAAGTATAAATATTAACATATAGGTAATATTCTGGTTTTGGTATTAAAAAATCATTGGCCCTGTTAAAGATATGATAAACCAATTATTCTCATAATGACAATCATTTAAAATGAGTGATATTAGAGGGAAAATGTTATCATTTTTCAAAATAATGACTCCATAAATATTATATTACATTTAGAAATACCTAAAATTCATATATATTGTAGTAATAAACCCAAAATAATATCATTATTCTTCTTTTTTAGTTATATTACAACTTAACTATATCATAATCAACAATTAATAATTGTATGTTCTTGTTTAGGTTGGTTTGACCACCTACTCAAATAATACAATAATCTTATATCATGGATTTCCATGAGTAATAATTTACTAGTATAATATTATAAAAATATATAAATAATTTCTCATAGTTATTTTAAACATATATCTACATTTAACTCATGTATTAATAAAACAACCATTGATCGACAAGAATCGTCCACACAAGCTTGTAATCAATTTCATCATCAACGATGAAGAGTATATTACTAAGGAAAGTATTATTAAATAATATAAATAATTGAAATAAATATATATAAATAACCTTAATTTCAACTTAATCATGAAAATATGAAGAATAATTAATACACACACTTATGCTTTGAAACATGTACAAATGATCAAATAAATGAACACCTGATAAGGAAAATCATATAAATTCACGTATATAATTTCGTTTTTGGATGAGTGTGACCTAAAAAAAGATGAATTTGTTTATGTATTATGTTTTTAATATATAGTTCATTTCATAATAGGAGTCTTACATATATTTATGGAAGTTAGGACAATTGGTATGGGTTTTCATCTAAAATTTTTCTATTTAAGAAATGTTTTTTATATTGCGCAAAATTTCATTTCTTTAAGGTATATAATGAATACTTGATATATGATAATACTAATTATATTTTAATCATGGTATTTCATGATGAATTTCAATCTAAATACTTTCAGGTGGTTTGATTCGAATGTTTCTAAATATTGAAGGGGTTTCGTTACTTCCATTCAAATTCATTGAGACATAATACATTTTGTGAACCTTGTTTCTATTTTATGTTATATTTACAAAATTTTGATGTATCATTATCCTACTACTTGTATTTAATGGTATTTACTAGCTAAATCAGGTTCCCATTATCATGTGGCTATTGATTCATTTGTTTCAATAGTATTGAAATTTTTTAATGTCATTAAATTTTCCGTTATTCAGTTATGACCATTTGATGAACTTATTTCAAATAATTTGGGTACATTCTACCCATTGATTTTGTAATTTATCATTATCTAAATATATTATGGGGTTATACAATCATTCCATATGAACCCTTTGATGAATATTCATCACTCGTATGTTTATAACCCTTTACTGTTACCCAAAATAGTTTTTGAGTTAGTTTACGATAAATTTATTATAGTATAAACTTCTCCACATTCCAATTTATCTATAAAACATGAACACCATATCTTTTATTATTCTGACTAGAAACATATCACCGATAATGTATTTCATTTTATTGATTTTAGGAAATCTACTAATAAAATTTATGTTATTATTCCAAAATAATTTATTATTTTAATGTTGACAATTTATTTTCTATTCATCCACATTCTTCCAAATGATGAGTTATAATCATGTTATCAATTTTATTAACACGGGGAATTGTTTTGAAATTATTTATTATTATATACTTCTAATGAATTTTTATCGTGTATTTATATTATAAAATCATTATTATATTGATGTTTATGTCTTATTTAATAAGATATTCTATAGGGAATTGAATGATAAATATTGTTTAATATTATGGTTAATGCATTGGAAACAAACATTTTATGTCCGGGGATATAAATTAAAATTATACTTTTTGAATTTTAAGGTTTAATGTGGGAAAATGTGGTTTCGTATTTATTGTATGCCTTCAAAATTTAGTAAAATGTTTCCATTTTTTATCAAAGTAAATTAAATATCTTTTCATAAGGCCTTGATATGATGTATTTGATGTATAAACTTAAGCATCTTAATCAGTATGAGAATTTTATTATTGAAATCTGGTTTTTCATTTATTATTAATGATATAGAATGCTCTTGGTTTCACATTGATTATAAATTCATGCATGTTACTTATTCCCATCGAAATATTAATTCCATTTTAATCCTTAATTAATTTATTTTTATGTCATCCTTTATGTAATGTTTGACCACAAAAGTTATTATGTTTCTATTTATCCCAGATTATGAAAAACAATTTGTACAAATGACATGTTGGTAAGGGTAGAACATTTGGATGAATTTATGGGAAATTTGGAAGACTCGTTATAGATTGTATAATTTTGTATGTAGTGGAAAAAATACCAAGTTAGTAACATCCAAGAAAAATTAAATAGTGATTCTATTTTAATAAGGTATTTATTAAAAAATATATTTATTATTAAAAAAAATAATGAAAAATTTTATTATATTTTATGATTAATTATTTGAAAATATATTACATTATTTATCAACTAACAATAATTTACAGAAATCCAGTAAATAATTAATTAATAAGAACATATTAAAATAAAAATTAATAAATTAATCTTATCAATGAATTCTAATCAAGAAAATGTTATTAAAATATAAAACAATGTGTTTTTTATAGTTTGAATTTTTCTGATACCTGAATAAATGATTAATTTTTTAAAACAATATCTATACTGATTTATATCAAATGATAACATGACATTAAAATAATTAAAAATAATGATATTAAATGAACTCATATGATGATTAATAAGATTATAAATGAAATTAGATTAAATATGAAATGATTTAATATATATATATATAATTCAAAATATATTTTATCTATGAATATATATATATATATATTAAATGAAATAATTAACTGTATAAATCAAATATGAATTATCATCTTATAATATTAAATAAAATAACTTATTTTTAATAAATTTTTATAATATTTAATTCAATATAGTTCGACTAATATATTTTTATAAAATTATATTAACATGTTAAAAAAGTATAATTATAAAATTATTAATAATATTATTAATAATAAGACAATAAGAAATAAAAATAATAAATTAATTAATTGAATAAAACTAGATAAATAAATAAAAAAATGAAAATAATAATAATAATTGGATAATGATTTATGGCACATGGTTTCAATTTTTTGTATGATGGGAATATAGAGAGATCCGAGAGTGAGTATCCTTTTCTTTTGAGAGTCTAAGGGATTCAAGAAGATATGGTTTTGGATTCAAGATCAACTATGGGTAACAAATTTGATTATGGATATCTGATCTGAGTGAGAAGAAGGATGAGCATGGCGATATAAGTTTCTTCAAGGCCAAATGAGGAGTCATGATTTGTATCTATGAAATGATGAGTCCATGTTAATGCTAGAGTGAGTTCCGAATGTCTGGAAGCATTCAAAAGACTAGATATTTATGGATAATGACCTTTAACTGGGATATCACCTCTCATTTATGTTGAAATATAAATATATAAATGTGTGTTTTTATGTCATAAATTAGGTTGATGATTTGATTTTTTTTCTGTATTTCTTGATTATTATATTTTGGTTTTAAATTTTTGAACCATTTTTCTCAATTATTTTCTTCAGGTTTGAGTTTTTAGTTCGTTATTAATTACTGAATGTGATGCATAGCCATCTCAATTTTATTTCATCCTCATATTTTCAATTATAGTTTTAATTTGAACCCTTTTTTATTCATAAAATTATTCTTTATTAAAAGAGTCTATTTTTTTGTGAGATCTAACTAGAACCAAAAATGAATTTATTTTCATTCCTTTATTTTACCTTCAAAAGTAGATTAGTTGTTGAGTTTTTGGTACGATGAACCAATTTTCTTATTGAATCAATAAATCACAGCTGCATATCTTTATTCTAATGTTATATTGGTGTGTGAGGAGAATCCATTAGAGAGGGAGTGTTGGATGGTTGATAATTTTGTCTCCAATGTTTTTCATTTTCAGGGAGTAAGATAGAATATTAGCAACACGGATAAAATGAATGAATGTTTACTCTAATGAATATAAAGAATAATAAATTTACAAATTTTGGGAATGGTATTGTTTTAATTGATTTTAAAATATTTTCCTCATCTATGAATTTAGTTTTTTTATAAATTTATCTATTTCGATCATGTTTTAAATTTTTATAGTAAGATACTTTTGGCCTATTTATTTCATTATTTTTATTTAAATTTTTTGGTTTTGCATACGGGGTATTATGATTAACATTAATGGGTTTTAAAAAGGATTTTATATATAACACCCCAGGTAAATAGAGAATATGACATTTCATATTTATCCATATTTGTGAATAAAATATTTAAATGACTTTAAAGGGGACTCTATGCTCGATGGCGTACCCAACACAGAACAACGAGTTTCTTGAGAATCTTACGTTGCACTCTAATAAAAAAATATTATTATTTTAAATGGTAGTTAACATGTAGCCGTTGTAATGGCGGGAATGGATAGAAATAACTAAAATATGATTATATATGTTTTTAAATGTTTTTACATTTATCCAATAAAGGATAGAGGCTTAAAATACGGAAAAAATTCAATTTTAGGCATATATGCCCTAGTTTTCACTAAAGGTTCACTTATCGCCTTTTGATGGCGAACCGTCATTAAATATAGTTTTGTTCACTCTTATACATTCTATTGGACCAAATAAAACTCTTCTTTAGAATCGGGACATCAAAATTTACTTTGTGAAAATTTTTGTTACCTTTCTGATAAAGTTCATTTTTTTAATGAATAGTGTAAAATGTTGTATTTTAATTCAAAACCTCTTTTTAATCTAATTTATTTATATGATTAGATTATCTTTTGAATTGGTTTTAAATTGAAATTAGAAAATATTTTTACCATTAAATCCAATAGTGGTCGTTGGAATTAATTTCACTTTGAAATCGGACTTAAACTAGTGTCAATCTTTTGATACTTATTGTTTCATAAAAACACGCTATTTGCTCTGACAGCGGGAATTTATTATTAAATTAATTAATGTGACATATATGTTTTGAATTTTGTAAAATAGACTTCATTTTTGAATTCGTAATATCAATAATATCTTAGGGTGAATTTTTGGTAATTTTCTGAAAAACTTCAATTTTTGATGAATAGTGAAACCACTAAGTGGTACTTAAAAAGACTGATTTTCCGTTTAAATGAAATTTTGCCATCATTGTGTTTTTAATTTAAAAAATCCAACATACATGGTTGTCATTAAGATGTAAAATGTGGTTCAATGAGATTATAATAATTTTTTGGGGAATAGTAACTTATTAAATTCTTAATCGCGATTAGAGGTAATTAATATAATTTAAGGTAAAAATTATATTATAAGAATCTGAAAACACCACGACACTTGTCCTACACCTATTGGGTGAGTCATGGCCGAACAAGAAAAGCCATGGGACAACTTGGGGACCCCATGGAGACACTTTGGTTGGGAAATGACATAAATAACTTTATATTTAATGTTAAAATTAAATTGACACAAACATGAGTTGTTTTACTAAAACAATTTTTAAGAAGGGTTACACAGGTCCAAATTTTGATTATAAATAGTCATTGGAAAGATACAAAGATTTCATACATCATAGTAGTTTTTTTATAATTTTTAGACATTAAATAAATTAAATTATATATGACATACTAATGATGCAGCGATGACATCATTATTTGACGATTTAAATAAAATGGAAAGATAATGTAAAATCTATGGACTACACATGTCCAAAACTTATTGGATGGGTGTATATCGAACCCTTATCACCTTATCCACGAATTATATCAATGTTGGACCTTTTTAAATCGAAACACATTTTCCAAAAAAGTAATATTTCTTTACTTTCAAAAAGTGCCCCTCCTCTCCTCTTATAAAAGGCCCCCACCTCTACCTCATTTCACACACTCCTCAAGCCTTTGGCTCGGCCAACCCATGCCCATTTACTCTATAAACATCCCTCTCCTCATCCTAGAGGATTCCCTTTGGGCATAATCCTTTCAAAGGAAGCCTTTAGGCTCAAATCAAAAGGAGTTACACTTTTAAAGGTAATTCATTCTCTCATGTTCATTTGTTTTATTTTGCTTCTCCAACCCCCTAAAATATTTTTATTTATTTCTTTTGTAACAACACCAGTATCTTCAATATACTAGGATGTTGTTATAAGATTTATTCGAGCTACACTCTCACACAACTACATCAAATGGTTAAAGAACATACGGTTTCCGTGGATGGCGAAATTGTGCCTCCCGAAACGATGATTGTTCAATACTCATTTAACACCTTCAAAGGTGGCCATTATGATGTCACTATTTTTATATATGATATATAATATGTTTATATTTTACTTATGCTTCTTTATTTTTCATTTGTGTCTTACCTTTATGGATTCCATTATGGGTATACGCGATATCTTCATTTTAGGAAGTGCGGACTACCGCCCCCTCAAAGTGATGTGATTCGTTATTGCCATACGTGGGACGTATAAAGGATAGATTTAATGTTATTATATTTGATGTTATACTGGAATTATTATTTACCTCTATATCATTATTATTTCTTTCCATTAAAGTATGAGATAGAAATGAAAGTAGCATTCATGCGTACATACGGCTTACCGTCTCCATGAACGGTGCATTTCATTTCTTATCCCCAAATGTAATGTACTATTATAAGTACATATATATAATGGATATATATGATGTATGATACATCTAAATGATTAATATAATTCTGGAATTAAAATATAAATACCTCTCATATAGTTTTAATTCCATTAACACGACATAGAAATGAAAGTAGCGTTCATGCGTACGTACGGCTTACCGTCTCCATGAACGGTGCATTTCATTTCATTCCTCTAAATGATTATGTGATTTTATAAATACATGTATATTCTGGATATATATGATATATATGATATCCAAATCAGGAATTTCATTTTTGGATATGAAGAACCTTTGACCACACGAACAACATGTAATTGTAAGAAGTCCACTTTCGACTTAAGAACCAAATATCGACAAAACAAACATGATTATCTTAAATGATTAAATAATGTTTATAACATGGTAATAAGTGATATAAAAGGAATAATGAAATTTAAAAAGGTTCTTAAGGAAGTATAAATTAACTCAAGTTTATTATTCAGGAGATTAAAGAACGATCGAGTCAAGTTGGACCCGAGGTAAGGGATCCTACACCTCTCTTTCTTTTTAAGTACACTCTTTTATGAAATTCCTTTTAAAGCTCATCTTTATTGTTATTGGGATGTTCTTTTATATTAATCTTACTGTAATTTTTATGTTGATGTAATGAGAGACCCTATTTCCTCTCATCAATCCATTTTGGAACTTTTAAGTGGCGCTGTTAGGCTGCCGAGTTTTCGTAAGAGATTTTTCATCTCACTTTTATTCCCGTGAGATTTATGCTACATTTGTCACAATTTCCATTGAGTGGTTTATGTACTGCCCACTATTACAATCCTATTGTACTATAATTCCATTTATGGGTATTTACATATTCATTGTATGACACTTCTTCAATGGGGTGTACTTTTCAAAAGTTACCCAAGTCGGTAAGGGAACCTTTCACCCTCTTTTTTTAAAAGACTTCTTTTGTTGGGTATTTTAATTTACATATTGTTATGTTGGGATATGTTCTCATATATCCTTATTGATGTAAATTTTATGTCCAAGTGATGAGATACCCTTTTTTTATCTCTCATCAACTGCATTTGATGTGACGCCGTTAGGCTGTCAAGGGAACTTCTTAACCCAATTTCGATTTCTTTGGGTTCAACATGTTGTTATTGAATATGTAATCCTTTGAATATGTGTGAATGACCTTTGATTATTTTACACTTAATATCCACTTATATTTGGTGTATTCATTTGTTACACATAATTATGTAATTGATTTATCCATAAACCAAGGATACCGTCATTGTATGGGACTTCGTCTCAATCTCCTTTCATTGAGGCATATTTTGTTTTATACACAACTTTATTTTATACGGTGTATAAACCCCTTTGACTTTTACTTTTATACAAAAGGAATCTTTTTCTACGAAGCTCTTTACTAAATGACAAAAAAGAATGTTTTTTTAACCTACGCGGTGACAATGACCTTTTCCGCCGCTGCGAGTATTATTTGGTCTTTGGCTTTCTCAACAAGCTGTAATGTTTTTAGAATAAAATAAATACCATATACTCTTTTATGTATTTTGTTATTGAAAATGGTTTTGAAAAAGGATTCTATTATGTCAATATATTTATGATATATTGTGATTGAAATGTGGAAATGTTATCATTCCTTTATATTGGTTTTATGTTTTATGATTTTATATTGGTACTTGGACATTTTAACGGGTGGTTACGTTATAAACCATATGACGGGTGGTGTCGTGAATACCAGGATGGGTGGTTACGTTATAACCTCCAATGCATTGGGTATGGAAGTCGGCCGTATGGCTATTCCATTAAGTATGTATGGAAATTGTCTGTATGGATATTCCATTAAGTGATATGTGTGGAAGTCGACCGTATGGTTATTCCACTTAAATATGTTTATGTCCCAAGTTACCTTTATATATGTTACGTGTTCTTTATATGGGTTTTATGGTAATCCTTTGGTTACAAAAAGGTAAGTAATGATACTTTTTTTTTCAGTGAAATGTTTTTACTATTTCATGAAGGTGAAAAGTATTACATTGATAAAGTATTCATGGTTTACTTGTTGTTTTGAAAAACTAACAGTTTTCATTCTTTGTGTATCCCATACTGAGCTTCTTATTCTCATCCCAAGTTTTTGAAATGTTTTTCACAGGACTTAGCGTGGAATAGGGTCAAAGGATGGTATCAAGGGAAAGTCATGCTACCTAAAACATGGGACTATACATGTTTCTTTTTAAGAGTTTTTATTTTATGGAAATTTAGTAGAAGAGACTACTTTGTAATCTTTTGAGATGTAATAGTTATGTCCTAATTCTCTAAAACTCTAAACCCGAAAAGATCCTCAATGTGAATTATTCAATTAATTCAATTTTAAGTAAGGTTTAAGGCTGGGGCCTTATAGTTGGTATCAAAGGTCTGTTTAGATAACTTTAGAGGTTAGTGTATTCATTAAGCATAAGTGACATTACCATAATGGTTAGGATTTCAGAAAGAGTCCTAGTTTTAGATAAAGTGAATGTGTAAGTGTATCTTAGTGTTTACCTTCCTCATTAGTACATGATGGTTTTGTTGATATACTCGCACTGACATTTCTATTTTTAGTAAATGGCTGGAACTAGCAGGCACCAAAGTGACAACAGGTTTGAAGGAAACTGTGGTGGTTCTCTGATTAAGATACTATATAAAATAGAGGATTCAATGAGGAAACTCGTGGTTGTCCTAAACCAAATATCAAGGAGTCATGACCAACCACTTGAACCTTGGTATGTTCTGTAATGCATCATGTACGAGATGACCAATCGATGTGGAAGTTCAGGTAATAATTATTAAGGTAACCATTAGGGTTTATATGATACTTAATTTTTAGGTAATTATGGGTTACTCTATGGTATGATGGAAAATGAATGGAATGAGATAAACATGAGGTTAAAATATGTTATGATTATTCTTGAATATTTTATCTCATTTTGGGGAATTTTTTAAGAATTATATAGTTTTGGAAAAAGGACAACACGTAGACCGTGTGACATCCCGTCGCGCCGGACAAAGCTGCGGGAATCGAACCCACAACCAATGTGCGACTGGTATTTATCGCCTACCACTGGACTACGTGAAGTCCCTGGTTATTTTGACTGATTCTTTCTAGTTATAGGATTTTATGAATTAAGAGTAATATGATTTTGGGTTATTAATGAAAATGATTAACCTATCATGGAGGATATGTGATTAGGTTAATTACTTTTCAATACGAGACTTTAGGAGCAACTGATGTTGTTTGGAGATAAATGTTAAAATTTAATTGGGAAGACTATGTGACTAAATCCTTCAAATATTTGGGTTTCAATCTTATATTGGTTTACTTTGAAGAATTTTATGGAAAAATTGTTTATCGGATGGTTCTCGTTGAACTTTGGGTTTTGTTGGACAAATTTTGGAGATTAAGAATAGATTTTCTTTTTATAAAGGGTTATCCTTTTCTGGATTATCTAACCTTGTACTAACCTTTTTGGTTTTGGTTTTGGTTAATGTATAAAGACATGGGAAGTATATAGTTCTCTTTTGTGGATTAGGTGATTCTCTAGAAGTTGATTATAGTACTCTTAATGTGAACAAGTCTCCCTAAATACTCGTCTTTTGGGAAAAATATGAGTTTGACTAAGGAATCTAGTAAAAGTTGAAAGTCAACATGATAAGTGATTATGTTTCCTTATAAATAAATTCCTCAATAAAAAGTAACTTAAAAGAAAAATGTTGTCTATTAACTTTTCCTATTGGGGAATCGAATACCGTTTAAACCATCACAAGTTTGTGATTCTCTCATGGTTAACTTTCTCCTAAACATGTTTTCTATCACTCTCCATCAGAACATGACCCTTTGTTTTTTCCTCCATGTCCATATTTTCATACTTGCAATCCTATTATGGGTTAACTCGGGTGACCTTTGTACTTATCTTTATTTATTTTAAAGTGTTTGTTTTACCGACTTTTGTTCCGATGTGGGACTTTCAAGGATGTTTCCAAGCGCAATTTTAAAATTGCGAGGACGCAATTCCCAAAAGGGGGGAAGGATGTAACACCCCAGGTAAATAAAGAATATGACATTTCATATTTATCCATATTTGTGAATAAAATATTTAAATGACTTTAAAGGGGACGCTATGCTCGATGGCGTACCCAACACACAACAACGAGTTTCTTGGGAATCTTACGTTGCACTCTAATAATTAAATATTATTATTTTAAATGGTAGTTAACATGTAGCCGTTGTAATGGAGGGATATGGATAGAAATAACTAAAATATGATTATATATGTTTTTAAATGTTTTTACATTTATCCAATAAAGGATAGAGGCTTAAAATACGGAAAAAATTCAATTTTAGGCATATATGCCCTAGTTTTCACTAAAGGTTCACTTATCGCCTTTTGATGGAGAACCGTCATTAAATATAGTTTTGTTCACTCTTATACATTCTATTGGACAAAATAAAACTCTTATTTAGAATCGGGACATCAAAATTTACTTTGTGTAAATTTTTGGTACCTTTCTGATAAAGTTCATTTTTTTAATGAATAGTGTAAAATGTTGTATTTTAATTCAAAACCTCTTTTTAATCTAATTTATTTATATGATTAGATTATCTTTTGAATTGGTTTTAAAGTTAAATTAGAAAATATTTTTACCATTAAATCCAATAGTGGTCGTTGGAATTAATTTCACTTTGAAATCGGACTTAAAATAGTGTCAATCTTTTGATACTTATTGTTTCATAAAAACACGCTATTTGCTCTGACAGTGGGAATTTATTATTAAATTAATTAATGTGACTTATATGTTTTGAATTTTGTAAAATAGACTTCATTTTTGAATTTGTAATATCAAATATAGCTTAGGGTGAATTTTTGGTAATTTTCTGAAAAACTTCAATTTTTGATGAATAGTGAAACCACTAAGTGGTACTTATAAAGACTGATTTTCCGTTTAAATGAAATTTTGCCATCATTGTGTTTTGAATTTCAAAAATACGACATACATGGTTGTCATTAAGAAGTAAAATGTGTTTCAATGATATTATAATAATTTTTTGGTGAATAGTAACTTATTAAGTTCTTAATCGTGATTAGAGGTAATTAGTGTAATTTAAGGTAACAATTATATTATAAGAATGTGAAAACACCATGACACTTGTCCTACACCTATTGGGTGAGTCATGGCCGACCAAGACAAGCCATGGGACAACTTGGGGACCCCATGGTGACACTTTGGTTGGGAAATGACATAAATAACTTTTTATTTAATGTTAAAATTAAATTGACACAAACATGAGTTGTTTTACTAAAAAAAATTTTAAGTAGGGTTACACAGGTCCAAATTTTGATTATAAATAGTCATTGGAAAGATAAAAATATTTCATACATCATATTATTTTTTTTTATAATTTTTAGACATTAAATAAATTAAATTATTTATCACATACTAATGATGCAGCGATGACATCATTATTTGACGATTTAAATAAAATGGAAAGATAATGTAAAATCTATGGACTACACATGTACGAAACTTATTGGATGGGTTTATTTAGAACCATTATCACCTTATCCACGAATTATATCAATGTGGGACCTTTTTAAAACGAAACACATTTTCAAATAAAGTAATATTTCTTTACTTTCCAAAAGTGCCCCTCCTCTCCTCTTATAAAAGGCCCCCACCTCTACCTCATTTCACACACTACTCAAGCCTTTTGATCGGCCAACCCCTGCCCATTTACTCTCTCCACATCCCTCTCCTAATCCTAGAGGATTCCCTTTGGGCAGAATCCTTTCAAAGGAAGTCTTTAGGCTCAAATAAAAAGGAGTTACACTTTTAAAGGAAATTCATTCTCTCATGTTCATTTGTTTTATTTTGCTTCTCCAACCCCCTAAACTCTTTTTATTTAATTCTTTTGTAACAACACCAGTATCTTCAATATATTAGGATGTTTTTATAAGATTTATTCGAGCTACACTCTCACACAACTACATCAAATGGTTAAATAACATACGGTTTCCATGGATGGCGAAATTGTGCCTCCCGAAACGATGATTGTTCAATACTCATTTAACACCTTCAAAGGTGGCCATTATGATGTCACTATTTTTATATATGATATATAATATGTTTATGTTTTACTTATGTTTATTTATTTTTCATTTGTGTCTTACCTTTATGGCTTCCATTATGGGTATACGCGATATCTTTATTTTAGGAAGTGCGGACTACCGCCCCCTCAAAGTGATGTGATTCGTTAATGCCATACGTGGGATGTATAAAGGATAAATTTAATGTTATTATATATGATGTTATACTGGAATTATTATTTACCTCTATATCATTATTATTTCTTTCAATTAAAGTATGAGATAGAAATGAAAGTAGCGTTCATGCGTACGTACGGCTTACCGTCTCCATGAACGGTGCATTTCATTTCTTATCCCCAAATGTAATGTACTATTATAAGTACATATATATAATGGATATATATGATGTATGATACATCTAAATGATTAATATAATTCTGGAATTAAAATATAAATACCTCTCATATAGTTTTAATTCCATTAACACGACATAGAAATGAAAGTAGCGTTCATGCGTACGTACGGCTTACCGTCTCCATGAACGGTGCATTTCATTTCATTCCTCTAAATGATTATGTGATTTTATAAATACATGTATATTCTAGATATATATGATATATATGATATCCAAATCAGGAATTTCATTTTTGGATATGAAGAACATTTGACCACACGAAAAACATGTAATTGTAAGAAGTCCACTTTCGACTTAAGAACCAAATATCGACAAAACTAACATGATTAACTTAAATGATTAAATAATGTTTATAACATGGTAATAAGTGATATAAAAGGAATAATGAACTTTAAAAAGTTTCTTAAGGAATTATAAATTAACTCAAGTTTATTATTCAGGATATTAAAGAACGATTGAGTCATGTTGGACCCGAGGTAAGGGATCCTACACCTCTCTTTCTTTTTAAGTACACTCTTTTATGTCATTCCTTTTAAAGCTCATCTTTATTTTTATTGGGATGTTCTTTTATATTAATCTTACTTTAATTTTTATGTTGATGTAATGAGAGACCCTGTTTCCTCTCATCAATCCATTTTGGAACTTTTAAGTGGCGCCGTTAGGCTACCGAGTTTTCGTAAGAGATTTTTCATCTCACTTTTATTCCCGTGAGATTTATGCTACATTTGTCACAATTTCCATTGAGTGGTTTATGTACTGCCCAATATTACAATCCTATTGTAATATAATTCCATTTATGGGTATTTACATATTCATTGTATGACACTTCTTCAATGGGGTGTACTTTTCAAAAGTTACCCAAGTCGGTAAGGGAACCTTTCACCCTCTTTTTTTTAAAAGACTTCTTTTGTTGGGTCTTTTAATTTACATATTTTTATGTTGGGATATGTTCTCATATATCCTTATTGATGTAAATTTTATGTCCAAGTGATGAGATAACCTTTTTTTATCTCTCATCAACTGCATTTGATGTGACACCGTTAGGCTGTCAAGGGATCTTCTTAACCCAATTTCGATTTCTTTGGGTTCAACATGTTGTTATTGAATATGTAATCCTTTGAATATGTGTGAATGACCATTGATTATTTTACACTTAATATCCACTTATATTTGGTGTATTCATTTGTCACACATAATTATGTAATTGATTTATCCTTAAACCAAGGATACCGTCTTTGTATGGGACTTCGTCTCAATCTCCTTTCATTGAGGCATATTTCGTTTTATACACAACTTTATTTTATATGGTGTATAAACCCCTTTGACTTTTAATTTTATACAAAAGGAATCTTTTTCTACAAAGCGCTTTACTAAACGAAAAAAAAAGAATGTTTTTTTAACCTACGCGGTGACAACGACCTTTTCCGCCGCCGCGAGTATTATTTGGTCTTTGGCTTTCTCAACAAGCTGTAATGTTTTTAGAATAAAATAAATACCATATACTCTTTTATGTATTTTGGTATTGAAAATGGTTTTGAAAAAGGATTCTATTATGTCAATATATTTATGATATATTGTGATTGAAATGTGGAAATTTTATCATTCCTTTATATTGGTTTTATGTTTTATGATTTTATATTGGTACTTGGACATTTTAACGGGTGGTTACGTTATAAACCATATGACGGGTGGTGCCGTGAATACCAGGACAGGTGGTTACGTTATAACCTCCAATGCATTGGGTATGGAAGTCTGCCGTATGGATATTCCATTAAGTATGTATGGAAATTGGCTGTATGGCTATTCCATTAAGTGATATGTGTGGAAGTCGACCGTATGGTTATTCCACTTAAGTATGTTTATGTCCCAAGTTACCTTTTATATATGTTATGTGTTCTTTATATGGGTTTTATGGTAATCCTTTGGTTACAAAAAGGTAAGTAATGATACTTTTTTTCAGTTAAATGTTTTTACTACTTCATGAAGGTGAAAAGTATTACATTGATAAAGTATTCATGGTTTACTTGTTGTTTTGAAAAACTAACAGTTTTCATTCTTTGTGTATCCCTTACTGAGCTTCTTATTCTCATCCCAAGTTTTTGAAATGTTTTTCACAGGACTTAGCGTGGAATAGGGTCAAAGGATGGGATAAAGGGAAAGTCATGCTACCTAAAACATGGAACTATACATGTTTCTTTTTAAGAGTTTTTATTTTATGGAAATTTAGTAGAAGAGACTACTTTGTAATCTTTTGAGATGTAATAGTTATGTCCTAATTCTCTAAAACTCTAAACCTGAAAAGATCCTCAATGTGAATTATTCATTTTATTCAATTTTAAGTAGGGTTTAAGGCTGGGGCCTTATATTATAATTATTTATATATACTGAATTTCAAGGAAATACCATTTTGGTTTTGACATATTGAAGATATTATCATTATCAATATCAAGATATTATTATTATTTTTACGAAAAATATTTATCTTATATAAGCATTTTTGTGATTAATAGTTCAAATAAATTTTTATAATTTATATTAACATTTTATTTTTATTATTTTTAAATAAATAAAACTATCATGTCACGTGTGTAATGTGAATATTAAATCATGGATTTAATTTAGTGGATATGTCCATCATCTTAAATCATGACAAATCTTGCATACATGTACCCATTTTATTATTCGTGTTTGAATGAGCAATGAATAATGTATCTTATTATATGAAAATACATACAAAATGACGATTAAGAGTTTAATCAAGGAAATTAATGTCAATGAATGTTGGTTATTAAATATTAAACAAATCATGTATTTATTCAATGATGATGATAATAAGAATCATAAAATATTGTAATTGATTTGTTATGAGAATATCTTTGTATATATGTATATGTGTATGTAATTATGTTTGCATGATTTTTGAATAAGAAACCCCTGTGAAAATATAAATATACATAGGCTTATCTTAAAAAAAATTCATAAAAATATGAAACTAACATTTTGTAAATATAGTATAAAATTGGTGAGTGAACCAACCCATCAAAATGTAGGTTGACACAATATATCATTCAATGATTCTTATGGACTCAGTGTTTTTTCAAAATCATTCTTAATATTTTTAAAAAATCACTGTATTAATTTTAAATCATTTTAAATGTGTAAATATATTAGTGGAATTAAATTACAAGCAATTTTTAGGGGGTTTCAGTAATATTTTCGTGTTGTTTTCAAAAAAATTACTAATTTGTTTCTCAAAAGTTATTTTTAGAGGAATATTGTGAAAATATTAATTCTATGATTTTTAAAACCCCTTATTGGGAATTGTAAATCTCATCCCATGATATAAAGGTCATTTATATGTATCATAGATGGTCTAACTCAGACATTCTAGTTTTGGATTTAGCATGTTCTGAATTGTAATAGGATTTTTTTATCGACATTGGAAAATGTAAGGTGTTGTCTAATCCTTTAGAACCTAGACGGGAAAAAGGACATCTATTTTACTAATCAGTGTGTTTTTTCAGTGATATTTTAAATAAAAATACACAACATGTCTTATGCATCGAATCTGGAAGTGTGGGTTTAGTTGTTATAATTGATATTAGTGGACCGATCTGAACAAATACAGAGATTTGATGTTTTATTTGAGGAAAAAAAATCTACATGGTTGAATTTACGTTAAATAAATGAGTCCCCTTAGGAATTATAGTTTTTTTGATTATAAAATCTAAGATTCATAATATTTTAATGTCTAATAAATTAATTATGAGAGAAAAATTCATTTAAGGGTTGGAGAATGTGACATCCCAAGAAAATTAAATAGTCATTCTATATTAATTAGGCATATATTTACAATTTTAATTGTAATTTAATTAAATCAAAAAAAATCGTCTATATATATTGATTAATACATCAAAATGATATTAATTTATTTATCAAAGAATAATTATTTAAATAAAATAAGTAAGTAACTAATTACTATGACATTATTAAAATGAATATTTATTAGTTAATTTTATCAATGAGTTTTTTACATAAAAATTGTTATTAAAATATAAAATAGTGTATTTTTTAATAGTTTGAATTTTTTTCAAGTTGAATAAATCAGTATCTTTATAAAAATGGATTCATACTGATTTATATCAAAGATTACATTACACTAAATTCATTAAATATAGTTATCTTAAATTAACTGATATGATAATCAAGAATATAATAATTTAATTTTTTTTTGAAATAAGAAATTATTTATTATATATATATTTCAAAAATAAATTTTACCTATGAATATATATTTTTTATAAAATAAAAAATTAATTGTATAAATGAAATATGAATTATCATATCATAATATTAAATAGAATAAAACTTATATAAATAAAATTTTAGAATAGTAATTAGAATATTGTTTTACTAATATTAATTTATAAATTTTTTTAAATATTTTAATATAGTACAATAAAATATGCATTGATAATATTGTGAATTTTTAGATAATATGATATAAAATAATGATATTTATTAATTTCATAAAACTAGATAAATAAATAGAAATTAAATGAAATAAAAGTAAAAATATAATATTTAGATATATAATTTTTAGGGATTGGGTTTTATTTCTTAGGTAGGAACTGAGCATCGAGAGAGTTCAGAGATGGTAACTTCGTCCTTTGGGAATCAGAGGGATTTAAGCGGATTAGGTGTTCGAGTCACGATCAAACATGGATCAATGAATCGATTCGGGATATTTGAGATGAGTGAGAAGAAGGTCAAGAATTACTATACTAGTTTTGTTGAGGTTGAATTTGTTTTCGCAATCTGGATGTGAGAAATTCCGAGGTCATGTTGATGCATGAGCATGTTCTAACCATCTGTGAGCTTTGGAAGTCCAAATATTAGGGTAAAATGACCATTGACTAGGATATCACCTCTCATTATTATTTAAATATACATAGAGGTGGGTGCATTTTTAATGTCTGGAATTGGGTTAATGATATGGTTCTCTTCATATTTTTCTTGATTATTAAATGATGGTTTTTAATATGTAAACCCATTTTGTAAATGATCAGTTTGGATTTTTCTTATTTAGTTTATTTTTCATTTTTATTGTGATGAATAACTATATCAGTTTTATGTTAACTTCTTTTTTTCAATGATAGGATTAATTTTAATCTGTTTTATTTATCTCATTATTCACTCTTTTAATGAGTTGATATTTAGTTGTGAGACTTAGATGAAAACCGAAAATGTGTTTATTCAATAATTACATTGGCCTTCAGATGTATAATGGTTACTGAGGAGTTTTTAAAGTTATTCGATTTTCTTTTAGACTCAATAAATCACAACTACTCTTCAATTTCATATTGTTATATAAGTGTGTGTAGAGAAGCCTTTTTCAAAGCAGTGTTGGAAGGATGTTAATATTTTCGCCTTTGTTTTTTTATTTTCAGTGAGTATGAAAAACTACGAGAGATAAGGAGATAATGAATGATTGTGTTATCCAAATAAGTTAACGAAAAAGATATCTTCAAATTTTTTATAAGGGATAGTTTTATTATATATTCATATATTTTCCTCCTTTATGAATTTAATTTTTTGGGAATTTTACCATTTTCCATTATCTGTTTGAAATTAATTAAAAAGGATAATTAGTTTATTTTTTTCAAAATTGTGATTTTAGTTTCTTGGTTTTGGGTAAGGGATAGAATGTCTTATTTTTATGGGTGGTTAAAAGGGATTTTATAATTATTTCTAGATTCTTAATTTCCTGGAAATACCATTTTGGTTTGGACATATTGAAGACAACATCAATTTCAATATTATGAGACTATTATTGTTGGATGAAAAATAATGATCTTATATAAGATGTTTTATTATTAATATTTCATATAAAATTTATTTATTTATGTTAATATTTTATGTTTAATATTTTAAAATAAATAAAAAATCATGTCATGTGTGCAAAGTGAATATGTAATCATGAATATCATTTATAAGATGTGGTCATCATCTTAAATTATGACATATCTTGCATAAATGTACCAATTTTAATATTTTTTTTAATGGGTTATAAATAATGTATATCTATATAGGAAACTACTTAAAAATGATGATTATGAATTTAGTGAAGGAATTATATGTACATGAATCTTGATTATTCACCCATAAACAAATAATGTATATATGCAACAGTGATAATATTCAATTTCATCAAATCTAGTAAATGATTTTATATGAGAATATATTTTTGTATATTTATATGGGTATTTGGTTCTTTTTGCACGACATATAAAGCATAAAACCTAGTGAGAATATAAATATCTGTAGAGTGAGCATACAATGATTTTCATAAAAATGAAACACTTTGACATACAAAATATAGTAGGGAATTGGTCAGTGAACCCATCCTAGATCAAGTGGTTTGGCCAAAAATTTCATTCAAAAATTCACGTGGCATTAGTTTTTTTATATCATTACATATATTTTATGAAAATAACTTGAAAATTTTTAAATTATTTTCAATGTGTACATATTTTCTGTATATTAATGTACTTTCAAAGGATATGTGTTTTTAGTAATATTTTCTTGATGTTTTAAAAATAATTACAAAGATATTTCTCAAAATTTATTTTCAAATGATGTTTTTCAAAAATTCAACCTAATGATTTTTGAAACCCATTTCTTGGAAATGTAATAATCATCCCACATTTTTAATGTTTTTCAATGGTTTCCTAGATGGCCTAACTCAGATGCTGACTTTTTAGATTTCGTTCACATGAATGCATAGTTGGATTTTTTTGTTTATTTAAACTCTCATAAATATAAGGGGTTGTCTAATCCTTAATTACCAAGATTAGGATAAGTTCCTCTGTTCAATTATCCACTTTGAAATTTATAATGATATTTTTTTTAAAAATACACCACATGATTTAGCACTAAATCTGAAATCATGGGTTCAGGGAATTATACACTTGATACAACGAAGATGATATATCTTATTTTCTGATGAGTCATATTTCTATAAATATCTAAACTAAAATGTTTCATTCATATATAAGAGATAAAACATGGTTTTTGATTTTTTTTTCATTATGGATGGTTACATATAGGTTTTAAAATCTTGTATTAGTGTGAGTATGTTATGTATGGGTTTATGGATTTAGATCACGTACTATAGGTCTCGAGAATCAGACAATATTTTACAATAAGGTTATCATTTTTGGAGAACTTTTACATGACATATTGAATTATTCATATGGATTAAGGAAATATAGACATAATCAGAAGAATTACCATTTAATGACAAATAAATGGGTAGGTTATTTGAATGATCATTGTTACCGCTCTAAATATTTAATCCTAAATGTTCACGTGTGTATAACTTACTTAATGTTGGGTTGTGTTTTTTAAATTTTGTATAGTTAAAATTGTTTCATTCTAGTTGGTATTAAGAAGGTATTGAAAGAATATGAATTTAACATTATATCATGATGTACAGGTCCCAAGTAATCTCATATAGAAATACAGAGGGGTTTATAAAACAGTAGTGATTAATATTGACAAGTTATTATTTTTATTAATCATAACATACAATAAAAAAACAAAAATAGGAAACGGACCACATGGGATGTAAATATATACAGATAAAGGAATCCCATAAAAAAATTTCAACACAATAAATTCTAATAAAAAAACTAGAATACCCCACATATCAATTAACCTAGTATTCAATATAAGGAATAGTAACATCACCTATGTTACCCCCAAACTAAGAGTTACATGTTATCGCATCCAATTAGAGAATGGATATAAATGATCTGATGTTATAACTTATATTCCATGGGAATTAATAATTTATATTTAGTTTATTGATCAAAATGGAAGATTTAGATTCCACCAATACAAAATATTATTTGTAAAACTTATAATATCCAATAAATTGAATCGTTGAAAATTCCTCTATCACAAAATAGTCATCAACCCAAAAAAATGTCGATAAAACCAAAATTTTATAACTACACATGCCCTGAAAAATTACACCACCTTTCATAATCCATTCGACATAAGATCTAATGAAATATAATTTTAAAAAATGACTTCGGCTCTAACAAATCACCTATGAAACAAGTTCTGATTACCCATGTGAATACAAACAAGAAGAGATGATGTTGGATAATATAAGGCCATGTAATGTAAGTGATATTATGGATTTATTACAATGTAAATATGAAATCATAATTGTTCCTAGAATTTAATATTGATATGTTATAGACATAGATTCAACCCTTGATAATAGACCAAATTCCATGTGTCTTGTAGTTACTAACTGAATTCTATAATGGTGATACAATAACCCATGCCATGTTCATGTTACCTCTCTATGTGGTCCCAAATACCATAAAGAAATAAATTAGTATAACAAACTTTTACAGTGAAATATGGAAGGCCCCAAACGGTATACTATCAATTGAAAACCTGTTCACATAGGAAAATTTGACGAGCCATTATTACTGGTTTAGAATTGTTGAAAAATATACACTTTAAAGCATACAGATTCTAATTGTTAAAATATTATCATTAGTGAAGATACCATTCATGTTGGTACTCTATACGTGAATGTTGAATTTGGGGGAAATATAATTAGACTAGGTTACATTATCCATCACATGTAGATCAAGTGTATCATTACTGATGCATCAGAACACCATATATTAAAATATTACTATAGAAGTATAAGAAATGAAACATTATTATTGTTCTATAATAATTTGTATGGTGTGAAATATTTCCTTCTAGTTTTCATCAACAAATTATTCGATAAATTGAGGATGGGATATATATTTTATAAAAATAATTTTTAGAATAGGTAACCTAGGAAAATATATGCGAGTTATAGCCCAATTGTGTATCTAGAATAAAATATCTCCTCACCCATTGCTTATCCTTGTGTTATCTACAATTGGTTGAATGATTAACTACAAGCTAAAACAATGATGTGAAGCATAATTTCTACTTATCAATCCAACTGGGAAGTAAACATAGATTAATTTAATAATTGTAGACAATATAATGATTCCTTAGTAATCCTCCAATATATATTTGGAATATAAACCCTACATAATCACTTAAATGTGTTCTATAATAATTGACATATTTATGTAATTTTATATAAATTTGGTATCAACTAGCCTAGTAGTGATTATATTTCTGATGGGATTCCCATATAAAACATTTGAGGAGACATGTGATGTTATTAATAAATTATTTGTCTTTATTACATTAAAATAAAATGTACATGGTGATGGAATAAATAAATATATTAAAATTTTTAATTTTCCTTTAAAATAAAAGAAATTAATTTTACAGTTCAACATCCTTGACTTGATCCTTCTAATAGTATTTTCAGAGTGGATAATTATTGGTCTCTTTGTTCTATAAGGGGGATCTCAAATGAATAAATAAATGAATTTGAATCCCAAATACAGTTCCTTCCAAAATAATTTTATATATCTTGTGTGAACACATTTTTAAAATAAAATTTCATTGTTTTGAACTGACTCATTATTCAAATTTTCTACAGTATTGATTGATAAAAAAATGTATTTCCAATTTGGCGTGGATATACCATTGAGAAAAAATAACATGTATTCTAAAATTAAAAAGTAAAAAATTATGGAAAAACATACCTCCCATTATATGGATGAATCTTCCCATCATCAAATCCTTTATTGATATTTCTAATCTGCATATATTGGGCCTATAGGGATTTTTTTTAGATAAATAGTATAACCATGTCTCAATCCCCTATAATAATCTAAGAAGTAAAATATTATCCCCATAAAATTAATAGAAATCTAATGAAAAGAAAAAAAATAATTATATATAAAAAAACTACAAAAATCTATTTTTTGAAATATTTTACGATGAATGAACACTCCATCCGATAATATAACTTTTCTATATCAATTGTTATCCATACATTAGTGCTTATCAAATTCATATAACGATCGTCAATACATTCCAAGGAATGTTTAGTTTTTCCCTAAAAAATATTTATTATATTAAATCTATATTGTACCATAAAATCCTTGATAGGTCGATTCACTGATAATATCTTATTGATAATATTTTCAATCACATTATATGTGAAATAGAAAAAGATGATGTGATGAAATTTCCTAAAGATAATAGGGTGTTTCACTATAGAAATAATAACCAGAATAGTTATAGTGGAGACTCTATGAAGATGAACCCCCTGAAATAATCAGAAACAACCATCACCTATTACTCTTTGATAATATCCCAAGGAATGAAGTAGAAAATACCTAGAAACCCATCACATCTGAGAGAACACACTGGATTAATATATATCATTACAATATAAATGTCCTCTTATTTACGAATAATAACTATCTATTAATTATTAATTTTAGAAATTGTTCTTATAATATAGTCTATGGTAAGGTTTACCTCTCCCCAATATTAGAAACTTCTACCATAAGCTGACACAAAATGATGAGAGCCTCAAAAATATAAGAAACTACCAACAAAGATATTATATTTTCTTCACTACTATGAGAATCACATAGAAGAGGAAGGATGGGCCGTACACCAAATATTTTCTCAATAATAATTGCATGAAAATAATTTGAATTTATATCCCTATACTTATGAAATATATCTACAGGCATATATTTATATTATTTCTGTAGATTGAAAAGTGTATATAAAGAATAATATTATTTGTTTGAAAAAACATATAAGATTGTTTATGCCAGTGGTCTGGTAATTTGAGATCCTATTCATTGATATATGCCTAAGGGGTTCCAAAGTTATTTTTGTGGATGAGAATAATGCTATTCCAAATTATGACATAACCCATGGACACCCAACTTTAATTATGAAGATAAATCCATTCTATACCCTGCACTATATATATCCAAGAATTATGAGCAATTTCCCTAGATCCATCAGTATATATCATACAGTTAGAATAAATGAATCTTATCATCACATCCTTTAGTGAATTAAAGTGAATGGGAAGAGAGTAATTGTTAGAGATTGACCCAAGAGGGTTTGGCATCAATGTAACATTGAAGATGGAAATTTTTAGAAGGATTAACAAATATCTATCTTGTCCACTCCAAGTTAAAAATATATAATAAATCAAATTCATTTTAATTATCAATAATTATTAACTATAGTAAAAGGTTATCACCATCAAAAATGGTAAAATTGTTTCAACTAGACAAAAACACAAGATAATGACTAATATTTACTCCTAAAAATTCCTTTAATTCAATGGAAGAGTTAATTTATACCCTCATAATACTAGCATTGATATTTTGTGAATTTTAGGCCCCATTCTATTGGTTATAACGGTAACACCCCGACCCCAACTACCCAGAGTCGGGGCATTACTTCTTAACATTGGCATGATCACAAAAGATCAAGTCTCGAAAGACCGATTAGTTTAGTAGCCTTGGAAACACTAGATACATTCATAAGTCTTACATTACATTATAAAGTAAAAAAAACTACAACATATTCTCTTCATATCCCCTTATTTTATCCCTGCAGGTCATTCATAATATACTTCTTCACATCCTGGAAAAATTAAAACATTGAAAGGGGTGAGCTCAGATGCGCAGTAAGGATAACAATATAGAGGAAGATTTCATAAATAAACATTACCATTTAAGGCAATGTATAACTAAAACAAAAGTATTTTAAACTTGATCTTTAGCATAATATGGAAAAAGTAAAATGAAATAATTCCATTTACTTACTCACATGGATATTCTACTAGTCGAATAATCACATGAAATATCAATAACCACTTTCATAATGATGGAATGCATAATGCCAGACTATCATAACCACATAGCCAAGGCCTCGTGCCAATACCACAAATAAGATTTTGTCAAGGCCTCATGCCAAGACACTATTTTGTCTCATGAGACCTACCGATGCATCGAGGAGCTGTAGCAGGCTCCACCCGTCACTTATTAAGTCCAATGCATTCCTCATATGAATAGGTTTAAACATATTATAAACCATAACATAATCGTATCATATAAAACATTCATAAAAGAAACATAACATTTCCACATTTCAATCACAAGGTATAAATGCAACACATGGATATATTAAAAACACTTTCAAAACCATTTTCAATACCAAAATAAAATAAAATAAAAACATTGTATTTATTTTTCATTTAAAAAAAGTTATGGCTTGTAGAGGTAGCCGAAACTCAAATAATGGTCATGGCGGCGGAGAAGTCATTGTCGCCACATACGTACGACAACAAAAACATTTATTTTTTGTCATTTAGTAAAATGCTTTGTAAAAAAAGATTCCTTTTTGAATAAAAGTCAAAGTCAAAGGGGTTTATACACTGTATAAAAGAATGTTATTTATAAAACAAAATATGCCTTAATGAAAGGAGATTGAGACGAAGACCTTACACAGATCATTTTTTTTAATAAAGTAGATATATTATGTGTATTCAAAATAAGTACACATAAATAAATTACAAATACATGATAGGACATAATAATATCATGACATAATATGAAAGTAGGAGATTAACCCAATGAATGGAAATTTGGTTAAGAAATTCCCTTACCTCGTGTCCGACTTGACTTGACCGCTCTTTAACCCCCTGCATAATAAACTAGAGTTAATCTCTACCTTCTTAAGAACCTTTTTCAAGTTCATCAATCATTTTGTATCACTTATTACCATGTTATGAACATTATGTAATTATTTAAGTTAATAACGGTCGTTTTGTCGGTCTTTGGTACTTGAGTCAAAAATAAACTTCTTATAATTACAAGTTGTTCATGTGGTGAAATATCCATTATATCCAGAATTATATTCATGATTTAGATATCATATATATCATTTATATCCAGTATATACATTCATTCATAATATTACGTAACATTTAGAGGTAAGAAATGAAATGCACCGTTCATGGAGACGGTAAGCCATACGTACGCATGAACGCTACCTTCATTTCTATTTCGTATTTAATGGAATGAAATCATAATGATATAAATGTATAATATAATTGTAGTATAATATAGTGTATAATACCATTTACTACATCCTTTATACATCCCACATATGGTATTAATGATTCAAATCACTTTGAGGGGGTGGTAGTCCGCACTTCCTAAAATGAAAATATCGCATTTACCCATAATGGAAACAATAAATGTATGCCATAAATTAAAAATAAAAAATCATAAGGAAAACAAAAACGTAATATATATCATATATAAAAATAGTGTCATCATAATTTCCACCATTAGAGGTGTTATATGAGTGTTGAACAATCATTGTTTCGTGAGGCAAAAATTCGCCATCCACAGAAACAGTTTGTTCATTAACCATTAGTTGTAGTTGTGTGTAAGTGTAGCTCGAATACTTTTTATAACAACATCCTAGTATATTGAGGATACTGGTGTTGTTTGAAAATAAATGAATAAAAAGTTTTTAGGGGGTTGGAGAAGAAAAATAAAATAAAAGAACACAAGAGAAGACATTACCTTAAAATCGGGAAACTCTTTTTGATTTGAGCCAAAGGCTTCCTTGGGAAGACTTTTGCCCAATGTGAGGCTTCTATGAGTAATGGAGGGCAGTTGGGAGAGTATTTGGGTAGAGTTTGGACGATCCAAATGTCTTGAAAGTGTGAATAAGGTGGTAGAGGTGGGGGCCTTTTATAAGAGGAGAGGAGGGGAACTCTTGGAATGATTGAAATGTTACATTATTATGAAATGCTTTTTCGGATTCTAAAGGTCCTACAATTATATATTTCTAATATAAGGTGATAAGGGTTCTAAATATTCTCATCCAATAGGCTTTGGACAAGTGTAATTCTTATATTGTACATTATCCTTCCATTTTATTATAATCGTTAATTAATGAGGTAATCGTTGCATCATCATGGTGTCATAAATAATTTAATTTATTTAATGTCTAAAAACTATAAAAAAACTATCATGATGTAGGAAATATTTTTATATTTCTAATGAATATTTATAGTCAAAAATATGACTTGTATAACCCCATTTAATTTTTTTTTAGTAAAACAACTCTTGTTTGTGTCCTTTTTATTTTAACATTAAATAAAAAGTTATTTATGTCCTTTTCCTACCAATGTGGCTCCATGGGGTCCCCAAGTTGACCCATGGATTGTCCTGGTCGGCCAGGACACATCCAATAGTGTTTGGACAAGTGTAAATGTCATTCCATATTTTTATAATATTATTTTACCTTAAATTTCACTAATTAACTTTAATCGCGATTAATTAAACTTAAAAGTTACTGTTCACCAAAAAATTATTTTAATCCCATTGAACCACATTTTACTTACTAATGACAATCATGTATGTCATATGTTTGAAAATCAAATCACATAAGCGGTAATATTTCTTTTCAATGAAAAAAATCAGTTATTTAACTACCACTTAGTGGTTTCACTATTCATGAAAAATTGATGTTTTTCAGAACAATGCCAAAATTTCACCCTAAGTTATAATTGATATTCCGAATTCAAAAATGATTTCTATTTTATAAAATTACAAACATTTAAGTTTCATTATTCAATTTTATAATTAATTCCTGCTGTCACAACAAATAGCGTGTTTTTAAGAAACAGTATATATCAAAAGATTGACAATCGTTTATGTCCAATTTCAAAGTGAATTTAATTCTAATGAACACCATTGGATAAAATGGTAACAATATATTCTAATTATACCTTAAACCCACTCAATAGTTTAATTTATCACAATAAATTATCTTGATCAAAAAAGTTGTTTTTAAGTATTTTTCACTATTCATAAAAAATTGGAAGTTCTCAGAAAAATACCAAAAATTCAACATAGTCTAATTTCGATATTACAAATCCAAAAATGAAGTCCATATTGAAATGTTAAATATATATAATTTCAAAAAGTGGTTATTACTATTCAAAACTGCTACTTTTATTGGTCGCGGTGTGTTAGAACATGAGGTTGCGTACAACACACGCTGCTCTATTATTCAAAGAGGAGTGTACCATGGAAGCTTGGGGTGTTACATTCTCCCCTCCTTAAATAAATTGCGTCCTCATAATTTGAAATTTTTCTTTTAAAATAAATGATTGAAAATAGAAAATACCTTTGTGGAAAACCCACATCAAAAATAAAATTTAGCCTTATTAAGAGGGAAAGGGAAATGAAAAAGTCACCACCCAATTATGATCTCGATTAGGAGAACATTAGTGGAAGTTAGAGACAAATAATTGGAGGAAAAACGTAAATATTTGTAGGGAGTGATTGAGCTCATCAATCACAAACAAGTGTCAAATTGATGGCCTCAAAGCCTTTAATCTATGTTGATTTAAAATATCATCAGTTCAACAAGACATAAGGTATTAGGATAACACTTTTTTTTGTTTTAATATCCCTTTACTAAAGTTTAAGAATTAATTTATTCATAGAATAAGATATTGGTATATATAAATATTTATTCTTGACAAGTAGAGTTTCAACCGTCAACTAATTTCTACCACAGACTTATCTTTCACTCAAAAAGATAATAGAACTCAAAAATATTATATTTATCCTAATCGTACAAGGTTAAAAATATTAACACATACCATTTAGATTACGAAAACTGTTTTGTAATAACTAGGAACTTCTTGTAGGTTAGTGGTAGGTTATCAAGGCCTGTCGTACTATGGTTGTGGGTTCGATTCATGCAGCTTTGTCCGACGCGACGGGTTATGCCCCACCCTGCAGGTTGTCCTATTCCTAAAAATATATTATCATAATATTCCAAAAATAATTTCATAAATGTCTTAACCTTAAACAATACTATCCAAATTTCAACTTAATCTATTACAACCTTTATAGTTATCCAAAATACCTCCATCCAGACTTTCTCTAAAAGGTCTCTAAATTCCAAAATCAATTGTATCATCAGATTCCTCAAACAAGGAAAAGTTTCTCTTATTGTCACATACAAAAATATGATTACCTTCATCATATTAAAACCTTAATGAAATCAACAAGTACTACAGTACAATCCTTATATATATATATATATATCACATTATTCTAATAACCAGAATATAATCCATGAGTCCAAAAGCACCAATACATTAATTATTCTGCTTCAACTATAGTAACAACATAATATTGTCCTTGATCCCTTGGCCTTTTCTGAGGTATGTTTCCCTGATGCTTAGGACATTCATTTGCATAATTCCCCATTTCCCTACAATTGTAGCATTCATAATTTATATCCTCTTTCTTTCCCTTGTAATCACGAGCCTGGTGACCTTTTCTCCACATTTATAACAAACTCCCATTCCTTTTAGGCAAGCACCGGGGTGATTCTTCCCACAATTATCACATAATGTAAAATCCTTCTTTCCCTTTTTCCCTTTATCCGTCTCTTGTTCCACCATTCTCTTCTTCTCTTGATTTACTTTGTTTTCATAATACTTAGAGAATTCCTTTTCCAACTTGATATCACATGAGACAGTATCTTCATACGACGAGAATGTTTGTGAGACTAATGCTCGATGGAGAAATGGTTTTAACCCATCAAAGAAACGATCAATCTTACTTCTTGGGTTACGTATATAATTTGCGGCATGCCTCGCTAACCTTGTAAATTTAGCCTCATACTTTGCGACATTCTCATCCTCCTTTTGTCTCAGACTCAGAAATTGCCTTTCTATATCTTCTCGATGGTCATGTGGAAAGTATTTTTCTAAGAAAAGATCTTTGAACACTCTCCATTCCATACTTGATACTTCTTCATCTTCCTTTGTATTTTGAATCAATGACCACCATTGATCGGTATCTCCAGCGAGGCGGTAGACTGCCATGACAACCCTCTCCCTTTCGCTACTCCCCAAGGCATGGAATATTTTTTCTAAGGAGTTTATCCATTTCTTGGCTACTAATGGATTTGTACCCCCATTAAATGTTTGTAGTTGTTGGATCATGAAGCGGTCTAACATTGATCCTCCATGTTGCGGATCAGGGTGCTCCATACGAGTAAGGTTATTATTCATAACCTGAGTGAGTTGTCCCAGTATGGTAATAAGTTGATTAGCACCAGTTGTATCTCCAGCTCCACAATAATTATCTTGAGCAGGAGGGAAATCCCTACACGGAGTGCGTGCATTGATACGGTTTCAATTCCTTCCACTAGGCGCCATTTCTAAATAATGGCATAAACTAGATTAGTTTATGAATCAAAATACATAATTCCATACTTGTAAAATACTTAACATAAATTGAACTATTTATGGATATAATCCATAATCATAAAAAAGTATTCTTTGTGGATGTATATACTCATAACCCTTCATAGTGGTTTGTAAAGAAAATGATAATTATCCTAAGCATATCCCTTGGGAGTGTCGTAACCAAGAGTGCAGCAAGGCCCGTTGTCGTGCACCAGTTCCCGTTCGAGTCTAGCTCAAAGCGGTTTTTTCGGGTTTTACCTCTAGGTACATCTGTGCCAGAGCCGCCTCTACCTACTCGTATCCAAATAGGGATGTATTGCTCAGAAAACTCACAAAATCTCAATAATTCCAAAATTCTAGGAACTTCTTCTATACTAATCCGTAAAGTCTATCTTCGGGTTATGTGCTCTAATCAGGGTTTATCTAAATCTAGCTTCAATGGTTAGTACTAAACTACCTCTGATACCAACTATAACGCCCCGACCCCAGCTACCCAGAGTCGGTGCATTACTTCGTAACATTGGCATGATCACAAAAGATCAAGTCTCGAAAGACCGATTAGTTTAGTAGCCTTGGAAACACTAGATACATTCATAATTCTTACATTACATCATAATGTAAAACCAAACTACAACATATTCTCTTCATATCCACTTACATTATCCCTACAGGTCATTCATAATATACTTCTTCACATCCTGGAAAAATTAAAACATTGAAAGGGGTGAGCTCAGATGCCCAGTAAGGATAACAATATAGCGGAAGCTTTCATAAATAAATATTAACCTTTATGGCAATGTATAACTAAAACAAAAGCTTTTTAAAATTGAACTTTAGCATAATATAGAAAAAGTAAAATGCAATAATTCCATTTACTTACTCACATGGATATTCTACTAGTCGAATAATCACATGAAATATCAATAACCACTTTCTTAATGACGGAATTCATAATTCCAGACTATCATAACCACATAGCCAAGGCCTCGTGCCAAGACCACAAATAAGATTTTGTCATGGAATCGTGCCAAGACACTAGTTTGTCTCATGAGACCTACCGATGCATCGAGGAGCTGTAGCGGGCTCAACCCGTCACTTATTAAGTCCAATTAATTCCTCATATGAATAGGTTTAAACATATCATAAACCATAACATAATCGTATCACATAAAACAATCATAAAGGAAACGTAAAATTTCCACATAACAATCACAAGATATCAATAAAACACATTTATATAATAAAAACACTTTCAACACCATTTTCAATACCAAAATAAAATAAAATTAAAACTTTGTATTTATTTTTCATTTAAAAAAAGTTATGGCTTGTAGAGGAAGCCGAAACTCAAATAATGGTCACGGCGGTGGAGAAGTCGTTGTCGCCGCATACGTACGACAAGAAAAACATTCCTTTTTGTCATTTAGTAAAACTCTTTGTAAAAATATATTCCTTTTTGAATAAAAGTCAAAGTCAAATGGGTTTATACACCGTATAAAATAATGTTGTGTATAAAACAAAATATTCCTCAATGAACGGAGATTGAGAAGAAGACCATACAAAGATATTTTTTTTAAATAAAGTAGATCTATTATGTGTATTCACTATAAGTACACATAAATAAAATACAAATACATGATAGGACATAATAATATCATGAAATAATTTGAAATTAGGAGATTAACCCAAAGAATGGAAATTAGGTTAGGAAATTCCCTTACCTCGTGTCTGACTTGACTTGACCGCTCTTTAACCTCCTGAATAATAAACTAGAGTTAATATCTACCTTCTTAAGAACCTTTTTGAAGTTCATTATTCCATTTATATCACTTATTACCATGTTATGAACATTATGTAATTATTTAAGTTAATAACGGTCGTTTTGTCGATCTTTGGTACTTGAGTCAAAAATAAACTTCTTATAATTACAAGTTGTTCTTGTGGTGAAATATCCATTATATACAGAATTATATTCATGATTTATATATCATATATATCATATATATCGAGTATATACATTGATTCATTATATTACGTAACATTTAGAGGTAAGAAATGAAATGCACTGTTCATGGAGACGGTAAGACGTACGTACGCATGAACGCTACCTTCATTTATATTTCGTATTTAATGGAATGAAATCATAATGATATAAATATATAATATAATTCCAGTATAATATATTATATAATATCATTTACTCCATCCTTTATACATCCCACATATGGTATTAACGATTCAAATCACTTTGAGGGGGCGGTAGTCCGCACTTCCTAAAATGAAAATATCGCGTTTACCCATAATGGAAACCATAAAGGTATGCCATAAATGAAAAATAACAAATCATAAGGAAAACCAAAACATAATATATATCATATATAAAAATATTTTCATCATAATGGCCACCATTAGAGGTGTTATATTAGTGTTGAACAATAATCGTTTCGTGAGGAAAAAATTCGCCATCCACAGAAATAGTGTGTTCTTTAACCATTAGATGTAGTTGTGTGTAAGTGTAGCTAGAATACTTCTTATAAAAACATCATAGTATATTTATGATACTGGTTTTGTTTCAAAAGAAATTAATAAAAAGTGTTTAGGGGGTTGGAGAAAAAAATAAAATAAAAGAACACAAGAGAAGACATTACCTCAAAATCGGGTAACTCTTTTTGATTTGAGCCAAAGGCTTCCTTGGTAAGACTTCTACCCAATGTGAGGCTTCTATGAGTAAGGGAGGGAAGTTGGGAGAGTATTTGGGCAGAGTTTGGCCGGGCCAAATGGCTTGAATGTGTGAATAAGGTGGTAGAGGTGGGGGCCTTTTATAAGAGGAGAGGAGGGGTACTCTTGGAATGATTGAAATGTTACATTATTATAAAAAGATTTTTCGGATTCTAAAGGTCCCACACTTATATATTTAGAGGATAAGGTTATAAGGGTTCGTAATATTCTCATCCAATAGGCTTTGGACAAGTGTAATGCTTAGATTTTACATTATCCTTCTATTTTATAAAAATCATTAATTAATGAGGTAATTGCTGCATCATCAGGGTGTCATAAAAAATTTACTTTGTTAAATGTATAAAAATTATAAAAATAAATAACGATGTAGGAAATCTTTTTAGCTTTATAATGAATATTTATAGTAAAAAATATGACTTGTATAACCCCATTTAAACAGTTTTTTTAGTAAAACAACTCTTTTTGTGACCTTTTTATTTTAACATTAAATAAAAAGTTATTTATGTCCTTTTCCTACCAAAGTGGCTACATGGGGTCCCCAAGCTGACCCATGGATTGTCTTGGTCGGACATGACACATCCAATAGTGGTTGTACAAGTGTAAAGGTCATTCTATATTTTTATAATACTATTTTTACCTTATATTTCACTAATTACCTTTAATCGCGATTAATAAAACTTAAAAGTTACTATTCACCAAAAAATTATTTTAATCCCATTGAACAACATTTTAATTACTAATGACAACCATGTATGTTGGATTTTGGAAAATAAAATCACAGAAGTGGTAATATTTCATTTAAATGAAAAAATCAGTTATTTAACTAGCACTTTTATTGGTCGCGGTGTGTTAGAACTCGAGGTTGCGTACAACACACGCTGCTCTATTATTCAAAGAGGAGCATACCATGGAAGCTTGGGGTGTTACAATAACCTTTATATTTTTTATGTAACAAATAATTATAACCTTTTAGAATCTCTCACATAATATGTTTTCTATATATTGACTTTGATAAAAATTATATAAGAAATTATATAGATAATAAATATTATTAATAATAAACTATAACAATGATTATAATTTATTTTTATGATTTAGTGGTGGTGTAATATCCTATTATATTTACGCAAATCTTACGCAACACCTGTAGAAGTAGTATAAAAATCAGGTAAATGATGTTGAAAACATTATAAGTAATATGATTCTAATGAAGTATGTTATTACATGAATTTTAAGGGAAATTATGTTTTATTATAAATTGTTTAATTATATTTATACTTATTCCATTGATATTTATATACATTTTATGTCAATATTTTGGAATATTATTTAAAATGAAATTAAATGGTATTTAATGATTAACAATTATTTAAATCATTAAAAATGTATTAAAAAAAGTTATTTATAATGTTAATGTTGATGTTTTGAGTATATAATTAATGATAAATGTAAGAGACAATTGGAAATAATTAAATTAATTTCATTACAATTATATATTTAAAAATATTTTACCACCAATAATGATAAAAGTGATAACACGGTAGTTAAACTAAAATATGATATTAATAATTCCAGATATAATTGTCCATAAATTGTTTTATAAATTTAATTTGAACTTATTATCATTAAAATATTATAAAAGTAATATTTTTATAAATTTTACTTTAATTATACAAATAATATATTTTATCTATTTATGTATTCACAAGATTCCTACTCCCCACTTTAATAAATGGGTATCTCATGTCCTCTATTATACTCACCTTATTGAGATGAAAATCTCAACTAAACACTACCTAAAACACTTCTCAAATTACCTAGTATTAAAATAGAAGTTCATTTATTTTTAATATACCCACTTATGTTTCTTTATATGAAGTTCCAATGTATTTTTTCTCAAAGAAGTAGTCGTGGTCATCACCAAAAACATTGTTGTTTCTTCTTATTCTACCATACAGTAATTATATTTAACATTATTATAATTATAAAATTATTAACATTATTTTGGGAAATGTTGTTAATATAATAAAGTAATTACTAACTATATATCATCTAAATAACATAAAATGAAAATTCCGTCCGGAATATATAAGGACTTCCATCTCCATGGATGGAATACATTATTTTTCATCACATCATCAAATTTTCGGTTATATAGATAGATTTAATGACCATATAGGGTAGTATTATAATATTTCAATGATAAAATATTATCTAAATCCTAACCATCCAAATGTTTGGAATATTTTAATGTATCTTGTGTGTACCTTTGGACCATTACCTATAAAAAGAGATGTGAATAATTTTTTATTTCCTATGTTTTTTATGTGGAAATGAATTTTATTATGAATATATATTCAATTCATGATATAATTATGAATTTTATGGGAGAAATATTATTTTTATGTTCTTTGGTTCCATCCATCAAAATTTTAAAACATTATTGATGCATACGTCCAGTCTACCTCTACAATGATGTGATGTAATGCATTTATGATTACCTACTTATATGAATGTTTCTAAAACTATATATATTGAATAAGTAGGATATGTATATAATTTGTAATATTTTTTGGTGATGAAACCATGACCATGATATAAGGACCAAAACCACCATAGTAGAACTTTCATAAAAAATATAATAATTTACACCAAGAATGATAAATATATTGAAATTCGATTAACAAAATAGAGATATGATGATTTAAGTGGTAAATATATGGTATGAATATCATACATAAGAGCTAATTTTATAGGTATCATGTATCAAAATTTAATATAGTTTATTTTATGTTCATGTATAAATCATGTTTGGATAGGAGAAATTCACCACTTATTTATTTTATGTGATGTATATAATAACCAGTAGTATCTTTTTTGATGGTTTTCATGATAATTATTGTGATTTTCAAGTGAATTCATTCCTTCACATCTAGACCCATTTTTGACATATCTTTCTAGCTCTATTCTTCACATCCTTGTTAAATAAACATATTTATGGGTGAGCTCAGATACATAGTAAGGGAAAAAAATTAGATATCAATCATATATGAATCATAAGACATAAGAACATAACATTTAAAAATATTATCTTACATCGGAATGATTGGGATATCATGTCATGGGATAAAATTTTATAAATAATAAATGAAATTATTCCCAAAATTCATAATATAACACATGTAATTTAAGGCATACAAATAACCATAAAAACTATTTCATATTAGTCGAGGCTCATTCCCGAGGCCATTATAGGGGATAAAGTCCATTAATGAACCAAGTTTACATCATATTTATTCCTAGTATTTCTAAACCGAGATCATTTCTCATTCCATAGTTCTCCATATCATGGGATATAAATCATTACCCAATGCATTGGATGAAGACATCATTCCAAACCTTCTTATAATTCATTCATTCATTCATGTCTTAGAAAAACCTAAATCATTCATTATAGCAAAACCCGATGAATAAATTGGGTTTCATAAATGTCACTCCACCATAAAATAATCCATATAAAACCAAAATATTCCCCTAATAGCATTCTATTATAAACATAATAAAACATAATAACAATATGGATAGTATATATAAAATATAACCGTCTTAAATAAATCAGTCATAGATGGAAAATAATTTGATAGAATAATTGGAATTAATTTTTGAGTAAAATATATTTTTATCATTAAAAATAATTTTATTTTAAAAATAATTTTACAAAATTTTAAAAGTATTTAATTCATTTGAAATTATCCTTGAGATCATATAAAATATTATTTATGTAAATATATTGTTATGAAAAAATAAAAACTCATCACGTTGAATATGTTAAAAGAAAACATTCTTCTCATTCTTTTGTCGGATAAGTCAAAATGTATCTCATATCGAATATTGAGAAAAGATTCCTTTCATAACGTTTAAAAAAAACACAAATGGGTAAAATTAACATTAAAAAATAATAGAATAATAGAAATAATTATACATATTTTGGGAAACAAGTACATTGATGATAAACATAACCCAATAAATATTTATATATAAATAATCTCAGATAATAATGAGGTTGAAAATTATCCTTTACCATAGGGCCCATATCCTTTGTATGTATCCAGACCTAATGTGTAATGTTTTATATAATTTCACTGAGTACATATAGAATAGTAGTCATATTTATGATATCATATATGACCATATTATCATTAGTTGGTATATTACACATCATTATTACTGGTTATTCGTGATATAAATGAGTTCATTTTCTTTTTTCATATTTTGAACAATTAATGATTATAATTAATAGGTTATGATTATATAATTTCCTGAATGGAATTAATATAATATATATCATATATATTCATTATATAATTTTATATAATTATGATTTAATAGATATCCTGTAAAATGAATTGAATCACATCGTGGAGACATTAGGTCGTACATAATGACTGATGATGATATCACTCCATTAATTATTAAATGGTATAGATGGATGGTATATATAATGTTATATAAAAATATGTTTTTATAATAATCATATATATATATATATATTATTTTTATCATTATTCTCATCCAAATTAAAGTGGAGTAGAAAATACATTATGCAAAAGTATGGAGACGTTAATCCATACGTACACACCAATGGTGATTTTTCCTTTCTTCGGATGAATAGAAGGCAGAATAAGGATGTTACATAACCATAATAACATCTTACAATATTGAAGATTATATATTAATTACTTAATATATTGAAAAATGTATGAGGATGTAGAAGAAGAAATGATTTTGGGAGAGTCGGTAATGGGATGACATCTTCTTCGGTGAGCTCCATGTAGATCTCCTATTAAAGGCATCAATGTCATTCATTTTAGAATATTAGAACCACAATAATTTCAATAGGGAATTTAAGTAGGGATATTGGAAGTAGACGTACGAACATGAAGTGACAATGAGTTATTAATAAATAAGGGGGAGGTTCCCTTTTATAGTTGTGGTTGGGGGTACCATTGGAATATTTATAGTATAATATATCTTCTGGAAAAGCCAATATAATTTTTTTTATTTATTAAAATCTGAATTTGATATCATTAACATCACTTTACATAAAATATTGTAAGTGTAATAATCATTTCGATATGAATCAAATTTGTCAAAAAACTAGACTCTTGGATGAATATGTACTAGGTATGCACTAAAAAGAAGATTTGGTCATGTTTTCTTACCTTTTGGGGGTTATTATCATTTTAATAAAAATTATTTTATGGATTTCTCATTAATGAAATAACTTCTGCATCATTAATGTTTTATCCATTAATGTAATTAGTTATTTTTATAAAAATTAATAAAAAATTTCAATGATAAAGAAAAAACAAATTATATTTTGAGCGTGTATATATAGTATAATTTATCTATTTTATATCATGTTATTGAAAATTATATAGTTATTAAATATTGAAGAATAAGAATTAAAATTTTTATTAAATAAAATAAATTAAATTTCATTATCTAACCCAAGTGGCGTATAGAGGATTCCATTTTGACCTAAGGATAGTTTAGACGGAACCCCATTTATATAATGTAACTATTACATGTGTTTGGGTAATTATATAACATTAGTTTTCCCCTAATTTACAAGATTTACTCATTTATCAAATTAAAAAAATTAACAATGTTAAAATACGTATTTCCCAAAAATATTAGAAATATATTAAAAAATATACCTACTAATAGAAAATATGGAATCAATTTTTTCAAAATTCAATAGGTATAATCTGTATTAATTAATTTAAAACCAATCTCATTCTTAAAATGAGAAAATGGGTTTTGAAGAGTTATAACATTGAAAAATATTGTAATTCTTTTACAACTTAATTAATTGTAAAATTAAATCCATTGTCCTAAATTATTTTAACTGATAAAAATTTTATATATTTATAATTTAGAAACATTCGATAATATAATATAACCATATAATTTATTTCAATGAAAAAATGGTTTTCAATTAAAATTAATATATTTTTACTATTCCTCAAAACACCGATGATATTAGAAAAATATTAAAAAGCCAATAATGTAAATTTTTATATCCTTATTCAAAAGAAATGTTACTTTTTCCATATAAAAAGTATTAATGTTTCAACAAAATAATTTAAAAAGTGTTCAACATTAAATGGCTTTAAAATTACCCTTATGAAAAATATAGGTTTTCATAAATAAAATATGGTATATTCATATCCTATGTCCAAAATATCTATTGGATGAATATAAAAAATATTGTATCAAATATATAGAATATATATTTTTATAATTTCATTTACTAATTGTAATTAACATAATTTATTAATAAAAAATTAAAATATTGGATTTATATTTACTTGATTTATATATATTTTTTATAAATAATTAGTAGCTAAAGAATTCACCCTACATTTTCATAAGTTACTTATATTAATTATAACTAACTTAATAGATATGTTCTAAAAGTTATTTTATTTTAATGGAATATAATGGTTTGTTTAAACTCAATACCGCTAGAAAAAGAATATATTTAGGTATTAAAATTATTTAAGGAAAAATTTTCATAAAAACATTAGGGTGTTATGTTCTTCCCCACATAAAATGAATTTTATCCTCAAAATTAATCACTTGGATATAAATCAACGAAGATACCTCTACCTCATCACATCCTCAATTTTCCACACAACATTATTGATTTTGTAGTTCCACCATTAATATTTAACAAAGTGAGTGGACATGTTTTGTAGAACTTTTCTCTACGAACTATAATCTTAATTGATTTTTCTTCTAAAGAATAAACATGATCTGGTGGAATAACATATAAGTTTAGTACATGAGAATGATCAAGTATGTTATTTTCTCGGAGAGATACATGAAACACATCATGAACATGGTAGACATTCTGTGGAAGAGCCAATCAATAAGATACCATCCCAAAATGATCTAGAATTTCAAAAGCACCGATATAACTACCTCTAAGTTTTCCCTTCTTTATGAATCTCATTAATCCCTTCTATGGGTACATTCTTATAAACACATTATGACCCTCTTCAAACTCTAGGACTTTTCTTCAGTCATCAGCATGAATTTATTGCTGACTCTAATATTCACTTATATGTTTTTGAATAGATATTACCTTTTATGCCATTTAATCAAAAAATTTATATCATAATAGCTTTCTTAGCACAACATCATCCCTTCAAGTTGAAGTTCAATATTTATTTTTGTATAGGGTTTTATAAGGAGCTATTTGAATACTGGAGTGAAGGATATTATTTGTTAGAAAATTATACCAAAGTTTGGAGTTAATACCAACAACCATTGAAATCCCTAAAGCATGCTCCCAACTAGTCTTCTAGATCATCAACTGTCCTCTCAGAATAACCATCAGGATGAGGATGATAAAAAGTGCCGTAACATTACCATGTAACCAGATCCTGATGAATACTTTTCCAAAACATTGAGCCCAACCTTGGATACTGATTAGAAATAATGAAAAGTTATACAACATGCACTCTTACCACTTCCTATATAAATATCCATGAAAGATGATCAAGAGAGAAATCATCCATAATAGTAATGAAGTGTGCCGACTACATAAGGAGATCTTATATACCCCATATAAAATTATATCCTTTATATGTTTCTGGAAGTCTGATGACAATATTCATAGTGATGTTTTCCCATTTCCATTATGTTATGGGTGATGGACGTAACATACCCTTACACATATATCTATGAGACTTATATTTATGAAAAACCAATTATTGATAGACATATTCAATAACATATTTTTTCATTCCATCCCACCATAAATGATCATTCAATTCAATGTACATCTTTTTTCTTTCAGGATGAATAGATAATGAATAAATATGCACCTCATCCAATATATCATTGTATAAATATAGTATTGGAGGATTAAAAACTCGGTTCCTAGGGATTATTATTATATTACAATCTTGGTTGAATTCAGGAACAATTCATACCTTATTTTGCAGCTCTACAACTTCCTTCGTGGAAATTAATTTACTATATCATGAATGAAGATCAATCCAAGAAAATAATTGAGAACCATGTAGTTGGTTGAATAATTCATCAATTCAAGGAAGGAGATATCTATTCTTTATAGTGACAAAGTTAAATTATTGATAATCAATACAGAGTCTCATTAATCCATCTTTATTTATAAAATTCAGTATAGTTTCACCCCAAGGAGATAGAATATGGTGAATTAATCTCTTGAATTTTTTTTCATTGAGTTGATTCATCGATTCCAACAACTCAATTGTGGATATTCAATAAGGTGTCTATAAAATAGGCCTAGCACCTGGTACGGTTCTGTTGAAACATTATCTTCACAATTTGTAGAAGACCAGGGAGTTCTTCTAAAATTTCCATAAAATTGGTATATTCTTAATAGTGAGTTTCTCACCTATAATTAGAGATATATAACCTTCATTTATAGTAACCAATACCCTTGAGATGAGAGAAATTTCCACTAGAAGGTCATATTCATCATTTCATTGATAGATGATCATAGATTGATCTGACATATGAAATGTGACACCACTTCCTTTGAAATTGATATGTGATCCATATAGATAAATTCAATACATTCCTAGAATCAAATAAAATTTCAATAAAGGAAGGATCAAAATATTTGTAGGAAGCACTTTCCAAAAAAATCAACTGGAGAAGAATTATAAAATTTTGATGCAGGCATTTTCCATTAAAAGATGTCATTCGTAACCCAACATCTAATTATTGAGGAAATACAATGATACTCATAGAAAATTATTTATAAATAAAAGAACGGGCACATCCCGAATAAAATAATTCATTTTATACTTTATAGTAGATGACAGTTCTCTCTTTCACCACTGCATTATCATACTCCACATTTACATTAGTGATAGCATATAAATTTCCTTTGTCTATGGCCTTAAGAGATTTATAATATCCATCATCATCAATAACCATTCGATTATATAATTGGTTGGAATAATTCCCCATTTACTTGAAACTGTAGCATTAATGTATAGGAGGTCTATTCTATGTAGCCTTTTCTCTATTCACATCAGTAGACATATTTTTCTAATCAATATAGCATTCAATTATCTGATGACATTGTATCCCACACATAAAACATTTTCTACTCCCTTTTTTAAAATATCCTCCACGTTTATTTCCACACATTGTGCCTATGGGAAGACTCATCATATTTTCAATGGGGTCATTATATTTTCCTTGGAATTCCATTTTTCTCTTCATATCAAACCAATAGAAATGATGGATTACTCCACACTACATCTTAACCTTTCAATCACACTAAATTATTTCTTAATTCCTATTGAATTCCCTTGTGGATAATTCCCTATAGAGACATGGTTTTAATACACTAAATAATCAAGCAATTTTATATGTATGATAGATAATATTTCTATAATTATACCATAAATGTATAGTAAAATTTATATTGTTGGTAGATTTATATTCACCTTAAGTATTCTTAAGTTAATGTACATAAATAACCATCTTTTTTAGAATAATATAAGGAATGTACCTATTGAAAAATAAGTTCCCAAGCTCATCCCATTCTATGTATTCAATTTTAACCCTGTTCTTTGTATTCTTTATAAAAAACCACCATTGATCATCTTCACCATCCAAATGATAATCTTCCAATATGAATTTATCATGTTATAAACATTGGATAGAAGAAAATGTATTTTCAATGGTACTAATCTATTATTCAGCCATTTGTGGATCAGAGGACACACTAAGAAAATGTGGATGTTACCTCATGAAAGACTGAATAGAATGTTGTTCCCTACCCTATTCTTTTTTATGTATTGAAAGAATTATAGCTTATTAAATTTGTGTGATAATAGAAAAAAAATCATTGTATCTCCCATAACAATAGGTTTCTCCGGAGGAAAACCATTGTACTTCTAGTCACATTTAGCATTAACACGGTTCTTCTAGGTTCCAACCATTAACTAAAACCATGTATCATAACATGAGAAAGTCTAATCATAATTGGAAAACTACATAATCAATTATAAATATTCAATTTAAAATAATTTAGGTATTATCCCTGGTTATTGATGATAATTTATAATGAACAACAATTGTAAACTATGCTTCTCCATATGCCTAGGGTTCTTACTATGATTTTCTCATCCTAGTATCCTATGGTTAACTATAAATATTCCTTAATATAAATGACAATGACCCATCCATTAAATTCATATATATTACAATAAAATTTTATGAATATTCTTTATAAATTAGAACACAAAAATACCATGACTATATTGGTTTAATGTCTTTAGAATATGGGAATCATAAAAAACTGGTTCATAAGACATGAATATTGTATCCCTCTTATTAAAACATATATAGACACCATTTTGACCTATCTTACTAATAATCTTCATCACAACCTAGGGAAAAAAATAAAGGGTGAGCACATATGATCAGTATGGGTAAACAAGGGAGATATTAATCATATCATCATAATAAGACATAAGAATATAACATTTGAAAACATTATTATGCATAGGAATGACCAGGATATCCTATCATAGGATAAAAGTTCATAAATTTTCAATGAAAATCTTCCCAAAAGTCACCACATAAGACATTTAATTTTTTGGAACACACTGTTTATATAAAATCATTTAATATTAGTAATTCCTCATTTAAAATATCACCATCGTGGAAAAAGTTATTTACTGAACTGATTGTACATCCCATTCCAAACTTATATTACTAAATTTTGATAATTTTTCCATTCCTACACTATCTATCTCATGATATATAAATACATACCCTTTGAATTAGAGGAAGATATAGGTCCCACCAATCTCATAATGAAATCATTGTTACATGTGCCCAAAAAAATCATTCATCATAACATAACCAAATGAATAAAATTGGGTTATTAAATATCATTCCATCAAAAAATAATACATACATGAAAAATGGATTAAACCAATAGAATTTTATTATAAGCCTAACCAATCATACAATAATCGAGATATTATACTTGAATAACAACCCTAATAAATAATATCATCCTAGATAAAAAATAATTTTGATAAAACATGTGAAATTAATTCTTTATTATATTATCCTTTCCTCATTAAAACAATTATTTTCTCAAAATGCCACAGAATTTTAAAAGAAGATAATTCATTCGAAAATAACCATTAAATATTGTAAAGGAAGATTTATGGAAATATGGTGTTATGAAAAATTAAAAACTCATCAGTTCGTATGAGTTAAAAGAAAACATTCTTCCCAAACATTAGTCGGATAAGAAAAAAGAACCTCATATCAAAAAACATCAAAATATTCCTTTCATACCGATTAATAAAAATTTTCCAATTGGTAAAATTAACATTAAGAAATTATTTAAGAGTAGAGGTAATATTAAAAATTTAGGAAAGAAGGACATGGATGAATGAAATACCACAATAAAGAAATGCTTCTAAACAATCTCGTATAACAATGAGATTGTGAAATTATCCATTACCTTATGTATGATATCGATTATAAGTTTTAATCCTCCTGTATAATGATTTAAATAATATCATTATCTTTTTATAGATTCATATTAATTGTTATTAAATCATATATGATCATATTATCATCCATTGGTAAATAATATTTCATTAATACTAGCTATTTGGGTATAAATGGAATCATTTCTTATGCATGTTTTGAATATTTTTTTATTCATCTACATATTTTATAGATATATTATTTCCAGGGAATGAGTATTTCTATTTTGATCACTTTTCTCTCTAGATTCTCTGTCACATCATTATCATATCCCTAATGAAGTGGAGTCCTACTCCCCTACCCGATTATAGGGGTGGTCGTCTTTATCACACCCCCATGAAAAGGGTAGCTTTTTTTCACAGTTCAAAAATCCAAAATTTAATCCAACCTTTCTAAAGATCATACTTACAACAAAAATCCCTGATATCTTTTGGGAAGTTCTTCAGCTCTCTCTTTTGTAGAGAGAGCATAAACAAACCCAATATCTATGAAAATTCACTCTAGTGGCTCGATTTATTCTTCAACGCCCCTAAAAGGATTGATTCAATCAATTATTTTTCATGTACTAGAATCTATAGGAGAATATAGTTGTCATATTACTTGATCAGAGGCACATCATGATCTGGTTAGGGTCAGATGAAGTCTTGATCACTACTTGGTCTAGGGAACCTTGAAGAAACAATGGGCCTCTCTTTTTCCTGTATCGATGGAGCCTCGAGTTTCATATGTTGTGTGATCTATAGAAATTGGAGACATTGTTATGTTGTCCAATTATATAGATTTACTTTCCTAATTACACAATTTTATATTTTCTTGGGAATATGGTAGGATAGTATCATTTCTCTGATCGTCGAATGAAGGTAGTGTGTTACCACATCTGTCTACGAATTTATGTTGAGGTTGATATTGTAAGACTTCCTATGAAAGGGGTCTAGTTCATATAAGGGAATGAATTTAGGATGAAACAAGAGGTCTTTTTTGGATCATGGTGTTATTCTCATTTTTTTCAGTAGGCTTCGTCATTTGGATTTTGTATGTTAAAGCAGAAGAATGAATGGGATCTGATAGTAGGTGTAGAAGATGGGTACTAATGGAAGTGATGAAACTAGCTTGTCTCAGCCGCCATTTGAGGATAATCCTAAGAATATTCTGCTAAGTTGAGATTCTGTGAGGTTGAGAGGTCAATGACATTATGGCCTGGGAGTCTCTTATGAGCAGCGGTCATGAATGTGGGTGAATTAAATTGGTATTACAGTGGATAGGGTGCAATGTCAATCATGTGTGGAGTGGAAGGTGAAGGAATTTTATAACACAGAGGTCACTGCAGATTCTAATGTACTGAAGGAGGTGAAGTCGATGCCACCATAACTGACAATAAATGAGGTTTTTGATCGATTGAATCATGAACTTAGTGTTGAGAAAGTTCATTCATCGGAAAACTCAATGGGAAATTGTCCTTCCCTATTGGATTTTTTAGGAGCCTTCATAAAATGTTTTTTGTGATGATGGTGCAATGATCACATATACACATGTCTTAGGTGGATATGTAGACCCATCTCTATTGGGGGTCCTATTGATAGATTTTGCAACCTAAAAGGGATGTTAGATAGGGACCTGTAAGATAATTAGATGTTGTTTAAGGTCCATGTTTCTACTTGTAATGAATTTTATGGAATGGAGTATGGGGGGATACCCCATGTGAAGGAAGGACCAAAAGTGGATGATGATGTGAGAATAATGCTAGACTCCACAACTAATCATAGAATAATTATTGAGGATTAAATGCGTAAGAGTCCCACGATATACAATAAAATGAGATGTACATCAATGTATACCCCCTATTGATACAAATAAGGACTCCCACGTGATAGGAGAAGGGAAAATATCTTCTTCAGTGGATTCATTTTAGGGAGTAAATGATGGAAGAAAAAAAAATATCTCTATTCATGTCCCAGGAAGATGGTGAAGTGACTCTGATTGTAATGAAGAAAATTACAGCAGCTTTATAAGACATTCCAAGATTGATATTGTTCATGGTGGAAAGAATAAGATGTTTGAATGTGAATGATTTTTGACTTCTCCGTGAAGGAGAAGGATGAGAAAAGACTATTCCAACCTTTTAATGTATGTATCTACGAGGTCATATTCGATGAAGGAAAAAGGGTCTATCAATAATCCAATAAAGGGCCGTGTTGATATGCAATAATATAAGGAGCAGATCTCTCTTGGTCAATTGATAGTTAGAAAGAAGTATGTCATGATTTTGAAGCAATATAAAAGGCATCCAGTGTTGGAAGAAGCTATTGCGGAGGAAGAATCATATTATGTATGTGGTGAGGGGTGTGAATTTAATGATATGTTGTTGTTTATTTCTTGTAGGTACTGTCAGTTGGATGTGGGAAAGTCGTCGGCCCTCATCCATTTCCTTTCTTGTTGTACTCTTCTTTCCCTTTAATAAATAGTCAGAGGTTTTTGCCTCTGACTCTACTTTCCTAGGTAGTAATATCATTTCCAAAATGGTATTATTATAATATATATCATATTTATCCATTTCATTAATTAATATAATCATTCTTCAATGTATATCATGTATAAGGAATGACAACATATCATGGAGATGGTAGGCCATAAGTACACACAAGTGATTATATCATTCCTTAAATTATGAAATGTTATGGAAGTGGATGGAATATATTTTATTCCCGAATTAATATCTTGTGTAATAAGAATATATAGTTATTATTTCAATCATTATACCCATCGAGGAAATGTAGTGGCGAAAAACATATAACACCATTACTTTGATACATTATGTTTTAGTTATGCACACATGGTGATTTTATTTTTAGTTGGATGGTTAAAAGGTAGAATAAGGTTTTCCCATAACCATAATAACTACTCAGTATATAGGTGATACTAGATTTATTATTTAGTAATGGAAATAACAAATTATGAAGAAGTATAAGAAGAAATTATCTTGAAATAGTCAGTAATGGATATTACCTCTTTTTCATCACGCTCCCTCAGGATATCCTATTAAAGGCACTAATGATGGTCTTTTGAGAAGTCCAAACCATCTAGAATGTGACTATGGAATTTAATAAGGGAGTGGGTAGGGTATGGTTGAACATTACGGCTCAATGATTTTTTATGAAACAACGGAGGAGGTTCCCATTTATAGTTGATGTTGGGGTACATTTATAATTTCCAACGATATTAATTTATAATATATTCAAGCCACATAAAAAAACCACCAAAATATTATATTTTTGATGATAACATGATATAAATCAATAATATCATCAAATAATATTTTTTAGACAATTTATATTGTCTATTTGAACCTTAAAAATTTCATTTAACACTTAGTTAATCTATTTAAGTTTAACTATGGTACAAAATATTCCAACATTAAAAGTGTACAATATTTACTTATTCGTGGTCAATTAGACCATAAATGAATAATTTAGAAAATTAAAAATCATTTAAGAATTATTATGTATTTTTAAAAACATGTTTTATGATTTTTTAAAAAATTATTTTAATAAAAAAACAATAGTATTAATTTTGATATTATACCATTAATTGATTATTTAAAATATAATTATAACAGGTTAATATGGAGCCTTATTTTGAATTATATTAATAATATTTCAAGGTGATATATATAATTTTTTAGATATATTAATATTCAAAAAATATTTTTATTATAATATTTTATTATCATTTATTTATTTCTCCATCAATAAAATAATTACAACATCAATTTTTTGCAATAATTAATTATAAATATTTTTGTTTAAATATTAAAAATAAAATACCATAATGAATATTATTCTCCAGTATTTCATTGGAATATTTTTTTAATATATCTTCTATAAAATACTATAATAAAAAATGTTAAATTTATTAAAATGTGAATGTGACAACTTTAACATCACTTTAAATAAAATATTGTATGTGTCATAATATTTTCCTTTTGGATCAAAATGGTCTATACCTATACCCTTGAATGAATATGATTTTAGATATAATCAAAAAATAATATTTGGTCTTGTGTTGTTCTATTTTAATGGTTAATATCATTTTAATATAATTTTTAATTGATATATCATGATTTAAAAAAAAATTCATCACTAATGTATAAGGTATTGACATAGTTTTTTATTTCCTAAAAATTAAAAATAAATTTCCATGATAAATAAAAATAATTAAGAATTAAAATTTGTATTTATAAACGATGTTTTCAATTCTATACCATTATATTAATAATGAAATATTTATTAAAATTTGAGTAAGATATATTTAACATTAAATTAAAAAATTATTTAAATATACTAATATCATCAAAGTGGATTATGAACGATACCATTTAAACCTAAGTATGATCTATGTTGAAACACACTCATCCAATAACATGAGGGAAATTTTTAGTGTAATTTTATAACCTAATTTTTATACTTAACTACACAATTTTTCCTTTTACCATTTTAATAAAAATAATATGAGTTATTATTCATAATTCCCAAAAATAAAAGAAATATATTTTCATAATTATGTATTAATAATTCCTAATACAGAATAATTTTTTTCAAAATTAGAAACATAAAAGTTACAGTAATTAATTTGAAATTAATAATATTTCTGATATGAGAAAATGGGTTTTTAATAGATAAAACATTGGAGATTTTTTGAATATTTTTACATTTACATTATATGAAAAAATAATTACGATGTCCTACATTATATTTAGAGATAAAAATATTTTCTATTTATAATTTAAATACATTCAATAATATTATTTATTTATATAAATCGTCATGATTTAAATGTTATTTTCAATCAAAATTTTGAATATATTTACTATTAATCAAAACTTGAATTTTATTAGAAAACTAAATAAAATTCCTCAAAATTAAATTATTATATCCCACCTCAAAAGAAGATTATTAATTTTTTCATATAAAAATTATTAATATGTATTAATTTTAATTAAAAATGGTTTGTCACTAAAAGGTGGTAAAATTTCCCTTTTGAAAAACATGGGTTTTTATATATAAAATACAGTTTATTAATATGAAATTTTAGAAATATCTTTTGTATGAGTATCAAAATTATTTTTCCAAATACATAACATATATATTTAATTAATTTTATTTACTAATTATAAATATAATAGTAAATTGATAAAAAATAAAATTATTTCATTAATATTTCATTGGTTTATATATTTCATTTATAAATCTCTATTTTCTAAATAATTCACCATGCATTTCCATAATTTATTTTATTTTATTCCCTCTATCATAACACCTTGTTTATAAAGGTAATTTTATACTGATGTTGTTTTGTAGATTGTTTAAACATGTGATTGTGTGCAATAAAAACTATTGAAAAATTAAAATTATTTAAATATAATAGTTCATCAAACATATGTGTGTTACATTGGATGAAAAAATAGTTTTTAATGTGAGATAAAAAAATTATTGGGGATGTTTTTTATTTGTAATGTTACTGGAATACTTGTAATTGATTAAAATATAATGATGTTCCCACGATTTTCACAAATCAAAAGTGTTTAAAATAGATTATAAATGAGAAATTTGAAATATAGGGTCCATATAAGCACAAAAAATCGATTTTAGAATAAAAATTTGGAATTTTAACCCCTATTATTTTATTTTAACCCTATGGAAAACCAATTATTACATTAACCATGATAAATAATTTTTCATATTTTTATAATTCATTGAAGAAAAAATTATGTTTCCCTAATTAGATAATAAAAATTACCCAGATTCAAAATATTGAATACATTTTTCCAATTTCCATTAACTGTAGTGGTAAAACTTAATTTAAAAATCATCCATCAGGCTTGAAAAAACTTGAGGTTTTTAAAGACGACGTGATTAAAATTTTACAATGTTTTTTATTTAAAAATTTTATATTAAAATGATATTAATTACATAAATTCTATAATTTGATATATAATTATACTAATGTTACATTAAAAAAATTAAAATATAATTAACATTATAAAATTTATAATTAGAATGGTATTTTTAAATTAAAATTTAGTATTTTCTCAATTTAGTATAAATTGAATCATTTTAGAAAGATCCCAAATATGAACCTTAAAATAAATTTTATATTATTATTTCAAAAATTATGTTTATTTTGTAAAAAAATAAACATCTTGAACACTTAAATTTAAATTATTACTACAAAGATAGAGTCAACTGTCTTTAAAAAAACATTTTCTACTATAAAACAAGCCTTTTTCATTAAAATGATTCATATTTTATTTCTAAAAAATTTATGACAATAAAATTTAAAATTTTAGTTAGTAAAATCAAACTGTCAAATAATTTGATTAGGATATAATAGTATACTATATTGTGGTTCATTTTGGATCGGGGATGGTTTTTCATCAAGGCATCAAAGAGTTTGAATTTAAGACAATACTTTTTTTAGGTTTTATATTATCAGGGTGCCATTTCTCATACTCTACGAATAATATATTCCTAATTTAGCATATTAGGGTGTTACACTCCCACACCATAAATAAATTACACCCTCTAAATTTTTACTTGATCTTGGTAATCAATGATTCGATATTTAAAAAATCTTTTATTAGAAACTCACATCATAAAAAGGCTAATAAGACAACCTATTAATAAAATAGAAAGGTAAATAAAAAATTTATGTGGGATAATAAAAAAGTAGGATTCCATGTAGGAGAAAATTTGTGGGAAATGGAAACATGGAAATGGAATATTACACTAATTATTGAGGATTAATATTGGGTGATGGAGATCATTAATCACAAGAAATTAGATGTTACAAAGTTGTCTAATGACCAAAAAATCCAAAATATGGGAATAGTTGAGGTTATCTTTGATTCATCAAAATAATAAGGTACAATAATAAAATATAGTTTTCAATATCCTTTTCAATATTTTAAGGAATACCATTATAACATATGGATACAATGAAATATACTTTTTTGATACATTTCTATTTCATACATGCAGTTTCATATTTTCGTGGATTTAATCAATTTGAAATTTATCTCTAACTCAATGAGATGAATAATAAATTGTTAATTTTTTTGAAAGGAGAACTAATATTTACTAATCGATAATAAGAACCATAAAATAGTGACAAGTCTTTCAATCTATCTCCATATATTTTCCAAAAAAAATTAATATGTTAGATCTAGTTTTGCATTATAATACTTTAATATTTAATCATATAACATTAACTCCACAAGATCATAATTAACACATATTTTTTAAATAGTTTAACTAATGAAATATTCTCTAGGATATCACATCGGCCATTGTTAGGTATTAAACTCTTATCTTCCTTCGATGTTGTGTTCATGCCCCATGGACTTTGAAGACATGATAGATTGTCACCTAAAATACATGGTTTCGTTTTTATAATACCACAAAAATAAATTTCCTATAACAACCCCCATAGTGAAAAAATACATAATTAATTCAAAATCAAATATATATAAACCCAAAATGTTACCAATAACTATTAAACTATTTTTATAAAATTTAAAGGTGTTATTACTAAAATTACATTCCCACTAAAATAGATACTTTTCCTCAATTTACCCAACATTATCCTTAATCTTGTTTTAATACAATCATATGAAAACTAAAAGGTGTATTTATTTAGTTGAACTTATGGTAATTCATAAACATAAAAACCCACTCTGGTATACAAAATTCACATGTTAATGAAGAAACATATGTTTCAAAAAATTTACACAGCCTTGAATTTTTGTTGATTCTTTAACTAAAATGTAATTTACAACGTACTTATAAAACATTATTCTTGATTCAAAATTTATAAATAAATAAACTATTTTATTTGAACATAGGTATATTCATAGTTTAATTTTTATCCTTTAGATGATAGAATTTTTATGGATAACGTCTAGGTTCTCTCTACTGTAGACAACAAACTATAAATATGTCCCTATAATGATATTTATTTTATTTAATTATAATCTTAATTTTTTATTAGTAATTCGTTGATTTATTTCATTATTATATAAAAAAATAGAAAATATCCATTCTTTTGAGACACCATATTTTGAATATAGGAAACATTAGTTTCAAAAAATGTGACCATTTTAGAGTAATTACATCTAGGTATATATGTTTTAAAATCATGCCCACATTAGTATCTAGATGGGGATGTATTTCATGGAAACCTCACATAAAATATTTCATTCCAATTTTTTTTTGTTATTATATAGTTATACTGATATTAAATCATATGTTTTTGATCCATCATCTATGATTTTATTAATTTAGTTCTCATGGATTTTACTAAACTACTCCTGATACCAACATTAAAGACCTCAACTACAATAGTCTGGAGGAATTGTTTTCTTTATTTCATTGTAATAAGATACAATAAATCATATCCTAATTATTCAAATTGTATATTAGTCTTTGTAATATTAATATTTACTTCACTCCCAAATTCAATATGAAAGACGTAATTAAAACACAATTTATCTGAGAATATCATTATTTCCATTGGAATAAAATTTTACATTATTCATAGTACACCTATATGAATCACGGGGAATGGAAAAAAACAAGAGTGTTCTCAATTGATCAGTAAGGTTTATGTACAATGAAAGCTATCATTAATCAATAATGAATAATCAATATAGATAGGAAAGTAACTTAACCCAAATTCAGTTTAATTAATAACATTATGATCATAAGTATATAAGCTATAATCATTACGAAAGTTATATAAATAGTCAATAAATTCATTAAATTAATAAAATAATAATGATGTGTTTCTAATGATAATAAAATTATGAAAATATAATTGATAATTAGATAATTCATAATCAATATGGAAAGGTAAATAACAGAAAAAACATTTAGTATAATCAGTAAAATCATTATTAAAGGCATTTATTGATAATATCATCATGAAAATTTAATGTAAAATAACAAATTAATTCTTAATGAATGAAATTTTATAAATTTTTGGCTTCATGATATCATGAATCATGATAACTCTACCATATTGAACATTCCAAAGAAGGTTTAAATCTAAAAGTTGGTAGCTATTTAATTGTAGCATAGTAATTCATCTCATGAGACTAATGTTGCATTGAGGGGATATTCAATTATTGGCCCCAAAAAAGAATGAATGTGACCTATTATGCTCATTAAATATAATATTTATTTATAAAGACTAATACACATGTTTACAAGTCAAAACATCCAATGAAATATATAAATGATTATTTTCTACTTGTGGGTTTTATTCTTATAAAATTTTACACTTTATATTAATATGGGAACATACCATAACAAGGACCCTTAATGTACAACGAGTATCCAACACTTGTATATTGAGTCATTTCCCCCTAAAATTATTTCATTATTTTATAGAACAAATTTTTAAGAATACAGTCATCAAACATCTGGGTTCTCGTCATATTGGGGAACTGTTATACCATTCTATGTGAAAAATAAAATTAGAAAATTATCATAAACATTGTTTTGTGGAAGAATAATCATGATGTGATAAAAAGTTTATCAATATTAAAATAAAGAATACATGATATCATAAAGTAAATATAATTTCTTTGTCGGGCCCCAACTCCAATAATATGATCATATAATTCCATAACTTTTATTTCTCTGAATGAATTATGATGACAAAATATTAAGGATTATTTTATGAAACTTGTTACATTACCATGGGTTTATAATTATATAATGAAATAAATATGAAATAAAATTATTCTCTGATGATCAATCATGTTATAAACAGAATTATATTTCCTTCTAGTTTTTTATAAATAAATTTAAACTTTATGTACATTAATCATGTTATATATCATTGAAATTGTTGAGAATAGATTATAATATTGATATTGATCTTGATGATGTGTGATCCCAATATAGATAATGTTGATAGGTTTGTCAGATATAGGTCATAATGATAGGTGATCCCAATATATCTCTACAATTCATAGTTTAATGTGATGGAGTTAACTGGGTGAAATTTACTCCTAAGAGAGGATGGTGTACACAAAATATAAGTAACTCCCAAGCTACAACATAGTTAACTATTTAGAAGTTAATTGGAAGATAATATTGGAATTATCTTTTTTCGATGATTCCATGGTGTATATATTATGCCTAAATATAAAAACAATATCATAATATAATTTTTATGAGTTATAATGGTTTTTTAGAAAGATTTATTTTTCATCAATTGTTGTTTTTTACACATATTAAACATTTATTATCATAATTATTTATTCCATGAGTCGAGGTTTATAGTCCATTTTTTTATGTGTAGAACTATCTAATGTTAGGATCATGCACAATTATTTTTCTCTCATTTCCATATATTATAGTATTCTATCCTAATATCATCAAATCATATCTCTTATGTTTATTATTATTGGGTTGTTAAAGTCATTATTCTTTATGATTCCATTTTAGTAGGTTAAGATACATGATATTTTATTAGAAACGTATGTATTATGATATGTAGTTAATTTTATTAGAAATGTTGAAATCTTCTTATGGAATAATATAATTTTAGTATAATGAGAAAAATTCACATTTGATGAGAAAGACATGGGGTTTTCCACTTTATTATTTTCCCTATTTTTTAATAATTCTAAACCAAAAAATAATTTGGTAAATAAAAGATTAATTACGGGATTTTTTTTTTGAATAATGGATGGTTAATATTTAATAATTTATCTAAGTATTTGGACAACATACAAGTAAAATGTTTTTAGAAGCCGATCGTGGTGTATGGGTCATAGGATTTAATATTAGCGTTGTTTAATGCTCCTCACTCCATAAACACATATTATTTAATATTGTTTAATATGTCATTCAATTCTCATATGAATATAGATCATCCAACCATTTCACTAATGGATTAATATATTCTCCTAACCCTCATATTTTAGAACATAGTAATTATTATGATAAATGGTAATATGGTGGGTCTATTTCTATATACCAATTTCAATAATTAAATCATTATATTGTTAATTCTATTTCCATTTATAAAGATGTTTATTTCTTGAAAACATAAGTATAATTTTTTAAACAGTGATCAAAGTCAGGTATTTATATTAAAAAAAATTATCTTCGATTCATGAGATGAGTTAATGTTTTATGAAGCTATTTGGGCCATGCACAATATACATTGCCGCATGTGGCTATGCATTTAGATACTCAAGTAGTTCCTTCTATAAGTAACATGCTGGCCAATGATCAACACCCAATCCATGTTATTGAGGATATTTTTAACGTTATGAGAAGATAATAAGGAGGTATGCAGGATTAAGGGAAGTCCTCAAATGATCCTTACAAAATAATCAATGGAAGGCTCAAATATACCAGTTGACTTCATTTACCGAATGACCTATATTTTGAATAAAACACACCAATTATTAGAAATATAATTTACCTCTATTTAATCAATAAATGATATTCCCCTTGATATGTATAATGAGGCATGAGATAATGGAAACTACAACATGTTTAACCTGTACTTATTTTGAAGCACCAAGGATGATAATAATTCCCCTTATATAATATATTCTAAAATAGACTATGAAAAATAAAATACTTTAAATTGATATCCTATATCATATTTAGGTCATACTCTATATAGATAAATAAAATTTTGGATGGAATAAATTGGTTTCTAGTATTAATAGGATTTATGTTGATGATACTGTGATGGGAACTGAGGATTCATCATAAATTTCCTAAACATATCTGTAAATTATATATAGTAAAAAAATTATATTTGGTTAGAATAATTGGAAATTACATTGATTGAATATTTATATGAAATGTGGCATCATTTATGATGGTATAACACCCTAAATATTACCCTAACATTATCAAGCCAATGTGTGGTATATTTTTTGGAAAACAATTGTTGTTTCGGAACATGTTCATCAAATTTTTGATAAAAAATGTGTCTATAGAAAGAAATGTTGGGTCTACAATCATAATGAAAAAAATATTTTCTTGAGGCATTAACATCTTCCATTCTAGGAGGGAGTGCCTAAAAATGAAATTTTTTTTTGATGTAAAATTTGGATGAGAGGAGGTTAATGTAATAGATTCTGTGGGTCTTATCCCATCAGAACCCAAATGTATAAAAATAGAGATGTTCAAAATATGTAACCAAATATAGTTAGGATATGTTAATTAACAATAATAAAGAGACGATATAGGATCTTATAATCATAATTGAATCATAATAAGATTTAGAAATGTTTTTTGAATGGGAGATAAGATTCAATATGAATGAGGAATAATCGTAATAGATCTAAAAAAACCAATCATTTTTATCAGTGTGTTTGATAAATTAATAATTATTTTGGTGGATCCCAAAAAGATATTTTATAAGATATAATTTCTTATCAAGGACCTCATAAAAGATAATCTAGAGAATAAAATCATCAAATTTAATGAAACATACCAAATGTTCATGGTTTAAAAAATTATATTTTTTATAATGAAATCCCAATGTTCTTTGTAATTTAAATTCATTGAATGGGTTATCATATGGTTTTCAATGAACATAACCAAATAAATGGACATTTTTGAAAATAGAATAAACCAGTAATATGATATATTAATAAAACACACATTTTTAAGGAGAATATATAGTTCATAACAGATCATATAAATCCATATCATATGTGCCTATCTTTTCGTTATAATATTAAATAAATGAATTCATATAACATCATTATAAATCTACAATGTTTTAAATTAATTGAAAGAATATAAATTGAATTAATTTTGAAGAATTTCTATGTTAATATAATATCATATTATTTATTCACCCTTAATAATTATTTATTGATAATTTATTATAAAATTTTATCCTTGATTAACCCATTTAAACATCATCTAATGTGAAACCCATGTATTTTATCATGTGTGGAACATTTATTTTTCTACCACCACAAATATAATTATTTTTTAACATAGATAAGTTTAATTTTAATCCAATTAATATGACCATATTCTAATATAATACCTAAAATATCCATAAATCATATGATGTAATTACATTAAAAATAAAATAAATAATAGAGATCTCATACAACTAAACAAATTAATAGTCTACACCAATGATGGAACAAAACTCCTCTAAAGGTAGTAGGAATAAAAAATAATTACAAAAAATATTTATAGAGATGAATTAGATCATAAATAAAAGTATATCAGGGTGATTTTATATAAAAATTATATAAATAATTACACATACCATAAATATCACAACAACACAAACATGATGAAATGCTAGCATTAAAATAAAATTATTTCATTGAAGGAAGATCAATTAAGTATGAATCGTTCTGAGGATATTAGTTTTGAGGTATATGTTTTTAAACGAAGTAAAATATTTGTTTAAATACAAAAATAATTAATATAAAGTGAAAAATAACTCACTAAAATATGTAAATGAAATTAGCCACCTAGTGGAAAAAGAATAACAAACTAGATGCCTATTTATACCAAACCACTATCCTTTTTAATAATGAACAATTACCAAGTGTAACTCATTGGTTACTTGGTTCTATGAATTTATATATTTTAAAAAATCATAAATCCGTCTCATAAACTTGCATCTAAACAATGAAATTATAATTTTAAAAAATATATCTAAAATAATAATTAATATGAATTAAAATAAACAATTGTCACATTAAAAAAAGGATATATTATAAAATTTATTACATGTGAATTATTTACCCAAATACGTGTCTTAAATAATCCATTTGAAAAAATGTGTCCATCTATAACTTATATCAACATCTCAATAGTATGTGTTCTCATATTTGGAACCATAATTACAAAACACTTGGGCTTGTAGAACATGGATCTCTTATTTTATTTACTTTCATTGATCACAAAATGAAATAGGATTCCCAATAACGGTATAAAAATGTCAAAAAATTATTCTATAAAAGAAATCACATTATGAGAAATTAAATTATATTTACCCAGAAGTGGTACATTAAAATCCATTTACTATTAAAAATATTTTATATTTCATCAAATATTTAAAATCTACAATTATCTATTAAAGAATCTCAAATGACCCAACAATATAAGGTGAAAAAAATTACTTCTTATCCAAATATTGAAATCCAAATTGAGGTGAGTTAGAAAATTATATTTTATCATGAATAAAAAATTCCATATTTCAATTCCTTTTATCAATATATAATTTCAATATTGTTTGAATAATTGGAAGCCTCTGTTAGTCTATTGAAATTGATTAGTAGTATCTTTTACAAATATTTCTCTAGTAAATAATGACTCACAAAATTATATCCACCACAATTGATCAATCTTGTCCTACCATAAAACACTATAAATTGATCATTTTAAATGTATTGTTGGTTTATGTTTTTATATATCAAATTACCTTATTCTATGTAGTCCCTCCATTCACTATTGAAGAGAAGAATACACACATGATGTTTATTAAAAATAATAATGATAAAATAGTTATTTTTCCAATCAGTTAGAGGATGATAATCCGTACTCCAAATCGCCTTATTCCCACATAATTCTACAAACTGAAAAAATTTGAGTACTAAACCTCTTTTTTTGATGTGATATAATATTGTATTTTAATATATAAATCCTTAAAATCTATTAAATATAAATCTTCATAAACTCAATAATCATTTTACTTTCCCAAATCAGTATAAAATATTTACCCATAATAAGTAGATTTAAAAAAATGAAATATCATCCATTTAAAGATCATAGAAAAATAGTAAAACCCAACTATAATATCATTATATATACTTAATCATGAAAGGAAAATGATTAAAAAAATAACAATTTTCTTATAATGGTATTCATTTATCTATTAATGAGTAATGCATCTTAGTACAAATCCATCTATATCCCTCTTCATTATCAGATATATATAATTTTTCTAGACCATTTTATACATATTGATGAAATGAAAATTAAATTCTAATCAAAAATAAAAAAATAAAAAAATAGCCATAATATCCCTATGCATGTAATATACAACTGTATTTTATAAATTCATAGAAATGATATAATCACAGTCAAAAATTCCACCCTATTATTTTATAATTGACATACATTACTCCACTAATAACATAAAAATAAATATCCAATCATTGTATATCATTTACATCCATTATAAATTATAAAATGATATTTACATGTACCCAAAAAACATGGGACAACTATTCAAATATTACTAGATAGGTCATAGATAAAAGATATATTTATCACTCATACACTGATACCTATAACCTACAAAATTTGATACTTCCTATTCAGAATTAAAAATAAAATTAATCATCATAAAATTATATTCCCTCTCAAAATAAAAAAATTATGGATACATAATCCATATCTTTTATCACATAATTTGGTCCCATTTTGATAAAATATACTACATTATTTTTTCAATGGGATAAAAAATAAATAACATGAAATAAAATTGTTATCAACTAATGATAATTTTCACTATTTATGATAACTATGGAACTGGAGTTAGATAAATCCCCCCATCTTGTGGAATATTTCCATACCAAAATCCACAATCATGACATCATGAATCTTTGAAAAACATAGATCCATTTTAGTTACATCACACCCAATGTCATAACAGTCACCTAAAATAGGTAATATGAGAATGGAAAATGATATTAATTTAACCATTGTGCATTGTATAGTTTCCTCTTATCAATAATCCCAAAACATTACCCATTTATACTAAATATAAACATAATTGATGTCATATGAGAAAAAAGTTTAATTAATTATCCATAATATCATATGAGAACTATGACTCACCAAATGAAAAATAAATAATTTGGTACTTCTTAATACAATACCACAACCACTTTCACAAGATTAATCGATATTTATAATTATTACAAGAAAATAAGATTAACATTACTAGTCTTTTCTAAAACCATATTTTTTGATATTTTTATATGAACTAAATGTTTTCTAAGGGTCTCTAATATAATATGTAGATGTTTTATATTTTTATCATATAATAAGTATTATTCAGACATATTATCAATAATTTAAATCATGAAGGTGTCTAAATATAGATAATTTAGTCCATTTTTAAAATTTAGAGAGATTATTGAAGAATTTATTACTCCAAACAGAATCATAATAACTCAAATTAGATATATTGGGTCCTATATAAAGTATCTTTATAGTAGATCAAATATAAAATTATTCCATAGAAATTAACATACATTAATTATATTAACTTGAATATTTAATTGGTTTTCAACTATAAATAACAAGCTAATGTGGGCATTTTTTATACAAAAAAATCAATCAACGCAATATGAAACACTCTACTTAATTTTTCAATTTAATTCTTATTAATATTATTTAATTTTCAATTCTTAAAATTATTTTGTAGTATTTTATTTTTATTTTTATGCATATGCTTAACAATTGGAAATAGTTATATAAATAAATCGACATCACTCTTTTATCGAAATACATTGATATATATTAAAAATATCATCAATAAGATAATAAAAAACAAGAAAAATGGAAAATACTAACACTATCCATAGAATAATTATTTATCATACCTATCACCTGATAAGTAATATTTCTTATATTTTACAAGACTAGTATTTCTGAAAAATTATTTTAGTCCCATTCAACCATGAAAACATAAAACATATCTAATAAAATAATAATTTCACCCATATCAAAAATAATTTAATGTATGTCTTGAAATATGTTAATTTTTATATAACTAAAAAAACTATGAAACTTAATATCTCTATAATGATAATGTACCAAAGATGACAATATTAAAAAACCTAAATATCAAAATATGGAAACATTATAATAATATCTATAATCTTCCCATATTTAAAATCATTATTTATTGTGATACAAGGAATCTCTAAATTCATATTCAAATTTGAATCAAAATGTACAATGTTATATGATTTAGAATAAGCAATTTGAAATTAAATACTAGACAAAGTATATATGACTTATCAAACCTCTAAAAATCATTTATCATACCTAATATGAAATGATCGTTTCCGACCTAAAATATAATGATCTTGCATAATCTACAAAAACCTGAACATTAGTCACCTGGTTTCATTAAACTATATCAACCCAGTATGAAAATGACCCAAAATTTTATATTTAGTATTCATGAATATCTTACTTCTATTTATCAATTGATTAATTATTTAATTACTATTATGTGTTGTATTATTTTTTTTCATAAATTTGAAAATATCATACAGATCTCTAATTATAAGGGGAAATAACTTGTTTAATATTTCTTATAATGTTGGTTTTCCTTTAACACTTACATAATATATATCAAGATTCACTCGTAATTTGACAAAACTTTTTAATGTATATATGATTACTATTCTTTTAAAACATACTTTAGAACATGTATTGAGGTAGAAAATTATATATGATGAAAATAAAACAATGGGGGTCCCTTCATGGTTTTGTTACTAAACCATAATCTTGATTCATTAAATTAATTAAAAATCATTCATATTAATTCATAAATATCTGTATTATTTCATTTTTTATATAGGGTGAGTGAATTATCAAATTATTTTAAAAATAATATATTTTAAATCATTATTATAATATTTTATGTAGTTTCTTATGTGTCGTGGTTTTTTAATTTATTAAAAAAATTAAAAATTATTTATAATTGGCTATTAAAAAGTAATTGAATGTGGGTGAGGGTGATAAAATAGATTTTGGTATATAATATATTCCAAAATTTCTACTTTCAATTTTTTTTATTTAGATGATGGAGCGTAATTTTCTTAATTTTCATAGTGTCGGTATTCAATTGAAATGGTCATCACTAAAATTAGAACAATTTTATCAAATGTGGGTGACCATGAATATAATGAATAATGGTGTATCCCATTTCCAAAAATCACATCCCACATTCAATAATAATATAATTTTTTTGATTGGAAAATATCACTCAGACATAGAAAAAAATAAATATTACACACAGAGACATATATATAATCAAAATTAACAAATTTCTTATAAAGGATGGAATGGATGGTTTCTCTATCATAATGATTATTAATCGTATGAGGGAGAGATATATATGTATAGGAATACCAGCGGATGAAAATTTTCTAATGAAGGATGAAGGTGATAAGTTGTATATATCAATTCTCAAAGTGATACATGGTGGCTTATCGAAGAAAGATCTAGTATATTGTGTGGTGGTACTATCACAATGATGTTAAACTAGTTGATCAAGGATGGTAAAAAACCAGGTGCTATTAGATTTTTTTATTGTCTGATGATCTTTTGAGGGGTGTTATGTAATGATAGTCTTATTTATATAGAAATATCATAGTTAAATTTAAAACAAAATTAAATGATAGATGCAATATGGTAAGATCAGTGATGGATGATGGAGATTAGAAGCCACTGGCGGGTCATGATTTTAGTGTAAGAGGGTTGATGGCTTACATATATAGGGTGAATCAGAGCAAGAAAAATATTTTTTAGGTTATAATAAGAATGGGAATAATATTAGATAAAAAATAAACCTCATATATCGGTATATAATTGTAAAAAGAGAATATAAAATATCTCATTTTATCTGAAAATAATCAGAAATGTTGATTATTTTAAGGATAACAACATTTATATAAGGGGTGCATTTATGCTAAAAACATAACATTGATTCTGTCAATGATTCTTCTTTTGAAACACTTCTAATTTCTTAACAGTATAATATAAAATTAATATATTATAACTAGAACCTACATTGAATGATTAGGACTCGTATAATAATGAATTAATAAATTAATATTTGAACTGTATTGAAAGTGTGGATAATGATAAGAATTATCATAATTATCATGATGTATTAATAGTTTTTATTTGGTTTTTTTCATAATGATATCAATTTTTATTTTTTTGGAATTATATGAGATATTGATGAGATTTTTTATAATGGTTAATGGAAAGGAATATTTTTAATGTATTCTCCCCAAAAATTAATCCCTAATTAATTTATATTTATATTTTTAATAATGAAAAAATTGGACAAAATACATCAATTAATATTTTATTACAAATTCATGACTCCCTTGGGAATATCGCATATAAGGAATTTAAACAAATTGATGTTTTTTAAAATGATTATGCGAAATTAGATTTTTATTCAATTAGATTATGTATATATTCATCATTGTTTCATAGTGACGAGACTATGGATGAATTAATATTCATTATATTTCTCGAGTATTAATATTAAAGGATTGTGTAATAGATGTGTGGTTTTGGTTTTGTAGTAGCTTTTTAGGGTTGATTTGTGAATTAGTTATCATATTTAATTATATATGATGCTATTTTTTATTCTTCTTGATCAACATACATGACAATAATGAACTTAAATAGAGAGTTATGTTATAAATAATTCATATAGGGATGATATAAATATATAATGCTTGTTTTGATAACATATAAATAGTTCTCCCATGAGATGTATAACAAGGTGAAATGTTGTTTTGGTATTATTTCTATCATAAATATTAAATTTTGATATCTACATTTATTTATACATTAATTATTTTATAGTTATCAAGAAAATGAAACATTATATATTAGTTATTCAATTGGATTTGGTGAAATGGTTGGCTAGATTTTTGTTTGGATTAGTATTCCTAGTTTCATAAAAAATAATAGGTAATAGTGTGATATTTAATAATTATTATATTTGGTTTTTTCTTATAATTGGAGTACAATTATCTAAGTTAAATACCAGATGGTGTTGTGTTCTCAGAGGTTAACTAATGTTTAGATTTCACATCGAACCTTAATGGATAACTTAGTTAATCGTCCTAAAACAATTTTGTAATGAACCAACCATGTTTGACTTGATACGTCACCCAAGATTGACAATCAAAATTCCCAAAGAGTATTATGATTAGTTTGTAGAGATAAATCCCTAGGGTATCGACACACACAAAACTATAGGTCTAATGTCTGAAAATATAATGATAAAGGATAGAGTACATCATTAAAAAATATGATTACATCCCTATGAAATAGTAATGTGATTCTATAATGATATTCTTGAAAATAATGATAAAAAAATTCTACACCTGAATCTCACTAACATCCATCCCAAACAACCATGACGATATGATAACAAATATAATTCATCATGACACCTGACACCATTCCCATAACTGATCACTGTGGGATTATGAAAAGAACTTAGTTGACATTTTAGTTCCCCATGTGATTATTCATTATAGACACGAATTTTCTTTAATTAGATATATATTCATTTGACATGTTGATAATTGATGTTATTTTATTATGGATATAATTCATTTGTGGGGTATCAATGTGGATTGATAATGATAGTGGTATAGTAATATGATATATGATGTTGTGATAATACTATGAATTATCTAGTTGAATCTATTTTACTATGGTCAATATATATATTGAGGTCTTGTTTTTACAATATATATTATATTATTTCAATTTAATGATTATAGTGTTATTAGAAATAATATAATAATGTAGTTTAAATGAATAAATTTGGAGTAATATGATTTTTGTAATGAGAATGATTCAATTTTTGTTTCATCTGAATTTTGTGGATGGAATATTTCACTATCGTACTTTCGACATATGTTACCATTGGTGGGTTTTATTGGTCCATATATGACTATATATTATAATTTTTCAACATTTACTACTATTTATTCAATATACTATGTTTTTTTTCATCCATAAGTTATGGAATATTAATATTTTTGATATATTGAGCCTAAATATTTATATAATTTTGTAGGACATTTTAGTAGAGTTTGGAGGAACTTTTTTTTCATTGAATATAGTTATATGTATGTGTTGGGTGTTTTTAGACATTTCTCATATCCCATTATAGTATATTGTTTTTTTATTTTTATATTAGGGGATATGATTCGTTTTCTATATTGGTAGAATTTATTATTTGATTATGTTATATTATTTTCATGTAATTTACACATTTTATAAATAAATTTGGTCATGGAAGTTGGCATTTGGGGTCACAAATGATCTTTTAATCACCTAAGGCAGGGTTCTCGGGGAATTGCTTCTTGAAAAGGCATAGAATTCCACTATAAGGATCTAAAACATAGATGATCATACCTTCAAAATAGTTTATGAATGCCAAATTAGTGAGGGAAACTTTCCATGTAATATGATGCTGAATTGGACAAAAATCACAACAATAACTCATGTAATCCCATTCCAATAGAAATTATAATGATATAATTCCATCCATTGAGTGTAATAACACCTTTTATTACTGTGATATGTTGGATTATTTTGTAATTTCATCCAAAATGATTGGATTTCAATGATCCCCTACATTGAGAAGTTGAGGAAGGAAAATATATAGTTCTATAGTGAACCCCATAGATTACTTTATAACATGTATATAAGGAGTAATATTCTCTTTATTAATAAACATATATTTACTAGATACATTTAAAAAATCCATTCCTTACATGAATTATTCTGAACTATCAAATATTTTCATTCTAAATCATTATAGTTGTGGAAGACTTATCCCACAAATAAAAATTAAAATAAATTTATGAAATTATATACATATTTCAGAGAATAAATATCACCCTACATTAACACTATAAACTATTGTGAGTTTTACTTCATCAGGTCACTTGAAATAAAGTATCAAATAATGAATTCTAAAATATTATTGCAATCCATTCAGGTGTGATATCATAAACAGGAAAATTTCACAAATTTCATGCCACCCCCTAAAACATTAAGAAATATGCTTCACCATTATTCCTTTATGTGTATCCATAATTTTTAAAATTCCATTTATTACCTATAGATATTTTTATACACCTCATGTTGTAAAATTTCCATAAAAAGATTCAGTATGTGATACCCATAAATATATGATGATAGAAGTTTCCCCAACTTCTTATTGAGGACGATTCCATTTCATAGACTTACACACATTAAGTAGACTCTCGTTGATCACAAACTAAATAAGAGTATTTGAAGTATGTTTAATTTTTTTTTCTTCCATGTCATTGTATAACTCCCCATTATAATAATTAATATTCACCTTCTCCCATTGATTGTCCACAACATAACTTTTCAGTTCCAAACCACTATAACATACTAATAATTGGTTGAAAAAACCCAAAAATTCATATCATTATAACCAAAAAAATCATTATTTCTTATTAATATAATAAAATTTTCAATGAACTCAAATTAATCATATCACGTCATTAAATGATTATCAAAAATATTATTTAACTAACTTTTGATTTATATTTTTTTCATTAAATTATTTATATTATGAGTTATAATTAAATCCTTTAACACACTTGTTTTTTTGACATAAATTCTCATCCAAGGAAAATTATAATAATTTACTCAAATTACATGTCCCTATATTACTTAATGTTTAATTAATACTCTTATGTCCCATAAATAAAGGTATATTAACAACCCTTGAAAAATCATTAATTTTAAAAAAATCCAAAAAAATCACTAATTTTTATCAAATGAATCCCACCCTTGCCAGGTAGCTTGAAATATTACTATTGTATTAATATCCATAAACATATAAGTTTTCTTTATAAGCATGTCACTATTTCAATTATTTAATATATAATTTCTTCTAGATACAAATATCATTTAAACATAATATCCTTTGGAAAAAATTCTTACATCATAATATGAAATTAAAAATACACTAAAATGATACACAATATACCCTTTGGTGCACTACCCAATAGGAAAAAATCGAGTAACAATCAATTTCGGGAAATATTTACCTTCTAGTTAAAATAAATAAATAAAATATACAGAATCAGGCATATTGAAATAAATGAATTTACATCAATATATAATCCCCAATATAATGTCCAAAAGTCAAAACAATAAAATGCACATAAAATAAATCACCCAATATACAAGTAATCGTGTTTGAATATAGAAAAACTAAAATATATGAAATAAAAAATAGAATAAATAGCATTATGTTACTTATGATATTTTTAAAGGGTTTTATATATTGTTAAAACTATATGATAATTTCATAAGGGGGTGATATATTTTTAGATATTGTTAAAAAGTTTAAGATATATCGTGGAATATATTTTATGTGTTATTAATTGATTTCATGCTTTTATTAATATTTTTTGTGTTATAATAAAAAGAAAAAATTAGGATATATAATTCTTCATATGGACCATTAAGACAATAGATGATTCATTTTAGCACTTGAAACATAGTTTAATTACTTATGAATTACTATGTATCACTAATCAGTGAATCCATATAAGAAATTTTGAATCCATATCAGTCATTATAATATATGTATGAGTCATTGGAAGTAATTTAAAAACCTTTGGATGTTGTGTATGATTTAATAGAAGATTTTTTTGAGTAATTTTGAATTTTTATGTGGAATTCCATTACAATATTTTGGAGTCTTATGATTGGAAAAATATTTAGGTTTTATTGAATAATATATAATTAATTAAAATAATCTTGTCAATGATATAACAGATCTTGAATAATTTAAGTGTCTCAAATAATGTTTTATTTATGTTAAATTAAGGTTTTGTGATCGTCAGGTTTTGTAGAGAAAGATCATATATTAAAATTAACTAAATGTTGTTAAATTAAATCCCCTTCTATGACATTTTTAGGAGAAAAAATTAAGTTAATTATATACATAAATTTAAATGATGATGTGTTGAACATATGTTCTATAATCACATGGAAATATAATATCAAAGACTAAAGTGGAGTTTTTTAATTCATATTTTTTTTAATAGACTGAGCTTTCATTTTCTATCATTCCACAGGAAAGTTGAAAAAAATGGGAACATGGTCTGATTCAGTTGAATTATAAATGAGACCAGTACATGATAAAATTACAAAATTTTATTGTGTAAATTTTATATAGAAATTGGAGGTTGATCGACTTATAAGTTTTTATAGATTTTCATGATAAAGCATCAAAAAATTGCTATATTATTATTTTAATTTATTTTTTTGGAGTATTGAGAAATTCAATTAATTAAAATTTTTATTATGCTAATAATGTTAAGTAATTCAGTGTGGTGGCCTATATTTAAACATAAAAAAAGAGAAAATACTGAGATTTATAAAAATCAAGGAGGGTATGTTGAGGAAGGATAGCTTATGAAAATAATTAGAATGTAATACTAATGATAAGAGTCCTTAGTAGTTTATAAATATTTTTTAATGAGATTTTAGAGTTGAAGTGAATTATATCATAAATGAAATATATATAATGATAAGGGAAAAAACTAAAAAATTTATATTAGCCAAAATTTGTAACTCATACGATTTATATTCTTCAAGAGGTGTGATATATCTTTTATAATCATTTAATAATTCTCTTAGAAGAGTATCTACAATTTCATTTTGAAGAAATATTAATATAATGATTTTTTTCTCAAATAGTTCACTTTTTCACTATAGTTGATGGTGTTTAGTAAAAAAATAATTAACCAATTGGAAACTATGAATTTTAGGTGTATGATTCTTTCATCATAAACATTATTATTTGTTTTTATGATTATAGTGAAAATATATTGGGTGTGGGATAAAAACTAGTTATATAATGGAATTTTCATTTTATTTAGGTTGAACCATGTTAACAAAATTCCGTACTTTTTTCTTTTTATTCATTCATCATGAAAGGAATATTTATTTATTTTATGATTGTACAATCATAAATACTCATACTGGTTTATTTGTTGAATAATAAATTTTAAATGGTTTCGAATCACTGTGAATTTTTCCACCATCATAATAGATATTATTTCCTTGATTCACTAAAATAGATCAAGAACAAAACATAATATTAATTGTAAAAAATAAATTTGAAATTTCATGAATTTAATTCACATATTCAAGGTAATATTTCACTCTCATGAATTTAAATAAAAATAATTTTATTTACCATGAGATGTGTGTGTTCATGAAGTTAAATAATTTCTTGGTTGAAATCAAAATGACCCCTAACATCACATAGAGTTTATCCATATCTTACGTGACTGATGAATTAGTATATGGTAACATTAACCTATAAAAAAATACAATTGACCAATTTTATGATTTTTTTCTATTCTCCAGGAAATTATATGTAATTAAAATCTGTAATTTTATAAATTAATATGAGAATTTTTTATTTCATTTATTAACTACTAAATTATAGATATAATAGAAGATGACGAATCATTGGATTGGGTTTTTAATGAAATTGAATTAATGAGTTGGTACAGGAGGAGCACTAGGTACTTGGCGGTCACCATTTCGGTAGAGGTGACTACTTACAATTTAAACGAACTGTTGGTTATCAATTTTTAGTAATCCATCCATAATACATGTCTTACCATTCCACGTGAAGTTTATAGTAGTGTACACTAATTTTTTTATTTTAATAATTGATAAAAGTTAAACTATTTATTTCATTTATATTGATTATAAAACTCTCTTAATGATTTCATTAAAGAATCCCCAAAGGGATCTCTCCCCCTACTCTTTCACCAACATATATTCTTCAAAATAATATATCACCCTTCCATGTTTTGTTACATTAAAAGGATATTATTGGATCTCACTAAAATGGAGGAAAAGGTATGTGTAACTCTTAACCCTTAATTTTACATAAATTTTATTCTATTGAAGAATTCTATGTTGTTATTAATAAATGGGAAAATTTATTTTCATTATAATATATATTTATCCTTCCCCAAATACCATTAAAATAAAATTTGACTTTATAATTGTTGGGGGACCTCATGTGTCTCTCAGTTTTATTCTTGTCAAGACATGGGATGGATTAAATTAAATATATAATTTTTTTATTCCTAATTTTTGTAAACATTTATTCATGAGATCAAAATATAGAATTATTTCCTACATAAATCTATAAAACATGATCTATAATGTTTTCTATTTGAGATGAATTATGTTGAATATTATTATCTAGAACTTCTAAATATATGACGATAAATTCATAAAAAGTTAAGTATCTAGAAAATGAAATTTTATCGTGTAAATAATAATGGGTTGTGATTGATATAATTTGTGGTTTATATATTCAGTTAGCGTGATTAATAATTTTCTCAATTAAATGGTTATACATCCAATTTTCTAGCATGTTTTAGATGCTCACATGGTTTCTTTCCTGATTATAGAAGACATATATTTTCTTAATTTACTCATTGTATTTCAATAAAGATATCTTCTAAATTTTTATTCGATTCCATATAATTGTAGTTTCATGTACACCTTTTTTAGGTATTCTTTATATGTACATGCTAATCCAACACCGATAGAAGTTTTTTTATTGTATACATTAATAATGGAAAATAAATTAATCAAAAATGTTCTATATTATGTCTCACCCATAATGCCATATGTTAGAAGAAACATGTATATAAAGAAATGTGATTGGGGTTGGTTGGTGGTTTCTTATTGATTTTGTTTTAACCTACCCTATGCATATCTCATAGGTTGTGTGTACACGTAATTTTCACATTTTATGTATACGATTAATGATTGTTGTTGATTTCTTTGGTATATTTATAGTTTTAGAGGGTTAGAGTGTTCATATATCTCATCCATATAAGTTACAATATGATCAAAAGTAATTTTATGGTTTTGTAATTTGATTTTATATTTAGTCATGACATGTAAATGTTGAGTGTTTTATTATTAAAATTCATATAAATTACAATTAATTTTTACATTAAATAAATTTATTTGTAATTATATATAATTTTAGATCATGGGGTTGGAGATTTTTTTGATATAATTAGATATATTACTCCTCCCTCTACTATTTTATCCCTTAAAAATTATTACTCCCTTTATTGAATAGAAAGAAAATGTCAGTTTTTATGGAAATTTGTATCAAAAATTTTGATCGAAACATGATTCCTATAAATGGTATTACATCTGTGTGAGATAGTTGGTGTTATGGGTTGACAAAATATTTTTTATCAAACATAGGCTGAATCCAATCAATATAAATAGTGACCATAATTATTCTATAAGATTCAATTACCATGTTGGTATATCACTATGTGAGGTATATCAACCCTTGAGGATGTTTCTTCTATTTAATTCTTTGGTATTATATTGATTTAACTATGAATAAGTTAGTGAATCTTCATTTATTTATATCATTTATAAATTTTTTATATTGATTATAAAACACTAAATATATATAAAATTTTATCTATGTAGTTATTTAGGGTTTAATTTAACAAACCATATATATGAATAATTATAATACCTTTTATTTTCTATTTTATTATGTAATTTTTTATGACATGATTAAATTTTATATTTATTCATTTGATCAATTTCTTATATAATATTTTAATTGACATGAATCATATTTTGTTGTTATAATTATTTTTTGTGTTTTAGAATGTATATTTATGAGAAATATTCAATGTGTGTGGATTCTAATATTTTATTGATAAGGAAATTAGTAAAATATTGGGGGCTTATAATTATAATGTATGGTTTTAAAACCCTACATGTGATATATAACATGGTATAAATGAAACAATATTTTAATTGATTCATGGGAATATTTGTATCTTAAAATTCATAATGAAATGATGGGTATATATTAATATTTTCATCAATTGGGAATATTATTATTATATTTTTTTCATACATAAATCATTGTAATGAAATGATTATTTAATTACAAAATCAATCATTATAATGTTATATAAGGGAATTTTTTAACATATTTATAGTAGGTAAAGAATTTTAAATAATGTTTTAATAGGTCATAAATTTTACAAAATGAATTTTCAAATAAATAATATAGTGGTTAAGTAAATAATTTCAAATGTAATGAATTTAAATTAAATAAATCAAGATATATATATATATATATATCGTGGAAATAAATGACTAATTATTTTAAATTGTATAGTATTACATGAATATTAATATGTTTTTATCATTAATTTGGATATTATTAAGGATACATTGTATAAGATGATTTATAAAAGATAATGTTATATTGAGTGCTTTCAAATCACATTAATTTAGGAATTTTTTTCTTTTTTATTGTCTTTTTTATATATTAATTTTTACAGAATTATTATATTAATTTTTGGTCAGTTAAAGTTATTATTAGAAATTGGATGGCTCATTGTACTTTAAAATATCTTTATTTATTTTTTTTAAAACAATTAAATAAAAACAAAAATTTTGGACTTTGGATGTTTTTGGATTAAAATTAGGGATTCGGAAAAAAGTATGTGGATGTATAAATTTTATTTATTGTAACGCCCCGACCCCAGCTACCCAGAGTCGGTGCATTAATTACATAACATTGGCATGATCACAAGAAAGATCGAATCTCGAAAGACCGATTGGTTTAGTAGCCTTGGAAACACTAGATATATTCATAAGTTTTACATTACATTATAAAATGAAAAACTACTACAACAACATAATGTCTCAATAGACCACACTATTATCCCCTCATAAAATCCCTGCAGGTCATTCATAATTTACTTCTTCACTTCCTGGGAAAAATAAAACATAGAAAAGGGGTGAGCTCAAATGCCCAGTAAGGATAACAATATAGCGGAAACTTTCATAAATAAGAATAAACATTTAAGGCAATGTATAACTAAAACAAAAGCCTTTTAAATATGAACTTTCAACATGGTATGGCATAAATAAAATGAAATAATGCCATTTACTTATTCACATGGATATTCTACTAATCGAATAATCACATGCAAAAATCAATAACCAATTTCATAATGTTGGAATGCATAATGCCAGACTATCATAACCACATAGCCAAGGCCTCGTGCCAAGACTACAAATAAGATTTTGTCAAGGCCTTGTGCCAAGACACTAGTTTGTCTCATGAGACCTACCGATGCATCGAGGAGCTATAGCGGGCTCCACCCGTCACTTATTAAGTCCAATGCATTCCCATATGAAAAGGTTTAAACATAACATAAACATTCGTATTAAATCTAGCATACGAAATGTCAATAATTTCACCATAAACTATGAATGGTATAAAAATAGCACATCCATAGTCAAACATATCACAAAACCTTCAATACAATATAGAAGTTTTGTATCATAATAAATCAACTTCAAATAATCTTAAAATCCATCAAAGGATGTTGACGTAGATGAAATCAAAATTCTTTTTAAAGAAATATCTCCTTTTATTTTGAAATCATTTAAGATCCAAATAAAATAAAACATTTTGTTTGAAAATATTCTTATAAGCTTGTAAGGAAAGATTTGAAGATTTTATAACTGCGTAAAATAACCGCACCCGCCGTATAAGTTAAAAAAAACATTCTTACCTCAATTCTGTCGAAAAGGTTAAAAAGGACCTTGTTTTGAAAACGACGGAAAGATTACTTTATAAACCTCTTATAAAAAGTCAAACAAGGGTATAAATGACTTTAACCCATATTCTTGTAAATAGTAAAAATGTTTTGAAATACATTTTTAAGAAACATGGATGAGGATGATAAAGATATCCTAGTAGATTATTACGTATAAACAACCTCGGATAATGAAGAGATTGTGAAATAACCCTTACCTTGTACTTTTCCTTGGTTGGGGTAGGTTAACCTCCTGTATAATGGTGAAATATTTTTTATTAAATTATACAAGAATCATATATAATAATATGATATCATATATGATCTTTTAACATTGATTTGTTAATAATATCTTAGTATTATCATTATATCGGGTGTTAACTTACTTGTTTTCTTTTATATGTTTTGTTACGTAAGACATGTTTGTAAAGGATAGGTTGTATATTATTCATATCCAGAATTATATAAAGTCCTTAAACATCATTTTTAAATCATCAAATGATAATTATACTTGAATGGATACGATGGAGAATGAATCTCATCGCGTTCGTGGAGACGGTAGTCCGTACGTACGCACGAGCGACAATATCATTATTTTGATATTAAAATAATATATAAATGGATGGTATATAATATATACAGAATAATTAACATGTTATATTTATTATTTACATGAGTTACACATCATTATTATACCCATCCAAATAATAATATATTGAATAACAATTACACCACGACGTGGAGACGGTAAGCCGTACGTACGCACGTATGGTGACATGTTATTCAAAGGGTGGATAGAATACTGAATATGGTTGTACCATATTTATAAGAACATCACAGTATATGTAAGATACTGGAGTTATTATTTTAGAATGGTAAGAACAAATAAAGTGGAAGAAGAAAGGAACTTGGAGAAGGGTGGTGAAATCATTACCTCTTCTTCGGGTTCTTCCTTTTGATTTGATCAAAAGGGCTCCTTAGGTTGGCTTTCTGATCAAACTAAGGCCTCTAGATTGTAGTGAGGGATGTTGGGAGAGTATTTGGGTAGAGTTTGGTCGAACCAAAAGGCTTTGAAGGTGTGAAGAAATGAGAAGGAGGAGTGCCCTTTTATAAGAGGGGTGAGGGGCACCTTTGGAAAAGCTAGAAATATTAATTTATAATAAATTCATATTCGGTTTCTAATGGCTCAAAAGCTTATTATTAAAAGGTTAAGGTGGGGATAGGTCGAAAAACACTCAACCAATATAATTTAGACAGGTTTGGGTACTTATATTAACCTTATCTTTAAGTATTAACTCTAAGTTAATTAGTTTCACTTTTACAATGTCACTTTGTATTTTTATATAATATGGTTAATAAACTTACTATATACATCCAAGAGACCCCCAAGTGGTCCATTAATGATGAAACTATCATGATATAAGTCTATTGGCCGAACATTAGATTTTTAGGAATTTAATATCAATTAATAATATAATATTTGTTTTAAGAACTCTTTTATGTCAATTTTGACACTATTCAATAGTTGATTTTTGTGAAACTCATAACAGATTGATTACTTCAAACAATGTCAATTAAATCAATCCTAATATATCATATTATCCTATAAAATTAGTTTAATTCATTAAAAGTTTCATATTATATTTTTTTGTGTATTTATAATATCAATTATTTTAATTTTTCACTATTATAGTAATTACTGAATCATCATTGTGTCATAAATAAAATAAATTATTTAATGTCTAAAAATTATAAATAAAATATCATTATGTAGGAAATCTTTTTATATTTCTAATGAATATTTATAATCTAAAATCCAACTTATATAACCCTATGTAACAATTGTTTTTCTAAAAGATATATGCTTGTGTCATTTTTGTATTCATTTTGACTTAATTAAAATAAAGTGTCATTATCACTTACAAGTGGATCCATGGGGTCCCCAAATTGACACAAAGATGCCCATGATCGACCATGTATCACCCAATAGGGTTAAGACACGTTTTAGGGTAATTTAGTATTATTATAATATTATTTTTTAACCCTTATTTACAGGATTTACCCTTAACCATGGTAAATAAAATATTTACCGCATTAATTATTCAAAATGTCTAAAAATAGAAGTTACCTATTTACATAATTTGAACATCCTGATTCCAAATATGGAATCCATTTTTCTAAATTCAAAACACATAAGTGGCAGAAATTAATTTAAAATTAATTCCCGCTGTCAAAACAAAAAGCGTGTTTTTAAGAGATAATAACTATCAAAAGATTGACATTTGTTTATGTTCGGTTTAATTGTAAAATTATGTCCAATGACCAAAATTATATTAAATGGTAAAAATATATTCTAAATATACTTTAAAACCACTCAAATTCATAATTTATCACTATTAATTATTTTGATTAAAAAAGTTGTTTTTAATTAAAATTTAGTAATTTTCACTATTCATCAAAATATGAAAGTTATCCGAAATGTACCAAAATTTCACCTTAGGATAAATTCGATATTCCGAATCCAAAAATGAAGTACATTTTCAAATATAAAATATATATAATTTCAAAATTTATGTATTACTATTCATAACGGCTAGTTTGATCGGTTGTGGTGTGTGTTAAAACTCGACGTTGCGTACAACACACGCTACTGTTTTATTCAAAGGAAAGTGTACCGTGGAAGCTTGGGATGTTTCATTTTAAATTTTTTGATGTATCCATTTAGTCAAAAAGTTTAAAATATTGTATTTAAAAAGGTTTCACTATCAAAAGTTGATAAAAGTGCAATACTGAAAATGAATCTGTTCTTGCATTATGACTAAGAAACTCATAATATGGATTCTAAAATTATAAGGATTATATAAAGTTTAAAATGTAGTTAATACTATTCGTGACCTCTTTTAATTGTGTGATTGAACTCGGTGTTGCGTGTAGTGCAAGTTATTGAATTATTTTTAAGAAATAACACACTCTGAAATCCTGGGGTGTTACATTCTCCCCTCCTTCAATAAATTGCGTCCTCGCAATTTGAAATTGTTTTTCGAAAATAAAAGGTTGAAAATAGAAAATATATTTGTGGGAAAACCCACATCGGAAAAATGAATTAATGAGTCCTCTATTTAAAAAAAAAGTGGAAAGTATGAAGATTACCGAAAATAACACATACTAGGGTTCCATGTAGGAAAATATGGATATGGAAGAGAAATCTAACCATCAATTATCTGATGGAGAGTGGTAGAGAACATGGCTATGAAAAGGCCAACAATCCCAAAGCCATAAATTAGTGATGATTTAAGGTACCATCTAGGGAAACATTTTTGTTCTAAGTTCCTTTTATTAATGTTGAGGAATTTATTTATGAGATTGGCTAAGATCATAAGGAGATATAATTACTTTATAATCAGAGTTTTATCCATTAATAAGTTTCTACCACAAACTCATCTTTCACTCTAAAAGATAATAGAATGTAATTTTTTATTTATTTATACTATTCGTACAGGGTTCCAAAATAAATGAATTTATAATTCATCTACCAGATCTTTAAAAAAACAACATTATTTAATACAGGACATCTCATGGGCCAGTGGTAGGTGATACACCCTTGTCGCCCTTCAGTTGCGGGTTCAAGTCTCGCAGCCTTGCCGGACGCGACGGGTTGCCGCCCAACCTCCGGGTTTTCCTTTTATGGTAATCCAAAATAATCCAAACTAGAACTATCCAAAATACTTCTGTCCAAACTCACAGTCCAACATTTATAAGGAAGGTAAACATAATATAGATCCTTTTTACCCCGCAATAGCATATGAATACCTTCATCTTGTATTCTTTTAATAAACTGAATCATCTTGAATTACCATATTCCTTATTGATTACATTCATTCTCCACTATTACATATAGAATGCTGGATATACTTCATTAATCCAAAAATGTTTTAAACCCCAACAATGATGGAATATACAAATCATTAATCAGCTTCAAGGTAGTCAAGAATATCCAATATAATTTATCCAAAACAATCACATATTATTCCAAAATCACTACCTCAGTATCAGAACTATATTATGATTTATCATTCTCTCAACCATATATTTTCCAAAAAGTTATCCTGCTATTGAGTCACTTTTCTTTGTTCCACACAATCTCAAGTCCTTAATGAAATAGTACTGCAGTACAATCCTTATATACTCCATAATTATTATAACAAGTACATTGTTGATACAACACTCAATAGATATAATCAACATAATAACTCTAATCATTCCTCTTAATCTGTGGTACTATCATAACTTGATTACTATCCAATAGCATCATTTGTGGCATAGTCTGATGACTGGGACATAGGTTCGCGTAGTGTCCAAACTCCTTGCAAATGAAGCATTGTACATTTGAAACCATTTTCTTACCCTTGCAGTCATGTACTTTATGCCCTTTTCCTCCACACTTATAACAAACTCCCATTCCTTTCAGGCAAGTTCCAGGGTGTTTCTTTCCACAGTTACCACATATGGGAAAATTCTTCTTTTCCCTTTTCCCTTTATCCATCTTTCTCTCTTCCATCCTTTTCTTCTCTTGATTCCCTTCAAAGCCATAGGACTCAGTAAACTCTTTACTTATCTTATCAACACATGATATTATTTCTTCATATGATGATAATACATGAGAGACTATTTCTCTTGTAAATTTTGGCTTAAGACCATAAAATATATGATCTTTCTTTCTCTTTGTATCATGTTCATTGATAGAGTTCTCATTCCTTCTACTGGGCACCATTTCTAAACAATGGCATACACTAGATCAGTTTATAAATCAAAATACATAATCCCATACTTATAAAACACTTAACATAAATTGAACTATTTATGGATATAATCCATAATCATAAAAATGTTTTCTTTGAGGAAGTATATACTCATAAACCCTTCATAATGATTTGTAAAGAAAATGAGAGTTATCCTAAGCATATCCCCCGGGAGTGTCGTAACCAAGAGTGCAGCAAGGCCCGTTGTCGTGCACCAGTTCCCGTTCGAGTCTATCTCAAAGCGGTGTTTTCGGGTTTTACCCCTAGGTACATCTGTGCCAGAGCCGCCTCTACCTGCTCGTATCCAGACAGGGATGTATTGCTTGGAAAACTCACAAAATCTCTACAATACCAAAATTCTAGGAAGTTCTTCTATACTAATCCTCAAAGTTCATCTTAGGTCTACGTGCTCTAATCAGAGTTTATCTAAATCTAGCTTCAAAGGTTTGTACTAAACTTCCTCTGATACCAACTGTAACGCCCCGACCCCAGCTACCCAGAGTCGGTGCATTAATTACATAACATTGGCATGATCACAAGAAAGATCAAATCTCGAAAGACCGATTGGTTTAGTAGCCTTGGAATCACTAGATATATTCATAAGTTTTACATTACATTATAAAATGAAAAACTACTACAACAACATAATGTCTCAATAGACCACACTATTATCCCCTCATAAAATCCCTGCAGGTCATTCATAATTTACTTCTTCACTTCATGGGAAAAATAAAACATAGAAAAGGGGTGAGCTCAAATGCCCAGTAAGGATAACAATATAGCGGAAACTTTCATAAATAAGAATAAACATTTAAGGCAATGTCTAACTAAAACAAAAGCCTTTTAAATATGAACTTTCAACATGGTATGGCATAAATAAAATGAAATAATGCCATTTACTTATTCACATGGATATTCTACTAATCGAATAATCACATGCAAAAATCAATAACCACTTTCATAATGTTGGAATGCATAATGCCAGACTATCATAACCACATAGCCAAGGCCTCGTGCCAAGACTACAAATAAGATTTTGTCAAGGCCTTGTGCCAAGACACTAGTTTGTCTCATGAGACCTACCGATGCATCGAGGAGCTATAGCGGGCTCCACCCGTCACTTATTAAGTCCAATGCATTCCCATATGAAAAGGTTTAAACATAACATAAACATTCGTATTAAATCTAGCATACGAAATGTCAATAATTTCACCATAAACTATGAATGGTATAAAAATAGCACATCCATAGTCAAACATATCACAAAACCTTCAATACAATATAGAAGATTTTTATCATAATAAATCAACTTCAAATAATCTTAAAATCCATCAAAGGATGTTGACGTAGATGAAATCAAAATTCTTTTTAAAGAAATATCTCCTTTTATTTTGAAATCATTTAAGATCCAAATAAAATAAAACATTTTGTTTGAAAATATTCTTATAAGCTTGTAAGGAAAGATTTGAAGATTTTATAACTGCGTAAAATAACCGCACCCGCCGTATAAGTTAAAAAAACATTCTTACCTCAATTCTGTCGAAAAGGTTAAAAAGGACCTTGTTTTGAAAACGACGGAAAGATTACTTTATAAACCTCTTATAAAAAGTCAAACAAGGGTATAAATGACTTTAACCCATATTCTTGTAAATAGTAAAAATATTTTGAAATACATTTTTAAGAAACATGGATGAGGATGATAAAGATATCCTAGTAGATTATTACGTATAAACAACCTCGGATAATGAAGAGATTGTGAAATAACCCTTACCTTGTACTTTTCCTTGGTTGGGGTAGGTTAACCTCCTGTATAATGGTGAAATAGTTGTTATTAAATTATACAAGAATAATATATAATAATATGACATCATATATGATCTTTTAACATTGATTTTTTAATAATATCTTAGTATTATCATTATATCGGGTGTTAACTTACTTGTTTTCTTTTATATGTTTTGTTACGTAAGACAAGTTTGTAAAGGATAGGTTGTATATTATTCATATCCAGAATTATATCAAGTCATTAAACATCATTTTTAAATCATCAAATGATAATTATACTTGAATGGATACGATGGAGAATAAATCTCATCGCGTTCGTGGAGACGGTAGTCCGTACGTACGCACGAGCGACAATATCATTATTTTGATGTTAAAATAATATATAAATGGATGGTATATAATATATACAGAATCATTAACATGTTATATTTATTATTTACATGAGTTACACATCATTATTATACCCATCCAAATAATAATATATTGAATAACAATTACACCACGACGTGGAGACGGTAAGCCGTACGTACGCACGTATGGTGACATGTTATTCAAAGGGTGGATAGAATACTGAATATGGTTGTACCATATTTATAAGAACATCACAGTATATGTAAGATACTGGAGTTATTATTTTAGAATGGTAAGAACAAAGAAAGTGGAAGAAGAAAGGAACTTGGAGAAGGGTGGTGAAATCATTACCTCTTCTTCGGGTTCTTCCTTTTGATTTGATCAAAAGGGCTCCTTAGGTTGGCTTTATGATCAAACTAAGGCCTCTAGGTTGTATTGAGGGATGTTGGGAGAGTATTTGGGTAGAGTTTGGTCGAACCAAAAGGCTTTGAAGGTGTGAAGAAATGAGAAGGAGGAGTGCCCTTTTATAAGAGGGGTGAGGGGCACCTTTGGAAAAGCTAGAAATATTAATTTATAATAAATTCATATTAGGTTTCTAATGGCTCAAAAGCTTATTATTAAAAGGGTAAGGTGGGGATAGGTCGAAAACCACTCAACCAATAGAATTTACACAGGTTTGGGTACTTATATTAACCTTATCTTTAAGTATTAACTCTAAGTTAATTAGTTTCACTTTTACAATGTCTCTTTGTATTTTTATATAATATGGTTAATAAACTTACTATATACATCCAAGAGACCCCCAAGTGGTCCATTAATGATGAAACTATCATGATATAAATCTATTGGCCGAACCTTAGATTTTTAGAAATTTAATATCAATTAATAATATAATATTTGTTTTAAGAACTCTTTTATGTCAATTTTGACACTATTCAATAGTTGATTTTTGTGAAACTCATAACAGATTGATTACTTCGAAAAAAGTCAATTAAATCAATCCTAATATATCATATTATCCTATAAAATTAGTTTAATTCATTAAAAGGTTCATATTATATTTTTTTGGGTATTTATAATATCAATTTTTTTAATTTTTCACTATTATAGTAATTACTGAATCATCATTGTGTCATAAATAAAATAAATTATTTAATGTCTAAAAATTATAAATAAAATATAATTATGTAGGAAATCTTTTTATCTTTCTAATGAATATTTATAATCTAAAATCCAACTTATATAACCCTATGTAACAATTGTTTTGCTAAAAGCTATATGCTTGTGTCATTTTTGTATTCATTTTGACTTAATTAAAATAAAGTGTCATTATCACTTACAAGTGGATCCATGGGGTCCCCAAATTGACACAAAGATGCCCATGATAGACCATGTATCACCCAATAGGGTTAAGACACGTTTTAGGGTAATTTAGTATTATTATAATATTATTTTTTAACCCTTATTTACAGGATTTACCCTTAACCATGGTAAATAAAATATTTACCGCATTAATTATTCAAAATGTCTAAAAATAGAAGTTACCTATTTACACAATTTGAACATCCTGATTCCAAATATGGAATCCATTTTTCTAAATTCAAAACACAGAAGTGGCAGAAATTAATTTAAAATTAATTCCCGCTGTCAAAACAAAAAGCTTGTTTTTAAGAGATAATAACTATCAAAAGATTGACATTTGTTTATGTTCGGTTTAATTGTAAAATTATGTCCAATGACCAAAATTATATTAAATGGTAAAAATATATTCTAAATATACTTTAAAACCACTCAAATTCATAATTTATCACTATTAATTATTTTGATTAAAAAAGTTGTTTTTAATTAAAATTTAGTAATTTTCACTATTCATCAAAATATGAAAGTTATCTGAAATGTACCAAAATTTCACCTTAGGATAAATTCGATATTAAGAATCCAAAAATGAAGTCCATTTTCAAATATAAAATATATATAATTTCAAAATTTAGGTATTACTATTCATAACGGCTAGTTTGATCGGTTGTGGTGTGTGTTAAAACTCGACGTTGCGTACAACACACGCTACTGTTTTATTCAAAGGAAAGCGTACCGTGGAAGCTTGGGATGTTTCATTTTAAATTTTTTGATGTATCCATTTAGTCAAAAAGTTTAAAGTATTGTATTTAAAAAGGTTTCACTATCAAAAGTTGATAAAAGTGCAATACTGAAAATGAATCTGTTCTTGCATTATGACTAAGAAACTCATAATATGGATTCTAAAATTATAAGGATTATATAAAGTTTAAAATGTAGTTAATACTATTCGTGACCTCTTTTAATGGTGTGATTGAACTCGGTGTTGCGTGTAGTGCAAGTTATTGAATTATTTTTAAGAAATAACACACTCTGAAATCCTGGGGTGTTACATTCTCCCCTCCTTCAATAAATTGCGTCCTCGCAATTTGAAATTGTTCTTCGAAAATAAAAGGTTGAAAATTGAAAATATATTTGTGGGAAAACCCACATCGGAAAAATGAATTAATGAGTCCTCTATTTAAAAAAAAGTGGAAAGTATGAAGATTACCGAAAATAACACATACTAGGGTTCCATGTAGGAAAATATGGATATGGAAGAGAAATCTAACCATCAATTATCTGATGGAGAGTGGTAGAGAACATGGCTATAAAAAGGCCAACAATCCCAAAGCCATAAATTAGTGATGATTTAAGGTACCATCTAGGGAAACATTTTTGTTCTAAGTTCCTTTTATTAATGTTGAGGAATTTATTTATGAGATTGGCTAAGATCATAAGGAGATATACTTACTTTATAATCAGACTTTTATCTATTAATAAGTTTCTACCACAAACTCATCTTTCACTCTAAAAGATAATAGAATGTAATTTTTTATTTATTTATACTATTCGTACAGGGTTCCAAAATAAATGAATTTATAATTCATCTACCAGATCTTTAAAAAAACAACATTATTTAATCCAGGACATCTCATGGGCCAGTGGTAGGTGATACACCCTTGTCGCCCTTCAGTTGCGGGTTCAAGTCTCGCAGCCTTGCCGGACGCGACGGGTTGCCGCCCAACCTCCGGGTTTTCCTTTTATGGTAATCCAAAATAATCCAAACTAGAACTATCCAAAATACTTCTGTCCAAACTCACAGTCCAACATTTATAAGGAAGGTAAACATAATATAGATCCTTTTTACCCCGCAATAGCATATGAATACCTTCATCTTGTATTCTTTTAATAAACTGAAACATCTTGAATTACCATATTCCTTATTGATTACATTCATGCTCCACTATTACATATAGAATGCTGGATATACTTCATTAATCCAAAAAAGTTTTAAACCCCAAAAATGATGGAATATACAAATCATTAATCAGCTTCAAGGTAGTCAAGAATATCCAATATAATTTATCCAAAACAATCACATATTATTCCAAAATCACTACCTCAGTATCAGAACTATATTATGATTTATCATTCTCTCAACCATATATTTTCCAAAAAGTTATCCTGCTATTGAGTCACTTTTCTTTGTTCCACACAATCTCAAGTCCTTAATGAAATAGTACTGCAGTACAATCCTTATATACTCCATAATTATTATAACAAGTACATTGTTGATACAACACTCAATAGATATAATCAACATAATAACTCTAATCATTCCTCTTAATCTGTGGTACTATCATAACTTGATTACTATCCAATAGCATCATTTGTGGCATAGTCTGATGACTGGGACATAGGTTCGCGTAGTGTCCAAACTCCTTGCAAATGAAGCATTGTACATTTGAAACCATTTTCTTACCCTTGCAGTCATGTACTTTATGCCCTTTTCCTCCACACTTATAACAAACTCCCATTCCTTTCAGGCAAGTTCCAGGGTGTTTCTTTCCACAGTTACCACATATGGGAAAATTCTTCTTTTCCCTTTTCCCTTTATCCATCTTTCTCTCTTCCATCCTTTTCTTCTCTTGATTCCCTTCAAAGCCATAGGACTCAGTAAACTCTTTACTTATCTTATCAACACATGATATTATTTCTTCATATGATGATAATACATGAGAGACTATTTCTCTTGTAAATTTTGGCTTAAGACCATAAAATATATGATCCTTCTTTCTCTTTGTATCATGTGCATTGATAGAGTTCTCATTCCTTCTACTGGGCACCATTTCTAAACAATGGCATACACTAGATCAGTTTATAAATCAAAATACATAATCCCATACTTATAAAACACTTAACATAAATTGAACTATTTATGGATATAATCCATAATCATAAAAATGTTTTCTTTGAGGAAGTATATACTCATAAACCCTTCATAATGATTTGTAAAGAAAATGAGAGTTATCCTAAGCATATCCCCCGGGAGTGTCATAACCAAGAGTGCAGCAAGGCCCGTTGTCGTGCACCAGTTCCCGTTCGAGTCTAGCTCAAAGCGGTGTTTTCGGGTTTTACCCCTAGGTACATCTGTGCCAGAGCCGCCTCTACCTGCTCGTATCCAGACAGGGATGTATTGCTTGTAAAACTCACAAAATCTCTACAATACCAAAATTCTAGGAAGTTCTTCTATACTAATCCTCAAAGTTCATCTTAGGTCTACGTGCTCTAATCAGAGTTTATCTAAATCTAGCTTCAAAGGTTTGTACTAAACTTCCTCTGATACCAACTGTAACGCCCCGACCCCAGCTACCCAGAGTCGGTGCATTAATTACATAACATTGGCATGATCACAAGAAAGATCAAATCTCGAAAGACCGATTGGTTTAGTAGCCTTGGAAACACTAGATATATTCATAAGTTTTACATTACATTATAAAATGAAAAACTACTACAACAACATAATGTCTCAATAGACCACACTATTATCCCCTCATAAAATCCCTGTAGGTCATTCATAATTTACTTCTTCACTTCCTGGGAAAAATAAAACATAGAAAAGGGGTGAGCTCAAATGCCCAGTAAGGATAACAATATAGCGGAAACTTTCATAAATAAGAATAAACATTTAAGGCAATGTATAACTAAAACAAAAGCCTTTTAAATATGAACTTTCAACATGGTATGGAATAAATAAAATGAAATAATGCCATTTACTTATTCACATGGATATTCTACTAATCGAATAATCACATGCAAAAATCAATAACCACTTTCATAATGTTGGAATGCATAATGCCAGACTATCATAACCACATAGCCAAGGCCTCGTGCCAAGACTACAAATAAGATTTTGTCAAGGCCTTGTGCCAAGACACTAGTTTGTCTCATGATACCTACCGATGCATCGAGGAGCTATAGCGGGCTCCACCCGTCACTTATTAAGTCCAATGCATTCCCATATGAAAAGGTTTAAACATAACATAAACATTCGTATTAAATCTAGCATACGAAATGTCAATAATTTCACCATAAACTATGAATGGTATAAAAATAGCACATCCATAGTCAAACATATCACAAAACCTTCAATACAATATAGAAGTTTTTTATCATAATAAATCAACTTCAAATAATCTTAAAATCCATCAAAGGATGTTGACGTAGATGAAATCAAAATTCTTTTTAAAGAAATATCTCCTTTTATTTTGAAATCATTTAAGATCCAAATAAAATAAAACATTTTGTTTGAAAATATTCTTATAATCTTTTAAGGAAAGATTTGAAGATTTTATAACTGCGTAAAATAACCGCACCCGCCGTATAAGTTAAAAAAAACATTCTTACCTCAATTCTGTCGAAAAGGTTAAAAAGGACCTTGTTTTGAAAACGACGGAAATATTACTTTATAAAACTCTTATAAAAAGTCAAACAAGGGTATAAATGACTTTAACCCATATTCTTGTAAATAGTAAAAATGTTTTGAAATACATTTTTAAGAAACATGGATGAGGATGATAAAGATATCCTAGTAGATTATTACGTATAAACAACCTCGGATAATGAAGAGATTGTGAAATAACCCTTACCTTGTACTTTTACTTGGTTGGGGTAGGTTAACCTCCTGTATAATGGTGAAATAGTTGTTATTAAATTATACAAGAATCATATATAATAATATGATATCATATATGATCTTTTAACATTGATTTGTTAATAATATCTTAGTATTATCATTATATCGGGTGTTAACTTACTTGTTTTCTTTTATATGTTTTGTTACGTAAGACATGTTTGTAAAGGATAGGTTGTATATTATTCATATCCAGAATTATATCAAGTCCTTAAACATCATTTTTAAATCATCAAATGATAATTATACTTGAATGGATACGATGGAGAATGAATCTCATCGCGTTCGTGGAGACGGTAGTCCGTACGTACGCACGAGCGACAATATCATTATTTTGATATTAAAATAATATATAAATGGATGGTATATAATATATACAGAATCATTAACATGTTATATTTATTATTTACATGAGTTACACATCATTATTATACCCATCCAAACAATAATATATTGAATAACAATTACACCACGACGTGGAGACGGTAAGCCGTACGTACGCACGTATGGTGACATGTTATTCAAAGGGTGGATAGAATACTGAATATGGTTGTACCATATTTATAAGAACATCACAGTATATGTAAGATACTGGAGTTATTATTTTAGAATGGTAAGAACAAAGAAAGTGGAAGAAGAAAGGAACTTGGAGAAGGGTGGTGAAATCATTACCTCTTCTTCGGGTTCTTCCTTTTGATTTGATCAAAAGGGCTCCTTAGGTTGGCTTTCTGATCAAACTAAGGCCTCTAGGTTGTATTGAGGGATGTTGGGAGAGTATTTGGGTAGAGTTTGGTCGAACCAAAAGGATTTGAAGTTGTGAAGAAATGAGAAGGAGGAGTGCCCTTTTATAAGAGGGGTGAGGGGCACCTTTGGAAAAGCTAGAAATATTAATTTATAATAAATTCATATTCGGTTTCTAATGGCTCAAAAGCTTATTATTCAAATTTTAAGGTGGGGATAGGTCGAAAAACACTCAACCAATAGAATTTAGACAGGTTTGGGTACTTATATTAACCTTATCTTTAAGTATTAACTCTAAGTTAATTAGTTTCACTTTTACAATGTCTCTTTGTATTTTTATATAATATGGTTAATAAACTTACTATATACATCCAAGAGACCCCCAAGTGGTCCATTAATGATGAAACTATCATGATATAAGTCTATTGGCCGAACCTTAGATTTTTAGGAATTTAATATCAATTAATAATATAATATTTGTTTTAAGAACTCTTTTATGTCAATTTTGACACTATTCAATAGTTGATTTTTGTGAAACTCATAACAGATTGATTACTTCAAAAAAAGTCAATTAAATCAATCCTAATATATCATATTATCCTATAAAATTAGTTTAATTCATTAAAAGTTTCATATTATATTTTTTTGGGTATTTATAATATCAATTATTTTAATTTTTCACTATTATAGTAATTACTGAATCATCATTGTGTCATAAATAAAATAAATTATTTAATGTCTAAAAATTATAAATAAAATATCATTATGTAGGAAATCTTTTTAGATTTCTAATAAATATTTATAATCTAAAATCCAACTTATATAACCCTATGTAACAATTGTTTTGCTAAAAGATATATGCTTGTGTCATTTTTGTATTCATTTTGACTTAATTAAAATAAAGTGTCATTATCACTTACAAGTGGATCCATGAGGTCCCCAAATTGACACAAAGATGCCCATGATCGACCATGTATCACCCAATAGGGTTAAGACACGTTTTAGGGTAATTTAGTATTATTATAATATTATTTTTTAACCCTTATTTACAGGATTTACCCTTAACCATGGTAAATAAAATATTTACCACATTAATTATTCAAAATGTCTAAAAATAGAAGTTACCTATTTACACAATTTGAACATCCTGATTCCAAATATGGAATCCATTTTTCTAAATTCAAAACACAGAAGTGGCAGAAATTAATTTAAAATTAATTCCCGCTGTCAAAACAAAAAGCGTGTTTTTAAGAGATAATAACTATCAAAAGATTGACATTTGTTTATGTTCGGTTTAATTGTAAAATTATGTCCAATGACCAAAATTATATTAAATGGTAAAAATATATTCTAAATATACTTTAAAACCACTCAAATTCATAATTTATCACTATTAATTATTTTTATTAAAAAAGTTGTTTTTAATTAAAATTTAGTAATTTTCACTATTCATCAAAATATGAAAGTTATCCGAAATGTACCAAAATTTCACCTTAGGATAAATTCGATATTCCGAATCCAAAAATGAAGTCCATTTTCAAATATAAAATATATATAATTTCAAAATTTAGGTATTACTATTCATAACGGCTAGTTTGATCGGTTGTGGTGTGTGTTAAAACTCGACGTTGCGTACAACACACGCTACTGTTTTATTCAAAGGAAAGCGTACCGTGGAAGCTTGGGATGTTTCATTTTAACTTTTTTGATGTATCCATTTAGTCAAAAAGTTTAAAATATTGTATTTAAAAAGGTTTCACTATCAAAAGTTGATAAAAGTGCAATACTGAAAATGAATCTGTTCTTGCATTATGACTAAGAAACTCATAATATGGATTCTAAAATTATAAGGATTATATAAAGTTTAAAATGTAGTTAATACTATTCGTGACCTCTTTTAATGGTGTGATTGAACTCGGTGTTGCGTGTAGTGCAAGTTATTGAATTATTTTTAAGAAATAACACACTCTGAAATCCTGGGGTGTTACATTCTCCCCTCCTTCAATAAATTGCGTCCTCGCAATTTGAAATTGTTCTTCGAAAATAAAAGGTTGAAAATAGAAAATATATTTGTGGGAAAACCCACATCGGAAAAATGAATTAATGAGTCCTCTATTTAAAAAAAAAAGTGGAAAGTATGAAGATTACCGAAAATAACACATACTAGGGTTCCATGTAGGAAAATATGGATATGGAAGAGAAATCTAACCATCAATTATCTGATGGAGAGTGGTAGAGAACATGGCTATGAAAAGGCCAACAATCCCAAAGCCATAAATTAGTGATGATTTAAGGTACCATCAAGGGAAACATTTTTGTTCTAAGTTCCTTTTATTAATGTTGAGGAATTTATTTATGAGATTGGCTAAGATCATAAGGAGATATACTTACTTTATAATCAGAGTTTTATCCATTAATAAGTTTCTACCACAAACTCATCTTTCACTCTAAAAGATAATAGAATGTAATTTTTTATTTATTTATACTATTCGTATAGGGTTCCAAAATAAATGAATTTATAATTCATCTACCAGATCTTTAAAAAAACAACATTATTTAATCCAGGACATCTCATGGGCCAGTGGTAGGTGATACACCCTTGTCGCCCTTCAGTTGCGGGTTCAAGTCTCGCAGCCTTGCCGGACGCGACGGGTTGCCGCCCAACCTCCGGGTTTTCCTTTTATGGTAATCCGAAATAATCCAAACTAGAACTATCCAAAATACTTCTGTCCAAACTCACAGTCCAACATTTATAAGGAAGGTAAACATAATATAGATCCTTTTTACCCCGCAATAGCATATGAATACCTTCATCTTGTATTCTTTTAATAAACTGAAACATCTTGAATTACCATATTCCTTATTGATTACATTCATGCTCCACTATTACATATAGAATGCTGGATATACTTCATTAATCCAAAAATGTTTTAAACCCCAACAATGATGGAATATACAAATCATTAATCAGCTTCAATGTAGTCAAGAATATCCAATATAATTTATCCAAAACAATCACATATTATTCCAAAATCACTACCTCAGTATCAGAACTATATTATGATTTATCATTCTCTCAACCATATATTTTCCAAAAAGTTATCCTGCTATTGAGTCACTTTTCTTTGTTCCACACAATCTCAAGTCCTTAATGAAATCGTACTGCAGTACAATCCTTATATACTCCATAATTATTATAACAAGTACATTGTTGATACAATACTCAATAGATATAATCAACATAATAACTCTAATCATTCCTCTTAATCTGTGGTACTATCATAACATGATTACTATCCAATAGCATCATTTGTGGCATAGTCTGATGACTGGGACATAGGTTCGCGTAGTGTCCAAACTCCTTGCAAATGAAGCATTGTACATTTGAAACCATTTTCTTACCCTTGCAGTCATGTACTTTATGCCCTTTTCCTCCACACTTATAACAAACTCCCATTCCTTTCAGGCAAGTTCCAGGGTGTTTCTTTCCACAGTTACCACATATGGGAAAATTCTTCTTTTCCCTTTTCCCTTTATCCATCTTTCTCTCTTCCATCCTTTTCTTCTCTTGATTCCCTTCAAAGCCATAGGACTCAGTAAACTCTTTACTTATCTTATCAACACATGATATTATTTCTTCATATGATGATAATACATGAGAGACTATTTCTCTTGTAAATTTTGGCTTAAGACCATAAAATATATGATCCTTTTTTCTCTTTGTATCATGTGCATTGATAGAGTTCTCATTCCTTCTACTGGGCACCATTTCTAAACAATGGCATACACTAGATCAGTTTATAAATCAAAATACATAATCCCATACTTATAAAACACTTAACATAAATTGAACTATTTATGGATATAATCCATAATCATAAAAATGTTTTCTTTGAGGAAGTATATACTCATAAACCCTTCATAATGATTTGTAAAGAAAATGAGAGTTATCCTAAGCATATCCCCCGGGAGTGTCGTAACCAAGAGTGCAGCAAGGCCCGTTGTCGTGCACCAGTTCCCGTTCGAGTCTAGCTCAAAGCGGTGTTTTCGGGTTTTACCCCTAGGTACATCTGTGCCAGAGCCGCCTCTACCTGCTCGTTTCCAGACATGGATGTATTGCTTGGAAAACTCACAAAATCTCTACAATACCAAAATTCTAGGATGTTCTTCTATACTAATCCTCAAAGTTCATCTTAGGTCTACGTGCTCTAATCAGAGTTTATCTAAATCTAGCTTCAAAGGTTTGTACTAAACTTCCTCTGATACCAACTGTAACGCCCCGACCCCAGCTACCCAGAGTCGGTGCATTAATTACATAACATTGGCATGATCACAAGAAAGATCAAATCTCGAAAGACCGATTGGTTTAGTAGCCTTGGAAACACTAGATATATTCATAAGTTTTACATTACATTATAAAATGAAAAACTAATACAACAACATAATGTCTCAATAGACCACACTATTATCCCCTCATAAAATCCCTGCAGGTCATTCATAATTTACTTCTTCACTTCCTGGGAAAAATAAAACATAGAAAAGGGGTGAGCTCAAATGCCCAGTAAGGATAACAATATAGCGGAAACTTTCATAAATAAGAATAAACATTTAAGGCAATGTATAACTAAAACAAAAGCCTTTTAAATATGAACTTTCAACATGGTATGGCATAAATAAAATGAAATAATGCCATTTACTTATTCACATGGATATTCTACTAATCGAATAATCACATGCAAAAATCAATAACCACTTTCATAATGTTGGAATGCATAATGCCAGACTATCATAACCACATAGCCAAGGCCTCGTGCCAAGACTACAAATAAGATTTTGTCAAGGCCTTGTTCCAAGACACTAGTTTGTCTCATGAGACCTACCGATGCATCGAGGAGCTATAGCGGGCTCCACCCGTCACTTATTAAGTCCAATGCATTCCCATATGAAAAGGTTTAAACATAACATAAACATTCGTATTAAATCTAGCATACGAAATGTCAATAATTTCACCATAAACTATGAATGGTATAAAAATAGCACATCCATAGTCAAACATATCACAAAACCTTCAATACAATATAGAAGTTTTTTATCATAATAAATCAACTTCAAATAATCTTAAAATCCATCAAAGGATGTTGACGTAGATGAAATCAAAATTCTTTTTAAAGAAATATCTCCTTTTATTTTGAAATCATTTAAGATCCAAATAAAATAAAACATTTTGTTTGAAAATATTCTTATAATCTTGTAAGGAAAGATTTGAAGATTTTATAACTGCGTAAAATAACCGCACCTGCCGTATAAGTTAAAAAAAACATTCTTACCTCAATTCTGTCGAAAAGGTTAAAAAGGACCTTGTTTTGAAAACGACGGAAAGATTACTTTATAAACCTCTTATAAAAAGTCAAACAAGGGTATAAATGACTTTAACCCATATTCTTGTAAATAGTAAAAATGTTTTGAAATACATTTTTAAGAAACATGGATGAGGATGATAAAGATATCCTAGTAGATTATTACGTATAAACAACCTCGGATAATGAAGAGATTGTGAAATAACCCTTACCTTGTACTTTTCCTTGGTTGGGGTAGGTTAACCTCCTGTATAATGGTGAAATAGTTGTTATTAAATTATACAAGAATCATATATAATAATATGATATCATATATGATCTTTTAACATTGATTTGTTAATAATATCTTAGTATTATCATTATATCGGGTGTTAACTTACTTGTTTTCTTTTATATGTTTTGTTACGTAAGACATGTTTGTATAGGATAGGTTGTATATTATTCATATCCAGAATTATATCAAGTCCTTAAACATCATTTTTAAATCATCAAATGATAATTATACTTGAATGGATACGATGGAGAATGAATCTCATCGCGTTCGTGGAGACGGTAGTCCGTACGTACGCACGAGCGACAATATCATTATTTTGATGTTAAAATAATATATAAATGGATGGTATATAATATATAAAGAATCATTAACATGTTATATTTATTATTTACATGAGTTACACATCATTATTATACCCATCCAAATAATAATATATTGAATAACAATTACACCACGACGTGGAGACGGTAAGTCGTACGTACGCACGTATGGTGACATGTTATTCAAAGGGTGGATAGAATACTGAATATGGTTGTACCATATTTATAAGAACATCAGAGTATATGTAAGATACTGGAGTTATTATTTTAGAATGGTAAGAACAAAGAAAGTGGAAGAAGAAAGGAACTTGGAGAAGGGTGGTGAAATCATTACCTCTTCTTCGGGTTCTTCCTTTTGATTTGATCAAAAGGGCTCCTTAGGTTGGCTTTCTGATCAAACTAAGGCCTCTAGGTTGTATTGAGGGATGTTGGGAGAGTATTTGGGTAGAGTTTGGTCGAACCAAAAGGCTTTTAAGGTGTGAAGAAATGAGAAGGAGGAGTGCCCTTTTATAAGAGGGGTGAGGGGCACCTTTGGAAAAGCTAGAAATATTAATTTATAATAAATTCATATTCGGTTTATAATGGCTCAAAAGCTTATTATTCAAAGGTTAAGGTGGGGATAGGTCGAAAACCACTCAACCAATAGAATTTAGACAGGTTTGGGTACTTATATTAACCTTATCTTTAAGTATTAACTCTAAGTTAATTAGTTTCACTTTTACAATGTCTCTTTTTATTTTTATATAATATGGTTAATAAACTTACTATATAAATCCAAGAGACCCTCAAGTGGTCCATTAATTATGAAACTATCATGATATAAGTCTATTGGCCGAACCTTATATTTTTAGGAATTTAATATCAATTAATAATATAATATTTGTTTTAAGAACTCTTTTATGTCAATTTTGACACTATTCAATAGTTGATTTTTGTGAAACTCATAACAGATTGATTACTTCGAACAAAGTCAATTAAATCAATCCTAATATGTCATATTATCCTATAAAATTAGTTTAATTCATTAAAAGTTTAATATTATATTTTTTTGGGTATTTATAATATCAATTATTTTAATTTTTCACTATTATAGTAATTACTGAATCATCATTGTGTCATAAATAAAATAACTTATTTAATGTCTAAAAATTATAAATAAAATATCATTATGTAGGAAATATTTTTAGCTTTCTAATGAATATTTATAATCTAAAATCCAACTTATATAACCCTATGTAACAATTGTTTTGCTAAAAGATATATGCTTGTGTCATTTTTGTATTCATTTTGACTTAATTAAAATAAAGTGTCATTATCACTTACAAGTGGATCCATGGGGTCCCCAAATTGACACAAAGATGCCCATGATCGACCATGTATCACCCAATAGGGTTAAGACACGTTTTAGGGTAATTTAGTATTATTATAATATTATTTTTTAACCCTTATTTACAGGATTTACCCTTAACCATGGTAAATAAAATATTTACCGCATTAATTATTCAAAATGTCTAAAAATAGAAGTTACCTATTTACACAATTTGAACATCCTGATTCCAAATATGGAATCCATTTTTCTAAATTCAAAACACAGAAGTGGCAGAAATTAATTTAAAATTAATTCCCGCTGTCAAAACAAAAAACGTGTTTTTAAGAGATAATAACTATCAAAAGATTGACATTTGTTTATGTTCGGTTTAATTGTAAAATTATGTCCAATGACCAAAATTATATTAAATGGTAAAAATATATTCTAAATATACTTTAAAACCACTCAAATTCATAATTTATCACTATTAATTATTTTTATTAAAAAAGTTGTTTTTAATTAAAATTTAGTAATTTTCACTATTCATCAAAATATGAAAGTTATCCGAAATGTACCAAAATTTCACCTTAGGATAAATTCGATATTCCGAATCCAAAAATGAAGTCCATTTTCAAATATAAAATATATATAATTTCAAAATTTAGGTATTACTATTCATAACGGCTAGTTTGATCGGTTGTGGTGTGTGTTAAAACTCGACGTTGCGTACAACACACGCTACTGTTTTATTCAAAGGAATGCGTACCGTGGAAGCTTGGGATGTTTCATTTTAAATTTTTTGATGTATCCATTTAGTCAAAAAGTTTAAAATATTGTATTTAAAAAGGTTTCACTATCAAAAGTTGATAAAAGTGCAATACTGAAAATGAATCTGTTCTTGCATTATGACTAAGAAACTCATAATATGGATTCTAAAATTATAAGGATTATATAAAGTTTAAAATGTAGTTAATACTATTCGTGACCTCTTTTAATGGTGTGATTGAACTCGGTGTTGCGTGTAGTGCAAGTTATTGAATTATTTTTAAGAAATAACACACTCTGAAATCCTGGGGTGTTACATTTATATTCAAAAATATATGTTAGAAACCTATATATGTTTATTCTATAATTTAGTTTCTCTTATATTTTTAGAAATGGTAAAATAATTTTTTTGACTTGGACATATTTAATTAATGTTTGTTTTTTCATGTAAAATTATTTTAAAACTACTTATCTCACGTTTATAAAAAATTTAAAAGAATAAATTAAATTTATCTAATTTAGTGTTTCTAGATTTTGAATTAATAAATATTTTATGTCACTTTGTTTTATATTTTAATATTAATTTTAATTTTGGAAAAACATGTTTTTATAAATATTAAACCACATTTTATAATGATTAAACGTGATTTCTATGAATAATATTTTTTTTATTTGCATAATAATAGATTGAAATTTTATTTAAATTAATTCTAAATGGATTTTTTTGAAACATGATATAAATTTTATAATATTATTTTATTTTGAGAGGTATTTTTAGAAAGAATCTCTACATTTATTATTGAATAATGTTTGTGTTCTTAAGAGACATTATATTATGTTTGGATATGTTACATTATATTTCGAAAAGGATGTTTACATGAATTCTCTTTCTTTTTAAATTTTACAGATTCAATTTAAATTTTCTTTTCTATATTTATTTTTATTGATAAAATAGTTTTAGGAAGGGTAATAATTCATGAAAAGTTGTATATTTTTTCTATTATAACTAGATTTTAGTTTTAATAATTCTTTTATAAGTTAAATTATAACCCTTAAAACATTTAGAATGATCATTTCACATATTTTTAAAAAAAATTATTTCTATTAGTATTATTTATAAATCTTCTCATTTTATCAGGATTATTTTCTTACGTGAAATATAATCGGTCGAATTTAATATATGCTGTAATTTTAGTGAATGTATTTTATTTTTTGCATTAAATTGATATTATATGAGGCATGTTCAGTGAAATTATTTTCTTAATTGGATTTATATTGTTACATATGATATATATTTATCATTTTTTACATAATAAAAAACATTTAATATCATTCTTCATTACCAAAATAAGGCATCACTGTCCCCTGGAGTCCATCTCCATTTCACTCCTTTTTTTCTAATAGGGATTACACATCATCTTGCGTACATGATGATGGGATATTCACCAGGATAATATTCCAATTTATATTTTTATGTTTCCATTACATTATTAGTTTTCTACATAATATTATATCATATAATTTTGGGTTATATTTTTTTCATTGGTTCTTATGTTGTTTAGAGATATTTTTCCACTTATTCCCTTCAATACCTTTATATCTAAAACATCATTTTAGTTCCCATAAATGATCATTCATGATTGTTTTTTCTGGATATGGATTACTGTGGTAGAGATTTATATTTTCATATTTATTTAATTTACTTTTGGGTTTCACATTTCTTTGTTCTATCTTTAATGGTTATGTTACACTATAGATGGTCTTGTTTTATAATATATACCCTAACTTCAGGATCTACCACATAAAAACCCATATAATTTATATTTTTCTTTTTGGTGGGTTGGTATTTATTGTGTTAGTGTTTTCTGGTGTTCCAAGAGGGTGAAAATATGATATATTTTTCATTTCATTTGTTTTTTATGGTATATTGTTGAGTTTCTTTGTGATTGAATTGTTTTTCAATGGAATGTTATTGTTGGTTTTGTAATTTTATAACACTCCTATACCATATTTCACATCCAATATACGGATCTCTATATTTCACCAAGATCTAACGCTAGTTTTTCATACACGAATGGACTCTGGGATGCACATCTCAAATATTGGTATAAAATATTTTACATTGTGGATTCATCCTATAGTGTTATTTATTTCAATAGTATTGAATGGAAAGGTCACACATATATTTATTTGGAGTATAATATTTATTATAATATGAATATTCATCATTGGTGGTTCCATATTTTTAGTTTCTAATGTTAATCACACGTTTTTCAATATAATTTTTGAATATTTTGATGGTTTTGTATATAATGTTTTTATAGAGTTCTTAAAATGGAAATAAATATTTTTTGAAATTTTATCCTGATGAATGTGATGATTATTCAATAAAGATTAATCTCTTTATTTTGTTTCACTACGGTAATGGATTTTGGTTTTAGTGGAACCAATGTTGATGATGATGGCAGTGGTTGATGGAGATTAAGGTTGATTTTTATGGACATACAACCGCATGTGTCTTGTGAGGGATACATCTTGATTATTTTTGTAGAAAAAAACATTTATCCCTGGAATCCTATTATAGAGAATAGATTTCCTAAAGAATCATCCCAAAATATTCAAATTTATACTTTTTTATTTCAATTAAATAAATTATAAATATAATTTCTCATTAACCTTTTATAGGTTTCTGAAAAATGATTTTATGGGTTTGAAAATAACCAAAAATTTAGTTTCACTCAAAATAGAAAAAATGGATTTGATGGTCTTGGGCTTATTTTTATACTCTTAATTATTTTTTAAGAATTATTTTAGAATCTAAAAGAAAAAATTTGAATCTGACGGGAATTATCATGTTTTATTTTATAGCTTGTATATTAGCTATTCTAAATTGTCGGTGTAATATGAATCTTAAGACAAGTTATGATAAGTATTAGTCTATAAATGTGTTCAAATGTTTATTTCTATAATTTTATAAATATTAATTTTATATAAATTTGGCAATGAAAATTTTTCATTTATTTATAATTTATTATTTATTAAATACTTTATTGGGAAATATTTGAACATGGACATGATTTATACTATTATATATATATATATATTAAAATAAAATTTTATATTGGGAAATTCACATAATTATAAAACCAATTTAATTTTCGTACTATATTTTTAATATTTAGAATATAATGATAATATTTCAATGTATAATGTATTGTGTTTAATGATAAATATGATAATAAAAGGGGTATTCCATTTTGTAATATTTTATTTATTTTTTATATATTTAAAATAGTGATATCCTTGATGATTGAAAAAAAATGTTAAAATATAAATTTTAAATCATATCACTCAATTTAAGTATGAGTAATGAATAACATTTATTCATTTTGAATGATTATATGTCATGGATGGAGTGAATTATTTTGAAATTATTGCCATTTAAATTTCATGTTTTATTAGAAATTAAAAATAATATTTTTATTTTTTATTTTTTTGCTAAAATATTTCATATTGAAGGGTGGTTTAGAAAATATTTTCGATTATTACTTTATAAGTTTTCTCCAATTAAAAATAATGTGTTTTATTTTATATTTATTTTATTTTGAAATGGAATGCATTGAATTTATCTTTTATATTGTCAATATTATGATGTAATTATGTTTATTAGGGGATTCATATATAATTAATTGTATTAATAGGTATGTATTACCTAAATTGGCTCAGTAGTGGTTAAGAATTATTTTTTGAATTATATATTATCTTTGTACTTTTGAAAAAAAATTGTTTTTGATTCCTTAATTATTTTCACTTTTTTATTTTTATTTAAAATATAAGTATTATATTATACTCTATATACCTAATGTGTTATAAATCATTAAATAACATTCATCCATTTGTTAAAATTTTTATTAGTGGTGATGTGTTTCGTCGGTAATATTATTATATTTTAAATATTGATGTTTTAATATTGCTATATCTACCAATTTCATCATATAATTAAATTTAGTAATTATATATGTTTATATTATTATATGTTATTAATTGGACCACTATCACATTGGTCATTTTTATATAGAAGTAATTTTTTCTTTACATGATAAATCTAATTATATGAGTCTTGAATGGGTAGAATCCATTATACCTAACAATTATTTAGGGATAGTAGTATTCAATCATCATTTGAAGTTGATTCAATAATTTACAATGTATGTTATACTATATACTCCATGATTATTCTTCAGGTAGAGAATTATTATACTGTTATTTTTGTAACATCCAACAACCATGAATTTTTAGATAAAATTAAAATGAATTATTAAATTAAAAAACTATGTAACTAGAGGTTTAATGGATATTAAAGATTGATAGTGGTGATATTAAAGAAGAAAGGATTGAAGGAGTTGGTGATTCATGGTCATTTTTCATGTGGTTCCCTGGTATCTAGAACATAGTTGTCTATTGGTGGGTGATAGAGGAAACTTCCACCCCATACTAGTGACTAGTGGTCTTGTACATGGTATATTGTAGATAATGTATTGAAATTGGTCCCCCTCTTGGTACCTAGTAAATAATTTTTTAACATTAATTTTAAAGAAAATTATAAATTAAATAATTCCTAAGTATATTATAATCCTTTCATTGTGGATTATCTATAAAATCCACCAAGGAGCCATATCCATCACTTTTATATTACCCACTGTTTTTAATCACATTTATTTATTCCCTGATGCAGCTCACTATTATCCTACAAAAGACATCTAAGATGTTGAATCTTATTGAAGGTTACTACTTATACCCATATTTATTCATTAATTTCAGTTGATAGATGATTATATAAACTTTATCATCCTTAGTTATCATACTATTTTCTCATCATCAGTGGTGATCAAACCCTCTATACCTTTAGGATATGTTTTTGAATGTCATAAAAAATAGGTTTATATATTTACTCTCATAAAGAAATTTCTAGGATGATTATGAGGTTTAATATTTGAGGATGGATATATTAATTGGTTTTTATTTTTATAATATCGAATTCAATAAATTATTCTTGATATTACAATTTAAAGTAACTTTCTTAATTTGATTTTTGAAAGGGGGAGAAAGGGGTATAAAAATTCCTCACTCGTAGACTCTACTAACTCCCTAGTAGTGGGGGATTATCTATCCACCAACTCTACCAAATATTCCATCAACATTTATGACTCATAAAGTATATTTATTCAATATGTGATTCTATAGCACTCTATCTATCTTTATTTGTCCTGTGAGGATTTAAATCACCTTAAACTATCATTGGTATATTGATATGGCCATAGATATATGGAAATGTATACCTATGATAAGTATGTTATCATTTCCTTAATTTTGAAGTGATACACATCGGTAATCCTTCAATAGTCATTGAATTGTATTTCCAACATCAATGTTGATAATAGTATCAGTTATACATTGATATAATCCTAGTGACATGTCAAAGGGTTTTGTTTCACAGTATTCATATTGTGTTATTCCTTCTATACGTTGAAGGACAACCATCAATACTGATATGGATAATATTATTAAAACTATATATTCTTTCCCAATGTCTATCCATCATTAAAATTCTATATAAAACGGTATGTTAATTAATTTTTTTGTCAATATTTCTAAATATTTGTTCTTCAACATTGGTCTTTCCATTTTATTTGAAGTTGATGTATCCAACTCCCTCGTTGAGGAAATAATGATTTATGTTTTACTATAATTTAAATGTTATCTAGTGAGATATTTTGAATCACGATAAAATGTATAATTTATTACTATTAGTTAGGGTATCTAAAATAGGAATTTCATCACGGTTTTATGTAGATAATGTCATTAGTGGAATCTAAAGTACCTCAGTTTAAATCTGTAAATGAAGGGGATAATGAGTTTTCCCATTCTTCTTTTTTAAAATGCTTGTCTCAGAGTTTGAATGCTGACACCGTCCTCAATAGTTATAGTAGTTTTTGGATGGTAGAAAAATCCCCTGATTGAGATGCTTAGTGTTTTGTCATATATAACAGTGAAAAAATATGTATTAACCCTCCCAATGTTGTGTAGAGTTCCAGTTGGTGTCAGAAAAGTGAATCCTATTGGTATTGAGGATACTCAATGTGGGAATATACTAAACTCCAAGACTCTATAGTTGAGAATAATTGTTTTACACCAGAAATTTAACATTCCTAAAAGTGGTTCTATAAATGAATCAATGATGCTAAATTATAAAAAATTAGTAGTACCTCCTACACCACATCAAATAATATGGGACAAAACCTTGGTAGGTAACGAATCTCACAATATACTCCCATAGTATTTTCCCAATACAATCCATTTTTTTTAATTAAATTAATAGGTGATGGGAACTAATTATCATTGTAAAAGAAAACCTGTTATTCCCATATATATAAAAAATTTGGTTATAACCAATAACTATAAACCTCAACTAATGAAACTACTATAATAGTGACCACAATATTAATTTGATGAATCTGAATGGACTAATACATATCCTAACGTTTCATTGGAATATGGGGAGGATATTCTTGTAATGGAGATCTTAAAATATAAAAAGAAGAATAGAAAATAAGACTTATGGGGTAATTGATTAATAAATTTAATGAAACTATGAAAAAAAAGGATTTCCCTATGTGGGAAAAACCAAAGACCAATAAAATAGTGGTAAAGGTGACTGGATCGCTTATGTAAGCGCCTTATCCTACAAAAAATGGATATTTTAACCATGTTTCATTAGTAGGTAGAAGGAATAAAAAAATAAAATGGGGATTAAAAAAATATCTAACAAACATAATTTTTATAATCTAAAAGTATAAGAAATTGAATCTAAGGCTAACAATGTTAAAATAAGTTATAATAAATTGTTAATATATCCTTCTTAATATAATGGTGTTTTATTGTTGATTCTTCATTATATAGAATATAATTTTTAAAAGAATATGAAGATTTAGTCCTTAATGGAATATTGAAAATAGATTAATGTTAGAAGACATAAATTCATCATTAATATTAAAAAAACATCATGTATTAGAAAGAAGGATTGGATATTACTCCTTTTATTTAATAATGGGTAGATTACTGAATTGGAGTACAATAAGATCTTAGATAAAATTTGAATCAAATTTCATCCAATCATTTACTATAATTTGAATATAAATAAAATCAATATTGATTAGATTCTATAAATATAATATCCCTTCTTTTCCTAGGTAGGATATAATTTGTGTTTTTATTTAAATCATTTTAATTTAGTCAATGACCCTTCTTCCTAGATGGGGTAAATTTCATTTGTTTTTTGGAGATTAAAAGGTAAGGGATATGGGAATCTAGACACAATTACAATTTCACACCATGTAGGTGTATTCATGGTGAAAAATATTCTTGGTGGATTCCACAATAATTATTTAGGGTGTGAAATTTGTTCTTTGGTAGAATCAATTCGTAGCATGAGATGTTTTCATGATGAGAGGTAGTTTCTAGGATTTTATGTTTACAAGAAATGGTTATTACTTTTTATGAAAACCTGATTATTAATGGTGGGAAAACCCAACTCATTTCGTGGATGAGTTTGTTGCCAAAAGTTTGTTTACTCCCACGAACTACATTTCCTCTTTCTATTATCTCTCAAATTCTAACCCATTATTAGGTAATTTGGGGATATCTATTTGATCCAATGGTAGAATTAATTGGATATTTGTTTTATGGATTTAAATAATGAAGGTATGCCTCTCAATTATTTATCTTCTATTTGTTTAATCAGTTTTCTAATGTAGACAACTGTAGTTTTCAAAAACTGGATCTTGTATTTATGTCCTCTGATGTTAGTGTTTCATGGATTTTTTTACGGTAAAAATTTAGAAACCCAGATTTACCTCTTTCATTAGGTAATTTATTCATATTTTATTCTTTTTATGTGGGTGGTTTTAAAGAAATACCTAACATCTATTTTTTCTCTTGTATTGTCGATAAGTGAATTACTACGAGAAAACATTTGATGTACCAAAATCTAAATTTTAACATTATTTTTTGACGAAAAATATATTCATAGAACTCCGGCAGACCATTTTGGGTATGTTGACAATGAGATCGTCATGAGGCAACCTATGTGGTGTTCAAACCATTGATACTCTAGTGGGGAATTTATTGAATGATTCATGATACCATTATAAATGAGAAATTTGATTGATAATTTCATTAATAATGTTAATCATAACAGCATTAAAAATGATGTTAATTGATTGATGACTAATTTCATGGATTGTAACTAGAAAATTGGAATGAAATTGGAATTAACTAAATTCTATAATTATATAAATCCCCAAATCATTACTCATTGGTAATTATATTTCCTTAACATATTAAATGATTTTTTTGAATTAATGGGATAATTATATACTAGAATAATTGAATGGATTGATTGATTTGTTTTAATTAAATGAGTTATCTAGTATGAATTATGGTACCCTGTTTTTCATGCTCTATGTTTGGAATGATTTTCTATTACACGTACATTATGTGTTGTCACATGAGATATTTATCATGGTAAGGCCATTCTCTATGAGAATACAAAAGAGATGCCCACATGGGAATTTGAATGCATTCCAACGTGTTTTGGTAACTACATCATTGTAATGGTTATTGACTAATGGGAAGATATATGTATATATAGCATGGTAATTCATAGAGGGAAATATTTTTACACATGATGGTTAGTTGTAGAGTTACTTGAGACATGATATGGGAGATTTATCCTTGGTAGGAGAATTTGGTAATAGAATGGGTGATCCTTATAGATCAAGAGGACACACAGAGAAATATAAATATTTGTAATTATTTCAACATTGGGGTTTTTTGACCTCATATATCATCCTAGCTCATTGGGTTGGGTTGGTAATTAATGAATTCATTTCTTAATGATTTAATTACCATTATCATCAAACTATTTTGTGCACTATATATTCTCAATCAGGATTGTTTTGTTACAATGGTGTCATTCTATTGTGATGTAATCACTTGTTGTTTAGTATATCATTTTTTACCTAGTTATGATTCATGGATATAAGTTTGGACATAGCTAAGGGTACCTATTCCCGATTGATTGAATTCAATGGTGAAATTGGTGCATGGAAATAATACTGATCATGTTGTTGGGAATTAGGGTTCTTCGATTCATTATTTGTATCCTTATATTGAAATAATTGTATGAATTCCAACATGTCATTCATATTGGCATACATTATGGAATAACCTGATTTATTTTTATTATCCCATTATTTTGTGGTGTTTCGATGTGTGTCGGTTTTATTCTATTATTTATTTATCTTATTTCCATTGTTATTGTATCTCAATTCATGATGGTATTGTGTACCCACTATATTTCTTACACCTTCTATCCTTGCTGGGATCTTTTGGAATGTGAAAAATTGTTCTTGAAAATTCATATAGACCCAAATCAGTCAGAAGGGGGAGAATCGGGTTAGAGAAAATATGAAGTCTTATCAGATGTTAATTATTTCATTATTTCATTAATTTTTTTGAGATTTAATAATGGAGAATAGGTTGTGTTGGGTATTGGTAATGTGATCATACATGAGAGTACCTAACCAATATGTGGGGGGAATCCCATGTACCAATGGATGAGATAATTGTTCTTGATGTTTTATTTCAGATTCGATGTTATTTCACCTTGTATGATTCAGTTGTTTTGTGAAATTTCTATTTTATGATATTTTAATTAAGGGATGGTACAATATGAGATGTGTATAGATGAAACATGGTTAGAACATACATAATAATTTGGGAATTCATTATTATATCCATGTATATTATTACAATATGTGATCTAAAAACCTATCTAAACTATGAAATGTAATCCCTTGTAATATCTAATGAAAAAGAATACCTTTAATTGTTATGGAATTCAAATTCAAATATTAACCCATGGGTAGAGTAACCTTGATCAAGTGGTTCTCTATTTTTTCTCCATTTGAGACTGATCATGATGTGTATACTATATTCTAAGGACCATGATGACACGTTTTGGGTAAATTCATCCACATCAACATCATGATTGGTATTAATAAAGTGGTACTCACCATACAGAAAATCGAGTTAGAAATGAAATTATTGTGGCTCTAGATAACCAAATTTATGATCATATTCAAAAAAATGAAGGGTTCATATAAAAAATATAGATGGAGACTAATCGATCTAGACATTAAATATTTTATCAGACTAGAGATTCTTAGCTAAATAATTTCCCATCATTCATGTGGTTATAATAAAAAAGGTAGGTTATTTATAAATTGAGATATTTCTGTTTTTCTTCTAGTGCCTTGAAACATCCATAGATAGAATGGTGATTATATATTCACACATTAAAAGAGGTCCATCAATGAAATGGTTATAAATCATTGATAATGTTTCTCAGAAACTTTAGCTATCCTAGATGGACATTAAGGGGAATTTCCTAAGAAACTTACATACAAATATATCAAGGGATGAGATTGAATTAGAGTTCAAACTACTGACCTATGGGTGCATGCCATGTATACACAATTCTAGAAGTTTCATCAACCTACAACATGATGATAATTATTTTATAGATGATGAGGTATACATGTTGAAAAACATATAGAACATTATTAATTAATATATCAAGTTACATGGGAACATTTTTCAGTAGACCGAATTCAAAATTTTGATTAATTAGTCTCTCATCAAAGAAAGAATCCATAGAGTCCTTGAGTAGTGGACATTTAGTCTTGGAATGATGATTAGGAAGACATTTTTCATGTAGAAAGAAGTTACAATATGATAGCTACATTTATGGTAGTAGCGCGGAGAGATAATATGTGATAGGACAACAACCATAGGACCATGACCAAGGTCAGTTCTTTCTATGTACTAATGATAACCACATGACCTTCAATTGTACATTACAAATTGATGAGTTTCTTTTTTATAGTAGGATGGGTAATATCTATTGGGTTTTAATGACTATATACAATTGTGTGGAAAATGAAGATCAGGGTTAAAACATCATTTATGTAAAGAATAAACTACCTTTTAGAAAAAAGGTTACTTGAGTTCCACTAGAACCTTAAGCGTAGGTAGGGTACATGGCCCCATAATGTAGCAGATAATGTATTAGCGAGAGTATGTTTCACAAGAGAGTTTGAATGGAGATATTTGAAGAGGGGTGTGTTAGATACATACAATATATCCTACTCTTACTAGTCCAAACACATTACCTTCCATCCTTTGATGTATAATCCTTGGATCATCTACCATTGACTAATTATTTTTTATATAACATCATCACAATCTTCATATATACTCAATTTATCAAGGGTTATAGTTTCCATATTGGTTCAGGGATGGGGTTATGAACATTGAAATTATATTATAATTATAATTATACGGTATCAATTATTTCATGGAGACTTTACTTGAATTCATATAATAACATTTATTATAGGATCTTCTTGCGATTGAAATAACCTTATTCAATACGATTCTATGTATACATTTTCAAGATATATACCATGATCATATCGATTGTTATCATAGGATTGCTAATTTTCAATATTAAAATGTGTAATATATGTTTATTAGGGTTGATGATATCTTTATACTAGTTATATATAACCTATTTAGTGAAAATTTATCATCTCACAGCACGTATAGTGATCCTTACTCTGGAAAATGGTGAGATGTAGAAAATTTATTTTCCACAGGTAGTGGAGCATTTTAAGACATGTACCCTAATCTGGTGTCAATAATACTATAAAAATGATATATTGAGTTCACTATTGAGTTGATGTAGACATATGATCTAGTTTTTATCATTCCTTATAGTTTGGTAGCAATGTAGTATCAAGAGTTGAATTTTAGTTGGTATATCCTTTAGCTGTGGGATTCATACAGACTTGTATATGAAAGTGAAGTTCTCCCAATATTTCCCCCAAGAATATTATAAATACATTCCACATATTTTTGTGTTATCATACAAAGAACCAAATAATGGTCATGGAAAATGTATCCATATCTATGTAATGAATATCTATTTGAGTAGATGAGAGGTTCGTGGATCTTCTCTTTGTTTATATTGAGTATAGTTTACAATAAACTAATTGTGATACTATCTAAACTACAATATAAAATTTTTAGGATAATGTTTAGATTTTTGAGTTTATGCTGATGTAATTAATTTTGAAAAATACACTAGTGGACTTTATTTTCTTTATGAATTAGTTCTTTCTTACAATTATAGATCAAATTATTATTTATTTCCATGATTTAACCCTAATGAAATATTATCTTGGAAATGATCATTCCCAACATCTACACTTCAACCAATGTACACATATAGATAATATTCTAAAAAAACGAACCAATTCTAATTTCTGTATTAATAATGTGTACTAATTTTTCATTTAATCTTATAGGATATAGTTTTTTTGGTCCAAGACAAGGTAATTTATTCGATATCATTAGAATGGTCAAGGAATATTTTCAAGGTACAATGTTTTCTGAGTCTAGCATTATATTACCAATGTTTCATCAAGGACTTCTTCATTTTTAGAACACTGATGTTCCATATTACAATGAAAGGGGTGATGTTTTTTTGTCCAACTTATTACAAGATTGATTTATTATAGTTGAAATATAAATTGACCATAACACCAATACCCACCTTACATAAGTTGGTTAAGGACTACACCATGTGTTCTGAATCATCTAGCATTAGACTCGATGTTGTGTTGATGTTAGAGGATTGAGTTGTTTCTTACTGATCCATATAATCGAGACTGTATGATATGAATTACCCTACTCAGGATCTAGGTTAATATAAAATGTAATATGAACTAAGATATTGCGGAAACAATATATAATGTGAGTGGTATTTGGTATACATGAACTATAAAGGCCTGAAGTACATTTTTTAGGGAGGCTTGAACCTTCAATAGTGGAGGTCGGACGAGTATCTATATCCTTTTGAAATCAATAGTTATTAAAATCTTGAAAAGGGAAATTTTATTGACTATTCCTTATGATAGAATCCATTGATATGTGTAGTGTTGGTATCTTGTGATGATTGATGGCTAGTATAAATATTTACAATGTCACATAAGGCTGTTTAGGATTTTCAGGGTTGAGAGACTCTATCACTGAGATAAGTGTTTTCTGTATTCCAAACCAAATCAAGATATAGTAGTTACATGATCCATAGGGTATATAAATGAGGCACATATAATAAAGATTGGACCAACCATCAATATGATAAAATGTAAGAAATTATGTTATTAATATTAATGGTTAGTTATTGGTTGATATGGGATTGTGCTAGGAGTTGATGAAGTTGTTTCATGCTTCTGAAATGATGGGACATTTTCAGAAAGATATGGTTTCTAATGATCATTGTAGGTTGTATTAGTGTCTTAGGATTCATAATTTGGTAGCATAATTTGTGGTATAATTTTTCACCGATCAATAGGTGATGGTTGAGAAGTAGAGGCTTTCTAGTTTATAAATCCATTTTCCAATTCAAAAATAGAATTATAATGATTTCAAATTGGATTTTATGATATTATTACATAAGAAACCTCATGAATATGATATATTTTGGGTGATCATGGATAAACTATCTATGTTATTCATCTTCAGTCCTATCTAGGATATCATCACCATCAATGATTACTAAAGGCTCCACATATCAGAGATAGTTTGATTTCATGATGTTTAAAAGATTATTGTTTCTTATTAATACCTCATATTCATGAAAAGTTTCATGTCGGGCCATCAAGAAGAACTAGGATAATATGGTCTTCTTATAATATCCTATCATACTCATATTGGTGAATCATCTGAATAGATGGTTCCGAATCCAATGAACATGATTCACACAAGTGTTTTTTCTTTATCTAGGTCTTGGGAGTAAAATATAGCACATTTGGGGTTCCATTATAATAATATCATCTAGTAATTTATTTGAACGCATCCTTTTTTTTACCTTGTATCGGTTCTTGTGTGATTGTTATTTTTTTTGGAAAATTGTATTTCAAGAATCTCTTGTTGGGAATAGTATTTTAAATTATACATTAGAGTATATAGAGATGAATAGAATGATGTTGGGGACTGTGATAATTTGACCAAAACCCTATTATAACCATAAACGATTAACTATATAGTTTGTGTATGATCACCATAATTCTCTTGATGTATCTCATAGGAATCGGAAATTCCATATCTAGAAATAGTGAAATATACAGCATAGATTTATTATTCCATTTTATACATTTGAGGGGTTGTTTTAGTGGAATATCATTTGGACCATCCACACCGCTACAGTTCTATGGAAAATGTTTCCCAAATTTCCTTGTTTGGGAGATATCACTAGGTTCAATAATTGTTATATACATTTATGACATTGATTTTATATTGATGTGGATATTCACAAAAATTTGATTCATACAGAGGACAATTGTGAGAAGAATCTCAGAGGGAGGACTGATCCTCTATTGAGAGTGCATTATTAGTAAGGTAATATAGAGGATGATACCTCTGTGAGTGAGTCTTATATATAGGCATAGTGGCCCATGTTATTCAATGGAACCATAAAACTATTCTGGGGGTCAAATATAATGGACAAGTAGTTTTATTGTGGGAATATTATATGATCTCATATTTTCCCATGTAAGTTCCTCTAAATGTTTTATTCCTTTTTATTTATATTAATGAAACTTATTCCAAGATGGTTGACTTTTTTGATATATATGCTGGTGAAAAGATAATAGAGATGTGAGTTTAGCTACATGAAATAATTAACAAAAGATATATGTGTTCGATATATGGGATATTATAGGTAAAATCCATGAAATTATTTTAGGGAATTAGAGGGTTTTCTTGGAAGGAAATATTCATGATGTATGATATCATTCATGATCAGAACTAGTTTGGGTGATTTTGAGTTCAGTTGATTTTTTTGTGTATATGGAATAGAAAATATAGTTAGTGTGGAAAATTGATTCACATTATGAATTAGTTTGTGTCTAGAGGCGTTTTTAAAAAGAATTTTATTTTATTTCTCTAGATTATCAATATCTTTTAATTCAATTTCCCAGTGGAACTTAAGCTATTATGGGTGTCCTATTTAATAAAAATAAATATTCCATTGTATCTTGGTGTTTTAGACCTAGATATTGAAATTAAACCACTTAATTATTTTTTAATTTCTTATTACTATAGTTCTTTCATAGTGTGAACCCTATGATGTGACTAAAAGAGGACTAGGATTGTTGTGCTGTGAAAATATAAATTCTTGGTATTAATTAAAGGGGAGGAAGGAGGAACCATGTTCTACCATGGTCTTTCAAGAAGTTCTTGAACCTTTTTACTTTAGAGGTTGGTGGTATATAATAGATGCACGACATATGTTTCATTTCACATGGTTGTGAAATAAGTACAATCATCTCATCAGTAAAATACATGACCACAAATAAATTGGTAACCTATTTTTTGGATGAAATATAACTTCATTGAACTCCCACAATAGTCATTGGGAATGTTGGCATTGAGATCGGACTAGCAGTCGCTTGAGTTTTGTGCCAACCATTGATACTCTGATAGAACATACATTCAATAAACCTAGAGCCCTTTATATATAGTAAAATTAATTGATAATTTTATTAATATTTGAAATCCAAAAAGGTAGATAATATATGTAAAATTCTTGATATCCAATTACTTACATACTAATTGGAAAAGTGGATTAAAATTAGAATTGGATAAATGGAATGATGATATAATGTAACGCCCCGACCCCAGTTACCCAGAGTCGGTGCATTATTACATAACATTGGCATGATCACAAGAAAGATCAAATCTCGAAAGACCGATTGGTTTAGTAGCCTTGGAAACACTAGATATCTTCATAAGTTTTACATTACATCATAAAATCAAAAACTACTACAACAACATAATGTTTCCACAGTCCACACTACAATCCCCTCATAATATCCCTGCAGGTCATTCATAACTTACATCTTCACTTCCTGGGAAAAATAAAACATAGAAAAGGGGTGAGCTCAAATGCCCAGTAAGGATAACAATATAGCGGAAACTTTCATCAATAAGAATAAACATTTAAGGCAATGTATAACTAAAACAAAAGCCTATTTAAACATGAACTTTCAACATGGTATGGCATAAATAAAATGAAATAATGCCATTTACTTATTCACATGGATATTCCACTAATCGAATAATCACATGCAAAAATAAATAACCATTTTCATAATGTTGGAATGCATAATGCCAGACTATCATAACCACATAGCCAAGGCCTCGTGCCAAGACTACAAATAAGATTTTGTCAAGGCCTTGTGCCAAGACACTAGTTTGTCTCATGAGACCTACCGATGCATCGAGGAGCTATAGCGGGCTCCACCCGTCACTTATTAAGTCCAATTCATTCCCATATGAAAAGGTTTAAACATAACATAAACATTCGTATTAAAACTAGCATACGAAATGTCAATACTTTCACAATAAACTATGAATGGTATAAAAATAGCACATCCACAGTCAAACATATCACAAAACCTTCAATACAATATAGAAGTTTTGTATCATAATAAATCAACATCAAATAATCTTAAAATCCATCAAAGGATGTTGACATAGATGAAATCAAAATTCTTTTTAAATAAATATCTCCTTTTATTTTGAAATCATTTAAGATCCATATAAAATAAAACATTTTCTTTGAAAATATTCTTATAAGCTTGTAAGGAAAGCTTTGAAGATTTTATAACGGCGTAAAATAACCGCACCCGCCGTATAAGTTAAAAAAAACATTCTTACCTCAATTCTGTCGAAAAGGTTAAAAAGGACCTTGTTTTGAAAACGACGGAAAGATTCCTTTATAAACCTCTTATAAAAAGTCAAAAAAAGGTATAAATGACTTTAACCCATATTCTTGTAAATAGTAAAAATGTTTTGAAATACATTTTTAAGAAACATGGATGTGGATGATAAAGAGATCCCAGTAGATTATTACATATAAACAACCTCGGATAATGAAGAGATTGTGAAATAACCCTTACCTTGTACTTTTCCTTGGTTGTGGTAGGTTAACCTCCTGTATAATGGTGAAATAATTGTTATTAAATTATACAAGAATCATATACATTAATATGATATCATATATGATCTTTTAATATTGATTTGATAATAATATCTTAGTATTATCGTTGTTTCGGGTGTTAACTTACTTGTTTTCTTTCATATGTTTTGTTACGTAAGACATGTTTGTAAAGGATAGGTTGTATATTATTCATATCCAGAATGATATCAAGTCCTTAAACATCATTTTTAAATCATAAAATGATAATTATGCTTTAATGGTTACGATGGAGAATGAATCTCATCGCGTTCGTGGAGACGGTAGTCCGTACGTACGCACGAGCGACAATATCATTCTTTTGATATTAAAATAATATATAAATGGATGGTATATCATATATACAGAATCATTAACATGTTATATTTATTATTTACATGAGTTACACATCATTATTATACCCATCCAAATAATATTATATTGAATAACAATTACACCACGACGTGGAGACGGTAAGCCGTACGTACGCACGTATGGTGACATGTTATTCAAAGGGTGGATAGAATACTGAATATGATTGTACCATATTTATAATAACATCACAGTATATGTGAGATACTGGAGTTATTATTTCAGAATGGTAAGAACAATGGAAGAAGAAGTGGAAGAAGAAATGAACTTAGAAAAGGGTGGTGAAATCATTACCTCTTCTTCGGGTTCTTCCTTTTGATTTGATCAAAAGGGATCCTTAGGTTGGCTTTCTGATCAAACTAAGGCCTCTAGGTTGTATTGAGGGTTGTTGGGAGAGTATTTGGGCAGAGTTTGGCCGAACCAAAAGGCTTTGAAGGTGTGAAGAAATGAGAAGGAGGAGTGCCCTTTTATAAAAGGGGTGAGGGGCACCTTTGGAAAAGCTAGAAATATTAATTTATAATAAATTCATATTCGGTTTCTAAAGGCTCCAAAGTTGACTATTCAAAGGATGAGGTGGGGATAGGTCGAAAACAACTCATCCAATAGAATTTATACAGGTTTGGGTACTTATATTAACCTTATCTTTAAATATTAACTCTAAGTTAATTAGTTTCACTTTTACAATGTCTCTTTGTATTTTTATATATTATGGTTAATAAACTTACTATATACATCCAAGCGCCCCCAAAGTGGTCCATTAATGAGGAACCTATCATAATATAAGTCTCTTGGCCGATCCTTAGATTTTTAGGAATTTAATATCAATTAATAATATAATATTTGTTTTAAGAACTCTTTTATGTCAATTTTGACACTATTCAATAGTTGATTTTTGTGAAACTCCTAACAGATTGATTACTTCGAACAAAGTCAATTAAATCAATCCTAATATATCATATTATCATAGAAAATTAGTTTAATTCATTAAAAGTTTCATATTATAATTATTTGGGTATTTATAAGATCAATTATTTTTATTTTTCACTATTTTAGTAATTACTGCATCATCATTGTGTCATAAATAAAATAAATTATATAATGTCTAAAAATTATAAATAAAATATCATTATGTAGTAAATCGTTTTAGCTTTCTAATGAATATTTATAATCGAAAATCCAACATGTATAACCCTATGTAAAAATTGTTCTTCTAAAAGATGTAAGCTTATGCCATTTTTATTTTTATTTTAACTTTATTAATATAAAGTGTCCCTACCACATACAAGTGGCTCCAAGGGGTCCCCAAATTGACCAAAGGATGCCCATGGTCGGGTATGTGTCCACCAATAAGGTTAGGACACGTTTTAGGGTAATTTTTTATTATTATAATATTATTTTTTTAACCCTTATTTACCGGATTTACCCTTTAACCATGGTAAATAAAATATTTACCACAGTAACTATTCAAAATATCTAAAAATAAAAGTTACCTATTTACACAATTTGAACATCCTGATTCCAAATATGGAATCCATTTTCCTAAATTCAAAACACAGAAGTGGCAGAAATTAATTTAAAATTAATTCCCGCTGTCAAAACAAAAAGCGTGTTTTTAAGAGATAATAACTATCAAAAGATTGACACTTGTTTATGTTCGGTTTAATTGTAAAATTATGTCCAATGATAAACATTAAATTGAATGGTAAAAATATATTCTAAATATACTTTAAAACCACTCAAATTCATAATTTATCACTATTAATTATTTTGATTAAAAAAGTTGTTTTTAATTAAAATTTAGAAATTTTCACTATTCATCAAAATATGAAAGTTATCCGAAATGTACCAAAATTTCACCCTAGGATAATTTTGATATTCCGAATCCAAAAATGAAGTCCATTTTGAAATATAGAATATATATGATTTCAAAAAGTAGGTATTACTATTCACAACGGCTAGTTTAATTAGTTGTGGTGTGTGTTAGCACTCGAGGTTGCGTACAACACACGCTATCGCATTATTCGAAGGGAAACGTACCGTAGAAGCTTGGGGTGTTACATTCTACCCTCCTTCAAATAATTGCGTCCTCGCAATTTCTAGGGTATTACTGCATAAAAAGACTCGGGTGGTTCTTCATCATAAGTTCCTCGGGTTCCCACGTTGCCTCTTCCATCTTATGATTTCTCCACAAAACTTTTACCAGACGCGTCGTCCGGTTTCTCAGTACTTGTTCTCTTGTATCAAGAATCCTGACGGGCTCTTCACAATAAGACAGATCCGGTTCCAGTTCTAATTCCTCACAGGTGAGTACATGCGTTGGGTCAGGCATGTATTTTCTCAACAGAGATACGTGGAACACATCGTGAACTTTGGAGAGACTTGGCGGCATTGCCAATCGGTAAGCTACAGCCCCAATTCGTTCTAGAATTTCGAAAGGTCCGATGTACCTGGGACTCAATTTACCTTTCTTACCAAAACGTATGACTCCCTTCCACGGAGATACCTTCAGGAAAACATGATCACCGACTTGAAATTCCAAATCCTTCCTTCGATTATCAGCATAGCTCTTCTGCCTACTTTGAGCTTCTTTGATGTGATTTTGGATTACCTTCACCTTTTCCACCGTTTCCTCCACCAGTTCTGGGCCTACAAGTTTTCTTTCACCAACGCCATCCCAACAGGTTGGTGTACGACATCTCTTTCCGTATAACGCTTCATATGGTGCCATCTGAATACTCGAATGGAAGCTATTGTTATAGGAAAATTCTACCAGAGGTAAATATTGATCTTATATACCCTGAAAATCAAGTGAGCAAGATCTCAACATGTCTTCTAAGGTCTGAATAGTCCGTTCTGATTGTCCGTCTGTCTGAGGGTGGTAAGCAGTGCTCAAATGAAGTTCAGTATCCAGGGATTTCTGAAGACTTTTCCAAAATCTTGAAGTAAAACGGGGATCACGATCAGAAACAATTGATAAGGGTACTCCATGAAGTCTCACAACTTCATTAATATATAGTCTTGCTAGACGTTCCAGGGGTAGATCTTCTCTTATAGCAAGAAAATGTGCTGACTTGGTAAGACGATCGATAATAACTCATATTGCATCATTCCTTCTAGGAGTCTTTGGTAGCCCCATGACAAAGTCCATCGTAATATTATCCCATTTCCACTCCGGTATGGGAAGAGGTTGCATGACTCCTCCAGGCTATTGCCTTCCAGCTTTCACTTGTTGACAAACCATACATCTTGACACAAAATCAGCAATCTCCCTCTTCATGTTGTCCCACCAAAAATGTTCCTTCAAATCTCTATACATTTTGGTGCTCCCAGGGTGTATAGAGAAATTGGAACTATGAGCATCATCCAACAATTCCCTTTTCAGATCAGGTAAATCGGGAACACAAAGTCTCTTCCCGAATTTCAAAATTCCATCTTCATACACAAAGTCTCTCAATCTCCCATCATTCACAGCTTTAATCTTCTTTTGGAATTCTTCATCATTGGTCTGAGAACTCTTAATCCTTTCTAGTAAAGATGGTTTGGCAACCATTTGAAAAAGCATTGATGTTTCACCTTCCCTGGTTATTCCCATGTCCATCTTCTCTAGATCCATGAAAATTGGATCCCTTTCAATTCTCATATTGTTCAAAACTCCATGGTCTTTTCTACTCAAAGCATCTGCCACCTTGTTTGCCTTCCCCGGGTGGTAGTGTATCGTACAATCATAATCCTTGAGTAATTCAAGCCATCTCCTTTGCCTCATGTTGAGTTCTTTTTGTGAGAAAATATACTTCAAACTCTTGTGATCAGTATAAATCTCACATTTTTCACCATAGAGGTAGTGCCTCCATATCTTCAAAGCAAAGATCACAGCTGCTAACTCAAGATCATGAGTAGGATTGTTTTGTTCATGAATTTTCAACTGTCGTGATGCATAGGCAATAACTCTATCATTCTGCATAAGGACACAGCCAAGTCCTTTCTTCGATGCATCACTATAAATAACGAACCCATCATTCCCCGATGGTAGAGTCAATATAGGAGCATTGACTAATCTTCTCTTCAGTTCTTCGAAACATTCTTCACACTCTTTTGTCCAAACAAATTTAACCCCTTTACGTGTGAGCTTCGTTAATGGGTTAGCCAATCGGGAAAAATTCTGAACGAAACGTCGATAATAACCTGCCAAGCCAATAAAACTACGTACCTCAGTTATACTCGTAGGTGCTGGCCATTCTTGGATTGCCTTGGTCTTAGAAGGATCAACAGAGATTCCATCTTTAGAGACAATATGGCCAAGAAAAGAAATCTCCTGAAGCCAGAATTCACACTTGCTAAACTTTCCATATAATTCATGCCTCCTCAGAGTCTTCAAGATAATGCGCAAGTGATTTTCATGATCTTCGTAGGTTTTGGAGTATACCAAGATATCATCAATAAATACCACCACAAATTCATCGAGATACTCCTTGAAAACTCTATTCATCAGATCCATGAATACAGAGGGTGCATTAGTCAATCCAAACGGCATTACAGTAAACTCGTAATGCCCGTACCTGGTTCGAAATGCTGTCTTCGGAATGTCTTCCTTCTTTACACACAACTGATGGTATCCAGATCGAAGGTCAATCTTTGAAAAGTATTGAGCTCCATGCAGTTGGTCAAATAAATCATCAATACGAGGTAGGGGATACTTGTTCTTTATCGTTATAGCATTGATCTCCTTGTAGTCGATACATAACCTCATAGATCCATCTTTCTTTTTAACAAAAAGAACAGGGGCTCCACATGGAGAAACAATAGGGCGAATAAATCCCTTATTACTCAATTCCTCTAGTTGTTTCTTTAGTTCGACTAACTCTACAGTGGCCATTCTATAAGGGGTCTTCGATATAGGCCTTGATCCAGGAATCAAATCAATAGAAAACTCAACTTCTCGTTCTGGAGGATGTCCAGGTAAATCTTCCGGAAATACATCTACAAATTCTTTCACAACAGGTACATCCTCTATTTGAACATTCCTTTCCTCACCGACAGTTATTTCATTCTCTTCCTCCCCAATAATTGAATTAAGTTGAGCTACTGGGGGTGGGTCTAAATAAGAATTAGGTGGTGACGATTCTGCTCTAAAAATAAGGTGTTCCTTATCATTATCATCAAAAATCGTAACCTCTTTCTTCTTACAGTAAATCTTCGCATCATAGTCCGAAAGCCAGTCCATACCGAGGATTATATCAAACTCAATCATAGGTATGACGATGAAATCAGCAGATAAAGAAAATTTATGTGCTCTAATGGGGACTGATTCACAAAACTTTGTTGCAACGATACTTCCCTTAGGAGTTTTAACTGACAACTCCCTTATTAAATCAAATTGGAAATATCTAATTTTCTTAGCAAACTGGGAAGATATGAAACAATGCGATGATCCAGAATCAAATAATGCATTTGCTAAACTTGAAGTAACCATTAAATTACCTGCCACCACGTCTTTCGGAGTTTCTACCTCAGCAGTAGTGATAGCATAAGCCTGGCCTTGATCCCTTGGCCTTTTCTGAGGTAAGTTCTCCTGACGCTTAGGACATGCATTTGCATAATGCCCCATCTCCCTGCAATTGTAGCATTGAACGTTGGTAGCTTCCTTCTTCCCCTTGCAATCATGAGCTTGGTGGCCTTTTTCACCACACTTGTAACAGACTCCCATTCCCTTCAGGCAAGCACCGGGGTGTTTCTTCCCGCACTTACCACAAGATGGATATTCAACCTTTCCCTTCTTCCCCTTATTTCCATTCCCAGATTGATCAGCAGGTCTCTTCTTCTCTTGCTTTGCTTTAAAGTCATAAGACTTAGAGAATTCCTTTTCGGTCTTGATAGCACATGAGACAATGTCTTCGTACGATGAAAAGGATTGTGAGACTAATGCTCGACGGAGAAATGGTTTTAACCCATCAAAGAAACGATCAATCTTACTTCTTGGGTTGCGAATATAATCACCAGCGTACCTCGCTAACCTTGTAAAGTTAGCCTCGTACTTTGTGACATTATCATCCTCCTTTTGTCTCAGACTCAGAAATTGCCTTTCCATATCTGCTCGATGGTCGCGAGGAAAGTATTTTTCTAAAAACAGATCTTTGAACTCCCTCCATTCCATGTTTGATACTTCATCATCTTCCTTCATGTTTTGAATCAATGACCACCATTGATCAGCATCTCCAGTGAGGCGGTAAACTGCCATGGTAACTTTTTCCCTTTCACTACTCCCCAAAGCCTGAAATATTTTCTCTAGGGAAAATATCCATTGCTCAGCTACTAAGGGATTTGTACTCCCATTGAACGTTGGTGGTTGTTGTCTCATGAATCGATCTAACATTGATCCTCCACGCTGCGGATCAGGGTGCTCCATACGGGTAAGGTTATTATTCATAACCTGAGTAAGTTGTCCCAGTACGGTGATTAGCTGATCAGCACCAGTTGCATCACCAGCCCCACTATAATTATCTTGAGCAGGAGGGCAATCCCTACATGGAGTGCGTGCATTGATACGGTTTCCATTTCTTCCACTAGGCGCCATTTCTAAACAATGGCATAAACTAGATCAGTTTATGAACCGAAATACATAATCCCATACTTATAAAACACTTAACATAAATTGAACTATTTATGGATATAATCCATAATCATAAAAATGTTTTCTTTGAGGATGTATATACTCATAAACCCTTCATAATGATTTGTAAAGATAGTGAGAGTTATCCTAAGCATATCCCCCGGGAGTGTCGTAACCAAGAGTGCAGCAAGGCCCGTTGTCGTGCACCAGTTCCCGTTCGAGTCTAGCTCAAAGCGGTGTTTTCAGGTTTTACCCCTAGGTACATCTGTGCCAGAGCCGCCTCTACCTGCTCGTATCCAGACAGGGATGTATTGCTCGCAAAACTCACAAAGTCTCTACAATACCAAAATTCTAGGAAGTTCTTCTATACTAATCCTCAAAGTTCATCTTAGGTCTACGTGCTCTAATCAGAGTTTATCTAAATCTAGCTTCCAAGGTTTGTACTAAACTTCCTCTGATACCAACTTTAACGCCCCGACCCCAGTTACCCAGAGTCGGTGCATTATTACATAACATTGGCATGATCACAAGAAAGATCAAATCTCGAAAGACCGATTGGTTTAGTAGCCTTGGAAACACTAGATATCTTCATAAGTTTTACATTACATCATAAAATCAAAAACTACTACAACAACATAATGTTTCCACAGTCCACACTACAATCCCCTCATAATATCCCTGCAGGTCATTCATAACTTACATCTTCACTTCCTGGGAAAAATAAAACATAGAAAAGGGGTGAGCTCAAATGCCCAGTAAGGATAACAATATAGCGGAAACTTTCATCAATAAGAATAAACATTTAAGGCAATGTATAACTAAAACAAAAGCCTTTTAAACATGAACTTTCAACATGGTATGGCATAAATAAAATGAAATAATGCCATTTACTTATTCACATGGATATTCCACTAATCGAATAATCACATGCAAAAATAAATAACCATTTTCATAATGTTGGAATGCATAATGCCAGACTATCATAACCACATAGCCAAGGCCTCGTGCCAAGACTACAAATAATATTTTGTCAAGGCCTTGTGCCAAGACACTAGTTTGTCTCATGAGACCTACCGATGCATCGAGGAGCTATAGCGGGCTCCACCCGTCACTTATTAAGTCCAATGCATTCCCATATGAAAAGGTTTAAACATAACATAAACATTCGTATTAAAACTAGCATACGAAATGTCAATACTTTCACAATAAACTATGAATGGTATAAAAATAGCACATCCACAGTCAAACATATCACAAAACCTTCAATACAATATAGAAGTTTTGTATCATAATAAATCAACATCAAATAATCTTAAAATCCATCAAAGGATGTTGACATAGATGAAATCAAAATTCTTTTTAAAGAAATATCTCCTTTTATTTTGAAATCATTTAAGATCCATATAAAATAAAACATTTTCTTTGAAAATATTCTTATAAGCTTGTAAGGAAAGCTTTGAAGATTTTATAACGGCGTAAAATAACCGCACCCGCCGTATAAGTTAAAAAAAACATTCTTACCTCAATTCTGTCGAAAAGGTTAAAAAGGACCTTGTTTTGAAAACGACGGAAAGATTCCTTTATAAAACTCTTATAAAAAGTCAAAAAAAGGTATAAATGACTTTAACCCATATTCTTGTAAATAGTAAAAATGTTTTGAAATACATTTTTAAGAAACATGGATGTGGATGATAAAGAGATCCCAGTAGATTATTACATATAAACAACCTCGGATAATGAAGAGATTGTGAAATAACCCTTACCTTGTACTTTTCCTTGGTTGTGGTAGGTTAACCTCCTGTATAATGGTGAAATAATTGTTATTAAATTATACAAGAATCATATACATTAATATGATATCATATATGATCTTTTAATATTGATTTGATAATAATATCTTAGTATTATCGTTGTTTCGGGTGTTAACTTACTTGTTTTCTTTCATATGTTTTGTTACGTAAGACATGTTTGTAAAGGATAGGTTGTATATTATTCATATCCAGAATGATATCAAGTCCTTAAACATCATTTTTAAATCATAAAATGATAATTACGCTTTAATGGTTACGATGGAGAATGAATCTCATCGCGTTCGTGGAGACGGTAGTCCGTACGTACGCACGAGCGACAATATCATTCTTTTGATATTAAAATAATATATAAATGGATGGTATATCATATATACAGAATCATTAACATGTTATATTTATTATTTACATGAGTTACACATCATTATTATACCCATCCAAATAATATTATATTGAATAACAATTACACCACGACGTGGAGACGGTAAGCCGTACGTACGCACGTATGGTGACATGTTATTCAAAGGGTGGATAGAATACTGAATATGATTGTACCATATTTATAATAACATCACAGTATATGTGAGATACTGGAGTTATTATTTCAGAATGGTAAGAACAAAGGAAGAAGAAGTGGAAGAAGAAATGAACTTAGAAAAGGGTGGTGAAATCATTACCTCTTCTTCGGGTTCTTCCTTTTGATTTGATCAAAAGGGCTCCTTAGGTTGGCTTTCTGATCAAACTAAGGCCTCTAGGTTGTATTGAGGGTTGTTGGGAGAGTATTTGGGCAGAGTTTGGCCGAACCAAAAGGCTTTGAAGGTGTGAAGAAATGAGAAGGAGGAGTGCCCTTCTATAAGAGGGGTGATGGGCACCTTTGGAAAAGCTAGAAATATTAATTTATAATAAATTCATATTCGGTTTCTAAAGGCTCCAAAGTTGACTATTCAAAGGATGAGGTGGGGATAGGTCGAAAACAACTCATCCAATAGAATTTAGACAGGTTTGGGTACTTATATTAACCTTATCTTTAAATATTAACTCTAAGTTAATTAGTTTCACTTTTACAATGTCTCTTTGTATTTTTATATATTATGGTTAATAAACTTACTATATACATCCAAGCGCCCCCCAAGTGGTCCATTAATGAGGAACCTATCATAATATAAGTCTCTTGGCCGAACCTTAGATTTTTAGGAATTTAATATCAATTAATAATATAATATTTGTTTTAAGAACTCTTTTATGTCAATTTTGACACTATTCAATAGTTGATTTTTGTGAAACTCCTAACAGATTGATTACTTCGAACAAAGTCAATTAAATCAATCCTAATATATCATATTATCATAGAAAATTAGTTTAATTCATTAAAAGTTTCATATTATAATTATTTGGGTATTTATAAGATCAATTATTTTTATTTTTCACTATTTTAGTAATTACTGCATCATCATTGTGTCATAAATAAAATAAATTATATAATGTCTAAAAATTATAAATAAAATATCATTATGTAGGAAATCGTTTTATCTTTCTAATGAATATTTATAATCGAAAAGCCAACATTTATAACCCTATGTAAAAATTGTTCTTCTAAAAGATGTAAGCTTATGCCATTTTTATTTTTATTTTAACTTTATTAATATAAAGTGTCCCTACCACATACAAGTGGCTCCAAGGGGTCCCCAAATTGACCAAAGGATGCCCATGGTCGGGTATGTGTCCACCAATAAGGTTAGGACACGTTTTAGGGTAATTTTTTATTATTATAATATTATTTTTTTAACCCTTATTTACCGGATTTACCCTTTAACCATGGTAAATAAAATATTTACCACAGTAACTATTCAAAATGTCTAAAAATAAAAGTTACCTATTTACACAATTTGAACATCCTGATTCCAAATATGGAATCCATTTTCCTAAATTCAAAACACAGAAGTGGCAGAAATTAATTTAAAATTAATTCCCGCTGTCAAAACAAAAAGCGTGTTTTTAAGAGATAATAACTATCAAAAGATTGACACTTGTTTATGTTCGGTTTAATTGTAAAATTATGTCCAATGATAAACATTAAATTGAATGGTAAAAATATATTCTAAATATACTTTAAAACCACTCAAATTCATAATTTATAACTATTAATTATTTTGATTAAAAAAGTTGTTTTTAATTAAAATTTAGAAATTTTCACTATTCATCAAAATATGAAAGTTATCCGAAATGTACCAAAATTTCACCCTAGGATAATTTTGATATTCCGAATCCAAAAATGAAGTCCATTTTGAAATATAGAATATATATGATTTCAAAAAGTAGGTATTACTATTCACAACGGCTAGTTTAATTAGTTGTGGTGTGTGTTAGAACTCGAGGTTGCGTACAACACACGCTATCGCATTATTCGAAGGGAAACGTACCGTAGAAGCTTGGGGTGTTACATATAAAGACATAATTGTTTTATGATTGTTTGATAGAATTATGTAATATATCAAATGGAATTGTTTAAAATTAATTTTATAATTGTAACATTGTAACGCCCCGACCCCAGTTACCCAGAGTCGGTGCATTAATTACATAACATTGGCATGATCACAAGAAATATCAAATCTCGAAAGACCGATTGGTTTAGTAGCCTTGGAAACACTAGATATATTCATAAGTTTTACATTACATCATCAAAATAAAAAAGAACTACTAAAAAAACATATTGTCTCCATAGTCCACACTATTAACCCCTCATAATATCCCTCCAAGTCATTCATAATTTACTTCTTCATATCCTGCGAAAATAAAACATAGAAAAGGGGTGAGCTCAAATGCCCAGTAAGGATAAAAATATAGCCGAAACTTTCATAAATAAGAATAAACATTTAAGGCAATGTATAACTAAAACAAAAGCCTTTTAAACTTTAACTTCAACATAGTGTGGCATAAATAAAATTAAATAATGCCATTTACTTATTCACATGGATATTCTACTAATCGAATAATCACATGCAAAAATCAATAACCACTTTCATAATGTTGGAATGCATAATGCCAGACTATCATAACCACATAGTCAAGGCCTCGTGCCAAGACTACAAATAAGATTTTGCCAAGGCCTTGTGCCAAGACACTAGTCTGTCTCATGAGACCTACCGATGCATCGAGGAGCTATAGCGGGCTCCACCCGTCACATATTAAGTCCAGTGCATTCCCATATGAAAAGGTTTAAACATAACATAAACATTCGTATTAAAACTAGCATACGAAATGTAAATAATTTCACCATAAACTATGAATGGTATAAAAATAGCACATCCATAGTCAAACATACCATAAAACCTTCAATACAATATAGAAGCTTTGTATCATAATATATCAACTTCAAATAAGCGTAAAATCCATTAAAGGATGTTGACATAGATGAAATCAAAACTTTTTTTAAAGAAATATCTCTTTCTATTTTGAAATCATTTAAGAGACATATATTTATAAAATAAAACATTTTCTTTGAAAATATTCTTATAATATTGTAAGGGAAGCTTTGACGATTTTTTAACGGTGGAAAATAACCGCACCCGCCGTATAAGTTAAAAAAACATTCTTATCTTAATTCTATCGAAAAGTTAAAAAGCACCTTGTTTGGAAAACGACGGAAAGATTCCCTTATAAAACTCTTATAAAAAGTCAAACAAGAGTATAAATGACTTTAACCCATATTCTTTTAAATATTAAAAATGTTTTGAAATACATTTTGAAGAAACATGGATGTGGATGATAACGAGATCCCAGTAGATTTTTACGTATAAACAACCTCGGATAATGAAGAGATTGTGAAATAACCCTTACCTTGTTCTTTTCCTTGGTTGGGGTAGGTTAACCTCGTGTATAATGGTGAAATAATTTTTATTAAATTATAAAAGAATCATATACATTAATATGATATCATATATGATCTTTTAATATTGATTTGATAATAATATCTTAGTATTATCGTTGTTTCGGGTGTTAACTTACTTGTTTTATTTCATATGTTTTGTTACGTAAGACATGTTTGTAATGGATAGGTTGTATATTATTCATATCCAGAATGATATCAAGTCCTTATACATCATTTTTAAATCATCAAATGATAATTATACTTGAATGGATACGATGGAGAATGAATCTTATCGCGTTTGTGGAGACGGTAGTCCGTACGTACGCACGAGCGACAATATCATTCTTTTGATATTAAAATAATATATAAATGGATGTTATATCATATATAAAGAATAATTAACATGTTATATTTATTATTTACATGAGTTTCACATCATTATTATACCCATCCAAATAATATTATATTGAATAACAATTACACCACGACGTGGAGACGGTAAGCCGTACGTACGCACGTATGGTGACATGTTATTCAAAGGGTGGATAGAATACTGAATATGGTTGTACCATATTTATAATAACATCACAGTATATGTGAGATAATGGAGTTATTATTTTATAATGGTAAGAACAAAGAAAGAAGAAGTGGAAGAAGAAAGGAACTTGAAAAGGGGTGGTGAAAACATTACCTCTTCTTCGGGTTCTTCCTTTTGATTTGATCAAAAGTGCTCCTTAAGATGGCTTTATGATCAAACTAAGGCCTCTAGGTTGTAGTGAGGGAAGTTGGGAGAGTATTTGGGTAGACTTTGGCCGAGCAAAGTGGCTTGAGAGGTGTGAGGAATGAGTAGAAGTGGTCTCCTTTTATAAGGGAGAGGAGGGGCTCTTTATGAAAGAGTGAAAGTATTACTTTATAATATAATTATATTCGGTATATAATGGTCCAAAAATCATTGAGGTCAAATATAAGATGACTCATATTCTAAATAACATCAACCAATAATAATTGGACAGGTTTTAGATAATATTTTATTCATTATAATCTTATTTATTTAAATGATTTATTAATGAGGTAAACATTGCATAATTATTGTGTCATTAATAATTTAAATTATTTGATGTCTAAAAATTATAAATAAATTATCCTTATGTATGAAATCGTTTTAGCTTTCTAATGAATATTTATAATCGAAAATCCAACATGTATAACCCTATGTAAAAATTTTTCTTATAAAAGATGTAAGCTTATGCCATTTTTATTTTTATTTTAACTTTATCAATATAATGTGTCCCTACCACATACATGTGGCTCTAAGGGGTCCCCAAATCGACCCAAGGATGGACATGGTCGGGTATGTGTCCACCAATAAGGTTAGGACACGTTTTAGGGTAATTTTGTATTATTATAATATTATTTTTTAACCCTTATTTACTGGATTTACCCTTTAACCATGGTAAATAAAATATTTACCGCAGTAATTATTCAAAATGTGTAAAAATAAAAGATACCTATTTACATAATTTGGACATCCTGATTCCAAATATGTAATCCATTTTTCCAAATTCAAAACACAGAAGTGGCAGAAATTAATTTAAAATTAATTCCCGTTGTTAAAATAAAAAGCGTGTTTTTAAGAGATAATAACTATCAAAAGATTGACACTTGTTTATGTCTGGTTTAATTGTGAAATTATGTCCAATGACAAACATTAATTTAAATGGTAAAAATATATTCTAAATATACTTTAAAACCACTCAAATTCATAATTTATCAATATTAATTATTTTGATTAAAAAAGTTGATTTTAATTAAAATTTAGTAATTTTCACTATTCATCAAAATATAAAAGTTATCCGAAAAGTACCAAAATTTCACCCTAGGATAATTTCAATATTCCGAATCCAAAAATGAAGTCCATTTTGAAATATAAAATATATATGATTTCAAAAAGTAGGTATTACTATTCATAACGGCTAGTTTGATTGGTTGTGGTGTGTGTTAAAACTCAAGGTTGCGTACAACACACGCTACTGTATTATTCAAAGAGAGCGTACCGTGGAAGCTTGGAATGTTTCATTTTAAATTTTTGATGTCCCCATTTAGTCAAAAAGATTAAAATATTGTATTTAAAAAGTGTTCACTATTAAAAGTTGATAAAAGTGCAATACTGAAAATGAATTTGTTCTTGCATTATATCTAAGAAACTCATAATATAGATTCTAAAATTATAAGGATTATATAAAGTTTAAAATTTAGATAATACTATTCATAACCTCTTTTGAATGGCTTTTTTTTGTAAGTCATGGTGTGATTGAACTCGGTGTTGCGTGTAGTGCAAGTTATTGAATTATTTTGAAGAAATAACACACTATGAAATCTTAGGGTGTTACATTCTCCCCTCCTTCAATAAATTGCGTCCTCGAAATTTGAAATTGTTCTTCGAATATAAAAGGTTGAAAATAAAAAAATATCTTTGTGGGAAAACCCACATCGGAAATTGGGTTACAAAAATTTATTCTTAATATGAGGAAAATAGAAATGAAAGGGTCACCACCAAATTATGATCTCGATTAGGAGAACATTGGTGGCAATTAGAGACATATAATTGGAGGAAAAACGTAAATATTTATAGGTAGTGATTGAGGTCATCAATCACAAGCAAGTATAAAATTGAGGTCCGTAAAATCATCAATCTATGATGATTTGAAATACCATCAGTTCAACAAAACATAGGGTATTAGGATAACACATTTTTGACGTTTCAAAATATCTTAGTTGAAATCCCACATCGAAAAATGAATTTATGAGGCCTCTATTTAAAATAAAGAGTGGAAAGTATGAAGATTACCGAAAACAACACATACTAGGGTTCCTATGTAGGAAAAATATGGATATGGAAGAGAAATCTAACCATCAATTATCTGATGGAGAGTGGTAGAGAACATGGCTATGAAAAGGCCAAAAATCCCAAAGCCATAAATTTGTGATGATTTAAGGTACCATATAGGACAACATTTTTGTTCTATGTTTCTTTTATTAATGTTGGGGAATTTATTTATGATATTGTCTAAGATCATAAGGATATATACTTACTTTATAATTAGAGTTTTATACATTAATAAATTTCTACCACAAACTCATCTTTCACTCTAAAAGATAATAGAATGTAAAAAAAATTCTATTTACACTATTCGTATAGGGTTCCAAAATAAACGAATTTATAATTCATCTATAAGATCTTTTAATAAAAACTACATTATTTAATCCAGGACATCTCGTGGGCCAGTGGTAGGTGATACACCCTTGTCGCCCTTCGGTTGTGGGTTCACGTCTCGCAGACTTGCCGGACGCGACGGGTTGCCGCCCGACCTCCGGGTTGTCCTTTTATGGAAATCCAAAATAATCCAAACTAGAACTATCCAAAATACTTTTGTCCAAACTCACAGTCCAACATTTATAAGGAAGGTAATCATAATATAGATCCTTTTTACCCTGTAATAGCATATGAATATCTTCATCATGTATTACCATATTCCTTATTGATTACATTCATGCTCCTTTATTCCATATAGAATGCTGGATATACTTCATTAATCCAAAAATGTTTTAAACCCCAACAATGATGGAATATACAAATCATTAATCAGTTCCAAGGTAGTCAAGAATATCCAATATAATTTATCCAAAACAATCACATATTATTTCAAAATCACTACCTCAGTATCAGAACTATATTATGATTTATCATTCTCTCAACAATATATTTTCCAAAAATTTATCCTTCTATTGAGTCACTTTTCTTTGTTCCACACAATCTCAAGTCCTTAATGAAATAGTACTGCAGTACAATCATTATATACTCCATAATTATTATAACAAGTACATTGTTGATACAACACTCAATTGAAATAATCAACATAAGAACTCTAATCATTTCTCTTCATCTGTGGTAGTATCATAACTTGATTATTATCCAATAACATCATTTGCGGCATAGTCTGATGACTGGGACATAGGTTTGTGTAGTGTCCAAACTCCTTGCAAATGAAGCATTGTACATTTAAAACCAGTTTCTTACCCTTGCAGTCACGTACTTTGTGCCCTTTTAATCCACACTTATAACAAACTCCCATTCTTTTCAGGAAAGTTCCAGGGTGTTTCTTTCCACAGTTACCACATATGGGAAAATTCTTCTTTTCCCTCTTCCCTTTATCCATATTTCTCTCTTCCATCCTTTTCTTCTCTTGCTTCTCTTCAAAGCCATAGGACTCAGTAAACTCTTTACTTATCTTATCAACACATGATATTATTTCTTCATATGATGATAATACATGGGAGACTATTTCTTTTATAAATTCGATCTTAAGACCAAGTAAGATATGATCCTTCCTTCTCTTTGGATCATGTGCATTTCTGGAGTTCTCATTCCTTCTACTGGGCGCCATTTCTAAACAATGGCATACACTAGATCAGTTTATGAATCAAAATACATAATCCCATACTTATAAAACACTTAACATAAATTGAACTATTTATGGATATAATCTATAATCATAAAAATGTTTTCTTTGAGGAAGTATATACTCATAAACCCTTCATAATGATTTGTAAAGAAAATGAGAGTTATCCTAAGCATATCCCCCGGGAGTGTCGTAACCAAGAGTGCAGCAAGGCCCGTTGTCGTGCACCAGTTCCCGTTCGAGTCTAGCTCAAAGCGGTGCTTTTGGGTTTTACCCCTAGGTACATCTGTGCCAGAGCCGCCTCTACCTGCTCGTATCCAGACAGGGATGTATTGCTCAGAAAAGTCACAAAATCTCTACAATACCAAAATTCTAGGAAGTTCTTCTATACTAATCCTCAAAGGTCATCTTAGGTCTACGTGCTCTAATCAGAGTTTATCTAAATATAGCTTCCAAGGTTTGTACTAAACTTCCTCTGATACAAACTGTAACGCCCCGACCCCAGTTACCCAGAGTCGGTGCATTAATTACATAACATTGGCATGATCACAAGAAAGATCAAATCTAGAAAGACCGATTGGTTTAGTAGCCTTGGAAACACTAGATATATTCATAAGTTTTACATTACATCATCAAAATAAAAAAGAACTACTACAACAACATATTGTCTCCATAGTCCACACTATTAACCCCTCATAATATCCCTCCAAGTCATTCATAATTTACTTCTTCATATCCTGGGAAAATAAAACATAGAAAAGGGGTGAGATCAAATGACCAGTAAGGATAACAATATAGCGGACACTTTCATAAATAAGAATAAACATTTAAGGAAATGTATAACTAAAACAAAAGCCTTTTAAACTTTATCTTCAACATAGTATGGAATAAATAAAATGAAATAATTCCATTTACTTATTCACATGGATATTCTACTAATCGAATAATCACATGCAAAAATAAATAACCACTTTCATAATGTTGGAATGCATAATGCCAGACTATCATAACCACATAGTCAAGGCCTCGTGCCAAGACTACAAATAAGATTTTGCCAAGGCCTTGTGCCAAGACACTAGTCTGTCTCATGAGACCTACCGATGCATCGAGGAGCTATAGCGGGCTCCACCCGTCACATATTAAGTCCAATGCATTCCCATATGAAAAGGTTTAAACATAACATAAACATTCGTATTAAAACTAGCATACGAAATGTCAATAATTTCACCATAAACTATGAATGGTATAAAAATAGCACATCCATAGTCAAACATATCATAAAAACATCAATACAATATAGAAGATTTGTATCATAATATATCAACTTCAAATAAGCGTAAAATCCATTAAAGGATGTTGACATAGATGAAATCAAAACTCTTTTTAAAGAAATATCTCTTTCTTTTTTGAAATAATTTAAGAGACATATATTTATAAAATAAAACATTTTCTTTGAAAATATTCTTATAATCTTGTAAGGGAAGCTTTGACGATTTTATAACGGCGGAAAAAAACCGCACCCGCCGTATAAGTTAAAAAAAACATTCTTATCTTAATTCTGTCGAAAAGGTTAAAAAGCACCTTGTTTGGAAAACGACCGAAAGATTCCCTTATAAACCTCTTATAAAAAGCCAAACAAGGGTATAAATGACTTTAACCCATATTCTTTTAAATATTAAAAATGTTTTGAAATACATTTTGAAGAAACATGGATGTGGATGATAACGAGATCCCAGTAGATTATTACGTATAAACAACCTCGGATAATGAAGAGATTGTGAAATAACCCTTACCTTCTACTTTTCCTTGGTTGGGGTAGGTTAACCTTGTGTATAATGGTTAAATAATTGTTATTAAATTATAACAGAATCATATACATTAATATGATATCATATATGATCTTTTAATATTGATTTGATAATAATATCTTAGTATTATCGTTGTTTCGGGTGTTAACTTACTTGTTTTATTTCATATGTTTTGTTACGTAAGCCATGTTTGTAATGGATAGGTTGTATATTATTCATATCCAGAATGATATCAAGTCCTTAAACATCATTTTTAAATCATAAAATGATAATTATACTTGAATGGATACGATGGAGAATGAATCTTATCGCGTTTGTGGAGACGGTAGTCCGTACGTACGCACGAGCGACAATATCATTCTTTTGATATTAAAATAATATATAAATGGATGTTATATCATATATAAATAATAATTAACATGTTATATTTATTATTTACATGATTTTCACATCATTATTATACTCATCCAAATAATATTATATTGAATAACAATTACACCACGACGTGGAGACGGTAAGCCGTACGTACGCACGTATGGTGACATGTTATTCAAAGGGTGGATAGAATACTGAATATGGTTGTAAAATATTTATAATAACATCACAGTATATGTGAGATACTGGAGTTATTATTTTAAAATGGTAAGAACAAAGAAAGAAGAAGTGGAAGAAGAAAGGAACTTGAAAAGGGGTGGTGAAAACATTACCTCTTCTTCGGGTTCTTCCTTTTGATTTGATAAAAAGGGCTCCTTAGGATGGCTTTCTGATCAAACTAAGGCCTCTAGGTTGTATTGAGGGATGTTGGGAGAGTATTGGGGAAGAGTTTGGCCGAGCCAAGTGGCTTGAGAGGTGTGAGGAATGAGTAGAAGTGGTCTACTTTTATAAGGGAGAGGAGGGGCTCTTTAGGAAAGAGTGAAAGTATTACTTTATAATACAATTATATTCGGTTTATAATGGTCCAAAAATCATTGAGGTCGAATATAGGATGACTCATATTCTAAATAACATCAACCAATAAGAATTGGACAGGTTTTAGATAATATTTTAATCATTATAATCTTATTTATTTAAATGATTTATTAATGAGGTAAACATTGCATCATTATTGTGTCATTAATAATTTAAATTATTTGATGTCTAAAAATTATAAATAAATAATCATTATGTAGGAAAACGTTTTAGCTTTATAATGAATATTTATAATCTAAAATCCAACATGTATAACCCTATGTAAAAATTGTTCTTCTAAAAGATGTAAGCTTATGCCATTTTTATTTTTATTTTAACTTTATTAATATAATGTGTCCCTACCACATACAAGTGGCTATAAGGGGTCCCCAAATCGACCCAAGGATGCCCATGGTCGGGTATGTGTCCACCAATAAGGTTATGACACGTTTTAGGGTAATTTTGTATTATTATAATATTATTTTTTAACCCTTATTTACCGGATTTACCCTTTAACCATAGTAAATAAAATATTTACCGCAGTAATTATTCAAAATGTGTAAAAATAAAAGATACCTATTTACATAATTTGGACATCCTTATTCCAAATATGTAATCCATTTTTCCAAATTCAAAACACAGAAGTGGCAGAAATTAATTTAAAATTAATTCTCGTTGTTAAAATAAAAAGCGTGTTTTTAAGAGATAATAACTATCAAAAGATTGACACTTGTTTATGTCTGGTTTAATTGTGAAATTATGTCCAATGACAAACATTAAATTAAATGGTAAAAATATATTCTAAATATACTTTAAAACCACTCAAATTCATAATTTATCAATATTAATTATTTTGATTAAAATGGTTGATTTTAATTAAAATTTAGTAATTTTCACTATTCATCAAAATATAAAAGTTATCCGAAAAGTACCAAAATTTCACCCTAGTCTAATTTCAATATTCCGAATCCAAAAATGAAGTCCATTTTGAAATATAAAATATATATGATTTCAAAAAGTAGGTATTACTATTCATAACGGCTAGTTTGATTGGTTGTGGTGTGTGTTAAAACTCAAGGTTGCGTACAACACACGCTACTGTATTATTCAAAGAGAGCGTACCGTGGAAGCTTGGGATGTTTCATTTTAAATTTTTGATGACCCCATTTAGTCAAAAAGTTTAAAATATTTTATTTAAAAAGGGTTCACTATTAAAAGTTGATAAAAGTGCAATACTGAAAATGAATTTGTTCTTGCATTATATCTAAGAAACTCATAATATGGATTCTAAAATTATAAGGATTATATAAAGTTTAAAATTTAGATAATACTATTCATAACCTCTTTTGAATGGATTTTTTTTGTAAGTCATGGTGTGATTGAACTCGGTGTTTCGTGTAGTGCAAGTTATTGAATTATTTTAAAGAAATAACACACTATGAAATCTTGGGGTGTTACAAACATGGAGAGAATTAATGTATTTCTTGATAATTAATTTTTCAATAAATATATGAATATGATTTATGTTATCTTTTTGGGAATAATCATTGAGTTGAAATTATTTTTGACTACGAGTACATGATTTCTGGATACATGTGATATATACCTTGGAATGGTTTTATGCCATGGGAACACAAATGTAGATTGTGGGTGGGATTTTTCTTGTTCATTAGTATGTTTTGTTAAATCACCTTTAGCATTAGTAATGCGCCATGGGAACAAAAAAAGGAAACTAGAATGATAATTTCAAATGATCCCAATTTTTATACATGAGGGATCGGTTTATGATTACTGGATATATGATATGTATTGTTCATGAAGGAAAGGAGAGTTCCCCAATTACATGGGTGATACATCATTCACTGGAGGATCTACCCCTTGACAAAGATGTCTAGAATTATGTTGAATTATTATTAGCTAACTACGGTTATAAATTTATATCATGAGGTTCGAATTTTTTGTTTTATGTCATTCATATATTTAAGGTTAAATACATCTATGTTTCATACAAATTTATAAACAATATAATTTCACACTATAATATTAGAAAACATTGTATTCACCCACTGATTTGTTCTCACACCCTTTTCGGATCGTCATTTTATACTAATGGATATTTCATAGTTGTGGTTATAGATATGGGAAAGGGAACCTATGTATCATTGATTACATTTCACTAATGGATTATAGAAAATATATTTTTATATTCACAGTCATTTAGAATATTATTTTTTCAGTCTTTTCAATTCCTACTTTTATGACTCTCAACACATCAATTAGATAGGAAAAAATTATGTAATTGTGTGTTTTATTATTGTTATTTGAGATTTTGGTTATGCTTAAATATATGTAAGGTTACTAATATTATGTTTATCTTATTTTAATTGATACAGGAACTCTTTACCAGAGGTTATATTCTCCTAACCATATTCCTTATACCTTCGTTACTAGTAATCATCCTCAAACATACAAAGAGAAATCCTTGATGTATCGTTATGAATCGAATCAATCATGGGAGTGAAAACTGGACATGGGGAGATAAAAATACGTTTTTAAGGTAAGAACACATTCAAAATTATTTTTTATTATGTGAAAGGAATATTTCATACTTAAGTAAATACTTGGTTACTAGCATATTCAGGTTACCATTATAAAATCAGAAGTAGCTTTTTGTGAAATTTGAATAAAAATATATTTTGGGTGGAAGTGTCCTTATTAGTCTTTGAATAATTATATTTTAATTTTTCTAATTGGGATTATTTATAATTACCATCATTTACAATTACATATAAATCAGGGATAAATTTTTTGTCAAATAGGGAAGTCAATGGATAATAAAATCATTACTCATTTAGGAATATCAACATAATTACGAATGGGTTATAATTGATATATATATATATATATGATATTGTTATGAAATTTTTTTCACATATTATATGGTTTCTATAACTATTTTACCACCAATTTAGAATTATAATATGGATGTTTCTTCTATTATATATATTTAGATTTACTTATTCAAATCATAGTACATCATTTAAAATGACCATTTTATTACAATTGAGTTCCGAACAAGTTTCAAAGCATATATGATCAATCTTTATGTTGTTTTGGTTATCAAAAGACAAAACATCATATTTATTATTAATTTTTATGGTTTTTGAAGTGATAATTCCTGGTGATTACTATCACTATCCATTCAAAGAATTTCCATGAACTTATCATAAATACCCATCAAATCATTTTCATTCTCAATAATAAATACAAATCCTATTTAATAATGAATAATCGTATAAAATCTCTTCGATGTACTTATCAAACATGGATTTCAAAAACAACAACTAGAAAATGAGACATAAAATAAAAAAACATCAATAATATAATCCTAAATCGAGAATTTTTTCCATCAAAAAATGGAAACAAATCATTTAAAATAACTCAACACATAGAGAAAACATCTCGGACATATGGTCCCAAATATACACCTCCAAGCCACCATGCATACACAAGACAAGATATAGAGGAATAACCATCCCAAACATCAAATTCTCTAAATGTTTTTAGTATCAACCAATGTATACTTAATCATATAATTCTCATCAATATTATAATCAACAATATAAATAGAAAGGAATTGATCATGATGAAACAAATGAAAAAAAAACAAAAGGAAAACATTATTAATACAATCCATCTATAAATTATTCTCCAACTGATACACCACCTCATCAGCATTCTTTGGAACCTCAAAAGTCTTAATAAATCTAGGAGATTTATTATTTCCATGAACAAACAATTATTGTCATAACTTTGGAAGGAATCAAGGATTATAATATCATTGACCATAAATAGTATATTTCTACACCTTCAATCAACAAAAAACTTCTGAAAAGATAAAGAAACGTTAATCCTCCAATATATTCCTCGTATGATCTCTATCATGATCTATAGAAAATATTTTCTAGAAATCATAGATTCAAAAACATCAGTCTACTATATTGGATATCTATAAGGATGTCTATAAAAATATTCATGAAAATCCATACCCAGGTATTATTGTAAATTATTATTATAACAAAACGCTACAAAATTTTAGTGCTCCACCCATAAACACCAAAAATATGGAACAATAATATGAAAATTTTCCACCAATAAATGGATAATGAGCTCTTTCATTACAACCACCTAGGGATGAAATACACCATTAAGGAATACCTAAGATCCAATATCATTCTAACCACCATTCCATATACATCACGAAAAATATGCATTTTTGTTAGATATGGTCATCAAATGATACTCATGAAGACACGTAATCTCTTCAATAGATAGATTTAGTAAAAAAATACCACACTTGAATCCTTAAGCATATATAATTGATGTAACATAACCAACTAATACACAAGCATCCTAATGGAATTACATTTTCCATAATCTTGAGGTAAACTATATTATAAATCTATTTGGAGTTCTCTGTAATTACACATCGAAATATACAATGTATGTAAAAAATATCTAAAAATATGATACTCAAATTTCATGATTTGACAAACTATAAAAAAGGACGAAATATTAGACAATGCCCTCTTCAACATTAAAAACCAGAACTATCCCATGCTATGATGATTCATTTTGGATATACAATAATACACACCCCAAATTGATTTATGAAACTCATTTAAATCCATATAAAACACTATAGTTAAAATAAGGAATTTCACCAAAAATAACACTTGATGTTGTTCATTATTTGACCTGCCCTCGAGAGTATCACTATAGATGAAATGATCCTGCCAATACATCATCAAAGTATCCCCTAACTATGATTCTTCATCCATGATTCCTTATTCTACTATATTTAGGACCTGATAGAGTCAATGTCTAATAATGACTCTATACACATAAAATTAAATTTGGTAAAAACCTCAATAATCTTCTATTCAATCCTATAGTTATGAAAATCGACCATAAAAACATTCTACTCCAAGCACCTGCTTTTGAATTTCTATTACTAGGAGTATACGATACATCCATGAAATAGTCATGCAAGAACATTTTCTGTCACTAATGATGCATATTCTAATTCTACAGGGAGAATTTAGGCAAAAGGATTTAATCATCTTTGGAGACTAAAACTCAAAGATAAATGAGGTGATATTATCACAACTTCAATTAAGATGACCCTAACTCTGTAACATTCTATTAGCATGAACATGCAATTTTACAACTTTTTCTATGTCCCTATTTGGTTAAAAATCCATTTATGGGATTTTTCTAGGATTACTGCATACTGCCAAACAGGTAGATGTCATGTACATCGAGTTGGTTTCTTGTCGTGAATGTGGAAGTCATGACGTGAGTTGGTACACACTGTGTACCTAAAGTACATGTAGTGTAGCAGAGAAATATAGAATTCATAAACCGAGGTGATGAGTTTTTTGGCAGACTTAACCAGGGCGGCCTACATGTTGTGACACCATTTTACACATCATGACTTGGACTACCCCCAACAATAAGTCACACGTTTGAATGTTTTTATTGATCATTTTCATTCTAGAAACGGTGGTTCTTGACCAAAATAAGTACTTCTTCATTTTTGGGGGACTCAACTAGTTATGGATTGAAAAAATGGCTTGATATCTTAATTCTTCTTCTGGTGTTATTCCAAGGTAATTGATCTGCCATACTATTCAAGATTATCTCTTCCTAACATCTTGGTTTCTCAATGGATAATCATGGTATTGGATGATCCATGTGTTTTGGGGTTGAGTCTTTCTACTGGGTAGATATTCGAGGACTTCTAAACTATAGTTCTTGTTCATGAGTTCCATTGTGAGTGTCGTTCTTCAGAAAAGTGGTAGGTGTTTCTATCCCATTTTTTTATACTGATTACAATTTTATTTCTCATTTGATTTCAATCTCTTATTTCAATTAAAATTCTCATCCTTTCATTCAATTTCTATTATAAAACCCAATTCCATTGAATTGGGATATTTGAATTGGTTTTGTCATGGAAACTTGAAAAACACCGGATTCCATTGAATTGGGGTAGGTTTGTGGAAATTTTATGGTTTAAATTCCTGATTTTATATCTTCAATTTCACAGAAATATTTTCAATTTAATTTATGGATTTAACTGAAGAAAAGAAATTTTGAAAAGGATGGAATTAGTTTTGAAATAATTTCAAACATGAAAATCTCATAAAATGATTGGATAGAAACTGGAGGTTCTCTCTAGTGAAAAGGCATGTTTTTTGAATAAATTATATTTTGGTTTTAAATGGAATGAAATTGGAATTTTCTAAATGGAATAATTTGATTGATCATATTTTAAGAAATCATAAAATAGTTTTCTAATCATGTAATAGCACATAAAATACTTAGGTTGTTAGTGAGTTATTTGGATACACTATATGCTATAAAAAATCTAAACTGTTTAGCATGTTTAATTTAAATATGATTTTGAATTTCCAAACCTATTTACTTTGAAAATTGAAATCTTTAATTTGGATAATCTACATTTGGAATATGTTAAGGAATATTTGTTGGAATCCTGATGTCCTTAGTCTCACACCTTAATTTTCCATTTGCATGATTTTAATCATTGTTATTCTAGGATTGTCTAATGGGAAGGGACCTTATGGAGGTGGATCTGAATATTGAGTTTTGGACATGGTGAATTGTATCCTTACGGACCTTGGGGATGCCTTCCTGTTTCGTACTTTGGGTTTCAATACTTTAGATTTTATTCCTCTATTTGTTCCAGTACTTTTAGTCCCAGTGGATTTTCTCTATTGATATACATAATGTATTTTATCTTTCACGTATGCATTCTTGTGGAATAATCATTCCCACTTCTATGTTGTACAATGACAGGTGCTAGTCGCCACCTCATGGGAATCAGAAACACCCTTCGGGTAATGTAAAGGTCATCTAGGTTATTGGGTTACTAGGGTACCTGGGCATGTTCATAAAAAAGTGTTATTAGTGGAGGCTATTGATCCTTTTTCTAGAAGACAACATGCATTTTTGAAATCTGGTCAAGAAATAAGAGGTAGTTTTGATTTTGTGCATGGTAATCTCTTTATACTCTATCGGTCTGTTAATCTAATTTTATTATTTTATCATGTAATGTTGTGTAGCATCACACCTCCAAGGAGATGTGTAAATCAGAAATAAGAAAAGGTTGATGCTGAACCTCAGTATGTAAATCATGTTGTCAACCCGAATTTGAATGAGGTAATTGTGTTCACATTCCAAGATCTAGTTCACGCACAACCTCTAGTTCCCATTCAGGTTCCAGCTGTGGATCCATAAGGGGTTGTTCTTCATAGTCATCATCAAGAGTTCCTTCACCAAAATCCACAAGTATTCATAGGATCTAGAGATCCTCATCTTTATAAGGATTGGTTGGGAATGATCGAACATATGTTTGGGTTCTTGGAGACACTGGAAGGGATCAAGGTGATGTGTGGCACCTTCATGCTAAAGGGAACTAGTAGGAGGTGGTGGTACATGATGGGGATAGCAGGGAAACATGAGGGATTAAAATGGAGAGAAATCAAGGTTATTTTCACTAATGAGTTCTATATATTTTTGTTTGTATTTTCAAAGGATGTAGAGTTTTTTTAGCTGAAGAACGCTGAAAAGACCCTGAATGAGTACTGAAATATATTTTCGATGCTGTTGTAGTTAACTCCTTTGATTTTATCTACTGAGAGGATAATGGTTCGGTGGATAAAATTTTCACTTAAATTAGATATTTTTTCTTAGGTTTTCTTCCTGAAGAATCCCACTTATGATGATGTGATGGAAAAGGAAATTATAGTTGAGATTGACTTGGCTGGTAACTTAGGGTTAAATCGAGTTACATCTTCTACCAATGGTAGCATTGGTTCCAATAAAGAAAAATAGAAGCATGATTGGACATGATCATCAACTCTTCTTAACAATGGAGGGAAAAAAATGTATTCACATTTAAAAGGGTAAAATCCATAGGCATCTGGACTAAAGCTTATTCACATAGTGAAAGTGTCTCCCGAATAAGAAAACATGGGTCAAATGATTATGACAGGCTCCATTACCATTTATTCATCATTAGTGACTTCTCTTTTTTATACTAGTGCATCTCACTCTTTCATTTCACAACATTTCATTAATATGCAAAATCTTCTAATAAAGTAACTATCTTGTGTATTGGATATTACTAAACCCCTTGGAACAAAGAGAGAACGAGGTCTCTGTAGTCCTACCAGTGTATTCTCTCTATTACATGTTGAGATTTCTTAGAGTTTTCTGGTTCTTGATATGAAATCTCTTGACTCCATATTAGCGATGGATTGGATCATTTCCCACAAATCATAAATTTATTTTTATCTTCTAAGGGTCTACTTTACGACATATATTGGTGTGCCCCTTATTTTTAATAGATAATGGGACCCAAGTCCGAGCAGAGCGGAACAATCTTATCCATAGATAGGGAAAGTGATATCGGTTATTACTTTATACCTAGAAAGAGAATCAATGGGTGGAGATCTTCATCTAGTTCTTGTCTAGTTTTCTGATGTGTTCCTTTCGTATTTTTCTATATTTCTACAAGTGAGAGAGGTTGAGTTTTCTATTAATGTAATGACTGAAACTCAACCAGTCTCTATCCCCTGTTATCTCATGGCTTCAACTGTGCTAAAAGAGCTAAAGTCTCCATATTACCAACTTCTTGAGAAATCATTTATTCATCAACGTGTGTTACATTGTGGAGAACCAGATATCTTTTCTAAGATAGTTTATGGTTCTCTTCTCTTGTAATTTGATTATCTAAATCTCAATCAAGTTACAATAAATAACAAATATACATGGCCACAGATTGATGATATGTTTGTTAATCAAAAAGTGGAAAAGTGGTTTTCATTGATAGACATTCGATCTAGTATCCACTAGTTGGGGATGAATGAATCTGAAATTCCAAATACTTCCTTTCTAAGAAGGTATGGACACTTTGGCTACCTTATTATGTCCTTTGGGATGAAAAATACTCCTTCAGTTTTCATGGATTTAATTAATAAGTTTTTCTAGAGGTATCTTAATACCTTTCTAGTTGCCTTTATGGATGTCATTCTGACCTACTCAATGTTAAAGATAATCATGTGAAACATATGAGAACAGTTCTAAGTGTATTAAGAAATCAAATCCTTTATGAAATGCATTCAAAATATGGTTTATGGAATTGGGATGTAAAATTCATGGGACACATGGTTTTTGAACATGATGTATCAGTTGATCCTGAGAAGGTTAAGGCAGTTACGACATGGGGCAACCATAAAATTTCTTCGAGATATATATCTTTTTGTGCATAGATGGATATTACTATATATTTTTTAAGGGAATCTCGAAGTTGGATTCTCTAAGGACTTCTCTAACTTGGAAGGGGGTGAAGTTTTATGGGATGATAAATGTCAGATTTCATATGTTGAGATGAAATGTATGTTGACTATTGTGATGGTGTTTACTTTTCTATAAGTCATGTAGGGCTATGTGTTCTTTTATGATGCTTCAGGTTCTAGATTAAATTGCGTTCTTATGTAGGGTGATCGTGAAGTAGCATATGGATCTCTTCATCATTGGCCACATGAGAAGAATTACTCAACCCCTGATCTGGAACATGAAACTATGATTCCCGCACAAAAAATTTAGCATCATTACATTTTAGAGAATGTTTTAAGGTGTATCCATATCACTAAATAAGGAGTTATATGTTCTCCCAAATAGGTTTGAATCGTCGGTAGAGGTACTCGGTAGTGTACCTACAATATTTTGACATTTAAATCACTTATACCAAGGGGAAAGGGAATATAATTGATGATGATTTGAGTATGAAACATCCAACATAAGAATTGGGAGAATATTCGGAAGAGTATATGTTTCTTGCTCTATTTGAGTTGTTACATATTAGAGTTGAAGAGAATGGGGATGGTGTTTCGTTAGCTTTTGTGCAGTTGAAGTCTACTCTTCCCTACATACTTCTTCAAGATCAAGAGATTGATGACGAGTTCCATAGAATTAGAGACTCCCTTTATGGTGGGGAGATATATTCCTGGTGGTATATCTCCATATAAGGCATTATATGCTATCAGAATCACTTCATCATACTGTTAGCATAAATAATGGAAATGATGGGGGGGTTACCATATTAATCACTGGACTGTGCACCAAGGAACCATTAAGATGTTCTATGACATGAGGCGGCGGTTCTGGTGGAGATGTATGATATGGGACCTTGTGGATTTTGTCTCTCATTTCTATACATTCTAAATGGAGACATTTAAGCACCCGAATCCATCATGTTTGATTCAACCACATACATTCCCTACTTGGAAATGGGATTAGATCTCTATGGAAATTGTTGTTGGGTTTCCACATACCAAGAAAATGAAGAATCAAATATGGGTTTTGATTGATAGGTTGACCATGTCATCTAACCTTTTAACCATTCATGATATTACCAATGTTGAGGAGTTAGGAAATCTCTATGTGAAAGAGATAGTTCGTTTTCATGGAGTTATATATCCTATAGTCTCTAATAAGAATTCATGTTTCACTTCTCTTTTTTAGTGAGGCCATCATGAGGCACTAAGATCTTATGTCCATTTGAGTATAGCCTACCACCCACAGTCAGTCATCTAGACAAAAAGAGATTTATAGATTATTGAGGATATTCTTCGTATGTGTGTTCTACACTTTAGTAGGTCTTTGGATGATCACTTGGGGCTGGTTGAGTTCTCTTATAGAAACATTTACCAGAATGTGATCAGAAGGGCACATTTTGAGGACTTATATGGACGACCTTTTAAATCTTTGTTATGTTAGTCAGAAGATAGTGAAAGTTCTTTGGTTGTACCATGCATGATGCAAGAGATGACAACAAACATTCAGCTGATTCGTCCGAGGATGTTGATAGCACAGAGCCGATATAAGTCTTATGTTGATCGAGGTTGTTGTCCTTTGGAGTTTTCAGTTGGTGAGCCTGTTTTCTTAAAGGTTTCACCTGGGTTGGGTCATCGACGACTTGGGATGAAATGGAATCTTTCACCAATCCTTGTGGGAACATTTGAGGTTGTTGAAATGGTGTGTAATTTTTCATACTACTTGGAACTTCCACCAAAACTAATAGAGATACATAACATATTCCATGTATCATAGTTGGCAAGGTATCTTTCAGATTCATCTCACATTTTGAGCTGAAGTGATCTTTATATCAAGCCTGATTATTATTTAATTTAGTATCCAGCAAGGGTAGTTAATTCATAGGCAAAGGTACATTGTGAGAGGATGATACCTTTGGATCATGTGCTATGGAATCATGTTTCTCATTCTCATGTGAATGGGAGATGAAGGAACTGATTATAGAGTAGTGGACTCATATCATTAGCATGGAAAATTCTATATAGGGTTTCCTGGGAAATAATGTTTTTATGGTGGGGAGTTTGTGACATTACATTACCCTGAATAGGTAATTTTCCACCTTTTCCAAAGTCCATGTTTGGTTAAAAAAACATTGTGGGAATTTTTCTGTGTTTATTGCTGTCTGTAGAACAGGTACACACCGTGTAATAGAAGTACACATCGTGTGCATGGAGCTGGTTTCAAGTCATGTTTGGGGAGGCCATGTCGTGAGTTGGTACACACTGTGTACCTGAATTAGATATCGTGTACGGGATAAAAATCTAATTTTTAACCTTTAGTGATGTGGTTTTCAGTGTACTTATCCAGCATGGCCTACAAGTTGTGACCACAAGGTACACATCATGACTCAACCCATGCCCAACTTATGGTCACGCGTTTGGGTATTTAGCTTGATACCTTTTATTCCAGAAATCATGGATCTCGACCTATAGAAGTTACGATGCATTTTTGAGAGACTAAACTCATTTTTCATTAAACCAAATGGATTGGGATCTTCATTCTTCATGTGATGTGATTTTATGGTAAGTGTTCCCTCTCATTTTAAATGTTTCTCCATTCCTCTCATATTCTTTCAATGGATCATCTTGGGATTGATGGATCCATGTCTATTGGTTTTGGATCTTGCGACTAGGTAGAGTCTCTCGGTCTCTTAAAACTTCATTCTCATTGATGGTTGTTGGTTGCACCCAAATTTACCCTACTAGTAAAAGCGGTCGATGTAGTACATGTAGGGGTCGAATCCACAGGGACCGAAGAAGTAACTTCGAGACGCTATGATTTGGTGATGGATGGGCTTTGAAGTAGCCAACTTTGGGTTCAATTTTTGGATGGTTTAAATAACAGTAAGAAACCTAAGTGAATTCAATTTAATGAAAATGGGTTGATCTAGGATTATGCTCGGGGTGGATTGAATGAATTTTACTTCTTTAAAAAATTTTGGTTTTATTAATTCTTGATGAATCCATTCTTCAAAAATAACAATACCTTCATCATTTTCTGGTTTGGTGCTTACTAAACACAATTACTAATCCCCAATACACTTAGAGAACCAAATTAATGATCTCTCCGAGTTATATGGTCATTTATTAATTGAATTTAGTTTGCTTAAACACAGTAAATATGAAGAGTAGAAATAACTGAAGAATGGATGTCTTAAATTAATTATCCAATTAACAAAAATTCGTTCATAAAATAACATTCAATCCAGCCTTTGCATCCTCCTAAGATCAACCCATTAAAGGTTTAGCCCTAAATTTATGGTATACTCTCAATGGTGGGCGGAAGATGGATAACAAGAATTGGATTGAAGAAATTAAAACCGCAGAAATAACGAGAACTCCTCCGTGTGTGTGAATGAAATTCACACCTATGTGTGAACTAATTCACAAAAACACAGAGATATCACTGTGCTTTGTGATAATAAAGTTTTAATTAAAGAAATGGAAAATATATAAGTGAATGAAGTTGATTAATTACATAAAGATACAAAAAATAAACATACATGGAAATGGAAAACATTACAAAGGAAATTTGAAGCATAACCTTACAATGAAACAAACAACAAAAGATGATATGAAAAATATCCACCCTATTACCTTCACCACTAGCTCCTTATATAGACATATTAGGAGCCTTAGGTACATCTCCCAACAATTAATTCACCCACCAACATTTAATAGAGTCAAATGGAGGGTGATTAATCAAAAGGAAATTGATGTTTCAAATTTGACCCGGAAAACTGTCCAGATTCGTCCACCACATTGACGTGTGAATTCGCAATTGAAGAAGGCCGAATCAGGAGGGGATGTAGAATATAAATATCTTCATCCATCTGTCCTATATGATATGTAAAAATATCAGGAATGTTCTCTCAGCCGTTTGGATTTTATAGTCTAAATGGTGGGACGCAGTTTTGTGCATTAATGTCGGGTCCACCATTTAAATCTCAACTTCAGATCCCTTTATCATCACGATAACATCAGAATTAGCTCCGGCCATAGTTTAATAAAATGATCATCATAATTTTATCTTTCTACTGTATAAATTTTAGTTTCATTGGTCTTGGTTTCAAATCCCCACATTTGATTGATGTGCCTTAGGCCCATTATGCTTTTTCCAGCAAGTTTCTGCCTTCAGGCGCAAAATTGTCCATCTTCCTTTGGGATTCATCCAGCGGACCTAAAAGACAAAATGTTCCAAACAAAGGGATAAATCATATCCCAAAATTTCAAATTCAGAAAGTAAATTTAATATTGTCAACAAACAAATGAATGATTGTTCCCAAATTTGCATTTTAAACATGAATTGTATTTTTGATGAGAAATGAAGTTCTACTTATGTAATGCACCAAAAAAATGTTTATGGACATTGGAAAAATGAATATAAAGATATTAACAATTAATATTAGCCACATTAAGTGACTAATCACACCCGCCAACTTGAGTTTTTCTATTCCCGAGCAAAATAAATTACAAATATGAAATTCAAATCCCCTTTTCCAAAAAAAATTTTAATACACATTGCTCACCCAAATATCTAATACCAAAACAAATTATGAAAACCCATCTAAATAATTAAAAACAAGCTAGGTCCATAAGCATATCTCAATCCCAAGCCCATTCCTTTGTTCAAATTCATCGCCACATTTCATCCAATTCCAATTAAGCATGATAAAGTGTTGTGCATCATAAAAGATATGGGGCCCATTTTATTGTCCAAGGGGAAAAAATGGAAGCGCTAGGTGGGAATCAAATTAAACCTTAAGATGAGTATCCTATTTTTTTTGATATTATTATTTTAACCACAATAGATAAGAAAAGACTAACTCTGGGCAAGAAAACTATAGAGTCACGATCCCCAAGTGTCGGACGCCACACATATTGTCAATTTCATGCACTACAATAGAGATATAAAGCCTAACTCTGGGCAAGACAACTATGGAGTCACGATCCCCAAGTGCCAGATGCCACATATTTGGACAAAACATTGCTCTATGTGGTCTTTTTTTTGTTTTTTTGGATACTCAAATTAAACTAAAAGTGACCCCAGAACCCTATGCAATAATGAAAGGGACCCAAGAACTCAAATTTACACCCACGATCCAGTAGACGTGCATTTTGGCATTTTTATTAAGAGGATGAAATTGTAAACATTGAAAAATCACATCGGACAACCGCACATTCCAAAAACTATGCTCATGAACTTAAACTTGCATTAAAATCAGAATCAAGGCATGAAAAATTTATTTGATATCCAATTTTAGAGTTTTCAATGTGTGTTTATCAAGTTTATGGTTAATGGAATTTTTATTTTCATGCATGTTTTTATTCACAAAATAAAAAGAATCATTTTTTATCTCCCCCCAACTTAGAATGACACTGTCCCCAGTGTTTAAAGGAAAGAAAAGTTAGAAGTGGGTAGGAGAGGAGTTCAAAGATGAAATTGAGAATGATAAACATGGAACAAATTCACCTAGCATTTAAAGTTGAGGTTCATGATGCTCCAAATTACTCCTCTGATCTCTTTGGGGATGTAGGCACCTCTTTGATTGAACATGTATCACCCAAAATAGTTCCTGAACCATAAATGGAAGGACAAAGTAGACAAAACAAACAACACAATGATTTATTTAATTCCAAGTACCATCATTTTCATTTTTTTAAAATCAAACTAATGATACATTGTCTTCTTTTAAATTTCTGGGTAAGGTATTACTCAGGGATCACACCGCATGACACGGATGAATACGGTGCTCCCCTTTCATACCCATCCATACTCATAAAAGAATAACATGTCAAGAGTCTAATTTTTATATCCTACAAAAACATAAATAAAATAAACTTATGATACATTGTCTTCGTTAAATTTCTGGGTAAGGTATTACTCAAGGATCACACCGCGTGACACGGATGAATACGGTGCTCCCTTTTGATACCCATCCTTACTCATAAAAGAAGAACATGTCAACAGTATATATATATAAAAAAATAACAAAATTAAGCAGAAGGAAATAAAAGATGATTCACAGTCATTGGAAACATGAAAACCATGGGTTGCCTCCCGTGCAACGCTTTTGTTTAACGTCGTTAGCCCAACTTGTACCCTAAATCTATCAATTTTTCTCTGGTTCATATGTTGGCTCAGTTAACTCCTCATTGGTTTCTTGTTTATTGAATGATTCAATGAATGGTTTTAGCCTATGACCATTGACTTTGAAGACATGACCACTTGTGGGATCCTGAATCTCTATTGCCCCATGAGGGTACACATGATGCACTAGGTATGGACCAGACCATCTGGACTTTATCTTTCCTGGGTGTAGATGAAGTTTTTAACTATACAAGAGCACAAATTTTCCCAGTTCAAAGTGTTTGACTTTGAGATTCCTAGATTGGTAGGCTTGAACTTTAGATTTATGGATCCTTGAATTTTCATAAGCCTCCATCCTAAGTTCCTCGAGTTCATTAAGATCTAATTTCCTTTTTGTTTTAGCCAATGAAATGTCAAAGTTCATTTTTTTATTACCTAAAAGGCCTTATGTTCAATTTCAACAGGTAAATGAAATGCTTTTCCATAAACCAATCTATATGGTGACATGCCTAGGATAGTTTTGAAAGCAGTTCGATATGCCCAAAGGGCATCTAAGAGTTTCTCAGACCAATCTTTCCTAGAGGGATTGATAGTTTTTTCAAGAATTTTCTTAATTTCTCAATTTTCCAACTCAGCTTGACCATTGGTTTGAGGATGGTATGCAGTGGAAACTTTATGAGTAATACCATACTTATAAATGAGTGAAGAGAATGGGCGGTTGCAGAAATGGGTTCCACGATTACTGATTATAGCCATAGGAATTCCAAATCGAGAAAATATATGCTCTTTTAGAAATCGGATCACAACATGGTGGTCATTGGACTTGTTGGGAATGGCTTCAACACATTTTGAGACATAATCAATAGCTAAGAGGATGTAGAGGTATCCCTTAGAGTTTGGAAAGGGTCCCATGAAATCAATTCCCCAACAATCAAAGATTACAATGACCAGAATGGTAGTGAGGGGAATTTGATTCCTTTTGGTAATGGATCCTAATTTATGACACTGAGGACAACTTATGCATAATTGGAAGGAATCCTTAATGAGGTTCGGCCAGTAGAAACCACTTAGGAGGACCTTTGTAGTGGTTTTATTTGTAGAAAAGTGGCCTCCACATGCCTCCCCATGAAAAAATTTTAGAATGGACTCTTGCTCAGACTCGGGAATACATCTCATGAAGATTTGATCAGGACAGAACTTGAAGAGGTAAGGATCATCAAACACATAGTGTTTTACATCAGAAAGGAATTTCCTCTTAGCTTGGGTCCCCATGAATTTTGGAATGTCACTCGTCACCAAATGGTTTGCTATGTCAGCATACCAAGGGAAATCACTCACTGAATAGAAGTGCTCATTGGGAAATGAATTAGACACAGAGAGGTGGTGTGAGTTGTCTTTGAATTCCATCCTAGAGAGGTGACCATCTACAATATTTTAATCACCCTTTTTATCCTTAATGGTTAAATCTAGCTCTTGAAGAAGAAGGACCCATCTAATCAATCTAGCATTGGCATCTTGTTTTTGGAAAAGGTATTTTAGGGATGAATGATCAGTGAAGACAATGATGGGTGATCCTAAGAGATAAGACATGAATTTCTCTAAGGAAAAGACAACAGCAAGTAACTCTTTCTCAGTGGTGGTGTAGTTTATTTGAGCATCATTTAATGATTTTCTTTCATAATAAATGACATGTGGAGTTTTCTCACGCCGGTTTCCTAAGACTGCTCCTACAGTGAAATCACTTGCATCACACATGAGCTTGAAAGGAAGTTTTCAATTTGGAGATTTCATGATAGGTGGAGATATAAGATTTCACTTGAGTGTAGGGAATGATTCCTCACAGATTTCTGTCCATAAAAATGGAGCATCTTTTACCAATAGAGCACAAAGTGGTCGAGAAATAGAGCTGAAATTCCTAATGAACCTTCTATAAAAACCAGCTTGTCCTAAGAAGGACCTCACTTCCATAATAGTTTTAGGAGAGGGAAGGCGACGAATGATGTCAACCTTAGCTTTAACAACTTCAATCCCTCTACCAGATACCAGATGACCTAGAAAAAGTCCATCCCTTACCATGAAATGGCATTTCTCCCAATTTAGTATGAGATTCTTATCCTCGCACCTTGACAAAACCTTTTCAAAATTTTAAGGCATCCCTCAAAAGTTTCCCCAAATATGGAGAAGTCATCCATGAAGACCTCTAAAAAACCCCCCACCATATCTGAGAATATTCCCATCATGCACCGCTGGAAGGTACCAGGGGCATTACATAACCCAAAGGGCATGCGCTTGAAGGCAAAAGTGCCAAATGGACAAGTGAAGGTTGTTTTTCCTTGATCCTCTATGGAGACTTCCATTTGATTATACCCTGAGAATCCATCTAGGAAGAAATAGAATTGATGACCCACCACTCGCTCGAGGACATGATCAATAAAGGGTAAGGGGAAATGGTCTTTCTTGGTACAAGATTTGAGCTTCCTATAGTCTACACAAACTCTCCATCCACTACTGAACCTTGTTGGAAGCATCTCTCCATCCTTGTTGGTTATTAATGTGATTCCAGCCTTCTTTGGAAGCACATCGATTGGGCTAACCCACTCACTCTCAGCTATAGGATAGATGATACCAGCTTTTAACAATTTCAAAAGTTCTTTTCTCACTACTTCCATGAGATTAGGATTGAGTCGCCTCTGAGGTTGATGACATGGATTTGACTCAGATTCAAGAATAATTCTATGAGTCCCGATAAGTGGGCTAATCCCTGGGATATCAGATAGGGTCCATCCAATGGCATTCTTGTGTCTCCTAAGAACATCTAGAAGCATCCTCTCATGATCGGCTTCAAGGGAGGAAGAAATGAAAACAGGAAAGGATTGATTGTCCCCTAAGAAAGCATAATTCCGTGATAAAGGTAAGACATTAAATTCAAGATCAGATTGGTCATGACTTTCCAAGAATGGATGAGACATTGTATTGAACTTAGTTTCTTTGTTCAGATTTATTGACAAAATTGGTTCCTTGTGAACGGAATTTTCATCCACTAAATTTTCCAGGGTAGTGTCATGAATGGATATGGACTCAATGTTATTGATTTCAACCATGGTGTCATTGATTAGTGATTCTATAAATTCATCAATAGAGCTATCTGAAAGAGATTCAATCCAAGGAGGCAAATTTCCCTTATGTGAATAAAGAAAATCAATCTCTTCTTGACTTAACCATCCTTTGGTAACTCCTTGATGTTCATTGAGTTCATTATCAACACTACCAATCCAATTAACCTCATGGATCTCTTCATCATCCCCAATTTGGGAGTTTTCATTGTAGATGTTCAAGTCTCGACTCATGTTCCCAAAGGTGATGGTCATGTTCCCATTTCGGACTCGGATTATAGAGTTGATTGTGGCAAGGAAGGGACGACCAAGTATGATTGGGGTTTTCTCCCTAGGACCTAAGCTTGGGTGATTGTCCAGAACAATGAAGTCATCTGGGTAAGTGAAATTTTCAACTTTCACCAAAACATCTTTTAAGATCCCCTTTGGAACTCGAACACTACGATCAGCAAGTTGAAGAGTGACAGATGTGGGTTGGAGTTCTTCGAGCCCTAACTGACATTACATGGCATAAGGAATGAGGTTCACACTAGCACCTAGATCACACAAGGCTTTGACAACTTTGTTCTCTCCTAGTTCAACATTTATGTAAGGGCATCCTGGGTCTTTCATCTTAGGAGGAATGGTCCCTTGAATGGTGGTACTCACATTAGCAGCCAAAAGGACATGGTTTTTATGTGAAAATTTTCTTTTAAAAGTGCACAAGTCCTTAAGGTATTTTGAGTAGGAATGTATGGTTTGGATGGAATCGATAAGGGGAATTTTCAACTTGACTTGTGAGAAGATTTCCCTCAATGTTTCACTCAATTCAGGCTTGGTTTTCCCCCTCATGCGTTGAGGAAATGGTGCAGATTGTGGAGTTGTTTGTTGAAGTGTTGTTTCATTCACATTATTATCAGTTTCTTCAGATTGATCTTGTAGTTCATTTGAATTTTCATTAGATTTTGAAGCTTCACATGGTTTCTTACTTATCTGTTAATGTTTTTCAATTGATTTCCCACTTCGTAAAACTGTCACAGCCTTTAGTTGTTCGTGAGTTGTTTTAGTGAAACTTGTCTCTCCCCTTGATGTTTGTTGTGGAATGTCCTGTGTGGGCATGGGTGCCTTTCCAGTTTTTATGGTTTGAAGTTCTTGTTTAATGGATGAGAATTATGAGTTCATTTTGTCCATTTGTTTGCACAGTTGTTCTAGTAGGATTTGTGGAACATTTTGGGTTGGTGCTTGAGCGTGTGGGTTTATCCCAGGAGGATACTTTGGTTGTTGGATAGGTTGTTGATATTGGACATGAGGATATTGGAATTGGACCGGTTGTGGTTGGAACTGATTATGAGGTTGAATGTTTTGTTGAGGGTATGGGTTGATACATTGTTGTTGTGTTGGTTGTTGATTGTCCTTCCAACGAAAGCCCGGATGGTCATTATACCTTAGATTGAAGGTGTTCGTGAATTGTGGCTTTTGAAAGTTCATTGAATTAACTTCTTCAGGTGTTACTCCTAAAAGAACATCCTTGATGGAAGGAATGTTTGGGCAATTATCAGTCTTGTGGTCATTCTTGTCACAAATTGTACAAACAAGCTCAACAGTTTGGGTTTTGTGGACCTTCCTAAGATCAATCTCCTCAACATTCCTCACGAGTGCAGCATGTTTTGCTCTAAGGTTTTCTTCTTCTCCGTGATTATACATTCCACGAGATTTGGGTGGCTTCTCATAGTACGGTTTTGTTCCCCACGTTTGGTTTTGTTCAGAAAGATTTTCTAGATACTCGTAAGCATCATTTGGGTCTTTGTTTTTAAAGGTTCCATTACACATCATATCAATGAATTGATTGTTTCCGGGACCCAACCCTTCATAGAAAATTCTCACTTGTTCTGGGATTAAGAAACCATGGTGTGGTACCATGTTTAATGTGTCCTTGAACCTTTCCCATGTTTCATAGAATTTTTCTCCCTCTCTTTCAAAAAAGTTATGTATGCTCTTTTTATGTGCAATTGTTTTGTGATTGGGGAAGTATTTTTTATAAAATTCTCATTGAAGTTGGTCCCAAGAGTGAATGGATGCTGGTCTCAAATTGTTTAACCAATTATTTGCTCATTCCTTAAGGGAAAAAGGGAAAAGTCTCATTTTATCAGATTCAATTTTATTTGGTGGGCACATGGTTTCGACAATGTCATTAAATTCTTTAACATGAAGGTAAGGCATCTCAGACTCCATCCCATGAAAGGTTGGAAGGTGGTTCAGGACATGGGGTTTGAAAACATATTGGGCATATCCTATTTTATCATGCCTAATGCATGAGGGTTAATTGGTCTAGGTTGGTGTGAGGTAGTCATTCATGGTCGGGCCTACAACAATTCCCAAGTAAGGGTCTTGCCCGTTATTTTGGTTCCCTCCCCGGTTTATGATTTCGTTTTGTGGGAGATTATCCATTGTATCGAACTCAACGTCTGAATTTGGAGTATTAGGAAGATTTGGATCTAAAGGAAATATACCTCTTTTAGTTCTTGACTCCCCAGCCCTAGGAGTATCCACCCTAACTAATCTGTTTGAGTTATCGCGGGTGTAAGCGGACATGCACCAAAAGAAAAAAAAAGCGAGAAAGGGAAAAGATAATAGAATTGGAATGAGAATATAAGAATGGGGGTAAGAGAAGAAGGTTTTTGGTCTAAGGAACTTACTTGGTCCCCGGAAATGGCGCCAAAATTTGGTTGCGCCCAAATTTACCCTACTGGTAAAAGCGGTCGATGTAGTACATATAGGGGTCGAATCCACAGGGACCGAAGAAGAAACTTTGAGACGCTATGATTTGGTGAAGGATGGGTTTGAAGTAGCCAACTTTGGGTTCGATTTTTGGATGGCTTAAATAACACTATGAAACCTAATTGAATTCAATTTAATGAAAATGTGTTGATCTAGGATTATGCTCGGGGTGGATTGAATGAATTTTACTTCTTTAAACAATTTTGGTTTTATTAATTCTTGATGAATTCATTCTTCAGAAATAACACTACCTTCATCATTTTCTGGTTTGGTGCTTACTAAACACAATTACTAATCCCTTATACACTTAGAGAACCAAATTAATGATCTCTCCGAGGTATATGGTCATTTAGTAATTGAATTTAGTTTGCTCAAACACAGTAAAGATGAAGAGTAGAAATAACTGAAGAAGGTATGTCTTAAATTAATTATCCAATTAACAACAATTCATTCATAAAATAACATTAAATCCAGCCTTTGCATCCTCCTAAGATCAACCCATTAATGTTTTATCACTCCATTTATGGTATACTCTCAATGGTTGGAGGAAGATGGCTAACAAGAATTGGATTGAAGAAATTAAAACCGCGGAAATAACGAGCACTCCTCTGTGAATGTGAATGAAATTTACACCTATGTGTGAACTAATTCACAACAACACAGAGATATCAATATGCTTTGTGATAATAATGTTTTAATAAAAGAAATGGAAAATATAGAAGTGAATGAAGTTTATTAAGAACATAAAGATACAAAAAATAAACTTACATGGAAATGGAAAACATTACAAAGGAAATTTGGAAGAATAACCTTACAATGAAACAAGCAACAAAAGATGATATGAAAAATATCCACCATATTCCCTTCATCACTAGCTCCTTATATAGGAATATTTGGAGCCTTAGGTATATCCCACAACAATTAATTCTCCCCCCAACAATTAATAGAGTCAAATGGAGGGTTAATAATCAAAAGGAAATTGATGTTTCGAATTTGACCCGGAAAACTGTCCAGATTCGTCCACCACATTGACGTGTGAATTCTCAATTGAAGAAGGCCGAATCCGGAGGGGCTATAGAATAGAAATATCTTCATCTGTCTGTCCTCTATGATCTGTAAAAAATCAGGAAATTTTGCTCAGCCATTTGGATGTTATAGTAGAAATGGTGGGACGGATTTTTGTGCATTAATGTCGGGTCCACCATTTAAATCTCAACTTCAGATCCCTTTATCATCACGATAAAATCCGAATTAGCTCTGGCCATAGTTGAATAAAATGATCCTAATATTTTTATCTTTATACTGTATAAAGTTGAGCTTCATTGGGCTTGGTTTCAATGCCCCACATTTGTTTGATGGGCCTTTTGCCCATTATGCTTTTTCCAGCAAGTTTCTGCCTTCAAGAGTAAAAGTCTCCATCTTCCTTTGGGATTCATTCAGTGGACCTAAAAGATAAAATGTTCCCAAAAAAGTGATCAATCATATCCCAAAATTTCAAATTCAGAAAGTGAATATAAAATTGTCATCAAACAAATGAATGATTGGGCCCAAATTTTCATTTTAAACATGAATTGCATTTTTGATGAGAAATGAAGGTCTATTTAAGTAATGCACTATAAACAATGGTTATGGACTTTGGAACAATGAATATAAAGATATTAACAATTAATATTAGCCACTTTCAGTGACTAATCAGTTGTTGTTGGGAGTGACTTTTTAAAAAAAGGGGTAGGTGGTTCTATAACATTTTGACAAATTAATTACCATTGTATTTTTCAGTTGATTTCAAATTCAAATTTAAATACAAATGCTCAACCTTGATTTCAATTTCATTGATAAAACCCAGTTCTATTGAATAGACAGATCTGATATTGTTTTGACATGGAAACATGAGAAACCCTAATTCCATTAAATTGGGGAGGGTTTATGGAAATTGTCGGGTGTATGTTGTTGAATTTAAATTAGATATTTTACAGAAATTTGTTCAATTAAATTGTTTTATTTCATTTTAATAAAAGGAATTTTAAAAATAATGTAATTTTTTAATGTATTTTAAATTTTTAATGGATTTTAATGATTTTATAAAAACATGTGACATTATCATTTGAAAAGGAATAATTTTTGAATTTAACATATTTAGGTTTTATAAGGAATGACATTTGAAATTTTGAATTGTAAGAATGTTATTGATAGTATTTTATGGAGTCTTAAAATCGTTCTCTCATCATGTAAGAATGCATGAGATCCTTAGGTAGTTAGTGAGTTATTTGGATATATTCTTTGTTATGATAACATTATAAAACATACTTGTGGTGGGTCACATCATTAATGGGATGGTGATGACTCTCCTTTAGCCTGTGTCATAGGGAAGTGTGAATACATATTTTTCTGAGTTCACATAGAGATGTGGAATCCTATAGATGGATTATATAATCATACCTTTTGGAAGATGACAATTTCTCACACTTGACTATATATATTTGGGATATTAATTTCTGCCAATGTTTGTTAGAACTAATTTCTATGGTTTCTGAATTTATATAAACTACTTTAAATAAATGCATTAATTAAACCACAGTTTTTTATACATTCCATCTCTTTTAAAGTAAATCCTATCCAACAAATGAATTCTTCATCATCTCAAAACTATTCAGCATGTTTTTTTTTATATATTATTCTTAATTTCCTAACCTATTTATTTTGAAAATTGATTTCTTTTCATTGGATAATATACATTTGGAATCTATTATGGAATCTTTAGTGGAATGATACTTGGATTTTTCCCACACCCTAATTTTTTCCATTGGGTGTTTTTAAACATTATCCTTCCATTATCCAACAAATGGAAGGGTTCTCTTAGTGGTGGATCCAGTTATTGAGTTTTGGATGTGGTTAGCTGTGTCCTTTGGGACCATGGGGCTATTTTCTTATTTAGTACATTGGGTTGTAGTACTTTGGCTTTTTTTTCTATTTTTGTTCTAGTAAAGTTTCTCACAGTGGAGTTTTTCTATAGATATTCACACTGCCTTGTATCATTCTCATCTCCAATCATGTGTCAAAATCGTTTCCACTTGTATGTTGTGTGATTCTAGGTGCTAGTCTCCAGCCCTAAGGGATGGGGAATGCCCTTCGAGTTATGTTAGGGACATCTCATTTACCGGGTTACCAGGGTAACTGAGATGGTTCTTGACAATATACATGTCAATGTCATGGGTAGTGTGGTTATGATCAATGGGATATAACATGTACGATTCATAAGAGATCACTATCCTAAACTGCTTTAGTACACACACGCTTTTTATAAGAGAATAATAAAAAACAAATCTCAAATGTAACTACACTTTTTTACAATGTCAGGGCGGTTTCACTAATCGTGTTATCCACTAGGTATTGAACATTTCTTGAAACTCATTATTTCCTAGTAATGCTAGGTGCATTATATTAAATTCTACCAGAGGTGTCATATTCCATGATAAATTAGAGAGGAACCTCATGTAAATAATTACAAAACTAAGGATGTTGTAAAACTCTAAAAAATTATTATATGAAACTTTTGAAACCGCCACATTAATCAGGTAAGGATCCACCACTAATCAATAATGAGATGATACATTCTCATTAAAATACACCTAACGGGTATAAATAATGCATTTGAGAAATTGTTATTGTGATGATTTCATTCAACAATGTCACAAATAACTCATAAATACTCAAAATGATCCCTCTCTACCATTTATTTCATGAGTATTTATTGAATTTAAAATATTACTAACTGATCGATGAACTAATGGAACAAATATATCATAAATCAAATGAAAATAGTTGAGGTTCTAGTGATACTATTTTTTTCATATAATTGATTTTCCAATAAATATACCTAAATTTAGAATTAGTAATATATTTCTCCCAAACCATAATATGGAAGTATATTAACCATGGAATGATATTCAATATAAAATGGTTTCCATTCAATGGATTTAATAAATAATCAATCCATTAGGGTAGTTAATGATTTTGTTCTATCACATGACTGAACTGAGGATAATCTATACAAAATTATATGCCCTAATTTACCTTTTCTCAAATTAACTTAGAATCACCTGAGTGGGACAGATTAGACTAGATGAAACCCTTATTCAACATATAATTAATATAAATACAAAACTATTATGACCTAAAGGGATTTATATAATAGAGATCTAATAAAAATTGAGACACCCTGAGGTGAAATTCTATCCTATACACAATATCATATCACTGTGTAGTTGACAACCATTTCATTATAGATGTTATGGAACATCTCAATAAATCTCCTAATAAATAGTTCCTAGTAATTTGATTAGGAAAATACCAACACTATGTCCTGAGAAAATAATCTATTCACACCTATGATCTATCCAAATACCACTCTCACCAAATATCGTTACTTGGCCTGTTTCAAAATTAAAGAGATAAAAATTAAATTGGAAACAATGAATAACAACATATAAATAATAAAACATATATGTTCCAAAAATTATAAAATATGGATTTATCAATCAATTTAATAATTCTATAAATGATATATTTGTACAAATAATTAATTAAGAACACTTACCCACATAACCAGTGCTAAACTATTCAACAACTTGAATGTATGACATCAGGGAAAGTAACAGAATCTAGTCCTTAAGTCATAGATCACAGAACAAGGTAAGCACATTGATGTAATATAAAATCCTAAATAATACGAATAAGAATACATTGAAAAACATAAATTTATGATACTATAAAAAAACCATTGGTCCACATTGAATAGGACAACCAATAGATTGAAATGGATAATTCCCCAATCATTGTTCTTGCTAAACAATATAGTGAGCACCTCTATATATATTCTCATCCTTATATCCTTGAGTGGGATGAAATTCATAAGGATAAACACAAATTTCTATATCTGTTATCTATTATCTATTATTCATGTAAACATGTTACTAAAATAGCTAAGGTATTAGACAAAATGGGATACATGTCCTCTATAATGAATTGACCACTTGTCCCATTCTAAAAAAACAATTTTCGAGCACATAAAATTTATATGGATAAGTCATGCTCTAGAAAAAATATATCATAAACTTCTAGTTGAGGCTAGATAGTTTCAATCATCATATAAATGTGAAGATGAAGGATAGGGCTTGCACCATGCCTATTGGTCTCGACTTGCAAGACAACCATTATCCGTAATCTATAGGATTACTCTAATAAGTGTTCTATTTACATTCTTCTTAAGATAACCTAATATAATTGTGAAACATCAGTCCTTCACAACTAACACCTCACAAGAAATCATCTATGTATATACATTGAAATGGTGTTGTCTATCTAGATGCAATGACTGATCAAAATTCTAGGATAATTCCTCTTTAACATTGAACATGTCAGTGGGAAATAAATATAATGTTTTTGAATTAGAATATTATATCAAGAATGATAATAATATCTCAGAGGAGAGTGAATCTTATAACTCCATTTCACCATAAATATTGAAATAGACTTCTAAAAAACAATCTACATATGAAAATAATCCATTGAGGATGTAGATTATTCACACCCAGGAAAGAAAACGACTTCCAATTGGGGAAAAACAACCCAAAATATACTGAATCTTTGATGTTTCTAATGCCACATCATTGGTTGAATATGTATAAAACTAATATAGATCTCCTATAAAAACTGATCCATCTCATGATCAAATTTTATACCCTCATAAATCCTCAAGCCCTGATACTAAATCTCCAAATGATTTTTCTTTGTAGAACTATCCACTTCATCTGAACCAACCATCGTATGGTACACTACAGAATCATAATATACCTCTCAAATCTGATCATCATATATTTTATTCCCCCAAACTGTCCATATTATATAGAATAAGGAATATTATAATCATGGTAACATTTCATTATTATAATATCATCTAATTAAATTGATTTTAAGAATAACCATCCAAATACATTCATAGGGGAATCCAAGAATATTATGAATACCCAAGAATGGTCTCTACCTCACTACTAAAATATTCTAACATAATTTGATTTATAATATTACGTTTTATTATGTCAGTTCATAGGGTACCATATGTAATGTTTTCTTCATTAATTCTCCCTTATTAGAATCCAAACTGAAAATGAGAATATTATTTTCCTACCAAATCATCACGCGCTAATGGTGTGAAACTCTATACACCATCAAAACTCTTATCTAAAAAATTTATACCATTATATCACAACATAACCACACTTGACACACTAATGGGAATGTTTTAAAAAAGGGATTAATGCATGAATGCTCCCTTTCAACATGCCACTAGATGGAAACTAGCATTTAGGGTGTAAATGCACAAATATGGGAGGCATTTCTCCCATTAATAATTTTAACTAAATATAGAAGTTCCAATAAAATCTACAAAATAGAAATAATGATAAATAACCTATAATCAAAAAATTCTGGGAAATGTCATATCAATTAGATGACCTCCAAAATAAAATAAAAAAATAAATGTTATTGAGGTGACATCTACAATAATCAAGATCTCTATGGTAATGTAATGTCTATATTGATCCCTAACACATGTATGGAATCCAAAAATTTAATAAATATATATATATATAGGGTTGATAATAGATGTATAATCAATATGATCCTGCTTAAAACATATTATGAAGAATTTTATACTTCATAATAATTACATAGAGAATCAATAGTTAAACTAAATCATCAAATACATTAGGTCAATTACCACCCATCATCATCAAGTCTCACTCACCAAATATGACATCCTAATATACTAATAAACGGATCCCAATAATATATTAACAATGAAACATAAATTCACTCCCCCCTAAATTAGTCACACACTCTGCCCAATGACACATTTCCTAGAACATCCATCCATTATATAGTATCATAACTTTATTTCCACATCATACCACAAAAAAATAACCTTGACCAAAATCATATAACAAAGTATCATTTTTAAAAAATTCATACCGTATTTTATATAACAACTTCATTGATACACCACAATTATTTCTCATATCATAGTAATATAAATTAATAATAAATCAAACTCTTTTACTCATCCATCAATGTATTTCCCCTAAAATACGTAACATTAAATCTATACCCTATGTACATTTTCCTCAATACATTAATGATGGTTCATCATAACTATATACTAAAATAGCATATTTGATGTTTAAAAGGTTTAATAGTCAAAGGGTAGTATCTATCCATTTATTATCGATTATTCACAAATGATAGAGAAGAGAACTAGAAATGAAAATCATATAATAGAATCAAAACTACATAGGAATCGATTGGTGATGATTATGAAATAAAAAGGATTATACAATGATTCTACCTAAAAAATAATATCCCAACATACTAGATGGATTTTAAATGCAATTAATTTTTTTCCATGACCTATTAAATCCAAAATAACCTAATAACATATCTCCATAAAGTATTACAATAATGAGTAGGACACAAGGAAACCATAAAAACACACTGTAATGGGTACCAAATAATTTCAACTGTCTATTTTAACACATCATTTCAAACGTTTTGATTTCATTTTGTCCTAGATTATAAAAATAATTAATCCAGACATAAAATTAATTAATTTTTTGATAAATAATCTATTTTATTCTTACATTTTAAAATGTATTTAAATTATCCTATATTATATTTCTTTAATGAATCTAACTAAAATAATGTTATTACTATCACCAATGTATATTTTCAAATATTTAAACCATCTTCAATATTACTAGGAAACAATGACTTTTGAAAATTATCTTAATCTCAAATAGAGAACGTTTAATATAAAATTTCATCTAATAAAGGAATGAATGATAGCATAGTAACCACACTATAGATTATGGGATATTGAACTTTCAATAATTATGTATGAAGGACAAAAAGGGATAACTAACAAATTAAGATAAAGGATTACATTGGTTTGATAGAGTGTCAAATATTTTTTATAATTAATTAGAACATTAATTTTTGTATTTAATTCTTGGAAACATAATAACATGGATTGATGAGTTTAGACGCACCTCAATGATAGTTAAAATCAAAAATAATTGTACAATACTACCAAAAATCCTTCAGACAGAATGGTCTGAATTTTAATATAAATATAAATTATCATGATATTATTAATAAATTCATGATACTATAAAAGAACATTTAAGGATTATAGAACAATCACCAACCTTTACATAAATTGGTTTAAAACCACGATCCATGATCATGACATACATTATCACCATAATATAGTGATTGAAATAATAGAAAAACCATTGAAATGGATAAAAAGGGACCAAAATGAAATTCACATCACCATTTCATATTGGTACACATGTAAGATTATAAAAGAAGGAAACCAATAATCCTTAATCAACAAATAAAAAAATCAAAACTCAAATGAAAAAAACATTCAACTAGACGAATGATAAAACCTCATAACTGAATCCGTGTGCAATAATAGAAGAACCCAAAAAACAATCAGGATAACCATGATGTAACAAACTAATATATAACAACACATCTTATCTATTTAAATGACCATGGAAAAACATAAATGGTTATATCCTAATTCCAACTTACATCATAAATTTCACCAAAACATCGACACCTTATCATTATTTTCCTTTCATTCCTACCCCAATCACTTGCAACACCTATAAAAAGAATTTAAATTTATAGATTTTAAGGCCCTAATGAAAATTTGTTTCAAAATCCCTGGCTAATAATTTATCATTTCATAAGTTAAGGCATCAAAAAACTTTTTTAAAAGATCATTTAACTATTATTTATTTATTTATTTATAATATCAAAATATTATAAATCATGTCATCAAATTGACCATATTAATCAGTTCATAATCACTCATCAAAACCATTTATCTCCATCCAACACCCCATTAGAAAAATAAATTCCTTACGATGATAAAATTAAAATATTATATCATTTTATAAAAAAAATTCTCAATATATTAATATACTTTTACAACCCCCTCACACCAATTTATACCCATCCAAGGATTGCAATGAATAGAGAAAGATGATAACAGTCGAAGCCAGCCACTAATAAGACACTGGATGATGGTTAATGTAGAGAATACTATAAACCCAAATAGAAACAATTACCCAATAGATGTATACGAGGAATAAAAAAAAGATAATACCACCAAACAACTCTTGATTGTATTAATATTTCTAAAAATCCAAATTTTTTATTTTTATGTATGAAAAAAATTAAAAAGGGAATATAAGAGTACCAAAAGAAAAAACATCAACTACTCCCTCAAAGATAAAACAAATCCTAAAAAACTCTACAGGAAACTAACAAACATCCTAGCCACTATCCATCCACGAAAAAACTAAAAAAATTATTTATATAATATAGGGAAAACGTATCATTTATAATTAGTATGATCCACCTTGATGCCTCTTTTGGAAAATAGTGAATGAATATTGAATCATGGTGAATGAATAATGAATATAAACCATTGCCTAATCAGGTATGATATGTTTCAAGCCTCACCAAATCCCTCTCAAAATGTTTGACATAAAATAAATGATATAATTGCCAACATTTTATAAAACTGAAGGTACCCTACTACCTAATCCCAACATGTTTTCTTCTCCGACAATAATATTCCACCTCTTGATTTATCACTCCCTAACTAACACACATGAATCAATGATAACCATATAACCACCCATATATAATTTGTCTAATATCCTTCTGATCAACATCTTGTTCTATAGATAGTATCTATGTTGTTTCTGATAGAAACAATATCTCATTTATAGGGTACTACCAATAAATCCAACACATCCTATACAGAGTGTACTTGTAATAATATTCCGTATACTATTTTCAAATGTACATGTGTGTGAAATGACAACAATTCATTGTCGAATATATACACATATAACAGAATGTGTCCTCCTTGTATATTAGTCTATGATAAAAATAAATAGATAGGATATTTCAGAGGCTAGGTATGTATTCCATATGTATTAGACAACAAATTATTTGGGAATACACCCCAAAGACTATTTGTTGTTAGAATCCCTACTAATATATATGTTTTTGTGTTTGAAATCAAATAACATTTGAAATATATATAGATTAAAACCACATAAATCACATAATATAGTCTTCAAATCAAATGAAACAATCATCTCTCAAGAAAAATTCTTATACAACCACACTAGATATCTTATTGGTATAAAATCATTTCAAGAGAATATTAATTAGTTATTTTAATTAAATTGTCGTTTTTACTAAACAGTTTCCTTTACATTAACATAGAAATAAACATTTTCTCTAGTTCCTCATGATGTATAATAATTTAGAAATTATATTAAAGAACAAAACACATGGGTTTAATCCATTATTATTCATTTACACTCCATAACTCTATGAACTGTAGGACTCATCCTATGATTTTATAAAACATGTATAAACTAAGAACATCCATAATTACCTATTACAAGGGGAATGGATTAAGAAACACACCACATGAACATTTATGATTCATTAGTATTATTTTCACCAAGGATATCCAAAAATATTAAAATTAAACAATTATAAAGAAGTATAAAGTGATTTATTTTAAATAATCATTATAACAGTGAGGGAAAATGTCATAAGGAATTTTTTTGGTCTTGTTGATCTGGTGATGGCCAGTCCAATTTTTTCCAAACTATATGCTACTTAATTTTATTCAAGGATTGAATGTCTAAAAATGCATTCATGATTCAATGAGAATCCATGAAACTGATCCATCTGGTAGTGAGTATTGAAGATAAACTAATTCCTCCATTTCTAATTTCATTCACCACAATGATATAGCCGCACTCAAGACATAAAGTGAACCATCACATTTGTCAATATTCATTAAATTAATTTATTTTCCTTATAATTTTTGTATCCATATATGTATTAAGGTGACAAATACCCTATAGGGGGCCTTTTAAACTGCATGTTTGTTCTCTAAAGACAGATATGTTCTTAAATGGACATTTATTTCCTCTTTAAGAACCACCCATAGTTCATTTTTTCCATCTAGGAAAATGAGGAATCTATTATACACACATGGTTTTGTGTAGAAGATGATAATTACATATAAAAAAATCAAATAAAGAAATGGAAACCATGTATTGAATTTTCATAATATCCATTTTATTGTAATTTCCTCATTTTACAGCTTGTAAAATGTGAGAAAGAGAAGACAGAAGATAGAAATGGCCACCCTTGAGAATAATAAAAAACATTCCAGTCCAAATTATATTAATAAATTCCAAATAGGTCTTATGGAGTAGTTTGTTAATTTTTATAGAATTTTGCATACACATGTAAGAGATAATATTTTCTATAATTGAGCTAAATCATTGAAAACTAATTTGGGAAAAATGCCCTTTTAAAGTCTATATTGTAGAGTATATTAAAAAATATAAAAATATAGTTTATGTCCTCCCTATAACGAGTAAATGAGAAACATTTTGAACAAATATTAATTCCAGAAAAATGAAATAAATCATTAGTTGGATGTTCATAATAATTTTTTTTGATAAATGGTATATATGGATGGAATATCCCATAGCATGCTTATTTTATTTGTTTATTTGTTGATGAAATAAATAGCGAACCATAGATAAAATGATTTTGAGGAAGGTATAACATCAGGCACATATTACCAAACAATGATATAATCTTGATTTGTATAGTTATGATTCAAGACATTCTCTTTAATCTCTTCAAGAAATTTTTCAACAGAGTTTTCTAGTTCGTCTTAAATTGTGAAGTAGGTTTGTAAAAAAGTGTTATGTTTGACATGATTACTAATAAGAGGATTTTTAGTCTAGTTTTCCATCTTGAAATTGATAGTAGAATTAGTTGTAACAATCCAACAAGAGTTCATCAAGATTGTGGAATATGATTTTTTGATAGCAGAACATAAAGAATATTCCACCTAATGTACAAAAACAACATTATATTTACCATGTAATCTTCTTTTAAAATTGAAGAGAGCCTCATATTTCCCACTTATTATTCTCCAAATAAATATATCCAACAATGGAGGATTGAAATGGCTATTATTTTTTATTCCCAAACATCCACATTCCATTAGATGAATTCACCATTCTAGGGAATAATGGAAATTTTCCTTTGATGAATGATTCCAATACAGATATATTTAACAAAGGTTCATGTTTATACTATCTTAAATTAACTAACTCGTTTATGAAAAGATAAATCAATAATATAACTATGGAATTAGATAAAATAAATAAAGTATATTTGGACATGTTTCATGAATAACTCAATTTTCAACCAAATATAGTGAAGAACAATAATAGTTAAAAATTAATCATCAATGTTTAGTCATCAATAATAATAAATATCATAATATTCATCCAATAATATATAATAACATACATATTACACCATATAATAAATAAAAAATATAATGTTATTTATCAAATAAGGATTCAGATTATTAGCTGAAAAAACATGATCACTATAATAAAATTCTAGTTTCTTTATATCCAGATTAATATTCGTTTAGGGTAATTTTATAGTTAACCAGATATATAATACATGATAACCCCACAATTTCAATGAAATTAAATGAGATTTACTAAGTTAAGAACATTGAGACTATTAATGTTCTTCTAATGAGAATGGAACAAAAATGAAGATAATTAATCACATATCTTGAAAGCAATCAATATTCCCTATGGACTCTTCAACACAACCCCATCAAAAAACCTAAAAAACCCCATATGAATAAATGAGATGAACCGTTGTAGCATGAAAGGGTAGAACGTGAGTAAGAATGTGTGAAAAGTGAAGAAATCGTATGATATCAATGGAAAAATCATCTTTGATCACCATATATCACAAAAGTGGAATCTAAGAAACATTAACAATTACAAGGAATTCAATCCACCTTGAAAGAGATTTTATGTCTTTAGGGGTTTTAGAAGAAATCAAATATTCTTATCAGAAATCATGGGTGGAATCTATTAATAGGCACTGTATCATATGCTAATTCATGGTGTGAATGTGTTATCCACATCATGAATGGATTTTTTTCATGGGTCAATATCAATATTCCCCTATAATACTTTGAGAAATTATGAGATTACTTTAATTAAATTTATTTTCTATTATTTATGGTGTAACACAAAACACTAATTTTTAAATAATTATGACACATAATTAAAATAATATAATTTAATATAATAGTTATTATCTACTAGTTAGAATGGTGGTTATGAAAATAATTATCCAAATAAGGAAATTAAATTGTTTACATATGTTTTTAAAATTAATTATTATTGAAAAATTAATTTAAAATGAAATTAATTAATCTTTGAAAATAAAGTAAATTGTTTTCTTAAAAACAATAACTTCGGATAACAAACCTATTTTACCTCAATAAATTAAAAAAATTATTTGGGTGAATATTATATTAAAATGTATATTATGTATTCAAAAACAATTAAATTCATATTAAGCATTTTATGGACATGATATTTGAATAAAAAAATCTTACACATAAAAACTATATTTTTATAAAAAATTATTTTTTCACATTTGGCTCACATATTATAAAATAAATTTTTTGAAATTTATACATTTATTTAGAAAAATAACATTAAATTTTTAAATACTAATATCAAAATTATATTGGGGTATATTTTTTATTATTATCTGAAAGGTTAATATTTGAAATAAAATAATGAAAAATACGAATGTTTCAATAAAAGATTTATTTTCATTCAATGAATTTTCAAGATTAATTATATTTTAATACTTATTTAAACATAAAATTAGTTCAATTATATATATATAAATCCAAAATTGGAAATTAGAATCAATTTTAGATTCAATTTTAATATAAAAACATTTGAATGTTTGGGAGATTTTCACTTTTGAAACCTGCTTTCTCCTTACATGTAGGAGTTTAATTTGAAAATAAAACATTAAACTTCTATAAATCGAATTTGGAGAATATATTTCACATTTAGAATTTTAATTGTTAATAATATATAGTAATGTCAACTTTTAGAACCACAAGTTTTATGAAATAATTTTTTCTAATTAATTTATTAATTTTTATAATTTTCATTATAATAGACATATTGTTTTACTAGTTTTATATGACACATTGAGAATACATTCCCTTTAATTAAAGACATATTTTTAACAAAATGTGAAATATTATTAAAATTTTATTATTTAATATAATATTTATTATCTAGGTGATGGAAATGTAGGAATAAAAATAATAAAAAATTGGGAAAATATGGTTAACACATGTAAATATATTGAATTATCTGATGAATAATTACTTATAAATGAAAAAATTGTTTGAATATAAAAGTAATTCATTTTCTCAATGAATATTTTATATGGAAAAGTATGTTTTACATCAATAAATTAAGAAAATTACTTCTTGGGATTTATATAAGTTAAGTTTAAATATTATATATTATATATAATTTTAATCTTCATCATATTTGTTTTCTATATATTAGTTAATAATAAATATTATTTAATGATTAAAACTATTTTTTTCTAAAAATATATTTCTTCTCCTTTTGTAATGCATTTTAAATTTAATTTGTACAAATTTTCCAAAAAAAATATTATAAATAAAACATCATTTAATAAATATTAATTTCAAAAATATATTAGTTTGGTGTTTTGGAATTTTTGTGAATGGTATTTTTTCACAAATAATGATAAATAATAAATTTTAATTGGAAACATTTTTTTTTGTTTTATTAATTTATACATCTAAATTATATTTTAAATTTTTTAAAAGAATAATTTGTTCAATTATACATCCATTAATAAAATGTAGGTTGTTGGGACAAATTTAATATTAATTTTTTGATATAAAAACACTGCATTCTTTTGACCATGTTCTTTTTAAAAACCTGTGTTATTGTCAAATCCACGTGACTAATTCTAATTTAAAAATGTCCAAAATTTGAATTAAATTTTTGTAAAAATGAATTTCATATCTGGATTCATCATTGTTTATAAATTATAAGAATTTCAAATTAATTGTTTATTAAAATGAGCTATTAAAAAATTAAAATAATTTATTGGGGTTAAGGTAAAAATTGATTTGATAAGGGATTAAATTAAGAGGATAACGGTTAAAATGAGCATAAAAATATACAAAAAATAATTTATAGTATATATTTTGAACATATGTCTTTATGGATCTATAATAGACTAATATTTGGCATTTTTTATGATAAACGTTGGCATGATTGAATATTTTTAAAAAATTACATGTGTCCCATTAACCCCACATATAAAAGGCCACCCTATCTCCATTATTCATTACACCTAAAAATTTTAAATTTAGCATATAGTCATCCATTAAAAAATACCCTCATCTTATCCTATATTTTTTATTTTGAACAAAATTCCATCCCTAGTATAATTTCGGTGCAAACATGAAGAGGATTCCAGAAGATGAGGCATCCTTTATCAACGTGTGTTTTTATTTGACATATTCATTTAAATATTTAATTAATTATTATACTATTATAACATATAAATTAGTATATTTAATATATGGATATGTTTTTATTTTAATGTAATGACCTACAACTATATCTACTTCTGTCAAATTGTTTAAAAATCATTGTCTATGGGTATGGAGAAGTAATGCCTCACAAACCGATGTTGTTTTTTTTCAGTTAAACATTTTAGGGTTGTGTATAATGATGGGTATAATGTTCAAATACTATATTTATAAAATATTATATATCTAGATTCAATATATCATGTACATCAATTTCATATTCCATCTCATTGGGGATATTATATCATTTCTCGTGTGTACAAATAATTAACACCTCGTGATGTGATGTGATTCATATTTCACTAATGATTTCAATAGAAGGTGAAAAGGATAATTTTAATGAATACACGTCATAAACATGAATTAATTATGATAAATATTAAAGATTAATATTTTTTATGTTAATTTATCTATGTATTCTATACATTTCTACTCACTTAATTATTATAACATCATTCATGAAGATGTAGATTGATGCTTTCACAATGTAATGTCACTTCATTTTTCTCTTCACAGAACATGGATGATATAATTAGGTATATTTAAATAAATAATATTTTATTTTGATAAATATTTATTCATAAAATATTACATACCTTCTTTTTATAATTAGCATCAAAAAATAGAAATGCTACACGTGCATACATAAAACCTACCATCTTAATGATTGTAATTTACATTGTCTTTAATACCATCCTTCACAATTGGCCTTAAAATTATAAATGATGAATCAATATTATAATTTTTTTGTATTATATTATTAGATATTTTTAAACCATTCTTAATGTAATATAACTAAATATATCAAATCCAAATAAATAAATAAATAAAAGTAATTTATTATCAGAAATATTATATGAAAAAGGAATTGTAAATAAATTATTAATAAATGGTCGTAAGTGAAATTCCCATGTGTATGGATGTTGAGTATGGTTGTTTTTTGTCAATATTTAAGAAGGAATAAAAAATAAATTTATGGTGAATTCGTTTATGATTACTGATTAGTCAATAAAGGTGTTAATTGGAAAGAGTAATAAATATTCAAGAAGGAATAGTGATGATTCCAAGAGAATTGTTATGGAATCGTTGGAAATAATTTTGGTAAGCCAATTCTCTATTATTGGATATTATTTATATATAATTTTTATGGACTCAATGAGTTGTACTACATTCATGATCAGTTCTCATGTTGTTAAATCAGATAATTATTGAACTCTTATTACGTTTAAAAATATATTATTATTATACTAGGAGGGTTGACATTGTCTTCAAATTTTATTTGATTAAGACAAGAGAAATATAAATTTTAATGAGGAATTAATTGTTTATGGAATTTCAAATGATTCCATGAAAAACGAATTGCATAAAATTAAATATTTCAATGGATTTTATTTTAATGTATGGGGATGCGAAGAAAATTCCATGCATAATTATTTATAAATATATTTGGAGTCCATGAAAACCATCAATTTATTTGAAGTAAATTATGGAATTTATTATTTCCATAAAAATGTATTTGTATAACATATACAAAGAATATTGAAATATGTAACTGATGTCTTGTAATTTCATTATTGAATTTACAATGCTTAATATTAGAATTTTATTTATAATACATAGAGTATTCTGAGGGGTTCAAGGATTCTCATACCAAAATATCGGGGTCCAACCCACTAGCTTGTAGAGGCCAACTAATCACCAAGATCATGTGGGTCTGAAGTATGCCACACCAAATGGGACCCGACCATGGCCCATCCAGTAAGTTTTATGGGTTTTCTATAAGCCCCTAAGCATATTCCCTTGTAGAGAGTTCAAAGTTATTGAGAAATTACAAATTAATGTGGGTGCAAAGAATTCTCAAGGAACTAGTATAGGGTGGTACCATGGTGGGAGAATAGATTATTTGGGTCTTTATGTGGCATTTGATGGATACATTGTTACATAGCCACGTTGATGTTTTTGTCTGGGACTTTTTTTGTATGGGGAATATTCACTCACACTTATAAATATTTTATAATGTTGGTTTATCGATCAGAATGATCCATGTTTTTCGCTAACACCCACCATGTTATTTAAAACATGAGTAATCAGATTAAATTCCACACCCTAATAGTTCACCCCAACACTCTTATCAGCCTCCTACTATCCCTCAATGGATCAGCAATCTTGAAGAAAATTTTCCTACATAGATGATCATGTTCCATCAATTTTCTATATTTTTACTGATGAGTTGATTGTTTTAGATCAAAGTAAAGTCATGCATGTGATCTAGATTCTCTCATGCATGCGTCAATGTCAAAGAAAATAATCTTAAGCCAAAATTCAAACAAATGTATATGAGTCTGATTTAGCTGATGATCACTATTTACATTGTGATGTTTCAAAAATTAAGGAGTATGTGATTACGACCACAAAGCATCATTGTGAGTTTACATAAAAAATATGCCATGTTTTTCTACCAATATCATTTATGATTCAGGCATTTGAAGTTACCAAATATGAGATATTGGCCACTTAATATAGGTCTCTCACATCATATAAAATCCATGATTTCAGTTGGGTAACTTCCCCAATACAAGTATGTGGTTTTCCTTATTAGTATATATGCTTCAAGCTGAGGTGTGTAGATGAAAACTACGAGAGTGAGATAAATCATTTTATTGAAAATAGAGCTTTTGTGAACGTCTGGTTTTGGAAAATGATACACTCGAAGAAATATTATTTTGTGAAGGATAAAGAGGATCTCATGATCACTCGACTTGTTCAATGCACAATTATTGTTCTTCATATAGAATGATGTTCCATAAATAACATAACATAGTTTTATAATGTGTTTCCCTGAATTATGTGAAGATGGATCATTCGGGGAAAACCAATATCCTTTGATGGACCAATAAAAAATAACCTCTTGCATATGTGAATGTAGGAATGACATCATGCAAGCATATATCTCTAAGAATGATGTCATTTGGAGGGACTCATTATCCTACATCAATTCATATTTATAGAAAAGAAAAAAGAGGTTACACCCATTTGGGTGTGTGAAAATAAAATAGTTTATTATTACATGCATGGAACATTCATAACATATATGTATAAAACCATACACGAAGTGTGTGTATGTGTGTGTCCTTGAAGAAGAAATAAGATTAATTTTATTCATACAACACATGAAACTCTATTATTCTCTACAACCCATATATCATTATTGACAAACATGAAGTTATTTTAAATAAAATTAACAGAAAAATATTCAAAGGGTTTTTATTTATCTGAGATTAATATAGTTAATATTATAATGAACATATAATAACGATAAATGTTTTTTATGATATTTAGTAAATGATTGAATGATTTTTGAGACTGAACCCACATAATATTTCATATGTAATTCAAAGGAGATTTTTAAAATGTGATTAGAATATCAGGAGAAAAGAGGAATAAAATTTTTAGTGTATTGAAAAATTCATTGATTGATAGTTTTGAAACTTAATCAAGTTAAACTAGAATTACTATCATCAAATTATTACAAATAATAATTCTGGCTCGCATAATATATTTTTGATCCATTGGTTTTCAAATTCCATCAGTAGAGGAATAAGATTATTCATTGACTCAAATACATCCAACACAATAGTAATATCTTATTAATAATTTTATTGTATATATTTAAAGATTTGTTTATACCAGTTTAAACAATGTTTTTAAAGACTACTGAAAGGATAATAATTAAAAAAACAGATTTATGAATATATGTAACATTATTTCTACACACTATGAACCAATTTTTTCTTGGAATTATTTCTAATAAAAAAATATATGATAATATGTGTATCAACCATGTGTCAATCATGGAAAGAAGTAGGTTATTGTATCAAAACTTATAAAAATCTTTCGTCGGTATTTTTTCCATTATTATTTTAATTTTAGGTGTATAATATAATAAATATAAAAAATAAATTATACATTATTGAGGATGAGTTTCCAGAATAGGGGTTAAATAAAACGATGTATAACTAGTGTAAAATTTTGTCTTAACTCATATTGAAGAATACATGAAGGTATCAACTACGACTCCAAAAATTAGGGAGAATATGGAAGCAAGGGAATTGATGAAAATCATAAATAAATAATATAAGGATAAACATGCTTATTTAAAACCACTTGAAAATGATTCTCATATAGATAATAGTTTATGTTTTGGCGAGTATAAGGATGTGTAATCTTTCAGAATTATTGAATGCTTATACTCTCAATTTGATTGATATATGAAGAATGATTCTAAATAAGATAATTCATATGTACTTTTTCAATCATGTATATTTTTTATGAATGATTATATCTTGAGTAGAAAATAATTAAATTGGAGGATGAATATGAAAATAAATTCAAAAGGTCAAATATTCCAATTGACACCATTAAACCTAAGATATAATCATTCATAGTTTGTAAAAAAATTATTTCTATAATTGAAGATTTATTAAAATTTCATGCTTATAAAATCAGTGTGAGTAAACAAGTTTTTTTGGAGAGGTAATCCCTACACTTATAACATTGTTCAATGTTCTCATGAATCTCATAGATGATCAACGTGATGACAAATCATGTAACGTCAAGGATCTTGACTTTCTAGTCAATGAAATTAAAATGTTTCATGATGTTTTTATGTATAAGATCCATCCTCTTGTAGAATCCTATAATTATATTATTAGTTTTATGGAAGTCCAGCTAGGAATTAAATCTAGAGGAATCAATGACCTTGAAAGCTCCCTGAATGAATGTTGCAGATTTACTGATGAAAACATCAATAAAATTACAATATAATGGGGATGGTAATAAAATATCAGTTGAAAATGTGAAGTTTTCATTCATCATGAAGTGTCTTGGACATGATCTTGGATTGAGAAATTTTACACCTATAGATGTCCGAACATACCAATTTGCGGAGACGATAAAATATTCCACGGAAAAAAATAAAGAGATTCAAGTGTTAGTAAGTGATGTTTGTACAAAAAATATTTATGTAACTAAAATAATTTTAGAGACTCATATTGTTTCCAGGAATATATTTGGATCATATGTCGATCAACCTTCTATAAAAAATGGGAGAATGTAATTCACAACATAGTTAATTCAGTTTCTACTAAATAATTTTCATATTATATAGTGTGTTAAATTACAAAAGATGGGAAAACATGAGTTAAAATATTTACTGATATGTCCACTAAAAATTAAGTTCATATATTTATATGATTAAGAAAAAAAGACCCAAAATACTATAAATTATAAATTTAAAATCGAGAATAAAAAATTCACTTTGACTAATATTATTGGATCAACGAGTATAAGAAAATAAATTTTTGGATGTTTTTGGGGTTGATCAAGATTTGGGACCCATTCCATTAATTTATGGCATAATATGTCAGCATATGAAAATTATATAAGGATTTATTTCAAGGGGAAGTGTGATTAAATTAAGAAACCATAAAAACCAAAAAAAATACATTGATAAAGAATAAACTATATATAAAAAATTAAAACTATTTATCTTGATGATATTTGTGATTTCTGAAAAATAATTTCTATTATATTCTAACCATGGGACATTTATAGGATTATCAGAAGAGAATACCAAAAAAAATAACAACAAATGAACAAAATCTAAAAATTATTCATAGAGAATTTCTAAAAACATTTTCTACGAAAACTGTGGTGTATGTTAATCCCAAGAAGAATCATAATTTAGATTCCAAAATTTCATCTCATCAAATGAAAGTTTCATCAACTATAGAAGTAGAAGTCATTCCATGGAAAACTTCAAAAATTCCACTAATAAAAATTGAAGCAATCTACAATTAATAATAGAATCAACCGGTAATAAAATTAATAAGATATTATTGATTGAATACATTTATGAATATGATTTTGGTAAGGTACCTAAGAAAGGTAAGTCATTAAAATTGAAGAAGCCATTTAGAAAATACAAGAAATAATATGTTAAGAATTATTTCTTAATCATATTTCAAGGTAAATTGAATGTTTTTATAGATATGTACAATGTTCATGATGAATCTATAGCTAGGGAAACTAAAAAAAGAAAATATACTTTTCCACACTATGATATAGAGATTTAGGATCGGTCAACAAAACATTACAACTCAAATCTACCAAAAAATAATGTTGAAGGTGTAATAAAGTTGATCATAATGAAAATAATTTTATAAATATTATATCATCTCAATGTTAGATATTTAATATAGAAAATCAAGAACTAGATGATGCTATTTCACTATTGTAATAAACGAGGATAAAATATCCAAAAAAGATTATAGTGGATTGAATTATTGATTCCATGATGAAAAATAAATCTCAAAGTTTTAATTGTAAATGAGGCACAAGCATGAATATTATGAGAAACATTAGTGATACATGGAATAGAGTTCTTTGGGTTGAGAGGAATTTATCTTTCATATTTCTCCTATATAGAATCTAAAAAATGTTCCATATTATGCCCTTATTCTTGTGTTGAATTTTTATAATTAAATTAAATGGAATTGAATGTGAGGATCACACAAATGTGAAGATATTTTTAATAAAATATGAAGAAATAAATAAATATTTATTACTCAATATCTAATAGAAATATAAATTGATCCAAAACGGTGGATAAGAAATATAAATAACATGAAGAATATTTGATGAAATTTTCCACAAGTTCAATCTAATGGAGTTAACCACTTGATGGGGAGGAATGAAAAGGTATTTAAAATGAAGAATCGTTTTATGAATATATGGATATTTATATCATCCAAATTTAAGATGAAAATGTAGGTATCCTAGTTAAACATGTATCCATTTTCTGGATTATATAAAATATGTGAATCAAGGGGGAGTGTTCGTTGATGAGAAATTTCATAGAAAGGAGGATTAAAATATTTTTAAACTTGAAATTTATGATTGTTTTACTAATGTTTGAAGGAGAATATATTACTTGATAATTTTTTTTTAGATAGCCCCAAAATTGAATAATAAATATCTCATGATCAGGATATCTCATTCATTGTTGTTAATGAATTGCACAGACAAGGGTGGTTGTATCCCTGATGTTTTCTACATCAGGTTAGCCCATGTAAACTTTAGGAGGAAAATATAAAGGATCTTTTACAAGTGAAACATATAGTATCATTAATTTTTCATAAAATTTATAAGTTAATTTCATGTTCTTTGAAGGTAGGAATAAAACCCTTCCATTTAACAGTTTAATTTATTGTCATCAAGGGGGGACACAACATTAATATTAAGGAATTTTTTTTAAGACAAAGACAAAGAGAGCGATTGAAGGTCCCTTGTAGATGCCTATTGAGTATGACTTTGCTTTTCTTCAATATATAATAAGGAATAATATGTCAATAAATGATGAAATCATGTATGATAAGTGATTATTAATGAAATAATAATGTTTAAAATATTGATACATATTCAATAAGGAATGGTGATGATTCCTTTATAATATTTATGGACTCATTAGTTGTAATATTTTTAATAATTTTCACCATGTTTAGTGATGATGTGTGGAGAACTATTATGGATTCATAGTATCATATTTCATTCCTAATTAATTATCCATTTTTAAATCATATTATTTTTGAAATATTCTAAAGTTAAAATATATGTGCTTAATGTAATAGGAGAGTGCAAATTTACATCAATTTTTTTAATAATGACCATAAAAATATAACTTTTCATGATAAATTGATTATTGACGGTATATAGAATTAATCCATGAAAAAATTGATTTAAGGATTAATAATTAAATAATCAAATGAATTATGTTTTAATTCATGATTTTGAGAAGCTAATGACATGTATACATGTTACAGAATGTATTTGAAGACCATGGAAATCATGAATTTGAATTTTGAGTAGAAGTTGATTTATTATTTCCATGAAAAATATATATGGTTCTATTGCATGAAGAAGCCTTGAATATAAGTTTGAAGGATTGGAATTTGATGATTGGTTTTATCATTCTTATGCTAGAAATTTTATACATAATAAATGGATTATTATTATGTGTTCAATGTTTACCTAAAAACCATTATGGGCCAAACCAATTAGTAGTTGATAAAAAAAACCACATTATCTCATAGGATTGAAGTTACCCATGTCCAATGGGAGCCAACACCATGCTAGATATAAAGTGGTAGAGGTAGTGTATGAGCTCTAGCGTACATTCCTATAAAGGGAGTGATTGTGACTTAAGAAAGAAAGAGTGATGGTGTGTGCAGAGTGAACCCATAGAACTCGTACAAGGTTCTACCATAAAAGGAGTGGTTATTTTTTGGGGATTTATGAGACAATACATTGGTATACTGCACACCATCCATGTTGAATATTTGACGTGGGATAGTTTATTTGGGATCTTTTAACCCGTACTGGAAACATTGATAGAACGTTGGTGGATGGACCATAATAATCTAGGTTTTTTTATCCCTTGTTACCAACTTGTTAAAACCTTAGATTTCTCAATGAATCTCATTCCCTACTAGTTTTATTCATTTCTCTCAACTTTATCATCATATCCTTTCATCGATCAGAAATATCAATTTAAAATGATCTTCATTTTTTATCATTTTACGGCCATTTTCTATCATGATTTCTACAAGGTGAATTTTTTGGGTCATAATAATTTCAAGTTTGTGATCTATCATGTCATATTCGTTTGTCAATCTCTTTGAATATGATCTTTAGAAAACCTGAAAATGAAAATATAGGAGGCTGATCAAGATTTTCATCACCATTAACACATTGAGGCTTTGAAAATTATTGAGAATATAATTATAATAGTAAAGGATCATCATGATTTTTTAGAGAAAACACGCCATTTATTTAATGAAATTCATTTAACATTCACATGTTTGATAATTCAGGAGCTGATATCATAGGAACATATTTTGGTTATCCAAAGGCAACAAAATCCTATATTTTTTTAGTGAATCTCACTGAATCTAGGTAGTGGTTATGCCTATAAATATAGAGGCACAAAGATGAGGGGTGGAGATGAAAAACTAAGAGAGACCTCATGTTTCCAAAAAACAGATCCTCCTTTAAAATATATTTTGATAAAATTAGATCGGTGGAGCATGCTATAAACAAAAAGGAGGAGGATCTCATGCGGAATCAACTTGTACCCATAACAATAATTGTACTTCCACAGAACCATGTTTTCCTAAAAAATGGTATAGTTTGGTAACACATCATACATGCTTTAACAATGAGGTATCCTGTAGGCACACCCAGGGTCTCTTGAAATACATATAGGATATCACATATTTCATTTTTTAGGTAAGAAGGATATAACACAATAGAAACTAATGAATAATGAAGGTTTGTATCACAAAGCACAATCCCATATATTTTATGAATGTTCTGGGTGCAGAAAAAGAAATGTTTGGTCGACACTCAAAATTAGTTTTGAACATGATCAATGATTATTCTTGGATCAATACAATGATAAAATCCATTCTCCATAGAATAGAATAAAATAATTAGTTAAAGAAGGATGAGGCCAAAAACCTATATAGAGGATCTTACAGATCATGTTTATAATCAATTTAATTAATTCAATAAAGTAAATAATACGCGGAACTTAGTTGTTTTTTTCGTTGATTATGTTGATCATTTAGAATGACCCTTATAGATAACCTTGTTGAGATTGCAAGGATCCCAACTATAATCCCTCTTAAGGTGATCCACATGTGCTCTAATAGCCTCTGATTGACAATGCTCACTCTCTAGGTGCTAGCGCGGTGATGCGAGTGTCTTATGTCAGTCGTTCATGGAAACTTTTTCTTCAGCCTTGAAGAATGTATCTCGTTCATTAGAGTGGAGGGTAGAGGATTTAAGAGATAAATTGATTAGCTCAACTATTCTCAATTCACCGAGAGTGCAGTTCGGTACGTGGCATAATAGACATATGTGTCTATTTATTAGCATGTGGCTTCAGTTGCAATATTTAAATTTGTAACAATAATTAAATAAATTCATAATCATAGTTAAAACCCATGCTATTAATACTGATAACACGCCATTATTTATGGTGTGCTAACTTGTAAAAAATAGAATTATAAATACAATTTCGCATCACAAAAGAATATCAGTGTAATTTTAATTTGTTCCAACTAGTTAAATAATTCTATATCATCTTACAAATTATTTTTTTACTACCATACTAACCTTGGTCCTCTCTAACACCACATCCATTTATTGAAAACAAGATTAATTAAATAATTAATTTATTCCCATATGTAAAAATTTTATTTACTAACTAGAAAATAAATATTTATTAAATGATCAAAAAAATATATAATTTACCCACAATCCGGTGAATAAATATTTCTTTAATTTAATAAATCATTTTAAAATTAATAATTTTATATAATCTTCTTGAGAATAATATTTATTAATTAAATTCATATCGAATTTAAAAAATACCACTAGAAAGACTTAGTGTGTGACAATCTATGATTGTTTCTTATTGGTATTAGGCGGGATTTCCAAAAGTCCTAGAGTACTATCAAGAAATGGTTCAAGGAACCCAAGATAATGAACATAAATTCTCAAAAACGACATCCACATACAAACACTCAAAGTGAAATATATTCCCTTTTTCAGAATATATCATCAAGCATCTTTCATGATAGTGTCATCAACATTTATGATTGATACGTCATTCTTTGACTACTTGAAATGAACACGTCGTTACATTATGAACATGGATTTTTGAATGAATGTTCTAAATCAATCATATGGACGAGATGTCAACACCCAAAAAATGGAAGGATAAACCACTTCCATGACTTATCAGTTAATAAAATTCCACTCGTGACACACCTAATGTACACTACTTCCCACCAACTACCAGCAGGACTATTTTCGTTAGTAAATAAAAGTGTGTGAGTCGTGGAATATATTAATGATAATAATAATTTATGAGGATCATTACACACACTCTCATATAGGAATAGCTGATGACACCAAAACATGGGGAATTCTTATTGGTGGGTCTGTTCTCATAATCACTTGCCTTGGAGATTACCATGTGAGAACTTCATGAGATGAAGCCTCATCTTTTTATGAGTGCTCACACCTAAAGTTATTCATTATATTTGTCTCATCATGCATGTCCAGAAACTATAGAACTATATTTATGAATATTGTTATCGCATTTCAAGGTTCCCATCATACTATTTCTTACAAACTCTGACATAGACTAGATCAAAATTCCTAAGACTTTAAGTCCGCTAGACCTCACATGGTGATATAGTTTCGGCTGACTAAAGGAATTAGTTAAGGGGTCCACCATGTTGTCTTTCGTATAAATATTTCTTGTTGAAACTTTACCTATAATAGAAAAATCCTTCAAGAGAAGATACTTAAGATGTATTGCTTCATCCGCTGATGTGTCCTTGGATCTTTTGCGAGAGCCACTCCGGATGTATTATCATAGTACACTGTGATGGGATCTTAACATCTAGGTATCACATCCATCAACTGGATGAAGCTTCTCATCCAAACTTCTTATTTATCTACCTTAGTAGTGGCGATATATTCAGACTCTGATGTAGAATCTATGAAAACACTCTGATTTTTGCTCTTCCATATTTCTGCACCTCCATTCAAAGTAAAGATCTATCGTGTTTTCAACTTCATGTCATCTTGATCAGTCCAGAAACTAGAATCTGTATATCTTCTCATGACCAGTTCCTTATGTCCACTATAATAGAAGACATGACCTTAGTTTTCCTCAGATAATTTAGGATAGTCTAGAATGCCATCCCATGACGGTCACCTGGGTCTACTTGATATATGTCTACCATACTCAATGTGTAGGCGACATTCAGCCTTGCACAAAGCATGGACTACATGACTGACCCAATAACTGATGTGTATGGAGTATTTTCCATTATCTTTATTTAATCATGTCTCTGAGGTCACATTTTCATGGAACGATGACTGCTATGTGATGCATGCTACAATACCCTCTTGTATTGTTCCATACTAAATCTCTTCTATATCTTATCAATGTATGTACATTGAAATAGTCCTGAAAAATCTCTTGGATCTATCATGATGGATCATGATCCCAAAAATATATGCTACCTCATCCAAGTCCTTCATGGAGAATCCTTGATTTAACCACGCCTTAACATACTATAAGACTAGAATCTTGTTTCCAATATGTTATATGTCATCAACATATAGTATTCAGAAAATGACTAAAATCATAAGAAGTAATTTTTAGACACAAGGATCGCATTCATTGTTGATAAAACAAAATTCTATGATGAAATAGTCATAATGAATGTTCCATGATCTAGATTATTTCATTAATCTATAAATGGATTTCTACAAATGCAATCCTTATTCGCTTCCTTTAGAGTCACAAACCCTTCAGGTTGTGTAATGTAGAAATCTTCCTAGAGTTTTCTGTTATGGAATGTTTTCTATAAATACATTTTACAAATCTCATTGTCCTGGGTATCTGCAATGGAAAGTATAATTATTATGTATTTCAACATTAGAACGGGTCAAAAGGTATCATCATAGTTAATTCCTTGACACAGTTTAAACCCTTTTGCAACAAGTCATGCCTTATAGGTACTAACTTTTCCATCCATGTCAAGTTACATATTGAATACCATTTTTCATCCAATAGGATTTACATCAACTAGAGGACATACCAAAATCAAGACATGGTTTCCGTACTTGGAATCCATTTCCGAATTAACAGCTTATTTTCACTTGGAAACATCTGTTCCACTTACTTCTCCCTTGAAGGATAGAGGATCATTATTATACACTAATAACGAGTCACCATCTTCAGTAACAAGAAAACTATACCATTCTGGTTCTCTAACCACTAATGTACACATATACAGTAATTGTGCCTCTATAATAGATTCTTTTTCCATGGGGATTTTTGGAATCTTTTCCTGTACCAACTCTAGTGTACCTTGATCCTTGAATTCATCTACGTCTATCTTTCTCACACTATCTCTTTTGGAGATGTGATCCCTTTCAAGGAAGATGGAATGGCATGCCACTATAACCTTTTTTTATGAGGGGTTGTATAAGTAATATCCCTAGTTTTCTTAGGGTATCATATAATGTTACAATTTATGCCTCATGGTGAAGTTTGTTACCTGAATAAGAATTATGAAACGCTTTGTTACCCCACACATATAAATTCAATAACATATCTTCTCTTCCACTGCATAACTTGTATAGAATACCATTTATCGAATTAGTTGGTACTCGGTTTATTACGGGTGCTTCTGTTTGTAACACATATCCTCAAAAGGAAATGGAATACTCGCATGACTCATCATTGATCTCACCATGTCCAAGATGGTGTGGTTCAACCATTCACTCACACCATTCCATTGGGGTGTGTATAGAAGATTGAGTTGGGATTGGATCCCAAAACCCCATACATAATAAATGAAGTCTTGATTAAGATATTATCCTCCTCGGTCTGAGCTGAGTTTCATAATCTTCTTACCAAGATGGTTCTCAAATTCATCCTTGTATTCATCGAACTTTTCAATGCCCATTTCTTCAACTACAAATTTTCCACACACAATGGTCTGAGCCAATTATATAACTTCTTTATCCATTTCACCTTTCCAACAAAATGGGTCTTTGGTCATTTTTCCTTGTAAACATGCATACATACACCATGTGGTTTTAGATCAAAAAAATCTAAAATACATCTTGATGTAATGTTGTCAATCATTTCTCATTAAAATTACCTAGATGATTATTCCAAAGATGGGTGTGGTATGAGTCATGTGATGTAATATTCTATCAATTTCGATTAATTGGTTTGTGTAATCCATCATGTAAAGATCATTGTATAAATTTTCCCTACAAAAACAAATGGTTTATTTGTAAAAGAAGAATCATTAATTTCAAATCTTAAACAAAAATCCATCTGTAACTAATCTGGATACAGAAATAATGTTTTTAGTAACATACAACAAATAGTAGAAACCCTTTAACACAAAGATCATCCCAGTGGGAAATGTGAGGTGGTAGTCCCCAACCGCAACAACAGAAAGTCTGGGTCTATTGGATTCCCTTTGTTCTACCTCCCCACTTTCAATCTTCCAGAATCTACTTGGTTCAAATATTTGGATACATATTTGAGCACCACAAGCTATATCTGTTACCCAATTTTTTTGAAACAGATAGATTTCATATGACAACAAAAACAACTGAAGCTTCCCCTGGGTTCTTAGTCTAGGTGAAGTTTTTAGTACCCCCAGTTTGAGTTATGTGGCCTTTGTTTTTTCATTTTTATGTGTTTAAAGAGCATGGGTCGAGTTGGGAAGAGGTTGGGAGATTTTGGAATGGTTTTGGATGTGTTTGGAGGCCTATAAAGGGGTGCACGGTTTGAGCACGGTTAGTAGAAGCCATGTGGGTTCTCCAGGAAACCATCCAGGGGTGGCAGTAGGCTTTGCACGGCCTGTGCATGGTTTTCCATTTCGTGCGAGGAGACTGTGCAGACCCTTTCTCCCGAGGTAGTAGCCGGCGCACAGTTTTCCAAACTGTGTGACCACTTTAAAATAGGGTTATATGTTCTGGGCTCCCTCAGGCTTAACCTATTTCACTCCAATCTTCCTCCCACTTGTGTCTTACTCTATATTTCAGGTTCTCGGAGGTTGGAGCAGCTCTCCCACTTAGTTTGGAAGGATTTTGAAGTGTTTTCTTGGAGGTTTGAAGTTGGTTTCTCTCGGGTAAGTATCTACTCACAGTTTCTTTGTGTTTTCCTCTAGATCTACATACCTATCTTTCTTGGTTTTCATGATATACACTTTTTTTTGTAGATATAGTGTTTTTGTTTCCTTGGATGATGTTTTAAAGGCTTATGGATGCTAGTGAAAGGGATCAAGAGAGGATTCAGTGGTGCGTTTTCTGAATTTTGAGGTGCGGTTGTTCGTGGGTCAATTTCACGGGAACACTAAAGGTAGGTGGCTTCTCTATTGACTCCACTGGGTTAGAACTAGTGGTTCCTTGTAGCAACTAATTGTTGTTCGGAAAATTAATTGTGAATTGTTATTCTAAATTGGTTGGTAATCCATTGGGGATGTTTTGGTGATATATGGAAATTGGGGGTTTATGGTGAAATTCTATTCTTGTGGATTTTAAAATGATTATTTTAAAAGGGGATTCTATGGTTGATTGTGAAAAATGATTTATGGAAATGTTTTTCAATTAATGGGTTGTTTTTGTTTGAAATGTTGTTTAGAATGGGAAATGGTTTTCAATAAATGGATAATTTATTGAAATGGATTGATATGTAATGGAACTTGGTGGATTGCATGTTGTTGTGACCTTGGTGGGTTTATGTTTGGTTGGCTCGATTGAATTGTTGTGTGGAAGTGGGTGGGATGTCTCACAATAAAAAGAAGATAGATAGTGGTAGGATGAACCACCATATGAGTATTGGTCAAGAATTACAGCTAATTGTGAATGGGTGAATGGGTTGGGCGGATGTCCCACCGTTTTGATTGTTTTGGTGTGAATAGGTGAACGGGGTGGGCGGAAGTCCCACCATTTTGGTTTTTTGTTGTGAATTGTTTTTCAAGATGGAATTTTTATGCTAACGTATAAATGGTGGATTAATTTGTGGCTTGTTGGTTGGATTTCCTTTGGTTTCCTGGGTTGTATGTGTTGGCTTGGTAAGAGCATGTTTGGCTTATGAAAATGGTTGCAATTGTGATTTAATTTAGATAAACTATTTAATATAAATGTGCTAACAGGTTTATACTGGTGGCATGTATAGGGAAGTCATTTTGGGAAATCCAACTGAGTTTTATCACTCACCCCCTTCTTTGGAACATTGGTGTCTTTTCATATGCCATGTACCATGATGTGGGAAAAGGTAAGGAATCAACCTCTTTTAGTGGTGTGTTGTGATGTCTTGGTGGTGCATAGAGCTTGGAGCTACGTGTGGAGCTGTGGAGGTGCCATGGCTCATGGTAATTTGGTTGTTTAGTTTCCTCTTGTACTCTGATGTTGGTGGACATGTCTAATTGTATTTGTTTGGGGTCGTAATAGCTAGACTGTGACCATGTCATTCGATGGGATCAAGTTGAGCTAGAACCGGATGCATCGTTAGTGTGTGTGCCAGTGTGGGTTGTGGATAGGCAAGAGAAGTTCTTGTGTGGTAAAAGTATCAGTTTAGTTCGTGTTTTGTGACAACATGGTCAGATTCAAGAGGAGACTTGGGAGCAGGAGAAAGAGATGGTCGAGCAGTGGCCTGAGCTCTTTTGGAAAAGGGCAGGTTCACTACTTTCCGAGGACGGAATGTCCAATGATGGGGAGACTGTTGTACCCCCGGTTTGAGGTATGGGGCCTTTGATTATTCATTTTTATGTTTTTAAAGTGCATGGTAGGAGTTGAGAAGAGTTTGGGAGACTTTGCAATGGTTTTGGATGAGTTTGGGGGCCTTTAAAGGGGTGCATGGTTTGAGCACGGTTAGTAGAAACCGTGTGAGTTCTCCAGAAAACCATGCAGGGGACACAGTAGGCTTTGCACGTCCTGCACACGGTTTTCCAAACCGTGCGAGGAAACTATGAAGACCCTTGCTCCCGAGGCAGTAGTATGCACACAGTTAGTGCACTGTCTGCCAAACCGTGTGGGCTAACTGTGCGGCCATATAAAAATAGGGTTATAAGTTCTAGGATCTCTCAGGATTAACCTATTTCACTCCAATCTTCCTCCCACTCATGGTTGACTAAGGATTTCGGGTTCTTAGGGTTTGGAGAGGATCTCCCACTCGGTTTGGAAGGATTTTGAAGAGGTTTCTTGGTGGTTTGAAGGTGGTTTCTCCTGGGTAAGTCTCTCCTCATGGTTTCTTTGTGTTTTCCTCTAGATCTACATCCCTATAATTCTTGGTTTTCAGGATCTACACTTTTTTGTGTAGATATAGGGTTTTGGTTGCCTTGGATGATGTTTTTAAGGCTTATAGATGCTAGAGAATGGGATCTAGAGTGGTTTAGGGGGTGCGTTCATCGGATTTCAGGCGCAGTTGTTCGGGTGTCGATTTCTCGGGAACCCTAAAGGTAGGTGTATTCTCTCTTGACTCCACTTGGTTAGAACTACTGGTTCCATGTTACAATTAATTTTTGTGCTGAACATTAATTGTGAATTGTTATGCAAAATTGGTTGGAAATCCTTTTGGGATGTTTTGGGGATATTTGGAAAAAATGGGTTTTATGGTGAAACGATATTCTTCTGGATTTTAAAATAGAGATTTTTAAATGGGATTCTATGTTTGATTGTGAAAATGATTGATGGAAATGTTTTTCAATAAAAGGGTTGTGTTTTTGAAATGTTGTTTGGCATTGAAAATTGTTTTCAATAAATGGATAATTTATTGAAATGTATAGATATTCAATGGAACTTGGTTGATTGAATGTTGTTGTGACCTTGTTGGGTTTATGCTTGGTTGGCGTGATTGAAAAGTTCTGTGGAAGTGGGAGGGATGTCTCACTACAAAAAGGGGATGGATAGTGGTCATAAGAACCACTATATGAGTAGTGGTTAGGAAGTACCACTAATTCTGAATGGGCGAATGGGTTTGGAGAAGGTCCCACCATTTTGATTATTTTGGTGTGAATGGGTGAATGGGATGGGAGGAAGTCCCAACATTTTGTCTATTTGTTGTGTATTTCATTGCAAGATGGAATTGTTATGCTAACCTATAAATGGTGGAATTGTTTGTGGCTTGTTTTTTGGTGTTCCCTTGCTGGCTTGTCATGGATGTGTTGGCTTGGTAAGGGCATGTTTGGCTTATGAAAATGGTTGAAATTGTGATTTAATTAACATACACTATTTTATATAAATGTACTAACGGTTTTATCCTAGTGGCATGTGTAGGGAAGTCATTTGGGGAAATCCTACTGAGTTTTAGTACTCACCCCTACTTTGGCACGTTGGTGTCTTTGCAGATGTCGTGTACCATGACATGGGAAATGGTAAGTCATCATCCTCCTTTAGTGGTGAGTTGTGATGTCTTGGTGGAGCTTGGAGCTAGGTGTGGAGCTGTGAAGGTTTCATAGCTCACGATGCTTTGGTTGTTTAGTTTCTGCTTGTACTCTGATATTGGTGGGCATGCCTCATTGTATTGTTTTGGGGTTGTATTGTGGAACAACTTGGTTGTATTTGGGAATACATGTTTGGGTGTTTTCTTGACATCCATCATATAGTGTCTTTTAGTGGATGGTTTGGTTGGTTTTTTCTTAAGGGAAAATCGTTCCCCAACTTGATCTTCAAGCCCTCAGCATTTATTTCCAGCCTTTGGGATCTAAGGAACGTCTCTTAAGGCCAAGTAGCCCTCACCGCCTCCTCAAGCCAATGATGTAGGGGTGGGGTGTTACACTGTTCTTCTTCCAGTGGACCATCTTATCACATGCAAAACAAACAGCCTCTTGTTACTTTGTGTCCCCTTTGATAATCAATTTCATAAAAGGATATGAAGAAGGTTTGGTCTTAAAGCTCTTCCCCTCCCATTTACTCATATTCACTTTAAGGGAAAAGTCTTATTTCACTTTATATCTTTGACCACATGGACAATAAGGATAAAAAGATCATGTAGATACTTCACAATTATTTTCGTATTGAAATTAATAAAAAATTTATAAAATCTCTGAGGGAGTGATGAAATAATGAGATAGGTTCCTAGTTCTTTGGGGAGTTTAAACCCTAGAACCTCCAAGTGCTCAATGTAGCCAATGTGCCTGACAACATGGGGCCCGATTGGGAAACCTTCTCCAAGATTACTCTGTATGAGTACCTTATTGATCTCAAACATTTCTTGTCAATCTCTCTCATAGTAATGACCATGGAGGTGCAATACCATTTTATAAGTTTCCATGTTTTCCTCAGACTTCATGAGATCAATAGACATTGATGACAGCATAAAACATTGGAAGTTGGCAGAATCATTCATATGTTTCTCATAGACTATGAAATCCTCATCAATCTCTTCTTTGGAAGGAGGAACAAGTAATGTTGACTCCAGCACATAAGACTTATATTCATGGGGTAGGATAACAAGATGGTGTCTAAACCATTCTAATAAGTTATTGTCGGTGAGGATGTGGTCTTTATCTAGAATTGATCCCAAAGATAGTGTTTTTGATGAGCTTGTCATTTTTATTCTACAATTAAAAGCGCATATCATAAGTACTTTCTTGATTACATTTAATGGGAAATAATAAATTTTATTTATTCTTCCAATATTTTATGAAGTACCAATGGACCTCACCATTGATCTCAGAAAGTCAAGTTGCAATGAAATTCTAGTGGAAAGGATCCATATTCCCCTTTTCAAAACCCCAAAAAGGGTCAGTCGTGTTATGAGAAGGTATTTAGGTAGGCAGGACTTTGCCAATTGCAAGCTTGAAGCTACTTGATCTTTTGAGTGGACTCCCCAATCCTGAAATAATGACTTTTGTATTTCCATAGCTCTTGCGCAAATATTACACCATGTATAGAGAGAGATAATCATCCTGATTTAATATGGTTAAGCCAACCCAGTACCTTTCATAAGGGATTCCTGTATAAAACCATGTGTCATAACAGGTGTTGGCCAAACACAAAGTTTTACTGTGTTTTTCCCTTAATCAACTAATGGAAGTCTTGGTCAGACTTAATACGTTATTTGAGGTTTTTTATATCTTATTCATGAAATGATTATTATCGTTATCAAATTATTTTTAATATTAAGTGGAACTTACTTAAGTGATTAACCATGACATTATAGAATTTATTCATTAGACTATATTATTTTAGTTCCGTCTTGAATTCTTGTTTAATTCATTAATTATGGGATCATGACAACAAATCCATAATTATAAACCATCCAACTGGCAGAAATAAAATAATTTAAGGTCATGATCATGAGATTTTCTAATGTTTAGTTTATCTAGAAGTTGATAAACTGACCCCGACCTAGGGGAGAATCATCATGAACCTTAGGGGTTTGTGTTTACATCTTTGCACCTGTCCACCTCTATATCTCCTGGGATTGGTTTCATCTCAGATCTAGCTTGAACCACCTCCACTAGATTGGGAGTTCCATCAATTACATATGCCTTTTTTAACTCACATAGTGGTGAGGGATTTAAAGGGGTTTTATGTAAGAGAATCTTTGGGTGTGCATGCACTACATATAAATGAGGACAAGGATCGCATGATAAAAAGTTTAATTAAAATAAATAAATTAAAAGAAACCATAAAAATATAATGGTTTTGTTCTATCTCATGATCATCTATATGTGAAACTATATTTGGGCATAAATAAAAGTAGTATTAAATTGTTTAATAATTTTTTTAAGATAAATCTTTCTCCAATCAATTAACTATCATCTTTAATTAATAATTTTTTTTCTTAATCCATTTTATAAATTTCCTTGATATTCTCATCAATCATAATTTTAAACAAATAAATTTATTTAAAATTATCATTGAACGTAACTAGTAACTTGGAGTCAACCTGGTGAGTTCCTATTCATAACTACCCAATGAGTAGAAATGAACATTACACCGATGTTAAATTAGACACACATATATATATATAACACCCATCATGTGTTGTGCCTCAGCCTTATGCCCAAAAAATGGTGCACATTTCTAGGGTTTGTATAATATAACAGAAAATTTAAATAAATCTACATAATTCGGAAGAGTACGCGGTGTGTAGTTTGAACTACACAGCATGTACAATTTTTCACCGTCCATCAAAATTAAATGCCTGGGGAAATGGTTTGTGAGTGTACTTAAAAAATATATGGAGTACACAACGTGTCCAGTGGGACACAAGCTGTGTAGTACTTAGTTATATGGCCTCCATCCTAGAAAGCCATGTATGGGTTACATGGTCAAACCCTAACCCGAAGGGACTACACGTCGTGTCCAGGGGGAAACACATTATGTAATCTAGAAACAACAAGCAACGGGTTACTAATCAACACACAGAGTCATTATAACAATGCAAAACTCCAATGGGATGGCTTGGTTTTGTGGACCGGACCTAGTGCATTGAACCTTGGATACAAGATTTATACTCCCGAATACGCAGTGTGTTTTGGGTTTGAATGGCCAGGAACCTTTGGTACCTCTAGATGAGATCCTCTATTTTATTTTAATCAAAAATAAAATAAAATATCATTTCAGGAAGGTGAAGGAGAAATGAAACAAGAAAAAAAAATCTCGAGATTCATATTTTCAAAAAGATTAGAATTAATTGAAAAAATTAAAATTTTAAATGATGAAATCATCAATGAAATATGTATATAATTATAAACTCTGATGTATTTTCCTTTGATATTCCTTTATGGTTCTTGGTGTATTAGAAGCGTGGTTGGGTCGACAACCAACTTTAATTATTACCATGATCAATAATTATTCTGGGATCTATATGATGGTGAATACCAGTTTCCATAGAATCGATTAAAGGATTTAGAAAAAGAAGAAAGAGGCCCAAAACCATTAGAGAGGATATTTCACATCATGTTTATATATATTTTAATTAATTTCATAATGAAAATAATATCGGGATCTTTGGTACTTTTTTCCTTGATGATTTTGATCTTCTGGATTGACCCTTCCAGATTATTTTATTGCGCCTCTAAGGATCTATACTATAATTTTTCTAGAGGTGATCCACATATGATTTGATGGTCTTTGGTCTAAACCACTCGTACTCCAGCTGCTAGCATGGGGAAGCGAGTGTCTTGTGTTAGTCATTCTTGATCGCCTTTTCTTCTTCCTTGAAGAATTCCCTCATTTTTGACTGGGGAGGGAAGAGTATTCGAGGAATAAATTGTTTAGCTTAATAATTCTCAATTCTCTGGGTGTGCGGTACGGTACATGGCATAATAGACGTGTGTGTCTTTTTATTGACATGGGGATTCCGTTACGATATTTAATTGAAAAATAGTATTTAAATACATTCATAAATTTCTTGAAAACCCATAACACTAATAATAATACCACGTCAGTATTTATGGTGTGCCAACTTGTGCAAAACAGAATTATAAAAAAAAGTCTGTGTCACAAAACAATAGCAGTGTTATTTTAAATTGTTCCAACTAGTTGAATAATTATTTTTCATCAGGTAAATAATTATTTTACTACTAGACCAGCCTTGGTATTCTAGAAATCAACTTCCACTTATTGAACACCCAAATAAATGAATAAATAAATATTATCTTAAATTATTTTATTATTTACAAACTAGTTAATAAATAGTTATTAAATTTTTAATAAAATAAATAAATATATTTTACTCAAAATCTAGTGAATAAATATTTATATAATTTATAAAATCATTTAAACTTGAATAAAATTATTCCATTATCTTAAAAATAATATTTATTAATTAAATTCAAATAGAATTTAACCCATACCACCTGAAACACTTAGTGTGTGACCCTATAAGATTCATTCCCTTTGGCATTAGGCGATATTGCTTGAATTCCATGAGTCCTATCTAGAAACACCTCAAGGATCCCATGAGAAATAAATTTAAGTTGCAACAATGACATCCACATATGAATTCTCACTATGTAATATAATCCCTTGGTCGTAATATCTCATCAATCAAGTTTCTTTATTGTGTCATCGACATTTATGTTTGACAAGTCATTCTTTGACAACATGAAATAAAATCTTCGTTACACCATGGTCATGGAATTTCACGTGACAGTTCTATTTCAGTAAAAGGGCCAAGATATCAACATCCATAACTAGAAGGGGTAAGTCCTTCCTCGACTAATCTATTAATAACATGCCACTCATGATGTACACAACGTACCATAAATCCTGCCAAATGTCTACATGATGGTTTTCATTAGTAAATAATAGTGTGTGAGTCGTGACACGTATTAATGATCATCTAAATGTCTACCGATCATTACATATGATCTTAGAGAGAAAAATCTGACGACATGAAAATATGTGGAATTCTAATTGGTAGGTTAGTTCTGATAATTGTTTCTCTTTGATATTACCAAGTGGATACATCATTAGAGGACGTCTATATCTGCTTATGAGTACTGACACCTAACGATATTCATGCTAGGTGTCCCATAATAGTATGTCATCCAACAGTAGAACTAAATTTATGATTTTTGATATATAATTTCATGGTTATTTTCATATCGGGGAACTTCTATGACCTTATCAATTCAACAAACACTCTTGGACAATATTACCACATAGTAATGTCGAAAAATGAAAAATATGTAATAAGATGTTTAATATTTAAATACGTTAAATATCTTTCTAATAAATGTACAAATAGTTGGTTCTAGGATAAAAAATATTACATATTAATATTAACACACAATGCATAATGGGTTACAACACCTCATGTGTGCACAAAGGAAACCACGCAAGATTACAAGGATGAAACATGCATAACACATATGCATAGAACCTATATAGGCAGTGTGTGTGTGACCCTATGAATAAATAATAAGGCTAATATATTTCATGAAACCCTTGAATGATCTACACCCTATGGGTCTTTCTTGATAAATATGAAGCGATTTTAAACAAATAATAAGTAATAATATTCCTCGGGTCTTTAAACTATTTGATATAAAAAGAATTAAATTTATAAATCACAAAAATAATGATAAATTATTTTTTGAAATATTCATCAAATTAATTAATAATGTTTGAGTATAAATACATGAAAAAATTTATAACCCATTTATTCTTGACAAATTCAGGGTGATGAGAATTCTATAAGGGATGAAGAAGAAAACATATATTGTATTGATAATTTCATCAGTTTATCATTCTTAAAAAAGTAGTGAGTTAATGTTGAAGTGGAATATTAAAAATATTGAATATAACAAGGCCAAAATTCATAATATATTATTGATTTAGTGGTTCTACAATTACATATATAGAGGAACTATATTATTAAATAATGAAAACACATCATGTAGAAATGTGATATCTTGTTCAGATGATTATTGAAAATCATTGAAGAACTGGTGGTGCTAGAATGAAAAAATCCATTAAAGACTTATAGAACCAATATAAATAACACTAATAACTCAATAATATTTTTTTACTTCACACATGGGCATTATGTCCAAATTATAGGTGTTTGAAATAGTCTCAAATAAAAAATGGCATGATAATTCATGAATCAATCATTGGATAATCATGAAAATGAGTAGGTATTTGAACCAAACCCTATAATAAATCTTATGTGATATTTTATCCTTTATTAAATAAACTTCATGTGAATGGGATTATTAGTAGAAAATATAGATCAATTTTTCATAAATTTAGAAGAGTTCCATGAGTATAGGGTTTAATTGAAAGAATGTAAAATTTTGTAAATAGTTGGGTACACTGATCGACCAACCAGTGTCCATGGATGATCTATCTAGTCTCTGTAGTAAGTAAATAGTATACGTAATGATATATAAAAGTATAGTTTAGTAATATATGTGTAGTAAACATATATTTATTATATAGTATATATAATTTTAACTAAGAAATTCAAGACTTAAGGTATAGGATTTTAATCAGAATTTTTACATCAGTATGACGCATGCCATATTCCCCAGCTACATATTTTATATGTTTTGTATACTTCAACTGAATTTATTACATGATTATTTTAATGAGATATATTTTTATTTAGGTATACATTTTAGTATCTCTCTTTAAATGGGATTACTGTTAAAACATTAAAAAAATAGGTAAAGCGTTTTTTGTCCCCATTTTCCTTCTTTGATACATATTTTATGTAATGAATGTATTTTTTTATAATTTTACACACATCACCATTAAAATGTTATATCATGAATTTATTTTTATTCATGATAAATTATGATTAATTGACATTCATTCATGCATGTGGATTTCAATTTAATTCTACCACATTGTTAAATATTTTATGTTATAGTCTCATCATTTTGGGGATTTTTAATGATTATATTTATTATGATTAAATATTTTGATACATCTATAAAATATCCAATTAATTTTATAATACACTATTCCTTGAAGATATTTTTCATATAATAGTATTATTTTCCAACTTTTTAAACTTAGAGTAAATGATTAATTTTTATGAAAATTTGACATTATTTATTTTTATAGTAAGAAATATGTTTCCTTTCATAACCATGATTTATAATTTTTTTGAAATTTATTAGTATTATCTTAGGATAATACAAATATTTTTACAAGGGTTTAGGTTTCAATTTTTTTGAATGAAATCATCATGTCATTTTACAAACATGTCTAATTATTTTTTTACTATAAATGAAAAAGAAATATTTTTTATATGTGTATAGTATGAATAGAACATTGAGCCATCATGAACATTATTTTCAATGAATATTGATTTATATGTTTCCAGAATATTTTCAAATAAATATTTTTATTATTTTCAATGTTGAAATATTTTTTTCTTGAATAATGTTTTTAAACGATCAGTCAAAATCATTTTCAATCTAAGATGATATTATTTTTTGTAACTTATGATTTATTGAGGTTAAAAATAAAGGATTCTGTTCATATTATTTACTTGAATGGTTTATAATGGTTAGATGATTATGGAAATTGATTATATTCAATGGGTTATAATATGATAAAATTATAATGAAACATGATACTTTTTCAACATGATATACTATGATGAAATAATGAATGAATATGACACCTATTTCTTTTCCATCTGTTATGATATGATGAAATGTTTATGAAAACTATTTTATTTTAGGTGTTATGATATGTTGACTGTATTATGATCCTGCGTCACAAATTTATATGATTTTTATTCAGTGAGTGTTGGGACGTATATTTCCCTCCAATGCATTTGCTGAAGATAAATGAATCATGAGTAAATATGTTATGTGTGAACCTTATTAAATTTTCATAATGTTATGTATGATCCTAATTTCTTGTTTTAAATGTTATGAAAGAACCTAATTGTATTTTATAAGTGTTATTTATTGGCAAATCTTTCATTTCTGTATGTTTTTCCCAGTGCTTGATTTCATGCCCTTGAATTAAATACTAATCCTATTTCTATTTCCACATATCTAAATTGTTTTAATAAAATGTGTATTCCCCCAGTATTTGTACTACGATAATTTGTTTATCTCATATCTCATCATCCATGATTCCATTATTTTTTATGTATTAGAAGCTTCTAATATTTATACAAGGTCACACAATTATTTTCATTGATAAATATGGTCAAGTTTATAAAAGGTATTCCCATGATCTCAAGCCCAGAAACTCATGTTATGATTATGTATCTCCCCTTTTTACCCTTAATAAGAATCTAAAATCATTTTATATTTTTATATTTTCCAGAGTTGATGAATAATGTTCTATGTAGGGAATGTTTTTGAGTAGCACTAAAGGTGAAAATCGTTACTATGGATATTAAAGATATTTCATTAGTTAATAAGATTTTGTTTTACATTTCAAAAGTCACCAGAATATTACGTTTCTCAGGAATATGTTTGTGTTCTGAAAATTATATTAGTCTAAAATGATTTCATATCCATTTATGAAATTCTTGTCCCTATATTTTGCATCATAGGAATGGTATAGTTAATGGATAGAAGATGGAATGAGAAAACAATAATGATATCACTAGGTATATTACAAAGGATATTTATTGGGATGTATCTATGTATTTGTATATTGATGAGTAAACGTTTAGGGATATGTACATAAATTTTGGTAAATGATATAGAAATTGGTTTCAAAGTAATTACATTCCTCTCTCTATATTTCATGTGGATGTGTATCCATCACATTGGTTCGTAGGGGTAATAAATCTAAACAACATGCATTGATCTAGATACAGTCAACACATTGCCTATGAAAACTAGTCTTACTAGAATCTTAGTATTACACTCATGGGTGATATTCATTAGAAATTCAAAAAAAATTACAAACCATCAAAAAGAATTTAAAAATACGTTGATTATGAAGGGCCTAGATTAAGCCAAATTGGTTATAGATGAAAAACAATATTCTTGATTTAGATGCAATATATGTTGTTTTTTTTTTATTATGTGGTATCTATATATTATTATGGTTTCTCACATTATAATGTTGGTTTTTGTAAATGGATAGAACCATATGGAATAATATTAAAAATAAATCTGGTCCAAAATCTAGTGAAATGAAAAAAATTTCAGATTTTGATTGGAGAGATTGTTATTTTAGTTAATCCTAATTAATAATTATGATATATGATCAAACCATGAACCTTAATAAACTCTCCAACTCCCCAAAGAAGATAAGGTAAGAGTTCTTTAAGAGTATGGGTAATGGAGACCATTTATGAATAAATATTCATTTTCATATATGTCAATTATGTTCGAGATATTAGTCATGGAAATTTCTTATAGTTGTTGAAAGACGTTTTGAGTGTGGAAAAAAGGACACAAATTATGTAATTTTATAGGAAATGAGAAAGGTTTGGTTAATAAAATTGGTTATAATAATTATGTTCATAATATATAATTGATGTTTTACATTTTAAAATGTGAGAGGTATGGGCATTATAAAAATCAATGTTCTATGGAGGAAATCACATGATGAGGATCAGGATGGCTGTATGAGTAGTGGTTTTATTGATGATGTTGATGATACTAAAAATGACATAAGAAGGGATGAAGGTCTTAATGAATAAGATAAGTAATAACAGTTAATCAGATGAGAAGGATGCCATATAATATAATTATTTATGTAGTGTAATTACGATTTTATGTTATATAAATCATGAATTATATATAATTTTATTTGTATAATTTATTTGTTATGTATTTGAAATAACATGTTAAATTGTTAAGATGCACTAAAAAAGTTATTTAATGGAAATGTTATATGTTGATTAAGGTAATATAACCCTTAATATGAATTATTGTAGATATAGAGATGTTTTGAAAAAGTGATGTTGGGTATCAATAAGTAAAATTGATAGTACTGACTACATTCAAACTAATTAATGATCTATTAATAATGTGGTTCATGATCTATTATGTAACTTGGTATATATTCTTGTTTGATGAATAAAAAATCATCTTCCTTTAATGGAGAAATATATGACGTGTAAATTGTTCAATGTTACACCAAAGGATGAAATTGTTCCTATGAAATAAAATGATTTCTAATATATACACATTCATATGTTCTGATTCTAGATTGAAAATGAATAACACAAGAATTTGGAAAGGTATATTGAATTAAAATTTTGTCATGTTATCATAAATTTTTTTGATATCAATAAAACATTTCGCACCTCATTTTTATGTATTTGAGGGTTTCAACCTTCTCTAGATCACCAACTTTATCTTGATCAATGTTCTCAACCACTCTGCATTATAATTTGGGTGTTAATTTTTTCTTCTCTTTCGGTGTTTTCAATTCCTACCTATATTCTGATATTTGGATGCCTAATATGTGTTAGTATAAATTATGTTTTAGGCTCCCATTCTCTATTTCAAAATAATGTAACATTAACCTCTTGAAATTGTGTATTTCTAAATAGAAATTTTCAAATGTTAATCATTTGATGACAAAGATGAATTTCAAGAGAAATATTCATTCTAAGGGGGTAGAATGAAAGACCATGATATATTATAAAATAAATATTTTCCAAATAAATATTAGTTTTTTATGTTTTATTGTACAACAAAAATATTATTTTTCTTTTATTTATATGCAACATTGACCATAGATTATGTTATAATCATCACTAAGTTTAAAAAAAATGTGACATGTTGTTAATATATGACTATTTAATATTATAGTAATTACCCATCCATTGGAATGGTGGTTATGAATAGTATTCAATAAATTATTAAAATATTGTTTACATAAGTATATATAAAGAATTAATTGTTGAAAAATAAAAAATAAATAAATAATATAACCTTTTGAAAATAAAAGGAAATATTTTTACAGAAAACTATTTTTTCAGACATGCGTGTTCTACATCAATAAATTAGAGAATATAATTTTGGTAATTTATAATTATTATTTTTATATATTATGTATTCAATATAATTTTTATCTTTCATCTTATGTTTTTTATATATGAGATAAGAATAAATCCAATTTTATGCTTTAAATTGTATTTTTCTAAAATATAGTTTTGTCTCCTTCTGTGAACATATTTTCAAATTAGATTTTAACTATTTTATAAACATAATATGATAAAATATAATTAAATTTTAATATAACCATTTTAAAATTAATTTTGGGGTTTTTTTTATTTTTTTGAAATGTTACATTTTTTATGAACAGAAAAAAACATAGAAATTTAATTAAAAATAGAATAACGAATAATTTCTTTACAAAGTTAAAATATATTTCAAATTGGATTTTAATTTTAAATTATTTTAATTATACATCCCTTAAATCAATTTTTTATGTTTATATCAATTTTATATTGAATTTATAATTTAAAACATTGTAATACTTTTAATAGTTTCTGATTAAAACCCAAATTCTTGTCATATATTGGGTATTATTCTGAAAATAATATTGTCTAACTATGCGAATTGAGTATAAAAAACATATTTTATATTTTTCATCATTATAATTTCTCATTTATGATAATTTAAACTTAATTCATTACCAAAATGAATATTTAATGGAACAAAAATTAATTATCATTGTTATGTTAAAAACTGGTTTACCAAGAAATTAATCTAACAAGATTAGGGGGAAATAAATGCTATGAATATTATAAACTCCCATTTAATTTAAATGGATCAAAAAAAATATCTTTTATGTTAAATAATGGTACATTTGGATATATTTTTCCCTAATAAAAATGGGGTATGATATAATATTTTCAAAAAATTAAATGTGTGCCACACACATCTCGTGTTAAATTCCACCCACTCTTCTCTGGTACTCACACATTAAATCCCTATTGGTTAGGAAAATGAATTCCCAAATACCATCCAAAATTAAACCCTCTCATCATAGAAGCATTAAAATTTAAATGAATCCATACTAGAAGGAATGTTGGTGAAAACTTTAGGCGGATAACTAAAAAAGATGTAATGATCATTAATGGGTGTTTTTGATTAAATTCTCCCTCACCCTCCATAAATAATTATTATACCATTGTTATATAATTTAAATAATTTATTTAATAAAATTATATGTTTATATTTAATCATCATGACCTAGAACAGTCTATACTTCCATCAAATGGTTTATTAAATGTTCATTTGTCTGTTAGACCAATAATCACATCCTGAACCGATGCCATTCATTTTTCCATAACAATATTTAATTGATAAGTGTGGTGATAGATATAATTTATATATATTATGTATATAAAATTATAAAACATATTTTTTCATTTTATCATATATAAATTTTAATAAATATCTTCCTTAGGGGATATGGTAATGTTGGTTGTGTTTACGGGTGACTACCACCTTGCAATGTGATGTGATTCAACAATAGTTAACGCTTTTCGTAGAATGTGATATGGATAATGTTAATGATTATATTTTATATAAATTACTTAATAATGGTATTAATGACATATTTATCAATACTTAAACTTAATATATCCTTTCATTTCTTACCATTTTACTCCCTTAAAGATGATAACATGATTGAGGTATGTGTTGACTACCACTTTCATGAAGCAATGCGACTCTCTTTTCATCATAAAACAACCCAGAGGATTTATATAAGTATACTCAAATAATCATTAAGGTATTATTATTATTATTTAATGATGAAATATAACATAACTTCTATCCATAATTATCATTGATAATTAATATGTTACATATGTGTATGTACGACCTACCATGTCAATGTTCGTAAGGTACTTTGTTTCCTAAAACCATCCTTCATTATTAGTCTTAAAATTATAATTTAGGATTAAATATGAAAACAATTTCATGATTATTATTATGGGTATTGTTAAATCATTCTCATATTAATATTAGAATAAATAACAAATTAAAATTTAAATGAAAAACAATGCAGTTGTTACCCGAATGAAGATTTTAAAAAAGAATTGGTTTATATAAAAATAATAATATTCCATTAGTACATCATATATGGTATGATATAATTATTTATGGTTATATAATATAATTTCAATATATAAATAATTATTATAAATTGTGTTCTAAACATGTATTATGGAAGTTAATATTTATGGTTAGGGATTTCATCTCAATATTTACATCTACTAGATTGATGCCATATTATCACCTATTTATTTTATGTGTGAATTATACTACCCATAATTGTATTATAAGATTATTTTTACGTGAATTAAATTTACTTTCATATATATTTTAGAATATATATTCCATGGTGTTTACTATTAAAATTTTACCAAATTGGTAATGGATTTTTCTCTCAATTTTTCTTCTGTCAGGTATATGTCATATTATAAAGCTATATTATTTTAATTACGATATATAAATTTTTTTGGAAATTTAATATCATGAATTTATTTATAAATACCACATTTTATGTTTCATTTGATGTTATTATTTGGGGGGATTATGATTGAATGCTCTAATGGGGGTAATGTTTTTACGTTACAACCTAGTCATTTATCAGATTTCATTATATTTACATTTCTAGTGGTATAATCTTATTAGTATATCTCAAAAAAAATTAAATTTTCTTATAACATGGTTATTCATGATATATTAATGAAATAGCATCATTTTCCACTCATTGGTTAATAAAATAATTAAGAAAATGGTTTTTAGAAAATCCTACTTTATTTCTATCTTCGGTGGGAAATTTGATAACATTCAAAACCATGTTTTCTAACAAAATAAAAAATCTATTAATATTATAAAAATATTTTTAAAATATTTTCTTATCCATGATTTAATTTTAATAAATTGTATAAAATTTAATATTATTTTTTTTTGAAAAAATTCAATTTTTCATTTAGAAACAATGTGAAAATAATTTTCATAATAATGTGTATGGACTGAATAGAATTTTCCACTATAATTTTTTTAATCGTATGTTATATGTTTTCATGGTTATTTTTAAATTTATACATTGAATGAAAATTATATTGTAAAAGTGATTATTACTGTGTGAATGATATCATCCTCACCTTTTTTTAAAAAATATATTAAATATATTATTTATAAAAAATGATATACATTGATGAAACTAATGCTTTTTTAGGGTAATGAACTTAGGATAAAATTTTTATTCTCTCTCAAAATGGATTATCATGAAATGTTCTTTTATCAAATAGTTTTCGTCTAATTTGGAAATTCCATAATAAATGTTTCATAAAACACAATTAATTTTCCAAGAGATATTCTATTTAAAATAATGTAATGGTTGTGAAACTTTTTTTATTTTCAATTTAATATGATTTTATTAAAAAAATTGTAAGTCCATTTTGTTTTTGGATTATTATATGATGAATTTTTCATATTCTTATGGAACAGATGTGTATAATTTTAATTCGTAGATTGGTGGGAGTTATATCTACCTCAAATTAATTTGGTAATTTTAGATAAATCATGAGTAAATATGTTATACATGAACAATATTACATGTTCAAAATGTTATGTGTGAACCTATTTATATGTTCAAAATGTAATGTTTGAACCCCATTACACATTAGAAATGTTATGTGTGAACCTGATCACATGTTCATAGTGTTATGTGTATATCATTATTTCGTTTCTATAATGTTATGTATGGACCTAGTTTCATGTCCATAAATTTAATTGATGTTCTAATTCGATGTACTTGACATAATTATAGATTGTGTTTCTGTTTACCCATGTTCAAAATTTTATAATCATATTCTCATGCGAACAATCTATGTCTTATGAAAACGTAATTATTTCCTGGAAAATTTTCATTGATTACCTTTCAATTTTCATATTCTAAAGAACCAAAAAATGTCAATGAATCATGAATATTGTATTTGATATACATGGCAGGGTACTAAAATGTTATTCACAGGTTTTCATACCCTTATACTCATGTTATGCTGATGTATCTCCCGTTTATAACCTTACTCAGTATTTGAGATAGCCCTTTACTATGTTTTCATTACCTACATTATGATTAATGGTTTAATTAGGTTATTTTTGGTAAGATTACTAAATGGAAAGATCATTATGGGAGACACTGCAGATCATCCTGGACTTAAGAAGATTGTGTTTCTTGTTTCTAATGGCAATGAACCATTACAGTCTCCTTGAGTGTGTTTTTTTAAATTAATGAATATTCATATAAAAATATTTAATATCTATATATTAAAACACGATTATATATAAACAAATTTATTCAAAATGAATAGTTAAAAAGTGACCAATAATTATCATGGTTATAGATAAAACAGTTTTATATATGGTTAAACTAAAATGATAAGAATAAAATAACTGAAAAACATGTTCAAAACCTATTAGATTTACAATTTTCAACCTCATCACAACAATTTGTTATAAATGACCAATTTTTTATCCTTTTGGTATGTGAAAAACGTGGGTACACATTATTCTCTTCAAAAATTCAATATGTGTCATATCCCACACATACAAAAGGTTAGCACTATCATCTCTACAACATAGATCCAAAAAACACAGGATCAATTAATTAATATAAAATTATATTTCATAAATTCCACAATAAAAAATAGATTATCTGTTTTTTAAGGATTCCACCAAAAAGGGATTTGGTTTTAACCCCAAACTGGGTCTCAAAAAAGAGGTATAGAGATTAAAAATGTGTTTTACTTTTATTTCATGCACTAAATCCTTTAAATAATAAATTATTATGGTGATATAATAAAACTAGTATATCTTATACTCTAATATGTTATTATTTTAATGTAATATCACATATTCGTCATTAATTCAATAAAATGTAAAATAAAACTGTTTATCATATGTATGGAACACTACAACCTATTGAACTGAGGTTATTCGTTTTCCATTAGAGCCTCTCATATCTAAATATAATGATATATTTAATGTTTTTATATGATATATATGATATTATTATTATTTTATAATTATTATATCCCATATTACTTCGTACATTCAATTATTTAGGGATATACTAACATCTCTCGTGTGCATGGCAGACTTCCGCATTACGAATAAATTAGATGTGTTTTACGTTAATGTTTTTCTTGGATGGTAATAAGAATAGATTAATTTAATATATATTAATTAATTAAAATAATTACACATCGTCAACTGTTTTATCAAATATACCTACACAATTTCCATTCCATGTGGGATATGATAACATCGCTCATGTGTACGATGGAATACTGCATCATCAAGCGATGCAATTCATTTTTTCACTAACAATTTACATGGAACACAATGAAGATAAAGTTAAAAAATGTTTCTAACATATTTGAGGTCATAATGATTTTGGAACGTTTATTTATTATTTACATTTATTGTGTTATATCCATTAAAAATATAAACCATATTCCTACATACGTACGACCTACTATCTATACGAATGATGTATTTCATTTTACATCTCTAACTTTTATAGATTAATAAAAATACATATAAACTCAATATATATGAAAATTATTATACTGGATAAAATTATAGATTTTATTTATCCACTATGAATTTAAAATAATCATAAATACCATAATTAAACATATATGAGAAAATTAGTTATTATTTAAAAATATTACTTTAACCAGGAATTGTTAATAAATAGATAAAAAAGTCATAGTCATATCATATATTGCATCATGTGTTAAATTATAGTTACGAAATAGATTTATAGTAAAATATTATTTAGTACCTGTGTGGTTTAAATGTGTTTGAAGTAAATCTAGACCTAAGGTAATATATTTTGTCTCAATTTTTCAAATTTAGGAAATACGTTATGCTTTGACCACATATTTTTTTTCAGGTCTATATAAAAACTAACTAACATGAAATAAATTTAATTTATTTATTTTCATGATATTCTATATTTCATTTAAAATTATTATTTAATGTGTCATACAATAAAAAAGTAACCAATATGGTAGTGTCCTTATGATTCAATTTCACTGTTGGTCACAATTTTTTATTATGATTTCTATGATGAAATATTATAATATATATCTCAAAAAACCTATTCATATTATTATCCTATATTTATTTCAAGAGAATACATGATTTATATTCATTTTCCTCTCGATATTGATTATGGATACCAAAATAACTTTCCAATAAAAATTGACTTAATTTTAATCTACGGTCGACAGACAATTTTCATCAATATCCTTGTTTCCTAAAAATATTATCAAAAGCGTTTTAATTTTATCAAAATGATTTATTGATGGAATTAATAAACATGTTTGAATTTTTAGAATGTTTTTTAAAGTTATATCCATTTATATTCTCATTCATGTGATGTATGTCTTCTACCATAAACATGAACTGAAGTTTTGTTTTTACATTTATGACATGAAAAATATTTTGAGTTTTCATGACCACTTAATGAATTCGTAAATCCCCTATTATTATTCATGGATATTTTGAAATAACTTTTTTTACTAATATTTGATAATTTTTTTTATAATTTAAATAAATTATATCTGAATAAAATCGATGTTTCCTCATTAAATTATTTAATTTATTTTTAAATCTTATTTAAAAAGTTTCTAAATTTAGTTTCAAAGAAAATGTTATTTAAAAGGATTTATTTAAAAAACTATCAAAGTGGAAGTGATATATTATTCAAGAAATGTTCCTAGTGATTTCAATTTCAAACCCATCATCCATCAAAGACAAAAACCTTTATATTATATACAGTTTACTAAATATATGATACAAGGATAAAATTATTATTATTTAAATGAATGGGTTATGGTTATGTTTATGAGATATTTCTAAAACATATTTATATTACATGAATTATTTTTAACAATCAAATTTCAATTATAATAAATATATAATATTGTATAAATCACATAAAAACATAGATATCACAATAAAATCATTTTAATTGAATAATTAATTAAATAAGACTTTTTTCAAGATATTTTATGAACATATACAGATGGAATAGTAACATGATAATTAGAATAGTAATATAACCATTAGGAATACTTATCTGACCATAAAAGTAACCTCACCAATGATTATGTGAATAAAAATTAGGAATCTTATAAATCAATATAAAACACGTGTATAAAATGGATTAAGTAAATAAATGTTTTAAAATTTATAAATTAAGTATTGAATTTTTTATGACATTGTTTATTTGATATTTTATAGTTTATATAATCTTTAAATAAAAATATGTTTCAAAAAATTGATTCATAAAGTAATATTTTTTATCATATTGTTATAATACATTTTATAAGTCCTTAATTAATTTTTAGATATGTAATAAAGTTGGTAATAATATTAAAATTAATAATTTTTAGAAAATCATGATTTTATTTAAAACATAAATCTCTCATATTTAGGAAAATATTTTCCATAAAATTGAGTCTATTTATTAAAAATACAAAATGAAAAAAATTCATCGTTGAATTTATGTATTTTTAAAAAATAGTGGAATTTTTATTCATTAATGAAATCTGATAATTTACAATATTAGTTAAATACATGAATTATTTACTCAGGGATAATATATGCCCAATATAAGTACCATAATCTTGAACTATCCTTATTTTTTTAATTTATTTAGTGATAATTATAAACACTATTGGTACTCTTGATCCATGATAACAAATTAATAAATATAATAATAAAAATTACCCCTCTCCTCCCACTATAAATACCACCCTCACCACCATTTATCCTCACACCATCCAAGCCTTGATTCTTGACTACGTTTTTTCTAATACCCTTCCCAAAAATGTTTCCCCACATCCATGATCTTCTGGTATCAATAAAATACCAAACCTAGTTTCCTCATGGATTTTCTCAAGGAAAATAAATTCAAGATGTAAAATCATCTTTCATTTTTATTTAATTTCGTTTCAATTTATTTTATTTTCTTATCATATTCTTATGAACCATTGAAAAAAAGAAATGATAACTAAATTATCTTGTATAAAATGGATGTTTACATTTGTAATAGAATATCCAATACCAAAACACCTCTCCAATCACATTTATTCTAAATAAGAAAACATCCTTCATCTTGTGTTGATTTACGGACATCATTGATAATGCAATTTCATTTTCCATAACCTTCTTCAAGTCTAGTAAAAAAACCATCATTGTAGTCAAATCATGTTTTTATAAATTATATAAGTCATAAAAAATGTTGGAACCAATTTATAAATAATATATTAAATAAAATGTTATAAATTCGTTGTGGTTGTATGAATCACCAATATAAATTAAACCATTTTCACTAATGACTGATCTGATGAATCTTCAACATTCCATACAAAAAAATGATATATTAGAAATTTTCAAATAATTAATGTTCATTAAAAACATATAACTTATATTTTAGATAAATACTCTTATTTTAAATGAACTTCCATACTTTTATACAAGAGAAGCTATTATGAAATGCATGAATTGAATGATCCTAGAACGACAAAATAAAACACTATAACTAAATGAATTAGACATAAATTAACCTAATTAAATTATAATAACTCAATAATATGATGAATATTTTATGAATTAAATTATTATAAAAAATAATTTAGTTAAATATATAATATAGTATAAATCACATAAAAACATAGATAACACAATATAATCATTTTAATTGAATAATTAATTAAAGAAGACTATTTTCAAGAAATTTTACGAACATATATACATGGAATAGTGACATGATAATTAGAATAGTAATATAACAATTAGGATTACTTATTTGACCAGAGAAAAGTAACCTCACCAATGATTATGTGAATAAAATTTGGGAATCTTATAAATCAATATAAAACATGGGTGTAAAATGTATTATGTAAATAAATGTTTTAAAATTTATAAATTAAGTATTGAATTTTTAATGACATTGTTTATTTGATATTTTATAGTTTATATAATCTTTAAATAAAAATATGTTTTAAAAAATTGATTCATAAAGTAATATTTTTTATCATATTATTATAATACATTTTATGAGTCCTTAATTAATTTTTGGATGTGTCATAAAATTTGTAATAATATAAAAATTAATAATTTTTTAAAAATATTGATTTCATTTAAAATGTAAATCTCTCATATTTAGGAAAATATTTTTCATAAAATTGAGTCCATTTATTAAAAATACAAAATTAAAAAATTCCTGGTTTAATTTATGTATTTTAAAAAATAGTTGAATTTTTAGTGATTAATAAAATATGATAATTTACAATATAAGTTAAATACATGAATTATTGACTCAGGGATAATCAATTCCCAATATAAGTCCCATAATCTTGAACTATCATTAATTTTTAATTTATTTTGTGATAAGTATAAACACTATTGATACTCTGGATCCATGATAACAAATTAATAAATATAATAATAAAAATTACCCCACTCCTCCCACTATAAATACCACCCCTCAACACCACTTATCAACACACCATCCAAGCCTTTATTCTTGACCATGTTTTTTCTAATACCAATCCAAAAAATGTTTCCCCACATCCATGATCTTCTGGTATCAATAAAATACCAATCCCAGTTTCCTCATGGATTTTCTCAAGGATAATAAATTCAAGATGTAAAATCATCTTTCATTTTTATTTAATTTCGTTTCAATTTATTTTATTTTCTTATAATATTCCCATGAACCATTGAAAAAATTAAATGATGACTAAATTATCTTTTATACAATGGATGTTTACATTTTTAATAGAATATACAATACCAAAACTCCTCTCCAATCACATTTATTCTAAATAAGAAAACATCCTTCATCTTGTGTTGATTTACTGACATAATTGATAATGAAATTTCATTTTCCATAACCTTCTTCATGTCCAGTAAAAAAAACATCATTACTGTAAAATCATGTTTTTATAAATTATATAAGTCATAAAAATGTTGGAACCAATTTATAAATAATATATTAAATAAAATGTTATAAATTCATTGTGGTTGTATGAATTTCCAAAATAAATTAAACCATTTTCACTAATGATTGATCTGATGAATCTTCCACATTCCATATAAAAAAATGATATATAATAATATTTCAAATAATTAATGTTCTGTAAAAACATATAACTTATATTTTAGATAAATATTTTTATTTTAAATGAACTTCCATACTTTTATACAAGAGAATCTATTATGAAATGCATGGAATGAATGCTCCTAGAATGAAAAAATAAAATGCTATAACTAAATGAAGTAGAAATAAATTAACCTAATTAAATTATAATAACTCAATAATAAGATTAATATTTTATGAATTAAATTATTATAAAAAATAATTTTAGTATACCTGACATTAAGTAATATTTCTGAAAACTTTCAAACATAAGGTGATGTATTATGTTCAAACTCCCATTTTCCATCTAGTTTTTCATTCTCCCTCGTAAAAAAATTTAATTCTTAATTATTATTATTTCATTTTCAAAAATTATTTTAATGTTATCAAAAAGTAAATACCTATCTCAATTATTATTTATTTTACGTATAAATACATGTTTTATAAGGTTACCTTCTCAATTACACACTATAATCAAACACAATTAAAGGGAAATTTCCAAGTTCATACCCATCTTCAAGTAATTAGGGGAATCTATTTTATGATAGAATTATTTTTCTAAAATCACTATTTTAATCCTTGAATAATATCATAGATACTTTCTGGTTTTATGAAAATTATTATGACTTGTTCTTCTTTAAAGACTCTTATATTTTCCCATAGAACGCACAGAAGTGGGTCATTTCTAATGTTTCATAAAAACAAATTTCCCATTTTTGAACTTGGTTTAGAAATAATTTATCATCATATATTCCTATTTTCTATTATAAATTTTCATTTATTATTTAAATCCACTCTTTCAAGGAAACATTAATGATACACCCATTTTTTATGCTTTATGATATGATTGAGATAATCATTTATTTCCATGGGTAACACTTATGTTTATTTCTTATGTATTATTCTTTATATGGAATAAAAATGTATTAACAAGTAATAATTTTTCCCCCATATATCACTCCAATTTTTTGGGTAATTTTTTGTCTCACGAGATGCCATGTCGGGATAGGGAGTGAACATGATGCCTTTATGGGACATTGTCTTCCATGTGCAATCGTCTTATTAGTACTCATTATCTCATGCTTATATATTTTTGTATGTTTCATCAACATTTATATGATGAAATGATTAAAATATTCCATTAATTACATGTTATTATCCATTATGTTATTTTATGTTCCAAGCCATTTTATGTAATAATTTTATGTTTTCTAACTAATGTGACATTCTTTATTCATATGTTTATTCAATTATTGGGATATTTAGTTCATCACTTTTTGTCATGTATTCCATAGGCTATCCTACAATGAAATAAGAAATATATTATTGTTTGGATAGTTTTGTAGATATTAAATAAAATATCTTTTTATTTGGGCTTCATGATTTCTAATTATATACATAATATTACAAAGATACAATAATTTACTGTAAAGACCCGTAAATTTCAAGGGAATTTTTTTCTTAATTTTCTTTAGAATTTTACAAGAGCGCAGTTTCTGATGGCACCTGATTCCGAGGCCTAGTGTGCCCAGAATCATTTTCCAAAGTTTGGCTCGGGTACGTTCAGTGAACGGACGAGCTGGTTTTTCTAACATTTGAACCGGTACCCGGAATCGAATTCTGAGGGCACCGATGAAATCGCAGCACCTGTATTTGCTTAAAAACGCCTCTTCCGGAGTTGCGTTTTCTCAGGTGTGGTTTTTAATTTTCGGGCTTAAAGTTAAAAAATAAAATAAATGTTCGACAAACTTTATTTTATTTCACTTAATCCACTTAAAAGCCACATGAAGTCACTTAAAAGCGGATTAAGCTGTGTTGATCCAGATAGGATGCTATCCAGAAATATCCTACCCTCTTGGTAGGATATTTGTGAGGTGGGTCCCGCATGAGCCCCGCCATTTCTTTTCCGCTAAGTAACACACCCGCGAAAACCCGTCATTATGAAAGTCAACTGACGCGTTTTCTTAAATTCTTAACGCACCATTTAATTGGGCAGTTTTGTTCGTAAATTAAATGGGTGGTTTCTTTCTTTGAATTATTTCTATGAATTAATAGGTCGTTACTTACCTCTTATTCGGTTGTTGGCGTAATAATAAAATAAGACCAACACGACATTTGGAGGATTACATGTTGAGAGGTTTTTGAAAGAAGATATTGTTCCTTCACCCTTCTTCGTCAAGAACGCGAAGAACGCGAAAAACGCGAAGAACACGAAGAACGCCGAACCCGCGGAAATTGACGACGTGACATCGTGTGCTGTGACGCCGACCTTTCCTCTCCCGCGACATTCTTCTGCGACGTTCCTTCCTCCGCGACAAAAACCTTCGATCATCCGTTGAGGTGAGGGTTTCAAATTTTTCTTTTTGCCTTCATTGTTTTTTACTAAAGAATGATTTAATTATTATTAATTAAATATTTTTGTTCTTGAACCTCGGAGTTCGTCGATGCGACACCCTTCCGCGACGACGCGATGCCGGATACCGCTACGACGCAACGATCCCCAATTCCGCGAAGAACCCACGGTGACGACTTGACGAGGTAGGGATTTTCTTTTGGAAATTCCCTTATTCCCGTGAACGTTTCTTTAAGTTAAAGAACCGAATTCAAATGAACAATTTTTTATTTATTAAAATTGTTGTTTCATGTGTTGAATTATTTTCTCTCGTTGTTGTTAACTAACTTGGAGGGTGCGGGCCAAACGAACACGGCCCGACAACCCTCCGCCATTCTTCGTTGTTGTGCGGATTTGATGGGCGACGATGGAACATGCCGCAACGGAAATTTGATGGTTCCGCAGTTAAGAACGAGTCCCGGGAGGAGCAGCGGCGCAGACGGGAACAGAATCGGACCACCGGAGCGACTCCGGTGGCCCGTGGAAGCCGCCGGCGGTGCGGGTCGCCGGCGCGGCGGTGCCGGCAGCTGGGGGTGGCAGCGCCCCGGCGCGGCGCCTGACAGGGCCGCCATGGCGGCAGCGCTCGCGGACCCGCGTTCGCGCGGTTCCGGTGCACTCGGACGCGGAAAAGCCGCGTCCTTTGATCAAGCGCAGCCCCACGCGGGGGGGGGGGGGGGGGGGCACTTCTGACCCGCGGCGGCAGCGCCCCGCGGCAGCCGCTCGGCCGCTCAGCCGAGCCGAGCCGGACCGGCCGGTCGAGCCAGGCCACGCCTTGGCCGGACCGGACCAGGTCTAGCCCGGAAGGACCGGGTCGGGTCAACCCGAGTCGGCCGACCCAGGGGCGATCGGGTCGGGTCGGTCCGGGCCCGGACCCCCGTCTTTGGACCATTTTTCGTCAAATGCCCATCACATGAGCTACGGGCCTCCGAACGACGCGCCGTCAGCGGCAACACGATCCTTGGATAGAGACGTTCGTTTCAGTATATCACACTTAAGGTTTCGGAATATTTTGGGTTCGGCCGGGTTGGTTCGTACACGAAACCAACCGGGCCCTCGGAGCGGCAACGCTCATATCTTGAGCTACGGGCGTCCGATTGACGTGCTGTTAGCTTTTTTGTATTCCTCTAAGTGAGATGGATCTTTTGGATCACTCTTCCCGAGGTTTGGACGCAGTTGGAGTAAGGTCGGGTTGGATTTGCCTTAAAAACCAACAGGGCCCCTGGGACGAAAAAGCCAATATGTCTCAGACCGGGCGTCCGATTGACGTGCCATCTATTGCGTTGAGTTTCTGTTGACGACACGGAACTTTTTGATACATAAACTTCGGGCTATGTGACAGTTGATGTATCAGCCTTTCGGCTCATGGAGCGGACCCTCCCGAACAGGCTTGTTGTGTGCGGGAACCCTAGAGCTGGCTGTGACTTCGACGACGATGACTGTGCAAAGATCCTCAGTGGACTGCAATCAATGAAGATAGCTGGTCTTGTATCCTATGTGGGTCCTAGCTGTTCTGGTCTTGTATCCTATGTGGGTCCCAGCATAGATGATTCAATACTGGTCTTGTATCCTATGTGGGTCCCAGTATAGATGAATCAATGAAGACATCCGGTCTTGTATCCTATGTGGGTCCTAGCTGTGCTGGTCTTGTATCCAATGTGGGTCCCAGCTTAGATGATTCAATATTGGTCTTGTATCCTATGTGGGTCCCAGTATAGATGAATCAATGAAGATAGCTGGTCTTGTATCCTATGTGGGTCCTTGGGGTACTGGTCATGTATCTTATGTGGGTCCCAGCTTAGATGATTAAATACTGGTCTTGTATCCTATGTGGGTCCCAGTATAGATGAATCAATGAAGACAGCTGGTCTTGTATCCTATGTGGGTCCTAGCTGTGCTGGTACTGTATCCTACGTGGGTCCCAGCTTAGATGATTCAATACTGGTCTTGTATCCTATGTGGGTCCCAGTATAGATGAATCAATGAAGACAGCTGGTCTTGTATCCTATGTGGGTCCTAGCTGTGCTGATCTTGTATCCTATGTGGGTCCCAGCTTAGATGATTCAATACTAGCCTCATATCCTATGTGGGTCCCAGTATAGATGAATCAATGAAGACAGCTGGTCTTGTATCCTATGTGGGTCCTAGCTGTGCTGGACTTGTATCCTATGTGGGTCCCAGCTTTGATGATTCAGTGCTGGCCTTGTATCCTTTGTGGGTCCCAGCTTAGTTGATTCAGTATCTATGTCTGATCATCTATTTCACCTTTTCGATGATGTATACCTATGTGAGATGAATCTAGTGTTACTCTCCTTTGTGGATTGTGTTGAACTATCCTGTGTGGATTTACTGTTTACTCTCCTTTGTGGATTGTGTTGAACTATCCTGTGTGGATTTACTATTTACTCTCCTTTGTGGATTGTGTTGAACTATCCTGTGTGGATTTACTGTTTACCCTCCTTTTTGGATTTTGTTGAACTATCCTGTGTGGATTTACGTTTTGCTCCCCCTTTTGGATTGTGTTGTGCTATCCTGTGTAGATTTACATTTGCTTTCCTCTGTGGACTGGGTTGTGCTTGGGCTCAGATGTTGGAGCCGAACAAGGATTGATGACTTAGGTATATGTATGGGCATATACCTAAGCAGTGTCGTTTGTTACTTCGTGATTGTATCTTTCCTTTATGGATTATCCTTTGTGGATTCTGGGAGACCTTCGGGGGTCTCGGGGTCCCTACTGAGTAGCTTATACTCACCCCTGCACGGGCTATGCCCGCACTTCATGGTGTTGGTTGCAGACGACGGGCAGCGCTGATCGAGGTGGAGGCGTGCGGAGCAGGACAGTACCTGGAGGTGGACCACTGGGTGGGACGTACTCAGAGCGGACGGCTGGACCGAGGGGCTGTGGAAGCTATCTGTACCCACCCTTCAGGTGGAACTTCTAGAGGACAGCTCGACGCTGCGGCTTTTCTTTTGTAACGCCCCGACCCCAGCTACCCCGAGCCAGTACGTTACTTCGTAACATTGGCATGATCACAAAAGATCAATTCTCGAAAGACCGATTAGTTTAGTAGCCTTGGAAACACTAGATACATTCATAAATGTTACATTACATCATAAAGTGGAAAACTAATAACAAAGTCTTCATAGTCCACACTCATATCCTCTTCTGACTATCCCTGCAGGTCATTCATAAAATACTTCTTCACATCCTGGAAAATATTAAAACATTGAAAGGGGTGAGCTCAGATGCTCAGTAAGGATAACAATAATGCGGAAGCTTTCATAAATAAACATTAACATTTAAGGCAATGTATAACTAAAACAAAAGCCTTTTAAACATGAACTTCAACATAATATGGAAAAAGTAAAATGAGATAATGCCATTTACTTATTCACATGGATATTCTACTGGTCGAATAATCACATGCAATATCAATAACCACTTTCATAATGATGGAATGCATAATGCCAGACTATCATAACCACGTAGCCAAGGCCTCGTGCCAAGACCACAAATAAGATTTTGTCAAGGCCTCGTGCCAAGACACTAGTTTGTCTCATGAGACCTGCCGATGCATTGAGGAGCTATAGCGGGCTCCACCCGTCACTTATTAAGTCCAATGCATTCCACATATGAATAGGTTTAAACATATCATAAATCATAACATAATCGTATCACATAAAACATGCATAAAGGAAACATAACATTTCCACATTTCAATCACAAGATATCAATACAACACATTGATATAATAAAAATGCTTTCAAAAACATTTTCAATACTGAAATAAAAGAAAGTTAAAACATTGTATATATTTTTCATTAAAAAAATGATGGCTTGTAGAGGAAGACGAAACTCAAATAATGGTCACAGCGGCGGTGAAGTCGTTGTCGCCGCATAAGTACCGAAAGAAAAACATTCCCTTTTTGTCGTTTAGTAAAACACTTCGTATAAAAAAGATTCCTTTTTAATAAACGTAAAAGTCAAAGGGGTTTATACACCGTATAAAAGGAAGTTGTGCATAAAACCAAATATGACTCAATGAAAGGAGATTGAGACGAAGTCCTTAAAAAGATCATTTTTAAAATAAAATAGATCTATTATGTGTATTAACTATAGGTACACATAAAGAAAGTAACAAATGCAAAATAATACATAATAATATCATGACATAATTGGAAATTAGGAGATTAACCCAAATAATGGAAGTTGGGTTAAGAAGTTCCCTTACCTTGCGTCTTGTCCTGACTCGACCGTTCTTTAACCTCCTCAAAATCGGGTAACTCTTTTTGATTTGAGACAAAGGCTTCCTTGGGAAGAGTTCTGCCCAAAGTAAGGCTTCTAGGAGTAAGAGGGGGGAGTTGGGAGAGTATTTGGGAAGGGTTTGGCTGAGCCAAATGGCTTGAAAGTGTAAATGAGGTGGGAGAGGTGGGGGCCTTTTATAAGTGGAGAGGAGGGGCACTTTTGGAAAGATTGAAATGTTATATTATTTCACAATGATTTTCGGATTCTAAAGGTCCCACACTTATATAATTCGAGGCTAAGGTGATAAGGTTTCGAAGTCTCCTCATCCAATAGGCTTTGGACAAGTGTAAGCCTTGGATTTTGCATTATCTTCTCATTTTATTTAAATCGTTAAATAATGAGGCCATCACTGCATCATAATTATGTCATAAATAATTTAATTTATTTAATGTATAAAAATTATAAAAAAAAATACTATGATGTAGGAAATCTTTTTATCTTTCTAATGAATATTTATAGTCAAAATTTGGACTTGTGTAACCCCACTTAAAAACTGTTTTAGTAAAATAACTCATGTTTGTGTCAATTTAATTTTAACATTCAATAAATATATATTAATGTCATTTTCCAACTAAAGTGGCTCTATGGGGTCCCCAAGTTGACCCAAGGGTTGTCTTGGCCGGCCATGACTCATCCAATAGGAGTAGGACAAGTGTCATGCTCATCTCATATTATTAAAATATTATTTGTACCTTAAACTACACTAATTACCTCTAATCGCGATTAAGAACTTAAAAGTTACTATTCACCAAAAAATTATTTTAATCTCATTGAACCACATTTTACTTCTTAATGACAACCATGTATGTCGGATTTTTGAAAATCAAATCACAGAAGTGGTAATATTTTATTTAAACGAAAAATCAGTTATTTAACTACCACTTAGTGGTTTCACTATTCATCAAAAATTGATGTTTTTCAGAACAAGGCCAAAATTTCACCCTAAGATATAATTGATATTCCGAATTCAAAAATGATGTCTATTTTACAAAATTCCAATCATATAAGTTGCATTAATTAATTTTATAATTAATTCCCGCTGTTACGACAAATAGCGTGTTTTTAAGAAACAATTTATATCAAAAGATTGGCAATTGTTTATGTCCAATTTCAATGTTAAATTAATTCTAATGACCACCATTGGATAAAATGGTCAAAATATATTATAATTATACCTTAAAACCACTAAATATTATAATTTATCACAATAAATTATTTTGATTAAAAAAGTTGTTTTAAAGTATTTTTCACTATTCATAAAAATTAGAAGTTCTCAGAAAAATACCAAAAACTCAACATAGGCTAATTTCGATATTCTGAATCCAAAAATGAAGTCCATTTTGAAATATAAAATTCCTATAATTTTAAAAAGTGGTTATTACTATTCATAACGGCTACTTTGATTAGTCGCGGTGTTTTAGAACTCAAAGTTGCGTACAATGAAAGCTATTGCATTATTGAATGAGAAGCGTATCGTGGAAGCTCAGGGTGTTACATTCTCCCCTCTTTCAATAAATTGCGTCATCGCAATTTGAAATTTTTCTTTGAAAATAAAATGTTGAAAAGAGAAAATACCTTTGAGGAAAACCCACATCGGAAATAAGGTTAATAAATATATAACATTAAAAGAAAGCAGGATAAGTACAAAGGTCACCCGATATAGCCCATTCTAGGATTATATGAAAATATAGATATGGAGGAGAAACAAACCATCAAGGTCTGATGGAGTGTTATAGAAAACAGGATTAGGAGAAAGTTTAACCACAAGAAAATCACAAACTTGTGATTGGTTAAACGGTCATTGAATCCCCAGTTGGAAAAGTTAACCGTCAACATTTTTGTTTTAAGTTACCTTTTATAATGTTGAGGAATTTATTTAGGAGATTTACGAAGAATGTAAGGGAATATACATACTTGTTATGTATACTTTCATTCGTTAATAAATTTTTACCATAAACCCATCTTTTACTCCAAATGGTAACAGAACCCAAAAATATTCTTTTTGCCCTAATTGTATAAGGTTCCAAATATTAACACATGCCATTTAGATTAGTAAAACTATTTTGTAAAAACCAGGGACTTCCTGTAGGCTAGTGGTAGGAAATAAAGGCTTGTCGTACTATGGTTGTGGGTTCGATTCCTGCAGCTTTGTCCGACGCGACAGGTTATTCCCCACCCTGCAGGTTGTCCTTTTCCTAAAACTATAGTATTATAATATTCCAAAAATAATCTTCAGAAATGCTTTAACCTTAAACAATACTATCCATGGTTCAACTTAATCCATTCCAACCTTAATAGTTATCCAAAATAGTTCTGTCCAACTCACATTCCAAATTTTATAAGGAAGGTAAACATAATGAAGATCCTTTATCCCACGTAACAACATGTGAACACCTTCATCATGTACTCTTTTTAAACATACTGAATTACCATGATCCCTTATTCCTTATAGAATACTAGATATACTCCTTCTATCCAAAAATGTATACAAAACATCAATCAGTTTCAAGGAAGTTAAGTATATCCAATATAATTTATCCAAATCAATCACATCTTATTCCAAAATCACAATCTCAGTATCAGAACCATATTATGGTTTATCTTTATCTCAACCATATATTTTCCAAAAATTTAACCTATTGTGGAGTCACTTTTCTTGGTTCCACACAATCTCAAGTCCTTGATGAAATAGTACTGCAGTACAATCCTTATATACTCCATAATTATTATAACCAGTACGTCATTGATACAACACTCAAATTAAAAAAAATTCTTTAATAACAACATAAGAACTCTAATCATTACTCCTCATCTGTGGTAGTATCATAACTTGATTATTATCCAATAACATCATTTGGGGCATGCTCTGATGATTTGGACATTTGTTTGCGTAGTGTCCCCAATCCTTGCAGAAGAAGCATTGTACATTTGAAACCATTTTCTTACCCTTGCAGTCACGCACTTTGTGTCCTTTTTCTCTACACTTATAACAAACTCCCATTCCCTTTAGGCAAGTTCCATGATGTTTCTTCCCACAATTACCACATATTGGAAAATTCTTCTTTCCCCTCATCCCTTTATCCATCATTCTCTCTTCCATCCCTTTCGTCTCTTGCTTCGCTTCAAAGCCATAGGACTCAAAGAATTCTTTACTTATCCTATTAACACATGATACTATTTCTTCATATGTTGAGAACACATGGGAGACTATTTCCCTTAGAAATGTTGGATTAATACTATGAAAGATACTATCCTTCTTACTCTTTGGATCATACGTACTGCTGGAGTTCACATTCCTTCTACTAGGCGCCATTTCTATACAATGGAATAAACTAGGTTAGTTTATGAATCAAAATACATAATTCCATTCTTGTAAAACACTTTACATAAATTGAACTATTTATGGATATAATCTATAATCATAAAAAGAAATGTTTTCTTTGAGTAAGTATATACTCATAACCGTTCATAGTGGTTTGTAAATAAAATGGGTATTATCCTAAGCATATCCCCCGGGAGTGTCGTAACCAAGAGTGCAGCAAGGCCCATTGTCGTGCACCAGTTCCCATTCGAGTCTAGCTCAAAGCGGTGTTTTCGGGTTTTACCCCTAGGTACATATGTGCCAGAGCCACCTCTACCTGCTCGTATCCAGACAGGGATGTATTGCTCGGAAAACTCATAACATCTCTATAATACCAAAATTCTAGTATGTTCTTCTATACTAATCCTCAAAGTCTATCTTTGGGCTATGTGCTCTAATCAGAGTTTATCTAAATCTAGCTTCCAAGGTTAGTACTAAACTGCCTCTGATACCAACTGTAACGCCCCGACCCTAGCTACCCCGAGCCGGTGCGTTACTTTGTAACATTGGTATGATCACAAAAGATCAAGTCTCGAAAGACCGATTAGTTTAGTAGCCTTGGAAACACTAGATACATTAATAAATGTTACATTACATCATAAAGTGGAAAACTAATAACAAAGTCTTCATAGTCCACACTCATATACTCTTCTGACTATCCCTGCAGGTCATTCATAAAATACTTCTTCACATCCTGGAAAATATTAAAACATTGAAAGGGGTGAGCTCAGATGCTCAGTAAGGATAACAATAATGCGGAAGCTTTCATAAATAAACATTAACATTCATGGCAATGTATAACTAAAACAAAAGCCTTTTAAACATGAACTTCAACATAATATGGAAAAAGTAAAATGAGATAATGCCATTTACTTATTCACATGGATATTCTACTGGTCGAATAATCACATGAAATATCAATAACCACTTTCATAATGATGGAATGCATAATGCCAGACTATCATAACCACGTAGGCAAGGCCTCGTGCCAAGACCACAAATAAGATTTTGTCAAGACCTCGTGCCAAGACACTAGTTTGTCTCATGAGACCTGCCGATGCATCGAGGAGCTACAGTGGGCTCCACCCGTCACTTATTAGGTCCAATGCATTCCACATATGAATATGTTTAAACATATCATAAACCATAACATAATTGTATCACATAAAACATGCATAAAGGAAACATAACATTTCCACATTTCAATCACAAGATATCAATACAACACATTGATATAATAAAAATGCTTTCAAAACCATTTTCAATACTGAAATAAAAGAAAGTTAAAACATTGTATATATTTTTCATTAAAAAAATGATGTCTTGTAGAGGAAGCCGAAACTCAAATAATGGTGACGGCGGCGGTGAAGTCGTTGTCGCCACATAAGTACCGAAAGAAAAACATTCCCTTTTTGTCGTTTAGTAAAACACTTCGTATAAAAAAGATTCCTTTTGAATAAACGTAAAAGTCAAAGGGGTTTATACACCGTATAAAATAATGTTGTGTATAAAACCAAATATGACTCAATGAAAGGAGATTGAGACGAAGTCCTTAAAAAGATCATTTTTAAAATAAAATAGATCTATTATGTGTATTCACTATAGGTACACATAAAGAAAGTAAAAATACAAAATAATACATAATAATATCATGACATAATTGGAAATAAGTAGATTAACCCAAAGAATGGAAGTTGGGTTAAGAAGTTCCCTTACCTTGTGTCTTGTCCTGACTCGACCGTTCTTTAACCTCCTCAAAATCGGGTAACTCTTTTTGATTTGAGCCAAAGGCATCCTTGGGAAGAGTTCTGCCCAAAGTAAGGCTTTTAGGAGTAAGAGGGGGAAGTTGGGAGAGTATTTGGGCAGAGTTTGGCCGAGCCAAATGGCTTGAAAGTGTAAATGAGGTAGGGGAGGTGGGGGGCCTTTTATAAGTGGAGAGGAGGGGCACTTTTGGAAAGATTGAAATGTTATATTATTTCACAATGCTTTTCGGATTCTAAAGGTCCCACACATATATAATTCGAGGCTAAGGTGATAAGGTTTCTAAGTCTCTTCATCCAATAGGCTTTGGACAAGTGTAAGCCTTGGATTTTTCATTATCTTCTCATTTTATTTAAATCGTTAAATAATGAGGTCATCGCTGCATCATAATTATGTCATAAATAATTTAATTTATTTATTGTCTAAAAATTATAAAAAAAATACTATGATGTAGGAAATATTTTTATCTTTCTAATGAATATTTATAGTCAAAATTTGGACTTGTTTAACCCCACTTAAAAACTGTTTTAGTAAATTAATTCATGTTTGTGTCAATTTAATTTTAACATTAAATAAATATATATTAATGTCATTTTCCAACTAAAGTGGCTCCATGGGGTCCCCAAGTTGACCCAAGGGTTGTCTTGGTCGGCCATGACTCATCCAATAGGAGTAGGACAAGTGTCATGCTCATCTCATATTATTAAAACATTATTTGTACCTTAAACTACACTAATTACCTCTAATCGCGATTAAGAACTTAAAAGTTACTATTCACCAAAAAATTATTTTAATCTCATTGAACCACATTTAACTTCTTAATGACAACCATTTATGTCGGATTTTTGAAAATCAAATCACAGAAGTGGTAATATTTTATTTAAACGAAAAATCAGTTATTTAACTACCACTTAGTGGTTTCACTATTCATCAAAAATTGAAGTTTTTTAGAACAAGGCCAAAATTTCACCCTAAGCTATAATTGATATTCCGAATTCAAAAATGATGTCTATTTTACAAAATTCCAAACATATAAGTTGCCTTAATTAATTTTATAATTAATTCCCGCTGTTACGACAAATAGCGTGTTTTTAAGAAACAATTTATATCAAAAGATTGGCAATTATTTATGTCCAATTTCAATGTTAAATTAATTCTAATGACCACCATTGGATAAAATGGTAAAAATATATTCTAATTATACCCTAAAACCACTAAATAGTATAATTTATCAAAATAAATTATTTTGATTAAAAAAGTTGTTTTAAAGTATTTTTCACTATTCATAAAAATTAGAAGTTCTCAGAAAAATACCAAAAATTCAACATAGGCTAATTTCGATATTCAGATTCTAAAAATGAATTACATTTTGAAATATAAAATTCCTATAATTTTAAAAAGTGGTTATTAGTATTCATAACGGCTACTTTGATTAGTCGCGGTGTTTTAGAACTCGAAGTTGCGTACAATGCAAGCTATTGCATTATTGAATGAGAAGCGTATCGTGGAAGCTCGGGGTGTTACATCTTTTCAGTTGTTGTTTTTCCCTTTCATTTGTACTTTACAGTTGGGCTTGTATTTCGGGCCCCTTTTACTTTCAGCACAGCCTGTTACAGTTTTTACTTAGTGTTTACTTTTCCTCTTGCGTACTCTGTGGTGCTTGTTTACTTTTCAAAGGAAATGACTTCCATTTTTGTTGGGATTTACGCCTTGGTGCTAGTCTCCAGCCCCTGGCCTATGGAAGGCGGGCTTGGGGTAGTCACGGCATGGGCCCCAAGGGCGGGTCGTGAGAAATTGGTATCAAAGGTGGTCGGTTCTACCGCAGATTCTGATCTATCTTCTATGTGAAGCAATAGTGTTTAGCGTATTGGGTGTGGTTATCAGTCCAGGGAGTCCAGTGTTGGTGCGGCGGCCGATGTATCTGTACACCAGGACCCTGACTTCTGATTTCCGACTTAATGCATGAAAACACTGATTGCATGTGTGTTAAAGTTTTCTTTGTGATTACTTGTGTCAGCTCACCAGGTATACAGTTCTGTCTGTGGCGCACCTGGTTCTTTTCAGGATGGCCTCACAATGGAAGCCAGCTAGGGTTCCGAGAGTGGAGTGTGATGACAGCCCACCGAGCGACGATGCATCGGTGCAGGGCTCCATGTCAGCAAAGGCACCGATAGTACCTTTACCCACCGAGCCACCAACGCTACTAGCCCCAGCCGCTGACGATGCACGTCGCCTTAGCGCGCTGCACGAGTTTCAGCGTCAGCGACCTCCCAGGTTCCACGGGAAGACAGACCCACAGGTAGCTGAGGACTGGCTGGAGGCAGTGGTGCGAGTTTTTAGGCTCGTGAGGACACCAGCAGACCTCATGGTGATCCTCGCGGCGAGCCTACTGGACGCAGCAGCGGGCCGATGGTGGAGCTTGATTATCCAGGTGCACGATGAGACATCTCTTATCTGGACAGGCTTTGAGAGCATCTTCCGCTCCGAGTTCGTCCCAGCCACCCTCCATGTGGTGCGCATTCAGGAGCTTCTTCAGCTGCGGCAGGGCAACTTGACAGTGGCCCAGAACTCGGCGAGATTTACTGATCTCTCGCACTACTCCACTGATATGGTACGGGACCCGTTCTTCTGGGCCCGGACCTTCAAGCAGGGACTGAGGCATGAGATCCGGGCTTCGATGATCTCCCTCAACATTCCGACTCAGGAAGAGGTGTTGGAGAGAGCCCTTCTAGTGGAGAGTTTTCTCGCCGAGCAGGCACCAGTGACTGGGCCCTCTGCAGGATGGCCCGTAGCAGGGACTTCTGCAGCTGGCAGTAGACAGGTGACGCAGAGGTTCAAACAGGCTAGACCATCAGATGGGCTGTCTTAGGATGAAGATTCGGTTGTGTGGGGCACCCAAAGGAGAGTCTGCTACACGAGGGGAAAGCATTGCTACGCGTGCAGCGGGCGAGGTCACATGGCTCGAGACTGCCCGACTTGTCTTACAGATGAGCAGTAGGTGGTAGAGGGACCTCCCAGACAGAGGTTCGGCCACCGTGGTCCGCAGGGTGCAGGCGGACGAGGTAGAGGAGCTGGCGGAGTAGCCGATGGTGGGAGAAACTTCGAGGTGTTGCCACAACCACCACCAGGAGGTCCACCCCGACCGCAGGGAGTTGGTGGACATGGGAGAGCTCAACTTCAGGCAGCTGAAGCCTTCGATCATGGAGCTCTGGGAGCAAATGTACAGGAGTGGAACTAGTGGATACGTCCTTTGTACTTCTAGTTCCTTGTTTCTATTTTGTAGCGTCTTTGTATTATGAGCTGCAATAATAAAAGATGCATACCTTTGTGATGTTTTCATTCCTGTCCTCTTTTGTGTTGTTACTAAGAGGTTCCAGTTTTGACTGTTGACTTGACCCTCACTTGTGAGACATCTTCTGGAGGAGACCCAGTTACCACACACTGATGCCGAAAGTGTGACTCAACCCATGGAGGCAAGAGTAACGGTTGGATCTCTTAGTAGTAGCATCGATTCCTTACGACATCATCCATGGTATGGATTAGTATCATCCATGTCGGGATTGACTGTATTAGGCAAAGAAGGTGGTTCATCCAGGGGATGAGACCAGATTTCTCTTATCAGCAAAGAAGAAATCACAGCAGCTCTTGTAGGACCAGAGTAGGTCCAGGTCATCCAGGAGAGGATGAGGATAGCTCAGAGCTAGCAGAAGTTTTTTGCTGACAGGAGGCAGAGGACACTTGAGTTCGAGGATGGCGATCACGTCTTCTTGCGTGTCTCACCTCGATGTGGATTACAGAGATTTGGCCGAGGCGTCGAGTTGTCTCCACGCTTCATCGGACCCTTCCAGGTCCTCAATAGGATTGGAGAGGTGGCTTATCGCCTGGCTCTACCACCTCAGTTACACCGGGTGCACGACGTCTTCCACGTATCTCAGTTGAAGAGATGCGTGCACGACCCGACGAAAATCTTTTACCATGGAGGGATGGTCTTTGATGATGGGGAGACTTTTGCAGAGGTCCTAGTGGAGATCGAGGATCGACAGGAGTGGGTCCTACGTGGATGATCGATTTCTCTAGTGCGCTTCAGATAGCAGCACAGGAACCTCCAGGAGAGCACTTTGGAGCGGGAGGCTCAGATGCGTGCTCAGTACCGCCATTGTATCCCTAAGTTTGTGGTTAGGCTTTACGGGGACATAAAGCCTTGTGGTGGGAGTAATGTAATGACCCGTAAATTTCAAGGAAATTTTTTTCTTAATTTTTTTTGGAATTTTAGAAGAGCGTAGTTTCTGACGACACCTGATTCCGAGGCCCGGTGTGCCCGGAATCATTTTCCGATGTTTGGCTTGGGTACGTTCAGTGAACGGACGAGCGGGTTTTTCTAACTTTTGAACCGCTGCCCGGAATAGAATTCTGAGGGCATCGATGAAATTGCAGCGCCAGTATTTTCTTAGAAACGCCTCTTCTGGAGTTGCGTTTGCTCGGGTGTGGTTTTTAATTTTTGGGCTTAAAGTTAAGAAATAAAATAATTGTTCGACAAACTTTATTTTATTTCACTTAAGCCACTTGGAAGCCACTTGAAGTCACTTAAAAGCGGCTTAAGCTGTGTTGATCAGGATAGGATGCTATCCAAAAATATCCTACCCTCTTGGTAGGATATTTGTGAGGTGGGGCCCGCACGAGCCCCGCCGTTTCCTTTCTGCTAAGTAACGCACCTGCGAAAACCCATCATTATGAAAGTCAACTGATGCATTTTCTTAAATTATTAATGCACCATTTAATTGGGCAGTTTTGTTCATAAATTAAATGGGCGGTTTCTTTCGTTGAATTAATTCTACGAATTAATAGGTCGTTACTTACCTCTTATTCGTTTGTTGGCGTAATAATAAAATAAGACCAACACAACATTTGGAGGATTACACCTTGAGAGGTTTTTGACAGATGTTCTTGTGCCTTCACCCTTCTTTGTGAAGAACACAAAGAACACGAAGAACGCGAAGAACACCAAACCCGCTGAAATCGATGACGTGACGCCGTGTGCCGCGACGCCGACGTTTCCTCTCCTGCGCCTTTCTTCAGCGATGTTCCTTCCTCCGGGACAAAAACCTTCGATCATCCGTTGAGGTGAGGGTTTTGGATTTTTCTTTTTCCTTCATGGTTTTTAACTCAAGAATGATTTAATTTTTATTAATTAAATCTTTTTGTTCTTGAACCTCGGAGTTCGTCGACGCGACAACCTTCCACGACAACGTGACGCCGGCTACCGCGACGACGCGACGATCCCCAATTCCACGAAGAACCCGCGACGATGACTTGACGAGGTAGGGATTTTGTTTTGGAAATGCCCTTATTCCCATGAACTTTTCATTAAGTTAAAGAACTGGATTCAAATGAACAATTTTTAATTTACTAAAATTGTTGTTTAATGTGTTGAATTATTTTCTCCCGTTTTTGTTAACTAACGCGGAGGGTCCGGGCCAAACGAACACGGCCCGACAACCCTCCGTTGTTCTTCGTTGTTGTGCAGATTTGACGGGCGACGACGGAACGTGCCGCAATGGAAATTTGATGGTTACGTAGTGAAGAATGTGTCCCGGGAGGAGCAGCGGCGCAGACGGGAATGGAATCGGACCACAGGAGCGACTCTGGCGGCCCGCGGAAGCCACCGGCGGCGCGTGTCGCCGCCACGGCAGCGTCGGCCGCCGGGGGGCGGCGGCACTCCGGCATGCCGCCGGACAGGGCCTCCGTGGCTGAAGCCACGGCGGCGGCGCCCGCGGACCCGCGGCCGCGCGGGTCTGGCGCACTCGGACGCGGCAAAGCCGCGTCTTTTGATTCAACGTGGCCCCACGCGGGGGGGGGGGCACTTCCAACCCGCGGGGGCAGCGCCCCGCGGCAGCCGCTCGGCCGAGCCGAGCCGGACCGGCCGGTCGAGCCAGGCCGCACCTTGGCCGGACCGGACCGGGTCCAGCCCGGTCGGGACGAGTCGGGTCGACCCGATTCAGCCGACCCAGGGGGGGTCGGGCCGGGTCGGTCCGGGCCCGGACCCCCCGTCTTCGGACCATTTTCTGTCAAATGCATGTAACTTGAGCTATGTGCCTTCGAATGGCACACCGTCAGCCCAACACGATCCTTGGATCGAGACGGTCATTTTGGTATATCGCACTCAAGGTTTCGGAATACTTTGGGTTTCAGCCGGGTTGGTTCGTAAACGAAACCAACTGGGCCCTCAGAGCAGAAACGGTCATATCTTGAGCTACGGGCGTCCGATTGACATGTCGCCAGCTTTGTTGTATTCCTCTAAGTGAGACGGATCTTCTGGCTCACTCCGCCCGAGGTTTGGACGTAGGTGGAGTACGGTCGGGTTGGTTTTGCCTTAAAAATCAACCGGGCCCCTGGGACGAAAATGCCAATATCTCTCAGACCGGGCGTCCGATTGACGCGTCGTCTATTGCGTTGAGTTCCTGTTGACGACATGGAACTTTTGGATACATCAACTTCAGGCTATGTGACATTTGATGTATCAGCCTTTCGGCTCGTGGAGCGGACCCTCCCGAACGAGCTTGCTGTGTGCGGGAACCCTAGAGCTGGCTGCGACTTCGACGACAACGACTGTGCAAAGATCCTCAGTGGACTGCAATAAATGAAGACAGCTGGTCTTGTATCCTATGTGGGTCCTAACTGTGCTGGTCTTGTATCCTATGTGGGTCCCTGCTTAGATGAATCAATACTGGTCTTGTATCCTATATGGGTCCCAGTATAGATGAATCAATGAAGACAGTTGGTCTTGTATCCTATGTGGGTCCTAGCTGTGCTGGTCTTGTATCATATGTGGGACCCAGCATAGATGATTCAATATTGGTCTTGTATCCTATGTGGGTCCCAGTATAGATGAATCAATGAAGATAGCTGGTCTTGTATCCTATGTGGGTCCTTGCTGTGCTAGTCTTGTATCCTATATGGGTCCCAGCTTAGATGATTCAATACTGGTCTTGTATCCTATGTGGGTCCCAGTATAGATGAATCAATGAAGACAGCTGGTCTTGTATCCTATGTGGGTCCCAGCGTAGATGATTCAATATTGGTCTTGTATCCTATGTGGGTCCCAATATAGATTAATCAATGAAGACAGCTGGTCTTGTATCCTATGTGTGTCTTAGCTGTGCTGGTCTTGTATCCTATGTGGGTCCCAGCTTAGATGATTCAATACTGGTCTTGTATCCTATGTGGGTCCCAGTATAGATGAATCAATGAAGATAGTTGGTCTTGTATCCTATGTGGGTCCTAGCTGTGCTGGTCTTGTATCCTATGTGGGTCCCAGCTTTGATGATTCGGTGTTGGCCTTGTATCCTTTGTGGGTCCCAGCTTTGATGATTCAGTATCTATGTCTGATCATCTCTTTCACCTTTTCGATGATGTATACCTGTGTGAGCTGAATCCAGTGTTACTCTCCTTTGTGGATTGTGTTGAACTATCCTATGTGGATTTACTGTTTACTCTCCTTTTTGGATTGTGTTGAACAATCCTGTGTAGATTTACTATTTACTCTCCTTTGTGGATTGTGTTGAACTATCCTGTGTGGATTTACTGTTTACTCTCCTTTGTGAATTGTGTTGAACTATCATGTGTGGATTTACATTTTTCTCTCTTTTTTGGATTGTGTTGTGCTATCTTGTGTGGATTTACGTTTGCTTTCCAGTGTGGACTGGGTTGTGCTTGCGCTCAGATGATGGAGCCGAACAGGGATTGATGACTTAGGTATATGTATGGGCATATACCTAAGCAGTGTCGGTTGTTACTTCGTGATTGTATCTTTCCTTTTTGGATTGTCCTTTGTGGATTCTGGGAGAGCTTCGGGGGTCTCAGGGTCCCTACTGAGTAGCTTATACTCACCCCTGCACGGGCTATGCCCGCACTTCGTGGTGTTGGTTGCAGACGACGGGCATCACTGATCGAGGTGGAGGCGTGCGGGGCAGGACGGTACCTGGAGGTGGACCACTGGGTGGGCCATACTCGGAGTGGACGGCTGGACCGAGGAGCTGTGGAGGCTATATGTACCAACCCTTCAGGTGGGACTTCCAGAGGACGGCTCAATGCTGCGGCTTTTCTTTTCAGTTGCTGTTTTTCCCTTTCAGTTTTACTTTACAGTTGGGCTTGTATTTCCGGCCCCTTTTAATTTCAGCACAGCCTGTTATAGTTTTTACATAGTGTTTACTTTTCCGCTTGCTTACTCTATGGTGCTTGTTTACTTTTCAAAGGCAATGCCTTCCCTTTTTGTAGGGATTTACGCCTTGGTGCTAGTCGCCAGCCCTTGGCCTATGGAAGGCTGGTTTGGGGTAGTCACGGCATGGGCCCCGAGGACGGGTTGTGGCATTTACAATCATTGGTTTGAATTTCATGGTAAATTATGCTCAAAATAATGAAATAATATGGTTAAATGTCAAGGTTCATTATATATGGTATTAGATAACGGTCTATTTATTTGGGATATTAGAAATAGAATAATTTAGTAAGAACCCTCGGGATTATTCTATCACCATTGAAAACCAATATTGGACATTATGTTACCACAAGATATGGTATAATTTATATTTAAAATTTTATCCTTCTATGTTCAAATATTCATTTTGTATAAGTATTTATCCACCGAATTTTAATTTTCTATTATATTTCATGGTTGTAAATAAGATAAATACCCTACGTTGTTTTCACCTAATTATGTAAAATGAATTTTCTAGCAGGAAATTTCAAAATGGATGAAGAATCTAACAACCCATAATTATTATCTGCATAATCAAACTTCCTATATTATTTCATAGAGTAAAAATCACATAAAATCACATAGATAACACAACAAAAAAAATCATATATTAAGGATGTCTAAAATAAGTGTTATTTCTTGTAATTAAGAAACATATATCGATAAAAAAGTTATATGACAATATAAATAGTAATATGACCATTAGGAATAGTAATATGACTAATATAATAGTATTCTCAGATATTAAAGAATAAATAAAATCATTGTATGTTTTAAATGAAGATATAATTTATTTATTTCATGGAATAAGTTAAAAAATATATTAATAATTATAAATTATGTATTTATATTATTGTGAATCCTAATTATTTATTTTCAATTTTATTATTGATATAATGTATTAAATGAAAAATTGTTTTAATAAAAATATTTAAAAATTAATATTTTTTTCTTATGAATATAAAAAAAATTATGATACCTTAATTAATTTTTAGAAGTTCCATATTATTTATAATATTAAAATCGGTGTTTGTTGATTAAATGTGGATTTTATTTAATAAATAATATTATCAAATTTAGAAAATTATTTTCATAAAACTTTGTCAAAATTTTAATTTTAAATGTTAAAAAATGGTTATGGAAACTTTTTTTTTTATTTTCTAAAATAGTTGAATATTTGGTGAATTATGAAATATGATAATTTACAATATAAGCTAAATACATGAATAATTGAGTCATTGTTGATGTATGGTTGATATAAGCACCGTAATCTTGAAGTTTTCTAAATTATTAATTATATTTAGTAATAAGGATAAATACAATTGATAATCTTGAGAGAAAATTATAACATAATGGATATAATAAAAAATACACATCTCTTCCCAAAATAAATACCACCCCTCATAACCTATTCTCTTCCCACCTTCCATGACATGAAGGACTCAAATATTCTGACCAAAACTCTTCCCAATCATCTTCCAGATTTCCAATATGTTAAGGTATCTATAAAATACCTATCCCATGTTACACAAGGAGGTTCTCAATAAGATAAAATTGTAGAGGTAAAATTCACTTTTGTTTTATTTTTAATTTCTTTTCATTATATTTTATTTCTTTACCCTCTTCTCACTTACACTTATCAAATTGACATGATAACATCATTGAATTATATATAATTAATGTTTGTTGTTTAAATGTAATATAATTCATTAATACTCTTCTCTACACAATTTTATAATAAAAAATAAAACACCCTCTGTGATTTTTTGATTTACCATCGTCTTGAAAGATGAGTATTAATTTTACATTGTAACATCATGTAAAGTAATAAAACCTAAATTATGATTACATAATATTTTATTATACATTTTATAAGTCGTATAATATTCTGGAACAATTTAACAAACATGATATTAAATAAAAAGATATATGTTCGTCGTGGATGTAAGAACGACCAAAATAAATTTCATTATTTTCATTAACATTTCATCTAATGAATTTTCATCATACCATAAAACTAAATTATATATTAGAACATTCAAAATTATTGAAGTTCATTAATAATAAACAATATCAATTTTGGAGAATTTATCTAATTTTAGATAAACATCTATACAAGTATACAAGGGAATAGATCAAGAAATCCATGAAACAAATGCTCTCATAAAGACGAAATTATACCCTATAACCAAAACATTATCCATAAACTAACATAATAAAAGGACAATAAATAAAATATATTTTTAATATGATATTAATTAAATTATTAAAAGAATAATTTTATTGTCCTAGAAATTTAGTACAAGTTCATAACACATTCAGACATAATGAAAAGGATTATTTTTGAACCAACATTTTTCCTTCGGGTTATGTTTTTTCTCTCTTTACAACACATTAATTTATAAATATTCATATTTATTATTAATAAATTATGTATCTATGCTCTAATAACGTTCCTAGATCACATATTATTCCATTGGTTTGGAAATACATGTTTTATGAGGTTTAATTCTCAATTCACCCTAATTTGAATGTCTGATAAATGGGATCTTAAAAATTTTTATCCATATTCAAGTACACATTATATCTATTTTGATCCACCATTATTTTAGTAATACAACTCTGTATAATCATGAAATTTGTATTAGTTCATTTTTTTAAAACAATTATAACATTGTCCATTTTAAAGACTCTTATATTTTCAATTAAAATGCACAAAAATGGCTCATTCCTAAATCATAGGTCTTTTTACATGTTTTCACATCATTTAAAAATAATTTTTAATTATCTAAAACTATTTTAACTGATTAATATCTATTTATGATTCAAAAATATTATACTTGGTACACCATTATGTTATGACAACTTTTAAGGCTTTATGAACTACCCATTTCATTCCAAGGTTTATAACTTTGTTTATTCCTTATGTATTACTCTTAATGTGTCGTACAAATTAATGAACATGTTATGATGGGTTATCCTAAATTATTCTCCAATGTATTGGGTAATGTTTAGTGTAATGAGACACTATGTTGGGACAAGGGGTGAAGATGATTCCATTATTGGACATTGTTCTCCATGAGTAATAGTGTTGGTAGTTATCCTTGATTAATTCTTATTATTGGGACCATCATTTTACAAAAAAAATCATTACATATCTTTTTTGAAATACATAAAAATTATACAAATAAGCACTAGAATACCATACAAGTTTAGTGCATTTGGAAATGTAGATACATAAGCATTGTAACATAAATGAGCTACATTATCCTCCACTAGGTTATTCTTGACTAGAACCCTTCTTAGACACATTAAAAGTAATACATATCTTCACAACATGAGGATGTAACTATAAAAATCAGTTTAATCAAATGCCCAGTAAGTGTAAATAAGGTATATATATAAGCATAATCATGTGTGTAAGGCTAGGTGAAATGATCATAAATATAGAATATCATACCCTGCATTTCAATGATCAAAACTGAGACCATCACATAAATATTTGAGGTTTATAAGACATTAATCATAATTAAATAAAAATAATGTTACATGATAGAAAAATATAAGAATAAGATATTAAATTGTGGAATCATATAAGCATATACCGATTCTCATTGTACTTAAGACCTCATTGCCCCGAATGGCCCGAAGACCTTTTTTATTGATTTTTCATGACCTCCCATTAAATGGATGGGGTTAACCCTTACAAGTACTCTTATATTAGTAAATAACATGACCTAAAGGACCTATAGGAATTCATCCCAAACATGACTACTTGTAAATGCCCCTCCATAGCATCTAGATCATGAATTCTGCTTCCCAACATCGTAGTTTGTGTTCGGATAACAATAATTGTGTAGAGGAGCACATTCCTGGTCCATATAGAAATTTTCATACCCACTCATTATTCCATATCTGTATTGCTTTGTTAGGGTAATTCCTTCTTGGGATTCCTCAGCTAGAGATGCTTTCTTTGGTCAGTCTGGTTGCATCTGCAATGCATGATCTGAAAGAGGTGGTCTGAAGACCTTGAGGTGGCACAAAATCCATAACTAAACCAAGTAAACTACCATTCTATCCATATATTATTGAACCAAGTAAAAACTCATTTAATCTGTGTAATACTACACTGATTGAACCCTTGTTATATCTCATCAATATCATGAAATATAAATTATTACCCAATACATTGTAGGGAGATATTGGTCGTACCTGCTTTATAATGAAATCATGCATACATCTTGTAACAACCCGTGATTTTATAAGATATATTATTTTTAATTTCTTTGATGTGTTCTACTATACACTACACCAGGATTATCTTGTACTATACGCAACACTGTATTAGCTTGCAGTATACACAACGCTATTCTTGGATCATGTTACACACAATTTTGATAGTATTTATTCTACGAAAAATTGAGTGTATATATATATATTCAATGTATAAATTAAATATGGTTGGATTCTAATATATGATCCAATGGAGGAATCTTGAACAACATGCAACCCTGACTTGGCTAGCATTACACACAATCGTGACCTTCCTCGATAGGGTGTGTTGTACGCGATACCAGGTTTCACTAAACAATGATATATGCTTATAATATTATTATGAACTAGCCATTATTAATAGTATTAAATATATTTTAAATTTTATAACATTATTATTCATCTTACATATTTTCTATAACATGGTATGAGAACAAAAAAAATTCGAGTAAAATATGTATTTTTAAAAAAATGCAGTTTTTCCACCTTTTGATGGCGCACCCACTCTAAATATAGTTTTTCACATGTTTATAAGTTCAATTTGACAAAATGAAATTTCTCCGTGAATCAGGATATAAAAATTTAATTATTATAAAATTTTCATATTATTCTGATAACTTTCATATATTGATGAATAGTAAAAACACGATATATTATAATTAAAAACATCTTTTTTCATCGCAATAATTTATATGGTATATTATCTTTTTAATTGGTTTTAAAGAGTAATTAGAATATATTTTTAACATTTAATCCAATTTTGGTCATTGAAATTAATTTCACTTTGAAATTGGGCATAAACAAGTGATGATTTTTTGATAGTTATTGTTTCTTAAAAACCCTCTATTTGTTTTGATAACGGGAATTAATTTTAAAATTAATTAATTCCACTTCTATGTTTTGAATTTAGAAAAATAGATATCATTTTTGAATTCATAATATCAAATATATCTTAGGCTGAATTTTTGGTATTTTTATGAAAAACTTCAATTTTTGATGAATAGTGAAAAAACTGAGTTTTTTTTGTTAAAACCGGCTTTTTATTTAAATAACCATTTATTTGATTTAAAGTTCTTTTAGGTAAAAATATATACATAATACCTAAATAATTTTAATGAAATTTATTGGAATCATTTTATAATAATTTTAGATATATAATAATTGTATTAAACTTTTCACCATCTTTTATCCACCTCATATGTGCTTTTGAAATTGTTCATAAAACATAATTTTACACCTTCTGTGAGTTAAATTTCAAAAATCCTAGAGGCATAGTTAATATCAAGGAGTAAAATGTGGTTCAATTACATAAAAATAATTTTTGGTGAATAGTAATGTTTTACTTTTATTTTCCTCTGTTAAAGGTAAATAGGGTAATTAAAGGTTAAAAAAATATTATAATAATTCAAAATTACCTTAACATATGTCCAAACCTTATTGGATGAGTATTTGCCACCCATGGGCATCCTCGGATCGATTTTGGGACCCCAAGGAGCCACTTATGAAAGACAATGACACATTAGATTAATTAATTTAATGTAAAGACAAAATTGGCATTAACAAAAATCTTTTAGTAATTAATTTTTATAAGGGGCTATATAAATTATCATTTAGACCATAAATATTAATTGAAGAGATAAAAACGTTTTCCTACATGTTGGTATTTTTTTATAATTTTTACACATCATATAAATAAAATTATTTATGATAAAATAATGACGTAGTATTTACCTCATTAATAAATGATTTAAATAAATAGAATTATAATGATTAAAATATTATTCAAAACCTGTCCAATTTCTATTGGATGATTTTATTTTGAATATGAGTCATCGTATCTTCGACATTAATGTATTTTGGACCTCTTGAAACCGAAGATATTTTTATAATAAAATAATATTTTCGCACTTTCCTAAAGAGCCCCTCCTCTCCTGTATAAAAGGAGACCACTTCTATGCAATTCCTCACACCTCTCAAGCCTTTTGGTTCGTCCAAAATCTACCCAACTAAGCTCTCTACATCCATCTCCTCCCCCTATAATCCTTACATTAGGCATAAGCCACTTCAATAAGTCCTTTTAGTTCAATCCAAAGGAAGTTACACAAATTAAAGGTAATAGTTTCTCTGAAGTTGTTTTCTTTTATTCTACTTATAAAACCCCTAAAATATTTTCAAACCATTCTTTTGTAACAAAACCAGTATCCTAAAAATACTAGGATGTTGTTATGGGAAGGATTATAACTACACTTACACACACCTCCATCTAATGGATGAAGAACATAATGTTTTTGTGGATGGCAAACTAACGCCTCACGAAATGATGATTGTTCAATTTTCTTCTACCGCCTCTCATGGTGGACATTATGATGGAACTGTATTTAAATATGATATATATTATGTTTATTAGTTTCTTATGCTTCTTTAATTCCCAATTATATAAAGCCTTTATGGTTTCCATGGTCGGTAAATACGATAATCTCATTTGAGGAAGTGCAGACTACCGCCCCCTCAAAGTGATGTGATTCGTAAATGCCTTATGTGGGATGTATAAAGGATAGAGTTAATGATATTAGATATGATATTATACTGTAATTATAATATAACTATTACATTAAAATAATAAATAGAAATGAATGTAGCGTTCATCCGTATGTACGGCTTACCGTCTCCATGAACGGTGCATTTCATTTCTTACATCCATATGTTATGTACTATTATAAATACATGTATATGCTGGATATATAATGCATATATATGATATATAAATCATGATTTACATTAGAGAAGTAAGTAAATCATGATATAAGTGATAATAACATCAAGAACAACAAGTCCAAACACGTATGATAAATAAGATGATTTTACCCAAAACGTTGCTTTAACATGGGATTTACAAAAGAACGGGTAATATAAAGTCATAAATGAACCATATATGATATCATAACAATGAATATGATTCTGTAATAAGTCGATGACATTATTTAAATCATTATACAGGTTGTCCGGATACGTACGAAGCATATCAGACCTAAGGTAATGGATATCTATTCCAATATCGTTTTTATCCGAGATTGTTTATTCGTATGTATTTACTAGGGTTATTGTTATCATCCATGTCCATGTTTTCTAGAAATGTTTTCATTTATGTTTAAATTCCTTTTTACCCATTTTTTTAATACATGGTATATAAGGAATCTTTCTTTTGTTTGCGTTACGAGGTACTTTTCTTTTACTTTTCCGGCAAATGTACGAGAAGAATGTTTTTTTAACTTATACGGCATGAAAGGATTTTTCGGTTTTATAAAGCCTTATTTTAATGAAGCTTCCTCCAAAATGTTTCATGACTATTTTCAACCAAATCTCTTTCTCTTAAAATTTCATGACATTTTGTGAAAATAAATTGATTTGGAAGAAGAAATACTATTTTCCTCAAGAATTCATTTCAAGTGTTTTATCAAATCCATTTTCCATCTAATAGGACATTATTTCATATGTGTATGTTTCAAGTATAATGTCTCAATGATTTACATGGTTTCACTTTTCTTATGATGAAATTATATCCATTTTGTTTTTTATGGATTATGTTATGATGGGATGATGTTTATGAGAACCATTTTTATTTTTTGGGTTATGATGAATGATTTATGTTTATGTTGTGGATCAAGTAAGAATGATTTCATTATGAGATGGGTGGGACCTATATCCCCTCTAATTCATTGGGTAAAGATTTATATTTCATGATATAGATAAGGCTGGAAAGGAAAGTAAATCTGGTTCAGTAATACAGGGCTGGAACGACAAGTAATCCCGGTTCCGTAAGGGACTTTGTCCACTAAGATGGTCTTGGAATAAATGCCTTGGATACTATGGAAATCATATCATGTGCTTATTGTTTGTCCACAATTTAAAGTTTTATTTCCATGTTATTTTATCATGATTAATGTTTCTTTATGATCTATGCCTTATGTACTACCATGTTTTATGTCATAGCCCATGATTTTGATGTTTAAACATTGTGTTCATGTTTTAAAGTTCAAATTATATGATTTGTTTTATCTTACCCATGCTTACCCTTACTGAGCATTTGAGATCACCCTTTATATGTTTTCTTTTCCCTAGGATTTAAAGAAAGGTTTTATGTAAGAAAACCAAAAGGGGAAGATCTTTATGGGAGATGTTGAAGATCTTTCAACACGATTAGAAGATTACGTTCCGAGTTTCCAAAGACACTAAACTATTACTGTCCTTGTGTGTCTGTTTTTGTTATTTCGCAAAATTAATGTAATGTCCATGTACGTTGAGCTTTGGGTCTCTATAGTTGGTATCAGAAGAATGTTTTAGTTAACCATTGGAAACTAGGATGCGAAAACTTTATTGAGATCTCTAGAGATATTTCTAACGTATGTCTAGGGATGTCCCAAAGGTTAAGTATAAGTATAGGTTATAGTCCTAGAATTATGGTAACGATCGTATAATTAAACCTAAGATGTTAGATATTCATGTTCCTATGCATTTATTATGTTGTTTTACCTATCATGATTTTTTCCTCTCACACTATTCTTTTTGTGTTTTAGACAATGGCTGGAACCCGAAGGAACCGTGTTGATCAATGTAATGGACAATGCAATAATTGTCCTTATGAAAAAACCAATGTTATGGGATATGGAGTGAAAAATCTTATTTCTATGCTTACTCATGCTATGAATCATTTTGGACTTCCGAATGAGCAGAGAAGGGAACAATATTCTATTGAGTCCTTCATGAGGAAACATCCCCCTTCTTTTAGTGGGTCTTCTAATCCAGTTGTTGCTGAACAATGGATCAGTACAACTGAAAAGATATTTTCCATACTTGGCTATTCAGAACATGAAAAAGTCATTCTAGCTATTTACCGATTAGACGGTGAAGCAGATCAATGGTGGACTTTAATTAAGAATACTAGGCCCCAAGGTGAAATTGACTCCATAGAATGGGATGAGTTCAAGTACTTAATTTTCAATAAGTATTTCCCTTGTATTCTTAGAACAAATATGGAAAAGGAGTTCCATGAGATTAAGAAAAAGGATGATGAATCTGTTGGTATATACGAAGCGAATTTTACAATGCTTGCAAGGTATGCATCTGGCTTTATCGTCCAACCTGAAAGTAAAGTTGATCGATTATTCAGTGGCCTAAAACTATGTCTTTGAAGGGCATTAGCTATTAAAGACTTCAGTAGAAATAACGAAATTGGGCGTTGTGCTATCAAGTTATAAATAGAACTTGTTGTTACATATCAATCTCATGGTTTTGACAGGAAATGAAAGATGGGGTTTAAGGAGATATCTCAGAACAATGGTGAAAAGAATATGAATGTTTTTTTATGCTCAAAGTGTGGAAATAAGCATGGTGGAAATTGTCTTAAATGGACTAGAAAATGTTTTAAGTGTGGAAAAGAATGTCATCAAGCAGTTGATTATCGATGTAATAGGAAATAGGTTGCTAATTATGTGAATAGAGAAAAGACTACAGGGAACTTTCCACCAACACTTCAATGCTTCAAGTGCAAGGAAATGGGGGAATTATGCTAATAAATGACCAAATCCACAGATTAATAGTGATTAACGTGATCAACCTCTTAAGGAAAAGGATAATGGGAAGTCTCATGCGATCAGTATTTGTGATGTTGATTATGACAATGATTTTGTGTATTGATTAAGTGTTTATGTAATGGGATTTCAAAATGGTAATATGGAATCTCATTTAGGGTATCATTGAATTTTGGAATATCAATGTATTGGTTTTCAATAATTATATGGTACCAGTAACCATGAAAAGTGATTGAAATATTTTTGAAAAGAAGATGATATGCACATAATGAAGGGATAAAGAAAAAATGAAATAATCTCATGACTGATATAAGGACAAAGTTATATCATGGTTTGAGTATATAGAAATATTGGGATTTTGGTACATGGAAAGTGTTAAATTTTTATTGAATTCATGTTTTCACTAAGGCTAAATGGGTATTCATTTTTCAAGAGAATACATGATTAAGGTATTCACATGTTTGTAATGTGACCAAAAAGATATATCATATGATATATGGGGGATAAATTATGGTATTCAAATGCTCAGTAGGTAAGATTTCTAGTAATTGTTTCCTTTATACTATGAGCTTGGACAGAAGTATTTTAGATAAGCTTAAAGATTGCAATGGATTATGTTGGATATAAGTTAGCATTGTTTAAGGCAAGAACTTTTTCGATATTATTGGTGGAATGTTATAATAGTGTAGTTTAAGAAAATGGAAAACCTGTAGAATGGGAGGCAACCCATCACGTTGGACAAGGTTGTGGGAATCGAACCCAAAATCGAAGTGCGACAGGCCTTTATCGCCTACCACTTGCCTAAAAGAAGTCCCTGGTTAGTAGAAACTGGTTTTTTATTAATCTGTATGATAGATGAAGTATAAGTTCATTTTTGGAATCATATACGATTAATCTCACCATAGATGGACTTTTGTATTTTTGATACCTTTTCCTAACCTTTTGTTTCAAACAGATGGAATGACCCATCATTCTATCACATGATCTGCTAACACTTCAAGGAAGACAAATTCAACTTCATTTCAATAAGACATGAAGTGGAAATAGTTTAAGGCACAAACAACGGCGAGATTGTACCAAAATAAAGCAAGTAATATTATAATTCAAATTCTTCAACATTATAGAAATGATCTTGAAAAAAAATGTGGTCCTAGTAGTCTTATATGTGATGAATCAGATGGTACCTTAGATCATCACAAATATATGGCTTTGTGATTGTTTGCTTTTTCATAGCCCTGTTCTCTACCACTCTGTATCAGAACATGATGGTTAGATTTCTCTTGTATATCCATATTTTGTCACCTATGTTATCCTATGTGGAAACCCATTGATTAGTTAATTTGGTTAACCATTATGTTTCATAATTTAGTTTTAATGTTCAGTTTTGGTATTTATTTTTACGATGTGGGTTTCTATGAAAGAAACCATTATGTAGTAAACCATTTATAACACTGAGGAATTTCGAGGGAGAAATTCATTTTAAGGGGGGTAGAATGTAACAACCCTAGATTTGATGAGATATTTTTTTTTTAATTTCATTGATTTGTTCTATTATACACTACACCAGGATTAGCTTTTACTATACGCAACACCGTATTAGCTTGCAGTGTACACAATGCTATTCTTGGATCATGTTACACACAATTTTGATTGTAGTTATTCTAAGAAACATTGAGTATATATATATATATATATATATTCAATGTATAAATGAAATATGGTTGGATTCTATTATATGAAACAACGGAGGAGTCTTTCACAACACGCAACCCTGACTTGGCTTGCATTACATGCAATCGCGACATTCCTCGATAGCGTGTGTTGCACGCAATACCAGGTTTCACTAAACAATGATATATGACTATAATATTATTATAAACTAGTTGTTATGAATAGTATTAACTATATTTTTAATTTTATAACATTATTATTCATCTTACATATTTTCTAGAACATGGTATGAGAAGAAAATAAATATTTCGAGTAAAATAAGTATTTTTTTTAAATGCAGTTTTGCCTCATTTTGATGGCGCACCCACATTAAATTTAGTATTTGACATATTTATAAGTTCAATTTGACAAAATAAAATTCTTCATTGGAATCAGGATAAAAAAATATTTCGGATAAATTTTTCATATTATTCTGATAACTTTAATATTTTGATGAATAGTAAAAACACGCTATATTTTAATTAAAAACAACTTTTTTCATCACAATAATTTATATGGATAGATTAACTTTTTAATTGGTTTTAAAGTGTAATTAGAATATATTTTTACCATTTAATCCAATGTTGGTCATTGGAATTAATTTCACTTTGAAATTGGACAGAAACAAGTGATGATCTTTTGAAATTTATTGTTTCTTAAAAACACGCTATTTGTTTTGATAATGGGAATTAATTTTAAAATTAATTAATTCCACTTCTATGTTTTCAATTTGTAAAAATATACATCATTTATTAATTCGGAATATCAAATATATCTTAGACTGAATTTTTGGTATTTTTCTGAAAAACTTCAATTTTTTATGAATAGTGAAAACACTGAGTTTTTTTGGTTAAAACCGACTTTTTATTTAAATAACCATTTATTTGATTTAAATTTATTTTAGGTCAAAATAGATACATAATACTTATATATGTTCAATGAAATTTATTGGAATCATTTTATAATAATGTTAGATCTATAAAAATTATATTGACCTTTTCACCCTCTTTTACCCACCTACTAGGAGCTTTTGCAATTGTTCATAAAACATACTTTTACCACTTCTGAGAGTTGAATTTCAAATATCCGAGAGTCATGGTTAATATCAAGGAGTAAAATGTGGTCCAATTAGATAAAAATAATTTTTTGTGAATAGTAACTTTTTACTTTTATTTACCACGGTTAAAGGTAAATAGGGTAATTCAAGGTTAAAAGAATATTATAATATTTCAAAATTACCTTAACACTTGTCCAAACCTTATTTTATGAGTAATGGAATACAATGGTCATATTTGGGTCGATTTTGGGTCCCCATGGTGCCACTTATGAAATACAATGACACATTAGATTAATTAATTTAATGTAAAGACAAAATTGGCATTAACAAAAATCCTTTAGTAATTAATTTTTATAAGGGGCTACATAAATTATCATTTCGACTATAAATATTAATTGGAAGGATAAAACGATTTCCTACATGTTGGTATTTTTTAATAATTTTTAGACATAATATAAATTAAATTATTTATGACACAATAATGATGCAGTATTTACCTCATTAATAAATTATTTAAATAAATAAGATTATAATGATTAAAATATTATCCAAAACCTATCCAATTCCTATTGAATGATTTTATTTCTAATATGAGTCATCTTATCTTTGAAATTAATGTGTTTTTTACCACTTGAAAATGAAGATAAGTTTATAATAAAATAATGTCTTCTCACATTCTTTAAGAGCCCTTCCTCTCCCTTATAAAAGGAGTCCACTTCTATGCAATTCCTAAAACCTCTCTAGCCTTTTGGCTCATCCAAACTCTTCCCAAATAATCTCTCTACATCCCTATCCTCCCCTAGAAGCCTTACATTAGGCAGAATACACTTCAATAAGTTCTTTTGGTTCAAACCAAAGGAAGTTACCCAAATTAAAGGTAATAGTTTCTCTTAAGATGTTTTCTTTTATTCTACTTCTCCAACCCCTAAACACTTTTTAAACAATTCATTTGTAACAAAACAAGTATCCTAAAAATACTAGTATGTTTTTATGAGAGGTATTAGAACTAAAGTTACACACACCTTCATCTAATGGAGGAAGAATATAATGATTCTGTGGATGGAAAACTAATGCCTCACGAAACGATGATTGTTCAATTTTCTCCTACCGCCTCTCATGGTGTCCATTATGACAGAACTGTATTTATATATGATATATATTATTTTTATGTTTTCCTTATTCTTCTTTACTTCCCAATTATATCATGCCTTTATGTTTTCTATAGTCGGTAAATACGATAATCTCATGTGAGGAAGTGCGGACTACCACCCCCTCAAAGTGATGTGATTCGTTAATGCCTTATGTGAGATGTATAAGGATTGGATTTAATGATACAATATATATGAAATTATACTGGAATTATAATTTTCCTATTCCATTAAAATAATAAATACAAATGAAAGTAGCGTTCATGCGTACGTACGACTTACTGTCTCCATGAACAGGGCATTTCATTTCTTACCTCCATATGTTATGTACTATTATAAATACATGTATATGCTGGATATATAATGAATATATATGATATTTAATCATGATATAAATTATGGAAGTAATTAAATTAGGATATAGGTAATAATAACATCATGAACAATAAGTCCAAACATGTACGATAAATAAGATGATTTAACCCAAAACGTTGATTAACATGGGATTTACAAAAGAACGGGTAATATAAAGTCATAAGTGAACAATATATGATATCATAATAATGAATATGATTCTGTAATAAGTCAATGAAATTATTTAAATCGTTATACAAGAGGTTCAGATACGTACGAAGCATATCAGACCTAATGTAAGGGATATCTTTTCCAATCTTGTTTTTATCCGAGATTGCTTATTCGTAATTATTTACCTGGTTTATTGTTATCATCCATGTCCACGTTTTCTAGAAATGTTTTAATGTATATTAAAATTCATTTTTACCCATTTTTGACTTTTACTACATGGTATGTAAGGAATCTTTTTTTTTACGTTACGAGGTACTTTTTTTGACTTTTCTGGCAAAAGTACGAGAAGAATGTTTTTTTAACTTATACATAATGAAAGGATTTTATACGGTTTTATAAAGCCTTATTATCATGAAGCTTCCACCAAAATTTTTCATGAATATTTTCAAAAAAATATCTTTCTTTTAAAATTGCATGACGTTTTATGAAAAGAAATTGATCTTGAAGAAGAAATGACATTTTCCTCAAGAATTTATTTCACGTGTTTTATCAAAACCATTTTTCCATCTATGATGACATTATTTCATATGAGTATGTTCCAAGTATAATGTCTCAATGATTTACATGGTTTCACTTTTCTTATGATGAAATGATATCCATTTTGGTTTATATGGATTATGTTGCGATGGGATGATGTTTATGAGTCCCATATTTTTTCTTTGGGTTATGATGAATGATTTATGTTTATGTTGTGGTAAAAGTAAGAAGGATTTAATTATGAGATGTGTGGGACCTATATCTCCCTCCAATTCATTGTGTAAAGATTTATATCTCATGATATAGACATGGCTGGAACGGAAAGTAAATCCGGTTCAGTAATACAGGGATGTAATGACAAGTAAACCCAGTTCAGTAAGGGACTTTGTCCACTAAGATGGTCTTAGCAGCAATGCCTCGGCTACTATGGAAATCATATCATGTCTTTAATGTTTTTCCACAATTACATGTTTTATTCACATGCTATTTTATCATTATTAATGTTTCTTTATTATCTATGCCTTATGTACTGCCATGTTTTATGTCATTGCCCAAGATTTTTATGTTAAAACATTATGTTCATGTTTTTAAGTTCAAATGTATATGATTTGTTTTATTTTTTCCATGATTACCCTTACTGAGCATTAGAGATCACACTTTATATGTTTTCTTTTCCCCAGGATTTAAAGAAAGGTTTTAAGTAATAAAACCAAAAGGGGAAGATCTTTATGGGAGATGTTGAAGGTCTTTCACCACGATTAAAAGATTACGTTAAGAGTTTCCAAAGACACTAAACTATTACTGTCCTTGTGTGTATGTTTTTGTTATTCTGCAAAAGTAGTGTAATGTCAATGTACGTCGAGCATCGGGTCAATAAACATTTGTAATAAGATCAAAAAATCTCCTATCAAACCCCATGAAATGATAAGGGTATAGTAAAAATGTAAACATATCATAATATGTGTAAATTGATAGGTTTCATAATCATTCAACCATAAACCTTACCCTGAAAAGTACCAGGTTTCAAAATAATATAACACATGAAGGAGAATCGGGTTTCATAAAATCATGCCATAAAAAACTAATCAATTTAGAGAATGAAAATTAAAGGATAAAATGAATAATTCACCCGAAAAAAATGATTAACACTAATAGATTTTATCATAATTGGTAAATAATTTTGATATATCTTTTAAAAACTCTTCTTGAGTAAAAAACCATTTCTTTTTTGAATTTTTTTATTACAAAAAAACATTTGAAAAAATTATTATTCAAAAAATAGGGTTGAAAACTTATAATGGAAGCTTTTAAGACAACAAAACATTTTTAATTTACATTTCTCCTTGAAAATAATCTTCAATGGTATTTTGAAAACATTTTTGAAAATAGGTTATTTTAATACAATAGATTTTCACAAAAAGGGAGAGGTGGGAAGATTTCAAAAAAACATCATCTTATGTACAAAAGAGTGGGAAAATGATACTATGAAATTTATATATTTAAAAAAATATGGTAGAAAGAAACTCATTAATATTGTTAGATGATGGATCATTAGAATTCATCAAATTAATCATAACTATAAACTGTCCCAAAAAAATGAGGAGATTATCTCAATATAATATCATAACTTTGTGACTTGGTATCCATGTAAGAAAATTATATTACATGAAGAAAAATATATAATTAAAATAAGTATATTGATGATATACCCAGGAAAATTGATATTATATAAACCACAATGATGATTTTTTGTGCATAAAAGAACGTGATTATCAAGGAGGGAAAATTGAGAAAAAACTATTTTACTTATTTAGTAATATTTGAAAGTTAAACCACATAAAATATGGATAATATATTTGATATGATAATACCCATAAATTTAATTAAAATATTCCTAGAGCTAAATCATTTTTAATATATACAACTCACAAAATGAATGAGTGGAAGACATAGATTACATCTCATAGAAAGTAATTTTGTGATTACAATCCCCTTACATTTTCCATGACTCGCTTCATACTCATACATGATTCCAGTATATTAAATATAAGTTTATTATATATGTTTTATAAAAGAATATTCTTATGCATTATACAATATATGTTTTTATTATTACCCTCTTTTTAATGATCCTTTGTTTATGTTTCACTTGTGGTACAATTCAATTGGTTTTCCAAATGTGTCGGGATTTGATACATTTGTAGTCCTTATATGTATATCATGATTCCATAATATAAACCAACAAATAAATATCATTTATACAAATTATATTTTTATTATAATAATATATATAATATATTATTGTTAAATGTAATACATTATTCACGGAGACGGTAAGTCATACATATACATGAATGATGTCTATTTCTTTATTATCATATAGAAAGAAGGTATGTAAATGACACATGTATATATATATATGTATAATTATTATAGTAACATTAATATATTATTTATATCATATGTCTTCTTTAAAACCATCCTTAATACATTCCATGTTGCGTGAAAATTAATCACATCACTTTGAGGGGGCAGTTGTCCACACTTATCAAACAAGTTTATCATATTAACACCAAATGGAAAGTACAAAGATTTCGGTTCTAAAATTAATAAAATAGATTAAATATATATCAAATATTATATATGACATATATAAATAATGTTTCCATCATAATGGCCTCCAATATTAGTGGTTGTGGAGAAATGAACAATCATTATTTCATGAGGCTATAGTTCGATGTACACAGAAACAATATGTTTAACATCCATTAGATGGAGGTGTGTGTAATTTTAGGTCATACCATTTTCAGAAAACAAATATTAGTATATGGAGGATACTTTTTTTACTTATTTTGTGAATAAAAGGATGGGTCGGGTGAATTATAAAAATAAATAGAAGGAGCTTGAGAGATGATGTTACCTCTAAATCGGGTAACTCTTTTTGGTTTATGCCAAAAAGATTCCCTGAGAAAATTTCTACCAAATGGGAAACCTCAAGGTATAAGGGATTACTATTAGTAGGATAATTATAAATAATATGGGTGAACATAAGAGCTTCAAGAGGTGTGAGGAATGTTTAAAGGTGGTCGACATTTATAGGGAAATAAAAAAACTCACATGGAATTTTTATAAAAAAAATTTGTGTGCGCACTTCCATACCTAAAAATATAATTCAATACACAAAAACTAATTTATGAAAGGATTTTGGTCAAAATATGGAAATAAAATGGGTTTTGGAAATGTTTATAGGTATATTGCGCCCTTATTTTTATTGTTTAGTCCCTAATTAAGCATAATTTGACCTTAAGAGCTATAAATAATTTTCAACACTTATACTAATCATTATAGTCAAAAATTAACATGATGTTGTCAGAATATTAATATTAGAATTCATAAAATGGTATATTCCAGATTTTTTATATACAGTTAACAGAAGTGGAAAATTAATATTAGTGATAAACCCGTAGACGAGACGAAATAACTATGTTTTAACTTAGGAAAAAGTTCAAAAGGTTGTTAATATTTTATATTTAGTTTCAAAGTTAAATGGATTATAACCAGGTACATTGAATTAATATATGTAATAATTATATGATTATACCTTAATAAATATTTATAATATAATTTATCATTAATTATTAATTAGTATAAATGTAATTTTTATCTAAAAAGCAGTATTTTTCACTATTAATCAAAAAATGATGTTTCTATGAAAAATCCCAAAAATAATCCTAGAGAAATTATTATTTATTTCAATTAAAAAAAGAAGATTATTTTATGAAATTCTGGTTCTAAATATGTCTAAAATTACTTTCATTATTAGTAGTGGTTCAATCGAGAAAATCGTATTTTTTTACATAGAAGGATTTTTCCAAAAATATAATTTTTCATTGTCAATATGTATTATTTATATTAAAAACTATAATCAATACGTGGAAAGTATTTATTAAAATTAATATAGTTATTTTTAACAATTTTATTAAAATTAGATCATATAATTAATTATATATACATATATAATTTTTCTATATAAAATTATTGTTTCATGCATCATACGTCAAGTCGGTGTTTCTTGTATTGAATTCCATGTTGGTATTGCGTGTAGCACAAGACAAGTTGGTATTGAGCATTAAAATAATTTTTGAATAGTTTTCTACTATTTATACATATATATATAATGAACTATTTATAGTGCCATGTGAATTTTAAAATATTAAAAATATTAATTAATTTGAAAAAAATAATTATCAAAATCACAATGTGTTACATTCTACCCCACTTAAAATGAATCACTCCTTTTAAATTCTTTTGGGGAATTCATAGAAAACCACATCATAAAAAATTTAACAAATACATACCTTAAAAACATATATTTTGAACCATAATGGTTAATAAAGTATCATATAAATGGGTTTCCACATAAGATAACATATGTTTGGAGTGAAGATTATACATGGAAGAAAAAACATAAATATTCATAAAGAGTTATTGTGATATTATTTTAAAAAAAGGGAATGATCAATGGAATGTTTAGGGCCTCAAATTCATAAATATTTGATTACTTAAATGTATATCATGTCATCTAAAATTAAGGTATTAATACAAAAAAATTGACCTTTTTGAAAATGTTGAGAAGTTATAAATAAATTTATATAATCAATATTTCATTCTTGCATAATTATTTGAAAATTTTATTATAAATCAATTACATCATGGAACTAATTTCAATAAATTAACGTTTATTAATAGATCACTAAAACATAAATTAAATAGATCTTAAGTCCTATAAAAGAAGATAAAAACATTACCAATTTGTCTATTAAAAAACAACATGCAACTATATATAAAAATACAAAGTAACACTAATATTTCATCAAAAAAATTTATTTATTACAAATAAATATGCATTAACCCGGACATCTCATAGGAAAATTGTAGGTTTGAAACCCATATAATCCTTTGGTCAATGGTTCAATACCCATGGCCTAGGCATATTGGATTTTTTGTCACCTAAAATGCAAAATGGCCTTTTTAAAACAAACTGAATATAATATATAAGATTGAAATCCATGAAATATGGTTAATCCTTTTTTAGCCTTTTATCCAATGTTTTTAACAAAAGCTTAGTTCATAAATACTTCCTTTATAGATTAACTTAAACTCGTCCTGAATAGTTAACCTTTTAACCCTTCTCAATGGTGAAAATCCAACAAAAATGCAAAGGGTGTTGAAAAATTATCCTAACATTGATTCCCAAATATAAAAAAAGTACCTCATGGTTGTTACATTACAAACATGTCAATACCCACATCATATATTCTATTGAAATATGGTAACAACCTATATCACAATAAATTGTTTTGGAAAAAAATCATGGCTTCACATTTTAAAGTATATTGGATTTACTACATATATCAAAAAAAGTTGTAAACTTAAATAGTGGTAGCATAAACCAAATTAAAAATGTCCTTACTTAGTTCCAAGGTAATCAATACTGTCTGATTTACTTATACATTTCCCACGTATCATTATCCATAAAAAATCATATTAACATAATGGAAATGATATGTATTTCTATCCCTTAGTAATAATGTTATCTTTCATGAGATAATCCTTCTAGTCCATCAAGACCATTCAAAATATTCTTATAAATTCTTATCGAAAACATAAACAGAATGATACATACATAATTTACCATTCTAAATAAAATAATCCAAATAGATGAATACTTATATTACTTCATTCTCAACCCATTAAAAATTCTACCTCATCATATTACATAATACCTCTTTACATTCACAATTCATTTGTAGCCATGCCATTATCAAAAATGTAACCATTACTTGTACCAACATACTAGTTCCATTCAGGAGATTTCATATTGGGAAATTGCGTTTCATAATGAACATTTTATCTACACATAAAACAATTAACCTTTTAAGAACACTTATGGAGAAAAAATTGCCTTTAATTTTGTTAAATTAAATCTAAATTTTTACTTTAAAGGTACTTTCTTTGTGTACTTATTTTTCCACAGTCAAAACATCTTCTTGATCCTCCATAACATTCATGTAAATGATTCTTTTCACATTCTTGTCATAATGAAAACCAAATATTTTTCCTTCATGGTCGCTATAAACAGAACTATCAGCAATGTAATTCTTTATCTTCCTTGGTGTGTTCAAGTGTTGGTAAATGAAAACATTGTTAATCATGTTCCGGGAAAACTGATTTGGCATTATCATGACATCATTAACTCAAGTGATCATCCCACTTGACTGCACATCAGAAACTCTTCCATCACCTTCAACATTAATCTAGTTCCTTATAGTTCCCATCATTGTCTAAAACTAAAAGCATAGTTGTAGAATTAATTTTCATACTATAAAACCACATAGTCATGAAAAAATTACTTATAGAATGTTTAAATAATTAAACCTTCCAAAACACATGACACATTATGTTTATCCTAGGTTATTTATAGTCAAATTATGATTAAATCCTTCATAAAGTTTCCTAAAGAGTATTTAAATTACCTCTCTATATCCCGTAGGAGTGTCAAACTATGTGAATATAACTGGTCATTTTCATGTACCACATTACCGTGAGTCACGCCTGAAACATCTTGTCAAAGTTGTTACCCCTTGGTAAATCTGTGCCAAAGTAACATCCACATGTATTATCCAGACATTGATTTATTTCTTGGAAACCGCTCATTCTATCCTTCATCTAAATTTGACGACATTTTCATATTCATTGATTCATCCCTAATCATATCCTATGAAATTCACTTAGGGTTGTCACCATGTTTTTCAAATGCTAGTTTCCAAATCTTAACTTGAATTTTAGCTTAATACCAAATATTTCAACCCCAGCATTACAAACATCAATATTACATAACTTTTTCAGAATAATTAAACATTATACAAATAGACACAAGAATACCATACTAGTTTAGTGCCTTTGAAACATTTATACATAAACATAGGTACATAATGGAGTTACATTATCTCCCACTAGTTTTTTCATTACAAGAACCATTCTTAGACACATAAAAAAAATACATATCTTCACAACCTGTAAAAAGAAACATAAAAAGGTTTGAGCTAAAATGCTCAGTATCGGTAAAGATGGGATATATGTATGAATAATTGTGAGCATAAGTTAATGATAATATGATCATGGAGATAGAAGATCATACCCTTCATTTTAATGATCAAAATAGAGATCATGGAATAATTATTAAAGATTCATAAGACACAAATCATAATGAAATGAAGAGAATAGGATTTGAAATAACAACATGGGAATAAGACATTGAATTTTGGAAACACTTAATCATATAATGATTTCCATAGTAGCCAAGGAATCACTTCCAAGACCACCATAGTAGAAAAAAGTCCTTTACTAAACCATGTGAACCCCTAATCCAGTCCTATTTTACTGAACTGACTAAACCCTCTTTCTCATCCTATATTACTAATTTACATAAAACATCATTGAAATAATATATTACTGAACTGATTGAACCCATATTCCAGCCGCGTCTATCTCATGAGATATAAATAGTTACCAAATTTATTGGAGAGAGATATAGGTGCCACCCATCGAATAAGAAAATCACAAATACATGTGAAACAATATCATAAATATACATATCATATCCCATGAAATGAAATGGGTATCATAAATTTGTAAACATATCATAACCTGTAGAAAGATATAAGTTTCATTAAAACATCATCATAAACATAACCAATGAAATGAAACAGGTTAAAAAATCATATAAACAGTCTAAGGGAATTAAGTTTCACAACATCATGCCATCAAAAAATAATATATTAAGAGAATGAATATGAATTGAGACATTTCATTATTCCCCACAATTTAATTATTAACACAATGGGATTTTATCATTTTTGGGAAATAATTTAAAATATATTTTAAAAATAATTTTTAGGGAATGTATTTGTTCTTCTTTAAAAAATTAATTTTGTTACATAAATCCTTTTAAAAATGATTATATTTGAAACTATCATTGAAAAATATTGATGGATACTTTTAAAATAATAAACCGTTTTTTAAATCCACTTTAACATGAGAAATCTATTCAAGGATATTTGGAAAATAGTTTTTAAAACATGGTCATTGAATACTTAATATTTCCATCCAAATAGAGAGGTGGTGAGGTTTAAGTAAAAACCATATCATAAGTACCACAGAGTATGAAAATGGTTATAACAAATGAGGATATATTGAATTAATATAGAATAAGGAAAATTATAAATATTATTGAATGATTTTTCATAATATTTTGTCAATGAAAGCATATACATAAACAATCTCGAATACAAATTGAGGAGATTCTATTAATAAAATCTTATAACTTGGTGACTTGGGATCCATGTAAGAAAAAGAAATTACATGAAGCATAAAATATCATCAAAAGAAAGAGATTAATTACCTAAAATGTAAAATTGACATATATTCTCTTCAATTAATAGTTTAAGTGAACAAAAAACATCAATCTCAAAGAAGGGAAATTAAGGAAAAACTAATTTACCAATTTGGTAACTTTTTAAAGATAAACTCCATGAAAGAAGGTTAATGTAATGTATATGTGAATAAATATAAATTTAATTAAAATATTCGTACATTAAAAATACGGGAAGTACATACACCATATAGTAGGAATGTGTGGTGAGCAGAGTTTATATCTCAGAGAAATTAATAGCAAGATTAAAACCACCTTAAATTGTGTCTTGACTCAATTCGTACTCGTACAAGATTCCATTATAATAAATATTTTTATATTGTATATATGGTATATAATAAAAATCTTATAAATAATACCATACATGGTTTCATTAAGAATTTATATTACTCGCATTTTAACGATTCTGTGTTAATGTTTCACTTCGAGTAAAATTAACTTTGTTCTTTGCATGTGTCTTAATTTGTTACATCTTTGGTCCTTATACTTATATCAATATTACAAAATGAAATCCATGATATAAATATCAGTATTATACATTATATTTTATTTATAATAATCTATATAATATAGGAGTTTTAAATGGATTTCAACATTCATGGATATTGCATGCCATACGTACACATGAATGATATTTATGTATTTATTATTGTATTTAAAGAAAGTATATAAATGAAATATGTATATATATGAATCATTATTAAAATATAATTAATATATTATATATATAATTTAATTTCACTAAAACTATCTTTAATACATTCTATGTGGTGTGTGAATGAATCACATCACTTTAAGGGGATGGTAGTCACACTTCCTCAAATAAGATTATCATATTAAAACCAAATGGAAAGTTATGAGGCATGTGTTTTAAAAGGAAAAAAATGATTAAAAACATATTATATATAATATATGACCTATATAAATATATTTTCCATAAAAATGGACACCATTATTAGTGGAAAAATAGAAATGAACAATCGTCGTTTCATGAGGCAGTAGTTCGTTATACAAAGAAACAATATGTTCAACATCCATTAGATGGGGGAGATTCTATGTAGAGGTTAGAAAAATTTATTAATAAAATCCTATTATATAGTGGAATCTATATTTTTTACAACATATGGTAATATGAGAGTCAAGGTAGTGGAGAAGGAAAGTAAATTAAAGGAGCTTTACAGAAGACATTACATCTAATTCTGGTAACTCTTTTTGGTTTATGCCAAAAGCCTTTTAGAGAGGATTTATTCCTAATTGGAAGATTCAAGGTTAAATGGAGGATTTGGGGATGATACATGTGATGAACAGGGAAGATCATAATTTTTTTAGAGGTGTGTGGAATGGGTATATGCGGTGGCATTTTAGAGGGTAGGAAAATGACTCACATGGACATTCTAGAATCAAATTATGTGAGCGCATTTCCTTACCTAAAAAAGTCTTGAAAAACTAAAAAATTAATAATTGAAGGATTATGGATGAAATATTTCATTCAATTGGTGTTTTACATGTGTATAGGTCATTTAGGCTCTTAATATTAATGTTTAGTTCCTAATTAAACTTAATTTGGTCTCAACTATTGTGATAAATTTTAATCAATGTTACAAATCATTTTGGTCAAAAATTAGCATGGTTTTATTTGAAAATAAATATTATAATGAATATAGTGTTGTATATCATATATTTAAAATTCAATTCACTAATGTGTCAAAATTAATATTATTGTTAATCTAAAAGAGGGGATGAAATAACGGGGTTTTTATGTAGGAAAAAGTTCAAAAGTTTGATAAGATATTATATTCATTTTCAAAGTGAAATTGACAATAATGAGATAAATTTTATTAATATATGTAATAATTATCAACATTAACCTTAAAAAATATTTATGATATCATTATCATTAATAATTAATTAGAAAAAAAGTCATATTTAAACTAAAAAATGTAACGCCCCGACCCCAGCTACCCCGAGCCGGTGCGTTACTTCGTAACATTGGCATGATCACAAAAGATCAAGTCTCGAAAGACCGATTAGTTTAGTAGCCTTGGAAACACTGGATACATTCATAAATGTTACATTACATCATAAAGTGGAAAACTAATAACAAAGTCTTCATAGTCCACACTCATATCCTCTTCTGACTATCCCTGTAGGTCATTCATAAAATACTTCTTCACATCCTGGAAAATATTAAAACATTGAAAGGGGTGAGCTCAGATGCTCAGTAAGGATAACAATAATGCGGAAGCTTTCATAAATAAACATTAACATTTAAGACAATGTATAACTAAAACAAAAGCCTTTTAAACATGAACTTCAACATAATATGGAAAAAGTAAAATGAGATAATGTCATTTACTTATTCACATGGATATTCTACTGGCCGAATAATCACATGCAATATCAATAACCACTTTCATAACGATGGAATGCATAATGCCAGACCATCATAACCACATAGCCAAGGCCTCGTGCCAAGACCACAAATAAGATTTTGTCAAGGCCTCGTGCCAAGACACTAGTTTGTCTCATGAGACATGCCGATGCATCGAGGAGCTATAGCGGGCTCCACCCGTCACTTATTAAGTCCAATTCATTCCTCATATGAATAGGTTTAAACATATCATAAACCATAACATAATCGTATCACATAAAATATGCATAAAGGAAACATAACATTTGTACATTTCAATCACAAGATATAAATACAACACATTGATATAATAAAAATGCTTTCAAAACCATTTTCAATACCAAAATAAAAGAAAGTTAAAACTGTGTATTTATTTTTCATTAAAAAAAATGATGGCTTGTAGAGGAAGCCGAATCACAAATAATGGTCACGGCGGCGAAGAAGTCATTGTCGCCGCATAAGTACGGAAAGAAAAACATTCCCTTTTGTCGTTTAGTAAAACGCTTCGTATAAAAAATATTCCTTTTGAATAAACGTAAAATTCAAAGGGGTTTATACACCGTATAAAGGAAAGTTGTGTATAAAACCAAATATGCCTCTATGAAAGGGGATTGAGACGAAGTCCTTAAAAAGATCATTTTTTTTAAATAAAGCACATCTATAATGTGTATTCACTATAAGTACACATAAATAATTTACAAATACAATATAGGACATAATAATATCATGACATAATTTGAAAGTAGGAGATTAACACAAAGAATGGAAGTTGGGTTAAGAAGTTCCCTTACCATGCGTCTTGTCCTGACTCGACCGTTCTTTAACCTCCTGAATAATAAACTATAGTTAATTTATATTTACTTAAGAACCATTTTCATGTTCATTATTCTTTTTATATCCCTTATTACCATGTTATGAACATTATTTAATTATTTAAGTTAATAACGGTCGTTTTGTCGATCTTTGGTACTTGAGTCAAAAATAAACTTCTTATAATCACAAGTTGTTTATGTGGTAGAATATCCATTATCTCTAGAATTATATTCATGATTTAGATGTCATATATATCTTATATTTCCATTATATACATTCATTTATAATATTACGTAACATTTAGAGGTAAGAAATGAAATGCACCATTCATGGAGACGGTAAGCTGTACGTACGCATGAACGCTACTTTCATTTCAATTTCATATTTAATGGAAATAAATAATTATGATATAAATGTATAATATAATTACAGTATAATATATTGTATAATACCATTTACTCCATCCTTTATACATCCCAAATATGGCATTAACGATTCAAATCACTTTGAGGGGGCGGTAGTCCGCACTTCCTAAAATGAAATTATCACGTTTTACCCATAATGGAAATCATAAAGTATGCCATAAATGAGAAATACAGAAGCATAAGTAAAACATAAACATATTATATATCATATATAAAAGTAGTGACATCTTAATGGCCACCTTTGAAGGTGTTATATGAGTGTTGAACAATCATCGTTTCGTGAGGCAGAAATTCGCCATCCACAGAAACCGTATGTTCTTTAATCATTATATGTAGGTGTGTGTATGTGTAGCTCGAATCCTTCTTATAACAACATCCTAGTATATTGAGGATACTGGTTTTGTTACAAAATAAATGAATAAAAAGAGTTTAGGTGGTTGGAGAAGAAAAATAAAACAAAACAACATTAGAGAAGACATTACCTCAAAATCGGGTAACTCTTTTTTATTTGAGCCAAAGGCTTCTTTGGGAAGAGTTCTGACCAAATTAAGGCTTATAGGAGTAAGAGGGGGAAGCTGGGAGAGTATTTGGGCAGAGTTTGGCCGAGCCAAATGGCTTGAAAGTGTAAATGAGGTGGGAGAGGTGGGGGCCTTTTATAAGTGGAGAGGAGGGGCACTTTTGGAAAGATTGAAATGTTATATTATTTCACAATGATTTTCGGATTCTAAAGGTCCCACACTTATATAATTCTAGGCTAAGGTGATAAGGATTCGAAGTCTCCTCATCCAATAGGCTTTGGACAAGTGTATGCCTTGGATTTTGCATTATCTTCTCATTTTATTTAAATCGTTAAATAATGAGGCCATCGCTGCATCATAATTATGTCATAAATAATTTAATTTATTTAATGTTTAAAAATTATAAAAAAATTACTATGATGTAGGAAATATTTTTATCTTTCTAATGAATATTTATAGTCAAAATTTGGACTTGTGTAACCCCACTTAAAAACTGTTTTAGTAAAATAAATCATGTTTGTGTCAATTTAATTTTAACATTAAATAAATATATATTAATGACATTTTCCAACTAAAGTGGCTCCATGGGGTCCCCAAGTTGACCCAAGGGTTGTCTTGGTCGGCCATGACTCATCCAATAGGAGTAGTACAAGTTTCATTCTCATATCATATTATCAAAACATTATTTGTACCTTAAACTACACTAATTACCTCTAATCGCGATTAAGAACTTAAAAGTTACTATTCACCAAAAAATTATTTTAATCTCATTGAACCACATTTTACTTCTTAATGACAACCATGTATGTCGGATTTTTGAAAATCAAATCACATAAGTGGTAATATTTTATTTAAACAAAAAATCAGTTATTTAACTACCACTTAGTGGTTTCACTATTCATCAAAAATTGAAGTTTTTCAGAACAAGGCCAAAATTTCACCCTAAGCTATAATTGATATTCCGAATTCAAAAAAGATGTATATTTTACAAAATTCCAAACATATAAGTTTCATTAATTAATTTTATAATTAATTCCCGCTGTTACGACAAATAGCGTGTTTTTAAGAAACAATTTATATCAAAAGATTGGCAATTGTTTATGTCCAATTTCAATGTTAAATTAATTATAATGACCACCATTAGATAAAATGGTAAAAATATATTCTAATTATACCTTAAAACTACTAAATAGTATAATTTATCACAATAAATTATTTTTATTAAAAAAGTTGTTTTAATGTATTTTTCACTATTCATAAAAATTAGAAGTTCTAAGAAAAATACCAAAAATTCAACATAGGCTAATTTCGATATTCCGAATCCAAAAATGAAGTCCATTTTGAAATATAAAATTCCTATAATTTTAAAAAGTGGTTATTACTATTCATAATAGCTACTTTGATTAGTCGCGGTGTTTTAGAACTCGAAGTTGCGTACAATGCAAGCTATTGCATTATTGAATGAGAAGTGTATCGTGGAAGCTCGGGGTGTTACATTCTCCCCTCCTTCAATAAATTGCGTCCTCACAATTTGAAATTCTTCTTTGAAAATAAAATGTTGAAAAGAGAAAATACCTTTGAGGAAAACCCACATCGGAAATAAGGTTAATAAATATATAACATTAAAAGAAAGCAGGATAAGTACAAAGGTCACCCGATATAGCCCATTCTAGGATTATATGAAAATATGGATATGGAGGAGAAACCAACCATCAAGGTCTGATGGAGAGTTATAGAAAACAGGATTAAGAGAAAGTTTAACCACAAGAAAATCACAAACTTGTGATTGGTTAAACGGTCATTGAATCCCCACATGGAAAAGTTAACAGACAACATTTTTGTTTTAAGTTACCTTCTATAATGTTGAGAAATTTATTTAGGAGATTTACTAAGAACGTAAGGGAATATACATACTTGTTATGTATACTTTCATTCGTTAATAAATGTTTACCACAAACCCATCTTTTACTCCAAATGGTAACAGAACCCAAAAATATTCTTTTTACCCTAATTGTATAAGGTTCCAAATATTAACACATGCCATTTAGATTAGTAAAACTATTTTGTAAAAACCAGGGACTTCCTGTAGGATAGTGGTAGGAAATAAAGGCTTGTCGTACTATGGTTGTGGGTTCGATTCCTGCAGCTTTGTCCGACACGACAGGTTATTCCCCGCCCTGCAGGTTGTCCTTTTCCTAAAACTATAGTATTATAATATTCCAAAAATAATCTTCAGAAATGATTTAGCCTTAAACAATACTATCCATGGTTCAACTTAATCCATTCCAACCTTAATAGTTATCCAAAATAGTTCTGTCGAACTCATAGTCCAAATTTTATAAGGAAGGTAAACATAAGGAAGATCATTTATCCCACGTAACAACATGTGAACACCTTCATCATGTACTCTTTTTAAACATACTGAATTACCATGATCCCTTATTCCTTATAGAATACTAGATATACTCCTTCTATCCAAAAATGTATACAAAACATCAATCAGTTTCAAGGAAGTTAAGTATATCCAATATTATTTATCCAAATCAATCACGTCTTATTCCAAAATCACAATCTCAGTACCAGAACCATATTATGGTTTATCTTTCTCTCAACCATATATTTTCCAAAAATTTAACCTAATGTGGAGTCACTTTTCTTGGTTCCACACAATCTCAAGTCCTTGATGAAATAGTACTGCAGTACAATCCTTATATACTCCATAATTATTATAACCAGTACATCATTGATACAACACTCAAATTAAAAAAAAAATTCTTTATTAACAACATAAGAACTCTAATCATTACTCCTCATATGTGGTAGTATCATAACTTGATTATTATCCAATAACATCATTTGGGGCATGCTCTGATGATTTGGACATTGGTTTGCGTAGTGTCCCCAATCCTTGCAGAAGAAGCATTGTACATTTGAAACCATTTTCTTACCCTTGCAGTCACGCACTTTGTGTCCTTTTTCTCTACACTTATAACAAACTCCCATTCCCTTTAGGCAAGTTCCATGATGTTTCTTCCCACAATTACCACATATTGGAAAATTATTCTTTCCCCTCATCCCTTTATCCATCATTCTCTCTTCCATCCCTTTCGTCTCTTGCTTCGCTTCAAAGCCATAGGACTCAAATAATTCTTTACTTTTCCTATTAACACATGATACTATTTCTTCATATGTTGAGAACACATGGGAGACTATTTCCCTTCGAAATGTTGGCTTAATACCGTGAAAGATACTATCCTTCTTACTCTTTGGATCATACGTACTGCTGGAGTTCACATTCCTTCTACTGGGGGCCATTTCTATACAATGGCATAAACTAGGTTAGTTTATGAATCAAAATACATAATTCCATACTTGTAAAACAATTTACATAAATTGAACTAATTATGGATATAATCTATAATCATAAAAAGAAATGTTTTCTTTGAGGAAGTATATACTCATAACCCTTCATAGTGGTTTGTAAATAAAATGGGAACTATCCTAAGCATATCCCCTGGGAGTGTCGTAACCAAGAGTGCAGCAAGGCCCATTGTCGTGCACCAGTTCCCGTTCGAGTCTAGCTCAAAGCGGTGTTTTCGGGTTTTACCCCTAGGTACATCTGTGCCAGAGCCGCCTCTACCTGCTCGTATCCAGACAGGGATGTATTGCTCGGAAAACTCATAACATCTCTATAATACCAAAATTCTAGGATGTTCTTCTATACTAATCCTCAAAGTCTATCTTTGGGATATGTGCTCTAATCAGAGTTTATCTAAATCTAGCTTCCAAGGTTAGTACTAAACTGCCTCTGATACCAACTGTAACGCCCCGACCCCAGCTACCCCGAGCCGGTGCGTTACTTTGTAACATTGGCATGATCACAAAAGATCAAGTCTCGAAAGACCGATTAGTTTAGTAGCCTTGGAAACACTAGATACATTCATAAATGTTACATTACATCATAAAGTGGAAAACTAATAACAAAGTCTTCATAGTCCACACTCATATCCTCTTCTAACTATCCCTGCAGGTCATTCATAAAATACTTCTTCACATCCTGTAAAATATTAAAACATTGAAAGGGGTGAGCTCAGATGCTCAGTAAGGATAACAATAATGCGGAAGCTTTCATAAATAAACATTAACATTTAAGGCAATGTATAACTAAAACAAAAGCCTTTTAAACATGAACTTCAACATAATATGGAAAAAGTAAAATGAGATAATGCCATTTACTTATTCACATGGATATTCTACTGGTTGAATAATCACATGCAATATCAATAACCACTTTCATAATGATGGAATGCATAATGTCAGACTATCATAACCACGTAGCCAAGGCCTCGTGCCAGGACCACAAATAAGATTTTGTCAAGGCCTCGTGCCAAGACACTAGTTTGTCTCATGAGACCTGTCAATGCATCGAGGAGCTATAGCGGGCTCCACCCGTCACTTATTAAGTCCAATTCATTCCTCATATGAATAGGTTTAAACATATCATAAACCATAACATAATAGTATCACATAAAACATGCATAAAGGAAACATAACATTTCCACATTTCAATCACAAGATATAAATACAACACATTGATATAACAAAAAATTCTTTCAAAACCATTTTCAATACCAAAATAAATGAAAGTTAAAACTGTGTATTTATTTTTCATTAAAAAAATGATGGCTTGTAGAGGAAGCCGAATCTCAAATAATGGTCACGGCGGCGGAGAAGTCATTGTCGCCGCATAAGTACGGAAAGAAAAGCATTCCCTTTTGTCGTTTAGTAAAATGCTTCGTATAAAAAAGATTCCTTTTGAATAAACGTAAAAGACAAAGGGGTTTATACGCCGTATAAAAGAAAGTTGTGTATAAAACCAAATATGCCTCAATGAAAGGGGATTGAGACGAAGTCCTTAAAAAGATCATTTTTTTAAATAAAGTACATATATAATGTGTATTCACTATAAGTACACATAAATAATGTACAAATACAATATAGGACATAATAATATCATGACATAATTTGAAAGTAGTAGATTAACCCAAAGAATGGAATTTGGGTTAAGAAGTTCCCTTACCTTGTGTCTTTTCCTGACTCAACCGTTCTTTAACCTCCTGAATAAAAAACTAGAGTTAATTTATATTTACTTAAGAACCTTTTTCATGTTCATTATTCCTTTTATATCCCTTATTACCATGTTATGAACATTATTTAATTATTTAAGTTAATAACAGTCGTTTTGTCGATCTTTGGTACTTGAGTCAAAAATAAACTTCTTATAATTACAAGTTGTTTATGTGGTAGAATATCCATTATCTCTAGAATTATATTCATGATTTAGATGTCATATATATCTTATATATCCCGTATATACATTTATTTATAATATTACGTAACATTTAGAGGTAAGAAATGAAATGCACCGTTCATGGAGACGGTAAGTCGTACGTACGCATGAACGCTACTTTCATTTCAATTTCATATTTAATGGAACGAAATCATAATGATATAAATGTATAATATAATTACATTATAATATATTGTATAATACCATTTACTACATCCATTATACATCCCACATATGGCATTAACGATTCAAATCACTTTGAGGGGGCGGTAGTCTGCACTTCCTAAAATGAAATTATCGCATTTTACCCATAATGGAAATCATAAAGTAGGCCATAAATGAGAAATACAGAAGCATAAGTAAAACATAAACATATTATATATCATATATAAAAATAGTTACATCTTAATGACCACCTTTGAAGGTGTTATATGAGTGTTGAACAATCATCGTTTCGTGAGGCAGAAATTCGCCATCCACAGAAACCGTATGTTCTTTAACCATTAGATGTAGGTGTGTGTAAGTGTAGCTCGAATACTTCTTATAAAAACATCCTAGTATATTTATGATACTTGTTTTGTTACAAAATAAATGAATAAAAATAGTTTAGGGGGTTGGAGAAGAAAAATAAAACAAAACAACATTAGAGAAGACATTACCTCAAAATCGGGTAACTCTTTTTGATTTGAGCCAAAGGCTTCCTTGGGAAGAGTTCTGCCCAACGTAAGGCTTCTAGGAGTAAGAGAGGGAAGTTGGGAGAGAATTTGGGCAGAGTTTGGCCGATCCAAATGGCTTGAAAGTGTAAATGAGGTGGGGGAGGTGGGGGCCTTTTATAAGTGGAGAGGAGGGGCACTTTTGGAAAGATTGAAATGTTATAATATTTCACAATGCTTTTCGGATTCTAAAGGTCCCACAATTATATAATTCGAGGCTAATGTGATAAGGTTTTTAATTCTCCTCATCCAATAGGCTTTGGACAAGTGTAATCCTTGGATTTTGCATTATCTTCTCATTTTATTTAAATCGTTAAATAATGAGGTCATCGCTGCATCATAATTATGTCATAAATAATTTAATTTATTTAATGTCTAAAAATTATAAAAAAATACTATGATGTAGGAAATCCTTTTAGCTTTCTAATGAATATTTATAGTCAAAATTTGGACTTGTGTAACCCCACTTAAAAACTGTTTTAGTAAAATAACTCATGTTTGTGTCAATTTAATTTTAACATTAAATAAATATATATTAATGTCATTTTCCAACAAAAGTGGCTCCATGGGGTCCCCAAGTTGACCCAAGGGTTGTCTTGGTCGGCCATGACTCATACAATAGGAGTAGGACAAGTGTCATGCTCATCTCATATTATTAAAACATTATTTGTACCTTAAACTACACTAATTACCTCTAATCGCGATTAAGAACCTAAAAGTTACTATTCACCAAAAAAGTATTTTAATCTCATTGAACCACATTTTACTTCTTAATGACAACCATGTATGTCGGATTTTTGAAAATCAAATCACAGAAGTTGTAATATTTTATTTAAACGAAAAATCAGTTATTTAACTACCACTTAGTGGTTTCACTATTCATCAAAAATTGAAGTTTTTCAGAACAAGGCCAAAATTTCACCCTAAGCTATAATTGATATTCCGAATTCAAAAATGATGTCTATTTTACAAAATTCCAAACATATAAGTTGCATTAATTAATTTTATAATTAATTCCCGTTGTTACGACAAATAGCGTGTTTTTAAGAAACAATTTATATCAAAAGATTGGCAATTGTTTATGTCCAATTTCAATGTTAAATTAATTCTAATGACCACCATTGGATAAAATGGTAAAAATATATTCTAATTATAACTTAAAACCACTAAATAGTATAATTTATCACAATAAATAATTTTGATTAAAAAAGTTGTTTTAAAGTATTTTTCACTATTCATAAAAATTAGAAGTTCTCAGAAAAATACCAAAAATTCAACATAGGCTAATTTCGATATTCCGAATCCAAAAATGAAGTCCATTTTGAAATATAAAATCCCTATAATTTTAAAAAGTGGTTATTACTATTCATAACAGCTACTTTGATTAGTCGTGGTGTTTTAGAACTCGAAGTTGCGTACAATGCAAGCTATTGCATTATTGAATGAGAAGCATATCGTGGAAGCTCGGGGTGTTTAAAAAAAGCATTACTTTTAAGTATTCATCAAAAAATGAAGTTTCTCAAATAATTCCAAAAAATTAACCCTGTGATTATTTCAATGTTATAAATTCAAAAATGAAGATTAATTTTTAAAATTAAATCTCTAAATGTGTAAAATATAAATTTTTTTTAGAATCAGTTCATTCGATAAAATGATGTTTTTCAATATAGTTGGACATTATGAAAAACATTATATTCCATTATCAATATTCTTTATTTATATAAAACATCTATAAACAATATTTGGAATGTATTTATTACTATTACTATATATATGTTTAATATTTTTGTTATAAGTATATCATTTAATTAATTATATATATAGTTGTTTCAAAGAATCTCGGAGATGCATACATCGTATGCCGAGTCGCTGTTGCTTGTAGTGCAAGCCAAGTTGGAATTGTGTGTGGCGCAAGACAAGTTGATATTTCATGAGAAATTAATGATTGAATTAGTGTTATATTAAATATATGTATATATATAAAGATATATTTTTAGTGTCATGTGAAATGAAAATTATTAAAAAGATAAATTAATTTGAAAAAATAATACACCAAATCTCAGGGTGTTCACTTATGTCAGGATGTATGTTTTTGAAAAAATTCTACACTGCCACAGTTACATGTTCCCATTATCTAAATAATTTCATTTCATATGTTTTTTTATGTTCCATGATATTTTATGTCCTCATGTTATGACTTTTAATTTATGTGTTGTTCATCATTCCGATTTTTATTCCCATAATTAGATTTTATGCTCATCAATTGTGTTCATGTAATCCCCAGGTTATCATGTGAATATGTAAGAGAAAATGGAAGTCATATTCTCTTTATTGAGATTAATTAAAGGACTTTTTTCTTTTGCTTTCATTCTTTCCAATTATGTACTTAATCATTCAAAAACACCAGAATTTGGGATCATTGGTTTGTATTTAATGGATAATTATGCATAAAATCAGGAAATTATAAGTGTAAAATGTTAGGGAAACTATAAAATAACTAAATATTATTCTATATAAAGTTCAAAAACATCAAAATTAATTTATATAATAAATCATGAATAGAGAAACATAGGATAATGAGGAGCTACAAGTAACCCATGATCTAGTTTACTCTTCTCAAGACTACTATATCACCAGAGGGCATGATCTAAGGGGATATAGGTCCCAAAAAACAATTCATATTGGGGAATCAAGATCTCAATTGGTTTCTAGTTTCTGTTCTCATCAACATCAATGTTGATATATTCTGAATACATGAAGTGAAAATCAAAATGAAGATATTGGTGTGGTCTTATCACATGAATGACATGTGGAATCCATCTCATTTTTTGGGTTGTTCTATCATATATCCAACAACTGCAACATGCACTATCACCTAAAAAGGCCAAAAACCCTATAGAGAAAGAACAATTCCATTACCAAACCATTGCATCCCATGGCGAGGATTCACATTTAATTTCACATGATACCTAATTTTAATGTAAAGAGGTATCTCAAAATGTTTCTCACTATATTTTTATTCTTGGTCATCACCTTTTTCATTTATAAAATCACCTGAACCATCCATGTGACAGTCTTCACTATAATCATGTAGAGAATTTACGACTCTCTGACCCCAGTCAAACATAATTAATAATGGAATTTTATTTCACATAATGAATAAAATAGTTCTATAACAATGGTATATTGAAAAATATTTAAAAAAAATCTTAGAGATAGTTGTCTCTTCCAAAATCCTCAAAAATAAAGAACAGAAGCATGAAAAAGTCTCCATGAGTTTTTATGGTATGTACATCTAGATTTATATATACAAATGATATTAAGTTCTAAGGACCAAATGAAATCAAAAAATGTTATGAATTCCAATCCACATCTTTAATGGGAAATGAGGATCATAACCATATATGATCATCCTTGAGAATACATGAATCCTATATACGTCCTCCAAATAATTTCTAAAAAACCACCAATGATTAAAACTCTATGATCCCTAAAAAATTAGAATCATTTGAAAAATTCTAAACTATTACATATAGTGAGTAATAGGATTCCTGATCATGATGTTAATAAATGACAAATTCCAAATAAAGTTCTTTCCACTTGCACCAAGGAACATGAAACAACTGGTTAAAACCATCAAAAACATAGTCCCTAGCCTTAAATTTTGAAAAAATAACCATTTAGATACAAAATTAAAAAAATGAATTCTTTAAACTAGTCCAGCATAATTATCCTCCTAGATAATAACACATAATTTCCACACTAGGTAGTAATTTTATGGAAGACCTTTGGAAATAATAATAACCACCTCACACATCTCTGAGTTAATTAAAATAAGCAATTTAAATTTCACAAATTGTTGATAATCATCAATCTACCCATTTTTGGAATAATCAAACAAAACTTGCCCTATCAGGACATTCACCATTGAATCCCCCAAGTGGAAATCCTCTACCAACTACACTATAAATTACTACGAAATCATTTGATAAAGGAATCATCTCAAACCAACATATCCCAAATCAAGGTACATTATGAAGATCTCTTCATTATATCTCTATGAATATCCAAATTCCTATATAGACTCATTTTGAAACAAATTTATTATTCCATGAACTACAAAATTACCCTTTCACTATGAATAGGAAATAATAATCCCATAATCTCAAAATAATTATATCCACCATAATTTTTCATGTTCTGGTCAAACTCGAAAAAGAAAAATCATAGGCTCTTATGATCGGTGAAACCAAAAAACAATTTTCAGATTATATATTTCCTCTATAAAATCAAGCCTTGAATAAATATTAAATAATCATGATAATTAGTGGAATAATTATATCAATGTGGTTTAAAATATAGATACCCCAAAACAACAAAATTACAAACTTATGCCTAAGGACACTGCCCTAGCAAAGACATGAAACATCTCACGAAACCACATATAGAAATATTTCTTCGAAAAACTGATCATTTGGTATAATGAAAAGTTTATACATGGATAATTGAATTAATAATGAAAATTTCTAATCTATAATAATTACAAATAATTTCCATATGGGGATATTAATAGAGTCTTAATTATATAACAGCCATGTATGAACCTCTAATAATATCTTATAAGACCAAATAAACACTTTACATCTACCACAATATTTCTATTTCCCAACAATTTACTATATAAATAAAATGAATATACAAAATTACACCACACATAGACATGAAATTTCCTAATAAACAAAACTCTTGTGACCAAAAATCAAACATTTATATCTTCTAGAATAACAAATGATAATCAATAACTCCCAAAATAGCCCACAGTTTCTCTACATTATCATTCGTAGGTTTATATTAAATAAAGATTAAATCAATGGAAATTACCAAAAACAATTATTGAATCTATACAAACACTGTATTCAGAAATTATAGAAATACAGATGGTGTTATCATCATATTAAATTTATTTTCAATGAAATCATCATTACCATATTGACATTTGAATGTACTATTTAGAATATCTTACTCTTTTACCCATGTAAGATGATATCATAAAGATATATTAAGATTTGATACGAAACTATATCTCTTAAAATGATCATGGAAATCATAAATCCATGTAATAGTTGTGAAATTCTTCACTATCATCTAATTCTAATAAAGATATTTGATATAATGAAAATTACTATTAATGTTCTTTTCTATATAAAAACAAGATCACCCTAAATGGCCCCCATGAAAAAATAAATTATATATAATATATAATTAATCATTATATTTAGTTTCCAAAAATCATATACATCAATCCATTAGAGAGATATCAAAATTATAGAATCAAATGTTTGAAACGCTATCTTAAACATGATCTCCAATAAATAGGCTACAACGACATCCTCTCAATATGAATAAAATTATCCTATTTCACAACCCTTGGGAGTACATCATGATGAAATTTCAATGAACTCATCATCAACATGGAAATAAATGATGAAAATTATATAATATGCCTCTGACCCATCATAGCAAAACGCTTTCTATCAAACATTGATGACAATCTCCTAGCATCAAAGAACATGATTCCCATCCTAATGAAATCAATGACATTCTGAAAATAATATATCAAGTACATATTGGTTATAATATTGTTTAGTTTTATTGAAAATAATTAAATTAATTCCTATGTGTGACACCCCATATTTCAAAGTATGTTATCTCATTAATGTAATGCAATAGATTGTGTTACACGCAACACCATGTTTGAGCGCACCACAACTTAACAAACTAACCATTCAAAAAGCAGTTATGAATAATATTAACTACATTTTAAATCTTATATACTCTACAAAATTTTAACATCCATATTATGTGTTTCATAGACACAATACTATTAAAAATTCATTTTTTTGATAAAATATTTTTTTTCAAAAAAATGTAATTTTTTCACCTATAATAGAGAACCCTTTTTTAAAACCAATATTTGAAACTTTTATATATTCAATTTAATTAAAATAAATTATTCTTTAGAAACTGGAATAAAAATTAGTTTAGATAAAATTTTTGAACTTTTCTGATAACTTTCATATTTTGATGAATAGTGAAAAATACTATGTTTTTTATTGAAAAATAATTTTATATTCGAAATACTTTATAGTGTTAAATTATTAATTTTAATGGTTTTGAAGTATATTTTGATTATATATTTATCATATAATATAATTTCGATCATTATACATAATTTCACATTTAAATTTGACATAAACACATGTCAATCTTTTGATAGTTTTTACTTTTCAAAAACCTGTTTTTTTTGTTTTGACAGTGGAAATTAATATTAAATTAATAAATTCCACTTCTATGTTTTTAATTTGTTAAAATAGAATTAATTTTTGAATAATGAATATCAAAATTATCTTCGGGTAAATTTTTGGTATTTTTTTGAAAACATGCAATTTTTGATGAATAGTGAAAAAAACCGCGTTATAATTTAGAACCAAATTTTTATTTAAATAATTTTTTTATTTAAATTTATTTTGAGTTAATAGAGATATATAATACCTATATAAGTTCAATTTAATTCATTGGAGTCATTTTATAATAAAGTTATATGTATAAAAATTGATTGATCTTTTAAGCCTCGTGTACCCACCTTCTAGATACATTTGCCAATTTGCATAAAACATAATTTTACCACTTATGGAGTTGAATTTCAAAAATATGAGAGACATGATTTACAATATTATGTATAATTTAGTACAATACGATTAAAATAATTTTTGGTGAATAGAATCTTTTGACTTTTATTTAGCACGGTTAAAAGTAAATCGGGTAATTAAGGGTAAAAATGATATTATACATATCCTAACACATGTCCTAATTGTATTGGATAAGTTTAATTCGACCAAAAAAATCCTTAAAAATAATATATGATCCTATTTGGTCCATTGGGTTAAGATTATAAAATTTATTATTATTTTATTTAAAGAATAGTTTAAAGTGTTAAATTGAAAGTTTAATAACAAAAAGATTTTTAATATTGGGTTATACATAAGATAAATTAAGTTATAAATATTAATTATAAATATATAACATTTCACTACATCAGGGTAATTTATTTTTTATTTTTAGAGAGTAAATAATTATAAATATATATATATGACATAATGACGATGTAGTAATAACCTTATTAATTAAAAAATAAAATAAATGGTAACATATATATATATAAATAAATATAATTTCAGGGTTTTTATTACATCCATGAATTTTCATGGTGAATATGAAATTTTAGAGTCTATTCGATGCATCTCATGTTAAGTAATCATGTTTTGAGGTCTTTCACAAAAAACCAAACACTAAATGATGTCAAAATTGACATAAATGATTTTTTAAAACAAATATTATATTATTATATTATTATATTATATAATATTCTTAAAAAGTTAAAATTCAGTAAATGTGATTGAATAATATTATATATATCATTAATGAACCACATTAGGTTCTCTTGGATTTTTAGAGTTTGTTTATTAACCATGTAGTGTAAGAATACAAGAAGACACAGTAAAAGTTAGACAATTTAACCAAGAGTTAAATATAAAAGATAATGTTAATAAGGTGACCTAAACCTATATAAAACCTATTGGATTAGTGGTTTTAGACCCATACCCACCTTATATTCAAAATAAATCAATCATTATCTATTAGAAACTGAAAATTATTTTATAATAATATAATATTTTAAACATTTCATAAAGTGAGCCTCACCTCTATTGTAAAAGGGTACATCCCGTTCTCTCAAAATATCTCCTCCAAATCCATTTGTCTTATCCAAAACCTTCTCAAATATACTCCCCACAACCCTAAAAGCAACCTACAGTTCTTACATTGTTCAGAAAGACAACCTATGGATCCCTTTCGATCAACTCAAAAGGAAACACCCGAAGAAGAGGTTATAATTTCACCACCCATTTTCATGTTCATTTCTTCTTATACACCCCTTTATTTGTTGTTTCCATACCAAAATAATAACTCTAGTACCTCCTACATAAAGTGATGTTATTATAAATATGCTTCAACCATAATATTTATTATATCCATCCTATAAATGAAAAGGTCACTATACGTGCGTACGTACGTCTTACCGTCTCCACATCGTGGTGTAGTTTGTTTATAAAACACTTCATTATTTTTATGGGTATAATAATGATTATAAATGAAGTAAATAATATATATATCATGTTAATGATTCTGTATATATGATATACCATCAAATAACATGCAATTTTACCATCAATATAAAGATAATGTCGCTTGTGCGTACGTACGGATTACCGTCTCCACGAAGATGATGATATTCATTCCCCATCATAATAATTGAAGAATAATATTCCTTTTATGATTTAAAATAATGTTTAAGAAATTAATATAATTCTGGATATGAATCAAATACATCCGATCTATAACAATCATAGTTTACATAACCAAGCATATAGAGGAAAATGAATCAGTTAACACCGAAAAATGATGATACTATTGAAATATTATTAACAATGCAATATTAGAGGATCATATATGATATCATATTTATGTATATAGTATTTTAATAATTTAATAACAATTATTTAACTATTATAAAGGAGGTTTACATACCCTCAATGATGGAAAAGTAGAAGAAAAGGGTTAATTTCTCAATCTCATTATTATACGAGATTGTTTGTGTGTATGTTTTTACCGGGACATAATTATTATGAATGTCTGTGTTTCATAAAAGTGTTTTAAAATATTTTTTAGGGGACTCTTTAAATTAAACATCATTTTAAATGGTTTTAATATTTCTTATTCTAAATCATTCTCATTAATGGCAATGTTTTCAAAATGGTTTCAATGATTTATTTATATAGACATGAATGTTTTAAAATGTCAATTCCTTTCAAAAGATTCAAAGTGGTATGGGACTCTTTGATTCAATTTTTTTTAAATGTATTCCTTTCTATATTGAATGAATTTTAAATGATTTCATGAAAAAGGTATATATCTCTCATTGATTTTATTGATCATTTTCAACTATGTCAACATCTTTTACTAGATATTATTCTTGATTCAGGTTGATGTATTATTATACAATATTTGATATTGTATTAAATGATTTATGAAATGTTTGACTCTCGATGTGCGATTTTTTTACCATTCATGGTTTATGGTTAAATTATTGACATTTCGTAGGAAAGTTTTAAAACATATTTTTATGTTATGTTTCAACATTTTCATATGAGGAATGCATTGGAAATAGTAAGTGATTAGTGGAGCCAGCTGTAGCTCCTCAAGGCATCGATAGGTTTTATGAGAAAAACTAGTTCTTTGGCATAAGGGATTGAAAAAAATATTATTTTTAGTCTTGCACAAGGCCAATAATATGTCATTATGATGTCTGGAATTATGTATTCCATCATTATGAAATTGGCTATTGATATTTCATGTGATTATTCAACTAGTAGAATATCCATTTGAATAAGTAAATGTAATTATTTGATTTATATTTTCCATATTATGCTGAAGTTTATGTTTAAAAGGCTTATGTTTTTATCCTATACATTTCCGTCAATGTTGTTTATTTTTTATGAATGTTTTAGCTATATTTTTATCCTTAATGAGCATCTGAACTCACCCCTTTCTATGTTTTATTTTTCCCAGGTAGCAAAAAATAATTTTATGAGTGACCTATAGGTATTGTCTAAGGGATATGATTGTGGTCAATGGAGATAATGTTGTTGTTGTTTTTCATTTTTTAATTTTATATAACTTTCATGTATGTTATCTATTTTTCAAGGCGGCTGAATTGGTTGGTCCTTCGGAACATTATTCCTTGTAATCATGAAAATTTATTAAAATAATTCACTGACTGTAGGTAATTGGTGTCAGGGTGTTACAGTTTGTTTCAATGTATGTTTTCCAATAACCTTGGAAACTATATTTAGAAAAATTATGATTAGATAACATTACCATATGATATAATTTGAGTATTAGTATAGAAGAACAACATAAATTTTGGTAATGTAGTGTTTTTTGTGAATTTTCCAAGAAATACATCCTTGTCTGGATACGATTGTGTTGAGGCGTCTCTGGCATTGAATTACGTAGGAGTGAAAACATAGACATGGTGTTTGGGCTCATCCCAGGGTTTCTCGGTACCCAACATCGAGACTCGATACACTCTTGGTTACGATACTCTTGGTGGGATATTCTTAGGATAATTCACATTTTCATTAAAGGCAATTATGAAGGATTGAGGAGTAAATACTTCATCAATTAAAAAAATTTATGACAATATACTATATGCATAATCTTTTCAATTTACGTTAATTATTTTACAAGTTTGAAATTATGCATTGCGATTAATAAACTAACCTAGTGTATGCCATTGTTTAGAAATGGTTTTTAGTAGAAGAAATGAGAACTCCAGAAATATTCTTGATCCAAAGATTAAGAAGGATCCTATATTTCATGGCATTAAGAAAACATTTTGAAGTGAAATAGTCTCCCATGTATTCTCCTCATGTAAAGAAATATCTTTATGTGTTAATAAGATAAGTAAAAAATTCCTTGAGTGTTATGGCTTTGAAGGAAAGTTAGAGAAGAAAATGATGGAAGAGAGAATTATGGATAAAGGGAAGAGGGGAAATAAGGATTTTCCCATATGTGATATATGTGGAAATAATCACCTTGGTAAATGATTAAAGGGAATGGGAGTTTTTTTAAGTGTGGAGAAAAAGGACACCAAGTATGTGATTTCAAGGGTAAGAAAAAGTTTCAAATTTACAATGCTTCATCTACAAGGAGTTGGGACACTACGCGAATCAAAGCCCAAATCATCAGAGTATACCCTCAATGCTGCTATTGGATAATAATAAAGTTATGATACTACCGAAGATGAAGAGGAATGATTAGATTTTTTATGCTGTTATTAATTAATTGTTTCATTTGAGTATTTTACTAATAATGTACATATTAATATAATTATAGATTATATAAATATTGTACTGTAGAAATATTTCATTAATGACAAGAGAATATGTGGAACCAAGAAAGGTGACTCAATAGTAGGTTAATTATTTTTAAAATATATGTTTTATATAAAGATAACCCTTAATTTGGTTCTGATACTGAGGTATTTATTATGTAATATGATATTATTGTTTTGGACAAGTTATATTGGATATTCTAGACTACATTGAAACTGATTAATGATTTTAATATTCCATCATTTTGGGAGTTTAAATCATTTTTTGATATAATAACTATATCCAGTATTCTATAAGAAATAAGGGAGCATGAGTTTAATCAATAAGGTTTAATAGTGGTTCAGGGTGTTACCATGTTTTAAAAGAATACATGATGAAGGTATTCACATGTTTTATGGTTAAAAAATCTTCTTAACATTTTTTTATTGTTATAAAAAGGAAAACATGGAGGTCGGGCGACAATCTTTCGTAGCCGATACAGTCGCGAGACATGAACCTGCAACCGAAGGGCGACAAGGGTGCATCACCTACCACTGGCCTTTGTGATTTCCTAGTTTATGTAAATTTTTTTTTTAATATTATGACAAATTAATAATAAATTCATTTTTTTGGAACCCTATACAATTAGAATAAATAGAATATATTTTAATTCTATTATCTTTTGGATTGAATGATCATTTTGTGGTTGAAATTAGTTAAATGATAAAACTATAAATGTCAAGTATTTTTTTCCTATTACCCTATGAATAAATTAATTCTTAAACCTTAGGGGAGGGATCTTAAAACCAAAAATGTGTTCTCCAAATACCTTTTGTTTTTTTGAACCGATGATATTTCATATCATCATAGATTGATATCTTTGAGGCCCTGAATTTTACACTTGTTTGTGATTGATGACCACAATAACTTTCTACAAATATTTACGTTTTCCTCCAAATATGTGTCTCTGATTTCCACCAATTTTCTCCTAACCGAGATCATAATTTGGAGGTGACTTTTTCATTCCTTTTCCCTCTTATTATGACTAAATTTTATTAAACCAATTTCCAATGTGGGTTTTATAAAATGGTATTTTTCTATTTTAAACTTTTTATTTTGGATAAACAATATCAAATTTCATGGACACAATTTTTTAAAGGAGGGGAGAATGTAACACCTGATGATTTCATAGTACGTTATCTCATAAAAGAAATTAAATAGCTTGTGATACACACAACACAGAGTTCGAGTGCACCCCAACTTACCAAACTAACCATTCAAAAAGAGGTTATGAATAATATTAACTACATTTTGAACCATATCTACTCTATATTATCTTAACATCCTAATTATGTGTTTCTTAAACATAATATAAGAAAAAATTCATTTTTTATGTAAAATAATTATTTTTCAAAAAATGAAATTTTACCACCTTTTAATGGAGAACCATTTTTAAAACCAATATTTTAAAGTTATATAAAAAATTTAATGATAATAATTCTTTTATAACTGTTACATAGAAATTTAGTTTGGATAATTTTTGGGTAATTTTCAAACAACATTCATATTTTGATGAATAATGAATAATACTATGTTTTAATTGAAAACAACTTTGCTAATCAAAATCAGTTATAGTGTAAAATTATTCATTAAAATGGTTTTGAAGTATAATTATGTCATATTATTATCATTTAATACAATTTATGTCATTAAAAATAATTTCACATTTAAATTTGACATAAACACATGTCAATCGTTTGATTGTTTTTAATTTTTAAAAACCTGTTTTTTGGTTTTGAGAATGGAAATTAATTTTAAATTAATAAATGAAACTTCAATGTTTTTAATTTGGTTAAATATACTTCATTATAGAATTAAAAATAACAAAACTACTTTAGGGTAAATTTTTGGTATTTTTCTGAAACAATTTAATTTTTGATGAATAGTGAAAACACTACGTTATTATTTAAAACTGACTTTTTATTTAAATAATTATATGTCTTATTTTTATTTATTTTCACTCAAAAAAGATATATAATACCAATATAATTTCAATGTAATTCATTGGAGTCATTTTATAAAAAAACTAGACATATAAAATTTTATTGAACTATTTAACCTCGTTTACCCACCTTCAAGATACTTTGTAAAATATGCATAAAACATAATTTTACAGCTTCTGATAGTTGAATTTCAAAAATCAAAGAGACACAGATAGAAACAGTATGTAAAATGTGGTTCAATAAGATGAAAATATTTTTTGGTGAATAGTAACTTTTGACTTTTATTTACCCAGGTAAAAAGTAAATAGGGTAATTAACGGTAAAAATGATATTATAATTACCCTAACACATGTATTAATTCTATTGGATAAGTTTAATTTGACCAAAAAACTGATTAATAAAATATGATCCTATTTGGTCCAATGGGTTTAGATTTGGACATTTATTATTATTTTATTTAAAGAAGAGTTAAAATTGATAAATTCAATGTTTAATAACTAAAACATTTTTAATATAAGGTTATAAATAAAATAAATTTGACTCTAAATATTAATTATATATTTAAAAATATTTCCTACATCAGGGTTTTTTATTTTTATTTATTGGACCTTAAATATTTAAATTTATATATGACAGAATGATGATACAGTAATTAACTTATTAATAAAGGAATCAAATAAATGGTATTATAAATATTAAAATAAATATAATTTCAATGTTTTTATGACATACACTAATTTTATAGGTGAATATAAAATGTTAGGGATGATTAAATTTATCTTTTTTGATGTAATCAAGTTGGGATGACTTAAAAAAAACAAATACTAAATAGTGTCAAAATTGACATAAATCGGGTTTTAAAACAAATATTATATTATAAAATTATATAATATTTCTAAAAATATAAGGTTATGAAAAAGTTCTTAAATAATATTATATGTTTCATTAATTAACCACTTGAGATTCTCTTTTAAGTTTAGAGTATGTTTCATAACTATATATGTAACAATACAAGAAGACACGGTAAATGTTAAACTATTTAACTAAGAGATGAATACAGAAGATATGGTTAATATGGTGACCTAAACCTATCTAAAACGTATTAGTTTAACGGTTCAAGACCCATCCTCACCTTATCATATAAATAAATCAATTTGGATCCATTAATAACAAAAATTATTTTATAATAATATAATATTTTAAAATTTTTTTTAAGTGACCCTCACCTCTCTAATAAAAGGGTACTTCTCCTTCTCTTAAAATCACACTTCCAAAGCATTTTGGCTCAAAAAAACCCGGCACAAATATCCTCCCAATTTTTATCACATCAACCTAGTGTCCATAAATTGATCATAAATCCATCTTATGGATCCCATCTGATCAACTCAAAAAGAAACAATCAAGGAAGAGGTAATAATTTAACTACCATCTTTCATGTTCTTTTCTTCTTCCACATTATATATCTTTATTGTTTCCAATTCAAAACAATAACTATAGTACACCCTAAATATGGTGATGTTATTATAATTATTTTACAACCATATTCGTTATTTTAACCATCCTATAAATGACAATGTCATCATATGTGTGTACGCACCACTCACCGTCTTCACGTTGTGGTGTAGTTTTTAATTAAAACACTTAATTATTTGGATGAGTATAATAATGAGTATAAATGATGTAATAAAAAAATATAGCATGTTAATGATTCATTATAAATTACATACCATCAAATTACAAGTTATTTCACCTTCAATATAATGATATTGTCGGTCGTGTGTATGTACAGATTATCGTCTCCAAGAACATGAAGATATTAATTCCCCATTGTAATCATTCAAGAATAATTTTCATTTTATGATTAACTGTAATATTTAAGAACTTAATATAATTCAGGATATGAATCTAATATATCCTATTCCTAACAAATGTAGCTTACGTAACCAAGCATTTTAAGGAAAACAAATCAGTTAAAACCCGAAAATGATGAAACTACTGAAATATTATTAACAATGAAATATTAGAGGATCATATATGATATCATATTTATGTATATAGTTCTTTTATAAATTAATAACAATCATTTAATTATTATTAAAGAGGTTAACATACCCTCTACCAAGGAAATGTACAAGTTATGGTTTAATTCCTCAATCTAATTATTATCCTAGATTTTTTGTGTGTATGTTTTTACTCAGACATAATTATTATCCATGTCCATGATTCCTGAAATTGTTTTCAAAATTATTTTTTAAGGAACTCTTTAACTAGAAAATCATTTTAAATGTATTAAATATTTTTTCTTCTAAGTCATTTTCATTAATGTCCATGTTTTCAATATGATTTAAATTATTTATTTGAATGGACATGAATGTTTTAAAATTATAATTCCTTTCAAAAGTATCAATGTAGTATGGAACAATTTGACTCCAAAATTTCATTTAAATGTATTCCTTTCTAAATTGTGTGAAATTTAAATGATATCATGAAAAAATTGATATTTCTCACCAAGAGTTTTATAGATCAATTTTAACCATGTCAAAATCCTTTACTGGATATTATTCTTGATTGAGGTTGATTTATTATAATACAATCATTGATATTGTATTGAATGAGTTATTCTATGTTTGACCGTGGATATTATTTTTATACCATTCATTGTTTATGGTTAAATTATTGACATTTCGTGTGCTAGTTGTAATATGAATTTTTATGGAATGTTTCAAAATTTTCATATGAGGAATGCATTGGACTTAGTAAGTGACAGGTGGATCCCGATATAGTTCCTCAATGCATTGGTAGGTCTCACGAGACAAATTAGTGTCTTGGCACAAGCCCATGACAAAATATTTTTTGTAGTCTGGCCACAAGGCCTTGAATATGGGGTTTGATGTCTATAATTATGCATTGTTTCTTTATGAAATTGGCAATTGATATTTCATATGATTATTCTCTTAGTATAATGTCCACATGAATAAGTAAATGTAATTATATGATTTATATTTTCTATATTATTCTGATGTTTAAGTTTAAAAGGCATTTGTTTTATTCTTATACATTTCCTAAAAATTATACGGTTATTTAGGAAATTTTCCGCTATTTTGTTATCCTTACAGAGCATCTGAGCTCACTACTTTCTATGTTTTAATTTTTCCCAGGATGCGAATAAGTATATTATGACATACCTTCAATCATAGTCTTAATGATATGAATGTGGTCAATGGAGACAATGTTTTTGTTGTTGTTTTTTTATAATATATTGTAATTTTCATGTATGTAATATATTTTCCAAGACTGCTAAATTTATCGGTCCTTTAGGACTTAATTTCTAGTAATCATTCGAATGTAATAAAATAATGCACTGACTCTAGGTAACTGGGGTCAGGGTGTTACCCAAAGAGTGGTACACCCCATGAACTATCTCACATCCTATACAAACATCAAACAATCAAATTTAACCTCTAATAGACATAGTCGATGTAGAGGTAACAAAAACCACCGATATATCAACACCCAAAGCATGGACCAGATCATGTGAAATAAAAGAATGTAAAGCAGTTAAATCCAATAGTTTATAAAACCATGTATAAAACAAGTAAATAGTTCTTTGAATGACGTCTAACTAAATTTAAAAAAGGAATTCTAGAATGTGAAACTATACATGTCCTACTCCACAGCCTCTTAGTATATGATGTAGAAGGCCCCAATGACTATACTATTGTCTGTGGGTATGATGAGAATCACATATTTGTTTTCGTCCTTACCCATATCCCATCATTTGATTATAGGATGACACACCATACTTTTGTTTCTTTGGTGGATACTACTCTAAGGAAGAAACATAATGTGGACAACTAGAAACACATTATGTATAAAGATAGGTTAAGCACTCCAACAACTAATGATATTTACATCCATAATGATTACAATTTAATCCATTTGTAGGGTATTTAAAGCATCCTTACATGGTGGAATGATATCAAGTGGTCTAGGACCTACTCCTAGATTTTTGGAAACACTTCTTTAAATGAAATTGTGAATCACACAACACAAATATTATACATATAGAATTCTTGGGTCTCCCCTCTCATAATAATCTTGTCCATTATTGAACCTTGTCATGAATCACTTCCCTTTATAGTACATCTAGATATGTTGATAAAAAATGCGATGAATAGTGACCCATAATTTACATAGGTATATATTATATATTAGTATTCAAATAATGAATACATAATATTAAAATCATCCCTAGAATCAAATATTTTTAGTGTTTTGGAAACATGGATACATATATGTCTTCTTCATATGATATTTACATTATCTCCATCTATGATATATATAAATGAAATGATTTATAAAAATATATAATAAAAACATTTCACTGTAATCTCGAGAAAGGAAACATAATAATGGGTGTAATGAAATATTCAGTATGGGTGAACAAGGGAGATATCAATGACCAATAATGAATAAATTTAGAATAATGGTGTGATAACAGGAGAATAAAATTTGGAAACCCTTCTTATCATATCATAGATCATAATATTGAAACATTCCATAAATCATGTAAATTTATATGACATGAAATGATCAATGAATCAACGAACATAATCAATGAGGGCATAATATTTGGAAACGATATTGTTTAATAGGGTACCATTTAATAAATATTAGTTTACTTCAGTGAATATAATAGTTAATTGGTTTAATCCGCATTTCATTATATCCATAGTCGAGGTCTACTCCAAAGTCAGTTATTGTAGATAGAGTCTCATTCTAATGTTGTCCCACACCCCATTATAGTTTTTATTATCTCATTGGATATTAATATTTACCCAATACACTAGGAGGATTATAATTTCATTCTAAATAATTATATAATCAAAATGATTTCATATGTGGGCCAAAAATTAGAAAAAACATCATATAGTATAACATTTTAAAGGGAAATATGATTCTGAACAATTCGCCAATTTATTATAACATAACTCATAGAAAAATATATTGATTTCATAAAATTATCATCATAAGAAATTAAATATTTCATATAAATAATAAGCATGGTATATGAGTATCATTACCATAATAAACCATACTTAACAAAAATTGATGTTATTATAGATAAAAGATCATTTAAATGATCACTAAAACAATTATGGAGGAAAAAACCAATTAATTTTGAAACCACATATTTAAAATAAAACAATTAATAAATATTAAGGAATTAAATTTTTATAAAAGAAAAATAAGGACAAGTATACAATTCATCAATTTATTGCATATTGTTGATAGTGGGAAATTGTTTTCATCTCTTATATGTTAAAACAACGATTCTGTTCAAATTTTCAGTAAAAAGTAAAAAGTAAAAAATTCTTATAAAACAATAATATTCATTTTTGAACCATTTTTTAAGAATATATATTGTTAAAAATTAATTGAAATAATAATATAGAAATATTAATAAAATTCATGAAAACATTTTAATGTTTTTTTACATTGATGTAAAATATTCACAAAAAATGTTGAAATAATGTCTATTTTTATTAAACAAAGTAATTGTTTTAAATAATAAAAAAATATTATTTTTATATTATAGAGAAAAATATTTGAATAAATTTTGGGGTAAAATATTAATTTTATTTTTGAGTGGTTGATCATGAATTTTGTCTATTTCAAATATAATCTTAAATAAATGGCACAAAGAGTGACACTTTAACATTAAACTGTTACCACTTTGGTAATTGTAAAATAAAAACTTCCATAAAGAGGGGGACATAAGAGTAATTTTAATACAATTGATTTTAATTATAATTATCATTAAATAAAGTCATCATATGTATATAATTTAAATAGAATAAACTAGTGGCGAATGCTTATCATATCTAACAGATTTAAAAGTAAGATGTATATATCATACATCAAGTTTGACCTTCATACATAGCAATCTAAATGGTGGTATAGTAAATAAAAAAAATATTAATATGTAAAAAAGTTTTTTATATACATTCAACATAATATAATATTTACATATTACATTTCTATACACATATATAATATGGTTTTCTTAATATCATCATTTTTATGTGTTAATTGTTTCAATTTTCATGAGATGTTTTGTTTAGTAGTTTTGGTCCTTGAACATTGATAAATTTTGAAAAAATTATCAATTTTAAATTATGTTCAAAATAAAAAAAAAATATTTATCATACATATCTATAATATTCTTAGTAATAATCTTTTATAAAATTTAGTGATAGAAAATTGAATGACATTATTCATTGAGATGGTAGGCCAAGTGTATGCAAGAATGTTTCTTCACATATTGATGGATGAAAGAAAATAAATATAGATAATTATTATTAAATAATATATATCATATATGTTCATTAAATATTTTCTTACTACCATTCATGTAATTGTAAATCGAAAAAGAATGAAATCAATTCATTCATGTGGTAATCAACAAAAATGAAAGAGCGATGTTATCATTTTCTAAGACATGGCAACTTAATAATGTAGATATGATATTATCACTTCATAATTATAATTATATAATATTTATCATCTATAATAATTAACCCATCATAATAACCATTAGTTAATGTTTGTGATGGGAAAATAATTATATTATTACGCAAAGATGCTTGTCCACACGCATTCTCGACCGATACATTCAGTATATATTTAATTAAATATAGGGAGGATAAAGGTGGATCCATATTTATAATAGTATATCACCATACATTTTGTACTGAATATATTATTTTATGATGAATACCATTGATTTGGATGAGGTATTAGAAGAAATAAATTGAATGACATACGGTAATATGACTACCTCATCTTCTGTAGGCCTAATATAGATCCTTTCATAATAAACCATTAAATAGTATTTTAAGAAGATAAATAAATATATTTAGTCTATATGAATGTTAATAAAGAGAACTCGTTAGGGGTTGGTAGATCTATATGAGTCAATGTTTTATTATATAATAGAGAAGAGGGGTGTCCTATTATTAGTGTGGAATAGGACACACATGGAACTTCAAAAAATAAAATAACAAGATAATTATATCAGAGTCATATAAAATGTTTGTTAATGTCAAGATATTAGATATATTGATAGGATTAGGTCAAAATAATTTAGTCTAATAGAATTGAAACTTTTATAACCGACAGACATACCGTTGTCCAATGTTTTAACATATAGTAAACATGGTTTAACCATAATAATTGTATATTTTATCTTATTTTTACTCTTTATTAGGGATACAATATTTTGTTTAATATATTAATTAATATATAACATTATTATTCAAAACCTGGAATCAATTTTATATAATGCTATTATTATAATTTCGTCAATTAAATTTAATATTATAATGAAAAATGCGATAATAAGTGGTTTTATAGAAAACATATTTTCATAATAATAAATAGTTTTCACAAAAAAAACAACATAAAATTGATTCCAATAACCTAAAATATATTATTAATAATAAAATTAAACAAATTACACTTATAAAACAATTTTTTTTAAAATGTTACATTTTAATATTATTTAAATGGAAATAATGTTTTCGATTAAATTTAATATTTTTTTGCATTCACTGAGAACCCATTCCTTTATTGCAATTCAAAAAAATCACCCTAGGATAATTCTGACATGAACATTTCAAAAATAATTTTCTTTTTTGAAATTATTGATCAAAATGTTATAGAAATTAATTATATTATTTTCTATTAAAAATAGTTCTTCGAGATGAAATGTATTATTAAAGCATAAAAAGAATTTAATAATAACTTAGTACATATTTATCAGTATATTTTCTTTATCTAAATAAATTTTACATTATATTCCTAAATAATCTTCCAATTAATTCTTCAAAATTAATAGCTACATTATAATGGAAGAAATAATTAATTTTTTTATACCTAGGTCTTCTTGTATCATAATATATCAGAGAAATTAAATTTATTTGAAGAGAAATATATAAATAAACTATGTATGTTACATTCTACCCCCTCATAAAATCAATTTCACCCTCAAAATTATGTCCCTATAATAAAAAATAATGATGATATCACTACTTACTGACATCCCGTGTATCCTTTATTTCTTCTAAATTGTTTTATTCATCCATATAACTTTAACCACATGAGTAGACTAGTTTTACATAACCTTTTATCAACCATCCAAGATTTCTTCCTTTTTGATCATCGTAGGAATATTAATTAACCATTGGTACAGACTATGTGTTTTTGTACATGTGAATTATAATGTATGTACTTTTCATAATTGATACATGAAACACATAATTAAATTAAGAGAGTTTCAGTGTAAGCACCAAAAGATAAGCTGTTTCCCCATCCCAATAAAGAATATTTTTGTTTCCAATATAAATAGGGATCATATTTACATTTACTTGAAATGGTTTATCCTTATTTGGTGGATACATTAATTGAAAATACCTATAAACTAATTCTGTTTTGTAATTTCACAATAGATTATATGCATAACTATTATGTTGACTCTGATCTGCCTTGATATACTACTAGATGAATCAAACATTCTGCAAAATCCCGACCTAGGTTCCACAAACTGATGACTAGATTTATTAGTTTACATGACCAAAAGTATACCTTCCTGTATTCTAGAGGTTTTCATCTATTAGTGAGGATATATTATCAATCATGGGTAGAATATACCCTCTTTACTAAAGTAACATAATTGGGAAAATATATAACAATTACCAAATGATATAACCAACAACCAAAAAATCTAGTATCACATAATGAGTAAAATGATAGTTCAATATAAAATCCAAAATAGTTGATATTTCATTCCATTATATGTGTCATTTTTATAATAGAAACCCATTTAAAATAAACAATAACACTCTCATGTGGGTTCCAAAAACATTTCTAGTTTCGTCATTTGTTCTCCATCTGGACTCAATTGTATAATAGTCCCTTTTCCTTATCATGTCTTTCAGCTATAAAATCTATCTAGGTATTTATCTGGTATCCTTAGTAGGGTTTGACAAAAATTAATCAATACCACACCAATGGTTTCTAAAACAACTTCCAGTCATGAAATGTTTTTGTATTTGTATAAATAAAGTAAAATTAATAATTAAACAATTATCAAATTTAAATTACTCTTTAATTAAACCACATAAACTCTCAGGTTCCCTAGCACACCCGAACCCTCAATAACTACTTCATCCCATTATGGATTCCGATGAACCCTATGAGATGTCACATATAACATTTACATTTTAATCAATTATCATTTCATTTAAAATCACATAATGGCCAATTGGATCCATAGTCCAATTTCAAATCATGGGTATAGAACGTATAGTCTAACTCCACTATGTACATGGAAGCTCATTCCCTATCACACTCTTCATTTATCACTTGTGGTTATTTGGAGAATTATTATATGTTCCACACTCATTTATCAAAATGGTATTTTGATGGATAAGTCCATGCCCCTACATCATTTATCAATAAATTAATAACTATGGAATTTTGATGCAACCGACCATGTCCCACACATGATTATCAATAAATTCATCAATATGAGCTTTTAATGCATCAATCCAAGTCCAACAGATATATATCAAATATATCCCAACATTTGAAATATCACATAAATATAGATTAATAAAAATTAACCTTGTCATCACATTTAATATGAGGATTTTAATTATAAAGAAATCATGGTTAATACATTAAACACATGGAAATAATATAACCAACTCTCATTATTCCATTTATCAACAATTAATCAAATAACCCCTTATCCCATTGACATCCATGTAAAAAAATATAATCTTATCACGTTCCAAAAAGACATATTCATATTATGTAACCCAACAAAAATCCAACCTGAATAATCAATTAAATATATAAATCATCAATCAATTCCACAATCATAACAAGCTCTTAATTAATTCAAAACATAATTAATAAAATTAAAATTCCATATTGACCACGATTTCCATTAAGTAATTGAAAATTAAAATAATATAATATCACAATTTAAAAACCATATTAGTTCATTAAATAATTAATTAATCCAATTCTAATTTCCAAATCACAGCAATTTGCAAATATTAATTCAGAAATTAATTAATTCAATTCCCGAATTCAATTTTCCTAATTTAACATAAACCGAAATCACAATGAAATTAATACAAATAATATAAATTATCAATTAAATTTAGTAATAATTGTTATAAAATTCACACAAATTCATAAAAGAAATTAATTAATTACTATTGTATTGGAATTTACACCACCTACTGTGAAATTTTACTCAAACACTTGCTAATGGAAACCCCTATTTGCGGTGGAATAACGACAACCACCATGATGAAATAGATATAGATCTAAAACTAGATCCATGATAAAATAGATTTAATCTATATAAACCTATACTTAGATTGACAAAATAAGAAACATTTCCCTTAAATAGATGAGAATATTATATGAGAAACAAGGGAAGCCAAACTGAAAGAGATTCTCTATCAGAAGAGGTGTAGATCTTCAATATGTAATTAAAATAAAAATTAATGGAGGTCAGGAGACATAAACATATGTCATGTGACCTCCAAAAGTTATTGGAGCATGTGATAACTAAATTGGGTTGAATTGGGGTGATGTTTGGGGGTTCATAATTTTAAAATCACATTTTTTAGTTAATTAAAACAATGAAGATAGTTTCCTAGGAATGTGGAAAATGTTTTTCAAAATTCGTGCATTAACTATAATCCACTAATAATGGTGCATGGTTACTCCTAAGAGGGAGCACTGTAAACAGAACTACAAGCCAGTCATGAGAATCCTCGCTATTTTGATTCACATGGTTTGCTGGGTTAGGCGTACGGTTTGAGAAAACTTTGCACAAACTGAGCATAGCCCCTTCTCTATGATAAATTCACCAAATATCTCTAAAAAACACCAAAGATAAAAATTAAATAAAAGATTATCATAAAAGGTAAATTAATACCTATAAACGAGCTTGATTCATTTCTAGAAATGGTTGAGATCTTAAACTCCACCCACATTATAACATATCAACTACGACCTATACACCCAAGTATCTCTAACATTACTACTCAAAAAATATGTCAATCATAAACTCATCCACATTAATCATATGACAAAGGTGGCTGAGATACCTACAATGTTGTTACCTAAGAAAATTTAACTCATATAAATATACTTATATGGAGTATACCATCAGTATGACACCTATTTGATTCTCTCAACAAACCCAAATGGTCCAACAAACTTAGGCTCCATCTCACCCTGTCTCTATATCATGCAGTGAACAATCATGGAAAACCCTAATGAAATAAATTATCACCCTCTACAAACTATATGGTTCATAAAAATATATCATTATATGGATTATATCTATGCTGAGCTATTGAATTATGCTTTTGAATTAGCTAAACCTTATCTTACATCTCTTACAAAAGGCTTAGTCACAATATTACTAAGTCACCTACCTCCATCCATCATACTAGTGATATTATTTGAATACCTAAAGAATCCTCTAATGGTTCCATCTATATAGTTTTCAGATAATTGTTATAATAGGTTAACTCCATCAATGTTATGTTCTTCTCCAAAGAAACACCAAAGTCATGGACACCCACCCAAAGCATATCCTAAAGCACCGTTGTATTAATCTTTATTTCTACATATTTCTATATGTGTAAATAGATACTCAAAATAATATGTGATTGAAGTTCCATATGCAACCCCTAATAGAAGAATTACATAAATAATGTGTCATGGTCTGAAACAATACTCTATTGAATCCCATTCATACAAACTAAAACATGAACATATTGGTTTCACAACTACTCCACTAGGATAGTCCCCTTACATGCAGGAGATTCACTACATTTTTTAAATAGTCCACAATCACCCAAATAGAGTCATTCTTCTTAGGAATCCACATGATACCCAAAATATTGTGCATTGGAATGTCATCCAATTTACAATCCACAATGGGAAACAAATATAGTAATCTTCCAGGACATTGATTCTCATCTATTACATGTTGATAAATGTGGCATCATATCAAAACCCCACTAATATCATTTTTTATTCCTGGCCACAAAAACCTTTATTGTCTGTCATGGTACATCTGGTTGAAACCTAGATACACCTCCCACATTGAGGAATGAAATTCATGAATTATCTCCTCTTGCATACTCACTGTAACAACAACCCAATTTTTGATATAAATTATCTCATTCTAATCCATGATCTATTACGAAGTTGTCTCTCCACCACCAAGGCTTTCAGTTAAGGCTATAAAATCCGGATCCTCTCAATTCCAATTTATATTCCAACTCAAAAGTGTAGAATCTACAAAATTTGATAAGAGGTTCATCTTCTCCCAGATTTCCTAGAGAAAAAATGTATTATTTTCAGTTAATTAATTATCACCCCCTCAACTCTAAACTCTTGAACTAGCCATGTTTGAGTTTCCTTACATAAATCATCATATACATTGTTTCACTTATCAATAACATATTCTAGATGAAAGTTGAATGAGTACATATCATCAACCCATATCAAATTTAGGTTATTCGTGTCTTACTAAAAGCATATATACATTATGATCTTGTGATAATTATTCACAATAAACTTATCTTCCAAGAAGACAATGCCTCCACCTTCTCTAGGTCCACTAACACACCATCCTCTAGGATGATGTGGTCTAGGAAGTTCACACGATCAATCCAAAATTATGACTTTGATAGCTTGGTGTATAAAAGATTCTATATCAGTGTACTAATGATGATGTCATGATGTTAGGAATGATAGTCTTGATCCATGGTTTACATAATTATTTCATCAACAAATACAATAAAAAAATGATCAAGGTACGGATGGGTGATTCTATACATGGAGTTTATAAACACTATTGGGTTTCTTTTGGAACATCATCATGATGAAATCAGAAAGGCCATACCAACATGAAAATATAGTCTGAGACATATCATGCAGTCAATCTATCTATTGAAAATCCATGGATCTCATGTTAATCTTAGAGAAAAAAATATCACATCAACAATCCAAAAATACCATTTATACATGGAAGAGGATCTTGTTTAATTACTAAAATTAGGTTCAAATTATGGTAACCGACACATAAACATAGGTTCCTTCCAAAATTAATTGAAAAGAGTACTAGAGGTCCCCTTGGATATGAAATAAGTCAGATAAAATTATTTTTCTCAAATGTTTTATATGAGACTTGATCTCTTGATGCCCTGTTGGTACCATTTTTTAGGGTGGAATATAAACATACTCACCCCCAAGGATGAGCACATTTGTTAATTACAAACATTTATTTAGTGGAGGCCTTATTAACTCCTCATGAAACATGAATTCTATCCTATCCTCTATGGGTGGAAATATTTCTTATTTTGTACCCCCACCATCCAGCAACAAAAGATGAATCATTGTGATCTGATCCCAATGTATCTATTGAAGAGGACATTCATGTCCTACTTGGATATCCCAATTTATATTATGGATATATTGATCACCTTCAATTAATGTAAAAGACACTCTTCTATAGTAAAAAAATTTGGGATTGGTATGCTACTAACTATTCCTTACCCATAATATGATAGTTTCCTATGATATCATGTATTTAAATATCCCATAGAAAGCAATATTCCCAAAACACGAGAGAACACACTTTTCAAAAAAGATGTCTCAAGATCATACCCACAATAGTTTATCAATCGTTTTAACCCTACTCATGAATGCCACATCCAAATTCAAACCATTCATATGTTGTGCGTAAATAAAATATAGAGAGGAACCAATATCAAATAATTTACTATCAATCATATAAGTTGTAAGAGTAGTTCATATAACTATTGACGGTCCATCCTTGATATCTACTAGTGTAGGCTAAATGATTTGAAATTTTTCAACTCCTCTTCCCTGAGATGTAGTATTATCCACTTGAGTTACACCACTCTGTTGATTCAAGTTTTGTTTCCCATAATTACCATTTCCAATTCCTCTACTTATATGCCCAGAAGAACTATAAAATCCAGACTAGTATTGTGTAGATGTTCCCCATCACATACTATGACATTATCATTCTTCTCCATCACGACCCTTCTATCACAACTTCCACTATATACTTTTTATATATATCATCCTTCTACATCCTCAAAACACTACTATTGGTTAGGGCCCTACCTATGGAAGTGTTCTAAAATACCACACAAGTGACAGATAAAATGGGTAAGGTCTTCTATGGTTGAACCACCCCCCTTGCTACCCTTAATTCTATCACCCTAGATAACATTCCCATTGTGACACTTTTAGATCTCTAAAGTCATACCTCATAACCATCCTACATGACCCACTTGTCCTCCACTGGAAGCCTCCTTTAGGTTCCCCCCATCCATGACAGCCAGATCTACTACCTAAACAAACTTCATTAACTAGAAGATATTAACCTTGATCATAATCTCACATTTAAGTCCATCCTGCATGTTCCTTACCATATCTATCTCATCCCCTACCAATATAGGGAAAAAATAAATGTAGGTCTATAAAACATATAACATAGTACATCATAGACATACTACCCTTAGTCAAATGCATGAACTCATTTTCCCTATCCCATTTTAGTGTATATGTATAAAATTTCATGATGAACTTCCTTAAAATTCCTCACATTCCATACTATCACTATTCCCGATTTAGGATTACACTAGAAACTAGATCCTCACTGATCTATGTAATAGGAAATAAACCAACATCATCCTCTAATCAAAAAGTGTTTGAATATGGTCAACTATAGTTTGGATTGAATAAATTCATAACTCAGTTTCCTTATGCCCACCCACTATTTTGAAAGTCAAAGGGTTCTATAACTGAAACTCCCTTGTATGTTCGGACATACTCTTCACTACTTACTATGGGTCTCTCTACAAAAAAATATATTAATTAAGAAATTTTCTCTTGGAACTACTATATGAATTCTACACCCAACACTATAGGTGCCTTATGTTCCACTTCTAGTTTATCATCTCCAACTATAATCCCACACCTTCATCTCAATATGAATTGTCATGGAGGAATTCATATATAATTTGAAACATGAATCTTAGGAAACATAACAAAACCTTAAAAAATTTAATAAGTGGGTTTCGCTAATGTCAAAAAATTCATTCCCCCATTTTCCCCTCCACATGGTCAAAACTAAGGTGTTATCACCACCCTTAACCATCCTACATATATGTCTTTGTTAAAAATGGTTCACTCATTATTAATTATAGTTTCTAAATAGACACTAATTTATATACATCTTTTAATATTTTATATATTTCAAACTCAATTTCACATCACGTAGAATTTTCAGTAAATTTACACAAGAAATGAAAAATAGGTCAATTTATGAAACATACTAAAAAAATATTTTCCAGTGCATCCCTAAGGTGATGCATGTCACAAAACAATACCGATGGCCAATAATGATGCATGGATACTCAAATATCATTCCATTCTAGGACCCCATTAATAACCCCAAAAATCTCCGAATCAACAATCATGTTAGACAATAAGCACATCACAAGAGGTGAAATAACATCAAACTATAATAACACATATCAATAACATAAATAAGAATATGGGATAATGCCTTTACCATCATATATGGTAAATCCACTTACATGAACATGATATTAACAAAGCCCAGACTCATCATATTACATTTTATACCATTCCAAAAGCATAAAAAAAGTAAAAAAATAAACATATGGTACCACTTTGTAATTTCCCAACTCTGGTTCCACACATTGGTTCCAAAAGATAGTTAGTTACATGACCTCATGTGTACCACCCCATATGACAAAGGATTCCAAATAGAATTGAGGGAATAAAATAGATCATGGGGGGGGGGTTAATATATTATTCAAAGTGTCATTGTAGAATAAATAAATAATAATAAATATATGATACAACCAGTTTCCAAAAAACCCTGTATCACATGATGTCTAAATCATTAATACAATATCCAAACCAAAAAAGTACATATATCATGCCCAAATTAGTGTTATTTGTCTAACCCATAAGCAAAATAAAGACACACTAACACTCCCTAAAGCGTCTTAATACCATGACTGGTTCTCTCATCCATGCTCTATCCTGACTAAGCCATCTAGAAAAGGCTCCATTCATTATGAAATCATGAAACAAATAAATATATTTTGAAACCAATCTGGTAGCCTGAGTAGGGTGTGATTAAAGCTCTTTATACCACCACTAATGGTGAATAATGTAATACCTTATTATTACGATGGTATGAATATGTTTAAATAATGAATTAAAATGAATAAGAAAACATTTATCAAATTGCAATTATTCTATAATTTATCCAAATAAACTAATGGGTTCCTAAGGTTACCCAAACGCCTCAATATAAGAATTATCCTATACCAATATAGAAACAATCCCCCTTAGATATCACATATCACAATAAAATATAAATGAATTTAAAATTCATTTCAAATCATATCAAAACCAATTAGTACCATATCCTAATGATAACTCAATTTTATAGAATACCATGTTTAAGAAACCATGAATATTTGGATCCTTAGTCCCTATCCCGCTTCTCATTTATCACATATGGGTATTTGGGTAATCATTACATGTCCCATACTGATTTATCACTATGGGGGTTTTATGCAGTAGAACATTTCCCAAAAATGTTTGTAAATTAATTCATCACTATGAGATTCTGATGCAGCAAAACATTCCCCAAACACATTTATCATTAAATTCACCACTGTTGACTTTTCATGCATTATAAAATGTTCCACACAAATATATCACAATATTACATATATCACATTAGTTAGTATTAATCAACATTAAATCTATCATTACACTTCACATCAGGATATTCTATTTCAATATCAGGAAAAAACACGGGTAATACATTAATCACATTGAAATAATATGGTAATATACATTTTTCCATTTATCAACATTCAATCATATATCCTATTAATAAATTAATTGACAATTAAAACATATAATAAATTCAATTTTCAACTATTTCATATTCGTATTAATTAAACCAAAACTAACACCCAATTGATTAACCAAATAAATATTTAATTAATCAATCAATACTGAGAATATAAAACACTATTAATTATACAATAATTAGTTAAAAAATTAAAATCCAATAATAACTATAATTCCCATTAATTAATTCATGAATTAATTTACCATATTCAATTCAATTTAACAATATATATATTATTTAATTCAACAGTTAATTAATCCAATTTGAATTTCATAATCTCAAGAACATACATTTATTAATTCCAAAAAATAGTTGATTCAATTCCCTATTCAATTGGTTAAATTTAACCTAAATCTTTACATAAGGAAATTTAAAACAATTATTTCAACTATTAATGTAATTATATATTCATGGAAATTTAAATTCTCATAATTACATACCCATAATTAAATCAATATTATGGTATCAAAATTTAGACCAAATTCCTTGAATTTTTTTTAAAATGGTCGCCAACAAGAATGCATAATTGAAGAGAAACAACCACAACCGTAATGATGAAAAAAATCTACATAAAACGCAATATCAAAAACAAAACAAATTAATTCATCCAAATACTAGAAATATATCCACATAATTAGTAGAAAATGTACTTCCAAATGATAATAGGATGATAGGATAAGGATGTGACGATTAATGATATGATATTTATGTAATGGGGGTGTCACGAATCTTCAATAGATGCATCAAATGATCAATGAAGGAGGTGATGAATCTTATTAATTTTCCTTAAAACCTCCAAAAATGAGGCAAATATGTTACTAATGAATTGGGAAGAATTGGGGAATGGTGTAGGGTTTCATGATTTAAAAAATTAGACTTATATTTAATTTAAAACACGTGCATCATTTACATTTAATGGGTTTGGTGTTTTCCATTCCATGAACATTAATTGTGTGCCTCTTCTAAGTGGGTTCAAAGTTTATCCTAAGAGGGTTTATTGATTGAAAAATCATGTTCCGGCTGTGTGAATCTATTTTGATTGGGTTTAAAAGGTTTTATAGGATGGGTGTATGGTTTGGGAAAACTATTCACCAATAATGAAACCACCTCCCCCTTCAAATATTCATAAATTTTCACACAAAGCGGCAAAAGATAAAACCCAAATAAATATACTCAAAATATGGAAAATAGAAAATGTATTGGTAATATTTATACATATCTAGAAAAGTTTAGGATATTAAAAATTATCTTCCATTTCCTCATCTAGATCAAATTCCAATAGATTTAATTATTTAACATCAACCCAAAACTTTTTTATTTAACACCTCTTTTCATAGTGAGATTTATATGTAAACATTTGAATGGTCCATGGAATATTATTGTTTTAATAAAAAAACAACTAGTGAAAGGTGTCCATAATAACACCAATGAAATCCACTAAATAATACCTCACCATATACCACTATATTTGATCAGTTATCTCATATTGAACATCTGGCTGTGGATGATAAGAAATAATAAAACACAACTCTAAATATTGAGCATGAAAAATTATTATCTGAAACCTCAATGTAAAACTAAGATAACAGTTGGATAAAATATAATTTGGCACCCCATTAAAAAATTCCACATCATTAATGTAAATTCTATAAATTTTATCAATAGATATATCTTCTCTAATAGAAATGATGTTTTATATTTTTTTATAGTGTTCAACTACGACCTATATAAAATTGCAAACCATATTAATTTTTGGGAGTCTGAGGAAATAATACAAGATTATTTTATCCCATTTTTATTATTGTATTAGTAGTAGTTGAAACATACTATTATCCTTATATTATAGATCCTTAACATTCTGAAATACTGATAATTAAGATACATATGATTCAATATATCTCTTTATATTGTCCCAATTCGAATAATCATTAATATCTCAATTTATCATTGTACATCCACGATGAATAGAGAATGATGATCTTTTTTATTTTTCAAATATATCTTTTTTCTAATATTGTAAGTATGAGGCACATTTATAGTTCCAAAACAATATCACTCCATCAAAATCATGGTAATATCAGGAACATTTCTCACTATCTTTTATAGCTCAACAACATACATATGTTCTTCCTCAATAATTATATTAATTGTTTGTTAAATACTCATTTGAGAAGGATATGATTTCTCTTTATCATTTAATATTTATTTTTCCATTTTTGAACATCTAGATATATTGACTGTTTTGTGATGATAATCATATATAAGGTAGTATGATCCTTTAGACTCAAAACATTATCCAACTTATTATCATTCCCATGGTGGTTGTTTATTTATCTGTAATAATCTCCCAAAAACTATATTCATCTACTCTCACACATATTCATCTATTTATTAGTTAATATACATTTGAAAATTTAATGATAATTATATATATCACAATGTTCTCAATATTTATTATTTTTATATATAAATAATTCAACAAGTTACTATAGATAATATATAACATTATTATTAAATATTTTTTCCCATTCATTGAGTTCCCATTCCTTTATTGAAATTCCAAAAAAAATCACACTAGGATAATTTTGACAAGAATATTTCAAAAATAATTTTCATTTTTAAAATTATTGATCAATATTTGTAGAAATTAATTATATCATTTTCTCATAAAAATAGTATCTCAAGAAGAAATGTATTATTAAAGCATAAAAAGACTTAATAAGAATTTAGTACATACTTATAAATATATTTTATTTATCTAAATAAATGTTACATTATATTTTTAAAGAATCTTCCAATTAATTCTTCAAAATTAATAGCTAAATTATAATGAAATATATTTTTAATGTTTTTTATACATGGGTCTTCTTGTATCATAATCTATCAGAGTAATTAAATTTATTTGAAGAGAAATATATAGAATACACTATGTATGTTACATTCAACACCTTCTTAAAATGAATTTCACCCTCAAAATTATGTACCTATAATAAAAAAAATATTGATGATATCTCTAAATCCTGACATCCCTTGTATCCTTTATAGCGTCAAATTTTTTTATTCATCCATATAACTTTAACCACATGAGTAGACTAGTTTTATATAGCCTTTTATCATCCATCCTAGATTTCTTCCATTTGTTCATAAGAGGAATGTTAATTAACCATTGTTATGAACTATGTGTTTTTGTACATGTGAATTTACATGTATGTACTTTTAATAATTGATACACGAAAAACATAATGAAATTAAGAGAGTTTCACTGGAATCACCAAAAGATAAGCTGTTTCCCCTACTCAATAAATAATATTGATGTTTCCAATATAAATAGGGATCATATTTATATTTACAAGAAATGGTTTATCATTATTTTTTGGATACATTAATTAAAAATACCTATAAACTAATTCTATTTTGTTATTTCACAATTTATTATATGCATAACTATTATGTTGACTCTGATCTTCCCTGATGTACTACTAGATGAATCAAACATTCTGCAATATCCCGACCTAGGTTCCACAAACTGATGCCCTGATTTAGTAGTTTATATGAACTCAAGTATGACTTCATGTATTCAAGAGGTTTTCCTCTATTACTATGGGTATATTATCAATAATGGGTAGAATATACCCTCTTTAATAAATTAACATAATGGGGAAAATAAATAACAATTACAAAATTATATAACCAAAAACCAAAAAATCTAGTATCACATAATGAGTAAAATGATAATTCAATATAAAAGCCAAAATATTTGATATTTCATTCCATTATAAGTGTCATGTTTATAATATAAAACCATTTAAAAGAAACACTAACACTCTCTTGTGGGTTCCAAAAAAATTTCTGGTTTCATCATTTGTTCTCCATCCTCACTCAAATGTATAAAATTCCCTTTTCCTCATTATGTCTTTCAGCTATAAAATCCATCTAGGTATTTATATTGTATAATTAGTAGGGTTTGAAAAAAATTAATCAATACCACATCAATGGTTTCTAAAAAAACTTCCAATCATGAAAAGTTTTTTGTATTTGTATAAAAAAAAGTAAAATTCTTAATTAAACAATTATCAAATTTAAATTACTCTTTAAGTAAACCACATAAACTCTCGGATTCCCTAAGACACCCGAACCTTGGATAACTACTTCATCCCATTATTGAGTCTGATGAATCCCTATGGGGTTTCACATATAAAATTTCCATTTTAAACAATTATCATTTCATTTAAAATCACATAATGGCCAATTGGACCCATAGTCCAATTCCAAATCGTGGGTATAGAACATCTTGTCTAACTCCCCTGGGTACATGGATCCTTATTCCCTATCACCCTCATAATTTATCACCAGTGGTTATTTGGAGCATTATTCAATTATCCACACTCATTTATCAGTATCGTATTTTGATGGAGAAGGACATGACCCTGCCACAATTATCAATAAATTAATAACTATGTCATTTTGATGCAACAGACCATGTCCCACACATGATTATCAATCAATTCATCACTACGAGATTCTGATACAGCAAGCCAAGTCCCACACATGTATATAAAATATATCCCAATATTTTATATATCACATAAATCACGGTTAATCAAAATTAACCTCGTCATCACATTTCATATCATGATTTTAATTATAAAAAAAATCATTGTTAATACATTAAAAACATGAAAAAAATATAACGAGTCCCCATTATTCCATTTATAAAAAATTAATCAAATAACCCAGTATCCCATTGACATCCATGTAAAAAAAATCTAGTCATGTCATGTTCCATTAAGTCATATTCATATAGTGTGACCCAACAAAAATCCAATAGGATTAATCAATTAAATATTTAAATAAATTCCACAATCATAACAAGCTCTTAATTAATTCAAAACATAATTAATGAAATTTAAATTCCAAAATCACCATAATTTCCATTATTTAATTTGACATTAAAATAATAAAATCTCAAAATTATAAAATCCTATTAGTTCATTTAATAATTAATTAACAAATTTTAATTTCATAATCACAACAATTTGAAATAAATAAGTCACAAATTAAATAATTCAATTCCGTAATTCAATTTCCGTAAATTAACCTAAATCATATTCACAAGGAAATTAAAACAAATAAAATAAATTATCAATTCAATTTATAATCATGTATTATAATATTTTCAAAAATACTTAAAATAAATTAATTAAATACAATTGGATTGTAATTTACACCACCTACCTTGATATTGTACTCAAACACTCGCTAATGGAAATCCCTAATTGAAGTGGAACAACCACAACCACATTGATGAAATAAATATAGATCTGAAACTAGATCTAATCTAAAATGGAATAAATCTATATAAACCTATACTTAGATTATAAAAATATGAAAAAAGTCTCTTCAAAGGATGAGAATATTATGAGAGAAAGTAGGGAAGCCTAATTGAAAGAGATTCTCTATCAGAAGAGGTGTAGATCTTAAATATGTAATTCAAATAATAATTAATTAAGGACAGGAGACATAAAAATATGTCTCGTGACCTCCCAAAATTATTGTAGCATGTGATAACTAAATTGGGTTGAATTGGGGTGATGTTTGGTGGTTCAGAATTTTAAAATCATATTTTCGAGTTAATTAAAACAATGCTGATAGTTTCCTAGGCAAGGGGACATATTTTTTCAAAATGTGTGCCTTAACTATAATCCACTAATAATGGTTGATGGTTAATCCTAAGTGGGAACACTCTATACAAAACTACATGCCAGTCATGAGAATCCCCTCTATTTTGATTCACATGGTTTGCTGTGTTGGGCACACGGTTTGGGAAATCTATGCACAAATCGAGCGTAGCCCCTTCTCTAGGATAAATTCACCAAATATCTCCAAAAAACTCCAAAGATAAAACATATATTAAATATTATCATAAAAGGTAAAATAATACCTATAAATGAGCTTTATACATTTGTAGAAATGGTTGGGAACTTAAAAATTTCCCACATTATAACATATCAACGTTGACCTATACACCCAAGTATCACTAACATTTCTATTAAAAAATATTTCAATCATGACATCATCCAAATCAATCACATGATAAAGGTGGCTGAGATACCTCCAATGTTGTTACCTATTAAAATGTAATTCATATCATTATACTTATATTGAGGATCCCATTAATAGGACACCAGTTTGATTCTCTCCATAGACCCAAATGGTGCAACAAACATGGGCTCCATCTCACCCTGTCCCTAAATCATGCAGTGAAAAATCATATAAAACCCTAATGAAATAAATTATCACCCTCTACAAACTATATGGTTCATAAACATATATCATTATATGGATTATATCTATGCTGAGATATAGAATTATTCTTTTGAATTAGCTAAACCTAATATTACATATCCTACACAAGGCTTAGTCACAATATTACTATGTCACCTACCTCCATCCATCATACTAGTTATATTATTTGACTACCAAAAGATGTCTCTTATGGTTCCAAATATATAGTTTCCAGATAATTTTTTTTATAGGTGAACTCCAACAAAGCTAGGTTCTTCTCCCAAAAAACACCAGAGTCATGGACACCCACCCCAAGCATATCCTAAAGCACCGTTGTATTAATCTTTGTTTTCCCATCATTCTATTTGTGTAAATCTATACTCATAAAAATATGTGAATGAAGTTCGTTCTGCAAGCCTTACTAGAAGAATTACATAATGAATGAGTCATGGTCTGAAACAATACTCTATGGAATCTCATTCAGACAAATTACAAGATGAAAATACTGGTTTCACAACTACTCCACTAGGATAGTCCCCTTACATGTATGTAATTCAATACCTTTTTAAATAGTCCACAATCACCCAAAAAGAGTCATTCTTCTAAAGAGTCCACATGATACCCATAATAGTGTGCATAGTAATGTCATATAATTTTCAATCCACAATGTAAAACAATTATTGTAATCTTCCAGGACATTGATTCTCATATATGAGCTTTTGATAACTGTGGAATCATGTCAAAAACCCTCTAATATCCTTTTTGATTCTTGGACACAAAAACATTCGTTGTAGGTGATGGTACATCTGGTTGAACCCTGGATACACCTCCCACTTTGAGGAATGAATTTCATGAATTATCTCCTCTTGAATACTCACTGAAACAACAACCCACATTCTGATATAGATGATCTCATCCTTATCCATGGTCCATTATTAAGTTTTCTCTCCACCACCAAGGCTTTCAATTATGGCTATAAAATCCAAATCCTCACACTTCCAATCTATATTCTATCTCAAAATTGTGGAATCTACAAAAATGGATAAGAGGTTCATCTTCTCCCAGAATTCCTATACAACAAAACGTATCATATACTATTAATTCATTATCATCCACTCAACTCTAAACTCTTGAAAATCCATGATTGAATTTACCAACATAAATCATCATCTAGATTGTTCCACTTATCAAGGAAATATTCTTGATAAAAGTTGAATGAGTATATATAATCAACATATATCAACTTTATTATATTCGTGTCTTACTAAAAAATATACATTATGATCTTGTGAAAATTATACACAATAAAATTATCTTCCAATAGATTGTTCTAAAAACAAATCAAATAGTAATCAATGACATAGAATTCAATGTCTTGAATATTGTAGTTATATTCTTCTTGCATCAATTCTAGAGACCCATACATTAGAAATCAATTTTCATATATCAAAACTACATCTATGTCCAATCCCAATGAATCATTGATCACAATATACTCTTCCCTTGGCATGGGTAAGGTCATGATTGGTGCTGATTTCATACTCTCAATTAACTCCCAAAAGTCCATATCGCATGCTTCTCAACATTCAATTTATATCCCTTTCTTGGTAAATATATAATTATTGGTTGACAATTGAAAAAATACTATTTGAATAATCAATAAAAACCTATGAACCCCAGCAGGGAATATATGTCAAAAATTGACTTGGGATGTTCCCATGGAGCCAATGCCTTCACCTTCTCTAGGTCCACAGACACACCATCCTCTAAGATGATGTGGTCTAGGAAGTTCACACGATCAATCCCGAATTGAGACTTTGATAGCATGGTGTATAAACGATTCTATCTATGTGTACTAATGATGATGTCGTGATGTCTGGAATAATCATCATGATCCATGGTTTACATAATGATTTCACCAAAAAATACGAGAAGAAATTGATAAAGGTATGGATGGGTGATTCTATTCATGGAGTCCATAAACACTAGTGGGTCCTTCATTATTTGGAAGATCATAATGATTAAATCAGAAAGGCCATACCAACTTGTAAGTGTAATCTGAGACATATCATGTAGTCAATCTATCTATTAATAATCCATGGATCTCATGTCAATCTTAGAGAAAAAAATCTCCATCAACAATCCAAAAATACCATTTATACATGGAAGGGGATCTTGTTTCATTACTATAATTAGGTTCAAATTATGGTAATAGACACATAATCATAGGTTCTTGTCAAAATTATTTTAAAAGAGTACTAGAGACCCCTTGGATATGAACTTAGTCAGATAAAATTATTATGCTCAACACTTTTATATGAGGCTTGATCACTTGATGCCCTATTGGTACCATTTTCTTGGGTGGAATAGAAATTGGCTTAGCCCAAGGATGAGCTCATTTGTTAGTTGAAAATATTTATTTAGTGGAGGCCCTATTAATTCTTCATGAATCATGTCTTGTATCCTATCCTCTATGGGTGGAAATATTCCTTTTTTTGAACCCACATAATCCAACAACAAACTATAAATCATCGTGGTCTGATACCAATGTAGCTATTGAACAGGAAATGAATGTACTACATGGATATCCCAATATATATGATGAATATATTGATCACCTTTAATTGATGTAAAATTCACTCTTCTATAGTAAAAAAAAATTTGGATCGGTATGCTACTAACTATCCCTTATCCATAATATAGTAGTTTCCTAAGATATCAACGATTTAAATATCCATTAGAAAGAAATACTCCCCAAACATGAGAGAACACACTTTTCTCAAAATGATGTATTAGGATCATACCCACAATGGTTTATCAATTGTTCTAACCCTACTCATGAATGCCACATCAAAATTTAAACCATTCATAAGTTGTGCATATAATAAATAATGAGAGGAACTAGTATCAAATAATTTACTATCAAGCATATAAGTTGTAAGAGTAGTACCTCTAACTATCGACGGTCAATCATAGCTATATACTAGTGTAGTCTAAATGATTTGAAATTTTCCAACCCCACTTCCCTGAGATGTAGTATTATCCCCCTAAGCTACACTACTCTTTTGATTCATGTTTTGTTTCCCATAATTACCATTTCCACTACCTATACTTCTATGCCCAATAGAACTATAACATCCAGACTAGTATTGTGTAGATGTTCCCCATCACATACTATGACATTATCTAGATTATCCATCAAAACCCTTCTATCACAACTTCCCCTAGAACCTTTTTAGATGTATCATCTGTCCCCATCCTTGAAACACTACTATTAGTTGGGGGCCCTATCTATGGATGGGTTCTAACCTATGACACAACTGATATATAAAATGGGTATGTTCATGTGTGGTTGAACCATACCCCTTTATACCCTTCATTCTATCACCCTCGATAACATTCTCATTGTTAATCTTTTAGATCTCTAAAGTCATACCTCATAATCATCCTACCTGACCCACACGTCCTCCACTAGATGCAACCTTTAGGTTCCCCTCATCCATGGTAGCCAGATCCACTACCTCAACAAAAATCATTAACTAGAAGATATTAACATTGAACATATTGTCACATTTATGTACATTGTGGATGTTCCTTTCCATACCTACCTCATTCCCTACCAATATAGGAAAAAAATTAATGCAGGTCTATACAGCGTATAACATAGTAAATCATAGACATACTTCTCTTAGTCAAATGCATCAACCCATTTTCCCTCTCCCATCTTAGTGTATATGTATAAAAGTTCATGATGAACTTCCTTAAAATTCCTCACATTTCACACTATCACTATTCATTATGTAGGATTACACTGGACACTAGAGCCTCACTAATCTATGTAATAGGAAAGAAACCAACATGATCTTCTAATCAACAGGTGTTTGAATATGGTCATGTATAGTTCGGATTGAATAAATACACAAGTCATTTTCCTTAGGTCCACCTACACTGGTGAAAGTCAAAGGGTTCTATAACTGAAACTCCCTTGTATGTTCAGACATACTCTTCACTACATACTATGGGTCTCTCTACAAAAAATATATAAACGAAGAAATGTTCTCTAGGAACTACTATATGAATTCTACACCCAATTCTATTGGTGCCTTAGGTTCCACTTCTGGTAGATCATCTATAGCTATAATCCCATACCTTTATCTCAATATAAATTGTCATGGAGGAATTTTTATATAATTAGTAACATGCATCATATGAAACATAACACAACATTAACAAATTTAAGAATTGGGTTTCACAAATGTCAAAAAATTCATTCCCCCATTTTCCCCACCACATGGTCAAAAATGAGGTGTTATCACTACCCTTAACCATATTACATCTATGTCCTTGTTAACAATGGTTCAATTATTATTAATCATATTTTATATATGGACACTAATTTATTTACATATATTTAATATTTTATATATTTCAGACTGAATTTCAGATTACGTACAATTTTCAAAAAATACAGACAAGCAATTAAAAATAGGTCAATTTCTGCAACTTACTAAAAATATATTTTCTTGGCCTAGAATGATGCATGGATACTAAAATATCAATCCTTTATAGGCCCCCATTAAAAACCCCAATAATCCCATAATCAACAATCATGTAAGAAAATAATCACATCACAAGAGGTGAAATAACATCCAATTGTAATAACACACATCAATAACATAAATAACAATGTGGGATCATGCCTTTACCCTCGTATATGGGGTATCCCCTTACATGAACATGATATTAACAAAGTCTAGACTTATCATATTATATTTTGTACCATTCCAAAATCTTAGGAAGAAGTAAAAAAGAAAATAAATCACCCTATGGTACGACTTTGTAATGTCTCGACCCTGGTTCCCCACATTGGTGCCCAAAGCTAGTTAGTTACATGACCTCATGTGTGCCTCCCCATATTCGAAAGGATACCGAATAGAAGTGAGGGTATAATATAGATCATGGGGGGGGTGTTATACCCTATTATTCGAAGTGTCATTGTAGTAGAATTAAACAAGAATAAATATATGATACAACCAGCCTCTAAAAAACCCTGAATCACAAGATGTCTAAATAATTAATACAATAACCAAACCAAAACAATAGATATATCATGCCAAAATTAGTGTTATCTTCCTAACCCATAACCAAAATAAAGACACACTAACAGTCCCTAGAGGGTCTTAATACCATGACTGGTTCTCTCATCCATGTTCCATCCTAACTAAGCCATCTAGTAAAGGCTCCATTCATTATGCTATCATAAAACAAAGAAACATATTTTGGAACCAATCTAGAAGGCTGAGTAGGGTGTGATTAAAGCTCTTTATACCACCACCAATCATGTATAATGTAATACAATATCTGTATTAGGTTATGAATACATTTAAATAATGAATTACAATGAATATGAAAACATTTATCAAACTGTAATTATTCTATAATTTATCAAAATGAACTCATGGGTTCCTAAGGTTACCCAAACCCCTCAATATAAGCAATATCCCATACCAATATAGAAACAATCCCCATTGGATATCACATATCACAATACAATGTACATGAATTTACATTTTATATCAAATCATATCAAAACCAATTAGTACCACATCCCAATGATAACTCATGTATATAGAATACCATGTCTAAGAACTCATGCATATTTGGAGCCTCAGTCCCTATCATGTACCTCATTTATCACATATGGGTATTTTGGGGAATCATAACATGTCCTATACTAATTTATCACTATGGGGTTTTGATGTAGTAGAAAGTTTCCCCAAAATGATTTTAAATAAATTAATCACAATGATATTTTGATGCAGAAAAACATTACCCAAACAAATTTATCAATAAATTCATCACTGTGACTTTTCATGCATTAGAAAATGATCCACACAAATATATCACATATATCACAATATAACGTATATCACATTAGTTAGTATTAATCAACAATAAATCTATCATTACACTTCACATCAGGATATTCCATTTCAATATCAAGACAAAACATGGGTAATACTTATACCACAAAGAAATAATATGGTAATATACATTTTTCCATTTATCCACATTCAATCATATATCCCATTAATACATTAATTGACAATTAAAACATATAAAAATTTCCATTTTTAACTATTTCCAATTCATATTAATGGAAAAAAACAAACATGCAACTGATTAACAAAATCAATATTTAATTAACCAATCAATACTGAGAACATAATAAACTATAAATTATTAAATAATTAATTAAAACAATACAATCCATTAATAATGATAATTTCTATTAATTAATTCATAAATTAATTTACCCAATTCAATAATGACAACATAAAAAACTGTTAATTATAGGTAATCTCAATACATATCAATAAAGGGTAATGATATTACAAATTCTCTTCCATTTCCTCGGCTAGATCTGGTTATAATAGTTTTCATTATATAACTTAAACACAAAACATTTCTATTTTACACCTCTTTTCATAGTGAGATTCATATGTAAACATTTGAATGGCCCAGGGAATGTTATTATTTTAATAAAAAACAACTAGTGAAAGGTGTTCATACTAACAAATAATGAAATCCATAGAATAATAACTCACTATATCCCCCTAGATTTCATCAGTTATCTCACATTGATCAACTGTGTGTGGATGATAAGAAATAAAAAAAACTCTAAATATTTCGCATGGAAAATAATTATATGAAACCTCAATATAAATATAATATATTAGTTAGATACAATATAATTTTCCACCCTATTAAAACATTCCACATCATTAATGTAAATTCTAGGAATTTTATAAATATATATATCTTCTCTAATAGAAATGATGTTTTATGTATTTTTATGGTGTTCAAATATGACCTATATAAAATTATAGACCATATAAATTTTTGGGAGTCTGAGGAAAAAATCCAAGATTATTTTATCCCATTTTTTTATGGTATTATTAGTAGTTGAAACATTCTATTAGCCTTATATTATAGATCCCTAACATTCTAAAATATGGATAACTAAGATACATACGCTTCACTATATCTCTTTATGTGGTACAAAATGAAAAAATCTTTAATATCTAAATTTATCATTTTACTTCCATGATAAATAGAGAATGATGAACTATGTTATTTTTCAAATATATCCTTTTTGTAGTCTTGTAAGTATGAGGCATAGTCATGGTTCCAAAACAATATCACTCCATCAAAATCAGGGTACAATCAAGAACATTTCTCACTATATTTTATTGCTCTATATCATACCTATGTTCCTCTTCATTAATCATAAGAATAGATGGTTTAATACTCATTATAGAAGGATATGATTTTTTATTATCATTTAAGATTTATTGTTCCATTTTGAATGTCTAGAAATATTGACTGTTTTGTGATGATAATCACATATAAGGTAGTATGATCCTTTGGACTGAAAACATTATCCACCTTATTATCATTCCCATGGTGGTTGTTTATTTATACATAATAATCTTTAAACAACTCTAGTGATCTACTCTTGCACATATTCATCTCTTTTTTAGTGAATATACAATTGAAAATTTTAGGATCAGTTTATATGTCAAAAATTTCTCAATATTAATTATTTGTATATATAAATAATTCATCAAATTACTACAGATATCTCCAAATCCCGATTTGAGTAATTTCTCTAATGAATATTAATTTAAAATATGGCCTATGTTATAACCATATCATTCTATATGAGGACGCATCCTAGCCCCTTCATAGACGTGTTACTATAGACAAACAATCATTTTCCAATACATGGTATGGTATGTACATGAATCTTGAATAAAATTTTCTTTAGTTGAATTATATTTTACTCACATCCATCAGTGTGAAAGAACATTTCCCCCTTTCAGGTTACCATGGTGTGTTATGTAGATAGTCCTGAAAAACATCCCATAAGGAATAAACAATATCCATCCCAACCATGAAAACTATAGATCTCAGTCCTATTGTTTTTTAGGATAACTTTTAATATCATCCATCATTAGTAGATCCACTAATACCATTTCCCTTTAGTGTATTTTTTACAATCCTTATGAAATCATCATGATATTCATTTATATTTGAAAATATAGGAATACAGTCAATTAAGTCTACCATAAATTGATCAATGTAATATATAATGAATAATGTCAACAAATATCTAATGATATTGGGGTCATTAATATTACAAATTTGAATCAATCTAAATGAATTTAATTCACACATCTTATGAGTGTTTTCTTGGGTATGACTTCACATTTAACTCTAAATAGATATTATCCTAATAACATGTTATCTTTGAATGATATTAAGATCCATGTATTCCCAAAGTCCATCAACAAAATCTCGTACAACTGGAATATCATTGATATTGATTTTCCCCCCAATCAACAGAGATAAGAACTTCTTTTAAATAGGAATAAAGACCCATATAATAGATGTAATTTCTATCAGAATATTATATATATTGACACAATGATAAACAACCATTAATTTTTTTTTCTAATTATCAAATATGAATTACCACTGTTCGTAATTGATATGATTTTTATATAGATAAATAAAAGAATTTCCAAATGTGAAATAAAATTTAACTGGAAGTATAATAATATGATTTGTTTGAAGTACATCCTCACAAACATCAATTAGAGAAAAATTGTGTAAATGTGTTTCAATCATCGAACCATTTGGAGAATTCCATGCTAATTCAAAATATAATCATTCGGGATATAACATAACATTCATTGAGGAAATTTAATAATATTGAATATTTCAAATAACTAATATCTAGGAGGTTCATCAAAAATTGATCATACCCATGACCACATCAATTTTCTAATTTTATCCTGGATCAACTATTAAAAATAAATTGGTTAGTGTGACCATTTTTAATCATTAGATAGTGTAATTAATCAGGAAAAAATAATATATTGAATGTCTAAATCATGGCACATTATTTTTAATAAATTTCTATTTTGGTCTGAAGTGGATCATCTATACTCATTATTTGTTCATATTGTTTATAATGGTCCATAGATAAAATTTGATTCAACCCATGCATATCCCCCAAGAGTTTCAACCCACGTTTTTATTAAGGTTACACTCATTATACACTATAATCATTGATGAGAAATAGAAAATTAATAATTTTTAGGGTTATTACACTAAGATTCATATATGATAAAAATAGGTCCTCCTATATCATCCAAGCATGGATGATTTTCAAGAAAAAACACAAACTTTATTTTCCATATCAAAGGAAGTTCTTCTATGCTTAATCATAACATATTGGTTATTTTTATAATTTAAAAACCTTAGTTTCTAATGGTAATTAATTTTTTTTGATACCCACTAAAATGATCCTTTCTTTTCATACATAATAATTACAAAGTTTTAGATTAAATTCTAAACATTGAATTTTGATCCATTGGAGAATCATATATGATTTGGATCTTTGGAGACTTGGATACAAAAATAAATGTGTCTAAGATATATATAACATCTCCCAATATGTTCTTCATATCAAGTACCTTTTTTTGAAATATCATACTTAAAAAAAATTTATAACATAGGGAAAGGAAAAATAAGAAATGGCTAGATTGAATGACCAGTAGAGGTAAAATATGGACAAATCAATGATCACTAAAAAATTTATAATAATAGTATTTGAACTTGAGATGAAAATTTTAAAACCCTACCTAGAATATTATATATTTTAATCTTGAATTGTGGCATAAATCAAATAATTTCATAATATAAGAGATCATAATGTAATCAATGAACATGAGTTATAAAAACATAATAGTTGAATAAGACATATGTTTTTTGTTACACATAATTATATAAAATAAATTCCTTAACAATAGATTAAATAAATAATTCAATGGTGGACTAGTTTCACCTCCCACTCTATAATATCATTACATAATTTTCACTACCAAGACTACCATAATTGGTAGATTTTATTAATAAAATCAGTTCACACATCATTCCAGTCCTCATTTAATCTATATATATCAGTCACTACCCAATTCATTGGAATGATATAAAATTATTATCCCACACATCACATAATCTTAATCCATTCAACTATGTCCCAAATTATCATATAACATTCATCATAAGCCATAACCCATGGAATAATAAAATGTTTCATAGTCATTTGAAAAATAAATCATAACCTAACTCATGGAAAATTAACAGGGTTTGTAATCATTTAATAATGAAAATTTTAAATTATATAGAGGGATAATAATGATGGTATCAATTTAAAAACATAAATAAAGATTATGTAGCTTTAAAATATCGCATCATATAATTAAACAGTCTTTAAATGATAACTATAATATCTGCTGAGGAAAAACTTATTTTAATTTCAAAAACTCCTAACTAAAATCCAAATATTATAAAAAATTCAAGGAAATAATTTCATTTTAATGGAACCCTAGACACAATTAAATTATGAATCAAATTACTGAGTAGTCATGATGGAATGGAATTTTATTTATATGATGTACGTTAAAAAATTACATTCAAGTTTTTTGGATAATGCCAAAATTAACTCATTTTTAAAATGATAAGAATAATCCTTCTAAATAATTTCATCAAAATAGGGTTAAAAATTAAGTTAAAAAATTATAATAAATTATTAATAAATTCTTTAAAATATTTTAATAAAAACATGGGAATTGCAGAAAAATATTCCCACCCGAGGAGGAAATGATGATTGTTTTGTTAAAATTATTTTCTAAATCATTATATAAACCAATGTGAGGATATTTTAATATTACATTGAAATTAGATTAATAAGTGGAATTACATAATTTTATTTATATGAAAAGGAGTTAGATAAATAAATTTTTTCATTGGAAACATAATCGTAAACAATCCTGGCAAAGAATGAGATTATAACTTAATACCCTTATAATGTTGGTAGCATTCGAATTTAAAGATAATGAATGAGAGACACAATGATATATAATTAAATACTCATACTTTTCATTATAATAATTGTAAAATTTCCTTGTGTATATTATATACATGTCATAAATGCAATAAGTTGTTAATATAACTTCTGTCTCAATGAAATAAAAGCGAGACGAGTGACCTTTACCTGAAGATCATCTTTTTATAAAAGATCCCTAACCTCAAGTATAATAAATAAAACATTATTATAATTTTTTACAATGTAATATAGATACATATAATATCATATATTATCCTCTTCTTTCATATACAACACCATTCTTGATTAATTTTATATTATCATCATCGTTTTCAGTGTTAATAGTTTTCTTTTTAAGACAATTCCATTCCAGTAGTTCTTATCTGTTTACATTGATCTTTGTTTCATAATATATATTAGATAAATAATTTGATAAATATAATATATATTCAATTTATATACATATATATAAATTAATCTATAAAATATATACAAAGAAAATTGAATTAAAACATTAATAGAAATGGAAGGCCATCCAAACTCATGAATGTTGTTTTAACTTTTCGATTGGAGGTTAAAAAGAAAGGTAAATAATAATTCATCATCAAAAGGCATATTATTATACAATATTCCAAATGTAATGATTAAATATTTTCATTTTACTATATATGAAAAGTGGAATTGAATCAAATATTACATATCTCCATGGAGGTAGTATTCTTTAAGTATGTATGAGTGAAATTACCATTTTAAAAAGGAATGGAAAGTATGAAATTATGTAACTACCCAAAATGTTTTCAATGATGTTCCCAATATTATAATTATTTCATGTTGTGTAAATCACATAAAAATAAAATATATAACATAATACAAACATTAAAAATTGAAATGAATGAAAGAAGAAGTATTTATAGAAATTAAGGAACCTAAACCAATGGAATATTAACATGAGATTTGGAATAGTAATATGATGATTTAGAACAATAAAACACACAATAGAATTGTAAACTAACATATAAAATTATGAATATAATTTAGTAATTTTATAATTATAAATATTATATATTTATATCATGGAATAATAAAATTATTTTTTGGAAATTATAAATTACGTATGGATATTTTTTGGAAACTTAAATTCGTAATTACTATATTATAATTAATATAATGATCTAAAAAATTTCATTTTCAAAAAATTTATTCATAAAATAATTTCTTTTTCTTCATGTCATAAGATAGTTTTGTGAGTCCTTAATTATTTTTTTCAATAGATAAAAAAATAGTAGAAATTTTAAAATTGTTATTTTTTAAATAAATTAATGTTTTTATTAAAAAATAAATGTCTCCCATTTAGAAAAATAATTCTTAAAATTGATAAAATTTATAAATTCTAATCATTTAAAAATTAATATGGTTATTTTTGGTATTTTTCTAAAATATTTTATTTTTGGTGATTAGATAAATAGGTTAATTCAGCATATAAGCTAAATACATGAATTATTGATTCATGGATGATTAATGGATGATTTATTATCCTTTTTATAGATAAAAAATGTACTAGTTACTTTTTTTAATAAAAACAATCTAGAAAATTTATTGTTTTGGAAAAAATAATAATCAAATAAAAAATAATCAATATAACAGCTCCCCCCTCCACAATAAATTACACCGCACACCACCTATTATCCACCATCTTAAAATTCATTTTTGAGAGACTAAATTTATCAAAATTATCTCCCCAAATATATCCACCATTTTTAAAAGAATCTTTTATCAATAAATGACCCATCACAAGTTCCTCAAGGAAGTTCTCAAGGAGAAGAATTGGAAAGGTAAAAAACCACATTTTGTTTTTTAATATATTTTCAATTTGTTTTATTTTTTATTCTCCATTAATATAAGTATTTACAAGGGACCTAATAACTCATTTTTATTTTCTATACTATAATTCTATATTTTTAATGTTATAACTCATCAAAAATCCTCATTCCCTTGAATTTTTTCTCTAAAAGATAAAATGTTGTCTATGAAGTGTTGATTTATCGCATTCAAGGATGATGAGATTACAATTTCCATTACCACATTCAAGGATTTTAATAAAATCAATTTTATGGATAATTTATCTTATAATATTTTTATTTCATCTTATATAATGTTTTAAAACATCTATATTTACAAAATATTAATTAATAAAAAAAATAATTATATATTGATCAAGAAAACCCCAAAATAATTCAAATGATTATCATTAAGTATTTATCTACTGAATTATGAGATAATCTAGAAAAATGATATATAAGGCCATTTAAAAATAAATATGTTCATTAATAACATAAAAATTCGATTCCGTATAACAATTGTTATTTTACATTATCATCCATACACATATACCAGTGAATTGTTCAAGAAAACCAAGAAAACAGACACTCCTGAATGATGAAATTTAATATAATAACTCATCAAAAAGGAAATGAAGAAAAAAATAGTTTAACAAAAAATCATTGAATAAAAGATGATAAATATTTAATTAATGGATTTATTTTGGTATCTTGGAATTTATGATCAGGTGTAAAACAGTTTTAGACATAATGTAAGGGATTCTTTTTTAACCTAAATTTTTTTCCTTGAGGTTTTTATTTATCTCTCTTTAACCCATAAAAAATTATTAATTATTTTGATATAATTCAAATAAAATCTATGAATATGTTCCAAAATAATTTATCCATATAATTTTATCATCATTTGAGGGGGAAATACTCATTCTAAAAGGTTCCCTCTTCAATTAAACTAGATAAAGAAGCCCAGTTAAAGGGAAAATCCTGACTTCTCACCGATTCTCAACTACACTCCATATTCTATTTTAGGGCAAACTATTTTTTTTCTAAAATCACACATATTGTTTTGAAAATATGCCTTGGTTAATTTCTAGTTTTACAAAAAATATTATCCATTTCTCAATATAAAAATATTTTCAATATTTTCTTTTAACTGCCCTAAAATTCCTTGTTTCTAATGATTCTTAAACACCCTATTTACATATTATTACTGTAGTTTCTCATCATGTATCTTGATCTTTGACACTCTTACAGTATCATTTTCCATGTATATTTTAAATCCTTTTTTCTTTTTCCATTATCGTGATAAAGGCATTAGTTCTTCATTATGATTGGTATATGATACCCATTTTTTACGTGGGTAACACATATGTTTATTTTTGATTACCCATGTTGAACATGTATTAATGAAAACATTTTGATTGGTGAACCCATATTTCACACCAATTCAATGTGTAATTTTTTTATAATGAAGCATCATGTGAAATGGTTAAAGTGGTTATCCTTGACTCATGGTTCTCCATCTGGAATGGTATTCATGGTTAGCCTTGACCCATGCTTATGTCATGTTCTATTTTTATTATATCATTCAATGATTCCATGATTACATGATCCTTTTTTCTACGAATCATACTTTATTATGTTTATTAATGTTCCATATTTCTATTTATTACTTCAGGTTATTCCTTCTATTCCATGTAGTATGATATATTTCAATGTTTATTTCCAATACATGTAATTTTAGCTCGCCTAATTGTTCATGTATTCTCTAGGATATCCTTTGTAAATGTTTGGGCTCAAAGGAAGTTAGGATTTTATAATGAAGACTAAAAAAGTATTTTTTTTGTTTCATGCTTTCATGTTATATACCTAATATTCCAAATAAATGATACATTATGATCAATGGAATAAATTTAAAGGGTAGTTATACATAAAATTATGTAATGATATGTGTAGAAGGATAGGTCCACTATAGTTGGTATCAAAGGAAGATATAGTTCTTATTGCGATTAACAGAGGAGGGATTTTCTGTGAACCGTTTGGATAATCCCATCACCATATATTACAAATTTTGAAACATAGAGAATCAGTTATTATGATATATTTTTCATTTACAAAAAATATCACTATATGTTCAATGATTACTATTTATATGTTAATTATTGTAGTATTAAAGCCCCTATAATTGTGATTTATTTTCATATTTAATGTCTGGACATAGGAGAACCCATTCCAACTATCAATTATATAGGAAATGATTTTATTTCCTTGATGAAATTTCAAATATGATGGGAAAAAGGGATCATAACCTTATAACAGTACTCACTCACGCAGCTGATGTTAGGAATAGTAAAATTAATCATGTGGAGCTCCCTCCTTATCATAAGAAATATAATTTTGTGCTAAAATACGTTATGTAACAAAGGAACCCCATTTATAGAGGATCTTCTAATCCCCTCCACATGAAATAATGTATTAACTACATTGAGATGATATTATCTATACTCCAATGCTTAGAAGACGAGATAGTTGGGCTAGAAGTCTGTACTTATGATGGGGAAGCTGGTCATTGATGGAAACCGATCATGAACACAATGTATATGGATGAAATTTATTCAATTGAATGAGAATAATTCATGAAAAAAAAATTCAGTATATATTTCCCCTATACCTTTTGTTTTTAGATTGAAATTGTGTTTTTTATACAAAATAATAATGAAGATGATTCTATCAATGAGTATGATTCAAAATATAAAATACTTAAATAATATGCCTATGTATTTATCATGAACACTGAATAAAATATGGATCAATTCTTTTTCCAATTAAATATGATTCTTCGAAAAGTGTTAGTGATTTGAGACTTTGATAACAATGAAGATATTGTTTGTTGTTCCCTTAACCTATTAATAGAAATCGAATACTATGAGCGGTCTCATGGGTAAAGAGATAAAAAGAGGGAAATTACGTTTATTATGGGAGTATAGAAAGATAAATCCCATGATGGAATGAAAACCCAACATCATACACATAAAAATTACAGGATAAAGCATCATGGTGGAAATCTAAAGAGAACTAAGAGATTCTTCAAATGAGGAAGAATTTGGTATCTGGATAATAACGTAGAAAGGGATATGAATAATCCCACTAATGTTGATGAAGAAAGAAATGTTCACATCAAAACTCATCCTATATGGTTGTGTTTCAACATAAAAAAAAGCACAATTTTTTGATTCACTAACCTATTCTAAGGGTTATTGGTGAAAATAAATAGAAACAACCTCTAATGTAGCAAGTAAGGGTTTAGTATGTCTCTACTAAAGTAGTGAAGCCCGAAACTAGTGTTGTGATAGGTAAGCTAGTTATTCATTCATGAATAGAGAAAAATCTATTTGATTCTGGTTCTATAATTCTCTCCTATATTTCATGATTAGTAGATCTATTCAAACACCATCTCAAAATATAGATGTTGAGTTGTATAGAAGAAATGAAAATGGGGAAATTATTGCATCAAAAGTAAAGAACTCTTCTATGGTTACTAATTGTGTACTGAACCAACTATAACATCTTGTCACACATAATATTATTGAGTATTATGCTATATTGGGAATGATTTAGATATCTTTATATGAATAAAAAATTAATTATTATGAAATTAAGATCACTTTTTACATCGCGAAGCATCCTCAAATTCTATACTAGTTTAAGGAGGAGGATAAATCCCCATCAAAATCATCATCTCATGTGTGGATATGATTTTCTTATAATGAAGCATATCTTTCTCAAATGATTCAAAATATGAGAGGGTTATTCTTGAAAAAATTCCCATTATAGGGGACTAAAATATTGGATTCCCTAAAGAATTTTATAGTATTCTTCCTAACATAGATGTGGATTTCTCAATTGAAATAATTGGTAAGATCTCATCCGATATCAAAGAAACCTTATAGAATTTACCCCCTTTAGTTGGAAGTATTGAATATGTAGTTACAGATAATTTGTACAAGGGTATTTTATGCCATAGTGATTCACTATATGGTGTACCGGTCTTCCTTGACTAGAAATAAGGATAGATCAATGTGAATCTACATTGATTATTGTCTGCTCAATAAAATAATGGTAACGAATAAGTATCCCATTCCATGATAGAATAGTTCTTTTATCAATTACGTGGGAAAATGTATTTCAATAAGGTGGATCTTCAATTGGGATATCACCAATTAAATATGAGGGTGGATTCTATTCCCAATACTTATTTTAGAATTAATTTTTAATAGTATGAGTTCATAGTGATTTCCAACAGACTTACTAATGCTCTAGAAATTATAATGTAATTTCTAAAAGGAGTCTTTAAATAATACCTTGATAAATTTTTTATTGTCTTCGTTGATAATATTCTGATATACTCCATGTGCATGGAAGAAGATGAGGAGAATTTGAATATTGTTCGAATAAACAATTTAAAGGAGAAAAATTGTTATAGGTATAGTAAATGTGAGTTCTAGATTGAGGAGGTTACATTCATGGGAATGTTATCACCATAAATGAAATATTTGTTTACCCTTCCAAGAAAAAGGAAATTGAGTTGTGTCCCATGCTAGCATATGTAATGGATATTATTAAGATCCTTGATCTAGTAGGGTATTACAGATGATTTTTGAGGAAATTATCATGATTTCCAAACTCAATAACAAATTTGACTTAGAAGCGAGTGAAATATTTATTAACCATTGAATGCGAAGACTACTATAAAGAGTTAAAAAATAGAATATCACTGAACTTATTCTCACACAACCAAAAAGTGGGGAACAATTTGTGGTGTACAATGATTCTTAAAATTTGGGCAGAGGTTGTGTAATTATATTAAATGATAAATAGATAGAAAAATCCTCACAGAAGTTGAAAAAAATTGGGCAAACTATCCCACAAAACATTTGGTGTTGATGGATATGATATTTGTGTTAAAAATATGGTGGCATTATCGCCATGGGTAAATGTGAGATATATATACTGATCATATGACCCTTAAATATATATTCATATAGAAGGATTTTAATATGCACCATTAAATATGGTTAGATATCATTTAGGAAGATGGATTCTCAACCCACTACATCTCGGTTAAGATAATAAGGTGGTAGATGCTCAATTTAGAGAGGATCTAACATCCTTATCAATGATATGAATTTAGAAGGATCAATCTTTTTATACCTAAAACATATGGACATGGTAAAAACTATGTATGAGACACAATATATCCTTTTTCAATTGATATATCAACCATACCTTATATATAAAACTAATGATGATCAATGTAATGAGGTTGAAATACAGAAAAAGGTGAAAGCTATCAGTAATGTGAAATCCTCATATTTTAAAATGGATGAGGGAAGATTAATGAGTTTTGGGTTGGAACTATATATACCGTACAATCCAGAGACAAAAAATAATTCTAAATTAATAGCATAGATCAACCTTCTCTACATACATAGAGAGGATAAATATGTATCGAGATATCTAAAAGAACTATTTGTGGGACAAAATGATGAAGGAAATCAATGATTATACATCAATGTTCATGGTATGTTTGCAAGTGAGGCTTAAAGGTATTATTTTAAGGGGATGATGTAACCATTACCCATATCTCCATGGAAATTGGAAAACACCACCATCTACTTTTTCAATTTTTATACAATGAAATCTATAGCGAATAATTCAATAGTGGTTGTTGTGGATTGTCTAACAACAATGACTCCCATTATCACAATTCAAGATGAATTCTTAGTTGACCAACATTCATGAGTATACATCATTGATGTGTTAAGGCTGCATGGATTACCACTATCAGATTTATCTCATCAATATCCAAGATTTTTATACATTATTTGAAGGCATTTCAGTTATTCTCTAAAAATAGAGATGAACTTCAGTATGAGCTGTCATCCCCAAACTAATGGCCAATCTGAGGAGACTATTTAGAAAAAATAAAACATGTTGAAAAAAACTTCTATGGACATCAATGGATGATGGTACCAACATATTGCTCTGGTCATGTTCTCTAACAACATCAATTTCCACTCAAGCATCTAAAATTGCACCACATGAATCCCTATTTGTGAAAAATGAAGAGAACATGCATGTTAGGATGAAATCATAGAACCTACGTTCTGTGGACCTAATATGGTCGATGAAATGGTAAAAATGGTGAAAATATTTCATCAACACATTAAGGCCACCCACTGTCTCTATAAGAGATATTGAGAAAATTGACCATGTGACCTTGAGTTTATATTTGGATACATGATGTTCCTCTATATATCCCCATGGAAGATGATAATTTGGTTTGGGAGGATAGGAATAATATGTGATAGGTACATCATTCCTTTCAAGATCTTTAATGTGTTAGATCTGTAGCCTATCCCGTAGGACATCCACCAACCATGTCTCATATACACGTTATATTCCATATATCCCTCTAGAAAAAGTATATACATGATCCTAGAAAATAATAGAATTAAGATATGGTAGAATTGGAAAAATGATCTCTCTTGTGAGGATTATTTGGAGATGATATTATACCATAGACATAATGTTATATTCAAAATACTACTCACCTAGTCAAATAACAATGGAAAAAATATAAGTATGAATTATAAACATGGAAACTGGTGGCATAAATAAAGTAGATGTACCATCACCTATCACGAGCCGAGCTAGGAAGTTATCCAAACCGACACTCGACTCTATTTGTTGCCTGACTTCAAGGGAATTCTCTATCCCCATGGGCTGGATAGTAGTTTTGGAAATTTAATAAATACTATGTGGGAATGATTTCACCCCAAATAACAACTAAGATAAAATAAAATAAACTCCACAAGTTGAATAAAAAATCACAAATAAATATCAAATTGATATATAACACTAATATAGTTACAACTTCTGAACATAAAAGAAACTAAATACAATGTAAAAAAACAATGACTAATACATGCCACAATGATCTTCATGTGAACCCAGGTCACTACTATCCACCAATCAATATGATTCAACATTGAGCACATGAACCAAGAACCTGAATAATAATGACGACCATCTAAACAATATGGTTCTACCGACACCAAATGAAATAAGTAGGGTGTGAGATCAGAATATCAATAGGCAACCACAAAATAATCAATGTGCTTCCATTATAAAAAATAATCCACTAAAAATTTCTTTAAAAATATGTAGGAAAATACATTTTTTGAAATGTAATAAATAATGACATTTACCCATTTACAAAATATTACAGACCACGTCTTTTTTTTAAATGGGTTACCTTTCACGAACCAAAACTCATAACAAAATCTAATAAAAATAGTTCTAGTCTATTACAAATCAACAGTGCCAGATGATGAGAAGTTTTAACAAGAAATAAAGAATCTCACAAAAATAGTAACCACGGGTCTTTTATAAACATCCATATAGATATCCTTGGACGTACTTAGTTCGTAACCACCAACTAGTATTGGGTGAAGCTCACTAGTCTATAACTAACTAGCCATCATTAACTGGCCAATATTGTGGTACAAACCACCTAGACTCTCATAAATACCAATGCGTTATAACTCGTCTAATCGAGGGTGAGAATAATCTATCGCATTATCATCTACAAGACATCCATGTACCCATGGAAATAATTACTATGTTAGTAAAAGTCCATAACATGCATGACTGACATTACCTTCCATGACTACACTGACCTACCCTAAAAAAGAACGCTACTTATACGATAACCCATATAGGGAAATTCCAAATATGAGATACCAGTATATATATATATATATATATATATATATATATCACATTATCATAGGTCACAACAAGGCCATGAAATAAAATAATCATTCCATCCGTTATTTTAAAACATACAGGTTTGTCAAAACTATCCTTTAACATTACACAACAAAATTAATTTCCCAAAGCAATTCAATGTCATTTCTAGAACTACGTGAAATACAAAATCCATATGAAATTTCCAAATGGGACTTTATATTCAAAAACCAATTCCACATTCACAATATTTATAAACCATGATAAAAATTCAAAAAATCATTAATGATGCCAAACAGGCCTTCATACCCTTTAAAACCCAACCATATGTTATAACGTACGAAACTAAATATGATTTCATGAATGAAATTTAAACCACTTTTGTGTTACTTCATACAATGATCATTTAATGAGACACCAATGGTTTGAGAGATTAATATAAGGACAAGGCTAAGTGTTTTGAAATATGAGTATTAAAATTATTCCAATCCACTATCATTTATGTGTCCATCAATGGGTTCATCCCACGAACACATGGATGTTCCCACATCCAAAGACATACCGCAAGTATAATTGACAATTCCCAAACTAAATTTTAATAAAACACTACATGTTTTAGGAACTAACAATAAAAATCATAAATAAATGATATGACTTAAAAATAACCAATATGAACCCACCAAACCAATCCCAATTTCCAAAAATTAATCAATAACATAATTAATGCTACACACTTATCAAAAGACGTAATTTCATATTAAAAGAACATAAGGACCTTTAATATACACCAAATGAGTACTTTTGTTTTGGAATAACTTAAGAACCACATAAAATTCTATTTATTATAAAATATACTCAGAAGAAAACACCACAATAAACAACCCATATGAATTATAAATAAGCTAATCTTGATTAAAAAGAAATTAATGACACCAAAAAACTAATCATTTTCATCGAAAAGGAAAATAATGGAGACACACCTACCTCAACAATGTGTATAAGTGATGAAAAAAATCTGAGAAGGGAGATATAAGCCCCATGAACAATTCAAACACCCTATAATCCATTAAATAAACCCATAGTAGAACCCTAGAAATTATGGTGCAACCAAAAGAGAAACCCCCAATGAAATACCTTATAATCAAGATATTAGGAGGGAAATTGGATAAAAATGGGCCAAAATCCTAAAAACTCACCATGGAACATTTTGGTCGTATCCATGAAGGAGGATCATCCGTGGAGATAAGGATATTGATCACCCTTCATGCACAAAAAACGACCCGATATGATGGGGCCCAATTTTGGTTTAAAATGAGGGGGATAAATCTGGATTAAAATTGTTATGATTTTTGGAAAGCTAACACCGTTTGGCTGAATAGTTTACAAGACAGTGCACCATCCATGCAGTGGACACTACCCAAGTAGGAATTGAACGCATGAACAACCCTCAAAGTTTGAGATATCATGTATAAAATGAGTTATATCTTCATACCAGACCCAAAACCTGTCAGATGACCAGGTCACATGGTTTGGCAAAATGTGATAAAACACTAATGTAGCTTCTAGTCGAATCCCTCACCTTCTGCACAGTTACCGAGGTGGTGCCACAAAATTTCTAATAAGCGCGTGCTGCCCATGAAAATGCCAAAAATCCACACACACCTCCAAATATTTGAAAATTCATCCATGTCTCAACATTTACCTCAACCGAAAAAACGAAAGATCAATAAAATAAAATAAAATAAGGGAGTATCGAATACTATGTTGTGAAAAATATCCAAACCGCAAACACTTTCATCCCCTAGAAATACACCCAACCAAAACATAATCAAAACATGAGCCCATGCTTGATCCAAAACCGAATGAAACCAAGAACCTTTGGGTGACTATTATTTCCACGAGTGATACATAACCAATCAAGAAGAAAGAAAAATATTAGAATAAGGGTATCACATGAGGGGGTTCTCCCCACTACAAGAACTCTTCTAGAACATAAAATTCAAAAACAAAAACCACATCCATGTATTTAAGGAAGACACCCACTACATAGTGTCTTGGTAAATGTGGACCCTAGGAAATTACTAAACACCTTCATATTAACCAAAAACCCCATCACCATAATCACGAACTTGGGAACTCCCAACACACACTAATCCATCTTTAATTTCATGAGCCAAACAAAACCACCATGAGAACTACAATTTTTTCCACATAGTCTAGACCACCAACACCCAGAGAAATCCCATAGAAATAATTGATAAAACTGAAAACAATATCCATTAGTTCATAAAATAACTATAATCTCCAAATGAAAACCGCTAAATCATAAACCAACCCACATAATGGATAAAAACACTCACGAAAAAAATGATTCAAGAATCCACCATTAAAAAACGTAATCATTTATATTATGACATAATATGTTCGTCACACACATACAAAAAAAAACTTACAGTAAAAAAATTATTTAAAAAATAAACATTAAACATTTACATCCCTTCCCAAGAAAAAAAATTACTCTAAAGTATTTCGCATACCCGAGAGACTATTTACTATGCCCGACCTTTACTTTGAGGCTGGTGGGTAGAGCCCTGATGAGTCAAGAATCAGTTTTAACACATTCAATAATTCGAATCCTCGAATAAATTTTTTTTAAATGAGCAATGCTTCAAATAAATCTTCCCCAAATGACCCAAATGGAAACTATTATGGAAGGTCTTTGGAAGGATTCAACGAGATGAGATTGAATTCCTAGAGAGACCACAGTTATGGCATACAAGAGAATGGCCTAATGAACTCGAAGTCACAACCAATGAAGATGACTCTGTAGAGACAGGTTCCTCTAGAATGCACTCCTCTCTAGATGGAGAACAATTATAAATGAAAAGAGATACAATATTTTCATCTCCCATCACTTAAGAAACCAAATTATCAAAACATTGTTTGTCTACCAACATCATGAAATGAAGGTCATTGAAGTGGGGACTCACTTCTTAATCTCCAGATGAATACCCCTATTGAACAGAGAATACTTCATGAGATCCTATGATTCTACATTAGCGTAAAATGAAACCATTTCATTGAAATGGTCAACATAGGGATTAACCATCTCCGAGAATTATGGAATACACATGATCTCTTCTTCTTTGTTTGACATCACCTCCTTTGGTATAAACCACGAGATGAAGAAAAACATGAAAACTTCCCACATCATCCCATCTTGCATCGATAGAGGAAAAATCATATCTCATTGGTCTAGATATGTACCTTTGAATGATCGCAAAATATATTGAACCCTATAATAATTTGATTTACCAACAACCTGAAGGAACCCTCTACTTCATCAAGAAAATCCGCTGCCTCTAACAGACCTCAATCAACACAAAGGATAGAAATGTAATGAGAAGAATAGGAAATTGGGCATGAATAATTTGAAACATTGGGGACTTTTCTCTATGTATTATTTGAAAAAATTATAATTATAAAGCCGTAAAGAACATCAATATGAAAAATAATAAAAACTAAAAACTGGAGCAAAGATCGAAGGCTCAAAAACCAGGAACATAAAAGAAAACCAATATCACCTTCTCAAAAATCTCATTTCCTTTTCAATTACCATGAACAGTCTTATTTCATGGATAATTTTGAAACCAAAAATTTCATATTTTTAAAAAAAACAAACATCCTTAAATAAATAACAATTTTTAAAATCATTTACTTATTTCAAAATCACTTTAGAAAAATATGGCCAAGCCTTTTATTTGATTCCATGTTCAATGGAATACTAATAATCATCACATATGTGTCCATAAAATTCCATCCACTTGTTCCAACATGTAAAATCCACCCACACCCACACATATATACACTCATAAGGAATACTGAGGGTAACCATTTCCATTTCCTCTTCAAAACCCCTGAATTCACCAAATTCTCAATCCTAAACAATTTTCATTAAATCCAATTATTCATTTTTTAAACCATTTGAAGGAAATAATTTTTCCATTTTAAAACCATTTTAATATCAAAATAATGTCAACACAACCAAAACAAAATCATAACATAACACTAACCAATAACATCTAATTATAATAAAAAAACTCATATCAAACCCCCTGAATGTGGAATTATTGTATATTCCTAACATGGAGATATGGTAGCGGGTTATTCCCCATGTAAGCATCAAAACCAAGAGGACATTGAACATTGTACATGGATTCAACATGGGTCACTACTACAACTAAGATAAAACCATAACACCATCTCAGCTAATTTTTGCAATCCATAATCCAATGCAACATAAAAGAATCAAATCCTAGGCTACCCTTGGAATCTCATGTCTCATCATGTGTGGTGGTGAAAAAAAACCAATCAAAAAACTTCCTTCAATTCCAGGATAATTCAATTCAACAATCTATATGACAAAAAAAAATAAAAATAACCTAATATGGATCCATTTTTTCATGCCCTAGGTATGGAATCCATCCAACCTAAAACTTGACCCAGTCCCTAACATGGATCTAAGGGTTCACCCAATCCCTACATGATGGAATCTAGTGATGAGCATCAAAATTAAATAGATTGGGAATTATTTCATCCCAAAAAATAACAAAAATAAAATAAATAAAACATAAAAATTAGAATAACAAATCCCAACTAAATCTGAAATAGATATATAAAAACAATTCAGTAATATTAGTTGAACAAGACAGAAACTAAATGACAGCTGAGAAAAAAAAACTAAGACTAAGCCATGAAACCCAGATCACCATGTGACCCATGGTAAGAACAATCCACCAACCATTATTATCCATCAATTATGACACAATCCATGTAACTAGACATAAAAGAGGACCTGTAAAATAGTTCAGGCCTACTGACACTGATTGGCATAAGTAGGTTGTGAGATAAATAGCTTAGTAGGAAACCACCAAAGAATATCTGCATTTCCTTTCCCAAATAATCTACTAATATTCTGTTGAAATAAAAATCTGAAAATCGGTTTTTTCATATTTTAATAAATAAAAACATTTTTCACTTTTACAACACATGACCAACCACATCATTATTTTCAAAATGGGTTACCATTCACATTCCAAAACCCATACCAAAATATATAAAAATAGCACAATGTTATGTAGAAGAATAAACAATTCACGATGAGAAAAAATTATAATAGGAAATAAAAAAGTAAAAACAATGTCGTAAACATGGGAATTTCCTAAACATCCATATAGTTATCCCTGAATGTACTCAGTTTTGAACCACCTACCGGCATATGGTGATTCTCCATAAACCATATCCAACTATAAGTCATCTGCTAACCAATGCAATGGAACATCCCACAAATTAATCTTAGCAAGTCCAAGGTGTACCAAACCATCTAATTGAGGTTGATAAGAAACCTACAATCTATCCATTATACATGCACAAAAATTGATGGTAATAATGTACTTTGAAAGCAGGAGGACCTCACATACATAATAGGCCTTACATTTCATAAACAAACAAGGCTACCCCAAACACGAACACAAACTATACAATAGAAAATATAGGGAAATCCCCAAGAGAAGTACCCATGATATATATATTTATATACACACCACATATTCAATGGTGAACACTAGGCCATTACATCATATTAAGCTCTCACCATTTCATTAAAAATATATATGTTTTTAAATTAGTCCTTTAACATTAAACTCCAAAATACATTTTCCAAAACATCTGAAATTCATTTCGAAAAAATTTGAAACAAAACTTCCACATGAATTTTCCAAATTTTTCATCACATTCCCAAAATAATTACACTTTTACACTACTTCAAAACAAATATATAAATTTAAAAAATAATTAATCATACCAGATGGTCCTTCATACAATTTTAAACCCATCCATCTATTCTTAATTATCATGGGGATTCGATTTTTAACATATCATTTAAACCACATTAGAGTCACTTGAGACAAAGATAATTACATAAAGGCCAATGGTTTGAGAGAGATATAGAAGTATAAGAGTATGTTATTTTATATTTGGGTTTTAAAAATTATTCATTTCATTATTAGTTTTGTGTACATCCATGTGTTAATCCAAAGAATAAATTAATGTTCCCACATCCAATGTCACACCTCACGTATCATGTAAATTCATCAATAACAAATTTTAAATAAAATCTACATGTTTTCCCAACCAACAAAACAATCCATAAATAAACTTCATGCCTTAAAAATCACTAATTCACACCCATGAAACCAATCCAACAATTCAAAAATGATTCTATTTTATAAAAAAGGATATTAATATCTCCACCCACAAAATTATATTTTAAAAGAACACATGGAACATAAAAAAAACCTAAAGTTCAATTTTTTAGGCATAACTCAAGAAACACTAAAAATACTATTCTAAAAAAAACTACAAATAATAAAACACTACAAAAAACTAACCATGGGCATTATAAATCTGTGAATCATGTTTAATAATTAAATAAACACACCTAGGATTGAATTTTTTCATCAGAAACTAAAATTTTGGAGATACATCTCTCAATAGTGTGTGGAAGCGACAAAACCATAATATAAGAGATATCTAATCCCTTAGGACAGATCTATTGCAATGGAATCCAATGAAAACAACCCACACACAAACTCTATCCATTCAAGTTTGATCAGGATAGAAACCCTAGAAGAAAAAAATGAATCAAGATAGCAGAAGGTAAATAGGATAACAATGGTCCAAATCCCTAAAAACTCACATTGGTACATTAAGGTTGGATCCGTGGAGGAGGCGGATCCAAAGAGAAGGTTCTAGAGGGAACCCATCATATGCTAAAAATTACCCAAGAGGAGGGGCCTGATTTGGTGTTAAATAAAAGAGGGGGAGAAAATGGTATTTTAATATTTAATATTTCTGAGAAACTTTTATGATTATGCTACATGGTTCACTAGATAGTGCGCCAACCATTTGGGAGAAACTACCCAAGAAGGAAACGACCATATAACCAACTGACATAGTTTGAGCTACCATGGTCAAACTATGTAGTATATTCAGCCCATCCCTAGAAGTTTCCACACAACAAAGCCATAATGTTTGGATGACCATGCTCAAACTGTGTTGTAGCTTATGGTTGCATCTAGCACCTACCCCATGGGTACCAATGCTAGTAACATTACTATTCCAAAGGTCATGTTACTATTCTATTTTTATATGTTCCCTACATTATATAAATACTTATTATTTATTAAATTGAACATATATATTGTTTTTATTGTGTTATCTATTTGATTATTTTGAGATTTATAATGTATTCCATAATTATATGTAGGAAAATTTCATTGATAAAACTCAAGGTTGATACATTCTTCCTCCTTGTGGAATTTGTTCCTCAAAATTTCATTAATAAAATTTATAGAAAAATAGTTGATGTCACACCCCGATAGTGGATACTCAGTTATTCTTTTCATTTCGTCATCATGGATATTTTTTATGATTAGGTTGAGAACCTATTGAATTGTCAAATATTTTGAAGTTCAGGAGGATTTTCCCTATACACTGGTAACAAATGGTTAGTAGAAACTGTGCGACCCATCCCAGGTACCCATGTCATAGGTACTGGATTTCACCAGATGACAAAACATGGTTTGAGCATTGTTGGAAAAACGTTGTGGCCTACTTGGGAGGAAGGTTATAGGGATGGTAAGAAGATACAACACAGTTTGTGCAAGGTCGCTCAAACTGTGCGGGTTGGTCGTGCGGTCGGTTCTGGCTTGGGTAGTGGCTACCACATGTTTGGCACACTGAACTGTAAACTGTGAACCCTAAACATGCATGATTCTCATATATACAAGTTTTATACTCATGTATCATTATTATTTCATCATTATTTAATGGGAAATATATGTTTTATAATGTTTACCTACTCAATTCATTTGAATAAACAATCCCAATTAAAAATATATCTCTGATTTCTCGTCAGTTTTCAAGTGCACTCCATATTATATTTTAAGCACGTATGCATTTTTTTCAAATAAGTAATTATATTATTATAATATTCCTTGGTTCATTTTTAGTTTTTTAAAATATATTACTCATTTCCAAATTTAAAATTCTCTTTAATATTTTCATTAAACTGCACTAAAATCAGTCATACAATTTTTTAATGTATTCTCCATGTTAACCAATGTAGATATAAGGGATCGAATGAAGTTAGGATAAAATTATGAAGATTAAATAGTTTTTTTTAATGGTTTTTAATAATGTACCTAATTTCCAATGACAATATACTTTAAGTTCATTTTTTTGTATTTGAATGCATTCTATGATTAAAATTATGTAATAATATGTGTAAAATAAAAGCAAAGTTATAAGTTAGATATTTTATTATAACTATAGAATACAACTTTTTTAATTAATATAATTTATAATCATTAGACACAATATAATAACCAGCCTAAAATTTTTTTATGTATAAAATAATTGTATTGATGCGTGAAGGAGGTAGTTTGGATGTAGACACTATCTATAATTTTAAATACCATTTGATATAATAAAGGAAGTATATTGGTGGTTACATGAATATAAAAAAATATTAGTACCCATTGGATACATAAAATATTATATTATAATAAAAAACATATATTTTTTGAGATACAAAAAGAAATTAATTGAAAGGGGCAGGGTAAGATGATCGCCACTTTTTCAGCATGCCTTATTTATATCAATTAAAAAAATATCCTTTGAATAGATTATTATTAAGTAAAATGACACTAATTCATGTGTCTGTAAGTTTATAATAATATATTATAGGTGATTTTTTATTTTTTTTTCTCTAATTTGGGTGACTAAGATAAGTTATGGTTGTAGATTTATAAGTGGGGGGGGGAGAAAACACATAGAATTTAATAAATGATTAAAATATAATAAATAAATACTCATGAATAATGATTCAAAATTACCATATATAAAATTATGGGATATGATGAAATGTAAAAATTTCCATAAAATAATATTTATTCAATTATAAAGGGAAAAACTATCGTAATCTTTTTCATTAACTACCTAGTAAATCCTTCTTAAACTAAATAGTTTTAATAATTTTTTCTTCTATTTTTAATATTCATTATGAATTGTTTTTTGTATTTATTTAATAATAGTAATTATATTAATTAAAATTTTGAATCAATTTTTATCCACTTCAATTCATATATGTGGAATAATTTAACTTTAAATTAATATTGAAAAATGTGTTGAAAATTTGTTTTCTATAAATAATGATTTCTTAAATATAAACAGTTTAAATGAAAATCCAATAGAAAATCTAGTTCAATCAAATAAATTAAAATTTTAATAATATTTTTATCTATTTATATTTTAATAACCCTTTTAAAAAAAATGAAGCATTTTAAATTCACTAAATGATAATATTTTTTTCCAAATAAATCAATGTTTTCCATATTCATCGAAGAACTAAACATTTTAAAAAATTATTAAAAATCAACACTAATATAATTTTGGCATACTCAATTAAAATAATTTGATCATTTTTAAATTATACTATATAATAATAAAATAAATTAAAATTAAAAATTTCACACTAAAACAATTTAGATCCCATTTTTTAAAGAACACATGTTTTTGAAGTATTTAAGAACGTTAATATGTATTTATTCTTATTTAAAAATAAATTATATATATATAAATAATTTATGTATAATTTGTAAATTTTTGGTCATATAAATTCCTCTAATTTTTTTTTGGGTTTTAAAAATATATTATATTATCCGTTATTTTGACTTGTGTTTTTCATGTTTTTTAAATTGTTGAACAAATAAAATTTATTTGTAGAGAAATATATCATAAAATATTGGTGTGTTATTTTTTGACATATTATTTGATCATTGGTTCTAAAGATAAATATAAGTGTATCTCTAGTACCTCCTTATATATAATATGGTTTTAATAATATCATTGAATTTTATTGAAATATATCTCAAACATCTGCATGATGGAATATCACTTTCAAAGGGTGATAAGATCATGATAAATTACAACATTTATAATTGGAGAAATAGACTTGGAACCAAGATAATCTCTACCATTTTACCATGAAATAGTCGAATACTCATATCCCTTAACAAATAAGAAACACCAATTCATTACACCGCAAGAAGTCATCTTCACCTCCAACAAAAACACATAGGTACGTTCAAATGAAAATAAAACTAATGGCTATCACAAACTCATCTAAAATTTCCTCTATCATGGAATATAGGAAGGTGACCTCAAGAATCAATAGAATCTGTCTCTGAAAAAGTTGTGGATTCATCTTATATATTTGTTCATGTACATTTTTAACATTTTTATGATCTACTAGAATTTATTACAGAAGATATTCTATACTCACAAAACAAAGGCACCTCCCCATATCTATTCCATAAAAAAATCTCATAGAGAGGGATTTATATCGCTGGAGTATTTATTGTTTATTATTAATTAATTATGGTTCAACCAATCTCGATGGTCTAAAAATTTTAAATTTACCATTATAAAAGAATGGTACATGATCATTTTGGGTATTATACCACACAACCAGTATCACTTTACTCAGTAGGCCATCAAATAATTTCCCTTGCATCAAATCCCACGAGTCCCAAAATTTTTACATCCTAGAATGATTAATGGTTAAATGACTAAATAATAATACTCATTTCAATAATTTTCACCTCTAATTTGGAATACTATGTGATTAGAACTCCCCAATTAAGTGTTCAAGGCCTTGATTAGTTATTATGATTGGTGAGCTCTGGGGATATTTCTCAAGATGTGTGTGGGGGAGGAAAAATCAAACTAACAAGAACTATCTTTTTCCCATGTGGAAATTCATTAGTTAGATAACCTATTTGGTCACAAGGGTGGGCCCAAGGGAGGGGACCAGGAGTCAATAGTGAACTGGTGGTACTGGGCTAGGCAAGTACATTTTGTACTAGTGGGAACCATATATTACAATTTCTATTAGTAGGTACCATGTGTATTTTGTGTTTTTAATGAATTGGTTGTACTATTATGGTAGGGGTGTATGTAGTCTCTGTGGGGTATTGTTTTTACATTTGGTATTAGAGTAAGCACTCATCCTTAAGTGTTGGTAAACTACCTAGGTTATAATATAGGTCCCACGTTGTGGGATTTTTTATAAATATGTTGGGGGTTTAATAAACAAAAATAATAAATGATTAAATGTATAAATGATCTAACTCATGTCAATAATGTGTGATATTATTTTAGAGATCTAACCTGATTATAAATCCACGGTTAAGATTTATTATCATGGAGTATAGATTTGGATTGGTGACCTCATGGGATGTTTCACATGGTGTGTGTGAGTAATAGAAAAGAACAATGTAAATAACATGTGTTGGATGGTGGTGGAATTCACTAGTTAGATGACCAATTCAGGCATGTAGGTGGGCTTGTATGAGGGGACCATGTGTCTTTTGTGAATCAGGTTGTACCTAGTGGGTCTGGAAAAAATTTATATGTAATGGTGGAATATATATTATGTTAGAGGGGCCTAATTATTAAATAAATAATAGTTTCCAAACATGACTCCCTTATATGCATCGCATACTAATCTCATCGAAATAAATTTCACTACTAACCCATGCAGTCTTCACCAATACCCCCATACAAATTTTGATTAGTACCTCAACCATCCTCTAATACCGATATTTTATGACCCCTGCCCTATAATATTAACCCTCATTATTTCTTAATGAAAGGAGATATATTATAATTCTTGATGTATCCCCCCAATAGGCCACTAAATTAGGATTATAACTATGTGTATATCATAAACCAAGATTAGAGGCATTACGCTCTTGAATAATATGAAGAATGAGAGATAAGATAAAGACACCAAACAAATAATTCTCATAATAATATAAATGATTAGACAATATATATATATATATATAATATTAATGAAATCTAAAAAACATATTTGAAAGTACGAGTAAAAAAAAATCCACCATAGTGACCTCAAATCCCAAAGAACTCATGAATAACACCATTAGACAATAATGTCTCGACATACCATAAAATTTATCTTGTCGACCCAAAAAACTAGTTTATATAATATAGGGTGGGAATTATAAGTACACTCTAAAGGATCCTCCATGTATCCTATCATGAAAATTTCAAACAAATATTCTCAAGTGACGAGACCCAACTACTATATACTCAATAGTTTTCCACTCTCCCCATGAAATCTCACATCCTGATCCATTTTTCATAAAATAATCTACATGATTAAATGTAAACTACAGAATAAGCCATATATATTGAGTCTCATAATAACATTATTATTATAAAAATTTTAAAATAGTATCATTCTGGTTTTTGAGATCCACCGCTGCATATAAACCATATACTAAAACCCAATCCATCACATATCCTACACAATATACCTATAACAACCATTAGGATACAATATTTTGAGAAGAATTTTTGTGTAATGACCAAAATATATTATATCCCGCTATATTAATATACTACAATTTAAAATCAATTTATATTATCATGTAAAATTAATCACCAGAGGAGAGATCAGGGGTCTGGGGGAAGTCATGGGTCCATCCTCACCAACATCGATAATGGGTAAAAACTATCCCTGAGTCCACTATGTTTCAATCACCCGATTTTCATGGTTGTTGCAGTGTATAAAATCCCATAACATAAGGAACATATATTTATCTTATACATAGTTAGGGTAGTAACCCAGAATTAAATTAAATTTAAGCTATCATCTCTCAAACACCTAATTGTGATTATTAATATCAAGAAACTCTATAAAGAAGAAAAAATTTCAAGATATGTTAATCTAATTATTTCATATATATACATTCAATTAAGTTATGAAATTTTTTCCAATCCTTACAGGAACGAAACATCATTTTCCATGGTTATTCATGAAGTTTCATAACTATATAATTACATTGAGTATCATACACTAGGTGATAATTTATTTATTATTAACTACTAATACAAAACTCTATGTACATTTGGAATCATGATAAGCTTCTATAAATGATGATTTGAACATGAACAGCTAGCAGTGTTAAGCACGGGGAATGGAAAGTATAGAAAATAAACCCATCCAGTTGTCCACTAAATAAAATTCAATAATAAAAAAGTAATATTGTTGTTTTTATAATAAAAAATAATCAATCCCATAATCAACCTAAAACATGAGTCTCATTTTCATCCCCGAAAACAATATTTCTAACAACATCAATATTTATATGACACAAATCGTCCTATGGAAAATACATAGAAATCCCACCCCTTTCTTTCTATATCACATGCTTTTAGGTTCTGGGCATATCATAAGCGTGTGGATGGGAGTACCCAACATTAATTTTACTGTAAACAATTATAAATCTACAATCTGCCGAAATGATAAAAAGTCATATCATAGGAGTATAATGAGAATGAAAAGGAAATAGGTATGTCATGTATCCATATAAAGAATCATTATATGTTAGTAATAATTAGTTTAATAAAAATACAAGAATTACATTAATGGAATTCTCTCTCGGTTTATGCTTTCAGTAATGTTCCGATGTGATCCATCATTATGTTGCAGAGCCAAGTGTAGGCCTCCTCTTGAGGTGATTCTCACATGCTCCATATATATTTAGATGTCACTGAAGGAATCTCTATGTGATAGCATGGAAGAGACTTTTCATGATATGTCCACCTTTGATCTCTTTGAGAGCCGCTTCAAAAGATCTCTCATTGATCTGGTGGAGGAGGACCTCTCTCGTAACATTAAGGAATTCTTGGAGGAAATGAATTCTCTCTTGGCTTGAGAGATTTATCAGATCTATTGTGAAAAACCACAAATAATGGGTATATCTAATGAAACTATTGTCATTGTGATTTATATTACATAGAATAATATAATGAATTAAGTATCTAACACATTTATCATTTCATTTAATTCTTAGTGAGACCCCATTTCCAATAATAACATTTGACTATTATTATCACTTTCCATGTGCCTAGTGAATTACACCTAATATTATTTAATTAAATAAATAATATTATTTCTCAGAAATCCCCAAATAAAATACACTACATGTACTTTTGTGTGTATTTTTTCACTATTTATTCCATGATATTTTTTAGACCTAGAATGATGACTTTTTATTTATTAAATAAATATCAATACATTATTCACTAATAAATAAATTACATCCCCCAAAATATATTATCTCGAATAAGTAGTGTCAAAATAAATGTGATCTCTCATCCTTTAATAATTATTAAACCTTAATAGAGAAAAATGATTATTCAACATGTTAAATGAATATTTAACAAACACACAGAGATAAACATAGTGTGTGACCCTCTAGGCCTCTTTATTTAGTGGCATTAGGTAGAACCTACCTAATGTAAAAGGATATCGTCATGTAAAGGGCCAAGGTACCAATAAAAAATTATGTTAAATCTTCAATGATGTGTCACCTCATACAAACTCTAACCGAGTAATGTGACCCCTTTGTCTCAATATCATGAATCAAGTGGGTTTCATGTAAGTGTCATCAACCCATGTTCTCCATTACACTTTCTTTGAACTCCCAGAGTTGACCTTGACCATTCCTCATCATGCCCATGAATTTATTTAGACTTTATCAATTCAATCAATGTGACTAAGATATAATCTTCTATTACGGAATAGAAGGGAACAATCCTTTCTCGCATTATCTATTAATGCAGTATTATTTGTGACACAACCAACATATCCAAACTCACTGCAAAAAGAGATTCATCACACATTTCAACAATACTTATAAGTGTGCGAGTGGTAATAGCAATTAATGATAATCATAAATTAAATCGACCAATACAAATTTCTGTGGGTAGGAACATCCAAGGACAGTATGATATTTGGATTTCATACTGCTGGGACTCATTCTCATAATAATCTCAAGGATATTACCATTGGTGCACACCATGATTTGGTTCCTCAAAGTTTTATGACTCATTTCCCCTAATGGCATGTGTTATTTCTATCCCCCAAATAACATCATCTAGCCATAGAATATATATTCATGAATAGTGTTGTGGCTCTTCCATGTTCTCATCATTGTAGGGATCCCCTATGACCCTTTAGTGAAAGAGTTGTACATAGGAAATTAACAGATGCATTGTCATGAAGATGAAAAATCAATATGTGATAAGGTATTTATTAATATTAAAAAAATGAAGAGAAATTTATCATAGTGTACAATGTAGTTGTTTCTAGGCCACCAACTACAACTAACTCCCACTTAGACTAGATCCAACTATAAAAAACCTTTAAACCATTAAATATTACATGATATTCATTCTTCTACTAAGATAGGTCATTAATCAAGGGTCCTTCTCATTATTTATGTGGAGACTCTTCTCCCTACAACTTCACCACTTTGATTGAAATCCCTCAAGATGTTATACCTCTGGATAATTATATTTGTCCGTTGATGGTAACATTATTTTTTTTGAAAGGGATATAACATTAGTATTATCCCAATTCAATGTTATAGTGTCTCAACTACTTGGAACCACATCAAGATCCTCCGAAACATTCCAAATTGAGACTATTTCCATGGAAGCATCAGAAGCTGCTATATATTCGAACACCACTATAGAATCAACAATAATTTCCTGATTTGAAATCCTCCCACTCACAACTCCTCCATTGAGACAAAAAACATATCCTGATTATGATATCAGATCATTTTGAACTATTTAAAAACTAGCATCATCATACCCTCGGATGAAATGCTCTTTGTCTCCTCTATACATGAGGAACATATCCTTAGTTCTTCTTAAATACATTAGGATAGTCAAAAAAGTAGTCCAATGATGTTCATCGAGATAAGCTTCATATCTTCCTACCATTCTTATTGAATAGGAAACATCAGGACTGGTACATAACATAGCATCCATGATGGATCATATACCTGAAGAATATGGGATCTTACTCATCCCATATTTCTCTATTGGTTCTAATGACACATTCTCATAGAAATATGTATCACATGTGACACTGGAACCAATCCGCTCATGGATTGTTACATTCTAAATCACTATTGAATCTGGTCAATGTATATAACCATACTTAGCCCAATCATCCTATTGGATCAATCATGAATGATCTTGAACCCTAGAATGTAGGGTGATTCCTCTAAGTCCTTTACGGAGAACCACATTTTCAACCATTCCTTATCGGATTATAAGACATGTACATCATTTCCAATATGTTATATTTCGTCAAAATATACAACTAGGATAATGACCAAATTACAATTAAACATGTTATAAACACATGGATCACATTCATTTTTATTGAAACTATATTCACTCATGCCTTCATCAAATTGAAATTTCCATGGCCTAGATTAATATTTTAATCGATAAATATATTTATGCAACTTGAAAACCCATTTGGATTCACCTGGTGTCACAAATCCTACAGGTTGTGTCATATAGTCATCTTCCTGAAGATTCCATTTATGGAATTTTATTTTGGAATTCCTCTACCAAATCATGTAGTCATGTTAAGATGATATGGAAAGTGTGATTCTTATGGATTAAAACATGGAAACTGGCAAGAAGGATTCATTATAGTCAATTCCGTAATGTTTTTTGTATCATTTAGCAACTATTATTTCATTATAGGTGCTAACTTGACCTTCCATGTCGAGATTACTCTTGAACACCCATTCGCATCTGACATAATTTATATCAACTGGCACATCGACCCAAACCCAAAATTGGTTATGATACATGGAATCTATCTTGGAGTTCATAGAATCTATACAACTTGTAGCTTCTATGATATCTATATATTCCTTATAGGAGATAGGTTCTTCATTTCCCAACAATAATGATTCACTATCCTTGGTGACTAAGAGACCAAATCTCCTCGATTCCCCTAGCTCTCTTCAGATCATACACATTACTTATTTATCGGGAACCTCTCCCATGGGGACCTATAGGAACTTGTTCCTGTACAAACTCTTATATATCTTGAGAATCAACTTCATCAAAGTCAATATTTCTCCCACTATCATTTTTAGGATGTTCTCCCTCTCAATAAAGATAGCTTGTCTGGAAACAATCAATTTCTTTTCTAAAGGATAATATAGGTAATATCATTTCATTTCCTGGGGATATCCTATAAGATACACCTCTTTCCCTGGGTTTTCTAGTTTATTTCCAGATAGATCCTTAACAAATGTCTAGTATCCCCATACATGTGCATACGCCAAAATCAATTTCCATCCATTCCATAATTTGGAGGGAATTCCATTTTTCATCCATAGTTGGTTCTTAGTTTAATATGTATACTATATTTTATTATGCATATCCCCAAAAGCATAATGAAAGAACTTCATGACTCATCATCGACCTCACCATATACAATAAATTGTGGATCCTCTTCTCAGTAACACCATTCCACTATGGGGCATAAATATGAGTGAGTTGCAATAGAATCTCATACTCCCGTAAAAGGTGGATGAACTATTGGTTCTGATATTATCCACCTCAATATGACCAAAGCAACTTTATCTTCTTACCATGTTGATTATCTATATCATTCTTGAATTCCATAAATTTCACCATTCTACTATATCTTATACCACATTATGTAGATATATCCATATCTTCTCAAATCATCATTAAAATTAATTATATGAGAATATCCATCCTTATCATCTACTAGAATTGGTCCATGAACATTCATGTGTACCAATCCTAGAATATCTTTGTCCCTTTCACCCTATCCACCAAAAGGTGGAATTTTTATTCACCCTTGTAAACATGTGTGACATGTATCAAGGGGTTTTAGCTCAGTAGAGTCTAATTAACCATCATGCAAGAGCTTTGTCGAGTGCTTCTCATTTACATGACCAAGATTGTGATGCCCCAACTAGGTGTTGTATGGGTCATGTGAGTTTGTTTTGTTATCAATTCCCAACACTTGTTTTTATTAATATAATACATACAAAACGTTATTAAAATCATCAATACAATAACATACGTTGTTGTTATAAAATATACAACCATTATTTCAGAAAATGAAAATAAATCCATCCATATCCAAACATGATACATAAATTATTTTCTTGGTAACACTAGGTACATAATAATTGTTATGTAAAACCAAAAGCAATGCAGTTGCAAATAAGGGATAGTAATTGGTAATGGAAAGCATAGCCATCCTCACACCATTGGTAGCTCGAAGATCCACCTATCCTCTGTAAATATTTATAAATTTACTATGTTCTTGAATTTGAATACATATGTGATCCCCAAATGTTGTAACTATTACCCAATGTGAAGAAATATAAAGGATAAACTCACTAACTAACACAACTTTATCATCCACACACTTTTTGGTTCAATTCCTCTTGCAGTGATCTACCTTTCCACTTCCAAAACAAAATTTGTCCAATTCCTTTCCCTTCATATAGATATCCCCCTTCTTGGAGGGATGCTGCATGGGGGTTCAGAACATTTATAAATCATGGGCCCATTTTCCTTTTCCTTCTTCTTCATATTCACAAAAAAGATAGTGGTTTTATCATGCACATGTCCTTGTCTACCTAGATAATCAAGGTTAGATGTTCTGATAGACTCTGATAATTAATTCTCGTGTTGTAGTTGACAATAAAGCTAGAGAGGGTCATGGGTTGTGATTATTGGATTAGTTTTGTACAAAACTCATTCGAGACCTTAATCCCTTATACATATTGTTATTCAATGTGGCCAATAAGATTGACTACAAGAGGCCAAGATGTCACATACATTCTAGGCTTTGTTGTGAAAAAATTATTAGAGATCTCATATCCATCTTGTATCACAATATAATGATTGAAATCCTTAAGGTGATAAAACATGCTATATGCGTCCACGTTTTAATGTTGCATCAAGATCTCATTAGATGTGGCTGATAGCATGATACATTGGACATATATGGCATCATCCAAATGATTTATATAAGTCTATATTTACTCATCAACATCCTTATTTCCTGGTGATACTATAATAGGCTCCTCCAGAACATAAAATATCTTCTTTTGGGGAAGGATGGCGTGTAAACGCCTCTGCCACTCTTGGAAATTCATGCTTATGAGGTGGTTTTTCTTCTAATGTATGGTTCAAAATGATATTTATGATGTAATGTTTCTTGTTGTTTCTACAAATTATGACGATAAAATATTTATTACATTATCATGATAAAACTAAGACAAATAAATTAATTAATACTTATTAGTCTCCCACTATTTTATCAAAATAAAATAGCCCTCACCATTGACTTCAGAATATTATATTTCCTAAATATTTTACTAGTAAGGATATATATTTCCCTTCACATTAACACATATATGGTTTTCCAATAAAATTAAAAGGTTTTATCTAGGCTTTCAAAATGCAAACAACATTAACTCACAGCTCTTGGATCTACTGAGTGGACTCCCAAATCCTCAAATCCATTTATTTTGGATTTCCTTAACATTTTATTCTTGGTCACAACAATTCTTGATGTGCAAGCCATAACATGATGTGAACCAATTAAATTCAACCAAAAAACTCAAATTTAAATTCCTCGGAAATTTAAATCACCCCAACTAGCGTTGGTCATGCACTTTGAACTGTGGTTTGATTCTAACCAAGATTCTGGAAGGCTATACAGACTATATATTTCCATGATGGATTTTATCCATATAAATAAATGCCCATTTTATTATCTTTCATACATGAATGTAAATATTAAGTGGGATATACAGAGTGATTAACCATTTCTAAAATAATATTTAAGGATAAGACAGTCATATTTTAGTTCCGCCTTTCATAATTGTTTTGTTCATTGAATTTGTGATATAAAAAACACACCCACAATAAATAAACCTTGAAACATAAAGAAATAATATAAATGGCATGATCATGATATTTTTATATTGGTTAGTTTTTCTAGAAGTCAAAAAACGAACCCAATTTCTAGGGGGAAAATACCTTGATCCTTTTGGGTTCGTGTTTACAGCTTTCCACTTGTCCATATTTGTATCTCCTTGGATTTATTTCGCATTGGATCCTAACTTAAGCTGTGTCCATTAGCTTGGGAGCATTATCTATTACATATGACTCTATCCCACACATAGTTTAGGGGGAAAATGTGGTTTTACGTAAAAGAAACCTTGGGCACACAGACCCAACATATTAATGAGGAGAAGGATTGCTGACCAAGAAAATAAATTTTAATAAATTAATTAATCCACATACAATTGTACTAGTCAAGATCATGATCATTCAAACATGCAATGATATTTATGCATAAATAAAACTAGCATTGAATTATTTATTTATTCTTTTAATGATAAATCATTCTCAAATTAATTTATTATTATCTATAATTAATCAATTATTTTATCATAAACCATTTTTTGAATATCCTTGAGATTTTCATCTATCATAATTTTAATCAACCAAATTCATTTAAAATTATCTTTGTACGTAACGTGTACCTTAAAGGAAACCCAGTGAATTCCCTTTCATAACTAACCAATGAGTATAAATAAACATTACAACGATGTTAAATTAAAGACACATATATATAAAAATTACCAAGTGTTGTGACCTAGCTATACACCCACACCATTGAATATTTCTGAATGGTTTTTATAATATAATAATAAATTTCCTAATAATTTTTGGTAATTTGGATGAGTACATGACATGTAGTTCCTAAGACATGGCATTCACTATCGTTCACCATACATATGATGTAAATGTGTTGGGATATGATATGTAAATGTACATAAAAAATTGTCAGAGTACACGACATGTCTAGTTGGCCACATGCCGTGTAGTATCTGTGTTACACGATTTCATGCCAGAGATGACATGTACATGGTTCAAGATCCAACCCTAACCTGAAGGGACTAAACACCATGTCCAATGGGATACATAGCATTTAATCCTGGAACCGTGTTCCACCTATTCCTGGACAAACATATGGTGTTAAAAAGATTCTGGTAAACTCTACAACATGTCTTGGTTTTAGGGACCATTCTTGATGCCTTGAACCCTTACTAAAAAGCGTGTGAGGTAGAATACACACCATATGAGTCCAACTACACAGAATTTGATTCCAACTAACATGTCGTGCGTTCTTGTTTTATATGACCAAGAACCTTGTTCACCTCCAGATGATATTCTTGTTTTATTATGATAAAAATTAAATGAAAAATATCGTTTCTATAAGGTGGAAAAGAAAAAAAAGAGGAGGATCAAATCTCAATAATCAGATTTACATAATGATTATATTGAATTTAAATCACTAAATTATAAAATGTGAAAATCATCAACAAAAATATAAACAATTATTATCAATGATATGACTACTCTGATACCACAAGTAGGTTCCAAGCGCACTGGATATGCATGGATGGGAGTACCCAATATTAATTTACCATTAACAATGGTCAATCTGAGATTCTTCATAATGATAAAACACAAAATCATTGCAATAAAATGAAAAGGAATGAGGGAAGTCCCATAACCATAGAGAGGGTTATTATATGTTGGTATAGTTAATTTAATTAAAATAATATAATTACCTTTATATAATTATTTCCCTATTAATGCATGCAGTCATGATCTGATGTGATTTGTCAATACGTCATAGAGGCTATGTGTTGGATTCCTATATAAGTGATCTACGTGTGCTCCACATATCTCTAGACATCACTGAAAGAATCACTATTTTCTAGCATGAAAGTGCCCTCACATGTGAGGTCCGCCTTCGATCACCTTAATATCTTCTTACAAAGATATCTCTATGATCTGGGGGAGGATGACCCATCTCGTATCTTGAGATAATTCTTGGAGGAATGGAATTATTTCAAGTATTGAGATCTTTCTCCAGATCTATTTGGCAGAACCATAAAAAATGGACAGATCCAATGAGAATAATGTAATTTGGATTTATATTACTTAGAATAATAAAATGAATTAATTACCACAAGGCATTTATTTATTTCGTTTAATTCTTAGTGAGACCACATATCTAATAATAACATTTTACTATTATTATCCCATGACATGAACCCAACGAATTACACCTAACATTATTTAATTAAATAAAGAATATTATTTCTCAGAAATCCCCAGAAAAACTACAGTGCACATATATTAATCTAAACGATGTGTAATTTTTTCATTTTTAGTTATTTCATTCATCATATTTATTAGACCTTAAATAATAAATATTTATCTATTTAATAAAAATAACTACTTTATTCACAAATAAATATATTATTTCATCCACTATATATTCTATTGAATAACTAGCATCAAAATAAATGTGATCAGGAATCCTTGAAAAAGTTTTAATCCAGAATCAGGAATAATCTTTATTCAACTTGTAAAATAAATATTTAACTAAGATACTGGTATACAATTTGTGTGTGACCTTATGGGAATCATTCTTAGTGGAATTAGGCAGAGCGTGACTAATGTCCTAGGTTAATCTCTATCAACACGCCAAGGCACCCATGGAGAAAAAAGTTAATTCCATAATGATGTGTCACCTCATACGAACATGTTCCATGTAATGTTATCTCCTTACCTTGATATATTGAATCATGTGGGATATTTGAACATGTCTTCAACCCATGTTCTTGATTACTCATTCATTGAACTCCCGAAATTGAGCTTTCCCATTCCTCAAAATGTCAATGGATTTATTTAAGATATATCCATTCTATAAAAGGGCCAGAAATATCAACAATAGTTTTGGAATATAAGGGACAAATCCATTCTCACATTATCTATTAAAGTGGTATTAATCATGAAACACCCAAAATTATATAACTCATTGCAAATAGTGTGTCTTGACAATTTTCAATAATAAAAATACGTGTGAGAGTTATAATACAGATTAATCGTAATCATAAAGTCTATGGTCCGATACACACATCTGTAGATAGGAACATCAAATGACACTATAAAATGTGGATTTTATACTAGAAGGTAATGTTCTCATAATATCTTCTTGGATATTACTACATTATCCCACCATGATAAGGTCCCTCAACAATTTATGAGTCCTCACACCTAATGACCTATGTTATTTGTTTCCTTCAAATAACAACTTTCCGGCCATAGAACTAATATTCATGAATAGTGTTAAGGCACTTCCGAATACTCATCATAGTAGGGATACACACTATCCTCTTAGTGAAACATCTATCCTTATGACATTATCCCAAGTTTTTTCACACAGAAGAAAAATCAAGATGTGATAAGGAATTTATTTATATTTAAATCCATGAATTCATGTTTTTCATCAATTACACTGTAGTTTCTTATAGGCCACCAAATCCAAAAAAGACACCCGTGGATAACATCATTTCACGTATCACTAATAAAAATACATAGAACAAAAAAAAGGAGTCCCAAAAACAACATGACATAAATATGTTTTCAAGGACCTATAACTAAACTTTCGATCCTTCATATGCAGATTTTCTCACTCAACCAAAAATAATAATATTTAATAGGAGACAATTGTTATTACCACCATTAATTTAATAATTTATTTATCATAGGATTCATACATATGAATCTTATGGCTTTAGTGGTTAATAAATATAATATATTTAATCTTGATTCATTTATAACATCATTTCCATAAATTATATAATAGAACTGTAATGATTAAACATGGAAATTTATTATATAGTTATTAATAAATTACATCTATATGTTAATTATCAAAAATATAAAATTAAAAAATATGACAAACCATAGCATAATAAAATGATACGATAAAGTTATGTGAACTATTATCCAAACTACTAACACAATGTAATTTCAATTGTTCGTTACAACCTCAAAACCAACTCTTTCTTTAATTTTAGTTTAATATTGTTTATTTTTAATTAAATATTTACCCAAGGAGGTATAATATGATTTCAAGACAATATCACCTAAATGAAATTAGAGGAAATGAATCTCATACATTGAATTTTTTATTACTATTCAAATAAGAATGCAACAATATCCATAGATCTTAATCATATCTTAAATAAGGAATTGTTGGCCAATGTCAACATTGAATCATGACAATTACACCACATATAAAAAAATGTTATAATACTGAAGGATATAAATATAAATTTATTATAAAGGAAGAATGGAACGAAATATGGACTAATAGATAATTAAATACAATAAAAAATATATATAACAAGCCACATATCACCACGAATTGAACATGCGATGAGGGGGATGAAACCCAATCAAACTAAATTAAAACCACCACATAGGAAAAAACTATCCATCAAGGTTTTTAGATTATGTAGAGGGCTTTAAGGGATATTATTGGTGGAAAAAACTTATAGGCACTCTTCTAAGAGAATATTCAGTGTATGAATGTGTAATTCACATAATGAATGGATTGAGTTCGAGGACCAGAAAATAATGAGATACACTGATCTTATAAACCTAAGATCAGTTCCTGTTGTGAACTATATATTAACATCCTTAATTTTTAGAGAGAGATTCATAAAAATCGAGCCTTTATAAATATATTATGTGAATTGATGGATTAAAATAAAAATCACACCAAATTAACTTCCCTTAGTTGGGCAACGAATAATAATTTTATCTATGAGATTTCCTCTCATGTCATGAAAAATGAATCCCATTATGAATTCTATGTAAACATATATTTCAGATCCATGTCTCTGACAATCTTACTCTATAATCCCAGAATGAACCTCAAGATTTAAAAGTATTAATAGAAAAATGAATGAAATAACTAAATCCCTTACACATATACATTATTCTAATTCAATTTTTGCTTAATACACACTTAAAATTTAATAAATTTGTATACAATAAATTTTTACCAAACCCTAAAATTTATTTGAAATAAAAGGTCTCTAAAAGTATTAAGAAATTTTTAATATCTTTTAATGACATTAAATATTCTATCACAATTTATAAAATACTGTTGTATCATAAATTATGTAATTTCATAATTTTTTTTCAATAATAACACAACTTTTTAACAATTTGAATATAATAAGTAACATTAAAATTCATAACATATTCTTAGTAGTAGAAGTTTTTATAAAAACTAATTCTAAATAAAAAATAGTTATTTATCCCCCAACATATATTTTACTAGAATTAAATCACTAATTACAGAACATTAGATATTTTAAACATGAAAAATTATTAAAACCCCAGATAAAAATTAAAATATCCAGTTTAGAAATCACAATATATTATATTAATACCTAATATATAAAATTATTAATTCAATAACATGTTTTTAATATAAGAACATTCAATTTCATTAAGTATATGTAATTCCCAAAAAATAATATGAATCCATAAAATGTAAATATATTCATCTTCACTTACATTAGATAAATGAATTTATATAACTCCACTATTAATAAAAAATAATTTTAGTTAATCCAAACAATGTCCTTTTTATTAGTTACTCAAAATATATTTCAGATTATAATATCCAATTAAATCTACAACAATTATAGAAATTAAATTTATAGTTCAATATTTACGTAAAAAGTGAAGTGAAATGTCCCCTTCATTTAATATATTATTCATGTTGTTTTCCACAGAAATTACATATTTTTTGTACATAAAAACTATTCCATTTGATTATATATATTTATTAATATAAATATTTTTTCATTAATCTTCCATAACCCACAATGTAAATAAAAATAAAATGAAAGTGATCAATTAAACATTCTAGAGAGGGTGAAAATGGATAACCTCTAAAAAAATAAACAATATCTGTGAACTACAGATAGAAATTCCAAACTCAGTCGCTATGACATAAGAATCCAATATACTAATAGAGTAGATATGAATTATAATATCGTATATATAAACATAGAAAACCATCAATGTAACCATATTGTAAAATAAACTCCATCTGTCAATACTAAACAACCATAGATGTAACACCCAGAGTTTTTATGAAATATTATTTTTCAATTAAATTAATAAATTTGATATGATTAATTACACAGGAGACCATATTGAAAATTTTCTACATGAAACATTAGGTTATATTGTATAACACATGTCACCAGGGTTTAATAAGAGCAAGATATATTGTCATTATAGTTATTTAAACATGGTTGTTATAACCAAGAAATTAAAAATGGTTATATAGATATTAATAAAAATATTTTAATATTAATTATAATGGTTTTATATATCTCAATAATACATATAGTAAAATACATAATTTTAAGTAATTTCATCATATGATTCAAAAATACTATTTTTGGAAAAGCAATGTTTATTATGATTTTTTTGTAAAAAATCATAAAATAAGCTTCTACTACTTTTTGAAAATAAATTTTATAATATTATAAATTATTTTTGAAATCATATTTTTAAAAATGATCATATGGTGTGTTTTGTGGATTAAAGAAACATCATTTTTTATTGAATATTGGGAAATACTAAATTTTAATTAAAACATTCATTTTTTGTTTAATTAATTTATAGTGTTTAATTTTACATTAAATTGATTTAAATATATAATTTGTTTAGTTATACATAAATTAATATAATATTGGACTTTTTATTTTTTTATTATTTTAAATTCAAATATAATAACATTTCAAATTTTTGAAAATTTTATCCATTTAAACTAGATTATTCATCGCATGTGTGGGATTTATTTTAAATAGAATTTTTTATATTGTTAATGGAATTATTTAAAATCTATTCAATATTTGGAAACAACCAAATTTATATTAACTAATAATTTAAACATAATTTTTTACCAAAATAAAAAGTTAAAATAGTAAATAGCATTTTTCATGGTTAAGGTTAATATGGGTTTATAAAAGGGTTAAACAAAAAGGATATGGTTACAATATAACCCGGAACATTTAAAAATATAATTTTATGTCCATAAATCGAACATGTATCCTCTGTTATATAGAGTTGTCAATCCTGGAATCCATTATCATGAAACAAATGTCGGTGCAACTTTTTTTCCTAACATTTCAGGTGTTCCACTTAGTACACTCATAAAAGGTCACCGCATATCCTATATTATTCACATAATAAACAAGTTATTATTATCTAATAAATTCAATAATAACTTTCCAAAATCTATCCCCTCAAAATAGAATCATTATTTTGTATATAAATCCATCCTTAGTAGTCTTTTGATGAAAACCATAGGATTTTACCCAGGAAGAGGTAACATTTAAAAATGAGCATTTTTTATTAATTCCACCGCCTAATTTATTATTTATTAAATAATGTTAATATAATAACATAAATGTATTAAAAATTTTGATATTTTTTAGGGGAATTACCTACAACCATCTCCACTTCCATCAGTTGAGTTACAAAAACATTGTTATGTTGTATGGAAGCCTAACCCCTTTTAAACCAATGTTATTTTTTTAATTAACACTTATCAAGGTTGTACATAATGATTTATTGATTATTTATATATTATATTTATGATATTATTATTTCTATTTTATTATAATTTCATTGATACATTCATTATATATTTTTTTTGGTAATAAAATAACCTTGTTTGTGTGTTAGGTGGACTACCACATTGGGGAGTGATGTCATTAATTCTTTGAATAAATGTAAGAATGTATGGGATTTTATTTAAAATATGTCATATATTAATATATCATTTACCTTTATATCTTTCATTGCTTCTTTAAAATGGAAACTTATTTCATGCATACGTCTAACCTACCATCACGAAGAATTTTTTTACATCATTTCTTATCCCTAAATTATATGATTACAATAAATAACTATATATATAATATATATATTATATTAATATCATGGAGTTTTTAAAACCATTATCAAATTAATAGGACTAAACACAAAAAATTAAAACACAATAAAACAAAAAGGATAATTCATGAATCGTGCCATTAACATAGAATTAGTAATATATGTGCCATAAAGGTCATATGAAAATAATATATGTTACTATTAATATAAATATTGTTATTTAATTGATATATAATAACCATATATTTATTAAATTTAAGGTTATTACATGAATGAAGTATTTCAAGACTTAAGGTAAGGGTTTTTTTCTCAGTTTTCCTTCTTTGAAATTTACATAATGTTATCCACCAATATGATCTCAGAATGTTTATATAAATCCCATTTGATATTTAATATCATGAATTTTTTTTATTCTCTCAGTTCTTTGTATTTCATTTAATATTATTCTTTCAAGGTGCCTCTGATTCAATGTTACTAATGTTTTAATGATTCTATGTCACAAGATCTTTAATATCAAGATTGTGTATAATTATGTTTATAATGATAAAATCTTATGATCCATATATCAAGAAACACAATATTTTTTCCCTATTATTAACTCATGATATCCCTATTTAATAGTACTATTTCCCACTATTTATTACTTAATATAGGTGAGTAATTATTTTCAAGAAAATACTACCTTATATTTCTATTCGATCAAAAATATTTTTTCTTCAGAAATAATGTTTTCTAAAAATATTTTCCTAAAATATGTTTTATGATTAACATTATATTTTTTAAAGGATTTTTACCATACCAGACCTTAAAAAAATCAGAAGGGATATTCTTGTAATTTTCCAAAATCAATTCCATTTGGATTTTGGCAATAATGATAAAGGAATCATAGTTTTTACTTTTAAGGAACTAAAACATCATTTTATCATGAAAATTATTTTATTTTATGATAAATTTATAATATCAAGGTTATGTTCAAGGGAAAATATTTTTATAAATTATTATGATTAAAAAGGTTATTTTCATATTGGAAAGGTTATTTTCATTATGAAATGATTTAAATGATTATTCAAAATCAATTTTCATATAAGATGAACTCCCTGAACATTACCAATTATTTAATCGGTAAATGAAAAAAAGATACCATTATTTATATAAATGGATTATTATTGTGGAATGATTTTGAAACTCATTTCTCTTCAATGATTTGTGCCATGATAAAATTCATATAAAACACATTTCTTTTCCCTGAGTTATACTATGATTAAATGATGAAATGACAATGAAAATTTACATTTTCCATAGTTTATTGATTGTTTTTTATGAATTCCATTTCATTTCATCGGTTAAGAAATGATTACTATTTTATGATCATGTGGAACGTATAAATATGGTTGTTATTATGAGAAGGGTGGGATCTCTATCTCCCTCTAATGCATTATATGACGGTTAATGTCATAACAACTGAATGGTACATGGGTGGTTATCAAAATCCCAAAAAAGGGAACATGTGAGGTAATTATAGGCCCAATTTAGGTGCATAAGTGGTTATCCCATGGATAAAATGTTATGATTGTCATAGTATATATCCTTGAAAAAAAGTCTATTCTTATATGTTTATCAAAAATCAATGTCATAGGATAATATTATTCTATCATATGTATTTTATTCTCATTCTTTATGATTAATGGATTATGATATCCCAACTATGTTCCATAACACAATTTCATCATCTTTGATATAGTAATTATGTTTTTAAATTGTTATGATCTGGTTCTCTTTCACTTATGTTAATGGTATTCTTACATGACACCCATTTTTGCAATATAAATCACTTAAGATCACCCTTTCACAGGTTTCTTCTCCCCGTGTGTTGGAAAATTTATTAATTATGATTTTACTATGAAGGGAGATAATTATAATTAATTTATTGGATGATGATGCAGTTTTCATATAGAAAAATAGTTTGTTTTCTATGTTTTACAAGAAACTAACTTATTATCTTCCTCAAGAATATTTTTTTCAAATTTAATCAATATTAATAAAAAAAGGATGTAAAATCTATGAATGATCAGACCGGGACTTTATAGTTGGTATCACAGGATTGGTTTAATTGACCTTTATCGATATGTATGAGAAAATAATAATGAGTACCCTAAGTGCTTTTCTAAGGAAAAGTCTAAGGATGAGTTAATGTAGAAAACAGTTTCCATGAATTTTGATAAAGTATAAAGAGAGTGGTATCTATGAATTCAAATCACTATCTTGATACTATAAGTGTTTGTGTCTCTATAACATAGGTACTTAAGGGAAACATCTCTGATAAGGGAGAATTGAGATAGATATGATCATCACCTGTTGCATCACAATGGTCTTTGTTATACACCTAGTTTTACTCTCTGTAGGTATATTCATAGGAAATTATCAAAATCATTTTGAGTTGTTATACAGGATTTGAATAGTAAATATGAATTTACTAGGATATACCTAAGGCTTCATAGACTCAAAACAAGGCATAACTATTTAGACATATGATAAGTGATTTTTCATGATTATGTGGTTTCCTATTATGATTATTATTTATTACACTCTGATTTTTGTTATTAGTTAATGGTTGTAACCCGAATGAACCATTTTAATAATGAGTTCAATGTATTATTAAATAATTTCTCTACTATTATACTAAATGATATGGGATATGGAATGAAAAATATCATTTCTATGATCGCATAACATTCATAAGATATAAATCATGCTAGAATTAAAAATGATCAAATGGGTAAACAAAAACCATTTTGAGACCTTCAAGAGGAAACTTATAACTTATTCATTGGGTCATGGAATCTACAAGTTGTTGAAAAATATATCATAACCCCAAAGATTAATTTTTATGTTTCCCAATGTTTGGAACTTAAAAAATTCATTTTAGTCATTTTCTATATGGAAGATGATGTGGATTAGTTGTGGAATCCTAACAAGGATATGAGGAAATATGATGAGATTGACATAGTTTATTGGGATTGAGAACTTATATTTTACTAATTAATCTTCCTGTATTACTCGTACAAATTTGGGAAAGGGGTTCATTGGGGTAAAACAAAAATGATGATTAATCAATTGGTACCACTGAGGAAAATTTTACATGACATTCAAGGTAAAAGTCTTGTATTATCATCCAAGTTTAATGTATGGGTAATCAATTATTTAGTGTCTTAAAATAATGTATCTAACATTTATTATCCATAATTGACATCATTTTATATGAATAAATTACTCAATATGAAATCATGGTCGAAACATGGTTGGAGTTACATATCAATCTCATGGTTTTGATAAGAAGTTAAAAATTAAATTGAACGAAAAAACAATAAAACATATAGAGCAGAAGATGATATTTTCTTCATGATTAATATATAGGATGGACAATATAATAAATTATCTTAATAGGAACTTTTTTAGGTGTGGAATTTAAGATCATTGAGCACCAGAATACTATAGTGATGGTAAGAAGTTATCTAATTATATGAATAATGAAAAAAACTACATAATGAACCACTCACACTCAAGTGTTTAATATTAATATAGTTTAGTAATTGAAATAAAAAAATCCCAAATCTAAGGAGTAATTATAATTATCAAGGCCTTCACCCTCTTAATCCAAAAGTAAAAGTGAAATCTTGTGAGATCAATATATCATTGAATGGGAGTCAAAACATCCTTGTGAAAGGCACACTTTCTATTTAGATTAAAAGTCGTATTCAATTATTTATATATTGATCTACCCATTATTTAAAATATGATTAATTTCATAAGGGATATATTAATACTATAAAAAATTATGTATAATTAGAAGTAAAAATACCTAATAGTATGATGACATCATCTCATGTATATTATTCCCCTTCTATTGATGTTGGAGGGAAAGTCCATCAGGAGAATAATTTCATTATTCTTCTAGTTTAATTTTATGTAATACAATTCATTCCATAGATTTATCTATATTAACCCCACATCCATTATTTAGGAATGGGCGTAAAATTTTATAATCTAAATCAAAGATTACTGGTTTATAAATGTGATGATAAGTACAATATAATGATATATATCACATTAATTTTTACAGTTTTAATTTATATTTTGGAGGGGTGATTTTCTCAAAAGGTTGGGGTGAAACATCACATTAATGATATTCATATTATGGGGGATTTTTTTTCTCCTGGAAGCTTATCCTTTCCTACGATCAAAATGTGAAGTTGTTTTCTCAATATAAATCATACATGGTTCCATAAAAATTTCAGAACCCATATATAATTTCCATGGTTGATTTATAGGAATCGAAAAAGAAATATCAGGAGAACCATGAGAAGGTATTCATTTATCCTAGTGTGTAACCTTGGGATGAACCTCTTCTTTTCATAATGAAATATATATCAATGAAACACATTATTGATTATGAAGAGATGAATGAGATCAAAAGTAATAACTAGTGTCCAGTTCCCCATTTTGTTGAATTGTTTGATCAAATATATATAGAAAAATAAATTTAAAAGATTGAACTTTTTTCTAGACATCGTCAATTAAGTGTCAAGAAAAATAATATGCCAAATAAAAAATTCCATAAAATCAATGGAAGTTGTGAATATATAGTGATTCGAGTCTATCTTACTAATGGTCCACATATCATCAACGATTTAATGAATATAAACATTATAGATTACCTAGATCAATAAGTCATAGTCTCTATATAAGACAATATTTACTATTCAATGAAAATGGAAAATTATGGATACCACATTAAAATTATAAAAAATATCCTAAAGAATGATAAATGTTTTGAAAATTTTATAATGTATGAATTTTTTTTTCAAAAGGATGAAATATTTGGTTATTCAATCTCAAGATATTTTGATTTAATAGATCCACCAATGATAGATTCTATTGAGTGTTGTCCCAGAAGAACCATGTTTACTAAGATATTTTATTTTCATCAATTTCATGAATATTATTTATAGTTTGTTGGAAAATTTTTCAAAACAATAAAATTCTTTTATAATGTTAACTCAGAGGGGTTCTGAGTTCCTCTGGATAGATTAATGTGACAAAAATTTCAAAAAACTCTATAGAATTTTAGACTTATCATTTTTTCATATATTTTCTTATAGTGGATATAAATTGGAATCTATATTATTTCATCCACGAATGGATGGGGTGCATTATTATTCATAATGATGTTGTCATATATTATTCCTCATGACAATTGGAGCATCGTGACAGTAAATAACAAATCATTACTAGAGTTAAATGTTGTAATTGATTAATTAATGATATAGAGGAATTGTAATTATGAAGAAAAATGGAAAATATATACTGATCATAAAATTTGAAATTATATATTGACACATAAGGATTTGAATATGAGGAAAATAATATTTCAAAGTGTGGTTAATGATTTTGTCTTTTCTATTGATTACCACTCAAGGAAAACAATAAAGGTGGTTGATGCTTTGAGCTTAAATGATCATTATATGTTAACCGTGATGAGGATTACATATGATCTAATAATTTTTTTATTTTTGTATGATGAATTTATAAATCATTATAAAAGGGGAAAATCATATATTGGTCAACTTAACTTTCAACCATCTAAAAATGTAATGATTAAATAGGTGTGGAGGAAGATTTAGACCTTCAAAATAAGAATAGAAATATTATTGTGTTTAACCCTGATAATGATGGACTCATAAGGTTTTGGAAACATTTACATGTTCCTCCCATACTAGACATTAATGATTTATTATAGGTATCTCATTTCTCTTCATTATATATTCAAAATTTAAGTACAAATATGTATTGATATTATAAATAGTACTTCTTTTGGGTTTTCATGGAGGGAGATATTGCATATATTATATCTTGGTGCTTGGTGTTTCATAATCTTAAGGTTGGGAGACAAAATTATAAGGGGACGTGACCTCAATTATCCATACTAAAGTATAAATGGAAAAATCACCATAGATTTTTTCATTGAAATACCCAAAATAACCAAATGGAATAATAATGTATGGGTTTTAGTTGACGACCTTACTAAGCAAGCACCCATTATCACTATTAGAGAATACATCACTATAGATAAACAATATATTATATACATTTAAAAAGTGGCAAGGTTTTATGGGGTACCACATTTCACTATATATTTTTGAGGTTCTAGGATTATATAACATTTCATCAAAATTCATTAGCAAGATCTTTATGTAGAGTTGAGATTCATTGCTATGTAAAATTAACAAATATATAGTTAGTCAAAATAAGAAATTCAAACCCTACAAGATTTTTTGATATCTTGTTCTTTAGATTTCATAGGTGTTTTGGATCAACACCTTACTCTAGTTGATTTCCTTATTGTTATTCCTTTTGATATTGAATTATTCACACTCCTAATGAATTCAGATTTGGAAATAAAATATTTATCTTCAACATGTTTGAATGATGTTTTCGAAAAAACATAATTTGAGACCTTATATAGCTGATGAAATGGTATAGAAGGTCATATCTACTATGCATAACATTAGGGCATCTCAGAGTCAGTAAGAAATTTATCCTGATAATTGCCTGAATGATCTATAATGTGACGTTTGTGACAATCTATTTCAAATAATTTCTCAAATAAAGAAGGCTATGAAATTTTGTAATAAAAGAAAACTATTAACAATTAATATCAGTCATTTTGAAATTCATTATCATATCTAGTTGTTGAATTATAACATGAATCTTCCACTAAATCTCTCTCAAGTCCATTATGTGTACAAGGTATTTATCCTGAATAAGTACATATATTACCCTTCATAGGTAATGAAATCATAGGTAAGACAACTTGAGGAAGATAATTCTTATGAGGAATAACTGATGGTGATTCTATATCATAAAAATAATGTTATTTGAAAAAATACAACTCACCTGGTCATTTTTTTTGTGGTGAAACCACTTTTTTGAAGAACTTAGGTGGGACCTTCTCAATATGAAGAGGCAACAGTATCTTTCATTTTCTGTATTAGAGTGAGAAATTACAGTGGTGAAATTTACCATAAGATGGTAAAACACAACACCCATATTTTTTATGAAGTTTCGTTGAAATAAATAAAATTTCTTTGATATATTTTATTATACCTAAAACCATGTTGAGATTGAGATGAACTCGACAATGGGATAACTTGTGTTACACACGACACTAACATTTAATAAACTTATTATTTTATTAATAAAGTTATTTAAATATGTCTTGTAAAAACTATCAACTGAACATAGTAATATTAAGTGTAATAAAATCTATTTAAATATTAATCAATTTTTTTCTATTAATAAAACATATTAAAAATAAAAAATGTAACATTTAGAAAACAAATTATATGTCCTAAAAATAATATTTTCTAAAAAATGAATTTTATAGATTTTTATCAAATATAATAGATTAATTTTTTTACAAAAATTTAAAAAAATTAAATTTATAAAACAAAAAAAAATGAATAGGATTTTCAAAATTATCATGAGGTTAATATTTGATATTTTTCTATGATGATTTATTTTTTTATATGAATTTGGAGAAATACTGAATTTCATTCCATTACATCATTTTTATATAATTTATTTTTAAACCTGAATTATATATTAAAATAGTTTTAAAGTAATACCATAAAAATAATACACGAATTACACCAATTTATTTCGTTGGAACCAATTTCATATTAATTTTTTATATTAAAAAACAATATAATCTTTTGATCATTTTATTTTTAAAACCACTCATTCTCATTACTCTTGTCTGATTAATGTTAGGTTAAACTAATCCACTACTATGAATTGTGTTCATAAAAATGGATTCTATATTTGGAATCATCATATTTTATAATATCTAAAAATTTAATATTAATTTTTGAAAAAAAATGAATATAAAAAATATTATAATTTATTTACCAAAGATAAAGTAAAAATTGGCTTATCATGGGTGGGGTTAAAGTAAACTGATCACTATAAAAAATAACCCAAACATTATATTAAACCATTTAGATATCCATATTTAGACCATATATCTTATATGACCGATAATGGTCTATTTGAATCATTTTTCATAGGTAAAAATATGGGTACAGATTATTTCTAAATAAATGTATCACTCGCCTCACTTATAATAGGAAACTAAATGTCATCTATTCTTTAAAACATCATCCCCTTTTGGTTTGGAAAATACCAGGCCAAATAAATTCCCAAAATCTATCCAATCATCGAATATGTATTACTTTTTATTGCAATCTAACGTAGGAATGTTTTTGGTGAATATGTAAAGAGGATACCTAAAGAAGAGGTATATTTTATCAATGAGTGATTTTATTTTATTTATTTCACCACATCCATCAAATGATATTATATCATGCTAATAAAATTGATTCATTATATTAAATTTTTTGAGATCTATTTAAGATAATGAAATTACATAAAATGATATTTTCATCAATCCAATGGCTTACAAAATCATTATTCTTGTTTAAGGAAGACTACCACCTCGGAAAAAAATATCATTCATTCATCAATTACCACATGTCATGGTTAGACAAAATGATGGATTTATTTAATATATATGATTTTATGATATTATTATACTTTTATAATTATTATGTCAAACTGAAATTTATACCGTCAAATTTTTTAGAATATGATCGCTTCCCACATTTGTTTGGAGAACTATCGTCTCGTGATGCGATGTGATTCATTCACACTTTACAGGGAAAGTAATTAAGATGGTATTATTGAAAATATGTGATATAAATGAAATAAAAGTGAATTTTTAATGATTAAATATCAATTTCTATTCTTTATTTAGTTCAAAATGAAAATTGAAATAATGTTCATGTGTCTTTATAACCCACCATCGTGATAAAGGATGTATTTCACTTTCTATTAATAAATATCATATATTAATTGAAATAATTATATATTATATTTATAAGATATTTATATCATGTTTAATATTATGTACATGATAAAATCATAATCAATGTAATTAGACTATAAAATTCAAATCAAAACATATACCAAAAAGATGTAATTACCATAAAAATGGTTTTGTCTTGGAATTGTTAAAAAATGGGTAACAAATAGTAATAATAAAATCATATATGGAATGATATATACAAATATATTTCTATAATATATGTATAATAAACTTATATTCGTTAAAAATGATGTTTGAACGTGTATAAAGGTAACAAATGTTTGTTTCAATATGCCTTCTTTGAGACATATGTTCTGTTGTTCACAAATATTATATCATAAGGTGTATATAAAGACCCTTATACATGTAATTTCCTTAATTTAGTTATTTTTAATTTTTATGTTTCATTAAATAAAATTATTTTACTAGAATTATGATTCAATGTTAACAATTTGGTAAAGATTCTATATTAAAATTCCCATATTTAACAAGATTTCATAAGATTTTGTTTATGTAGATAAAATATTATGTTCCATATACCAATAAACACGTGAATTTCAATATAATATGGTTATTTATTATATATTAATTTTGTAGTAGAAATATTCCAGTATTTTTATGCTAAAATAATTGAAAATAATGGGATTAAGTAAAACCGACTTTATTTCTCGCATCGATCGAAAATCAATTTTATTACAAAAACATGTTTTCTAAAAATATTTTCCAAAATGGTGTAACTATTATCCATGTAATTGTAGAAGAATATTAAAAACCATTTTATAGTTTTTTTATAAAAAATTTTCATGATATTCATTTTTTCTGAAGAATGAAAATTTGGTTTTGACCAAAAAGATGAATGGAATATTTGTTTTAACGTGTACCGCATAAAAAATAACCCCCCATTCGTGAAAATTATTTTCATTTAAGACTAATTTATACGTTTTCAAAGTTATTTTCAATGAAATTTATTTTCAAAATGTTATATGATTTGAATTTTTTTCAAAAAGTAATATATCTTTTCCTCAAGAGTTTATTTGAATGATCATTCATAAAATATTTTCCCTATAAAATGAAATTTATTGATGTTACAAATGATTTAATTGGGATATGTACCAAGGATATCATCTGTTCTCAGAATGGTTTATAATTATGAAGTTGTTATGAAACATGAATCTATTCTATATATTGTAAAATAAGAAAAGTCTAATGAAACCCACATCATTTATACAGAACTCCCATAGTGATATGATGAAATGATTATGAAACTTGTCTATTTTATATATTTATTGTTCTAATTTCTATGAAATCCATTTCATTTCCTAGGTTATGATATGATGAATGTTTTATGTTCATGTGGAACAATTAATACTATTTTCATTATGATATGGGTGGGATATATAGCTCCCTCTAATTATTTGGTTAATCATTAATATTATTTCCACTAAAAGAGAAAACGAGAGGTTATCAAAAGCCTGAAAAATGGTACATGGGAGGTAATCACATAACCAGTCAAGATACATGGGTTGTAAACTTAATCCTAATATTTGTTTCAATACATTATTGGTTATCCATGACATAACATTTTTAATTCTTATATGTATCCCATAAATCGATGTCTTATGCCTATATTATACTCTCATGGATAATATTCATTTATTTCTTTATGATTGATGTATTATAAAATGATAGTATTTATTCCATTAACTAATAATATTATATTTGATATTTAGGGTATGGTTTTCAATGGTTATACTCATGTTCTTATACACTTATGTACATGTTATTCTTATATAACTTTGTTGTTTACCCTTACTGAGCATCTGAACTCACATTTTCTTATGTTTACCATCCTAAGGTTATGAAGATATTTATTATGTATGAGATTTCTTATAATTATGTTAGTTGGGAGAAATTTAGATGGAGATTTATAGTTTACCAATGTGAGAGTTTCGTATATTTCCATGTTTTCAAAGACACTAAACTTTTATGGCCCTCATACATTTGATTGTTTAATGGATTAAATGTTCACAAAAAAAGAAGGTAATATATATAGATGATATTCCTAAATCATTATAAAAAATGATCTAAATTCCATTGAAAATTGTTGAAAATGGATATGAAATAAGATCAAATTATAATGATACTGTTTGTAGGAGAGAAAACATAGGAAATATTTTTCCAAAAATATGAAATATTGGGTTTATCATAAATCAGAGGACGTGGAAACGGCATATATTATACAACATAAAATGCAGATGACCTATAAACAGTGTACCAAATGTACTATAATTATTCACTAGACACTCAGTAGATATCCCAAAGGAAAAACCATCCACCTTAGTCACATTTAATATGATACCTCATACTAGGTACATATCATTACAATGCAAATTATATTACAGAAAAGCATATATGTCTCTAATATTGAAACCTATTATCCATTGAAAAAGTCATAATGAAAACACATGTATTCAATAAATCAATAAATTTTAATTACAAATATAAAGTCACACAACTAAAGATAAATATTACAGTATATGATGTTAGAATCATGATGGAGACATAGATCCATGTTAAATAGTTTTTGGGAAAGAAGGAGAGTTTTTACAATCCTCTATATATACTGTTTAAAAGAAAAATTACTTTTATAAAATAATATGTCAAGACTCACCCATGTGATGTTCCCTTAGGAGAAACCTCATTCTATTATTAATTTTGGGTAATTTTATTATTACATGGATGAAAAAAACTATAATAAAATATGGAAATTATGAGGATATACAATAAGAAAATTAAAAAAAAATTCTTTTTAATACCATTAAAATTTTAATTTTATTTAAATATATTTTATTTTTTATCAAAAAAAAATTTTCGAGAACTCCCAAAATTATATTATCAATATTCAACAAAAAAATATTCATCGGACTCTTATGATTTGCACACATACATTTTTTTATCATAAGGATGATATATGATATAATGTTAATAAATATAGAATAAAAATATGATTTTATCATTATTATTTTATTTTTGAAGACCTGTATAGTTATACATTTAATATTTATAATAATTTGTGCATAGAAAAGTAACATGATTAACTTTGTATTGTTTATTTTTCTCCTAATCCATTTTTTATTTTCCCTTTATTATAATTTAACATATGGTTACATCATATGTTTCTTATATAAACATAAAAAAATGATCCTTAAAATAATGCTTATTTTTATGTGTTGGGTATATTTATATATATTTGATATTTGAATGTACATATTTTGTATCCAAAGATGGTATATTTTTCAAATATCATTTAATGTGTCATTAAAAAAATCTCACCCATATATTTTTTAAATTATAATGGGATATATTTATTATCTTAATATCATACATATACGTACTTTAATGAACCATTCTTTTATGTGATTTAGATTGACAATTTTGAATATTTCCTTTTTTATGTTTCCTTTTAAAATTATTTATTTATATATAGATTTTTGATTTACTATTTCAATGCAATGAAATTAATCTAATTACAGTTTCATATAGGAATTTTGGTATATAATTCTTTAAATCATTTTATGTTTCTCATGTAGTCATTAAAAAAGTATAATTTCACTGTAATTGGTTTTAAAAAAATTAAAAAAGTTAATTTTATTAAAATTTTGGTCAATTGATAAAATGATTTTTTATCTCACTAAGACTAATTTATTGTGGAAAATATAATTTCATAATATGATGAGCAATTTTTTTGATAGTTTTTAATTATAATTTTATGTCGCCTTTTGACTTATACTATAAAAAAATCCTTATATATTAAATAACGATGAGTTCTAGTCAAGGTATTAGTTTTTTTAACATTTATGTTCTTTTTATATTCTTAGTTTTTTTTGGAATTAGGCCATAACTATTTTATATCAATACCATAAAATACAATTTGAACACATCCAAAACAAATCTATTTTTTCAATAATATAACAATTTTTAAATAAAGTATGGTTTTATTAGTGGAAAATATATATGACTTCTAACCCGACTTCTTCCATTAACTTACCCATCCTTAAACCTTAAGAAAACATTTTAAAAACCATAGATAAGAAATAAATCTAAATAAAGGACATAAAAATAAAAAAACCAATAGTTTGTAAAAAAACCTAAAAGCTCATATAATATTTTCCTTTATCAAATTTTCTTATAGAATATGAAATAAAAAATGTTATATAATTGAAATAAACACATTTTTTTTATGAAAAATCATCAAATCTCATATAAACCATTTAATCCAATTAGGGTGATCGGGGGCATCAGATACATAAAAACCCTTGAATACCTGATTCATTGTAATAATAATATGTTTGAATTATAAAAACAAAATTAAACAATGCATTAGAGATATATAATGGGGATCAAAATTTGTATAGGCTTTATTAGGCTCACCAAAGAGTTATAATATGGATAAAACCATGGTATAAGTTATATCGGGCATTCCATTTTCCCATGAACTGTAATGGCACTCAAAAGTTCATATAAGATATATCATGATCACGGATGAACTATAATTAGGATCGATCCATTGTATAATATGTACCAAGCTCACACATTTAATATAGTTATCTAGTATGATATCAAGTTTCAAACACTTTCAACATAAATCCCATTATAAACTCTTTTTATACCGATTTGAAAAAACATTCATCTAAGAATTTCCATTTATTTTAAGAACCCATTTCAAAAACCCAAAATAACATTCAAAAAAATGATAAATAATAAATAAATAAAAATATAAATATTTAAGGAAATATTAAATCGTTCAAAGGAATCCAAAAATAATATAATGAATATGGTTGCGAAAAAAATCATTGTCGTTGTGTACGTCTAGAATAGAATATTAATTTTATAATTTGTCCAAACATTCCATATAAAATAAATAAAATATTTCTTTTGAAATAAATTAAATGAAATTAAAAATACATATAAAATATCCTTACAATTAATTTATATTGATATAAATAAACATGCCCAATAATATAATAAACATTTGAATGGATGGAAACAAAATCATTAAACCTTCATTATTTCCCATAACACATTTAATGATTAAATGATAAGATACATGAAATAATATGATCTAAATAACATTAAATAAAAATAAAATAATTAATTTTATAATATGATATTTCAAATTGGAATTTTATTCACCTCATTAATAATGATGGGTGTATAACAACAAAATATGCATCAATGAAATGAGATGTAGATAAAATGAATTTTCTTGATTCGGACTTGTCACCTGTGTCTTTACATTCCTAAATAATAAAACTATGTTAATGTTTTTTTCATAATAACCATTATGCAATTTATCATATCTTTTAATTTAGTTATTACAATTTTGTAAACAACTCTATAAACTGTTAAGTCTATATTGGGTAGTTTGGCCATATTCGGGTTATGTGTCAAAACGACTATGGTTGGTTGCCTATGGACATTAAATAAACTATATAATAATATAAGTAGTAATAATAAATACATATTTACCATATTTATACATAAAATATATAATTAAAATCAATTATGAATGATGGTTATGAAAAATGAACCAATGTTACTGTCCTAGAGATGGTAGGTTGTATGTATGCATGAGTTGGTTTCCCATTTTTCAATGACCATAATGGAATAAAACTTAGTAACATTTATATTCACATAATGACTCATGTATAATAAATATAATTTTAGTTTATTGTATATACTTTTATATAGAATTTATGTTATGTAATGTGAATCACACCACGATAAGGAGGTGGTAGTACACGTGTCAATGAATGACATTATCACTTTTACATAGTGTGAAAGAGTAATGAATAAAATGAAATATTATATTTCTATAAATTTTATTATTTCATTAATTACATATATGTTATTATAAACTATTTTAATTAAAACCACAATTAATATATTACATGTAATGTGTGAACATATCTAATTGTTTTGAGGAAGTGGTAGTCCACACATCAACAAATGACATTATCTAATTTTTACAAAATGAAAATTATTAAGGAATATATATATATAAATTAAATAATTAATATTAAATAATTAATATATATATATATATATGATATAATTTTTTGTCCTTGATAATTCTTTACCATGAGAGATGAATAATGAAAAGAGAACGACATCATTATGTCTAGTGGTATTTCTCCATACAGAAATGGTAATATAATTACCCATTTAATGTAAGTGTGTGTATGTAGAGGCAATACCATTAATATCCTAAAACATAATTATATTAATTATTATTATGTGAATATATAATCATTTATTAATAATAAATTAAGATAGTGGAGAAGGAAACTGAGTAAAAAATCATGTTGATGAACGTTACCTCTTCTTAGGGTCGCTCCATTTGGATTTCACCAAATGAATTATTTTATGGATTAATGGAAAAGGTGAGGACACTATATTGAGGGTAGGTATTTTTCGATATTATATTAGAGATGTAATGTTTGAGGTAATGTTTCATTAGAGGTGTGAATAAATGGGAATGTGAGTTTATTTTAATAGAAGAGGGAGACTGGAATTCTCCAAAATATAAAAAAGGTAAAAACTATATAGAGGTCTACCATATATAACGTGACTCCAATAATGGTCCCAAATAGATCCTAGAGTGGATACGATCAAGTAATGTTCAATAAATGGGTTTTGGACAAGTGTTTAAGTCAGTTGTAATCTTAATATTAATGATTAAACCTAATTAAAGAAAATTTTACATTAATCACTCTAATTTTTATTAATCCCACTCACTGATATTTTTATTCATTAACTAATTTTAAATTACTATATATTACCATATATTGCTAATTATAATACATTTTTTACATTTTCACTCACAATGGTGTCAGAAAATAATTAAAAATTAATCCCAGAGATGATATGACCACTTTGGTTTTTTAAGGGACAAGTGTTCCCATGTTTGTGAAGTTTTTATATGTAAATACAATTTGAATATCATTATAAATGACCAAAATTCGTTTAAATGATTTAAAAAATAACTATTTATTATTAGGACCCAATAGAATGATAATTTAACTATATAAATAAATTGGAAGAAATTGAAGTAATGAACTAATATTTAGTATTATTCAATATTTATCAAAATATGAAAGTCCTAGAAAATAAAAAAACACATCAAAGGTAAATTTTCATATACCATTGTCAAAACTACTGTTTATTATTTGATATAAAATTTTAAAAAGTGTCAAAATTTATATTTAAAAAATGGGATCTAATAAAAGTAAATAAAACTTATTTTTAGAAAAATACTATTTTTTAACGTAGAACATTATTTATTATTATCTTTTACAAATAAAATATACTTGGTCAAAGTAGTTTTTTTACAAAAACATTTAATCATAATATAGTTAATAATATTTTCTGTTTTTTATACATTGTCATGGAAGTAACTTCCATTTTAAATAGTCATATGAACTAAATATTATTGTTTGGTATAACAAATTCTTGTATGCAACACAATATGTTATAAAAATCATTGTTTAATATCATATAACAGATTTGTCACCAAATCTATCTTATTAAAAAATTACTCTCTAACTCTTAAGTATTAATAAATACGAAAAAATATCATTCCATCATCATCTGGGATGTTACATCATTTATATTCAATTAGTCATTATTTTGATTCATAATAAATTTGTAACCAATGGACTCATCTTAGACACATGTGTTATCAATAATTTTATAACATAGTTAATCTGATACATTCCCTATATTTTTGTGGGTAAGCAATAACTATTATAATAATTTTAAGAGAATATCTTTTTTTTGTAGTAATTTAGAATATGTGTAACATAATCCATCAAATGTGGTCGATGGTGTGTGCAAATTGAGATAAACATTTTGGTGTGTGTGGTCCACGATAAACTATTTATAGCATGTAACACGATAAATTATTGAATTTTATTTAATTTCAAATAATATATTTCATAAAATCATTGAATTTTACATAAAACCCCTCCCAAATTGATTTCTCTATCAAAATTAATCTATGTTTTAAAATGTTAAATACATAAGAATTACCTTTTTAGAAACCCACTCCATAATCTGAATACTAAAACATCATTAAAAAATGAAATCTTGACCAAAAATTGTTATCCAAATTACCACCTAACAAGGATTATATGTAGGAGATAATGGGTTGGGAGTGATGATTTTACATGGAATAGAAATTTTAATAATTTTAGAGAGTGATTAATAACATTTATCACTAGAAAGTGAATGATAAATATAATGTTAAAGGATGAAAACATATAAATTTATGATGACTTATAAGACCATTAGTTAAATAGAAATTATGGTTTTATGATATATCATTTTCAATATCATTTTCTAAGAATTGATAAATTATAATACTATGTAAGAATAAATGGAATGACACTTATTTGATGAGTATAGATTAAATATTTAATGAACTTTTATCGATTACTAATCTCTTCCAGAAAATAATAAGTATACAAGAGGACTCATCATGCCTAAAGCACTAGAACCAACTTATAATGGATCAAATAATCCACAAAATGATAACAAGATAGTCTTCTTAATTTTGATATTAATAAAATACCAAATGGTTATCCCATAGTACAATGATTCAAAAAATCATATTATGATAAAATCGTTTATCACAAAAGATAAATACTAATTCCAAAAGATAACCTAAATAAATTCATTGATATATAACCCGAATCGTAACCAATACCATAAAGCTAACATTAAAAAAATATAGACATATTTTTACCCAAATAAATTTTAATAATTTACCTAACAAATCAATAGAATATTAGTAAATAAAATTTATAGCATTTCCATAAATTGAAATATTAAAAGTGGGGTGGCTATGATATTTGTATTATGATCAACCTTCAAATAATATTGAAATCCCAGGATCTTGCATTGCATCATTTGATGTCCCAACATCATCTATAAAAGTAATAAATTATTTTTTCATCCTTTTTTCATCTGATCATGAAAATTTTCACATTGATTAAGATTATTTAGATACACATTAGAATAATGTCTGAACACATTATAGATAAATAATATTATTACTTACAAGCTATATTTTTACTCTTTATTGGATTGTTTAGGACTCTATTCCGGGATGTCACAAACCTTGTACCAAATTTACTACACTGGTAAGAATTTCCAAATCCTGATTTACATTCTCAAAATTGTATTTTACCGCATGGGGAACAACTTTTAGGATTACCTCTAAAAATATTAGTTGTTTTATTTTTTATCTTCTTTCACCTTGACCATTTATTTTTTTTAGGATGTGTCATGTATGTATCAATGAACTATATTTCAATATTTATTGTACAATGAACCACATTTTAAAAAATTTAAAATTATTATGAGGGAAAATTTCACCATAGAATTGGTTTCAATCTGATGTAAAATAAATTAACATTACTATCAATGTATCAGATAATGTGCGACAAAGACTTTGCCAATATTATGAGGATTTCTTAATATGAACCCCCCAAATCGTTAATTGTTTCTCATTTATATAAATTGTATCTTCATCCTAATCCAAACCACCAAAGAGAAATATTTTTTAAGGAAATTATCATTCAATTTTTCCCATTATATAGAGTAAGGATCATCTTTCAGTATAGTGTTTTTTTCTAAATACCACCGTCAATTAGCTTCACCTTCAGAATTATAGATGTATATAGTAACATTTTGACATTATAAACATCCCATGAATTCAAATATATTCTTCAAGTCATATATCCATCATAAAGATAACTCTGGGTCCGAAAATCTATTGAAATATAGGGGTTTTTGGTTAAAAATAACCTCAACTATCATCATGTTCCTTCATAGTTGTTCGAGTTCCAATTTATCATCGATACAAAAACTATTTATAACTTGTTTCAAATGATCCATCATTGAATAAAATTACTCAGTTCCAATTCTATTCATCCCAAATGATTATTTAGAATGATTGTTTCCCTTGACATATTCTTACAACTACATTTTTTTTCATCTATATAAAATCATTTTGAACAAACATACATGATATGAATAAATAAGATAATATTCAAATTCTATATCAATATAAATTAACCATAAATTTAAACCATTTTAGAGATTTATATGTCCACAATCATAAACTATAATTTTATCAAATCCTTTCCTTTCATACAAACTATAAATACACCTCCATAAACAATTCATAATATTGAGTTTTCTCCTTGAAATTACTTAATTTCACTTATTTTAGGGTTAGAGTTTTAGATAATTTTCACATAACTCACTCATAAATAATTTTAAAATACATAGTGGACACATCTAAAGAGAATACAAATTTCAAATAATCTAAAACTTTTCTAATAAATCTTGATAACATTTATATAAAATCTATAAGGCTTTCAACATGACATCGTCCTTTCCCAAACACATCCTTATAGCATGTGACAAATTTTAAAAACATTGTATGATCACAAAATCCCAGTACAGGATTTAATAAGAATGGAAACAATTTTTTTCGTAAAAACATTAAAACACATTTGATTATTAACTATACCATAAATTTTCACTGAGAATTTGATACCAAAAATTTTCACAAATATAAAAAACATTAATTTTTTCAACAAAATTCATTAAAACTCATATTAAGTATTAAACCTCATATGTTGACATATAAAATAATGTACATAAAACCCTTTTCAAACAATTCTAAGTAGATTTAACATAAGGTAGTCTTCTATGATCTTCATTACCCAATTCATTGGAGATATATACCGAGAATGAATATTTATAAAAGCTATATTCGGCTCACTCATGATAAATAATAGGTATCACCCCTTCATATTGGCTATATTAGCATCACCAATTTCCCACAAGCCATAATGGAGGTCAACCCTTCCAATAAGTTGTATCAGGATCACCTATGAACTATAATGGGCCTCTAACCTTCGTATAAGATGTATTAAGCTTGTTTTATATAATTATCAATTAAAAAATCAGTTGAAAAAATAATTTAGCATGAAACCATTTAAAAACACTTTTTAACCCATATGAAAACACATCTAGATTGAAGTACCCATTTTTTTGATGACCCATTATATAAAAAACACCATTTTCATTGAAAACCCATGATCAATAAAAATTTAAAAAAGATAAATAGTTTATGAGACATAAAATCATTTAATGGAATCTAAAAATAAAATATTGAACAATTTGAAGGAATATTCATCTTAGTCATATGAGTTGAGAATATAACTATCCTTTTATTGTTTGTCAAAACATTCCAAAAGAAATCACATAAAAATATTCAGTTTGAAAAACATTTGATGAAAATATAAATTGACATATAATGTACACTATATTCCTTTTATATCCATCTAAATAAATTTGAAAATAATATCAAGAATATTTTAATGGGGAAAATGATTTTAAAATTAAATCTATAAAGATTAAAAGTATCTCATACCACCTTGAATGTTAAAATAATAAGCTCCATAAAATAATAATATTAAGAAAACATTAAATCACATGAGAAAATATAAATTCATTATACGATATGTCAAAAGGGGCATTATATAGACCTCCTAAATGAATGTGGTTTTAAAACATCCAAATATACCACAATGAATGGTGAATGAGAAAAAATCAATTACCTTGAGTTAAATTTGTCATGTGTGTCTTTATAATCATGAATAATAAAACTATATCTATTATTTCATTAAAATATATCCTTTTTCAAGTTTATCATTAAATTTATTTTTCATATTACAATGTTTTAAACAACTATTGAAAACATTAACTCTACGTTGGGTGTTTTGAAAGTATTCTGATTATTTGTCAAAATGACTAAGTTTGGTTTTCAATAATCAATAAGTAATTGTATAAAAATGTCCAAAATAATAATATGGACATAGTTATCATATTTATACATCAATAAAAATTTTAAAACAAATCATGATTTTTTTTACAAAAATTAACCAATGTTATAATCAGGGAGATGTTATGCCATACCTACACAAGAGTAACATTCCAATTTCATTATTATCAATATGGAAAGAAGTTAAGTTAAATTAATATTTATATATTGAAAATTATATCATAACTACCATTTTTTATTCATATATGGTTATATATATAATTCCTGTGATGTAAAGGAATCATATCACGTTGAGGAGGCGGTATTACACATGTCCATGAATGACATTATCATGTTTCATTGTGCGAAAGTGTAATAAAGAAAATGATATATTATATTTAATGTTATTTAATTATGTCAGGAATATAATATAAATATTATTTATTCCACATTATTTATTATTTTATGGTTGTAAACTTTTATCATTATGAGTTTACATTAGGTATGGATTTTTTATGAATATGATCATATGCATTTTATCTTTCTTTTATTTACTAGGACCCCCCCCCCAAGTCAGGGCCCATGACCTAGTGAAATATATTTATTTGGGTTTCATGTGTACCATATAAATGATATATAATGTAATTCAGCATATGTATAAGATAAAAATAATATATATCAATTTTCATGATTATTTTTATTTTCAGGAATAATGTGTGTATTATTCCATGCAGTGTATATGGAACACTTGAGAAATCTTCCATCAAATTATCATTTAATAATCTCATTAATATGATAAATCATATTAGATGATTACAGGTTCACAAAATGAATACACTGGTTGTATAACTTCATCATTCATATTATATTTTTGTGTAAATGATGTAATGCTCCAAGTATATCTTCAACACACTTTATAAAATTTTAATATGAATGAATTTGGGGGATTTTAGACATACCCAAATTATTAACCATGATATAGATGACTATTAGCTATATTTATTCTTCTCCTTCAGATTTTTCTTCACTAGAATTACTTGGAAATTTTGTGGATCCCTTCTGAATGTCAAATATTCTGTATTGACCCATGGATACACTAAATAGAGTTGATGTTATTTGTCGAAAATTAGAGTAATATCATAGAAATTATGATTATGATGAAGATATATTAGGTTCTCTATTATATAATGTATTTATATTTATATATTCACTATAGGTATTATATTTTTCATATATTTCTCAAAATTCCTGAATGGGATATCCTAAAAAAGTGATTCAAATTCTTTTTCTAGAAATAAAAAGTGTTTCTAGACCCAAATAAATCCCACTACTTATATCAGATTAGTCTCATGTTATAGATATTTGAAATAATATATCAAATGAATAAATTTATAAAAAATAGAATCTTATTTCATTTTTAGGACATTATAAATGAAATGGATTACCATTACACAATAGGGATACTAATGTTAAATCTGGCTATAGCATTACAATTTGAGGATACATAAAGGAATTCAAGAAGATACATTTATGTTGTTAGGTCATAAAAAGGAAATAAACCACTTAATATTAATATTAAGGACCATGTAATGTCAATATTAATGGATACCTATTTGTGGGGGTATCCTGTAATGGTATTCTAAGGCTCAGTTTTTAGTGAAGGGCTCACATAATGAAAGTTCACAAATTTTATTTATGTGATAGAGCATATGTGATGATTATCAGTGAATTACCATTATGTTATAGTTACTAAATAAGGGTAATTTGAGTACTACCATTAATTAAGGGATCACGTAAATATTAAATCTACACAACCTAATATAGAATACACTATACAAGTTGGATGAAAATAAATCCGTATATATGATTTCTATAAAAGGGTTGGAGTATTTACCCTTATAGAGAATGGGGATTTATTATAAAGGTAAATTAATGATGTTTAAAAATTTATTTTTGATATATTAATTAGTTATTTATTTATAAATTCTTTATAAATCAAAATTAAGTATATTTATTCATGTAATTTAATTTATTAAATTTTAGTGTATTAATAAATTATAATTAATTATATTTTTTTTGGGATCATTAGTTTATAAAAATTTCCAATTATTAGTTATTAATATTAAAAATACCATTAACGTTTTCTGTTGAAGCGAATAAGATATTGAAATAAACTATTTATTTTTATAGCATAATGGAAATTTTTAAAAAGTTCATAAATTATGAAATAATTATAGAATATAAATATTTATATTTAAATTTATAAATAGTTCATAAATAATTAATTTTAAATGTTAATCATAAAGGCCCTTGTTATGGATATTATTTAATCCAAATCAAATGTTTTTTGATCACTAGTTTAATTGTGGTTTTAAAAAATTTAACGATTCGATATTTATGTTATGATATAAAATTTACAATAATAGAAATTGTATTATAAATTATTTTTGATTTCAATATTTAAACAATTATAAAATGATAAACTATATAATTAATAATATGAATTAGTTACTATTTTAGTGAATTTTTTTTATATTCAATATCATGAAATTTAAATAATGTTAATGTTACCATTATATACTTTTTATAATTAGATTTTATTAATGAATTATACAAAAATAATTATATCCTACATAAATATTTAAAGGTGGTTTTTATTTAAAATTAGATTCCCTTTTTTATTTATTTTTATAAACTATTGTTTTTTTGAACCATTTATGACTTAGATTGTCTATTAGACCACATATTAGAAATATATTCCCAGACTACACTATATATATCATGATAAATTTTGTTTTCATTTAATAGGGACTTGTTTTTTAATTATATATATAATATATAAGTTATATATTGAATATTTTTCAAGAATATTAACATTAGAGTTGTAAAGAATTATATTCTCTTCTGAGTTAAGTGTCCCCAGGTATAGGGATTAGGGATCATGCTAGCTAGAAGCGTGGATTCTTGTGTCTTGTCAAGAATGTTTAATTAGGATGGTTATCTATCACTCACATTGTATATAGATGGATCTTAAAAATCTAATATAGCTTTAACCCTTTATAATATGTCTTAATTTTACTTAGTCATATGTTGAATTAGGATATTTATGGATATATTGGATTGTGTAATTGGTGTGAGTGATTCAAACATGTGGGTTGTGTTAAAACATTAAAATTTATATGATTTTAACACCATTATTTGGTAGATAAAATAATATTACAAAAATATATTGTTAAAAGAATTCAAACACATTATAATGAAAATGGTATGTGATATTTAGATTAAATCTTTCTCAAATACTATGTGATATAATCCTTTAATGATGAAAATTTTAAAATAATCACCCTATAAACTAGTAGGATTAGCTTTAGTTGGGTTCCCATGTGTTAGGAAGTATAATTATTGAATGGAAAAGTTTTACACGACCATCCATGGGTTGTTCATGCAATCTCTAGCTGACACTGTATTTTTCTTTGTTAGTATATTCATTGAAATTTCTTTGGGTTACACTGTCCGAGTGATCCTAATAGGGTTAAATTAATAGAATAATTTTTAACTTTATGTATAGGATTTATTAGACATATAATTATCTACATGACTACAGATGAGAATTATATTATTTGATTGGGATCATGCCTTACCAAAATGATTATGTTATGAGATAAATTCCCTCGATTCATCATTTCTAAGGGAAATAATGACCAAATACCCCTAATGAGTAAAATTAATTTAATATATTTCTACATTTAAGTGGTATTCCATTTAATAAAAAATCCATATTTAATTTCAATAAAACATTATACTCATATTAAAAGGATCATGTTGAGAAGAATAGCATCATAATTATTTTTCTTATCTTTGATATTTATCCCTAATAGAAGAAGCATAATGTAAGACACTCCTAAATCTATTATTTCAACACAAATTATCTCAATGTAAAAGAATTAAAATTTCTCCTTTTTTGTAATCATGTATATAAATTTTGTAACCAGTTAATTTGATTATTATTGATAATAAAAAATATTCACTTATGGTCTTAAAATAATTACATGAAAAATAACTAACAAAATTTTTATCTCTATGAAAGTACTCAATATGATAACTTATGTCAATATTTTAGGTATTTCATTCTCATATAATCAATGTTTTTTGTTATAAAAGAAGATATTACATGCGATTTTATGAGTTAATATATTGATGAGACTAAATCATTCTCCAAATAAATATTGGTTATATAATTTACATCTATTGTTCTATTTGATATATGAAGTAGACTATTTTGTTTAAATATATATATATATATGGACATGGAGAGAGATAAATTAAATATTGGAGTTATAAGTAATAGATAAATTGAGTTATTTCATTTATTACATGGATTATTTAAACATCGGTTGAATTTTCAAAATATGGGCAGTATCTCGTTATGCTCATGAATATGGTATGAATTTTTTTAATTTTTATAAAATGATATATAGTGTTTTTATTATAAATAAATAATTATTTGTAAATTTTTTATTAATATTTAACATGGGACTAAAGTGAATTATTAAGTATATGTAATTTATCATATTTTTATTTAAATTAATGTTTAAATTTTTTGAGTAAATTCAGGAAATTTTTACTCTATATTCTCAATATGTTAGTAATAAATATTATAAGAAAATGGTGTTAATTTTATATGTTTCTTTGTATAGTAATACTGTGTAAAATTATAAATAAAAAGAAAAGAAGTTGGTTTAATAGTTAAATAATGTTTCTTCTAAAATAAATTCAATGTCAATAAAACATACGGTTATATAAAAGGAAGAATAATGATTCCATATTATGGGATTATATAGAATACCCAATAGAGTTTAGAAAAATCAACAAAAATTAAATTTTATGAATATATATCATAAAAATAAATTCATTTAATTTTATGTGTATGTGGTATTGAATTGATATTATATTATTTTTAGAAATATACCAGGGATAAAAATAAAGTTAAGAATGAGTAGAGCTTGTATTTTTCAAACAAAATTTTAATCCGATAGTTTTGACGAAATATATCTCATAATAAAAGATATTATCAGGATCATATGAAACTATAAAAAAGATAATTATCATCATATTATTTAACTTATATGGTAAGTAGTTTTTTAGTTTTATTATAAAATTTCTGATATGATTTATTTCATCAAATCGGTTTAATAATCCTAAAATTATACATATTATTATTAAATAGCATGTTTAGTGTTTTTATCAAAATATTTGTAAAAATATTAAATAACGAGATTCCTCAAACCCCAATGGAATATTTTAATGTATAATATTTTGTTTATATAAAATAATCCAAACATATATAAGATAATATTTGACAAAGAAACGATTGTTTGATTGATAAATGATGATACGAATTTGAAATATAAATTATTTAGTTTAAGCATAATGGGAAGGGAATCCTTACAATATATTATATAAAATATATAGTTACTTTGACTTTATTGGGATTTTGATTAAAGTTTGAGAATATTGAATTTAGTAAATAAATTTTTATACAATTTTAAGACAAATTATTATTCACATAACATCATAAAAGTGTTTTAGAATATTTTATGGACATGAAAAAATGTAATGCGATTCAATTATTTATCATTTAAAAGTTGAATAAAATTATTTCCTAAAAGATTATAGCATCCTATGTTCAAATGGTTCTTCCCTAATTTTATTAAATATAATAGGTTATGATACTATAATGAAATATGCCACGATAAATATTATGTTATCTTGTATAAATGGATATAACTATAGGTTTTTACCATTCATTCTGGAATATGAAATACAAATGGAATCACAATGATATAATAATATGATGCTAATGTGAAATAAAAAGAGTTATGTTAGTTAACATATCAAAATAAATGTCACATTATCCTTAATGGCTGTAGGATATTTGGGTAAATTAATACTATAAAAGTTACATTATTTAAATATTTTCAAGGAAAATTTTTACAGGAAATTGTTAAAAGAGTGATGATAATTAACATAGAAATAGTTTTGAGTAAACAATAGATGTATCCTTAGAAACATTAGATGTGACAAAGATAATAATCTTGAATATTTTCAATGTTCTCATGGGTAACCGTAGGTGCCTATGTAGAATTTACTAGTTATAATTCCCCATGAAATAATGATCATACTCTATCTAGTGGCCCCGAGTATGATTTTTTCTACTTATGGGATGTGGCCCTTAGTTATGCTATTGTGTTTGGAAAATAATTTTAGAAAATGATACATATTAACTATCACTGGTCTTATTTACTTGTTTGTATGGTATTTTACATGATTTTTTTCCAAAATATCCCCTAGGATTCCATGATGATAGGAATTATATTTATTTATTTTCAAATATATTTCATATACAAAATTAAATATCAATCAGATTTTAATAATGGGTTTCTACAATTTTTACTTGGTAAGTGTAAATGAGTTACTTTCTGTTGTTCCTAATGAATTCACTATTAATGTGTACATAGAAATATATATATATATATATATACATAATCACAGAAATGTATGAATATGAATTTTTAAGATCATATAAATATGGGATTATCTACAAACACAAACACACAGGCCCATAGATATTGATTAAGATAATTCTTTGTGTTCCGATTTAATTTTTTTATAAAGGTATATTATTTGATTTTTATTTTTAAAATTGGGAAATAAATTTTTATTCGAATGTATTATAAATCTAATACATCATAATTTATGATTTTTAGGGATTTGACAGACTAATGGGTGATGAAATATTGGGAAATTATTCCCATTACTATTATAATTATAGGTTTTTTGTTTCTTCTTGGATGTTGTGGTATAATATCAAACATATGGTTTGTATCAGATTCTTATCTCAAATGTGTGTGATGGTATGTGGATACTATCTACATATGAAATGAGATGTTTTGTTTTGTTTTTTTAGCCTCACATATTAATTTATACATGATATAAGTATCACAACCCCTGTATTTCTTCTCTAAACATTTTTTCTTTTCCATTGTTCATTTTACTTTTTCATTTGGAATGTATTGTCATTTTTCTAGATTCCATTTTGGTCTAGGATCATTATTTATCATATTAATCATTTGAATTGGGTTGTACATATAATATATTTAGTAGATTCTAAGCTCATCCAATGTATGCACATACCATGCTAGGTTGCCACGTGTGAACACATTGTTTATTTAGTTATAGTCAGGTGAAGTCATTCCCTTCATTACTCATTTATTACTTAGGTTCCTATTGATATCCTGATAGGATTGGGAAAACCACTTGTGTATGTCGTGGGACGGCTCGGGTGCATGGTTGAAATGGCATACTGGGTCGGTTCCAGACAACATTTGTATATAGATATATTCTTTTTATGTTTATCATCCTATATCCCTTTTATAGTATGAGTATCTTGAAATATTTCCAAAAGGCTTCTATTTAATTTCATTTATGGATCTAGATATTCATATTTTCTTTCATTTATATTAAGGATTATATGGTAGCACATTATAGTTGGTAGAATGTGGATTGAGATTAACCAGATGGATACTGGAAATTTTTTTCAGACTTATAAAAAACTATATTTTATGGGAATTACCATAGTATTTCATATAGTGTGATAAAAGGAGATGTGATTGATAAATTTCCAAAAGTAATTTAAAAAATAATTCAAATAATTTTTGGCTATGGTATCAAATGATGATGTATGTTCTCTAAAATGTGTAGAAACAAAAAAAAATTATATTCATATAAAATGTATGTTTCATGTAAAAGGATATATTCCCTAAATAATTATATATATAAAATTATATGGAACCTACATGATACACTTGAGAAATCATCCACTGAAGGTATCATATAATTAACTATTTAATATAGTAAAATATATGGGATGATTTTCTATACATGAAAATACCACATTGGAAATAGAATTTAGTCATTTACTACAAAAATATTTGTAATATAGTAATAGTTGTGAAGTTACTTATATAGTCTATAAATGTCTTCCATATGGGGACATTAGGGGGTCTGTTTTCTGGCATGATTCCTTGTTTGAACTCTCGATCACCTACATCTATCTCAATTCAACTCATTCTCATCTATTTCACTGGTATTCTAAAATGAGAGAGTGGATCCCATTTTAATATCATATTATTATTCTCATCCAATGGCTACACTATAGAGAGGGAATGTCCATTGAATATGCAAGGTGGTATTTAACAAAGTACATGACCACGATAAAGATTCTTGAAATTCCCAACATTGGATAAAATGTATATATAAAAATATAAAAATATAAAATTGTTTAGAATTTACTTTCATATATAGGATTCATATTTGATTAATATTGTATCAATTAAACTGTGGAAGAAAACATCTTTTTTATTTAACTATTTTTACTAGATTGATTCACCCCCAATATTTAGGACATGGCTGACATGGAATTCAAAATACTCTCCCCCTCTAATATTAAATTATAGAAATAGTATGAAATTTAAATTATTTAATGATATTGTGGAATGTGGTTGAGATTATTTTTTTAATTATGTGGTTTATGGGTAGTAAAGTGGTTATCTTGTGGTATACAACTACTGTTGGGGTATATGGAATAAGTTATGTGGTTCTGATTATCATGTTGGGAACACAGAGTGGAATATGTTATATTATTAATCTGATATATAATGTATAAGAGCTCTATTAGATGTGAATTTGGGAAAATAGGGATACTAGATTATTGGGGATGTGGGTATGTGTAACCATGTTATATATTGAAATTTTATTATATTACAATATAAGAATATAAATATATTGAGTGAGATTGATTATAGTTTAGAAGGTGGTTTCTTTTATGATATTTTACCCATTGGATATGTATTTTTTCATTTATTCATCAATATGTGCGGTCTATATTTGAATATGAGTTACTTATATGCTAAAATCCACCATCTATATTCTATTATTTAATATTTTTAGGGTGAAGGTGTGGATTTTGAAAACAATTAACAGCTCTTGGCATTTATACATAGTGTGTTAGACATTTTTAAAGGATTTCCTCTTTTAGTACTCAATTTAATGAATTTTTTCTTGTATATTACAATATATATAGGTGTGTATTATATTATCGCTACATTTTTGTTTTATGGTATAATATTGAGTTGATTTATGTAATATATTTTTTATTCTCTGTAATTATGAGGAAAATTCATCTCATTATTTGTTTTTATTCCCTCAGTGCATTTTAAGAGTCTTTGGACTAGTGGAGGTGAATATTGTGGGTCCTATTTATCCTCATTGTACGAATAAAAGAGGTCATGATGGGATTTTGTAATTTTAGAGTGGTATCCATGTTTTTCAATGAGTTATGACAATATTTTTATTTTTTGGATCACAATAATTTCATTAATGTTTTAATGTAATAGTATTATATATACATAACATATGATTTAGGAAATGGAGAGAGGCTAGGATATATAAATGTACACTTTGGTATGATATTAAAACTTTAATCTCTTAAAAAAAATTATATATGAAAATAATGAGTAAAAGCTATAGAAAATGTTATATTTAATAATTCAACAATGTTTTCACATGTTTTTAATCATGAAAGATTATGTGAACTATAAAAACTGATAAAATATCTTGAATGAACTCAATATCCATTTATTTTTCATTTTCAATATATGTTATAGTGAATGATGATAGAATTTTGTCCTTGTTTTTTATAGAGTGTTGTTTTAAAATATTTTTTAATTTCATAGGTAGTCACATAGTAAGGAATAATATTCATTGAGGAAGGAGGTGTGTGAGTTTCAGAGTATGGATTCCCATTGAATGTGACTGATATATTTGATCAATAGATTGAAATGAGGAAAGGGTTTTATTTGATAAATTTTTTATGCATTCAAGTATGTTTGTATAATTGGGTTTATCTCTGATACTTCTTAGTCAAGGGTCCATCTCTTCATCAATGATTTTTTTCAGATGATGTCAAGGTGTATGGGGTGTCAAAGGTGATATTTATTAGCCAAATTCATAATTTTTTTCTTTCATTGATAGTAATGATATTTTAGAAAAATGATTTCAAGGTATTGGGTTATAGGAAAAGTTGATCATCGAATCATAGATTCATGTCCAAGAATATATTCTCTTATGATCTAAAACATATTTCATTTAATGATGAGATTGTGTGTAATTTTAAGAAGGAAATATGTATATAGATCATACCTGATGTCACCTCAATCATGATTTTTAAAAATATTAAGGCATTGAAAAATGAAATGGTGATTCCAAAAACGCAATTATCTAAAAAATATTATCAATATGGTTGTATTCTAAACATTCTGAGGGATGGACCAATTTATAGTGGATATTTTTTTAGTAGAGTCATGGTTTTTTTCCATGTATTTCATCCCCCCATTCTTATTCTTATTTCTCTTTGGTTGGTAGTGAATATCCCTCTACCCCACTCTTATATTTTCTTTATTTGTTTATATATATTCATTTTATAATCATTTATTGTGTATGAATATACACATTTATTTATATGGGGGAATGAAATCATTACATTAATCCTAGAAAATAGTTTCTTTTAATTCCATTTTAATATTAATATGGTCCCTAATATTTCACGCTCTATAATTGTAATAAAATATGGTTTGGAAAAAATAATAAATACGTATTCATAAATGATATGAGGCTAAACATGGTAACAGAATGGGATTTCATTAGGGGAAGATAAGTATAAAATATTTTCTTAATTTATTTCATTAAATGTATATTCCATAGTAGAAGCTAAAGGAATTGCAAGAATGAGAGGGTATGTCACCTTCCATCGGGACTAGCCTGTGCATGCACGGGAATGCCTAGCCGAATAGTCATGCGATGTTGGAGAGCTGATTTCACTATGAAGATGTTTGGGAGGAGCAGTTCCTAGTAGTTAGTCTAGGTTGTAAGTAATTTTCGAATCCCACGGGAAATGAATTCCTCTAAGGCCTACAAGCCATGTAATTCTTATGCCTTCGGGCCTTGTAAGGGTTCCACCTCACCCATTGAAAGGTGGATTATCATAAATCAATAAAAATTAATTCCTTTGGGCCATTGGAGGAGGATAGGAAATACATCCTAAAAAATTCAATGAACTATTTTAATTTATTATTTTGCTATTCTTAAAATATTTTATTAAGTATATTTTTTTTATATAGCTATAATGACCACAGTTAGATAATTTGGACTCCTTTTTTTATATATTTTCGACATCATTGGTGGTAACTACATTATTTAGAAATTAGATTTCTTATTTTGATTTATTTAATGATTTGTATATGGTGATATGGTATCATAGTTTAGGTATATACTTATTTTTATTTTTAAAACCCAAATAATTTCATCCTTAGCATGGAATCATTATATTATATTTTAGCTATTATTAATTTCATTTATGTGGGTGTTACATTGATCAATGTTTATATAAAATGTACCATACTTATGGGAAATAGTAACCATAAAATTATTCATAGATTTTTAGAGACTATAAAATATATTTTTAGGGTCTATGTTAAATTCCATTGACATTCCACGATTATGTACTTATATATGTTTTTATAATTACACTATGATTTCACTAAAGTGGTCATAATGTTACATCCATGATGTTATATAATATGTGACATAGAATTAAAATGTAAATTATTTCTATATCATCATTTTGGATTGTATATCTATATATCTGATAGGTATATATTAATATCAATAGTCCATTTTATAAATTATATATCTGTCCTAGATTTTCACCTTTCGAATCTCCATTATTTTTATTGAATAAGGTGGATAGAATATTTAATTTGTGAAATGATTACCATAAATTAAACCATTTGATATTGAATACCCATTATTCCATCTACTTAATTGTTTAAATGTTCGATTATCAGATGGAATAATGGATGTTCTCAAATATTTATATTTAATCAAGAAAGCATATAATGAGGGTTATGGGAAATTATAATTGGAAGTCTTCTTTTAGGTATTTGGATAAACACATCTAGTTCATGGTGATTCCTTTTAGAGTCATGATTTCAATATCAATATTCATGAGAGTAATGACCTCATTTTTTATATGTTTTCAAATATATTTGTTTTCATTCTAATAGATGATATCAAATTGTATTCTAGGTATAATGTAGGTTATAATGTGAAATTGGTAGCTATTTTGGAATCACTACAAAGAAATTATTTCTATTTTTGGCTATCCAAAGGTAATTTTTGGTCAAATAAGGTGTATTTATAATGTAATTTTATTTTATAGTAGTGATTCATAGTGATCCTTTGATGAAAGGTTCCATTAATTTTTGGGTATCATGAAAAAATATTTTAATGGTTTTTAGATGCACTGGTCATTCTTGATATTATAAATGGTCCATATCTAATTCTTCTCGAATAACATCTTGTTTGATAGTATTTACCCTATAGAATCTATCTATCATATAGGTAGATCAATGTCATGTTATGTTTTATTAACTGAAGGAAAAATTGATTGGTGCCTATATCACAACCCAACCAATGTAATAGGTAAATTTTGATGTCTTTTTTAAGGTTATTCCTTTTTTATTTAGGTTTTATATATTGGTTAGTAAATATTCATGATCACCTATGGGTATTAATCATTTGACAATCATGGGTTTAGCTATTCCACAAAATATCTCAATCTTATTGTGGTGGTGTCTAATTAAAGGGTCTTATTACATTATCATATTATCTTCTTCATCATTGAATTCGTATATCAAAAAAATATATTTTATCAATTTTATATGATATTTTAATTTGTGGTGTAGATTTGGTCAATGATTATTTTTAATTATGATATTCAAATCACCGACACTTCATGGAGTGGAAATGGAATAGTTAATGTATTGGCGTTAAATATACACGATGATGTTTCTCGATAGGCTTGAAATTAGTAGAGGATGATGGAAGAGTGAAAATCACAATAACATAGTGTAGAGGATGTCAATGGTGGATTTAGTTGTATAAGAAGAAACATCGGACCACTATAACATCCATTAAGGTTTGAGGTCCTTACTTTATAGTAATATATATTTTTTATCATCTTTGTGAGTATTTATGTTGTTTGAGTTCCCTTAAACTTCATTTGGTGTGAATAAATATATTTCAATGGTTTTAAATGCTCAAAGGCATTATTTTTAATGACTAGAGACAAAGGGTATTATAACTTAGTTCATATCATGGATTTTGGTATTTTTTAGTGTGAAATACCAGCATAGAGTTACAGTAATTCTATTATAGCCACTTATCATTCCATATATGAAATGAGAGTATATATAAATGGATTTTATTTCAGGTTTTAATTGACATTGAAGTGGATGTTAATCAATATTGATTACTAATGATCAACTGGTGATATTTTATAATTTATTAGTGATGTTTTTTCTGATGATGTTGTTAAATGTCACAGGTTTCTAAGTGTGATCATCTAAGATAGATGTCCTCAATTAACCAAATGATTATGAAATATGTTTCGTCATTATTTGGGCTCCAAGTTATACATTTAAACTATTTTTCATCCTCTGGAAGTGGTTTAGATGAAATTTATGATATATATTCTAGAGGATATGAAAATATAACGTGTTCTTAAATTTAGTGGACTTTGGTAGATGCATTTTACTTCAGTTGAGAGTACCACTATTAGTAGAGAAAACTCATACGATTTGTACGGGTCTATTTAATGAGATGTAAGGGTGGCCTTGGAGATCTCCATTTTTAAGGGATTGTTTGGAAGTGTTAATGATTTCTATACCCAATATTCAAAAGTGTATAAAAAATTCTTAATATAATATACATGTTGATAAAGGAAATTAATGACCATTTAGTTCATATAATGATCAAAAGAGGAAACCATTAGAGATTATTGTATTTTATTATGTGATATATAAATTTATTCCCTTTTATTGAGTGTATTGGTATGATTGAGGTATTATATTTGATTCTATATGTATAGATACTTTTAATGTATTTAGGTGAATTAGCAAAGTGTAATTTTAGTTATATCATCCTATTTAAATTGAAAAAATGCTTAAAATATTTATATTTTACTAATTGAATAACAAAATTGTTATTAATCTCATGTAATAAAATTAGAAGAGATTGATATTTAGTAGGATATAAATTTTTTGTAGAATTATTGTACTGTTTTAATATTATTAAGACCTAGTTTTTAGTGGATGTATCATTTTTTTGTTCATTTCTTATAGAGGCATGATAGAATTATGCAATATAGAGTTCAAAATTATTCAAATATGAGAGATTTATATATGTGTTTTCTTCTTTTATTATTATTATTTTAAATTAATGAAAATTTATTTTAATTTAATGATTGAAATATATTATCTCTTGGTTTGTGATTATGTTTTATTTGGTAGTGAAATTCATTTTTCATAGGAATCTCTCTGATTTATTGGTATTTGAGGTCTATTTATTTCCATATGATCTTACAATTTATTCTCGGGGATACAAATCATTTTTAGGTAACTAATATTGAGAATTGGATATTCTTAGGTATGATAATTTTTAATTAATGGGGGTCAACTATGGTGAGAGTGAGTTTTGATGTGGGTAGTAGAAGGTATGTGGGATCTAGGTGGAAATTCAATCTATCATTAAAATCATAATCAGTTATTATTTAATTAACCCTAGACATGTTATCTAGAAGAGATAGAAGGAATGATTTTTATTTAGGTTTTTTCCCTGAATAGTACAATATTATTTACAGAAATTTAAAATAATGTATATATTTCACTATTAATCTTAGATCATGTTTTATAATATTTTTATTTTTATCATTTCATGTGGATGATTTTTATTAATCAATCTATTTTCATTCATGTTGTCACACATTAAGAATAAGATATGGGTTTATAAAATGAATATTTGAGTCATTGAAATTGGGAGATGTGGTGTACGATTACATCATATTTTGGTTTTTTATTAATTCTGTATAGAAATTTACCATGTAATAATGATATGTAATATGGAAGATTAAACAATTATATTTAGAGGGGATATTGACCAATCCTCATTATGAAAAAATGTGGGATGTTGGCCTTTTTTTATATATTTATTCTTATTGTGAATTTTATCATATTCATAAATTCTCACGGGACCCTTATTCTTCATATCAAATTTGTTTCACTATAGTTATTTAAATATTCTATATGATTCTTCTTTTAATGTGTTTATTTTACCTTTATTCTTTATGGAAATGTTATCATATATTATGGTATTTTCACCACATTAATTCTATATATACTTTACCCATATATATATATATGTTTTGTAAAAATATTTTTATCATTTTTTCTATGATTTTGGAAATTTTTATTCGGTTTGAGAATTTAAAATCTCTCAATTTTATTTTAAAATTAAATATTGATTAATCATTATTTATTTTTATTTTGATTGTGATATGAAATTCACAAATGATGACAGTAAAATAATTAATATATTATATTTTCTGTGGGTAAATAATATTTTACATGTTTTCTTGTTATTGTTGAGGTATTGTTTATATTTTTTTATTCAATTAATTATTTTGTATTTGGATTTTTAGTCAATGTGCTAATATATATTTAAATTTTAAAAATAAAATAAATATATTATTTGACTAAGAGATAAAATGAAATGTATATATTTAAAATTATTATACTGATCATGAATTATGAAAACTGATGATGTGTATATTGTGGGAAAAAAGTCCAATAAAACACTCTCTATTTACCAATGAATATTATGTTAATCAATATTGAATAAAAAATTGGTAATGAATAATCATTGTAATGTACTTAGAACCCTTCGTGAAGTATCCCTCCATAATGATGTATACATGCTTCCAAAATCATGTCCTTATCTACCAAGTAAATAATCTATTATTCATAAACCAAGATCATGTTATATGTGAAATATATATTGAGTAATTTGATATCTTAATGTTATGAGAGGAAATATATTATTTAGGGAGTTTGAATGGTGTTCTATAGGATCCCGAAACACATCCTCTATTTGGTACCAACCTTAGTAATTTTCATTATTTATAGAGGTATGGTTGAGTCATACGTAGTTGTGATGCACTTCATATTACCAAAGTTGTTTTGAATAGTTGGAGGATGAATTCATGTTTTTGAGCAGTTATTTTGAAGAATAGCACAATGAATCCATTTTTAAGAAGTTACTTTCTAGGTATTTCTATAAATCTCCTACTCTATAACACAATAAACAAGAAAAATGAACCTATAAGAAGGATATCTATAGACCCTTATAGATATCATTGATTTGTTCATAAAACGGAAATTAGATACATCTTTTTCAGGAAGAAACATCAGTGAAATACATTTTTAGTTAAGGCATTAAGATAAATTATTTCCTTTAAATTTTATCATTTGAAGTATCATCTCTGTGAAATTCCATTATTATGTGACCCCAATAACATAATTCATAGAGGGTGATCCTTGAATTCCACTTCATAAATAATTATAATCTATAACAGTCCATGATATACACACACATACAATTGAACATTTCTCTATGTGATGTTGGTGTCCACAAATGATTGAATAATCCTCTCTCACTCTATCATGTTCCCATATTGTATAAAATATATGTACTTAATTCAAACATTATGAATAATAGAAAAATTGGAATCTAAAATCCATAAAATCCATATCCCTCACCCAAGTCTTGTATTTCATATTAACCAAAAAAATTCTTTATGTATAGATTATTCAAAGACCAAAACATTGATAGTCATACATTAATCCACGTCAGATAACTAATGATATACATGATTGGGTAATGCAAACTAGAATTCACATCTTCTACCATTTGTTCATTTTGTAAAAGGATTCTCCTAATTTATCATCTTATAAGAACAATAATAAATTTGGAGTTATGATATCATATTAACATGATAATTTCGGTCTCTATTATGAGGACATAGAGTGGACATATCATGGTTAATCAACTCAGCATAGATGCCTAAGGCCCCAACATGACCATCTTGGGTATTGGATGGATTGTCAACTGTGTTCAATGTGCCACGAGAAGATGGGATAACACCCCATTTGGCGTAATTCTTTCAGATATCCCATGTCATTCTTAACTTTGGAGATCTATATAGTTATATAAAGCAATAACGTCCCTATATATTATTTCATATACATGAGTAATCAATAAGACTGATACAAAGAAATTTTGATTCCCAGTTTCAGTAAGACCAAATAATTATTGTGTTCACCTAAGATGTTGATTATTTGTGTCCCTTATTAGACGATATTTGTATAAGTACCACTAAATCCCCTATTATTTCACCTTTCCTAAACCCATATAACCTGATAAATAATGTTAAAATATATTGAAATTGTTTTAGTCACATGATATTAAATAGTATGAAAATTCCTTAGTGAAATAATTAATTATTTCATGATGACATCTTTATTATGCGACATTTAGTTGTAGAGTATATCCATTTCTTATGACCATAAAATTTTCCACTCGAACAACATTGAGATTTATTCTCAATGTAATAGGGTATATAGGATACAACATTGAGGTTCAAATCTAACATCTTAGACACTCTAATATTCAATGGATCCAGATGAAATCATACACCATTATAATGTATGTATACCCTAAAGATAGTAATAATATCATCTTTATCTCGCTCATATTATCAATGATCCACAAAGTGAGTTTTATACCCACCACTAGATCACCCCACATATATTATATGGTCTTATTGTCCATGAGCCAAATTCAGCATTTATAGATAATAATCCTTTCATGTCTATCCATAAAGGATAATCATGGTCAAGTCTTAAACTATAAATTATTATTACCATTATTCTTTATATTACACACCATGGATATGACTCATTAGATGAAGAGTGACAACTTGTACCATTTTTATTAGAGGGAGAAGTGGCATTTTGTATTATTGAAGGAACCCATTGGATTATAGAGGCTAATCATATTTATTTATATAATAAATAATATAACAACTCTGAATTAAAACGCACAATAACATGTGTATATTTATTCTGGGTATTAATGTTTCCGAAATTAAATTTGGATGCATTTATCTTTGATATGTTCTAAAATTTTGTACATATAATTGTGTTATGTTATTTAATGTACATTATAACATTGAATCTATTCTCAGGATGGATTATTTTACCACATGTGATCATTGTAAATATTATCTTTAATAAATATTTTAGTATCATGAATTGTCTTTCAACTCATATTAAGACCCATTCCATATATATTGGAAAACCCATTACTTAAAACTGCATTGAATTTGACATTGTACAATAAACTAAAAGGGTATGAGGACCCTATATATCATGCTCTTGACCATATCATTATATGATGCATCCCTAGTTACAAATATTGTAAAAATGATAATCATTTCCAATCTTCCTAGACACCAAATATCGTAATGGACATTTCTATTTGAAAACAATTGGGAACTATAAATGAGTTCTTTAATAATGAAAAATATCTATGTTACCATTTTCCTAGTATGGAACATCATATAATATTTTAATATATTGTATTCTGGTGTAATGTGAAATTTTTTTATATATTTTTTAGTATTCGTTTCAAACCTCAGACGTGATCCCCCTTCGATCCAAATTGAAGAACTTTTCAAGTGGTAAGAAAATAGTATATCATACTAAAATGATATGTATACAACAGTCAATAGGATGACCTATCATACAATTAATCTATATCAAAAAAAGTAAATTCTATATTGATGGAGTACTAATGTTATGAAATCTATAAACAATCATTATTTCATAATTTAACAAATAAATTTCAAATAAATACAAGAGGAGTATGTATAATTATAGTGTATTTCCTAGAATATTTATTTATATTAATATAGGATCATAAGAAAAAAGTCAACTTTAATTAATACTCAACATAGTACCACAAACTCCGAAAGATCTTCAAAAACATCATAGTATACCATATAGAAAATACATATGGAAACAGTGATGACAAAAACAAATCAAGTGAATAAACGTGGAAATAAATCAAAATATTATATTTTGGGGGACTGAACTGATATCAAAATGAGTAAATTCAGAATCATTGAAACATGGAATAATGAAACAATATTATAAGAAAATATAATCATAAAATATGTGGTAAAATTAAATAATAATTTTTTGTAATGGGTCACACCCCTAGCATGTATTATTAAGTATAAAACATAAAATTGTGGGATGTGAAATTCAAAATTCAGTTAAATTGAATATTACATTAGACAAAGAATTAGTAAATAGAATTTATGGATATATAATTTTTTTCCCTCCCATTACATGATGTATTTTTCGTTGGCAAAAAACCCAATGTACAATACGTATTAGACAATGTCTATTATTTGAGAAGGTTAACTCTGTAATCCAATGCGTAATGTCTCATAAGATATAGTGATTTACCCAATGAATTGAATTGATATAAAAATATAGGACCAACTGTCACATAATGAAGTCCAGACATATGAATTCCACGTGTTGAAAATAAACTGTAAAAAAAATTAATCATGAAAAAATCTATGTGAATAATGTGAGTTTTATAAATATTAATTTTGTCAAAACCAGATGATGAATAATAAGGATTCCAAAGTGTAGAATGAATTTTTATAATTTTAAAATGTGAATAGGATATTAACAGGGAACTATAGTGGAAAAAAAATTTGTAGAAGGATTTAGAGAAGATTAAATAAAAGGGAAATATTTGGATTAGGATTTATAAAATAAGAAAATGATTTTTAAGGATGTGAAGATCATATTTTTTTCAATAAAATGGAAATAGAATGAATTTTTTTCTCTATAAAATACATGTATTTTGTATAATATATTATGTGATTAATATAAATTTATAGTTGTAATTATTGAAATAAGACACAAAATATAAATGTTCCCTTAAATTATGTTTTTGTAGATGTTACAATTTAACTAGAAAATGAAAAAAAAATTATTACCCCAGAAATGAAAAAATATTTTATTGGGATTATAAATAAGTTATATATTTATATATATGTATATAATTTCATGTGATTAATATTTCACAAATGTGATATAAAGAAGTATAATTCATAATCTTATTGTTTCTATGAAGATCAAACAAATGATCATAGAAGAAATTTTATTTTAAAATATATTTTATTTGAAATACGAAATTGTAAATATGATTATGAATCTTCATTTTTAAAAATATAAAAATTTAAAAAATATGGTGACAGTTGATAACCTATAATTTAGTTTCTATGCCAAAATGTGAACATTGTAGGGAAGGTAAGTTATGGTCAATGTAATGAATACTTCAATTTTGAATATTATAATAATTCATAAAAAAATAATAATTTTGAAGAAGGAATAGAACTAATAAATATAAATGAATTAAATTTTATTATATTATATAATTAAATAAATATGGTGTAGAATATAAATGAATGTTAATACTAAAGTAGAAACCATTTAAATCTAGACTGTAGACTGAGTTATGAACGACCCTTATATTTTAGGGAAAATGCGAGTCAAATAACTAACAATTGATAATTAATTAATGTGAAGATTCAATGTTCAATAAAAATTAGTGATGTTATATTTAAATTATATTTTATTTACTCTATATAGAAGAATATTGGTGTGGAATATTAGAGAATGCCTCAATGACAGGTGAGTGAGATATAACCCATAACTTGTTCCTGATGAAATTTGTTCATGCACCAAAATTAATAATAATTATTATTATTTTTATCAGATAGATTCTTAGAAAAATTGTTTCTATATATTTATTCTAAAATTTTCTATTGATTACTAAATTTAATTTATTTATTTTAAAGTTTTTATTGATTATTTTATAAAAAATGATCATTTTTTTATTATTTCGGTCAGTATAGAAATAAATGTTGATATTTTAATAATATGTAAAATACATAAAATAATCATATAAGGAACAATAACCAATAAATTAATTCCAATTTACATTTAATAATAATTCGGTTTATGTTCACATAGCCACGCGTGAAAAAATATTATTGAAAAATTCAATTAGGTGGCTAAACAAACCCAAAACTAAACATACTATATTCTGATGGGTAACTATGGTTACATAATTATATAATTTAATTATAATAGAGTGATTATTAATATATTTAATTTTTTTATGTTGGTGATTCTGATATAATATGGTTTGAATAATTAATTAAAATAATGATGAATGAATATTACTTCATGGAGGTAGTGCTTCACACAATGAATGATTAAAACTTTTATTTTCCCAATAAATAAGAGATAAATAAGGTATATTATAATTATAAATTTAATAATTATAGTTATATTATAAATATAAATCATTTTTTCATCAACATATTAATTAAAATTTACTATGGGAGGTGGTTGGATTTATGGAATATGTCATTTCTTGGAGGAGAAAGTCTGCAAAACACTCTAATGACACTTTTGTTTCTCTTCATAGATAAATAAGATTAAATAATGATTATTTGATATCCCCACTGAGGTGTTGTTATATCCCTACATGTCAATGAAAAAAAAATATTTAAAAAACTTCAACTATGATACTCAATTAATTAAGATGTAGTAATATAGCACATGAAGATCTATCCAATAGGATATCGAAATTAGTTTCAATAATTTCAAAATATTAATTATATTTAATTGAAGAAAAAAGTGATTGAAGATTTTTCTAATTGGATTTTAGAAAATTATTGTTGAAGGTCAATATGATTGCTTGATCGATGTTATGATCATATTTTTAATGCATTCCAATGTATTTTGACTTTCAGGTTCAGGTTAAATTGGATTTTTAGATTATATATTAACAAATTAATTATTGGTGACAGAGTCGGGATGTGGTAGATCTTATTTTTATGGTATCCTCTACTCTATTGGGTAATACCCTATTTCCATTGGACTTATTATTTATGGTTTTGTCGAATCAAGTATGACTAGTTTCTTGTTTTAAACACGATTTCCTATAAAGATGAAAAAGGTGATGCGTTCTTTAGGATTGCCAGTTTCCGAATTTTAATGTTACTTTTTGATTAAATTACCAATGGTTATTGTAAAATATAAAGAAACATATTGGAAGTTTATTTTATAAATCTCACAAACCCAAAATAAAATTAAAAATACTTAAATCCGCTGCAACTTCCCCCTTTGGTTTCATAACCCAATCACATGGCCAGATTACCCCATCGTTTATATTTGAGGGGTTTAGAGGTAATAAAGAATTAAAATAAATTTCTTTAATAAAAACAAAAAGAACAAGGATTGGGTGCATCAGATTCACTCCAATATATTATCTCGAGCCGAACCTTAATGCCTCTTCAACAGTAGGAAGCTCTTCACATTTAGGCGTTGTATTGGTTATTCTTGAACCATTACACGATGTGTAATCGGTTTTCACATCATGTAATCTTTATATAATGTTGATTATATAATCTTTGAGTCTTTTCAAATTTATAGTGAATCATTCTCGAAGATTTTGGCAATTGACTACTCTCCTAATGTGTAACTGGAACACATGGCATATAATAGTTTCATGAAATGATAATTCATGACATGGATTCACGGTCTACGACATGCTGTGTGATGAAAATTAATGTTGAGTAACGATGATTCATGACATGTAATTCATTTTCATTCTCCCATATCTCATATATCATTGGTTTCTCATTTTTACCCTTAAAGTGATCCAGGATCTTCCTAAAATACATGGGGTCATGCCGAGAGTGTTGTTAAGGGGAAGAAAGTGTGGTTTTGAACGCAAATTTTAATATTTTCATTATTATTCTTATAATTAACTATATCCTACGTCATATCATAAAACAAGTTAAATTTTACATCATTTGGAATTAATATTCATTAAATACACAAATCAATACATGAAAACAATCTAACGTGTTTGCATGAAATACACTTATCATTATTCCATAAATATAACCAAATATAAGTATTCTATTTATACTTATTTCATTATTTATTTACTTATATAATATATTTAGAAGAGGAAGATTATGGGGAAATCATTTTCGAACAAGTTACTACTTATGTTATAGATTGATCATAAGTTAGAGATCTATTTATAATAGAATACATTGTGATAACTTATAGAAACTACGGGACTATGGATAAACAATGAAAGTAAGGGAGAGTTAATTTGAGAAGAATTTATTAGGGGAAAAAATGGGACTTGTAACCATGGAGAGATAGATGTGGTCCCCTTTCAGAAGTGATAAAGAATCTTTTAAAAAAACCTATTACAAATTAATGATATCATGAAACTGTTTAATGTAAAAAATAACTATGTATTTTTTAAAATGGTTTTTGGGGTGGGATTTTGATTATAAATCATAAACTAAGACTCTACAACCATTTTATAATCATTTTTCATGCAATTAACTACAGTTTTTTACATTATTCTTTATAATTTTGATATATATATATTTTAATCAATAAAGGTAATTTATTTTAAAAAAATATTGCAACCCCAATTACAAAAATGTTATTTATATAAACTAAATATTTCCACCATTATTATCTTTGAATTTCAATATATAATAAAATAATAATTAAAATATAATTATATAATATATAATGAACATATTTTGTTGAAAATGACTTAAACATTACATGATCTATTTCATATTTAGTATTTATTAACAGTCGTATCAATTTTAGGATAATTACATATTGGCATAAAAATAACATTAATGTCATTAATTAAATTATATAAATATAATTTATGAGATATATATTTTATTAAAAAAATAAAGTAATGCATTTTACAAATATGGATTCACTATTATCAGGATAATATGTATTAAAATTCTGAATATTACCTTCATGATTTAAAATGAAATGGAAATGTTTGAAAAATATTTTCATGGTGAGAAAAAATGGTAAATATTTTTTTATTTATAAAATAATGATGTTTAATTTGAATTTTATCTTTTAAAAAGACTTTTTTTTCTATCAAATATCACTTGATTTTAGAAAATTAATAAAACGTGTTTTATAATTTAGAAAATTCATTACACAATAATTTATAGTAATTATTAATGATATTTTTGTATACAAAAAGGTTTCCTCAAAAATATATTTCATAATTTATTTATATAATTGATAGTTTTTGTAAAAACCATTATATCAAAAATTCTCATACAAATTAATTATTTCATGATAATCAAAAATTTTAACCTATAATAATTTTTATATAATGACTTTTAAAAGTATCCTAGTTTAAAAAATTAAGATTATAAGATTTATATAGTTAAATATAAATAAAAATAATTTTAACATTTAATAAAACATAATTTGTTGATAGAATGATATTTTTAAACATTATGGGGTCTTAGTATTATTTTTTATAGATTTAAAATTTATTTTTTCTTGATATATTAGTTAATATAAAAGTATAATTAAAAAATTTCAATTTAATTTATTTGAAAAAATATAAAATACATAAAAAATAATTTTTTGAGAAATATATAAATATTTTATAAAAAATATGCTTTTTAAAATACAAATAATTAATTATTCATATTCTAAAATTAAATTTTACTACTCACTTTATATTTAAATAAACTTTTGAATTTTAAATACACATTATATTATATTTTATCATTATTATTGTCAATATTATTTTCCATATGTGACATGTATATATGTATTTATAATATTTTAATATAATATTTTAATTTCATTTTGAGATCTATTATTTAAAAATACATGAGTATTGTATACCTTTGTGATTTATATCCAATGATCATATCTACAATTACAATAATTTCCATTATCATATACATTACATCCCTATTTGCACTAACCATATTTGTAATGACCATATTTTCAATTTGTATATTTTCAATTACTATATTTCATTCCAATATATATATACTTTTCAGTAAACATATTTCATTAAATCTTCACAATAACATGGTTTTTATATTAGAGATGATAATTTTTATTCTCTATTCATGATGGTCTTCCGAATTATTAGTTTTATTTGGATATTAATGATCCTAAAAGTTGAAGAGGATCTATGAGATATCCAAGTATTGATGATTTTATTAATTTATATATATTATCCCTTTCACATTATTCCCTTTTAATGGATTTACTAGTCATCACTGATTAATAATCCATGTTGTCTAGTACATAGTTTCATGTTCTTTATTATCAGTTCATTTTAATGAGTCAATAAAAACATATTGGTTTAATTTAATTTTTTTTTGAATTTTTACATAATCTATTTAAATTCCTTGATTATGTAAAAATATGTTTTGTAACATTAAACATATAGATTATAGAGATATTATTATCTCTTAAATCCCAGGGTGTTGTATTCTCCTACCATTAAAGAAATCACATACCAAAAAATGTAATTGTTTCTAATTAATAAGAATATATATGGATGTATGATAGATAGATACATCTCGAGATATAATTTATATAGTGATATATTCCATTAAAACATAGTAAACACAACATTTTTGTTTGAATAGGTTAATCTATAATAATGAGATTTTCTAAAATCATTTGATCTAATACTCTATCTGTATTATATATTGAGACTCAATATTTATAATTTTCATATAATGGGATTTCATTGTCATCATTTCATACAAAATAAAATGATGATATAAAATTTGATCTCCCTATTCCAATTCAATTTTCCCTTATGTGTATATAACTAATCCACTTCCAAAATCACATTAAATTTATCAAGTTTAGATATTGAAATTTTAAGAAGACACATTCCCATAATCATAAATACGCAGTGAAATAATCATAACACAAGAAGTTTTATATAATTAAATATATATTCATTAAAATAATGATTTGACTTTATTATAAAAAATTATACATTCAAATGAGTTGATCTATCATGATATAAATATAATACAAATGGATTTTAGTGGAAGATTGGCGTTCCTCTCAGTACATTATTATAAGAACTCGATTGAGTAGTTCAAATTACATAGCTTGGATCATATTCCCTTGGACTTATATTTTTTTTAATTATATCATCAAATTTATCCTTTATATTTGGGAATTAACTCATATAATTCCCAAAATTTCCATAAATAATTCATTGGAAATTTAGTAAAGATTTTACGTCCATGTTTTATCTTCCATCAAGCTAATCAGACTCATCATTTAACTATGTAAATTTATTGCTCGATGAATAACTATTACATAAGAAAATTATAGTCTTATAACCAATTGGATATTTTTTTTGTTCATTCTAAAAATTATATACATTAATTAAATTTAATCTTATTTCATTAATCATCTTATTCAAATTTCATTTTACGATAATTTAACCGTCTCTTCTTGGGTTTTCTTCAGATTTCAATTATGATCACATGGTAAATAAATATTTATGTATGTTGGTTTCAATAAATCACAATATATATTATTACATATCCTATTCTAAAGGTTTTATCATTGATGATATCTTTTCGTTGTCCCTCACAGCAAAGGTAAAATCCAGTCCTTATGGTTTGATCCGTAATTTAGAAATATATGGTTGAAATGTGCGGTGAATTTTAAAAATAATTATTTATTATTATAATAAATAATAAAAATGTATTAAAACTCAAATTCATTTACCCATTTACTTGATCTATTTATTCATAAATATATTTTTTCGTCCCATATCATGATTAGTTTATCATAGATTAATTTATGTAATGTTATATAATAATTATCATCCTAGTCCCTAAAAAAATAAAAAATTCATTTATATCCTTTCATAAATAGTATATGATCAACGAAATCATTTCTTCTGGGAGTTTCTACCAAAGTATACAGTCATTGTCCCACTCATCAGGCATCATAGTAATGATCGATTCAATTTTTAACCAACATATATATGGTTATTACACATTGGTGAATTTGTTTCACAACCATATCCATATTTTATTACGTAGACAAGGATGCACATTCATGGAAACCCACAAACTCCATAATATAAAATTATTCTAGGATATTATCATTTATGTAGACTGATATATGCAATTTTCACATGGATTATCCCATACAATTATCCAAAAATAAAAACCATACTTTAATAAAAACTATTGAATCATTATCTATAAAAAAATTAATTTATTCCTTTTCACATAGATTTTCAAAAAATAAAAGAGAAGAATCAAGAGTTATATGGTTCTTATAAGAATATATACATGATTAAATAACCATGAAAATAAAAGAATGACAATTTATTATAACTCCACCAAGTGATCCAAACGACAATATATATTTTAATATTTTACATCATACTGATGTGGAAATACATAAGTAAAATACTGAACTAGAAACCCGAACCTAGAAATAAAGTTGAAAATAAATCATAATATGAGTGCGAAGAGTCATAACATGATATCATAATGATTATTCTCATAATACTAGAAACATTTATTAGGAAAATAATATTATCTGATTTTGTAATCAATTAATAGGTGGAAATAACATAAGACTTCACAATATAAACTTATATCAAGGGTCACTCCCTTGGCCATCATCATAGAGTCAAAAAAAGTCACATGGATGGTTATGTACACTATATAATATATTAAAAATCATCTAATTAGACATAAATATTTACCAGATTCAATTTATAGATATATATTTCTATTCCCACCCGTCACATAATATATTTGAAAGGACTCTTTTTTTGAATTAGATTTTTTGAACCAAAATTTGATTTTTTTGGGTGATAGAAAGTGGTAAAATGGGAATTTCCCTCAAATAGATAAGCATTGAAATTTTTTATAACCACTTGATTTGTACCAAAATAGTGGTTTTACCCTGTCAATTGAGTTTTTGTTGGTATCAGAGATGGTAAAATTTTAATGGAATATATCATATATATTACATAATTACATAAATATTAATTTAATCTTTCTATTTTCTTGACCATAGAATTTCAACATATAATTTGATTGATATTTCCTTTAACCCATTGAGTATAGAATGGGGTTTTTTCATAGGAGGGGCATAAACTTGGTTCATATTATAGGGACGGCTAGCGACCCCTGTTATTTTTCTATTCATTTCTTTTTCATCATTTCATTCTTTAATTTTTTCATCCGTCTTATATCATCTGGCCTCTCGTAGATTCCTAATTTTTCTTTCATATTACATTTCCAAGTAAAAAATGGAATATATAGATATAAAGTAGGGGTGAGGTTTCTCCATGTAGATTCAAACGTGCCAGATCATTTTGTGGTACCCGTAAACCACATAAATGGGTGAAGATTGGGTTGATTCCACCCAAAGGTAGGAAATTTAAAATATATGTCGTAAATAAATGTAGATAAATCTTTTCAGCTTTTTATTCATTATTATTATTATTTATGACCAAATTAAGGAAGGTCATCTTTTTGGGTTCAAAATTGGGGTTTAGGTGATATGGGGATCTTCCGTTCGGTAAAACCCCTCAACATAATGTATTGTACAACGGACACATGCCAAGTATTATTCCTATTCGGGGGTAGATAAATTTTTCATAGTACATTCTATGTATGTTGTATACATGATGTTTAACATAACTTGGAAATTTAGCCTAGTACCTTTGTAGGCTACTGGTGTAAGGGTAACATGGTGTGTATATGACACGACTGGGCCTCTTGTTAGTTACACAACATGTTGATGTACATGAACAACCCATGTGAGGTACACAAGTAGGTACCCCGTGTATGTTACATGGTGTGCATGTGATCAAAAAACCATGTAATTGGGATTTTACATTCCATTTAATGCAATAACTATATTCCAAGGTGGGGCTTTGATGGTACATGTTGTGTATCATTATTCACATGACATATAATCCTCCTTTGCTACACATTATTGGAATTTATTATATTTTCTCATGGGAATCCGAATTGGACCCATAAGTAGTCCATTATAAGCATTGTTTCCTATATATGACGATGGTAATTCTTGTGGGGTGTTTTTGGGAATCTTTTTGGGGTTTTATATGATTCTTTCTTGGAGAGTTTCTTCCACATGCAATTAAATTCAATAATATCATGAGAGAGAAATGAATGAGAGTGATCAGTTCAGTGTTTGTACCATCCTAGTGTAAGACATTTATCTGAGGTGGACCACTAGAAATATCCAATTATTTATTCAATTGTATCTACCATTAAGTATCGTCTCTTTTGTGAGATGTTCCTTTAAGGAACATGAGGCCATGAGACTAGTTGTTTCCATGGATCCCTTGAAGGATTTCCTTATTTAGGTTTTGACCAAGAGGATCCCTTATAAGATTCCCCCTTGTTATTACTATTAAAAAGGATCTTCTATGGGATTCATTTTCATATATTCTGTCCTTGGGAATCCCATATAAGATCCCTTAACCACTATACCATTCTATATCTCCCAAGTAGATTGCATATTCCTTCATACCATGTTGTGAGGTTCTTATATATGATGCCCCTTCCTATGTTCTAATATGAAGATCCCTTGTAGGAATCCATTCTTGACATACTGTTGAAGATACCATGTAAGATTCCCCCTTAACCGTTATAGATATGTATCTAATGTAAGATTCCATCACATTAGCATGGAAATTGAAAATACGGTGTAGCATTCCTCTACTACCTTTACACCTAAGGATAACAAGAACGGTTCTTTCACTTATAAATGGAATTAGAAGAACCTGTGAAGAATTTCTCATCTATGTGTTTTGTGGAGGATCGCAAGTAGGATTCCTCTTATGTGTCATGACATGATGAACCCATTTTTTCATTGATGGTTGAATATCCCACAACTAGTACATCACGTATAGGGTGGAACAGCTGAGGGTGAAACCTTAGAACATGTATTGAAATTTTAATCCAACTGGGATATGACATTAATGGTTTGTTTTGACATTCTCCCACCATCACGATTTTATTTAAACCTAGAATTTTCTTTTGATAATTTAGTGATTATTTCAGGAGGTTCTTTTGGTTTGGTGGATGATTAAGCTCACATTATGATTCTTTCCTTTTCTTTGGATTCCCAGAGATGATTTCCATGGATCCTGCTTCTACACAATGTTTTTTCCATATGTACTTCTATACCATGATATATTACTTGGGACCATGTTATTGGGCCTATATATATTTCTATTATTATTAAATTATTCATATTTACATTGGTTTCTCATAGTATCCAACTTTTTAGAAGATGAATATGGAATATGTGCATGACGACCCTAGTATGGATACTCATGGATGATTAAACATTATTGTAAGATGATGAAGATTATTCTATCCTCAGGTTATAATATTATTAGGATAATTAATCTCTCCATGGATCATAAGTTATATGAGGATGATTATTCTCTTTTATAACTTGTGATAACATTTCATTATTACGCTCTCCTTAAATTGTGGTCTATATAGGATCATTATTCTTTCATTAACCTAAATCTTATGGGGTTTAGGCACACTATACTTAGATATTCATATGATTGGTACATCATGAATTTCTCTATGGGATTAAGATTATAAGCCGTTTTTCCTTGTCAAGGTTGTTGAGAATTGAGTCTCACACAAAAGATTTATGTTGTCCATGATGTAAACATATGGATCATTATGGGTGGGTTTGAAATCTCATAGTATTTATCTCCTAAAAATCACCTAAGTGTCAGACCCATAGGGTTCATCTGATCTGCAATACCATGACTATATTTGGAAAAGCCCTTGGTCTCAGAAATTGGACATTATTTTCCTGGATTGAGAAGAATTACATCATGATGAGTAACCATTTTCTAGATATATAGACACACATACCTTAAGGTATACATCATAGTGATTGGAGGAATGTATGGGTTAACCCATTCTTAGGGTGAGTATCCACGTATGGAAAAGTATCTTTCTCAGAGAAAATTCCAATGATAGACAAGGTAGGTATATTTCAATTGTTATTATGGACCTAGTGATCAAAATTATAATACATGTCTTGTGTGGCATGATATAGAGATCAATTCCCTGACACATGATGTCTACATTATTGGGATTATAAACCCAAGGATCAAATGGTGTTGGCTTTATGTTATCTCATGAAATATTTGAATGTATATACATATTTATGTATAAGTTTATTACTACACAAATATATGAATATAAATATAAATATCTATGATAACACTTTCCTAGTTAATTGGGATTACAGAATTAGGGAGTCGATTGTGTCACGCATTATTTGATTTATATATCATTTCTATGGAGAATATTTTAGGTTCAGTATATTGCATTTCCATGCACTAATGGTAACATATTTTATAGGTTCTTCATTGGGTTGGCCTACAAGGATTATTTATCACCCTTTCACATGCACTAAGGGTAATGTGTTGTCCTTATGTCTATTTTTTAGGTTGAACACAATTGGATGGTTGTTAAGGATGATACCTAGTGTTTCATGATGGAGAAGATCCACTCATGTGGGTTTTATGAATGGGAAAGTATAGTTTGATAGTGGTTTGATGTCGTGTGTGCGTTCTGGCTAGGAGATAAAAGTTTAACCCTGTAATTTTATTTTAGATTATTTAATATTTTAGTAACTATATGGTTGGCCCAGCAGGTGACTAGTGTTCTATATATGAAACATCTATTTGGGATTTTATATAATTTTCATATAGTATTATAGTATAGTCAATTTTTTATTATTAATTTCCCATTAAATATTTTTATTTAAAAATATTCATGATTCATAGATTTATACATTGTTTTATTACTCTGATACGAGGGTATAGTCTCCTTAAATTACACCATTTAGACACTTTTTCCTATTAATAAACCTCTGCAATATAAGGAGGTGCACTTGGGGTATCATAATGAATTGTCTAGGAGAACCGGTTTAGTGTTAATGGGTTATGAGGATACAATGTCGTATGAGAGATGTTATTTTCCATGTCTTTGCTATTTTGGATATGGTAGAAACGAGATATAGGATATGTGTCAGAACATGTGACATATATCAGGATGTTTCCTCAAGAAAAAATTATTCAATAATAATTCAATGTTTCCAGGGGCATGTGATTGCTATTATGATCTACGATGTTATAGTTGTATATTTGTTTTCCTTATGAGATGCACATGTTGTTTAGATGTTATTATTTATTATGTATCTTTTTCTCTTAGCCCATTCTATAGAGTATAATGATGAATTTTGACACTGGTACATGAAAGGAAAAACCGATTCTCATGCATCATATTTTGAACGTAGAATTAAAAACACATTGGCCTTCTATTGTTGTATTTTACTAATAAAATAGGCCAATTATATACATTGTCTACATGAAAAAAATGGTGTTTTATCAGTTGGGTTTTTCATTTCCTTCTACTCAATAAATCCATTTTTTATATATATACTTCTAAAGGAAGTTAATTTGGATCTACTTTGAGGAGCTTTATGGTGGGGAAAATGACTCATCCCTCGTGTATAGAAGATGTAGTGAGCCTAGTAGGTCAATAGGGAAAATAATTCCTAATTTTTTTAATATTTTTTATATATTTTTTAATCCTTATTGGTTATTTAATGAATGATTAATAATATAATTAATTTTTTATTAGATATATTGGAATGGAATTCTAATTAACTGACACATGTTGGGGTTATTAAGTCAGATCTCAAGGAATGATGTCGATCGATACCACTTCCTTTTTCATTATCTAGACCTCCAAGGGATATTACCATATACCAATTCCAATTGAGTTATAGTTCAATATCACTTCATTGTTTTTATCGTGACCTCTTGGGATAATATCCCTATGAGGACATATGGTTAGGATTAGACCATTATAATATGTGATGTTAATGTTTACCCTCGTTGGCCATTAAGATATTAACCACCATTTTAGAGGTTAGATCTTTTTGTCCAATTGTTTAGATATTTTTACCTAGTTATGAGAAAATATCTTTATATATGTGGGAGACCTAGAATAAAATAGTATTGACTCAAACCCTTATAGGTCTACATTCAACCTATTTTATTTTTTTAGGGTATCTTAAGAGAGAGGTTAGACCATGATTATGAATTCCATTTTATTTATTGAGCATGTCTATAAACTTATTTGAGATCGAGGAAGAACTAGTGATAATGTTTTTTGATATAGGAATGTTTATTTCTTAAAATTATGACAAGAAGCTATGGTGATTTGTTATCATTCTATTCATCAACAAGTGGGAATAATCGTGATCCTGGCATGGTTAATCCATGTTTCCACTATTGGTAATATTTTCAGAGCATGGGTACATGTACATGACTAGACATCACACTTTAGATGGAAATAATGGAACATATCCTGGCATAGGAAAGGTTCCCAATTTTATAGATGAGTTTAGAGGGACTTTATAGAATAGTGGAACCAATGGGCCATGTAGAAAGACCATCCTTGCCTTGTAATGGATTACTCGATAGGGTACAATTATACTGGTAATGTTATAAAATGGTTATGTGTAGTTTTGTTTGAACCATAAATCAGTTAGCATCCATGTTAAAACAAAGGACCAATGTTTTATAGACATTTCATTGTATTCATTTCCTAGTAGTTTTGTTAAATGATGAATGTAACGACCCAACCATTTCCTAATGAAAATCTCTCTTGATCTAATTAAATATGTGAAATGGTTATACAACATATGAACTTCTTTTTTTTATGTTTTTGGATTTTGAAATACTGTGATGAATTGTGACCATTGCTAATATTGTCGTTGAACAGTGATCACATGATTAGTATAAATATAGGGATTTCACGAATCCATTTTACTGAGACAAAGAAAGAAATTGCATCATCTAGTAGACTTGCCCCGTATGAAGCACATTTACCAGAGCGTGGAAAGGAGGTTATGTATTTGGTATTTTCTCTTGACCAAGACCTAGATGAACATGAATACATTAAGCTCAAGTAGAACCGCCTTCGGAAAAAGTAGAATTTGATAGAGATTACCACTCGAGCGATGTTATCTGTGCCACCCCAAGAGTCTGTCACCATCACGCACCTTAACCTATGGTCTTATGTGGGAGTTTTAAGGGGGTTATTTAACAATACCCATTTACTATGATTATGTAAATTATTTTTATATATAATAATGAATTTACATTTATTTTATTATTCTTAATTTGTAAATAGTTTTTAAAGAAAAAAATAATATTTTTAGTTAAATATACAACTAAGAAATCTATTTTGATGAATTGATGGATTTTTGAATTAAATACTATTTTAATAAAATATTATTATTATTATTAAATTAATTTTTATTAAAAATAAATGATCATTTAATTTTATGAATGCAATTGTAATTTTAATTAAGGTTTGAAAACAATTTTTGTGAAAACCCGTGAATTTTAGATAATATAGGTTTTTATTTAATAAGTGTAAATTGAAAAATTTAGAAAAATATTTAGATAAAATATATATTATTTCTGGAATCAGGACATCGAAATTATCCAATAGGGAATATTTCATAATTTTCTGGGATAGTCAAAATTTTGGGTAAAAATTAAATACCGTATAAATATATAATGTGTTTTATGACATCATAACGACCCAATAGTGACGTTATAAAATACTATAAACTGTAAGTTTGACCAATATATGTTTTAAAATTAATATAATGGGATTTTTGGTTTGTCTGGTTTATTTTACAAATCTTTAGTGGACCCTCCATGACTTATATAACATTTTGTCTTTTTAAATTGTTTTCCTTGAGAATGTGACTCCCCTCAACATAAGAAACACGATTATTTTATGAAGTTCAGACATTGAACATATAAAAAATATATTTCCACTCCCCTTTGGTAGAAACCATGGGTAATAACCATGGGATGGATTGTATTTTTGTTTAATTTAATGTGAGGTGTCTCAAACATAAATAATAAACAATTCGATCTCTTTTCCTATATAAACCCACCCAAGATCCCACTTCCTATACACTTAATTCCATTTAAGTTTGTCTGAACTATGCCCTCCTCAATCTATAATCCTCCAAGGTTCCCTCGAGCCTCCCAAGGTCCCTACATTCATGCTTTCAAAGTTACTCTACGAGGTAAGTGATCCTTTCACCATCCTCTTTTAATTCATGACTTCCATTTTGTTATGTCTTATTGTTCCATTTTATTATGAGGGGTATTTTTATTATATATCATTACTAATTTAAATTTAATTTAAAACTTATGAGATACCATTTCTTCTCTCATAAATTGTTTTTCTATAATTTTAAGTGACGCCGTTAGGCTGCTGAATTTTTGTAAAAGAAATCGCATTTTCTCTTTCCTTTGAAGTTTCCTTTTCTTGTGTTATGTCATCCAAATTTACACACCCTGAAATTAATTCTATTTTATTATGTCCTTATACTATATAATGATTCATTTTTATATAGTATACCCTTGTTCCCTCTCTTTTTATTATTTTCAAAAGCCATGTAATATAGACATAATGCTGTAAAAATTTCATCACAAAATTTCTCTGTCTTTCTCTCATGAAATTATCTTGTTTTATTTCAGTGAATTCCCAGACCATTTTGGTTTCTACGGGTGTTCATAAAAAAAATTTATATTTGATTTTGGATTTGACATACACATAACCCTCACTCCCTTTCCATGGGTTATAAATGACACAATGATCTTATTTTTATGTACTTTTTAAAATGTCATGATTTTCAAATGAAACCCATTTCTTTTATTCTCTGTGGGTTATTTATGAAATGTTTGATTATGATCTATGTGGATCACATGTATGTAAAAAAATATTAAGGGTGCTCCCTGATAGTGCTTCAATTCATTGGATAAATAATTTATCTCTCGTGATGACATGTTTCACGATACCTTGGTGAATTACATTGGTAATTTCCTTGACACATCGAGGTTATACCTTGGTGATATGTTCCGGAATGTCTAAATGAAATGTTTTATCCACATATTCAAGTAATGATTCATGTTATTTTAGTTATGATATTCCTATACTTTCATTTTTCATTTATTTATTTTTTAATCAAGTTCTTATTGATATCACAAGTAAATTGATTCCCTTAGATTCATTACTAGGCCTTCTGCTCACCCTTCCCTTAGAAGTATGTCTCCAGGTTATAGGATTCATTAATTTCACTTAAGATGAATCTATGATGAATTATTAAAAGTGGATTAGAAGCATGTTTTATGTTATTTCCATGTATTATGTTCCTGATTTCCATGAAACTAGACTTTAAAGATCCTGTGTTTGTAAAATTTATTGAAAAGATATGTAATAAAAATGAAGGATTCTATATTTGGTATCGGAGGATGGTTTAGTTATTTATGGAAATTAGTCTATGAAAACATTAGGAAGAACCCTATCTAAAATTTAAAATATAAGAAGACTTCCTAGTATTTTTGTGAGTAATGAGTTAGTGGTCTATCAAACAAATACATCCTTGTCTGGATATGAGCAGGTAGAGGCGGCTCTGGCATAGATGTACATAGGGGTAAAACCTGAAAAAACCGCTATGACCTAGACTCAAATGGGTACTGGTGCATGACAACGGGCCTTGTGGAATTGTTGGTTACAACAGTCCTGGGGGAAATTTTGGGTTAATCACAAGATTTTTATGAATCATTATAAGGGAATTATAGAGAAATGTGTGTGTTTAAGAATGATCTTTTAAGACATAAAATCCTTAATAGTTAAAATGTTTTTTTAAATGAAATAATTTTCCCACAATGGTACTATTATTTTAGAAAATGATGGGAAATAGGAGGAACGATGCAAATGGTTACCACAATGGGCCATGCGCTGACGAACCTCCGATGAATGCCGGAATAGGAACATTCATCCGAATAAATAACCAACTAACTCATGTTATGGGAAATAACTTGAATCAATATGAGAGACCAATCTCACGTTGAATGGAACAAATTTTTGTTTAATTCTTTTATGCATCAACAATCACCAACCATTAGTGGATTGATCGACCCATTTATTGCCGACAAGTGGATTACCTCTATTGAGAATATCTTTTATGTGCTATGATGTTCTTAACAAGATAAGGTTACCCAAGTTGTCTATCGATTAGAAGGAGAAGTTCATCAGTGGTGGGAACTAATTAAAAACACAGGGCCAAGAGTCTAAGTTGAATCAATGGAGTGGGAAGAGTTCAGAAGGATATTCATCAACAATTATTTCCCTGGATCAATGAGAACAAGAATGGATTAGGTGTTTCTTGAGATGAACAGAAAGAGAATGAATCTATTGGAAGCTATGATGTGAACTTCACAAGGGTTTCACGTTACACATCTAGATTTTTCGTAGACCCAAATGTCAAGGTTGGAAGATTCTTCGGTGGACTAATACCTCATCTACTGAATAATCTAGCCAACTGAGACTATGAAAGCTATGACGAGATCGTGTGGAGTGCAATGAAAGTCAAGATGGAGTTTGGTGACACACAATGGTCACTTAAAACAAAAAACATGAAGGGATCGATGGAGCCCAGCATAAGTAGGACCTTTGATCAAGGAAGAGGAGTAAAGGAAGTTCAACTTCCCACATGTAAAAATGCGGGAAGAATCATTCGGGGAGATACCTACTCGAGAGCATGAAATGCTACAATTGTGGAAGAGATGACCATATTGCAAGGAATTTTCATAGTGAGGTGAAGCCTAAAATTCCCAAAAATAATGATAAGGAGAAGATAGAACATTCCTTACCTGATTTATAGTGCAGTAATTGTGGAAAAAATTGTCACTTTTCCAATCACTATACAAATTCAAGCGCAGTGGAGTGAAACCACCATCAGCCTCAGCAAAGGCTGAGGGAGCAAGGTCATTCTTTTGCTATCACGAAAGCTGAATTTGAATCCCCGAATCATGTGGTAACAGGTACTCCTGTTGTTCTATAAAAGATTGCATGTACATTGTTCGATTCTAGTTATACACATTCAATTATTTCCACCATGTTTTCAAGGAATTTGGAATCGACCCCTAATTTTCTAAAAGTAGAGTTATTAGTCAAGACTAATGGTGGGATTATCCAAGAATCATTAGTGTATATAAATTCTAGTATTTACATTGGTGAGAACAATCTTATCATTAATCTTGTAGTAATTCTCTTTCTAGAATTTCACATTATACTAGGGATGGGATGGCTCTCAAAGTATAATTCTAAGATCAAATGTAGATGTAAGGAAATATCAGTAGTCTTGAATGGAAAACCTACAGTTATCTTCCAAGGAGGGATATTTCATCCAGATCTTTGTATAGAATAACCCCTTATATCCTTCTTTATAGAGTTGATCAGTGAAGAAGAAGATGGAGATGAGAGATTAAGGATAGAAAATGTTCCCATTTTCCAGGAAAATGTTGATGTATTTCCTGAGGAGTTTCTCGGTCCTCCCTGAGAAAGAGAGTTAGAGTTATCCAGTAAGCTCGCACCTAGATCTCATCCGATATTAAAGACCCCGTATAGGATAGAAAATGTGGAGTTGGAGGAATTAAAGAAACAAATCCAAGATATTTTGGGGAAGGGGTTTATCAGACCAAGTGTGTCTCCATGGGGAGCACCAGTTCACTTTTTGAAGAAGAAGGATTGATTGATGTAGCTATGTATTGATTCTATAGAACTGAATGAGATTACAGTAAAGAACAAATACCCTCTTCTAGGAATTGATTACTTATTTGAATAGCTTCATGGGGTACAATTCTCCTCTAAGATTGATCTTCGGTCCGGTTATCATCAATTGAGGGTGATGAAAGAAGATATTCCAAAAACTGCCTTCAAATCAAGATATGGGAATTATGTGTTTGTTATTATTCCCTTTGGATTGACTTAAGCTCCTGCAACTTTTATGGTTTTATGAATAGAGTCTTTAAGGAATACCTTGATAAATTTTTGGTAGTTTTTATAGATGATATTTTGATATAATTCAAAAGTCATGAGGAGCATGAAGATCATATAAGTGTTATTTTGCAAACACTATTGAAGGAGATGCTTTTTGGAATGTTTAGAAAATGTGATTTCTGGTTACGATAAGTTTCTTTCTTAGGGAACATTGTTACCCATGAAGGAATCACAGTTGACCCTGTAAAGACAAAAGTTTTAGAGGAGTGGCCTCATCCTACAATAATAATTGAGATTCATAGTTTCCTTGGATTAGAGGGATATTATAGGAGGTTTGTGAAAAACGTTTCATGACTTTCTAATCCATTAGAAAAGTTAACTCGAAAAGGGGTCAAGTTCATCTGGTCAAAGGAATGTGAGAAATATTTCCAGGATTTGAAGAAGATATTGGTTACAGCCCCCATGTTAACTCTTCCCTCAAGTGGAGAACGAATCATTTTTTTAGTGATGAATCACTGAAAGTGCATGGGTGTGTCCTCATGCAAAATGAAAAGTTCATTGCCCATGCATATAGACTGTTGAAGACTCATGAGCATAATTATATTATGCATGATCTAGAGCTAGTTGTAGTCATTTTTTGCTCTGGAGATATTGTGGCATGATTTTTAAGGGGAGAAATGTGATATATACACAGACCATCAATGTTTGAAGTATATTTTCACATAAAATGAATTGTACATGAGAAAAAGGAGATGGTTGGATCTTCATAAAGACTACAATTGTTCAATTCATTATCAACTTGGAATAGAAATCAAAGATGCTGATGCATTAAGAAAGAAAGACCCAGTTGTTCTTTCCACGATGAGGATTCATAAATATCCTTTGATCAATGACCTAGTAGAGTTATAAATAGAAATTATAAGGGAAGGGGAATCATCAAACCTAACACAAATTATTTCCCAACAGTCATTACTAGAGAAGACCAAGAATGGTCTGAAACAAGATCCTTTGTTACAAAAGAAATTTGAGGCTATGAAGGATGGGAAGTTTCCTGAGTTCAATACTGATCAAGAAGGTGTACTGAAATTATGTACCAGACTATGTGTTCCATATATTCTGAAAATAAAGAAGGAGCTGAGGGATGAAGCTCCTAGCTTTACATGCTATATACATCATGGGAGAACAAAAATGTATATGGACCTTCGTGATCATTATTGGTGGGATAATATGAAAGGGGATATTGCTAAAAACATTTCAAGGTGCCTAGTTTTTCAGTAAGTGAAGTCATAGTGAAAACATCCTAATGGGGTATTACAAACATTACCCATACCAGCATGGAAGTTGGACAATATCACTATGGGCTTTTTCAATGGTCACCCAAGAACTTCTAGAGGAAATAATGTGATATGGGTTATTGGGGACCGTCTCACAATGACTGCCCATTTTATCTCCATTCGGGAATATTTCTCCCTTGATCAACTTGCCATGCCTTATATGAAAGATGTGGTAAGGCTGCATGGATTTCCACTCTATATCGTATCTGATCGTGATCCAAGGTTCACATCAAAATTTCAGAGAAGTTTTCAACATCCTCTAAGCACTGAATTGAATTTCAGTAAGGCCTATAACACCCAAACTAATGGCCATTCTAAAAGTACTATTCAAACACTCGAGGACATACTGAGAACATGTTCAATGGAATTTAAAGGTGGATGGAATCAACATCTCCCTTTATTTGAGTTCTCTTACAAAAAAATCCTCCACTCGAGTATTCCAATGGAACCCTATGAAGCTCTATATTGGAAGCGATGTAGAACTCATACTTGTTGGGATGAATCTAGTGAGAGAAAGATTCTTGGGCCTGATCTTATACAAGAGATGACAAAAAAAGTCCACACCCCCCAAATCTCATTAAGGCTGCTTAGAGTTTGTAAAAGATTTATGCCAACAACCATTGAAGGTACTTTGAGTTTAATGTTGGTGACAAAGTCTTTCTTTCGATTTCACCTTGGTAGAGAGTCATGTGGTTTGGGGTGAAAGGAAAGCTCAACCCTATATACATTGGCCCCTAATAAATCCTTGATCACATGGGATTAGTGGCCTATTGGCTTTCACTTCCTACAAATCATGCACAAGCTATCCCTCTTGTGGAAGTACATACCTGAACCTTCACAGGTACTAGAACCAGATGTGGTACAACTGGAACATGACCATTCTTATGAGGAGCATCTGGTGGAGATCATGGAGCGTAGAGACAAGGTTCTACGCAACTATTCTACCTAACTCATTAAGGTGTTGTGGAGGAACCAAAAATTCTTATAAGTACCCACACATTTTCTCTTTTTAGGGTATGAGTTAAAATTTCGTGGAAGAAATTTTTTTATGGGGGGAAGATTGTAACGACCGAAACGTTTGTTAATGTAAATCCTTCATGAACATTTTAAATTTTTGAAATGGTTATACAACATATGCACTTCATTAGTTTAAATTTTTTTGGATTTTAAAATAAATTTATGATTTGTGACTGTTTTTAATAAATCCATTGAAAAGTGATAACATGATTAGTATAAATATAGGTCTTTAAAAAATCCTTTTTACCTAGACAAAGGAAGCAATGGACTCATCCAGAAGACTTTCCCCGTATGAAGCCCATTTATCTGTGCACATAAATGTAGTTTTGTCTTTGGTCTTCTCTCTTGACCAAGAAAACGCTGAGAATTAATACATTAAGCTCGATCGGAACCTCCTTGGGTGATGTGGAAGTTCCTAGAGATTACCACTCGAGCGATGATATCCGAGCCACCCCAAGATTCTGTCACCATCATGCACCTTATACCAAGGTCTTATGGGGTTTTTTAAGGGGTTACGTAACAATTTCTTAATACTATGATTATGTACACAGTTCTTGTATATAATAATGACTGTACTTTCATTTTATTACTATTACTTGGTGAATATTTTTTAAAGAACAACTAGTATTTATAGTTAAATATTCAACTAAGAATACTATTTTGATGAATTAATGGAGTTTTGAATTACATATAATTTTAATAAAATATTATTATTATTATTATGAAATTAATTATTATTATATATAAATTATTGTACAATTTTATGAATGCAATTGTAATTTTTATTATGGTTTGAAAGCCATTTTTGACAAAACCAATGAATTTTCAATAAATGTGGGTTTTTATTTTAAAAGTTAATATTACCATATTTAGAAAATTAGTTAGATAAAATGAATATTATTTCTGTAATTAGGATGTTGAAATTATCCAATTTTGGATTTTCATAATTTTCTAAGACAGTCAAATTTTTTGGTAAGTAATAAATACCGTATAAATATATATTGTTTTTAATGACATAATAATGAACCAATAGTGCTGAAATAAAATACAACAAACTATATGTTCGGACAATATATGTTTTACCATTATTATAATGTGATTTTGGGTTTGTTTTATTTATTTTACAAAGCATTATGGACCCGCCAAAAATTATAAAACATTTTTTCTTTTTAAATTGTTTTCATTGAGAGTGTGACCCACCTCCACATATGCAACACTACTATTTTAAAAATTTAGTCCATTGAACATATAAAATGTTGTTTTCCACATTCGTTTGAAGGAAACCATGGGAAAACGATGGGCTGGTTTGTGGTTTTGTTAAATTTAATGTGAGGTGTCCCAAACCTAAATAATAACCAATTCCATCTCCTTTCCTATATAGACCCACCCAAGATCCCACTTCCTCTTCAATCAAATCCCTTAAAGTTCCTCCAAACTCGTCCCTCCTCCCTATAGATTCCTCCCAAGGATCCATCAAGCCTCCCAAGGTCCCGAACTTCATGCTTTCAATGTTACTCTTCATGGTAAATGACCCTTTCACCCTCCTATTTTACCTCATGACTTCCTTTATGTTATGTCTTATAGTTTTAATTTATTATGTGGGGTCTTATTATTATATATCTTTAATATTTTCCATTTAATGTACAAATTATGAGAGACCCTTTCTTCTCTCATAAATTGTTTTTCTAAAATTTAAAGTGACGTCGTTAAGCTGCTGAATTTTAATAAAAGAAATTGTATTTTCTCTTTACTTTCATAATTCCTTTTCTTGTGGTATGTCATCCATATTTCCACACCATGATATTATTTATATTATTGTATGACCCTCTACTATGTAGTGATTAATTTATATATGGGATACTCTTTTCACCACTCTTTTTATTTTTTTTAAACCATGTTATATAGTTGTTATGCTGTAGAAATTTCGTCACAAAACTTCTTCTCTCTTTCTCTCAAGAAATTCTCTTATTTTATGAATGTGAATACCCATACCTATTTATTTTATATGGATGTTCATAAATACAAAAAATAGATATATTTCATTCTGGATTTTTCATACATATAACCCTCACTCCCTTTCCATGGGTTATAAATGACATAATGATCTTATTTTTTTTTTAAATGTCATGATTTGGAAGTGAAACCCATTTATTTTATTCTATATGGATTATTTTTTGAAATGTTTCATTGTGATCTATGTGGCTCACATGAAAGTATAGAAATATTAAGGGTGCACCTTGATAGCGCTCCAATGCATTGGGTATATAATTTATCTCAAGAGATGGCAAGTTTCACGATACCTTGGTGAATAGCCTTGGTAATTTTTATGACACCTCAGGGTTTTACCTTGGTGATATGTTCATGAATGTCTAAATTAATTATTACAGACACATATGCATTTTATATTTCATGTTATTTTGATTATGATATGACTATACATTTGTTTGTCATGTCTTTATTTTTTTATCAAGTTCTTATTGATATCACAAGTAAACTGATTCCTTTATTTCTTTACTGGGCCTTCTGCTCACCCTTTCCTTTAATATATTTCTCCAGGTTATAAGATGTTGTAATTTTACATAAGATGAATCTTTGTTGAAGCCTTACATGTGTATTAGAAGAATGTTTTATGTTATTTTCATGTATTATTTTCCTGATTTCCAAGACACTAGACTTTACAGATCCTCTTTATGTAAAAAGTAATGAAATGTTTTGTAATAAAAAGTTTGGATGCCATAATGAATGTACCTCTATGATAAAGGATGCAACATGATTGTATAGGGAGATGTTTTTTTGGTGGGGTTGTGTCCGGTGTTGGTTAAATTCAAGGGTATCACGTTGTTCTGAGTGTGACTAATACTGATATGTACACACATATTGGTAGAATCTCATGATACTCATAGTTTAGAGAAATCATCATACATCTTGTCATCTTCCTGAGTATGATGAGATATCTTTTACCTATGATAGTCTTCCATTAAATTAAATATTCTTATCGTCTTGATGGGGGAACCTATTGACGTTTCACTCAAGGAACTGTATAAGGTAATCATTATAGTAGAGAGTTCACCATAGACATATCACAGGTGATAACCCTAGTATTCATTAGGATAGTGGAGATTCCATGGGATATTGGGATTTTAATTTGGTCTAATGTGGATATAAGGGTATTCTTATGGTGGGGAGTACCAGATCGGTCATGGATAAATGACTTCCATGTAGCAGACAATAATTAAATCTATGAGACTAATCGTTGAATTGTTCAAATAATTGTTTTATAATTATTTGGGTTAGAGAAATACTGCTAGACTTATAACTATTGATTCTTGATGATGATAAGGTTTATAGTGGGGATACAATTGAGACCATTTCTTACAAACATCAAAATTTTAGCATAAATTTGAATTCTTACATAAGAATCCTTTAAAGGGTTAAAAGGGTTATTTTTTCTAGAAGATGACATCATATAATTATTCTGATCACTTCATTTAACCGAGAATTTGGTTTCAACCCTAGTACTCGAGTTGGGTGGAAATATAATCCATTCAATTTTTAGATGAATAAATAAAATTTTAATTTTAATTTTATAAATATTAATTTATGTGTATAGGTTTGTTCAATCATTTTTGTGAATCATGCATTGGATTAAAATTACATCACCACAATTGATTCCATAATGGGGAGTTTTTACTAGGTGTTGAATAATATTAGATCATCCAATAGGGATATTTGGGTCCCCCTTTTTATTTATTTTACTTTCTTTTTCATTACATTTCTTTTTATTTTATTTTTACATTTTCATATTTTATTTATTTTCTATTTTTTCCATCCTTTTTTCTGTAGATTATAATCCATTCCCACTTTACCTCATAATTTGTGCTACTAAGATAGATTATAGGAGAGGGATATAGATAGAGATAGGATGGGGGAGGTAAGAGGGGCCTCTGCATTGCTCAGGACACACCTGATCATTCTATTGCATCTGCGGACTGTGGAAATTGGTAAAACATTTGTGTGTTCAACCCAAATGTTGTAAATTTTTAGGTTTAGAAATAAATAATTATATATTAATCATTTATATATTCTAATCACTTAATATGATTTATTTGGTCCCCTTTAGGTTTAATATGCTACTTTTTGTTGAAACTGGGGGTTTTAAGGTGATTGAGGGATTTCCAATTCTGGAAAATCCACATACATGGTGTGTGCTTTAGGGAACAGACATAATGTGTTATTAATGTTTTGGGGAGATGATATTTTTTGAGTACACATTTGTAATGATGTATATACACCATGTAATTTTAGTCATCCATGTAGCTAAGTACATGACTAGGTTGCCTACGTAAGTGGAACATCCAGGGTAATGTACATGGCTAAACCCATGTTGGGCTTCATGCCATGATGAATTACAAGACCAGGCCAAATCCATGGGCATGACATGTGATGTAGATAGGTAGGTATGTTGTGTAGCGTCCATTCATTTTATATGAAAAGTTGAATATATTTCTATGTATCAAATATATTACTTGTTAAATTTATTTCTTGTCAATGATCCTCTAGTATAAAAATGGTAACTTCAACAGCTTTGTTCATAGTGTTGGATTTATAAATCCATTCAGATATATCAATATATTTTTGTATGGTTTAGTTGGCATGTATTGTATAATTGGTAACAAATATATTAATTCTCTTTATTACCTAATAATCTATCACTCTTCCATATATTCCTCCACTCAATTTTATACAAGATACTATATTAAGAAAATGTTTTTTTCATATTGACATTATCAATCGATCATTCAAAATTATGGGGTGTGTTTTGTTTTATTAATTAAAAAAAAGTATTCAATTTTGTTTTGAAGTAACATTACTTCAAATGACGGTGGAATAAACCCTATAAATGTTTTAAATGGTTTATAGATCCATGTATTCTCTTATTTTTATACTATTATTCATTGGCATTAACTATGTCATCTATTTATGAAAATGTTATTAGGGGTGAAAATGCTAGAGTTTCTTCAAATATTTAGGTTATTACAGGTTCATTTAGTCAATAATTGGATATTTCAATCACACAATTCATCAACAATATTTTTCATTTAATTTTAAATCTTTTGTGATTTCTAATTCTAAACATGTTTGCATTAATACTTTTCATCTGGTAGAATGGATTATAGATAATATACATTATAATTTGGATCATTAACAACCACATGAAATTCATTATCAACCATTCAATGTTGTTTTATGGGTAATATATTTTTTTTATATTTTATTGTAGCATCAAATAACAGGGATATAAATTAGAATAATAATTTCCACAGTTTCCCTTTTTTTCTGATTTTTGGAATTTTTATCCTACTCTATTCTAAGGTTGAATTGAAAAATCATTTATGTTTACTATTTTTAATGAATAAAAAAAGTTATTCATTCTCTCAAAATAATGTTTCATTTACCCATTGATAATGTCATGTAAATTTTCAATAATTAATTTTCATTCATCCAAATATTATTTATATGGTATAACTAAATTGATAAAAAAACATCAAAGTAGATAAATAACATATTTTTTCTTCTTCAATAATGAAAATTATTGATTCTACATTACTTAACATCTTTTATTATTATGTTTGAAGTTACCAAATTTTTATTTATTTCAAAAATGACCACCTCTACGCATTTTATGGGTTTACAAACTCCTAAAATAAATTAAAATACTTATTATATAGAAGTATAGTTTTGCCCTAATCTAATAAATTTTCTACCCACATTTATAGTTATTAAAGATGGGGATGTTATATTCAATAGTTTAGTTTTCCCTTATCAAAATATTATAAATATAATAAAGGATTCATTTATTATCATTTTGAATGAAAACTTCACAACTAGAAATTTAAACAATATCCCTTATTAAAAACCATGTCTATAGGCCTAAAAACAACGATTATAGCTTATACCCCTGGTTCTAGTTTTTTGTGTCTCCAATTAGAATGGATATAGGGAAAAGATATATCCATAGTTAAATGGGACATTTCCATCGTTTTACACCATGCGAATAGATTTTATAGCCATTGTTTTAAAAAATTGTGGAAATAGAACTCCCCAGGGGAATGGGCTATAGCCTCGGTTTTGTGGGATTTTCCCTGGTTTTCCAATATGAAAAAAAGGATATATAGCCATAATTTTTTTTTGAAAATTTATAATTTTACACTATATTTTCAATCATGAATGGTCATAAACATTGTTTGAAGTTATATTTCCATATTTTTCCACAACATAAATATAATCTTTAGCCATGGTTTCTTGAATCGTGGAAATATTTATTTAACTAAAATGACATCCCCTGTATTTGAACCATGCACCTTCTCTACCTACATATAGACATTTTAAAAGTATGATATAAATAAGTATTAATTCATATATATATATATATATATATAATACCCAGGGATATCAGAGAAAAACTATGGCATTAGACATTCTTTCGAATGTTTCCACAAGAATGTCTCCCCCCAGTACTTACAAGGGGACATTATATCCACAGTTCATTGAAAATGTGGCTATAGCCAAAATATGGGGAACAAATTTCCATAGTTTCATTGAAAACATGGATATAGGTATGTTTTATATACCTATTTTCAATAACCCATAGCTATATCGAATACATGAGGATGATATATCCAATGATCATTGAAACTGTTTCTATAAGTATGATGCATAACAACTATTTTGTAATTATCAACCACATGCGTGATGGTATCCTGAATATTAAAATTTCGAGATTAAATAACCTCCTTTACATTCAATAAACGTTTTTTTTTGAAATAATTAAATTAGAAATATATATTAAAATGATATGGAAATAAAAACATAGTAATTTATAAAGTAAATATGAAATTTAACCAATTAATGAGAAAAAAAGTTATCATCTCTGATATAAATAATATTATAGCTATGGACACAGGCATGACATATTCAATAATGGGTAGGTATGCACTAAATACCGAACTACTAGGACATTGTCATACTGACACAACTTATTAATCATTCTTCTTTGTTTTGATTCATTATACCTATTAATGAATCATGGTAAAATCTATAACTGATCCCAAAGAATAACATTAACCTCTTATGAATTCTTCCAAAATTAGACAACAAACAAAAATCACAACTAATGCTCATTATCAATAAATATTATTCCATATTGAAGCATGCATAATGAAAAATAGTATTTCCCCAATTGGTTGTGTCATTTGTTCACAGTTACCCTTTAAATGTGACTTTAGAAAATATTAAATATGAATATATAGAGGAATAATAGATAATGATAGAGAACATTCTCATAAGAAATTGAATGATCTCAAAATAAGGTATTATAAATACATTAGTAAGAGATGATATAAGGCCACCAATTCATCAGAAAATGGGTTTTTAAGTAACTTAAAAAATATGATAGGTAAATGGATATAAATGTATAAATAATATTCCTCATTTATTTTGTTACATTTTTGTAAAACCAAATACTTAAATAATTTCCATAAATGCTTCAAAAAATTTATAAAATAAGAACATTTATTCTATTATAAAATACCTATGTCCATATAATAATATAATGAAAAATTTCTATTAAAACCCATGGATAATTTTAGAGAAATGAAAATAAATACGAACCTTTGTAGAGGTTAGTGAATTCGTTTATATAGTATATGATAAAAAAATATTATTCACTTTATTGCATGGAAAGTAATAAAATTCCATTTAAATTTAAAAAAACAATATTATATATTATACCTTTTTTAGTAAATTTATATGTAGTTAATAATGTCATCCAAAAATAATTATGCTATGAATAAAAACATTCACCAATTGTTATGATGAAAATGGATATAGAGGAAAAAGTCTCTAGGCCAAAAATAAAAAATATACCCACTATCAATTATGTATAACTTACATATTGACAGTTGATATAAATGTGGAATAAATTTAAAATAATCCTGTAAAAACAAAAATTCCATAGTTTAATAAAATATACAGGGTTTCAAAAATTATGATCATATTATTTTCCCAATTTATGTTCAAACACAAAAAATCACAAAATAAAATTATATTGTAATGTAAATCCCTTATAGTGGCACTCTTCATAGTCATATATGGCTAATCATCGAATATGATTATATTCTAATTATTACTCAATTATAAAAATATAATATTCATACTTTTCATATCATATATTATTATCTAAAAACAAATCATCTCCTCTTAATTATGAATTATTCATCAAGATAATCATTTTCATTTCTAACTTTTCTTTTTTTCTAGTATATTTTATAATTGGTGTATTTTTTCTTATAAAATGGTAATGGTTTCATAATTTCCGGAATTTTAATCATTAAATAAATATTATATTTATTAATTATGAATGGTTTTATAACTATCAAGGAAATTTGATAACTTAATAATGATTCACATTGTTTATGAAGTGACATCCAACCCAGATAAATACGTTTTTAGGTTCATCACTAGTTGGGTTTTCTAGGAAGGATTATCATTGGATTTAGAATACACCAATAAATATGGAGAGAAGAGAAAACATTCAATAGTTCAATGAAATTTCAAAAAAACATAACTTCTAAGTTTGGAATATCAATAACATGTCTTTATCCACTAATGATTTTGTCATGCGTTTCTGATTTAATCTCACATCTATGTCTATATTCGGGGGGTCTCACTGAGATGTGTCCTCCAATCTATTTCTTTTTATTTAAAATAGTCATGTGTGTTATGGATTAGGTATGTAGAGTTCACCGGTATGTCCTCTTAGGTGTCATCAGGTGCATTGTTTCTCAACCTCTAGTTACAAGGTATGGGGAGCAACAATCTTGTGAAAAATGTAAGAGTGTTTATCAATGCATAGGGATGTTGGTGAATTTGGTAGGATATTAATAAATATTGATACAAAGGCATCTCTTTATTTATGGTGGACATCATTCCTCAAATATTTATTTTTTGACTGATTTTTATTGGAACATCAATAACTGGAATGATTCCCCCTACCTTAACACGCAAATATTTACCATTAACTACAATCCTTCATCATCTAATTCCCCTAGTATAGTGGATTGGTTTGAAACCTCACTAGAATGGTAACAAAAATAACACAGACTATTCATTTTTAATCGGAACCGTATGGGGAAATGTCTTAGTTCGATATAATGGGTGATCTATTATTCTTTCTTTCACCGCATTCTCTAAGAAGGTGAATCTTCAGGTTGAAGCCATGGTGAGGTATACAAATCATAAGGAATATCTTTAGAATAAATTTGACCTGGATATGGTTAAAATGGGGAAAAAATACATACAACTCCTTAAAATTAATTCATGATAGTATGTTGGTTTCCTTATATAATATTTGTAAGTACATGTGGTTCATGAATAACAAATTGGTGGTCATTGACAATTGGTGTGAGGGTAATATAGCTACATATTTTCTAGAATCCAATGCAAGTAATGGTTTTTCAGTAACATGATTCACTGGATTAATCCATTTTCCCAGGGTAGGATTAAATTTATTCTATGTTGATTCCATTTGACATAATTATTTTAGAACCCAATAGATTATTATTTTTTTTAATTTTATATCTTATCCTCTGGCCCCATCATTTATGTATAATAATACTGATGAGTATGATCTACATTAATTTTGAAATGAATGAATAAAAGGTGGTAAGATAATATTTTTTCATTCTATAATCATACTCATGTCATAATTATCATATATTTATTAATTTCATTATTATATAAAAAATTAGAGGCAATGTTGAAAAATGAACCACACAATAATATGGAGATGTTAATCCATATGTATTCATGTGAGACACATTAATTCTCCATTGTATGGAAGAGTAATAAGGAATATCATTTATTAAAATTCAATAAGAGTAAATATATCCTTAATATTATACATAAAAATTATATCAATTATTATATGGATTAATTAATGGGAGGGATAAAAAATACATCAATTCATGTAGGCGGTAATTTGTATGAATTTCAAGTGTTTCTTTTCATTCACATTTTTTAGAAAGGGTGTGGGTAAATGTTGAAACATAATAATTTTAAAATTATGTGTATTTATTATACTAAATAATTTATTTTGAATAGATATAAAAGATTCAAATGTGTAATAAGAAAAAATAATATTGGAATGATTTGGTTCTGATGATTACCTCTTCTGGAAGAGATTCCTTTAGATTTCAACTTACGCCTTCTTTTGATGGTCCTTGGTGAAGACAAAATCAACTGGTTATTAGGGGAAGGATTCAATGAAGGTATTAGTGTAGGGAATTTCCTCAAAAAGTAGTTAAGTATTTTTGAATATTAGTGGGGGTAACCTTTTATAAGTGATATATGTGATAATATTATTAGTATGTGGAATATTATTATATATTATTTTTCTTAATAAATTCAAGTGGCATGAAATTATCAAAATTTTGAATATTATAGGGAGATGTTTAATATATGGTCTATAAATAGAGTTTACCCATGTTTTTATATTTTTTTAATAATTATCATTTTTCTTTCACTCCATTTTAAAAAAATTTAACCATTACCTTAGTAATAAATTTCCACCTTACTAAGTATTCATTATGGACACATCTGTAGTGGTTTTATTTTTGAAATTTGAAACTCATAATTCCAAATTTAAAAACTGATTCATAATATTAAATTTCTAATGGGGGAAATTGACATTTAAAATCTATACGCGTAATACAGTACTAAACTATTTATAGGAAAAATCCATTATAAATATATAAATGATTTTATAAAAAAATGTGGAATATTTATATTCTAGTTGAATTAAAATAATTTATCATAATAAAAAAACTCAATATTAAAATAAATAAAAATACTAAGTTCTCTATTAAAATTCATAATTACATTAATGCCTCAAAATAATTGTTCTGAAATATTAAAAACAATACATATAATTTAAAAAAGCAATCATATATTTCTAAATTAAAAAATATATCTTTAAAAAATTTATTTGTCTTTTTAAAAATAATTTTGATATTTAAAAATGGTTTCATATTTAATAATTTTATTATTATGACATGATATTGTAATAAATGTGATAGTAATTTCAAAATCAATATTTTCATTTTTAGTTCATGAAAATATTTGGCCCAAAATCAATATGTGTATTGATTAATGGAATAAAAATTTTAATTAATAAAAAATTATAAATATTCTAAGGTATGTTCTTAATTAACATGTTAGGTGCCTTCTTTTAAAATATTTTCTCTATGGTTTCTAATAAACATCCTCACATACTAATAGAAGAATAATCGACAATATTAACCTAGATCTAAGGGATAGTTATTACATTATCCCCAAATAAGAGGAAACACTTTACTAAAGACTAATAAATTTAACATTAATGGAAATATATATAATTACATTACATCCATATTATATTGTAAATTTTAAAAATATAGTTAAAAAAATTATTTCATCTTCGAAATGGGATTTGAATACTGCTTTATCAAGTCTTGGGGAAATAAAATAAACTAAATTGTGAGCTCAAATTCATATCTAGAGTTCTTTTTAAGAGAATATTTTATGAAGAAAATGAGTCATAATCAATATATAAATGTGAGTAATCAAAACATATTCCATTAAATTAACTACTTGATCATTCAATAAATCCATGGATAATATTAACCAAATAATCCCGAGGATAATAATAACTAAATTATCAATGAATGAAATATATATTGTTTGATATTCGAAATCTTACCTGTATGGTATTGGCCAAAATATTATAAAACATAATGTCAAATTCATGACTGATACACATTCCATACAGTGAATTTATAGACTGAATACCTAACTATTATTACATGATTTTACATCCTTAGAATGTACATATTTAAAACATGTATTATATTATGAGACATATTGATGTATCATGTAGTGATATATAAGAGGGCCCCAACAATCACTTTCAATTCCATTGTATAACTCATATATCAAATGACCAATACAATTCATAAACAATATTCTTTATCAATCCATATTAATTTATTTTGAAATAATATTATATAATATCATTATTTATCTACTGAATGAATTAAATTTATTCATCACAATCCGTCAACTAACATTGTATAGATAAATGATGTGGAATTAAAAAAATATAGAAATGAAAAAGACGAAAATGATACATGAATATGTGATATAATATGAAAATAATGAAGGATAATTTCAGATCATATGAGCAAAATAAAATGAATAATCTCATGGTAGGGTATAATTTATAAATTATAAATGGATTCTAAAAGAAAAAAGATTCATTAAAACTAAAGGTTTTAAGAAAAATTAAATATTTTTATAGAATTGGAGAAGAAAATAGAGAAAAAATTTAAAAAAACATTGCAACATTTTTTTTAAATTCATTGTAAAAACGATGTCATAAATAATTTCACAAAATCATTCAACCATTTTGAAAGTAGTGCCTTTTATTTTAAAATAAAAACATTAAATTCAATGAATAATCGGAAAATTATATTCCATGAAAACCCATAGAAGCCACTAAATAATGAGAAATAGAAATTAATAGTTATATATTCTACAAAATAATTTAATTTAATATATGTTAAATAATATTCCTTGTAAAATTCTGCATGGAAAGAAAAAATATGTTTTTGGAAAATCATTATATTATTAATTATTAAAACTAAATGAATAATGAAAAATTTAGATGAAAATTTCTTCCAAAAATTACAATAGTAGACAGATTAATATTTTTGAAAAAATATCTATAATTTGATTTGGAAGAAAAAATAACCTGGACAAAAAGAATAAGTATGGTCAGCATCCTTTAATTTTAACTTACATTATGATTATTCATAAAAAAAGATAGGAAAAAAATGAATGATTTAAAACCCAATAATAAAAGTATAACAACAAAATATATGGGTTTTAAAATATTATGACTATATAATATACCTAAAGGAAATATAAGCATAAAAAATTCTAAAATAACATGTGATTGTAATAAAAATCGCTTACCTAGGATCCCCACTATTCCATAATCAATAGATCATATTGTATTATGTATTTATAATTTTTAATCACACATAATAGAACCATATTCATAATTATCACACAACATATTAATAACCTGTAATAAAACATTACTCATCGATATAATACCTCATTAACATCCCCAATCTTGGTGTTTTATATTATGTTATTAATATATGTTTTTATTTTGATGTCATGGATATTACATAATTTACGTCATTTAAAAATGTATATAATATTAACAATGACAAATATTTTAAATCATTTATTTTAAATATTTTTATAAAAATCCAAGAAATGCGGTAACAGAAAAATAAAATTTACTATTTGTAAAAAGGTTCTCTATATGTATTCATAAATATTGCTTTTCATTTTATAATAAAAATAATAATGGATGGGTAAATAATATTTTAAAATTAAATAAAAATATTTAAATAATGACAGTATTATATATTCATTAAATGTATCATTACATCTATCCATGATAGGTGGTGATACAAATTTAACCATATAGATATATAGAGGTAGATGTATGTACATATGCATAGGTAATGACGTAAGTTCAGATTTGATTAATAGTAGTGGATAAATATTATTTCACAGGTATAATAACATTTTTGTATATTTTTTCATATTGATGTAATTATTTTAGGATTAAAAAACTTATATCCAAGAGGTATAAGATGAAATAATTTTTCCAAGAGATAGTTAACATGATTACAAATTATTTTCAAAATCACATTTGAAATGCATGATAAGATATTATTGGTTGTTCTTAGTGTATTCCCAAAGTCTATAGGATGTGTTTATGGAATCTAAAAATTTATTTTTCCCAATGGTTTGATAATCTATGTTGTGTAACGTTTTTGAATAAGAGTGGAGAGTGGGTTCCCATTTATAAGTTTGGTGGACAACAATCATGTAAATATATTAAATTTTATAATATGTTACTTATTAAAAAATTAATATGGCTCTAAATTATCAAAAATATTATTTTTTGGAAAATTTTGAAATTATATTTAAAATATAATTTCATAATGTTTATAGATCTTGTTAATACTTATAATTTTAGTTTAACCCCCATTTTTTCATATAACGTAGTAATAAAATTTTCCTTGTATAATTTAATTATAAAATATACTAAAATTTATGTATATAAAAATTTAAACATCCTGGTTCTAAATATGATATATATTTTGGTATTTTATATTTATAAATATTGAATAATGTCATTGAATGTCATTTCATGTAATACGATAAAAATGGTTTCAAGGAAAATTCCTTTTTATGTATAAAAAATATTTTATAACAAAATCTTGTATAATGTTGTTTCATGTGAAATAATTTAATTATAAATCATATAGTGATATTTATGTGACTTTAAAACTAATAATCAGTCAAATTTATCACTTAAAAAACATAATTAATTAAATTCATCAAAATAGTTATTTTATTATAATAAAAATGTTACTTAGATATACCAAATGTAAAACATTGATTACTAAGACCAAAATAATGTTTTTAAATACAACATATTACATCATAAATATAAATTATGTATAGTAACAAGTATTTATAATATATTTAGTTATTATTATATAATGGGAAAAATTATTAATGGGACGATATTTTTAAAACAAAATCACTATTCATCCAAAAATCATCCTTTTTAAAAACAAAAAATTTCCCCATAATATAATTATATATGATATATATATATATATATTCATGTTTATTTTTTAAAATATAAACAAAAAAAATTGAAGATAATATTTCTAATCATTCTCCCTCAGAACACATAATAATCAATTCTATAAAGATTTTATCCTTCTAGTAGAAACTGAATACATTCTTATACTACGATTATGAAATATTTAAAATAATATATTAAATATTTATTAAATTCATTATTTTTATTATATAAATACAATTTATATATATTTCATAATTCAGATACTTATATCCATCCCTCCCTCGATAATGACTAGGTTATATAGAGACATTTGAAGACTAATATTATAATAATAATTCATGGTTTGCTTAAGATCATTGTTCTATGTGATACAAGTAATCAAATATTTAATTCCATTAATGGAAACTAAAATATTAGTGTATTATGGTTTAAATTTCATTATTCAAGGCTGGGATTTATTTATCAAAGTCGATGATCCTACCTTATGTTTTTATTTTATTTACATTCTTGGTAACCTCATACTAGAGTTTAAAAATAACTTGATCCTATAGGGTAGGTTTATTACCTCCATTTAATATATTAATTACTCTTTTTATTGACAAGATCACATTATCATAACATAAAATCAAGTGATTATTTTTATTTATGACTTTATAATCCATATTTCAACATATTTTCGATCAAACAATTGGTGGTGAAAATTTATTTCTTTGATCCATTAACATCCATTCATGAATATATAATAAGAATCCTTACAAATGATATATTAGATTTCTTTGACGTCATTTGAATAATATTGTTTCACATAATGATTTTTATTGGATTTTGGATCTAATGATATTGGTAGGTATTGAATGGAAACCTAGGGGAAAAACTCATCCAATGCTTCAAATTATGTTAAAAATCCATTATAAGGAAGGGTGTAGTATATGAATCAAGTTATCGTCACCTATATACTTTAAGAGTGATATAATATATGTTCATACTCTTCTAAATTAAGAATATAATACATATAGGGTAATGTGGAAATAAAATTGATTAGTATTTTATACGTACCCAATTTCTCCAATATAATATTTGAATCTTATTAATTCTCGGTTATTAGAATATCATGTTAATTTGACCAGAAGGTATTATTTTTAGCAACATTATTATGCCTTATAGAGTATAATTGGGAATCATAAAAATATTCCATATTTGAATAGTGTTTAGGAGGAAATATTAATGATAATTTTCTTGAATGTCCCACTAAATTGAAAATATTTTCACCAACTAATGATTGGGTATCTCATAGAGTCAAATATCATTATACTAGTTCCTATCGAGATGTGGTATCATTTAAGAAACTAAAATGTAGTTATGTCCTCTATTATAAATTTTTATTCCACTATGGGGATGACCTACATTATTTATTTATTAACTATCAACATGTGTATGGTGTTAACAATTTATTTCTACATCATCACATAGTTAGCCATCCAAAGTGGTATAATAAGAAGTTCCTCCAGGGTTTCTGAAGGACCCTATACCACCCTGAGAGGGCGGGTGAATCATGGTGCCAACTTTTTTCCCTCTTTACTGGATCTTGTTATCACATTGGAAGGAACTTGTTTAAACATGTATAATGAATATGTATAGTAATTAAATCATTCACACGAAGAAGAGAAACATAACACTTTTACTTGGTTAATCACTAATGGCTACATCTAAGGAGCATATAACGACAAGGTGGTCGGTCATACAAAAACAACTGATATTCTAATGTTATTTATTAAAATATTTTCGGCATAGTCACTCAATCCATGGTGGACTACCTTCAAAAGGTTTTAGTGATAGTACATTTCATCCCTTGGATCACTTCTGTTGACTCCCCCTTGCTCACTACGTTGGAAGAATATTCACTCAATTTATCGACATGAATGTGACTTCAATGGTTATTCATTAATGTCTTAATCTCTATTATGCATGAGACACTACTTGCATCGAAGTACCGAATTGATGCTCTTTTATATTCTGTTTTCTCCTTTAGTGAAACTCACAAATGCACTAAAACTACTTTTCTCCCTACAATCACACACTCTATTTATGATTTTTCTGCTCTTTCAAATTGTCCTTGCTTTTATGGACATTCTATGATCTACGTACCATGCCTACTTCGTGTACTACACCTTCTCCCCATACATCCTCTCGGGTATACCTCTATGTATCACCTCTTCTTACCACCTCTACGTACCACCTTTACATACCAACACGGTGTACAACCTTTTCATACCATATCTCTGTACCGGCTTCGCGTAATTCCTACACACAATACCTCTGTGTATCACCTTGGGGTACCATTTTTTCATTCATAGACAACGTCATCAAATTCCTCAAATTATTGCATCTCCCACATACCACTTTTTCATACGCAAAATATCTTCCACAAAGTGCTTTGTCCAATTTTGTGCATAGTACCATATTTCTCGTACCACTTCATCCTGCGTGGAATCTCTCCCGTGTACCAATTTCGAACATAGTGGAGTTATTCCCTAGATGTGATATTTTATTATCAATATTTCTCTACCATAATGATAGGATCTGTACAACCTATAATGAAAAATAACTCGTCAAAATTTTATAATCCATTTTAAACAATTTTTCAATGTAGGAAAAACATCACCTCATACTGAATTCCATCTTCGTACGTTAGGCCTCTACCTCATACTACAATATTATAAACTATGAACCCTTATTTCATATTAATAACCTTAAGTGTATTGTAATTCTATCGGTCCACATGCTGTATCTTTTCTACCAATGAAGAGCCATCTCATGTACTTCAACTCTTAACAGCAAACTGTCACTGCAAACCGTTTTCAGTTCTTCACAATGCTCGACATACCATTCCATCTTTCGGTTACACAATCACGAACCGCTCCCAGAACATGGTACGTGGTCCATACTCTGAGGTACATGGTTTTCATCCTTTTCTTATTTCCATCACCATTCCACATATCATTCACTCCTATGAAGAAATTATTCTATTTCCATAAATAAAAATCCCATTTTGGAGTTTAAAAAAAATTTCATAAGCGGGGAAACAACACCAGCATAAATATAATCTTCGGAAAGAACATCCGTTCTTATTCCCAATCATCTGGATTCTTCATCCATCAGTGGATTTCATCTCGAACCCCTTCCACAATGATCTAAATTCTATGAACAATCATTTTCATGATCATTAGATTCTCCATGGGAAGTACTGCAACATCCCTATCTCCAAGACAAATCATTATTTCTAGTCAACACTGAATATGACTGGTATTGTCCTCTCATATTTTTATGATCATTCTCAAAACATCAAATATACACTTGATCCCTCAAAAAAATTATGCATGTCTCTTCAGGTAGCCTCTAGAATGGTTTATTTTAATAGTTAAATATTGCATGATCACATTATAAGTTGAAACCCTTAGACACTATTAGAGATAGTTTCATTGTTGTGTATAATCGACACATGTATTTTGACCATAATATCAGTTCAACAATTATCTAAATTTATACTCTTAATAACATAGGATTTATTCTTCATCGACTTCTTTATTTTGATCTTTGTTGATTGATGTTGACAACAAATAAAACCTTATAAAAAATTGGTTCCAACTATCAACTCATTTTTATTTTCTTGTCAATATTGTAATGTGTACATCAAATGAATGTGTTAATATCAAAATGATAATCATCCCTCTCCCATATTTCTTTTTCATTATTTACATCTTTCTAACTTTCATTTCACATTCTACCCCCTTATTGACAATAAATAAAAAGCTCGTGGGAAAATGGTATCAATCATTTCATATGCAATGTTCAATAAAACATTTTAGTTGAATTCTTCTTGATGATTTCTCGATGTAAAAAAAATGGATTTGATTTAGACAAAAAAAAATTACATTATCTACTGATCATGATACCTACTAGGATAAAAACTCATGTACTATGTCTTTAAGGGTTTTCCACTTTCATTTAAAGATGATGAAATTGAATTTGATAGGGAATAATAATCTATAAACTCATGCACTAACATAAACAAATAGGTCAAAAAAATTCAAGTTAAATTGGTAGGATAAGTGGCATGGGGTTAATACCATTATTCTTATGTCACTAATTAATTCAGTTACTCCTCCTTCGTAAAATGGTCTTCATCATGAGTAACCAAGGATGAGATATTAATAAATGAAATACCATTTCCAATGATATGTTCTAGACAATATTTCCAGAATAATTGAATTTAATACTAACTGAAGTTAATATTGACTGAAATAACAACTCTATAAGATTCTTCATATATCAACAATTAAGGGAAACACTCCCCATCATCATCTTTAAGGGTTATCTTTCATCATTTATATCATGGAATATCAATTGAATAACTTTACGAAGATAGAAACATATTTATCTTTTCTATCATGAGTTGAAATCATTCACTAATTCTCATGTTCTCCCCATGAAATCATGCTTCCCATTCAATTACATGTATTATTGTCACGACCCGTCCTCGGGGACCGTGTCGTGACTACCCCAAGCCCGCCTTCCATAGGCCAGGGGCTGGAGACTTGCACCAAGGCGTAAATCCTGATAAACGGGGAAGGCATTACCTTTGTAAAGTAAACAACCATCACAGAGTAAGCAAGTGGAAAGAGTAAACACTAAGTAAAAACTGTAACAAGTTATGCTGAAAGAAAAAGGGGCCGGAAATACAAGCCCAACTGTAAAGTACAACTGAAAGGGGAACACAGCAACAGAAAAGAAAAGATTCAGCGTCGAGCCGTCCTCTGGAAGTCCCACCTGAAGGGCGAGCATAGATAGCCTCCCCAACTGCTCGGTCCAGCTGTCAGCTCTGAGTACGTCTCGCCCAGTGTTCCACCTCCAGGTATCGTCCTGCTCCGCAAGACTCCACCATGATCAGCGCTGTCCGTCGTCTGCAACCAACACAATGAAGTGCGGGCATAACCCGTGCAGGGGTGACTATAAGCTACTCAGTAGGGACCCCAAGGCCCTCGATGGTCTCCTGAAATCCACAATGTATAGACCACAAAGGAAAGATACAATCATGAAGAAACAACCGACACTGCTTAGGTATATGCCCTTACATATAACTAAGTCATCAATTCTCGTTCGGCTCCAACATCCGAGCCCAAGCACAACCAAATCCACATAGGAAGGAAAAACGTATACTCACACAGAATAGCACAACACAATCCACGAAGGAGAGAAAAAGTAATCCACATAGGATAGCTCAACACAATCCACAAAGGAAAGTAAACAGTAACTCGACCCAGGATAGTTCAATACAATCCACAAAGGAGAGTAAACAGTAAATCCACACAGGATAGTTCAAGACAATCCACGAAGGAGAGCAAAAGTAATCCACATAGGATAGCTCAACACAATTCACAAAGGAACGTAAACAGTAAATCCACCCAGGATAGTTCAACAAAATTTACAAAGGAGAGTAAACAATAAATCCACACAGGACAGTTCAACACAATCCACAAAGGAGAGTAAATAGTAAATCCACACAGGATAGTTCAACACAATCCACAAAGGAGAGTAAACAGGATTCATCTCACACAGGTATACTTCGACGAAAAGTTGAAAGGGATGATCAGATAAAGATAATGAATCATCTAAGATGGGACCCACTAAGGATGCAAGACCAGCTGTCTTCACTGAATTATCTAGGGTGGGACCCTCATAGGATAAAAGACCAGTATAGTTGGGACCCACATAGGATACAAGACCAGCACTCTTCACTGATTCATCTATGATGGTAACCACATAGGATACAAGACCAGCACTGAATCATCTAAGCTGGGACCCACATAGGATAGAAGACCAGCACAGCTGGGACCCTCATAGGATACTAGACCATCACTCTTCATTGATTCATCTATGATGGGACCCACATAGGATACAAGACCAGCACTGAATCATCTAAGATGGGACCCACATATGATACAAGACTAGCACAGATGGGACCCACATAGGATACAAGACCAGCACTCTTCATCGTCACAGTCCACTGAGGATCTCTACACAGTCGTCGTCGTCGAAGTCACAGCCATCACTAGGATTCCCGCACACAGCAATCTCGTTCGGGAGGGTCCGCTCCAGGAGCCGAGAGGATGATACATCAACTGACACAAGGTCCAGAGTTGATGTATCCAAAAGTTCCGTATCGTTAACAGGAACTCACGTCGCAGACGGCGCGTCAATCGGACGCCCGGTCTGAGAATTATTGGATTTTCCATCCTAGGGGCCCGGTTTTTTTTTAAGGAAAAACCAACCCAACTGTACTCCACCTGCGTCCAAACCTTGGGCAGAGTATGCCAAAAGATCCATCTCACTTATAGAAAAACAACAAAGTCTACGGCACGTCGATCGGACGTCCGAAGCTCAAGATATGAGTGTTTCCGCTCTGAGGGCCCGGTTGGTTTCGTGTACGAACCAAACCGGCCGAACTCAATGTATCCCGAAACCTTGAGTGCGATATACCGAAACGATTGTCTCTATGCAAGGATCGCATCGCCGCTGACGACGAGTCATTCGGAAGCTCATATCTCAAGTTATGAGAAAAAGACCGAAAACGTCCGGAGAGGGGGGGTCTGGGCCCGGACCGACCCGGCCCAACCCCCCCCCCCCCCCCGGGGTCGGCCCGACCCGGTTCAGGTCCGACCCGTTTTGGCGCGACCCTGCCTGGCCGAGCGAAGGAACCCGTGGTCTGGGCGCTGGCCCCTCGGTGTCAAAGTAACGCGGCCCCGCATGGGGCCGCCCCAAACCCCCCGGACGAGGCCGGGCCGCCACGTCCCTAAACCACGGTTCCGCGCGGCCGCAGAACCGCCTCGCCGCCGCGACGAGGTTTTCCCAGCGGCGCACTGGGCGCCGCCGGCGTGGCGCGCCGGCGGAAGCTTCTGTGGGCCACCGGAGTTGCTCCGGTGGTCCGTTTTCATTCCCGTCTGCGCCGCGGCTCCTCCCGGGTCCTGTTCTTCACTGCGGAAACATCAAAACGTGTCAAGTCGTCGCATGCACATTGTTTGCGGAATTGACCATCACGGAACAAGTGGAGCGTCGCATCGGGGAAGGGTGTCGCGTCGTCGCGTCGACGACCCCTAAGGATCAAGAAACAACAGATTTAATTATTAATAATTAAATATGTGATGTTTTTATAACCCACAAAGAGATTTAAAAGAAGTGCAACCCCCTACCTTGTCGTTGTCGATCGAAGGTTGTTGCGGGGTTGGATTGTCGCGGAAGAACGCCACGGAAGAAGAACTGTCGGCGTCGCGGTACTTGGCGTCGCATCGTTGATCTCCGAGGGCTCGGCGTTCTTCGTCGCCCTTCGTCGAAGGCCGGTGTTCTTCGCATTCTTCGCGTTCTACGCAAAGAAGGATGAAGAACTTGAGGTTTGTCAAATCCTCTCAACGAACAACAGTTAAGGAGAAAAAGCATTGGTCTTATTTTATTAACATGCCAATAAACGAAAAAGAGATAAGTATCGACCCATTAATTCATAGAATTAATTCAACTAATCAAACCGCCCAATTAAATGGTGCGTTAAGAATTTATGAAAATCCGTCAGTTGACTTTCATAAAAACGGGTTTTCGCGGGTGCGTTACTTAGGGGATAAGAAACTGTGGGGCTCGTGCGGGCCCCACCTCACAAATATCCTACCAAGAGGGTAGGATATTTTTGGATAGAACTCTATCTGCATCAACTCAGCTTAACCAGCTTGAAGTGGTCTTTAAGCGGCTTTAAGTGAAATAAAAATAAAATTGTCGCACAACTTTATTTTATTTCTTAACTTAAAACCCAAAAATTAAAAACCACAACCTAGGAAACGCAACTCCGGAAGAGGCGTTTCTAAGAAAATACCGGCTCTGTGATTCCATCGGTGCCCTCGGAATTTGATTCCAAGCACCGGTTCAAAAGTTAGAAAACCATGCTTGTTCGTTCACTGAACGTACCCGAGCCAAACATCGGAAAGTGATTCCGGGCACACCGGGCCTCAGAATCAGGTGTCTTCAGAAGATTCGTTCTTGTAAAATTCAAAATAAAATTAAAAAAATTCTTTGAAATTTACGGGTCTTTACATTACTCACACCACAGAGCTTTAAGTCCCCGTAAAGCTTCACTACAAACGTAGGGATACAAAGGCGGTACTGAGCACACATCTGAGCCTCCCGCTCCCATGTGCTCTCCTGGAGGTTCCCGAGCTGCCATCTGAAGCGCACTAGAGGAATCGATCGTCCACGTAGGACCCGCTCCTATCGATCCTCGATCTCCACTGGGGCCTCCGCAAAAGTCGCCCCATCGTCAACGACCAGCTCTCCATGGTCAAAGATTTGCGTCAGGTCATGCACGTATCTCCTCTGATGAGATACGTGGAGGACATCGTGCACCCGACACAACTGTGGTGGTAGAGCCAGGCGATAAGCCACCTTTCCAATCCTGCTGAGGACATGGAAGGGTCTGATTAAACTGTGGATACAACTCGCCGCTTCGGCCAAACCTCCGTAATCCACGTTGAGGTGAGACCCGCATGAAGACGTGGTCGCCATCCTCAAACTCAAGTGGCCTCCTCCTCTTATCAGCATAGGAATTCTGTCGGCTCTGAGCTATACTCATCCTCTCCTGGATGACCTGGACCATCTCCGATCCCACAAGAACTGCTAAGATTTCTTCTTTGCTGATAAGATAAATCTGGTCTCATCCCCAGGATGAACCACTTCTTTTGCCTAATACAGTCAATCCCGACATGGATGTTACTAATCCACACCAAAGATGACATCGTAAGGCCTCGACGCTACTACCAAGAGATCCAACCGTTACTCTCCCCTCCAAGGGTTGAGTCACACAGTCGGCATCAGTGTGTGGTAACTGGGTCTCCTCCAGTAGATGTCTCACAAGTGAGGGTCAAGTCAACAGTCTAAACTGGAACCTCTTAGTAACAACACAAAAGAGGACATGAATGAAAACATCACAAAGGTAAGTGTCTTTTACTATTGCAGCTCATAATACAAAGACACCACACAACAACAACAAGGAACTAGAAGTACAAAGGATTTATCCACTAGTTCTGCTCTTGTCCATCTTCTCTCAGAGCTCCATGATCGAAGGCCTCAGCTCCCTGATGTTGAGCTCTCGCATGTCCACCAACTCCCTGCGGTCGGGGTGGACCTCCTGGTGGTGGTGGTGGCAACACCTCGAAGTGTCGCCCACCATCTGCTACTCGTCCAGCTCCTCTCCCTCGTCCGCCTGCACCCTGCGGACCACCGTGGCCGAACCTCTATCTGGGAGGTCCCTCTACCACCTACTGCTCATCTGTAAGACGAGTCGGGCAGTCTCGAGCCATGTGACCTCGCCCACTGCATGCATAGCAATGCTTTCCCCTCATGTAGCTGGCGCTCCTTCGGGTGCCCCGCACAACCGAATCTTCATCCTGAGACTGTCCAACTGATGGTCTGGCCCGTTTGGACCTCTGCGTCACCTATCTACTGCTAGCTGCAGAAGACCCTACTACGGGCCGTCCTGCGGAAGGCCCTGTCACTGGATCCTGCTCGGCGAGAAAACTCTCCATTAAAAGGGCTCCATCCAAAACCTCTGCCTGTGTCGGAATGTTGAGGGAGATCATCGAAGCCCTGATCTCGTGCCTCAGTCCCTGCTCGAAGGTCCGGGCCTGAATGAACGGGTCCCGTACCATATCTGTGGAGTAGGGCAAGAGATCACTAAATCTCGCCGAGTACTGGGCCACTGTCATGCTGCCCTGCCGTAACTGTATCAGCTCTGGGATGCGCACCACACGGAGGGTGGCTGGGATGAACTCAGAGTGGAAGATGCTCTCAAAGTCTGTCCAGAGGAGAGATGTCTCGTCGTGCACCTGGAGCTTCAAGCTCCACCATCTGCCTGTTGCCGCGTGCAGGAGGCTCGCTGCGAGGATCACCATGAGGTCTGATCGTGTCCTCACTAATCTGAAAACCCGTACAACTTCCTCTAGCCAGTCCTCGGTGGCCTGAGGGTCCATCTCCCCACGGAACCTGGGCAGTCGCTGGCACTCGAACTCATGAAGTGCACTAAGGTGACGTGAATCGTCAGTGGCTGGGGCTGGTAGCATCGGTGGATCGGCGGGTAAAGGTACCGTCGGTGCCTCTGCTGACAAGGAGCCCTGCACCGAGGCCTCGTCGCTTGGTGGGTTGTCATCATGATCCACTCTCGGAACCCTAGCTGGATGCCATCATGGGGCCATCCTGAAAAGAAAGAGGTGTGCCACAGTCAGAACTGTATACCTGGTGATCTGACACAAGTAATCACAAAGAAAACATGAACACACATGCAATTAATGTTTTCGTGCATTAAGTTGGAAATAAAAAGTCAGGGTCCTGGTGTACGGATACGTCGGCCGCCGCACCAACACTGGACTCCCTGGACTGATAATCACAACCAACACGCTGAACACTATTGTTTCACATAGAAGAAAGATCAGAGTCTGCGGTAGAACCGAACCAACTCTGATACCAATTTGTCACGACCCGTCCTCGGGACCCATGTCGTGACTACCCCAAGCCTGCCTTCCATAGGCCAGGGGCTGGCGACTAGCACCAAGGCGTAAATCCTGATAAACAGGGAAGGCATTTCCTTTGTAAAGTAAACAACCATCATAGAGTAAGAAAGCAGAAAGAGTAAACACTAAGTGAAAACTGTAACAAGCTGTGCTGAAAGGAAAAGGGGCCGGAAATACAAGCCCAACTGTAAAGTACAACTGAAAGGGGGACACATCAACAGAAAAGAAAAGCTGCAGCGTCGAGCCGTCCTCTGGAAGTCCCACCTAAAGGGCGAGCACAGATAGCCTCCATAGCTCCTCGGTCCAGCCGTCTGCTCCGAGTACCTCCCGCCCAGTGGTCCACCTCCAGGTACCATCCTGCTCCGCAAGGCTCCACCACGATCAGCGATGTACGTCATCTGCAAACCACACAACGAAGTGCGGGCATAACCCGTGCAGGGGTGAGTATAAGCTACTCAGTAGGGATGCCGAGACCCCCCCTGATGGTCTCCCGAAATCCACAAAGGATCGACCACAAAGGAAATATACAATCATGAAGAAACAACCGACACTGCTTAGGTATATGCCCTTACATATACCTAAGTCATCAATTCCCGTTCGGCTCCAACATCCGAGCCCAAGCACAACTTAATCCACACAGGAAGGCAAAATGAATACTCACACAGAATAGCACAACACAATCCATGAATGGGAGAAAAAGTAATCCACATAGGATAGCTCAACACAATCCACAAAGGAATGTAAACAGTAAATCCACCAAGGATAGTTCAACACAATCCACAAAGGAGAGTAAACAGTAAATCAACACAGTATAGTTCAACACAATCCACAAAGGGGAGCAAAAGTAATCCACATAGGATAGCTCAACACAGTCCACAAAGGAATGTAATCAGTAAATCAACCCAGGATAGTTCAACACAATCCACAAAGGAGAGTAAACAGTAAATCCACACAGGATAGCTCAACACAATCCACAAAGGAGAGTAAACAGTAAATCCACAAAGGATAGTTCAACACAATCCACAAAGGAGAGTAAACAGGATTCAACTCACACAGGTATACTTCGTCAAAAAGGTGAAAGGGATGATCAGATAAAGATACTGAATCATCTAAGCTGGGACCCACTGAGGATGCAAGACCATCTGTCTTCACTGAATCATCAAAGCTGGGACCCACATAGGATACAAGACCAGCACATCTGGGACCCACATAGGATACAAGACCAGCACTCTTCATTGATTCATCTATTCTGGGACCCAAATAGGATACAAGACCATCACTGAATCATCTAAGCTAGGACCCCACATATGATACAAGACCAGCACAGCTGGGACCCACATAGGATACAAGACCAGCACTCTTCATTGATTCATCTATGCTCGGACCCATATAGGATACAAGACCAGCACTAAATCATCTAAGCTGGGACCCACATAGGATACAAGACTAGCAAATCTAGGACCCACATAAGATACAAGACTTGCACTCTTCATCGTCGCAGTCCACTGAGGATCTCTGCACAGTCGTCATCGTCGAAGTCGCAGCCAGCACTAGGGTTCCCGCACACAACAAGCTCGTTCGGGAGGGTCCTCTCCACGAGCCGAGAGGCTGATACATCAACTGACACAAGGTCCAGAGTTGATGTATCCAAAATTTCCGTATCGTCAAAAGGAAATAACGTCGCAGACGGCGCGTCAATCGGATGCCCGGTCTGAGAGTTATTGGCTTTTTCGTCCTAGGGGCCCAATTTGTTTTTAAGGAAAAACCAACTCGACCATACTCCACATGCGTCTAAACCTCGGGTGGAGTATGACAAAAGATCCGTCTCACTTAGAGGAAAATAACAAAGTCGACGGAACGTCGATCGGACATCCGAACCTCAAGATATGAGCGTTTCCGCTCCGAGGGCCAGGTTGGTTTCGTGTACGAACCAACCTGGCCGAACTCAAGGTATCCTCAAACCTTGAGTGCAATATACCAAAACGACCGTCTCGATCCAAGGATCACATCTCCGCTGACGGCGCTTCGTTCGGAGGTCCGTAGCTCTAGTTAAGAGCAAAAGACCGAAAACGTCCGGAGACGGGGGGTCTGTGCCCGGACCGGCCCGGCCCAACCCGACCCGGGTTGGCGCGACCCGGCCCGGCCAGGGTGGCCCGGCCCGGCCTGGGCGTGACCCGGCCAGGTCGTTTGGCCCAGCTCGGTTCGGCCGAGCCGACCGAGCGAAGGAACCCGCGGGGTGGGCGCTGCCCCCACGGTGTCAAAGTAACGTGGCCCCGCGTGGGGCTGCCTCGAACCCCCCCGACGCGGCCGGGCCGCCGCATCCCTGAACCACGGTTCCGCGCGGCCGCGGGACCGCCTTGCCACCGCGGCGAGGTTTTCCCGGTGGTGCGCTGGGCACCGGCGGAATCTTCTTGCGGGCCACCGGAGTTGCTCTGGTTGTCCGTTTTCATTCCCGTCTGCGCCGCGGCTCCTCACGGGTCCCGTTCTTCACTTCGGAAACATCAAAATGCCTTTGCGGAACGTTTTTTCGTCACCCGAAAAATCCGCACAACAACAAAGATCATCGGAGGGTTGTCGGGCCGTGTTTTTTTGGCCCGCACCCTCTGCGTTAGATGATAACAGCCGTGGGAAAACATTCAACACAGAGAACATAACAAGAAAACAATTTTAAATAAATTAAAATTGTTCTTATGAAACCAGGTTCATTGTTTTGAACGGAAACACCCACGGAATAAAAGGGGTAAAATCATTCCAAATAAAACCGCTACCTCGTCAAGTCGTCGCACACGCGTTCTTCGCGGAATTGACCGTCGCGGAACAAGTGGAGCGTCGTGTTGCGGAAGGGCGTCGCGTCGTCGTGGAAGGGCGTCGCATCGACGATCCCCGAGTATCAAGTAACAACAAATTTAATTAATAATAATTAAATCTGTGATGTTGTTCTAACCCACAAAGAGATTTAAATGAAGCGCAACCCCCTACCTTGTCGTTGTCGATCGAAGGTTGTCGCGGGGTTGGATTGTCGCGGAAGAACTTCACGGAAGACGAACCGTCGGCGTCGCGGTACTTGGCGTCGCGTCGTCGATCTCCAAGGGCTCGGCGTTCTTCGTCACCCTTCGTCGAAGGCCGGCGTTCTTCGCATTCTTCACATTCTTCGCGAATAAGGATTAAGAACTTGAGGTTTTTCAAATCATCTCAACGAAGAACACTTAAGGAGAAAAAGCGTTGGTCTTATTTTATTAACATGCCAACAAACGAAAAAAGAGATAAGTAACGCTCCATTAATTCATAGAATTAATTCAATGAATAAAACCACCCCATTAAATGGTGAATTAAGAATTTTATAAAACGCGTCAGTTGACTATCATAAAAACAGGTTTTCGCGGGTACGTTACTTAGGGGAAAAATAGTGGGGCTCGTGCGGGCCCCACCTTCAAAATATCCTACCAAGAGGGTAGGATATTTTTGGGTAGCACCCTATCCGCATCAACTCAGCTTAAATAGATTGAAGTGGTATTTAAGAAGATTTAAGTGAAATAAAAATAAAATTGTCGCACAACTTTATTTTATTTCTTAACATAAAACCCAAAAATTAAAAATCACAACCGAGCAAACGCAACTCCGGAAGAGGCGTTTCTAAGAAAATACTGGCGCTGCGATTCCATCGGTGCACTCAGAATTCGATTCCGAGCATTGGTTCAAAAGATAAGAAAACCCACTCGTTCGTTCACTGAACGTACCCGAGCCAAACTTCGGAAAATGTTTCCGGCCACACTGGGCCTCGGAATTAGGTGCCGTCAGAAGCTGTGTTCTTGTAAAATTCCAAGGAAAATTAAAAAAAATCCTTGAAATTTACGAGTCTTTAAAATTATCATCACAAATACAATACACCAATGATTAAAAGAATTAGGTGGTTCCTCCTTTATTCTTCAATGTGATAAGTAAGGATGAGATGGTTTTCTCATCCAAGATGCTCCATTTGCTTCAGTCTTCATGCTCTCACATCTAAACATCTTTTCTCATTAGTACTGATGTGACATTAATCTCTTCTCATTCCATTCTTATTTTCATGAAGGGTTGTTCTTTTTAACAACCATCATGAATGATACATTCCTAGTCTTTTTAAAGACTTATTATTTCATTGGTATTAAAGATGGACATATTTTTGCAATGTGATGGTATATCATACATCTATCACACAAATATTCATTAACACATGAGTTTCTTGTGGTTTTCACACTGTCATTCACATTATCTTCATCAGATGAAAATTTTCCATTACCTTTAAATCCAACCTTGGATTTTTGTCATCATATTTCATCATTCATTATAAATCTTCTGGCCAGATGTCCAACATGTCATTTGAAACTGTTGCATCGGGTTTGGATCTTCGATAATGGTTCATCTGAGTGTTATCCCTCTTAGTTTTTCTTTTGGATGAATTTACCTTCAATTTCATGGATCTATAATCCAGGGTATTCTTAAATTCACTACATGATATCATCTTGAGGAAATTTGTATTCACAAAATTCTTATATCTTCACCCCAATGAAGGTGTTTCATACTGAGCCAACATCGAAGGTTTTCCTGTCTTATCAAAGATGAATCCATTTTGAGATGTGCATGTATCTACCTTATGACCAATGCCATTGCATACATCACATATGTTATCAAACATTCCAAATCTGTTTGGGGTATATAAATGCTTCTATACCTATGGATGTTGCTTCTTATTCTCTAGATTTCTTTTCAATGAGGTAGGATTCCTTTCTACTTTTACATTATGAGTATTGTACAAATACATTATTTTATATTTCCAAAATCTATTCTGGCACTACTATTGACCCAAAGATAATTATTTTTTTTGTATTATGTTATTTTTCCATCATCATGACTTGATGTTCTCTTTGTGGAGAACCACCTTACACTTTATTCATTTTCTTCATGCCATACATGGTGACATGAAACATATCACCTTTTATCATCCATATATTTTTTGAATTTCAATTCTATCCTTCACTACATATGGAAACATATTTAGACATACGAGTACAATATGGTCTAGATGGTACATTATTTGTATAAGATTCTTGTGGTATATCATTGGAGGATGTCATGATATTCATCTCATGTGTTAGAGGTATTTCAACTTTAGGATCCTCTAGTTATAATTAAGTAGCAAGAGAAATAGTTTTTTGAGATAGATCTCCAACAGATGTCATGATATTCTTATCACATGTTGAAGGTATTTCAACTTTATAATCATCCATTGAACACTGAGTACCAATAGAAATAGTTTCCCTCTTTTGTTAAGTCTCAATATGTGTCTTCTCAAGATTGTTCTTATGAGCTTCCAATTCTATACATTTCCCATTTAGGATGAATACTGATTTTTAATCACTGTCATCATTTCCTCACAAGACTTATTCAATATTTCAACCTCATCTTAATGCATTTGAACATTCTTTTGTAACATAGAGTAATGTTCCCTAAATTTCATGGCTGTTTCATCCAAATATAAACTCTTGACTTTAGTTTTCTTCTTCAGCTCAGCTTCAAGTGCATAGATCGTTTCCTCTAGAGACTTTTGGACTCCATCTTTTTATTTTAAGTCTTTAATCTGTTTGGTGATCTTCAAACATTAGGAATTTTTCCTTCCGATACTTTTTCTACATTATCACCTTCTCCCCCCAATAAGGTGATCTCATCTTGCATACATTGAAAAATAATACAAATATTAGAAACTCTTTATTCATGAATATCATGTAGATAAGTTCTTAATTTCTCCAAATTAGTTGAGAATGAAATAGAGGTTTCTTCCTTTCCTCTAGTATAAACCTGATCCACCATATAATTACATTCCAATCCTGTTATTTTTTTCATTATTGGAAGGGCATAGAGAACCATACATTGTATCTTATTTGGTCATGAGGTACTTCTTCAACTGTCTCTTCACTTTATTTTTCCGGTTTTTCGTGGTCATCCAGGATGTATAATTTTGTTCAGAGATTACTAAATCTTCATCAAGTCTGAGTTTCATTTTTGAAATATGAAATAAATTAAAAATAATCTTCTAAATACAATTACTATAGAGTATCCATCATATGCAAACCATTGCACTCTAAAACCAATTGAAGAACTGTAGAACACCCTGATAGGGCGGGGGTGAATCCGTGCATCAAATATTTCTCCTCTTTACTGGATATTGTTCCCAAATTGATTGAAACACGTTTAAACCTGTATGATGGATATGTGAAGTAATTAAAACATTCTCATGTTGAAGATAAGCATAGCACTTTTACATGGATCATCACTAAGGGCTACGTTCAAAGATAATATGTTGATAGGTTGTTGGTCATTTCAAAAACCAACAATCTTCTAATGTTTAAGATTACAAGATTTTGGGAACAATCACTCTGTCTGAGGTGCACTTCTTTTATAAGGTTTTAGGTATAGAAAACTGCATCCCACGGATCACTTCTGCTAACTTCTCCTTGGTCACTGTCTTGGAAGAATATTCACTCAGTTTAAAGACTTGAAGGTCACTTCAATGGTTTTTCATTTTTGTATTGGTCTCTGTTCAACTTGAGAAACTTCATTCATTGAAGTTCGGAAATGATTCACTTTTATATTCAGTTTTGTCCTTTAGTTAAATTCCTAAATTCACTAAAACATATTCTTCTTTTTTCTACAATCACACACTCCCTTTAGGATGTATAATTTTTTTGAAATTTTTCCTGATTCTACAGACTTTCTTTGATCTCTGTACCGCACATCCTTCACATATTGTGCCTTCTCTGTGTACCACCCCTATTCTGTGTACCATGCCTGCTCTGCATACCACACCTTTTATATGTACCACCCCTTGACCATGTACCATGATTTCTCTGTGTACCCCACCTACTCCGTGCATAGTGCATCCTCTGTGTAGCGTTTCATCATCGTGCACCACTCCTGCTCTGCGCACTGCTTCCACGTACTGCGTCTGCATACTGCCTCTGCATACCGCCTCAACATATTTCCTATATATACCACTGTCACATACTACTGTTATGTACATCCATCACGTACTATATCTACGTATCTCCATCGCGTACTACATCTGCATACCACCTTTTCATACATGTTCAACCTTTCTGGGAATTCTTATTCAATTTATGTGAATTATTTCATCTCCCACATAACACTTTCTCATTCACAAATTCTCTTATGCGGACTGCTCCTTCCAATTTTACGAACTTTTTCATCACATGTATACCACTTCCTCTTACTTGCAATATCTCTCACATACCAGTTTTAGACATATCCATGTTCTCCCACAACTATGATATTTAATTATCAAATATTATCTACCTTATTGATGGGATTATCACTCCTTATAGAGAAAAATAACTGCACGTATTTCACAAATCTGTTTCACCCAAATTTTCAATGAAGGAAAAAATTCACCACATAATGAACTCCATCCCCGTACTATAAGCCTCCACCATGTATTGCAGTCATCGTAAATGCAAAGCTTTATTGAATCATGCTAACCTTATACATACCGTATGTCTATTGGTTTTCATATTGCATCTCATTCATCAACAATGAATTATCCTGCATACCAGAACTCTTCACTGTGAACCGTCACTGCAAACCATTTTCAGTACCGTACACCGCTCCATGTACTGTTCCTACTTCAAGGTACATAGTCACGAACCATTTATGGAACATGGTATGTGGTCCATGCTTTCAGGTACGCAGTTTTCTTCCTTTTCTAATTTACATCGACATTCTGCATCCTGTTCACTCCTACGCAGAAATTCATTTTTTCCCCAAAACCAAAATCATGATTAGGAGGTCAAAAAATTGACAAATGCTGGGAAACCACACCACCATAAATTTTTTCTTCAAAAGAACACCCAGGAATATTCACTGTGATATGGAATCTTCAATAGTCAATGAACATCATCATGAACTCCTTCCACCGTGAAGTATACACTTTGAACGATCTGTTTCAGCATCAACAAATTCTATAGGGAATGTACTGTAACTTCCCCATCTTCCAGCAACCTCAGTCTTTCCAGTCAACACTAAATACGAGTGTTATTATCCTCTCAACATTATATGATCATTCTTAAATCATCAAATATTCACATTACCCCTCATGCAATGATTCATATCTCTTTAGGTGGGCTCTTTAATGGTCTCATTGAATAGTGATATGTTTCATGTTCACATTATAACTTGAAGCCCTTCAACACTCTCTGAGATAGTTTCATTTTTGTATTAAATGTATCACCTTTAAAACATATATTTTGAATATAAGATCAGTTCAACGATCTTATTAATTTATCACTCTCAATAACAGTTGAGTTCTTCTTCAAACCCCTTCTTCATTTTGATCTTTATTCACAACTGTTGACAACAAATACAAACATATACACAATGTGGTCCCAACTATTTATAACTTTTTGGTAATTTTTTTGGGGACCTCTATGTTGGAATTATATTGTTTCATGTAGAGAAAATTTTTTATTTGATTCCATAGAGAGGAATACCATGGATTATTGATTATTTATTTATGGAATGAGAATAACCACTTTTTTGGGTACTATGGAGAGGTAATCCATGATTGTTGGTTTACTTCATTCAATATGGAGGAAATTTATAAACTCTAAATCAAAAAGGATATTACCTAAATCAAATAAAAATACTTATTTATTATGATAAACTCTAGACTGGGCACCTTATGGAGAACCTATAGGGTTTATTTAGTTTGGAACTCCATTTGGAGGACCTATATGTCTATTGTCCAAATAGAGGATCCACTATTTAATTCCCCTTTATAGTGGATCACATGGAATCAATAGTGAATCCTCATATGTCAGAGGATTTAGAATAGTAGAGTTGCCCTATAGTGTGTTCATGAGGATACAATTCCCTCATGTTGATGTGTAACACATTGGTAATAATTATAATTTTCAGTAGTGGAAGAAGATAAATAACTGAAAAATAAATGAAAATATATAAGAATTTAATAATAAATAACCCTTAACTAATTTCATATACAATTTCATGATCACGTCATTTTTTATACAAAATGGTAGTCAGTGCATGTATAGAAGAAATTATAAATAAATACATGTATTGAAATATAAAAAAATGAATATATCAAAAAAGCATAATGATACCATCCCGATATCATGATACATAACTCCAATGGAATAAATTATGAATTATAAAGTGGAAAATTTCCATTTTTCTAGCCTGCAGTCATGAAGTATGTTTGGGGACCCAACGACAGCCCAAACAGTGTTAGATTTAATTTATTATGCCACCACTAATGGTATCTATAACATGTATAGTTTCATCATGCATTCTAAAATAATGTTCAATAAATCTAAAATAATTATCTTAATAATGGTTTAGATTTTAATAAAGAATTTATATTTCCTACACTACCATATATAATAAAAAACCCTATAAATGGAATATTGTAACCAAGACACCTTAAAAACATGATATCCGTAAATCATATTAAAAATATCTACAACGTTCATGTCATATAATCATGTTTACAATATCCCTAATAGAATACGATGTTGAATACAATGATAGATCATGATAGGATGGATAAACGATATAGAAGACCAAGGAATCCTTATCATGTCCTGGTGTCATCCTATTGGAAACTTGGTAATGACGTGGGTGGAGTCCAAGGAGCATGCCAATATAGAATTTCCAAAGAGATTCTTAGAACAACACATCTAATAGATTAACAATACACATAAAATCAAATGGAATCATGAACCAAAGCTTAAATTACCAATTAATCCTTTACCATAATTAATAAAAATTTATGGAGTAAAAATGTAATTGACTCCCAATGGAATAAATATCCTTGGAGAAGAAATTTCCAAGCACTCTAGTACTATTATCAATTCAAAAATATATTCAATGAATAAGAAATTTCATTATAAAATTATAAATGAGGTCATCCAACCCATTAATTCATTCCAATATAATACATTTAAACATTTTGATTTTATTTCATCTCAACAAAAGGAGGCATAAACATTCTCTTGTTGACCAATAAACTCTCATTCAAATAAAAAAGATACCCAAAAAACTATAATTCTCACAAAAACCCAATGAGGTGGTACCACATGGGGAGGATATGTGGACACACTCTACATGTGATCTGTATTAAGGGTAATGTCCTCTAACTGCATGCAAGCACCATTAGAAATCCATTACGGGTACCAATTCATTCAATTCAAGGATTTAATTAATTTTAAGGGAAAATTGGAATGTGTAGTGTGAGAGATAGTGATAACAATTCATATAATACACCATGATTTGATTGAAATATATTTACAACCTACAATAAAAAAAATTATAAAATATTAATAGAGTACACACAATTGAGGATCCAATGAGACGATCAATGATCAAATATAAGTCTGGATGACAATATTGGAGCCAAACCTATCTTTTGAAAGTAAAATGGGGATAAATTAACTCCGTTTTCTTTTGGAATTAAAGGAGGAAAATAAAAACAATTATAAAATTATTGTGAAAATTGGTAATTTGAAAAAATAAAACTGGGTTTCACTGTTTTTACACCTAGATGGCATAAATTTACACCAATTGTGTGCCCCTCACTACCCAATGGAGGACCCCACACGGGTCATGTACATAGTTTGATTAACAATTCACACACCATGAAAACTGAATATTCTAAAAACTAATGATCCTCCACACATTCATGAGGATTGGGGAACATGGTTAGTGAAAAAATTTCACATTATACTTTTCACTTAAATTCAATATAGAGATTTCTCATACCATGTGAACTGTATAACACAATTTCTACTATCGATACATATATAAAATGGCTACATCACTAAACTAGAACTCTATAGGTTTTAGGAATCAATTGAAATTTTGTTTTTACTAGAATGTGTAGTTATAATCCACTTTTTAATCAAATTTGTCTACTCTGATGTGTCATACATGAGATGAGTTTTAAGAAACATCACCTATCCTGATTCAAACAAGAGAATTGGTTATCTGGATTTCCTATCATACAAATCCTTATATGATTCTATATGTATTATTTTTTGATAGTTATTATTTTAGGAGAACTCAACCAGGGGTATATGCCTCACCCAAGAACCCCTAAAATCAATGAATAATTCTAAAATCATTTCCACCATAATCTGTATATTGAATTTTTATTGGCCATCATTCTGGGGGTGTTATGTCATGAAAAGAAGTGACTGTGTATCTAATTCCCTATGTTAGTTATGACAAAAAAGATATGTGAATTGTACATCAACTTCTAAAATAATATTATGAAATACCCTATTGAGGAACAAAATCATTCGAATGCAATGAATCTAAAACTTATCTAATAAGATGGTATCATAGAAAGGTAGAAAATTTTCATCCTTTACGAGGCTTTCAACAACAACCCATTTGACATCCCTAAATCAAGGGGACCATGAAAAACAAGTCAATGAATACATCACAAGGTAATCCCATATCAATTGGGAATTGATTTTTTTTATCCCAACTGGTTACTGGTGTTCTTCCCTCAACTTCTGATAAGTGGAACACCGTGTCACAAAACAAACCACATCACATTTCATAACTAGCCACCAATACTGGTGAGGCAAACACATTGCTTATTGGTAATTTTGGGATACACTACCCAAGTATAGGCCGATAATATCACCATAATTACTCATTTATGATTTTTGAATACCAAGCCCCACCATGAATATACTGAATTTCATCCACACCCAGAGCAAAAATATGAGGCATTTCCTCACATTTCTCACCCTCCCATAAGTCCAGGCCATCATCATCTAAAAGTTTTTTTAAACTTTATCAATATATAATTTTAAGGTTCACATCTATATATGAAAGTAAATTATTCCCAAAACAATCCTTCACCTCGAGGTGCATCTCAGAGAATAAGTCCACAAGCATCCAATCACTTATGGACTCTTCATCTAGATGTATCTAAGTCCTTATGATATGTTCATCAGAAAAATCATTTCCCTTTTTGGAATATGTAAACCATTAATTTAAAATATTTTCAGTATTCAACCCAACATCATATCCTTCGATTCAACTCTTGACGTTTTAATATGTACTTGAGGGTTTTGTGGAATTTGAACTCCATAAAAATAACTATCCTTGTAAAGATTTCATATAACATAAAAATTCATGTACAATAGTAGATAACAAAATATCATGCATCTATTATTTCCTCTCCTATGGACTTAGCTGATAAGACTCATAATCCACGAATCAATATTCATGTATGATAACTATTTATGCCCTGATAAATGATGCATCGCAGTACACCATATGAATTCTTATTTGATCTAGAAAAATTAGGTTTAGTACTGAAGTTATTCTCCCTTTTCGCTAATGAAATGTTATTTTTGAGGTGTCTTACCATACAAACATCAATTCCTAATTGGTTAAGACCATTAGAGGTTCTACTAACCATGATAAGTCTTGTTTAAAACTCCTATAATTACCATCTTGCCCCAGGAAACTTTGTATATCACATATCTTCTTCGGATAATCCTATGAAACTATATCTATCACCAACTCTAGGTCAACTAATAATCCATTATCTGAAATAATAATACCCAATTACTTTAGCATATCCATCCAAAAGTGTATATTTGTGTGTTTAGAATATTACTCATCCCCTCTCATTGTATCCAAAATTATCTCAAGGTGTTTGGATTGGTAGTGTCAGTTGTGAGAATACAAAATAATATCATCCATGAATACCACAACAAATGATTACATTTATAAATGAGTATTGTAGTTCATTCATTCCATGAAAACTTATAGCATGTTTTTTATATCTAATGATGATACCATATATTCATATAGACCATAACTACTATGAAAAGCTATGTGAGGTATGTTTGCAAGTTGAACATGCACCTCATGATATTCCAAACTCAAATAAATCCTGGATAAAACTCAACATACTTCTAACTGGGTGAACAGATTGTCTATTAGATAAAATAGATATTGGTTCTTAACTATCAACTAGTTTAATCATCGATAATCTATTTTTATTAAAGTGTTTCATCCGTATTTTTCACAAAAATGACGGGTGATGCCCACAAATAACTATTGGGTCATATAAAACACTTTCAGTCTAAGTAAACTATCTACCACTTGATATCCTCATATCTGTATTAGAAATCCGACAAGTAGGAACAGATAAATTTGATGCTCAATGCACTAGATCTCTAGGGAAATAAACCTCTTGTTTATGTGGTAAACTAGAAGAGTCACCTAGAAAAACAAACCCAAAAAAAACAACCACTGGAGGAAATTATACGTAAGGTTTTACATTATCATAAAAATAAAAACTAGCTATATGGGTTTCCATCCATAAAATAACATGATTCTCTAATATATCTCTATATTCATGGACACTGCATTCACCCTTGTGAGTAAAAAATCCTCTCTCTAGTGATGTGAATGTCACCATTCATCGACAGAAATCAACATGGGATCAATAAAAAATAGAATTTCCTTCCTAAGTATGACATCAAACCCTATCATATTGAGGATATTATTTTCCCATATGATGAAAACCAAACCATTATAAAGGGGGAAATACCTTCATAATCTGACACCCACCATTTGAATCCCTAATCTTGTATCCAATGTAATAACACCATCATAAAACTAAACAATAATCCCAATCCTCTCCACAACACGTACAAGTATGAAGATATGAGAAACACCTATATCAAAAAGAGAAGATACTAGTTTATAATATTTATAATAATGTGTGTCTCACTATAGACATCATGGTTCTCTCCTCCTGAGGTGATATTTGCACCTAATATATCTGTCATGAACCATGTCCCAATGAAACAATCTCACCACCTAGAGCAGTCCCACTCTTCCTTATGTCTCTGTCTCAACCACCACCTCATCTTTAATGATAGGTAAAACTCATCCCCTCACATAACACTAATATATTAATCCCTCTCCATATTCTGGATTGATAATTATCCCCCTTCCAATGATTATTTGAGGGATGGTCCTATCAAAGAATTGTACACGACCAGTCCATCCATATGATCAACACTTGACATTGTCTCTGTCACACTAACTCTTAATATTTCCCAATCTCCCACACGGATAAATGAAGAATAACTACCAATGTTGTACTCCATATGGTAATCCCCTCAAGATTGGCCTCAAAATGGTGCATCCTACCACTGGACGTTAAACCACTAAGTTGAGAGAATGAACTGTCCAACTCTATGCCCCCAGATTCATGGAATTTCCTCTTTGTAATTAGTGTCTGATTCATTACCATTTTAAAGTTAGGGGACTGAAACACATTAGTAAATGATAAACATGAATAATGTTTTGAAAACCATTAAATCATTTTGAATACTCCATAACGATCCTTTCACACTACTCCAAACACATGAAACCATTTTAAATTTCACCACTCATCATATTTGTAATGAAAATCTCAGAAAACATGTATTGGAAACCGCTCAAAAACCATAACTCAAAGCGTATTAGCATTGTTTAAAACATACCAACACTACCAAGATACTCCCCAAAGCATATATTTCATGAGATTCACTCTCCTCTTAGTAAGTGTCTCCATATACTAAAAAATAGGCAATTATATTTAACCCAAAGCTTCACAAACTATGGGCCACCATCCACCTAGAAATTTTACAGATTCTTCTAATGGAACACCTTTGTCACATCTTCCAAATGTGATTCAAGCTATAGGGATCCTAGAATAGTTTTTAGAAAGAATTGAAAACACTCAATAATCTAGGATTTAGAAACCATATCACTAATGATTGTAAATGCCATAAGAGGTAATGATGGTTGTTCTACAGGTTCACCAAATCCCATCACCTTCACTGCATCGTCGTCACCACCATTACTACCACAAAATATGATGTTATCAGTGCTAAAAAGGCATTTATTATTACTAGTAAAGATTTGTTAATATTAGAGATGATAATGGGGGTCCTGTTAATCAATGAAAAAAATCACTGATAAATGGGTCATTTATCACCACTTTACATTATCATTTATAAAAGTTAAAAAACATAATAAAATATTGAAAATCATGAAGGGGCTTCAATAGCTCTTAATCCCCCCTTCAGCAGCCACCCCCTGCCCCAACCTTCCTGGCCCCACCCTTTAACAGCGCCCCACCCAACCTCTAATAGCGCAATCCATTATTCCACCTACACACACAACCTACCTCCCACTGGATTCGAACATGGGCCCCATTGCCTAAGCACCTAATCCTTTACCACTCAACCATATTGCTTTCTACTTCGTTTATCAATATATTTATTTTTATATATATATAGTTATATTTACTCGTATATTAATATATATTTATATTAACATATATATTTATATATTTAGTTATATTAGTAAATATATATAACCACATACTAATATAGATATATATAGTTATATTTATATATTAATTTATTTATTCGTATATTAATATATATTTATAAGATCAGTTTTAAATACATCTTTAAAATATTCATTTTTGTGTGTGTTTATAAATAAATACATACATTTATACAACACAGAGATATACAAACACACATATATATATATATATATATATTATATGTGTACCTATAAGTATTATTATACATATTTATTTATATTTACAAATATAATATTTTATTATGTATATACATATGTTTAGAATATAAAGATTATATGTATCAATTTGTTATTACAGACACACATACATATATATATACATGTACATATTATATAGGTATATAAATAATCATATATTTTTATTTTAAATGAAATGGATATTAGGTTTTTATTTTGATATGGCTTATATATTGTGAAATATATTTTATATGTAAATATATTTAATTATTTATTTAAAAAATTAAATTTTTATGTCTGAATATATAAAATATATGTATATATTGATATATATTTGATTATAAATAACAGTACATTATGAAAAAATATTACAATCCCTAAAAAACTAAAAAATAGTTAAAAATGGAGAAACCCTCAAAACCTGTAAATACAGTCAGAAAGTCGAATAAACCTAAAACTCAAGGTAACATAGAAAATAACAGATTTGAGAGTTTGTTCTTGCATTGTGACCACTCTTATCGAAGATCATCAAATGATATTTGATATTATAAAGGGTGTAAGGTGAACGGATAAGAAGATCATAAGTTACAATAGTTTAAAAAATGCTAACATGTCAAAAGTTCTAGAAATGGGAGTTTGAAAACCCTAACAACCCATAGATTCATTAGAACTTGTACTACATAGGATCTGAGTGTCCCTATCAGCGCTGTGACATGTGAAACTGATGATCATGGAACAAACTACAATATAATAGTCGGTATAGTCCAAACACACACATGGACCGGGAGTTATTACCATTTGAAGAAACTTTTGACAGGGCACCGGACACGGAAACTATAGTTTGGAGTCCTAATGATGATTTATTGGGGTTCTAGGGTCCGAGTCATTACTTAATTTTTTTTTTTGAGTCATCTTGATATGTATATATCTTGAATTCCTTCGATTTGATATGTGGTTGAGCCAAAACGGACACCCAGAGTGAAATTTATTGTTGTTTGAAGTTGGAGTTTTTTTAGAGTGGTATAACTTATATATATTTCATTTCATTGATCTTCTCACAGTTTTGATTGGAAAAAATCCTCACGTGTCTCATGATATTTTATTTTACTATTGATGTTTCTCAAAAAGATACCCAAAATATATGATATTGCTCTTTTAGTGAGTTATGGATTTCTTAGGTTTTTAGGTGCTAACAGGGTTGGTGATTGTCAAACAATGACAACTTGTTCTTCGGGTGTCCGTCTTTGCTATATCACATATCAAATTCAAGCTTGAAAAAATATATACACTTTTGATGCCATTGTAACCCCTTTTCTCATTCTTAATGGAAAACAAAATGACCATAATTCCTCCCAAGGTCCATAAATTCTACTCTGGGTGTCCGTTTTTTCAGAGCATCTTCTCTGGGTATCCATTTTTTGTCTACCACATATCAAATCGATCGAAAAAATATTTAAAAAATATATATTATATTATATATATATATATATATACATATATCTCAGTATGTTATTTTTGAAGATAGATACTTTTTTTAAATGTATACTTCATCAGTGCTAGGAAAAAAAGATGATAACCCCCCCCCCCCCTTGTCAATGCTTCAAAAAAATAACTGATAATGGGGGGACCTTTAACAACACATAAAATGTGCTGATAAAGAGCATGCCATTATCCAATATTTTTTATAGATGTTAAATGGTGTGGGTATGGAAACTCATTTTTTTTAGTTCATCATAGTGCATGACTCGAGGCTATCATGTTGGCATATCTCTACAAATTACAACTGTATTACATAGAAAAAATCAAAAAGAAACCAAGTCATAAATATATGAATAAGGATGGAAAAATCCTTCTAACAAAAAATTATATGCCCATCTGCTTACTCCTAACATTGGGACCCATTAATAAAAACTAAAATAAAATCAATTACAGACCAATCCTATTACCCACTCTAAAATCTGGTCAAAATCAAGTTCTTTTTTTAACAATTTCAATTTCATTTAGATTCATACTTATCACAATCCCCTTTAAAATGGTTGAAACAAATGGATAACCAATTATATCCCATAATGGTCCATACCACTTATAAATCGATTTGTAGTGTCTATCTAATCAAAAACACAACACTTTCTAGTCACTGGTACTTGTGGTCCATGACTCAACATGCTTTAATTGAATAATTAGGGTGTCTTTTATAGCCTATGTAGGAATAAATTGTTTATCTTATAGAAGGTACTCAATGTACAAATTATGTTTCTCAATATCTTATAATATTTTTATCTGAGTAATAATTATGTCACACAAGACATAAAGAATATATGTCTTTCATTCAAGAAAGTCTTCCTACATTGCATGTAATATGCATGGAATGTGAATCCAAAAGAAGCATAAAATGATTCTAGGATGGAATTCCCTCATCTCATAAGGCCATAATAAAATAAGAACATTAATCTTAATAAAAATTAAAATATATATCATGTCCACCACCCAATATTTATGTAAAATCAATTTTAATAGGAAAAATAATGAATAAAAATTATACATTCTATGAAATTTATCAATTTCCTATATGTGGGATAGCTACACTTGGGAAAATTTCATTACCATATTTAGATTCTTTAATAATATCTCTCTTAATTTATAAAAATTTTATGAAAATAAATAATATAAACCTTTTATACCACTTTGTAACATCTTGATCTAGGAGACAGTATCTGGTTCCCTAATATGATGGGTCACGTGTCCTCTTATGTATCTCCCAATATTCTAGAGTCCACTAACCAGTATCAATGAACAAGCATGTCTCTGTGGGGAGAATAATCCCAAATTTCATTGTGTATCATAGTGGCAATAATCATAATAGCCAATAGCAGGTGAATCCAAATAACTAAACAATAAATAAACAATTAAAAGGAATTAATAACAAATAAGCCTGAAGTTGTTTCATATATAGTATGATGATTGTGTAATAATTCTATAAAAAATAGTCAGAAATACAATATAATATATCCATCAAAACTTAAATTGTCCAAAAAAAACTATCTCTTGGAAGAATCCAAATCCCAACTCAGTCCTTGGCTTCCATAATCCAAATAAGTGAACAAAAATCATAAAATGGGTGCTTGGTTAGGTCCCTACCAGCATCCATCATGTCAAATATTGTACCTAACTAAATATCAAATGCGGTTTGAGAAAACACTAAGTTGTCCAAAACCAGCGGTGTTAATAACAAGTCATGTATTTTAGTAAAATCTAATGTATGGTGAAATATATACAACATGTATACTAAAATAATGGTGAAGAGTCAAATGAAAAAAATTTACTAACCATTCTTTCAACTGTAATAAAACACCCTAGAATGGGTCAATGTTAAGCAAACTAATTTAATCGTAGGATATGCATAAAAAATAGAAAAATATCCATAACATCCATGTCATATAATATACTATACAATATCCTCAGTTTCTATTTCCTTGGAATCCAATGATAGAACACAATGTGTGAGATCTAATGTTTAAAAGGATAAGGTATCCAAATCGATTCCATGTAGAATCTCTAAGTCAACATGGTAATGACTTGGAAGGAGTCTAAGGTGTATTTAAAATGAAATTCCAATAATGTTTTATCCAAGGGGTAGAAATTCCATTCGCATCATATGTAATTATTATTCAAGCTGAAAATGAACACAGTATCCATAAAAATAATTATTAAGGTTCCATGATGTTTAAATCTCCATGGAATATAATGGAATTAGGATCCAAGGTGTAGAAATTTCAAATTTATCCACTACAATTATCAATTCATCAATATATTTGATTAAGATTCCATTAAAAAATTATATGAAAGAATTGAGTTATCTAACCCATTCAAATATTTGTATAAAATAAATATAACCATTTTAATCAAATTTCAACATAAGAAATATAGTTCGAAAACTTCTTCTATCTTTCTTTATAATCTGATTCAAATCAACAAGGCTCCCAAAAAAATTGTAAATCTCACACATAGACAATTGGGAGGTATAATTATGGGTGATATGTGGACACAACCCATTGGTGGTCTCAGATGAGGTGAACGACCAATAAACACACAAAGGAACTAGTAGGAAAATAAAATAGGTTCCAATTCATTCAATTAATTGTTTAAAATTGTTTTAGGGGAAATTTAGAAAACTCTGACCTCCATCACAATGAAAACAAGGAATATAAGTCACTAAACATAGAGTTAATTGTGTTAAACACCTACCATTGGTATGTGGGAGAACACTAATATAGAATCAGCTCGTATAATGGCCATAATAAGAAGAAAAAATAAAAGAAGATTAAAATAGAATAAATATGGCATTTGAACATACACCTAGATAACATGGTTGACTGACCATGAACACACTATGCAGAACACATTGTGAGAAAACTACAGATCATACCACATAGGCGTGCATCCACGGGTCTATGGATATGGGAAATTGTGATCCTTCTTGTTTCCTCTAAAACACCTCCACATGGTTTTTCAGACAATGTATCCTAGATCACACGGGTTTTACTAACTATGATGACAAAGTGATTTTATTAAAAAATCATGGTTCCAGGATCCAGAAAGGCCACATGCACCACTATAACAACCATGAACTCATTAGGCAGTCACATTAGGACAAAACTGATAATTTAAAGTGAAAGAACAGAGTATTTGTACCTCATTGTGGTGCCTAGATACATATAATAAGGTTACAAAGTTTCATTTTCTTATAACAAGGAGGATCTATTAGAAATATTACTTTTATAATTAAAAATAAATCCTTGAAAGATACCATTATAAGGTCCTTCATGGTTTTATTTTCTTCCTAATAGGTAGGAATTCTATCGTTTTCTAAATATAATTTTAGGAAGTTACATTGAAATTATATTTTATTTCACATGAAGGGAAAGGTTCACCTGGAGGGGTCACAATATTTCAATTTGTTCTTTTTTAGGCTTCCCACTGATCGTAATATTGAATTTATATCATATGTTAACACTAAAATTTTACTTTGAGTTTTCGGGATTATAGTAGTATTGGGTATGTCAGCCTTCTCCTAAACATATAGGATTAATTATCCCTAGATGGTTATATTCAAGGATATTTATGTCCAAATCATCATTGTAAGATCCTACTTTGGTTAGATAATTTTAATTAATATATAGTCTGATGGTTTTAGGATATCACAAAAGGGAATTCATGTTTATATCAGATAAAATATCTTTCTATGATGTGAGGCTTCTAAAATGGTTTGGTGACCCAATGGGGGTTTCCGTCTCCATTAGAGTATTTTGACACAGTATAAACCTCAGTAACCACAAGAACATTATCTGTTGTGGGATATTAATATAGTTATAATAACGTCATTCCAAATATTGAATTTCACCATCTTGTTCACCACATAAATTATAGGAATCTAGTAGTTGATATTGTACACTAGTTTTTTGGATCCAAAGTAGTTATAATGATAGTAATGAAATTATATATTCATGGTGAAACTAGTTGAAAATTCATAGGTAACCTAGAATCAATATAATTTCCAAATATATGATTCAGATTTGTTATACCATTCATTTAATAAATCACGGTTTTCATCTCAATTCAATATGAAAATTGATAAACTTTTTATTTCTTAATCATGGACAAAAAATGAATATTCATGGTGCATTAGAATTTTTATTATGCAAAATAATCTATATAAAGAACAGTATTTTTCATTTATAATTTTATAATTATTCACACCCATTATGGATTTTGGATTCCTGGGTATTGCATATAAAAATGAATATAATAATAGGTTGAGTCATCCAAAAAATAGAACATTTTATCAAATACTTGCCTCTCATATAAATTTAATCATGTTAATGGAATCCGACATATTATAAATAGAAATTACCAATCAATAGAACTAATTAATTGGTACTAATTAATTTTAAAGAATATTCATCAACGATGTATGTTTTCGCATGTGAACAATAATTAAATTACTATTCTACCTTATAATTTCATATATAATGTAGTTATGTTATTTTATTGAATGTGGGAAAGTTTATTTATTATTAGAAGGAAATAATTAATATGATTTCTCACAAATATATATTTCCACATGTCCCATATTGGGGAATTATAAAATTATGTTTAATGTAATATTTTGAAGCTTTAATGAATGGTGTGGCAGTTTTGTGAGTTAGGCTCTCAAATTATGGATTTGTAATGTAAGAAAACATATTGTTTAGATATATATGAGATGAGAAGGTGCAAAAAATTTAAAATTTATATGATATATACCAATGAATTACCTTTTATGTTAATGAATCTATGAAAATAGTTGTTTCTTTTTTGGGTCTTCATTCCATGATAAATATTATGACCTATAAGCAAAAAACCAAGATAATTTTTTCTTGTAGTTTAGGGTCTTATGACTAAGACCATTCTGAACTTCTATTTAATATCATTAAACCAAGACCACATTTTAAATGTCTCAGAATGATAATATGAGTTCATGATTTAGATATGAAATTTCCCTTACAGTTATCTATGAAAAATACTATGTTGATGTATTGGGCCTTACATTAGTAGGGTTAGACATTTAAAAATAAATGGTCATTATCAAATATCCCTGATAGAATATAGTGTTAAAATATATTTCAATATTTACTCACGATATAGGATCTCAATTATCGCTGAGTAATATGATAAATAAGTCACCAAGTATCAATTGTATAATGTTGAATCACAGAGGGGTGACTTTTATTAGATAATGTATTACCATTATCAATGGGATTCATAATTTTATGTTTAAAATTATGGTCTAAAATGACCCTATAATGATGTTTTTTTTAATTTCCAAGGGATGTTTAAATTTATGATTTCAAATGCTAGAACAAGTCAAAATGGTTACATAGATGTCATAGGGGACAACAGGGTGAAAGGGAGATCCCTTTACATGGTATGTATCATAAAGTAGTGTTAAACTCTACATATTCAATAGAATATTAGAAAACAATACATGGGATTAAGTGGTCATGATGGTATATAACATATCTCAATTCATATTGTTTTTCATATAGGCCATTCAACATACACTAGGCTTACGAACATGATGATATTTTGTTCCATGAGGATTTTATGTGATAAAGTACGGTAACTCAAGTACCCTCATTTTTTTCTATTTAATATATCATTTTATTTTAATTTTATTATGTGCCTTCATATAGAATGATATTGATAAATCAATCCCATTACCACCTATGTTTGTTTGTGACTCTATACGTGGAATTTGGAATATAATGGGCATTTTTATGGGAAAAATTACCAATTCCTTAAATTATTGAAGAAAAAATATCTTGGAAACATATCAATATTAGAGGAATATATGAAAATTCAAACCTCAGACTAGGGAATGGGTGAATAACTAAATTTGAGGGCGTGAGATTTCACTTCAATGGACAAGGGTTTGGGGTGAATATTTATGGTGAAATCAAAGGTGGAATTTGCATCACTGCACAGATGGTGGAATACAAATTATATTAATTGAATGTGTACTCTACTACATTATTCGCCTCGACATACTTTCTATTTTTCAATCATGCATAGATTTGATTTAAAGATCATCTTAATCCACCACCATGTCTATAGTTCAATTTTAACATGAATTATTGAATTTTGTTTTTCAAAAATTTCAAATTTTCCTTTTTACACATCATGTATGAGTGATTATTAATTCATTATAAAAATTAATTTATTTATATATTTTTATTCTAATCCCATGATTCCTGGTTGTAATTTGAATAAGAGTTTCTTTGTGATTTTTTGACTATCTAATTAATATTTTAAAACTAAAATTTGTATTTTTATTATTATTTATTTTCACTTTTTGAGGTGATAATGGTTTTTCTATTGATTTCGGTATTTTGAAAATAGGATTCCAATTTATATGTTATACTTTGTATATTTTAATGACCCATTTCATTAGGTGTTGGTGGATAATTCATTGTGTTTGAAACAAAAACATGTAAGTAGTAGAATAGAGGAGGTATGGTACATGGAAATATTTAAAACAAATGATGAATCAAATTTTATTCAATTAGAAAAAAAAAATTGTCATATAGTGTTGAGAATAAAATTTCAGGGAAAAAAATAAACATGGGTTTTAAATAGTAGATTGGATCACCAAGATCCTATAATATTATTCAATCATGCCCTATACGTATGAAGATTTGTAGATACTAAGAATTTTCAGTTTTAAATGATTGATAACCTGTTTATAGAAACTAAAATTTATTATAACTATAGTAAAAAATAATATATTAATTTTGACAGGATTCACGACCTCATGTGACTTGAGTTTTTTTTCATGAGTCACTACAAAAGAAAAATCATTTTTATTTTTATAAAATCCAGTCCCGTGTATACTTTTGGTTCAGAAAAGTATAGAGTAATTTTTATAATTAAAAAATATCAATGAAAATATATTATGAATAAAATCTTCAAAATTGTGTAGTTCATAACATATCATAATATATGGAATATGATGTTTCTATTTTAACCTTGATCAATTAATCAACAATTAATTGAATATTTGAGCACACTTATGATCACACCAAATAAATAGTTTTCACAGAAGAGCATGGTCAGGTGAGAGGTTAAATATATAAATGAATATTGAGGAATTTATTTATAAATAAATCACCAACATTATCTCATATTCATCATTTTATTCAAATTACATGGGAGTTTCCTAATCTAATCACTACCATTAAATAATTAGAAATATTTTAAAATATTTAAACACCTCTATACCTATCTAAACATCATGAATATTCAAAGAATAGTTTTATTGATCTCTAATTTCTACACTAAATCCACTTGGATAAAATCCAAGTCTCTCATTGGTATAATACAATGTTATTCAAAAAGAAAAACTAGTAACAAAAACATGAAAAAAATAAAAAATTTAATAATTTAAAAATCATTTTAAAAATATCTAAATTATTGATTCAAATTATTTTTCAATTTTGTTTTTCATCAATAAAATTATAACATTTCATTGGATGAATATATATATATATATATATGAATTCTAGAATATAAGAACAGATAATTAAACTTGTTCTCCATTAAATATAAAAACCCACTAAAATAAGGAATCATTAAATGTAATCAACATGTGTTATTGAGTGATGAATTTATGAATGAAATATTTAAAAAATTAAATAATAAAATCATTGTAAAAATTATAATAAATTTTAAAATTGAAATATTTTCAACAACGTTGAAATATAACAACTTTTTTTAAAGAATAATAACTCACTATTAATTTAATATAATGGAAGGATATTGAGTTTAGTCCATGTTGTATACTGAGTTTAGTTCTTATGGAAACGTGATTCTTGTTCTTGTGGTAAAAAGACACTATGGTATGTTATGATATTCACATGGTCAATTTTTAGATATTCAGTTGAAATTCATTACAGTATTAATTTTCTTCATATGATTTGTATAAATTTACCCATGTAGTCACATGAGAAAAACATCAGATATGAAATCTTTTAGGTCACATGGGAAATACTCATGGTTTTTTAAGATTGTAGTGACTTGTGAAGTACACATGGTGTCTTGGATTTTCTATCACTATTGAAATAACCATGAAAAGTTATTATTATTTCTTATGGTATCATCGACATTCCATCTTGGTAGATTGGTTTCATTTCATGAGGTCACTATAAAATTACATCATTGATTGTTAATGAAGGGCTGGTTAATATGTGATGAGTGAAAAATAGGGACTGATAAAGAATGATGGATGAGATAGCATGATAGATTCATGAGGAACTATGTGACATGATCGAAAATTTGGATATGATAATTATATAGAACCAGGGGATGTTTCCATGAAGGTGATATCATTTGTTATAATTAAAAATGATTGTGATGTGCTTCTGTGAAGAATTCAATATGAACTAAAGTATTGGTTCAAATGAATATTTCCTGAGGTTTATTTCAGGTTTTCAATATGTTTTGATCATAAAGGACATGATTTTTTTATTATGCACATGGTATTTAAATATAGATACATCTATATGTATAATGATAAAGAATTATATAAAATAATATATTTATTTATGACATAAAATTATAATAATGAAACAAAAATGTTAATTTTATCTTTAAAATAATATATTTCTCGCGAAAATATTATTACTAAAAAAAGAAAACTTCTGATAAGAATAATAAACATATACTACCATCAATTTAAATACAAAAATATAATCACTCAATCAAATTAAAAAAAAGAATATCAACATTAAAAATTTATTAAAATAAATTATATAGTATATTTTCAATAATAACATTTGCTTAAATATATTTGAAAATAAAAAAAATATAGAAAATATAGAACCAAAATTTCAACCACTAACAATATCCTCCAATTTCTAAATTATAAAATTTAATTTTTTTGAAAAAAATTAATCTACCTACTCCTAGGTTAATGTTTTCCAAAAATTAAAATATTATGAATAATATAAGAAAATATCTATTTTAAATTGTTAAAATTCACAAATACCAAATTTTTAGAAAATAATTTTAAATATAAAAAATTATCAAATCAAGAATGATTATATAAAATTGTATGAAATTTAGAATGTATCACAAAATTTAATTGAAGTAGAAATTATGTATTAAATATAATCATAAATATTTCAAACTATGTAAAAAATAAAATATTAGTATTTTTGAAAAAAAACCCTTACCTATGCAAAGTATTTATCAGAATTAGTAATTCAATTGAACTATGTATAACTTTTTCATGAAAATTTTATAACTAATAACCATAAGCATGAAAGAGAATATGTCAACTACTGAAAATATATATAATGATTTAATAATGAATAGACATAAAAATCAAAATATTATCCTTCTATAAAACCATGATCAAATTATCTTTTTAAAAACATATTGAATATCTGGGTTTAGTTAATATGTTCAACAATATTTCTAAATGGGAACAAACACTAAACTAATATATCTATTATTGACATTATAACTTATGAAAATAAATATTTCATCTATATGATATAATAAATAGTGTTACATTTGATTTTTTAAAATATAAATCAAACTACACTTATCACATTATGTTTGAATATTATCATATCTAATATTTAAATCACATAATTTCTATTTAATACATATATTTTTAAAAACAAATCCTGAAACATACATAACCATTAATCTAATCTTTTCCATAAAATTGTCTGAAATGACTATGAAATTTGATTCTTTCTAAGAAAATGAAATGTATGTATTGTTTATTTCTATTCAGGCCTGCAACCTAAGAATTTTGAGATATAATTTGGTAATAAATAAAAAAAATATTAATAAAATAAAAATGTTCTAATAGTGTCATCAATATATGTAATAACTATCTTAACGTCATTAAGGTTATATTTTGAAATATTTTACTGAAACATAATACAAAATCAAAATAAACACATCTTGTTAGTTCTATATGTAGTCATATATAAGAAGATTCATATCATGCCTCTAGAAATATTTACATTAGCACACATTAGATATTCACCCAAGTACAATTTTAAATTATTACATCTTAATATGTTAATATACATTCATCAATCAAGAGAAAAACATTACACATGTTCTTCAACATACATAGATTGATTAGAGAAAACACTATCATTTCATTGAATATTCTACAAGTAAAAAAAATTCAATTCCCAAATTGTGCTCATATCCAAATCACATTTCATTAAATTTGAAAAATAATTTTGAAATGATTTTTTTAGAATAAAAACTTCTACACTAGAAATGCATTTTAAAAAATTATTTGAAAATAAGAGGGATCAACATTTCCTATAAGAAATTATCTTATAAATAAATATTGATTTGGTCTCTCATAAAATTATCTAGTAGATTTCATACTAGCATATAAATATTTCATTATTTGAAAGACATGGTTAATTTTGTTTTCAAATCAAGTGGGTTTTAAATAAAATTATTCATAAAAAACTATGCTACATAAAAAATTACTATTAAAATCATTTCATGAAATTTAATATTCTAGAATTAATAAAATTATAATAAAATTATAATACCCAATACTCTAGTAAAAGATTAAAAATATACTTTAAATATAATTCCCATTTTCTGAGAATAACCATGACCTACATGATTCGAATATTTTCCTAAATATGAGGTGAGCTTCATCAATTTTATTATAGAAAATCCACTTTGTTTCTATTATTTTTTTATATTTTGATAGTTCAAAAAAAATACCAATATTATTTCAATTATATTTATTTAATTATTCACAAATATTATTAAAATATTTTTATTATTTTAACACATAAAAAATAATAATCGTCACATAAATAAAAATATATATAATTATCAATATAATTAAAACCATGGTTTTAGGTTTCTAATTCAGATTCAACATTTATTGTCGAAGTTACATGAGGATGTTATTTATAAGTATTCAACACCTTAGAATCAAAATGAGAAGATATTTTTAGCTTCTCAATGGATTCATAAACATTTAATTTTTGAAAATTATCTTCACCAAAATTAAATTACCTCAATTCGTCATCATCATTAGATAAATCTGAATTTTTATTCATTTTTTTTATTTTCATAAAATATAACATGCAGAAAATATTCAATAAATAATTTCATCTTTTTGAAATTTCTACATTCATAAATATTTAAAAAATAAAAAAAAATTTATTTCATCCATTTATTTAGATTTAATCTAGTATTAATTATCCATAATTCTTAGAAGAAAAATATTACATCTAAACAACCTAATACATTTTATTTTATGTTGAACACTTTTAAATAAATTATAAGAGGTTTAATTTAAGAAATTTATAATAGATACCGTATATAAAAAATGACAAGATATAAAAATGAATTTGGACAAAAAATACTTTGTCACACTAAAGACAATATGAATTGATTTTTTCCAGTCATCAATTGACTATTAGTTATTTCATCCAGAACATTATTTTTGGTTTTATACTAAAAAATAATAATTCTTATATATATTTTCTTTACTAAATTAATCAAACTATAAATTAATAAATTAAATTAAATTATCACATATGTTAATGATGGTTGTTGGCTTTTTTAAATTTAATATACAATTATTAAAAGAAAAAAACATGGTAATAGATTGACCTTTTGGGGATAAAATATATATGAAATGAATCTATTATAATCATATATTTTTAATATAATAATTAATTTCCACTAAAACATATCTAATTTATATGGAAAATAATTTAAGATGTAATAGTTCAATTAATCTAGTTGAACTGAAATTATTTACAAATTTAAAACATTCTTTATTCAAATCACCCTTTAAATACTCTTCTCATAAAAACTACGTTCTAGTAGTTTTCATTGGAAATTATAGAATCAGTATATTCATTTATATTGTATGGAACAATTTGAATAATTCATTTCATAGTATCTTAGGGAACAAATTATTTAATAATTAAATAATATTCAAACACTAATGTTAATATTTTTTAGATCACAAAAATTAATATCTTAACCATTTTCATCTATATTTGAAGAAAATAAAATTTATTTACGTTCAAAATTGTGCATTTCTGAATATAAAAAATTAAATTTATTCCATTATCAAAGAGATTTGTTGGACATTATAATTTTTTTTAAATATTCCTACTATAATACTTCTAAAATAATAATAATATATTTATAAAATCCAACATTTACAATACCTTTAATATATTTGTAATATTTGTCACCAAATATGGAAAGTATTCCATTACATTAATTAATATATAGAAAATTCGAGATATCTAATGTAATATGTCTGGAAAATCCACTATATATATACCATGAACCATTGAGACTACTATGGAATATTTTATGAAATTATTTAACCAAGTTGAATGTTTTGGTACCCCTAAATATTGGAAAAAATTATATTTATCACAAAAATATTTGGCCAAATATATTTAAAACATCTATTATTGGGATGTTTCAAAAAAATATTGAAATAAATTTTTTTGTTCACACAAATAATTGAGAAAATATCATTGATAATTCATTGGAATAATTCCCTTGAATTCAATAATTAAAACATATTAAACTAAAAATAAATCCTTTTTAGATTTTAACTAAATTTTTCTTACTCAACAATTGTGAAAAGTTTTTATAACCAATATCTTTCATTTCATATATTTGTTTCATAAAAAAATTAATTTTATTACATTTCTCATTTCCATGAACAAATGAATATAATGATGAATTATCCAACAAATATTTTTAAATTTTTATAAATAAATGTTTTTTAGATATAATTTAAAACAAATGGTAGTTATAGAAGAGGTAGCCATGGGAATGAATTTATTAACCAAAATCGATATCATTCATGCCCTTAGAAAAGTAAATTTCCCAATCAAATTCATGATCCAAATCAACATGCATGAAAAAATAGATGGCTGATGAAGGGAGTATAAATCATGTCATGCATTTCCACCATAACATTATTTTGTGATTCCATTGGGTAAACACCAATGATAGATAACTAGAATGCCTTACCACACATTTTTGGATTATTTTTTTATGAATACCACCGTAAATATTTCCAAATTTATTACGAGTTATGTTATGTGAGTACAATTCCTCCCAAACACATAGGCCACCAATTATCCCAACATCTTCTGTAGATGGTGTTCGAGTGACCGTGGTTTCCATTTTCATCCCTTGATTACTCATATTACTCCCATAACAGAAATAGTATCACATCTCCCTTGTAAATAATCTCCATTAGGGGTACCCTGTAAGGCTGGGTAATCAATACTCCCAACATGTTCAGTTTCCATGCGACACACATGTTTTAATAAGAAAGGAGACATGATTCTACCTCAGAGGATGTGTCTACACCCCCAACGTCCACATAAAAATTGATACCTATTTCGATCATGTCATAACTAGACTCATGGGGAAATAAGGAAAAGGTGGGAGAAAGAACAATTGATAACTAGAAACTAGAAACATGCGGGAAAAATTTACATGACTCCATTGGGTTTCATAATTGATCTATATCCAACCTATAATGTGGGATTTTCTAGAGTCCATTTACCAATATACTATTTGACACTAAAAGATGAGTGATTTCATTTTAGTGAAGTGCATGGATTAGTCCCAACACCCATATTCATTCCAAAATGATCCTTAGGGAATATATATGAAATATTCAAAATAGTATAGGACAGTGATACCTTTGTATATGTCCTCCCATGTAGAGGTAAAATTTAATGATAATGACTTTGATGAAAAAAAGAAAAAAAACCAAAGGCTCCCCCATAATGAATCTATTTACAAATACTAAACTCAATATCAACCTAATGAAGAATAAGGTCATGTTGAGGTTTTGAAATGTAAATCTCTTTATATAAACGATCGAATCAGATTGGATTTTGGAAGAGTGTATACTCATCAATATAGAGGAATCAATAGATCTAATCACTAATACCTTTAAGGTCCTATGCATTATGGAATGGAAGTGGAAGTTGAGGAAGAAAAATCCACACCACCCCGCACTTTCTATCGGGGCCTATATCGAAATCAAGAATACCAAATAAAGGAACGAAATATCTATTATCACCATTTCATGACTCTCATAGGTAAGCATACATGAAATATTCTTTTGAATAGAGGTGATCACTCCGATTTTAGGGATTCAGAACACCCACAACCTCCATAGAGTTTTTTTCTCCATGTCAGGCTGACAAAACCATCAAACAAATTATTATAAAGTTGATCTCAACTAAATCTAGACATGTTCATTAATGAATGGATGAAAGAATCATCCTGGGAAAGGGGTACTAAAATTAAATAAATTAGATATACATCTAATGGATATGGGACCTTTATTGATATTAGAATACGATGAATAAATTAATTGTAAAAAATAGAAATAGTGAACATTAATGTGGGAAAGGGGGCTCAGTTGATCCAAATAAAATGGGAGGTTGGTGATCATTGGTCTGACCATCTACACCGAAACCTCTTTAACATGCCTCATGGGTAGTGATGATGGTAAACAAGTCTCCATCATTGCGACTAAGTTATGATCATGAAAGATAGGCTCACCATCTCCCATCAGCCTTGAATGTTTTCATTAACAAAGACGATAACCATTTTCTAATATGAATTATTTTATTGAATATCTTAATAATAAGTGTATATTGTTTTTTTAGAATGAGAGAATGTATTTCTCAATTATGTACTTTATTTCATGTTCTTATTACATTAATTCTTAGTATTTTTTATGTCCTCCAAGTCTACATGTATTTTTATATCATGATCACTATTATTTACTCCCAGAAAAATATTATTTTCATCATTATATTATTTTAGTTTAAATATCTTTAAATTATTTTTCATTTTGAATTCATTATTTTGTGAAGAACTATTATTCACATTATCATATTTTAATATTAGTTCCCCATTCTCAATTTCCAACATCATACTTTTAATTTTATATCAGAATAATTTTCAATAATCATAATACTGTCATTCTTTAATTGAATATTTTCTTTATACAGTTTTTTAATCTAGAATTCACATAATCAAAAACAATACTATAATTAGAATCAGTATCATTCTAATCAATAGTTATTGTGTAATGATCAAGAATAAAAAACTATTAATTGATTAAAAAAATAAATAATGTTTCTGAAATTTTTTATCCATCAATGTAAGGATCCTAGTAACATGTACAATTCATGTTTCATTACTTTAATATGAGCTATTTGAAGAATCCCATCCTCCAGGAAAAATATTACTTTTCCATTAAATCATTATATTTTCTTTTATTATAATGCTTATGTTTGGTAAAATTAGTCTGGGTATGTCTTTTTTTCTTAGATTCAAAAAAGTTTAGTTCTAAAAGATAATTATTATTTCTAGAATTACAATTCATATACTCCTTTTAGAACAAATTATTGAACTTCCAGTTACCCTCTTTTTTTATAAAACATATGCCTTATTACAAAAATTATCAATATTATTTTTTCTCTCCTAGAAAATAGATTCAAAATTGTGAAACGATTCATTTAAATCTGACATAAAAGGCATAATTTTCTTCTTTATAGACTCTTCACTGCAAATGTTCTTCAATTATAGTACATATTATAGCATGGATCTGATTAGTTCATCTAATTTTTAATATTAAAAATTCTCACTTGCATTAATCAGAACATTCTTTCCATACCATACTTTTTGTAATTATCACATCACCCATTCATATATAGTTATATTTTCGAGTACATCTCCAAGGGAACCCATACAATTTTTTAATGCATATAAATGTTCAAAATATCAGTTTCACTAAATCATATTCACTAATCATAAAATCCTAGTATTTTTATTCCTGAAATATTTTCATGTTTCTATAATTTTTTTAAATCTCATAACAAGTTACATGAATATTTATCCATATTTTTGACTAGTCTTAATGGGTTAAACATGGATATAAACACATATACTTATATCCGAGTACAATATATTCATTACAATTTAATTTCAAAAAATGTTTTATATTGTAAACTATAATTTTCACTAAAAAATAATTATATAACTAAAATGGTCTCTCCAGGTTTTTCTATAAAATCAAAATTAATACGTTAGGTAGGAAATGATTTAGTCTTTCCAATCCCCATAATAATTTCCATAGAAATAATAATAAATAATGATTAATTATTTTATGAATCAACATTAAAATGTAGTGTTCAAAATATAATGTATGATAAAAAATAATTTAATATGGTATTTTAATACTATTCTATATCACAATGATCTGAATATATATTTCAATATTCTATATAAGTAGGGAAGATCAATGCCCACTATGAAACCTGGGTCTGTAACGCCTCGAAGGACTGAATGTTTTGTAGTTTTGGAAAAATATTGTACATATATGATACACATTTTACATTAAGAAATCGAAAATTGGACATAATACATAACAAAATATATTAAATTGCTTCCTTAAAATTAATTTAAGGGATTCATCTTTATAACCAAGGGAATGAAAAAAATAAGGGTATGATCAAATACTCAATAAGGATCAATAACGGTGAAATAAATGATGGATCAATGAGAATAAAAATAATGGAGAAGAAATATATCGTAACACCTATCATAAAAATATCCTGATAGGGAATAATCAAAATGGAACAATAGATAATAGGAAAAAATCCATTTAATTAGTAAAATGATGTTGAAAATGCATCCATTGATATGTCAAAGAAAAAATATCAGGGATAATAGTATTAATTAAAATTTCAATAATGTAAATAATTAAAAATTAGACATCATGTTTCCTAGGAATATGAAACCATTACCCTCGAGATTTATTCTCCGAACACTTTTAACTAAACTAGTTTAGGCATCTGATTTGTCTTATGACATTTCAATGCGTCGTGTGGCTTACATTAACTAGTCCCCAACATGTAGGGCGTGCATTAATTGTTAACTAACCCAATCCACTAATTATCAATTATTTTATCATATATATAAAAATAAATTTCATATGTAAACAAATTTTGTTATCAAATATCCATATTGAATAAAGAATAAGGATTTATTAATGTTTTCACAGTGAATCATATAGATTTCAATGTAAAAAACATTATGTAATAATTTTATAAATATTAGTAAATATTAATATAAAATTAATGATATTGTGTATATTTAATAAAAATTTAATTTAAAATAAAAGTTCTCATAATGAAGTTATTATTTCAAGATAATGTTAATAACAACCAAGAAAGGGATACTGAAATAATTACTTTTACCACATAAAAAATTTATATTCTACATTCCATGAATGAGATATTTCAATGTGAAACAAAAAAACACATGTATATTTAGTGAATAATGATATTAAATTTAAAATTAATTTTATATACACCTCATTAAAGATAATGTTTTTCTTAGAACAACTTACTCTTAATGGAATGTAATTTAGGACAAAATATCTTACTCTTTATTTCCATTCGGGTGAACATCATTTAACATCAATTATACGGGATTTAAAAATGTTAATAACTTCTATAATAACTATATTCATGTTTAAAATATCATATATTATCTTTTAATAAAAATTTATTACTCATTTTTCACAATCATTTAGTATTTTCAATATTTCAATTGTTAATTGTCTAGTTTTTTGAGTATGTGTTGAATTTTTTACTTATTGTGGTTATTTTGTAAATAATTTCTTCATAACATCCAGAATTGAAATCATGATTTAATAATCATATATATCCATTATATTTTTATTTCTAATCATCCATAACATAGAGACTTAATAAATGAATTCCATCGTTCACGAAGACAATAGGTCATATGTACGCATGAACACTACTTCTATTTTTTTATATTTAAACGAATGAAAAATAAATGGTATACATTTATATAAAAATTAATTTATCATTTTTATATCATATATATAAAATATATTAATTAAAACCATATTTTATATATTCCATTTAATGTGTGGACTTATCACATCGCATTGAGGAGGTGGTAGTCTACAGGTCCACAAATCATGTTATCATATATATAAAAAATAGAAAGAATTATGTTTTCTATAATAAAAAAATTATTGAAGTATTAATATAACATAAATATCAATTTATAATTTATAATTCGGTTTTTCATGATAATTACCAAACATGAGAGGTGAAAAAGGAAAAATAAACAACATCATATTTCTTGGAAGTAGTTCACCAAACACAAAAACGGTATGTTCATTACCCATTTGATAGATTAGATTTAAACCATAACATAACAAAATATTATTATATATTACATAATTATTTTAATATATTATCATGGAATAAGTGGAATTAATGTAATGTATAACGGAAGAAAGTTTTAAATGCATGTTGATTAAAGATACCGCTTCTTCAGGTAAATCCTTTTTGTGTGAACCAAAGGGATTATTGGATGTGTTTATGGACAAAATTAATCCTATAGAGTGAGTATATGGATTTATATAGATTATTTGTGAATTTTTTGGTTTATTCCAATGTCTAGAGTGGTGTGAAGATGCGTTAGGGTGAGTTCCATTTTATAGTGGAGGAGGACTGGATTTCTTGTATATATTAGAAAGGGAAATTACAAAAATGTTTTCTCATGTTTTGTAGCCCCAATAATATTTTAAAGTATATATGGGGTATTATGAAGCCAAAATATGGCCATCAAATAGCTCTTGGAGAAGTTTATAGGTCATTATGGCCAATAATTTTAAGGTTTTATCCCTTATTAAGTAAATTTTTCTCTTAATCACTATAATTAATTATAATTACATTCTTCAATATTTTTAAACAAAATCATGTTTTCCTACTAAGAAACTATTAATTTTGATAATTTTAAATATATAATACATTTTTTCTAAATTCCAACAATATACGTGGATGAAATAAATTTCATTTTAATCTTGTAATCGAAATGACAAAGTGAGTTTTTTTAGTAAAAATGTTTTGATGTTTGTTAATTTTTTTAAAAAAAATTCAAAGTTGAATTGATTAAAATAGATAAAACTGAACATATTTATCTATTATTGATTATATTTTACTATAAAAACAATATAAAATGAATTTTATCACAACAAATAAATTACATAAATTAGTAACTTTCTATTAAAATTCATTATTTTTTTACTGCAAATTAACAAATGGAATATCACAAAAAACTACCAAAAATTAACCCTCTAACATATATTTTGGTAAAAATTAAACATATTAGTATATATAAACATATAACCACTATAAATATTTGTAAATATAAATGTAAAATATTTTCTCCAATAAAATTCTGTAAAATATCTTTTATAGAAAAGAATATGCTTCTATATGTATACATGTGTATGTTCTTATCTTATTCATATCAAAAATATTTAATTAATGTAAAAAATGATCCATCAATATAGAACATATAAATTTACTATTTATATTCTCTATGAGTATTATTATTTAATTTTCAATGGAAAACACGAAAAAATAGTGTTTGGGTAAAAGTTGTTATTTTTTGGATTACAGTATAAAATAGTATAATGAAACTCACAATATAAATAAATTACTAAAGGGAAAATATTATAATTTCATGGGGTGATATTATCCATCATCCTATAAAATTTTCTTTATATAAATTTTATGGTTATTTTATTATAAAAATATTATGGTATTTCCCTTTTATAGAATTCTTTGATTTTCATGTTGCTTCTTCGATTATGTGATTTCACCATAGTAACTTCACCATACAAGATGTCTAATTCTTCAATACATGCTCTCCACTATCAATAATCAAGTTGGGTTCTTTGTAGTATGAATATCAGGGTTCCGATTATATTTAACTAGATATGAGAAAATTTTTTGGGCGTAGAATGTACTTCCACAACATAGACATATGGAACACATCATGTACATTTGAGTGATTTAACACCATCTACCAATGATTAAAAACCAATCAAACTCTTTTGAGAAGTTTTGATGTGTCTGGTGTACCAAGGACTCAGTTTCCCTTTCTTACCAAACATGGAAATACCTTTCCCTTTTAATTCCATAATGAATAAATTATATCCCATTTGTAAATTTAATTATTTCCTTCAATTATTGAAATTTATCATATTCCTACATTGAACCTATTTTATATGAACCTGAATATCCTTTTCCTTTTTCTTTATCTCTTAAACATGTTTTTGGCCTATGAATTTACTTTCACCGGCTTCATCCCATCATGTTAGAGTACAAAATATCTTTCTATATATAATTTAATAGGGTTCTATTTGAATAATTTAACAGAAAATATTATTATAGGGAATTTATACCAAAGGTAAGTAATGATCCCAATTACCATAAAATTAGAGAGACAATGTCCTCAAAATGTCATCAAATTTTTATTTTTTTCATATATACTATCGTTTAGATTCAGGATAGTAGGTTGCACTAAAATTAATATCAATATCAAGAGAATTATAAAGACTATTAAGAAAATTCAACATAAGTCTATGATCCCTATCAGAAATTTTTTCTAGATGTGCACCGTTAAGTCTTAAATATTAATTAATATAGATCCTTATAAAGATATTAAGACAAATGTATTATCTTATAGTACGAAAATGTACATATTTGGTTTGTAAATCAATGATAATTAATATTGCATCATTTTTTATAGGTATTATGAGGTTGACCCCTGAATATTTCATAATAAAATCATCTTAATTCCACCTATGAATAGGAATCAGTGTCAAGACTCCTTTAGAACGATGCCTCACAACACTCACTTATAAAAAACTAAATATCTAGATAAATAATTAGTAATTTACAAAATCATGTTATCCCACAAAAAAATGACACTTCACATCCCAATACAAATTTGATCTACAATGGTGTATATAGAAAATTGACCTCTGAGAATCATCCAATAATTCCATTTTTATCTCAGGTATATATGGAACACATAGATTCTTTATAAATTTTATAACACCATCATCAAAAATATGTCATGTTAATTTTACTTCATTCACATTTCTAATTTTCTAATTATTTTTCTCATCATCAGATAAATAATTATGTATCTTCTCAATTGAAGATGGTTTTTTATGAATATTAAAAATAAATGATGTGTCTCATTCCTTATAAATTATCATTTCTATCATCACTAGATCTTTGAACATTGGATCCTTTTCTATCCACATATGGGTTGGAACTTTATGATCCTTCATACTAAATTATTTTTCAATAGAATTTTCTTTCCCTAGGTGGTAGTGTATTGGGAAATCATAATCCTTGAGTAGCTCAATCCATTGGCTTGGCCACATGTAGAGATATTTCTTTGAGAATATTTAAATCAGACTATTATGATATGCGTATATGTAACATATCTCATTAAAGAGATAATGTATCCATATTTTTAAAAGAAATCAATATAGAAACTAAACCAATATAACGGTCTGGGTAGTTCTAGTTTTTATTCTTAAACTAAATTGATTCATGTTCAAGGACAATATCATTTTTCATCAAGACACAACCATGTCCCCAATTCAATACATCACTCAATATGACAAACCCATTGTAAAACCCCATAAATTTATAAATAGATTTATTATAGAATTAATGAAACACTAGGATTATAAAAAACACCACATTGGTAAAACCTATTGATTAAAATATAAATTTTCCACCTCTTTGATTTGAATTTTGAAAAACTAACATACACGGCTGCATTCAAAAAGATATTTAGTGTGTGATAAAAAATGATAATTATTGGTGAATATTAACATACACTTATTAATAGTGACATAACCTTATAAATATCAATGAATAGTACATTATACAAAAAATAGAAACATCACCCATGAATTTATAACTACAATTTATAAATCATAAAAGTCGAAAACTAATTATAGAATAAGTATTGGAATTTTTGTATTTCATAAATATTTAATGTAAAATTTACTAATTAATTTTATAATTAAAAATGAAAACAAATACTCTTACAATGAAATCACAAATTATCACTTTATTTTCATATTATTTTATAATAATTTTATGGGGAAATTATATATTTCTCAGTGTTATAAAACAATCTATAGTTTTAAAGTTGTTTTTTCTAATAAATAATAATTTTACATAAAAATGAAATTAAAAATATTTAGAAAATTATTTCCAAAAATTGGGATTATTTTTGAAATCTACACATAGAAAAATGGTTATGGTGAATATTTTGGATTTTCTAGAAATACTCGAATTTATGAAGAATAGTGGAAAACAGTAAAATACCATATAAACATATTAATAGTTTAATTAACAATTTGTGACATCATGAGTGATGTAAGAACACTAGGTTCAAAACCACATGCACGAATATCATTTAAGGGTCACATGAAACGAAATTATTGGTTTTCCATATGAAAATAATAAAATAATGAATACAATATTAAAATTGCACTCCTCTCATCCACTATAAAAACCCCCTCACTTACTCAAATTTCCCCACAAATCAGGCCTTATGATATGTCTACGATCTTCCCTATAACACCCAAGATTTTTATGAGTAATATTTTATTTTTATGTTATATATATATATATCATCAAAGGAATCTTTCACTACACACTAGCTTGACTTACTTTACATGCAATCGCGACCTTCCTCGATAGCTTGCATTGTACGCAATACCGAGTTTCACTAAACAACGATATGCTATTAAAATATTATTAAAACTAGGCGTTATGAATATTAATAACCACTTTTTCAAATTTTATAAGTATTATTTTTCAAAATGGACTTCATTTTTGGATTCGGAATACCGAAATTAGCCTAGGGTGAAATTTTGGTATTTTTATGAAAATATTCAATTTTTGATGAATAGTGAAACCACTAAGTGGTAGGTTAAAAATTGAATTTTGCATAAAATTTAATTTTACCGCTTCTGTGAATGGAATTTCGAAAATCCGACAGACACGGTTGATATCAGTAAGTAAAATTTGGTTCAATGAGACAAAAATAATTTTTTGGTGAAGAGTAACTTTTTACTTTTTTTTACCGCGGTTAATAGTAAATAGGGTAACTAAGGGTAAATATGATATTAATATTACCCTAACACATGTTCTAATTCTATTGGATAAGTGTAATTAGACCAAAAACAACCTTATGAATATAATATGACCATTTAGGTCCACTTGGATTAGATTATGACATTTAATATTATTTTATTAAATGAATAGTTAAAATAGTTAAAATCAAAGTTTAATAACTAAAAAAATTTTAATATGGGGTTATGCATAAGATAAATTAGACTATAAATATTAATTAGAAAGATAAAAATACCTCATACATAATGATATTTTATTTATAATTTTTAGACTTTAAATATATTAATTTATTTATGACACAACGATGATGCAGTAATTACCCTTTTAAGGAAATGTTAACATAATTGATGTTATAAATGCTCAAATAAATGTAATTTGAGACTTTTTATGAATTAAACTAATTTTCTAGGTTACTATGATATATTAGTGTTGATTTAATCAACTTGTTTCGAACATATAATTCTGTTATGACTTTCACAAAAATCATATATCAAATAGTGTAAAAATTGACACAAAATAGTTTTTAAATAAATTATTATATTATTAATTGTTATTTTATTCATAAGAATCTAAGGTTCGGCCAAATGGATTATATAATGATATATATATTAATAATAAACAACTTGGGGTTCGTTTGGCATGTTATAGTAAGTGTATTAACCATATAGTGTAAGAAAACAAAAAGTCGCGGTAAAAGTTAAATTATTTAACTTAGAGTTAAATCTAATTGTTAAGGTTAAAATAATAACTTAAACTTGTCTAAATCCTATTGGTTGATATGATTTAGACCCATCCCCACTTTACCTTCGAAATAAGACCCTTTGGAACCATTATAAACCGATTTTGACTTTAATATAAAATAATATTTTGAGATATTCCTAAGGTGCCCCTCTCCTCCCTTATAAAAGGGCACCTCCTCCCCCTCCTCCTCACACCAATTTGAGCACTCAAGCTTGGCCAAACCCTGACAAAATCCCTTCTTCAATTCCCTAGAATAATCTTAGAGGTCCTGGTCTTCTTCAAAGACCAATCTTAGTTCCCTAAGTGGAGGATTCAAAGAGGCGTTTCAAAGAAGAGGTAATATCCATTACCGATCTTTTCAATTTCTTTCTTCTTCAACTTCTTCTTCTTTAGTTGTTTCATGATAAAGTAATAACATCAGTATTACTTAAATACTGATATGTTATTATAAATATGAAACAACCCTAATTCAGCTTCTATCAATCCTACAGAAAAATGAAATCACTGCGCGTGCGTACGTACGAAATACCGTCTCCACGCCGTGGTGTAATCTATTTTCCACCATCACCTTACAAGGATGGGTATAATGGTGTAATGAGTAACTATATATGATTATTATAAAGTGATATTGATACTGAAATAGTATAAATACACTTAAATACAATTCCACGATCATGGGAACAATATCATCGCTCGTGCGTACGTACGGAATACCGTCTCCACGATGTGATGCGACTTGTTCTACATGATCATCATTACATAGTAATTATATAAATTAATTGAATGAATAAATATTACATATGTTACACTAATACCATTCTGGATATAATGTATCTATAACCTTAAAAGAAGAATAAGAATTTATTCGGCAAAACACGCATAAGAACAAAAGGCAATAAAGACCCGAGTAACAAGTAACAATGAAATATTACTAATAAGAAGCTAAGAATATGACTATATATGGTATCATATCAATATTTATGATTCTGTAATAGTTCAATAACATTATTTAAACCATTATACAGGAGCTTCGGACATGTACAAAGCAAATCGGACCTAAGGTAAGAGAAATATCACAATCTCATTTTTATCCGAGATTGTTTATAATTTAGTATTTACTGGGGTGTATTTTATCATCCACATCCATGTTTCCTGAATATGTAATATTATTTCCATCCACCTACAAATGTTTAAATCCAATTTTACCCTTCGGTGAGTTTTTAGTAAAGAATATGAAAGGAATCCTTTGTCATTTTTCGTACGAGGTACTTTTTGACTTTTCCGACAAAAGTACGAAGAATGTCTTTTTTAACTTATACGGCAAGAATGGATTTTTAAAACATTATTTCCAAGAATCGTCATTTATAAGTTTTCAAGTTTATTTTTAATCAACTTCTTTTAGTTTATAATTGTATGACATGTTAAGAAAAGAAAACTGTTTTTGAAGAAGAAAGGATATTTTCCTCAAGAATGGAGTTCAAATGTTTTATAAAAATTATTTTCCATCTAAGAAAATATAGGGTTCTGTTTTTATCCCTATTATTACAATGATTTGATAATGTTTTGAGGGAATTATTTTTATGAAGTCATTTACCTTATATGATTTGTTTTATGATGTCATGATGTTTCAAGAATCCCATTTTTGTTACATGTGTTATGCGATGATGTATGATTTATGATTATGTGGCACACATAAGAAAGGATTAATTATAAGATGGGTGGGACCTATATCTCCCTCCAATGCATTGGGTAAAGATTTATATCTCATGAGATAGACATGGCTGGAACGGAAGGTTATTTCGGTTCAGTGATACAGGACTGAAACGAGTAGTGAACTCAGTTCAGAAATGGACATTGTCCGCTAAGATAGTCTTGGCAAAGAGTCATGACTAACAAGAAATGATTTTCCATGATTATGTGTGCATGAAACAAAGTTTCAAGTTCTATGTTATGATTATGTGGATCTCATTTTCACTTCTATGATTTATTCCATGTTAAGATATTATGATATCTTTTGCAGGTTATGATTTTCAAAAAGATATGATATGGTTTTTATTTTATTTATTTGCCCTTGCTGAGCATTTGAGCTCACCCTTTTTTGTATGTTTTCTTTTCCCCAGGTCAGGAAGATGGATATTAAGTATAATATGCTAAAAGGGACCCTATATATGATGAAATAAATGGGAGACACTGTAGAAGATTTATGAACCAGTTGTTTATGTTTCCCAGTTTCTAAATACACTATACCTATACGGTCCTTTGTGGTTTTGTCGTATGTTGTAAAAAGTGTGCTTCAATTTTGAAGTATTAACAATGTATGTAAAGTATGGGTCGTTATATTTGGTATCAGAGGAAAGGTATAGTCAACCTTTGGAAACTAGGATGTGAAAGCCTTAGTAAGAACCCTAAGGATAAGTCTAAGCATAGAACACAGTCTTAGTGTTTTAGAAATGGCCATGAATAACCTAGGATAAGACCTTAAGCGTGAAAATTTTATTCTTGAATTATGTGGTTTTCCTATTATAATTAGTGTTGCTCACACTATTCTTCTTGGTTTTACTCAGTGGATGGAACCTGAAGGAACCGTGTTAATGCGGAATGCGAAGGGCAATGCAATGATTGTCCCCCTGAGAAACCAAATGATATGGGAGCTGGAATGCAAAATCTGGTAGCCATGCTCACACAACTTTCTCAAGCTATGAATCATGAAGGACTTCCAAACGAGCAAAGGAAGGAGCAACATTCTGTTGAATCCTTCATGAGACAGCGTCCACCTTCTTTCAGCGAGTATACTGATCCATTAGTTGCTGAACAATGGATTAGTACTACTGAAAAGATATTTTTAGTTCTTCAATGTTCTGAACATGATAAAGTCATCCTAGCAGTGTATCGTTGGGAAGAAGATGCTGATCAATGGTGGAATATTATTAAGAATACGAGGAAAAGGGATGAAATTGAGTCCATGGAATGGGACAAGTTCAGGAACTTATTTTTCAATAAGTACTTCCCTCATATTCTCTGAACAAAGATGGAGAAAGAGTTTCTCGAACTGAAGCAAAGGGATGATGAATCTGTTGGTACCTATGAAGCAAATTTTACAATACTTGCAAGGTACGCTTCTAGTATTATTATCCAACTTGAGAGTAAGATCGATCGATTCTTTAGTGGCTTAAAACCAAGTCTTCGAAGGGCGTTAGCCATAAGGGGATTCAATAGCTACGAGGAAATCGTTCGATGTGCTCTCAAAGTCGAGATAGAGATTGGAGTAACCCATCAGTCATATGGGTTTGATAAGAAGAGGAAAATGGAATTCAAAGGAAAATATAAAGAGAGCACTGAAAAGAAGATGAGCTTTCCCTTATTCTCAAAGTGTGGAAAGAAACATGTATGGAGTTGTCTTAAAGGGACAAGTAAATGTTTCAAATGTGGAAAGGAAGATCATCGGGCATTTGAATTCCACGATAATGGGAAGAAGATGTCTAATGATGCAAACAAATGAAGGGATACACAGAATGAACCTACTGCACTTCAATGTTTCAAGTGCAAGGAGATGGGGCATTATGCCAATCAATGCCCAAATTCAAGGGTTGATGATGATGGTCGACGTCAACAAACTCTTAAGGCTAAAGACAAAGGAAAGTCACATGCAATTTCTATCAGCGATGTGGAGTACGATAACGAAGTGGTGAAAGGTACACTTACCATCCACTCTAAAGTAGAAAATGTTTTATTTGATTCTAGATCCACCCACTCTTTTATTTCTGAAGAATTTTCTAAGGGTATCACCGTATTACCTCAAAAATTAGATGTTGAGTTAGCTGTGACAACACCTAATGGCACATCAATCGTATCAAAAGTTTATAATTCTTCTCCGATCTAAGTTTGTGGGAAAGTGCTTCCTACAAATCTGGTGATCCTTCCTTTAGTGGAATTCGATGGGATTCTTGGCATGGATTAGCTTTCTTTATACGGAGCTCATATCAATTTCCAAAGAAGGGAAGTCACATTTCATATTCCAGATCAATCTATGATCGTCTATCAATGCAAGGATGAACATAACCTTCCAGTGGAAATTTCTTCCATTTTATGGGTATTGATTCCACTAAATGAAGGCTATTTATCTCAAATGGTTGGTGAGAAACTCGCGATTAAGAATATTCCCATCGTACGGGAGTTTGATTATGTCTTTCCGGAGGAATTACCGGGACTTCCACCAAATCGTGAAGTTGAGTTTTCAATAGAACTCATACCGGGTGCTTTGCCTATTTCAAAGACACCTTCTAGAATGGCCCCAATTGAGTTGCAGGAATTGAAGAAGCAACTCCAAGAGAATCATGATAAGGGATTCATACGCCCTAGTGCGTCACCTTGGGGAGAACCTTTTCTATTTGTTAAGAAGAAAGATGGATCAATGAGACTCTGCATTGATTATCGAGAACTTAACAAGATCACCATCAAGAACAAATATCCTCTCCCACGCATTGATGACCTATTTGACCAACTACGCGGAGCTCAATACTTTTCCAAGATTGATCTTCGTTCAGGGTATCATCAATTAAGGGTCATACGGGAGGATATACTAAATACGGCTTTCCGTACAATGTATGGAAACTATGAATTTATAGTGATGCCATTTGGTCTTACTAATGCCCCTGCTATCTTCATGGATCTAATGAATAGAATCTTTAGAGACTATCTTGATCAATTTTGGTAGTCTTTATAGACGATATTCTTGTCTATTCAAAGAGCAAGGAAGAACATGAAGATAACTTGAGAATTATATTGAATACCCTGAGAAAGGAGAAGCTTTATGCCAAATTTACCAAGTGTGAATTTTGGCTTCAAAAAGTTACATTTTTGGGTCACATAATCTCAAAAGAGGGGATATCTGTGGATCCAGCAAAAACAGAGGTTATCGAAAGATGTTCGAGACCAACAAAAGTAACTGATATCTGATGTTTTCTTGGTTTGGCTGGATATTATCGACGTTTTGTGAAAGATTTTTCACGATTATCTAATCCACTCACAAAGTTGACTTGGAAAGGAGTTAAGTTTGTTTGGACAGAGGAATGTGAAGATAATTTCAAGGAGTTGAAAAGAAGGTTATCCAGTGCACCTGTGCTCACACTGCCTTGTAGTGGAGAAAGGTTTGTGATCTACAGTGATGCATCCATGAAGGGATTGGGGTGTGTTCTTATGAAAAATGATATGGTGATAGCTTATGCCTCACGACAGTTGAAAATCCATGAGCAAAATTACCCAACTCATGATTTGGAGTTAGCTGCAGTAATCTTTGCATTAAAGATTTGGAGGCATTACCTTTATGGTGAAAGGTGTGATATTTATACTGATCATAAAAGTTTAAAGTATATTTTCACACAAAAGGAGCTAAATATGCATCAAAGAAGATGGTTGGAGCTGATTAAGGATTATGACTTCTCAATCCATTACCACCCTGGGAAAGCAAACAAGGTGGCAGATGCATTAAGTCGACAAGACCATGCTAGTTTATCCATGTTGAGGATCACAAAAGATCCAATATTTATGGATTTACAAAGGATGGATCTTGGAATTATAATGGAAGGGGAAAAATCTTATCTTTCTCAAATGATTGTTCAACCATCTATACATATGAAGATTAAAGAGGCACAGAAATAAGATGTCAAGTTACAAAAGAAGGTGAGAAATGTTCCTAAATTCAACCTTGATTGTGATGGTATAGTAATGTTCAGGAATCGGGTTTGTGTTCCTCCCATCCCCGAATTAAAGAAGGAGCTGCTGGATGAGGCTCATATTTCTTCATTCTCTATTCATCCTGGAAGCACGAAGATGTATAGGGACCTGAAAGAGTACTTCTGGTGGGATGGCATGAAAAGAGATGTTTCTGAATATGTCTCTTGATGCTTGTTTTGTCAACAAGTTAAAGCTGAGAGACAGAAGTCTAAGGGGATGTTACAACCATTACCCATACCCGAATGGAAATGGGAAAACATCACTATGAAGTTTTTCACAGGACTTCCTAAAACATCCAAAGGCAATAATGCTATCTAGGTCATAGTTGATCGTCTTACAAAGTCTGCACACTTCATTGCTATTAGAGAGGATTTCTCTCTGGATCAGTTTTCCAGGATATATGTAAAGGAAGTGGTAAGATTGCATGGAGTACCACTTTCTATTATATCTGATCGGGATCCGAGATTTACCTCGAAGTTCTGGCGAAGTCTTCAGCATACTCTGGATAAAGAGTTGAGTTTCAGCACTGCTTATCATCCTCATACAGATGGTCAGTCTGAGAGAACAATTCAAACCCTAGAAGATATGTTGAGAGCTTGCTCTATGGATTTCAAAGGAGGTTGGGATCAACACCTACCTTTGGTGGAATTTTCTTATAATAATAGCTTTCACTCTAGTATTCATATGGCTCCTTATGAAGCTCTCTATGGAAAGAAATGCAAGACTCCAACTTGCTGGGATGAAGTTGGAGAAAGAAAGCTATTAGGACCTGATCTCGTTGATGAAATGGCAGAAAAGGTCAGATCTATTCAACAACACATAAGAGCAGCTCAGAGTCGACAGAAAAGTTATGCCGACAACCGAAGAAAAGACCTAGAGTTTGAAGTGAGTGATAAAGTGTTCTTAAAAATATCTCCCTGGAAGAGGGTTATGAGATTTGGAAAGAAGGGGAAGTTGAACCCTAGATATATCGGTCCTTTCGAAATACTGGATCGTGTTGGAAAGGTAGCTTACCGATTGGCGCTTCCACCGAATCTCTTTCAAGTTCACGATGTGTTCCATGTATCTCTCCTGAAAGGTACATACCTGATCCTTCACATGTACTCAGCTCAGAAGTTGTACCGCTGGAGCAAGATCTTTCTTATGAAGAACAACTGATAGAGATTCTGGATCGTAGCGAAAAAGTCCTACGAAACAAGACCACCCGATTGGTGAAAGTTTTATGGAGGAACCACCAACTTGAAGAAGCTACATGGGAGCTTGAGGATATGATGAGGGAGAAGTATCCTCATCTGTTTGTTACAAAGTGACGAATTTCGAGGGAAAAATTCATTTTAAGGGGGGTAGAATGTAACACCCGAGATTTTTATGAGTAATATTTTGTTTTTATGTTATATATATATATCATCAAAGGAATCTTTCACTACACACTAGCTTGACTTACTTTACACGCAATCGCGACCTTCCTCGATAGCTTGCGTTCAACGCAATACCGAGTTTCACTAAACAACGATATGCTATTAAAATATTATTAAAACTAGCCGTTATGAATAGTAATAACCACTTTTTGAAATTTTATAAATTTTATTTTTCAAAATGGACTTCATTTTTGGATTCGGAATACCGAAATTAGCCTAGGGTTAAATTTTGGTATTTTTCTGAAAACTTTCAATTTTTGATGAATAGTGAAACCACTAAGTGGTAGGTTAAAAACTGAATTTTGCATAAAACTTAATTTTACCTCTTCTGTGAATGGAATTTCGAAAATCCGACAGACTCTGTTGATATCAGTAAGTAAAATTTGGTTCAATGAGATAAAAATAATTTTTTGGTGAATAGTAACTTTTTACTTTTTTTTACCGCGTTTAATAGTAAATAGGGTAACTAAGGGAAAATATGATATTATTATTACCCTAACACATGTTCTAATTCTATTGGATAAGTGTAATTCGACCAAAAACAACCTTATGAATATAATATGACCATTTAGGTCCACTTGGATTAGATTATGACATTTAATATTATTTTATTTAATGAATAGTTAAAATAGTTGAAATCAATGTTTAATAACTAAAACATTTTTAATATGAGGTTATACATAGGATAAATTCGACTATAAATATTAATTAGAAGATAAAAATATTTCCTACATAATGATATTTTATTTATAATTTTTAGACTTTAAATAAATTAATTTATTTATGACACAACGATGACGCAGTAATTACCCTTTTAAGGAAATGTTAACATAATTGATGTTATAAATGCTCAAATAAATGTAATTTGAGACTTTTTATGAATTCAAATAATTTTCTAGGTTACTATGATATATTATTGTTGATTTATTCAACTTTGTTCGAACATATAATTCTGTTATGACTTTCACAAAAATCATATATCAAATAGTGTCAAAATTGACACAAAATAGTTTTTAAATCAAATATTATATTATTAATTGTTATTTTATTCCTAAAAATCTAAGGTTCAGCCAAATGACTTAGACAAGGATATATATATTAATAATAAACAACTTGGGGTTCGTTTGGCATGTTATAGTAAGTGTATTAACGATATAGTGTAAGAAAACAAAAAGTCACGGTAAAAGTTAAATTATTTAACTTAGAGTTAAATCTAATTGATAAGGTTAAAATAATAACCTAAACTTGTCTAAATCCTATTGGTTGATAGGATTTCGACCCATCCCCACTTTACCTTCGAAATAAGACCCTTTTGAACCATTATAAACCGATTTTTACTTTAATATAAAATAATATTTTGAGATATTTCTAAGGTGCCCCTCTCCTCCCTTATAAAAGGGCACCTCCTACCCCTCCTCCTCACACCAATTTGAGCACCCAAGCTCTGCCAACCCCTGCCAAAATCCCTTCTCCACTTCCCTAGAATAATCCTAGAGGTCCTGGTCTTCTTCAAAGACCAATCTTAGTTCCCTAAATGGAGGATTCAAAGAGGCGTTTCAAAGAAGAGGTAATATCCATTACCGATCTTTTCAATTTCTTTCTTCTTCAACTTCTTCTTATTTAGTTGTTTCATGATAAAGTAATAACATCAGTATTAATTACATACTGATATGTTATTATAAATATGAAACAACCCTAATTCACCTTCTATCCATCCTACGGAAAAATGAAATCACCGCGTGTGCGTACGTACGGAATACCGTCTCCACGCCGTGGTGTAATCTATTTTCCACCATCACCTTACAAGGATAGGTATAATGGTGTAATGAGTAACTATATATGATTATTATAAAGTGATATTGATACTGAAATAGTATAAATACACTTAAATACAATTCCACGATCATGGGAACAATATCATCGCTCGTGCGTACGTACGGAATACCGTCTCCACGATGTGATGCGACTTGTTCTACATGATCATCATTACAAAGTAATTATATAAATGAATTGAATGAATAAATTTGATATTTGTTACACTAATACCATTCTAGATATAAGGTATCTATAACCTTAAAAGAAGAATAATAATTTATTCGGCAAAACACGCATAAGAACAAAAGGCAATAAAGACCCGAGTAACAAGTAACAATGAAATATTACTAATAAGAAGCTGAGAACATGACCATATATGATATCATATCAATATGTATGATTATGGAATAATTCAATAACATTATTTAAACCATTATACAGGAGATTTGGACATGTAAAAATCAAATCGGACCTAAGGTAAGGGAAATATCACAATCTCATTTTTATCCGAGATTGTTTATACTTTAGTATTTACTAGAGTGTATTTTATCATCCACATACATGTTTCCTGAATATGTAATATTATTTCCATCCAGCTACAAATTTTTAAATCCAATTTTACCCTTCAGTGAGTTTTTAGTAAAGAATGTGAAAGGAATCCTTTGTCGTTTTTCGTATGAGGTACTTTTTGACTTTTCCGACAAAAGTACGAAGAATGTTTTTTTAAACTTATACGACAAGAATGGATTTTTAAAACATTATTTCCAAGAATATTCCTTTATAAGTTTTCAAGTTTATTTTTAATCAACTTCTTTTAGTTTATAATTGTATGACATGTTAAGAAAAGAAAAGTGTTTTTGAAGAAGAAAGGATATTTTCCTCAAGAATGGAGGTCAAATGTTTTATCAAAATTATTTTCCATCTAAGATAATATAGGGTTCTGTTTTTATCCCTATTATTACAATGATTTGATTATGTTTTGAGGGAATTATTTTTATGAAGTCATTTACCTTATATGATTTGTTTTATGATGTCATGATGTTTCAAGAATCCCATTTTTGTTACATGTGTTATGCGATGATGTATGATTTATGATTATGTGGCACACATAAGAAAGGATTCATTATAAGATGGGTGGGACCTATATCTCCCTCCAATGCATTGGGTAAAGATTTATATCTCATGAGATATACATGGCTGGAACGGAAGGTTATTTCGGTTCAGTGATACAGGACTGAAATGAGGAGTGAACTCGGTTCAGAAATGGCCTTTGTCCGCTAAGTTAGTCTTGGAAAAGAGTAATGACTAACAAGAAATTATTTTCCATGATTATGTGTGCATGCCACAAAGTTTCAAGTTTTATGTTATGATTATGGGGATCTCATTTTCACTTCTATGATTTATTCCATGTTAAGATATTATGATCTCTATTGCAGGTAATGATTTTCAAAAAGATATGATATGATTTTTATTTCCTTTATTTTCCCTTGCTGAGCATTTGAGCTCACCATTTTTTGTATGTTTTATTTTCCCCAGGTTAGAAAGATGGATATTAAGAAGAATATGCTAAAAGGTACCCTAGATATGATGATATAAATGGGAGACACTGTAGAAGATTTATGAACTAGTTGTTTATGTTTCCCAGTTTCTAAAGACACTATACCTATACGGTCCTTTGTGGTTTTGTCGTATGTTGTAAAAAGTGTGCTTCAATTTGAAGTATTAACAATGTATGTAAAGTATGGGTCGTTATATTCCCAGATACCCTTCTTTATTTACCCCTATTTACCTAGAGCTCTAGGTCTTGGAAAAAGACCAAAATCTCACCCCCTAAATAGGATCCCAAGGAAAATTACTTCAAGAGGTAAACACATCTTTTCATTTCATTCCATTCAAGTTCTCTTTTATGTGGAATGTATTTCAGGTTTTTATAACATGTTCTTATTTCCATACTATTCTATCCCTACACTATTTTATGACTCTTTTATTAATGGTTTTCCTTTTTTCCTCTCTCTTTTTAATGTTTTCTAAAACCATTTTGCATAGCAGTTATGCTGCATAATTTTCCTCTCAAAATCTCTCCCATTTTCAAGCACACTTATTATGTTGTTGTATTTTCATTTAAATTGTATTATAGTGGGATATTTCAAATCATATACTCCTTAAATTTTAGATTATGTATTAATTATGAGATACCTCTACCTTCAAAATATTTTATGAAATTTTAAGCGACGATGTCTGGCTGCCGAATTTTCATTATGGATTTCTCAACATTTATTTTATGTTGAGTATCTTTCTGTTCATATTTTTTTGCTCAACTAATTTTATCAAACTGTTTTGGGGACTAAATTATCTCACATGTAATTGAATGTTTTCAGGATAAAGTAATAATTCTTCATCATCTCTCTTTTCCTATTATTTTATTCATAAAAAGAAAACACCATCCGAGATGTTCTAATTTACCACATTTAAGGACAATGGGATTTCAATTTCCATTATCGTATTCAATTCTACTAATGAAACCATTATTATTGTTGAAATGGACTATAATATATGTATTGTGTATAATATATGATTTTGAAATCTTTTTGTACACATGGTTTGTATTTATAAATCAAAATGACTTCGTGGTGTTCAGAAACCGTCATGCGAAGGTGGAGAGTGACAATCACGATGCAGATGTTAGGGAGGGGAAATTATTTATAGTTATAATCTGGTTGAATTATCTATGACCATAGGTTAATTTAATGTATCTTAATCTAGTGGTCCATGTAATCACCAATACTATGGGTCTCGTAAGGGTTTTGATTCATCGCTTGAAATGGGTATTAAAAATCAATAAAAATGAAGGCCTTCGGGTGATCATAAACCGCCAATTAACCCAACCAGTTATCATTAACTGATTTATATAATGATTCAACATCCCTCCATGTAACCAAATAAAATTTAAAAACATGAATACCTATTTATGTTCAATAAAAAAAATATAACTTCATTTCTTGTCAAAAATCCTCATTTTAAAAGATTATCCATTCACGCATATAAGTATATTGATCATGAAACAAAGCGACCCGAACTATGAAATTAAGGCTCTAAAACCCTCAAAAAGGCCATGAATGAACTTTATATGGTTATAATAAATTTTTTAAATGTATAATAGCTTTTTGGAAATCTGAATTAATGGATTTAATTTATCACTCCAGTACACTATGACCATGTGAAAACAGCATCAGACTTAAATTAAGGGTTTCTTCATCTCACTTACATTTTTTGTGAGACATCCATTATTCAATATATTTTCTTGTGTATGGTATAATTATACTACCAATTTAATAATCATATAACAAATATATTTATTTTTATCATATTCAATATACCATTTTAATATTATTAATTTTGGTCTTACGTTTCAATTGATTACATAGTTATAAGTATTTTCTACGCAAACATCCGATTTAATTTAGGTTTCACGTATTCCCAATTCACCTCAATGAAATTTTTATTTATTATTATCTAATAATAATAAATTCTTGTGTTAATTTTCTATATATTTTCACCAATAATAATTCTTCTTTAGTTTGTGGTGTGTTACATGTTCTAAAAGAATCTTTCAAAATTTCATCCTGATAAACAAACCCAATTCAAGGGATCTTATCGAATTATTAATCATTTTAAAATGCACTCTTGAATATGTTTTATGACACCATTATTTTTAAAACATCACTCGTTAGATTAGGAATATTTATCTTGGATAATTTCTGGTCTTACGAAAACAAACATGGCTTTACACTTTAAAATTATCTTTAATATTTTCACTAAAATGATCTAATATTTTATATTTCTAAATATTCTTAAGAACTCTTTTTACTTGATTTCACTTTAGCAAGACATAATTTATTCATAAAATATTATTTCAATGTCCCTACATTTTTTCTATGATATACATTTTACAATATGATCTACTGGAAAATAAAAATGATTTACCCAAAGAACTTCTCTTTCAAAAGTAAATAGTATTTTTCTAGTCTCATGTTAACTTTTATAAAGTGTATGCCTTGTTCACCACTTATTCTGTGCATGCATTGTTTGTAATTCCCTTTGTTATATCATATCAACAGTCTCCCTATTCTCATGAAATTATATGGGATTATTATTGGAATGTTTAAATGTGGTATGTGACACTTTTGAATGTTTAAGGATTACTTCCATAGGAATTTTTCAATGGTCTCATTTAAATGTATATTCATCTAAGAAAAATTCCCTTATTGAATATTTTAATTCATTGAGATTTATCTCCTATTATATGATATTACATATTTAATTGAATGTTTTATGATTTGTTTGAATGTGGATGTTTAATATTAAAACCCTTCACAAATTTACTCTGAATGGTTAGTGTTTCTGCTCAATGTTTGGGGAAAGTTATTTACATTTATTATGTCACTTTAAATATGAATATGTCTAGTGTATATATATATCCCCAAACAATTGAGAAATTTATTAGATGTAGTAATTGTTGGGTGGGACCACTATAGCCCCTCGGTGCATAGGTAAGTCCCATGGACAAACTATGGTCTTAGGATGAGCCTTGAAAAATGAATATTTATGGTTTTGGATGGGGACTTAATCATTTTAAGATGTCTCCAACGAGGCCTTGATGATATATTTTAGAATGTATGAAATATTAATTTCCCTCATTTTAAACCTAGTAATTGAAAGCTCATGTGGTCATTCGACCGGTATAATACCCATGGATATGTTTAATTATGGAGTTATTTACTCAACTAATATTCCTTTCATAATATGTTCTACATTTTTATTTTAATAGACATTTGTTTTCAATTATTCACAATTCATGTTGTTTATGTTTATGGAGTCATATACTATATTTCTTACCCTTACTGAGCATTTGATCTCACCCAGTTCTTATGTTTCTCTTTCTCATGACATGAAAATGTATATTATGAATGACCTACAAGGATAAAAAAGGGTATTTTATGTTCTAAATAAAAATTTTATGTTGTTTTTTTCATTCAAGTTATAATGTTGAACATATGTAGGAATATGGTTTTCCAAAACCACTAACATACTTAGACCTTCATAATTTTTTTATTATAATAATTCCAATGTGTTTAAATAATGCACCGGCTCTAGTTTTCTGGGGTCAAGGTGTTACAATTGGTATCAAATGAAGTTTAGTGTAAAAATGGAAATTAGATATATTAACAGTTGATTAGTGAACAAAACCAAAAGATATAATTTTGGGGATAGGAATACACGGACATACTAGAATTTTTTTAAGGAATAGATTTTGTGGTTTGTACATAAAATACATCTTTTTCTGGATATAAACAACAAGAGGTGGCTCTAGCACATATGTATCTAGGGATAAAACCAAAAAAAACTGATTTCAGATAGACTAAAATGATAACGGGTGCATGATAATGAGCATTATTGAACTCTTGGTTTGACCCTCCTAGGGGATATTATTTGGTAAATTCATAGGCTTATTACAAAAAATTATGAAATATTTATTCGCCCAAAGATACAAAGTATATGTTTCTTGGATTTATGAAGCATAAATTTATGTTACGTGTTATACCATGTTTAGAGATGTAGAGAGTTCTTAATTTTTTGAGAGAATATATAATATAGAATTGCTTATAAATGGTACCTAGAAGAAGAAACGAGACCTTCACCAATGCACGATATGTGAAGAGTAAGAAGGATCATGTCTCTGGTGATCTTAATCTGTCATTTAAAATGATGATTGTATTCCATGCATACTCATCATATGAGGAAATAGTATCATGTGTTGAAAAGGTATGTAAATACTTCTCTAAGTCCAATTTCATTGAAGGAAAGCTGAAGAAGAAGAGGATGTTAGGGAAAAAAGTATAAATGGATGAAGAGAAAGATGTATATTCCCACAACCGATAATTATGGAATGAAAAACCATGGTATATTCTTGAGAGGAAAATAAGTCTACATCATGTGTGGAGAAAAATTCCACCATGATAATAATTGCATGACAATGAATGAGTTTTCCTATATTCAATGCTTAAAGTACATGTACATGATACACTCTGGGATTCATTGTCCTATGATTCAAAGGAATATACCCCAAATGATAATTTTAGATAATGATCAAGTTATGATGATACCACATATCAAGTAGAATTAATAATATGCCTAGTCAAAAATAATGTCATTTGAATATTGTTTCATAAATGTATTAGTTGTATGAATAATGAGATATATAAGTATCATACTACATTTCTATTTCATTAAGGATTTGAGGTTTTATGATGAATGGTTTAAAGGAATTCTGATTCCATAGAAAGTTAAAAAATTTATAAAAAATATGATTGAGGGAAAATAAACCCCTAATATATATCTGATGTTGAGGTAATGATGAATGAATTATTGATTCAAATAAGTACTGACTATCATGAAACTCATTATTAACATGATGAGAAGTGGTTAATAATACCATTGATAGAGTTTACAAATCTTTAGGATTTATGGAATATATCCAATAGCTTGTATCTTACTTAAAGAATATGAAATAATTCAGGTTTCTGATATGGTGATCATTGTATGGGGTTTTATAGTACAATATCACTACGGCATGGTTTGATTATTTTTCTGTGACCATCTTATCTAATTATAATGTGTTGTTTTTTAGTAATTGATGATCTTCCCATTCATATGATTAATAGAATATTTTAACTATATTCTTGTTGTGTTTTTTCTACATTGGATTTTTCAAGAATCAACCATTAATTTTCGAAGTTGAATTTCGAATTTTGTAAACGGAATTTTTGAATGGAGGTATAATGTAACACTCCTAGAGTTTTCATATAGATTTATTCAACAATACATGGAACACCGAGTATCTAAAAAACACCACTTTATTGTAACCTGGTCAATGAAATATAATTTTTCCACCTATATTATTTGAATTTTGAAAAACGGTCATATACAGTTGCGCTCAGTAACATCTTTCGTGTATTATTAGAAAAGAATAATTTCTAGTGAAGTGTAATATACCCTTATAAATAGTAATGAAGAGTAAATCCTACAAAATAAATTAGAATTTTCATCCACGAATGTATAAATTCAATTTATACATCTTAAAAGTGGAAAATGATTATAGTATAAGTATTGGTATTTTTTGTATGACATAAATATTTAAATTAAATTTTTTTTATTAAATTAATAATTTAAATTGGAAATGTATTTTCATGAAATGTAATAACATATTTTAACTTTATTTTCTTATGATTTTAAGATAATTTTTTGTGACCTTGATTATTTGACCAAGGTGTTATAAAATGAGTTATAGTTTTAAAGTTGTTTTTTGGAATAAATTATGATTTTATTTAAAAATTAAATAAAAAATATTTAAAAAATTATATTAATAACATGGAGTTCATTTTGATATACTAAATTCCAAAAATGGTTTGGGTTAATTTTTTGAATTTTTCTAAAATACTCAAATTTTTTATGAATGGGGAAATATGGTAAAATACCGTATAAACAATTTATTAGTTAAATACAATATTTTTGACATCGTGAGTGATGTAAGTCTACTTGGTTCTAATTCACATGAACTTATAACTGTTAGGAGTCACAATAAACAACACTATTTGTTGTCTTTATTGAAATAATAAAATAGTGAATAAAATATCTGAAATTCCCTCCTCTCCTCCATTATAACCCCCACCCCACTCACCCCTCATCTATTCATACCTCTCAAGAATTTTTACATATATAACCTATTCCAAAACACCCTTCCATATTCACCCCCACATTTACGAGCTATTTGTAGTTCCAAAATACCGAAAGCTCTCCTCTAAAGGGGCTCTCAAGTAGGATTACTATAAAAGGTAAACGCCTCTTTTCATTTCATTCCAATCAAGTCCTCTTTTATGTGGTATGTATTTCATGCTTTGATAATATCTTATTATTTTCATATTATTCTATACCTATACAATTTGAAGAGTCTTTTATGAATGGGTTTTCCATATCTCCATGATTTTTAATGTTTTCAAAATCCATGTTTCATAGCAGTTATGATGTAGAATTTTGGTCTCAAAATCTCTCTCTTTTTCAAGCAGTTATATTATATTATTGTATATTAATTTTAATTGTATTATGTTGGAATATTTCATTCCATGTCACCAGGAAATTCTATATAATGAATAAATTATGATGTACCTATCACATTAAAATATTTATTTAAATATTATGGGAAGTCGTTTGGCTGCCGAATTTTCGTAAGGGATTTCTCAAATTTTATTTTATTTGAAGTTCTATTATTTTCATTTTCATTCATCACCTACTTTCATAAAAATGTTGTGATGACTCTAGTATCATACATGTACTATAATTTTTCCATGATTAAATAATAATTCATCATCAACTCTCCTTTCTTATTCTTTTATAAAAAAAATTGAGAACATCATCTCAGATGTGCTAATTTACAACGTTCAAGGATAATGGGATTTCAATTTCTATTATCATATTCAATTATTTTACTGTACCCATTATTACAGTTGAACTAGAATAGTATATATGTATTTTTTAACATCTATTGTTCAGGAATCCATTTGTACACATGGTTTTGATTTACAAAGAAAAAATGAGTTCATGGTGTTCGAAAACTGCCCATAAATCCAAAAGTTATCATTAAATTATTTATTTAATGATTCATATACAATCCAAGTGACAAAAAAAAATTTACAACCATTTAACCTTCTATATGGTCACTAATAAAATATAACTTCTATTCTAGAAATGAATCCTCATTTTACATGACTCTCTATTGATGTATATAAGTATACCGATCATGAAACAAATAGACCTAGACAAAGAAATTGTGCTTCTAATCCAATTAAAAAGGACATGAATGAACTTAATAATTTTATAATAAATGAGTTTAATTTGGAATAGGTTCAATAAATCTTTATTAATGAAATCAATTTTTTGTTATCTAGGACACTGATACCAAGTGAATAACATCATTGGACTTAATGTAAGGGTTTTCTCATCTCACATCCATTTCTCTAATACATTCTTTATTCACTACATTTACTTATGTATTGTGTATAAATACCACCCATTGATCTATCATAATATTAATATTTTAATTTTAATTTTATTCAATGTACCGTTTTAATGTTATTAATTTAGGTTCTTATGATTCAATTGATTACAAATATTTAAGTATTTTCTACACGAACATCCAATTTCATACAGGTTGCTCTTATTCACTATTCACCTCATTGAAATTTTTATTTATTATTATGTAATCCACATATATTCTGTGTGAATGTTCAATATTGGTGTACAAATCATAATAATTTGATATGTTTTGGGGATTTACATGTTTTAAATGAAAATTTTAAAATTTCATCTTGATTGACAAACCTAATCAAGGGAGCTTCTAGAATTTATACTCATTTTCATGTGCACTGTAAAATCTATTTTAAGCGATAATAATTTTTTAAAAAATTACTAATTTTTTCATGAAAAATTTTCATGTTTCATTTCTGGTTTTAGGAAAACAAACATGCCATTCCACTTTAAAAATCTCTTTAATATTTTCCTTAAAATTCTCTAAAAGGCTATATTTATAAATATTCTTAATAACTATTTTTACATTATTTCACATCAGTTGGACATCATTTATGCCTCAAATAAAATTTCAATGGACTTATATTTTATTTTCTAGGATTAAAATCTTTAAAATAATAATTCAATGGAAAAAAATGATTTTCCAAATGAACTATTCTTTTAGAAGTAAATAGTATTTTTATAAGGCCCCAGCCTTAAACCTTACTTAATCTTGAGTTATTACAAGATTACACGTTGAGGATCTTTTCGGGTTTAGAGTTTTAGAGAATTAGATCATAAAACTTGCATTACATTCCACATATAAACAAAGTGGTTACATAAAGATAGTATTCTTCATTCCCATCAATGGAAACACATTTAAAATAAAACATGGATTATTTCTTGACACATCCTTGACTCTATCATCTTATCATGTACCTTTCCCTTGACCTGTGAAAAACATTTCAAAAACTTGGGATGAGCGTAAAAACTCAGTATGGGTTATAAAAACATGGAAAGGAAACATGAGTTCATATATACATAAGAATGAAATCATACTTTACCCATAAAACATAGGCACTTTAACATACCTCATAAAAACATGAATAAATCATATAAATCATAATACGTAAAGGTAACTTGAGGCATTCATAACATTCTTACGTAGGGGGTAACCCTCTTGGTTACGTTTGGAATACCCATCACAGTATATTCCCTAAAATCTCTTCGGAGAAACCTTAACGTTTCACTCCTTCGCGTTACCCAATGCATTGGAGAGCTATAACGGGCTCACCCGCCCTTAGTTTATCACGGAACCACCCGTCTTCATAATAATGCCCAAGAACCATAACATAATCATATCACATAAAACATGCATAAAGGAAACAAAACATTTCCACATTTCAATCACAAGATATCAATACAACACATTGATATATAAAAAAAAACATTATGAAAACCATTTTCAATACTAAAATAAAAGAAAAGTAAAACATGGTATTTATTTTTCTTTTAAAAAGAAGGTATGGCTTGTAGTGGAACCCGAAACTCAAATAACGGTCACGACGACGGAGAAGTCGTTGTCGCCGCATACGTACGAAAAAAACATTCTCTTTTGTCGTTTAGTAAATGCTTCATATAAAAAAGATTTCTTTTGAATAAACGTAAAAGTCAAAGGGGTTTATACACCGTATAAAAGAAAGTTGTGTATAAAATAAAATATGCCTCAACGAAAGGAGATTGAGACGAAGTCCCATACAAAGATAATTTTTAAAATAAAATAGACATATTATGTGCATTCTCTATAAGTACACATAAATAAAGTACAAATACAAGATATGACATAATAATATAATGACATACTTTGAAAGTACGAGATTAACCCAAAGAATGGAAATTGGGTTAAGAAGTTCCCATACAAAGATAATTTTTAAAATAAAATAGACATATTATGTGCATTCTCTATAAGTACACATAAATAAAGTACAAATACAAGATATGACATAATAATATAATGACATACTTTGAAAGTACGAGATTAACCCAAAGAATGGAAATTGGGTTAAGAAGTTCCCATACCTCGTATCCGACTTGACCCGACCGTTCTTTAAACTCCTGAATAATAAACTTGAGTTAATCTCTACTTGCTTATGAATCTTTTTCAAGTTAATTATTCCTTTTATACCATGTTATGAACATCATGTAATCATTTAAGTTAATAATGTTCATTTTGTCGGTATTTGGTTCTTAAGTCAAAAATAGGCTTCTTACACTTACATGTTGTTAATTTGGTCAAAGGTTCATTATATCCAGAATGGTATTCATGATGTAGATATCATATATGTCATATATATCCAGTACATACATTCATTTATAATATTACATCACATTTAGAGGTAAGAAATGAAATGCACCGTTCATGGAGACGGTAAGCCGTACGTACGCATGAACGCTACTTTCATTTCTTTGTCATATTAATGGAATTAAAACTAAATGAGAGGTATGTATATTTTAATTCCAGAATTATATTCATCATTTAGATATATCATTAATTATATATATTCATTATATACATGTACTTTTAATAATACATTACATTTGGGGATAAGAAATGAAATGCACCGTTCATGGAGACGGTAGTCCGTACGTACGCATGAACGCTACTTTCATTTCTATCTCATACTTTAATGGAAATAAATGATAATGATATATAGGTATATTATAATTCCAGTATAACATCATATATAATAACTTTAAATCCATCCTTTACACGTCCCACATATGGCATTAACGAATCACATCACTTTGAGGGGGCGGTAGTCCGCACTTCCTTAAATGAAGATATCGCGTATACCCATAATGGAAGCCATAAAGGTAAGTCACAAAATGAAAAATACAGAAGTATAAGTAAAACATAAAAATATTACATATCATATATAAAATTAGTGACATCATAATGGCCACCTTTGAAGGTGTTAAATGAGTATTGAACAATCATCGTTTCGGGAGGCATAATTTCTCCATCCACGGAAAACGTATGTTCTTTAACCATTTGATGTAGTTGTGTGAGAGTGAAGCTCAAATAAATCTTATAACAACATCCTAGTATATTTAAGATACTGGTGTTGTTATAAAAGAAGGAAATAAAAAGAGTTTAGGGGGTTGGAGAAGCAAAATAAAACAAATGAACATTAGAGAATGAATTACCTTAAAAAGTGTAACTCCTTTTGGTTTGAGCCTAAAGGCTTCCTTTGAAAGGATTATTCCCAAAGGGAATCCTTTAGGATGAGGAGAGGGATGTGGAGAGAGCAAATGGGCAGGGGTTGGCCGAGCCAATGGCTTGAAGAGTGTGTGAAATGAGGTAGAGGTGGGGGCCTTTTATAAGAGGAGAGGAGGGGTACTTTTGGAAAGTAAACAAACATTACATTATTTGAAAATGTGTTTCGGTTTTAAAAGGTCCCACATTGATATAATTCGTGGATAAGGTGATAAGGCTTCGAAATCCACTCATCCAATTGGTTTTGGCCATGTGTAGGTTTTAGATTTTTCATTATCTTTCCATTTTATTTAAATCGCCAAATAATGATGTCATCACTGCATCATTATTATGTCATAAATAATTAAATTTATTTAATGTCTAAAAATTATAAAACAAATACTATGATATAGGAAATCTTTTTATCTTTCCAATGACTATTTATAATCGAAATTTGGACTTGTATAACCCCACTTAAAAATTATTTTAGTAAAACAATTTATGTTAGTGTCATTTTCACTTTAACATTAAATAAAAAGTAATTTATGTTATTTCCCAACAAAAGTGGATCCATGGGGTCCCCAAGTTAGGCCACGGCTTGTCTTGGTCGGCCATGACACAACCAATGAGGTTGGGACATGTGTCTAGGTCATTTTATATTATTAAAGCATTATTTATACATTAAACTACCCTAATTACCACTAATCGCGATTAAGAACTTAATAAGTTACTATTCACCAAAAAATTATTTTAATCTCATTGAACCACATTTTACTTCTTAATGACAACCATGTATGTCGGATTTTCAAAATTCAACACACATTAGTGGTAAAATTTCATTTAACCGAAAAATCAGTTTGCTTGATTACCACTTAGTGGTTTCACTATTCATCAAAAATTGAAGTTTTTCAGAAAATTACCAAAAATTCACTCTAAGCTATATTTGATATTCCGAATTCAAAAATGAAGTCCATTTTACAAAATTCGAATCATATAAGTCACATTAATTAATTTAATAATTAATTCCCGCTGCCAGAGCAAATAGCGTGTTTTTACAAAACAATAAGTATCAAAAGATTGACACCAGTTTAAGTCTAATTTCAAATCGAAATTGATTCCAATGACCACCATTGGATAAAATGGTAAAAATATATTCTAATTTCACTTCAAAACCAATTCAAAACATAATCTAATCATATAAATAAATTAGGTTAGAAAGCAGTTTTGAATTAAAATACAACATTTTACACTATTCATAAAAAAAATGAACTTTATCAGAAAAATACCAAAAAATTACACGAAGTAAAATTTGATGTCCCGATTCTTAATAAAAGTTTTATTTGGTCCAAAAGAATGTATAAGAGTGATCAAACTATATTTAATGACGGTTCACCATTAAAAGGTGATAAGCGAACCTTTAGTGAAAATTAGAGTATAAAAGCCTAAAATTGAACTCTTTCCGTATTTTAAGCCTTTATCTTTTATTGGGTAAATGTATAAAAATTTAAAAACATATCTATTCATATTTTAGTTATTTCTATTCATTCCCGCCAGTACAACGGCTACTTGTTAACTAACATTTAAAATAATATTATTATATTACTAGTGTGCTACGTAAGTTTCAAAGAAACTCATCGTTGCGTATCGGGTACGCTATCGAACATAGCAACCCCTTTTAATTAAAATTCATATTTAATTCTCAAATATTAATAAATATGAAAATTATTTATTCTTTAATTACCTGGGATGTTACATCCTTCCCCCCTTTTGGGAATTGCGTCCTCGCAATTTTATTCACTTATCAAAATAAGTGGGGGTATTTATCCCTCATAGCATTTTCAGATTCCCACGTTGCCTCTTCAATCACATGGTTTTTCCAAAAAGCCTTTACCTGATGAATCACCTTATTCCGTAACACTTGCTCCCTGTGGTCAAGAATCTGGACCGGTTGTTCCTCATAAGATAGGTTCTCTTCCAGCTGAACTACCTCTGGACTCAAAACATGAGATGGATCTGGCATATACTTTCTCAACATCGAAACGTGAAAAACATTGTGTACCTGAGATAAACTCGGAGGTAAAGCCACTCGGTATGCAACTGATCCAACTCTTTCCAGAATTTCGTATGGTCCAATAAACCTTGGACTCAACTTTCCTTTCTTACCAAATCTCATCACACTTTTCCAAGGAGAAACCTTGAGAAAAACATGATCACCTACCTCGAAAGATAGATCCTTCCTCCGGTTATCCGCATAACTCTTCTGCCTGCTCTGAGCTGTTCTCATGTGTTTCTGAATCAGCTGAACTTTTTCTGCCATCTCTTCTACCAATTCTGGTCCCATCAAATTTCTTTCACCCACTTCATCCCAGAAAGCTGGAGTTCGACACCGCTTCCCATATAATGCCTGAAATGGTGCCATCTGTATACTGGAATGAAAACTGTTATTATATGAAAACTCAACCAAAGAAAGATGTTGGTCCCAACTTCCCTGATAATCCATAGAACAAGCTCGTAGCATATCCTTCAATGTCTGAATTGTTCGTTCTGACTTCCCATCTGATTGAGGATGAAAAGCTGTACTAAAATTTAATTCAGTACCCAACAACTTCTGAAGGCCTTTCCAAAAGTTAGAAGTAAACCTGGGATCACGATCCGATACAATGGAGAGAGGAACTCCATGTAACCTGACTATCTCTTTAAGATACAAACGGGAAAGTTGATCTAGATAGAAAGTATCTCGTATAGAAAGGAAATGAGCAGATTTAGTCAAGCGATCAACAATAACCCAGATTGCATTATTACCTAGAGATGTCTTTGGTAATCCAACAACAAAGTCCATGGATATATTCTCCCATTACCACTCTGGCACTGGTAAAGGCTGAAGCATCCCTTTCGGTAACTGCCGCTCTGCTTTAACCTGCTAACAAGTCAAACACTTCATAGTAAAATCAGCAATATCACTTTTCATTCCATCCCACCAGTAATACTCCCGCAGATCTCCATACATCTTAGTACTTCCAGGATGAAAAAACAACTCATTCTTCAACTGTGAATCACAAGGCACACATAACGTCTTCACAAACCTTAAAACACAAACACAAACTTATCCAAGAACTCATGGAAATTTTTTTCATAAGGTCCATGAATACAACAGGTGCATTGGTTAACCCCAAAGGCATAACTACAAATTCATAATGGACATATCTAGTACGGAACACAATCTTCGGAACATCTGCTTCTTTTACTTTCAACTGATGGTACCCCGACCTCAAGTCAATCTTCGAAAAATACTGAGCTCTCTGGAGCTGATACCACTTTATTTGATGGCCCAACATCTGCTGAAGTAGTTGCAAAGGATTTCACCACCCCTTTCTGCTTGTAGTCTAACTGCTTCCCTTCACTCAAGCTCCTTGTCGGACACTCGTTTGCATAGTGACCCATCTCATTGCACTTATAACATTTCACTAACTGTAAATCAAATTTATTCTTACCTTCACCTTGATCCTTTTCAGTGCAATCACGAGCCTTATGTCCCATCTTACCACATCGGTAGCACTTCCCAGAATTCAAAAGACATTCCCCAGCATGCCTTTTGCCACATTTATCACAAATTGGAAACTTAGTTATCTTACCATCAGACCTTTTTGAAGAATTCTTACCATTCTCCTGCAACCTCGGTCTCTTCTTCTGCTGGTTGTTATAGGACACTTGGTCATCGGCAAACTCCATTTCCACCTTCTCAGCACATCGAACAAGCTTTTCATAACTTTTAAACTCACGAGAAGCTAATGCCCTTCGATACTTTGGCTTTAATCCTGAGTAAAAACGATTGATTTTACTATCAAGGTCTCGGATAAAATTTGGAGCATACCTTGCCAATCGAGTGAACCTTTCTTCATAGGCAGCCACTGAGTCCTCCTCTTGCCTCAATTCCAAGAATTGCTTTTCCATCCTAAGTCGAACAGCCTTAGGAAAATACTTCTCAAGAAACATACCTTTGAATTCATCCCAGTCAAGAGCATCAATCTCATCGGCATCCCTGATATTTTTAACCATAGACCACCACTGATCTGCTTCACCCTCCAAACGGTAAATAGCAAGACTAACCTTTTGATTGTCTGAACACCCCATGACATCAAAAATCTTCTCCAGTGCTTTAATCCACCCTTCAGCTTGCACAGGGTCAGATGATCCTCTGAATGATGGGGGATGTTGCCTCATGAAATGTTCCACCATTGACATGTTCCTATGCGGTTGATCTGGCTGATCTCGTGCATGGATACCACCACCATTTATAGCCTGAGTCAACTGTGCCATCACTGCAACAAACTGTTCAGTTCCAATTCCGACCATTTCTGGATGCTGATTCGGAAGGTTATTTCCTTCTGTATGCCTTCCTAGCACTGCTTCCCTGTTTCCTCTGCGGAAAACCATTCTGAACACCGAAATATCTTAGGCGAAGCAACATGGTAATCTGTAAATGCTATATCATTTAAATCATATTATAATTTAACACTTTCCTAACTCCTAAAGTTGTCTAAACCGACCTTTGATACCAACTATAAGGCCCCAGCCTTAAACCTTACTTAATCTTGAGTTATTACAAGATTACACGTTGAGGATCTTTTCGGGTTTAGAGTTTTAGAGAATTAGATCATAAAACTTGCATTACATTCCACATATAAACAAAGTGGTTACATAAAGATAGTATTCTTCATTCCCATCAATGGAAACACATTTAAAATAAAACATGGATTATTTCTTGACACATCCTTGACTCTATCATCTTATCATGTACCTTTCCCTTGACCTGTGAAAAACATTTCAAAAACTTGGGATGAGCGTAAAAACTCAGTATGGGTTATAAAAACATGGAAAGGAAACATGAGTTCATATATACATAAGAATGAAATCATACTTTACCCATAAAACATAGGCACTTTAACATACCTCATAAAAACATGAATAAATCATATAAATCATAATACGTAAAGGTAACTTGAGGCATTCATAACATTCTTACGTAGGGGGTAACCCTCTTGGTTACGTTTGGAATACCCATCACAGTATATTCCCTAAAATCTCTTCGGAGAAACCTTAACGTTTCACTCCTTCGCGTTACCCAATGCATTGGAGAGCTATAACGGGCTCACCCGCCCTTAGTTTATCACGGAACCACCCGTCTTCATAATAATGCCCAAGAACCATAACATAATCATATCACATAAAACATGCATAAAGGAAACAAAACATTTCCACATTTCAATCACAAGATATCAATACAACACATTGATATATAAAAAAAAACATTATGAAAACCATTTTCAATACTAAAATAAAAGAAAAGTAAAACATGGTATTTATTTTTCTTTTAAAAAGAAGGTATGGCTTGTAGTGGAACCCGAAACTCAAATAACGGTCACGACGACGGAGAAGTCGTTGTCGCCGCATACGTACGAAAAAAACATTCTCTTTTGTCGTTTAGTAAATGCTTCATATAAAAAAGATTTCTTTTGAATAAACGTAAAAGTCAAAGGGGTTTATACACCGTATAAAAGAAAGTTGTGTATAAAATAAAATATGCCTCAACGAAAGGAGATTGAGACGAAGTCCCATACAAAGATAATTTTTAAAATAAAATAGACATATTATGTGCATTCTCTATAAGTACACATAAATAAAGTACAAATACAAGATATGACATAATAATATAATGACATACTTTGAAAGTACGAGATTAACCCAAAGAATGGAAATTGGGTTAAGAAGTTCCCATACAAAGATAATTTTTAAAATAAAATAGACATATTATGTGCATTCTCTATAAGTACACATAAATAAAGTACAAATACAAGATATGACATAATAATATAATGACATACTTTGAAAGTACGAGATTAACCCAAAGAATGGAAATTGGGTTAAGAAGTTCCCATACCTCGTATCCGACTTGACCCGACCGTTCTTTAAACTCCTGAATAATAAACTTGAGTTAATCTCTACTTGCTTATGAATCTTTTTCAAGTTAATTATTCCTTTTATACCATGTTATGAACATCATGTAATCATTTAAGTTAATAATGTTCATTTTGTCGGTATTTGGTTCTTAAGTCAAAAATAGGCTTCTTACACTTACATGTTGTTAATTTGGTCAAAGGTTCATTATATCCAGAATGGTATTCATGATGTAGATATCATATATGTCATATATATCCAGTACATACATTCATTTATAATATTACATCACATTTAGAGGTAAGAAATGAAATGCACCGTTCATGGAGACGGTAAGCCGTACGTACGCATGAACGCTACTTTCATTTCTTTGTCATATTAATGGAATTAAAACTAAATGAGAGGTATGTATATTTTAATTCCAGAATTATATTCATCATTTAGATATATCATTAATTATATATATTCATTATATACATGTATTTTTAATAATACATTACATTTGGGGATAAGAAATGAAATGCACCGTTCATGGAGACGGTAGTCCGTACGTACGCATGAACGCTACTTTCATTTCTATCTCATACTTTAATGGAAATAAATGATAATGATATATAGGTATATTATAATTCCAGTATAACATCATATATAATAACTTTAAATCCATCCTTTACACGTCCCACATATGGCATTAACGAATCACATCACTTTGAGGGGGCGGTAGTCCGCACTTCCTTAAATGAAGATATCGCGTATACCCATAATGGAAGCCATAAAGGTAAGTCACAAAATGAAAAATACAGAAGTATAAGTAAAACATAAAAATATTACATATCATATATAAAATTAGTGACATCATAATGGCCACCTTTGAAGGTGTTAAATGAGTATTGAACAATCATCGTTTCGGGAGGCATAATTTCTCCATCCACGGAAAACGTATGTTCTTTAACCATTTGATGTAGTTGTGTGAGAGTGCAGCTCAAATAAATCTTATAACAACATCCTAGTATATTTAAGATACTGGTGTTGTTATAAAAGAAGGAAATAAAAAGAGTTTAGGGGGTTGGAGAAGCAAAATAAAACAAATGAACATTAGAGAATGAATTACCTTAAAAAGTGTAACTCCTTTTGGTTTGAGACTAAAGGCTTCCTTTGAAAGGATTCTTCCCAAAGGGAATCCTTTAGGATGAGGAGAGGGATGTGGAGAGAGCAAATGGGCAGGGGTTGGCCGAGCCAATGGCTTGAAGAGTGTGTGAAATGAGGTAGAGGTGGGGGCCTTTTATAAGAGGAGAGGAGGGGTACTTTTGGAAAGTAAAGAAACATTACATTATTTGAAAATGTGTTTCGGTTTTAAAAGGTCCCAAATTGATATAATTCGTGGATAAGGTGATAAGGCTTCGAAATCCACTCATCCAATTGGTTTTGGCCATGTGTAGGTTTTAGATTTTTCATTATCTTTCCATTTTATTTAAATCGCCAAATAATGATGTCATCACTGCATCATTATTATGTCATAAATAATTAAATTTATTTAATGTCTAAAAATTATAAAACAAATACTATGATATAGGAAATCGTTTTAGCTTTCCAATGACTATTTATAATCGAAATTTGGACTTGTATAACCCCACTTAAAAATTATTTTAGTAAAACAATTTATGTTAGTGTCATTTTCACTTTAACATTAAATAAAAAGTAATTTATGTTATTTCCCAACAAAAGTGGATCCATGGGGTCCCCAAGTTAGGCCACGGCTTGTCTTGGTCGGCCATGACACAACCAATGAGGTTGGGACATGTGTCTAGGTCATTTTATATTATTAAAGCATTATTTATACATTAAACTACCCTAATTACCACTAATCGCGATTAAGAACTTAATAAGTTACTATTCACCAAAAAATTATTTTAATCTCATTGAACCACATTTTACTTCTTAATGACAACCATGTATGTCGGATTTTCAAAATTCAACACACATTAGTGGTAAAATTTCATTTAACCGAAAAATCAGTTTGCTTGATTACCACTTAGTGGTTTCACTATTCATCAAAAATTGAAGTTTTTCAGAAAATTACCAAAAATTCACTCTAAGCTATATTTGATATTCCGAATTCAAAAATGAAGTCCATTTTACAAAATTCGAATCATATAAGTCACATTAATTAATTTAATAATTAATTCCCGCTGCCAGAGCAAATAGCGTGTTTTTACAAAACAATAAGTATCAAAAGATTGACACCAGTTTAAGTCTAATTTCAAATCGAAATTGATTCCAATGACCACCATTGGATAAAATGGTAAAAATATATTCTAATTTCACTTCAAAACCAATTCAAAACATAATCTAATCATATAAATAAATTAGGTTAGAAAGCAGTTTTGAATTAAAATACAACATTTTACACTATTCATAAAAAAAATGAACTTTATCAGAAAAATACCAAAAAATTACACGAAGTAAAATTTGATGTCCCGATTCTTAATAAAAGTTTTATTTGGTCCAAAAGAATGTATAAGAGTGATCAAACTATATTTAATGACGGTTCACCATTAAAAGGTGATAAGCGAACCTTTAGTGAAAATTAGAGTATAAAAGCCTAAAATTGAACTCTTTCCGTATTTTAAGCCTTTATCTTTTATTGGGTAAATGTATAAAAATTTAAAAACATATCTATTCATATTTTAGTTATTTCTATTCATTCCCGCCAGTACAACGGCTACTTGTTAACTAACATTTAAAATAATATTATTATATTACTAGTGTGCTACGTAAGTTTCAAAGAAACTCATCGTTGCGTATCGGGTACGCTATCGAACATAGCAACCCCTTTTAATTAAAATTCATATTTAATTCTCAAATATTAATAAATATGAAAATTATTTATTCTTTAATTACCTGGGATGTTACAATTTTTCTCGTCTCACTTTATCTTTTATGAAGTATATGCCTTGTTCACCACTTAGTCCATGCATGTGGTGTATGTAAACCCATTTTGAAAATAATATAAAGAGTCTCCTTATTCTCATGATATTATAATGTATTTTAATTGTAATTATTTGTGGTTGTGTGGGACACTTTAGAATGTTTAATGTTTTATTTTCGTTGGTATTTTTTTTGGGGATAATTTAAATGTATATTCTTCAAAGAAAAAATCACTAATTGAATATTGTAATTCATATAGATTTAATTCCTATGATATTATCTTCAATATTTAATTGATTTTTTTATAATTAGTTTGATTTTGGATGTGGTATCATAAAACCATTTGAACATTTACTCCAAATGGTTAATGTTTATTATTAATAGTTGGGAAAAGTTATTTAAATTTCATAAGTTAGTTTCAATATGAATGTTTATATTGTTTATAATTATCCCCATACATATTTGGAATTTATTGGACTTATTAACTATTGGGTGGGGCCCACTATAGCCACTCGTTGCATCGGTGGGTCTCCTGAGACATATTATTTTCATGGAACTAGCCCTTGGAAAAAAGAATATTTATTATTTTTGCTGAGGCCTTAATCATTTTTAGATGTATTAGTTGAGGAATTGATGGTATATTTCTGAATGTTTAGAAAATGAATTCCCCTCATTATAAAGGAATCAATTGAATGTTCATGCAGTTATTTGACTAGTAGAATACCCATGGTTTTTTTATGAAATTATTTACACACCTAATATTCCTTCCATAATATGTTCAAATTTATTATTTGTAGAGGCATGTGTTTTCAATTATTCCCCATGCCTATTATTTATGTTTATGATATCTTTCACTATATTTTTTCCCTTACTGAAAAAGATTATTATTATTTGCAGAGGCTTGTGTTGAGCTCTCCCCTTTTTTATGTTTCATTTTCTCTTGATATAAAAAAGTTTATTATGAATGTCCTGTATGGATAAAAAAAGAATTGTGGATGTTCTCAATAAAACATTTATGTTTTTTTTTCATTAAAGTTGTAATATTGAGTCAGTGTATGTATATGGTTTTCAAAAACTACGAAAGTACTTGGTTCTTCTTGATTTTATTCCCTGTAATCATGTAAATTTATTAAAATAATGCACTGGCTCTGGAATTCTGGGGATTGGACGTTAAACCCATCACATACAAATTGAAGAGTCAAAATTAAAGTATTGACTAGAATTTTCTTTACTTTTTAATATAAATTTTCACATTAATGTTTCCAAAAAAAGAACCATTTACATAAAATATCGGTTAACAACTCATCCAATTGAGTTAAATTCAAAATGAATTGCTGATTGTAACCTACCAAAACAATGAAACAATCTACATAAATTATGTTTTGTGGTGTTATCCATTCTTTGAAAACATTTATCTTTACAGGATCAACTGATATTCCATATTTGGAGATAATATCAACATGAAAATATACTTCTTGAATCACAGAATCATAGATACTAAATTTACCTTATAAATACTTCCTTCAGAGAGTATTAAAATTGATCTAAAAATGATTATCATTGTATTTATATATATTAAAAGACACCAAAATAAGATCAACAAGTACCACGATAGAACCATCATTATATTTCTTGAATAATCTATTCATTATGTCCATAAAAATTGAGGGTGAATTAATCAATCGAAATGGAATTAGTATAAACTCATAATTTCAATACCTCACAAAAAATGATTTTTTCAGAAATTATTTCTTATATTCTCTAAATTGGTGATACCTAGAATGATGATCAGTCATTGAAAACTATTTGTACCAATAACTTTGATCAAATAAGTCTTAAAAGTAGAGAATATGACACTTGTTCTTTATTAAAATTCCATTTATTTCCTTATATCCATTACACAACCTCGTGGATCTGTATTTCATCATAAACAAGTGGACTGGGGATCCCCTTGGTGAAACACTCGAGAAGATAAATCCCTAATTCCAAAAATCATCTAGTTGTTTCTTCAACTCCACTAATTACATTATGGCCATTCTATAGGGTTTCATTGGTATTGGCCACGTATCGGTGATTAAATCAATGGAAAATTAAATTTAATACTCAGGAGGGTGTCTAGATAATCTCTCAAGAAATCTAACAATTAATTCCTACATAATAGGAACATCATTAACATTACGATTTTCTTCTTCACTGTAAAGTGTTTTTCACTTCTTCCCCAGTCATGTAATTCATCAAAGATATTTGGAGTGGATCTATATAATAATAATTTTAGGAATAATCTTCCCTAATGATCTAGAATTCTAAATCTTCCTCACAAATCATAATTTCAATCCTATTGAAAACAATTTTTTCATCATATTTTGAAATCCATTCCATTCAATGGATTATATCAAATTCAACAATAGGTATGATAACAAGGTCAATAATTAAATTACATTTATGTGTCACAATTAGGACTGTGTGTCATAACTTTGTTCCAATCAAACATTTATTAGGATTTTTCACTAACAAATCTCTAGATAAATCAAAATTGAAATGTCTAATTTTCCCGTACAACTGGGTATATTTAAATGAGTATGATAATCCAGAATCCAATAAGGGATTTGAAAAATTTTAAGACATGATTAATTTAATTCCACCACATCATTCGTTACATAGTCCTCCATTTTTGTGATCACATTTGTTGGGAAATCTCCATGTTCCCTCTATTGTGGTATATTCCCTTAATGACTAGAACATTCAATCGAGTGGTGTCAAATATCTATATAGTTGAAACACTTAATGTCTTTCTTTTTATTCTTAAAAATGCATTCCGTAATATGATAAACCTATTCCAAAGACAAATAAGAAACACCCAGTACCTTAAATTATATTTTTGAGTTATTCTTCCCATAGTTCTCACAAGGTGTGAGTTGCATCATTTTTTTCTTCTATGAGACATTAATCTTTCCACAGTGTTCAAGAAACCTTTTCTTTTCTTGGAGTCCAATGAATATATGGGATATTGAGAATTAATTCACTATTTTTTTGTAAACTAAAATTATTTTGTCTTATGATGGAAATGTCTTTGAAATAAGAGAACATTGGATATTTGGATTAATACCTTCATAGAAGTGATAAATTTTCCCACTCTACTGTTTATGTAATCTGTATCACATAATGATGGGGGTTTAACAACATAAAGTGATCCATAAATGGAGATTATCTTAATGGAATTAGTTTATCCATTAAGAAAATGTTATATTTCATAACTAGATTACATTTCCCTAATCTTTTCATAAAATTCACTATTCCAATACAAGAAGTATAGTTTTCCTCATCTGATAAATCACTATATTTTCCAGGAGTATTGATATCATTCATCCATAAAGGGTCCATTCCTAAATAATATAATATATTATATTAGTTTATAAAATCATAATATATTATTCTAAATATTTTATAAAACATAAGATAAATTCATACATCGTAAATCATAGAATCATTATTTTTTTCCCATTAGGGGCATATTTACATTTAAATCCTTCATAATGGTATGTAATGAAAATTTTAATTATCCTATGATTATCTATAAAGAGTTCCAAACCATTTGTAAAGCAAGGCCAGTTTTCTTGTATCGAGTTATGTTCGGGGATATCCTGACATTCCATTTTTAGATTTTACCCTTAGGTATATATATTCTTAAACCATATCCACTTGTAGTATCTAGACAAGGATTTAATGATAGAAATAACCACATAATCTCTGACTTATAAAAATTTATGATGTTATTTTCTTATTATCATCAAAGTATATAATATTCTTATGTTATTTAATATATTTTTTCTAAATTTTGTTTCCATGGATTCTGCTAAATTTACACTAATAAAAACTATAACTCCCCGACCCCATAAGACTAGTGTTAGACCATTTCATTATTAAATTTGCTTGATTAAGAGGATTATTATTCATAACTTTGGGAATAGAAAACAAATTAGGATGACATCAAATTCAGAAGTAAGTGTAAAGTGTAGTGCAATAAATAATGAGTCAATGAGTATATTTATCATGGAATGGTTATTATCTGCGCACATTTTCCATTAAAATATCTGGATGAGACACAATAAATATATCAGAATAGATAAATGAAATAAATAACATTTAATAAATAAACTAATAATTAAAATGCATCTATAGAAATGTCAAAAAATTAATATCATGTAAAATAAACATGGATCTATTATTATTAGGTAAAATTATTTATAATTTTAGGTAAAGTTTTTAATGAACATGATACCCTTACTTTCAATATTTATTATTAAGAAAATGTAAATTTCTTTGATTGAGCTAACTGCTTTTCCCCATAAGACAACAGATGTATCATGGGTATTTCATTAATATTTCCCCAAAACGTAGGGATTTCATTTAATTTTCCCTAACCCTTGTATTATATGTCCATATAATCCCTCATATAATGAATAATTTATTAAAATTCATATATAAATTTCTTTATCAAATATATCAAATGTGTAAATGCTATGAATTTATCGAAATTTCACTATGAATGAAATAAAAATCAATATAAAAATTTTATATAAAAAAGTTATATGGTTGCACAAATAAAAAAAATTCTTTATAATGTTGATATTTAAGAAAAATACAATTTACAATAAAAGTGATTCTAATTAATTGATTGTTTCAAGAGGATAATTTACGATCACAAAAGAATGTGATATTGCAATGACGGCATTTATAACTTGTTAATTTTTAATTCAATCCCACTTGAATGAGATAGATCAAATTGAAACATAAAATACCATTAATTATCAGTTAATTATGTTATTAAATGAAAAAAAATCAGTATATAAACCTCATTAATGATAATTGGTTTATAATAACGAATATGTCTTAATATAATGTAAATTAAGACAAAATATCTCACCTTATGTATCCTTTAGGGTGGGTGTCCTTAAACCTCTTTGTAAAGGGTATTAAACATGTTGAAATATTATATAACAACCATAATAATATTTATAATATCAAATATTAACTTTTTACAATATCTTATTACTCGTTTGTTTTCAAATTGACATTATTTTATATATTTCATCTGTAAATTTCCTGGTTTTTCGATTATGTTTTGACATGTTACAAGTTGTTATTCATATGTTTATCATGATTTAATCATCTAAATAATGAAAATTTTGAATTAATTATCATTTTTCTCCAGTATATATTTATTTTTAATAATACAAATTAATTTAGATATGAAATGAAATGCATTTCTCATGGAGACGACAAGACATATGTATGCATCAATGCTACTTCAATTTATTTTTTCATATTTAAATGAATTAAAAGAGAAAGATATATTTTTAAAATTTAATTATGGTATCATATTTATGTTATATATAACAAATATTTGAATTAAAATCATCATATATCAATTCTATGTAATTTTTTAATGTATCACATAACTTTGAAGAGGTAGTAGTATACACCTCCACAAATATTGTTATCATATGTTCACAAAAATAAAATAATTAAGGTAGGTTATATATATATATTGAATAAGATTTATGGAATAATAAATATCAAATATAGCATATATAAATAGTATGTCCATCATAATTACAAACCATGATAGGTATTAATGAAAACAGGACCGACATCATTTTGCGGGGAGGTATTTCACCGTGCACATGAAAAATAATTTCATTACTCATTTTATGGATGCATATATAGGTTTAAGTAAAAATCATAAAATTAAAAAAATATATATAATTTTTTTTATGATACTTATACAGTTATATAATCATGATATAATGTCAATTTAATGGATTGGAGAATGAAAAATGTAAAAAATGCATCTTGATAAAAGTAACTTCTTCTTCAGGTAATTCTATTTGGTTAGCACTAAAGAGAATCTTGGTTAGATATAGTCCCATGTTTAGGTATCTAGGGGGAGATAAAGAATTTTTGGGTATTATTTTGGCATATTTTTGGTGATCCTATCGCATTATTGGCTTGAATAAGAGGGAGTGGTGAGTTTCATTTAATAGTGGAGGAGTTTTGTATTCATGTAAATATTTTAAATGGGAATCCGAACAATGATTTTACCATTTATATTTTATCAAAAATTGGATACAATTATAAAAACAATAATCTGTTGTCTATAAAAGGCTATAAATCTTCTTTTACACATGTGTATAGGTAATTTGGTCCATTAATTCTATGATATAGTTCATTGTTAAGCTAATTTTTCTCTCAATCACTATACTTATTTTGTATTAAATTCAATATTGTTTTTTATCAACAAGCATAATGAAATTTAATGAAATTATATAATATACTAATTAATAATATGGAATCCATTTTTATAAAATATAACTTCATAAGTGGATGAAATTAATTTAAATATAATCCTATAGAAGGTACAACACTGTATGTATTTAAAGTAAAAATGTTCAGAATTTTTCTATGCTTTTATATTCATTTTCAAAGTGCAATTTATTAGAAAGAAAATAAATTCATCTAATTTAAGTATTATTAACATAATTTCATTCTAAAAAAATTAAAATATAGTTCATCATTATAGATAAATTACATGAAGAATAATTTGTCAATTAAAATTCTGTATTTTTTTTATTTATCAAAATGGAAACTTGAAAAAAAATACGAAAAATTCACCATAATCAAATTATGGAATTCTGATTTCTAAAATTCTGTTTGTCACAGGCATTACAATCTAACTCAATATTGTTTTTTTAGCAATCTCAATAATTTAATTTATTAGAAAATGAAAATATGGAAAAAAATTATGTGGTGATACATGTTTTAAACGACATGGTAACCAATATACCGACACTTCCATTTACAATATAGAAATGATGAACAAATACCTAAAATTTTATATGAGTCACAAACTAATATAACTTAAATATTTTTTGATCTAAAACTTATGAAAATAAATTTTGATTGGTATAATTTTAAATACCATAAATATTTTTTCCACTCTTGGGAATTTCTTTTTTATGTAAAATACAATATATATTTTTTAATTTGAATATCATATATTGAAACATACATTTAAAAACATATTGAAATAATAAAATAATATGAAAATCCTAAAAATGATGTTTTGAAAATATTTTATGACTTATAAATCAATTGCACACATGGATCTATGATGACATCAGTAAAAACTAATAGGGCATTGATGTCTCTTCATCAGCATTCCAAATTAAATAGTAGTCGCCGAAGATCACAGTCGTGTATCAGTTAAAGTATCTCAATGGATGTCATGGTCCTTATTTAAAAAAAACCACCAATGGTCATCCATATATATCCATCATTTAATAGCTTGTGGAGGTTTCCTAAACTCATCACTTCTATTAAATGGTTAGAAATATTAAAAATTATTGATACATGTCATCAATGATTTAATCATCACAATTATTTAATGAATAGTTTTGGAATTATCTTATAGCTTCTCAAAAAAAATTATGAAAACTTATAATATCCATGTCAGAACAAATGAGTGTTTTTAAAATTATAAAATTAATAAGATCCACTTCGAAAAAACATAAAAAATATATATATAATTCAAAAATTACAATAACAATATATAACATATTATTTCTAATAATATGGCCATATTGTTTTTATAAAAATAATAAATATATTTATTTGTATATATATATATATAGATTGTAGAGAATAAAATATTCCAATCAATATTTTATATGATTAAAAATATAATATCAGTCAAACAAAACCATTGAAAAATGTATACTATATATGTTTTGGGAATATAATTTTTTTTGTATTTAATTAATCAATTTGACCATTAATAATTATTAATCCACATAATTTATCTAAAATTGAAATATCATTTTAAATATTATATATAAGGTTGTAGCATAAAAAAATAATGTGAATATTAACTATTACTCATGGTCAAAACAATGGTCTTGGGGAATAACGACATTAAATCATAGGCTACCTTTAGTTTATTTTTTATAGTTACATTTAGTTATTATAGTAACATTATAATATATTCTGTGGGGATATTCACTAGGATTGTTTTTATATAGTCATGTGGAGTTCATGGTATCATTATGTCTCATCTTATGGTCATTATTCATTTACTCATGCAGTCACCTATGAAATCCTCAGGGAATGTTTTTGGGAGTCCCATTAGAAATAGTTATTTTAGATTGGTTTTGTATTCACATGTGAAACAATCATACTAGGTGGGTTTTTCAATCACTCGAGAAATACTCATGGTTGGTTGGTGATATATATTTTGATCGAGTTGAAATGGATTCATGGTATGTTTGTGTTATTTAGTATTTTCACATTATTATAGTTTCATAGAAGGTTCATGAAGTGTTTTTGATTTTGTGAGGGATACAGACTAGGGATAAAAAAATTATATTGAACATGATTCTATGGTTGAATTATGAGTGATGGTTTCATAAATCTGAATAATGGGATATTCAAACAATATCAAACTAATTGGTATATCTAATGACGTGATTCACATAAAAAAATCAAAAACTAATAGTGATGTGATTTTATGAAACATGCAAGATGAATAAGATGTATATTTCATAACACAAGATTGTAAGTCCAAATATTGTTTATGGTTTTCGAAGGATTTTTTACAGTGGTGTAAATATTGTTGGATGGTTTTTATTTATTTATTTTAAATTATGTTTGTGATTTGAGATTTTAGGATTAACTGATTTATAAATATAGTTCGTAATCTAATATTAAACCTTACTTCAAATCCTGAAGGGGTGAATTTCTTCAAGAACTCTAGTTGGTATTGAAGCACTATGGAACTATGGGAACTATAGTTGGGTACTGTTTCATAATTATTATTCATCTTTAATGGTTTTTTGAGCCATAAAAATCATACATTGGGTAACTGGGCCGTTGAACCATCAGGGTGGACTAGGCAGGCAACCTCTAGTGATACAATCTGGTGTCGGTGTGCACTATGGCAGGTGAAAACAATCATTTTTCCTTTTGAACATATAATTTTGTCTACTATTCATGGGCCTAAATGCTACATAATGGGTTCCCTTATACATAGAGAGATTGTGGTTCCATTAATTAATAATAGAAGGACTCTTTAGCACTAACGTTACAATAATTGTTCCAATATTTTATTTTGGGATGTATAATAAAACTATCGAGTACAAAAAATTTATTTCCCCTAGTCGATTCAATGTCCATGTGGTAGTTGAGTTTAATTATTCGGTAGATTGAGTGTTGTTCTTTTTTTAACGTGATTTTAGTTCTTATAGTAACTTTATCCTATGTCCTGTTGGGATATTTATATGATTAGTTTTCATATGATCAGTCTCTATTCACATTATCATTAATAATAATCATATGTTCATTACAAATTTGCTCTTTTGAAGATATGATAAATCCTCATGGTTGGTTGGTTTTCGAGTAAATATAAAATACTCAAAATTTTATGTTTTTTTGGTCACTTGTGAAATACACATTGTAGGTTGGTTTTTCAGTTACTTGTGAAATTTTTAGGATAGGCTGGTGTTAGTTCTCATGATCTCTTTGAAATATCATTATGGTATGTTTGTGAATTTTATTATAGTCATGTGATAACATCTTTATGGTAGGTTCATGAAATTTCAGTTACTATGTAATTAATGAAAACCTAGGATTGGACAATAGCATATGATTAATTTCTATGGTGGGAAACATGATAACTTCTTCCACACTGTTAGATTCGTGTATCTTCTACTGGTAATGTATTAGGTGGTGTGTACAAGGAGATGAAATACTTCCACAAAATCTAAAATAAGAGTGTGGTAATTTTATGATGCTTTCAAGATGAACTAGATGAGTAACATATGGTAAGAGATTTCATGGTTGATCAGACACTATAAATGTGTTCTTCAGAAGGAGACAAGATGTGTATACCACAAAATCAATATACATATATTGATATAAATATTTAATGGTAGAAAAAAAAATATATCTATATATTATATGAAATTTAATTACTAAAAAATTAATATTTTTATTTTTTAAAATAATAATGAAATATTTTTCTTAATTATAAACCATTATTTCTATAAAAATATTCAAATTATAAACCAATAATTGTGAATAATTAAAATTAAAATAACAAAATAAAACCACCTGCCACATTTATAAATTAAAATAAACAAAATAAACAAATTTATTTAAATGGAAGTAATATAAATTTTACAAAATAATTTATCAAAGAAAATATAAAACCAAAATACTCAATATTAACAAAAAGGCACAATATCTAATGTAGTTGGAACTAGGTTGATCTAAAACCCTTTATTTATTACCACAGACGTGTTATTTGAATATGTTTATAATTTTCAAGATATAATTTTAGAAATTAAATAATGGGAGGTAAATAATTAGTAAAAAGGGGAGGGTTTGTGGGATATAGTATCAATCCACTTTAATTTTTCCACACATACCTCGAGTTCATGTTGGTATGGTAGAAGTAAAAAAATTAAATCACTTACTATAAGAGACTCAGTGGATATCCTTTGGGATCTTATCCCTCTTAGCTAGAGCCTAGCTAGGGTTTTTAGGGAACTAGTTGTACCTATACTATTTTTTCAAAAGAATGGGTGTAATAGGGATTTTCCCATTTTATGTTAAGAAACACCATGTGTGGTTTTGAGTTTGAATGCTTTATATCAGTGTAAATGCATGTCTCCCTATTTCTCATCCTCTCCTTCCTCACTCATTATCTTAGGAGATTCACACCCATTCAATTACATTAATCAGGGTAAAATCCTCTCTTTCATATTTCATTATTAGTTCCTTCATCTCCCTCTAATTATGGGTGCTGAATAGTTGGTATTATATTTTTATTCACCCAAATCAGGGTCAAATAACATCCCAACATCAATGAATTTTTTAAAGGGGAATAATAGTTCCTAGAATTTTTGTATAAAAGTCATTAAATATTGTTTTTCATAAATTATTCCCTATTATTGTTTTTAAATTATTTTTCCCATTTTTTGTTGAAATTGAAAATAATGAATTGTTCACATAGAGTGAAGGGTTGTTTGTGAGTCATTATTACCCGATTGTATAGGATTCTAATGCTGATACATTAATCTATAATATGTATACCTTTTTTGGGATCATATTTAACTATTGAAGATAATTATAAATAATTATAATAAATTATTTATTTCATTCAATGTCACCAGATTCTATAACTATAATATTATCATAAAATTTCGGATAGAAGAGATAATAATTGTAAATAATTTTTTTAATATTATGAAAGAGGCATATTATCTATATTATATCAATGTCTATCGGTCACTATTTGTTGTTAGTTATACGATAATGGGGTAATCTAGCGAAATCAACACATATGGGAACTAAATTTGATTCAAAATATATAATGAAGATGGTTAGACCTAATGAAGTTATGATATAATTACGACATGTATCCCATTTGAGATAGGGTTCCATTATGATACAATTATGTGACAAGCCATGGATTAAATATGAACATACCAAATAGTGTGTGCCTTTACTATGCTGATAGATTCATTAAAAAATAATATTAATTGATTTTGATTTTTGATACTCTACAAAGAGATTTGAAATTTATACGGTCCAAGTAACAGGTTCACCTAATCATTGCTCAAGGAAGGAGATTATCAAAATGGGTTTACTATGAATAGGTATAGTAGTTAAATGTGAGGATTATTTTTATAATTATGATGAACTTAAAGTAATATTTTATCGATGTTAGTCTAATAACTTCACAACCAACTGTTCATACCACATTTGGAGTACTAATATGGAATGAGAAATTATGAACCTTCAATAATTTAATACTTTGACAGGAGACATACAGGAAAATATGAATTAATTAATAAAATAATGTTTGAATAAATTATATAATTATTTTGATGTTATCATATATAATAACAATGGGAAATGAGAATGAAATGTCATAATATGTATACCAAACATGTGGTGAGCTATTATATGCGTAATGGGATGGGTGGTACATTGGATTATATATGATTACTATACAAAATGTCCATTTATACGTGTTTCAACATTTATTCTAGTGAAAATTGTGGTGACAAAGGGATTAATGGTTTTGAATTATTTAGTAGAATTATACACATATTCCACCAGATTATATGGGTAAGGCAGTATATTTGGTTTCTTAATTATCTAATTTCAAATAAAACATGCATAAACATATATTATGGATTATATTATGGTTTTTGGGAGTTTTTCTATAGTGGGTTATAATAACACCGATAAATATATTCATAATTTACATAAAACACCTAATAAAAATGTTATAGGAATTAGTAGGTACAGTATGTGGAGCTTGATATTGTTATGGAGATAGTATTCGTGTTAAAACACTGACTCCAATAACCTGTATATGGTGTTCACAGTATTAAATAGTTAAAAGACACAATTTATCTCACCTCATGGGATTGATTTATTTGTCCATCATGAAAAAATATGTACATACCTTATTCCCAAATTACATAGGAAATGATAAAACATGACATACAAATATTTCATGAATGCTCTAAATCATTTAATGTATCATTTGTCATATAAAATTGAAATAAAATCAAATATAGGGTGAAATATAATTTTATATAAGGTTTTTGAAATGTGAAGAAATCTAATATAAATATGGCTTAAAAATAATGTTGAGTGAATAATCAAAACACATGTCATTCAATTACCAACTTGTGTTCTAATTACATTCAATGATAATATAAACATTGTAATCACATGGATAATTTAAAATAATTCGAATTAATGAAAATTATTAATTATTGACATTAATAGTCATTCCATAAATTCCATATCCAAGATATGATGAACCTTATGGTCAAGGTCTATTCTTACACAACATTACTAAATTGAAGTTTGAACATAAACAATCTCATAATTAATTGACGTTGCAAATGAAATCACTTACCCAAGGTCATGGATTAATTTTACTTTTTTTATCCTCCTATATAATTATTTTAAAATTTTCAATCATCCATTCCATAACTATATATATAATTATCATACCATTTAAGATTAATTTATTACATCTCCTCAAAAATTCATTAAAAATTATCCATTCACATAATTATTCTAAGATTTACCTCTTCTATTTGACATTTATGTTTCACATGGGATGTATGGGATCATATATCATTGTCATGGTTTTATTATTTATATATTCTAAATCCTAATATAAATCTCATACATTTTAATTATTTATATTATTGTAAACTTCCAGTAATTTTCACAATAGAAAAATAAAATACATTGCTCCTGGATATAGCTATATATACGTACATATGAATGAAATTTCCATGTTCTAATGAAATTAATTGTAGAAGGATAAATTATATTTTATCATTAAAATTCATATTTATATCATAGTTATCATATATAATCATCAAATAAATTATTATGTGTATCATGAGAGGTGGTGATGCAAAATGAACCACATCGCTACTTGCTGATGCTAGTCATCACAACCACACGAGTGACGATTTCATTTCATGTTTGATATAAAGGAGTTACATAAAGGTTGATACATAAGAAAAATGAACTTTTAATATAGTCATGAAACTGAAATAATTATTTTAGGATGGATAAAATATTATATAAATAAGTACGTGAAGAAATAAATTTGGAATGATTCAATTAAGAGAATTACCTCTTCTTTATATACTGTATTTAAATACACCATAATCTACCATAAGATTATTTTAGGGGAATAATATAATATTTACGACTTGGGAAATGGAGATAAAATTTTATTTCTTAATGGATGTGAAAATATGATTTTATCCTGTTTTTTTAATATGTGTGGAGGGGGTGACCATTGATAAGTTTGGTTGGTAGAAATATTGTTATCAACTGAAATATTATAATATATTATTTCTCTAATTGAATATACGTGGTTCCATATTGACACAATTATGATGTGTAACGTGAATGGTTCAATTAATTGTAAATTGTTATAACAATTCAAGTTATTTGGTCATTTTAACTCCAAACATTATAGTTTAACACTATATCGAAAACATATAACCCTTATTTTTGTAATGAAATTTTACATCAGATACTATTTAACATGACCCTAAAATGAAATTGAACAAATTAGAAAATTATAACATGATGCTTTAGAATTTTGAAGTCATTTTATCATATTGTCTTCCAATATTTTGGATGAATTAATTTTATTATACACCCTGGAATTGTGACGAAATAAATTTTCTGAAAAAAAATATTTCCATCATAAGATAAATTTATTCTTCTCTTTCCCAAATCACCATCATTAGATGAATGTAAATTTATTTATTTGAAAATTTAATCTAGAAATTCTACTCAAATCATTCATAAATATATTTTATATTAATATTAATATATATTATGAAAATAAATACAATTTTCTAAATAAAGAAACTACTTTTTACACCCTTATGATTTTATCATTGTTAATAAGAAATTTATAATAATTTTAAGATTAATTATATATGTAGTAACACAATGATATAAATATAAAGAAATTAGTTCAAAAAAATAAATTAGGGAAAAACATTCATATTTATTTTTGTATTTCATAAATTCATTATAGGATTAGATAAACATATTATGTTAGGAAAGGAAATTATTTCAATATAAATTGAAATTTTATGCATGGAAATAATAAAATGTGCATAATTCTATATTTTCATTAGGCTGAAAATTTCACAGAGTATAATTTATGATCAGGTATAACATTCATTCTATCCTTAAAATATTCATCCATGACATTTTCATAGATATCACTTCTAAATCAAATGTCGGTAGTTCATGATAATTAATTACTTAGCTTCCAAAATTTCAACTTATATATTATGAATTATCTAACCTGTCTTTACTGATTGAGTTATACGATTGAAAAGAAGTTGTTCATGGGTGTCCAGAATCTATATATTCGATTTACAAGAAGATAAATCATGGTCGAATTATATTTCGCCTATTGTTATCATGAAAATTTAGTATGGAATATAGTTCCACAATAATGATATATACAATAATTCCTGAAATATTGAGAGCATATAAATAATTTAAAAATTGTAAGCCAATCACTAATAATAGTTAGAATTTAAATATGAATATGGTAATTATGGCTTAGCTTCCCTTTCTCGTCAGAAAATATAACACCACTCCATGGAGATACATTTAGTAAAGGAAGAATGAATACCAAAAATTTATAAAAAATTATATTTTGTATTGAAATTTATCCTATCATAAATTTGAAAGAAAATATAAAAAACATTAAATATAAAATCTTTTTTGCTTTGTGTAAGAAAGAAATTAAAAAACACATTGAAAATATTTACCATTACTTTAAGAAAATAATACCCTTTAGTTTAAAATATAAATTTATCAGATATGGACTATCATTTAAGAATCATAAAAACTTTTAGAGGAATATTAATATGTAATAATGGTCTTAGAGGTGTTAAAGTATATCCATGTCGTATTTGTTTAAAAAATATTCTTTTAATTTTTTTAATGAAAGTCATAGATAGCATTTTTAGAAAATTTATTAAAATTCAATAGGAAAACGGTTAGAATAATTTATAATGTGGTTTAAAAGTTTAAAAAATAATCCTTTTAATTTAAATAATAAAATCATTATAACATTGTGAATATCAGGTATATGGAGGAATGAGACTCCTGACTGTAAATTATAGATAACATCAGTATCCCTTTCATGTAACTCACCTATTACTTTATTAACCACAATGAGGATAAATAAAATTTTAAACCCAAATAATAATAATAGGATAACAAAAAATATTGTTTTTATTCTATTAGGTTTATAATATTTTCCCAATGGAAATATGAACAGAAATTTTTTACAAATAAATTGAGATCTTAAGAAACATTCCATACCTTGGGTCTTTGGTTGGTCGTATGTGTTGGATTCTACAATATAATGACATTAAATTTTTTCAAAACTATAATAATAACTATATTTAATATTAAAATACCTCCTATAATTAACTTATAACATATCATCACCCTTTAATTATCAATTCATTATTAACATCTTCATTTAAATTGATAATTTTTATTATTTCATGTATGTTTTGATTTGGATGTCTTTATTAATACATCACAATCATGTTAACATAATTTTTATAATAATAATGATATTAAAATAATATTTAATCATGAAATAAATTTTCAAAACCATCCATGAAATATTGTGTCATAAAAAAAGTTTTGGTCATTCATGGAAATGGTACTCAGTATGTACTCATGAATGTTGTTTTCATTTTCCCATGAAAACATCAAAAGAATGGTAAGTAATATTTTATATTAAAAAATAATATTAATATCTAAATTATCATTCATAATCATTAAATTCACCATTATATCCTTATATAAAAGGTGTTAATGGAAAATTGACCATATCACTACGTGGAGACATTAGTTTGTAGGTACGCATGGGCGATGCTTTTATTTTCCGATTAATAGAATGAAATTTGATAATGGTAGTAAAATAATAATAATGAAAATTCAGTATATTGAGTATATTTATTTATTTATTATTATATATTCAATAAATTTTATTTATGTATGAGAGTAAAAAAATTTAGAAATAGCCAGCAAAGACGACTACATCTTATTTGAGAGCACTCCTTTGGAATAAATTTATGAATATATAGATTGGTAATAATGGAATAAAAGAATATATATGAAATGAGTAAAAAATATTTTATTGTATTTTGGAATATATTGGTTGATGAATATTTCTTAATTACTGTGAATTAGAGGGGGAAGGGAATCCTTTTTATTAGTGTTCTATTTGGAAATCTTTTAAATACAAAAAAGGTTATTATGTATTATATGTGTTACTTAATTAACATGGCTATAAATTTCATCCATTTATATTATTATTGGTATAAGTTATCAATATTATCAAAAGAAATTATAATTTAGATATGTCTATAATTCCTTTTAGTGCATATCTGTTTTGTTTAATACCCCTTTTACCCATTTTATCCATCACCATAGTAACGAATTTTTACCTCAGTTACAATTCGTTAGGACCAGAAAATAAATTGAACTATTTTAAAAACATATAATTACTTATATAATTTATTGAAACCATTTTACAAAATTCAATTCCAATATGTTTTGTAAATGAATTTAATATTGAAACCCATTAAATATGGTAAAACAATTTATAGGAAAATGCATTTTTCATGCCTAAAATGAATAAATTGTTACATTATTATATGAATAGACAATTATATAAATTTAAGTTTTTTAATTTATTATCTAATATATACATTATATTAAAATCATTCATCAATAGATATTATTTTAGTTTATTAAAAAATTATTCATTTAAAAATGGTTGTGTACTGAAAAATTAACTCCTTTTACATTAAATTTATTTTTTCATTAAATTTTACAAATTTATATTCAATTTATTCTTATTTATATTTTTTTAATCATATAATTAAAATATAAGGTAGTTAGTTGGATAAAAATTATTAATTAATAATAAAAATAATTTATATTAATAAATTCCAATATTCAATTTAGTCTTATTTCGACAAAGTATGATAAAAAAGATATGAATTATATATAATTTTATATAATTTTATTTCAATTGTAAAAATAAAAAATCGTAATATAGTTACTTTCGGATGAAAATATCAATTAATATAATTGAATTATGGGTGTTACATTAAGTAAATGTCAAGGACATTAAGTAGTGTCTCTTTATTTGTTTATTACATTCATTTTTGCACAAAATGCATTGATTTGGTTAATATTTTGATCCTATTATGATGTATGAATAAATAATTTGACATAGGTTCTTTTTTAAACCATGAAAAATGTTATTAATAGGGATATACTTCTGCAAAATTTCTATATTTAATTTTTTATCTATTATATATATCCATGCAATATCTGTTACGAGCCACTATTAAATTGAGAGTATAGACTTCCCATATATTATTTCCTATCTCACACCACCAATAGGTCACCATTAAAACATGGAATATTCGTCTTAAGATGATATAATGACACGACATATGTCTCTAAATGGATACCATACATAGAATGTTTCAAATTTCTAACACGGCAAAATTTATATTTTTACCATAACATTCTATAGTTAATTTGAGGTAATAGTACTAAAAAATTATATATAAGTCATATTTATTCCTGACCATGACAGGTGTGTATAGATGTATGTTTTATCTTGTTGTATTAGATACTATTAGTAAATTTTGTAATTAAAATTGAGAAATGTTGGCAATGTAACATGATAATTATTATAGTTAAATATGTTAATCTTATGTTGGGTTGGAATGAAACATGTATTTTTCAACTATAATTAGCATCTACGATTACATGACATGAAAATTATTGTATGGGTTTGAGTGAAAAATGTTTAAGGAAGAATTTCATTTAATACATTAATAATTATTTACTCAAATTTATATAATATAATATATTAATTTAAAATTAAATTAATAAACATGAATATGATGAATTATTACATATAAATGACATGATTGTAATTTCATCATGAACAATATGTGTATACGATGATAAAATTGGACTGGATAGTATTGTTGTGTGGTTACCACAATCTACCCAGAGTCCTAGATAATGGTGCATGATGTCGATGACCATGGTTTCATGTAAATAAAGAATAAATGTTTCTCCAAAATTTGATCCTTGTATATGTTATCTCAATGGTTAAATTCGTTATGTGGAGGAATTTTGAGATGATAAGGTTTGAATTATCATTCCATATGAATGAATCATGGGTGATATTTGATCATTTATGTTATTTGGTCATGTGTAATGTCATGGGAATGTGTGGGGATAAATGAAAAGATAATTCTTCTGGTTTGATGTCATCAACATGTAGAAAAGTCAGGGAAAATTATTTAGTCATGTGATCCTTAGATCAATATTATACAACCCATTATGGAATTATATTTATTTTATATAACTAAATTTTATGTTTTTATACATACTTGGGTATATATATATATAATGTTTATTAACCATGTGATAATGATTACATAGAACAACGCATTCCACATGTGTAAAGGAGTGAGTACTAAAACAATCTACATGGTATTTGGGATATTATATTCTATGATCAAACATGGGATGATGAGTTTACTTTGATGTTTGACCATTCTTGAGTAATAGATGGGAAAAATTTATTAGATGATTTTTGAATATTTCTATTTAATAAGTTGGGTAATGCGATTTTTTCATGACAAAGAATCAGTCATATTAAATTTAGTCCCTTGGTGGAATCAAGATAAATAATTGGATACCTATGAGGATTCGATAAAAAAGAAATTTTTTATTATGATTTGGATATAGAAAAAACTAGGAAAGAAGTGTTACATCTTTTTTTACAATTATTTTTTGTTGAATTTCACCATTAACATTAAAAAACTGTTTCTAATGTATATATAAAACATTTAAAACTTATGTGGGAAATAATTATTATACAAGGTTAAAATATGGGAAAAATTTCTTATATACTTTTTAATTGAAGTTTGAGATTGTCCCTAGGATATTTTTTAATGGTATATTTCATTGAAGGTAATGTTAGATAAGAATATATCAAAAGTAATAGTTCATGACAGAGCCCAAGGACTATGAATGATGTGATTCCCCATTTTTATTATGGATAATTTGAGATAATGGGTTGGAGAAAATCCCCATTGACTTCTGTACTAATTACCTAGATTTTAGGAAATCCTCAATATTGAGTATAAATATTAGTAATCCATTTTCTTGAATTAGAGGACAAAGCATATGACAGTTCACCATGTTTGAGATAATGTAGATTATTCATGGAATATTTCCAATTAATTACCAACTAATGAGGTCAATGAGACCTATTATATTAATCATTATTTACGAGGTCTCCAATTTGTTTCTTTAATATGATGAAATAGTTGTATGATATGTAGTGAGAAATATAGTTAGCCTATATGTGTGATGAGATATTGCCTAGAGAGGAATATAAAAAAATTTACATTGAAAATGAGGTAAATCAAGATCAAAAGAGTAATGTAGATAGATATTATTTTTTAGTTTATTTTAAGCGTATCTCAAAAATCATATTCATTGATCCTCAATTTGAATTTTTGAATTTTTTATGAAAATTTAAATAGTTTTTATCATGCGGGCATCTTAGTAAAATTGTATTAGATAGTGGAAATTAATTTTGACGTCTATCTGTTGGATACCTGATTGTCATGATAATCGTTCTTCAATGGTTTCATATAGTGGAATCATAGATATTATCGTATAATTTAAAATGATAGTTAGAATTTTATATTAAGGTAATTAAGATAAAATGTATATAATACATGAGGAAGAATTTTCATGTAATGCCTGATCTTGTAATTGTTAGTACTCATTGAAAATTAAATTTTCATCTAGTTTTAGTAGAGATACTCAGTAACTCTATGTAAGAGATGGAATATGAATTTACAATTCATGTTAACAATGAAAATACATATAGTATTTGATAAAAAAGTATCACATTGTTATAAATATTGAAATGAAATGAATGTATAATAGGGAAGAACTGGCCCAACTCCCATTATAGACCAAATAAAGTACTGAAAATATGGGAATAAGGGAATGAACATACTTAAATATCAAGGGTTGAATTAGGACCTAGGGAAGATTAAACATAATAGAATAAAACTCATGATAATGTTTCTTTTATTGTATTAAAATAAATAAAGTTAAATATAAAGGGGTGTATTATGACCTAGGAAAATATGGAATCATCAATCAAGGACATTAATAAAGAGATGCTAGAGTGCAGTAAAGGTCTTTTCTGAGTGGATTATCTTGTAGGAATATGGGTAAAATAATTTATTATTAGTTTGATTCATCACTTCCCATTAATTTTTAAATTTTAAATGTTGTTTCATGCATATTTGGGTTACACTAAACCATTAAAATTGATTTTCTTCAAAATAAAAAGAATATAAATTTTAAGATTATGAGTATATGAAAATATAAGGATAAGATCAATATTTTGAGTGGATTTTGTTGAGAATTGGGGTTAACATTCTAAAAAACCACATCCTATTGGTGTAATTGTTTTTTTACCACTTTTTACCTGGTTGTAGAAATTATGAGAGAATAGTAATCCAAAAAATATCGGTACAAGCCTGTAAAATTTCTGTAAAACTATTTCATATGATATATGAAATTTGTGAAATTAAATTAATATATAAAAATTATTATTATTGATACTAAATAATTTTAACTCCTTTAATATTAGGTTATTTTTTATACTAAGTGATCATTCATGTGATAGATTATGTCTCTAGGGGGAGACTGTGTATTTTTTTGCATGGAAAATTCGGAGATTCTTATATAGAGATATGAGAAGTTATTTTTTTAGTATAAACCAATAAAATAATATATTTTTGTATTATATTAAAATGAATTCTTTTTTAAATGTAACCTTTTTCTAAGAAACTATTTTCTGGGAAAAGAATTAGTGGGCTCTATAATTAGTGTGAAAATGTGTTATTAAAATAATTGAATGATATAGAGCCTTTGAAAATATATTTCATGAATTATAGATCATGATAAATATAATATTTTATAATTTTAATCACTTAATGAATAAATGATAAATATAATAAGTGGTAGTAATTTGGAGAAAATAAAATATTACCATTTTAAGTTGACATGAATTATTAACATTACATAGAGTATGCATAGAGATAAAAGTGAAATTCAATTCATAGTGATTTGAAAATATCTTTAATGTTTTATGTAGATTCATGTAAGGTATGATAAATGTATTGGGGGAGAATTTCTACTGAGATAAACAATTGGTTATTGATGGATCTTTGAATATATAATAAAGCAACAATATTCTAATAATTTGAATTAAAATTATGCTTAAGTGGATTTGGACATTTTTAAAGGGTTTAAAAGTTGTTATGGTTGTTAATTAATTGGTAGAATAGTCTATGATTAAAATTTCTACTGTTACATACACATGGAGTCATGGATTTTCGATAAAAATAATCTAATCAAACCCAATAGTAGTCCACTATAGATTTGAAAAGCTATAAGTTGTACAAAACATCAACCCTTAATGCTTTATGATTATGTACCATCATGTTATCATTATAAAAATTATTCATCAAACCATGTTGTACTTTTTCTTTTTCATTGATGGGGTTGGGTGGAGTTTGATTTTGGAGGATACCTATAATGGTGAAGTGAGAGAATTGTTCGACTCTTGCCTACAAATCGAATTTTCATGCAGACTGCCAGAGTGTTACAGGATGTGAAACATGCTTAGACATTGGGTAATGGTATTACAAATAGGATAGGATCGGCTTCATATTGTGATGGGTACACATAGTGAGCGTTCATTTCATGTCATGAAGGGGTTAAAATTCGGTATCAAATGGGAATTGTTGGGATTTGATTTGAGGTGACGCATTTTTCAGCTGTTACAAAAAATAAACGGTACACGACTCAAATAGGGGTTAAATTCTATGTAATACAATAAATTTAAGGTAGTGTAATAGATTCAACGTGTCTTAAACATTACAGAAATTAAACCTTTTAGGGTGTGTAATTGGGCTACATGCCATGTAACACCCTGAAAGCAGCTATAAAAGGGGTAAGGGAATGTTTATTTCTTCATTCTCACCTATCTGATTCACATTCTCTCAACCCAAGGTCATCCCTAGTTTTTTTCGATCCATCTAAGCCTTCCGGATCCATTCCTTTGGTGATAAATTGTAATTGATTAGGATGTGATATCTAGGTAAACATTCTTAATCATTATTCATCTATATATCTATATCAACTCTTGGTTTTTCAAAATATAATCTATGAATTGATAGATATATTATTTTTTGGTGTTGGATATTTCTTCTAGATTGTGTTTTTCGTTATTCTCCACCTTTTCTCTCATTGATAGCTGACATTCTAAGTGTTGAGTTTCAGGTAGAGGTATGTGGTTCAATCCCTATTAGCAAAATTAATTTTTCATAATTTTATTGATTTATTTCAATGATTTATTTGAATTCATTTTCTCACAATTTCATTCAATTAAATTGATAAAATCATATTCCAGTGAATTGAGAGATTTAAAATGGTTTGGAACAAAGATTTGTAAAATCCCCAATTCAATTTCTCTAGGATCTGTTTTATGGAAACCCAGTGGTTTTATCTTGTAAAAAAGATATTTTTTTTAAAAAAAACACCTTTTTGGTTTTAATGGAAAAGATGTTGGCATTGCCGAAATATTGTAATAGGATTAATGAATTTAAGGTATTCTGAAAATTAAATTTATCATCATGTAAGAGTACATACATGAATTAAATTATTGGTCAGTTATTTTGTTACACACTACTCTATTACAAAATTCAAAAAAAAACATTTTTCATGGGTTGCATCCTTGATAGATGGGTAATGAGTCACCTATGGCTACTGTCAAGGGGGTGTTAGTATACTAATTTTTCTATGGTCACATAGTGAGTGAAGAAATATATAGACAGTTAATATTATCGTACCTACTTGGTAGAGGACCACCTTACCCGATTGATAGTTTATATATGAAAATAAAATGGATGTAAATGTTGTAAAATATAATTACATTCCATTGATGGGTTTTTATAAACTGTATTATTTTTGTGTTTTATATATTCAATTTTTTAGAAATTTCTCATCTCTTGTAATGTGAAGCATGTGATTTTAAAGTATTTTTCATCATTTTGAAACCCTATAGAATGTTTTGTTTAAATGTTATTATATAATTTCTAAAAATATTTATTTTGAGAACATTTATTTGGGTAATCATTATTTGGTATCTTTTAGGGAACCTTTGGTGGTATCCTACTGGGCTTAGTCTTATACCCTACATTTTTTCATGGGGTGTTTGTATACTTTATCCATATAGGTTTGAGAAAAGTGAAGGGATCTCTTAGAGGTGGATCAAGCTATTGAGATTTGGACTTGGAGATATGTGTCTTTAGGGACCATAAGGCCATTTTCCCAATTTTTAGAACTAGTGTTGTAGTACTTTTGGATTTTTATGCCTTGTTTAATTTAAGTATTTTAATCCCAGTGGAGTTTATTTTATATGTATATTGACATTCTTTTCTGACTTCTTCTATGTCTTGTGGAAATATCATTCTCATTGCACATTGTATGATACCAGGTACTCGTTACAGACCCTTGGGGATCTGTAACACCCATCGGGATATGTTAAGGATTCTCAATTATTGGGTTACTAGGGTACCTGGGCTGGATTGTAACAAGTGGAATCAATTGAAGTTGTTAATATTTTGTCTTGAAGTTAGTATATACTTGTGAAATCTTATTGGGACCTAGGAAGAAAATATTATTGATTTCATGTCCATATCTCACCACAATGAACCTTATGTCTTCATGGGTGGTTATGGAAGGTCTTTTTATGGATTAGTTATAGTATTTTACCTATTTCTGTTTTGAAAAAGTGAAATAAAAATATTATTTTTTATTATTGTAGGGATTAATTTACCCCATTTCCATGTATGAGAACAACATAATCTCATAAATATTTTATGATGATGTTTTGGAGAATCATGCCTCTAAGAAGATATGAGAATCATATATAGGAAGAGGCTACTACTAAACCTAAATAAGAAAATCATATTGTAGATATGAATTTGATTGAGTTGATTGCCTACATTTTCCAAGCTCTAAGACAGGAACCACCTCCAGTTTCGGCTTAGGATCCAACTATGGATCCTCAAGGCGGTGTTCTAAGAAATAATTCTCAAGAGTTCATATACTAGAATACACCAGTTTTCAAATGATCCACTAAACCTCAACATGATAAAGAATTTTAGGGAAAGATTTATTATCTTTATGTGTTCTTGGATACACAATATGTGGTCAAGGTAATGTGCACCACCTTCATTCTGGAAATACCATGCTGATGATTGTCCGACATGATGGTGATGAAAAAGAGATGCGAGGGATTATAGTGGAAAGACATCATGTTTTTTTCACCAAAATTCTACCTAGATTAAAATGTGTGAGATAAGTGTGTGGAGTTCTTCAGGATTGAAAAATCTAGAAAAACCAAGACCTAGAATTCAAAATGATTTTCTATGATGGTGATGTTTTCTCCTGAGATTGAATCCAGTGAGGGGATTAATGCTCAACTGTTTGAGTTTGGGCATTGATCAGATATCAGATCTATGTTTTTTCTAATGAATTTTCCCTATTATATTGATGTGATAGATTGGGAGATGGTGGAGAAGATGGAACTATTTGGAATGTCAGGGATAATGGGAGTACCTTTTTCTCCATGTGGAAGAGTTGGATCCATAAAAGGAAAAGAATCATCATGATTCTCACAACAGTTATCGATTACAGGATCAACCCAGACCTCCAATAGCACCAGGAATAAGTTCTTTTATCTTATATTTTTTTTCTAAATACATGATATTTTAAGAGGTATTTCATATAGGTACCCAAGAACTATAGTGTATGTGGACATTAAAAAACTAACCTAGATTATACCATAATTTCTATACTCTGCATTGTGGAACTTGATCATGTCTCCTCTTTAAACTATGGGGACACTAGATTCTTCATGTACAAAAGGGTTCTAGCCACAGGAAAATAGAATAATGATTCTTTAGAATGTGGTAGAGTCTTAAGAGAAATAGGACACTGGTCTAGAGACTATGAGTGGAACTATTACTATAGCATTGTCATCAGTGACTGCCTTATTAATAAATAGTGAATCTCACTCCTTTATTTCAACATGCATTTCTAATATATAAAATCATCATACGAAGTATTATATTTTGAAATGTATATTATTACACCCCTTAGAATGAAGATAGAGAGAGAGGGTTACTTATATTCCCTCTTGTGTCTTCTCTATATCTGATGAAAAATTTGCTTGGAGTTTTTGGGTTATTGATATGAATTATCTTGACATTATAATAGGGATGGAATGGCTCATTTTCAATGATGCCCATAATGATTTTTATCTTCAAAAATGTCTACATTACTACCCCTAGTGTTTTCTCTCTTATCATTCAAGGAGATGTAGACCAGAGGTTGAGTAAATGAAGATATGCTAATCCATAGTTTAGGAAAGTGATATTAGTTTTTTATTTTGATCTAGTGTGGGAATCATTGAGTAGTGACCTCATTCGAGGCATCATTGAGTTTCCTAAAATGTTTCCTTTTGATTTCAATGGTCTTTAACTAGTAAATTATGTTGACTTCTCCGTGTAAATAATGCTTTATTCTTATCCAGTTTCAACTCCTTCATTGTACATGGAACCAGATGAACTCAAAGAGCTAATGTCCCTATTGAATGATCTTCATGAGAAAGGCTTTATTTTTCTGAGTGTGTCACATTGGGCAGTTCTAGTTGTCTTCACAAATAAGTCTGATGGATCTCTTCAGTTATGTGTAGATTATAATAAATTAAATTGAGTAATCATAATGAAAAAATATTGTTTTCCAATGATTGATGATTATTTTGATTAGTTAAAAGGTGGGATGTGGTTTTGAATGATCAACCATCAGTCTAGTAAGCATTATTTGAGGATAAAAGAATCAATAATTCAGAAAACCACATTTTGTGGACGTTACAACCATTACGAGAACATATTTATGCCTTTTAGTCTAATGAATTCTCCTACCATTTTCATGTCATTGATGAACATGATCTTACACAAGTATCTGGATAATTTTGTAGTGGCCTTTGTGAAAGAAACCCTTTTTTACTCTATATATGAGTTCTAACATATGAATCGTCGTAGAACGGTTCTACTAATACTAATAAGTCACTGAATCTATGTCGTGATCTTGAAATGTGACTTACGGATTTAAGAAATGAAATTATTGGTACTCATGGAGTATGAATAGGGTATATCAGTTGCTCCTGAGATGGTAAAGGCAGTAATGATTTGGGATATACATTATAATTTCATCAAGATCTGGAGCTTCCTAGGATTAGTTGGATATTACTATAGGTTTGTGAAGGACATCGTAAAGTTGGATTATCCATTGAGTGATGTAACTCGTAAGGGGGTGATGTTGGTTTGGGATGATAAATGTTAGAGTTATTTTGTTGAGAAGAAATGTCTTTTGACTACTATGTTGTTGTTGACTCTTCCAGAGGGTAGGTAAAGCTATGTAGTCTTTTTTTATTCATCAGTTTCAGACTTGGGTTGTGTTCTTATATATAGATACAATGTAGTTTCTTATGGACCTTGGAATCTTATGACAAACTTTAAGAATTTATCAAACCATAAACTTGAACACCCACCTATAATTCACACACTTAAGAGTTGATGAGATTTCATTTATGGAGAAAGGTTTACCATGTTTTTTAACCAAAAAATCCTGAGTATTATCTTCCCTCAAAAATATTTTAATCTTTACCAAAGTAGTTGGGTGGAGTACCTGGATTCGTTAATCATTTACATCTCTTGTACCCCATGTAATGTGTGTGTCATTGAAGATGCATTGACAATGAATCTATGAAACTATGTACTAAGAAAATATTCTAAAGACTAAAATTTTTTGGATCTTTTTGCACATATTCATATTGGATTTCATAAGAAATGGGATGGAGATGCCTTATCCAGTTTTTAGTTGACATCTCTACTTCTCGAGATGATTCTTCATGATCAATGGATTTATTATGAATTCCATAGAAGTAGGTACTCTCTTTATGGTGGAGAGACAGTTTCCCAGTGTTCTTTATCCAAAGAGGATGTTCTATGATATCGTAATTTCTTTATTGTGACTTTAACGACGTGGAAGGTTTTGGTGGGGTATTTTATTAATTTCTACGGGTAGTGCACCCAGGAACCCCAAAATGTTCTATGATATGATGTTACAGTTCTAGTGGAGAGGTGATATGTGAGAGGATGATGAGTTTTCCTTTCATTTCTATATGTTCCATCATGTTTAAGATAGGTACATTGAACATTCAAGGTTTCATCAAACACTTATAATCCATACTTATTTATTCCATGATATCTCTATATAATTTTTGGGCCAGGTTTCAACATAACCGTTGAATTAATATTGTGATATTAGTTTTGATTGATAGATAAACCAAGACATATCACTTTATACTCATTCATGATACAACCAATGTTGAGGAGTTCATAAGTCTTTATGAGAAAGAGATTGACCACATTAAAGGAGTTCCATGATCTATAGTCTCATAGAGGGTTCCTCAGTTTACTTCATGCTTTTGAATATTCCTTCAAGATGCACTATTATCTCAAGTTCATTTGATCACAACATACAATCCACAGACGGATTTCACGACAGAGAGACCATACAAATTCGTGAGGATATGCATCATTCTCATGTCCTCACCTTTTTCAATGATTTAGATTATCACATAGGGATGATTGAATTGTATTAGAACAATAGATACTAATCCACAATCAGGATGACTATTTTTGAGGCCTTGTAGATTTGTTCTTGTAAATCATCTTTCTGATGGTCAGATGTCAGTGAAATATCCTTGGATCGAACATGTTTGGTGCAGGAGATGACAGCTAAAAATCAACTAATTCATTAGAGAATGTTGATAGCATAGATAAACTACAATTCATTTACTGATCAATGTTATATACATTTTGATTTATTAGTTTGTGATCATATTTTCTTGAATGTTTCACTCTATTTTGGTCATTGATGTCTTGGGATGCTAAGGAATCTATCTCCACTTTTTGGGGACCATTTGAGGTTGTCGATGAGGTGGTAAAAGATTCTTACTATAAATCACAACCACCACATTTGACATTGATACATAATGGGTTACATGTACCATAGTGAGAACGTATATATCATATCCATATCATGTATTGAGTTAGAGTGATCTTCAGATTGAGACAGATTTATCTTTCACTAAGCAGACAATTGAGATAATTTATTCTGAAACCAATGTTCATCATGATAGGATGATACCATTGGTCCATGTGCTAATTCAACATGGTACTAATAAACTCAAGAAATTGGAATGTGTGGCACCCATTAGAGAGTAGGGGACACTTCTTTTTTCAATGGAATATTTTTCTGAGGCATTCAGGGGTCAGATTGTTTATAGGGTGGGGAGGTTGTAACATCCCATTAATATTCTAATAGGTATTCATTAAACCATGTTTTCTTATTCCATTTCCTTGATGGGGTAGGTTTCAACTTGGATTGGGATGATACCTATAATAGTGATGATGGAGATTTTTTAGAAACTTACTTCAAATTGAATTTTCATGTAGAATTCTAGTGGGTTACACATCGTTTTATAGGTTTAAAAATTGTGTCATAGTCCTGCAAATAGTCATAATTGTCTTCCACTGTGATGGGAACACATCGTGAGTTTCCATTTCTCATCATGAAGGAATTAATATTTTTTTATTCAAATCTTCTTGATTTCATTCGAGGTGACATGTTTTTCTAGTGGTTATTACAATTAAAAGATTCAAGACATGAATAGTTGTTTCACACCGTATAATACCTCAACATTAAAGGGGCATTCCATATTTGATGTTTCATTACTGTTAAAGAAAATTAAACATTTCCTAGAATGTAACTAGGTTACACAACATATTATACTTCGACAATAGATACAAACAGAGATATTTCTTGGTTATTAATTCATTATCTCATATATAATTCCCAGTCTCTCGACCCAAGGCATTTACTAGTTATTCTTACATCCTTCCAACCATTTTAGATAAATTCATTTGGTGAACAATCATTACTTCATTGGATGTTAATATCCAAGTAACAGTTCTTCATCATTCTTGTTTTATACCTCCTTCTCATATCTTGGGTTTTCATCAGTTCATCTTGAAATTGAGGGATCAATGCCCTCTTGTGTGGGATCTTTCTTCTAGTTTTCCTTTCTTGATCTTTTCCACCTTCGTTCTTGTTGGTATGTGTTTATACGAGTGGATATTTTAGGGAAGATGAAGGTTTTTATGTCCCATTTAGGTAAAATTTTTATTCTTTGATTACTTGACTAATTTAAATTATTTATTTAAATTAAATTGATCACATTTTATTTAAATAAAATTTATAAAACCAAATTCTATTTAATAAAGAGATTTAAAATGGCTTTAGTGTGGAAAATTCGATAACAACTATTTATATAGAATTATTGTGAGTTTTATGGAAAATGGTTAATTTAAATTTTATAATTTAAATTTTAGATTTGATGGAAATGTTTTCAATTATATTTTTGGAAGTATTTGTGAAAATTAATTTTTAAAAATATTGAATTGTATTTTAATGGATTTCAAACATGGTAAAATGGATTTAGAATGTTTTAATAGAAACATGTTGGTTTTATCTTGAAAAAAGGCACATATTTTTTTATTAAAACCCATTTTGGTTCTAAATGTAATAAAATTGTAATTTTTGATATTGAATAATGGGATTTATTTTATTTTAAGAAGAGATAAAATTAATTTCTCATCATGTAATAATAGATTCCAGCATTAGGTAGTTTATGAGTTCTTTGGATACACTTTACACTATTACAACATTCTAAAACATAACTGTGTGGGTCACATACCTGATGGGTGGGTGATGAGTCACCACTGTATAGTGTTTATGGTATGTGAGTTTTGTAATTTTGTTGTGATCACTTATAGATTGTGGAATATTATATTTGGTTGGTACTATCATACCAACTTGGATGATGACCATGTTTCTCAACTATTTATTTATATATGATTTATAAATTTTTTAAACTTTTTTAAATTTCATTTATATTAAATTTTTTGATTTACATAAACTATTTTATGTAGATATTTTATTTAGGCCGTTGTTTTAGAAAAAATATTAATATATTGTAATGTTAATCCTAGGGTTTAAAATTATTTTCCACCATTTTGAAACTATATAAAATGTTTTGTAAAAAAATTTAATTAGAATTCCTAATCCTGTTTATTTAGAGAATTTAAATTTTTATTCTTTGGATTAAAAATATTTTTATCTTTTATGGAATCATTTTGGGTATCCTACTAGGCCTATTTACACACACTACATTTTCCTTTGGGTGATTGTACACATCTTCATTCCAGGTTATGAGTAAAGGGATTGGATCTCTTCAACGTGGATCCATCTTGTGAGATTTAGACATGTTGATTTGATTCTGTAGGGAACATGGGGATGTTTTCCATGTTTTTAGTACTTGAGTTTTATTACATTTAAAATTTTATGCCTTGTTGTATTCTAGTATTTTACTCATAGTGGTGTTTCATTCATATAAATATTAAATTTCTTGTCATACTGACACTATGTATTAAATAATATAGATTCCCACATTCTTATTCTATGATGTCAGGTTCTACTTTCTAACTTGTGGGTATCAAGAATTTACCTTGGGCTATGTCATGTTTGGATTGGTTATTGGGTTACCAAGGTTCCAGTGCTGGTTCGTGATAGTTTGACAACGAACCACTAGAAACATGATAGTCCCACCCGGAGTATAATTCTTCCACTAGACGTCTAGGTGTTCAAAAAATACTTAATATAATGGATTATACAATAAATATTTCCCATTTTAATTTAACATCATCATTTTAGTGTTATTATTATATTGGTAGTATTTTTGGGGGAGAGGTTTACATTAATCCTCCTTGACATATTTTTATTTCTCTACAACATAAATATGTATACATGATTCTTCATGATAGTTTTAGAAAACCAAATATTCTTCCCAATATTTTCTACCATTTTTCATATTACAAATGATTTTTTTAGTGGTCTCTAAGTTAATAGATTTTGATCTATTCAGAGAATGGTGGATTTTAATGCAATAATATCTTTTTAAAAAATGGATATTATAGTTCTTTAGTATAATATGAATATTATTTGTTTCTAATTATTTCACAATGGGTTTTTTATTATATTTTTTTGCCTATTTTGGGATTATTTATATAGATACTGAGTAAATAATCAAATTAGGATACTAAGTACTATTCTCAAAAAGTGACAATAAATTATTTATAATCCTTTTATACCATGTCATGTTTGTTTCTTGGGAGAACCCATGTGACTGTATAGACTGAAAGTAGTATATAATTTTATGTATTATTAACTAGTTTTTTGAAATTTTTCATGATACATCTACTCATTAAATGTATGGCTAAGAGAGATTAGATTTAATGAATAAGAGAAATTAATATGTGTTTAACTCCATTGAAGGGAATGTTTATCCACATTATTTTTTTATTATATTACTTTTTTAGGTGTTCTGTTACTTTTTAGTGGGGGAATGTGTGTTTTTACATCATAAATGTTTTTGAATGGGGGTTAAATAAATATTAGTATATATCCATAACATATTGAAGTCAAAATGGAAGATCTATTTGTGTCCCTAATAATTATAGATTTTTTATGAATTTATTGTCTAAATAACAATTATTTTAATAGTATACAATAGAATATGTGTCTAGGGATAGGTTATGAATAAATTAATAGATTAAGGAACAAATGATTTGATGTATCAATCTCCACATAGATTGGACATATTTATGTAGTTTTATTAACGTATTATCTCATGAATTAATAATGGATGTGGGTTTACATGGAGGGGTTACCAGTGAATGGGGATATTTAATGTATTTATAGTTCCATTTAGTCCTAGGGAAATTTTAAAGGAATGATTTCCAAGGGTAAAATCAAGGGATACCAACCAGTTCATGTCATAAATTTTGGGATTTAAAATAGATGATGCCACAAATTTGAATTATATTCTATGAAAAGATCACTTGTTCCTTGTTAATAATGTTTAAATTAATGGTAACATAACATCTAATGATCTGTTGCCTATGAGGGTTGAAAAATAATGAATGAATTTCAATTTCATTATCTTATATGTTAGGTTTTTAATAAAGACTCTTAATTTTAATCCTAGAGTTTGAAAACATAAATTTATTATTTTTAGATAAAGAATAAGTCTCTAGAGGTATCTTCGGTGTTTTTATGAGTATCACGGACATTGGGTTTTGTCTTGTTAGTTTTATAGTTTTCTAGTAATTGTGTATGGTTAATGTGGACAATTTAGGAGAAACTCTGTGAACACTACATGATCAAACCATTTTTTTCATTTTGAACTGATAATGGATGTATGTCGTGATTATTGAATGATTAAGGAGAAACCATGTAGGTTAAAAGGAGAAAACATGCAAGGATGATGTGGGTGTGAGACTGGATTCATGACCAGCACAGGGTTTATGAAAAATTTTCATCCAAATTGCAGAAGATGTCTAGTGGTTTATGCATTGTTTTCACATTGGTGGGAAAACCATGTGTCCAACCATGTGGTTGGTTTTGTAGAATGATCCTAATATCATGACTATTGCAGTGTTTGGAAAATTGTGATATCATACCTAGTATCTAGTAAGGATATCATTAATATGATGATTATATCATTTCCCCCCACTATGAATTTGACATACCCCACCCATTTCTATTCAACATGAATATATGAACCAATGGATGGATTCACCCATATAATACCTTATACATTCCTCATTAAGGAGGTCATCATGGAGATTTAATTATGTATTTTGGGGTAAAAATCAACCTCTACTCACAACATTCCTTCCCTTTCATTCATCTATATAATTTTTGGTCCTTCTGTTTAAGCATTGTGGACAATTCCATAGGATCCTACTAGAATCGTCTATATCTCACTATAATTTTTTTTATCCTAAATAGAAGGGTCCCTAAGATGAGTTTCACATGTTTTTCGATGTCATTTTTATAAAAAATGATAACTTGGTTAATTATTCATTGGTTTTCATAGAAAATTTTATTTAATTATGATTTTAAATGGTATCACCTCCTTTGGATGTTTTTGAGAATGGTATTAGGAGTCTATTGAGGACTTTCTATAGTGGTTTCGTAGAGTTTCGATACACGGTGAGACATCGATGAGTTTTTTAGAAATATAAAAATTCTTGGTTTAATGCATCAATTAATTATATGTTTTGTAAATTACCTTTTTTATGAATGATATGATATTGGATCCTATATAGTTGCATCTTGCTCAATTTAATTCCAAATTAATTGGATGGGACACAGAAATACCTCACCATAGTTTACATGCTTTGAAACTTTTATGGAATGCTCACAAATAAGAAATGTGTTCTATGAATCAAGCCCATAAATATGATAATTTTTTTCTTCTGAACACAATATTTGACTCAGAGACCCTATTATATGTGGTTACCCACTTCATTTAATTTGAAGGATTTTGGTATTTTTTTTAAATACATTGATCTCATTAAATCGTTTTTGTTGTGAGACCTATCCTATGTCCACCCATGGGGTGTTGTACCCTTGAAATATGGAACTCTTTAGATGAGTTTATTTTTAAAAATCATATGCATCCATTTATAATGATTAAATGGTGTGAATTGGATTTTGAATTAGTTGTTTTTTTATGTTAGATAATGTTTTATTCAAGAGGTGTTTCTTCATCACTTCCATTTATAGAATTTGAAATCCCATTAGATAAAAGTTCTGCTCCATGGACACTAGACACATGATGTGTTGGTTTTACAATATTCATGATTCCTAGTTATAATTGGATTTATCTAGTTTTTTTTATTACATAAAGATAAGGAGACATCAGTGTGGGAGATGGATTAACATACGAGAAAACTATACTTAATTTCAACTAGTTAGTAAATGTTCATCATACCTAGTGGGATGGGAACATTCTAACCAATGTCTTATCTAGGAAATGAAGTTTAATAGAGATATTGATTTTGTACCGTAGTCTATTATCCTTACATAATGATTTTAAGTTAAATGTTATTTTTGATGCCTATAGTCTCCAATTTTTTCAACCCCCAAGAGTTGGTGTATCACCCATTCTTTTGTTATATTAATTTACCTATCAAAAGTACAATTATCAGTCAAATGGGTGTGGTCTTTAATGGGGTGTTGTCCATAAGGTGAATATAAGGTGTATAATTTCTTCTAAAATTAATAGTGAAATTATCTTTTAGATACATATTGGGTGAATGTTACCAAATGTAACTTTTAATGGTTTTTCATGGGAAATGAAGGTATTGGGACGTTTCTGGTTATCTGATATAAAGTCCTATTTTTTCAAGAGTAAATTTAAAAAATTTAAAATAAAGATGTTTGGTTTTGGTATTTTAATGACACATTAAAAGGGTTTGGTTTTTTTAGTAATGTTTAGTTTTTGAATACTCATTGGGACCTTGGTAAATGATAAAATGGTTAATGATATTAAATGATGATAACTGAATAGAGGTGCACCATTGATGTGTTTACTATAAAAAGCTTACCTACAACCATGAATTAATGAATTGGATGGTGATGTAATGGTTTAAGATGATTCACATGGGGATCCTAACCAATTGAATAGGTATTGGACTAATTCTATATGTGGAAATGATATTATATATGGTTGGTGGGATGTTGCACTGATACTCCTCTCCCTTTGGGTGATCTAGACTAATGCTTGAGGCACCCCAATGCACAATAGCATCGAAGGATGGACTGATGATCCCGATATTGTGGGTATGCACAAAACATTTAATATCGTTGGTTGAGATATTGTACATGGTTTTCCACATCATGGATGGGGTGGTCAGACATGGAGTTCTGAATTTTTATTGGATACATAGAGCGATTCTCTTTGTTTTCTGACTTGTGAAATCGATATTATATGGTTCGAATGGTCAAGAATTCCATTTTTAGTCCTGATCGAATATGTGGACCGATTCGCCTTTTTAGAAAATATATAACCATTGTAGTATATCTTTTATATCTCCTGGATGGGAAGAAATTTTTAATTGTTATGGGTCCCACTTGGAATCATGGAAAATATTATAAATTTAAATATTTTTTAAAAAACCTATTTGATCAACCTTCTTCTTTATTATTTATTCAGTCATCTTGATACACTTATGTTTATATTGGAATTTTATTTAAACCCCAATGATGGGGAATTATAATGTTATACTAATATTCCATTCAGGATGCTATTACAAATGAATACATGATCATATCTCACATTTTTATTAAAGTTTTTGGTTTGGGATGAGTCCCAAACTGAGTTTTTCATGACTGTGTTGAATATCTTATATAGATTTAAGAGATTGGATGGGATCTGTTCATAGTTCATTTGGATCCTTTTTTTTGTTTTTTTTTTGCTTTTTATAACTATCATAAGGGGCAGTTAGATGTAAGTGCGTCATTATCATTCAGTCCATTAATAAGGATGTTGGTCTATTTCCCATGTAGTGTTGGTAGAGTTATCTAGGTTATTAAATGTCATATACATGTATAACTATTAGACCCCTATCGGTGGATATGAGCATGGTTGGTTGTATTTATGGGTCGTACAATGAGTGGTCTGATGTTCTGATGCTCATAGAAGATAAACTCTCTATTTTGGGTAGCTTTTGATTGTATTTTGATACTTTTAGTTGTGGAGGTTTAAAATGTTTAGCCCTCATGGGATTTAATTGTGTAAAAATTACAAAAAATGGACTGTTCCCTGGTTGGGGGCGATTATTATGAATTATAATTCACTTTTTTTATACCCAATATATGGGTGTTTTGACATGTCATTTTAATTTTATGTTAGAATGGGAGAATTTTTTGTGCTTAATGAGTTATGGACTTCAATGAGGTTTTCTATACCTACTTTATTCTGCCTTGTGACTTGTTATGAATCTTTATCTGTTGGTCTAGGTATGAGAGTCGAATGCCCATCATGATGTGACTACATATAAGGGGGTTAATGTGGTATGGATTTCATGGATTTACAATGAGAGGGGTTGGAATACATTTCATCTCCATTGGGTGTGTGCGGTATGAGTGAATGTTTTGAGAATTTCTACATTGGTTCATTATGGTGAAAACCTATTCTGTTTTTTAGGAAAATTTGATGTTTATTATTTCTTATAGAGAACTTTTGTGCTTATTATTCAACAAGGTGGTTGGTTTGAGTTGGGGAATGATCATTTTATTTCCTATAATAGGTAATGGGTTTAAATGAGTTATGTGACAAATTATTATTAGTAAGATCAATATAATGAGAGGTACTCAAGGAGAGGTAATTCCATGTCTATTTTTTGGATTTGATTGATGGCTATTTCTGCATGTCTTATTATTGTGAGTATTGTGGAGGGGAATAGATTCCTTTTGAAGGAATGTACATGGAAATATGATGATTCTATAAAACATGTGATTTTTTAGAGTAGTACAGGTAACGTACATAGAAAAATTATATATGGATGTGTTTTTAGGAATCTAGATAGATAATAAATATTCTTTGTGGAACTTTTGGAATTTCAATTACGTTTTGAGTGATTGAGAATGTTTATTTTGGATTAGTGATTTTATTTTGATCATGGGAACCACTAAGGGATATTTGAACTATGTGAAATGGGGTGGTGAGAGAAGAATCATTTTTTGTTTTGGATTTTGAGTGAAATTTTCATGCGATGTGACTCTTTAGAGTCAAAATCATTATATATGGTTGGGTTACAAATGGATTTGTAATGGTTATGTGTTAATGGGATCTTGTAGACTGAATTAGGTCGTAAGACAGTGTTACATTTTCTTTATGGATCTTACATTATGAGATAGTATCATTAACGTTCTTGAGTGGATAAAGAAGTCTTGTGAAGGTTGAGAACTAGTGTGGATGTGATGATACATGTGAATTAATTGTGGCCACAGACCATTGAATAGGTCTCTTTTGTCCCTATGATTACAGGTGATATCAGAAATGGATGATTTGGGGGGTATGTTTTAACGAAATCTTTTTGTTCCATCATTTTAGAGATGATCATGCCCTCTATCATGATGTCACCATATATATCCTCAGAAGGAAATAGCTATACACCAATCTAACATAATATCATTAATAGTTTTATGGAGGTACTACTAGGTGGTGGAACTCATGGAGTGGTGTATGTGGATCCATTTAGTGTAAGGTCACCGATAGATATTTAAAAGTACATCCTTATGATGCATTGGTTTTCAGATAATACTATGAGTACCATTATCAAAATCAGAGAAAAGGTGATAGTGATCATTTTTTATCCTCTGTTGGGAGAGTAATGTCCTTGTTATTTAATTTAATTTTAATGAATGTAATGTGGACCTTGGTGGGAGGAATTTCCTGACTGGGAAAATTAAAATTGCACTCTAGTGGTGGGGAGTGACATGTTAGTCATGGATATATGACCCTTATGATGGAAGGACCATAAGTGTGTGTGACTAGACATTGATAAGGCATTATGGAATTATGATTTCATTGAATCACTATTGAGGTCTTACAATTATTTAAAATTTGAATTATAATGTTAATTTTTTTCTAGAATATGTTTGAGTTAAGTGTTAATGGCAGACAAAATGAAGTACCAAAATGTAATTTGTGGATCATATGTTGGAGTTGATGATGTGTGAGTTAGGAGAAAACTGTCTCTTGGAATCAGTATAGGGTATAACTATGGATTCTCAATTTATATTATGTATGGAATATTGTTTGAATTTCTAGGTGGTTGTGGAATGACTTTGGGAGAGGGGACATTGTGATCAAATGTGATAGAAATGGGTTTGTAGTTAGAGCTAACATCTTCTGGGATGAGTCATATGATGATAGTCTAGCCTAGATTATCACACAACTTTGGGGTCAAATGTTACAAAATATGTTCACTGTGTCCTTTCATGAAATATTGGTGCATTTCAAGTTTCATTTGTTCTTTAGAGAAAAATCTAGTATTTTTTTTGATAAGGAATGGAAAATGGGAATGTGTCCGCATTTTTGGGTTTTAAATGATGTGGATGTGGGAAGATAGTAATTTCAATTCTCAAAATATTAGGTCACAATATGTTCTAAAATGTGCCATGTATTTTGTAGGTGTTAAATATTATGGTTCTTTAGGGTTTTCCAAATGGAAGAGTTGCAGAGAAAGATATGTTTTTCGTGATATGGTTTTTTATGATGGGAGAAAACCACACCAATTATAATTCATGAGGTAAAAAACAAACTTGTTTATAAATTTAGCTGGACTTGGGAAAATGACATATTGATGTTTCAGTTTTTAGAACAAGCGTTGGCTTGTGTTTTTTCTCATTGAATGACATGGGTTGGAGGTTGTTCTTTTGTTCATTTTCTGGTACTTAGAAACAAGATGATATGTCTTTCTATAACTTGTGATCGATATCAGTTTGTAGCTGAAAATAATGTGACACTATGACTTATCAATGAGGATAAGTATTATTGTGTGGGTCTTATAAGATCATGTGCTCATGTGAGAAGAAAATATATGTTGGATTTTTTAACCGGACTTACCAAATTTTAAATTAGGACATAAAAAGAAATTTGAGATTGGAACTGAACCCATGTGTCATTTTTAGATGTGGAATGAGGCTTCATATGTAGCTTAGGTTATAGATTTTGTATTGGAGACCTCAAGATATGTTTCATGAGAATTGTAGTTTTAGGAATGGGTGTGTGGTTCGGTGTTCACAGTTTAGGAGAAACCATGTGACACATTGGTGATCAAGAAATTTTTAGTTCGTTTTGAAATGAGAATGGTTTTGTTCCATGGTTACAAAATATATAATTAAAACCATGGGGGATTTAAGTGGAAAAAATGCAATGATGAGGAGGGTATGAGATATGGTTCATTACCTACACACATTTTCTAAAAAATTGTGTTCATAATAAAAAAATATTTATGGATGGGTGTGCATGGTTTGGAAAAATGAGAGGGAAAACCATCGAATACGTTTTTTAGGATTGTTAGAAACACTAGGTTGTGACAATGTTTGGAAAAAAATGACTTCAAACCATGTGCTTCGAATTTTTTTTAAATGATGATTTTACCATTTTTAGACCACTTCCATTTTAACTCTACCCTCCCCTTCCCCCCCCCCCCCCACCATTTGAGTTATAGAATAAAAGGGTGGTATATCCAACCCTCCTTAATTATTCAAGTCACATAAAAGATGTGTTCATGGAGGTTTTATTTATCCTAATGATCTAAAAATCATCCCATGTTGACATTCTTCATTAGATTAATTATCTATAATTTTGGAGTCCTTTCATTGAGGCCATGGTGATGATTCCAATAGATCATGGTGGAATCCTAGGATTCTCATGGGGATTTTCTTAGTCTGTTTAGAGGATATCCAAAGATACGATCTGCACATTTGTGTATTGATTTTCAATAATTTCTAAAAAATGGGATGTTTTCTTTGTATTTTTTTGGTTAAATAAATTTAATTACTATTTGAAGTGGTATCCCTTCTTTTGGATTATCCCATTAATGGTTTTTGAGTTCGATTGTAGACATGAAATGAGTGATTCATAGATATTCCATTAAATGTGAGTTCCTGACAAGTTGTCTAATAATTTGATAAGAATATTTTTAATTAATTTATTAATTATTATTTTGCATTTTATTAATTATTGATTCTTAGTGTGTGGTTGGATATTTTACAGTTGTGGCTTACTCTAATGGATTCCAAAAATTGTTGGATGGGACATAGTGACATGGTCACAATGCGTTATAAATATTATTGAATTAATTGTTAATAATTTATGTGATTCAAGAGAATTACATAGTGTGTTAATAAATTTTTTTCATCTTTATTTGTTATGTTCCTTATAGTCAATGTGTGGTGTGTTTACACCTTGTATTATGTTGATGGTTTTGGGATTTTTTTTGTTTCCTCGAAACTCCGCTGATCGTATTGGATTAGTGGTTTTATGAAACCGAACCTATAGTCACTAATGGGTCACACCGCCTTTGAAAAATGGAATTATTATGATCTGGAGTTTTTTTAGATGCATGTGTTCAATTTTTAAATTAATAAATAGTGTGATTTGGATTTTTTTAGTTCTTATTTCCAATGATGAAAAAACTATGTTTTAAAATAATTTTTTCTCAATGGGTTTTTTACCTCATGGTTGTTTTAATGAGGTTTAAATATTTCCCAAATGATGATCAAAATGATTATGTCAAACATTCATCGGTTAAAATATCATAATGTCAATTATAATGGTTTTGATGGAAAATTATGGTCTTGGACATTTTTTTAAATATAAATTACGATGTTTAAAATAGGTGGTTTGAGGAATGTTAAAAGATGTTGTTTGGTTTTTTTATTTTTATGGCATGTGAAAGTGGTCGGGTTTTTTTGACGCATGTTTTGGTTAGGAGGTCCCATTAGGACCTTGTAAAAAATGGATTGGTATAGGGTAATAAATATTAATACATTAATGGCGGCTCATCATTGATGTTAATATATTAAAGAAGATATGTATGATGAAACATGAATAATATAATTGATTAAAAATTTATTGATTTATTATTTTTGATATGGACTTCCCTATCCAGGGATTTGGTTTCATATAGGTTCTCAATGAACTAATGATAACATATATGATTGGTCGGATGTTTGAAGGATGATTATATTCTTGAGATGGGAGAGACTAATACTCATAGTTCCCCTATTCACAATTGTTTCAGAAGATAGGTTGATTCTATTAACTCTAATAGTATGGACATGGATATCCATATCATCATCTAGGATGATAAACATATTGTTCCACTCTGTTTTTTGGGAGGTCGGGCATGACGTTCTGAATACTGATTGGAAACTCAGACAGAATATCTGTGATTTTTAACCTATAAAACCTATAATATATTATTCGCATGGTTGGATATGATGTTCCAATAATCGGTTGGATACTTGAACTAGTGCCAATTGTATTTCAATCTATCACCCTTAATATAAATAGTTTAGATGAGCTTTATAGTCTAACAGAGGATTTATCAGAATGGGATACACATATAATTGGGGAAAATGTGGTTAATTTTATGATATATAAAAATTGACTAATTTTAATTTACCATCTTGTTTATATTTTAATCATACATCTACATTCATTTCCATTTAGATTAGTGTTTTTTAGACACGATTGGTGTCTTACTAGGTTTCCCTCACACCCTTCTTGGGATTCCATGATACATGGGTGCCCAAGAATCCCTAAAATATTTAATGTAATCCTAGGTTTATCATAAGGACCATGTTATGTCTTTCATGATCAAGAATTTTAATGACCCAAAATTTTCCCTATGTAATTTCCTATCATATAATTACGCATTTTAGTATAAAACACATACATCACATAGATAAACCAATAAAAACATTATTTAATTAAATGATCAATGATGTAAGTGGTATTTAAATAAATTAATGAAACTATACCAACATAATATTAACATGATATTTGGAATAGAAATATGACTATTAGGAATAGTAATCTTATTATTATAACATTAAAATACCCTATGAAATTATAAATAAAATTAAAGATTATTATACTTGAAAGTATGATATAATTATATCTTGGAAAAACTATATAAATGGTATATAAATGATAAACTATGTGTTGGTATTTTCTTAATACATGAATACATATTTACAATTTTATAATCAATATAATAATTCAAATGAAAAATAATTTTCATAAAATTGTGTCCAAAATATAAATTATAGTGTATTATAATTATAAGGCAACTTTATGACATTTTAATTAATTTTTCAAAGGGTCTTAAAATCAATTATAATATTAAAATATTTATTTTTGAAGGAATATGGATTTTATATAAATAAAACAATTATATTTAGAAATATAATATCCATGAACTAAGTCCATTTCTAAATTATACACATTTGAAAAAATTACATTGATTTTTATTAGATTTTTCTAAAATAGTTCAATTTTTAAAATTGTAAAATATGGTAATTATCATTATCTAACCATATATGAATTTTTGAGTCTTTAATAATGTATGGATTATTTAATAACACATTTGTTCAAAATATATTAAAACATTTACTAAATTTAGTTATAGGAATAATCCCTACTAATAGTCTTGAGAGAAAATGATAATCTAATGAATAAAATAAACCAAAACACCCCTATCCTCCAATATAAATACCACCCATCTCCACCTCACCTCCCCAGACATTATTACCCTTAAATATTTCCAATATTCATCACAATTCCAACCCCATGCCACTTCCCCCCTTTCTATGAGCTTTTGGTCTCAACATGAGTATAAATCAATGTCCCTTAAAGAGGTTCACAAGGAGAATATATTAGAAAGGTAAAATCTTGAATTATTATACTTTATTATAATTTATATTACAATCCTCTCCTCTAGTCCCGTAAATAATGTGGCATCATAATCTATTTATTACATATATATAGGAATTTTGTTGTGTTAATGAAGTATCCATCATCAAATTTTATCTCTTCTCCTTTTATTCAAAAAATGAAAATTTCATCTATCATGTTCCTATTCAATGCCTTAGTGGAAGATGGGTTCTTGTTTTCCATCAGTGTCTTCTAGGCTAGCCATAAAACCATTATTATGATAAAATAAATAATATATATTTTATAATGTTTTTAATGTTCTGGAACTAATTTATCAACATAATATTAAATATAATGACACAAGTTTTTGATGGTTGTAAAAAATGTCAAAATAAACTAAAACTTTTCAATTAACATTTAATGTAATGAATAATACTCATACAAAAAATGATATATATGACCATTTAAACATATGGAAGTATATTAATAACATAAAATTTCAATTTTGTAAAATTATTCTCTTTTTTTACGATCTTCCATACTTTTATAAAAGTGAAATGATCAGGAGAATCAAGAAAATTAACACTCATAGGACAACGAAATTGAACGTTATATGTCAAAAACAATGACCATAAATAAAGTTATTAAAACTTTAATAATTTAAATAAATACAAAACTTGTTCATAATTATATAATTAATGAATTAAATTTCATTTCATTAGACCTTATGTACAAGAGGAGAACACATTTGAACATAATGTTATGTGATTCTCAAAACCAACTCCCTTTCTTTGGGTATTCAAATTTCCTGCTAACTTTTATGGAAGAAATTCCTTTTATATTTATGAAATATAATTTTATTATTCTTCACTCTTCAATTTATAAAGGTTGTGGTAAATATGAGAAATAGGACCAATTGTTCATGTGAAATACAATGCAACAATTTCCTGAACGACGTGTGCATTTCCCTAGGGGGAGGACTAAAAAACATCACTGAAATTATTACCTAATTTACTTGAGATATAATAATATCATGAACCAATAGGGAATAAATTTTTAGTTATTCACTATTATATGAATGAGTCTTTGACTCTAGTCGTGTATCATTTAGAAAGATAGGCTGATCAATGGTGCACACTGATTAAGAATACCATGACAAAGTATGAAATAAAATATATGGAGTGGTAATAAATTAAGAAAATATTTATTATCAATTATTTATCACAAAATCTTTATAAAAATATAGATATGGATTTTATTGCTATGAATAAAAATGAAGTGGAATCTCCAATGGATTATGATGAAATATTCAAAGGATTTCAAGATACGAGCCAAGTTTTTTATACTAATGATATAAAAAACATTAGATTTTTTAATGGTTTAAAACCAGAAACTCAATATTATTTAGCTATCCAAGACATAGAGATTTTTGAGGATTTTTTTGATTTCTTATGAAAGTAGATATTGTGTTTCAATTGTTTTGAAATGGCTATGGATATAGAAAATCACTGACTATGTTTCAAGATGGAGTATCTAATAAAAAAGATGGAATAAATTCTCAAACATCCACATATCAATAATTTTGGAAGAAGAATCATGATAATTACCAAAAAGTATAGGGAAATTGGTAATGTGTGGGACAGAAGGCCACCAAGATCATAAATGTTGAAGAGACAAGAAGAAGATAACCAATGTGATGAAGGAAAGGATAGTAGAACACATTGTTCAATGCTTCAAATATAGGGGGAGATGGAATAATGTATGCCAATGAACTAAAAGTTGAGTCCAAGTAGGTAATTTGATTCACCAACCACAAATTCCCAAGGTGGAAGATAAATAGTTCCCATCACTACTATATAATTGGAGAATAAAAACAAAATCATAAAAGATACACTTCCTCTTCAATCAGGAATGGAAAATTATACAATTATTACTAGTTCTATGATTTCCATTACATTGTGGAAGTTTTCTATAACTATTAAATAAAAACCCAAATATTGTTATGTATAAATACCAATAAAAACACATAGTGTTGATATTATTTAATTCCATATGTTTAAAACATCCGTTGTTGGTTTATATGGAATGTTTCTTCTCGAAAATATCAAAATTATTCCCTTGGTGAAATTAATCACTATGCTAGGAATGTATTAGATATCATTATATAGAGAACCATCATCATTAAAGAAGATGAAATATCTCATTATATTACAAACCATCCCATTATCATCTACAAATTTATGTATAATCATGAATCTCCTTTGAAAAAACCATCAATAGTGTGGGTGTTGGTACCGTAAGAAGATGCACATCGATCCTAAATGCTTGCATCAAAGTAAAGGATTGAAACTGAGGGAATTCATGTTCTAATAGAATATGGTGAGGTATTTACTAATGAGTTAATTGTACTTCCTTATATCATGAGATAGAGTTCTCAATTAAACATGTACCCAGACCTAATCCTATTTAAAAATTCCCCAAAAATATTGAATATATTGAACTAGAAGATATAAGGAATCTATTTTAATATTCTTTGGATAAAGTGTTAATATTCCCAAGTGAATCATCTTGGGTTGTTTCAGATTTATTTTTAATAAAAAATGGTGTATAAATGTGGTTTTTTATTAATTACCTAGATCCCAAAAACATCACCATGAATAAAAATTCATAACTCCCAAGTATTGACGACTTCATCGATAAATTTCATGGAGCTCAGTACTTCTCAATATTGGATCTCTATTCTGGATTTCATGAAGTGAAGGTGAATAAAGAAGATATTCATAAGCCTGATTTCCATATAATGTATGAGAATTATGAGTTCCTATTTATTCCATTAGGGATTAATAATTTCCATGAAATATTCTGGGATTTGATGAATATCGTCTTTAGAGACCAACCTGAAAACAAATTGGAAGTTTTTGTTATGGTAATCTCATTTACTCTAAAAGTAGTGAAGAACATGAATAACATCTTCTAATTTTAAGGGAAAATTTTTGGAAGGATAAATATTATTAAATGTTTATAAAGTGGGAATTTTGGATTCTACATGACACATTCAAGGGTAAATTGATCACAATTTAGGTAATTTATGTGAACCCTGGAAAAATAAATGTAGTTAAGGAATGGCACATACAAAAAACATTCACAAAAATACATTGGTTCCATGGATTATTAGGGTACTACATATGTTTTTTGTGAAATTTCAAAAAAAAAATTTTATCATGATAACTAAGATAACCTGGAAAGAGAAAATGAATGTAAAGATAAAACAATGGGAGGAATACTTCACAGTGCTCAAGAATAGGCGAATTACTAAACTAGTACCCACACTACAAACAAGTGGACAAGGTTTTGGGACATATAAATAAAATTTAATGAATGTCTTGGGTTATGTACTTCATAAAAATAATGAAGTGATATATTATACCTCAAAAAAGCTTAATATCCAAAAATATTACTACACATGACATTATCTTGAGCTTGAACCTGTGATTCATTCCTTTAAAATTTGGATACACTACATCTATAGTGATTATTTTGATAAATATATATATATATATATATATATATTTATATTGATCATGTCAGTCTCATGATTATATCTACACTGACCAAGATAGATATGTGTAAAAGTTGGTGGATTGTTATCATAAAGGAATATGTTTTCTCTCTTCATCACCATTATTAAAAGGCAAACAAGGTAGTCGATGACCATTGTAGAAAACAACCTACTACCATATTCATTATTGGAATTTGTAAAATATTACTTCTTCCTGGATAAGAAATGAATGGATTTATAAGTCATAAGAGGATGGAATACATGCAACCATTCCAAAAATTACTTTTAAACTATCATTCCAATAGAATATTAAGGATCAATAAAGGGATTATTTATGGATTCTAAAGAAGTTGAAATCAGTAAAAAAATTAATTATACAACAGTTCTATATGGATGATGATGATGTGAATCAGTTTGGAATTATTATTTTTTGTTCCTTCATCCCCTAGGATAAAGAAGGAGGAACTAGATAATGCACATAGCTCATATTTCTCATTCCATATCGAATGATCCAACACATACCATTATCTTCAAGAGATCTTCTTGTCGAACCACATGTGTAAGTAAAATGCAGAGTATATAACAAGATATTTTGTCTATTCTGAAGATAATTTATACATATATAGGTCCAAGGTGATGATGAAATCATTTAATATACACACAAAGAAATGGGATAATAACACTATGTCCAACTTCATTGGTATTCTCAATACATCCAAATGAAACTATGCGATTTTTTTGTGGTGGACTGACTCACCGGACTACCCACTTCGTTAATATTTGAGAATAATTTTAACTTTAAATTTTTTGGAGGATATATGTAAAGAAAGTGGTGAGGATGGATAGGGTTACACTTTTGATTATCTCTAATCTTATTCCACAGTTACCATATAACATTCAGACTATTATTATATATTAGTTGAGTATTTAATAGAATTTTATTAGAACTATCACCCAAAAACTGCTGTATAATCTGAAAGTACTACTCCAATGATTGAGGACATGCTATGAGTCCTCATAGTAAAATTAAAAGTTTGATGCGATAAACATATCAAAATTTTCAATTTATCATATAACAATATCTTTCACAAAAGAATTATTTTGGAAACATAAGAAGATCTATGATGGATGTAATTTAGAACACAAACTTATTGGGATGAATTCGACGAAAAACATTACCTGGAGATGATATTTTTCATGAGATGGCTAAGAAGACTCAGGCCATTAAACAACATATAAAATATTTTATGAGACTATAGAAGATCTATTCAAAAAATGGTCAAAGGTATTCCGAGTTCAATGTTAGAGAAATAATTTTACTTCTAATATCACTATGTAAGACAGTCATCCAGTTTAAAAAGAAATTTAATCATAGCCCAAGGTACATTTAACCATTTTATATCCGTGACCATATAACAGTAGTGGCCTATTTTTTTGAACGTTTACTAAATAAGGATAATGTTTATGATGAGTTCCATGTATCTCCCCCTCATGAAAAAATATGTGATCCCTCATATGTACTGTACATTGAGGTGGAATAACAAGAAAACAATCTCTCTTAAAATGAGTAGCCAGTATAAATCATGGACCCTATTGACAATGTTCTACGCAAAAAGGCAACTCACATTTTAAGATTTTTTTTGGGACCACTAGAGTTAAGAAGCGACATGGGAACTATTGTAAATAATGATGGAGAAATACCATATCATTTTTTCACCTTGTGATGTAAAATGTAATTTCGAGGATGAAATTTCATAAGTTTGGAGGAATTAAACGACCCACTATTTTATCAATAGAATTTACCTTCTTATAATTATTTCATGAAGTATAAAACACTTATATAACAAGGGTAACCCAACATTAACCTTATTCTCATAAATTAAGATTTAAATAAGTGTTATTAAAAAAAATTGAGGCACCAATGCCAATGGAATAGTAACCTGACTTTTGGAAGAGTAATATGAAAATTATGAATATTAATATATTTTATAGAATAGTAACCTTACCATTGAAAGTACATATAACATTTTTGGATATTATACATTAAAAATGACATTATAATATAATTGAATATGTAAAAAATGTTTTAGAAATAATAAATTATGTTTTTCTATTTTTTGAAAATGTAAATGCTTATTTAGAAAAGTATAACTAATATATTTATTTAAAGTAAATTTTAATTTCTAAAAATAGACTAATAGATTAATATTATTAAGTATTATAATTATAATATATTTTTTAAGATATGTTAATTAATTTTTAAATTCATCATAAACTCAATTATGATATTAAAATCGATATTTTTTAATACAATATGATTTTATATAAAAATAGATTTCTCGTAATTTGATAATAATTTTCATAATATTGGTTCTGTAGTTTAATTACAAATTTTCAAAAAAAAATTACGGTGGAGTATTGGTAATTTTTGAAAATAGATTATTTTTGTGCGAACAGTGAAATATGGTAATTTGCGGTATTAAGAAAATATATGAATTTTGGAGTCATGGACTACTTTTGGAGGATAAGAGAACCCATTGGTTCAATATATCATTAATAAATTACTATATTTCATTAAATGAATCTGCTCTACTATTAGTCTTGATCCAAAATATAAATCTAAGGAATAAAATAACCAAAATACACCATCCTCGTCCAATATAAATACAAACCCTAACAACCTCTACTAATCTCACCTTTTAAGAATTTTACCTTGTGTATATTATACATAATTACATCCCCAACATTATTCCCTATATTCAAGAGCATATGGTATCAACATAAGAATAGATCGAAGTTCCCTAAGAAGGTTCTCAAGGAGATGATATTCAAGAGGTAAAATCATCAAATCATCTCTTTTAATTTCATTTATTTTCATATCCTCTAATCATCTCTCCAAAACAATTGTGTAACAATTAATTTATTATTACCAATACATAAATATATTATTACGTTAACTTAATTTCCATCATCAAATCTCTTCTTTTACTAATTTATTAGGAAAATAAAAACACCATCTGTGATGTTCTGAATCACCGCCTTCGTGGATGATGATTTTTTCCATTACTTTGTTAAAGCCTAGTCATAAAAAATATTTATGTTCAAGAAAATATAATATTTATTTTATATCTATTTCAATTTTCTTGAGACTAATTTGGATACATATAATTAAATAGAACATAACTACGTTTTCATGGTTGTAAACAAATGCAATATAAACTATACCTTTTCAATTAATGTTTTATCTAAGGAATCGTCCTAAATAAAAAAATTATATATATAAAAAAATTAATCTATATAACTCTTCCATATAGAAAAAATGAACATAATAATATTATATTAAATCTAATTTATATATAACAGGATCATAATTGAGTATTAAATGAATCAAATTTTAATAAAAAGGACATTAATTTCTTGTGTAAAATGCAATCAGAAATAAGGAAAGGGGATTTTCGAACACAAATCCATCTCTTTGGGTTATACCTATTTATTGAAAATTTTCAGTGTGGATATTACACTAGTTTAACATAAATATAATTTCATTGTTTATACATCTTATTTTTTATGTTATACATATTTCCAATTACGTTTTTTTGACAAATACAAATATTTTCTAAGAGAACCTTTCTTTCAAAAAAACATTTTGACTCCTCCTAAGATTGTTTCTTCTTATATAAGTGTTGATTATTATTATACCAAGTAGGTTTTTTACATTCTCATTTGGTAACCGCAAATTTTATTTAAGAACTTATTCATTATGAAGTTATTATGAAACTCATTCATTTTTAGAGAAATTTTCAAGTTACGCCTGTTATAGGCTCTATGTGTCTTGAATGATTATATAAGTTTTATGATGTGATGAGTGATCCCAATATTATATATCCCTCAAATTAAATGTCTAATGTGATGTATCTCACAATATAGTTTTTATTATGTGTGAAAATTATTCTATATTTTTTAAAAAATATGCCTGATATATGACCACCAAGACATGATGTTTCATTTTTTTGCATTGTAACTTTACATGACTTTCTATAAATTTTCCTCACTTAATTGGGATGAATATCATATTATTTTGTTATTATGATGACGATTATGATCACCCATATGTTATTGTTCCATTTCCATATTAATCATTTTACTAGTACTTTATATTACCCCTTTTTAGATATTTATCATCCTGTGAATTCCTGAAATAAGGATAATGATAGCCTAAGAAGGATAATTAATAAATTTTGTAATTTTTTATTGTGTTTTATTTTTCATAAGTGAGGTAAGGGCCTAATTTTCCCAGGATTATAAACCATTAGATCTTGCTTTTGTTACTATTTTGTGGTTCTTATCATAAAAATGATTCAATAGTCATGTAGAAAATGTATGGTCGTTGTAGGAAAGATAGCTTAGAGAGTTTCAAGTTATTGGATGGGTTAACCTAAAATATTACATGGAGCCTTCTATAGTTTATTTTTTTGGAATTTTATATAACCATCACAGGGATCGGTTGTTTGTATGTATGACAGGGATTTCCAATCCTTTACTATATTTTATATAATTGTAGCTTTCTCTAGTTTTAGTATATTTATTCATTATTCATAATTTTATTTGTCTGATATTTTGTTATATAATTTTGGGGTTTCATTATTATACATGGCTATAGTCTCATAAAATCTCCACTCTAGACATTCCATTTCTTTTTGATAGCCTCTGGAATAATATTTTTTGTGTTTGAGCTCATGTGGTGCACCTTTTTAGTGCATATTATTGGTGGAATCTAGATCTGGGAATTAAAAAATTATTGGTCTCATTATTTTTAACTAATAACCCAAAAATATGGTTTTTCATTATATTGGTATATTACATGTAATTTTCATGACCAATGCTATTCATTATAGTGTTTCACTACCTCAAACCTTCACCATCTATGAAATGAGTGTTCAGAGTGATATGGAAAGTTTGGGATGTGTTATCATCTAATTAGGTATTTCGAAAAAAAATATGTGATATGACTCTCGATCAATTTAGTTGATTTATATATAAATTTAGTGTCCTTGTAAATACCAATATATTGAATTAATTTGATATTTATCTATGATGGATAAGAAAAATTTTATAACTACTCTGTAGAAAACACACTCTAGGCAGTAATGAGAAAATATCATATAATTTTCTACATTGTATATGTGATTATAAAACCTAGGCTCAAACAAGGGAATGTGAACATAGTGAACCATTCATGCATGACCACCCTTTGGTGACATATATGAAATGACAACTGGATAGTGGTGAAAGATCAATAAATAATTTGATTTTGTATCATGAACTATAGAGTTCCAAAAAAAACCTGAGTGGGGATAATTTAATAAATATCAGTTCATGGACCCTTTATATCCCCATATATATTGAGCTTGGTAGTGGAATTTTAGTCATTATTAAATTCAATATAACATCTAGATTACGATAAATGTATTGTATGTGATGTAGAAAGGTGTGGTGGAATTATTTGATGGGTAATAGGTGTAGAAGTTCACCAAAGTCCAGGTGATGACTCCATCTTGGTGGAGATCTCCCCTTCTCTACTCCTTCCTAGACTCCCCCTTTTAATTTGATAGCATCCCCAATTTCTTCTGCTAAATTTTACATTTTGGTTTCATTTTCTATTTTAGTTAACCTACTTTTGGTTTTCATCAGAGGATGGAATCCATAGTCATTATCCAATTTATCAATATCCAGCTATATTTTACATTAATGTGTTGTTTGAAACCCCATCTATGTCATTCATGTTGTTGTTGCAGATGTTATGGATCTATAATGTGGGATCATTCATATGGTTCTTGGTTCATCTGGCATGCACAAAATAAATTCCATTTTGAGGGCAGCGCTTGCACAGGGAGGTCCCTTTTTATCTAAACATGAAACACCCTGATTGATATAATCTATCTTCTCTAAAACATTGTGTATTATCTTACCCTAATAACTCTCTTAGTTAGCATAACATTCACAGTACTGAATATGAATACCAATTAATGTCTATGGGTACACTAGTATCATTATCCCTTGGGTCTTAAATTGAACTTGTACGGTTCATATTACATGGTTTTCATAAGGGGAGGAGGAGTGGTTTGGGACCCTTGAGGTGTTGTAATTATTTAAATTTATATATAATTTTGTATCAGAAACACTCTATTAGATTAGTCTAGGGGGATGGAAATAGGTCTACTCTTATTAGGATATTATAAAATCATCCTGATAATAGTTGAAACAGATTCCGAAATGTTTTATAATTCCCTCTATTATATAGGTATTGTAACATGGTCAATTTCCTATATCATTAGATGGTGTAGGGGTCAATAAGCAATCAGATGATAATCCTTCACACCAGGTGAGATATTAAAAAAGATATTGATTTTCTTGAATTAAGAGTTTTAAAACGATATATGATTTCTTTCTGCAAAAAAAAAATATATTCCATATGATTGGATTAACCTTTGGATAGCGGGCTCACATGGTATCCATTATTTTTGAACCCTTAATGTTTAGATCAGTTTTGTTTGTAGTTTCTCATTGTATATTGTCTGCATTTTGGACTAATGATTTAGAATAAATAAATGAATATGATGATGATAGTGCAATTATTATGGGAAATTTATTTTATAATAACACATATTTTTATTTCAATTTTTGAAGTCATATTTGGAGTTATATCTTTTTATGTTCAATATAATCCCTAAAATTGTCATGTATTCTAGGTTTATGGAAGGTATTCTATCATCAGATGCTTCCCAAGCCTTGTTCCAAATCATATGTTTTCTTCTTGGTGCATCATTTTTTATCCTCATAGAGGGTTTCCTATATGAAGGGTTAATGAGATAGTTTTCTATAGTTCATATAGTGAATTCTAGATAATGTGACGACTTTATATGTTGAAGATATTGTATTGGGAGTTTCATGTTTCTATTTTGAGGAAATAACATCATAGACTAGAATAGAGACTCTGGTTAAATTGACTAAATCGGTATTGTTTTTGGTGGTTCATGGTTTTCTTTAATGGTGTTAGTGTCATTCATATTAGTTTTCAGGGTGTTAATTCTAATAATTTGTGTCAGTCTCATATTTATTTTATTATACAATTTAATATCATGATATATTTGGTCCTTTCTACTTATACGAAGGTTTAAGAGTTCTATGGTTTAGGTTTCGTAGAGTGGTTTGATGATAATGGTTTCTTCTATCATTATTGAGATTATATTTGAGATCCATCCATAAATCTATTGGTGAGTAATCTAACAATGATATGAGAATGATTATTGCTGATCATGATATTTCAATTTGTATAGATCAACATGTTCCATGTTGTTCTTGGTTGCAATTTTTTTTTACATGTTGATCCTTCTCCACTCATGACCTCCCTCTTTTTTGAAGTGTTTGGGAAGGTATTGGGTATGATCCACAAAATTCTTCTCTCTTTCTTTCAAGAAATGTCATGTTATATTTTGGTGAATTTTTGGTAGTTTGTTTTGTTTCACATGACAGTTACTCAGATCCATCTTAAACCAAAGTAGTAGTATTAATACCAAAAAATGTATTTCGGAGATAGATGTTTCAATGGTTTTATAAATATAATAGGGGAATACTCATGTTTTCTTTTAAAATAATATTAGACTTTTTATTTTGGAGAGGTAGATATTATCTTATAACTAGTATGAGTGTAGAAGGTGATGTAATCTATGTTATTTCATTGATGAATGATATCATGGGAGTTTGGATTATTTCTAATGATATAATGACTTACTATACTATAAAAATATGTAGGTATATGATTGTATGAGGTCACATAATTTTATTATAGATCATTTTTTAGTGAGATTTCAGTTTATGAACCATATAAATTCTAATTTATTATCTTATTTTTTAGTATTCTAATAATTCATGTAAAATTTTATAAATACAATAAATTATAGTGGTAGATATCCCTTATTTTGATACATCATGAATAAAATGGAGTAGAATACTAATGTAAAATCACTCATTGTGAAATGAATAGTTAGGATTTGGGCTATGAGGTAATACCAATATTTTAGATATGGTATTTCTGTTGTTTTTTTAAATTAACTAATATTTTAAGTGGAATCCCATATAATAATATAATTTAAATATATCAGTGATGATTTATGACTTCTTAATGAGTGGGACAGTGTAACATCCTGGATATGGATTCCACTTTAAGGTGCCCCATACCCAATTGATCACATGACCTCATGCACATTTCCCAAAATTCCAGAGGATATGAACTAAAAATGAGGGCCTAAGGGTGATATTTGGGAAACTATTCCCTCATTCACATAGTGTAATATAATGGAACCAATAAAAATTTAATATTGGTAGCAATAATACTATAATGGAAATAAAAAGCAGAGGACTCGTAATAAAAATAACCAGATGTCATAGAATACGAAGGATGCTGCTCTATGTCACATATTCTGGGAAACAATAGGATATACAACAATAATACCCAATACAAGTACCACAATTATAAAAAAAACTCTGAACCATCACAATCCATAGCTTGGACCCATGCTCCCCAGCTCCAAACATCAAATCAAGTACGTATAGAATGGTTCATACCATTATCGATAACTACAACAATATAATCACTTTTGGTCCAAAAACATGACCCAAAATGGGTGTGAGACTATATATCAGTAGGAAACCACCTATGATCTATGCCAGTTTATTAGATAATATATGTACCATGTTGTGTACAATAATGAAAGCAGTAATCTAGGAAGTACTCAAAAGTAAAAAATCATACAAGAACTGATATTCATTTACATTTAGTTTATGTTCATTAATTAATTTTGTTACATTGAATTTTATAATTCTCAGGATTCATCCTATTCCCATAAACCCCTGTATAAAATAAATAATTACATATACCTCTGAAGCCTATCCATGTAAGTAAGTGAAGACCAAACCCAATCGTGTTCTTCATCTTGGTAGACACATCATAAGTCATTTCATATAATCGTCAATTTATAACCTATGCCCATCCATGACATTCCTATTTCTAAATTAAGGTATCACTTTAGGTGATATTCTATCTACAACCAACAAGCCCATCTCAAAGAACCTCTCTGGAAACCTGGTATCACTCTAAGTGCAAACCTACTATCATCCTACCAGCTCGTCCTGACGAACCACTCAGGAATCCAGGTATCACTCATGGAGTGGTATTGGTCCATGTCAAATATTCCCATTATTGAAGGTTCTATAAAGAATCCCTATGTATCACTCAACACATGTAAAAAATCCAATAGTGTCCATCCATACCATCCCTCAGTGATCGATTTTTCACACGAAAAAATAAGCAAAGTCTCCAAGAGCCCAACTGCTACACCAGTGGCTCGCTCATGGATTGAATGTAACATCCTGAACAACTTCATAAGGATTGTAATTTTGACTACTCACATAGTGAAAATACGAAATAATAGACACACTAATTTTAAACTATTTCTGGGAATTAACAACAAAAAACTCATGTGAAAAATTCATATAACAAGCAACACATTAAAATTTAACTATTACATGGTTCAGCCAATAGTAACTCACAAGTTAACGATTCATATAAAATACCTATCATGAAATTCAAACTATAAAAATTCCTAACAATCAAAATATATCATGTGAGAAAAATATTTATGTTGTAAATTATTTTTAAAACATCCCAGGAATGGGATAAAGGGCATGCTTCATGGGAATCTAAAGCCAAACGACCATAAATGGTCTTAAAATTGAAACACACCCATGGGTGGACCTTAATCATGGTTATCACCCCTAAACACTCCTCAATGAAATTAATCAATTACCTAGACAACAATTGGGAACAATATTTGGAAAAACTCATTCAAGGAGACACCCCAAAATGGGTGCGTGGTACTCTGGTGCATATAATCAACTTGACCATTAGCGAAGGGAACAAGACCACCTACCACATATTAGTACAACTGGCCTCATCAAGTGTCAGCCTATAATTGATAATAAAATTGAGTAGATCTACAAAACAATAATAAACTCCCAACCATCGATAACTTGGTTGTGAGATTAATCTGGAATAATGTCTTAAGATAAATCGAGAGATTACCGATTGGGTTCCATCGCATATGATAGTGATCAAATGAAAGTTCACATGTTGATTCATAAGAAGAAACAATCTTTGGTTCCCCTGTTTGCGAGACCCCGATGATCCCACTTTCCAAAAATGATGAAATGAGGCTTTTTCCCATTCAAACATGTTTTAAAAAATAAGCCATGTGTAATTGGAATATACATGTCGTTTATATTCTATTTTTTACTCCCTCTCTAACATTGTTAACAATTCATAAAAATGTCTTCTGACATTTATATATGATGTGTAATTAGATTACATAGAATGTAACCCTCAGTCTCATTGTGAAACAATCATAAATTAATAGGTAAACCTATTTTTCTCCACTTTTCATAAAAACTAACTGAAAAGAAATGATTTTGACCATAAAATAAGAACTATGCTACTTACAATCATACCACCTTAAATCTATTCATCACCATATTTCCCTTCTTAGGGCGGTGAAGAATTACCTAAAACAACTCTAACCAATGTGATCGTACATCGGTCTCCCTCTCTCTTGTCTAATCCAACACTCGACCATGCTTTTATATCACCTATACTATAGTAATAGACCAACCACAAGGAATAATCGTGCTATGATCCCCAATTGGGATATGATTCTACTCAAAAGGTTTCATCTACCTATAACTCATGCCCATTGGGTTGAGAAACATGAGACAAGCCTAAAAAGTAACGTCGCAATTGTAGAACATAGACTATGTTTTGCAGAGCTCAGTATCTTTAAGACAACTGCAACTGATAGGAAATCATCCCAACACATTCCAAAATATCAAACGGCTTGACGTTACTTGGTGAAATATTACTTTGTCTCTTGATCCTGTTGTATCCCATGCTCGGTACAACTCATTGGAATTCTGAGTCCATAATCTCATACTCTATAAGTCCTATCCGGAGATCAGTATAGGATTTATGAAGAGACTACACAATAGTTATCCACTTCTCAATCAACTGAACCTACATAGTGGTATCTTGGACAATATGAGGTCCCAGGATAGCTGCATATATTTCCTCCTACCAACACAGGGTGTTCATCATTGTCTAGTTTACAAAGCATCATATAGTTCCATTTGAATAGTAGCCTGAATGATATTATTATAGGATAACTCAACCAAGGATATGTGTCTCTCCCAAGAACCCCCAAAATCCAGGACACATGCCCAAAACATATCCTCTAGCACATGATTTGTACACTATGGCTGGACAACTTTGTGATGGTGGTATGATATGCATAGAATCACTTGTTTACTTAGTTCCATCCACATAAATTTACTAAAATGAGAAGTAAACTAGAAGTCCCAATCTGAAATGATATAATTTGGAACACTATGTATTCATAGAATCACCTAGATTTACAACCTCCCAATGTAATCAACTTTGAGGTATTCCTTGATCATTAGGAAGTGTGAAAACTTTTGCGTGCCTATCAAGAACAACCCATAATGAATAATTACCACATGGAAGCCTCGATAACCCTATCATGAAATACATTACAACATCATTCCATTTCCACTCAATAATTTATATCTTCTCTAAATGTCAAAAAATTCACTAGTGTTCTGCCTTCATCTGCTAAAATGGAGAACACCTCATGAAAAAACATGATACATCCCTTCTAATAGAAGACCAAAAATACTAATGAGATAAATCCTGATACATCTTCATGACACTAGGATGTACTACCATGACATAGGTATGAAAACCCAACATCAACTCCTCCCACAAGTCTGTTGAAACTCATATGAGACCATCTAAACACCAAAATTAATCCTCGCCTATAGTCCAACCGAGAGGATTGTTCTCACATTCCACAGTCAGCCATAGAACTAGGACTTTAGAATATGTTATCTTCCTCACCATCACTCTATTTAGTATGATAGAGGTATCAACTAAAGACAAAAAAATAGGTACATGGTTGTTGTTCACCTCTAAATGCATCTCAGAGAACCATTCCATAAGCTACCACTCACTACTGGCCTGCTGGACCACCTGTATCTAAGTCCTCAATATTAACGCATCGGCCACCACATTTCCATTACCAGGCATGTAAGCAAGACCGATGTAAAAGTACTAAAGTTATTCCTCCCACTTTCATTGCCTCAGATTCAAATCACATTGAGTTAATATGTACTGGTTGCTTTTGTGTACCATCTACACCATAAAATGCTATCCCAATACGTAATGTCTCCAATAGCACAAAGAATGAACAACTGCAGCTAACTCGGGATCGTGTGTTGTGTAATTCCTCTCATGAGGCCTTAACTACCGATATCTGTATGCAACAACTCGATACCCTTGCATAATAACTGTTCCTAGCCCAATATCTGATGCATTTTTGTACACAATGTAACTCTTTCCTAGATCTAGAAAAATTACTTTTAGTACCAAAGTCAATCTAATTTTTAGTTCATGAATGTCCATCTCATGGGAATCATTCCATACATAATTTTCACCCTTTTTAGTTAGGATAATCAACAACACTGCCAAACTTGATATTTCTTATTTGAAACACTTGTTGTAACCATCCAACCCATTGAAACACTGCACCTGAAATATGTTCTTGGGATGATCCTAGGAATCTAATGCCCTAACGTTCTCTGGGTCCACTAATACTCATATCTCCGTGATGATGTGACCTATTAAGTGAATTTGATCAATCCTTATGCAACACTTTTTGAGCTTACAATATAACTAATACTATCTCAGTGTAACCAAAATGATATCAAGATGTGTTTCATGTTCGTGTGGATTATGGAAATACATCAATATATCATCCACAAAAACAACAAAAAAAGAGTCAATATAAAATCATAACACTCGTTTCATCAATTCCATAAATATTGTAGGCATATTCATGATACCAAATGGAAAACCTGTGAATGAATATAGACCATACCGACTCTAAAAGGTCGTGTGAGGTATTTCCAATGACCAAACATGCACTTGATGATAACTGAATCTCAAATTAATCTTTGAGAATACTCATGCTCCTTGGAGCCGATCAAAGACATTATCATTTTCGTTGTAGAGGATAACATTTCATAGCCATCGCCAAGTTCAATTTCCAGTAATACACGTATAACATGAGGGTATCGTCAACCGTTTTTGCAATGAAGGACTGGAGAACCCCAATGATAAGTACTAGTTCAGATGAAACCCTCATCTTCCAAATACTCTATCTTTCTAATGATCTCTTGAAACTCCATCTTAACAATCCTATAGAGATGAATGGATATCTATATGGATCAAGGGACAATCTCTATAGATAACACTACCTATCTCACTATAGGTAGGCCTTAAAATTCATATGGAATGTTGTTTCTAAAATGATAAAATACAGAAGGGAAATTGATCTGACATGTTACTAATCCTCCAAATATAAAAATATATTCTGGGTTGCCATTAAGCCCAATGCACGATGCTCAGTTCCATCTTAGATCACTTGGATATCTCATTCATCCTTGTGTTGAAATGATCTTCCCTCTGGTGATGTAAAACTCGCCCTATGGAGATAGAAATCAAAAAAGAATTGAAATGAGACCAATCGGTCCATTCCAAGAATGACATCAAATCATGTCATCTCTAATACAGAGATGTCCTATAAGATATGAAACCTACCAATCTCAAGTAGGCAATCATTTTATTGATGCACACATTCTGTTATAATTTCTAACACAGTGTCAAGCATCATAACAACATCATAAGTAATAAAAAAACCAAGGTTATATACAATGGGAACATATATGAATCCTTGTGATGAAGCAGTATAAAAAAGTGTAGAAGCTAAAAATGAGGTGTATAGAATAGAACCTTTAATAGTAGAGGGTCTATGATCTTTCTCTTGCTGGGTCTAGTTCACTGCATAAATCTAACTTTTATTGTGACTTTTTGACACTATCTAGATACCCTGAGCTGATCCACCCTACCATTGTTGTGATCTTGGGGTCTAAATACCCTGGCCATGACCATCACCTCATCCTAAATGACCTAAAAGATTCTAGTTTGCTAACTATGGATAAGCTGTTGACCCTGCTCCAAAATGTGTAGTTAGTGGAGACCATCTCTCACTAGATGCAGGTGGAAAGTTTGAATAGAAACATAGTACATGGACCACCTTTCCACATGATTGGCACAAGACTGTGACCTATGGACACTATGTCCATTTATTCCCTAACCTACTGCATTAGTAACTCTACACTTGGCTACTTGAAGATACATTATAAATGCAATTATTAGTGAGAGAAAGATCATGATGATGATTTTTACTTCCAGTTGAGACAGTACAATATCTCATTGTCGAACCGCCCGGGCTCACTCCTCTATATTCCCTTAGATCATTTTTGGTAATTAGAGTCTCATTTATAATAGTAGAGAATGAAGGAAACTTGAAGACATTAATCTCTGATCAAATTTCTATACTAAGAGAATCCTCAAATATCCTTTCCTTTAATACATCATCATGAATTAGAATAGTTGAAAATGATGTAGTTTATTAAAAAGGGATTTGTAGTCCATCATTGACAAAACTCCATACCCTAGATTCATGAACTCCGATGATCTTCGGGCCCTCAATGTCTTGAGATAAAAATAATCATTGAAGACTATCTGAAAATATCCCCATGCCTTATCTCGATGACTGTTTTCCATAATGATACCATCACAACATCTCTGGGTAGAATCAAATACATTATACGTCGTGATCATTACCCTCCACTCAAGAAACATATCTAGATGGATAAATATTGTAAAAAATGGACTCCATCCCTGACTCCACTACATGTGGTCATCCATCCGCTAATAATGTGGGCAGCCACTGCTGCTGGAACACTCATGTTAGCTATTCCACAAATATAGAAGGATGTGGTTCTCCTAGAATGGTTTGAATGAACCTCATAAATCCATCACAGAACTGTACATTTTCACCTACGTCTAGTATAAAAACTGGTACGGAAACTGGCGTGATTGGGGGATCTATTTATAGCACATGGTCTACCAACTCTGGGGTTTGATCATCACCACTTTCATGGAATTCAACTAGAGGTATTCTTGGAGGCATGACTCTGCACGATCGATAAAACACCTAAAATCATGTTCATTATCATGGTACGGAGTTCAAGATAGCAAGAACTAAATAGGAGAATAATACCATAAATGTTGACAAAAAGTGGAGTACACTCCACAAAGAAAACATACATGGTGTGTACCCTCAATCTCATACCAGGTGTGTCCTTCCGTGAGCTTGGGAATGTAACCACCCATGATTCATGGCATGTTTGACTAATACATGACATGTACTCGAGTATCCCCTCTAGACATGTATTTTTACATGGCTAGAACCACACAAGTTCTTCCTGAGTAACAGTACACTGTGTGCACCAGAAGTACACGACATTGTGCATTCCCAAGACTATTATTATTTGTTCTCTCTCACATGGCTGAACACACAGTTACTTACCAGATGACATGTACACATAGTGCATGGTGTGTAGTTAAGAAAAGTTTTTTTCCAAAACAGTTGAATACATAGAATGTGTTCTTAGAACCCCATGGTGTGTTGTCTAGGTTTTCAAATAAAAAATACAATAACTACATGTACATCCTCGGAACATATATTTTTTATAATAAAGCCAGTGATATGTGAAATTCCAATCAATGGGGGACAATACTCCTTGAAACTCATCTTTTAGAATCCACATATATCACATCATAACACAATTTAAATCCAAAACATGATCCACCAAATTCCGATCCTAGAGGGCCCACAAACCTTTGGTATCAAAGCAAGGAGTCAATCCAATTTGAACTATATCATGTACCAATACAACAATCACAATAGCAGATATATCTATCATGGTACTTATTACAATAGAATTCATATCTAGAAGGACATGTTTCACAACATTGTGAAATCAGTATTGCTCGTAAATGGAATATTAAGAATACATGGAATGTGATTTCTAACAAGTTCTTATATGACGCATGAGATGGAATAATCTCTTCTCATTGGGTTTCAAGAAAATTTTACCACAGTTATTTCAATAATATAAACACTATAAAAGTGTGTCACCAAATAGTTAAAAGGTATCAACTGTAAGAACTCAAAATCCAAAAAACACCACTACATTTGAGGCAATTTTGATTTTCCCTATATGTAGTGTAGGTATTCGCTGGTATAGTTTACTACCAATATCCATTTATTTCCTATCTTTGTAAAATGCCACCAAATAATAAGAAAAATCAATGAATAATATATCTGATACCACTTTATAGTATCCTGGATATAGATTCCACTTTATGGGGCCCCGTACCCAGTGGGCTACGTTAACTCTAGCCCATTTCCCAAAATTGCAGACGATGCCGACTAGAAGAAAGAGCCTAGGTGTGATAATGGGGAACCTATTCCCTCATTGGAAGAGTGTAATACAGTTCAAAAACTAAAAATTCATAAGTTGATGTAATAATACCATTACAGAAATAAACAAAGAAATACTAGAAATAAAAATAAGAGATGTCATAGCATACCAAGGATTATGCTGCATGTCAAATATTCTAAAAGAAATATAAATATTGTAGACACTGATGTCATACATAATATAAGTACCAAAATTAAAAAGAAAACTGGAAAAAAACTCATAATCATTACAAGAAACATCGTGGACCCATTCTCTCCATATCCTAACTTCAAATCAAGTAATTGTAGAAGGTTTCAAAACCTTATGGTCCCCTACAACAATATAATCTATTTGGGCCCAAATATATGAACCAAACAGGGTATTAGACTAAATACAAGTAGGCAACCCCCAATGATATGTGTCATTCTATTAGTTAATATATGTTACAGGCAGTGTGAAATAATAAAAGCAAAAACCCTGGAAGTACTAAAAAAAGTCCTACAAGCACTTATAATCATTTACATTCATTTCATGCTCATTAATTAATTAAATTAAATGGAATTATATAAGTATCAAGATTTAGACTAATCTAAAGAAAAACCTATGTAAAAGAAAGCCCCACATATACCAAAGAAGGGTGTCTAAACCATTGGAGGCTGAACCCAAGCATTTTCTTTGGATGGGAAGACATGTCATCAGTCATTTCCATTTAATTTTCAATTTATAACCCACGTTTTTCCATGACCTTCCTCAGTTGGATTTCAAGTGTCACTCTTGGTGCAATTTTATTTGGAACCTATATGTTCATCCTGGTGAACCTCTCTTCAAACATGGTATCACTCAACGTGAAAACCTACCAACATCCTACAAGTCCATCCTAGCAAACTTCTCTAGAATCTCAGTATCACTCAAGGAGTGGTATAAGTCCATGTAAAAAAAGCCTATTACTGGTGAACCTATAAGGAAGCCCCATGTATAGCACATGACATGTAAATAAATCTAATAGAGTCCATCCATGGCATCCCTCAATGATCTATGTTTCACTCAGCAAAACAGGTAAAGCCTCCATGAGCCTGACTGCTATATTCGTGGCTCACTCAAAACATGATCGTAACATCCTGCCCAACTTTATAAGGCTTTTAATTTCAATTACTCACATGGGTAAAACAAACAACAAGAAATACATGTAATTTAAATTATTACAAGGATTTAATAATAATAAACTGACGTAGGAATTTCATATAAAAGAATCACATGTAAATTACACTATTACATTGTTTAAAAAATAGTAACTCACATGGGAACAAGTCATATATAAATACTATAATTCTATTTAAACTATCCCAAGTCCTAACCATAAAAATATCTCACATGGGAAAAAAAATTATATAACAAATTCCATTTTAAGCATCCCATTAATGAGATACATGGAATAACTCATCCCAATCAAAGGTCAAACATACATAAAATTTCATCTAAGGTAAACACACCCATTGGGTGGCCCTTAATAAAGGTTACAAACCATAAACATGCTTCACAGAAATTAATCAATTACCTAAAATACAATAGGAAATATATTTTTACAAAACTCATTCAGGGTGGCACCCTAAAATGGGAGTGAGTCACTTCAGCACATATAATCATCATGTTAATTAGATAAAGGCACAAGACCACCTATCTCATAGTAGTATGACTCTACTCATACTGTGTTAGACTCTAATTAGAACCAGAATATATTAGATATAAAAAACAGGTCTAAACACTCAACCTTTGATAACACGTTCAAGAGACGATATCTCATATAAATGATAATGTGGAATTACAGTTTTATCAATTGGGTTCCAACACATCTAATGGTGATCGAATCGGAGTTAAGATGGTGATTTGGGAGCCAAAACTAACTATGGAAGTATTGTTTGAGAGGACATGGTGATCCCTATATCCAAAAAAAGGAAGGAGGCTACTTCCAATATGAAAAAATATTACAAAATTCAAGGCAGGTATTGTGAATATTCACGCTATGTATAGTTAATTGTTTCCCTCAATTCTCGAACATTATTTATAAATCATAAAAAAGCTCCCTACGACATCAATAGAGTGTTTTTATTGTGATTATATGGCATGTATATAGCATCCCGCATTTTATAACATAAACTTTCATTACATTACACATAACTGAGGATATTTAAGGTCTAGTGTCTTGGAAACTAGGAACATAATACATGAAAACAACATAAAGAATTCTTCTTAAACACTTGAAAGTATTCTCCTTAATTTCATCCTAGGTTCATTACCGCATCTCATAACCTGGGGACATACATCACAAGAAAGGGTGAGCAGAAGGCCTAGTAAGGGAAACAAGAGGAACATTTTACATGTGAACTTGATATACTTCAATAAGGACATGAAAAGAACATTAAGGCATGAGAAAGAAATCATGAGTCATTTCATAATAAAAATAACATTTTTCATAACTTGAAAATGTGGCTACATCATTTAACATAGACAATCATTAACATATCACCAAGGTCCATCCCCAAGGTGTCATTTGAAAATTACCAAGGTTATTCACCAAGGTATCGTGAAAAGTGTAATCTCTACTGGTTACATCATTACCCAATGCATTGGAGCGCTATCAGGGCGCACCCATAAATTTGCCTTTATTATCATGTGATCCACATATATCATCATCAAACATTTCATAAATAACCCATGTAGCATAAAATAAATGGGTTTCATTTCATAATCATAACGTTTTAAAAACTTCTTTAAATACATGATCTTTACGTCACTTTAAACCCACGAAAAGGGAAAGAGGGTCACATGTATGTAAATCCCAGAATTTAAAATGGAACAATTTGATATATATGTGAATACCCTTGTAGAAATAAGAGCTTTGAGTATTCACTTTATAAAATAAAATAATTTTGAGAAAAGAGAGAGGCATTTTGAGACGAAAATTATACAGCATAACGGCTATGTTACAAGGTTTTAGAAAACATTGAAAAGAGAGGGGACATGGGTCACCCACTCATAAATGATCCATAAAACAGTAGGGTGACAGAATATAAAGGATTTAAGAACATGGTAATGAAATTTGAATGATATACCATATGAAATGAAAAACATGGAAGTGAGACAAAACAAGATTTCTCTTATGAAAATTCGGCAGCCTAACGGTGTCACTTAACTTCAATAAAAAAAATATTTGACAAGATCAAATAGGGTCTCTCATCAGATGATCATAATAGATCAGTATGATAGATATGGATATCATACCCCAACATAATAAAAAGTGACTTGAACGATTTGACATGAAAATCGAACTTGAAAAATGAGAAGGGTGAAAGAATCACTTAAAAATTCGGCAGCCTAACGGCGTCACTTAAACTTTCATAAAACGAAATGATGAGAGTAAGAGGGGATCTCTCATCATATAAAAATGAAGGGAAGTAAGAGGAATATAAAATAACACCCTCTCACATAATAACATGGAGCATAAAAGGAATGACATAAAAGAGATTAAATGAAAAGAAGGAAAGAGGTCAGATCCCTTACCTTAAAACGTGACTCTTGAAACTCAATGTTTTGGACCGTGAGGGCTTGGGGGAACCTTGGGAGGACTCCTTGGGAGTTAAGGAGACCAGAACTTCGTTGGGGGAGTGTTGGGAGTGAAAACTATAGGAGGAAAGGGTGGGTATTTATAGGGAAAGTGAGGGGACAAGGCATTAATGGCCAAGGGACACCTCATTAGTGGTTTTGGAAAAAACATGGGCTTGCCCATGGTATTTTCCCATGGTATTGGCCACTTGGGACACCTCATACCTTATCTTACTATTAATAATTCGACCCAATTGAACATATACTAAATACATCATTTAATGATGTCATTAAATACCCATAACTTAAAAACTATAATTTCACTATTCATCGGAAATTCAACTTTCTCAGAATAATCCCAAAATTTCTCCTTAACCAAATATCAATGCTCTGATTTCAAAAATAAAATCCATTTTATAAAAATAATTTTCTAAATATTTTTAATTTAATTTTTAAATAAAAACAGTATTCATCGAAAATTCATTTTTATCAAAAAAATCCCCAAAAATTACCTTAACATAATATCGATGATCTGAGTTCAAAAATAAAGTGCTTTTTATAAAAATAATTTTCTAATTATTTTTAATTAAATTTTCAATTAAAAAACACTATTCACCCAAAAAAACTAATACCTAACTAATTTTTTATGAAACCGTTATTTACCCATTTTATTGAATCACATTACTTAATCTAGGTGTCTAAATTATATTAAAACTTTCTTTGAGTGAAATTACTAATCCATTTGGTCACATTACGAATCCTAAGCGTAAAATCACTATTCATAATTTACTATTCATCAAAAATTAGGTTGATCTTATTAGAATCCAAATTCCTTACTTAACACTTTTGTAGAAGACCATTTTTTAAAAATCATTACACATCATTACTTATTTAGGGTTTACATAAATGTTTTAAAATATCCCTTTTTTCAAAAATTCATCAATAATATATATCCTAAAATTATCCAGACAAAAGAAATTCCACAAACATCACTAAAGGAAGAGATCTCAATTTATTCACCCGAAAGAATTACACAAGGAAGCTAGGGTCTCGTCACATAGCCCCTTATAACACCGGCATAAGACCTAAGTGTAAGGTGTGCTATGGTGAGAGAATCTGAGGGAGGATCAGATAACATTGCCCTAGTGGTAATCTCTAATAACTTGAACTTCTCTCGTAGGCGTTTCCGTTTAAGCTTGACACGCTAGAGTTCGGCTTGGGCTTGGTCCAAAGCGAAGCCCGTAGATGCTACCTCCTTCCCAAGCTCTGATAAGTGGGCTTCATAAGGGTTGAGTCTACTGGATGAATCCATAGACTCCTCTTTCTGCATTAACCATTAACATCTTATTAAATCATTAAGAGTAAGTTAATATACTACTCAAAAATATTGGGCCGTTACATTCTTCCCCCCTTAAGAAATTTCGTCCCAGAAATTTATACTTGAGGCCTAGTCGAAAAGGTGAGGGTACCTTTGCTTCATTGTTTCCTCAGGCTCCCAAGTCGCTTCTTCATATTTATGATTCCTCCACAACACTTTCACAAGGTGGGTAGTCTTGTTTCGTAGGACCCTATCTCTACACTCCAAGATCTCTATTGGCCGCTCCTCTTAATAGAGGTCATGTTCCAGTTGTACCACCTCTGGGTTCAGTACATGCGAAGGGTCGGGTATGTACTTCCTCAAGAGAGATACATGGAAGACATCATGAACTCGAGCTAGGTTCGGTGGAAGTGATAGACGATAGGCCACTGCTCCTATGCGATAAAGGATTTCATAGGGGACAATGTACCTAGGGCTGAGCTTCCCTTTCTTCCCAAACCGCATGACTCTCTTCCATGGATAAATTCGATGGAAGACTTTGTCACCAACACCAAACTCCAAGTCCCTTCGACGATTGTCAGCATAGCTCTTCTGCCGACTCTGAGCAGCCTTTATGTGTTGTTGGATGGCATGAACATGTTCTGTCATTTCTTTCACAAGATCAGGCCCAAGAAGCTTTCTCTCACCAGTTTCATCCCAACAAGTAGGAGTTCTACATCGCTTTCCATACAGAGCTTCATAGGGTGCCATCTGAATACTCGCATGGAAGCTGTTGTTATAGGAGAACTCCACTAAGGGGAGGTGTTGATCACATCCACCATTAAATTCCATTGAGCATAATCTCAACATGTCTTCGAGTGTCTGAATAGTCCTTTCAGATTGTCCATCAGTTTGAGGATGATAGGCCGTACTAAAATTCAATTCAGTATTCAGAGCATGTTGAAGACTTCTCCAGAATATTGATGTGAATCTTGGGTCACGATCAGATATGATGGATAGTGGAACCCCATGCAGCCTTACCACTTCCTTCACGTATATCTTGGGGAGATGATCTAGAGAGAAATCTTTCCGAATAGAGATAAAATGGGTTGTCTTGGTGAGATGGTCCACAATAACCCATATCGCATTGTTTCCTTTGGATGTTTTCGGGAGACCAGTTACAAAGTCCATAGTGATATTATCCCACTTCCATACTGGTATGGGTAGCGGTTGTAATACCCCCTTAGGAAGTTGTCATTCTTCCTTTACTTGCTGACACACCAGGCACCTTGTAGTGAAATCAGCAATCTCCCTCTTCATGTTATCCCACCAATAATGATCATGAAGGTCTCTATACATCTTAGTGCTTCCCAGATGTATAGAGAAAGTAGAGCTATGAGATTTATCCATCAGTTCTTTCTTTATCTCCTGAATAGAAGGAACACATAGTCTTGTATGAAATTTCAATACACCTTCTTGATCAATATTGAAATCAGGGAACTTTCCATCTTTTACAGCCTCCAACTTCTCCTGCAGCAAGGGATCTTCTTTTTGAGCCTTCTTGATCTTCACTAGTAATGAAGGTTGAGAAATCATTTGGGATAGGGTTGATGATGTCCCTTTCCTTATAATTCCCATTTCCAATTTTACTAGATCTTTAATCAAGGGATCCCCTAGGATCCTCATTGTTGCCAGAACAACAGGATCTTTCCTGCTTAACGCATCCGCGACTTTATTTGCTCTTCCAGGGTGATAATGAATTGAACAATCATAGTCTTTAATAAGCTCCAACCATCTCCTTTGTCTCATGTTCAATGCTTTCTGTGTGAAAATAAACTTTAGACTTTGGTGGTCAGTGTATATATCTCATTTCACCCCATAAAGATAGTGCCTCCATATTTTTAGAGCAAAAACAACTGCCGCCAACTCTAGATCATGCGTAGGATAATTCTGCTCATGAATCTTCAACTGTCGAGATGCATAATCAATTATCTTGTCATTTTGCATGAGGACGCACCCAAGCCCTTTCAGAGATGCATCGCTAAAAACAACAAATCCTTCTCCGATAGAGGGTAGTGTTAACGCAGGTGCGGTAACCAATCTCTTCTTCAGCTCTTAGAAACTTTCCTCGCATTACTTTGTCCAGATGAACTTAACCCCTTTTCGAGTCAACTTGGTTAGTGGATTAGAAATTCGTGAAATGTTTTTCACAAACCTCCGATAATATCCCGCTAAACCAAGGAAACTACGAATCTCAGTTACTGTTGTGGTTTGAGTCCACTCCTCCACAACCATTGTATTTGCAGGGTCAACCGAGATTCCTTCATTGGTTACGATGTGCCCCAAGAAAGCCACTTGTTGTAACCAAAACTCACACTTGCTGAACTTCCCAAAGAGCCTCTCCTTCCGTAGAGTTTTCAAAATAACCCTCAGATGATCTTCATGCTCCTCACGACTTTTTGAATATATCAAAATATCATCAATAAAAACTACCACAATGTTATCAAGGTAGTCTTTAAAGGCTCTATTCATCAAATCCATGAAAATAGCAGGAGCATTAGTCAAGCCGAAAGGCATAACAGTAAACTCATAATGCCCATATCTTGATCGGAAGGAAGTCTTTGGAATATCTTCCTTCTTCACCCTCAGTTGATGATAACCAGATCGAAGGTCAATCTTAGAGAAGAATTGAGCCCCACGAAGTTGGTCAAATAAATCATCAATTCTTGGAAGAGGGTATCTGTTCTTCACTGTGATCCCGTTCAGTTCTCTATAATCAATGCATAGCCGCATTGATCCATCCTTCTTCTTCACAAAGAGAACTGGTGCTCCCCAAGGAGAGACACTCGGTCGGATAAACCCCTTCTCCAACAAGTCTTGGAGTTGTTTCTTTAACTCTTCTAGCTCCACATTTTCCATTCTATACGGAGTCTTTGATATCGGTTGAGAGCCAGGTACGAGTTCAATGGAGCACTCTACCTCTCTTTCTGGGGGAGGTCCAGGTAACTCCTCAGGAAAGACATCCATGTATTCCTGAACAATCGGAACATCATCTATTTGTATGCTCCCTTTTCCTTCTTCATCATCACTGATTAACTCTATAAAGAAAGCTATAGGAGGTGCTTCTTGATAGGGATCAGTTCGGGATATCTCTCCTCGGAAGATAACTGTAGGTTTTTCATTCAAGACTACTGATATTTCCTTACTTCTGGATTTGATCTTAGCATTATAATTTGAGAGCCAGTCCATCCCTAGTATAACGTCGTATTCCAACATGGGAATGACTACTAGATTTGCGATAAGATTGTGCTCACTAAAGTAAACACTAGAGTCTCTAAACACTGTTGATGCATGGATAATCCAACTTGGAGTCTTAACTGACAACTCTAACTCAAGCAATTCAGGGATTAATTCTATATTCATTGCAAACTTGGAAGAGATAAAGGAATGTGTAGAACCAGAATCAAATAAAGTACTTGCTAGTTTTGATAGGACGACAAGAGTACCTGCTACCACATTGTTCGGAACTTCAACTTCAGTTGTTGTGATAGCGAAAGCACGACCTTGCTCCCTTGGCCTCTGCTGAGGTTGATGGTGATTCCCCTCCACCGCCCGCGGATTTGGACATTGATTAGAAAAGTGTCCAAGTTGTCCACACTTGAAGCATGTGACTTCTGGTAGGGCCAGAACCATCTTTCCTCTGTCGTTAGTGTTGGGAAGTTGGGGATTCACATCACTACGACAATTCCGAGAAATATGGCCTTCTTTTCCACACCTATAGCACTTACCACTTTCGATAAAGCAGTTCCTCGAATGCTCTTTCCCACATTTATTGCATGTGGCATGTTGCATATGCTTTCCACCTCTTTCCTGATCAAAACATCTTCCCAGGTTTGGTTCTAGAGTTCCTTTCTTCTCATTAGATTTGTGAGACCACTGTGTCTCCCCAAACTCTAGTTCAACTTTCATAGCACTTCGAACAATTTCTTCATAGCTATCATAGTCCCTGTTGGCTAGATTATTCCGTAGATGAGGTCGTAGTCCACCAATGAATCTATCAACTTTCCCATTAGGGTCCATGACGAAGCTTGAGGTATAACGGGAAAGCCTTGTTAAGTTCATCTCGTAGGTTCCAACTGATTCATTCTCCTTTTTCTTCAGCTCGAGAAATTCTTTCTCCATTCTTGTTCTTATCGAACAAGGGAAATACTTATTACAGAATATTCCCTGGAACTCTTCCCACTCCATAGCTTCCGTCTCTCCTCGTGGCTTCTTGTTTTTGATCAGTGACCACCACTGATCAGCTTCTCCCTCTAGGCGGTAAACAGCAAGGGTGACTTTTTCTTGTTCCGAACAATGAAGTACAGAAAAGATCTTTTCAATGGAGCTTATCCATTATTCCACAACCAAAGGGTCAGTAGATCCACTGAATGTTGGTGGTCGTTGGTGCATGAAGGACTCAACAGAAAGTTGTTCCCTTCGTAGTGAGATCGGCCTCTCAGCTTGATTCAAGTTATTACTCATAACTTGAGCCAGTTGGTTCATCATTCGCATGAATGTTTCCATTCCGGCTTCCATGAGAGGGTCGTCAGCACATGGTGCATTGCGGTCACCATCGGCACGGTTCCTCCTATTGCCCGCCATTTTCTAAAAGAATAAAACCTTAGTGAGAAACTTATTTCATTTATGAATCTTTTAACTAAGACTTCATTCTTAGACAACTATACTTCTCTATAATTCCTTCATAATGATTCATAAAAATCTTGTGATTAAGCAAACATATCCCCCAGGAGTGTCATAACCAAGAGTGCAGCAAGGCCCATTATCGTGCACCAGTTCCCGTTCGATTCTAGCACAAAGCGGTGTTTTCGGGTTTTTCCCCTATGTACATCTGTGCCAGAGCCGCCTCGACCTGCTCGTATCCAGACATGGATGTATCTGTTTGATAAACCACTTACTCAATACTTACCAAAATACCAGGAATTTTTCTTATATTTAAACTTTTCTATAGGGCTCTTCCTAAAGTTTTTATATCCTAATTTCCACAAATAACTAAACCATCCTTTGATACCAACTATAGCATCCCTCCTTTTATAACATAAACTTTCATTACATTACACATAACTGTGGATCTTTAAGGTCTAGTGTCTTGGAAACCAGGAACATAATACATGAAAACAACATAAAGCATTCTTCTTAAACCCTTGAAAGTCTTCTCCTTAAGTTCATCCATGGTTCATTACCGCATCTCATAACCTGGGGACATACATCACAAGAATGGGTGAGCAGAAGGCCCAGTAAGGGAAACAAGAGGAACATTTTACATTTGAACTTGATATACTTCAATAAGGACATGAAAAGAACTTTAAGGCATGAGAAAGAAATCATGAGTCATTTCATAATAAAAATAACATTTTTCATAACTTGAAAATGTGGCTACATCATTTAAAATAGACAATCATGAACATATCACCAAGGTCCATCCCCAATGTGTCATTTGAAAATTACCAAGGTTATTCACCAAGGTATCGTGAAAATTGTAATCTCTAGTGGTTACATCATTACCCAATGCATTGGAGCGCTATCAGGGCGCACCCTTAAATTTGACTTTATTATCATGTGAGCCACATATATCATCATCAAAAATTTCATAAATAACCCTTATGGCCTAAAATAAATGGGTTTCATTTCATAATCATAATTTTTTAAAAACTGCATTAAAGACATGATCTTTACGTCACTTTAAACCCACGGAAAGGGAAAGTGGGTCTCATGTATGTAAATCCAAGAATTTAAAGTGGAAAATTTTGATATATATGTAAATACCCTTTTAGAAATATGATCTTTGAGTATTCACTTTATAACATAAAATAATTTTGAGAAAAGAGAGAGGCATTTTGAGAGGAAAATTCTGCAGCATAACGGCTATGTTACAAGGTTTTAGAAAACATTGAAAAGAGAGGGGACCTGGGTCACCCACTCATAAATGATCCATAAAACAGTAGGGGGACATAATTTAAAGGATTTAAGAACATGTTAATGAAATTTGAAAGATATACCATATGAAATGAAAAACATGGAAGTGAGAAAAAACAAGATTTCTCTTATGAAAATTCGGCAGCCTAACGGCGTCACTTAACTTCAATAAAATAAAGATTTGAAAAGATCAAATAGGTTCTCTCATCATATGATCATAAGAGATCAGTATGATAGATATGGAGATCATACCCCAACATAATAAAAAGTAACTTGAAAGATTTTACATGAAAATCGAACTTGAAAAATGAGAAGGGTGAAAGAATCACTTAAAAAGTCGGCAGCCTAACGGCGTCACTTAAACTTTCATAAAACGAAATGATGAGAGTAAGAGGGGATATTTCATCATATAAACATTAAGGGCAGTAAGAGGAATATAAAAGAACACCCTCTCACATAATAACATGGAGCATAAAAGGAATGACATAAAAGAGATTACATGAAAAGAAGGAAAGAGGTCAAATCCCTTACCTTAAAACGTGACTCTTGAAACTCAAAGTTTTGGACCTTGAGGGATTTGGGGAACCTTGGGAGGACTCCTTGGGAGGTAAGGGGACCAGAAAATTGTTGGGGGAGAGTTGTGAGTGAAAACTAAAGGAGGAAAGGGTGGGTATTTATAGGGAAAGTGAGGGGACAAGGCATTAATGGCCAAGGGACACCTCATTAGTGGTTTGGGAAAAACCATGGGCTTGACCATGGTATTGGCCCAGGGTATTGGCCACTTGGGACACCTCATACCTTATCTTACTATTCATAATTCGACCATATTGAATATATACGTAATACATCATTTAATGATGTCATTAAATACCCGTAACTTAAAAACTATATTTTAACTATTCATCGAAAATTCAACTTTCTTAGAATAATCCCAAAATTTCATGTTAACCAAATATCAATGCTCTGATTTCAAAAATGATATCCATTTTATAAAAATAATTTTCTAAATATTTTTTATTTAATTTTTAAATAAAAACACTATTCATCGAAAATTCATTTTTTTCAGAAAAATCCCCAAAAATTACCTTAACATAATATCGATGCTCTGAGTTTAAAAATAAAGTCCTTTTTATAAAAATAATTTTATAATTATTTTTAGTTATATTTTTAATTAAAAAACACTATTCACCCGAAAAAACTAATACCTGACTAATTTTTTATGAAACCGTTATTTACCCATTTTATTGAATCACATTACTTAATCTAGGTGTCTAAATTATATTAAAACTTTCTTTGAGTGAAATTACTAATCCATTTGGTCACATTACTAATCCTAAGCGTAAAATCACTATTCAGAATTTACTATTCATCAAAAATTAAGTTGATCTTATTAGACTCCAAATTCCTCATTGAACACTTTTGTAGAAGACCATTTTTTTAAAATCATTACACATCATTACTTATTTAGGGTTTACATAAATGTTTTAAAATATCCCTTTTTTCAAAAATTCATCAATAAAATATATCCTAAAATTATCCAGACAAAATAAATTTCACAAACATCACTAAAGGAAGAGATCTCAATTTATTCACCCGAAAGGATTACACAAGGAAGCTAGGGTCTCGTCACATAGCCCCTTATAACACTGGAATAAGACCTAAGTGTAAGGTGTGCTATGGTGAAAGAATCTGAGGGAGGACCAGATAACATTGCCCTAGTAGTAATCTCTACTAACTTTAACTTCTCCCGTAGGCGTTTCCGTTTAAGCTTTACACGCTAGAGTTCGGATTGTACTTGGTCCAAAGCGAAGCCCACATATGCTACCTCCTTCCCAAGCTCTGATAAGTGGGCTTCATAAGGGTCGAGTCTACTAGATGAATCCATCGACTCCTCTTTCTGCATTAAACATTAACATCTTATTAAATCATTAAGAGTAAGTTAATATACTACTCAAAAATATTGGGTCGTTACATTCTTCCCCCCTTAAGAAATTTCATCCCCAAAAATTATACTTGAGGCCTAGTCGAAAAGGTGAGGGTACTTTTGCTTCATTGTTTCCTCAGGCTCCCAAGTCGCTTCTTCATATTTATTATTCCTCCACAACACTTTCACAAGGTGGGTAGTCTTGTTTCGTAGGACCCTGTCTCTATGGTCCAAGATCTCCACTGGCCGCTCATCATAAGAGAGGTCATGTTCCAGTTGTACCACCTCTGGGTTCAGTACATGCGAAGGGTCGGGTATGTACTTCCTCAAGAGAGATACGTGGAAGACATCATGAACTTGAGCTAGGTTTGGTGGAAGTGCTAGACGATAGGCCACTGCTCCTATGCGATCAAGGATTTCATAGGGGACAATGTACGTAGGGATGAGCTTCCCTTTCTTCCCAAACCACACGACTCTCTTCCATGGAGAAATTCGAAGGAAGACTTTGTCACCAACACCAAACTCCAAGTCCCTTCGACGATTGTCAGCATAGCTCTTCTGCCGACTCTGAGCAGCATTTATGTGTTGTTGGATGGCATGAACATGTTATGTCATTTCTTGCACAAGATCAGGCCCAAGAATCTTTCTCTCACCATTTTCATCCCAAAAAGTAGGAGTTCTACATCACTTTCCATACTGAGCTTCATAGGGTGCCATCTGAATACTCGCATGGAAGCTGTTGTTATAGGAGAACTCCACTAATGGGAGGTGTTGATCCCATCCACCATTAAATTCCATTGAGCATAATCTCAACATGTCTTCGAGTGTCTGAATAGTCCTTTCAGATTGTCCATCAGTTTGAGGATGATAGGCCGTACTAAAATTCAATTCAGTATTCAGAGCATGTTGAAGACTTCTACAGAATTTTGATGTGAATCTTGGGTCACGATCAGATACGATGGATAGTGGTACCCCATGCAGCCTTACCACTTCCTTCACGTATATCTTGGCGAGCTGATCTAGAGAGAAATCATCCCTAATAGAGATAAAATGGGATGTCTTGGTGAGACGGTCCACAATAACCAATATCGCATTGTTTCCTTTGGATGTTTTCGGGAGACCAGTTACAAAGTCCATAGTGATATTATCCCACTTCCATACTGGTATGGGTAGCGGTTGTAATACCCCCTTAGGAAGTTGTCGTTCTGCCTTTACTTGCTGACACACCAGGCACCTTGTAGTGAAATCAGCAATCTCCCTCTTCCTGTTATCCCACCAATAATGATCACGAAGGTCTCTATACATCTTAGTGCTTCCCGGATGTATAGAGAAAGTAGAGCTATGAGCTTCATCCATCAGTTCATTCTTTATCTCCGGAATAGATGGAACACATAGTCTTGTATGAAATTTCAATACACCTTCTTGATCAATATTGAAATCAGGGAACTTTCCATCTTTTACAGCCTCCAACTTCTCCTGCAGCAAAGGATCTTTTTTTAGCCTTCTTGATCTTCTCTAGTAATGAAGGTTGAGAAATCATTTGGGATAGGGTTGATGATGTCCCTTTCCTTATAATTCCCATTTCCAATTTTACTAGATCTTTAATCAAGGGATCCCCTAGGATCCTCATTGTTTCCATAATAACAGGATCTTTCCTGCTTAACACATCCGCGACTCTATTTGCTCTTCTAGGGTGATAATGAATTGAACAATCATAGTCTTTAATAAGCTCCAACCATCTCCTTTGTCTCATGTTCAATTCTTTCGGTGTGAAAATATACTTTAGACTTTGGTGGTTAGTGTATATATCACATTTAACCCCATAAAGATAGTGCCTCCATATTTTTAGAGCAAAAACAACTGCCGCCAACTCTAGATCATGCGTAGGATAATTCTGCTCATGAATCTTCAACTGTCGAGATGCATAAGCAATTACCTTGTCATTTTGCATGAGGACGCACCCAAGCCCTTTCAGAGATGCATCGCTAAAAACAACGAATCCTTCTCCGATAGAGGGTAGTGTTAATACAGGTGCAGTAACCAATCTCTTCTTCAGCTCTTGGAAACATTCCTCACATTACTTTTTCCAGATGAACTTAACCCCTTTTCGAGTCAACTTGGTTAGTGGATTAGAAAGTCATGAAAAGTTTTTCACAAACCTCCTATAATATCCCGCTAAACCAAGGAAACTACGAATCTCAGTTACTATTGTGGGTTGAGACCACTCCTCCACAACCATTGTATTTGCAGGGTCAACCGAGATTCCTTCATTAGTTACGATGTGCCCTAAGAAAGCCACTTGTTGTAACCAAAACTCACACTTTCTGAACTTCCTCAAGAGCCTCTCCTTCCGTAGAGTTTTCAAAATAACCCTCAGATGATCTTCATGCTCCTCACGACTTTTTTAATATATAAAAATATCATCAATAAAAACTACCACAAAGTTATCAAGGTAGTCCTTAAAGACTCTATTCATCAAATCCATGAAAATAGCAGGAGCATTAGTCAAGCCGAAAGGCATAACAGTAAACGCATAATGCCCATATCTTGATCGGAAGGCAGTCTTTAGAATATCTTCCTTCTTCACCCTCAGTTGATGATAACCAGATCGAAGGTCAATCTTAGAGAAGAATTGAGCTCCACGAAGTTGGTCAAATAAATCATCAATTCTTGGAAGAGGGTATCTGTTCTTCACTGTGATCCTGTTCAGTTCTCTATAATCAATGCATAGCCGCATTGATCCATCCTTCTTCTTCACAAAGAGAACTGGTTCTCCCCAAGGAGACACACTCGGTCGGATAAACCCCTTCTCCAACAAGTCTTGGAGTTGTTTCTTTAACTCTTCTAGCTCCACATTTTCCATTCTATACAGAGTCTTTGATATCGGTTGAGACCCAGGTACAAGTTCAATGGAGAACTCTACCTCCCTTTCTGGGGGAGGTCCATGTAACTCCTCAGTAAATACATCCATGTATTCCTGAACAATCGGAACATCATCTATTTGTATGCTCCCTTTTCCTTTTTCATCATCACTGATTAACTCCATAAAGAAAGCTATAGGAGGTGCTTCTTGGTAGGGATCAGTTCGGGATATCTCTCCTCGGAAGATAACTGTAGGTTGTTCATTCAAGACTACTGAGATTTCCTTACTTCTGCATTTGATCTAAGCATTATACTTTGAGAGCCAGTCCATCCCTAGTATAACGTCGAATTCCAACATGGGAATGACAACTAGATTTGCGATAAGATTGTGCTCACTAAAGTAAACACTAGAGTCTCTAAACACTGTTGATGCATGGATAATCCAACTTGGAGTCTTGACTGACAACTCTACCTCAAGAAATTCGGGGATTGATTCTATATTCTTTGCAAACTTGGAAGAGATAAATGAATGTGTAGAACCAGAATAAAATAATGTACTTGCTAGTTTTGAGAGGACGACAACAGTACCTGCTACCACATTGTTCGGAACTTCAACTTCAGTTGTTGTGATAGCGAAAGCACGACCTTGCTCCCTTGGCCTCTACTGAGGTTGATAGTGATTCCCCTCCACCGCCCGCGGATTTGGACATTGATTAGCTAAGTGCTCAAGCTGTCCACACTTGAAGCATGTGACTTCGGGTAGGGCCAGAACCATCTTTCCTCTGTCGTTAGTGTTGGGAAGTTGAGGCTTCACATCACTACGACAATTCCGAGAAATATGGCCTTCTTTTCCACACCTATAGCACTTACCACTTCCGATAAAGCAGTTCCCTGAATGCTTCTTCCCACATTTATTGCATGTGGCATGTTGCATATGATATCCACCTCTTTCCTGATCAAAACTTCTTCCCAGGCTTGGTTATAGAGTTCTCTTCTTGTCATTAGATTTGTGAGACCACTGTGTCTCCCCAAACTCTAGTTCAACTTTCATAGCACTTCGAACAATTTCTTCATAGCTATCATAGTCCCTGTTGGCTAGATTCTTCCGTAGATGAGGTCGTAGTCCACCAAAGAATCTATAAACTTTCCCATTAGGGTCCATGACGAAGCTTGAGGTATAACGGGAAAGCCTTCTGAAGTTCATCTCGTAGGTTCCAACTGATTCATTCTCCTTTTGCTTCAGCTCGAGAAATTCTTTCTCCATTCTTGTTCTTATCGAACGAGGGAAATACTTATTAAAGAATATTCCCGGAACTCTTCCCACTCCATAGCTTCCATCTCCCCTCGTGGCTTCATGTTTTTGATCAGTGACCACCACTGATCAGCTTCTCCCTCTAGGCGGTAAACAGAAAGGGTGACTTTTTCATGTTCCGAACAATGAAGTATAGAAAAGATCTTTTCCATGGAGCTTATCCATTATTCTGCAACCAAAGGGTCAGTAGATCCACTGAATGTTGGTGGTCGTTGGCGCATGAAGGACTCAACAGAAAGTTGTTCCCTTCATGGTGAGATCAGCCTCTCAGCTTGATTCAAGTTATTAGTCATAACTTGAGCCAGTTGGTTCATCATTAGCATGAATGTTTCCATTCCGGCTTCCATCGGAGGGCCGTCAGCACATGGTGCATTGCGGTCACCATCGGCACGGTTCCTCCTATTGCCCTCCATTTTCTAAAAGAATAAAACCTTAGTGAGAAACTTATTTCATTTATGAATCTTTTAACTAAGACTTCATTCTTAGACAAATATACTTCTCTATAGTTCCTTCATAATGATTCATAAAAAGCTTGTGATTAAGCAAACATATCCCCCAGGAGTGTCGTAACCAAGAGTGCAGCAAGGCCCGTTATCGTGCACCAGTTCCCGTTCGAGTCTAGCTCAAAGCGGTGTTTTCGGTTTTTACCCATATGTACATCTGTGCCAGAGTCACCTCTACCTGCTCGTATCCAGACAGGGATGTATCTGTTTGATAAACCACTTACTCAATACTTACCAAAATACAAGAAAGTTTTCCTATAGTTAAACTTTTCTATAGGGCTCTTCCTAAATTTTTTATATCCTAATTTCCACAGATAACTAAACCATCCTTTGATACCAACTATAGCATCCCGCCTTTTATAACATAAACTTTCATTACATTACACATAAACGTGGATCTTTAAGGTCTAGTGTCTTGGAAACCAGGAACATAATACATGAAAACAACATAAAGCATTATTCTTAAACACTTGAAAGTCTTCTCCTTAAGTTCATCCTAGATTCATTACCGCATCTCATAACCTGGGGACATACATCACAAGAAAGGGTGAGCAGAAGGCCCAGTAAGGGAATCAAGAGGAACATTTTACATGTGAACTTGATATACTTCAATAAGGACATGAAAAGAACTTTAAGGCATGAGAAAGAAATCATGAGTCATTTCATAATAAAAATAACATTTTTCATAACTTTAAAATGTGGATACATCATTTAACATAGACAATCATGAACATATCACTAAGGTCCATCCCCAAGGTGTCATTTGAAAATTACCAAGGTTATTGACCAAGCTATCGTGAAAATTGTAATCTCTAGTGGTTACATCATTACCCAATGCATTGGAGCGCTATCAGGGCGCACCCTTAAATTTTCCTTTATTATCATGTGAGCCACATATATCATCATCAAACATTTCATAAATAACCCATATGGCATAAAATAAATGGGTTTCATTTCATAATCATAACGTTTTAAAAACTGCTTTAAAGACATGATATTTACGTCACTTTAAACCCACGGAAAGGGAAAGTGGGTCTCATGTATGTAAATCCCAGAATTTAGAATGGAACTTTTTGATATATATGTGAATACCCTTGTAGAAATAAGAGCTTTGAGTATTCACTTTATAACATAAAATAATTTTGAGAAAAGAGAGAGGCATTTTGAGACGAAAATTCTGCAGCATAACGGCTATGTTACAAGGTTTTAGAAAACATTAAAAAGAGAGGGGACCTGGGTCACCCACTCATAAATGATCCATAAAACAGTAGGGGGACAGAATATAAAGGATTTAAGAACATGGTAATGAAATTTGAAAGATATACCATATGAAATGAAAAACATGGAAGTGAGAAAAAACAAGATTTCTCTTATGAAAATTCGGCAGCCTAACGGCGTCACTTAACTTCAATAAAAAAAGATTTGACAAGATCAAATTGGGTACCTCATCATATGATCATATGAGATCAGTATGATATATATGGATATCATAACCCAACATAATAAAAAGTAACATGAAATATTTGACATGAAAATCGAACTTGAAAAATGAGAAGGGTGAAAGAATCACTTAAAAATTTGGCAGCCTAACGGCGTCACTTAAACTTTCATAAAATGAAATGATGAGAGTAAGAGGGGATATCTCATCATATATAAATTAAGGGAAGTAAGAGGAATATAAAAAGAACACCCTATCACATAATAACATGGAGCCTAAAAGGAATGACATAAAAGAGATTACATGAAAAGATGGAAAGAGGTCAAATCCCTTACCTTAAAACGTGACTCTTGAAACTCAATGTTTTGGACCTTGAGGGATTGGGGGCACCTTGGGAGGACTCCTTGGGAGGTAAGGAGACCAGAACTTAGTTGGGGGAGAGTTGGGAGTTAAAACTAAAGGAGGAAAGGGTGTGTATTTATAGGGAAAGTGAGGGGACAAGGCATTAATGGCCATGGGACACCTCATTAGTGGTTTTGGCAAAACCATGGGCTTGACCATGGTATTGGCTCAGGGTATTGGACACATGGGACACCTAATACCTTATCTTACTATTCATAATTCGACCATATTGAATATATACTTAATACATCATTTAATGATGTCATTAAATACCCGTAACTTAAAAACTATATTTTCACTATTCATCGAAAATTCAACTTTTTCAGAATAATCCCAAAATTTCACCTTAACCAAATATCAATGCTCTGATTTCAAAAATGAAATCCATTTAATAAAAATATTTTTCTAAATATTTTTTATTTAATTTTTAAATAAAAACACTATTCATCGAAAATTCATTTTTTTCAGAAAAATCCCCAAAAATTACCTTAACATAATATCCATGATCTGAGTTCAAAAATAAAGTCCTTTTTATAAAAATAATTTTCTAATTATTTTTAATTAAATTTTTAATTAAAAAAACTATTCACCTGAAAAAACTAATACCTGACTAATTTTTTATGAAACCGTTATTTACCCATTTTGTTGAATCACATTACTTAATCTAGGTGTCTAAATTATATTAAAACATTCTTTGAGTGAAATTACTAATCCATTTGGTCACATTACTAATCCTAAACGTAAAATCACTATTCAGAATTTACTATTCATCAAAAATTAAGTTGATCTTATTAGACTCCAAATTCCTTACTGAACACTTTTGTAGAAGACCATTTTTTTAAAATCATTACACATCATTACTTATTTAGGGTTTACATAAATGTTTTAAAATATCCCTTTTTTCAAAAATTCATCAATAAAATATATCCTAAAATTATCCAGACAAAAGAAATTCCACAAACATCACTAAAGGAAGAGATCTCAATATATTCACCCGAAAGGATTACACAAGGAATCTAGGGTCTCGTCATATAGCCCCTTATAACACCAGCATAAGACCTAAGTGTAAGGTGTGCTATGGTGAGAGAATCTGAGGGAGGCTCAGATAACATTTCCCTAGTAGTAATCTCTACTAACTTGAACTTCTCCCATAGGCGTTTCTGTTCAAGCTTGACACGCTAGAGTTCGGCTTGGGCTTGGTCCAAAGCGAAGCCCACAGATGCTACGTCCTTCCCAAGCTCTGATAAGTGGGCTTCATAAGGGTTGAGTCTACTGGATTAATCCATCGACTCCTCTTTCTGCATTAAACATTAACATCTTATTAAATCATTAAGAGTAAGTTAATATACTACTCAAAAATATTGGGTCGTTACAGTGTAACCCTAAGTCACATTGTGATAACATCATGCATTCAGACCTTTACATCTTTTTCTCCAGTTTTTTAAAACCAAAACTGAAAATATTTGATTCTTACCTTAATGGAATAAACCTATTCTTACAGATAGGATATTATATTTATAATTATTTTGAATATTTTCATAATAACTCAATGAAATTATTAGATTGATTGAGTATTGTATGATTTTCTCAACATCAAGGGTGATGGGAAATCAAAAAAAATTGAACTCATTACAGAATAATATAGATAACGGTTAAGAGATGGACATGAGTGTCAATTAATTTTTACTAAGGTCAAAAATTAAGAGAAATGTATTTTTTTAAACCTATGATCCATGATTATAGGTCATAAATGGTGTTACATGGTTGTAACATAGTGTACCATAAATATTTTTACACAGTAGTGAGGATTAGAGATTTAGGATATCATGATCAAACATGTTTATCATGTTAGAAGTAGTTTTTAACTTTTGATGAATCATATAACAACCATTATTTTAGAAATTGAGATATTTTTAATTATATGTTGGGTAGTTATTGATCGATTATTTTTGGATATGTCCTTTATTTCTATTTGGTTGTGGAGATTAGTTGTTGTAAAATTAATGGAAACTAAAACACAATGGCGGATAAGGATTAAGGTTTCTCTTTGATATAATATGGTAAAAATTCCCTGATAAATGAAATTGACCAAAATAATACTTTTGAAAATATTTTTTAAGTGAAATTGTTAAATTAAATAGATATAAAGTGTTAAATTTATTATCATATAAAATAATCAGATTTTAATTAGAGAATATTTTTACCTTCCAAGGTAGGAAATATAAATTAAATTGGGTCATGATTCATTGGATGTATTGTGTTTTCATCGGAGGAATATATAAAATAAGCATGGATGATTTGGATTTCATGGAACAAATATCTATATAGATATTGGTAAATCATATTCCAAGAATGTAAACTATTGAAATATTAAATAAATAATTATGTATTCATTAAATATCACCTTTATCAAGGATGACTATTTAGTAAGATGTGTTAGTAAGATCCACAATGGGTGAGTCATTTAATTTTAGTGAAAATATAATGAAATGGTGCAACAACATGGATGTTTTATGTTTGATTAAGAACAATGAATAAAAATTTGACCAAATTGCACCATTAAAATATTAACTAACATTTATATGTGATCTATGTTCTAGTATCCATAGAAACTGAAATTTATCTATTTTAGGTATAGAGGTTGTATGGGCTTAAACTATAGGACACATAAAGTAAAATTATATCTTTATAACTTATTTAATGGAATATTTTTTAGACATCCTTGAAGACGGATATTTATGATGAGAAATATTATGATTGGCAATGTATAATATCTTAATTGATTTAGGGTTGGTAGATCTTGATAAAACTAGACTCTAGTGAATTTTTAGTCAGTGTGATTTTAAAAATTATGAATTGTAATCATTGTAAATTAGATTTTATCTTTTTTAAAATGTTCAAATTTATTTTTAAAATTTGTAAAGATATGTAGAAATAATTTATATAGATATTTCAGTGTGAGATAAATAGATAATTTCTAGTGTTTTGTATCCACAAGAAACAAAAAACTTTAGTTTCTATTAGAGAGATTTCTTATAAGAATGTTAGCTTCCCAAGGAAATAATTTTGATAAATAAAATCATAATGGTGGACCACCAAAACCATAAAGTTCTGATATTGATTTCGATGAGGGATTACAAGGATTCTAGTGGTATTATTAATCCCACTTACAACTAAGGGATAAAAAGGTTATTTTATCATTTTATTTCATTAATCTCATTAAGAGATTAAAATTTTAGAGGACACGCATAGCAGAGAATCTAGCTTCCCTCCTCCACCTCCTCCTCTATTTTGTTTCTGACAAGTTTGAATAGATCATACTCTATCTCTTTCATCATTTCGATGTAACCTATTCTCTTTAATTTCATTTACATAATTTCCTTATTAGAAAAAAGATTTTGTTGTAGTCTAATCATTAATTATAAATTTATTTCATCATTTCATGGTAGAATTTCATCACAAAATTTTTATTTGTAATGGGAATTATAAAGAGAATTTGGTGAGAATTTAAGTAAGTTATTTCACACTATTTTATCAGTGGAAATTTATAAAAAAAATGCATTGATGTTTTATTATATTTTGGGGGAAATTGATTATATAATTAAATGGGGTAATTAGAAATTTTCTACATTGAGTAAATAAGGTTTTTATTATCCATTTATAATATGACAATCAGTATTATTATGATGATATATTAATTTATGATATTATAACCTTGTATTCCATTATAGTTGAAATATGGAAATTAATTATAAGTTACATGAATTAATTGATGCTTAATTTTTATGAGTTTCCAGTTGATGACATAAATCTGGTTAGGAGAGTCAGGTTTAATGAATGGACACCCTAAAAAAGTTATTATCCCCTTTAAAATGGTATCTTTTATAAATTTCTCTCAATGTTATATTTATTTTCATGTATTGTTTGTTATGTTAGCTAAATTAATTGGTATGGTCAACCAGAATGGGTAATAACTAGTAATACTTAAATATTAATAACCTATATGGCTACATAATTGATAGTATACAAGCATGCCCTTGATATAAGGATATTTCAAAATTATATTACATTAGGGAAAAATGAAATAACAATATATGTTCCTTAGAGGGGTTCTAGACTTGGGTGATGTTTTGAGATTCATAGTAAGGTATTTCAGTTTGATCTACAATAATACATGTAGAGTATTGGGATATGTGTGGGTTATGTTAGAACAAGTAAAATTTTAAGGGAAAATAAAAAATGACACGATCATGGTTTAACGACCCATTATATAGCTCACTCTTTCGGTTTTTTATTAATTTTATTCATTGGTGAGCCTTATAAGACATGATACCTTCAAAGGTAACATATATGCTATGTTTGAATTAATTGAAACGCTTATGATTAGTCTCTTTATTTGGATGTAATGATATATAAAGGGGGTGTTTCATAACCTTGTCCTCAATATAAGTTAATCTCATGAACCATGTGCATGAGTATAATGAGTTATGATATGCTCCCATCACCAGAGAAATGTCACCAGAATGAGATGGGAGAATCTTTTTATAGTAATTATTTCCCCGAGTGTATCAATGAATGTAAAAAAAATGAATTGATAATTGGAAATATATAGGTTATCTGAATTTGAGTACTCAGGATATGTATTAATTAAGTAAAATTGGGTTTTATATGTGCCATGGGGTTTATAGTTTATTTCCCTATGATTTTGACAATTATCCTAATGTTACTCTGTTATATGTTACACTAATTTACTATAGAAGCATTGTGAATACTTTCATATGTTTTATAATAGAAAAAGGGATGGATATATCTGTTCAACTAATGATTTGAAGAGAACATTCATGTAGAGTTCACTACTAACCTAATATATTTTTATTCCTCTATAGTTGAGACAAATTTATATCCTTGTATTTAATTATGTTTTCTTTTTTGGATTTAGTATCATCCAATATTTCATTATGAATCTATATGTAAGGAAAACTACAAACCAATTTTTTGGTAGAGCTTCTCTAGTTTGCACACACCACTAGCTTATCATTATTTTTACATTATCCTGGTTGGATACTCTATCAAAGTGTGATTTTCTTGAAAACCACAATGTTTTATGATCATCCAAAGTATCATTCTAATCATACTTTTAGGTTATGTGATCTACCAATATATGTATACAAAATAATTATTGGATGTTTTCAATACCGACATGTTTTTAGTTATTTTCTACTCATATAATTTACTACCCATTATCAAAGATGTTCCCCTAAAACCCATAGGAATCAATATATCAATGGAGATATTATAATAATGGCCCCATCATACAAAATTATACATGTGATTGTAATATTTTTTAGTGTTGATAGATTTTTGATAACATAGTGGTACACCAATAGTTATGTATATGGTTTTTTATTACTCTCATTAAAAATTATAAATATATATTCATATATATATATTGGTTTTTATTAGGGGATAATTGATAATTACTAATTTAAATACTCTCAATCTGGATATTTACCATGGTGGATTTAGATACCTAATATAAGAGTAATAAATATTGACAGGAGCCCAGTGATGTATATTGAGAATATGGAACATGGGGTAAGATATTATCATGGTTTTCTTTCAAATATAATTCTTTATCTCTATTTTATTACATGCTGTAGATGATCACAATATATTTTCTATTCCATACAATCTTAACAATTGCATGATATTGTTGTTATTAATTAACCAACCCTAATTGATAGTTACCATCCCCTCGTATATGGGGAAGCATGCATTCAGAGATATGGTGATGAATTTAGGCTAGTAGATGGGAAAATATCACCAAACATTATATATAAATAAACAATTATATCTGAATCAATTTTTTAAGCCAATAAATTTGAAGGAGTTCTATAATCATTAAAAAATTATGATAAATATATTATTTTTGTATAATTTCTATGTGTATGGAAACAACCCTGAACACAAGGACCACCCCTGGGCTAGTTTTAATACTAGAGTATGACTCAAATACCATCTCATGTATTCTAGGATATGTAGAATAAAAACATATAGGAATATCACACATTATAGTAATCCATATCTGAATGCACCTGTAAACAACACATGACATAAAAAGGTTATAATAATACATGATATAAATATAAAACAAATAATATATATATATATATATAATGAAAGTACAAAAAATATCGGATACACCATGGAATAACTAACTTCACAAACCACAATGAAATGGTAGAAAAGAATACACCCAAAAACCCCCAAGGGAAAACTAGTCTAACACAAAAACATTAAAGGTATCTAAACAAAAAACAATCTCTTGAAAAAGTGTATTTTCATCTATCAACTATGAGTACCACTATGATCCACCAAAATCATGTGGATGAAATTAATTGTGGGATAGTTTCTATTTTTATATGATATTACATGTAATGGTGAACCACCACTTCATGGGTGAATATATACATACGATGTTGGGAATAAAAAAGAAAAAAAAAATAAAGGGGATAATATTTTGGATTAAACCATATGTAAATGAGGAAAAACTATCAAATACAAGATATACATAAAATGAGAGAAGATGGGAAAGAAAAGGCAATCACGCTCAACACTTATCTCATAGAAAAATGATGCCACATAGAGCATGAGTAAATCCTCATTGTACATAAAGCATGAGTAAACCCTTGTTGCACTTAAATTAGCATGATTCAACACTCATTGAACATGACGTATCATTATACTATACTTTACCCAATGCATTAGAGCGCTATAAGGGCGCACCCTTCTTAAACATTTCATTTCATGCATAAGTGTGCCACAGGGATCATAAAAAATGGATTCATAAAACATAATAATTTATTCCACGATAAAGGAATGTGGAATTAATAAATGAAACTTTATAATCAATAAGAAAATGTGTATAAAGGTGAATACGCTTGATGGAGAAATGGGCATGGTATTCACTACACAATGACATTGGCTTCGAAAATCGGTGCGATTTCGGCAGCGTAACGGCATGACATAAGAATTCATAAAAATTGTTGATGAGAGTGAAGGTGGTTCCTCGTCATATTTAAATGTAATGGATAGTAAGGCGGTCATATATATACATTTCCCAACAATTGTAATGGAATTTAGATTCATGATACAAAAGTATTTCTTGAATGTAAAAGAGGAGAGAGAAGTTCCTTTCGGAATTTCGGCATAGTAACGGGTGTACATGGGAAGCATTTAATGAGAGAGAAAGGGTCTCCCATCATTCAAACATAAAGAGGGTAGTATGAGGGAGCTTCTAAACCATACCCCAACATTTATAATTGAAATAAAAAGGGCAAAACAACTTAAAGAAAATTGGACAAAAATGAGAATGGACGAAAAAACCCTTACTTGGAAGTGTGCTTCCAAAGGCTAGAGAGAGGCTTGTGAGAGGCTTCATGAGCACTTGGGGAACCTTGGGAGGATTATAGAGAGAGTTGGGCAGAGGTTGGACGAAGCCCAAAGGCTTTGGGTGAGGAGGAAGTGGGAGCTTAGGTGGGTTTATATAGGAAAGTGAGGGAATTCTTTATTATTTAGGTTTGGGAACCTTTATATTATATGAATCCAAACCACAAACAATCCCATGGTTTTTGCCCATGGATTTTAAAAAATGGAAGAAGAAAACAATATTTTATAAGGCCAAAGTCCGAACTTCTTAAAATATTAGGGTTTCTTATGGGGAGGTGAGTCACACTCCCATGGATATTAATTTAAAAAGGCAAGGGGTTGAATAAGTCTTGAGGGGTCCATTAATGCTTTGAAAAGTAAGTCAAACAGACCCAAAATCACATTATTTTAATGGTAAGAATGAAATTGGCCGAACATAATGATTATAGTATTTTATTACATCACTACTGGGTCATTATGACGTCATAAAACACATTATATATTTAAACGGTATATAAATTTTTACCCAAAAATTTGACTGTCTCAGAAAATTAGGAAAAATTCATCGTTGGATAATTTCGACGTCTTAATTCTAAAAATAAATTTTATTTTATCTAAATAGTTTTCTAAATATGTTAAGTTTCACTTTTAAAATAAAAACTGACATTTATCGAAAATTCACGGGTTTTGACATAAATGGCTTTCAGTCCATAATAAAAAAATTTAATTGCATTCATAAAATTATAAGATCATTTATATTTAATAAAAATTAATTTTATAATAAAATTATAAATTTATTAAAATTTTATTTAATTCAAAAATCACTTAATTTAATAAAATATATTTCTTAATTAAATAATAACTAAAAACATCATTTGTAATTTAAAAACTATTTACAACGTATCTCAAATAACTTGAAATTATATTCATTTTTATATACAGAAAATAATATACATGAACATAGTACTAATTATTTGTTACATAACCCATTAGAACAGCCGCATAAGACCTATGGGTATGGTGACAGACTCTTGGGGTGGCTTAGATAACATCGCTTGAGTGGTAATTTCAATCAACTTCCACTTTTCTCGTAGACGGTAATGTTCGAGATTGACATGATGAAGCTCAGCATGGGCTTGGTCAAGAGCAAAGCCCAAGGATGCCACCTCTTTTTCGAGCTCTGAAAAATGGGCTTCGTATGGAGCAATTCTACTGGACGAGGCCATCACTTCTTTTGACTTAGTAAATTTGATTTGTTAAAGTCCTATATTTATACTAATCATGTGACCACTGTTTAACGGATTTATTAGCAGTGGTCAAAATTCATAACATAAAACAAAAGAAGTTGAAATTTTATATAAACATAAAGAGACATTTAATTAGATCAAGAGGGATTTCCATTAATGAATCTTTGGGTCGTTACATTGTGTCTTTAACACATATTTTAATCTAATATTATTTTATAGTTACTCAATAGTTACCATAGACATAGTGAGATTATTACAATCAATTATAGGATTTGAAATAAAATGATAGAATGTTAAAATAGATCATCTTCAATGAATTTTTCAAGAATAAAATATATTTTTTTCATAATTAAATTAATTAGTACTAATGAATTATATTAATTAAATTCATTGAAGATATAAATATAAATATATTTATAAATTTAATTTAACATTCATGAAATTTTTATTACCTGGTATTGAAGAAAGAATAAATTCAGTTTTATGAAGAAACATATAATTTCCTAAAAAATAATTTTTTATATGTCAAGTGTTCTTATCTTAAATTAAATATTTATCAAAAATTAAAATTTAATAAAACAAAATATATTTCATATTTTCACATATAGTTTCAATAAAATTTAATAATATCAATTTATTTTTTTGGGAAAAAATTACTGAGGTCAAAATTGAGTCACCACGATATATTTATAAAGTTAGAAAATGGTTAAATTATAATGTAATGACCACAAAAACTGATAATAATATATTTTGATGTTTAGTATGAGTTTATTCATGAAATATCACCCTTATTTATCTACATCGTTTCCAATTTTTATATTTACTAACATTTTTTACACATTAAGGAGTGTGTATTTGTGGAAATTACTTTGAAGAACACTTAAAAAATTACCCCTCCACTACCAACAATTTAGTGAAACATTAAAGAGGTTTCCTATTTAAAACACAGCCAAATAATTTAAAAAACAAAATCATTTTTGGTGAATTTTATTCAAATGAAGCAGTCTGATATCCTATAATTAAAAGATTCTCTCTAATAGAGGATTCATCTATTCATTTTCTTTGTTATCCTCTCAATAATAATTTTTCATTGTAATTTTACTCCACCTATTTATAAATATAATATATCACATTAATAAAATAATTGGTAATATAAAATTATTAAAAAATGGGATGTTATATCTATATAATAACATTCCCATTAACATTAATTAATTTAATAACACATTACTGTCTAATTAGATTCTACTAATTAGATAATGGTGATTTAATTATTATATCATTAACAATTAATAAAACTCATAATCAGGTAACCAATGGTAATTATGATTAATTTAAGATTCCTTCAAATTTATATTTTTCATATATATTTATATTGTTATATTCATTAGTGAAATAAATTATTTTTAATGAATTAAAATTATAAAAAATGATATTTTTATGTAATTTATGAGCTGTCAAAATAACTTTAATAAAATCATAAATGGTTTTTATAATGAAATTAGGATAAATTTAGTATTTTATATTTAAATTATATGTATTTTCACATAAATATCATATTTTAATGGTATATTTCATTTAATTTCCATTCATTCTTTGTTTTAGGGGTTTCCCATTCATTTCTGGAAGAAAGGGTGAGTTTTCATGATTTGAGCCAAATCGAGAGCCCAATCCCATATTTAAAAACTACTTTTGATTATTTGATAACTATTTAATTTTTAAATATTTTTCACCCATTATACTTAAAAAATATCCTCCACTATCCTTTTAACACGAAAAATGCAATTTGCACCACATAGGAATCCATAACAATGGGGTATATGGGTTTTTATTTCAGAATTGGGCCAACCCGAAAGCCCATTTTCCAGTTTTAAATTGATTTTTTAATTTTTTAATATAATATTCATTATATTTATTTTTTTGGTGATTAAACCTCCCTTTCAACCCTAAGAAGCCCAGGCGCGCTCCCATTGCCTTTCCCCCCTCCATGGATCTCTTTGAAATCACGAATTAGGGCAGAACGTCATAGGGTGTATCAAATCGGCTAGAATTGAAGAGGTAACTTCATCCCATTTTAACTCCCTCAATTATTACTCATTCCCCTCCATTCCAGTTCCTAAATTTCCTCCGTAATATTTTTCCAACAACCCCTGAATTTTGGCAGTTTTCAAGTTTAGATACTTTTGTTTTGGAGTGATTACTTCAGGATACTTCTTGTAAGTGAGTCCATTTCTTTCCTCTATCAAATTTATTAGGGATTCATTTGTTTTTATTAGGGTTTATTCCCTATTACTTTATGTTCCAAATTACCCGTGTGTAGGGTTTCGAACCTATGGTTTAACCTTGGGTTTTCGTTTCCAATTCATGTGGTTTTAGGTATGTTCTAGGTCCTTATTGGTGCGGTGGTGGTGCGAATTAACTTTTGCATGGCGATTCAAGGTTATACCTTAATTTTTTAGGTGATTCCATATGTATGAAATCTATGTGAATTGACTTGTAGTTTTTATGACATTTTCATGTTAAATATATTTTACGATTGCTGCAAAAAATTGTTTTAGCTGTTTTTGTAATGCAAATGAATTTTTGATGCCAATTTTAGGAGAAATTGGGGGGTTTTCATGAAAGTCTCTTGTTGGTTCATTTGAGGATTCTCTATCACTAAATATTTTATTTCATAGGGATGTACTAGGTCTTAAAATACTGTTTTTAATTTTTTATACCTTTTTTTGTTGCTGTGAATGTTGGTTTTAATGGTGTTGTGGGAATTGTGAACATTAAGTGTCATGTATGTTTAAAAATGGAAGTTTTATAAAGATTACATTTCTCAGTTTACATGGGGATTCCATAAAATTGATTTGTTGGTTCAATTGAAATGTATAAGGATTAATTTTCTATTTTGTTAACATGTAGGTGTGCATATAGTGTGCATGGTGGGGTTTTCAGGGAGTGTTGGGTGCAAAAGAATGCGGGTTTTTGAGAAATTGTTATATGGAAAATCAATGTGTTTTGTAGAGTGTTTTAAATGGTATAAAGTGTGTATAGCTACTATATTGTTTGTAAGTTACCGATATTGGTATTTTTATATGAAAAGGGATGCATGTGGCCAGCTGAATTTGTTTGAGCACAAAGGGGGAAGCCCGGGTACCTATGTGGGGAGGATGTGTACTAGTACAACTAGTGGACCGGATGGGTTTTGTCCATGTTCGACCTTGAATTTGGATAACTAAAACACTAAATAAACTATGTGTATGATTATTAGAGACCAATAGGTTATTTGTATGTTCCCTACTAGTGGGTAGTGCACTAGAACAGATTTTTCTATGCTTACTTTACACCAAGTTATGAGGTACATGGGGCCCGAGACACTCTAGTGCCTAGGGGTGTTCCCGATTTTGTTGCTCATTTTTTATTGTATTTTACATTGTATTTGGGTGTTTTTTGGAAGTAATTTATATTATCTAACATGTATATTAAAATTTGTGAACATTCTGAAAATTTTAGCTTGAAAACTATTTTCAATTGAAAGTTACATTTCTTGAATTTTATCACTGCCTTTCTTTGCGTACTAAAACTGCATGATTTTTTACATTGTATTTCATGTAATTTAGAATAATTGGGTGGTATCCTACTGGTCTTATGATAACACCCTACTAACACTCGTTGGGTGTAATTATACTTGGTTATGTTTGACTCAGGTAAAGGAACGGTTAAGGGTAATGGTGGTTTGGGGTGTTAGTCCCCATCCTTGGGGAGGAGTTTTAGAGACAGCTTGTGGGAGATGAACAGTAGTCATGTGGAGTCCTTGGTGAAATCTTGCAGCTATATTTATTTATATTTGGACCACTTGTAGTGTCTTTAAACAAATTTATTCAGATCTGGTTTTGTTAATAATTATTTAGCATGAAAATTTCAGATTCTGATTATTGTTTGTTTTTTTATGTTTTATGCTTTCAAACTTGGGTAAACTGTTCCCAAACCAGTGTTTTTGATACCTGGGCACTTGTGCCAACCCGTGGGGAAAGGGAATGCCCTTCGGGTCTTGGAACGGGCTGGGTCTGGTACCAGTAACAGTGGAAACCAGATTTGGTTCGTGACAAAATGGTATCAGAGGAGGTTAATGTTTATTGGTTATATTGTTATTTTGGGATGAGTCGGGATAGACAGAAGCTAGGATTTTCGGGGCTCAGGGTTTTGGTTGTGAGTAGGGTGCATGGCCTGCACCTATCATGGGAGACCATGAGTCACCAGGGGATGTTGGAATTTATGGATTGACTTGACTTCCAAGTGAGACGTGTGGGTTGCAAACCACATGTGGACATCAGGAAGATGTGGAGTAGTTGTTTCTTTTATTACTGAGATGTGTTTAGATTATTTATACTTAATGCATTTTATTACTATTTTCAGAATTGTGGTATTGACTATTATTTTGTGACTGCTGCATTTTGTAACAACATGCCTCCCTAGAAAGCTCCCACGTACCCACAGGACGAAGCTGGAGAGAGTTCTCCCACACCGATTGATCAGTGGCTCGTATAGGTTGTGGTTCGGGATACCCAATATTTGGGAAAAGGACCATATTTTTCTCCTATTCCTCTTAGGGATGAAGTGGCAGGTCCTAGAAAAGATAAAGCACAAGAGTTTCTGAAAAACAAGCCTCATAGTTTCTGAGGTAGCTCAGAACCCCAGGAAGCAAAAGAGTGACTCGAGAATATCGAGCATATGATTGAGTTCCTGGATACACCCAAGGAAATCTGGGTGATGTGTGCCTCTTTGTTGTTAGAGGGTCCCAGCCGTAAGTGGTGGGAGTCAGCGCTTCAGTCTGGGGAGAATGAGCAAATGCACTGGGGAGATTTCAAGGTTGTCTTCAAAGAATAGTATTTCCCTGAGGTGTTGGCTTATTCTTGGTCTAGAGTGTTAATGGAACATGTTCAGGTGAATCTATCTATGATGGAGTATGCCAACCGTTTCATTGAGTTGGTTCGGAATGCTCAATAAATTGTCTCTAATGAGCAAGCAAAGGCCCAGAGGTTTGACAAAGGCTTGCGACCAGAGATATACTCCCAGGTGTTCTTCTTTAATATGAGGACATATGGTGAGGTCATTGATTGGGCGTGCATGGTGGAGATTGATAGGAAATTCAGGGCTAGTTTCTATGGTTCAGTATCAGCAGTGGGCAGTGGTAGATCCTCAGAGAAGAAAAAGAAGTGCGAGGATCTTTTGAAGTAAGGAGGTGGCAGTTCATGCCACTCTTCCAGGCAGTTTTCTTCTACGACTTCTGATGCAAGATCGGTCGTGTGACACCAATTTGGGAAGAAATGGAATATCCGGCCAGTATTTACACTTCCTCTGAAGTGTTATTACCAGTGTAAAGGTATAAGGAATTTGCAGCGCTTCTACGGTGTGTCACGTGCACTCCCACGTGGGGCATGGTCAGTGGCTTCAAGAGGAGTGCCAGTATATTCCGAGTCGTTGAGGACTGGGGGATCATTATTTGGAGGTCATGGTGGTAGGGTTGGATCATCTTCTAGGCCAAGCCAGTTCATGTCACAGCCACATACTAGCGGTCATCTTCAGTCAGATACCAGACATCTCCATTCGGTGGATCAGGCACTTGCATGATCAGAGGTGGGACCGTCAACTGTTCGAGGTACCATTTTTATCGCATCATCTATAGTTGCTACTATTTTTGATACAGGTGCCTCTGTTTCATTCATTTCTGCCCATTTTGTGGACATGCTGAATTTTCCAACTGATTCAATGTCTTTCACAATGGAGTTGGTGTCACTCCTGGGAATGAAGAAGGAGTAGGGTCTCAGGTACCCATCATGTGCGCTTTCTATGTCAGGGGTCGAGATTGGGTGGGACATCATGATCTTAGTTATGGACCTTATTGATGTCATACTCGGGATGGATTGTCTAGTACACTTCCAGGCACACATCCATTGCTACAGACGGCGTGTGAGTTTCACGGCACCTGATGGGAGTCGTCAGGATTTTCATGGAGAATGAGTTCCTCGGTCAGGTCACGCTAGGCCTCCACTGCTAGAGTTGGGAAGTTTTGTCTTCCAGTTATCTTCGCTCATGCTACAGTATGATCTTTCCCATGAAGGTTCACTACCTCATGCAGTGAATGAGTTTCTGGAGGTATTCTCTAATGATTTTTCATATTTTCTCCTGGAGCAAGATGTGGATTTTCTATTGATCTGGGGTCGGGAACATAGTCGATATCTCGTCCCTCTTATCTCATGGCCCCCACCGAGCAAAGGTAATTAAAGATACAACTGGAAATATTAGAATCCAAAGGATTCATTCGCCCGAGCGTCTCTCCTTGGGCCACTCCTATGAAAAGTTGTCAAAGTGCACTTTCTGGATCAGGGAGGTGAGATTTCTAGGGCATGTGATCTAAAAGCACAGAGTTTCATTGGACCCTGAGAAAATTAGTGCAGTTATGTCATGAGAGAAACCAAAGAATGTGTTCGAGATGAAGAGTTTTCTAGGATTGGTTGGTTATTACAGACGATTAGTTCAAGATTTCTCTCACCTTGCTTCACCGAGGACCACCCTCACCCGAAAAGGGGTGAAGATTGTATGGGGTCTAGAATTCCAGGCATCGTTCGAGGAGCTGAGGAGGCCATTGAATACTACCCCCATGTAGATTTTTCAAGAGGCTGGAAATGGATATGTGGTCTATTATGAGGCTTTAGGTATTGGTCATGGGTGAGTGTTTATATAGGATGATCACATGGTCCCGTATGGCTCTCGCCAACTTCGACCACAGGAAAAGAACTACCCGACCCATGAATTGGAGTTGGCAGCTGTGATGCATGCTTTGAAGACATGGTGTCACTACCTCTTTGGGGAGATGTTTGAGGTCTACTCTGATCACAAAATCTTGGCTTGTATCTTCTCGCAGAAGGACCTCAACTTGAGGCAGCGTCGCTGGATCGAGTACTTGCAGGGGTTTCACTTTGACATTGTCTATACCCCAAGCAAGGGTGGTGTAGTGGCCAACGCCTTGAGCAGAAGGGTTCCAGTGTAGCCTTTGAGGAAGTCCATTGATGTGTGGAAATTGATGGGGCTCTTTTCTCAGATGCATGTGGAGACTAGGGAACACAGTGGAGGGGCATTCTTGTTAAGCATCCAGTTGACTCTTTCTCTGTTGGAGATTATTTAGCTGGAACAACCCATTGATGAGCTTTGTTAGTGGTCGAAGCAGTTTCTACATGTTGGGGATACATCCTCTGATTGGTCGTCGTCTCTCGAGGCCATCTTCTGCTTCAAGGGTCATTCAGTAGTGTTGTTATCTCTAAGGAAGGTGGTGATGCATGATAGCCACCAGAATCAGTGGGCTATCCATCCGGGTTCCACTAAGATGTATTATGATTTCCTTCAGCAGTTTTGGTGGCTTGGTATGAGATGGGACATAGAGGGCTTTTTTCGAGATGGTACACATTCCAGTAGGTGAAATCATAGCACCAAAGGCCTTCCGGTTTTCTCTAACCACTACCCATTCCTACCTAGAAGTGGGACGATGTCACCAAGGACTTTATTGTTGGCTTAACTTTTACACGTTGGGGTAATAATGCCAATTGGTTGATGATTGATCAACTTACCAAATCATCCCACTTCATTCTGATAAAAGATACAACTAAAGTGGATGAGTTGGGCCATTTGTATCTTCACAAATTGGGAGATTCCATGGTTTACCATCAGTAGTTGTCTCAGATAGAGACCCCCGCTTCACTTATCTATTTTGGGAAGGCCTTCAAAAGGCCTTGGGGTCTCAGATTAAGATGATAACGGCATATCACCCTCATATGGATGGTCAGATAGAGCTGGCGAATCAGGTTTTGAAGGACATGCTTCGTGTATGTGTGTTTCGCACGGAATTCGGGGATGACCTCCTGTATGGGATATTCAAACGTTCTGATCGGTTTCTAGCGGGTTTGTTCGTAGAACCGGAAACATCCAATGATTCCACATCCTTTTGGACCTACTTTCCAAAGGTAGGCGCTCATTAGCTAGTGGACTAATGAGGCTTAGGAATTTGCATTGGTCGAGAGGATGGGAGGTCGGACTCATCACACCTTTTTGAGGGGAATTATTGTCTACTCCGGGACTCTCTTTGTAGATTTAAGTTATGTTCAAGAATCCTTATTACATTACCAAGTATAAAATGAGCTTTCCTTTAGTTTTAACAATCAATGATTAAATATGTTAGAAATTTAGAGAATCTTTTATATGTATTCGAGGTTCTTCATCAATAAAGAATCATCTATATCTATTTAAAGATTATTGGTCAATGGTATCCTTCAAAACATTTATATAAAATTCTCTTGGTCATTATGATGACCAGGTTGGTTTTAAAGCCACTCAGTGGGGCACTTCAAGTTTATCGTCATTCAGAAAGATATGAATTATTTCAGAGTTGGGATCGAACCCATAAATGGGCTACCTACGTATCCTTTGTTTTGGAAAAGGAATCAGAACCCACGTAGTTCGAGTAAGGGAGTATGACGTTTATGATTGATGGCTCAAAGAAGGATGCCATAATTACTTTTACACTTTAAAATCACGTGAGTCATGGTCGGTGTGAGAAACAAGAGGTATTGGTAAAAAATAGACAATTGTGCCATGAAAGATGCAATAATAAGAAATGGTTTGGGGCTTATGTATGTATGACTGCCCAGACAGATGAAAGTTTAGGATTCACTTTTAGGGAGAAAATCCAGGAACAGGGTCCATAAAGGTATATGTGATTCATGGAGATTTGAATACTCTAACTTGGGACTTATTCCTGAAAAGGAAGCCCAAATTAGGAGAGGGTTGATAACTAGGTTTTATTCCTGAGAAGGAATCCAAGATCAAACGAAAATTAGGACTGGTTAAGAGAAATTAAGGTACTTGGGGCATACTCCTGAAAAGGAAGCCCAAGATTATGACTGGGACTTATTCCTGAAAAGGAGGCCCAGGTTAGGGATTAAGGTTTGGGGCTTACTCCTGAGGAGGATGCCCATATTTGAGATTGAGGCTTACTCCTGAGGAGGATGCCCATATTTGAGATTGGGGCTTACTATTAAGAAGGATGCCCAAAATTAGAGGACTTGGGGCTTACTCCTAAGAAGGATGCCCAAAATAAGGGACTTGGGGCTTACTCCTAAGAAGGATGCCCAAAATTATGACTGGGACTAATTCCCGAAAAGGAGACCCAGGTTAAGGATTCTCTCATATTAAAGGATGAGGTTGAATGAATGAACTCTCAATCTTTGGTGACATAAAAATGTATAAATCACTATGTTTTGAGAGATATTCCACAGAATTCCTTTCAAATAAGGAAGTCAAATCAAAAAATCATGCCATAAATGGCTTTAAAGAGTGTCTTGAAGACTGAATCTTGAAAAGGAAAGGTGTAATGGCTTAAGAGAGGTAAAATGGGCAAGATGGGCACCCAAAAAGGTAGGGGCACGCAAGTCTTGAAAGGCGTGCAAGTCTTACGTGGGCACGCAAGTATTGGTCGCGCAAGTATACCTGCGCGACATGTGGGGTAATTGCGCGATTTTCAACCAGCATTTAGAATACTTGAGCGACTCTTTATTAATCAATTTATAATCCTCTTGAGGTTCTTCCAGAAAAGGGACGTGCAAGTTCTATTGAAGGAAATAAGGCGGCACGCAAGTGTTGATGAGTTTCAACACTTAGGCCTTCCTTATTCTCTTTAGATCTTCTGTTCTAGGTAAGAAATTACCTTAGAAGTGTTCCAGAAGCTTTGAGAAGAGACTTGGGCATCGGGAGCTTCAATCCGAGTTTCTGGAAAATGATCCTCTCGAATGGGGGGCCCACAGGGTCTATTTATAGGAAAAAGAAGGCCCTGGGCAGTTACCGGGCGGTTATCACTTTGGTCGCGCAAGTCACTTGCGCGACCAAGGGCGTCACGCAAGTGGACATGCACGACAGTGATATAACTTGCGCGGTGCAGTTGCTTTTGATCCTTTGTTCATGCCTTTGTCGATTTTTGATATTTTCTTCAAAGGTTGAATCACTTTTAGCTCAGATATTCTCCTTTTAAAATTTTTAGATTCTGTGACGAAAGGAGCATCAACAATAGTCCCCCCTCAGAGTTGGATCCGGAGAGAAATGAGGATTTGACTTTGAGGAAATCAAATCCATCCAAAGGAACAGTGGGCGCACAAGTCTTCAGGGAACAGAGGACGGCACGCAAGTGCGCATCGCACAGTCCTTTAGTGCTCTGGGTATGGCGCGCAGATAGGATTCCTGGCCTATAAATACATAGCTTCACCTCCGTACAAGCATCCGGATTTCCGGACTTCATACCTTCGAGCTCTCGCCACGCAGGTCTCCTTAGCCGCATAGGTTGCTCTGTTTTCTAGTGTTTTCCTTGATGTCGCGCTACTGTAAAGGTATTTGTACTTGCGCGGTTTAAACTTGAGCGTCAAAAACTATCGTGGCACACGAATACTTGTGCGCCATTGTTTAGAATTTAGCGCCCTAATTCCTTGGCCATTTTTCAAATTTATTCACAAATTTTATGAAAAATAAACCTATTAAAGAGTTAGTTTATTCATCTTTTGTGCAGATTCAGTGGTTCCCAAGGGAATTGGAACAGATGATGAACTGGCTAGCAAGCGGATTGATGACATGATAAACATTATTGGCCATGATTACTATGATATCTGCAACAGCACTCTCCCAGATTTGGCTAAGTACTTGAAGAAATATCATCCTAATTTCCCACAGAGCATCTACCTACCTCTATGTGGTCATGGTCATCTTCAAGGAGTCAATGTTCCAAATGCAAACAATTATACACCTGAGATGCAGCTGCACTGCTACTTCTCTATTTCGGTTATGTTGTGCATGAAGAGCAACAACAATGGTGTGAAATTTCATGTTCTCCTTCCATGCCATTTCTTTGCAGATATGAAAATGGAAAACCCATGGGCTGAAATGTTTTCCACTACCGGTTGGTGGAGAGAAGACAAACATGGTACTAGAGCAATATCTGAAAAGAGTACTCTCTCCGAATGGCTCTTTACTTCCAATGCTCCATTCTCAAATCCATGTATCCATCTTCCAAGTCTCTTGGACAGAAACAGAGTCACTGTTTGATCAGCAGAAAATTTTCTCAAACCGCACTCAAGAACATCCTTTTACAATTGTTCCAAGAAGATCTGGTATCACTGCATCTCTTATTATATCCAGTTGAATGAATGAATTCCAGGTGGTTGCTGATGAAGCTCGGTATGCCGTAAATCAAATAAAGTGTTATGTTTAAAGCCTCTTGTAATTCTTGAAAAAGAGAAGAGACTCCAGTCTGTGGATGTCCTTCTAACTCTTGTGTATCAATGAAAAACACTTTCATCTTCAATCATTTGTACCTGCATTCTTTCACTACCTGATTCAAATTTACTTAAGCCAATGGGACTAGTAAGCATAGTTTGATTTTTACTAGGATTATTACAAATAATCCTACAAACTATGAACCTTTTAATTGCTCAATATTACCTAAATCATACATAATGTATGTTTAGTGAGCTGGAACTTGACTTTTATTCAGATTTCCTTTTTCTTTTGTGGGCAGTTTAAAGTCATGCATGCTGGACATAAAGGGGCTAATGTTTAAGGTCGAAATAGCTTTGACCAAAATGTATTAAAATTGATTCGATTCCTTAACAATTTATCTAAAAACATATTACCATACTCAAGTATGAAGGAAAATATGTAAGCTATGACTTAAAAATTTTTGAATCTAAGGAATGATATGAAAAAGAGCTAAAAGGAATTAGAAGAAGTAGTTTCCAAGAATGAAGTTACTATTATTTGACAAAAACCCGTTAGGGTTTTGAAATATGCAGAGCCACCTAAGGGCATTGGCTACATGGTCAAATAAATAGTATCTTTCGGCTGACAAGTCTGTTATGTGGACTGTTTATGTAAGGCCACCTATGGGCACGTGCTGCATAGTCAGGTGAAAGAACTCTCAAAAATTTACTTTCCTAGTGCTAAAAGCCGGTGGAAGTTTATGGAGATTCAAATTTTCTAAAGTATAGAGTTTGTTGTATGGAAAGAGGTACTTGAATATGGATAAGAAATTTCCGAACAAGAATATAGAAGAACTGGATGAATATCACTCCTACGAAGGTCTGACCCAAACGTAGGGAAGAAGAATAAACCATAGACTTGAATACTTTCAGATCATGAAAAAGGATATGGGACAAATATGTTAAGGATGAATATTTTTTGTGGATCCCTACATACTTTTGTTTAAGAAAAATAAGGACAAAAGATGCATTCTTCCCAAGAATGAAGTTACCATTATTTAACAAACCTGTTAGGGGGTTGAAATATGCAGGGCCACCTAAGGGAATTGGCTGCATGGTCAAATAAATAGAATCTTTCGGCTGACAAGTCTGTTATGTAGACTGTTTATGCAAGGCCACCTATGGGCACGTAGTACATAGTCAGGCAAAAGAATTCTCAGAAGTTTGACATTTTTGTGACTAGAAGTCATGAAAAGGGTTATGAAGATCTGAAAATATTTAAGGTTAGGATTATAACAAATAAATATGGGTATTGTCCAATATATATAGAGATACATAGGTCAATGATAACAATAATCATGTTGTGGCTGGGTCCTGAATTGAAATTTTGGACTTCACTACGTATGTCATAAGAATGAGAATCAAGCAATACGTAGTTCTTGAAATGCAGTTTGACGTCGTGCAGGACGAAAGTATGAGAGTTATTATTTTAGGGTCATAGAATTCGGACCATAATAATGAATACACAGTGTGTTTTCATGAGGACTTTTCAGCCATGGGACTGAAGGTGAAATTTGGGGATAGGCCCAAAAGACTTGGGGTTGGATTCGAGGGATACTCGAACATTCTTACGTATCCCATAAGGATGGGAATCAAGCCCACGTAGTTATAGAACTACCCTTTGTACAAATTTGGTTCGTACATGTGAAGGGTGAAAGGGGACTTTAGTACAATGATGGTTTAACCCAAGACAAAATGTTTAGGTATTACTATGTACGCACGTAGTCTTTTGAAAATGAAAACCATGATTGAAAAATCAATGTCAATAATAGTTGTCTCTCAAATGAGTAAATCAAAGAGTATTTTAGTTTATTGTCGTACCAGACAAAAGTGTTGCATAGTTTAACATCATATAACAAGGACGAAAGTGAATCAATGTAAAGATATTGATTCTAGGGGCGGTTTCACGAATCAACATCATATGAGATGGTGGTGAACCGATGTGAAGAGATTGTTTTTGGGCTTGAACCCTGGGAGGTTGCCTACATACCCAGCCTGGAGGGCAAGGATCAAAGTCCATGTAGTTCAATTAATGAATGAATTAATGATCAAGTTGTTCTTGGGGACAACGATCTAAATAAAATGTTGTTGGGACTTATACATGGTTAGAGGCCTAAAGAGAGTGTTATGGTTGAGGTTTTATCTAAGCTCACGTGAGTCGTACTCGGTGTGAGAAACAAGAGTTAACAACAACTTTAACGATGCATAGATTAATGTCATGTAGGACATATAAATGGACTATGCAGTTTTTTGTCTTGCAGTTAGGACTATTGGTGATGTGCAGTTTAGTGTCATGTAGCAGGGATAAAATACAGTTTAATGTCATGTAGGATGTAAGGGGGACTGCACAGTTTAGTGTCATGCAGTAAGGACAAAATAACACACCATTTAGGTCATGTTGGACACATTGGGGATTTTGTCCCCACAGTTTAACGTCATGTTGGACGAAAGTGCAAATATTTTAAGGTCATATGCATGGACCGTGGATGGGGCAGTTTAATGTCATGCTGGACCTTTGATGATTATATAGTTTAACATCTTTCCGGATGTAAGGGACTTTTATACAGTTTAGCGTCATGTAGTTAGGACGTCATAGTTTAACGTCTTGCTGGACATAAGGGACTTGCAAATAGTTTATGGTCATATGCATGGACCAGGGATGATGCAGTTTAAGGTCATGCTGGACGGTTTAGGGAACTTTTTCACAGTTTAACGTCGTGTGGGACGAAGTTTCAGTTTAAGGTCATACTGGACCATTGCTGTATAGTTTAACATCATATAGCAAGGACGAAATGGTGTTGCACAGTTTAGTGTCATGTTGCGGGGACAAGTTCTTTTTTCTATAGTTTAACGTCATGTTGGACGAAAGTGAAAATAGTTTAAGGTCATATGCATAGACCGAGGTTGATGCAGTTTAAAGTCATACTGGACTAATGCTGTATAAACCAATTGTAATAATCTTGGTTCTGGGGACCATATTTTGTGTTTATACAATATATTTCTTCAGAAATCTGGCATTGGTTAGAGTCGTGATGAGTTCTCCATCCATTGAGATTAATGAATAAGCTCCATTGGAGTAGACCTTATGTATTGACTAAGGTCCTTCCCATTTTGGTTCATGCTTGGGAGGCTTCTTTCCTGGTATCATTGGTGTTCTGAGAACTAATACCAATTCTCCCTGAATGAATGAACGAAGACGAAATTTTTTGTTAAAAGGTCGTGCTATTCGATTATGATAGATTTCCAAGTGGTGCAAAGTGCACAATAATTTCTCATCAAACTATTCCAATTCATTCAATCGCTTTTGGGATTTCTCATCTGTAGATAACTGATCACAAATGGCTACTCTGAGTGAGGGAAATTGAACTTCAATTGGCAAGACTGCTTCTGTTCCATATACCAACGAATATGGAGTTGACCGCGTTGCATTGCGGGTGGTAGTCCGATAAGCCCATAAAACATGAAAGAGTTTATCAGGCCATGACCTATTATCTTTATCCACCATCTTTTGCAGTATATTTGAAAGAGTCTTGTTAAGGGCTTCTATTTGGCCATTGGACGCCGCATGATACCGAGATGAATGGTTGGATTTAATGTTGTATTCTTGATACAATTTCTTCACCTCATAAGAATAGAAGTTGGTGTCGTTGTCCGTCAATATGGTATGAGGGACACCAAATCTAGTAATGATGTTAGACTTGATGAAGCTAACAATGCATTTAGAACTGACTTCCTTGAGAGGTACTTCCTCTGCCCATTTGGAAAAGAAATCAGTAGCAGTAAGAATGTACATAAACTTCTTGGCCGTAGTTGAAGGGTAAGGTCCCACCACATCCATTCCCCATGTGGCAAATGGCCACGAGTATTTAGCTGTATGAAGAAACTATGGAGGTTGATGAATGAAATTGGCATGTAATTGGCATGAATGACACTTCTTTGTGAAATTAACACAATCTTGTATCATTAAAGGCCCAAAGTATCCAAGCATTCGAATTTGATCAGACAATCTATGTCCAGACTGGTGGGCACCACAGACTCTTGCATGCACTTCTTTCATGACAGCCATTGTCTCTTCACCATCAATGCATCTGAAGATAAATCCATCAAAACCACGTTTGTAAAGAATTTTCCCTAGGTGGTTTGGGCCATCATAAAGAGTAAAATTGACCACACGTCGCCGAATTTGTTCTTTCTTGGCTCTATCAGGTGGAAGTGTTCCATTTTGAAGGTATTCCCTGATAGGTGACATCCATCCTGTAGTATGACCATACGGTTTAGGAATGGGACTAATTTCATTAATTTCCTCTGTTCTGGCTTGAACATAAGGTGAAATTTCGCGACGGTGGGCAATACTGATGGTTGTCTCGTCCCGATTTGGATCTGCTAGAGCTGTGGCTATATTAGCCAGTGCATCAGCTTGAGCATTTTGTGATCTTGGGACATAAGAAAATGTCGGTTCTGAAGAGAATTCCTCCATTAACTCTCTGACGTAATCATACAATGGGATTAATTCTTCTTTTCTGATGGCATAATCCCCATTGACTTGTTTGATTACCAGGTCTGAATCACTTTTCACCTTTAAGTTATTCACTTGTGCTTGAAGTGATAACTCCAAGCCTGCAATGAGAGCTTGGTATTCGGCTTCATTATTGGTACCACCTTCCCACAACAAAAAGGAATAAGGTAACACTACCTTATCTGGAGAAATGAGCACAATTCCTAAACCAACTTTGTTGAATTTAGGATTTTCCATTTTCTTCCCTGTTGGAATTCTCGAAGCACCATCAAAATACATTTCCCATGTTTGAGGACTCTCTTGAATAGAAAAAACTTCCTCATCAGGGAGTTCGATATATGAATACGTGTCTTCCACTGAAGGGTGTTCAGCCAGGAAATCAGCCAGAGCTTGGCCCTTAATTGCCTTTTGAGACACATAATGGATGTCGAACTGCTGTAGAATAACCGCCCACCTTGCCAGACGTCCTGTAAGCATTGGACGACTAAGGATGAATTTGAGTGGATTATTACGAGATACCAATTGGACCTCGTGATGTTGCAGGTAGTGTCTCAGTTTCTGAACTGCAAAGATTAATGCTAGGCATCACTTTTCAATACTCGAATACCGGGTTTCTGCTTCAAGCATAGTTATACTCAGATAGTAGAGGCTATTTTCATTCCCAGCATCATTCTTTTGAGCAAGAAAGGCACCCAATGATTGCTCTAGAGCTGTCACATAGAGTATAAGTGGTCTACCTTCAACAGGTGGCATGAGTATTGGTGGACTCAAGAGGTATTTCTTAAGAACATCAAATGATTCTTGAGATTCTTCAGTCCACTGGTAAGTGACACCTTTTTTCAATAATTTGGTAAAGGGTAATCCTTTGCCTGCCAGATTGGCGATGAAACGCCAAATATAGGCTAAGTGTCCTTGAAGTCCTCTTAATTCTTTCAAATTCTGAGGAGGTGACATACCAAGGATTGATTTGGTCTTCTCAGGATTGACTTCAATACCACAATGGTGTACAACAAAGCCGAGGAATTTTCCTGAGGTTACCCCAAAAGCACATTTTAAGGGGTTCATCTTCAAATTATGTTGTCGAAGTTTGTGGAATATGACTTCCAAATCAGCCAAGTGATTAGAACGTTTTTTGGATTTAACTACCAAATCATCCACATAGAACTCAAGAAACTTCCCTAAGAAAGTTTTGAAGATATGATGCATGGCGCGTTGATATGTTGCACCTGCATTCTTTAAACCAAAGGGAATCACCCGGTAACAAAACACACCTCGAGGAGCTCTGAAATCTGTAGATTCCTCATCTTCTGGGGCCATTCGGATCTGATTATATCCGGAATATCCATCCATGAAGGAGATTTCTTCATAACCAGTCGTCGCATCAATTAAGAGTTCTGTAATTGGAACTGGGAAATCATCTTTAGGACAATACCGATTAAGATCTCTGAAATCGATGCAAACCCTAATTTGTCCGTTCTTCTTCTTTACAGGGACAATATTAGCCAACCACTTAGGATATTGAACTTCTCTGACGAAGTTAGCTTTGATCAGCTTATCCACTTCAGCTTTAATTTTGGAAGCATAAGTTGGGTGTGTTCTTCTCGCGGCTTGCTTAAATCCTCGATGTTCTTTTGGTAAACCCAAATGATGAGTAGCAATATCAGGATCAAGCCCAGGCATTTCTGTATAGTTCCACACAAAAATATCTTTATTTTTCTTTAGAAAATAAATATACATCTCTTGCTCTTCAAGGGTCATGGTCGTGCTAATTAAAGTGGGGCGTGGATCTTTCTCTGTACCCAGATTTATTTCTCTGAGTTCATCCACTGTGGTAGAGATACCCTCTTCAAATACTGGAGGAGCATCTCTAAGACCTTCCTCTTCCTCTTCATTATGTGCTATTTCTTCCGTTTCTACTTTCATAGTAGATGACAAAACGAAATTCTCATGATCATAAGAGATGTCAAAATTTTCACATTTTGAAGAAGAAGATTCCACTTCCGACCCTATTGATGATAAAGGGCCTTCTATGGGAAATAAAGAGGAGATGATGGATTGATATTCGACATCATTATTCACCTCTGGTGTTGCTATAACTTCTTCTGGCCTGATTGGGGAAGTATAGACTTGTTGGACTTCAGCAGATGGAATGAAAATGTCACCACTTATGCTTTCATCACTGTTTGGTAGGTTACCAATTTCTCCCATGTTGTCTGGCTCAATTTCCATAATTGACATTATGGATCTTTCCATAAGATTATTTTTATTTGGGCCTATTTTGTCAATTTGACTGATAGGTAACACATAATCTGTACTCACATGTGTAAATGGATTTATTGTAATTTTCTCCAAACCATATGGAGCATTAATTTTGGTAATTTCCTTTATTGTAGATTTTTCTCTTCCCTTCATGTGATAAAATTCTGCCTCAATGTATTGAGACTCACATGTCTTAAACGGGGCCTTATCACCATACAATGTTCCAACTTGACCATTGAAATAGTATTTGAGACATTGATGGTATGATGAAGGAATAGCTTCACGCTGATGTAGCCAGGGTCTTCCAAGCAAGACGTTGAAAGCTGAGTCTTGATCAACAATCATGAAATCTGAATTGGATACAAGATCTCCAAACTGAGTTCTGAGTATAACTTCGCCTAGTGGTTCTTGTTCATTTTTATCATATCCTTGTAACATCATGGTAGAAGGAGATAAATCAGATTCCGTGAGGCCCAATTAAAGAAGTGTACGAATGGGCATGAGGTTGACTCCTGAACCATTGTCAATGAAAGATCTTCGGATATCTACACCATTGAATTTTCCAGATAAGTACAACGGTTTTATGTGCCCATGCACAACATCGTCTTCATCTTTATCAGTAAAAGATATCACTGCATGGCATTCTTCAGTATTATTCCCTATGTGATAGAGTTCAGCTGCAGCAATTTCAGCTTCAAACTCCTGAGGACTTGACAAAGCTTCGGTGAGTGCTTCCCGAAGATCTTTTGACAGATTCAAAGCATCCAAAATTGATAACTTGGATGGTACTTGGGCCAAGTGTTTCAATATATCATACTTTTGATCTAGAGGTCTGCGTTTCCCAACAGGAATATGTGGTTTAGCAGGTACCTTGGAAGCAGATGCTTTGGAAGCTGATGCATCTTGTATTGGGATAGAAGTTGGAAACATCCTTGGTTTTGGAAGATTAGACTGATTAGATCCATTTACATGCTGAGATAAATAAGATGGAACCTTTAATAGGTCTTCCAAAATAACTGTGCCAAAACTGAGTTGGCCATTGGCAGAAGAACTTGTTTGTTCTTTTTGAGCTCGCTGAAGGGCTCTACCACGAGTTTCTGCTGCATACACAGTGCTAGTAGGGGTAGAATTGGAGTACTGGCTTCGGAAAGATCCATGTCTTCCCCTATATCATGTACCTCTAGAACTCCCTCGGATTCCCTTATTTGATACGGGGAATTCAGGCTCATCAATACTGGAATATGGATCTGTTAATTGAATCGTATTAACTGAACCGAAGATTAACTCTTCGTCTGATAAAGACCCTGCCTAACTAGCATGTTTAGGTTGTGCCGTTTGATGGGGCGGTGCCCGTGGCATTGAAGTAGATGGCATGAAATCTGCCAGAGTCAAAGACAACTTAGGCCTTGATACATACTCATCTTCTTCTAATTCCTATTTCTTCATTGAATTGCGCTGCCCTTTTGAGGATTTTTCTTTTGATGGAGGCTTCACTGCAGCTTTTGTAGGAGACACAATTGTCTTCTTCAATTGTGTTCGCAAAATGGCATGGGTCTGATTGATTTTCTTTCTGACCATCCAATCATCATATTTTTGGGCAGTTTTTCTTTTGACTTCCTTCCACTCGCCTCCTTCCTCTGGATCTGTAGCGGTAACACACGCTACATGAGCTGAAGAACCCTTCAATTTGACTTGTCCCAAGTCGACCATCTTTTGCAGGAGGTCTTTAAAGACAAAACACTTCTGGATGGGATTCCCCAACATTTGATGAAAGGGACAATAATCGGGATGGTCTTCATCTCCTTCCTTGTTTGGCCTCTTGGGCACTGGTAATTGAACCAAATTATTTTCCAGAGCTGAAATGAAGTAACCATGAACTTGCTCAGTTCATAAAGAGTATGTTTTACTCTTCAAATTCTCAAATTGTTTTCTTCATTGATCTCTTTGATCATTTAGACGAAACAGCATTTGTTGTTGGTGTTCATGAGGTGGAGCCCTTCGAGAAGATGAAGGTTTTGAATTAGAAATAGGTACATGTGCTTGTTTAATCATAACTGCAGCAGTTTCTACTTTACCCATTCTCCTTCCTGGAGCTGATGGAATTAAATGAGATTTAACCTTAGCCTGTATAAGGGAATCTTCAATCTGCTGAACGATTGAAGTAAGGTATCGAAACCCTCCTGTGTATTTCACAGGGATCAATGGCGTGCGTAATTCATCACGCAAATTTGCCACACAGATTGGAAACAGCTCTTCCTAAGGGAGTGCTAAACTCAGGGAATATGTTAATCCCTTCTAACGAGCAATGAAATTAGAGACTCTTTCATTATCCCTTTGCTTGCAGTTTGTAAGATCGAAAACTGTCGTTTTTGGCAAAGTTTAGCTGAACTGAAGAAGGAATTTTTGACAAAGATCCTCCCATCTGATGATTGACCGGGATTGCAAGCTTGTATACCAGACAAAAGCTGGTCCTTGCAAGGGTCGCACGAAGCATCTGAGTTTCACTGCTTCTTGCTGCTCTGGAGTTCCCATCATAGGATCACAACAAGACACGTAATGCATCAAATGTTGTTCAGGGTCGCCTGATCCATTGAAAGTAGGGAAAATAGGGTTTCCAAAGCTAGATGGAGGAGAAATTGAATCTACCCATTCAGGGTAAACTTTCTTTTCTGGTTCAACTTGCGCCTGTTTCCCTTCCATAGTTTCTAACCGAGCTGTTAATGACTCAATAGTAGTTATTAACTTTTGAGAAACATCCGGTTGAATTTGGTCTTGAGTAGGTGCAATGAATGGAGCTTGGAAAGCCGTGGTGGTTGGTGCTACAACTGATGGTAGCACTGCCAACCATTGTTTCACTTGACCCACGGGATTAGACCTCTGAGGGTGTACTGATAAAGGAGGATATTCTTGATCCATCTCAGTAACTGAAACAAATTCCTTCCACTGTCGGACTTCAGCATTCTTAAGAAGAAGACTACTCTGAAGTAGTTCTGCATTCATTCTTCTTAATTCTTTCATTTCTTCCTCCTTTTGTGTAAACCTTTGCTCTAATGAGATCGATTGACCTTCTCTAGAGGAAGGATATGTAACATGATTCTTTCCCCTCCCTTTGTTGGATACTTTTTGGAGAGAAGGAAGTGGATTACCTAAGTTCTGAGTAATCCTTTGACTTCGTGTACGCACACCTTCTTCATTTGTATTGGTGCGTACATTTTCTTGAGTAGGACGCTCTTCATCTGAGTCCCCTGAGTGAGTCTGCTCTGGTGGATTAGCAACAACGGCATTGATGACATTGATTGATGCATAATTCATCGCATCCCTTCTATCAACATTTCTGTGATATTTTCTTCTTTCATATCTTTGATGAGACATTGCCTTTTGTTGATTCAATACTTTTGGAACTTCTTGACGAGCTATAATTTGGAGGGAATCTCTTGATAATTTGGCTCTTCTTTCCTCTTGGGGCTTCTTCCCCAATCGAGAAAAGACCGATATTCTCTGAGAAGGGGATTGATGATTTGAAAGAGTCCCCAGTCTTGTGAACTGGGGATGTTTCTGCTGATTCTGCTCAACTCCTCGAATCCCATTTGTTGACTCTGAGGGTTGGGTTAAAGGAGTCCCCAGTCTGACAAGTTGGGGTGGCTCTTGACATGCTACATCTGAGATCTTCTTAAAAAATCTCTTGATCTTGCGAATCTTAGTTCAGAAATTAGCTGGATGCATTAGCCTGTATCCACTTTTATCACCTGGTTCAACAGACCGTTGGATGATTTCCGAGACTTCTGTCATTTGATGATTTGTTTGCTCCATACAAGAGGCTTGTGCAATATTCTCGCCTGCTTGATGTAGGAGAAATTCAACAACTTGTTCTCTATATGCTTGATTTTGAGAGGAACTAGTTGAAGCATGTTCTTGAACAAGCTTTTGATTATGAACAAAGCTCATTGACTGTGGCCGGCCATGGGAAATAACATTGCATGAGACCATTTTCGGCGGGTTTTGCTGACTGGAATGCACTGTGAAATGTAGTGCTCCGTGAACACCCCATCCTCTGATATGAACATCAGATGGAGCATTGGCAATTAACTGACGCATTTTTCTTAGTGCGCCAAGGCATGAACGTTGAAGGGTTCTCTATTGCTTTTCAGCCTTCAGATACCGAGAGATTGATAGAGATGCCAAATCGATCTGATGTTGTAGCCCTTCTATTATCTTAAGATGATGTTCATATTCATCATAAGATAATACCTTCTTCTTTAATTGACAAAGAGTTTTCCATATGTTGAGACGAATATCATGGATTCCATCATCCGTCAACATCTTTGGAATGTCGTACTCGGAGTCAGCCAAAGGCCAAAACATGACTGGTACCTCACCTTTTGCCAGTTTCTTCCTCATGTTCAGCATTTCCTCTTTATCATTAAATGAAGATTCTTCTACCTGTTTTGAACAAAGTTGGTGTTTCCTTGTTGATTCATCGGATTCAACAAGATTGGTAGAGACATCATTGATCAAACTAGAAGATGCATGACTTAGGGGTGGTTCGGAGAATGACCTACACCCTGGGATATCTTCTGATTGAGAACGTATTTCACTTTCTAGCGATAAAGCATCAGACATGATTGGTTTCGCATTTGCAAGTGCCTCAAGATAAGAGGGCTTTCTCAGCACTACATTGTCCACTGGAGTATTTTCCAGGCAATGTGAATCACTACTGCGGAGAGGACTTTCACAGCGAAGTTCATCATCATGGGGAGGACCACCATAATGGGTTACAGCAAAAGATTTGATCTCTTTCTCCTTGATCAGCTGACCACACAGAGGGTTCCTGTGGCTCTCATCTGAAGATGAAACTTCAAGATTGACCGAATTGTCATGAAGCAAGCCTTCATGAGAAAGTGTATGTTGAAGACTTTTGAAATTAATGTTCCCATTATTGGGAACTGAGGGAGTAGAATCTTTAATTTCAACAGATAAATGTCTGAGGGCTTCAAGAACTCCAGCATCGAGTAAAGCCTTGTTGCAGATTGGCCTTTGATCTCCTGACTGTGATGGGTGGATCTTTTTCTTATATGCCTTCTTACTCGCTTTAGAAACCACTTGATGACGAAAGTGATTGCTCTGAGCAGTTGTATGTTCCTGATTAGGAAAGATGGTCAGGTTAGGCTGACGATCTCCACTCAAATAAGGTGTATGTGCCTGACTTGGTTGTCCGTATGATATGGGGGAGTATGCCCCATAACCCTCTTGAACTGGAACAAATGTGTGTGTCTGTTCCGGAGTGAATTGTTGATGTGTCACTCCACTACTAGGGATAGATTTATGTGTCTGTCCCTTAGATGATGCTGAAGCTGTTATGATATCCTGGCAAGCATCCAGAATATGAGCAGGAATTTGCTTCTGCTCTTTCACCATTGACAAAATATGCTTGGTGACTTCAGCCGCCGGAACGGGAATATACGTCCATTCCGGGTTTGGAGTAGGTGTATGTGCCTGCTCCTGTCCTCCTTTTACTGTCAGTGAATCCTGACAGTACTCAAGTGTGGGGGCAGAGAGTTGAGTCTGCCTCCTGTTTGTCGTCAGAGATTTCCGACTGACTTCTCCGTGCGCTACCAAGCGAGACTGTTGGTAGGCTTGATTAGTACTATCAGGTGTATGGGCCTGCTGATTACACTTCTCCAATGGTGGTTGATGAGATCCATCATATGTAGTTAGACGAGCCTGCTGACTAACTGGTGATGTATAAGCAGGTGTATGTTTCTGCCTATAGTACTCCAACGGAATTGCCTGGCGGGATTGGCGTGATGCTGCCAGACGAGTCTGCTGGACAGCGGAATTAAAACGGACAGGTGTGTGTGCCTGCTCGTTATTTTCCAACAAGTTAGGTTGGTGGACTTCTCCAGAGATGGCAGGGATGACATCCTGCCCATTGTCAACTGAATTCCTTCTCTGGCGGTTCGTCTTGCCTGCTCGGGTTCGAGGAACCTGAGCTGAATGCCTGGAGTCGGTACCCTCATCATGTTGAGGGTGCACTACCGCACGAGTCTGGCGGCGATTATTGATGGGAGCCCTCGGGAAGGACTCCAGTCTTTTTGATTTAAGGCCCTGCGGGACCTGCTCATTCACTTCCTCAGAGTAAGGGAGTGAATGGAAATTGTGTTCCGGGTATAAAGACCCGAAATGGTTGGAAACAGTAGTCAGCACCGCCTGCTTCTTAATCACTGGTCGTCGTTGTCCGGACAACCTGTGTGAGTTATTTACATGGAGGGAATGTCGGGCAGCCTCCAGAGTTGGGATGGTACCGTGTTGACGGTACTCCTTAACCATCAAATTTGATACCCAGAGTTGAAGACACTGAGTAGGTAATGTCATCCTCAGAGCGGATGACGATCCAGTAGGAATAGCAGCAGTGGTATTTGCAGCAATAGTATTCACAGATGTGAATTTGAGAGCATCCATTATGAAAATACAGAAAATCTTGGAAAAGAGTGCATGTTTGATAAAACAGATGTAATCAAGATAAACTCAGCTACTTCATCCTTTGGATGAGCACATATATCAATGATTGTTTTTGTTAGCCCTCTTATTGAGTTTTAAATAGGGGCTTAACAAATAGGTAAAACATCATTTTATCTTGGTTAAGGATTCACGTCGGGTTCACCATTTTTTGTTTCGCACGGAATTCGGGGATGACCTCCTGGATGGGAGATTCAAACGTTCTGATCAGTTTCTAGCGGGTTTGTTCATAGAATCGGAAACATCCAATGATTCCACATCCGTTTGGACCTACTTTCCAAAGGTAGGCGCTCATTAGCTTGTGGACTAATGAGGCTTAGGAATTTGCATTGGTCGAGAGGATGGGAGGTCGGACTCATCACACCTTTTTGAGGGGAATTATTGTCTACTCTGGGACTCTCTTTATAGATTTAAGTTATGTTCGTGAATCCTTATTACATTACCAAGTATAAAATAATCTTTCCTTTAGTTTTAACAATCAATGATTAAATATGTAAGAAATTTTGAGAATCTTTTATATGTATTCGAGGTTCTTCATCAATAGAGAATCATCTATATCTATTTAGAGATTTTTGGTCAATGGTATCCTTCAAAACATTTATATAAAAGTCTCTTGGTCATTATGATGACCAGGATGGTTTTAAAGCCACTCAGTGGGGCACTTGAAGTTTATCATCATTCAGAAAGACATGAATTATTTCAGAGTTGGGATCGAACCCATAAATGGGATACCTACGTATCCTTTGTTTTGGAAAAGGAATCAGAACCCACGTAGTTCGAGTAAGGGAGTATGACGTTTATGATTGGTGGCTCAAAGAAGGATGTCATAATTACTTTTACACTCTAAGATCACATGATTCATGCTCGGTGTGAGAAACAAGAGGTATTGGTAAAAAATAGACAATTATTCCATGAAATATGCAATCATAAGAAATGGTTTGGGGATTATGTATGTATGACTGCCCAGACAGATGAATGTTTAGGATTCGCTTTTAGGGAGAAAATCCAGAAACAGGGTCCATAAAGGTATATGTGCTTCATGGAGATTTGAATACTCTAACTTGGGACTTATTCCTGAAAAGGAAGCCCAAATTAGGAGAGGGTTGATAACTAGGTTTTATTCCTAAGAAGGAATCCCAGATCAAACGAAAATTAGGACTGGTTAAGAGAAATTACGTGACTTGGGGCTTACTCCTGAAAAGGAAGCCCAAGATTATGACTGGGACTTATTCCTGAAAAGGAGGCCCAGGTTAGGGATTAAGGTTTGGGGATTACTCTTGAGGAGGATGCCCATATTTGAGATTGAGGCTTACTCCTGAGGAGGATGCCCATATTTGAGATTGGGGATTACTCCTAAGAAGGATGCCCAAAATTAGAGGACTTGGGGCTTACTCCTAAGAAGGATGCCCAAAATAAGGGACTTGGGGCTTACTCCTAAGAAGGATGCCCAAAATTATGACTGGGACTTATTCCCGAAAATGAGACCCAGGTTAAGGATTCTCTCATCTTAAAGGATGAGGTTGAATGAATGAACTCTCAATCTTTGGTGACATAAAAATGTATAAATCACTATGTTTTGAGAGATATTCCATAGAATTCATTTCAAATAAGGAAGTCAAATCATGAAATCATGCCATAAATGGCTTTGAAGAGTTTCTTGAAGACTGAATCTTGAAAAGGAAAGGTGTAATGGCTTAAGAGGGGTAAAATGTGCATGATGGGCACCCAAAAAGGTAGGGGCGCGCAAGCCTTGAAAGGCGCGCAAGTCATACGTGGGCGCGCAAGTATTGGTCGTGCAGGTATACCTGCGCGACATGTGGGGTACTTGCGCGATTTTCAACCAGCATTTAGAATACTTGAGCGACTCTTTATTAATCACATTAGAATCCTCTTGAGGTTTTTCCAGAAAAGGGATGCGCAAGTTCTATTGAAGGAAATAAGGCGGCATGCAAGTGTTGATGAGTTTCAACACTTAGGCCTTCCTTCTTCTCTTTAGATATTCCGTTCTAGGTAAGAAATTACCTTATAAGTGTTTCGGAATCTTTGAGAAGAGACTTGGGCGTCGGGAGCTTCAATCTGAGTTTCTGGAAAAAGATCCTCTCGAATGGGGGGCCCACAGGGTATATTTATAGGCAAAAGAAGGCCCTGGGCGGTTACCGGGCGGTTATCACTTAGGTCGCGCAAGTCACTTGCGCGACCAAGGGCGTCGCGCAAGTGGACTTGCGCGACAGTGATATAACTTGCGCGGTGCAGTTTCTTTTGATCCTTTGTTCATGCCTTTGTCGATTTTTGATATTTTCTTCAAAGGTTGAATCACTTTGAGCTCAGATACTCCCCTTTTCAGATTTTTAGATTTTGTGATGAAAGTAGAATCAACAATGTGTCCTAGACATTGATGGTTCATGGGATATCCATTTGGGATTGTTTGAGATTGCTTATAATAACAGTTACCAATCATCGATTAAATGGAACCTTTTTAGGATCTCTATGGTGGGCCATGTTGGTCCCCCCTATGTTGGGATCATGTAGGAGAGACTTCACTGTTGTTGTCGAGCCTTGTACATGAGTCTTCTGAGAATGTCAAGTTGATCATGCAGTGTTTATTGATAGATCAGAGTTGTCATAAATCATATGCTGACTGGAGGCATCGAGACCTAGAGTTTTTTGTAGGTGATAGGGTATTCTTGAAAGTGGCCCCTCGTCTGGGCCATCGTCGATTGGGGAAGCAAGGGAAGATGACACAGTGGTATGTAGGGACCTTTGAGATGACCGAGCATATTGGAAAAGTGGCATACATGTTGGCCTTACCTTCTAAGTTGACATCCATCAACGACGTCTTCCATGTCTCCCAGTTGAAGAAATACAACCTGGATCCGCCCCTTGTGCTCATTTGGGATGAACTGGAGATAGAGACTAACTTTCCTATTGTAGAGCAGTCAGTGCAAATAACGGACTCCCAAGACAAGGTTCTTTGAGTAATGTCCATTTCGCTGGTCTGGGTTCGTTGGCAGCAAGGTAGTGACACTCATGAGACATGGGAGCGGAATTCATGGGTCGAGGAAGAGTACCCATTCCTATTTTCAAATCAAGCTTCAAGTTAACTTTTTAGTGCAGAAATCCTTTCATGGTGTGGATAATTTTCAGATAAGTAACTTTTTTTAAGGTTAAATTAAATTTAATTCCCATTCATTCTTTTCATTAGGGGTTTCCCATTCATTTCTGGAGGAAAGGGTGAGTTTTCATGATTTGGGCCAAATCGAGAGCCCATTTCCAGATTTAAAAACCAATTTTGATTACTTTATAACTATTTCTTTTTTAATTTTTTTTAACCCATTTTACTTCCAAAATATCCTCTACTAACCTTTTAAAACCAACAATGCAATTTGGACCCCTTAGGAATCCATAACAGTGGGGTATTTGGGTTTTCATTTTAGAATTGGGTCAGCCTGAAGACAATTTTCATATTTTTATTTGTTTTTTTAATTTTTTAATATCTTATTCATTATAATAATGTTTTTGTTATTCCAACTCCCATTAGTCCCTAGGAAGCCCAGGAGTGCTCCCATTTCCTTTCCCCCTCTTTGGAGCTCTTTGAAATCGCGAATTAGGGCAGAACTTCATAGGGTGTCTCAAATCGGCCAGAATTGAAGAGGTAAATTCATCCCCTCTTAAATCACTCAATTATTACACTTTTCCCTCCATTACCATTCCTAAATGAACTCCTAAATCTTGTTCGAACAGATTCTTAATTTTGTCTATTTTCAATTTCAGATACTAGGTTTTTGGAGTGATTACTTCAGTATACTTCAAGTAAGTGAGTCCATTTCTTTCCTCTTTCAAATTGCTTAGGGTTTCATTTGTTATTTTTAGGGTTTATTCCCTCTTCCATGAATTCTCAAATGAACAGGGGGTAGGTTTTCAATCCTTTGGTTTATCCTTGGTGTTTCCTTTCCAATTCTTATGGTTTTAGGATTGTTCTAGGTCCTTATTGGTGTGGTGGTGGTGCGAATTATTTTTCGCACGGTGATTCAAGGGTTTTCCTTAAATTGGTAGGTGATTCCAGATGTATGAAATCTATGTAAATTTACATGCTGTTTTTATGACATTTGCATGTTCATTTTATTTTATGTTTGCTGCAAAAAACAGTTTTAGTGGTTTCTGTAATGCAAATGAATTTTTTATTCCAATTTTAGGAGAAATTGGGGTTTTTTTCATGAAAGTCTCGTGTTGGTTCATTTGGGGCTTCCCTATCAATACATATTTTATTTTATTGGTATGTAATATGTATTAAAAATTATTTTTAATGTTTATACATTTTATTTGTTGCTGTGAAAGTTGGTTTAAATGGTGTTGTGGAACTTGTGAACTTTAACTGTCATGTTTGTTTAAAAATGGAAGTTTTACCAAGATTACATTTCTCAGTTCACATGGGGCTGCCCTAAAATTTAATTTTTGGGTTAGTTTAAATGTATAAGGCTTCCATTTCTGTTTTGGTAACTTATAGGTGTGAATATAGTGTTCAAAGTGGGGTTTTCAGGGAGTGTTGGGTGCAAAACAATGTGAGTTTTTGGGAAATTGTTTTTTGGGAAATCAAAGTGTTTTGTTGTGTGTTTTAAATTGTATAAAATGAGTATAGATACTGTATTTTTTGTAAGTTACCATTATTGGTGTTTTAATATGAATATGGATGCATGTGGCATGATGAATTTGTTTGATCACAAAGGCGGAAGCCAGGGTAACTAGGTGGGGCAGATGTGTACTAGTACGCTTAATGGACAGGATGGGTTTTGTCCTTGTTTCACCTAGAATTTGGATAATTACAAATCTATCTAAACAATGTTGATGATCATTTGGGACCAATAGGTTATGGGTATGTTCCCTAATAGTGGCTCAATCACTATAATTAATTTTACTATGCTTACATTACACCGAGGTATGGGGTACATGGGGCCCGAGACTATATAGTGCATAGGGGTGTTCCCGATTTTTTTATTCATTGTGATTGTTGTATTTGACATTGTATTTTGGGGTTTTTGGAAGTAATTTACATTATCTAATATGTATTTTAAAATTTTTGAACATTCTGAAAATTTTAGATTGTAAAATGTTTTCAATTGAAAGTTGCATTTCTTGAATCTTATCACTTCCTTTCTATGCATACTAAAAGTGCTTGCTTTTTCAGATTGTATTGCATCCTATTTGGAATAATTGGGTGGTATCCAATTTTTTTGTAGGCTCACACCCTACTTACACCCCTTGGGTGTAAGAAGACTTGGTTATGTTTGACTCAAGTAAAGGAAAGTCTAAGGGAGATGGAGGTTTGGGGTGTTAGTCCTCATCCTTGGGGCAGAGTTGTAAAGATGGCTTGTGGGCGATGAACCCTAGTCGTGTGGAGTACGTGGTGCAATCTTGCTTCTATATTTATTTGTATTTGGACCACTTGAAGTGTATTTAAACAAATGTATTCAGATCTAGTTTTGTTAATAATTGTTTCGCATGAAAATTTCAAATTCTGATTATTGTTTGTTTTTTTATGTTTTATGCTTTCATACTCGGGTAAATCGTTCCCAAACAAGATATTTTGAAACCTGGGCACCTGTGCCAGCCTGTGGGGAAAGGGAACCCCCTCCGGGCCTTGGCATGGGCTGGGTTTGGTTCCGATAATAGTGGCGACCATATTCGATTCGTGACATGTATGATGAACACATGATCACATATAATGTTCTAGAATAACTATACTAGAGAAAATATAGAATAAAAGTGAAAATTAACACTAGAATATTAATTTGTAATAACAAAATTAGAAAATTGGTAAAAATAATTTATGAATTAATACAATAAAAATATTAATATTATTTATATATATCATTAATAATCATAAAAATATTGTAGAGGAGGTCAAAGAGAATCTAAATGATTCATATTTTCTTGTAAGGGCTTTATTCATGCAATTTCTATTTCATTGGGTAAAAACCCATCGTCCATGAATATAACATTATAGTATTACTATAATGATATATTTCAGGAAATTATGTATACTTTTATTGTTTCCATTTTTAATGAAATTTTAATTATAAAATATATCATTTTTTCGATTTGTTACCACATAAAAATATGACATTGTTTAGAATAATTCATACCCTATATATTGAGTACTTTCTTACAATAAAAAATTATTTATTCCATAATTGTCTCCATTATTAATTTAAATTTAAAATTTCATTTATTATCAAATACATTCAAAATTATACTTATCTATAATCGAAATTTATTTTTATAAATCTATTATTGATTTGGTTTTTTATATAACAACAAATAATACGTAAAATGTATTTGTTTTAACTTTTTTATAATTTGTTTCGTTCACTCCATGTTTTTGATTTATTAAAACTTTTTCCAACAAATTTTTACATAATTTGTATATATTATAATATCAATGTTTTCAAATTATTCATTTCATCCTTTAAAATATATATTCAAAGTAACTTAAAAAATTATTTTTATGAAAAATTGAACTGCTGTACAATTTTATATTTGCGGTTTCTCCTATTTTTCGTAATATCTCTAAAAAATTTCTTCCAATAAACTAATTTTCCATGTATCACACTAAAAGTACTTTGATGATATTATTCTAGTGGTTGGAATATTTTCTGTAATCATCCAATGTAATTCCATATTCCTCAATTTGACAACAAGATTATGGTTTTAATTAACCCATTTTCATTTGATGGAAAAAATAATTGATATAGGATTGATTTAACGTGGAACACATATTTATTATTTATCAAGATGTGATGGGTTGCACTATGATTAACCCATAATGCACGAGGTAATGTTTGAAATATTATAATTTTATTATATGATTTGATTACTGATGATCAGTCATCTATGGGATGCATGTAGTGTAATAAACTTTCAGAAAATAACCTGACATATCAATTTAACAGGCTCTACACGTAAACTGAATGGTATTATTCACCCCAAATTATAAAAAACATTTTTTTTATCACATGATACACTATTGGGAATAATTTCTCTCTACAGTCAGTGAAAGTAGATAGTAGATTATTTACTGAAAAACCTAGAAGCAGAATTAATATATCTGATATCCATTGAAATCTAGATAAGGATGAAAAGAACATTTCAGAAATGAAAATTTATCAACCAATGATTTTATTAAAAACTAATTTGTTGAAAATAATTTATCATATATAAATAAAATAAAATTATAAGTGAATTATTTCCTTGAAAATCATTACAAATAAAAGGGCGACAATAAGGGTGATACATAAAAATCCCAAAAATAAAATAAAAAACAAAATTTGCATAGGAGAACCTCCATGATCATCATGAAAACTCACCTTATTCCCACTCATCCATCAGTGAACAAGAATGAAATATCCATATTGAATAAAAACCTTGAATGTTTAAAAAACATATGAGTGTCATGCACACCCACAAGTGTGTATACATGGTGTGAGCTTACTAACCATGTAGGATCTCACCAATGGTAAAATGAAACTTATTACATTTAAAAATTCATAATTTTTATTATGAAAAACAATATATTATATGGTTTTTCATTTTAACACAAAATTAATGAATCCAAACTACATATTACCATGTTAATAAATGAGATGTTACTTATTAAACCAAGATTATATAAAATCATCACACAATGGTAAATTAGTATATAATCCTGATGTTGGGGACATTGACATAAATTAAAACAAATTATATCAATTCCCCCACATATTAAAAAATTAATAAAATCTACTCCAAAAAATGATGGTTCCAAATTTATTTGAAATTAACATTCCAAAACCATCTTTTAAATTCCTTTTCCAGACCGTCATGCATTGTTTTTTAAAATAATTATAAGTATAGGGACCTATATATCAAGATAGTTTAAAAATATTTAAATAAAATTTCAATAAATACAAAACAAGTACATGGGAATAGAAGTCAAATCATGAAGTGCTCTATATAATCTAATATTAATGAATCATGTTTCATGGGAAAATACCATGGTCGTAATGTTAGAAAACCCAACTGATACTATAATCATGGTTCCAACCTCTTGCCTTGTTGTCTTGCAAAATATTAGAATCTATCCAACCATTCGAGACCAGTATCATTAAAATTTAACCTCCCCTTTAGTGTTGGATAAACAAACAAACAAGGGACACTTTTATTGTGTTTGTAAACATGTATAAAATAAATCATAATCTCACACATTATGACATAGGTCCCCATGACCAACCCATGTATGGGTTAACACACAATAAAATAAAAATCATCACATTCATTTCATATAGAAACTCTAATTTGTAGAGTCATATCCCTAGATATCCCATATCTTGTTTCTGCTATCAATTACACATTCATGATTACATAGAATCATCCCTTAATGGAATGATAAAATTTTTACTCTTGGAATACTAGTTACATAAATGAGAATTTAGTCACAAATGGATACAATAATTACAATATTTCATTTTTAAAAAATAAACATCTTTGATGATAACACTAATCCCTAAAGTATATTCATGAATATCATTCATAGTATTCTTCTTATATTCATACAAAAAGAAACATGATAACTGTGACATGAAATTATTAGTAAGGAAAAAATGTAGCAGAAGTAATTATCAATCATTGAGAATATACAATATGGAAAAGTAAAAATCTTATCCGAGATTTAATCTAATAGATAAAATAAATAGAATTACTTAAGAAATATGAAAATGAAATAATCATAAATACCTTCGATTCAGATTAATTTATATGGAAAAATATATGTGGGAAGGTATAAAACTAAAAAATATGACATTAATCAATGAACATAAATAAAATGTATCCATAAGTAATTCAATGAAAAATATCATTGACGAATAATAACTAAAACTAATATGAATGAAATGTTAACTTTTTGGATTCCGTGTTTCCTAGGTACATGGAATCAGTACCATCAAGACCTTTCACAGTTTGGCTCAATTATTTGGTAAAAACCCATCTAAAGTAACAACATAAGTATTTAGTCTCACGAGACAACGAATTCATCGAGGAGAATTCATTCCCTAGTCCCCAACTCGTATGTCGTTTATTAAATGGTCCCCAACCCTTGTATTACATGTCTAAAGCATTTCTCATAATGAATAATCAATTAAATAATAATCTATATCAAATATCCATATTGAATAAAGAATATGGATCTATATATTATGCCTCATTTAATCAGATAATTTTTAAAGAAAACACCATATGTAAAATGGTATATGGTTTATGAAATAGTAATATCAATGATAAATGATTTGGATAATTAGGTGAAATTAAATGATTAATGATATTATGAAATTGAAAATTTCAAGGGGAATTCATGAATTAATAAATGATGAGAATGAGAATACTACCCTTGGAAATATCAATCATAAAATATGCAGAGGAAGAAAAAGAATTATTTCAATAAAACATATCCTGAATTGAGTAAAATATAGGGTGTTTCTCATTGATGATAAAAAAATAATTACATATAAAAATATACTTGAGGAAAATATCCATGGATTTTGAAAATCCTTTTGAAAATACATTTCATTAATAATCACATTTAAAGTTTTCATATAAGTAGAACTTTTTATCTTGAGAAGGAGGCCTGAATGAAATGACATAGAATAAATCCAAACATGTTGTATGAGGTAAATAGAATATTTCTTTTGTACTATAAAAGGGTTGAAAATACGACATTTGGAATGAAACAATAAGATTAGTTTGATGATATTGGTAAAATGAAAAATGAAAAAAAAAAGTCATTTAAACATTATTGGAGAATGGAATAATATTCTTGAAAACCCATTCTATGATACATTGTTTTGGATTTATATCGGACCGAAGAGAAGGTATGTCGAGCTTTTATAGAAATGCATTCATAACTATCTTAATTACCCAAAATTAAAAAAATGGAACCAATACATTATTATATCATGAAATAACAATGTTTATATAATCTCATGAGCGTTCTTGAGATATGGATCATAAGATTTCATAAAATAATCATAAGCATAAACAATATCGATAAAGTAATGAGATTGTCTCAATAAACACTTATGACATAGACCTGGGAACATACTCTTCATGTAATGAAGGTAAATTCCATGAAGCATTTAATATAAGGAAAATATTTTTTTCATGACAGTTCATGTAAAATTGAAATATATTCATCTTGAAAAATAATTTTGGTTCATAATAAAACAAGATTTTAATGAAAGAAATTTGAGAAGAAACATTTTAATGATTTGGTAACATTTGAATCTTAAACCCTATGAATGAAAGATAAAAAATTAATATTCTAATACCCTTAAATATATTTGTATAAGAAGCATATAATAAAATCATTATACCCTAGAAAGCTGCCAGAGGATACACCTCTAACAATTTATTAATAAAATAAATGTTCAGAAAAAAAGTGACACCGACCAAATAGAAGAACTACATACCTCCAAAATCAGACCCATCACCATCACCATGATAAGAAGATTCAACCACAGCCATCATCTCCCATTCTGAACTATCATAATTCTTTAAGACTTTGGCATATTTCCTTTAAATGATCAACCGCTCCAATGAAAGGAATTCGTTATTAATTGGAATACCTTTAGATCTTCTGGACATTGGCTTGAGAAGATAGGAGTAATCCTTCCTTGCTCTTCATCACGGGGAAGCTCTCATATCCTTTTGATTCCCAAACAACATCTTCCTACCTCCCTGGATGATGTCTCTAAAAGATTTCTTGACCATACCACCCTTGTATTCTTTCACACTATCAGAAATGTTCACCACTTTCCATGGACCTGCATCTCTTGATACTGCACAATCCAATTTTTCTGAACCTGTAAATTCACTTCAATCATAGCAAGAAAAATCGGGTGTTCCACCATCTCCTGACCCGAAGACATCCCATTTCGTATTTCATAATTCACGGAAACCCCTTCCTGAGACCCAACCTGCAAGTTTTCTATCACTCCCTCAGGCTCCAGCCCTTGGAATCGATTCCCTATGGAGACCATGACCAACACACCACCATCCTCACCAGCCTAACCACTATTCATCAATGTAGCAGGCAGCCTTTATTCCTCCAAAACAGACCCCTGCTCCCCTTCAAACACACCACCCTTGCTGCACCCTTTCCACTGACCAGCCACAACATCATACCCCTAAAGAAGACCACCCTCTTTTAGGTCAACCTCAAGATGGGCCGTTGTCTCCTGCTTCCTTGCCCCTGCATCCACAGACCCTTTTAAGGCCATACCATCAGTCTCAGCAGCACTTATATTAGCATTTCTTTCGCCTCCAGACTCAGCAGCAACCCTGAAAGCAATCTCAACCCCATCCCCCTAGCTCAGATCCTACGTGATCCTATTCATCACAGTAGAAACCAAAGGGTTTTTTGGAATTTATACTAGCTGTTCCAGAACCGCTGCCAAACTCAAATCAAGTGTGTTGCGAATCTCCCCAGATGCATTCGGTATCCGCCCCCATCATCATTTTTTCCTAGCCTACTATCCATACCATGAAGACTCTTGTTCTTATATCTACAATGAAACCTATACTCTAAGGGCCCGAGTCTCCTACAGGCTGAGCAATAGTCAATCCATGATTCATAGAACACTGCTTGCTTCCATCTGAATTCTGCACCCACCGAGATCCAGACCCAATCAACTGGAGCCCTTGAAACATCTACTTCAACACACAGCAAAGGATTGATCAGATGACAAACAACAGCTATACGAGCATCAGATCATAGGAAACAACCCACCAGGTTCCCAAGCATGCAAATAGCCGCTGGACTCTGGAAAGGTAATGGGAGGTGAGGAAAACATACCTAGATTGGGATGGAGGGCAGATCACGATTCATGTAGAGGTCCAAATTACACTAGAGAAGAAAATAGTTGCAACCGTTGCAACACTTGGGGGCACTAGACCATGCCGAATTAGGTCTTCCTCCAAGGTGAATCTAATCATGAAGTGTCGACTATCCAGAAGTCTGACGACCACACGCTCTTGCAGATCTCATTTTCCAAACACAAACTGATCGAACTGATCCACCGACGGTCTTCGAGAGTTAACCGAGCTACCAATATTAGGTCAAGCTGACTCATCACTTCAGCGAACTCCGACGTCAATATCTGGAGTTGAGGGTTAGCAAGATGAAGATCCGGCACTTTTGGGCTTAGCGTAAACATAGGGAACTCTGTGAGGTAATTAGGATTGGAGAACGAGATAAAAGGGATTTGTCACTTCTGAGGTGGAGTATTCCGATAATCCTACCCCCTCCTGCCTCTAGGAGGGGGGGGGATCCACGTATGGAATGGTAGTGATCCATCTTTTCTTGTCGTTCCATCGCCGCTCCCATAAAATTATTATATTACATACACTAGACAACATGAAAGAGTGGCGAACATAACATGGATCTCAAAAAAATTGAAATTGTGATGAAATGCCCTTACCATGTGTTTCCTTTCAATAAAACGTCTATTAAAATCTTGTATAATAGATTTATGTTAATTTTCAACAGCCTTCCAAAAAAATTTCTTGATTATTATTACATTTATTTATCTTATTTCTATTTTGTGTACACTACATAAACAATTTTTTTTACATCATGTGTTTTTTATCAAATTTGGTTTATGTGTCAAAAAAAACTACTGATAGTAAGCTATGGTCAAAGGGGTTATTATATAAAATCTCAATAATAAAACAATGAAATAATTATCATATTTTTATTTCAATAATACATTTAAAATTGGTCATTACATATAGTTATGAAAATGGGCAAATGTTTCCATCATGGAGATGGTATGTCATACACACGCATGAGTAACATTTCCATTCATCATTGATCATTGTGGAAAGAAGGTGAGTAACTCAAATATTTCGATAGTTGTAATTATATAATATATACCACATCATATAATCATATATACTTATATATATAATTATGTGATGTTAATAGAATCACATCATGTCGGGGAGGTGGTAGTCCACATGTCCACGAATGATGCCATCTCATTTAAAGTGTGTGAAAGGTTAATAAAAGATATATATATATATATATATATATTATATTTCATGAAATATAATTATATGATGGATTTATTTGTTACATTGTGTATGTCACTTATGTTAAATTGTAACCATTCATTTATACATTCTGTGTATTAAATATCATATATGACAAATATAAAGAGTTTGAATATCACAATGACCACTATGAGTGGTGGTAGAGGAAAATTTAACAATCATTATTTAGTGATGCAGTAGTTCTCCGTAAAGGGAAACAGTATGTTCGTTACCCTTTAGATGGAGGTGTTTTTATGTATAGGTTGAAACCATAATTTAACAATCCTAGTATATTAAGGATTCTTTTTTTATTTAATCACATAATAAAAATAGTATAGAGAGTGTAGAATTGATATGAAACTAAATATCATGAGATAAAGTGTTACCTTGTAATTGGGTAAGTTCTTTTCATTTATACAAAAATGATTCCTCAGGAGGAATTCTACCCTAAGGGATGATTCGAGGTTTATGGGATTATTTTTTGGAAGATATTTGTGATGATAGTGGAAGAACATAATTATATTGAGAGGTGTGAGTAATGGATTGTTAATATAATGTAATGTCCCACCAATTCATTTAGGACAAGTGGCTATGTAATTTTAGAAATTAAATTAGTGGCATATTCTTTTATCATGTTTAATTTTCACTTTATAATTGTAATTAATTTTTTTTTTCAATTACAATAATTTTTTTTGTCAAAAACAAATTTCACCTTATTAGACATAACATATTATTCTGATTCCAAAAATTTAATCCTTTTTTTCCAAATTTCAATCAAATAAGTGGAATAAATGAAATTAAAATTAATCCCATAGAGAGGATGATAATGTAGGGTTTTAATGTAAATATTTTCAATGTTTGTTTGTTTTTATAGTGAATTTCAATGTGAAATTAATTATAATTACAAAAATTTTATTAATTGAAAAAAAATTATAATTAAACATTAAAAACAATTACAGTTATAATTTATAATTATAAAACAATTATTTTGAAAAAATTTTATTTGAACAAAAAATCATAATTTTTAACAATTCGTTAAAAAATTCAAATGTCTCCGAAAAATATAAAATATTCACCCTAACATATTTACTATGCATATCCCTCAAGATTACCAAACTAGCTACATAGTAAGGATTTTTTTAATCTACCGTGTTACCTAGAGTCAAGCCTTGAACACCTTATCCGAGTTATTACTCCTAGGTACTTTTGTGCCATATCCACATCAACTTATAATATCTAGATAGTGATATATTTCCCAGAATAAAATCTAAACCAATACATTTCAAAAATTCTGGGGTTTTCATCCATAGGGTTCAGTTAACTAATCTATGTTTCCCTATATATAATCCACATGGTTTCAACAAAACATCCATTGATACCAACAATAGTGACCCAACGCCAGATAGCTCAAAGTTGGTGTTTTCTATAAATTACATTTTTAGGATTAGATGGAATCAATCCCTGAAGAACTGAACAATATAGTAGTCATGTAAATATAGAAACATAAGTGAGAATTGTATTAAAAATGGTTACACTAATTACAACATATTTTTTTTATTTTAAAAAAATAAACAAGGTCTTGGATTTCTCTAATCCATCCAGAATATTCCTGCATATTTTTCATCTTATTATTCTTGGATTCCTATGGAAAGCAATATGATATTGGTGAGATCAAATGCTCAGTATGGAAAAAATATAGAGGAAGCAATAAATAATCAATTAGAATAGTAAATATGGTAAGGTAATGAACTAATCTCACATGCCATGTAATCAATAAATTTAACAGAATTAGATATGCAATATGGAATGATAATAACTAGAAATACATGCCATTAAAATAACTAGACTATAAAAAATAAATATTGATGGGAATGAAACTAAAAAACATGGTATTAATCAATTAATGAAAATGAAATATATCTATATATATGTAAACACAAAACCTCATGGATGAATAATAAAAAAAATTAATATCAAAGCAATGCTCATTTATTGGATTTCATGTTTTATAGGTTCATTGAACCAGTACCTTGAAGACATTTCACAAGATAGATTAAATATCAAGTAAAAACTCATATAAGGTGACCAGTTAAATATTTCCTCTCATGAGAGTACTGATGTATAAAAGAGATTTCATTCACTAGTCCCCAACACGTAGGGATTTCCTTAAATAGTCCCCAACCCATGTATTTTATATCCAAAGTATTCTACATATTGAAAAATGAAACAAATAACATCAATATAGAATATCCCTATTTAATAATGAATATGGATGTATCAATAATACCTCATTTAATAAATTAATTTTCAATGTAAACATTGTATGCAATATGGTATATGGGATAGGCAATATTAATACCCATCATAATGATAATTATAATCTAGTGAAATTATATTCTCAATGATTGTACGAAATTGTACATTTTAAGGGGACTTCATGAATGAATCCAGCAAGTGAATGTGAATAGTATCCATGTCCAAATCTATCATATACTATATTGAGTAATAATAATGATTATATGAATAAAAAATTAGTGGGGTAAAATAGATGGTTGTTGTCATTGATGAAATAAAAGAATAAATTTTAAAAATATTCATTAGGAATATATTTTTTTTCTTTTCTAAACCCTTTTGAAAATAATTTTCATATAAAATACAATTTAAATATTATTTAAAAATATCCATTTTGAACTTGAGAATTATTATTCAAAGAAATGAATGCGGATAAATCTGTACATGTTGTATGAGTTAGGAAGGTTATTCCTTTTGTATATAAATGGATAAAAAATAACTCATTTTTAATGTGACATGATGATTCCTTCAAATAGATTGAAACAAAAATTAAGATTAATATTTATTCTAAATATTATAGGGGAATGGAATAATATTCTTGTAAACCCTTTCTGGGAAACATGGTTTTGAATATATTTCAGACCAAAGTGAGGGTAATTTCAGGCTTTCTAAGAAATAGTTTATTGAAACTCTTATGTTCAAAATTTTAGAGAATGGTACTAAAAAATTATTATATCATGAAATAATATCGGAGAGGGACACCCCATGAGTTTTCATGAGAGATGGACCTTATGATTTAGTAAAATAAAGCTTAAACATAACTAATCATGGGAAAGAAATGAGATTGTCTCAATAAACTCTCATAACTCGTTACTGGGATAAAACTCACCATATAAGAATGGTAAATTATAAAAATCATATAATGTCATGAAAATATTTAGAGTCACTATATATCATATAAAATGTTAATATATGAACCTAAAAAAAGTGTTTAGGAGAATAATAAAACATGAATTCAGAGAAGGAAAATTGAGACAAAACACCTTTCCGAGTTGGTAAATGTTTTACCTTAATCCCTATGAAAAAAGGATCATAAAATGGATTTGTGAATACCCATGAATTTTAGTAAAATATACATATGATACAATCATGTAATTACATAACCACACAATATTAATGTGTGGAAAAAATAACTTGTATCTCCCATAAATTAAAAGTGATATGAAGTCCCCTTACCTTCTTTTTCTTTTGGGTTAACGTCCATTAACTGCCGGTATAAAAAATTTATGTTAATTTTTTACATTTTTCATAACAAATTTCATATTTATAAATATTTTATTTAACTTATTACTATTTTTTATTTTATATAAACAATTAAGTCCACGTCAGGTTTTTTTGACCAAATTCAGTTAATGTGTCAAAAAACTATTGTTTGTCAATTATGGTAAAATTGGTCGTTATATAACATCTACCGAATAATAAAAAAGATATAAATTTTAAATTTTTATGAAAATAATTTTTTTAAAAAATCAATCATTATATATGGTTATGAAAATGATTCAATGTTACAATTACAGAGATGGTAGGCCGTATATATGCATGATTTTCATTCCCATTATTAAACGATCATTTTGGAACTAATTTGAGTAACTCATATCATTACATAATGATAATAATATAATAAATTATTTATTATTTATTAATATATATGTTTATATATACTTATTTTATGTAATAGGAATCACATCATGTTGAGGAGGCAGTAGTCCACACATCCGCAAACAATGTTGTTTATCTTAATGTACGTGAAATGGAAATAAAGAAGATATATATATATATGGGTAATATATCCTTAAATATAATTATTTAATGAATATATATTTGATATTTTTTATGCGACTTATGTTTACTTATAACCATTCATTTATATATTCCATGTATTGTGTGAACGAATCACATCACTTGGAGTGGGAGGTAGTCCGCATTCCTCAAACTATGTTATCATAAAATAGAAAGTATTAAATGTATTTTTTATAAAATGAAAGAATAATAAATAAATATAAAATATAATATAAAAATATTTAAATAAAGTGCCCATAATTATGACCACAATGAGAGGTGGTAAGAGAAAATTGAACAATCGTAGTTTTGTGAGGCAGGAGTTCGCCGTACAAAGATACATTATGTTCATTACCCAATTAATAGAGGAGTGTGGAACTGTAGGTATAAAATAGAGTATAAAAACATCTTAATATATATAGGGTAATTTTATATTTATTTAATTATATAATAAAAATAATTTAGAGTGTTTATAATGGAAATGAAACTAAAAAATAATTCGAGAAGGTGTTACCTCTTAATCAGGTAACTTCTTCTGGTTTATACAAAGAGGCTTCCATGAGTGGATTTATTAACTTAAGAATGACTAAAAAAATTAAAATATATTTATGATGATATTTGAGTAGATATTAGATGAACATAAGTAGTTTGAAATCTGTGACCAATGGGGAGGTGTGGTGGCCTTTTACAGGGAACGAAAATGAGTCACATGGCATTTTGGGAAACATAATAGGTGTACACATGTTCTTACCTAAAAAAATAAAAAACAAAAAAATCCCAAAAACAATAATTTAATGTTTATTCGTGATATATGGGAACCTAATGGGTGTTTTAAAAATTTATAGGTCATTTGGGCACATAATTTAAAAGATTACTCCTTGAAAAAGCTTTATTTTTCCATAATAATTATAATTAATTTTAATCACATTCCCTTATATTTTTAGTAAATAAAAAAATTTCACCAATTAAAAATTAAAAATTATGATAATTAAAAAATTGGAATTTATTTTTCAAAATTAAAATTACAGAATTAGAAGAAAATAAATTAAAATTAATCTCGTAGATGGGATAAGACTGCTGGTTTTTAAACTAAAAACATCTGAAAGTTGGTAATGTTTTTATAGTCAATTTACATGTGAAATTGATTGAAACAACATATATTGGATTAATTGATAAAAATATTATCTAATTAATCTTTAAAACAATTAAAATTTATAATTTACCGTTACAAATAAATTAAATTAAAAATATGTTTTGAACTAAAATTCAGTATTATTAACTATTCACTAAAAATAAAATGTTTTAGAAAAATTTAAAAATTTCGCCATAAACTAATTAATATGATTCTATTTCAAATATTACATTAATTTTCACATATTTAAAAAATTAATGTGTCAAAATTAAAATTTAAAATGTGTTCTCCATTAAAAGGCATTAAAATTGCCTTTCTAAAAATATATGTTTTTTAGTGTGGAATAGGGTTGGTTTTTATTTTATTCACATCGAACATTATATATGCATATAGGAAATATTTTATAGAATCTAGAACATATTTATTCCATTAAAATAATTAACTAAATTAAATTACTTTTAATATGGTAAAATAGTTTCGTGAGCATAAAAATTCTATTATATAAAAACATTATTTGTATATTCAATTGGTTCCTATATTCATTTATAATTAATATTTAACTGATGAATTAATAATTTATTATAATAAACCACATATTTTCATAACATAGTTATTAATATTCATAATAGCTAGTTTATATCTTATTATAATAGTATTTTAATAATATATCATTTTTCAGTTTAACTTGGTATTGCATATAACGGAGGTGTACGAGGAAGGTCTCCGTTGCGGGTAATGCACACTAACTCAGGGTTTCATTTTTTGAACTATATATCATATATTATAAATATATTATAACATAAATTGATATTAAATTACCTCAAGTTATTTCTATCGTGTGTCACACAAGATATCTAATATAACGTTCTTAATTTAGTTTTTTTGTGTGTCACATAAATCTTAAATCACCTCGAATAATCATCACACAAAAATAATCTATCTCACTACATTAAATTGTAACATAAGAAATGAATAAGTCCTAATGGGTAGACACAAATTCAAGGGGAAATCAAGATTGTCTCACAAGCATGAAGATATATGTTCTATAAAGTACCAAAAGCAATATATAATAATGAATGAATTTTTAATCCAATTAATATTCCACATCTTCATGATTTATTTTTAAACCACTATATAGAATTAATATGAAAATGAATATTCTATTCCCATTCCAAAAAATTCACATAGAACAATAAAACACTCTTTTAAAAAAATATCAATGAAAATATTTTTTATCAAACACATAATAATTCTCCTTGAAATCATTTCAAAAAATGATAAAAAATGAAAAAATGTAACATTAAATAGATACATGAATTTAATAAGGAGAAATATTTATGTGAGTCTTAAATTTAATGAAAACAATTATTAAATCCTTCATAAAAATCATACATGGATACAGATTCATAAAAACAGAATATATAAACATGAAAAACATTATAAATTAAAAACTTATTTAATTTTATAAAAATACCTACCTCATACCAGATGAGAAAAATAATCAATATGTCACCTTATATAGTGAACACACATAGAAAAATTAGTCATCCTCAATGGACCACTAGAAGCTGAAAACCAAATATAGAGCCATCATTAACCCCAATTTCCAAATGAAAAATATACGTGGCTTCATGAGATAAGAGGAAACCTCTATGAATATGGAGATATAATGAAAGATATACAAAAAGAATTTGAATGAGAGGTATTTCCCTTAAAAATAATAAAAAATTGAGATATTCCCAAATAAATGTGGATCAAGGAAAATCTCAAAATACGAGACCTAGTTAAATAACCATATGAAATATGTGGGGAAGTAAGATAAAATTATATTAAAAATATGATGACTTAAAGGCTGTTGTGGGGTGTGCCTTTCTAGGAACCCTCATGAAGTGTCCATTTTGGATATTACATGGAGTCCCTCCTTGGGGAGTGTCTATGAGTCCCACACCATAATCCACCATAGAACTACAAACCAATAAACATCATAGAATCATATACAATAAATAAACCTTTTTAAAACCAATTGGTTTTTTGTGGATAACATTTATTGAGGAGACCCAAGGTCCTTGATGCTGGTTACCATGGTATAGCATCCCAACCTTGTGGTGTGATGTACTGTATCAGAATCTTATAGCACACCAAGAACACCCAAAACCCTTGAAATTTATATAAAATCATTAAATACAAGTAATAATTCAAATTTTTTAAAGTTAAACTCATATTGTCACAAATGGATGTTTCAATTATCCCAAACATACTACATTCAGACTCTAGAAATTCATTTTTCAGGTTAGAGGAAAAAAGAAAAAAAGAACAACCACAACTCAAACCTTATTGAAAATGTACTAGGGAAAACTAGAGAGGGTCTATGATCAAATAAGAACAAAATTACCTCACAATAAATAATCAACTATATCCCAATATTCAAACACCATTTCACTGATCCTTGAACAAATTGAAACTAGTTGAGGGAGAGCCTAAAGAGAAAGGAGATCAAGAACTGGTCTCCCCACTTGTTTTGGTTTTTATAAAATTGTTCAACTAATGGAAGACACTCCTATAAGTATTGTAATTTTTCAAGATAGATTTACTCTATAAAACATTTCAAATGTATATACATTTAAAAAAAATATGTGACAATCATTAATGGAACTAATCAAACTCCAAATGAGATATGTCTCATAAGAACAACTGAATTTCAAAAACAAACATAAAAACTAAATGAGTCATGAAATGTTACCATCCAGATTAATAAATGGATCATTCTCATAGATCAGGTAATAAAAATTTAAAAAGATATTCTATGACCTCCATTAAGAAAAAAAATCTCATTGAAAATATAATGAAACATACAAACCTCCATAAAACACGTACATTGAAATTGTGTGCCACTCTTCCTTGTTACCCAAGTAGGAAACCAAGTGATTTCACATATAATACCATAAAAAAGACTCCCTAAACACTACCAAGGACATGTATATAAACATCAAGTAAAACAAATCAACCACACATAACACTACAATGAATAACATGCAATAATTAATGATTAGAGTTACCCTATGAAACCACTGACACATAATACCTACAAACATAGAACTAAATATTAATTAAAAAAAAGTGGAAAAAAGAAACTACCAAAATATATAACAATAAAATTCAATACCATGGAAAGCTAAACTAATAATTTCAATAATAAAAAAATAGAAAAATAAAAATAATTTATGTTACGCTAATAGACAGAAGGAATATATTCCTATGGATCTTTCATAAAATTGGATGTAGAGTTAACAAGATCCCTATAATGAAATTAAATTTTCGTAATATTATTCTTATCAAAATATTATAGCCAAAGTAGGGCTTCTTGAAATTTTCTAAAAATAAATAAAAATTACAAGGGAAGCAGGTTGGTTCAAACATATAAAATTTCCCTCATCTATCATGGTGGGAATATCGTTATTATAATGGAAAAATATTCTCCTTGAATATTTTCCTTCTCCCACCAACACATATAGTTTTAGCATGTTTGGATACCACTTCATGTTCGATGGATTTCATTCAATCACACTAGGTAAATCTAAGGTTTCACCAGACACTAGTTTTCTTGTCTATTTAGCTTCCACAAGAATTCTCAACTCAAATACATCTACAAACTTTGATAGCATAAAAAGAACCGAAACTTATAAAATTCCCATGTGATGATAAATTCAAGATAAAAAATCTTTTAAAGAATATTTGACAGCCAACTCATGGGATAATGTTTCCAATATTGTAATAAAATTTCAAAATTTCTCAATAGACGCTTTCCCTAATAATGGGTAAAAATAACTATAGATTTTTCCACCTTCACACAATCACGATAAATACACTAAATTATTATGTAACACCTCCAAAATATAAATATATGATTACTTTAAATAATTCAATGTGTCTGATATCCTGCACTCCACATGACACCAAACTAAAATGAACTATGTTATATTTAAAAAATATATAAATTCTTAAATATGACCATTTAAACCATGTTTTTTATTTTTTAAAAAAATATTAGGGAAAAAATTAGGATATAAATATAAAGTTAATATTCATTCCAATATGAATGAAAATCAATTAATTTTCCGAAAATAACTTGTAAGATCATTTCTTGTTTTGGGAATTTAATTTTATGAATATATTTTTTTTGTGATATGAATTTTAATTTCAAGATACATATTACTTTGGATGAAAATGTATATTCAATGATAATAAAACATTAAAAAAAATTTAGATGTTTAATGATATGAAATATGAAAAATAATAGTTTAAATTTGAAAATATTATTCTCCACTGAAGGCAATTTTCATTATATTTTGTAATTTTATTTAAAAATTAAACCTGTGATGTTTTGAATTAAAAATTCAGAAAATGAACATAATTTTAAATTACTAAGTTAAAAAATGGCTCATTGTGAATTTTTTTTATCATTTTATAAATTTTTTGACTTTGGGTCACAATATGTGGGAGTTGTGAAAAATATAATTTCCAAGGTTTTATCACTATATAAGAATACCCAAGAATATTTAAAACAATTAAAATATAAAATAAGATACTAAGTAATAAAATTATGTATTTTTTTCAATTTTTTCTACATATAAAACCTATTCCAGACATTTCAAAACTCATGTAAAATGCTACATTGATAAAAAAATTGTTTTTTAACTTATACTCAAATAAATGTTTTACATTATGATGATCATTTTATTCTTTCCATGGAAGAATTATATATTTTTTATATTAATTACCAATCAATTTATGACTTTATTATGACTAAACTTAATAGTTTTATCATATATATATATATAAATATTAATTATTGGTAATATTAATTATTAATAACAGATATATAATTATTATAACTATATTTATTTTAAAATTAACAGATTAAAAATTATAAAATGTTTTGATAAATTGATTTAATAATCAAAATAAAAAGATTGATGATTTATAATTGGGTCATCATTATTTTTCTCCAGAATAATTAATTACTAAGGTTAAAAATCAATTAATGAAGTTAATGTATAGGGGTATATTGATTTTAAATTTGATGAAAATTTATAAAAATAAAAATAAAAAATGTTATTTAAATTGAATTTTGTGGATTTTTTCATCCAATATATTCCCCTCCTATAAAAATTTCCATTTTTAATCCTTATGACCATAAAAATGACATTTTATTATTGAAAATTTAACGGTGTTTCAAAAATATCCCCTATATTGCCATATAAAGACATACCACATCCACCATTCAAAGATACACACTTCATCAAATTCATCCTTTAATATATGATAGATTAATATCTCTATAACCCTATCCTACAGAAATAGTTTTATAGTCTATCACAGTATTCATAGTCATTTCAAATTCAAGGAAACTACCTTGGAAAATTCAAGTCCCCAAAGACCATATTATCAATTTAATAGTTTCACTAAATACTATAAATGTATTTTTTTTATTTATGAAGGATTACAATAGGATAACTGAGAAGCAACCAAGAAAAATATAATCCCCAAAACAATAAAAAAATGGGTTGGTCAAGCATCCCAGCCCAGGACCCAACCTGCCTAAAATCCAACATGCTTGGTATGTCCCTACACTTCCCTGAGACATCAATCAATCATTGTTATTCATAAAAATACACCTTGATCGTAGACTCCTTTCTAGACATGATCACATCAAATCTGGCCATTGTTGTAATGTCTTATATCTGATTTCCTCCCAAACCTTCCCCAAACCTGGGTGGTCACATAACCTCAAGTGCATTTCAATAGACACCAGAGGGTTCCTTCTATATGCAAGTGCCATATTGTGAAAATGGGGAAACTATGTCCTCATTGGAAGAGTATACACAGTGGAAAACAAATAGTAAACAATATTAGAAGTATTAATTCCAAAAATGTAAACAAAAGAAGATAGATGGAAAATTCAATAGATGAAACTGTATTTATATATATTTATGATGCATGGAATATATATCTAAGAAATCATCCAAACAAGTCACAATTCAGGAAATCAATATAGAAACCAATGTACAAAATAATCAAGTGAAACTCCAGCAGCATCGTAGTCCTCATCTTGGCCCCATGCTCTCTAGCACCAACTAAAAACATGTACATGTTGAAAAAGGTCACTTTCCCTTATCTATACCAGCAATCATATAATCTATTTGGGTATAAAAGCATGATCCAAAAGGTGTGTGAGATGAATCCTATTAGGAAAAAACCAAAATATTTTTGCCTATGTTTCAGTGAAAATATATCGTAGGTAATATTAAAAAATGAAGAAATAAACAAAAATTACTCAAAAGTATACAATGCTAAAAGTTTCAATTAAAATCATTTAAATTTGTCAATTATTAATTAAATTGAATCAAGTAACCCCAACATCTAGCCTATGCTCTGTATTCCTCATGTAAATTATGAAAACAGATGTCTCATATGACCATCAAATCAATATAGTAAAAATGATTCCAAGCAGGTGCTTTGTCATGGAAGACATGTCACAATCATATTACTATTCACAAATGAACCCTTGGGAATTTTTTGATAGTCTAACCCCAATGGTCAAACATAAAATAAATTCAATAAATAACAACTCTCTCATAAAGATCTCATAGTCTAACCCCTTTGGTCCAATAGAAACAATTCATTTAAATAACAACCACCTAGAAAAGCATTCATATTCTAACCCCATTGGTCCATCATTCATTTAGCCAAATATAAATGACCACCACAGAAGCTCTCATAGTCTAACACATTGGTCTAACACACTATCAATCAATTACAAACGACCACTTCGGTAGCATTCACAGTCAATCCCCTTTGGAACGATCTCATAGTCCATCCCTTATGGTAAGACAATCAAAATGCATATCACATGAATTTCATATAATCAACAACACCATCCTAACAAATCAAGTCATGGAATACAAGGCATGACTAATATAAATCCTAGACCAAATTTCCCTAAACAATCAATCAAGGGGAATTCACCCATGGGGTTTCCCATGAAAAAGGTATCTAACCTTACGCATAAGCAACAACCCTTTATCTATCAATCAAACCATAACAAGTAATATAAAAGGTTAAATTCCAAATAATGTAATACCCCAAATATGGGTATACGACACTTTTATCATATATAATCAATATAAAAACAACAAAAATCAGAAACCACCTACCTTTATAATGTATGATCTGTATACATGAACGTCGTCCCTTGATTCGTCCTAGATCTTCGTAGATATAAAAAAGGTGAAACAATCTCAACCTAGAGTAACTTGCAAGAGAAGATGAATCAGGAAGAGAGGCTCTGGGGTTATTGAGAAACCACTGATGGGATTATACTGCACATGATGGTATCCCAATCGGTGCTCAGGTAGTTAATTGGGAGTGGTTCATAGTTCGTCGTATATTCCACGGTCCTCCTTTAAAAAACATGGAGAGAATAATGTTTTTTTGAATAGGATATGTGACCCCCATCGAACATATCAAATAAAAAGAAAAATATAGGGGGTGTTCTTTAAAACTACATGTCGTGTAGTAGCCTTACCAACACGGAATTATGTGGCATTCTTGGTCAACAAAAAACCATGTAGTCGGCCCTTACACAGCCAGTATGTGGCTATATGTGACAACCGGGTACACCGAATGTACATGGATGTACATAGTTTGAACAGGGAAAACCCTCTTTTCTTCTTTTTTCAAAAAAAACAAACCAAAATCTAGATCCATTATTGAATTGAATATTCGGGTGCTTAATAACATCCCCCATAAAGAAAATAATCCCTAAATTTCTCAGCTAAGGGTGGTGAAGAATAATATACAAAGAACAACGGCCACTGTGATCACACATCAGCCTCCCTCTCTCATGTCTTGTCCTACACTCACTCGTGCTGCCATAACACCCATACTATGGGAACAAACAATCCACTGAGATCATTGTACTGAGATCTACAATCTGAATAGTATTCTCTTTAAAGTATGTGTCCACCTCCAAATCAACCTCATCATTTTGAAAAACATGAGATAATTATGAAAAGTAATGTTGTATTTGAAAAACATGAGATATTTCGTGCAAAACCAGGTAACTCTAAGTTCACTCCAACCAATAAGAAAATGGCCCAACTCTCTCCAAAACCTCAAATAGCCTGATGTATCTCGGTGATATCATTCCATGCCTCTTAATCCTCTTGTTTCCCAACCTCAATGTAACATCCATGAAAACCCGATATCTGACCTTGAACTCCATAGGTTGTCTTCATCGATCAACATATGATTTCTGGAGAGATTATGTAGTTTCCATTATCTTATGAATCATCTCAACCGGCTAAGTGGTCTCCAAGACAAGACAAGTTCCCAACATATCATCCACTCTTGCCTCCAGCCATCATAGTGGTGACCATATTGGCCTAGCATAAAAATTATTTTAAGGATCCATTTGAATAGATTCCTGAAAACTATTTTTTTAGTCAAACTCCACCAGGGCTATGTGTTTAATCCAAGATCCCCTCATGTCCTGGATGAATGATCGATGCATGTACCCCAAAAATAGAATCATGGGCTTGGACTGACCATCTTTCTAGGGATGGTGAGATATACCTAGATGTTCATGTGTACCCAAATGCCCCTATAGTCTTTTACAGATAGGAGGCATAAACAAGGAATCCCTTTTTAAAATGATAGATTATGAAACTCCATTTAAATTTTCAATCTCAATGATGTAGAACCTCCCAAGCTTGTCAACACTAAAGGCCACCTTGATTGGTCATAAATGTTCAAACTTCATAAGCCTGTCGATAAATACCCCACACCGCATTATTCCCTCAAGGAGAGCTTAGAAAAGCTATCACAAAATTCATCACAACATCATTCCTCTTCTTCTTGGGAATTGGTTAATACTTTAAAAGCCCTTCTGGGAACTGATATTTTTCCTTCACCTACAGATAGATGGAATATATCATAATAAAACCAGCTACATCCCTCTTCATACATGGCCACCAATGTTGAAGATCTAATTCTCAATTACTCAAGGTGACAACAGGATGAACTGCCAATACTGATGCATGAAAATCACATAACAACTCCTTTCATATATATGATTACACCCATACATTCCCATAAAAACTTAAAACCTCATCCTCTTCTATGGACCACCCAGGATCATGGTCCCCACCTGACACACTCTCCTGTCGTACTAGGCCTTCAAAATCTGAATGATCCCGCATTCGCACCCGATAACATAGAGTATAGGTAACAACTATATAATAAGGAAACATCTACCTCAATCAATCATGCACCTCCAAATGAATCTCAGAAAATAGATACATAAGCTTCCACTCACTACTGGACTTTTGAACAACCTGTATCTGCATATCCTACTCAATAAATAAGCCCCTATATTGCCTTTCCAAAATATATAGGCAAGACCAATGTCAAATGAATAAATGTACTAAACCCACCTTCATTGTCTCAGATTCAGATCACACTGAGTAAAGATGTACTTATAGATTTTGTGCTCTGTGTACACCACATAATACTCTACCAAAAGATAATGTCTCAAATAGGGAAAAGCATGAACCACTGCCTCTAACTCTAGATCATGCATTGGGTAATTCCTCTCATTTGGCCTAAACTGCTGAGACCCTTACACAATGAATCCTTCCCCTATCAAAATCATGGATCCCATCCCAATACCTGATGTGTCGTAGTAAACAGTGTAACTCTTTCCCTGTTCCTTAAAAATTGGAATTGGGGAAGAAGTTGACCTCTTTTTCAGCTCTTGAAAGGCCGAATCACAATAATCATTCCACAAGGACTTCACACCTTTCTTTTGATGCTTTTTAATGGCACTTATAAGAGTGAAAAGTCATGAATAAGGCATCTGTAGTAACCATCCATCCCCGGAAAACTCCATACCTCAAAGGTGTTATTCAGGTTCTTCGATGAAACTACATCTCTCACCATCCATGGGACTATTGATACTCCAATATCTGAGTTAACATGACCCAATAAGAGAATATGGTCTATCCAAAATTGTCACATTAAGAACATAGTATATAAATGAAGCTCTCTCAGTTTACTCAATACAATCTCAAGATGGATGGCATGGTCATGTCGAGTGTGAGAGTACCCCAATATATCATCCACGAAGACTACCAAAAAAGAATCCATGTAAGGATGGAATAGTCAGTTCCTTGGTGCAATGGAAATCTTCAGTGCATTCGTGATACCGAATGGCATAACCACATACTCATATAGACCATACCTCCTCCAAAATGATGTAAAAGGTATATATGATGGTCTAACGTGCCACTGATGATAACTAGATCTCAAGTAAATCATTGAGAACACTTGGGTCCCACGAAGATAATAAAATGGATCATCAATCCTCAGAAGTGGATATCATTTCTTGACTGTGAATTAGTTCAGCTTCTGATAATCCTCAGAAATTATAAGGGTACCATATACCTTATTCACAAAAAGAATAGAAGAACCCTAAGGAGAAGTATTGCGTTAGATAAAACCCTTTTCCTGAAACTCCTCTAATTGCTTATTGAGCACATATATTTCAATTTTATCCATCCTACATTGAGTAAAGGGTATATATTACACTCCTGTCACAAGCTCATTATAGAAATATGCCTCTCTCTCGAGAGGTAAATTATAAGAGTTGTCTAGAAAGATATATCTAGATAGATCCAACACTAGAGGAAATTCTATCTGTGAAGCTCCCTATTCATCGAAATATAAACTAGACATCTAGGATATGATTCCACCAAACCCATAATTCTCAGGTCCCTCTCTCCTCATATGCACATCCCATTCTCCCTTGTTTATAAAGGATCCACCCCCTCATGATGTAAAAGCCACCTTTCAGTGATAGCAGTAAACAAATGCCTCAAAGGAGACTAACCAGTCCATTCAGATAATGAAATCAAAATCATTAATCAATAATACATAGATGCACCATAATAAGTGACACCCACCATCCTCATGAGGGAACACCATTCACTGACATACACTAAACATCCTAATCCCCAACAGAGTGTTTGGCGTCATAACGTCAATTGAGGTAAAGATAAAAAACCCACAAATCTCTATAATGGAAAGAGATATAAAACTAAGGGAATATCTTATGCCAAAAAAGAGAAGAAGGTAACACCAATTCAACTAGAATTGTACCTCTAAACGTAGAGGGTTTGGGATCCTACCCCTTATGGGTAAGTTCCATTGAAAAATTCTGGGCTGTATTGTGGCCTTGTGATCCTACCTGACTACGCTAAGCTGATCCGCCCTACTGTCATGGAAAACTTGTTACCTAGATACCGTGGCCATGACCACCTCCAACCTGAACTTCCTAACAAACTCTAATTCCCTGAATAATGATAAAATGGTGTCCATTCTCCTAAACATGGAGTCATAATGGATCCCCCCCACTCGCTACTGGTGAGTACATCCTGAAAATACACTGAATATGGCCCATATTTCCAAAAGATCGAAACTCATATGGGTCCCTCGGGCAATGTGGTCTCTTATGCCCACTCCTTTAACACTAGTAGCATAATAATAGGGTACCTGAAGAAACATCTTGTAGCACTTCATGCTATCGGTTGATAGAGTACCGAGCCTAGATGTTGAACTACCCTGGATTTTAGATCCGAACTCCCTCAGATTGTGCTCAGTAATCAGTGCCTAATTTACTATAGAAGTCTCCAAAGTCAACATAAAATAATTAAACTTAGATCGGATGTCGTACCTTATATATTCCTCAAATATCCTAGCCATGGATAACTAAAAACCTCCCAAAATATGTTCAAATTGATAAAGATCCGTAAAAAAAGAATAAAATCCCTCACTGAAAGAGTCCCCTCCTCCAAATGCAATAACTCTAGGGCTTGATCGGCCCTCAACATCTCAGGGTAAATGTAATCATAGAATTTTCTCTAAAACTCATCCAAATTCATATCCTAGTAATGTCTCCCCTGTAAGATAACATCCCACCATCTCTTGGAAGAATCACGTAGCATGTATGTCGTGAGATTCACTCTCCTCTCATGAGGCATCTCTAGATTCTCAAAGATAAAAAATCATGGCCTTCAACCCCAACTCTTCACCCAATGGACATCCATACCCTATGAAAGTGGGAGAATGACACTACTAGAACACAAATGTCAACTCTTCCATATTTGGGATAGGATTTGGTGCTCCCTAAAAAATTCATATCATCCTCATAAAGCCTTCATGAAACTGTGCATCAGCACCTATGTCCAGTATAACAGGTGGTGCCAAGACATCCATGATGGGAGGATCTACTAGTAGTCCATGATCTATCATTTCTGTTGTCTGATCTTCTCCATGTACCAACTGTACATATGGTGGACATCTTGGTGGCTTGACTCTGCATGTTCAAGTGCATACCTCATTTCATTATTAACGAAACTTCATCTAAGATGTGAATTAATGAAAAGTTTGAAGGAAAACATCCAATATTAAGAAAAGAGGGTTACACTCCATGCAGAACCACCACACATCATGTTCTGTTAAGCCTTAACTTGTGAATGTACCCCTGCCAACCTAGTTATGTAACACCACATACACACAACTTGTTCCTCCTGATAAATGGTGTTTAGTTGAATATTCCCTCTTTCTCGTGTACTTATACATGGATAGAACTACACAGTATTGTGGGTGTAATACTACATGGCGTGTTTACCCTAGAAACTGCATGTACAAGATAATTTCCATCCACCTTTGTTATTAGTCACACAATCGGATACACGGTCGATTACAACATGATGTGTTCTACAAAATGTTTACCAATCTCATGTCTTTTCTCCCACATTAATTCACATGATTAATAATAACACTACGTGTACATACAGTACATGGAATTTACTTAAGAAAAGTTATTTCTTCCAGAACAAGAGAAAACATGGCATGTGTTCATAACACAACACACTGTGTTTTCTGGGTTTTCTTGAAAGTATGCATCTAAGACTTATCTAAAACCAAAAAAATTTAAAAATTTGGAAAATTCATGCCACGTTTACAATCATGAGAGCCCATACTCGCTGTGAATCAATGTTTGTAATCATTATTCATCTCATATCATAACAAAATTAAAATAAAGTTCCAACATGATCCACCAAATTATGATCCAAGAGGGCCCATGAAAATATAGGGACTAGATTTTAGCGTCTAATTAATTGAAACTTCACAAAATCCAATACCCTATCAAAATAAAATGTATTCTATCACGACATCTATCAAAACAACATACATATCTGGCCAAACATCTGTCACAACAACATGAAATCAGTAACTCTCTCTAAATTGCATTACAAGAAAGCATGAAATATTATTTATAACACGTGCCTATATAATGAATGAGATGGAATACCCCCAAATCATTGCGTTGAAGAAAAAACAGAACCACAATGAAATAAATACTAATAGTACAAAACAAGTGCATCACCCAATGGTGAAATTGAATCAAATATACCAGTTCAAAATCCAAAAATTAAATTTCAATTCTAGGTAATTTTTTTCCTTATACAAGGGGTAACTACTCCCAGACGCAACTAATTACCAAATTTTTTTCCTTCCTATACCTTTCTAATGTCAATAAAAATTAAGAAAATAAAGACAAAAACTCCTATGATACCACTTTGTAACATCCCAGATCTCGGTTCCACCCAATGATTCCTTGAACATAGTTGGTTATATAAACTCAAGCGCATTTCCCCAAATACCAGATGCTTACAACTAGTAGCGATGGAAAAGATGTGATAATGGTGAAACTATGGCCTTATTGGTAGAGTATACAAAGCGAAAAACAAAAAATAAACACGAGTGGATGTAGTAATAGCACAAAAATAAATATCAGAAGACTGAAAGAAAATCAAATAGAGGCCACAATATATATATATATATGACTCATGGAATATGTATCTTATATAGTATCCAATAATTTACAATGCTGGAAGTAATTATAGAAACCAATTTACAAAAGACAAAAGTAAAACACTAGTAGTATTACAAGCCTCATCTCGGTCTCATGCTCTCCATCTCCAACCACAATCCAGTACCTAATAAAGAAGGGTGGTTGTCCTCATCTATAACTATAATCATATAATCTGTTTGGGTCCAAAATAATGACCCAAATAGGGTGGGAGATGAATCCCAATAACCAAAGTCCAAATGATATGTGCCTAACTATGAGTGAAAAAATATAGTAGGTAATTTTTACAAATGATGCAATAAATATGGAAATACTCAAAATTAAGCAATCCTGTAGTTTTCTATTATATTCATTTAAAATTATATTTTTTTCATTCCATTGAATCATGTAACAAAAAGTTCAAGCCTATGATCTATATCCCTTATTTAATGTAACAAAATATACATCTCAGAAGACCATATTAGCAATCAAGTAAGACCAAATATGATCTTGTGAATTGGCTTGGAAGACGCGTCATAATCATTGGACAATATAGAATTGACCACTTTAGAATGTTCTCACAATCTAACCCCTATAGTATAACATAAAATAAATTCCATAAATAATGACCCTTTAGGAATTCTCTCGCATTCTAACCCCTTCAGTCCACCTATTTCAATTCATTTAAATAACAACAGTATGGTAAATCTCTCACATTATAACTCCTTTAATCCCACATTCATTTAGTCAAATATAAACTACCACATGGGGATCTCTCATGGTCTAACATTTTTTGTCTAACACGCAATCAATCAATTATAAATGACCACCTCGGTAGCCCTCACGATTTAACCCCTTTGGGGTGCTCTCAAAGTCCATACCCTTTGATGAAACAATCCCAACGCATATCACAAGAATTTTATATAATCAAAACATTATATTACCCAAAAAAGGAAAGGAAAAAAAGGAAATATGAACAATAATCCTACACCAAATTTCCAGAAACAATCAATCAATGGAAACACACCCATGGGGCATCCCATTAACATAGTATCTAACCTTACACATAAGAAACAACCCTTTATCTATCAATAAAACCATAAAAGATAATAAAAAGGGTTTAATCCAAATACAGAAGTTAACTAAATTTGGATCGTATTATAATTGAAGCATATATAATTCAAATACAAACAATGAAAGGGACAAACCACCTTCCTTTATGTCCTATTATTGAAATACAAGAATGTCGGCCCTTGATTCGGCCAAGATCTTCGTAGTTCTACAAAAAATGTGAACAATTCCAATATATTAATTACACAAACTAGAAGATGAATTAGGGAAAGAGGATATAGGGGTTTTTAGAACATGCCGATGGGGTTCCAATGCACTTGGAAATGTCTCAATTGGTGCTCGGGTGGAGAATAAATCGGGGTTTGGGGTTCTTCGGTCATTCCGCAATTCTCCTGTATGAAACGCGGGTAGAATAAAATTTTTCCAGACATGAGACGCTACCCCTAATGATATATCAAATAAAAATTAAAACTATATAGTGAATTATTTAAAACAAAACTCCATGTAGTACCTATAATTCTCTAATACATAAATAGTCTTCCAGGTCATCGGATGTCCATGTACTTGGCCATTACATGGCCAGTACACAGTTTTACGCAACAATTGTGTATATAGAATGTACATCGATGTACATGGCGTGTCCATAAAAAAAATATTATCTTCATTTTTCCTGAAGAAAAAACTGAAATCAAGATCTATACCAGAAATGATGATTCGTGTTCTTACAACTGTGAACCATCGCTTTTGGGGATTATCATGCCATGCACAGAACCAACACATTATCCATCTTTAAACCACGTACCAAACCCACACCATAGAAGGTGCTCACCAGATGCAACCATTGAACCACCAACAAACTTCAACTAGAAAACAAACGAGAAAAATAAAACAGGTCAGGGGAAACTGCATGCCCCCATCTTTCCTGATGACACCCTCCGTGAACTTGCAGTGACATGAGAGGAAGGTGATGTACCTAGTGGATAAATTAGAATAAAGCCGAAAAAATGATATTATTATTATTTATTTGAATTCAACATCCATTATGAATAACAAAATTTTTGTTCAAGCATTGTGAATACTACATCTTCCATGAGATAGTACATTTATTTTTTATTTCACCCCCATTAAATGATGGATATAAGGTTTTTATTAAAGGGAAAATATATGTTTTTTATATTACTATTATTTTCATTAGAAAAAAATTACAACCCATTAATGCTATGATCATTAAATTATCATCATTCACATAATCATTTAAAATAAGTATACTAAGAGGATAAAATTATAGTAAAATTATATAATATATACATATCGAAAAATTAAACCAATTATTCATTCCCAATCTAATACATCACTCGAATAAGAACTAAATAAGATCATTATTTTTCTGATATAATTATATTATAATAATACCACCTTATAATCATTTATTAAAATAGGGTACGTTCATGTGTGGATATATTTAACCACATATATGAAAATAACTATGAATTTGTTTCACAGATTAACATGGGAACATTATTACTTGTATAATATAATAAAAATGATTCAATAATATTTTATTCATTCTAAAAATGTTATTTCAATATAAAATTAATTTATAAGGAAAACAACATTGATTATTAATCATCATTAAAACATGTTTCTCATCAATTTCATCATCAAGGATAAAGACTAAAAACCAATGGAATGATTTTGAAACATATTAAATAATAATAATAAATAAATGGAATTATCCTTAATGACCTAATATTGATGAAACTTGAAATAATAATATACAGATACACTAATATTCGACACTAATACAAATTTCCAGGCCATAAACACCAGATGTGGAAAATCTGTAGAAGTCATGTAGAGAATGACTATTTTTTATAATTATGAATGAAATTTTTTTTGGGGATGGTAATTAATTATATATCTAAGATAGATATGTTTTCATAATAGAGTTTAAATTATGACCACAAAATCCCTGGAACTTTTTTCAGGTTTCACCTCAAATTTTCCTTCATCGAGACACACATTCTATTATGCAACCAATTTGGGATATATTGATTATATAAAACCTATTTACAATATCCAGTCATGAATTAACTTATAATATTTTTATTTTTTGTTCATATATAGTCCCTCAAATTAATTTTCTTTATTATAAATTTTCTTGAACTGTAAGTGTATTCTTGGTCTCAATTCTGATTCTATATAGACCAGATATATTATCTGAACAATGAATAAATTTAATGATGTATTCACTAGTAATTGGTTATTTGAATAAAATATTAATTTAAAAATATTTAATAGATAAATAGTCTTCTTTTATTCATTTTTTATTCAATTGTTTCCCTAGTAATGAGGGTATTCAATAATGTAATTTTCATTCATGGAGTTGTTCTCATTATTTGAACTCGTTTCATATGATTTGGGTACATTAAACTGTTTTACTATACTCTATGATATTATCAAATTCTTTTATATGGATATAAATTCCAACCTCATAAACCCATTATTTAACATTCCTCACATATTCAGTTATGTTCATCACCAACCATTGACCATCATTCACGGTATGCTTTATGGTCATGTTATTCTAGTATAAACTTTTATAGAAACTCATTCTTCTATATAAATGTGAGAATATTATATTATAAAATCTATATAAGATAATGTTCACCTAGAATTAATGTAATCCTATTTGTAAATGGAAATGTAATTCCATTCGATTTGTTTTTTTCCTATATGAATGATTATGGTAAAGTGGACTATATGTGGTTTATCTTTTTGTTAACATCCTCTGGATGGGTTATGATCATGTTATCAGTATTATGACATAAAGAAGAAAAAATCATTCTTGATTATTGTTTACTATTAATATTTGGTGAATTTTGTTTATATTTCATTATTTATTATATTAAATATACACAGGTTTTATTAAGTAAGAGGTTTCTCATGAAATGGTAAAATGATCTTGGTGATTCTTATAGAAAATTTAGTGCACATAGTCAGGTCACTAGTTAGGGGGAAAATTATTTTTCCCTGAATGAATGGATAGGTATTATAAAAAAACATGTTTTATTTGTTGTTTGCCTTCCGAATTCATCATGGTGTCCTACCCTCCAGTCTCAATCACAAATAATGTGTTTTGGTACAAGGGCCTTGATAGTTTTTTTATTTCTAGTATTACGCATTAAATTATTATGTGATATGTATTGTTTATTTCATTGTTTTTATTTATTTTTATAGATATTAGATAAACCAATTTTGATGTTGATATTAGATTCGTTTTTATACTTGAAAATACTATAGTGACTAAGGATTAATATACATTGGCAATACCTCAATTTTTAAGAATGTTTCTTTCATTAAATAAACACACACCTAAAAAAATTATAATTTTAGTACCATTGGAAACGTGAAACTAAAAAATATATAATTTCACGAATGATAGTAAATGATTCCCACAAAGACACTACCCTTTTAATTCATACTAAAATTTTTATATCTAACAAAATGAATAAAATTTGAAAAGGGTTAGCACAATTACAAATTAAGGGTAAAAACTGGATATAGCCATCATAACGTAATAATAATGAATATTTCAAGAAAAATAAATTTCTAAATCATATTGTATATATCAAATATCATAATATCATGTCATTTATTAAATCATATAACGTCCTAAATTGTCTTATAACATATTCGATGATAGCGTAAAATAAGACATAGAATTGTGTAATATATGTAAGCAAAGAAATTAATTTTCAAATTAGTCATTTCTCATTTCTAATACCATCATAGTGGGAAAATTAATATACTAAAATAGGATCACTCTCTATTCTAATGATGTATTACTAAACCGATTTTACTCCTATACTAGTCCTATATTACTAAACAGAGTTTACTACCCTTTTATTCATGTGATACTGAACTGACTTCACTTCCCATTCCAGTTCCGTATATCTTAAGGGATATAATTCACTACCCAATGCATTGGATGGAGATATAGGTCCCAGAAATTCCATAATAAAACTCAAAAATATGGGTTTCATAAAAACAAATCATTATTTATATTATAACTGATAAGAAATGATTTCATAAATATTTCATCACAACATTACTCATTAAAAATAAATATAATTCCTTAGGATCAATCCTTTCAAAATAGAAACCATTTAGAGAAATAATATGAATGGTATAATAACATAATATCACCAGTAAAAATTAATTAACATAAAATAATATACTCTTATATGTAAAATAATTTTTTAGGATCATTGGAAATAATTTATAATGAATATATCTATTTAGTATTAAAAGCACATTTTTCTTTAAAATACCACGCAATTTTAAAAGAAAAAATATTCATTTAAAATAAAATTTTAAAATTTTAAGGGATTACTGAATTCATTATGTCCACATGAAACATTAAAAAGATATTCACTCCTTATATGATCACAAAAATTCCCATTTTATACTTTTGAGAGAAAAGTCATAAATTACCTTGTTTTAAAAATTAAAAAAAATATTACCTTCTAACCCTTTCGTCAAAATTGTCACATGGGAGAAAATATAAATAATTTTTCTTTAATAACATTGCCTATAATTTGGAAATTATATTTAATAAACACGAATATGATAGATAAAAATTCCTCTGTAAATACATTCATATAAAAAATCCCAGATAATAATGATATTTCATTATAAACCCATACCACTTTATAATAAGTAGAATCATATTCTTCATGAAATAATGAATCTTAAATACATATGAAAATACCACAATATTTAGTTGAAAACTCATTAATTTAACTCATGGTATGTATATACACCTCACAAAAAACATCTAGTGTATAAGGCATGTGTACCATTGAAATAAAACTGTGAAGAAATATATTACCTTAAGTCTTGACTTCGTTCATATAGATTAAAAACTAGTTTAATGAAAATAAATATTTTAAATGTACCAAAAAACCACAAACATATATATTTAATACCATATATTATTTTCATATGAGTTGATAGTACACTTTTATCAACATTTCCATGGTAAATTAATGTTTTTAGTAACAACCACTTCGTTTTTCAATCATGTTTTGATTTGTTATCCTTGATATTCACACATAGATCCTGATATAATCATATACATAATGATATACATGATAATTATATCTTATATATATTTAATATATATGTATTCATTGTGATTACTAAAATTTAGAGAGAGATAATAAAATACACAATTCATGGAGATGGTAGATCGTACGTATGCATGAATGAGGTTTTCATTTTCTTTTCATATTAAAAGAAAGAAAATTATATGATATATTAATTTATTGAATATTCTTTACGTTATAATTATAATATATTTTAAAAAAATTCATCCATAATACCACCCCTGGGAAATATATATGATAAATGAATCTCATCAGATTGTAGAGATGGTAAGTCATACATACTCATTAGTGATACTTTTATTTCTTATTTGAGGGGAAAGAGAATGTATAGCTTTTTTCATCATCATAAAAAAATTATATAGTATATACGAAGATGGATTTCTTATTTTATTTTATTCTTCATATATTTATAGAAGTTATAGAAGATTGAAAGGAGAGAGTGATCAGTTAGAGTGATTGAATCATCCTTAAAGACGCTCGTTTATATCTCTAATAAAGACTTTATAGATAATATTTTGGGAATACTAGAACATATACAATTTCGATAAGTATGTGTAGAATAAAATTGAAATTGGTATTTAAATATATAAGGTTCAAAATTATTAAATCAGGTGAGGAACGAGGTGCCCTTTTTTTATGAAGCCGAGGGTCATTTATGAAAATTTTCAAAATATTGATTTGTAATAAATTAATTCTCAATAAAAATTCATAAAAATTAAAATGGATATGAAGATAATGTGGGATATGGTGGTAATACCACCAAAAAATATAATTTTTAATTTTTTTGTTGAAAGTTAAATTTTATAATTTTTATTATCCCATAGCTAACCCATTTTACTATTAACTACACTAATAAATTAATTAAATTAATAAAATGGTATTTTTTAACTTATATAGAATAAATTAACTACAAATGGTCAATTTATAAAATTGTTTAATTGATAATAATCACTTGGAATCTTTTTAATGATTGTTATGATTTTTAAATAATTTAATAAATTATGTTTTTATAAAATATAATGAGTTCCAATTTTGACACAATTAATTACATTGAAATTGAGAATCTCTACAAATAATTATAAATTAAAAATAAATCCCTTAATAGACTCCTGATATTTTAGTCACCTATAAAAGTTTTGGATCACCCTATGTGATTGGAATTATATTTATCTTAATATTTTTAATATATTTTATTTCATTTTTCAATTAGTTTCTACTAATTATATAATAATTGTTTATTTATTTAAGGTAATTATTTATTTTCAAAAAATTATTAAATAATTTTTTATGATGAATATAAAACAATTAAATATACAAATAACAATTATAGTTTAAACAAAATATTATAAATGTCACAATATTTTCAATGTGGCTCTAAATAGTCATTAATTTTACCCTTTAATGATTTTGATAGATATATACTCAAAAAATAAGAGGAATTCATTTATTTCAGACTTTTAATGGTTCATATCATTTAAATTAAATTCAGGTTATTAATATTTTTATCTTCTTTCTTAGACATTGAATTAGTGTTGCATAAGAGTGGAAGGTGATAATTTTTCCTATGAAAATTTAAAAATAATTTAATATCATAAATAATTAAACTAATCATATTATAATCCATTTTATTCATTCAAAAAAAATTATTTTTGAGTACACATAAGATTCATTTAATAAAATGAAACCGACATTCTTGTACTTTCATTGATTCAAGTATTATCTAATATATCATATTTGAAGTTCTATTACTTATTTATAAATTGGGTAATATCATAGAATTTTTATACACTTCCAATTCCACCTTATCCATTAATGAAGGATTTATGACACTCCTTGGTTATGGAGATTCCATCTTCTAGAACCGTACTCTATCGATGTTTTTATATACATTAATTAGACATACTCTAACATGTGAATAAATACACCATAGATAATGGTAAAATAGATTAAATAAAAGAATACAGATAGATTTTTATGTCATTGTCAGTAGTCCCCACATTGGAGACATTTTCCTCACCCATGCATGCTACCCAATTCAATCTATAAAATAAAATTGAACTTCAATGAAAATTTATGAACACCATGAACTCCCCCTGGGCAGAGCCTCAGAGTCAGCCACTCCTTTTTTAGGGTAAGAGATAACTTGGATGATTAGGTGTAAGATAATAAGAAGAAAAGAATACAACAAAATAATGAAAATTTAAAAATAATGGTGATGAGAAAATAAAAGAATGAACTAAAATTGAATTCAGATGAGATATATAGAGATAAAAATAAAATTAAAAGCAAGAGAGTTATAATGATTTAAAAAATAAACTAATTAATAAATAATTTATAATTAAAAATAACTATAATATTGTTAGTTATTATTACTATTATTATTATTAAGGTAATAATTTATCTTTGAAGAACAATAATATAGAGAACAAAATGGGAAAAGAATAATAAATTTTAAAATAATAATGTTTAAATAATAATGTTAAAATAAATATTATTATTCTTATTGCGAGTAATGATATTAATTATAATAATATTTATAAAAACTAAAATGTATATGACCTAGTGAAGAAGAAAAAATATGGATACCTCAATATAAAAATGCATGTAATTTATTTATCCAAATGGAATTTAAATTACATTTAAAAATAAAAATTAAATACTAAAAAAATAAAAAAAATTAACATACATAGAAATTTCATCAGCCTCATCCTTTATAGAAGATCCCTGTCTAGTGGTCGAGCTAATGGTTTTGGAAGGTTAATGACCCTACTTTTATAGAAAAGGTGTAGATTTATGGATCCCTAATTTTTTCTCCATAATATTCCAAGGGTTATCCCCAGTAAATGGATAAACTGGGGATAATTTCCTTGATAAATGTTTCACATATATATATTTATCGGTTCCCCTCAAAATTTCAGTTTAATACTCAATGTGTAGAGATAGTTGTAATCATTGTTCTCAGAGTATTAACACTTCCCAGACAGACACATCATATTTGACATATTAGTTTTCTTAGGAATTAATGGCCATGACAACACCCTATTAATGCATAGATGCATTCATTAAAGTAGTTAGACAATTTATTATGAATTTATACTCTATATTATATTGTAATCCCCTATGGGTATACATATTTATTTTTGTTTTACTCTAATAATATATTCTTCACAGGAAGACTTATGATATTCTCCATCTCTGGATTCTCAGGCATTATTGAACTTGAATTCATATAATTCATGCATATAGTCCTTCATAATTTTCTAAAAAAAATAAATTTCATGTTTCCCTTAATCATTTCAGCTTATATGGACATTTTATAAATGATATATCATCCAAACATAAAATATCTTATGAACAATACACAATTATTAAGGCCCAGCTTGTGAGTAGGTTTTTGTCTTTTAAATGGTGGATTTAGATTGTGGTTAAAAATTATTATATTAATTCCATAGAACATAAAAACCTATAAAAATATAAGTTTTTTATTTTTGTCTTTAATGAAAATGTTATGGCTAAAATAAAAATAATAATTTAAAACTATTAAATTTCAAAAGAATCCATTTTTCCAATTAAACTCAAAATACAGCAACAACAACCAAATGTGAAAATTAACCATAAAATAAACCTTTTTGGGATTAATGACATATAAATTAAAATTAAAATTAATTTAAACATTTTTTCTATGTATTATCCCACATATAAACCATGATTTTCCTCATGCATAAAATCTCAACATGGAAAACTTGAGGGCACCAATGTTACCAATATGTAAAATAAAACACATTTCAATGTCAAATAAAATTTTAAAAAATAAACCTAAAATATCAATTTAATTTATCAATTTCCAAAATAATAAATTTATTAAATTTACATATTCCCTTTAAAAATGATGTAACTTATTCATTCAATAATTAAATTTCCTCAATTAATTATTATTAAACATACCAAATCATGATTTAGCTCACAATATATTTTTTTATATAATAAATCCTGATACAATTCAATTATATTTTTTATCATATCCGGAGAACATTTTCCTTTTCCTTATTCTAGTAAAGGAACTACCTTCCCGACATTGTAAGGTCAAAAGGCATATAAAATAACGAGGACTTCCAAAAAAACATGTTCAAATGAATTGGGTCATATAATTGGTAGGATAATATTATTCATTATAAAGTATGATAGAAGGATGATCGTTAAATCAAAAATAATAATGTGTGATATTCAAATAATAAAAAGGATATTCACTTCTTCTAATTTTAAAAAATCTTAACTTCTTCAAAAATCAAGGTAAAGATCATAATCTGTTTAATCATAATGACTGATTTATTTTATTACTTCAATATTGCATTATTATTTATTTTAAACCCTTTATCATTATTTAATAACATTAAAAAATTCTTTTATGAAATTATCTATTAGAACAAACCAAACATCAACCACCTAAACATGTATGATAGAAATCATAGGTGAAGTACGAGTGATTTTTGGTTCTCCCAAATCCTAAACTATTTTACTAATTTTTAATTTCTTTTTTCATTCTATTTCATTTATATTATGTGGGGAATGATAGAGTAAAATGAATGAATCCACAACCTTTTATAATTCCCACAATAATCACCCCACACAACTTCCTTAAAATATATATCATCCCACTTTAGGTTATTCCCTTCAACCCAACACAACTACTATAAAATATAATGAAACTAAAATGAGGATGAATGGAATAGGAAAAAATAGCTTGAAAAATGGATCATTACTCTAAATATCATTCATGGTCTCTATGGGATACCAAAAGATTGATTTAAAGGTGCATTTTGGATAATTGGTTGCTGAAAACTTTCCACAAACATTTTAAATGTCTATTGGCATAGGCATTGACTTGACCTGTTCAAATGCATGTTTTGAAAGTGGAATGTCCCAAGATCAATCATGAAATAGGATAATTGTAAAATAATATGTACTTGTTCTATAAATACTCTTTTTAATGGACATATGATATGGGATAATAACTCAAGGAATTATTAATAATAAATAAATTCCCATGAATTTAATAAATTAAACGAATGAAAAATAATATGGAAATCTCATTTATATGAATATATTACTTTCATTAAATCATGAGACCATAGTTTCATATCCATGCTTCACATTAATATTCTAATTCAGAATTTTACTCATTTAATATCCTTATAATTGATATCTAAAACTTTGAATCACAGGATTCATAAAAATATCATGTCTCCTACTTTAGTTAAGTAAAGTATACTTCCTGTATGCGGTATAAATTTTCACTTTAAATCCCAAATCCTGATCTGGACAAAATTATAGTGAGTTTATAAGAAAAACCTAAAATTTAACTTCCATTCCATTGAAGCATAGTCATTCTCCTTAACATTTCATGGATTTCATCTACTATTATGATCCTATAAAAGATAAATTCAAAATTAAGAACAAGGATCATGTCCTTAATGCTCAAAATGATAGTAGAGAGTGGGAATCATGATGGAATACTTACTATGGAATGGAATTTAAAATCTAAATTACCAGAATGAATATTAAAGAGATAAGTCTTGGTATCATCCCCTAAATGGGTTCTGTATTTTTATTTTCTTATGAGGGAAGTACTCAGAATTTTCCAAAATTAGTTAGTGGATGAAGATTAATTTATTTTAACCACCAAATGTGACTTTTCTCATCTTTATCATCATCATTATTCTTTTCAAGTGATCCATGGATATAAAACACCAGACACCCCCCTCACAATCATGTATAGATTTCACAGCTAGGGTTGGATGATGCACGTATAATCCTCTTTAGTTTATACTTGTAAAACCTAATTATCTTCCAGTGTTGTGTTTATATAGGCTACATGACCTGAAAAATAAAATGAGGTGTAAAAAAGTATTTTTACTTTAATAAAATTTCACTTTTTAATAAGTAATTCAACACATCAATAAGAGAATAATATTTTCTTATTTTCACTAGCTCAACTATATTGATCTCTTTATGGAGATCTTCCAATGTATGTTTTTTGAAATCATGGAGCTTTATGTGTTCCTCGGTAGGTGAAGATCCAATTTCATCATCCTCTCCTAAGGAATATAAATGATCGAGTGAATCTTAAATTTCAAATCAATGTTTAGTGATTTAAAATTTTGTTTGAATAATATTTAATTAAGAGATGCAGTATATGAAAATGTCAACTACCTAGCTTGGATCATGTTCAATCAATACCTAAGTTGTAATTTCCCCTTGGATTAGGTTCTCAAAGGATAGAGGATTTTAGTTATGCTTCCCCATTTTCACATCAAATTTCAACACATGGATGGTATCTTTATTCATTGTTGTTGGTTATTCTTTTATAATGGGTTTGGAGATATTACCTAGTTCCTCATATTCAAACTGTAATTATTCTAATTATTGTTTATCTAGTATATTTAACCTAGTAGATAATTCTTCCTCCTTCATTTCCTCATGTTAGACAAGTGTCGGATCTTCTACTTTAGTTTTGTATACAAGTTCAGTTTCATTTGATGATGCTTGGATGTATGAACATATCCAAGAAATGTGCACTTGGAGAAACTATGATACTTCATCAGGCTCTTTAATATCATACATGAATTTATTTTTTATGTAAATTATCTATGAAACAATCTTGTGGAAATTATTATACAATTATTGGACGGAATTAATAGAACACTTCTTATGTATTTCCCACTTTTTGATTTAATTCTGGGAAGTATTCCTAAATTCACATAGCTCTCTGGACAATCCTTCAACTGATGGTTTCTCGAAGCTCTCCTTGAGATCTTGAAGGGGTTCCTTGAATCCCTCCACTTTTTGAATTTTGTTTTGGGCATCCCTGGTGTATCTATCCTTTAATGAAATACCATCTTCTATAGACCATAGTGATTCAGCTACTAGTTATTTCACATGAGAGTAATTGATCCATGAATTGAATTATGATCCCTAGAAAAAATGAGTTATATTTTTTAGTTTTTTATAAAATAAATTAAATGTATTTAAATGTGAAAGTAAAAAGTCTAATAAAAATTATTATTAGATCTATGGAAATATATCCAATTTTGAAGAACAGTTATCATGTGGGATGTGAAAAATATTTTATTTTTCCTAATACAATGCAATGGATGACTTGGGTCGCCTCATATTATGATTCCTTTAGTTTTTTCAGATATAATTTCTAAATCATCTAATCTATCTATATTTATTCTTTTATGTATTTAATGAAAAAAATTACAATCCTTTTGGGTTTTGGATGAATATATGAAAAATATAAATTTTAATTTATACTATGATGACAATATACACACATTGTGTTAGGGAGATAAATCACTTAGGCTTGGGATTGGCTTTGGAATAAGTCATAATTTTCCGTTATATGGTGGATGCCAATATGATAATACAGACACTAAATCTCATTATTAAAGTACTATTATTTATTTAGAAATTTTGGAATAGTTTTGAATGCATAAACACCCTAATTTCTACCTCCTCCATTAATAAATGTTTTGTCATACACTTTGGTTTTGGAGGATCCATATTCAATGACTAAACTATATAGATGTTGTCTCATCCATTGATTAGATAAAATATAAAATTTTAATAAAAAACAATATAGAGGAAAAGTGAATAAATAAAATAATAGAGATATATTGATTTTCATATCATAGGGGGTAGTCACTACATCGGGGTAATCACCTCACTCATCCATGCTGTCAATTCTTTCAACAAACATAATGATAATAATAATTAAAAATTAGTAACACCATGAGATTCCTCGAGGATTGGCCCCTGGGTCAAGATGTTATTTTTTAGTGTAAGATATAACTCGGTGGAGTGTGTGGAGTAGAAGAAGAAGAAATAGAATAAAATATAATAAGAAAAATTAAAAAGATAGGTGGTAAAAAAATTAAAATATTACAATAAAATAGAATTGGAATTAGTGAGAGAGAGAAAACGAGAAATAATTAAAAACAATTAAAAATTTAGTATTATTTACATTAAATGTTAAAATAATAATAATAATTATTATTATTATTATTATTATTACTGTTAGTAGAATAAGTTATTTTTTAAGAAGATGAAGAGATCGAATAAACTGAGAATTGGAAAATAAATTTCAAAATAATAATGATAAAATAAATATAATAATAATAATATTATTATTATTATTATTATTATTAATTTTTTTAATTGTACTAAAATTTTAAAATTATAAGAATTAGGGATAAAGAAAAAAAATTGATGACACTTTATAAAAATGTTTTTAATTTAATTATCTAAATAGAATTTTAATTTAAAATTAAAATTAAAATTCAATACTAAAAGTAAAATAAAAATAGATAATAAGGGATGAAGTTTAAGTATCCTCCTCCATGGCTAAGGACACTAATATAAGGGTTTAGATAATGGTTTTGGAAGGTGGCATGACCCTCCTTTTATAGGCAGGTGAGAGATTTTTGGCTCTAGAATTTTTCCTCTAAAAGATTAAGCATATTCTCCACATTAAATGGTTGAACATGGGAAATGTCCATTCATAATGGTTATTCATAAATGTCTATCTTTTTTCCCACCAGTAGCTAGATTAATCCTTTATAAGTAGAGAGAGTTATGATTATTTTAATTCAGAATTTTTTTCCCATGAATCTCTTCATATTCCACATCTCTTGTTTCCCATTTATTAATATCTGTGAAAATGGTTGATTCAGGAATAGACTACTTCATGAACATTTTCCAAAAATTTATTGTTAATTACAAATCATATTTTTAGTGCGACAATCAATGTGTCGACAGTGTTAGGTTTTCTTTATTATAATAATTTATACATCCCAGGTTAACACTTAGAATTACACAAATCTCATTTCACATGCATTAATGACCATAAAAAATGTTGATTCATCCCTAGATTCCTCGATAAATGTATTTCAAAAATACCTTGCATGATTCCCATAAAATATTAATCTTATATTCTCATTACATTTAAGATATATGATCTCAAAAATAGTATACACTTAATCTGTGTATAGTTTTCCAGACCCATGTTGTGATTAGGTTTTGGGATTTTGAATGGTTAATTTTGGTCTTAGTCTAAAAGCATGAAATGAATCTCAAAGAACATAAAAACATATTACAGAATAATTTTTCAATTTTAATCACTAAAGAAAATTTTAAGGATGAAATAAAAAACAAAATTAAAACAGTTAAAAACATAAATATGCCATTTTATCCAATTAATATGAAAATAGTACTGGAACAATTAAATATTACAATTACACTTAAAATAAAAATATCTCCGGGTTAAAATAATAAAATTCAATGTGAAATTATTGAAAATATTTTCTCATCTAGTAACATTTTTTATCATTCAAAATTTTTAAATCCAATTCTTTTGAAATAATGTCACTAAATTTTTAAAATCAACTTATCATTAATCACAAAAACAAAGTAGAATAGCTATTAATTGTCACAAAACCAAAATGTGAAGACTATTATCATGAATTAACCTCAAACATTGTAATATCTTAACATGCTATATGAATTTAGTGAAAACATGAATTATATAAAAAATTAATATTATTCTCATACCATAAATCCAAAATTCTATAATGTCATTCCATGATATCTTAAACCACATAGTCATCGTATTAATAATTGCTTTGAATTTCATCAATAAAATTTATTTATTATAATAAAACATACAATAATTTTATTTTCGTACATCATGATCATGTTATGGGTTATCCTTCCCTTAATCTTGTGTTTTCAAAAAATATCACATGACCACCTCAATCAAATTTCATGGTTATCATTATGATTCAATATATTCTCTCAAATAATTTATGAAACTATAATGGATATATCCATATATGATTCAATATTCCAAAATACTATATAATAACCTCTACCACATTATTCTTGAATTCTAATACAATAACAGTCACTCATTACAGTTCATACATAATAAATTAGACAAGATTTATCATTTTATTTCACAATACTTCTTCGTTCTATATGTAATTTATATTATCCTAATCTTCAGTAATATAACCGTATTAATTATCTTCATGAGTTTTTCCAAAAGATATTATTTTTTAATAATTACCATACATTCAAAATTAAAAATTTTAACCATCTATGGGGCATTTAAATCACTATTATTCTCTTTAGTTCACTATTACATTACTATTACATATATTATCTCTTTTTCCACACCCAAATCATCTTCTTGTCCATTTGTAAAATTCTACAGTATTCCTCATACCACATACTTTAAATGTGAAAAATTAATCATTTTTCTACTATGTTCACCAGGAAACTCCATATTTCTCTAATTATATAGGTTAGAAAACTTATTGATGCTGAGAATGTTGATCAGAGTAGGATATTTCTCATTAGGAATAATCATAACGTCCTTTACTCCAACAATCATTGAATCTGACTTCTCATGTCAAATATTTCTGTCACATATATTGTTATTCGAGTTCTTTTTGGTCCCTCCATTGATTAAAGTCAATGTAATGGTGTTAGAAACAGTAAACAAAAATAGAAACTCATATAATCAAGGGAATTTACATTCAATCTATAACATATTTTGTTCCTTCAATGTTAATCTATAATCATTACCAAAATTATAGGATTTGAAACAATACTAATCCTTAGGTATATTTAAAATATTATCACATTGTTGTTTATAATGGTTGACTAAAAAATTTCTATGATAAAAAATATAATTACCAAGTCTTAACTTACATAGATATTATATCATTTTTTAGGAATATTTCATATATAACACAAACACACACCCAAAGACCAAATTGTTTTAGTGCCTTTTAAAAACTCATATCTCAGACATCTTGTCTTCTAAAATACCATAAATCTTTCATTAAAAGAACTCCAATGATATTATTCCTTCCAAAAACCATTCTTTATAACCTGAGAAAAAGAAACATATGAAAAGGGTGAGTTTAGATGCTCAGTACAGGTTATGAAATGAAATATCAATGAGAACATAATAAAAAAGAATACTTAAATAAATAACATTTAAAAATAATATCCTATATATCAAATACCATGATATAATGTCATGGAATAAATCATTGAAGTTCATAATGAACAAAATAACATTTTCTATTAGAGAACAACATAAGACATGGAATTTTTAAATATACATTAGAAAAGAAATCCATTTACATATTTTTTAAGGATTATTTTACAAGACAATTATAGAGGAAAAAGTCCTTTAGTGAACAAGGTTAAATCATTTTTCAATCCATGTATTACTGAACGGATTTTACACCCATTCCAGTACAGTATTACTCTATCGTGTATAAATCTCTTTTAATCCTTTTTTACTGAACCAAGTTCACATCCGTTAGAGTACTTCCAATTTTATGAGATATAAATCATTATCCAATACATTGGATATATATATATATATATCGTACCACATAATGGTAAACAAACATAAGTTTCCCACAAGAACATAAATAATTCATCATATCAGAACACCTAAAAATGTGTTTCAAAAACGTTTCATTATAAAATAACTCATAAAAAAGAAACAATATTAATTAATATCAATAAATAGTAAAAATAATCCATTTAGATAAATAACTAGAATGTTATAATTTAATAATATCCCAATTAATACAAAATTAACATTAAATAATGTCATCTTATATGTATAATTATTTTAAAGGATCACATGAAAGAATTCATGAGGAAAATATCCTTTCTTTTTTGAATGGTTTTTCTTCATAAAATTACACACAATTTTAAAAGAAAGAATTATTTGAAAATAAACTTATAATAGTGTATGTTAAGAATCTTGTAATTAAATCTTCATGAAATAATATATATTTTTTCATGCAATATAATTTTTTAAATATTATTTCATTCCATTGCTAGAAATGTCACAAAGGACTTCATTTGGGAAATGAAAAAAACATTCTCTTATTCAATTTATTGAAAATTATCCCTTTGTTAAATATAACATTATTAAAATATATAATAAATTTAAAAAATATGGACATCATTTTTAATAATCCTGGAAATATAAAAAAATAATCTCAAGTTAATGCATACATATAAACAATCCAAGATAATAATGAGATTATGATTTCAACACTTACCACATTATAAATTGAAGCATAATATTCCCAATGAATGAATGAAAATTATATGTATTTGAAAATAACATCATATTGTAAATAATATTATTGAAATCTATTAATGGTTATTATATACTGCACACAAAGAAACAATTATTGTATTGGGAATGTGTCACACAAAAGAAAAGAGAGAAAGAAATCAAGTACCTTAAGTCATGAATTTCATTATATATTCTAAAAACTTTAGTATAATGAATCAAATTTTATTATAAATTTACCAAGAAACGATTTTAATATATATAATACCATATATTATTTACTTAGGTCATTATCTTACACTCTTATTAACAATTCCACGTCAATGTTGTGTTTCTTGTAACAACTATTTTTCGTTCATGTTTTCTATTTTTATCCATGGCCTCGTTATATAGATAATAATTTCATTAGCTCCATAAAGATATCCATGATATAAATATCATATATATATATATATATTACGTTTGTATTTATTCATGGTAATTAAAAAAACTAGATATTGAAAATAAAATTCACTGTTCATGGAGAAGGTGGGTTATATGTACACCTGACAATTGTTTTCAATTTATTTCTACATTAATAGAATATATATATATATATTGTCATTATAGAGTCATTTTTATGTTATATATGTATTATGTTTTCATAAATGTCATCATTATTACCATCCATGATAAATATTTGTGAAAAACAAACAAAATCACATTGTGCTGGAAGTAAGACATACATACGCACGATCGACATTGACCATTCCAAAAAGATTTGATGGTAATGGTTAGATATTATATTACTATTACAAATATATAATTATGTCAAAAATATAATATAATAACATTAAATCCATAATAATTCCCATTAATATAATATTTTTAAGTAAAATGAGTTGTATCACTATGTGAAAATGGTAATCTGTACGTACACATGAGAGATACTTTTATTTCTTATTTAGGGAGAAAGGGGTTGCATTTTGGGGTGTTTATAATAATAATTAATATTTTGAATATTGGGGTTTTTAAATTTTATTTATTATATAGATCGTTGATTTGCAGGAGATATTGAATAGTATAAAAAAGTGTGATTAGTTAAAGAGATTATTTATTCATCGAAACTACTCCTTTAGATCTCCACTAAGGACTCTAAAGATGTTCTTTTGGGAAGAAAATAACCTCTAGTATATGGTTAGGGAATCTCATTATACAATTTTTTATTATTTGTTCTATATTTAATTAAAAATGATGAAATTAGATTATGGAAAAGTTTTCCTTTCATATTGAAGGTTAGAGTAATTTTTTAAATTTCCCAAAAGATGAACATATAATAACTGAAATCTCCATCAAAATACCTCCAAAATGAATTTAATTAGAATATAATGAAGTAAAAGGTTTTAATAACACAAACCAATTTATTTTATACATGTTATGGTTTTATTATAAACCTTCTCCTTTTAAAAAACCCTTAGTTTACACATTTTACTTTTAACTGTGGTAAAAACAATTTTAAAATAAAGACACTGTATTTTTTATTTATATAGAGTAATGTTTAAATAAATAGTGAATTTATAAAATTTTGGAACTTATCATCAATAAATTGTATTTTATATATATATATATATTATATAATTTACTAATATATTATTTTGAAAAAATATCATTAGTGCCAATTTTGACACTATTCAATTTATTGACATTACGAAACTCAAAACAGAAAAATAATAAATAATAAATCCATTAATACACTAATAATATGTAAAATTAACCTTGATAAATATTATACATCCTTAAAAAATTCATATTATATTTATTTTAATATATTTATTATCATTAATTCGATTTTTCCTTCAGTTGAATAATTGTTGTATCAAAATTGTTTAATTATTTAAGGTAATTATTTAATCACTAAAAATTATAAATATATATATATGATTAATATAAATCACTTTTATTTAAAAATAAAATTTATTGTTGAATATATATTCTGTAAATCTCTATATTAATAACATTATTGTTAATGAAACATGATTTTGACAACATTGACTATACTTTAAATAAAATATTATTGACGTCATAATATTTTACATGTGTATCTGAATTGTCATTATTTTGATACATGGGTTCTAATTTCCATTATATAATCAATAGAAAATTATTAAGTCATGTAATTTGTTCTTTTAATGGTTCCTGCCTTTTTAATTAAATTAATTTTATTGTTTTTTCATCAGCTTGCACATGCATTGCATCAGTGATGCATAATCATAAACGGTGATTATTCCACATTTAAAAATTAAAAGAATTACTGTCATAAAAATAAACAAACTAATATTAATAAAATCCTTTATATTCATTCAAAAATTAATCCTTCCCCTCTGTGTACTGATAATTGGTATTTACGACTAAAAAGTTTCATTTTATGTATTTCATTGAATTATATATTCTATAATTCATTCTGATTGAAAAGGGTCCACAAGGATGATTAATTTCGATATTTATGAGTTATGGGTAGTTTTATATTTAACTAATAAATTTTTTCAGGAGTTAGAGTCATCTTATAGTCATTTTCAGTTTAATTTTAACCAACATTCCCCATTTTACCCTTAACTATAGTAACAAAATTTACCACAGTTAATATCTATATTGACCAAAAAATTAAAAATATTAAATAAATATAAACCATATGAATATGAATTTTTCATCCATTTTCTAAAGTTCAAAATTTATAATTTTTTATTTTTAATTTTATGAAAAAACTATAAAAATCCATAAAATGGTTTTCTCAAAAAAAAAATCACTTTATAAAATAAAATGATTTTATAATAATTTTATTTTTAAAATAGTTTTCAAAGATAATAATTATATTATTTTGATGTAAATTTATCTAATAAAAATTTGAAACAAATTAAAAAACTTTTCTGACCATGTAAATGCTTTAAAAGGAAATAATTTTTTCAATTAAAATAAGAATTTTCACTATTCATCAAAACTCGAAAATTCACAATCAAATTTACCAAAATCTAAAAGAAAATAAATTTCGATATTAGACCACTATATAAGGTTATTATTGTGTCCAATAGAATTAATAAAAGTTTCAAAAATAATATTTTTATGCATTTTACCATCAAAAGTCTATTAAACATCCGTTTTAGAAAAATACTAGTTTTATGGATAATTTTTTTTCATATATCATTTACAGAAAACTAATAATAATAATGATAAAAAATTTAAAAAAATATTATATATATATATATATATCATTAATATAATCCAATGATATTTGTTTTTTTATTTGTTGTTAAAATTGAAAAATTATCATTTAATTAGTTTCCATACAAAACATTTATTTTTGTTGAAAAAAAATTCATACATTAATTAATTGATAATATTCCAAAGAATTATATAATTAGGTGTAATCCATAATTTCATTATTCAGTTAATCTTTTTTAGACCCACCCTTCTAATGACTATGTTATAATATTCATGTTTAAATAAATATAATTATAAAATGTTGTTTCATAGAAACACAGTATTGTTGTAACACCTCAGGCAAATAAAGAGTATGACATTTTCATATTTATCCATATTTTGTGAATAAAATATTAATATTACTTTAAAGGGGATGCTATGCACAATGGCATACCCAATACGCAACAATGAGTTTCTTGGGAATCTTGCATTGCACTCTAATAATAAAATAATATTATTTTAAATGGTAGTTAACGCCTAGCCGTTGTAGTGGCAGGAATGAACATGACTAACTAAAAAATGAATATATATGTTTGTAAAATATTTTTACTCCTTACAATAAATGTTATAGGATTAAAAATGCGAATGAATCCAATTTTAAGCGTAAACATTCCAATATTCTTTAAAAGGACGATTAACCGCCTTTTAATGGAGAACCTCTTTTAAATCCACTTTTTGACAATTTTAAAAGCTCTATTTTTCAAAATAAACATATTATTTATGATTGGGACATTGAAATTTACCTTGGGTTAATTTTCGGTATTTTTCTGACAATGTTCATTTTTCAATGAATAGTGAAAAATACAGCATTTTACATCAAAACTGCTTTTTCATATAATTTAATTATATGGTTATATAATCTTTTTAATTTGTTTTAAAGTGTAATTAAAATATATTTTTACCATGTAATTCAATGATGGTCATTGGGATTAATTTCACTTGGGAATTAGGCATAAACAAGTGCCAAACTTTTCATAAATATTGTTTCTAAAAACCCCGCTATTTGTTTTGACAACGGGAAGTTTTTTTAAATTAATTATTGCAATATATGTGTTTGGAATTTGGTAAAATGGATTACATATTTTTAATCAGAAGTTCCAAATTATGTAATTAATACTCTTTTTTTTTGGACATTATGAATAGTAACGACGATAATTATCTTTAATTATCTTGATTAATGAGTAATCAGGTAGTTAAAGATAATAAGATAATATCATAATAATAGAAAATGACCACAAAATGTGTCCTAAGGCTACTGTTTGTCTCATTGCCGACCATGGGATGCCTTGTGCCAAACTTGGGGGCCCCATGGAATCACTTTTGTGAGAAAGTGACTTTTTTTCTTTTTATTTTTAAAGAATGTTAAATGTAACAAAGAATGTATCATCTAAGTAAAATATTTTCAATTTTGTCTAAATAAATGATATTTTGGACTATAAATATTCATTATAAATCTAAAAGGATTTCATACATCATTGATTTTTTTTTATAATTTTTATACATTAAATAAATTAAATTATTTATGACATCATGATGATGCAGCGATGACCACATTATTTAACGATTTAAATAAAATGGAAAGATAATGTAAAATATAAGACCTACACATGTCCAAAACCTAATTTATGGGTGTATTTCGAACCCTTATCACCTTATCCTCGAAACACATCAATGTGGTACCATTAAAATCCGAAACTCATTTGAAAATAAAGTTACATTTTATACCTTTCCAAGAGTGCCCCTCCTCTCCTCTTATAAAAGGCCCCCACCCCAACCTCCTTACCCACACTTCCAAAGCCTTTGGCTCGGCCAGACCCTGCTCATTTTGTCTCTCCAAATCCCTATCTAACTCCTTGAAGCCTCACTTTGGGCCAAAGTCTATCCAAGGAAACCTTTGAGCTCAAACCAAAGGGAGTTAACCGATTTTAAGGTAATGTTTTCACTTGTGTCCTTTTGTTTTATTTTGCTTCTCCAACCCCCTAAACTCTTTTTATTATTTTCTTTTGTAACCAATCAAGTATCTTTACTATACTAGGATGTTGTTATAAGAATTATTCTAGCTACACTTACACACACCTTCGTCTAATGGTTAAAGAACATACTATTTCTGTGGTTGGCGATTTTCTGCCTCACGAAACGATGATTGTTCAATATTCTTCTAACACCTTCAAAGGTGGCCATTAATATGACACTATATTTATATATGATATATTATATGTTTATGTTTTACTTAAGATTCTGTATTTTTCATTTATGGCATACCTTTATGGTTTCCATTATGGGTAAACGCGATATCGTCATTTAAGGAAGTGCGGACTACCGCCCCTCAAGTGATTTGATTCGTTAATACCATATGTGGTACGTATAAAGGATATATTTAATTATATTATATATGATACCATACTATAATACTATTATGTATCATTATGTTTTAATTCCATTAAATATTAAATAGAAATGGAAGTAGCGTTTATGCGTACGTACGGTTTACCGTCTCAATGAACGGTACATTTCATTTCTTGTCTCAAAATGTTATTTACAATTATAATTACATATATATAATAGATATATATGTGATATATTACATCTAAATGATTTATATAATTCTGTAATTATAAAATATATATATATATATCTCATTTTGTTTTAATTCCATTAATATGACAAAAAAATTAAAGTAGCGTTCATGCGTACGTACGGCCTACAGTCTCCATGAACGGTGCTTTTAATTTTTATCTCCAAATGCTATGGAATAGTATAAAATGAATATATACTGGATATATATTATATTTAAAACATATATACTATTATGGATATGATGTACCTATAACTACATGGAAAATTATTTTCCAACAAGTTCAATTTTTGACTCTTGTACCAAACATCGACAAAAACGTCTTATATGAACTCATATTATTAACCAATTATTATAAAATTAAAATATGTGATATTAACTGAATAATAATAATTATATGAGGTCCTTACGCAATTATAAATTGACCAAAGTTTATTATTCAGGAATATAAAGAAAAGAATAAGACAAGTCAGACTTGAGGTAAGGGATCTTACTCCTCTCTTTATTTTTAAGTACACACTTTTATGTCATTCCTTTTAAGCTCATATTTCTTGTGATTGGGATGTTATTTTATATTAATCTTACTGTAATTTTTATGTTCATATGATGAGAGACCCTATTTCTTCTCATCAGTCCATTTTGGAAGTTTTAAGTGGCGTCGTTAGGCTGCCGAGTTTTCGTAAGGGGTTTTTCATCTCACTTTTATTCCCGTGAGATTTATGCTTCATTTTCCACAATTTCCTTTGAGTGGTGTATGTACTGCCCATTATTATACAATTTGTGTAGTATAATTTCATTTATGGGTATTCTCATCTTCATTGTATGACCCTTCTTCTATGGGGTGTACGTTTCAAAAGTTACCCAAATCAGTAAGGGGACCTTTCACCCTCCACTTTTTAAAAGACTTCTTTTGTTATGTATTTTAATTCACATACTATTATGTTGTGATATGTTCCTTTATATACTTATTGATGTAAAATTTATGTCCAAGTGATTAGATACCCTTTTTATCTCTCATCAACTCATTTTCTGAATTTTTAAGTGATGCCGTTAGGCTGTCAAATTTTACCAAGGGAACCTTTTAACCCAATTTCGATTTCTTTGGGTTCAACATGTAGTTATTGAATAAGTCATATTTTTAATATGTGTGAATGACCTTTTATTGTTTTACACTTAATATCCTCTTATATTGTGTGTATTTATATTTGTCACACATAATTTTGTGATTGAATTATCCTTAATTTAAGGATACCTTCTTTATAAGGGAATTCATCACATTTGACATTTCTATTGAGACTTCATTGTTGTTATTCACCAATTCACTCTTATATGGTGTATATACTGTCCTTTGGAATATTATATCATGAATCCATTTATTATCATGATATTATAAAGTTCTGACTAAATGTTATTCCTCAATTATTGTGTTCAAGTGTCTCTAATTTTGGTAGAACCCCTTTAACAAAAATACCGCTTTAAATGTTTTAATTATATGTTCTTATTAATATCCATGTTTTAAAAATGGTTTTAAGGAATTATTTATATGGATATTAATATTTTCAAATATTCAAGGTGGTATGGGACACTTTGGTTCAAAAATCTCTTTATTAAATGTTTTAAATGGTTTTGGAAATGGTTTCTTTTTGAATGAATTCATTATTTCAATATACTAAAATGTTATATTGTTATTGAAATGTGGAAATGTTATGTTTCCTTTATGCATGTTTTATGTGATATGTCTATGTTATGGTTCTTGGGCATTGTTATGAAAAAGGGTGGTTTCGTGATAAACTAAGGGCGGGTGAGCCCGATATATCTCTCCAATGAATTGGATAACGCGAAGGAGTGAAACGTTAAGGTTTCTCCGAAGAGATTTAGGGAATATACTGTGGTGGGTATTCAAAAGGTAACCAAGAGGGTTACTCCCTACGTATGAATGTTATGAATGCCTCAAGTTATCTTTTATGTCTTATGATTTCTATGATTTATTCATGATTTGGTGAGGTATGTTAAAGTGACTATGTTTTATGGGTAAAGTATGATTTCATTCTTATGTATATATGAACTCATGTTTCCGTTCCATAATGTTTTTATAACCCTTACTGATCTTTTTATTCTCATCCCACGTTTTTTGGAAATGTTTTTCATAGGTCAAGGGAAAGGTACATGAAATGATGATAGTGTCAAGTAAGTGTTAAGAATGAATCCATGTTTTATTTTAAATATGTTTTCGTTGAGGGGAAAAATGAATACTATCTTTTATGTAACCACTTTGTTTAAATGTGGAATGTAATGCAAGTTTTAGGATCTAATTCTCTAAAACACTAAACATGAACAGATCCTCAATGTGTAATCTTCTAGTAACTCAAGATTAAGTAAGGTTTAAGGTCGGGGCCTTATAGTTGGTATCAAAGGTCGGTTTAGATAACTTTAATGGTTATGGGATTCTCTAAGCACAAGTGACATTACCAAAATGGTTAGGATTTCAGAAAGAGTCATAGTTTTTAGATAAATTGAATGAGTAAGTATATCTTCCTCATTAGTACATGATGGTTTTTTTGATATACTCACACTGACCTTTTTCGTTTTAGTAAATGGCTGGATCTAGCAGGCACCAAAGTGACAATAGGTTTGAAGGAAACTGTGGTGGTTCTCTGATTAAGAGACTGGATGAAATGGGGGATTCAATGAGGAAACTCATGGTCGTTCTAAACCAACTATCCCAGAGTCATGATCAACCACTTGTACCTTGGTATGTTATGTAATGCATCATGTACGAGATGACCAATCGATGTGGAAGTTCAGGTAATAATTATAAAGGTAACCATTAGGGTTTATATGATCCTTACTTTTGAGGTAATTATGGGTTATTATATGTTATGATGGAATATGAAAGGAATGAGATAAACTTGAGGATAATATATGTTGTGATTATTTTTGATGATTTTATCTCTTTTTAGGGAATGTTTTAAGAATTATATAGTTTGGGGAAAAGGACAACACGCAGACCATGTGACAACCCGTCGCGTCGGACAATGCCGCAGGAATTAAACCCACAACCAAAGTGCGACTGGTATTTATCGCCTACCACTGGAATACATGAAGTCCCTGGTTAGTTTGACTGATTCATTTTAGTTAGATGATTTTATGAATTAATAGTAAGTTGATTTTGGGTTATCTATGGAAATTATTAACCTATCATGGAGGATATGTGATTAGGTTAATTACTTTTCAATACGAGACATTAAGAGCAACTGAAGTTGTTTGGAGATAAATGTTACGATTTAACTTGGAAGACTATGTGAATAAATCCTTCAAACTTAGTTTGGTTTACTTTGAATAATTTTATGGATAAATTGTTTATCGAATGGTCCTCGTTGAACTTTGGATTTTGTTTGACAAAATTTGGATATTAAGAACAGATTTTCTTTTTATAAAGGGTTATCCTTTTCTGGATTATCTGATCTTGTACTAACCTTTTTGGTTTTGGTTTTGGTTATAGTCTAAAGACATGGGATGTATATAGTTCTCTTTTATGGATTAGGTGAGTCTCTATAAGTTGATTATAGTGAACAAGTCTTCCTAAATACTCGTCTTTAGGAGAAAATATGAGTTTGTGTAAGAAATCTAATAAAAGTTGAAAGTCAACATGATAAGTAATTATGTTTCCTTATGAATAAATTCCTCAATAAAAAAAATGTTGTCTATTATCTTTTCCTACTGGGGAATCGAATACCATTTAACCCATCACAATTTTGTGATTTTCTTGTGGTTAACTATCTCCTAAACATGTTTTCTATCACTCTCCATCAGAACATGACCCTTTGTTTTTTCCTCCATATCCATATTTTCATACTTGGAATCCTAGTATGGGTTAACTCGGGTTACCTTTGTACTTATCTTTCTTTATTTTAAAGTTATTTTTTTACTGACTCTTGTTCCTATGTGGGACGTTCAATGATGTTTCCAAGCTCAATTCTTAAAATTGCGAGGACGCAATTCCCAAAAGGGGGGAAGGATGTAACACCCCAGGTAAATAAAGAGTATGACATTTTCATATTTATCCATATTTGTGAATAAAATATTAATATTACTTTAAAGGGGACACTATGTATGATGGCGTACCCAATACACAACAATGAGTTTCTTGGGAATCTTGCATTGCACTTTAATAATAAAATAATATTTTTTTAAATGGTAGTTAACGCCTAGCCGTTGTAATGAAAGGAATGAACAGAACTAACTAAAAAATGAATATATATGTTTGTCAAATATTTTTACTCCTTACAATAAATGTCATAGGATTAATAATTTGAATGAATCCAATTTTAAGCGTAAACATTCCAATATTCGTTAAAAGGTCGATTAACCGCCTTTTAATGGAGAACCTCTTTTAAATCCACTTTTTGACAATTTTATAAGCTCTGTTTTTCAAAAAAAACATATTATTTATGATTGGGACATTTAAATTTACCTTGGGTTAATTTTTGGTATTTTTCTAACAATGTTCATTTTTCAATGAATAGTGAAAAATACTGCATTTTACATCAAAACTGCTTTTTCATATAATTTAATTATATGGCTATATTATCTTTTTAATTTTTTTTAAAGTTAAATTAGAATATATTTTTACCATTTAATTCAATTATGGTCATTGGGATTAATTTTACTTTGGAATTAGGCATAAACAAGTGCCAAACTTGTCATAAATATTGTTTCTAAAAAACCCGCTATTTGTTTTGACAACGGGAAGTTTTTTTAAATTAATTATTTCAATTTATGTGTTTGGAATTTGGTAAAATGTATTATATATTTGGAATCAAAATTTCCAAATTAAGTAATTAAGACTCTTTTGTTTTGACTTTATGAATAGTAACGACGATAATTATCTTTAATTATCTTGATTAATGAGTAATTAGGTAGTTAAAGATAATAAGACAATATAATAATAATAAAAAATGACCACAAAATATGTCCTAAGGCTACTGGTTGTCTCATGGCCGACTATGGGATTCCTTGTACCAAACTTGGGGCCCCATGGAATCACTTTTGTGAGAAAGTGACTCTTTATCTTTTTATTTTTAAAGAATGTTAAATGTAACAAAGAATGTATCACCTAAGTAAAATATTTTCAATTTTGTCTACATAAATTATATTTTGGACTATAAATATTCATTATAAATATAAAAGTATTTCCTACATCCTATAATTTTTTTATAATTTTTATACATTAAATAAATTAAATTATTTATGACATCATGATGATGCAGCGATGACCTCATTATTTAACGATTTAAATAAAATGGAAAGATAATATAAAATATAAGACCTAAACATGTCCAAAACCTATTTTATGGGTGGATTTTGAACCCTTATCACCTTATCCTCGAAACACATCAATTTGGGACCATTAAAATCCGAAACTCATTTGAAAATAATGTTACATTTTATACCTTTCCAAGAGTTCCCCTCCTCTCCTCTTATAAAAGGCCCCCACCCCTACCTCCTTACCCACACTTCCAAAGCCTTTGGCTCGGCCAACACCTACTCATTTTGTCTCTACACATCCCTCTATAACTCCTTTAAGCCTCACTTTGGGCCGATGTCTTCCCAAGGAAACCTTTGAGCTCAAACCAAAAGAGGTTACCTGATTTTAAGGTAATGTCTTCACTTGTGTCCTTTAGTTTTATTTTGCTTCTCCAACCCCCTAAAATCTTTTTATTATTTTATTTTTTAACAAATAAAGTATCTTAAATATACTAGGATGTTTTTATAAGAAGGATTCAAGCTAAACTTACACACACCTTCGTCTAATGGTTAAAGAACATAATGTTACTGTGGTTGGCGATTTTCTGCCTCACGAAACGATGATTGTTCAACATTATTATAACACCTTCAAAGGTGGCAATTAAGTTGAAACTATATTTATATATGATATATAATATGTTTATGTTTTACTTAAGATTCTGTATTTTTCATTTATGGCATACCTTTATGGTTTCCATTATGGGTAAACGCGATATCCTCATTTAAGGAAGTGCAGACACCCGCCCCCTCAAGTGATTTGATTCGTTAATACCATATGTGGAACCTATAAAGGATATATTTAATTATATTATATATGATACCATACTGGAATAATATTATGTATCATTATGTTTTAATTCCATTAAATATGAAATAGAAATGGAAGTAGCGTTCATACGTACGTACGGTTTACCGTCTCCATGAACGGTACATTTCATTTCTTGTCTCCAAATGTTTTGTACTGTTATAAGTACATATATATAATGGATATATATGTGATATATTACATCTAAATGATTTATATCATTCTGGAATTATAAAATATATATATCTCTCTCATTTTGTTTTAATTCCATTAATATGACAAAAAAATTAATGTAGCGTTCATGCGTACATACGGCCTACCGTCTCCATGAATGGTGCTTTTAATTTTGATCTCCAAATTCTATGGAATAGTATAAAATGAATATATACTGTATATATATGATATTTAAAACATAAATACTATTCTGGATATGATGTACCTATAACTACATGGAAAATTATTTTCCAACAAGTTCAATTTTTGACTCATGTACCAAACATCGACAAAAACGTCTGATATGAACTCATATTATTAACCAATTATTATGACATAAAAATATGTGATATGAACTGAATAATAATAATTATAGGAGGTCCGTAAGAAATTATAAATTGACCAAAGATTATTATTCAGGAATATAACAAAACGAACAAGACAAGTCGGACTTGAGGTCTGGGATCCTACTCCTCTCTTTCTGTTTAAGTACACCCTTTTATGTCATTCCTTTTAAGCTCATATTTCTTGTGATTGGGATGTTCTTTTATATTAATCTTACTGTAATTTTTATGTTCATATTATGAGGGACCCTATTTCCTCTCATCAATCCATTTTGGAAGTTTTAAGTGGCGCTGTTAGGCTGCCGAGTTTTCGTAAGGGGGTTTTCATCTCACTTTTATTCCCGTCAGATTTATGCTACATTTGCAAAAATTTCCTTTGAGTGGTGTATGTACTGCCCATTATTAAACACTTTTTGTAGTATAATTTCATTTATGGGTATTATCATCTTCATTGTATGACCCTTCTTCCACGGGGTGTACGTTTCGAAAGTTACCCAACTCGGTAAGGGGACCTTTCACCCTCCTCTTTTTAAAAGACATCTTTTGTTATGTCTTTTAATTCACATACTATTATGTTGGGATATGTTCCTTTATATCCTTATTGATGTAAATTTTATGTCCAAGTGATGAGATTCCCTATTTATCTCTCATCAACTCATTTTCTGAATTTTGATGTGATGCCGTTAGGCTGTCGAATTTTACCAAGGGAACTTTTCAACCCAATTTCGATTTCTTTGGGTTCAACATGTAGTTATTGAATATGTCATATTTTGAATATGTGTGAATGACCTTTTATTGTTTTACACATAATATCCACTTATATTGGGTGTATTTATATTTTTCACACATAATTTTGAAATTGAATTATCCTTAATTTAAGGATACCTTCTTTATAATGGAATTCATCACATTTGACATTTCTATTGAGACTTTATTGTTGTTATGCACCAATTCACTCTTATATGGTGTATATATTGTCCTTTGGAATATTATATCATCAATCCATTTATTATCATGATATTATAAAGTTCTGACTAAATGTTATTCCTCAATTATTGTGTTCAAGTGTCTTTGATTTTGGTAGAACCCCTTTAACCAAAATATCACTTTAAATGTTTTAATTATTTGTTCTTATTAATCTACATGTTTTCAAAACGGTTTTAAGGATTTATTTATATGGATATTAATATTTTAAAACCTTCAAGGTGGTATGGGACACTTTTATTCAAAAATCTCATTATTAAATGTTTTAAATGGTTTTGGAAATGGTTTCTTTTTGAATGGATTCATTATTTCAATATACTAATATGTTATATTGTGATTGAAATGTGAAAATGTTGTGTTTCCTTTATCCCTGTTTTATGTGATACGTTTATATTATGGTTCTTGGGAATTGTTATGAAAACGGGTGGTTTCGGGATAAACTAAGGGCGGGTGTGCCCAATATAGCTCTCCAATGCATTGGGTAACACGAAGGAGTGAAATGTTAAGGTTTCTCTGAAGAGATTTAGGGAATATACTGTGGTGGGCATTCCAAAGGTAACCAAGAGGGTTAATCCCTACGTAAGAATGTTATGAATGCCTCAAGTTACCTTTTATGTATTATGATTTCTATGATTTATTCATGATTTGGTGAGGTAAGTTAAAGTGCCTATGTTTTTTGGGTAAAGTATGATTTCATTCTTATGTATATATGAACTCATGTTTCTGTTCCATATTGTTTTTATAACCCTTACTGAGCTTTTTATGCTCATCCCAAGTTTTTTTGAAATGTTTTTCACTGGTCAAGGGAAAGTTACATGAAATGATGATAGTGTCAAGGAAGTGTTAAGAAAGAATCCATGTTTTATTTTAAATATGTTTCCGTTGAGGGGAAAATGAATACTCTCTTTTATGTAACCACTTTGTTTAAATGTGGAATGTAATGCAAGTTTTATGATCTAATTCTATAAAACAATAAACTTGAAAAGATCCTCAATATGTAATCTTGTAATAACTCAAGATTAAGTAAGGTTTAAGGCCGGGGCCTTATAATTGTGTATAATGAAAACTATTCCAATGTTTCATTTAGGGAAAGAATAACATGGTGTAGTGTTCTATTAAATATATTATGGAAATGATATTATCTAAAACTATATTTTATAAAAAAAACTCCGGGAGTTACACAAACCATATTATATATGACATGTCCATACCAAGATTGTTTCATTTATATGTTTCACTTTTTGAGAGATCTCGTTTCACATTTATCCTTTTTTCCAGTACCAAAGTATGTTGATAATATTAGATCTAGGTATATTTATGAAACTATATATTTTTTTAATGAGTTTATGGCAATGATTAACGAATTAATGGGAATTGAGTAGTTTATAGTATAATGGGAAATTTATACCTTTGATATAAATAAATTAGGATTTATATAATTAGGATTTATTTTAAATATCTAAATATACAAACTAAATATGATCTGTAAAAATTTTGAGATAAAATAAGCCATTTTTTGTAATTATATATTTTAATAATCATGATTTTACAATAGGGATCATTGTATATAATAAATGTGTTTATAGAACTACATTTTGGAGTGCCTGTATGAGGCGCTAATTTTTTTATCTAATGAGTAGTTAATTAATATTATATATTGGGATTTCTATTGATAATAATTTAAGGGAATTAAAGTTATAGTTAATTATAATACATTATATGTTCAGAGAAATATATCATTTCATTCTATAGAAATAACACAATTTTTTAATATAGATTACAATAGGAAATTTTAGTGAAAAAACAAATCATAATAATAAGTATTGGATAACATCATTATATTTTTAAATTTTTATATTTTTTGTATATATTATAAATAAATCTGCATATCAATTCTAGATTATGTGTGGGTCTTTGGTATAGATTCACAGATGAATAATCTCTCAGAAAAGGATTGGTTGGGAATTGGATCTGTCATCACTCTAATTTATGCTGACTAGGCCTCAGAATACAATTATTGTGAGACACTCTTTGGGGATATGATAATTTTTAATGAAATTCCATTTATTAACCATTAATATGGATTTTAGAATAAATTAAATAGATTATGTTGGAAAACATAATAGAAAAAAGTTATTGATAAACATGGATCGAAAAAGGGTGTCATAAGATCCCCAAAAAGTACCTTATGTCTGAAAAAATGTTTCTATAACGAACGAAATATTCATATTGATGATTTCATTTTAAAATTTTGACACATGTTAACATTGTTTTTCTTTTATTTATTCATTAAAAAGGATCAGGAATGTGAATTCAAGAAACATAATTATCTTGAAACCACCATGTATTATATCATAATAGGGGTGGGTATATAAATGGTTTAGAATCATAGTATATAATTATTGTGATAGAAAATATGATTTTTAAACTATTTACTATGGTAGTGAGAACAATAAAATGATATAAATTAATTATTGATATATATATATATATCATTATCCGTGATTTAAATTTATTGACGACATTATAGAATATTTAAGGTTTATTAAGGATCATGGGAAACATCTAAGGGTTGTTATTCAACAGTTTTTCATCTATTTTCTGAAACCAAATATTAAATTTTGTCAATTAAAATGAGAAATTATATTATGTAAATGAAATTTTTTTAGATAACTAATTAATAACACATGTTTGACTGATGGTTATATTTTTTGTACAGTATTTTTTTATGTTGAGATAATATTGGGACATGTGATTTTGAACATGAAGGTTTTTTTGTATCAATATACTTGTTATTGATGATAATTAAATGGTAATTATTTTCTAATTTTTTGAATTATGCTATATTGTGGCTAGTGTGGGACCTTATGAACTATTTTTTATAAAATCCGACAGCGTGATGTTAGTGTTAATTTTAGTGGAATTTTTAATACTGTTATGTTTTATTGTTCTGGAGATACATATAGGTTTTTAAAGGTATGTTATATAGATTATATTATTACGGTATATATTTACATGGGCATATAAATGTAGTAATTATTAATATCATTTTAGGATGGATATGTTAGATTTTGAAAGCATTGATTTCATTGAATATTGATTATATAATATTTCCTAAAATTTCACAATAATTTAGAATCTCAAAATTAAATATTATGATATTATGTATGAGAAAATAAAACCCAACATACCCCATGTACCACCAAAAATTTCATTAGTCAAACTAAGATTTATGTAGGATGAACGTATAGAATTACATTATAATTTGATTATAACTATAATGGATTTTATGGTTGAATCCATTTTTATTTAGTATGATAATTTCCCTGTAATGATAGTGGTTTTCTAATTATAGAATCCCTTTTTTTATAATGTCTCTAATAAGATTATACCATGGGATGGTGGGATAACAAATATCTATCCTAGTGAACAAATTAATGGAATTGGATATCTAGTGAGAAATAAATTAATTATTCCAATCTATCTAGTAAAATTACAATTAACAATATTACCATAGTTGATGTCCCAAACAAAACACATGAGCAAATATAGTGTCTTATTAATGATTTTTTGGATAAGTCCATCAAACTCATAACTTTAGTGTAAATAGAGAAGCGAAAAACAATCTACCACTTTAATTGAAAGATAAATTTAAATTATGTGGATCAATGTCCCAAAAAAATTGTTCTATTTAGGGAAAATGATATTAAAAAACATTTGATCAAAGAAAATCCGATGAAACTATAACTAATACATTGATAGTGAGTAGTCACTATAGACTATCCAGTGTCCTATGTCATGTGTGTTTTCAAAAACTACTTGAGATTTTTTGGCATGATTATAAAATTACTGATTTTCAGGTTTTTCAGATGTTATTCTTGATGGATATTGATATTATTTATTCATTAGAATTTTATGTTAAATGATGAATGTTTTATTTCTACTAAGGAAGTTCTCAAAATGATTTCTCATAATGAAAAATATTATTCGACGTAATAAATAATCAACTGACTATCATGCTGTGTATTGTTAAATATGAGTTCACTATAAAAATAAAATTATCATATGATTCAAATTGCAAGAATGAAATTTATTTGAGTCGTAATTTAACTCCCAAAAATTCTTTTATATGTATACCATTAAAAATGTAATTTATTTGATAAACTACTACACATATGAAACAAAATATTAAAAAAGTCTTGGATATATGTATATAAAATATAAAATTTTTAGAATTATCGACATAATGAATCCATTTAATTAGAGGAAATAAATAATAGTAAAAAAATTTGAATTATATGTATAAAGGATATAAATAAAAATTTTATTTTGATTGAAATTCAAATTTATATCCCAAAATTACTAATAATATTATATATTTTATAGAGAAGTATTTTTTTAGAATTTAGTTTTAAATAAATAAGAAATTATATTTCAACAAATAAAATTATAGATAAAAAATTAGCATCCATGATAATTTTTCTATGTATATAAATTCAAATATTTAATATAATTATTTTTTAATAAAATATATTTTATTCGTTTAAGGGATTTTAATTTGAATATTAATTTCCATCCATGAAAAATTTATTTTAAAAAAGGTATTAAAAATTAAAATCCAAATATTCAAAATAGGAAATAATATAAATTTATTTTTTTCTTGAAAAATCGTTTTAAATGTTAAAAATTATTTATCACATTAAAAGTGATGGTGATAAATTTAGTCAAAATTATTGTAAAGATCCCAAAAAATTAAAAATAACTATTCGGATTTAATGGGTAGGAATGAACATGACTAAGAAATTCCTCCCATATTATCATTTCATTTTTATCCTTGGGATCATGAAAATAACATTTCATTATTGAAAAATGTAAAGGGGGTTCCAAAATATCATATACATTCACTTATACAAACATACCACTTACCCCATTTAAATGTACACTTTAACATCGAATTCATCCATAAAACAATACCTAGACCCCTCTACCAGGAACATGTTCCCCTGATCATTCATAGTTACCCTATTCCTCTAAAATTGAAGGAGACATTAAGGGAATATTCACAAGCCCAATGTTATTATTATAAACTACATACACTTCTCCTTATTTTTAAACTTCATAAATTATTTTAGAGACAAAAATATAGTCATATTATTATAATTTTTGTACTATATTATTACAATATTCAGGTTATTATCATTGTTTTTTTATATATCACATCCATTAAAAAAATGTCATTCTTGTGTTATGCGGACTACCAGCTTCATCAAAAAAATGTGTTTAATTTTCCTTCACAGTATTATAATACTGGAATTGAGGATGATATTAATGGAAAATGATGATAATTTTGATATCATTATAGTCTTTTATGATATTTATAGAACCTATTAATTTTATAATCAACAAATGATCATCATTAATGTGGTCATTTAAAATAATTGTACTGAGAGGAAAAACTTTTGTTCAAATTGTGTAACATTTTTATATCCATTAATTCATAAAATACTTCATTCCAATTCCTATATATCACAATAAAAATTAATAAATATCAACCTTTTACATTGGGTATAATTATATTAAATGTAAAAAATGATTCTTATGAGTTGGTAAGATTCACCAAAACATGTTGCACTATACTACTTTATTTAAGAAAACACACATCAATTGTTAAGAATCACAAAAACTTACTTATTATCAAATATATCTTCAAAAATAAAGACACAACCACTAATTAAACAACTTTTTAAAATTTTGAGTAATTATAAAACATTACTATAAATAACAATAGTGACACAATACAGATGATCATTGAAAAAAGAAAAAATGTGAACACATCTATTATGAAACTATTCAAGCAGTCGTGACCATAGACACTAAATATTGAAGATCTGATGAATTAATATAGAGAATAAATATTTATGAAAAAATTAAATGAAAATGGAAATGGCTATGAGTATAGTCTTATATTGAGTTGAAAATGAAGAAATATTTGTTTTACGTGAGGTTAATGTATGCACATGAAGGTTGGGAAAAAGTGGTAAGGGTCACATCTCAATGTTTTCCCCATCAAAAAACATTCTCTTATGCACCCACATTAATTTATAAAGATCAAATAATAACAATTTTAGATATCAGTTTGTGAATAATATTTAAACCATCATATTTTATATTAAATTATAAGTCCTCTATTTATATGGGTCTTGATTCGAAGGATCCAATATCTGTAAGGGATTTCCTGGTCTATATTTTGATTCATTGAGAAATAATATATTTCATGCACCATTTTTTCTTTTTAAGGTGAATTCAATTCACATGGATATATTTATATCATAGAAATTGAATTTAAATGTAATCATATAAAAATAATGATATCTTTTTCAAGTGTCTATTGATACAGTTGTTTCCCAAATAGTGAGGATTTTTGGTTACTCATTGTTCATTAATTGAGTAATAACCATTATTAGAAATTGATGAAAATTAGATTTGTTCATTATTCTCGTTGATTTTATTATTTTGATTTCTCTTGTTTTTTAATTTTTGTATACATTACCACACCATAAATACAATAATGTATATTCTCTAATTCTGGATTTATATTCTTTTACAAATACACACATTCGTTATCTAAATGTCTTATAACCATGGTATAAAAGTGTTGAATTTTTAATTAAACAATATCTCCATATTCTAAGAACATCAAATTTTACATGATTCAAATTGAATGTCATTCACCAAGAAATAGTTTTACTCTATTGATAAAGGAGAAACTATCTTCATCCAGTATATTATTTTCCAAAAAACGATTATTACTGGAAAGTTGAATATGTATTTTTTGGAGTAAAAAAACCATATGAAATTAAATTTGAAAAAAATACACTGTTTATATATTAACATGTTTATAATTTTGATGTATTAGATATTACACTTTTATTGTATGCACATTTAGAGTTTGAACTCATGCATAATAATAGTTCAATTAGATGGAGATATACAACAACTATTTTATAAAGAAAAATACAATTTAAATGAAACATCTATGTACGTGTGCATAGGATGTAAGTATTATGAATCACAACAGTTGGAGTAATATAAAATCCCTTGGAGAGAGTAATTTTTTGTCTACCCTATAGTTTTCATTAGATGGAGACAATAACTAATATTAGATAAAAATTTATTAAGACTACCAAATGAAGGAAACCCATGTTACCAGACAAAGATTTTTACTCTACCGGTCACAATAGTCTATAAAGTTTTTACATTACAAATTATATATCAATCATGTTTTTTCAATCATCCTTTAACATGTAGAAGTATATCATCCTATTTGACTGAAAGAACTCCTATGAAATAAGGAATAAGAGCATTGGGGCATGTCTTTAAATAGGACACAACCTCGAAAAACAAGAAACATTTTGTTGACCAATATTTTATTGTTTATTGTAATGTTTTTGTAATATTTTGTTACTAAGTGTAGTAGTTTTGTATCTTTTAGAGAGTTTTTAACGAATTTATGTGAGAATATATTCTTTTAATTTTTAAGACATTTTAATTTAATTTTATATTTATTGATCTATTGGATTGAGGGATCTCAAGGAAACAGATAAATACATTTTAAAATCTGATAGATTGAGGGTTCATAAGGATGGGTAAATATATTTTTCCGACCATTCTGATCGATGAATTTCAAGGATGTTAAGAAAAGCAAAAAATATTTTAAGTCAAAAATGTTGGACGGAGAAAAACGGGAAGGATGGCAAGAGGGGGGGTGAATTGCCTTTTAAAAAATGATTAACAAATTAAAATCAAAGTTGAAATGCAGCGGAAAGTAAAGAGGCAAGACACAAGAAATTGATAACAGAGTTCGGCCAAAACCCGGCCTACGTCTCCGCTCCCAACTAAACCGTTGAGAGATTCTACCGCTTGCTTTTCAATGGTTTTAGCAAGAAACCCACTAGGCTTTGAGGTAGCACTAGGACCTATTACAGCTTGCTTTTGGTGGTTAAGGAAGAACCCACTTGCTTTTAATGGTTTATCAAGAACCCACTATCCTTCTTACAGATGAAGGATAGCTCACCTATGTCTCAAGCTATTTAAAGGAAAGCTTGACAACCTTTTCACACCTTAATGGTGATGTGAAACCCAAAGGAAAGAGGGGATGAGAAATAGAGTGGTTTGTAGATACAAACCCAAATTAAGCTCAAAATAGATAAACAATAAAAACCGTATTTGAGGAAGTCTTGGGCGCCTTTGATTGATTGGAGATGTTGAAGGCCGCTTCCAAGATTCTTTGATGGAGCTCCTTGGATGTGGAAGTTGTTGGAGCAAAGGGGGTTCCTTTGAGGAAGTCCACCGGAGGTACGCCAAAGATGGAAAATGTGTACGGTGGCTTTGTATATGATCTGGTTAGTGTCCGGGGCTTCCTCAGCCTTTATTTATAGGCATGGAACCCTTGGGGAGTCTTCGGAGCCGTTGGAGAGGCTTAAAGAGCTGTTGGGAGCCAGGTGGGCCAGCCTGGTCAAACTGCAACGGCTAGTTTGACTGGGCTACCGGCTGGCCGGTGCAGGGCCAACGGCTGGCCAGTGCCTTGGTTATTGAGAAGGCCTTCTGCCCAGGCAGCACCGGCTGACCGGTGCCAGAGCCACCGGCTGGCCGGTGGGCAGACAGTAGCTGCCACTGTTTCATCAGGTTGCCACCGGCTGGCCGGTGCCAGAGCCACCGGCTGACCGGTGGAACCTGGCAGTGGGAAATGCCTCTGCCAGGTCCACCGGCTGGCCGGTGATATCACACCGGTTGGCCGGTGGACTGAATTTCAGTCCACTTCTTGATTCTTTCTTGGGCCATTTTCTTGGCAACCTTGTGCCTATCATTCAAAAAACACTTCAAACAATATTAGACAAATAATAAGGTGATTGTGATCATGAAAATCAAACAACGAGGGGAACGAGAGGTACAACAATCTTCCCCTATTTTGATGATCACAATCACCAAAACAATTAAAGTAAAAACAAAAATTAAAGGCATGCTTTAATTAATAAAATGAAATGTAAAGCAAAGCATGATCAAAAAGGTTTCTCCCCCAATCAATCAAGAAATTTCTCCCCCTTTGTGATTATCAAAATAGCGTGGGGCATAAAAATTTGATTGAGGGAAAGCGTTGAAAAACTAGATATGAGAATTGAAAAATCAATTGAGATTTTTGAAATTGAAATGAAAATTTGAATAACAGTTTGAATTGAAAGTTTTGAATCAAAAACCAATTGAGATTTGAAATTTGAAACCAAATTAAATTTTTGAAATTAAGAGCTTTGAGACAAGGTTTGAAAACAATTTAGAAAGTTCTCCCCCTAAATAAAAACAATGAATCACCGGGGAAAGGAATTTTGAAAAGAGACAATTTTAGGCCCGGAGAGACTCGCTAGAAGGGATTTTTCAATCCATACTTGTCTCATGGCGGGTCTTCTCCTATAGAACTCATCGGAATAGAAAATAGATTTGGGTTGACCGTACCGGGCATTTTTGCAATCACATTCATAAATTAGGTGCCTGGGTTTTTTACAATAATTGCAAAATTTATAACTAGAGCTCCCCCTTACAAAAACAGTGGGTGCATGGGAGGAGGAAGCTTGGTTGGTGTAGCCAAGTCCATTGGTGGTTCTAGATACTCGTTGAGATCCTAAGAGTTTGGACAAATTTTGTTCACCTTGGGTGAACTTGGCTAGGGATTCCCTAAGGTCCTTAATGGTTGATTCCAAAGAATCAACATTTGGGAAATTTTGGATTTTTAGGGAGAGTTCCTCCTTCTCTTTGAGAAGTTGGTCTTTTTCGGAGGAAAGCTTTTTGAAATTCTTTTTTAAAGCAACAAATTTTGAAGAGAGTTCATGAAAACCATTTTCAAGTTGGTATCGCACATGTTGGAGTTCTTCATATGATAAATGATTAAAAGAATTAGAAGAATTAGAGGAGGAAGAAGATGAAGAGGATGATGATACCTCATGTTTTTCCATTAGGCATTTTGTACCTTGGTCGCTTGAGGAGGAGGAGGAGGAGGATGATGAGGTGTCACTCCATGTCGCCTTGAGGACCTTTTTCTTTCCTTTTTCCTTTGGCGTGGCCCGTTTTTTGTTGAGTGGGAAATCGGGCTTGTAATGCCCTTTTTGGCCACACCCGTAGCATTTCACCTTGGGCTCGGATTTTTCGGTGGGTTCTTGCTTTCGGTGCTTGCGGGATTTCTTCTTCTTGTGCTTCTTCATAAACTTGTGCATTTGGCGGGCGATATTCTCCATTTCTGAGTCGCCGCTTGAAGATGAAGTAGATGAGGAAGATGACGATGATGAGGAGGAGCTTACTTCTTTTTGTACCTTGAGGGCAATGTTCTTTGGTGTCTTGATTGGTGTGCCCTCCTTTTGAGCTTGCCTCCTCATGGTGATCTCGTACGTCATTAGGGATCCGATGAGCTCTTCGACCGGCATGTTCTTTACATCCTTAGCTTCTTGGATAGTCGTCACCTTAGGTGCCCATGAGCTCGGAAGGACCCATAGAATCTTCTTGACCATTGCTTCAGCTGAAACATCATCACCAAGAGATTTTCTACCATTGCAAACGTCAGTGAAGCGTGTAAACATTTCAGAAATAGACTCATTTGGATGCATTGAAAAAGATTCAAAGTCTTGTCTATACATGTCTAACCGAGTATCCTTAACTTTGTTAGTGCCCTCATGGGTCACTTCCAATAGTTTCCAAATTTCATGAGATGAGGTGCAAGTGGAAACTCGGTTGAACTCATTTCGGTCAAGGCCGCAATGTAGAGCGTTCATGGCTTTGCCATCAAGCTCAAAGTTTCTAATATCGGCGGGGGTCCATTTGGATTCGTCGGGGGAAGAGAGAGTGTAACCTTGCATGACAATTTTATAAATGGGATATCCTATGCTTCTAAGAAAAGTAGTCATGCGGGTTTTCCAATAATTATAGTCGGTCCCATCAAAAAATGGAGCCCGACCCAATGAGTAGCCCTCAGGGGCGAAAGAGGTAGATGCCATCAAAAAAAATCTTTAATTTGAAACCGGATAGGGAATTATTCAAATACTCCCTCTGATACCAATTGTTGGGCGGAGAAAAACGAGAAGGATGGCAAGAGGGGGGGTGAATTGCCTTTTAAAAAATGATTAACAAATTAAAATCAAAGTTGAAATGCAGCGGAAAGTAAAGAGGCAAGACACAAGAAATTGATAACGGAGTTCGGCCAAAACCCGGCCTACGTCTCCGCTCCCAACTAAACCGTTGAGAGATTCTACCGCTTGTTTTTCAATGGTTTTAGCAAGAAACCCACTAGGCTTTGAGGTAGCACTAGGACCTATTACAGCTTGCTTTTGGTGGTTAAGCAAGAACCCACTTGCTTTTAATGGTTTAGCAAGAACCCACTATCCTTCTTACAGGTGAAGGATAGCTCACCTATGTCTCAAGCTATTTAAAGGAAATCTTGACAACCTTTTCACACCTTAATGGTGATGTGAAACCCAAAGGAAAGAGGGGATGAGAAATAGAGTGGTTTGTAGATATAAACCCAAATTAAGCTCAAAATAGATAAACAATAAAAACCGTATTTGAGGAAGTCTTGGGCGCCTTTGATTGATTGGAGATGTTGAAGGCCGCTTCCAAGCTTCTTTGATGGAGCTCCTTGGATGTGGAAGTTGTTGGAGCAAAGGGGGTTCCTTTGAGGAAGTCCGCCGGAGGTACGCCAAAGATGGAAAATGTGTACGGTGGCTTTGTATATGATCCGGTTAGTGTCCGGGGCTTCCTCAGCCTTTATTTATAGGCATGGAACCCTTGGGGAGTCTTCGGAGCCGTTGGAGAGGCTTAAAGAGTCGTTGGGAGCCAAGTGGGCCAGCCTGGTCAAACTGCAACGGCTAGTTTGACTGGGCTACCGGCTGGCCGGTGCAGGGCCACCGGCTGGCCGGTGCCTTGGTTGTTGAGAAGGCCTTCTGCCCAGGCAGCACCGGATGACCGGTGCCAGAGCCACCGGCTGGCCGGTGGGCAAACAGTAGCTGCCACTGTTTCATCAGGTTGCCACCGGCTGGCCGGTGACAGAGCCACCGGCTGACCGGTGGAACCTGGCAGTGGGCAATGCCTCTGCCAGGTCCACCGGCTGGCCGGTGATATCACACCGGTTGGCCGGTGGACTGAATTTCAGTCCACTTCTTGATTCTTTCTTGGGCCATTTTCTTGGCAACCTTGTGCCTATCATTCAAAAAACACTTCAAACAATATTATACAAATAATAAGGTGATTGTGATCATGAAAATCAAACAACGAGGGGAACGAGAGGTACAACAAAAAATACCTTATGTAATGTTTGAAAACATCATTAAAACTTGAGGTTAAAGTGTATAACATTATATCTAATTTATTTGTATGTTTTATAGAATTATAAATAAAAGTTATAATGCATTATTTTTTAGTTTTTATATGTTATATAATTTCACTATGCTTATTTAATATACTATATTTTTTATAATAATTTATTTAAAACTATAATTAAGAATTGAATTAGTATAAATTATTTTCCTATAAAATTTCATAATTTGGATCGAATTTATAAGTGTAAATTTTATAAAACACTTGTACTCCACCCACCCCCAGCCTCTTCTAGTTCATTAAAATCCCCTCTTATCATACATTTAGTATCAAGGTGGATTTATACACATATCTTGTTTACACTAACTATTTTTATTAAAAATTATAATTTCAATAAATTGGAATATTTTATAGTTTAGATGTAATTGAATCATTATATTATATTTCCACCGATCTCTAATAGTAGTGACTATGAAAATAGGAATGATTATAGTAATTTTTTACCAATATTATTATAGATAAATTTTTTATGATGGCTATAATTTATACGCTTCTAGATAAATATGGAATACATTTAATAGAGAGAAAAATCCATAATATCTTGTTAAATATCATGTTTGAGGGAATTTAGTCATTTTTATGATAATATATTTTTATAGTCATATTTTCATACTATGAAATGATGAACAATATTTGGAAGAAGTTATAAGTTACTCATTTAAGAATCTCTATAGTTTGGGAAACATGAAGTGTAGTGTTCCATGTGGATTATCATGTGTTTTATTTCCTACTAGGTTACCTAGGGACTCAAATGAGTAAATATTTTATGAATATAGAGAATATATTACAATCTAATAAATGAAATTATTTTATATACCAGAAGTTGATATAAATGGCTATTAATACTGTTCCTAGGTAATGGGAATCTAAACGTACAAAAGTTTATGATACATAATAACTTATCAAGATTATAATACATGATCTTTTACAAATCTCATGTAGTGTGAGAGTATTCTAAAAATAATTTCTGAAAAGGAATTAAAATAATGTTTGTTTTTTTTCATTAACATCTATAGTTAAAAACGTAAAATCATGAGAAGAAGTTTCTTAACATTTTATGTCTAAGAATAATGATAACATTGAAATGGATAATAGTGCATTATAGGAAGGTGAAAATGATATTTCATATCTTTATAAGATTATGAGTTTAATTATTGTGATGGAATACTTTCGATTAATGTATTATTACAAATACAATGAATAAAATGATACAAAAGACACTTCTAATATATTATATTTGGAATTAAATAAACAAGGAAATTTCAATAAAAAATATAGAATTAAAAAAATAAGGATAAATATATAACAAGGTCTGATAGTAATATGGGAAATAAGAGTCTGAAATCATTAGAATCATGGTGAGCTAGTGTAGGATATTATTACTCCAAAATACACCTAATGAATGTTTCCAAAAAAACCAATGTCAGGGGTTTCTATGTATGAATTTTAAAGACAAATTATTTCTACATGGAATATGAATATTGTAAATACATTACCAATATAAATTATAATTATTCAAAATATGATGAAGAATATAGTTTTACTTATTTAAAATTATAAAATTTTGGTACTTTATATTCTGAGGATGAAATGCCTAGTTTTTAATAAGAGACTATATATTTAACTTTCAAAGTAAAAAAATAAAAAGGTGATAATTGATTATATAGCGAATAAGAAATAAATTAAAAAATAAAATTATATATTTTCAAAACATACCATTGATATTAAAAATATTACTTTATATTTATATAAAATGTATAATTTCATATAAACCATTAATAATGATAATCTAATTGTAAAATTAAATTCAGTTATATTAAGAATGAAAACAAATTAAAAGATTTTACTTCATTAAAGAAAAAATTTTATTACCATTATAGATACTAGAGAGCACAATGAAATAATTTTGGTATTGGTTTAACTATAACAACAACACATTTTCAATATAATTATTTCATTCTAGGAAGTGAACCCTTTTTACAAAATGTAAAATTGGTAAAAATTAGAAGGCTACTTTTCATAAAGTAGTGTATAATTTCTTCAATTTCATATATCTTATATTAATTAATTAATATTATCTATTAAACTAAAAAAGATTTGAATATGTTGATTCATATTGTTTTATTTTATACAAATCATCTACCTAGGAATGTATGGCTATCAAAATATTCATTTTTTAGAGATAATGGATATGAACAAAAAAAACAATATGTAAATTGATTATGATATTTTCATCATATGAATAGAAACAAAAATAATTCTAGAAAATCATTATCATAAATTATTTAAAATTAACTATTATATAAAATTCATATGAAGAAATCTAGAATTTATGTGATTTAAAAAAATTTCAAAAACATTTATTCTTAAATATTTTTTATGTTGACGGACTTAATAACAATATATTTAGCATTATCCAATTATGTGATGATGGTTATATTAATAACGTGAGGAATGATAAATTTTTTAATCAATTTTTGGAATATTAATTATTGAAGTATATTGATTAGTTTAATAATGTATAAAACCTTCTATTATAAGACCTTAGAAGATAACATTTCTCATTCCTCAATATAATTTGTTTTTAATCATGGATGGGAAATAGACTATTATGAAATTATAGAGAATGAAATTTATATAAAGATTTTGATAATGGAATTTTTTGAGATATATTGGATCTTTTGTTTATTCATATAACATTTGTGTCCCTTTTAAATATACTAAACAACATAATTCCAGGTTTCTATATTTTATAAAAGTGGCATCATTTTATGCATCATAATTAAAAAAACATAGAATTTTTAGGATCAAAAAAATCTACAGGCATTGGTTGAAAGTACTATGTACATGTATTGGTGGGTGACTATACTAGATATCATGGGGACTATTTTCTATATGAAAAAGAAAGAAGAACATTTTTATTTTAACAACTTTATATCCCATTTTATAAATAAGAAAAGTTAAATTTTTTAATTTTTTAATGATCATGGTGGAGAATTTGAATGTTTTCACATTGAATTTTTTTACAGTAATTAAGGTATATCACATAACTTTTAAGATAATATAAACCATAAGAAAAATGATGTAGCTTAATAATGAAATATAATTCTCTAGAAGATTACAATTCCATTTTGAGTGAATAATATTTTTCTAGAAAATATGGGCAACATCTATTAGTACATCATGGAATACTTAACATTGATTTGAACCTGTACAATTTCCTAATAATCCACTTTAGAGTTGTGACTAATTATAATTCCACAACATTATTACTTAAATTTTTTTTGGAATATAATGTATTCATTGATAATATTAAATATCATTTACATAAATTCATTTCAAAATATCATGAGGAAAATATTATTGATTATTCTGGAATAAGTAATCCTCTTAATGTTTTTAAAAATTTTAGAAACACTATTTAAAAAATTGTAGTGTGAGGTTTGATGAAACTAAGATAATTTTTTTTCAAAAAAGAAGAAACAACATCTTTGTATTATCTTTATTAAAACTTATTTTCATGTAGTAATAGATAATTCTTCCGAAATACGAAAAACATACTATTTAATTTCATAAGATATAACTGTAAAATAAATTCACCCATTTCTAAAAAATAGATCATAAAATCCAAAGAACTCAAATAATATTAAAGAATCATCCCACTAATAATAACATTAGGGAAGTTGATCAACTACTATAAAGAATTGTTTATTTTAGAATTTGATATAGACATTGTGAATTAATATCTAAGATCAAACCGAAAACACAAATTGAGGATTTATGTGAGGAATATTATAGAAGGGGATTGTAGGTTAGAAAATCATTTTCTAATGAAGAGGTATATGTTATGGAAATTTCCAAAAAAAAATTATAAAAAAATAAGAATCAACATGGAGAATAGTTAAAAATATGGTATTGCTAGAATTACCAAGTGGCTCTAATAATTTGGCCCCAAATATGAGATCAAAATAAATATAAATAATAATGATTATGGAAGTTATTATGGAACTTGTAAAATACATCTTACATCGATGTAAGTACATTCCAGGGAAATTTGACATGTTATAAGGTCCATGTTCACTAAAACATCATTTTCAAGATAATATTAAGACAAAATATGAATTTAATGATTTAATGGGAAAATATATGGTGGGGTATAGAAATTTGAAATGTATTACTGGGTTTATAAATCACACTATGTCTCCTTTGATGTTTTTTAATGAGTATGTTGTTATGACAAAGAGGATTGTTAAGATTTTTCCCATGTATGTTGAAATTAAATTCATTGTATCAGTGATTTCACAAGAGCTATCAATGATCTTAAATACCTTATCACATTATTGTATCAGGAAATTTATAATAATTTATTGAATATAGATTCATTTTAGGATAATGTTGAAATGTTTGAATAAATAATAGCAGAACTGGAGAGAACCTAAAACTACCTGTAGAATATGAAGGTGAAAATTAAATAAATTAATGTGAAATAGTAATTTATTCTATAATCTTGATAGGTTTATAATAAAACTTTTATAAATTGTGTGGATAAATATTTTTAAACACCTTGGCTCAAATTTCTTGACAATTTTGGAATGTGACAAACATTCCATTTCTTTTTCTATAATGTTTGTCTAAAATTATTTCTAAAACATTATACATATCAGGAATTTCTATTTTTTCATTTTTGAAAATCAAAATGAAGGATAAAGGGTGGATTAAAAGGATATTGAAATTTTCTTAAAATATAAATATCAATTAGAAAAAAGAATTAAAGTTTATATATGATAGGGGGAGTAATTCATTTGGAGTTTTACATTAATTTTTTATATCAGGTGAGTTGTGTTTATATTTTTTAAAAGGGTATATGGTCATATTGAACGAACACTTTTTTACCCTTCATTTTGTAAAAAATAATCCAATATTTATATATATACATGATTATATATATTTCAAATTATAGAGAGTTTTTCAATAGAAAAATGGGTAGTTTCATTGGGTGGAGAATATTAGATCAACCAGATATAGATCTATACCATCTATTTCAAAAATACATATACAAAAAATTATTCATTGGATGGAACAAACAATTCTTCTAGACGAACATTTATTATGACTAAAAAATGAATAAAAATTATAACACCCTGAGATTTTATGAGATAAAATATTTTTAATTTATTTGATTTATTCTATTTCACACTACACCAAGATTAGTTTGTACTATATGTAACACCGTATTAGCTTGCATTATACACAACACTATTCTTGGATTATGTTAAACAAAATTTCAAGTTCTTTTTGTTGAAATTATTCTACGCAACATTAAGTATGGATTTTGTTTAATGTATAAATTAAATAAGTTTTAATTATGTTATACGCAACACCAAAGGGAGCTTTCACTACACGCAACCCTGACTTAGCATGCATTGCACGCAATTGCAACCATCGTCGATAGCATGTATAGTACGCAATACCAGATTTCACTTAATAATGATATGTTATTAAAATATTATATAAACTAGCTGTCATGAATATTAATACCCACTTTTTAAAATTTTATAAATTTTATCTTTCAAAATGGACTTCATTTTTGGATTCAGAATATCGAAATTAGCTTAGGGTGAATTTTTTGTATTTTTCGGAAAACATTCAATTTTTGATGAATAGTGAAAACACTAAGTTATTGGTTAAAACCGACTTTTTATTTAAATAATAATTTATTTTATTTAAATTTATTTTACGTCAAAATAGATAAATAATACCTATATATGTTAAATTTAATTCATTGGTGTTATTTTATAATAATTTTAGATATATTAAAATTTTATTGAACATTTTACCGTCTTTTACCCACCTCCGAGGCATTTTTGAGAATTTAAATAAAAAATATTTTTACCGCTTCTGTGAGTTGAATTTCAATACACTGAGAGACACGATTGATATCAGTAAGTAAAATGTGGATCAATGAGATGAAAATAAGTTTTTGTGAATAGAAACATTTAACTTTTATTTATGACGGTTAAAGTTATATCGGGTAATTAAGGGTAAAAATGATATTATCATTCCCCTAAAACATGTCCTAATTCTACTGGATATGTTTAATTCGACCAAAAACAACCTTAGGAATAAAATATTACCCTTTAGGTCCACTTGTATTAGATTGGGACTTTTATTATTATTTTATTTAAATAAGATTTAAAAATGTTAAAATCAAAGTGTAATAACTAAAACATTTTTATTATAGGGTTATAAATAAGATGAATTAAAATATAAATAATAATTATAAAGATAAACATATTTTCGACAAAATGGTATTTTATTTATATTTTTTATACATTAAATACTCTAATTTATTTATGACACAATGATGATGCAGTAATTACATTATTAATGAAATATTAACATAATTAAACTTTTAAATACCAAAATAAATGTAATTTGAGAATTATTTTAATTAAACTAATTTTATAGTTTAATATATCATATTAGGTTTGGTTAAATGAATTTTTTGAAAAGTAATAATGTTGTTATAAATTTACAAAAAACAAAATACCAAATAGTGTCAAAATTGACATAAAATAGTTTTTAAAAACCTATTATATTATTAATTGATATAATGGTTCTAAAAATCTATGGATCAGTAAAAATACTTATATAATAATATATATGATATTAATGAACCAATTGGGGTTCTATTGGTAGTTTATATTTTGTTTATTAACCATATAGTGTAAGAATACAAGAAGACATGGTAAAAGTTAAATTATTTAACTAAGAGTTTCATTTAAATGATAATGTTAAAATGGTAACATAAACTTGTCTATAACCAATGGGTTGATAATTTTCGACCCATCACCACTCTAAAATCGAAATAAGTCACTTTGGAGACATTATAAAATGAATATTAATTTATTATAAAATAATATTTTATGTTTTTCCTAAGGTCCCCCTCACCCCTCTTATAAAATGGCACTCACACTACTCTCTAATTCACACCTCCAAAGCCATTTGACTCGGCCAAACCCTGCCCAAATACCCTCTCAACTATCCTCCCTTAATCCTAGAGTCCTTCCTTTAGTCAGAAAGCCAACCGAAGGAGCCCTTTTGATCCAATCAAAAGGACGAACACGAAGAAGAGGTAAATATATCCCCACCTATTTCTAGTTCCTTTCTTCTTCCACTTCCTCCTTCTTTGTTGTTTACATTCTAATATAATAACTCCATTATCTTATATATAATTCTATGTTATTATAAAATGGTACAACCATATTATTTATTTTATCCATCCGATGAATGATAAAGTCACCACACTTGCATACGTGTGGCTTACCGTCTCCACGTCATGGTGTAATTTGTTATTCAAACCTTTCACCATTTGGATGTGTATAATAATGAGTATAAATGATATAAATAATAAATATAACATTATTATGATTCTGTATATATTATATACCATCCAATTATATATGATTTTAATATCAAAAGAATGATATTGTCGCGTGTGCGTACATACGGACTACCATCTCCACGAACACGATGAGATTCATTTTCAATGATTAACCATTCAAGTATGATTATAAAGTATATATAATAAATAATCATGAAAGATATAAAATAATAATTATACTATCTTTATGTATATATATGTTTCATTTACTTAATTTTAGTCAATTTTTATAAGGAAACGAAAATAACGTTCATGCGTATGTACGGCCTACTGTCTCCATGAACGGTGTATTTCCTTCCATTTGTCGATCTACCATATTTATTTATATGCTAAATATATATTATATATAAATAATGTTTTTCATTATGGAATTAAGTAATTCAAGATATGTGTGATAATATCAAGATCAACAAGTCAAAACATGTACGATAAATGAAACGATTTCACCCAAAACGTTGCTTTAACATTGAATTTACAAAAGAACGGGTAATATAAAGTCATAAGTGAATCATATATGATATCATAAATATTATTATGGTTGTGTTACAAGTTAATAATATGTTTAAACCCCTTATATAATAGTTTTAGAAACGTACGGAAAAAATTGGACCTAAGGTAAGAGATAAATTTTCAATCTCATTTTTATCTGAGATTGCTTATACGTAAGTATTTACAGGGGTTATATTTTTCCTCTATTTCCATAAAATGTTTTTCATAAAGTGTTTAATATTCATCCATGTCTGTTGGATGAAATTTTTGTCCCTATTTTACTTATACATTTTTTTATGGAAGGAATTTTTTTTTGTTTACCATATGGGGAACTTTTTGACTTTTCCGGAAAAAGTATGAGGATAATGTTTTTTTAACTTATACGGCGTGAATAGATTTTGCAGCTTTATAATTCTTTATTTTAATTAAACATCATCTACAATATTTCATGATTATTTTCAACAAAATCCTTTTCTTTTAAAATTGAATGGAATTTTGTGAAAATAAAATAATTTTGAAGAAAAAAGGATATTTTCATCAAGAATTCATTTGAAGTGTTTTGTCAAAACTATTTTCCATCTAAAATGACATTATTTTATATGTTTACGTTTCAAGTATAATGTCTCTTTCAATTACGTGGTTTTATTTTTCTTATGATGAAATGATATCCATTTTTTAATATGGATTATGATATGATGGGATGATGTTTATGAAACTCATTTTATTCATTGGGTTGTTATGAATGATGTATGTTTATTTTGTGGCACACGAAAGAATGATTTCATTATGAGATGGTTGGGACCTAAATCTCCCTCCAATGCATTGGATAAAGATTTATATCTCATGAGGTAGACATGTCTATATTGACAAGTTAATCTGGTTCAGTGATACAGGACCAGAACGAGGAGTGAATTCGATTCAGTAAGGGACTTTGTCCACTATGATGGTCTTGGAAGCGATGCATTGGACACTATGGAAATCATATCATGTGATTAATGGTTTTCTACAGTTAAATGTTCTATTTTATCATTATTAATGTTCCTTTATGATATATGACTTATTTACTTCCAATATTTATGTCGTTGCTCAAGATTTTGATGTTTTATTTTAATGTTTTTCGTTCAAATGTTTATGGATTGTTTTATAGTTCTCCATGTTTACCCTTACTGAGCATTTGAGCTCACACTTTTTATGTTTTCTTTTCCACATGATATAAAGAAAGTTTTTAGGTAAGAAACCCAAAGGGGAAGATCATTATGGGAGATGTTGAAGATCTTTCACCATGATTAGAAGATTATTTTTCGAGTCTCCAAAGTCACTAAACTAATACGGTCTTTGGTTATCAGTTTTTGTCATGTTTTAAATATTCCGCAAAATTAATGTATTGTCTATGTACGTAAATCTTTGGGTCTCTACAGTTGGTATCAGAGTGAAGGATTATTTAACCATTGGAAACAAGGATCTGAAAACTTTAGTGAGATCCCTAGAGATATTTCTAAGGTATGTCTAGGGATGTCAAAAAGGATTAGTATAAGTATAGGTTACAGTCCTAGAATTATGATAACGATCCTGACTTACCTAGGATTAAACCTATGATGTTAGTGATCTAAATTAAACCCATTGATTATGTTGTTTTCCTAGCATGCTTTTTTCCTCTTACACTATTTTTTGGGGCTTTAGAAAATGGCTCGAAACTAGAAGATTCATGTTAATGGAGAATATGATGGACAATGGAATGATATTATTCATGATCAAGAAAATGAAATGGGATTTGGAAGGTGAAACATTGTTATCATGCCTAATCAGAAATCTCATAATATGATCAATAATCTCAACATTGGTAAGTTTCCTGACTCTGTTAATAAGAGAAAGAAGGAGTTTCATGATGATCATAGAGGAAGAAATGTTCAATTTTCCTCATGTAAATCATGTGGGAAGAGATATCATGGATAATGTGCCAAAGGAACTAGAAGATGCTTTGGTTGTGGAAAAGAAGGACACAAATCCAGTAATTGTAAAGGAAAGGGTTCAGTTAACACTATAGACAAGGATAATGGTACTGCTAAGACATCAACAAAAGTTAAATGTTTTAAATGTGGAATGTATGGGAATTATGAAAACCAATGCCCTAATGGAATGTCTCGTGAAGAGAATCAGCATGATCGTATGAGTATTATTTATGTTTATGATGATGAGGAGACTAAAAATGGTATATGATATGAAAGAATTGTTGAGGAACAAAATGATGAAGCTCGGTAGATGGTTTAAGAAGGTCGAGGAATGATTTTATACTTATCAAGAATAATGTTTTATAGGTAATTTAATTGTAAAATGGAATAAAGAAACATCTAAGGATTGTTACACTATTGTTTTTCCTTGGGTATTTGAATGTATACATTGAATGGTACTGGGAAACATGAAAGGTTATTCAGATATTTTTGGAAACAATATGATATGCGCATAATGAAGGGATAAAAAAATATGTTGGATATTATTAATGAGCTCATGATCAATATAATGACAAAGTGATATCATGGTTTGAGTATATAGTATTTTTGGGATTTTTTGTATGTGGACGGAGATAACTTTAGACATCATTCATGTTTTCACTAAGGTTCTTTAGTAATTCATGTTTCAAGAGAATACATTATTAAGGAATTCAAATGTTTGGAATGTGACCAACAAGATATATCTTATGATATATGGGGGATAAATGATGGTATTCACATGCTTGGTATATGACCTTTATAGTAGTAATTTTCTTTATACTATGAGATTGGACATATGTTTTTCTGATAAGTCTTAAGTTTGGAATGGATTAAGTTAAACCTCAGATAATATTGTTTAATGCTAGAACTTTTTTTCGATTATATTTCTAGATTATTTTAATAGTATAGTTTAGATAAAGGGACAACCTGCAGAATGGGCGACAACCCATCGCGTCGGACAAGGTTGTGGGAATCGAACCCACAACCGAATTTTGATAGGCTTTTATCACCTACCACTGGCCTTGAGGCTGTCCCTAGTTTGTAGAAGTTAGTTTTATTTTATTAAGCGGTGTGATAGTTGTAGTCTAATTCCATTTTTGGAATCATATAGAATTAACCTCTCCATAGATGGAATTATGTATATTTAATAACTTTTGCTAAACTTTTGTTTGAGATATATGGAATGACCAATCATTTTATCACATGATCGGATAACACTTTACGAATGACAAATTCAACTTCATTTCTTTAATAGATGTAGTGGAAATTGATCAAGGAATGACCAACGATGAGATTGTACCAAAATAAATTAAGTATTTATTCTAATTCCAATTTTTTTCATCATTAGGGAAATGATCTTGAAAACCAAAAACGTTTTCCTAGTTGATACCTTAGATCATCACAAATTTATGGCTTTGGGATTGATGGCTTTTTCACAGTCATGTTATCTACCACTCTCCATCAGAACATGATGGTTATATTTCTCTTCCATATCCATATTTCACATATATTCTCTTATGTGGAAACCCAGTGATGAGATAATTTGGGTAACCATTATGTTTCATACATCAATTTTTAAAATTAAGTTTTAGTATTCCTTTTTAAAATTTGGGTTTCTATGAATGAAACATTCAAGTAGTAAACGATTTATGACCCTGAAAAATTTCGAGAGAGACATTTATTTTAAGGTGGGTAGAATGTAACACCCCGAGATTTTATAAGATATATTTTTTTTAATTTCCTTGATGTCTTATATTGTACACTACCCAAATATTATTTTGTACTATACACACTATTTTATTAGCTTGCCGTACATGCAACACTATTCATGGATCGTGTGACACACAATTTCAAGTTCGTTTTGTGGAAATTATTCTACGCAACATTGAGTATAGATTTTGTTTAATGTATAAATGAAATAAGTTTTGATTACGTTATATGCAACACCAAAGGGACCATGCACTACACACAGCCCTTCTTTTCATTGTATTACACGTAATCGCGACTTTCCTTGATAGCATGTGTAGTACCTAATACCGGGTTTCACTAAACAATGATATGTTATTAAAATATAATATAAACTAGCCGTTAGGAATATTAATACCCACTTATTGAAATTTTATAAATTTAATCTCCCAAAATGAACTTCATTATTGTATTCGGAATGTCGAAATTAGCTTAGGATGAATTTTTGGAATTTTTCTGAAAACATTCAATTTTTGATGAATAGTGAAAACATCGAGTTATTGGTTATAACTGAATTTTTATTTAGATAGTCATTTATTTTATTTAAATTTATTTTAGTTCAAAATAGATACATAATACCAATAGAAGTTAAATTTAATTCATTGGAGACATTTTATTATAATTTATGATTTATAAAAATATTATTGAACCATTTACCATCTTTTACCCACCACCTAGGAGCATTTGCAAATTTACATAAAACTTAATTTTAACTCTTCTTTGGGTTGAGTTTCAAAAATACGAGAGACACATGTGATATCATTAAGTAAAATCTATTTCAATGAGATGAAAATAATTTTTGGTGAATAGTAACTTTTAACATTATTTTACTACGGTTTAAAGTAGATATGATAATTAAGGGTAAAAATGATATTATTATTACCCTAAAACATGTCCTATTTCTATTATATAAATGTAATTCGACCAAAAAAACCTTATTAATAAAATATTATCCTTTAGGTCCACTTGAATTAGATTAGGAAATTTATTATTATTTTATTTAAAGAAGAGTTAAAATGGTTAAAATCAAAGTTTAATAATTAAAACATTTTTAATATAGATTTATATATAAGATAAATTTGATTATAAATATTAATTAGAAATATAAAAATATTTCCTTCATAATGGTATTTTATTTATATTTTTTAGACATTAAATAATTTAATTTATTTACGACACAATAATGATGCAGTAATTACATTTTAATGAAATATTAACATAATTGATATTATAAATACCCAAATAAATGTAATTCGATTCTTTTTATTAATTAAAAAAATTTATAGGTTAATATAACATATTAAGGTTGGTTAGATGAATTTTTTACGAAGTAATAATACTATTATTAATTTAGAAAAAACAAAATACCCAATAGTGTCAAAATTGACATAAAAGAGTTTTTAAAACAAATGTTATATTATTAATCGATATAATGGACTTAAAAATATATTGTTCTGCCAAAATACATATATAATAATATATACGACATTAATGAACCAATTGGGGTTTGATTGGAAGTTTATAGTAAGTTTATTAACCACATAGTGTAAGAATACAAGAAGACACGGAAAAGTTAAATTATTTAACTTAGAGTTAAATCTAAATGATAAGGTTAAAATGGTAACCTAAACATGTCTAAAACATATTGGTTGATTGTATTTCGACCCATCCCCACCCTAGCCTCTAAATAAGTCACATTGGATCCATTATAAACAGAATATGAATTTATTATAAAATAATAGTTTATGTTTTTCGTAAGGTGCCCCTCACCCCTCTTATAAAAGTGAACTCACCCTTCTCTCTAATTCACACCTCCAAAGCCATTTGGATCGGCTGAACCCTACCAAAATACCCTATAAAATATCCTCCTTTCATCCTAGAGGCCTTCCTTTAGACATGACGCCAACCTACAGAGCCTTTCTGATCAAATCAAAAAGAAGAACCCGAAGAAGAGGTAAATATCTCACCACCTATTTCAAGTTCCTTTCTTCTTCCACTTCCTCATTCTTTGTTGTTTACATTATAAAATAATAAATCCAGTATATTCAATATAATGTGATGTTATTATAAAAATGGTACAACCATATTATTTATTTTATCTATCCTATGAAAGAAAATGTCACCACACTTGTGTACGTACGACTTACCGTCTCCACATAGTGGTGTAGTTTGTTATTCAAACATTACATCATTTAGATGGGTATAATAATGAGTATAAATGATTTAAATAATAAATATAAAAAAATTTATGATTATTTATATATGATATAATATCCAATTATATTTGATTTTAATATCAAAATAATGATATTGTCACTCGTGTGTACGTGCGGACTACCGTCTCCACGAACGCAATGAGATTCATTTTCCATGATTAACCATTCAAGTATGACTATAAAGTATATATAAGAAATAATAATGAAAGATATTAAATAATTATGTTACTCACTTAATGTAAATATATGTTTCATTTACATATTTCCATTCAATTCAATAAGGAAACGAAAACAACGTTCAAGCGTACGTACGGCCTACCATCTCCATGAACTGTGTATTTCCTTCCATTTATTGATCTATCATATATATTTATATACTGAATATATTTCATATATAATTCATGTTTTACATTATGGAATTATAAAAATCAGGATATAAGTTATCATATCAAGAACAACAAGTCGAAACACGTACGACAAATGAAACAATTTTACCCAAAACGCTTCTTTAACATGGAATTTACAAAATAATGGGTAATATAAAGTCATAAGTGAATAATATATGATATCATAAATATTATTATGGTTATTTTAAAAGTTAATAATATGTTTATACCCCCTATAAAAGAGTTTCAGTTACGTTCAGAATAAATTGGACCTAAGGTAAGGGATAATATTGCAGTCTCATTTTTATATGATATTGCTTGTACGTAAGTATTTACAGGGGTTATATTTTTCATCCATGTCCATAAAATGTTTTTCATAAAGTTTTTAATATTAATCCATGTATTTTTAAAGACATTTTTACCCCTATTTGACTTTTACATTGTGTTATGGAAGGAATATTTCTTTTGATTACCATATGAGGATCTTTTTGACTTTTTTGGAAAAAGTACGAGGATAACGTTTTTTAACTTATTCAATGTGAAAAAGTTTTAAAAAATTCATAACACCTTATTTTCATGAATCTTACATGGAATGATTTCATAATTATTTTCAACAAAATCCATTTATTTTAAAATTTAATGTAATTTTGTGAAAAAAATTATTTTGATGAAAAAAGGATATTTTGATGAAAAAAGGATATTTTACTCTAAAATTCATTTCATGTGTTTTGTCAACACTATTTTCCATCTAAGATGGAATTATTTAGTATGTTTATGCTTCAAGTATAATGTCTCTATTTTTTACATACATTGATTTTTATTATGATTAAATGAGATCCATTTCATTTATATGGATTATGTTAAGATGGGATGATGTTTATGAAACCCATTTTATTCGTTGGGTTATTATGAATAATGTATGTTTATTTTTTGGAACACCAAAGTATGATTTAAATATGAGTTGGGTGGGACCTATATCTCCCACTAATTCATTGGTTAAATATTTATATCTCATGAGATATTCATGAATGGAACAGAATGTTAATCTGGTTCTGTGATATGGGATTGGAATGGGGAGTGAAACTCGATTTAGTAAGGGACTTTGTCCACTATGATGGTCTTGACAGCAGTGCCTTGGTTATTATGGAAATAATATCATGTTATTATTGGTTATCCACAATTAAATGTTCTATTTTATCATGATTAATGTTCCGTTGTGATCTATGACTTATGTACTGCCAAGATTTATGTCGTCGCTCAAGATTTTGATGTTTTATGTTCATGTTTTTACTTTCAAATGTTAATGGATTGTTTTTATGTTCTCCATGTTTACCCTTACTGAGCATTTGAACAAACCATTTTTATGATTGCTTTTCCACAAGATATAAAGAAAGGTTTTAGGTAAGAAAACCAAAGAGTAAGATCTTTATGGGGGATGTTTAAGATCTTTCACCATGATTAAAAGATTATGTTCTATGTTTCGAAAGACACTAAACTAATACAGTCTTTGGGCGTCTGTTTTTGACATGTATTAAGTATTCCTCAAAAGTAATGTAATGTCTATTTACGTCGTGCTATGGGTCTCTACAAAAATAATCATAATAAATTATAATTTTTATTTCTACGAGATGAAACATTTTATTATTTTAATATTTATTTACAAAACCTACATCAGACATGATGCAACTGAGATGAGCCTTTTATATGGAGAAGGAAATGTTTTCATATTGTTGCAGATACTCCCAAGATGTGTGTAATACAAATTTTTTTTATTCCAATAAATAGAAAAAACCTAAAGGGGGAATATTCTTTTGTTTAATGGTGATAAAAAATTATTATGAATTGTTTTTAAACATCATGTTACTGAACATGCTTATATTGTAAATTTTCGATAGTTTTTCATTTTGCCTTTTTTATGAGGTTATATTTGTAAGTATATTATAATCTATTAATGTAATTAATTTCTATATGTACTTTTTGATTGAGGGACTCATTTATACATATATATATATATATATATTGTTTTTTAATTATTGTATAATTTAGATACATAGATATAATGAAACATATTTTTTTATCATTTAGATCGAGGGATTCCAAGGCACTGAATGTTGAAATCATGGAATGATAAGTTTTTTATACCTCATGATATGTATTCATACATACAAAAAATTGATGTAAAATTATATATATTAATTATATTTCTTTATTATGTTATCTTACATTATTAATAGATGTTAATTTTTTTTCACTTTTTTGTATTTCTTATACATTTCATTTTTACATAGCTTATAAAATTTAATACACTTTTTAAATGTTTCTAAATCTGATTGTAGACTATATGTTTATAGATTATTTTCCAATTGACATTCATAAAGTGGCTATAAAATGTAAAGTCTAATTTTTACATGCACCAATTCACCCCCCCCCCCCATATTTTAGTACATTGTATAATTATTAATTATAACATATTATTTATCCATCCACATTATACCATATAAATGGTTATGTACATGGTCACCCATTGATTCAAAATGGGAAAATTATTTCAATTATTAATTATTATTAAATTTTTACATAGTTTGATTATATATATTATTTATATATTTCCCAATATATATATATATCCAACTTTTATTTAATAAGTCTTTTCTCAGATAATTGAATAATGGTTATTGATGACTGCTATGGTGAATTATTTGGAAACAATCATGTGTTTTTTTTGGGAATTATATAGAACTTCAATACATAAACATGTATCAAGAGAAAAAAACCAGTTTGGGTATTTAGTGTATGTATACACAATTCCTAAAGATGAATTGAATGTAGTGTAGATGATAAGTAGAGTATCATTGTATAATCCCTTGATTTAATGTTTTTGATCTATGGAATTATATATTCCATTGGTATGATATTATTATTATTGATAATAACGTCTTTATTTATATGCCTACATATATATTTATCACATATTCACATTAATTATGCATTCATGTTGTTTTTGAATTCATACCACAATATATATGAATATTTTATTCCATGATTGATTTAATTATATATTTTAATTACTATGTGTTTGAGCTCAACCCTTCTTAGGTTTCTATTTCTATTAGTTACGGGGAAAAGTAGTGCATGTGACTAATCTAGAAGTATAAAATCTGTTAATTATTTTTTGGAAGATGTCGAATACTTTCATGAAGTAAGTAGCTTATTATATAAATGGAAAATTTTTCATTAGATAAAAAGGAATGGGATTTATTAGTTTATGCTATTTCCTAATTATCTGATGTTCTAAACTAGGTATTCCCTTTAGATATAGGATAACTAAAAATCTTTTTTTATTTTTTTATTTTATATAGTAATATGCCGGATTTTATAGACAGTATAAAATCATTTATATATTTTAGGTGTATATAACCTCTGATCTGATAGTGAGTGTATTGGGAATTACCAAAAATAGTCTCTAAAAACTCCCAAAATATTCCCAATATAAACTGAGAAGGAACCCTCAAATCCTAATACCCTCAAATCATACCATAAAAAATCACAATAGAACTCATCCTTGAATGTTCTTACTTCTTGATCGAATTGAGGATTACCTCAGTCATTTATTTAAATTACAATACATTTTCTAAAACACTTTCTCCGTATAATAAATGTGTATAAATATTAATGAATTATATGATAGGTATCATGAGGAAATTATGTCACGTATATACCACTCTATTCAGATACTAGGCAGTGTTCGAAACCTAGGAGTTATTTTTGGCGTGATAAAAGGATATTCCAAAAGTATTACCTTAAAAAATAGCCCTTGTATATTATTTCATGACATATTTTGGAGGCATAATCTAAATATCATAGGACATGAACAAAATTACATCATGATTAAAAATTTAAAACAATTAGTCCCATTATTAAATACGGGAGAATTCGAAAATCATAAATCCAGAGAACAAAAACACAGCATTCAATCTCTAAAATACATTTAAATTTAAATTTATAACAACCACTAAAAGATTCTTATCTCATATTACTATAGAATACCCTAGAAAAAAAATGTTCAATTTTTTTAAAAAAACTAACCCTTGAAAAATTAACCATTCAATTTGAATGAAATTTGAATCATTTTTTAATTATTTAACAATTTAAAATCATCCCCAACATCATTGGGATCCATTTTAAAATTACTTATATAAAATTAATCATTGATTAAAAAATCCATTTCCAAATTATGAAATGAAATCAATCACTATATACAATATATCTTTATTAATTTTTTTAAAAAATTTACCCAACAAAGAAGGGTTTATAAATCTAACATTATATGAAATGAACTTCTTTAACACTTAAATTATATTTAAAACATCTAAAATAAATAAATGCTAATACTCTGAATCAATATAAATTCAATTCAGAAATTTCAATGAACTATAAAACCTTATTAGATCTCCATCCAATAAGGTGAAAACATTTTTGGAGAAACTGAGAATCATAAAATGTTAAAACAAAGTATATGGGAGGGATATAATTATAATCATGGTTTGGATGCATTTATTATTATATTTTGATCCAAACATGAATATTCTCCATGATGTCCTAATAACAATATACATGAGATAGATTTTTTAATATGGTCATTAGAGAAAACTGTGTATCCCTATTCCTTTATCCACATTCGAAAAAAATGTAAGGGAACCACTTAAATCACTAGGCTAAATAATTAGGGATTAAAATACGGTATTATAATGTCAAAATATGTTAACCTCTCATGAATAGAATCATAATTCAAGAATCCTATGCCAAATACCAAAGTAGAAAAATGATGATCCAAAAAAGAAATAACAATCAAGATTATCTCAATAACTAATTCTCATGTTCCTATATTTGTATATCTACAGTCATTAAATTGATAATAAAAACAGTATATTTTCAAGAAAAATGACTTCATAAAGCCAAGTATTTGGTGAAATACTAATGTAACATGATTAGGGTGACATGACACATCACTTGACCTAGCTTTCTTCTCAGCCCAAAGACAATATTTTTTCACATGAGTATAGAAGAATTACAGTGCCAAAAAGGATATACTCTTGGGAATAGTTTCACCCTAAAATTTCATTTAAATTTTAGTTACTTTATTTTCATGAATTCAACACAAAAATTTCATTTATTGTACATCCAAGAGAAACCACAAGAGGAACACCAAACAAAAAATTTACTCAAATTCGATGAATATTATTAAAATAATATTCGCTATCATACAACACCATCAACAAATAAAATTCATAAATAATACCAACAATTAATTTTAAAACAAATTGAAATATAAGGTATATAAATTTATGATACTTACACATCCCATAATATAATTGAAACATGAACTGATGGAAGATCACCTCCATCTAACCTGTGGTTTCTCACGTCATCCTCACTAATCTATTAATGTATAGGAATGAAAAAAAACAATCTAAAAATTGTATAGTGAAAATATTTAAAAAAGTATTTTATATACACACTAGACTGTGTTTACAGGGTGTGTGAGAACATGGTAATGAGGATGTTACAATAGATTCTTTTCATATTTATACAAAATGAAACTCCAATAGTCTAGTTTGTTATACAATAGAATGTAATTTTATTCACATTAACCCAAAAGTAGGGAAAAACGGCATACCCCCATTTAAAAGAAAATAAAATTAAATTTTAGAAAAATATCTTTTTGAATCACCACTTAGTAAAAAAATTATTTAGAACCCTTGAATAGGGGATTTAGATTAGTCTCTCTCGATTAAGAGCTTTCCTCTCCTAGGGCTTCCTAGGTCGGAGTTCCCTAGTCTGTCCGGGTATCAGAGGCTCCTCCTCCCTCCGAGCACCCCGCTTCGGCGTTGCAGTTCACCGATCCTTCTTCACCCTCAGAGATAGTGTTCTATCTCCTCCACTCTATACCGCCCCTCAACCCTCTACGAAGAAACCGGGCTCCTTCATCTGCTCGAATTTGTGTACAGGCGCAGATCCAGCCCCCCCGGAGCATTGAGGCTCCTTCCATCACATTAATCCCTCGTTTTTTCCAGATCTGGAGAGGGAGGGCGATTCCAGATCTCAAAACCTCAAACATCACCTGCTTTTCAGATCTGAGCGATTCTGCCTTATGAAAAACTCCAGATTTCGAGGAAATCCCAACCCTAATCACACATCCCCCTCCGTACTCAGATCTGAAAAGCACTGAATCTCGAATACCCATCTGAGTTCGTGGTCTTCTTCACCTTTTGGCGCTTTGACCCCAGATTCCTTCTGCCATGATGAAAGGAGAGGTCCGGTGGGTGGTTTGATGTTTTCTCGTTCTGTGAAGCTTCTGCCACGAAGTGGTCTGCTTCGTGAAGAACCTTCCACAATTGAGTCACCACGCGGTGTGACCGCAAGAGGCTATCACGACGTCCTACCACGGGGTTTTAGAACCGCATTGTTTTGGTGCATTGTTAAGTGGGAAATGATATGTGGGCAGTAGTCGTTCCCACGTTGCTGCGAAGTTCCTCCCTAAAGTGGCTATTTTTTGAATCCCCATTCCGTGAAGATCCACCGTGTTGAATGTTCGCGAAGAGGCCGCTGCGAAGTTCCTGTGTTGGAAGTTGATCCAAAATGAAGTGGTAAGACGGCAGAGACCTGTGGGTGGCTTTCGAAACTCCATTTTGGTGTGGTTGATTCGGAAACACCTTTCGAAAACATTTTGACTTTTGAGTGGCCGCGAAGGGGTTGTCAGCCGCGAAGGGGTTTCCGGTCCTGAGACTTCTTTTGGTGAATTGTGTTTTCCACTATTTGGTTTTACTCTATTGATGCGGATTGTGCCTGAAATGCTCGGAGAATGGCCTGAAGTAAGCTGAGCTCATTGCGGATCTGGGAAAAACGGTGTTTCGTTCGGTTTGGGTTGAGATTCTCACAAAGGGAGCTCGCAAGATTCTACAGCGGTGAACCACTCCGTGAAGACTGTTCTGTGTTGCGGTGTGCTTGTGTGGTAAGGGTTTGAGGAGCCCTATCCGCGAAGCCTCTTCTTCACCAAGGCCTTGGTGGAACTGCCCCTTTGTGAAACGAGGCCATGGAGTGGGGTGCCTGGCACGGTTTTTGGGGTAGCAGTCATTCGCGTGCCGACCCAAGAGGGGCAGATAACCGGGCATGTCCGGAGCTCTTTCATATCCCACATACACTGAACAATGGAAGTGGATATTGTGATCCATTGGAAGAGGGTGTCTCTGATGGATAAAGAGAAAGCAACTATTGAGGCTCGGAGAAATGAAGATACACTCTTAGAAACACGCATGTCCCTGCTGTTGGTTGGAAAGTTTGTGGAAAAAATTTCTGTCAACCAGGGAGACCATAAAAAAAACACTACACAACCATTGGAAATTGGAAGCGGGTGTGGCCATTCGTGAAGGGGGAACAGTCGCATTGTCTTCGAGTTCTTCAAAAAAAGAAATAGAGATAAATTTATTAGCAGCTAATCATGGTCCTTTGATAATAAACTCCTCCTCATGGAAGAATTCATAGGGGGGATGATATCTAGAACATTAATCTAACTCGATCCTCTTTCTGGATACATATTAAAGGAATTACCCTTCATGCACGAATAGAACATGTTATGAGATAAATTGGGGACAACATTGGCCAATTCATTGAATGGGACTGCTCAGACCCTATCCAATGGGGACCAGAGGTTCGGATTAAATCGGTATTTGATGTGTCGGAGCCGCTGATGAGGTGCATGTTTTTGAAAATCGATGACACAGACAACTGAATCTCATTCGAATTTGAGAAACTCCAAATTTTCTGCTTCTTCTGTGGACGTCTCGGCCATCTGGAAAGAGTGTGTGGCTGAAAGAAAGGGAAGGGAGCAGGTAATATCATTCTTCATTATGGCCCATGGATTTAGGCCAAAATGACCAGATATTCCTTCATCCCTGAGGCGGAAAAACAAAAGGATCGTGAACGTCTCAAGGTGGCCCACACAAGTCAGGCAGGAACCGAACAGGGAACGATCATTAGGCATGGACCACCAGAGTTCCCTAAAGAGAGCCCAACCAATCAAAGGATTAACAGCATGTATACACCCCCTGAATGACATAGCCTCAACACTTATAGAGTCGGGGAACACACCAAAAGTCCCTGTAGAACAAAGAATGAGGTCAATGAAGATGCAAGTTGAACCACCAGATCACAACCCTGACCCAGAAATGAACGTGGTTGACATCCTAACATAGGATAAAGATTGAAAGTTTGGAACTTCACCGCAAAGCCCAATCAACCGTTGAACCTGGAAAAGGGTGCAACGTGAAGTAAGTGCTGGTAAAATGGGGGACCCTAAAACTGGGGATCGGAAAAGACAAATTGAAACATGCCAGTCAATGGGGAACTCCCCAAAGAGAGGAAAAACGATGGGTGGAATAACATGTACCGATAACTCAAAGGCGGAGGTGGGTGAGACCCAGCCCCGCCTAGATCAATTATTTCCATATTCTAGAGCTGTCGTGGGCTTGGTAACCCACGAACGGTTCACATGCTCCAGCGCAATTTTTCCCAATGTCTCCCCGATATGGTTTTCCTGTCTGAAACCATTTTGGAAAACAAGGTCACCACAAGAATTTCTCAGAAATTTAGCTTCCAAGGATGTCTCCCTGTCTCCAGAAAAGGCCACTCCAGGGTACTCTGCCTCCTATGGAAGGATCATCTCGACGTTAGGATCTTGTCTTTCTCCTCGCACCATGCGGCTGCGACTGCTCAGGCAGACCACACCCCTCCATAGAACATTGTTGGATTCTATGGTTGGTCAGCCCATAATGATAATGGTATATCTTGGGATCTCCTCTCTAAGATTCGTCACAAGCTTCCAATCCCTATTCTATTCAGTGGAGATTTCAATGAGATTATGTTCCATATGGAAAAAAGTGGTGGAAATGTCTAACACACTGCGTCGATGGAAAATTTCAAGGATGCGGTCACTAGGGAGAACCTAGTAGATTTGGGATACACAGGTAATCCTTTCACATGGTTACGAGGTAATACGGATGACACACGCATCGCCGAGCGACTTGACAGATTTCTGGGATCAACAGATTGGATAAATCTCTTCATCATGTTCACCATCGGCCACATGATGCTCTACTGTTCAGACCACTGCCAAATTTTTTTTGACTTTACTCAAGGTGAACGCATTATACAACCTTATAGACCCTTCAGATTTGAATGCTTCTGGTTAAAGGACCGGGAATGCGAAGATGTTGTAAGATCAAGCTGGAACATCACTCACGAAGATATTGGCTTCAATATCCAAAAGTTTGCATCTGATCTGAGTTCTTGGAGCAATAAGAAATTCCGTCATCCTGAGAGGCACTGTTCTTTACTCAAAAAGAAACTTCACAACCTACTCAAGAAACCCCCATCTGGTTGCACTCTTGACATGATTGGAGCCACTCAAAGAGAGATGGACGCGACCCTGCGCGTGAAGGAAAGCTTCTGGGCTATGTGGGCGCGGGATACCCACATCTCAGAAGGGGATGAAAGTACCTGGTATATTCACCAGAAATCATCAGCTAGGCACGAGAAAAATTCTATCAATTGCATCTCACAATAAGATGGAAGCAAAGTCTTTGATACTAAGGGAATTCACGATGCATTGACATGTTACTTCCATATCCTCTTCAATTCAATAACTCCTTTCATTTCAGCTGAAGTGGAAGAATGTATCATACCAGTTATCACCGATGAGATCAATCGACGGCTTTCCAAAGATGTTTTGGATGAAGAGATACACCTAGCTCTAAAACAGATTCACCATGCTAAGGCCCCAGGACCGGACGGGTTCCATGCTCTGTTCTTTAAGCAATACTGGCACATCATCGGTCCCGACATCTGCAAAATGATAAGTAATATATGGGCCTGGAAAACAAGCATTGCCACCATCAATGAAACTATCCTCGTCCTCATTCCCAAAATTATGATGCCCCAGGCGGCCCCTGACTTTAGGCCTATCAACATATGCAATGTCACGTACAAGATCTTCACTAAGATCCTTGTAAATCGGCTGCGATCGTGGTTGCCTGGTATTATCTCTGAATACCAGAGTGCCTTAGTGGCCAAGAGTCTGATCACTGATAATGAAATTGTGGCCCAATAAGTGTTTCACTCTATGAAAACACGCTCTAATGGGAAAAGAGGAACCATGACCTGGATACTAGATATGACCAAGGCTAACAATAAAGTGGAATGGAACTTCCTCAAAGTTGTGATGCTGAAAATGGGCTTCTTCACTAAGTGGACATATATGATCATTCAATGCATCTTGACCATATCTTTCAGAATCCGGGTCAATGGGGAGCTCACTCGAGGATTTGTGCCATCCCGCGGCCTGCGCCAGGGAGATCCCCTCTCCACTTTTCTCTTCATCTTTGTAGATGATGTCTTTTCTAACCATTTTTCCTGGGCTGCATCCGCTAAAACTATTCATGGGGTAAAGGTCTGTCCTGTAAGTCCACCAGTGTCACATGTTTTATGACCGACGACTGCCTCCTCTTCTCCAGAGCAACTATTAATGAATGTCAGGTGATCATCCATGCGATCCACCAGTTCGGGAGGGCGTCTGGACAGTCAATCAATCACTGAAAATCAAAAATCTCCTCTAGTGCAGGGGTGCCTCGCTCCAAGAGAGATGAAATCTACGTAGCAGTTGGCATGCATATGGTTGATAAACACCAAAAGTATCTCGGGCTACCCATGGTGATTGGCCGGTCCAAAAAAGAAATTTTCGCATCTCTTGTGGATAGGATTGAGAAGAAAATTCAAGGCTAGACCCCAAAAAGAATCTCAAAAGCAGGCAAAGAGACGCCCATTAAAGCTGTCATCCAGTCTATCCCAAGCTATTTTATGTCCCTGTTTATGATCCCAGCGGCCATCGTCAACCAGATCCATACACATACTGCCAACTTTTGATGGGGGGAAATGATGGAAGAAATATACCCTACTAGATGGCCTGGGAGAAACATTACATCCCCAAGATTGAGGGAGGGATGGGATTCCAGAATATTCTTCTCTATAACGATGCACTTTTGGCCAAGAAATGATGGTGCCTTATTAACCTTCCATCATCCCTCTGTGCGCGGATATTACGAGCTAAGTAATTTCCCCACACGGACTTCCAGGTTTCCTCACTTGGCCCGTGTCCTAGCTTCTTTTGGAGAAGCATTTGGGGGGACCGAAATCTCTTGGAAAAAGGATTGGGATGGAGGATTGGGGATGGATCATCTATCAACATATGGTATGACCTATGGCTGATTGATATGGAAGGTATACAAGCTACATCCCATGCTCAACCAGGCTTTGAAGACGCCAATGTCAGAAGCCTCCTTTCCGGCCAAGAAACAGTGTGGTGTGCTGATAAGATTTATGAATGGATTTACGAAAGAGACCAAAGAATTATCCTAAGCATCCCATGTGTCCCTGACACAGGCCCTGGCCATATCTTCTGGAGCAATGACATATCGGGCGAATACACGGTGAGATCCGGATACAGGCTTGCTCTTGGAAACCACCCAACCGACCGGAACGAGGGACCATAGAAATCTCTTTGGAATCTCAACGTCCCCAAAAAAATATGCCACTTTTGGTGGTAGTTCTATACGGGAACCCTTCCAAAGATGAGCCTTCTCACGTACCGACATATGTCCAATGCCGCTTTCTGCCTGTTTTGCTAGAACATCCCAGAGACCCCCTTGCATGCCATCATTCACTTCCCATGAGCTAAGGAAATCTGGAATAAATGGGAACCAACCCCAGATGCATCATTGGATACAGCTTCTGACCTCCCCGGTCTCCTGGTGCGATGGTGATCCTCTCTCTCATTGGCTAAGGTAGGTTCATCCTGCACCCTGGACTGGATCATCTGGGTCCGATGTAACGATGTTGTTTTCCACCACATGCATAAACCTCCTAAATTCTGGATAGAACGGGCCACCTCATGGATCAAGGGACGGAATCACCACAATGGAAATCAAATGCCTGATGCTCCCCCCCTCCTCCCCCCTCATTGGAACCCCCCAATGGAAGGTACTCTTAAGATCAACATGGATGCATATCTCCCTAAGGATGGAATTGTCACCCTCGGTCTCCTAGCACGAAATCATCTGGGGAAAATCATCGCAGCAAAGTATGAATCACATCATGCATTTTGGGAACCTACTATTGCTGAGGCTAATTCCATCCTCACAGCTTTGATGATGGCTCTGGAACGTGGGTGGGTTGATATTTGCATTGAATCTGACTGCCTCACCTTGATCGATGCCATTATCCACAACAACGGCAGACTCCAGTCTTTTGGCCTCACCACTCGCTCTTCCAATGCTGTTCATTCTGCACCTTTTCCTTATCCAAAAGAAAAGGCAACAATGCGGCCCACCAGTTGGCAACATCAGGCCCCTTCAAGGCCAACCAGCTCTGGCTGGACAATTTTTCTTCGTGGCTTTGCATTTGTACGTCTGCTAATATTCGTCATTAAGGATATCTGTTTTTCTCAAAAAAAGATTAAAAACAAAAATAACTAGTTTTATTTTTTCCTATTTTAATAATTTCATAAAATTTTATCTATATGATGAACATGTCACATTTATTTGAAAAAAAAATCAGTCTCTTTATGTGAAAACAATTTAAAAATACAACCAATGATAATGAATAATATATAAATTCGAGAAGTCCCAACTATATAATGATAATTCATCTGAAGTTAAAAAATAAAATGATTATATAAATAAAACATGCATAGGGGTATGAATTTAAAGGAAAAAAATACCATATATAAACCCCCACACATGTAAAAAATTTCATGGGAGATTTTGATGATCTTAAAGTGAGAGGATCTTAGTAGTTAAATAACCACAAGATGAAATTTCATCTGACATTGCACCTACAATATGTCAATGAAACCTACTAGGAGACACCAAAATCAACATATTTAAACCAAAAATATATCCCAACAATAATAAAAAAGTAAGGGGACACTATTATTAGGTGTTCCATATAGTGTAGAATAAATAATAATATTCCAATAATCTACCTACGTTCTTAGGACTAAACCAACTTGGCTGTGAGAAAAAAAATCAAATTAATCACATGCATCATAAATGTAAACAAAATATGTCACCTAACATTTATCATCCAGTCGTGAAATATCAAATTTCAAATTATATAATGATCCTGATATAAAACAACATACCGTAGTTATGAGAAACAAGTATCAGGAGAAATCAATAGAGTCATACAAGCATCAACCCATGTATTTTTGAATGTTCCGAATGGGATATTAATATATATATATATATATATATGGATTCCATTCTACATTAATATTATAAAAAATATTTCTATTTAAATAATAATATATAATTCATTTTTAAATTAAAGGAACATTTTTTTTCAAAGAATACACTTATGACAAGGACAAATCACATCAAAAACCACAACAACAAAAATTCCTATATTGTACATCAAAAAGATTTTTATGAGGATAAAAAGAATTTCTACAAATTATTGAATCCAAAAACCTCATTTTAAATAGATAAATTAATTTCATGATGAAATCCATTTGTTTAAGTATTCAAATTCCAGAAATTAAATTTAAATTCCTTTGGAAATATAATACAATGATATAGTTTCATAAAAAGGTAAGTGATAGACCTAAATCATTTCATGAAATAATTAAATTAATAACAATGAAAAAATATAATTTAAGGAAGATGGGATAATATACACAATGTGCCTCCTTCCACATTGAGCACTCAAAAAAACAAAACATAATATATGGACCCTATACCAGAAAAAAACTCATTTTGAAACAACCTAGACTCCTATAACCACCATGAAAATTGAATAGGGTTTCCCCACAATAATTAAAATAAAATGTGGATAAAACTAAAAAAAGATATAAAACAGGATGAAGAGAATGGGTTAACCATGAAATACTCTTTAATTTGATGTAGTGTTATACCCAAACCACAGATCCCTCTTAAACTAATGGTAATCCAAGTGTAACAACCAAATATTGCCTCTAAAATCACAGGGGATGAAAACTAGTGTTGTGTTGGAATATCACACTTATATGATGTTTTAAACTACTAATAATATACCTATAAAAACCTCAATATAAATCACAAACATGGATAATAAAAAAACATGTACTAACCCCTATGTAAAAAATGAATATAGTAGCCTTTTAGAATATTAAAATTGATGAATTTAAAATTTAACTGATAAAAAATGTTTAATTAAAAATATCCCAGAAAACAGAAGAGATTCCTAGATTATCATAAAAATGTTGATTCCACCTTTTGAACATCAAAAATAATAACATAATGGTATTATAGTCTCCCTCTACTATTAAAATCACTAAATTCAAGGAAACCCAATGTCAGCATCTAACTAGTTTTCTTCTACATAAGTCATCAAACAAGTGAAGAAACAGTTTTTAGGGGTGAGTATATATATACATTATATGACACCCAAATAATCCCAGATGGGAGATATATATAAAAATAGTTATCTAAAAAACAAGAAAAGATTGGAAAAGAATCCCAATAACTAATATGATCAGAAAATAATCAATTTTAAGAGAGAGTAGAATGTATCAATCATCACAACCTATTAAATATGAAGTGTCTATTCTGATCTTGAAGTGATATTACGATCCTGATTATATTTAGTAAATGAAAGATTTATTATGTATGTGGGAACAACACCTCACTACTATAATGTCATTGGTGAGGGGGTACATACCCCCAAAAGTGTTAATATCCCATTACTCAATTACACATGATGAAAATAGTGTTCCAATCCAAATATATTTCACACATTCCCAATGATATACTAGTGGGTTATAATCCAATCTCTATAGGAAATGGGGGACCAATTCCATTAAAAATGACTTCAATGGTGTTTAAACGCCCACTATCTCATTGGAGATCACAATAGATTCTCAACATCATCTCTTCCTCCTTGAATGAGTACTTTAATCACTCTCCATCTACATCATACTTCAGATGCTAAAAAAAAGTTTACTATCACATTATAATTGGAATTATATTCATTAAAGATACACATTAGACCAATATAATTTGTGAATACAGAAATACATGAGTTTGGAACTTCTATGAAGGTAGCACAACATATCCCTAGAGGTACATAGGGATTACATAAATGTTCTCACCTTTTTGGTTTTCCACTACTTCACATTCCATTTGAGAATCCTTGTACATTGTGTGCCATCCTGGGAACACAACATGTGGGACTACCCAATTCCAAAGGAGTATATTTCATGTACAATGGTTGGATATACCATTGTATTGTTAGTAATTTCAAATAATAGAATGTATTCCCCTAGAATATTTCTCCATCCACTATACTCACCCAGGGCCCCTGGCTCCTCCTTCAACAATGACATTGTAATCTCCAAAATCCACTTCAATTGACCCACTATCACTAAAAGTCAATTTTCTCCCTTAATTATATGGAATAAGAATCATCATATAACATAAATGTTTTCACACACCCAAACTCATGACTAATAATCTTGATTATTTCTGCATTTCATGTTTGTATTTTTAAATGAGAAACATCAATGTACCATAATATGTTAACTCATAAGAATTTATGTTGAAAATGATTAATGGGGAATGATCATGTCTTGATGCTAATAGAGAATATTTGAACTAAAACACAATATATTGACAATGGTAATGAATTTAATGAATGTTTTGAGAAATATAAATGAACATCAATGTGAAAATAGTCCTTGGTTAAAATGAAAAAACTAAAAAGGTAAATCATGGAATTGATTTTTAACAAATAAACCTAGCCTAAAATAAAATTATATTACAATATTTTCATGTGAAATCAAGAACTTATTGGGGATTCAAAGAATATATTTATATTTATTATGAAAACAATAATTACATGAAATTTTACCATAAAATAAAAAACCATACCTTGTCAATCATTTGATTGATGATGATGATAGGATAATCAATAGGGTAATTGATTATATCGAAGAATTATTTCCTCAATAATGTGCCTTAGAGAATGAAAAAATTTCCCTCAAGTGTATTTTATTTAACTTCATAGGATCTATCCTATGGTGAAGATATCTCTCCATCAATATATAATGTTTAAATGGATAACACTATCGATTGGGTATCACATTGATTTAATATGGGTGTCATTAGGATTTGAAAAAATATATTTCCAAAATTAGTTAATTTATTTAATAAATCTAATATGCTCTTCAGTTTGTTTATTGACATGTGGTGATATGATTATGAATTTTATGTCATGTCTCATGTAATGAACACATTCTGAATTCATTAGTTATCTCAGAATCCCCCTATGAGATTCCATTTAATGAAAATTCCAATATTTTTGAACAATTTAATATACATGGATTTATATATTATTTATATTCAATATATTAGTAATGGGTTGTATCAAAACAATAAATTCCACTATTGATCCCAAGAAAATCCCAAAAAAATATTGTACACATTTAATGGGATTAGTAATCAAAATTTGAGTTATTACATTCTACCCATAGTTTAGTATTTTCACTCTAGATGAAAACTAAAACAAATATATACTAGTAAAAAGTTAAAATTTGGTCCTTAAACTCCCATGTTCCCTCCTAGAGGATAAAATATAGATATATAACCCACAAAAATGCAATTTCCGTTGAATGAAGGATCCCCTCCTTTAAATCCTTATCTTCAAGTAGGTACATTAAAAAAGTTTCCCCATACCTCAACATCAATCATTCCCCTAGTGAAAATGTGTAATATTTCATTCACATATGTCATCTTGTAGGATAGATGGAAGATTTCATGAACATTATGATACTAAGGGGTAAATTAATGTTGTTAGAAACATCACAAAACTTCCTGAAAATCCACTACAACCAGATAAACATAAATAAAAAATTTCTTCCTTGGTCAAACATCCATAAAACACATCACAAAAATTCCATTAAGAAAACCTATTCTCCATACATGAACACTAAGGGTCAATGATGTTGGACTTCATAATACATCTTCCATCTTTGGGTGACCTTAATTCTCTAATAGAGGCCTAAACTGTCCCCATTGTTTTCTACAATAACTCAGTTCTTATAATAGATGACTCTCTTATCTGTGTCCTGTAAAAGGGTGACCTATTGCATATATTTTATAGTTTCTTTAATGGTTCTATATTAATATTTTTGGGGTATCTATTATCATAAGTGAACTATATAAATTATTTTTGATCCCACCATCTTTGACAATAGTTTGACAATAGTGATCTTAAATCCACCAAAACATAGATAGGTCATTTAGTATATCCATATTTCTAGGGTTGGTAAGCTATGATTTTTCCTAACTAGGACTCGAAGGGATCCTATAATCCTCCCCATAACCATGGAGTGAATTTACAATCTTGGTGAGAGATAATATTCAAGGTTACCCAATGTAGTTGGATGATCCCTCACACATCCAAGTTCCCCCATCATTTCAATAAATATTTTCTCTTATATCATATGAAAGGAAACCTACATGGAAATTCAATATCAAATAACCAAGATTATAATTTTTTATATTACCACCTAGGGAAAACCCAAAAAAAAATCAATATACAATTATATTTCCTCTTAGAAATCTCAAAATATTGAGCTAAACCTGATAAAACCTGATTCATTGGATACATTAACTAATTGGTGAGGATTCAAGAAACAAACTCAAAAATGAACCACCTAATATCATCCCACTAGACTATTATATACATACCAAATTAAATATCACCATTCCAGACTATTTTCCGACTGTCAATTTATGAAAATTTCGCATCGCCTCTTTATGAAATGATATTAGAACAATTATTAATTTGTTAAAAGAATAGAATACACTTTCATCCAATCATCTCTCATGCATTCGTATATGGTAATGATGAAATTTAAAAAAATTATTCTAATCCAATAATATCTCATACATTTTGTATGTGGTGATTTTACTAACTTTGACTGAAGATAAGAATCCTCAATCTCCTATAACAGGCTTATATGTAAAGAGGAAACTACTATAATGCCTACCTTACTAGGAATGGATTGTATCTCTTCATAATCTCATCTAATGGTATGTTTTACTTAACTAAATTATCTATTATCTAAAATTCAAAGTCTTATATGAACTCCAAACAGAATTATTATCTCAGTTAATACCGCTCTTGGAAAATACTTTCTGGATTCTCTAGTGGTATGAGAAAACAAAAAATTTCTCTTGCATAATATATTTCCTGCATAACATTAAGCCAAATACTACTCACCCCATCTCAATGTCACGGGTTATGTAGTTATTCTCCTTGTATATAATTACAATATAGTAACAATTAGTTCTCCATTAACATATATATCAACACACACCTAATCTAATCTCTAGTGGCATCGCATTACACTACATACTCAACACCCTCCTTTGGAAGTAAAAAAATATGAGCACTAGATAACCTCTTCCACTACTCACTAAATAAATTATAACAATTATAGGTCTAGGTAAATGTATACCCTATTCATATTAAGTCATTAAAAGGGGCCACAATCCTAGAAAACCATACCAAAATTTTCCAAAAGTACCCATCAGAACAAAGAAAATATTAGACCTCGATCATTTACTTGGGAGAGTCACAATTATGTAATGCCTTTATATTTTTGTGGATGAGGAATATTATCCTAGTACTTTCCATGTGTCTTGATGTATATTATATATATGAATATGGATGTGTGGTCACACCTCCACGGGTGATGACATTCTAAATTCAGTTTGTTCTGTAATTAAAAAAATCTATTAATATAAAATTATTTTCCCTAGTATGAAGAAAGTGAAATGGCCACAATATACCATGTTTATTTTTTTAAATCCATGACTTTTAATAGATAATAATGTGGCATTTATGTTTCTCCTGTGATATGGAAGCACATATGAGTGATGTGACTAATTAATCAAAAAAATAATAAAGGTATAGTTCATAATATAGGGTACCTTGAGAGACCTTCTCGTATAGGTGGGTGACTAATGAGATGTATGGACTACGAGATTAGTCATCTAAGGGACATGAGATGCATTATATCATTTGGGATAGTTTATATTAACTAGGAATAGGTGTCACTCCCTAATAAAGACATGTGGTCTTGGTGGATGGACATGAGATAAAAGAGTGTATTCTTGGTGTGAGGAATGAGATGAGATGACTGACAGGTGAGATAAAAAAAATTTCATCTACTGAGTGAGGATACCATTATGATGGAAAATTAGGGAACAAGGATGTTTTGATGTGAGTACTATGATTTCGGGGTGTCAACAAGCACTATATTTTATTAGAGTGACTTGAGATATTGGAATGGGACAATGTAACCCATAATGGGTGCATGTTCATATTCTAATATAGATGTCCCAAGGTGGGTGTCCATTAGACATCATGAATCATAGAGGGTATATTTGGATTTATTTAGATATGGTTACACGTGTGACCCTAGAACCCAATCCAATGTGTTAGCCCAATGGGGGTCAGAAAATAATGAACGATTAGGGAGTATCTCCACATATGGATATATTTCAATTTTTTTATTTTTAATTATTAAGGATTTCCCAGGATTCCTATAAATATTTTATTGGCCCTGTCTCTGTGGTGATTCAATGGGATGCCTAAGAAACCCATATTGAGATGGATGAGACCTTGGGATTTTTGAAATTTCTGGGATCTAATCTTAGTGCATTTTGGTAGTGGATGCGAAGATTGAAGAACATAGAGTGTATATTGATGATATATTAGTATATGTCTATGGATAGTACTTGTGATCATGCATCCGAGTTTATATGGTTCTATGCTTATTGGAATTCCTGATATACTGGGATACCTCTGAAAAAATTATCCCATTGTAAATAGTTTGGATGTATCTCTTCGAATGGTGATAAATTTTGGACACTAACAATTCATGGGAAAACCAATACTAAAATTCAGGGAGGTGTTTTTTGATGGGTGTATATCCTTGATAATAGATTTTGGGGATTATAAGTGTGATATTTGGATCCCCTCAATCATTTCATGTGACAAACCCATAAATTGGATGGATGAAACAAATGTGGTATGGATGAGGTGAGGAACATTATAGGATGATGATGATATTGGTTGTGATATCTAGTAGGGTGTTCTGTTTTATTAACCATGTCATCCAAAAAATAATTCATCCTTCGATGTATAAAATTTATTATTTTTGGCCCCTCCTAGAAAACCTAAATCATCTTAAAATTGATTCTTATCTTGGTAAAAACATGAGTTTCAGCCTAAGGGATTATGGATAAGGAATTAATGATGATTCCCTAGGGTATGATTTTCATTGTAGTGGGAGAATGAGTGTGGGATCACCATTGTTTGGAAATAGGTCCCCTTTACGTAATTCCCAAACATAGGGACATGGTGGAACTGGAAGATGTAGTTATGATTGATCGGGGTAACAAAAATGAGCATTGATGATGGATATTGAGCTTGGATCGACTTATATGTGTACTCTATTGGTGTGGTTGTGTTATAATTGCATCCATGGTGCCTCCAACGTTCTAAAAGTGAGTGCATAATATGTGTGAAGTAGGTATAATTTTTGGTAATATATTTATTTTTGTTTTATAGTTTATTTATGGTTTATAGGCATGTATTTGACAAGAACATGTCACTACATTTCTGATATTGTATGAGACATCGATTCTGTTGGCCTATGAAGGTATATAATCACACACTACTCAAGACTCATTTTCACTTAGGATCCTATGTATACAAACACTGGTTTATAGACATGGGGTGGGAAGAGTCAAGATGATAATAATTAATGATCTGGGAAGCTTAGTGTGGCAGGATATAACGATCAGGTAGGACTATGTGTTATAGTGGAGACTAATATTTATTTCCTGATTTTTTTACATTTTCAGGTGATCCTTGTAGTTAGTGATTAATATTTTATGTTCATATATCTATATTTCCTTTTTGGATATACCATGATCAATTATTTATTATTCTACACACTTCTGATGTGTGTAATTTTTGGTTAATAAAATCTTATTATTCAATCAAATATATTTTGTATAGCCTCCCCGTGGTACCTCCTTAGACATCGCCTACTGGTCAGTAGCCTATGGTGTTTGAGGATTCATGCTTGTAGTCAGATGATAATCCAATTTGTTTAATATTATCTATGAACTGGGTCAAGGTGTTACATCCAATGTCACTAAACATTTGGGATCAAAGACAATGAATTTTTTGAGATATTTAATGTTTTAATTATGGAAATGATATTGTATTTATGAATGTTATTTCCATATCATCAGAGTTGTAAACTCTATTAGTTATGAATGGGACCCATTCCTCCTTCATAAATACTTTCCCTAAGGAGTTCATAATCCTTGTAATGCCCAGACCATCACGCCCCATGATGTGAGCAGAATATTTCAAAAAAGAAAAGAAATTTCCTTTTTACCAAAATAATTAACCCCTAATTACATAATATCTGTGTTAACTCTTTTTTTTAATTTTATGAAAATAAATTACATTACTTTTAATGTATTTATATATTAATTATCCAATCATTTGTTCATTTATAGTGATAAAGGGAAATTGATACATTGATTTAAACAAAAATTGACATAACAATGATCATTATTGAAAACTAGATTTTTATTTATATTCAATGTGGTGTGAAAACTATATAATTGATTAATTATTATAGCATTAATGTTTAAATATATATTTAATAAATTAAAATACAAAAAGAAATTTTTTTTTAAAAAAATTTAATTCTAAAATTTAATTTTCAATGATAGAAGTGTTAGTGTTTTTTAAATGGGTAGTATAATTTGTCAGGGAATTTATAAATTGAAAAGGTTGATTTTATTAAATATAAAATTATTTTTCAAATTGATTTTTCATAGGCTAAATTATGTTTATTCATTTTCCAAATTTCTAGTGATTAATTTACAAAATATCATTAGTAAAATGTTATTTTCTATAAAATGAATTGTGAAGTTACCACATCAAGAAAATAAGTTCACATAAATGATCGTGTGATCAATTTTTATGTGACTATGAAATTAAAATAAATGTTTCTTCAAGTGAATTTAAATAAAAATGCATGAAGGTTTCCAATGTTAATGTGCCTAGATTTTTACAAAGTAATCATGAATGTTAAATTTGATGTTCCTATGAGACCGATGCCTCTCCTGTCAAATCCTAGATGACCATAAGTTATAATATTAAATTCCTGATAAAAAACCCAATTGAATGTTAATTTAAAATAATTGGTCATGAAAAACAAATCTTAACCTATCATGGATCATCCATCCAAGGTCAAAGCCATGGTACCATATGAATGTTCCCCTCTCCATGATTACTTATTCCTACCGTGGATAACCTAATGAATGGAAACCATTAAACTATATCATCAAAGATATATCTCACATATTTCTGATATAGAACATATTCATGGTAGCATATGCTTTCTAGAATTGGAAACCCTAACTATGGATGTAGCACATGCTTGAACATAGAATAATGAATGCAGTAGAGGTTCATCAATGAAATTTATGTTCCAACCTTGCCTCTCCCTAGTCAATGGATACTAATTAATGAATAAATCATGGATGAAATCATTAAACCCTTGTTTAATCTACACCATTCTCACAACCTCTTCAACAAAAAGCTTGAGGTCAACTAGTTAAATCCCTTAATGAAAAAAATGAAACATAAGGACATTTCCTATGTCAATCTAGCCAGTGTATCATCACTACTAGGATGAAGAAGATAATATTCACCTTATTTCAAATGAGCTCCACATTGGTCGATAAAAATATAGAATATCCATTAAATTATAGGCATCGATTGATTTCCCAAAAATGGATGATGTTGAACACTTCCATTGAAATAGATAACACTAAAATAATAATCATGATATGCCATAATTTTTGATATAATGACTCAATAATACATGAGAAACATCATGTTTTTTCTGAAAACCATGAGATTCACAACTGATTCTAGGTCATCAAACTAGATCTGGAACGTTGTTTTATTGATGATCGTAACACCTTCCATTACAGATGAGTCATGCTGCTGGTTCTATATTTATGAAGAAAAAAATACTTTTAGTACATCTAATGTAAATCCCTCAATAATGATGAGTGATATATGTAATCAATTTATTCCCTTATGTAGAGTGGGACATAACATTAGGGAAACATCATTGAATAAAGAGAAACCCAAATACATGTTTTCCCAAACAAGTTTAAATTAATTTTGGACACTGAATAGTTTTTTATTAATCATTAATTTTATCATTGTACATGTAGATGAACAAGGTATCCCTCATGAAAACTATTCATGATCATATAGGACTATCAAAATAATGTTCTCAGTAATTTCCATCTAGTTTGGACATCTGTAGCAAGTGATATAATCAACCGAACCAAATTAGCTTCACATTGAGTGTTCTTCTACTAGAAATGGGAGGAGGATGAAAATTAATTAATATGGATGGGTAGGATCAAGGTTTTTCTATGAAAAATTGATGATTCTAAGAACCTTCAAGAAGATTCAAGAAGTCCCTTTTCTGATTATTTTTAAAAAAATTATGATGTTGAAGAAACCAGATGAAGGAAACCTAGTTTGCGATAAATATTCTGGATTTTATTTTTATGAAAAGTGAGGAATTAAATGTAATAAATTTTGTTTCCTCTCTATTTAGTTTATAATTAAAGGAAATTAAAAAATGTTTCTCCATAATCCTACTAGATATATGAACAGATTCCCAATTACACTGTGGATGCCTAAATTTGGTGTGGACTAGAGTTGAGTATGTATATCTTGGATTTGACATGCCAATGTCCAGAATCCAATGCCAAAATTGTGAATCATTATCAAAATTTTTAAAAACATATATCCAATGTGTTTTAATGTAAATAATAATTTCAGCAATAAATTTTATGGAGATCGTTTGTCGGAGGCATATATTTTAGTTATGAATGTTTCCTGATTCTAAGCAGATCCATCTTAACCATCTGCTAAGACAAAAATCAATCATATAACGAATAGGGATTCGTATGCGTGGGAAAATGGAATGGATAATTATTACAGAAACACTAAAAGAATAAAATAATGAATATTTATATTATTTAAATCATGTAGATTTTTTTCTTGTAAAATTACAATTTTTCACTAGCGGATGTTTATAGAAGGCTCTAAAAAAATCACTATATCAACTGGATATATTATTTTTTACTACTGAATTTGTTTATTATCATTATACTGTTTATTATTAATTTATGGAATAATAGGACAATAAAATTAGAGTATAGGATATCTCCCACACCACAATTATGAAATATAGTTTTCAATAATAAATGAATCTATTTTTAACACTATTGATTTGTTTGGATTTGTAGATTTTAGGAGATTCTCATTTTACATCATCTTTAAACAATTCATTCCAATTCTATTTGTTCAACTTACATTTATCTATCTAACCCTTTCAATGTATGTGATAGTTAGTAGTGGGATAACACACGATTTATTAGGGGTATCCAATCAAAAAAAAATTCAGGATAGAAAATAGAATGATCATTTTATCTTTCTTCCCCAAAAAATTGTAGGAAAGGATAATCAAGGAGAATTTCTTTGATTATAGAATAATATTAAAAAAAAATAGAATAATAATTCATTAGTAAGTAAAGAGAGTAATCCACAGTTAGTCCATAATGTTTTAATAATTAAATTTTAAAACAATTATTTCATCCAATAATTTAAAATCTCATAACTGTTAAATAAGATAAATCACAGTCATAGAAATATCTCCTCTAGAACAAAATGATTCACTCTTAACTACATATTTCATGTGTTCATAAAATAATTTTTTTAAACTATATGGAAATAACACAAATTTGTTTTACCTCTACCAAGGGGGATGGTGTTATTTTAATTTTTCTAAAAATTAATTCGTTTGACCAAATGTAGTTCTCCAACTCCATTTTTTAATCATATTGTTGGGAAATATTCTCTCAAGGCTTCGCTTTCTTAAAAAATCATGAGAAAAATGTTTTTTTCACCCATACATTTGATAACTCCCATTTATAATTTTCTCATACTTGATGTGTTACATTGGTTAGTGATAATGTGGAAGAAAATATTTCACAAGTTAATAGGACATTCAGAGAAATGTACAAACAAAATTTTGTCATTAATAATTGAATATAGCAGTTGAATGATAAAAAATACAACTAACTCAAAACTAAAATTATGGAAATTCATCTTAAATTTCATGTATTATTTATTAAAGACCCAATTAATAACTTAAGATAATTTAAATTAGTATTCAATTGATTAAGAACCAGAGGATTCACAGAGACTGAAATCCATTGGGTGGACTTACCCTTCTCTCTTGAATCGGTATGTATGGAGGAGCTCTACAATAAAAAACATAGAGAATTATCATCATGGGAATGTACATAAAGGTCCTTCCATTAGAAATTCTTCCTTAAATCTAGGAGTGATTAACTAAAGCAGAAAATATATAAAATATAACAAGAATCATTAGAAACTCTTAATGAGTTTTGGTAATGGATAGTGAAATTGACTACATCCAACCCACACCAACCCTATGATGAACATTACATATAGTTATTTTTTTAACTAGGATTGGTGGAAATTAATTGAAACCATCTAGATAAATTTTCTGGAGTTTCATTGATTAATAAGTCATGAATTGAAGTTAAAGATATTTTAGAGAGGATGTCCTAAAATTATAAATAATTTATAATGATAACTACAATAAAAGGATTACATTATACAAAAAATTACAACTCACCATTACATAAAAAATAAAATTTAAAAACTAATTCCACTTATGAGGTAACCATTTTTAAATAATGTGCATGTGATTGCACCCACCACACCCCCTGAGATCTACCAGATCTTAGCAGTTCACCAATGGATACCCATAAGTTAAAGAGACATGAATCTATGATTATATGTTTTGAGAGGTTATTCCAAAATAAAAACTATTGGAACCAATGATATAGAGATTTTCATACCAATTAAATTAGCATGGGGATCCAACAAATGCAATGGGAATGACTAAAACAATCATTACCCCATAATTATCAATATCATTTCCAATTTCATCCATTCTGAAGATAATAATTTAAACCAATCACAAAATACCATCAAGGAAAATATCTAAATCAATCGATGAATAACACGCTTGAATTGTTCATAGAATATCAAAATAGTCGAGAGACCCCATTCACCACTCATGTATTAGAATTGAAGGAATTCAAATAAAAATTCATCCATATCATAACCACACTAAATGATATGGTAGCTCGGGGCTCTATAAAGATTCATTATCCACAATTTAATATTTTTGAAGGAAATTTTTGTGATATTACATTATGGATTTGAATAAACTAGGAAAATAGTGAAGGATCAACCATGTAGATCAATGTTGTAAGTGGACAAAAACATGTCTGTGATGAAACTACCTATGAATAGGTACATGAAGAGGATTATGTGGAAGTCACCAAATATTAATTTGGATAATGGGAAGAATTAAATTTTAAATTGATATCAAATTGATCTTCCCTTCCATAAATGATAAAAGAATGTATGAAAAATAATAAATATTGACTACAATAAGAGATCCTATAAGTATTTTAAATATTATAAATCAATATGCCTCTCTTTTAAGTCATCTTGAAATTAACAAGGTATAAAAAATTTATTTAATACATGTCAATGTAGACAAGTATATTTCATGAAAATAATTAGGTATGATTAGTTAATATTATTTTATCCCTTTTTACCCCTCAATCCCCATAAAATGACATGATCCTGGTATCCTTTTTATCAATTACACTATTCGATAGCCTATATTTCCCAATTATTTTTTTGATATAGATGCTTCAATTAATGTGATGACGTATCCAATTTATTCCTCTCTAAGGATGTGATAACTAAAACCTACCCATGTAGTTTTGAATCATTTCAAGGGATCCACTACCAGCTAAGAAGATGCACTTGAAGTTTTCTTGGTATGTGTACAACAATATCCATTTTTATCTAACTTCTACAATATCAACATGGAATAATGAAAATGTAAATAGATCCCTACAATAAATCACGCTATAATTTTCATCATAACCAATAAATCAAAAATCAATTTCAATTATAACACCATTTTAATGAATTTTTTTAATGAAATAGTTGATTTCAACATCCCTTCCTCAATAAATCATTGCAATAAAGATCTTTTTGTTTTGACATTAAAACATTTTGAAATAATTTATTCACCATTGGAAGATATTGAAATGGTAAATGATATAATTATACTATGATTATATTTTGGAACACCAAAATATATTATAAATTATTTTTTGAAAAGAAGCATGGTATGGAGACAGTTTTCAGTGTTTTGAACATTTTGAAAAGTCATGAAATGTATTTAAATGAGCTACTCAAATTTTATTCTAATAATTCTATCATACAGGTATAGATTTAAAATATGGATAAATCTATTCTAAAATCAATTTTGGGAACCCCCTATAAAAAAATAATCAAAGATTTTCCATCATACTCATAATATTCCTTTTGTTGGAAAATGGGAAACATCCCATAATAATAAAAAATCATTGAAGTCTAGAAAATTTCAACTTATAAAAAATTAAAAATAATTTAATGCATGATAAATCTCCCACATATTAAGGGAATGTATTAATTTTATGATAACCAGCTTTATTAAAATTATTTTTCTAGACATTGAAGCAAAACAATTTAAATAACCACAATGTAGGATCAACCCGACCATTATAGATGTACTAAATATGACATTTAAAGACTTTTAAGTTTTGGGATAATATTCCTAACCTCATACTATGAATTGTAAAGTCCCATTCATAATTTTTGAAATATAACCAGATATAAGATTGTGAAAATGAGAACAAATATTTAGTAACAATTGGAGGACACCATAACACCCTGAGAGTAGAGGGGTGAATCAGGGTGTCCAATTTTTATTTAAAGTGATAGATACTATTACCATGTTGGTATGAACTTTTAAAACATATTTTATAAAAAATTAATGAAATTGAACATTCACATATAGAGAGATATCCCAATTATTTTACTTCATTCACAACTAATAGATAATCCAAGTAGATTACACTGAAAATGTGTCTTTCACACATAATGTAACGCCCCAACCCCAGTTACCTAGAGTCGGTGCGTTATTACATAACATTGGCAAGATCAAAAGAAAGATCAAATATCGAAAGACAGATTTTTTTATTAGCCTTGGAAACACTAGATAATTTACTACTTCACATCCTGGTAAAAATAAAACACAGAAAAGGGGTGAGCTCAAATGCAAAGTAAGGATAACAATATAGAGAAAACTTTCATAAATAAGAATTAACATTTAAGGCAGTGTATAACTAAAACAAAATCGTTTTAAACATGAACTTAAACATAGTATGGCAAAAATAAAATGAAATAATTCCATTTACTTATTCACATCGATATTATACTAATCGAATAATCACATGCAATATCAATAACCACTTTCATAATGATGGAATGCATAATGCCAGACTATCATAACCACATAGCCAAGGCCTCGTGCCAAGACTACAAATAAGATTTTTCCAAGGCCTTGTGCCAAGAAAGTAATTTTTCTCATGAGACCTACCGATGCATCGAGGATCTATAGCGGGCTCCACCCGTCACATATTAAGTCCAATGCATTCCCATATGAAAAGGTTTAAACATAACATAAACATTCGTATTAAAACTAGCATACGAAATGTAAATACTTCATCCATAAACCATGAATGGTATAGAAATAAAACATCCACAGTCAAAAATATCACAAATCCTTCAATACAATATAGAAGTTTTGTCTCATAATAAATCAACTTCAAATGAGCGTAAAATACATCAAAGGATGTTGACATAGATGAAATCAAAACTCTTTTTAGAGAAATATCTATTTTTATTTTGAAATCATTTAATAAAACATTTTACTTTAAAATATTCTTATAATCTTGTAAGGGATTCTTCTACGATTTTATAACGGCAGAAAATAACCGCACCCACCGTATAAGTTAAAAAAACATTCTTACCTTAATTCTGTCGAAAAGGATAAAAAGCACCGTGTTTGGAAAATGATGGAAAGATTCCTTTATAAAACTCTTATAAAAAGTCAAAAAAGGGTATAAATGACTTTAACCCATATTCTTTTAAATAGTAAAAATGTTTTGAAATACATTTTTAAGAAACATGGATGTGGATGATAAAGATATCACATTAGATTATTACGTATAAACAACCTCGGATAATGAAGAGAATGTGAAATAACCCTTACCTTGTACTTTTCCTTGGTTGGGGTAGGTTAACCTCCTGTATAATGGTGAAATAATTGTTATTAAATTATACAATAATCATATAAATTAATATTATATCATATATGATCTTTTAACATTACTTTGTTAATAATATCTTAGTATTATCGTTGTTTCGGGTGTTAACTTACTCATTTTCTTTTATATGTTTTGTTACGTAATCCATGTTTGTAATGGATAGGTTGTATCTTAATCATATCCAGAATGATATCAAGTCCTTAGATACTATTATTAATCATCAAATTAGAATTATACTTGAATGGATACGATGGAGAATGAATCTCATCGCGTTCGTGGAGACGGTAGTCCGTACGTACGCACGAGCGACAATATCAGTCTTTTGATATTAAAATAATATATAATTGGATAGTATATCATATATAAAGAATAATTATCATGTTATATTTATTATATACATGAGTTACACATCATTATTATACCCATCCAAATAATAATATATTGAATAACAATTACACCACAACGTGGAGACGGTAACCCGTACGTACGCACGTATGGTGACATATTATTCAAAGGATGGATAGAATACTGAATATGGTTGTACCATATTTATAATAACATCACAGTATATATAAGATACTAGAGTTATTATTTTATAATGGTAATAACAAAGGAATAAGAAGTGTAATAAGAAAGGAACTTGGAAAAGGGTGGTGAAATCATTACCTCTTCTTCGGGTTCTTCCTTTTGATTTGATCAAAAGGGATCTTAACTTGGATTTTTGACTAAAGTAAGGTCTCTAGGATGAATTGAGGGAAGTTGATAGAGTATTTGGGTAGAGTTTTACCAAACCAAAAGGCTTTGAAGGTGTGAATAAATGATAAGGAAGAGTGCCCTTTTTTTAAGAGGGGTGAGGGGCACCGTTGGAGAAGATAGAAATATTAATTTATAATAAATTCATATTTGGTTTCTAATGGCTCCAAAGTTGATTATTCAAAGTATACGGTGGGGATATGTCTAAAAAAATTCAACCAATATAATTTAGACAGGTTTGGGTTACTATATTAACCTTATCTTTTAGTTTTAACTCTTAGTTAATTAGTTTGACATTTACCAAGTCACTTTCTATTTTTATATTATATAGTTAATAAACTTACCATATACATCAAAGAGACCCCCAAGTGGTCCATTAATGATACACCTATAATGATATAAGTCTCTTGGCCGAACCATAGATTTTTAGGAATTTAATATGAATTAATAATATAATATTTGTTTTAAAAACTCTCTTATGTCAATTTTGACAGTATTCAATAGTTGATTTTGGTGATACTTATAACAGAATGATTACTTCGAAAAAAGTCAATTAAATAAATCCAAATATGTAATATTATCCTAGAAAATTAGTGTAATTCATTTAAAGACTCAAATTATATTTATTTGGGTGTTTATAATAACAATTATTTTAATTTTTCACTATTCTAGTAATTACTGCATCATCATTGTGTCATAAATAAATTAAATTATATAATGTCTAAAAATTAAAAATAAAATATCATTATGTAGGAAATCTGTTTATATTTCTAATTAATATTTACAGTCAGAAATAAAACATATATAACCCTATGTAAAAATTGTTTTTCTAAAAGATATATGCTTGTGTCATTTTTGTATTCATTTAAACTTAATTAAAATAAAGTGTCCCTATCACTTACAAGTGGCCCCATGGGGTCCCAAAATCGACCCAAAGATGCCTATGGTCGAACATGTATCATAAAATAAGTTTAGTACACATTTTAGGGTAATTTTTTATTATTATAATATTATTTTTTAACCCTTATTTACCGAATTTACCCTTTAACCATGGTAAATAAAATATTTACCGAAGTAATTATTCAAAATGTCTAAAAATAAAAGTTACCTATTTACACAATTTGAACATCCTGATTCTAAATATGGAATCCATTTTTCCAACTTCAAAACATAGAAGTGGCATAAATTAATTTAAAATTAATTCCCATTGTTAAAACATAAAGCGTGTTTTTAAGAGATAATAACTATCAAAAGATTGATACTTGTTTATGTTTGGTTTAATTGTGAAATTATGTCCAATGACCAACATTCCATTAAATGGTAAAATATATTCTAAATATACTTTAAACCACTCAAATTCATAATTTATAAATATAAATTATTTCGATTAAAAAGTTGTTTTTAATTAAAATTTAGTAATTTTCACTATTCATCAAAATATTAAAGTTATCCGAAAAGTACCAAAATTTCACCTAAGGCTAAATTCGATATTCCAAATCCAAAAATGAAGTCCATTTTGAAATATAAAATATTTATAATTTCAAAAAGTAGGTATTACTATTCATAACGGCTAGTTTGATTAGTTATGGTGTGTTAGAACTCGGTGTTGCGTACAACACACGCTATCACATTATTCAAAGAGAAGCGTACCGTAGAAGCATGGGGTGTTACACATAAATTCACAAATATGAACTATTTATTGGTAATAAAAAAGTTAACACACATTGATTGTGTTCCATACAAACTTCGTTAACATGATTTTTGGGAAAACACACTAAGTCCCTCATTTCTCTTCCATTGAATCCCTCTTGCCAAATACTTTGGGATTTCTGCTACTATGTTTAACATCATGAAGGTCGCTTCAGTATTTTTGAACATATGTTTTTTTGTTCATTAGCATGAGACTATACATTCAAAATAGTCATGAGTTGATGCACTTGAAAGAACAGATCAAACAAACTGAATATTCAAAAACTTGTTGTCATATAATTCTTTCAATTGGCTGTAACAATAGTACATCCATGCAACTTTTTTATTTTTGATGACATATAGATTTCATCTAACCCAATCATTCATGAAATTGGAAGGTTATTTTAACTTCATCTGGATAGACATGAGGAAAACTCTATGATCATTTATTATTGCATGAAACTCTTCTACATGCGACACTTTTTCATGTCATATACACCTTATCTTCTTTAAAAAAAAGTCACTTAAGAAGAAGGGATGGACGCCTATATATTTTCACATATGCATCTGAATGAAATTTCCTTGTTATATTCATGTTATCTACTCTATTTTGAGGTCTTATTTGATGTGTATGATTATATCATGCCTTCAAAAGTCTGTAGCTTTATGCTGTCGAGAAAACTCATCTTTGAAACTGTTAAAAATCTTTACATTTTTATTTCCTTTACCATATTTTTATGTAATGATATTGAAACATAACTTTAACTCTTGTTTTTATAACAATTCCTCCATCAAAACTGAACCCATATGCACCTTGACAACATTTTTCTAGAAAACGTTTTTATCAACCCCGTATGGATTGACAAGAAACAAAAACATGGCAATGTTTCCTACTACTAGCTTTGAAAAATCGATGGTTCCAACAACTATAAGACTTGTTAATATTTTGATTGTTTTCATAGATCATAGGATATTAAAGGATGTTACCAGATAATAAAACTACTTTATACACTTCGAGGACAAAAAATTTCACACAATAGTTTGGATTTCTTATTTTTTATTCATCGATAAATTTTATAGGTATTTCAAATTCCAATCATTCCTAATGACCAGACAATATAAAATTCATATATCCCTTTAGTACATTTTCTTATAGAAGGATGCCTTTCATCCATTTCAATGCCTTGGTTTCCATTCAACACGTCATGTTTTGTATCTTATTAAACCAAATTTGGAGCCTCTTAGAGGCGTTTCATTATATATTTCATATCTATGGAACTTCTTTTTCAATGATATATGTGGAGTTTGGAAGTGATTTAAAAAATTCATTCCAAGAAAAAAATTATTATAAATATTTATAATTTATATATCATGGTAGAAAAAGGGAAAGTTTCGTCAAATTAAATTTTCAATGTGGAATTGAATTTGTTGATGCCAAAGTGTATTTTATAATCACACTGAATATCCCCATTTTTTAAGAAAAATTAGATCATTTATGGTCCTTGTATGATATTATAAAATGTTTTTAGGGACTTTAGAAAAACATATCTTTACTAACCTAAATAACAAGGAAGGTGATTATCTTATTTATTATTTTTACATGTAAAATTTATATATATTGAATGTATGATTTCCCATTACACTAATAATTTGTCCACTGAACCTGGAACACAACGTTAAAATATTGTGAAACTATTCTAATAGACTTATATGGGTTTTTCTTTACAAAATTTCATATAAACTAACCCAAGTTATGCCCTAGACATAAAATATCCTATACACATCAATAATTAACATCAAAAATAGATATTTATTTTTTCTAATAGTTTTTCCTTTTGAAAAATAATTCATTATTATATTTTAATGTGAATAGTAACTATTTATTCCGATCATGTAGAATTAAGACACCGTTCAATGAATGCATATTAAAACCTTGAATAGTGATATGGAATTTGATACTTTAAGTGTATAACCATGATATCAATGATAATAAGGTAAGGGAAAATATTGTGTAAAACCACAATAGTCTGCTGCAATACATTTCTGAGGTATAACCATCCCCTAAGACCAATCTGGATGATTCCCTACTAGATAAGAATCTATAAATAATCACACAAGGGAACTTATATTCTGACATATTTGATTTATTAGTCACAACAATGGAACCCCAATATTTCTATATATTTATCTTCTAAAATTTAATCCAAATAAAATATTATACCTAGGAGGACCCTTAATTATTTACAATTTATAATTAACATTTGATGAGATTGTGCATCCCTGAAGAAGAAATAAAATATATTCGTTCTTTTTTTCTATTACCATGTATGTTGATGAAAATTAGAACAAAAAAACAACTAAATAAATTCTAGAAGTTGTAATTTTTTTACATGAAAATTTTCAAAAGAAACATTTTATTAGAAATAATTCATCCACTACAGCTTTACTGGTTGAATTTCAAAAAAGGAGATTCCCCAAAAAACACAAATTGTATATGAGATATTCGATGAATTCAGAATTGAATTTATGGGCCTATTAGAAGTTTCATTTGGATTTCACAACATTTTGTTTGTAGTGGAAAATATTACATTATGGATTGTAGAAAACAATACATGACCTAAATATTAAAAACTCTAATTTAGTATTTAAATCAAACATTTTTTATATTTTGTAAAACCTGAAAGTATAATCATTTACCATGTAACTCACTAATTCAATTATCATTTGTAATTACTCTTGATGAAATATAGATTAACCCATATAAAATCTATGACCTACCACTCCAAGACAACTAGACTGGCTAACTTGTAAAATGTATAATTCAAAAGAATTTTAGAGGAAATAGTGTACCCCGACCCTAGATATTGGAGTATGAAATTAGGGGATGTAATTTGTGAATATAGAATATCCTACTAAACCACCTTAAGTATGTTACCTTAGAAAATTTGTAATGGTAAACGTTATGACCTATTTGTTTTGCTACAACAGAAATCCTAATAGTCTTTCAAATTAGTCAACATGTACTTAATAAAGGTGAGAGAACTATGTATTTTGTAGATAGTGGAGATTGATGAGTTTGTAAGTGTATAATTTTATATCTCACTACTTTAGAAATGGAAAACTAAATACTCCCAAGAGAGATTTATCCATAGAAGTTAAATTAATGTCTTGTAAATATTTTTTTTATTCTCTTCATATATAATAATCTTTCCTTGAAGAATTCATTTCAAATAGACAAGGATATACACATTGACTAATAAATTTTCTTTTTTGTGTTGTTCAGATTCATGGATAAAATTCAAAGAATGTATTCAACGTGAATATCCATGAATTGAAGAAGTACCAATATTAATCCCATAATAATCCTATATAGGGGTACATAATCCTCACTACTGTTGTAACATAGAGAACCATCATGTTGTCTCTTTCCCGCATATTGTTCTAGATTCCCAATTAATTTTGATCAATTTTTAATGAAAAAAAATCATTATTTAATTCAATTGTAATTATTTTTGTACCAAGAGAGTTAAACATTAGTTTTACAATATAAATATCATTTTTTCATTTAACATTATAAATTAATTTATATTCAATTTAAAAAATGAAAAAAAAACTGAAAAAAAAAACATAATCAACTTTATTGAGTCTATATATTTCCTCCATAGAATTCTATAATTGGTGTGGAGATTAATAAATTTATGATAAATTAAAATATAAATATACTCTATAACTGACCATTAATTTTCCCTTCTTTCATTAGAAATACCTTCCTACATCAAGAGATTAAATGGATCTATTTGTTTACAAGATATATGTTTATTGAGTGATTTATTTATCTATTTTCCTAAAACATTAATTTTTGGACAACCAAAATTTGTGTCGGTGATAAAAAAATCCGACTCAAAATTTTAAATGGAAGTCACCAGAATATTGAACATAATACAAGGAAAGTTGAACTATGTGATAAAGAATAATTCCTTTGAGAGATGAATAAAATAATTTATCTACATTATTTGAACATGGATAAAATTTTGAAATTTTTATCAGTTGATTAATCTCTAGGATAATGACACTGGGTGTGTGTGTCGATCTTTAAATATGCAAAAAAATTATTTTTACATCATTCCTCATACATACATGGCTGGGAAAAATTAAAAATAAAGAACAATTGTTTAAAATTATATTATATTAAAATCAATTTATTTTATGGAGGGGAATATTTAAGTAATAAATTGGGATATTTATTATAACACATTCATATGAGTTCTATAAATAATTTAGAGTATAAAAAATTTGGTTTAAGAATGTATAAGAGAGTGGGATAAATGGATGTGATTATTGATATAACTTTGATTCCACTTAAATCGCATTCAAAAAAATTTGAACTAGGAACATTGGGGGTTTGATGTGAGAATCTAATTGAAATCACATATGAGTCATGTTAATTTGATAATTTCATGAATATTTTTTCATTCAATTTTGACTAGTATTTTTTAATCATGCCAATATAACATTATTTGTTTTTCAATAAATGGAATTTAATCATAAAATTTACGTGGAGTTAAATATATTGTGTTTTAGGGACTTATGTGAGTTTAAAAGTTCAAAAAAATATACTTCATATAATAATATACCACATATTTTAATCAAATATCGGGTAAAATTACATACCTATGACTTTAGTGAAAATTTGGAACATAGTTGTAAATGGATTTAAGTAATATCTTTTGAATGATTTTTTATTATTGAATAAAATCAATAGTAATTACATTGTGTATATATTAAATTTAATTAAATTGATTTTTATTTGAAATTTATGAAGTCATGTTGATTTTAAGAAAAAATTAAAATTAATTACTGTGATAATTTTTTATGTTTAAATGTTTTACTAATTTATTGAGTTAAATGAAATTGCATAAATTTATACTGTTTTTAAAAGGGATTCTTGGTTGTTAATATTTAAATCTTGTAATGAATGAGACTTTTTATATGTTAAAACATTTTTTTGTAAATCCTGAATTGAATTTGTTCATTTTAAATAATTTGAAGTTGTTTTTTGAAATAATTTTTCAAAAAACATGTTTTGTTTGTAAAGTGTATTTATATATATTTTGAAATTAATATTTATTGAATATACATTGAAATATGATTTTTTTGTGGAAATTTATGGAAATGTGACCACATGAAGCAATTATAGTCACATAAGTGACAAGGTGATCAATTTTTAATTGACTGTACAGTCAAAATATAAGTAAATTCTAAGGAAATGGGTTTCTCTGGAATGAGATTTTCCAATGATCTAATGCCTAAAATTTTCCAAAATGAACATGAATTTTAAATTTTATTTGACAGTTACCTCTTTAAAAGTGATTTTACCTTCTACAATTCCTCACTTGGTCCATCCAAATTGATCTAATGTTTTGAGACTAATCACATGAAAAAAATAGGTAATAGGATATTCAAAATATGTTACCCTGGAAATCCATTCTCAATCGACCATAACTATATCATCACTAGAAACTTCCCAATATACCATCAGCATCTCCCTGACTGTCTGCTCACTTATACCTACCAAGGTTAAACTACTGTACAACCCCCATTTACATACCAAATCACCACTATATCTACACCCTTTCCATGATACAATATATTCATGGTACCTTATGCTACTTTGAATGAGAAACCATCAGAAAGGAATTTGTTCCTTTTGAAAGAATGAATCTAGATAAGGCTCAACAAATCCATTGATGTCAAAGCATTTGCTCTCAAAAAACAATGTCTAATGATGAATGAGTTTTTCAATAAAGAAGGTACGGATGGATACATTGATCTCTCCACTAACATTTTAAATGTGTTTCACCAACATTTCCTACTGTATTCATACAAATAAGTTTCTATATATTTTACTTGTGCAGAAACTATTCCTATGGCCTCCATGGGAGTTGTCAAAGGTATAGATGGATACCATATTTGGAGTATTAGGTTTTTATGGGAATTGGTGTGAGTTTTATCAAACATGAAACCACTCTCCACAGCTATTGAAGGAGGTCCATGTGATAATCTCATAACAATCGGTTCATTGCTAGTCATCTACATTGATAGAGGGCCTTGATATCTCCATGGTGAGAGAGAAAGGTATCTTTGAGAGTGGTCTTTTATATCATTTTTAGTTGTGAAATAATAATATATTTTCTCCAAACAATCATATCTATTTTTTATCATTGAAATCCACCAGTGGATTCATATCTAGGTTTTGGTGAAGCTGTATTGAGATTTTGAGGTTTTTCATTGAAAAAAACATTCTAGTTTCATAGAATCCTATTTTGATGTCAAGATTCTAGAAGTTCATGTTAGACCAATGCTAATGGAACAAAAAGTGTTCAAAATATATTTAAATCTATCTCCCAAGACATGTTCAATATTTTATTAAAATTTACCTACTATAGTACACCCTTGTCGGGGAAAATATGTTGTTCTTGTGGTGAATACTTTTCTATTAAGCATGTGGGCACTAGTATAGTTCTCTACATTAGTTCCATGTCTTCACCACATAAGGAGTTGATCTCATATTTTTACATTGATATGGTCATATATTCATCAATATATATCCAATTTCAAATATATAGGAAAAAATCCACCATTTCCATCCATTTTGGACACATCATGAAACTCTATTTTTCAAATTCTGCAAAAATTAATTTACAAAATTTAAATCCAATGGAAGGACCATCCAATGGAGGAATTACCATGTTGTCTACATATATCAAATCCATTTGGAATTATTGAATGTAATATCTCTTTAATGTAAAGTATCTTTTCAACCCCATTAAAAAAAGGGATTCAACCCCAATTCAACTAAGCAAGTGGAGTGGTTGAATATGCATAAAAATATAATATATAAATCTGAAAATGGATTGATCACAACATCTACCACCATGTGTCTCAAGATACATTCATGTACAAGCATTGGAAGAAGTTGAAAAAATGTACTTGTCAAAGTCCTACTGGAACAAGACCCTCTTGATGTAGTGGGTGATAAATCATTAACTACAAGGTGTAATCTCTATAGAAGAACACAAAAGTAAGCTCCAAATCCTGTTGAATCAATTTGAGGTTTCACGTAAAACATGGAATAATGAAGACCAGCTGTACCAGCTACTATAAAATATTCACGATAGCTAGGATACAATAGTTGTATCACTCAGAAACAAAGAACCCAGAGGAAAATATACCATGTAAATAGTAAAGGATGCAATTTTTAATGAGGATGATCGAAGGAAGGATGGGAGTTATAACTAGACTCTCATCCTACAGAAGCAAGGGAGACCACATGGTGGAGGTCCAGGGGTAAAATATAGTGTTTAATGAAAGTGTATAGAAAGGTCAACATATTATAGGACATCATCATACAAATTCTACCATTGTGACATAGAGGGACACATGAAGGCAAACTAACAAAGGATTCCACTAGAAAATATCTGATGTAGTGACTAGAATATATGAAATAAAGATGCATTGGTAAGTGTTGTTGAATAATTTGTTATTGTAATTAAGGAAACAAGAAGATACACGATTTCATGCATCTGGATAGGACATTAAATAGGTGTTCAATTCTAAATCATTATACCACAACACTCTACATCATGAAAATTTCATAAATTATCCAAATGGTGACATCGGTGTAGTCAATATGTGAAGTAACAGTTTCAGTGAGATTGTTGGAATGGGTGATATCCAAAACAAGAAGAACATTTTATAAAAAAAATCCCAAAGGATGTTAGATAGGTTCCAAATCCTTTGACTCGACCTGTTATTAGGGATGACCATTGATCAATAATACATTGGTAACATTTTCATCAATGTAGCGTACACGATGAAGAAAGGTCCCATCATCATCACCTGAGGACACATATATGTTATGTTGTAAAAAAACCCATGTGAAGACATGTTTAGATAGACTTAACATAATTTTAAGGGATACATCATCAAATATGTTAAACTGGAGACTCATCCACAAGAGTGGATTATGGTTATCTACCATGAAAAATATAAAGTTCGTCGTTATAAACAAGGATGAATCACATGATCCTCGAAAAATATAACTTTTATGTGATGTGGAATAGAGTATCATTTAGTACTATTTTATCAAAGCAATTATTGTTGCATGATCTGGTGCACTCTGATTTATGTGGAACCCTAGAGGTGTATTTTCTTGGAAGTAACAAAGTATTTCTTATCATTTAATGATGATGCATGTCAAAGGGCATGGGTGCATTTTTTTGGGACAAGGACCATGTACTGGACTAAGTCCTGATGTTCCACACCATGGTGGAGCATAAGACTAGAAAAAATATTAACTATCTTCATTCAGAAAAATGGGAGGAGTATACATCCAAACAATTTAATGCATATTTTAGGTGTTAGGGAATATTACATGCGATGATGGTCTGATTCTCCCCACAACACAAGGGACTTATGGAAAGTAGGAACATAACTATCATTGAAATTTTTAGGTGCATGATGATTATGTCTACATTTTTTTAGTTGCTTTTTGGGAGAAGATGCTCAAGTTGCATGTCACATCATCAATATATCACCTTAAATCTTCCCTAAATTATGATATTGCACAAAAAATTGGTTTAGTAAACACCCATATGACTTTAATATATGATTTTTTAAATGATTGAAATTTAAATATGTTTCTAAAGAGATAATGAAGATGAAACATGTGATATTTACTCTACCCCACTTCATAGACTATGGTGCTAAAGATTTTAGATGAAATTTTTTTGACCCAATGTAGAAAAAGGTGATTAGAAGTAGTGATGTTATGTTCCATGAGAACCATGTTACTAAGGACATTCAAAATCATATAATTCATCAAAAGGAAAGTGTTTTGGGATCAATTCATTATCCAACACCTTTATCATGAAAACCTATCAATGTAGAGGATGTGGTGTAAGAAGAATCATTTGAAATAGAAAAGAAGGTAGTATAAGAGTATACTATGTTGGGGGAGAATCAATATTCTCTATAAGAAGTTGAAAACGCATTATAAGAACTAGGTTATATTGTACCTCCCAAACCAAAAATTCCATAGGTTTAACCATCTTCACATGGAATGATTCGATCCAAAAAATATTCAACGTTAGAGTACCTTCTACATACTGATGAGGGAGAGTAAGCATGATATAGGGAAGAAGTGTTTCATCCTAAAAAGCTCCAGAGCATTTATGGAATGGAGAATGAGATAGATTATTTTATAATGAATCATACATATGATTTGGTTATTTTCCATAAAGGTAAGATGTAACTAACAAACAAATGGATGTTCTAGATAAATAGTGATAAAAAAATAAAGGAGGTCCTCCAAAAATCACATTTGTTAGTCACGAAATTCCTTCAAAATACAAGAGTTGACTTTGAAGATATTTTTTCACCTATGGGGAATATGGCTTCAATCCAAGTCATGTTAGGAATGAATGATATCATAGAATTGGAGATTGAAAATATATACAGAAAAATAGCATTTCCTAAGGTTGACCTCTATAGGGAGATATATTGGGAGAATCATCATGTAATTGAGGATTATGGATGAAAAAAAATTCACATGAAAATTAAAATAAGATCTTGTATTCACTGAAAAAGATCCAAGAAAGTGGTACATGAATATAGACACATTATTGGTATATCATGGTGATAAGAAGACACACACAGAATAGTGTGTTTACAACCAAATATTTCATGATAGTAACATTATTGAACTTATAATATATGTTAATAGCATACAGATCATTGGGAAGGATATAAAGAATATAATAGAATCATAGAAGTAGTTATCCAAGTAATTTTAAAAGAATGACTTGGGAGCTGCTCAATATGTTTTTGGGATGAAGATCATTCATGACAAAAATATGATGTTGTTATGATAATCTCAAGAGAATTATGTTTAATGCATTCTAAAATTATACATCATGGGAAAAGTCCAAACTAGTGAGCATTCCCCATCATATCCATTTGATGTTGAGAAAGAGTTTGTGTAATCATACAAGGGACAAATCAAGGAAATGGATATTATACCATACTCTTCAGTAGTAGTAATCTTGATATGCGTGATGGTGATTACAAGGATAGTAATTTCTAATGATGTAGTGATTGTGATCTAATTTATCTCCAATCTCATGAAGAAACACTATGATATAGTATATAGGATTCTTAAGTATCTTATAGGAACATCAAATATATGTTGGTGCTATGGGGGTGATAAAAATCTCTTGGAGGGATATAAAAACACAGATATGGATGGAGATCCTAATAGAAATAAGTATACATCAGGATACCTCTATATATTTATAGGATTTATATCATGGTAGTTAGGGTTGAAAGAGTTTTACCCATGGTCCATGATATAATTAGATTACATTGCTTATTTGGATGCTATAGATGATATATTTTGGATATGTTATTTTATCTATGTAATTAGATTCTAATAAAAGGATTACAAGGTTCAATGTTATGGTTATTGTTGTCTGGAATTGATTAATAACTCAATGTATAATTTGTAGTTGATGGTCATTGATATTTTTTTAAATGGATACATGAGATGATGGATCAACAACTGTTGTGATTGTAAAGATACATAGGAATGAGAACCTTGTGTATATATTGACAAAGATTGTTGTTAAAATAAAGTTTTACTTTTCATATTTTCTATCGGATTGCAGATAGAGGGGGAGAATTGATTGATATTGGCACCTCCCCACCACCATTTCATAGGTGGTCTACCAATCACTCATACCATATATATCCATGCTAGCTACTAAATATTCTACATCTATAGAAACAATTCCTTCGGTAGCCCTAGGATTTGTAAAAAGGTATAGGTGGGTGCCATGATCAAAGCCCATGTATGATGGGGGCTTGGAGGAAGTTTTCTCAAACATGACACCTCCAACCATGGATATTTGGGGAGGTACATGGGATGTTCCATAAATCATCAGATCTAAGATGAGATCTCTATTCTTAGATAGCCTTGAGGGACCCATGTGTGAGAGAAAAATGGAAGGGCGGGAGGGGTTATTTGTAACACTTTTTCTTTATGAATTTTTTTATCAATTCATTTATCTACCATTGTGATTTTTTAATCACAAGAGCTACATCATACCCTATATAATTTTTACAATTCTCTCCTCCTCCTCTATATATATACAGAACTCCACCACCCAAACTCATTGAAGAATAAAATGAAAAATAAGGAGGATGCATGATCTTAACTAGTCATTGATACCACAATAATAGATCGAATAATATAATGCTAACCATTATGTAACTGAGATCATTAGTAGAAAATGATGACAAATCATATCCTCAAAGACATAGTTGCATTTGGATGCACCAAAATTAGATGAAGGCAACCACCATCATTGATGAGCATACCACCACACTAACGATATCACACCACAAAATTAAATTATTTCCCACCACCATAAACCATATGTCACATCACAATATCACACCATCTCCCAAGATCCACCACCAATGTTGGATCATCTAACAAGATATTGTCCATAGTTTCTTTATTTCTCAGATAATTTTATCAGAGGAGATGAGCAACTTCTTCCATATTTTTAAAAAATACGCGACCCATTCCACATATGAAAAATAAATACTAATAAGTTTTTATGAGTGAATATTACATGTTATTCCCCTATTCTATGAGTGAGATAACCTATATTTTGGACACTAGAATAAATAGGAACATGAATTTGTGTTTTTTACATAGTTTGAATTACATTTGGGGACTGGGTGATTTAAATTTGTTCTGTTTAACTTTATCCTTGTTCTTGTTTAATATGAATTCAGACCTTAAGACATCTATTCAGTAGTCAAGAGACTACCACATGACATTTTTTCTTTTATTTATATAATTTTTTAGCTATATGGGATAATGAAACAACTAATTGAATACCCTAGACCAAATGGGATTCGCATTGATCATTCTTGTACTGAATCTGATAATTGGGAAATAATAATTTATAAAACACTATAGGTTATATCATAGTATTTCCATTTGAAATTGATAAAAACCCATATATTATGATATTAGGAAACCATGTTTGTGAAAAAGGTCTGAAAAATATGATTTCAAGGTAACAATGTAAAGGAAACCCTATTTCTAATGTAGATGTTGGATTACGATTTTTGGAGAATGAGAAGAATTATGTACAATATATGTATTATTTTCCCCATTCAAACAGTAGTTTAAGGAAGTGATGAAAATTTTCTCCCGAATCTACCATGATTCCAAAATAGTGGTCCAAATAGAGTGGTGAGTATGAATTCAATCCATCCCAGAGTTGAGTATGTTTTTCCCATAGTATACAAGCTTATAAAAAAAAATCCATAGACCAACATGATAATTTTCATATAATTTCAAATAAAAATCGATGACTAGTATTCTGGGATGTGATGAATCACTTATTATAAAAATTGTATAGCGCATGATCATGGGGGAACCATAAATTAGTTATGGATGTATAAATAATTTTCAAAAATCCTTTTCAACAATTATTTGAAAAAATAATAATCATCAGAAGAAAAGTAATTTATTTAATTCTTGGACATTAATTAACGATTATTACAAAACCTCTAAAATATTTACAAAATGAAAAATAAATTCTAACCAATGATTTCGAGTTTCTAAAATTATATGATCCATTATTTATTAGAGGAAGATGGTAGAGAGATTCTAAGAAAACAACTGATCATCCATGGTTATTTGATACTATTGTTTCATTTATTTATTTTATTTATATTTTTTATTCTCCAAATATTGTACACTAGGAATAATGTGTTTATCCATGGAGAAATACCCATCCCTTTGAGGATTTATAGTTTTAATTATATATTACACTATATCAAATTCTATTATTGAGTTTGGATGTGAATATAACATGATATATCTTCATTATTCACCTTTAAACACATCTTACCTCTTACACTAGTTGTATATACAAGACTCTCAGGAAATACTTCACTGGTTAAAATAGTTAATACTGAGATTACCCAAGTGTTATTTGTGGTATAAAATTACTAGTCATGGGGAGGAAAAAAATACAATTGACATAATTTTTTATAATTTCGTAACCAAAATTTCCTTTAATGGCTAATCATGGAGACTTTCATTAATTACAGAATGACAGGTAAACAAAATAAAATAATGATTCATGGGTAACTGATGAGTTTGAAATTATGTTTGACCAATATTATTTTTATATTGAATATTAACCTAATGTATTCCATATAATATTATCAAATTTTAAAACCCTTATAGAGATAAAAACACAATAATAACATTGTATTCTCCATCGAAAATGCGACTCCCACTTTACTGCATTTTTCTTGGTTTCATATATTCATTTTTCTAAACTCCCTACAATATGTTCACATCAACCCATCCCCATTTTTCTATACTAATGACATGGATAAAAATAACCAAAATCACACCACACCTCACATATGATACAGAAGGGGAGTGCTCGATTGTATTATAAATAAAAACCCTCATGATGGACTACATACATTACTAAAATTGGTATTTTCAAATGTAGAAATCAATAGACCATAATGAGAGTGATTTTTTATGAATTTTATTATTGGGGTACATATTGTGTAACCTCCCAGGAGGAGTCAGGTTATGCATTATATCCCACACATTGTGCATAATTCGACCTATATGCCATGTATAATGTCAGAAATGCAATATGAGATAAGTTCTTGTACACACAGTGTACGGAAACACTTTTGATCATGTGAGGATTGAAATTCATAGTGTATCATGAGGGGTAACATGATGTGTAGTCCTGGATAGTTTTCATTTCTTTCCTACCAAGTATATGTGGACAATTAATGTTGAAAAGATGATATATCATTGTCGGCATATGGTTTATTGATCACATCATATACAAAAAATAAAATTATACTCAAAATAATATGTCATAGATACTCTTATGAGAGATACATGACATGTGAGACTCAATCACATATCATGTGGAGCTTATTATTGGGTTGATCCAAAACCATGTACTGAGAAAAACACCATATGCTTGAAGAATAACACAATATATGATCATGGAAAATGGACATAAAAACCCTAGTTTCTTAGGGATCATTCTAACATCACTAACTAGGTGTAATTTTTATCCAAATAAAAATGAATATCTACTTTTATTTCAACTATGCATCTAGAGTTCATTTCTCAAACATCTCTCATTGGAACATGGTTTGGAATTTATTTCCATATAGCCTTGATGGAAAGAAAACCAATACCCATAAATATGATATTTCACTATTTACTCAATAAATACATCATCAGGCAATTTATATCCATCATTCCATGCTCTTGATTTCCAAAATTGATTCGAATATTTTTCATCCTAAATCTAGATAATTTATAACTCCATATCAATTTCATCGAATTCCCCACTACAATGAAGTCTGGTATCAATTACATGAAAAACAATAGAGTGTATCATGGAATAAATGAAAAATATATTATTTTAGAGGATGTTTTGAAGGTCCTATCGCTCTTCATTAGGGGTATATCCACCATAGATTTTTAATTAATGGATGAAAAAAAGTATCAGGAATAATAAATATTAAATTTTTTGAAACATGATCATGAATTATAAATAATGGTTAATATTGTGATACCTCAAGGATTATAAAAATATGGAAATTAAAAATAAATAGTTCTATCTCATAACTCATTGATAATTAATAGAGACTGTGTCTACATTGGCATTGTTGGAATTAACAGATGAAGAATCTGATCACTGACTCAATGTATATTATATCTCTCATTATATCATTTCCTCCCATTCTCTAAAGATATGATTTTTTATTGATAACATAGAATATTGTTCTTAAAGAATATTAAATTCACTTAAATGGAATTTCTAGTTGATATAACAATTTTGTAAATTTATTTATTTAATTTATTAATTCCTACTAGGAGTGTATGATCCCTGATACCCCAAGTGAAATTAAAAATTATTATTCTCATATTTCAAACCCTCTATTTTTTATACAATTTAAAGACACAATTTTCATTCATATTTTGAACACATTAAAATTATATTAATCCAACAATAGTTATACTTTAATTTAGTTTTCACATTTATTTGTTTTATAATATTTTTGCACATATTTGGAAAAATAACCAAATATTGAAATATAATTATTTTAGTTTATTTATATATTATGAACACAAAATTTTATAAACTATTGTGATTTAGATAATGTAATATTTATTAGATTAAATATATCTTCTAATTCATTTCATTCTTCTCAGCTCAAATCTGAATCCAACATATTATGTCCCATAGTATTCTCACAAATTAGGCCTCAAATCAATTTCTATGTTTTGATATTTCATTGTGATGGTCATATATCACGTAAATGGATGAAAAAATGGATATCAATATAAACAATAATAAATATGCTATCTTTAAGAGTGGCGTTCATATATATAACCCTATTTCGTTTTTTTGTTTCCAAGTCCATAAAATAATATAAAAAATTAGATTTTGGATATTAAAATATTCTCGCTAGCCAGAATAGACTTTTTGTTAAATTAGAAATAACCTCATTTACACAAGTTGGATGAAGATAAAATTTAAAGTTTAGTGATAAGAAACATTTTAGATCAACTTTCAAGAATAATCCATTCCCAATTTATCACTAAATGGGTCTAACATGATCAATGTTTTTATGTATAGAATCATTAGGTGATCTAAAAATGATATTTAGAACATATTTAATTTAAATACCAATGGATATAAATCCCTTTTCATATATTAATAGGAGTCCAACCATGATGAAGAAGGGGGTCGACACCCATGTAGGGAAGACACTAAGGGTCGGCCACTGACATAAATCCTCTTCTTATTCTTCATTATTTTCTTTTCTTTTCATTTATTCCGATTATTTTACATTAAATTTTAATTTGAATTGTAATTTTGTTAATAAAATAAATCCATGCATGTATTTTATAATTTTGGTCTCCCCCATCCATTTTACTCTTCTTCTTATTCTTATTATTCAAAATTTCCATTAATAAATTATTATTATTATTATTATTACTAATAATATTATTTTTATTACATTCTTATTCTGATTTTATTTTATTTTCGTATTTTTTTTTTCAAAATTTATTTTATTTTCTTCTTCTCCATATCTCTCTATCTCAAATACTTAATTCTTAATTTTTATTTTCATTCTCATTATTTATTTTGTTTTGTTTTGTTTTTCCTTTTCCCCATTCCACAAACGTGGTCTCTTAATCTAGATAAATGGATGCTAAACCTGATGCATAGCTCATCGGGTGAGTTCAATGTGTTCATCAAATTTTATTTGATGTTTGTTGTATATTTCATTAGCATGATTGGGTGAGGTGAATGCCCCTGATGAGGTAACTGGCCTCTAATGACTAGTAACTCATTATATTTCTATTTTTTATTTAAACTCTTTTCCATATCTTCCCTGGGTAACTCATCACATGATGTATTTCATAATGTAATTGGATTAAACATAATCAAATGATCAAGATCCTGAATGATTGAACACCCTTGACAAATGTGTTCCATAACCCATGATTAAATGATAGGTTTAATTAATTTTTGGTTGGTATTAAAAGATTTCGCAAATTATAAATGAAACTAATAGTAATTCAACATGTGATTTCATGCTTTGATTATAAAACTAAAATCAATAATATAAAGAAGAATAATGATTAAACACAAAACAAAACCCAAAACCTAGTTCATTATTTTTTTAACTCATTTTGTTTAGACATTGAATGCTACATTAGAATCTGATATTTCATCTCATTAAAAATATCATAAAATGTAATCAAAAAAACCAAAAATATTTTATGATTCCTTTCATAAAATGAGGAAAAAAATAGTAAGAAATAGATTATGTGATTTATATAATTTTTGTTAACACAGTGAGAATCTCCACAATTGAGATGACCTTGTTCAGACTCTGGGATGCATTAGGATATATTTATTTATACTCCTCATGATGGGAAGGAAATAAAAACTGGATACATTGTCGAGGAGGAAATATGTTATTTACATATATTTTTCTATTTTATTGTAGAAACATCTTTAATTTCATAATATAAAACAATACATAAAAATATTTCCATGAAATATGAATACTGATATTACTATGCATTTAATGAATACTCATATGTGAAAAAAAACAAGATAAAGAATCTATTTTATAGTAAAACTTCTCAGATGTGAAGGAACCTAAAGAGGACACATAAGGACTTCAATGAAAAATATGAAGGATAAAAAAATATGTCTGTGCTGCCTAAGGGAAAGAATTTACAATGTTTTATTTGCGAGATCAATAATATATGGTCTTATTCTAGAGAGAATGTGAAGAAAAAATGGATATCCCTATTATATCCAATGAACCTTAGCCATAACTAGAATCTGAGTTGGTGATGGATGAAATTTCACCCCTCATTTTCGATATTTAAGAATTTATGGAGGATCCTAACTACATACCTCCATTTTATACTTCACAAATCCAAGAGTATCATTCAAATAAAAAAAATATTATCTAAACCAATTCAAATATTTTTACCATTAATTTAGACTATATTTTATTATTCTTTTAAAACTAAATTATGCATCACTCCTAACTTTTTTTATTGTATAGATTCATCCCATACCTATATTTACATGGTGTAAGTTGAAGAATATGAGAATACAAATGTTGAGGAACACTTGTAACCTCCTGATTTCAATGATCATACATTAAATGTTCCCTATAAAGAAATTAAATTAACAAAGCCTATGGAAATTAATTTAGAGGTAGTTCACTTTGAAATTTGAAAGCTACTTATTAAAAATTTAAATTTAAATTTTTTTTGATGTAAAAAATATCTTCTTTATTCTCATAGTTATCACTCAATTCTAACAGCATTGGTGAATCCATCACTAGAAACGAAATATGGGTTTCACATGTTGTATCCAAAAAAAGAGTGATCTATACTTCTTTCCACACCAACAATGAGAGATATACCTAATTTTTTAGGGGGGTAAACTATTATACAATATCCATGGATCATTCCTCACTAAGAATAATGAATCATATGGTGGAAAAATCCACATGTCACGGTTCAAATCAAAGGATCGTCATCCACCAAATGAATTTTGATAACAATTGGTACAACCCTTTGGAGTGATTAAAAATTTAGGACCCACTTGGGGGACCATACCAAAACATATCCATTTATGTTTATTCTTGTATTTCAATTTTATTATTCCACCATTAATCCCACTCACTTTTATCTATTTAAGATTAAATTACATGATACATATGCTTAGAGGAGTAATTTTATTTTATAGGTTCATTGTAGTATAAGGAAGTATGAGAAGGTGAATTAAGGGGACTAATATTCATTCCAAAAGAGACATAACATTTATGATTATCATATAAAATCCTTTAATTTTTTTCCAAAACACATTGTGAGATTTAAAGATGAAATTTCAGTACAATTCTTGAATTATTATTTATTTAACTAATATAGGAGTCACAAGTCTCTTAGGAATCAAGTGATTCCATTTTTAGATTTAAAGTTTTAATGATATTGAATAAGTAAAATAGATAATTGAATTATTAATGTGAATCATGGATATTAAACTAAGACATCTTGATTTGAGGCCATTAATTAATTCATGTAAAAAATATGCAAACTATTTTTCATGAATTGAATTTAAAAAATTTATGTGAATTTTTTTGGTATTATTAATAATCTCATTAGAAATTTTCCAATATCATATTTCAATTCCCATGAAACTTTATAGACCATGAACATCATATTTTATTCAAGAGCAATTTCTTGGGGGATTATTGTACATTCTACCTTCCATAACATTCATTTATACTTTTCAAATATTTGGATATAAAAAACCCATTTAATGTCATTGATGAACATTATAAAAACACTAATCCTAAAGATAACACCTTTTCATCAATCATTTATAAAACTATAAAAACCATGAATAACCTATATTTAAATTAGCCATGTTTCAATCAATTTTTATCCATTCATACTCACCTCTTATTAATTCAATTTTATTTTCATGTTAATGTGTGGGGATGAAAGGGGTCATCGTGGAAGGGATGATTTAAATTGAAATTAATTATTTTGTAGTGAAATGTGTTGAAATTGATAATGGGTTTTCATTTATTCAATATAATTTATTATTTTCTCCGATTTAATAAAAAAAGTGAAAATAAGAAAACAAAAATTGAGAAAATAGCATTGTGATCTGATAAAAAATATCTATTACTAGACCAATGTTTTTTATCATATGTGGTTTTATGATGGATGTGAGGTTTTTTATAAAACTAATTTAAAAAAAATGAAAGTCTACATTGATAAAAAATTGAAAGTAAAAAAATATTTAAGAGTTTGCACAAATCCTTATTTATGTACTGTATTGATCATCGAATTACATTCATCATGGGATTTGGGAGTTGTTGGAATTTTTAGGGTAGAATTTCATTAATATTTTACTTTTAATATCAGTTAATTTTCTTAAATAGATAATTTTCCTCCATGGGAATTTATTAAACCTAGGCCATTCAGTTATTTGAAAATTTAATTAAAATCCTTGTGAATTCTAGTGTCCTTTGTATTTACAAAATATATAATGTAGTTCCTTTATAATCTTATGGATATGGATAATATTCATATGATCTAAGTGTAATTGTAATATAATTTAATCATGATTGATGGGAAAAATATTCCCATGTGAGGCAGATCATGATTTGGCATGTTTAATAATAATGAATTAAGGAGCATGAATGAATGAAAGGATAAGTGTAATCAATTTTAAAATGGAAAATATAAAATACATGAATTGATTATTTCATTGAAAATATGAAATTGGATTTATTTTTTATGTGATGTTTTATTATTTCATTTGACATTTATGAATCATTAATATTATTTCCTTGGAAATTAAATAATGAATGAATTTGTTCGATTTTTTTTAATGTTGAAATATTATGCTTGAGGACCAGCATGGATTTTGTGTGGTGGTATTGATGCACTCAATATTCAAAAATATTTTTAAACATATTTAAATTGTTTTAATCCCATAAAAGATATATATTAATTTCAATTATCATATTTTATGGTTTATAATATTTTTAATATTATTTTGAAAACGGAACAATTTACTAAATTAACTATTATAATTAATTTAAGTATTTTCCCATTAATTTTTATACACAAATTTACTATTTTACATTTATTTATTTATAATTAAAAAAATATGTGGATTAATTTAATTCTTGGGGACCCAAATCATAATAAATATTTTTACTACCTAAAAAAAGATCACATGTTAAGCCTCGAAATCTATGTACATATTTGGAGATTTTTTTTATTATGGTCCTATATCTAATAAATGGACTACACAATCTACCGAAAATTAGACACTAATAAAGATAATATTTTTATGAAAAACATTTATTAAAATGGACATAATTTATTCAACTGATTTTAAGGCCATTAATTCATATGTAAATAAAATTTTAAAAATTTAGGATTCTTCTTGTTTAGAATAAATTTTTATAATTATCGAGACATAAATTTATCTATACAAGTCTGATGAAGCTCAATTTTAATTGGTAGAGAGAGGGTACATTTTCGAAATCAATTAATGAATAATTATTTCCCAAATTCAATCATTATATGATTCTACCATGATAAAACTTTGGTTCATAAAATATAGGGTACACATTAAAGAGACATTTCAAAGATCCCGAATTTGAATACTAGAGGAAGTCACCCCCTTACCCTATGTAATGTGGAATTCACCCATACTAAAGAAGAGAGTTGAAAAACATTGATATAAGCCAAAAAGGCATGTCCATTCCACTACATACCCAATCTTCTTCTTATTTATTTTCATTTTTGTTATTTATTATTTTTTCATTTTTATACTAAATTTTTATTTCAATTTTCATTTATAAAATTAATTAAACCCATTCATGTATTTTATGGTTTTTTTCTCTACCCATAAAATTTATTCTTGTTCTTCATATATATATATTTCTTTTAATTATAATAATTATTATTACTATTTTTATCATTATTTAAACAATCTTTTTTTGAAGTTATTTTTCATAATGTTCATATGTTTATATTATTCTGCAATTTTATTTTTTATTCTTCTCCATATATTTCTCTATATCATAAACTATTATTTTATCCCATTATCATTATTTCTTTTATTTTATTTTATATTATTTTTTCTATTTTATTTTATATCTCCTCCTATTCTTCCTATTCCACCCAGGTGATCTCTTACTCCCTATAATATGATGCTTAATCAGTGTCTAGGCTAGAGGGGAGTTTAACATGTTCTTTCATTTTCCAAAAAATTTATTTTATGCTTTTGTAATATTTTAGTACAATGAATAAATTAGAAAAATTTCTCTAATGTGGTGATTTCCCCTCAATAACATGAAACTCATTTATTTCTATTTTTTAAAACTTGTTTCCCTCTATTCACTGGATAACTCTTCACACAATTAATTTTTTGAATTAAATCTATAAAATTGATTAGATTGAGTAGGGTCCTAGAAGATGGAACACCTTAGAACATGGTTCATCATTATCTTTAATTAAACGAGGAGGAAAAATTTAGAATTATTTGTCATTTAACGATTTTACAATTTCTAAATTAAAATAATATTAATTCAATATTATATTTTATGTTTCGATTATCAAACTAAAATTAAACATATAAAGAAGAATAATGATAAAGGAAAAAACTAAAACAAAAAACAAGTTATTTATTTTTCAACTCATTTTTTAGAATATTAATTCTTGTTTAAAATTTTATTTCAATGTACATTAAAATAACACAAAACTAATAAGAACCCAAAAAATCACATTTTTTCATAAAATATTAAAACAAAATAGTTTTAGATATTTAGATAAAGTAGGTGACCAAATTTAGATTCTTTTTAAGTGAAACAACCTTGGTCAGATTTTCTACAGAATTAGAAAAACAATTTTCATTTTCTATGCCCATTATAGGAAATTGTTTCACAACCATAATGTCATATTTCCTATTCAAGACTCCCTTTAGGAGGAAATGGTAAATTCAATTTATTTCATATTCATTTAAAAAATATATAATATATATTTTCAAATATATTATTATTGAGAATATATAATGAATGAATTTAATAAATGGCTCAAAAAACAACCATTAAAATATTATCTGAAATATTATAAAGGTCCTTTCTAAAAAAATGATAAATACATGATATCCATAAAATTTATTTCCCCTCTAAAATCATATCCTTCTAAAAAAGGTTGTGGTATTGTACTCTACTCTATTTATCACACTCTAAATGGGTCTACTAAATGTTTCCTTAGTTCCATAAAACATGAAAATATGTTATAACCATTCCTTAAGGAGTCTTCACCTACCAATCATTGCTTTCCACTGTGTACTCAAACAAGGTAGGAATATCATAGATTTTTAGCTCAAAAAATTATATGGTGTTCAATTGTTCATGAACATAAATCCACATCTGAGATACATATAAGGAATTATGTTCCCAATATAAAAATAGGTTCATTTTTATATATGTAGAAAAATTACTTTCTCTATATTGAATCTAGATGCAAAATAAATTATTGGAAAATTTATATCCCCCAAAAAATCAATTAAAACCATCTAATGGTAAGAAATTAAGGAATATATGATCTCAATTCCCAATCTCAAAAAATATTTATCATTGATATTCAAATTAAATAGGTCAACCTTGAGTTTCCCTCAAAACTATATTGGATCATTAGAAAATTCATCATCATCAATCTCACTAACTTTATCCCCATCAGTGACAATACCAAAATCTTTATCCCATAATTGTATGACATCTAGGCTCTAATGTGTAATTTCATAAAAGTTTTCCTTCCAATAATTTTGGGGTAGTTGTTGTTTTACATGAATTCCAATATGGGTATTTGAACCTCCATTATTTGGTTGAAATAATACATACAATCCTCACTCATATCCTAAAAAACTGAGATGGTTTGTTCAGTATGGCTATATATGTAATGGTTGAACCATTCTCTAATCCACAAATGAATCTCATATGAATCATATAATCTAAAAGACAATTAATATATAAATCAATTATCTTAATTATAAATGATCATTTAATGTAACCCATGAAATTTAATGTTCTCCTCCAAGTACAAGCACCCCATGATATCCATAAAACTCATCTATTAAATAAAATGAAGTATATTGACATGTCATTTGTCTGTTGAACTCCTTGATGGTTTCATCACAACTCACTAATTGATAAATTAACATATCAATATACATTTATATACTATCCCACTTCCACATAGAATACTTAATGAGATTAAAAATATTTCTGGGACCTGGTTCTCTTCTTTCACTTATTGAAATGTGAGGCACCATAATTCAAACACCAGAATTATTCAATTTATACATGGAAACCAAAATCGATGTTTGAGGTTATTTTACAGATTCATCATACAACGACTAACATATAATTTGAAATTATGGAACTCTCCTCCAACCTCCTCATACAGAGTAGATAGAGGTACTATTCACCATCGAAGGAGGAGGATGTGCCCACTCCCTACAAATTTGTAAAATATAGATGGTATTCCACCATGGCAATGAAATTCATAATAAATACCTCCCATTAAATATTACCAGATATGTTGTAAAATAAAATGGTCCACAACTATCATTCAATGATATATAATGAAACTACTCACTATTTTTATATTCCATTACATTTTCCCTCTCCATAGATTAGAATATCATGAATTAATATCCCTACTAAAAATCCATCAAAAAACCTTAACTGAAGATAAGCTCCCTCTTTGTAATGATGTACTTAAGACTCTTGTGGTCCATGTAAACTAAAAATCAATCCCTAGTAATATAATGTCTTAGTATTATAATGTCAAACACTATCTATACTTTTTCAAGATAATGGTTTTTATTATACTACTAATGCATTCATAAATATATGGTCCTAGAAGAGTTCATAACCTACCTCTACATCAACAAAATAAAAAGTTGATCTTCAGAGGAATTATAGAATAACATATACCAAACTTCATCCTCTAGTATCTTAAATATAGTATCACTCATAAACCACTACATAAAATCCATAAATTATATCTAATATCACATATAAAAAATATATGGATACCCATTTGAGGTATGATTATTTATTTGAACAATAATCCCAAAGAACACTTCAAGGAATCACTAATCGTATACTAAAAAACAATGGAAAATCATTCCATAAAAAAACTTTTATCTTCATCTAAAGTGAACTATGACTCAATATTCATAGGTTCAATATCTACTCCACCACCAAATAAGACATTCCATAAGAAGAGGACTCTCATGTCATAAATTAACAATTCAGGATCTTTTCATATGACTGGTACACACTGATTATGTTTTGAACAACCCTGATATTCTATAATTACTCATCTAGTGATTCGGAGTAGAAAAATGATGTATTTGAAGAATAAAAAACATGAATAATAGAAAAAATGTTTGAAATTTATAGTTCATGAGTTCCATTGTAATAGTTAAGGGTTTGTCACACGGATGGGAATCACCAAAAACTCATAACATCAGTAATGATAATAGAATTCCATCTTCAAGTTATCCCTATTGAGAACATGGAGATGGTAATAACTAAAAAAATATTTTATCATCATGAAAAACTTCACACACTCAAGATTCATAAAGATTTAATAGATCCTTTAAAGAGTGTACTTATTCTTTAATTAAATTTAATTCAAGTTATGGCATTCAATATAATGCATCAATCTCTCATCCACCATCTTATTAATCAATTCAAGTACATTCTTAGGAGATAAATTAGGTTTGATAAATAACCTCCCTAAATAGTCCAAATATTGAACCTTAATCTCCTTGAGCTCTATCAGGGACATTAAATAGGGATTATATGATGTTATAGTGCTTGAGGTGTGAATATAGATTTTGAACCTGATCTCTAAAGAAGAGTTAAATCCACATACATGGACATAGAATACATCCATAAACTAATCCAACACTATATCAAGATTCACATATTAGTCATATACTACATATAGTTTCAATAAAAAAACTAAATGTATATTTATGGTAACATCCAACATATAATACTTATACATCTCAATTGAATTCCCCAATGATCCACAAACAAAAATACAAATTCATCTGCTCAAAATCACATCATCCAACATTTTAGATATCTATCTAGGAATGAACTAATAATTAATATTCTATACCAAGGATAATGACATAGGGATTCACCCTAGACAATATGAAGTCCCATAAGAACCTCTCCCTAATAAGGAAATCTCTCACTGTTAGTGGATGTTAAAGAGAGTGTAATCACCTATAGTTGGAGTCTCAAGAGGAATAGATAATGCTAGGTTCACTACTAAAATATCATACCGTAGAAGTAGTGATAGATAGAAAATGAAATGGTTTCCCCTGATATCTATAATTTTTGGGTCCTACATATAAGAAACACATATCATACCATAGATCATGTAGGGAATAAACTGGTCATATCTGTCTGTTACGAATATTTGGTTCTATCCCTGGATAGTGGCTCCCAATGTATGGAATAGAAGATATAGGGGTAAAAATAGTAGATATAGATAATATATACATACAAATTAGACTCCACATATTTTCCCCCAATTTATCCTCTAATAAAAAAAACCACTTTATGGGCCACCAGGTATGGCTTGGGGAGGTCACTAATTGGGGACCTTTGTATCACATGGAGGTCCATCTTTGATTGGACTATCCAATATTTTTTGAAATTTTGAGTAGTTAAGATCATTATAAATTCTTCCAATATAGGTGTAAAAACTAACATCGTTGACATAAATTGATCATATGATTGATTCTTGAGTTTCTATCTATATTTATTCATATTGTAAATAGGTATTCAATTGGTGTCATGAACCATTCTTTTCTTTGACTAAAAATAGTGGGAGATCTTACTTATCTATGATTAAAGCCATCACTTACTTCCTATTGTCAATCAACTAATGTGATCTTGATAAAAAAAGTATCTCTACATAACCCAAATTTAATTGGGTTCACATAAGACCAATATTATGTCAATTATCTCTAAATACTCTATAATTAATATTAAATTCTTGAAAGAACATATCAGAAATCATGTTGACAGAGTACCCAGAAATGGTTACAAAATATCTAATTGTAATCTATAATAGACTCACTACCTTAATTAAACTCTAACAACTCATGAATATATTCATTCCTAAATGAATCTATCAAATACATTTTATATAAAACGATCTCTAACTATAATAATAGAATAATAAATTCATATTGTTTGTAGATGATTATGGTGCACGAGATAAGTGACGAACTATAAGGAGGGATTGATGCATGGATGACCATTTTATTGGAAGGTGCCTCAAATAGTATGTCTCAACATAGTCAATAATAATTTAATAGAAAATAATTCCTCGAAAATATAGTGTTATCTTTCATAGGAAATTATGATTTGGATTTGGCCTATAAGAATCCTCATACAACTATACTACATTCATATGTATTTATCCCCACATGAATGGTGTGGGAATCATAATATATAGTCCATAAATAAAATTATTAACACTCACCTAGTGAAGCATGCCAGACCTAATCATTAAACTATACATGTTAGGAAACTAACAGGGAATCCTAGTTGGATAAATGTGTTGCAGTATCCCACAACTGATATGATAAACCATGGTCCTAAAACATTCTATAGGGTTTTAACTAAAGAGGTAAAATAAATCAATGAACCAATCTTATATGATGCATGAACATTTCTCTTATTCCCTGAAACCCATTCCATGAATATCTATTTTTGAGACCCTTTGATATAATCACCCTATGTTCCCAAAACAATCTAACTAGGACACCAAACTACAGACCTTATCCCTAAGACAAACCAACTCTAAAACCACTTTTAAGTGACGTAACCATATGGGAACCCAATTGGGAAGGCCTCAGAACATTTGTTCCATATCAACAAGTCCTCAATAATCCTAGGAATTTTTACAATTAATGAGTAGTCATATCTCACATGACTGGTGGCCATATCCTAATTCCATTATACACAATTTTATCTCTACTCATTTCATGTCATGACCTATAACCACTAGTACCCTAATAAAAAATTCTCAACCAGGATCAATGAGTAACTAAGAGTTGGATGGTGTGAATGAAGGAAAAAAAATTCTTTTATGGTATCGTTAAATAATAAAAATATTCTTGAAAAGTTATATAATTATCATATTTCTAAAAAACATTCATATATCCGCATAAACCTATGTATTTTCAAGGATCACAACAGAATATGAGTAGTTAGTCCTCGGAATGGTTTGGAAATAATCTATTACTATAGAATACACAAGAATAAAATCCTTTAGTGTTGATCCAACAAGTATGAAAAACACTTACAATACTTTAGCACTATAATCAATATAACAGTTCATTTGAAAGGACTAGTTTTGGATATGCCTAACACTGACAACGGGTGACTCAGTGTTGGGGACCTTTTTCTCTGATTCAAACTTTTTTATCCCTATACCTGTTATACCTACTTGGATTTTGATTCTCCTATTATATTTTCATTATCACATGAAAAAATATGAAATCTGTAATGAAAGTGCAAATAATATTTTAACAAGGTTGACTACACAATGAGTGTATCTTCTCCATGTCGTGAATGGGTATGAATAGTACTCATATTCCCTACTATAATGTAGTAACATAGTACATGGATTGGATAGAAAACAATCTGATACTCAGTGTGACTCCCTACACTTTTTAAGAGGTTGTAACGACCCGACCCCAATTACCCAGAGTCGGTGCATTATTACATAACATTGGAATGATCACAAGAAAAATCAAATATTGAAAGACCGATTAGTTTAGTAGCCTTATAAACAGTAGATATATTCATAAAGTTTTACATTACATCATAAAATGAAAACTACAACAAAATAGTCTCCACAGTCCACACTCTTATCCCCTCATACTATCCCTGCAGGTCATTTATAATTTACTTCTTCACAACCTGGGAAAAAATAAAACATAGAAAAGGGGTGAGCTCAAATACCCAGTATGGATAATAATATAGTGTAAACTTTCATAAATAAGAATAAACATTTAAGGCAATGTATAAATAAAACAAATTCCTTTTAAACTTGAACTTCAACATAGTATGGAAAAAATAAAATGAAATAATTCCATTTACTTATTCACATGGATATTCAACTAATCAAACATTCACATGCAATATCAATAACCACTTTCATAATGATGGAATACATAATGTCAGACTATCATAACCACATATCCAAGTCCTCGTGCCAAGACTACAAATAATATTTTGAAAAGGCTTTGTGCCAAGACACTAGTTTGTCTCATGAGACCTACCGATGCATCGAGGAGCTATAGCAGTCTCCACCCATCACATATTAAGTCCAATGCATTCCTCATATGAACATGTTTAAACATAACATAAACATTCGTATTAAAAATAGCATACGAAATGTCAATACTTTCTCCATAAACCATGAATGGTATAAAAATAACACATCCACAGTCAAACATATCACAAAACCTTCAATACAATATAGATGTTTTGTATCATAATAAATCATCTTCAAACAAGCGTAAATCCATCAAAGGATGTTGACATAGATGAAATAAAAACTCTTTTTAGAGAAATATCTCTTTCTATTTTGAAATAATTTAAGAGTTATATATTTATAAAATAAAATATTTTTGTTGAAAATATTCTTATAAGCTTGTAAGGGAAACTTCGAAAATTTTATAACGGTGTAAAATAGCCGCACCCACCGTATGAGTTAAAAAACATTCTTACCTTAATTCTGTCGAAAAGGTTAAAAAGCACCTTGTTTGAAATACGATGGAATGCTTCCTTTATAAATTTCTTATAAAAAGTCAAAAAAGGGTATAAATGACTTTAACCCATATTCTGTAAAATATTAAGAATGTTTTGAAATACATTTTTAAGAAACATGGATGTGGATGATAAGGAGATCCCTGTAGATTATTACGTATAAACAACCTCGAATAATGAAGAGATTGCGAAATAAACCCTTACCTTGTACTTTTATTTGGTTGGGGGTAGGTTAAAATCCTGTATAATGGTTGAATAATTGTAATTAAATTATTCAATAATAATATACATTAATATGATATCATATATGATCTTTTAACCTTGATTTTTTAATAATATCTTAGTATTATCGTTGTTTCGAGTGTTAACTTACTCGTTTTCTTTTATATTTTTTGTTACATAAGTCGTGTTTGTCATGGGTAGGTTGTATATTAATCATATCCAGAATGATATCATGTCCTTAGATACTATTATTAATCATTAAATTAGAATTATACTTGAATGGATACGATGCAGAATGATTCTCATCGGGTTCGTGGAGATGGTAGTCCGTACGTACGCACGAGCGACAATATCATTCTTTTGATATTAAAATAATGTATAATTGTATGGTATATCATATATAAAGAATAATTATCATGTTATATTTATTATGTACATAAATTACACATCATTGTTGTACCCATCCAAATAATAATTTATTGAATGACAATTACACCACGACGTGGAGATGGTAAGCTGTACGTACGCACGTATGGTGACATGCCATTCAAATGATGGATAGAATAATGAATATGGTTGTACCATATTTATAATAACATCAGAGTATATAGAAGATACTGGGGTTATTATTTTATAATATAAATAACAAATAATGAAGAAGTTGAAGAAGAAAGAAACCTAAAAGAGGGTGGTGAAAACATTATCTCTTCTTCGGGTCTTCCTTTTGATTTGATCAAAAGGGCTCCTTAGGTTATCTTTCTGATCAAAATAACGCCTCTAGGTTTTATTTAGGTAAGTTGAGAGAGTATTTGAGCAGAGTTTTACCGAGCCAAATGGATTTGAAGGTGTGAATTAATGAGAAGGGGGAGTGCCCTTTTATAAGAGGGTTGAGGGGCACCTTTGGAAAAGCTAGAAATATTATTTTATAATAAATTTTTATTAGGTTTCTAATGTCTCCAAAGTGTATTATTTAAAGGTTAAAGTGGGTATGGTTCTAAAACCACAGAACCAATATAATTTATATAGGTTTGGGTCATTATATTAACCTTATCTTTTAGTTTTAACTCTTAGTTAATTAGTTTGACACTTACCATGTCACTTTGTATTTTTATATTATATAGTTAATAAACATACTATATACCTCCAAGAGACCCCCAAGTGGTCGATTAATGATACACCTATAATGATATAAGTCTCTTCGCCGAACCTTAGATTTTTAGGAATTTAATATCAATTAATAATATAATATTTGTTTTAAAAACTCTTTTATATCAATTTTGACACTATTTAGAAAATTGATTTTTGTGAAAATCATAACATAATTATTACTTCTAAAAAGGTTAATTAAATCGTTCCTAACATGTCCTATTAACCTATAAAATTAGGGTAATTCATAAAACGTCTCAAATTATATTTATTTGGGTATTTATAATATCAATTATTTTAATTTTTCACTATTATGGTAATTACTGCATCATCATTGTGTCATAAATAAATTAAATTATGTAATGTCTAAAAATTATAAATAAAATATCATTATGTATGAAATATTTTTATCTTTCTAATGAATATTTATAATAGTATTTATCTTATGTGTAACCCAATATTAAAAATGTTTTAGTAAATAAACTTTGATTTTAACTCTTTTAACTCTTCTTTGAATTAAATAATAATAAATGTCCTAATCTTATCCAAGTGGACCTAAATGATATTATTTTATTCCTAAAGTTGTTTTTGGTCGAATTAAGATTATCCAATAGAATTAGGACATGTGTTAGGGTAATATTAATATCATTTTTACCCTTAATTACCCTATTTACTTTTAACCGTGGTAAATAAAAGTAAACAGTTATTATTCATCAAAAAATATTTTCATCTCATTGAACCACATTTTAGTCCTTGATATTAACCGTGTCTATCGGATTTTCGAAATTCCACTCAAAGAAGCGGTAAAATTAAGTTTTATGAAAAATTCAGTTTTTTAACTACCACTTAGTGGTTTCACTGTTCATCAAAAAATGAAGTTTTTCAAAAAAACCAAAATTTCACCCTAGGCTAATTTCGATATTCCGAATCCAAAAATGAAGTCCATTTTGAAAAATAAAATTTATAAATTTCAAAAAGTGGGTATTACTATTCATAACGGCTAGTTTGAATGGTTGTGGTGGGTTAGAACTCGATGTTGCGTACAACACACGCTATTGCATTATTCATAGAGAAGTGTACCGTAGAAGTTTGGGGTGTTACATTCTCCCCTTCTCCAAAAAATTTCGTCCTCGAAATTTCTAGAATACTACCACATGAAAATACTCAGGTGGTTCTTCATCATAAGTTCACCAGGTTTCCACGTTGCCTCTTCCATCTTATGGTTTCTCCACAAGACTTTTACCAGACGAGTCGTCCAATTTCTCACTACTTGTTCTCTCATATCAAGATTCTTCACGGGCTCTTCGCAATAAGACAGATCGAGTTCCAGTTCTAATTCCTCATAGGTGAGTACATGCGTTGGGTCAAGCATGTATTTCCTCAACATAGATACGTGAAACTCATCGTGATCTTTGGAGTGACTTGGAGGAATTTCCAATCGATAAGCTACAGCCCCAATTCGTTCTAGAATTTCGAAAGGTCTGATATACCTGGGACTCAATTTACCTTTCTTACCAAAACGTATGACTCCCTTCCATGGAGATACCTTCGGGAAAACATAATCACCGACTTGAAATTACAAATCCTTCCTTCAATTATCGGCATAGCTATTCTGCCTACTCTGAGCTGCTTTGATATGGTTTTGGATTACCTTCACCTTTTCCATCATTTCCTCTACCAGTTCTGGGCCTACAAGTTTTCTTTCACCAACGTCATCCCAACAGGTTGGTGTGAGACATCTCTTTCCATATAACACATCATATGGTGCCATCTGAATACTCGAATGGAAGATATTGTTATAGGAAAATTCTACCAGAGGTAAATATTGATCCCACATAACCTGAAAGTCAAGTGAGCAGGATCTCAACATGTCTTCTAAGGTTTTAATAGTTCATTCAGATTGTCCATCTATTTGAGGGTGGTAGGCAGTGCTCAAATGAAGTTCAGTATCCAAGGATTTCTGAATACTTTTCCAGAATCTTGAAGTAAAATGGGGATCATGATCAGAAACAATCGATAGGGGTACTCCATGAAGTTTCACAACTTTATTAATATATAGTCTTGCTAGTCGTTCAAGTGGTAAATCTTCCCTTATAGCATGAAAATGTGCTGACTTGGTAAGACGATCAATAATGACCCATATTGCATAGTTCCTTCTAGGATTCTTTAGTAGCCACATGAAAAAGTCCATCATAATATTTTCCCCTTTCCACTCCGGGATGGGAAGAGGTTGCATGACTCCTCCAGGCTGTTGCCTTCTAGCTTTCACTTGTTGACAAACCATACATCGTGACACAAAATCAGTAATCTCCCTCTTCATGTTGTCCCTCCAAAAATGTTCCTTCAAATCTCTATAGATTTTGGTTCTCCCATGGTGTATAGAGAAATTGAAACTATGAGCATCATCCAACAATTCCCTTTTTCGATCAGGTATATCGGGAACACAAAGTCTCTTCCCAAATTTCGAAATTCCATCTTCATACACAATGTATCTCAATATCACATCATTCACAGCTTTAATCTTATTTTGAAATTCTTCATCATCGGTCTGAGAACTCTTAATCCTTTCTAGTAAAGATGGTTTGAAAACCATTTGAAAAAGCACAGATGTTTCACCTTCCCTGGTTATTCCGATGTACATCTTCACTAGATCCATGAAAAATGGATCCCTTTAAATTCTCATATTGTTCAAAACTCCATGATCTTTTCTGCTCAAAGCATCTGCCACCTTGTTTTCCTTCCTCGAGTGGTAGTGTATCGTGCAATCATAATCCTTGAGTAATTCAAGCCATCTTCTTTGCCTCATGTTGAGTTCTTTTTAAGAGAAAATATACTTCAAACTCTTGTGATCAGAATAAATCTCACATTTTTCAACATAGAGGTAGTTCCTCCATATCTTCAAAGAAAAGATCACAGCTTCTAACTTGAGATCATGAGTAGGATAGTTTTGTTCATGAATTTCCAACTGCTGTGATGCATAGGCAATAACCCTATCATTCTGCATAAAAATACAACCAAGTCCTTTCTTCAATGCATCACTATAAATAATGAACCCATCATTCCCCGATGGTAGAGTCAATATAGGAGCATTGACTAATATTCTCTTTAGTTATTCAAAAAATTCTTCACAATATTTTGTCCAAAAAAATTTAACCCCTTTACATGTGAGATTCGTTAATGGGTTAGCCAATCAGGCAAAATTCTGGACGAAATGTCGATAATAACCTACCAAACTGATAAAATTGTGTACCTCAGTTATACCCGTAGGTTCTGGCCATTCCAGGATTGACTTGGTCGTAGAAGGATCAAAAAATATTCCATCTTTATAGACAATATGACCAAGAAAATAAATCTCTTGAAGCAAGAATTCACACTTTCTAAACTTCACATATAATTCATGTCATCTCAGAGTCTTCAGGATAATGCGCAATTGATTTTCATGATCTTCGTATCCTTTGATGTATACCAAGATATCATCAATAAATACCACCACAAATTCATCGAGATATTCCTTGAAAACTCTTTTCATAAGATCCATGAATACAGAGGGTGCATTAGTCAATCCAAAAGACTTTACTATAAACTCTTAATGCCCGTACCTTGTTCAAAATGTTGTCTTCAGAATGTCTTCCTTCTTCACACACAACTGATGGTATCCAGATCGAAGGTCAATCATTGAAAACTATTGAGCTCCATGCAGTTGGTCAAATAAATCATCAATGCGAGGTAGGTGATACTTGTTCTTTATTGTTATAGCATTGATCTCACTGTAGTCGATATATAACCTCATAGATCCATCTTTCTTTTTAACAAAAAGAACAAGGGCTCCCCATAGAGAAACACTAGGGCGAATAAATCCCTTATTACTCAATTCCTCTAGTTGTTTCTTTAGTTCAAATAATTTTATAGTGTCCATTTTATAAGGGGTCATCGATATAGGCCTTGATCCAAGAATTAAATCAATGGAAAACTCAACTTCTCGTTCTGGAGGATGTCCAGGTAAATCTTCCAGAAACACATATACATATTCATTCAGAGTAGGTACATCCTCTATTTGACCATTACTTTACTCACCCACAGTCATTTCATCCTCTTTCTCCCCAATAATTGAATTTAGTTGAGATACTGGAGGTGGATCTAGATAAGAATTGGGTGGTGACGATTATGCACTAAAGATAAGGTGTTCTTTATCGTCATCATCAAAAATCATAACCTCCTTCTTCTTACAATAAATCTTCGCATCATGGTCCGAAATCCAATCCATTCTGAGGATTATATCAAACTCAATCATAGGTACGACGATAAGATCAGCTGATAAAGAACATTTATGTGCTCTAATGGGGACTGATTCACAAAACATTGTTGCAATGATACTTCCCTTACTAGTTTTAACTGACAACTCCCTTGTTAAATCAAATTGGAAATATCTAATTTTCTTAGCAAACTGGGAAGATATGAAACAATGCGATTATCCAGAATCAAATAATGCATTTTCTAAACTTGAGGAAACCATTAAATTACCTGCCACCACATCTTTCGGAGATTCTACCTCTGTAGTAGTGATAACATAAGCTAGGCCTTGATCCCTTGGCCTTTACTAAGGTAAGTTCCCCTGACGCTTAGGGCATTCATTTTCATAATGTCCCATCTCCCTGCAATTATAGCATTGAACATCAGTAGCTTCCTTCTACCCGTTGCAATCACGATCTTGGTGGCCTTTTTCACAACACTTGTAACAGACACCCATTCCCTTCAAGCAAGTACCAGGGTATTTCTTCCCACATTTACCACAGGATGGATATTCAACCGTTCCCTTATTCCCCTTATTTCCATTCCCAGATTGATCAGCAGATCTCTTCTTCTCTTTCTTTGCTTTAAAGTCATAAGACTTAGATAATTCTTTCTATGTCTTGATAGCACATGAGACAATGTCTTCGTACAACGAGAAGGATTGTGAGACTAATGATCGATGGAGAAATGGTTTTAACCCATCAAAGAAACGATCAATATTACTTCTCGGGTTACGTATATAATCGCCAGCATACCTTTCGAACCTTGTAAAGTTAGCCTCATACTTTGCGACATTCTCATCCTCCTTTTGCCTTAGACTCAGAAATTGTCTTTCCATATCTGCTCGATGGTCACGAGGAAATTATTTTTCTAAGAACAGAACTTTGATCTCCCCCCATTCCATATTTTATACTTCATCATCTTCCTTTGTGTTTTGAATCAATGACCAGCATTGATTAGCATCTCTAGTGAGGCGGTAAACTGCCATGATAATTTTTTCCCTTTCACTACTCCCCAAAGCCTGAAATATTTTCTCTATGGAATTTGTCCATTGCTCAGCTACTAATGGATTTGTACTCCCATTGAATGTTGGTGTTTGCTGCCTCATGAAGCGATCTAACATTTATCCTCAATTCTAGGGATTAGGGTGCTACATACGGGTAAGGTTATTATTCATAACCTGAGTGAGTTGTCCCAGTATGGTGATTAGCTGATCGACACCAGTTGCATCACCAACTCCACTATAATTCTCTTGAGTAGGAGGGAAATCTCTCCATGGAGTGCGTGCATTGATACAGTTTCCATTTATTCTACTAGGTTCCATTTCTAAACAATGGCATAAACTAGATCAGTTTATGAATCAAAATACATAATTCCATACTTATAAAACACTTAACATAAATTGAACTATTTATGGATATAATTCATAATCATAAAAATGTGTTCTTTGAGGAAGTATATACTCATAAACCCTTAATAATGATTTGTAAATAAAATGAGAGTTATCCTAAGAATATCCCCCGGGAGTGTCGTAACCAAGAGTGCAGCAAGGCCCGTTGTCGTGCACCAGTTCCCGTTCAAGTCTAGCTCAAAGTGGTGTTTTCGAGTTTTACCCCTAGGTTATCTGTGCCAGAGCTGCCTCTACCTGCTCGTATCCAGACAGGGATGTATTGCTCATAAAACTCACAAAATCCCTACAATACCAAAATTCTAGGAAGTTCATCTATATTAATCCCCAAAGTCCATCTTAAATCCATGTGATCTAATCAGAATTTATCTAAATCTAGCTTCCAAGGTTTGTACTAAACTTCCTCTGATACCAACTGTAACGCCCCGACCCCAGTTACACAGAGTCAGTGCATTATTATATAACATTAGCATGATCACAAGAAAAATCAAATCTCAAAAGACGGATTAGTTTAGTAGCCTAGGAAACACTAGATATATTCATAAAGTTTAACATTACATCAGAAAATAAAAACTACAACAATATAGTCTCCATAGTCCACACTCTTAAACCCTCATACTATCTATGCAGGTCATTCATAATTTACTTCTTCACATCCTAGGATGAAAATAAAACATAGAAAAGGGGTGAGCTCAAATGCCCAGTAAGGATAATAATATAGAGGAAAATTTCATAAATAAGAATAAACATTTAAGGCAATGTATAACTAAAACAAAAGACTTTTAAACTTGAACTTCAACATAGTATGGAAAAAATGAAATGAAATAATTCCATTTACTTATTCACATGGATATTCTACTAATCAAACATTCACATAAAATATCAATAACCACTTTCATAATGATGGAATGCATAATTCTAGACTATCACAACCACATAGCCATGGCCTCGTGTCGAGACTACAAATAAGATTTTTCAAAGGCATTGTGCCAAGACACTAGTTTGTCTCATGAGACCTACCGATGCATCGAAGAGCTATAGCGGGCTCCACCCGTCAAATATTAAGTCCAATGCATTCTTCACATGAACAGGTTTAAACATAACATAAACATTCGTATTTAAACTATCGTACGAAATGTCAATACTTTCTCCATAAACCATGAATGGTATAAAAATAACACATCCACAGTCAAACATATCACAAAACCTTCAATACAATATAGAAGTTTTGTATCATAATAAATCAACTTCAAATAAGCGTAAAATCCATCAAAGGATGTTGACATAGATGAAATAAAAACTATTTTTAGAGAAATATCTCTTTCTATTTTGAAATCGTTTAAGAGTCATATATTTATTAAATAAAACATTTTCTTTGAAAATATTCTTATAAGCTTTTAAGGGAAGCTTCAACGATTTTATAAAGGTGTAAAATAGCCGCACCCGTCGTATAAGTTAAAAAAACATTCTTATCATAATTCTGTCGAAAAGGTTAAAAAGCACCTTGTTTGGAAAACGACAGAAAGATTCCATTATAAAATTCTTATAAAAATTCAAACAAGGGTATAAATGACTTTAAACCATATTCTGTAAAATAGTAAGAATGTTTTGAAATACATTTTTAAGAAACATGGATGTGGATGATAAAGAGATCCAGTAGATTATTACGTATAAACAACCTCAAATAATGAAGAGATTGCAAAATAAAACCTTAGCTTGTACTTTTCCTTGGTTGGGGGTAGGTTAACCTCCTGTATAATGGTGAGATAATTTTTATTAATGTATACAAGAATCATATACATTAATATGATATCATATATGATCTTTTAACATTGATTTGTTAATAATATCTTAGTATTATCGTTGTTTCGGGTGTTAACTTACTTGTTTTCATTTATATGTTTTGTTACGTAAGTCGTGTTTGTAATGGATAGGTTGTATCATAATCATATAAATAATGATATCAAGTCCTTAGATACTATTATTAATCATCATATGATAATTAGACTGGAATGGATACGATGGAGAATGAATCTCATCGCGTTCTTGGAGACGGTAGTCTGTACGTACGCACGAGCGACAATATCATTCATTTGATATTAAAATAATATATAATTGGATGGTATATAATATATGAAAAATCATTATCATTTTATATTTAGTATTTACCTGAATTACACATCATTATTATACCCATCCAAATAACAATTTATTGAATGACAATTACACCACAACGTGGAGACGGTAAGCCGTACGTACGCACGTATGGTGACATGCCATTCAAATGGATGGATAGAATACTGAATATCATTGTACCATATTTATAATAATGTCACAGTATATAGAAGATACTGGAGTTATTATTTTAGATTATAAATAACAAAGAAAGAAGAAGTTGAAGAAGAAAGGAACTTGAAAGAGGGTGGTGAAAACATTACCTCTTCTTCGGGTTCTTCCTTTGGATTTGATCAAAAGGTCTCTTTAGGTTAGCTTTCTGATCAAAATAAGGCTCCTAGGTTGTAGTGAAGAAAGTTGAGAGAGTATTTGGGCAGATTTGGGCAGAACCAAATTGCTTTGAAGGTGTGAATTAATGAGAAGGTGGGGTGCCCTTTTTTAAGAGGGGTGAGGGGCACCTTTGGAAACGTTAGAAATATTTTTTTATAATAAATTCATATTCGGTTTCTAATGGCTAAAAAGTGTATTATTTAAAGGTTAATGTGGGTATGGGTCGGAAACCACTCAACCAATAGAATTTAGATAGGTTTGTGTCATTTTATTGACCTTATCATTTAGTTTTAACTCTTAGTTAATTAGTTTGACACTTACCATGTCACTTTGTATTTTTATAATATATAGATAATAAACTTACTATATACCTCCAAGAGACCCCAAGTGGTACATTAATGATACACCACCTATCATGATATAAGTCTCTTGGCTCAGCCTTATATTTTTAGGAATTTAATATCTATTAATAATGTAATATTTGTTTTAAAAACACTTTTATGTAGATTTTGACACTATTGGGGAAATTGATTTTTGTGAAAATCATAACAGAATGATTACTTCGAAAGAAGTTAAATAAATAATTCCTAACATGTCATATTAACCTATAAAATTATTGTAATTCATATAAAGTCTCAAATTATATTTGTTTGGGTATTTATAATATCAATTATTTTAATTTTTCACTATTAAGGTAAATATTGCATCATCATTGTGTCATAAATAAATTAAAAACATTAAAGTCTAAAAATTATAAATAAAATATAATTATGTAGGAAATATTTGTATATTTCTAATGGATATTTATAATTGAATTTATCTTATGTGTAACCCTATATTAAAAATGTTTTGGTAAATAAACTTTGATTTTAACTCTTTTAACTCTTCTTTGAATTAAATAATAATAAATGTCCTAATCTAATCCAAGTGGACCTAAATGATAATATTTTATTCCTAAGGTTGTTTTTCGTCGAATTAAGCTTATCCAATAGAATTAGGACATGTGTTAGCGTACTATTAATATCATTTTTACCCATAATTACCCTATTTACTTTTAACTGTGGTAAATAAAAGTAAAAAGTTACTATTCACCAAAAATTATTTTTATCTCATTGAACCACATTTTATTCCACGAAATTAACCGTGTCTCTCGGATTTTCGAAATTCCACTCACAGAAGCGGTAAAATTAAGTTCTATGAAAAATTCAGTTTTTTAACTACTACTTAGTGGTTTCACTATTCATCAAAAAATGAAGTTTTTCAGAAAAATACAAAACATTTATCCTAGGCTAATTTTGATATTCCGAATCCAAAAATGAAGTCCATTTTGAAAAATAAAATTTATAAATTTCAAAAGGTGGGTATTACTATTCATAATGGCTAGTTTGATTTGTTGTGGTGTGTTAGAACTCGATGTTGCGTACAACACACACTATTTCATTATTCAAAGAGAATCGTACCGTAGAAGCTTGGGGTGTTACAGAGGGAACGAAAAAATTATACTTCCCAGAATTGGTGATGAAAAATTTCAACATGCAGCACTGTGATGGTTCTTTATACTTCCTCTAACGACACTATTTTCCTTATTGAATAATGTTGGTTCTACATTGATCATCTTCATTCTTATTCACTTCGTTACTTAAGTAGGAAGGGACCTTTATTCTTCTTATGTCTTCTGATTTAGTTTAAAACAAACTTCATTAAAACATATTCTTCATTTTAGCTAGAATCACAAGAACCGGGGTGATTAATCATACAATGAGGATCAACTAACTTTGAAATCATCATAATAAACTTATTATCCTTTCTTCTTTACATATATTCAAGAAATAATTCATGTATTTTTTGTATAATATCCTCCTTTTCATAACTTATTCTCCCTCTTCACACATGTACACCCACTACCTCAGTTATTTCTTCATATGCTTTCATGTATTCATGTGCATGAACGAGTACATGCATCTTATGAGCTGTGTCTTCCTGAATACCCAACACATTGTGCACTTCCTCTTTCTGGTTCTTTAAACTGAATGTATATAAGTATCTTCATATATTCTACTTCCATTAACTATTGTTTTCAACTGCTAAGTGTTCATAAGAACCCCTTTGGGATGGATTTGCATGGTACAATATGCACTGGATTGTGGGATATGTTCTTATGTTGTCTTCATGAAAGAATTGAACTGTTATTCTATCACAAAGATGAGGGGATCCCTATTATTCCTCTCACAATCTGTTAGTGTGAATATTCTCCACATTGTTAAACCAAGGGGTTAGGGATTCTTCTCAATGCAAGGGATACATGGTTCTTCTACGAACACAGTGTGTAGATCTTCTTTGCACAATCAAAATGGTTAACTGTTATCCTTTATTTCCCAATGCTTAAAAACTTATTTTTTCTCCTTACCTTAGTTTCTGAAAATGGGCCTCATATTTTCTCTCTTTTTGGAAAACATGAACACCTTATTTTATAAGAAAACAAATGCACACTTTCTGGACCACATATTCTCTCTTTTTATATAAGGATGTGGATAGTACCTCATTGTTCAATGGTGGGGTATTTATGCTGCGAAGAGGACCCAATTAATGTCTTGAGGGTCTCATCATATCTCATATTTCAAATCTCCATAAATATTTTCATTGAAATATTTAAACATGGTTATATATATTTTCTTGAATTGCTTATGATATTTGATTTTTCTATATACTAGATTCCTCAAATGCATGTGATCAAAATCACATGTAATCATCATTTTAATCCATGCTCGAATCACCCATGAAAACTGGATCATGAAGTGGCCCTGAAAACATTGAATGCCTTCATCCCATCAATGTTCTTCACATTGCTCAAATGCATGAAAGTCATTAGTTTCATGCATGATCTTGGTTCAATCCCAAGATTCTCCTTTGATGGATATAGATTATCCATGGGGGTTTGACCTTCATATTTGATGGGACAATGATGGGTTTGATTGGTAGAGGGAGGAATATAATTGTTCATTGTGATAAAAAGGACGTGGAATATCGGACAACTCTGTATTAATTAAGTGTGGAACGAGATGAGATGAATGGATAAGAGCACTCTGATCATTAAAAACCCCGTTCCACATCAAGTGGCCTGCCAAATTCTCCATGCTTTATAAATATAGTTATATAGGGGTTTGTTCAAAATTATCCTCTCCCCCTCCCGATAATGCCCCATACCAATTATGCGGTTGTTCTCTTCACCCCCACCCCCTCTATGGACTATCAACCAATACTATGAATAAGATCTCAAATGTACTCATGCAAGCTTACACACATCCTTGTATGCAGTCGACGGGCTGGCCTGACTGGCCTACCTTGGGAGCGATTGACCTAGTGTCGGGCATATAACCATGTTCATGCCTAGCTAGTTTTCTTTGATGGCTATCCAATATTTTAGGTAAACCACAGAAAAATAAACTTCAATATAACATCCATCCCCACCTCATAATTCCAATATCATCTTTAATTGTTCTTTAATTAATCTTTGAATTCCATTATGATAAATAATCGAATATTATCTTTTTTCCTTAACACCCTAAAATAATAAAATCATCACGTAATACCTTATGAAATAGTTCATGTCTCTTAATGTAAGCTCTTGAATGGTACTCATTTAATAGTGAAGTATTGCATGACCTTCTTTAAATCCTCAATTTCATTTGGAGTATTAATTCCAAAGAACATCAATTATTTATCTTCATCCAAAAGTGGATGGTTCATAAAACACCTTCAATGATGTAAACAATGTTTTAACTTTAAAAAAAGTTATTTGAACTAATGACTAGGTCACCAGTCAACTGACTTAACAACATAGAGAATTTTTTAAGCATGAAATCCAATGCTATGAAACCGTAATAATTCTCTATGAATCATCACATAAAAAAACCTCCATTAACTTTAGAGCTAATTTTTCATATTGACCGACATTGAGATTTTATGACAATAATTGAAAAAAACAACTCATAAAAAAACTGGTGCCAATAATCTATCATTTGTATTTTCTAAGATAATCAATGTTCTCTCTCACATGAATGTGTCAATGTCAATATGTGAGTCTTTTCTCTTCCATTTACTTTTACACTTTCATTTCACTTTCTCTCCCACCTATTGAGAAGAAATAAAACATTCATGGGAAAAGGGGATCAATCCATCATTAATCCATGTTCCATCCATCATTTCACTCTATGTCTATTTGAGCTATGCTTGGTGTAGAAAATAAGTGATTTTTATTTTGACAAAAAAGATGTCCCTTACTATTTAGCATGATACCTCTTGAGAATAGAACACGTGTAATTGACTTCAAGGATTCTCCACATTCATTGTAGGCTTGAATATATTGAAAGTTAGATGAAATCATATTAAAATAATAAACCAAAACTATTGAACTCACATCAACAAATTAATCAAAAACATTCAAGTGAAATAAGGAGGATAAGTGACCCTGGATTACATTCATTCTTCTTATGTCATTGATTAATTCAGTTACTCCCCCTTTATAAGATGATATTTATTTTGAGTAACTACAAATGATATATTAGGAGATTAAAAAAAATTTCCAATGACATGATAGTCCTGCAATTTCTAGAATAATTGGATTTAATATCAAATAAAATCAGGAGTTTGTTGGCGTCTTTATTTCTCAAACCCTCAAGGAGAGCACTTCTCATCATTGTTTCTTAGGCTCTCCCCCTATGAATTTTTCCCCCTTCATTATCATTTTTTATAATAAGAAATACAATACTCATGGATTTAAGGGAATAAGGTGGATTATCCTTGAAAATTAAATGTGGATAGCAATGTTGAGATGTTTTTCTCAACAAAGATGCTCTATGTGCTCCAATCATTGCATTTTTAAACCTAATCTTCAATTATGTTTTTGGTTACATGGATATTATTACTTTTTCCATTTCCTTTTGTTTTCGACTTAATTATTAAATATGTTTTCAAGCACTAGAATATCCTAGTAAAACATTCATCTTAATAAGGAATTACTTTAGTCCTAGAATAAATGAAATCTATTTTCTAACAGTGTAACCATCCCTGTTTCACATCACGAACATATCTTCTTTATCATCATGTGAAATATTCTCTTTTTCTGTATTAGTCTTATCTTTTCCATTTTAAATTTTCCTAATTATTTCTAATTCACATGTCCATGAAACCAATATGTTATTAAGGAAAATGGTAGCAATTTTGGTTGTTTCACATGGGTTATTCTTAGTATTAATTCATGGAATGCTTCTGGGATTATTTGTGTCCACAATTTTCTTCTTATTCATTCTGAAGGTATCTTATTTCGTATTATCCATATTTTGTGATCATTTCATCTTATCATCTTTGGATTTATGTTGAGATGGTAATTTATTAATTTTGTAACCACATTCATTTCATATATAACATATTTTTTATACCCTCCAAATATGTTTTCATAATACATATTCATTTAGATCTATGAATTTCTCTTCTTGTTCTCTTTATTGCTTCCCCAAGAAATAGGCTGCCACTGTGCTTTTACATTCAATGGATTGAGACAATAATCCAATGCACAATGCCCAAATTTATTGCATCACCAACACTGAACAATAATCCATTCACTCATAATGACTTCTGAATAAGGTTATTTGAACCTCTTTATAAATTGGTTTTCTCTTTGGGGGGATAACAAAATTCAACAATTACTTTATTATCTCCCCATGTTATGGTGGAAGGTCTCTTTAATTATTTCATTTTTACTCACCTACTTGAGATAGATCATCAAAATATGTCATGATATTATTTTAACAAGTTTGAGTAATATCAATATCAAAATCCTCCATATTTAATTTTCTACCATTATATACAGAATCATTATTTTTTGAAGTATCAGCATGTGTCTTCCCAAGATTTGTCAACTAAAATTCATAATCTAGAGATTTCTGATTTGGGATGATTTTATGATCATCAATCATAATCAATATCTCATCTCCACACTTATTTATTATTTCAACTTCATCATCATATTGTTTAACATTATTCTAAATAAATGAGTCATGTTCTTTGTTTTTTATATTTCATCCAACTAAAAACTCTTAACATTAGTGTTTTTCATAGACTTTTCAAAAAGTTCACCAGCCTTTTCATTATGATTTTTTTCACTCCCTCCATTTATTCAACAATTTTTTCCTTTTTGAGGATATTTTTACATGAACCCTCTCTTTTTTCATCGAATTATAGAACCTATTTGAGGAGATTTAAGCATTCCATAACTTTTTCTTAGAAGATCTTCTCTATAAAATTATTTTTCCTTTATAGTTGGGTGATATATTCCTATATTCATTGAATGAATTCAAAGGAAATGGAGAGTGTTTATTCATGAAAACGATGAACAATATTTCTTAATATATAAACAAATTTTACATGAGAAGTTATAGACCTAGCATCACCACTGGAGCTAGAATTTTTATTATGAGAATATATTTCAAAAGAAATATCACATACCTCCAGATCAATCGAGGTTGTAATTTTATTCATCATCTTAGTGAAGACTTGATCCACCTAATCATTATATTACTATCCTGATATATATACCTTATTACCAAGGTAATTGGAAACATATAATTCTTAATTTTTGGAAGAGAGTAACTTCATCCTCATCTTCTTTTTTCTCTTTCTTTTGTCTATTTATCATGGACTTGATTGTTATATAATTATTCTCATTGATAAATGAATATATACCAACACTATAGTTCATTGTTAATTTTGGAATTTAACACAAATCTTCAAAAGGATAATAACATCCAAATATATAATTTAATCGATGTGAAACCTGGATTAGATACCAATTGAAAGGATCAGTTTTGGATATTCCTAACACTGTGATGGGGGTGATTTAGTGTTCAGAACCTTTTTATTTGATTCCATATTTTTATCAATATACCTTTTAGACATATTAAGATCTTAGTTTTCTTATAATATTTTTTTTATCACTACCAATAATACAAATGTTTTTAAGAACATGTACATGATATTTTTACAAGGCTCACTACACAATGGGAATAGATAGTACTTTCTATATATGAGTATAACCAGTACACATGTTCTAAACTACAATGTATTAACATGTTAAAGTGGGTTGGATAGAAAAAAATCATTTATCCATTGTAAGTACCTACACATTGTATGGGGAAATGAAAGAATTCTACTTCCCTAAACTGGTGAAGACCAAGTCCAACTAGTATTTTCTTTAGGTTATGTATACTACCTATAAAGATTGTATAATCAATCATGAATATGGTTGTATCTTCTTTTATCTTATTCAATATTCATCACAAGGTTAATTTCAATGTAGTAGGTAAGAACCTTTCTTCTTATTCTCTGTAAAATATTTAGTGAAAAAATGCACTAAAAATTCTTCTTATTATTAGCTAGAATAAATAGTACCTATTTGACTCTTCAAAAAATGAGGATCAGTCCACCATGGAATCATCATAATCAACTTCTTATCCTTTTTCCTTTACATGTATACATGAAATCATGCATGTAATCTTGGTTGAACTCCTATTTTTCATAACTTATTCATCTTCTTCACACACAGGCACCCACTAACTTATTTCTTTTTTGATATGCTTTCATGTCTCCATGTGAATGTAAGTGTAAATGTGTTTGATTTATTTAATTTTTATGAAAATCGAACACATTGTATAGATCCTCCTTCTTTTTCATAATACTGAAAGGGTTTAATACTTTTCACTTGTTCTCCTTCCTTTTCCTATTGTGTGAAACTATTGAGTATTCATAGGATCTCCTTGAGGAAAGACGTATGTGGTACAAAAAGAAATGGTTTGTGGGACCAGCTCTTCTTCTCCCATCGTTAAGCATGGACCATTTCTCCATTCATGATGTTGGGTGGCTCACGGTTATTCCTGGTGCTATGGGTGAGCATGAATCTTGTCCACTTAGTGATACTAAATTGATTATAGTTATTCATAATGAAATGGATTCATGGTTCTTATACACATATGGTGTTCAGATATTCTTCATGTAACCAGGATGGTTCATGGTTCTCCCATACTTCATGAATCCTTGAATCCTTCTTGTTCTCCTTGGCTTCCCATATAGAAAAATGGTTCATAGTTTCTCATATTTTTTGAAAACATGAACTCCTCATGAAATAATCACAAGGTAGCACACTTTCTCTACCTTAACATATCTCTGTTTATAGAAGGGTGAGAAAGAAACCTCATTCTTATTAGAGGCAATTCTTATTCCATTAAAAGGATCTAATTAATGCCTCAAGAATCTTGACATATCTCAAGTTTTAAACGGACATAGATATCAGCATTTAAATCATAAAAATTGAGTATCTCTTTTTATTTCAATAGATGAAGATCTCAGATTTTTCATTGCAGTATAATATTCATGACCAAGGTATCAAACTCACATGATATCTTCATATTAGTCCATGCTGGAATCATCCATGAAAATTGAATGAATGACGTGGCCTCAAGAAAATCATTTTCCATCATCCAATCTACATTCTTTGAATTTCTAACATGAATGTAAGAATTTTTTTTCATAAATGCTCTCAGTTCAATCCTAATATATTCCTTCGATGGCTAGAGATCATCCATAGTTGTTCGCCCTTCTTCCTCAGTGGGACAACGACATCATTCAACATTGGAGGGAGGATGAAGTTGGCACTAGGTGATACAAAGGCTTTAGAGGATCAGGTAGATCTATTTTAAAAGAGTTTTAAATGGGATGACATGAATTTAAAAGATCATTTTTATCAATAGAAAACATATCCCACATCGAATCGCCTTTTGGTTTCTCCATGCTTTATAAGACAAGCACTGTGTGGGAGGTTTATCATTCTCCTCTCCCCCTCTAGGTACCTCCTAGTACAGATTCTCTGGATTCACTCTCCACCCACCACTCTTCAGTCCCATGGCCTAAACTAAGCATGGGCATTCCCATTCATTTCTATTGGCTTACACCCGGCCAAGAATGTAGCTGACCGGTTGTTCTGGTTAGCCTTTCTTGGGTTTGGTTGACCTCGAGTCATGTATATTCACTTGGTCATTGCTAACTGGTTGGCATAAATTTTTTTTTGGTGAACAACATAAAAATAATTATCAAAATAAATTTCATTTCCTCCTCATAATTCAAATCCCATATTCAACCAATCATTAATTAATATTTGAATTCCTTCATGAAAATTACATTAATATTTACTTTTTCCATGATCACCCTCAAATCATCTAATCACTACACACTAACCCATTAAATTTTTTATGTCTATTCTAGTAAACTTTTCAATGGTTCTCATATAATAGTGAAGTATTTCATGAACATACTCAAATCCACAATTAATTTTGGAGTATTAATTCCAAATAACTTCAATCAACTATCTTCATCCAAAAGTGTATGGTTCATAAAACCCCTTCTATGCTGTAAAACTATGACATCTTCGAAACTTTTTTTTATAACTATTGATTAGTTCACCATTCCTTTTATATAACAACATGTAGAATTTCTCAAGTTGGAAAAGCAATGCTCTGAATCTATTGAAACTCTCCATCCATCACCACATCAATCATCCTCCATTTACATTTGATAAAATTCTTCATATTGGTCAACAATGAAAAATTTTGAAAATATTTGACAATAAATACAACCCGTTAAAAAAAGTTGACCCAACATAATTTTCTACTTCAATCACAAATGATGTAATGTATGTTTTGTAGCATGTTTAGAAAATTTCACCATGTGGTTCAAAACATGTCATTGTACCAATTTAAGAAATTCATTTTTTTAAACATAAAAAAACAATTAGTCAAATTCAAACCAAGAAATATTTAAAATACCTTCTCTGATATATTTATGGATAATTATTCTAATATATCAATATGTGGCTCATCCCAATTACTCAGTCTCAAGTATTAGTCCAATAAAAAATGATACCCAGATCACAATTCTAAATAACTATTTCCTTTCCTCGTAATATAAAATATGATCTCTCTATATAATATTGTATCTTATTTATTCTTCTTCTTATATTTTTAAAATATCCTTAGAAATATTCTATCTAAAAACCTCTCACTTACAAATAAAATCTAATGTTTTTTTCTCTCTCTCAGCACATGAATTGATTTCCCATAATCATGAAGTTCGTCATACATACTTCTATTTATAGGAGTTCAAGTATTGGATTAGTTGGGAAATTAATTTAACATTGAAAATTAACAAAATTTACATAAACACAAATTTTAATTTCATTTTGATTTCATCTTGGAAAATATTAGAACTTCTCAACACTTCATGATTCTTCACGAAACATCATGAATCATCTCACAAATTATTTCCTACTTCAAACATAAAAAAAATGTTTAATTTGATATAAATTTACATTATGATATTGTTTGTCTCTTAAATTAACCACATGAAAAATTAATGAATTCTCATTGTAAATATCTATACCAGTTGAAAACCCTACAACTATTATTCATTAAAAATTATCTAAATGTCATTACACATCAATTGAATTACAGAAAATCACTCCATTCTATCAAGTTATTCATATATATTTCGATAACCAAAACCACAATTTCTAAACATATTGAAACACCCTTGAGAGATCTTCAATTAAAGCATCAAACATTTTACCTTTTCTTATTTTATTCATAGAATCCTTAAAATAGTGATCCCACATAGAATGATGTCTAACATCCAACAAATTTATAGTTTCATCATACATCTTATGGATCAGTTTAAATTTCATTCAGCTGCATTAGTGTCAATTCAATTACCTTAAATCATAACCCACATACAAAACAAAAAAAAATTTATTATATGAAAATGTATTTATACAATGTTGAACCCTATATAATTTATCAGTATCAGACTTTACCCCATTCATTTTCCATAATCTCATCTGCTGGATTAATCTGTGAACACATTAAATGGATCAGTATCTGAAGCTCTTCTCATTCATCATCCTCAACAATTATAAAATTATTAATCATTCAGCCTCAAATATAATTCTTCATCTAATTTGTGTTTGATATCAATACTTTTTCTAATCTATCCGGGTCAGAAATCCAATGATAGATTGGCAGAACACAATTTCTGATGAAGTAGTTTCATAATTAGAATCTTTATTCCATATTCTCTACAACTACTAATTGATCCTTATGAATTGTTTCATTGGATATATTGGATATCTCAATGGATGGGATGAACAACACCTTAGAGAAAAATCTGACTTTTTAATTTATAATGCTTTCTTGGGGGTGTGCCTCCTTCTATGTTATTGATCGAATATGTTGCATTGTACCCGACAATACCACTTTACATTGGTGGATGTCCTTCCAAACTTTCATAGTGATGTCTACTCCTTGATTGAAACAGGATGATCAGATTTTGGTTCCCCCTTCTGTGGATTTCTACATATAACTCGTCGCCTATTTCGTGTAACCCTCGTATATTAAGTTGTGGTTCATGAAACTCATCTTGGTTCAATATCTTTGTGAAAGGTTTTTAATTACTCTTATTCTATATATACATTACATGGGGGTTTTGACAGAGAAACAACCTTTGGTTAAGATATTAGTCACATTGGGCATCCCTAGAATTCCTAGATGTTGGAACATTGGTCACCTATATTCTTCCTCATAAAATGTTATCTCATGGATGAATCTCATGCATGGGACTCATAGCATATCATATCAATCATGGTATATCTAATGTCAAATTCATATCTTGTATGGTTTTCCTTATGCCTACCATGTTTAACATGAGGTAGAAGTTTGATAGATTATGAGTTAATCTTCTTACAGAGACAAATAGAGTATGATCAAAACACTATATGGAGGTAGATGAAAGCTCTTTTGCATATTTGTGTTGTTACATCCTCCAATGTTGATCAAATTTATATTTTTTATTATTTTCCCAAACATTTTCTAACTACAACATTGTAGTATAATAATAGGGAGGTGTCGAATCCAAAAGGAGATGGTCATTCGTTTTCTTTTAGGTAATACAGGTTTTAGAACCACAAGGGAGTCCTTTATAGAGTTTGATGTTTGGTAATTTGGAGCTATGTTCAAACTTGGGATGTCTTACTTTAATAAATGAGGAATCAAGATCGAGTGAGTTTCTAGTTGAATGGTGTATTATAATTCAAAACTTGTTATGATCATTTGTATTAGTCTATGAAGAAAACGGGATTCACTAGTTTACATTGGTCCTAGTCACCTATCTCGACCTAGGAACTATTTATTCCATGGTCAAGAGATAGTAAATGCCAGTGTGCATTATGTTTGGCTTCATAAGCAGATAGATTCTAGAGCTAGTGGTTGTATCCCATTTTAATTGAAATAGAATATGATGATAATAAATATTGTCTCGTGGTCCAATAAGATCACACAAATGAGTTATTACTTGATTTTATATCCTAATTACTAGTTCAGTTGGAATTTCCATATTCATATTTAATAGTGTATGATAATTTTATAGACACATTGCTCGATCCCTACCCCTGAAAGATATAGCTACTCATAGTGGATTAGAATTTAGTTTAATAAATATGAGATAAGATAATTGATGGACTGATAAAAATTCAAAAAATCATTATCAGGAATCAGATTTAGAAATGATAATTTAAATAACATGCAAGAAGCAATTCACAATTATAACTAGAACATACTTAGAAAAAGGAAAATTGAATCTAAGTGGAACATGAATTCATTGAATAATGTATTATTCATGGATCTTGGATTATTGAATGTATACAAAAATAAAAAAAATGGCATTTGGAAAGAAAAAGGGTGAGATAGTTCATAAGGAATCAAAAGGGAATAAATAAATTTTTCTAGAAGTCCCTGCAATGATCTGTTGCTACTTTGTTTATATAGGAAATTTTGGTTCGGATTTGTACATGAAATACATGGCATTCACCCTTGATCTGTGTAAAATTCTTGTGGATATCATGTGTCGCACACAGTTATTTCTCATAATAGGTTTGACCAGGTTCATGAGGTGTAAATGTTATTCACGACGTATACCCATCATTTATTCTAATTTTATGTGGATTCTCCATGGATTTCCAATTTTGAGTAATGACTGGGAATCACATCATGTACGAGGAATTCCCACTATGTAGTGGCTTATCCCTACTAGTTACGTGGTTTGGTCATGAGTGCCTTCATGACATAAAGTTAGGTTGTGAGCTTTGGGAATATGACAAGTATGAGGCAATAACACCGTGTAATCTGTTAGGTTTTCACAATATGGCCTCCTTTCACCTGAAAAATAGTAAAGCCATTATTCATGCAGAATCAGAAACATTTCATGTTCATTATAGAATATTTTAATAAAAATCATTCAATGATTTTCAAAAATATATATATATTTATTGTTCTTATAAAATATCCCCACACATAAACGGTTTCTTATCCTTAAGCAATAATATCCCATATATTATTTCATAAAGGATAAGAAATTTTTAAATCAGCAAAGAACCTTTTTTCCATACAATTATATTTGGTGCAAGTAGATGAAGGGTAAAGTTCCAGAAGCAATCCTAAAGAAAATGTTAGTCATGCCTCCTGGTTAGGATTTCTAAAACAAATTATATTCTTTTAATTACAATCATATATAAATTTCCTATGTTATATGCCCAATTATAATTTACATCACTATTTCTATCATCACTCAGGGTGGCTATAAAAATAGAATTGCACTCATACCTTGAGTACATGTTCCCATCAATTTTCTTTCCAAGGTTCTACTATCTCCACTTTGTAATGATAGGTAAAAAAATTAATCTTGAGGTCATAAGAAATTGGGTTATGATGACTCTGTGGTTGTGGGTAGGTAGGAAAGATGTAAAAAATCAGACTCAAAAAATATGGTAAGCTCAACAGTACAATTCAAAATGTTTCAGAACAAGTTTGATGTTGTTACTCCATCTAGTCAGTCGAATTGGTACTCCATAATCTCATATTGGATCCATATATATAGCAAGAAGGTAAATGAAAAATAAATTTTTCCCACTCTTATTTATTTCATTTTCTTTTTTATTTATGTTTTCAAAAGTTGTGCCTAGGATAGATCTCATAGCCATCAACTAATAACATATGTTCCTTCATGGGATTCACTAGTCTGAAAAATGGTTATTTTTGACCTTTCTAGTACGCAACCCAAGAAAATTTTATTTCATTCATTTCTTTTGGTATTTTTAATGTAATGATATTTGAATAGATTATAAAAAAAATTATATGAATCACAACCTCACTGTTATGCAAGCACCTCGTACGTATCTAGATATAGAATCATCACATGGTTTTTGAATGTATCCCCACACTTTTTCAAAGGTGGACTTTATGAATATTACAAGGAGCAAGGATGAAAGGATAATAGGTTTGGAAAAGCATAATTTTAACAGGTCATTAATGGAAACGATGGGCTAGATGAGGGATAAATTTCAGGTTGTCCTCAGATAGTGATTATCAAAGAGTGCCTTAATCATTTTCATTTTATACATGTTCAATCATCACTTTGATAAGATCTCAGTGCTGGTTCTAATAGGTATTCATGCCCCATGTATCTTTCATGAAATATTATCTGATAATAAAATGCGATCATAGGCTGCGAGTCCTCACAAGATGATGGATTTTAAAACCAAACTATAAATTACAAATGGAAAACATCTTAATTATTGAGTAAATTAATCATTATTTCAATGTTTTGAATTTTAATTAATCTTTTTACCTCATCAATTGTTCTAGATAGGCATAGGTTGGAATGAAACACATTCATAAACACTTTTATGTAGAATTTTTTGTTTAATTATAAGGGACTAAGGATATTTAGGTTAAATTAATGCTTATATCTTTGAAAAATGTCTAATGGACTAGTGAAAACAACTAGTATTTGACATGTATCATAATTGAAACATGAGAATCCTCCCCACACATATAATGCGACAGTGTCCCCACTGTTAGTGAAATATCTATGGGAGTGGTATCATTTGAATATGAAAGAAGTTGAAAATGGATTTATTTTATATTATTTAAATAAAATGGAATTGAGAGATCCATTGAGTATGTGGCATATCATGGGGATGAGTGAAGATGCGCGAGAGTGAAAATGTACTTGCTTATTTTTAGATAAATGAAGGTCATGTATTGTATAGAAAAAATTGTATTACAGGTAAATATAGTTTTAACTACTAAATGAAAATGAGAAGTAAAGAGACTGATTTTATTCAATATGTGAAAGAAATTAATAACAGTTCCAAGAAGGACACGAAACAAAAAATTAAAAGAAAGGGCATGGTAATGATGACTCAGTAAAACAGAATATTAACAAAGGTGGAAAGTGACTTGTCTTGTGGGGTCTAAAAGATCAGTGACTATGTCTCATCTTACTGCTTCTAGAGGTTGTGTTATTTAGTTTTTGTGGTCGTCTGGGTAGGTTGAAAACCTCTGGTACCATTGCTTGAGCAATGATTTGATGTGGTAAGAAAGGAATCATGGAATGTGGTCCATGCTGGTGAGTTATGAGGTGTCTGACAGATTATAGGTGTGATCTGGCTTGGTAGAAAGGGGTGGGGAAAGGGGGATGAGGAAGGGACATCTGTGGTGGGTGTGAGTTATGGGGTAAAAGTTGGTAGATCAATGAATGGGAGATGAAGATCGGTAGTGATCTGGTGAATATTTTCTAGAAAACTCTGAAGAAGTCTCTATAAATCTGCGAGGGTATGATGGGTGGTCAACTGGATTTTAGCTAGAATAGATGATGGTCTGGGTTGAGGTGGATTTGTGAAGGTTGGTGGCAGTGGAGGTGGGGCTACTACTGCTTCTCCATCAGCATGACCAGGGGGTGTCGGTGCATATACACATTTCTCCCAAATGTAGTGATCATCCTCCTTTACCATCATCCTCATCTTCTAGAAGAGCACAATATCGATCAGTTTGACTGGTCCAATGGAGTTGGGGGCATATATTCCTAAAAGACGCAAAGAGAGGGGGCTAATATAGTTATAAAAGAACCTCCCATGAGCCTGCCACAATTTTTCAGAGTCATTCCTCTGATGTAAGAGGTGAAATGGGAAGCCATATTGATTGGCAGACCACCCACAAAAGCTTCAAAAATCATGACGTCCATCTGGCTGACACTGCCAAGTGCCTCGCTCATGAAAATCAACAATGTGACTTGGCATGATGTAAAATGTGTAAATACGGCCCCTGTAGATGAGTTGACTTCATGGCTCAGGGGAAATTCAATGACTGGGAGTCACTGGGTATCAATGGCCACAACTACATAGAGATTTTGTGAGGTGATAGGAGTTGATGTTTCGGGTAAACATCGGAAGAGAAAACCTCCTCAGTATAAATGTCATTCCTGAATCCAAACTCATCAATAGATATCTCATGTGTGTAGCTGCCAAGGTGAAAGTGGAGAGTGACGATTATCATGTAGAAGGTGGCCCAAAATTCCAAAAATGACTCTCAGAATATCTCCTCAGGGATGTCAATAATGGTGCAGATGTGCAGAGTGTTGAGGAGGTCAGCCACAAGATTGGTGATGTTCATCTAGGAGAGAGTTTGTATGTATAAGTTCTTTTTTCCCTTCATGGGCTTCTCTTAATTCTATAGAAGATTTACCCAGTGCATTGGATTGGAGAAGGATAGGACAGGGTGCATGTGATGCTGATGATCGCTGTTTATTGTCATGGTGTCGGACCATGCCTTGGGATCATGTGATGCACGCATTGTGGATGGTGAAACGGGTTCATCTGTAGTAGTTCGCTGACACATGTAAGCGGGTATGTCCTTGGATCCTAGTAATCAGGCTGGTCCTCAGCTTGTGATTATGAGGAGGTGGATGTGTAGGAGGATTTGGAAGGTTGGGGGCATTTTTCCATCCCATGGTAACATGTGGGTGTGCGATGGGGTGAAAGAGGAGAGTGGGGGTGCATGTTTGGGTAAAATGTTAGGGAAGGGGGTGCGAGGAGGGTTTGTGAGAGAATGAGGGGGTTGTGGGGGTTTTAACATAGGGTAAGGATGGGAAGGATGGGGGTGTTCATGGGGTGTAGACAAGTGGAACGAGAAGGAGGTGGTGAGGAAGACATGGGAACATGGTTTCAATGGTGTAGGTCATGAATATTCGGGTTGTGACCTATGGTGTTTTTAAAAAAATTGACTTCCAAAGTAAACAATGGGTAGAGAGTGGTCACGTTGTGTATGGGGCATAAATATTGAATTTCATGGTGAAAACATGTCATGATGTGTACCTATGTTACACGTTGTGTACTATTCTGTGTTTGACCCATTGTAATGATCAACCTATATTTGTGAGTTTTTTGGACGAGAGTCCTAATATGACCTTACTAGAACATTCTAACGTGGGTTTCCTCCCTGTCAGTGTTTCCTTTAACTTTGGGAGCTTGACATCACAGATGGTTCAGTGGATGTTGAGACTGAGGATACAAACTACATGGAATGGTGTGTTAATGATTTTTAATCATTCTCCAATGACTTTGAAAGGTTTTTCACCATCACGTTGAATTTGGATTATTCTGTAAGGATTAACATGGACAGCCATAAATGGACCTAATCATCGTGAGTTCATTTTTAATGGGAATAGTCTCAATCTTGAATTAAATAGAAAAACCTTATTTCTTGCAATGAAATTATGTCACGAAATTCATTGGTCATGCCACTTTTTTCATTTTTCCTTGAAAATCCTTGCATTTTCATATGCATTTCTCTTGATTTCCTATAATTTTGTCAATTACAATAACCATTCCTATACAACATTTTCTAGATCGAGATTCATTTTCTTAATGGACCAGAATGAATGATTTTCCAATTTCACTAAAAGATAACATGTTATTCCCTAAACTTGTCTAAATGGGGTGGTTCCTATGGGTGTTTTATATACAGTTCGATATTCCCATAATTCAAAATCCTATTTTAGGCTCCAATCACTTCTTGTGTTGTGATTCTTTTCTAAAATTTTCTTCACCTGTCTTTTTGAAAATTATACTAGAAAAATTGTTTGTGGGTGGTAGAAATTTCTTAGTGTTGTAGAGAATTCCACATATTTCAAACATTTTTTCTATTTGGTTTCAAAAATGTGTTCTAAAATCACTAATGAGAAACTGTAGAAACTAAAAATGTTCAAATACATTATTTTGAAGAAAATTCATGAAAACCTATGATGTGTAATGTTTTCCAGATTCAGATTCAACCCACTTGGAATCATAATCGACTTCAAATAGAATGTAACTCTTACCATGTTATGAATATTATGGTCCCAGGATGTCAATACCCCATACGTCAAAAACTTTAACTTCCATAATGGGTTTTTGAGGAATATTGTTTCTTTTACTAAGGTTCCTAATTTTTTGCCATATTTTTCATTGATGGATGAATCACCAATCATCATGGTACAATGATGGACAGAAAAATCCTCTTTGTAGGATTTTTTCCACAATGCGCTCTGGTCCGTGATGGACTCCATTCGGTGATGTATGGCTCATTTCGATGACATGATGTATATATTCTTTCGAGACATAGCTCGGTAACAAGATCCCAGCCTAATGTTCAAATATCAATGGTTTTTCCTAAAAGTAAACTTTGGTATCCGATAGAAACTTATTTCATTTTTTGTATGAATGTTCATTATAATGGTATCCTATGTAAAGATAGTTGGCCATGCCAAAAAACCGAGGCTAGGTTCTGACACTAAAAAATGTACTATCGTGAAAGTCTACTTAAATTTCAATCTGGTAGTCTTTATTAATTATTTCCGTGGGTAGCTGTGAAATGTGGTCTATAATGACATTTTTGGTTCCCTTGGTACCTTATATCATGATTGAAAATTCTTCAAGTAAAATAATCCATCAGATCAATCATGATATTTCATCCTTCCTTCTCATTACGTTTTGATGGGTGGCATGATCAGTATTGGTGTTGACTTTGGATATAAAAGGTATGAATGGAACTTTTCGATGGAATAAACTATGACTAGTAGTTCCTTCTCTGTTGTCTTAAAATTGATCCGCACTTCATTCAATGTGTGGCTGGAATAATATATTGGGCCGAAAAAGGTGCTTAGACATTGTATGTGTAAAACTCCTATAATACCTGGAGATGCAATCAGACTATTTTTTAGTGTTTCAAAAGATTATTGACATTACTAAGTGAATTCAAAAGAGGTGTTATTTGGAAAAAGAGGTTCAATTAATGAATGACGTTAACAAAATTCTTTATGAAGCATCTGTAGAACCCAGAATTCCCAAGGAAACTTATGATCTCTTTTACATTTTATGGTTCTGGAAGATATTTGAGGACCTTGATTTTTGAAGGATCAAATTCAATGATCTCATTAGTAATTTTGTGTCCCAGCATAATTCCTTCTTGCACCATTAAATGATATTTTTTCAATAAAAAAATCAAAGGATTTCAACTCAGATAGTTGGAGGACCATTTCTAGATTACTCAGACTGACATCAAATAATCTCTCATAGATAGAGAAATTGTCCGTGAATATTTCAAGAAAATATTCTAAAATTTTATAAAAGGTGTGTTTCACACATCTTTGGAATGTTTCTAGTGTGTTTCACATACCTAATGACACGCATCTATATGAAAAAGTACTGAAGGGGGATGTGAAGGTAGTTTTTGTCCAGTCAACGTGAACTACTGCAATTTGATTATATCCTGAATAACCATCTACAAAATTGTAGAAATCTTTTCCTTCTATACCTTCATGCATTTAATAAATAAAGGTAATGGGAAAATGATCGTTACTATTTTTCTATATTCAATCATCTGTAATCCACATAAACTCTCCATCCAGTGATGGTGCATGCTGAAATGAGTTTATTGTCCTTTATTATTTTCACTGTTAGCCCAACCGTTTTTGGAGTGACTGGGAGGGGGCTCATCCATTCACTATCTGAAATTTGTAATATCATTCTAACATTCACATGTTTTAACACTTCTATCATGACAACCTCTTTCATTGGCGGCGTGACTCTTCTCTGAGGTTTGATTTTGGGGTTTTTCATTCTCTCAAGAAAAATCAGTTGGGTGCATTCTGAAGAATTTATTCCTTAATTATTTTTCACTCCCTAGGAGATCAATTGCTTGTGTCTTTTAAAGAAATCAACCCATTTATTCCTTTTCCTGAGATAGCTTAGCATTGAGATTTTTGGGTAAAGAGAATAAATCTTATGTTCATGATTACATCAATGTACTGGGTAAGGGTTTGAAGCCCATCTTGGGTGGCCTAATAATGGATGAGATAAATGTGTGTGTGGTGTCTCGGGTAGTGGGTTAAAAAAAGTTTATTTCTTTAAAGTCATATTCCTCCTCCTTGTCTGATTATGAATCATCTGTATCTTCCTCAATAGACATGTACTTAACTTATTTCTAAGCGAGAGTGATGGTAAGACAGTAAACTAGGTCATCTTGTTGATGTGTATATTTTATCAGATTAAACACCAAATTCTCTTCGCTGAATCTAAAGATGATACATCCTTGATTAACATCAATCAATGGCATCCGTGTTTCTAGAAATGTTCTTCCATGAATGATCAGGAAATCTCCATCCTCTTCCATATCCAAAACTATAATGTCTGTTGGGAAAATGACTTTTTCAACTTTAACTAGAACATCTTCAAGAATGCCCCATTGGAATTTTATTGAACAACTTACCAATTGTAATGCTACTCATGTTTCATTGGGCTCTTGAAGCCTGATTTTATGGAATACATTAATTGGAATTATATTTATGATGGCTCCGATATCACAAAGTTATTTTACAAATATAAACTCTCTTATGGAACAAGTAATTGAAAAACTTTCCGGATCATTCATCTTTGCTGGGATCTTCTACTTCACTACCACAGAGCAATCTTCATTTAAGAAGATGACTCTAAGGTCCTCAATAATTATATTTTTGATAGAAAATCCTTGAAAAATTTCACAAAATCCATATTTTGAGAAATTACCTCAGAAAAATGAATGTTGATATGAAATTTCTTGAACATTTTGAGGATCTTTTTTTATTGGGACTCCATCCTACCTTACCGTTCACTTTTGGGGGGAATGGAATAGGTTGATTGTATAGAGGTGAGGCTACAAAAATGTGGTCCTCTTGTTTTTATGGGGCTTTCTCTTTCTCAGATGGAATTGTTTTCTATGATGATATAGGGACAACATTTACTTCATTTTTTGTTGTTTGGTTTGGTAATTTTTGGGGCCATGGTTACATTGGTTGTTGGATGTCCATCACTTTTCTACTCCTCAACACTACAAACTTAGCCTCATCTCGTGGATATGTCTGAGTGTAACATGGCAGGGTACTTGGTAGTCTCTTAGATAAGGTTTTTAAGATTAGACCCATATGAATCTCCAAATTTCATAAAGCTTATCATTCATTTTTAATCTCAGTCCCTTGCATGGTCATCTATTCATTAAATTTATGTACGAAAGATGTTGGGTGATTCTCCATGTTTCATTAGGGTGGTGGAGGTGCCTGTTTTAATCTTGGATGGGTGGGATGAAATTGTAGTTGAGGACTCTGAAATGGTTTTTTTGGATATGTATGTTTTTATGGTCTCGGGATAGGGTTTATTGGATGATACCCTAGTGGTACTAGATTTGGAAACTGGGCTTGACTACTACACTGCTAAACATTCCCTTGATTGGAATGAGGATCTTTTTGAGAAGGCCTCTACTGATAAAATGGTTGTTATCATTGAAATGGTTGATTCTGTTGATTGCAATTTACATAATTACAATCTTTCGGTTCTTCGTATCCTACTTTTCAGTCTTGGTATAGGTGCGGTCCACTGCACATCTCGCATGACTGGATCTCCATGACTGGGCCAGGGGTAGGTTTTGTGGTAGGTACTTGAAAAGACTCGTCTTTTTTAGTTAGCACCTCAACATGTGCTAATAACCTGGTGGTCTCCTCAGCTCGGTGGATTCCATGTCATGGTGGACCACATTCAATTTTCTATAGACTGGCATTGTGGGAATCATCATCTATAATAGTTCTTCATGGTGTTGAGTAAATAAGGTTTTCCTTATGAATTTTCCATTCCTTCTTGTTTTGAAAATCACAAACACCTTATACTTAAGAAAATATTATTTTTACCCCCATAAGGAAAATTTACTTCATTAAGGGAATTTACCTCAACCTAGATTTTCTTACACATAGCAATATTATTCATAAATTCAAAAACTGGATTCATAACCAAATTTCCAGGGCCATATAATGAAATGATTTGAAGTATTCTGTTTTTAGGATCCGAATTCTAGATGTGATCTGTAATGTAGTTCTAATCCGAATTCTGGATTCCGAACTCTTAAGCAGTTCAACTCCGAACTCTAAAGAAGTTCGACTCCGAACTCTTTTGTAGATCGACTCCGAACTCTGAAGAATCTTGACTCCGAACTCTTTTGTAGTTCGACTCCGAACTCTTAAGAAACTCGACTCCGAACTATTAAGAAGTTCGACTCCGAAATTTTAAACAGTTCGACTCCGAACTCTACAGGTTTAGAATCTGATCTCTGGTGAAACCAGACTCCGAATTCCTATAAAACAGAATCCGAACATTTCTTAACATAGACTCTGAACTTCATCATGATTAGACTCCGAACTTTTGACTTACATACACTCCGAACTGTTGATTAGCTTTTACTCGCAAATGCTTTATTTCAAAACGATGTCGTGCATTCAGTTATACATAGTTTGTTATAAAACGATGTCGTCTATTCTATTTCTAATTAACCGTTTGTTGAGTTACACGTGTACAGGTCCCTCCGAGTTTCATGGTAAATATGACTGTTGGAAGAGGGAGCTGACCGTTGGAAATTTTCCTATAAATAGGATCTCATTTGAAAGAGCTCAAAGATATAGAGAAGCTGATCAATCTAGAGACCACACGCTGCTAAGGTGATTTTTAGAGAGAGAATGCTTTTCATGCCTTGTGCGTACTAAACCGCTCGTTCTGTTTTTGCTTCGTGCGACTTTGAATGTTGGTGATTACATTCGAGGACATCCGGGGATAGGAAGACAAAGGTTTCCAACACCTTGAAGTTGAGGGCTTCCTTGCTGAGGAAGAAAGAGGTGACCAACTACCTTGAAGATGAGGACTTGCGGGGATATAAGAAAGAGACTCCGATCTTCGTATCGAGGGCATACCCTGGTGTGGGTAAGACATACTTGCTTGAAAGTATAAATCAAGGGACCTTTATACAAGGTTGTTGGATACCCTTCTCTTTGGGTTAAAAGACTTATATCTTGTTACTTGTAGTTTTACTACTTGATTGTTTCCGCTACATTTTGTATTATAAGGAAAGTATAACTTTCTTATACTTCCTTACTTGTACTCTGTTTAGATTCTATACGCTTTAAGGTAGAATCTCATACTGTAAAATTTTGTTAAGTTTCAACTTCCGGAATCGTATTTTCAGAACCTACTTTCAGAATCTGTTTCCATGTTTTCATTTGGTGTTAGAGGTGTTGTGAATTTACTTAGTTTAACTTTGTAAAACATAGCTCTTTCATTTTCTTAAGGAAAACATAGTTATTCATAAATAACATTAAAGGTTCCAAAGGAATTTTTAAAGAATACAATTCACCCCCCCTCTTGTATTTGGAGCATCTACATCATTATTTCGATCCTACAATTGGTATCAGAGAAGGTTTTCTGAAATACTTGTACTCACGTTTAAGTTTTCTTGCTCACCTATTCATTCCGAACTTTGTCATTCCGAACTTTGTCATTCAGAACTATTCATTCCAAACTTTGTCATTCCAAACTTTATCATTCTGAACTTTGTTATTACGAATCTTTTCTACTAACAAGTTTGTGTACCGAAGGTTGTTTTAAGCATGGCAGGAATCAATGTTGGTTCAATTGATAATCTAAATCCTACAAGACCAAAAATCTTTAATGGTAATGACTATGAGTACTGGAGAGATCGAATGAAGACTTTCGTTATCAATACTAGAGTAGACAACTTTGTTATGCTTACTGGTCATTATAAAATTCCTGATAAGGAAGTAAGAACTTTCACTAATCAGGAAAAGCAAGAATATCAACTCAATTATAAGGTACACAATACTTTACATTGTTCAATGACTAGAAATATATATAGCCAAATTTCTTCTTGTGAAGCAGCTAGTTGTATCTGGAAGAAGTTAGAAGTTACAAACATTGGAACTTCTAAAGTAATTGAGACTAGGAGAGCTATGCTTAGAGCTGAATATCATGGCTTCAACTTTCCGTATAGTGAACCAATCTCTAAAGTTCAACAGAGATTTATGACTATAGTCAAAAGCTTACAGTCTATGGTAGAAAAGGGTTTAGATGATGAATCACTTGTGGATAAGATAATTGATATTATGCCCAATGAGTGGGAATCTAAAAGAACTGCTATAGATGAGAACAGGAAGGTCACTCAAATTTCTCTTGATGAGTTATTTGGAAATATTCTCCAACACAAAACAAGAATGAAGAGAGATGTTGACAACATCAAAAAGAAGAATGGGAATGGTACTGTTGCTTTTACAACAACATCAAATCAGATGAAAGACAAGACTCCTGAGAGAGTAACCAGATCTAAGTCTAAGAAAGTTGTTTTCCAATCTGAATCTAGTGAGAGTGAAATCTCTAAAATTGAGTTTGAAAATCTTTCTCTAAGGATGAACAAGATAGCTGGCCAGAGAAATTTCCAATCCAAGTATAGAAAAAGGACAGGAAAGATAAGAAATATGGAGAAGTCACTTGTTATGAATGCAAGAGAGCTGGACATATTAGACTAGATTTCCATTTTCTCAAAAATAAAGAAAGGAAAGAAAGGCATTTAGACAGGAACAGAAAGAAGTATTATAAATCCAGAGCTAAGAATGTTCTGAAAGCTAATGATACCTGGAGTTCCAGTGGTGGTGACTCTTCATATAAATCTTCTAATTATGAATCTTCAGGACAAAAGAATCTTGGTCTTATAGCCATATTACCTATTTATAATCATTGTTTTATGGATAAGGTACGAAATTCTGAATCATTGACCAATGTTTCTTTAAATTCTAATGATAGTAAGTATTATAACTCTTGTGATGAAGAATCCTCTTCTCATGAAGAAAATACTTTACCTACTTATGAAGAAGTCTCTAGGTTTGATGAACTTTTTGAAATTGAGAATTCCAAACTCAATAAGAAACTTGATAAGACAAACTCTAGGAATTCTATTCTTAAAAAAGAGATATCGGATCTTTCTATAGATCTTGATAGGAAAAATACTGATTTTGAAAGTATTTCAAAAAATCTTGAGGAAGTAAGTTCTGAGAAGAACAAACGTTCTAAAGAATTAGAAAAAGTAATTTCTAAGAAAAATGTTTTCGAGCCTAACTCTAGTTCTAAAACTAATGACTTTGTGGATAAAAACTTGGTTATAAAACTCAAGTCTGAAATTTTTTCCTTAAATAAGTGTTTATCAAACTATACCCATGGTATGGAAAACGTTGATAAAATGTATTCCCAAATATGACCTTTAAGAAATAAATCCGGATTTGGTTATACCCATGCAAAACCAATTTTTAGTAACAATTATTTTGTTCCTCAAAGTGCCCCATTTTGTACCAAGTGTCAATGTGGAGGTCATTGGGCAAAGAATTGTTCCTTAAACAAAACCCAATCCTTAGGTTTTCATAAAGCTTATTTCTCAAAGAAGATGTGGGTACCTAAAATTTTGTTATCTAGTAATCTCGGATCCAAACAAGTTTTGATTCTGAAAGTATAATTTTCTTCTTGTTTTCCTGAAAATAAAGAGAATACCAGCAACAATACATGGTACATGGATAGTGGATGTTCCCGGCACATGACTGGTAACAAAAGATATTTTGAAAAGATTATCAAAACGAAAGGAGGAAAGGTAACTTTCAGGGATAATGCTAAGGGAGAAATTGTTGGTATTGGTAATATTGTTCTTCTTGGTAAAACATAGATTTCAAATGTTCTTTTCGTTAAGGGTCTTAAGCACAACCTCATTAGCATAAGTCTGTTATGTGATGAAGGATACCTTGTGAATTTTAGGAATGATGAGTGTTTAGTTCACAATTCCAAGGAAGAATTTATTCTCTCAGCCAATAGGCAAGAGAATGTTTACACTTTGAACCTAGAAGACCTTAGGAGTCAAGATTTACCTTTCCTAAGTGCAATGGAAGATCATTCCTGGTTATGGCATAGAAGACCAGGTCACTGTAACCTTATAAACCTATGTAAACTCTCTAAGAAGAAACTAGTTATGGATCTACCGGAGCTTAGATTTGATTCTTCCAATGTTTGTTATCATTGTCAATATGGAAAGCAACATAAATCTATATTTAAATCAATTGGTGAAGTCTGAACAACTGATGCATTACAGTTAGTGCACATAGATCTTTTTGGTCCAACACAAACTGGAGGTATTGGAGGAAAATACTATGTGTTTGTTCTAGTTGATGATTACACTAGATTTACTTGGGTCCATTTTATAGCAAATAAATATGAAGATTTTTCTTATTTAAAAAGTTTTAGAGCTCAAGTTAAAAATGACAAAAACCTTCCTTTGAAAACTATTCATAGTGATCATGGAGGAGAATTTCAAAATTCTGATTTTGAAACTTTTTTTAGTAGAAAAGGTATTACTCACAATTTTTCATCACCTAGAACTCCTCAAAAAAAATGTTGTAGTTGAGAGAAGAAATAGAATTCTTCAAGAGATAACTAGAACCATGTTGAGTGAATATTCTATTGCTAGACATTTCTGGGCTGAAGCTGTAAGTACTGCTTAATATATTATAAATCGAGTTTTGATTAGACGTTTTTGTAATAAAACTCCTTATGAGTTATGGAATGGTAGAAAACCAAGAATATCCTACTTCAAGGTTTTTGGTTGCAAAGTATTCATTATGAATACTAAAGATAACTTACATTAATTCACACCAAAATATGATGAAGGAATTTTCATAGGTTATTCCACAACATCTAAGGCTTATAGAGTTTTTAATAAAAATACTTGTACTATTGAAAAATAGTACATGTAAAATTTGATGAGTCAGATCCTTTTCTTTTTAAGCCATCCCAACCTACATCCTCGGATGTGTTTTCAAAAACCGATTATCAACCATTGATAGAAGAACATTCTGATAAGGAAAATGTTGAAGAAGATACTTCTGAAACATTTACGCCAGAAGACTTTCTACCCTATGTTGATGAATAGGCTTTTCAAAACCCAAATTAGGTGTTTCTTAAGAATCATCCCAGTGATAGTATCATTGGTGATGTAAATCAACTTGTAAGGACTAGAAGTTCCTTAAGAAATGAAGTAGAACATATAGCATTTCTTTCCCAATTAGATCCTAAAAGCACTGATGAAGCATTAGGTGATGATGATTGGATCAAAGCCATGCAAGATGAACTAAATGAATTCGAAAAGAATAAAGTTTGGACCTTGGTTGAAAGACCTAAGGAAACATCTGTTATTGGAGTAAAGTGGGTTTTCAGAAACAAATGTGATGAAAATGGATTCATAGTAAGAAATAAAGCCAGACTTGTTTCTAAAGGCAATAATCAGCAAGAGGGAATAGACTATGAAGAAACCTATGCTCCAGTAGCTAGACTTGAGTCTATCCGTATTCTACTTGCCTTCGCAGCATTCTTTAATTTCAAACTTTTCCAAATGGATGTGAAATGTACTTTTCTTGACGGTTATGTCCAAGAGGAAGTTTTTTTTAACAACCTCCTGGCATTAAAGATACAAAACATCATGATCATGTTTTTAGACTTACCAAAGCTTTGTATGGTCTTAAAAAAGCTCCACGAGCATGGTATGATAGACTTACTGGATTTTTGCTTCAAAATAACTATGTTAAAGGAAATGCAGATCCAACCCTTTTTATAAAAAAGGATAAGAAAAATGTTTTTATTGTTCAAATTTACGTTGATGACATCATATTTGTTTCAACTTAGCAATCTTTAACCGAATCCTTTGCAAGTCTAATGAAATCTGAGTTTGAAATGAGTCTGATGGGTGAGTTAACATTTTTCCTTGGTTTTCAAATTTCTAAAAAACCAGAAGGAACCTACATATCTCAACATAAGTATATTAAAGATCTTCTCAAAAAGTATGGTTATGACACTACTAGGAGTATAAGTACTCCTATTGGTACCTCAAACTCTTTAGATCTTGATGAAGCAGGGAAACTAGTAGATCAAACATCTTTTAGAGGCATGATAGGAAGTTTACTTTACATAATAGCTAGTCGAACAGACTTAATGTTCTCAGTATGCTTATGTGCAAGATATCAATCCAATCCTTTGGAATCTCACTTAAAGGCAGTAAAAATGATTTTTTCGCTACCTTAAGGGAACCATGGATCTAGGATTATTTTATACCTCTGGAAATGATTTTGTTCTAAAACGCTTTTCTGATGCTGAATTTGGTGGATGTAGAATGGATAGAAAGAGTACATCTGGAACTTGTCATTTCTTAGGAGATTAATTAGTTTCTTGGTCCTGCAAGAAGTAACATTATGTAGCACTTTCCACTGCTGAAGCTGAATATGTAGCAGTAGGAAGTTTTTGTGCTCAAGTATTGTGGATGCAACACACAATCACAGACTATGGCTTGAGATTTACTAAAACTCAAATTTTTTGTGATAACACAAGTGCCTTTGCCTTAAGTAAGAACCCTCCACATCACTCTCGTGCAAAACACATAGATATTAGGCATCACTTTCTTAGGGATCACACACTTAAAAGAGATATTATTCTTCAGTTTATCGGAACACAAGATCAACTTGCTGATATCTTCACAAAATCATTACCCTATAATAGATTTGAATATATTAAACAAAAGTTAGGAATGATAACCATATGGTAATCATTCTTCGTCGACTTCTTGTTGAACAATTCTCCAAATTGTAATAAACTCCTTTTCATAGGGGGAGTACATTTTTTTTAAACTTTTCGGAACTAAGATTTCCGGAATGGAAATTTCCGGAACTGAAATTTCCGGAATGGAAATTTTTTCGTACGGAAAACTTCCGGAATGGAAATTTTGTACTAATAATTTTTCGGAATGGAGATTTTCGGACTGGGGTTTTTGTAATGAGGATTTTCTTACTGGAACTTTCGTAATGATGTTTTTTATAAGTAGAATATTACCAATTTCGAAAAATATTTCTTGTCAATCCGTAAGTTATGATTTTCCTACTTATAATTTTGTAATCAAATTTTTCTTACAGGTATCTTCCTTGTTTAGTTCGGATTCTAGTTTTTTTCTCAAATCCGAATGTTTACGTCAAAAAAACCTCAAAAGATCGGAGTCAATTTTTTTTTGGAATTATTCTCAACCGTCAGATCAGATCAAAGTGTTTTCAACCATTGGATTACTTTTGGAAGACCAACGGTCAAATTCATTGCCTATAAAAAGGGGGTCCTGAGACTCTTCCCACATTGGTTTTCCAAGCTATTGCGTCCCGAAGCTCTGCTGATCCTCTTAAGGCCAGTTCCGAATCTTGTGAAGCCAATCTGAATCTTACAGTTTATTTCATTCCGAATTTCTATTGAAGAAACCTCTCAAGATATGTCAACTATCAAACCAATTTCAAAGTGGTCAGTTTACAGAGAAAGGTTAGTTCATATGGATTTTTATAAGCTTGATTATATTATTTCGAAGAATATTAGACTGAATGGATGGGAAGATATCTGCATAGCTATGTCAGATAAACAGGATCCAGTTTATACTGACTTGTTGATAGAGTTTTATGAGTCTGTTTCCTTCCTGGTGGAAGATGGCAAAGAAAGGTTTTCTTTTAAGTTTTAAAGGAAGACTTATAAACTTTCTTACACTAAGGCAGCAAGCCTGATTGGTTTAGCATATGAGGGAGAAGCTGAATTCTGTTCTCACAAATTTCTCGATGTGCATGGAATTTTCAATAAGGAGAAGGCACTGATGTGTCTTGGGCTTAAGGATGATTCAACAACTAAGATTGCTCGGCTCACTCTGAATAATAGAATACATCAACTATGGGTGCAAGGTTTTCTGGTTCCGAGAAGAGGAGATAAAGACAATCTGAAGAAGAGTGATATCTGTGTATTAGATTTTTTGGTAAATCTAAGAAAGATAAATCTGATAAGGCATCTCTTGGTTATAATCAATAATATTAAAGAACGAAATCTGAGAGCTCAGATTATGATGTTTCCGGCCGTACTGTCTAAGCTGATTGTTCGATGCTTAGAATCTTTCAAAGTTGCCTGCAAATCAAATATTCGGAATTGCAATCTCATGCTTGTCAGTGATGATACGCTTAAAAGAATGAAGATGTGATTTTCTAGTGAATCCGGAGAATTTTACCCCCTATCCGTGGAGGAATTTGAAACAGCTGAAAAAGAATCTCCGGAACCTTCAAAAAAGAAAAGGAAGAAGAGAATGTCTAAGGAAGTAGTTACTGATGAAGAAGTTCCTCGGCCTAAGGAAACATAATCCGCACCACCCAAGCTGAAGAAGCAGAAAATATATACAGATGAAGTAGCAGCAAAGTGGAGGAAAGATAAAGAAATGAGGAAGGAAGGGGATCCCCAATTCGGACTGGACCCTGCTGAGGCTAAGGCATCAAAAGAAAAATCTGATGAGGAGCTAGAAAGGCAAGCGAAGGAGAAGAAGTTGCGAAAGAAGATGCCTGAAGCTGAACTAGTGAAATCTTTGCTAAAATATACAGAGTTAGCTTCCGAAAGGCTTCCAGTTCTGGAAACTTTCGGTGTTGAACCTTCACTACCAGAAACTCCAGAGAAAAACTATGTCACTCCGGAAAAGGACAAGGGTAAAGGAATAGTTGAAGAAGCTGAGAAGGAAGTTTCTGAAGCAGTTGAAGAAGAAGAATAAGAAGAAGAAGAGGGTGAAGATCTGGATACCTTGATCAAGATAGTATAGGAGTACAAAGATAAGGCTGAATCTGCAAAGATAGTTACCCCAGGAAAGGGAGATGAGGAAGCTAGCAAGCAACATCTAGAAGAAGAAGAAGAATAAGCAAATGAGATGTTTGATGAAGAAGAATCCTATGAGAGGAACTTTCTTGAGGAAGGACAAGACAGACAGAAACCAGATGAGGATCAAATTGTTCATGTTTCTGAGTCTACGGAAGTATCTCCAAATGTGCAATCCATTCTGAAATCCAATAAATGGAAGCAAACATTAATGGAGACACCTATTAAAGATATCATCAGAAGGAAAGAGGTTGGTTGTACCTCCAGAAGGAAGCTGATACTAGTTGAAGAAGAGGAATATCAAAAAGAAGTTTCTGATTCGGAATCATCATCCCACGAGCATGATTTTGTGGTTCAATATTTGAGAAAGTTGGTGGACACAATTCCGATTCTTCCAACAATAGACTCTAGATGCCAGTTGCTACAACAATCTATGAATCAAAAATCAGATTCTTTATCCATGGTAATGGATAAGTTTGTGAAGTTGGAAGCTGAACAGAAAAGTTTTCTGATTGATTATGACTTACATAGGAATTCCTGCTGTAAAGTAACGAAGTGGTCTAAGAGAGTTAATGAAGATTTAGTTCACTTTGATAGTTTTCTGGCTGAAGTTCAAAATGCCTTTGAAATGGAGGATAAAAAGGATAATGATATTTCTAAGAAGTTAACCCAGGAGCAAAATTTCTGGAATCAACAGGTCAGGGATCTGAATGGGAAGCATAACTCGGTATCTCAAAATTGGAAAACTGAAAGAGATTTCCGGATTGAGTTTCAACAGAAGATGGAAAAGAAAGATGAGTTGTTGAAGTTACAAAAATAAGCCTTGGAGGCTTATTAAGAGGCTTTAAAATCTCAATAAGAAAAGGTAAAATCCTTGGAGAGGCAACAAGAGGTAGATCAAAGAGACTTGAAGAAACTCAAAGCCTTGTTGAAGTAGCTCATTCCGATGGAAAAGGAAGACAAATGAATCCACTCCGATCTTTTGTTGTAGTTTTCTTTCCTTGTATTTTTTCCCAACTCTAATGAAATGGTTATTTGGTTTGTTTGTATCTTGTTATATACTAATGTTTCAGGTAGTATACTTTATTTTCCATTCCCTTCAATTCTTTTTGAAAATCAGAAAGGGGTGGAAGGAAAAAGAACTATTCCTAAGGAGGAGAATGGAAAAATTTCTACTAGAAATATCCTTAAAGAAAGGGGGATCTTCCGACAATGATGTTTTTTCATTCTTACAATAATGAAAACTCTACTCCAGAAACCCAGAATACAATCCTTAGACATTCAATGCCTAAGGGGGAGTTAGTTGTATTCACTTCTATCTATGAACAAGGGAGGTAAGTTTTAATTTTCAAAGTCTAATGAAATTTTTAAAAATACTTATATACTTTCTCAAAAGGATGTTTGTGCTTTCCAAAAAGGGGGATATTGTTGAGTCAATAAGGTTTTCCTTATAACTTTTCCATTCCTTCTTGTTTTGAAAATCACAAACACCTTATAAATAAGCAAATATTATTTTTACCCCCATAAGGAAAATTTACTTCTTTAAGGAAATTTACCTTAACCTAAATTTTCTTATACATAGCAATATTATTCGTAAATTCAAAAACCAGATTCATAACCAAATTTCTGGAGCCATATAATGAATAGATTTGAAGTATTCTGTTTTTAGGATCTGAATTCTGGATGTGATCTGTAATGTAGTTCTAATCCGAATTCTGGATTCTGAACTCTTAAGTAGTTCGACTCCGAACACTAAAGAAGTTCGACTCCGAACTCTTTTGTAGATCAACTCTGAACTCTGAAGACGTTCGACTCTGAACTCTTTTGTAGTTCGACTCCAAACTCTTAAGAAACTTGACTCCGAACTCTTAAGAAGTTCGACTCTGAACGTTTAAACAGTTTGACTCCGAACTCTACAGGTTCAGAATCCGATCTCTGGTGAAACCAGACACCGAATTCCTATAAAACAGAATCTGAAAATTTCTTAACATGGACTCTGAACTTCATCTTGATTAGACTCTGAACTTTTGACTTACTTACACTCCGAACTATTGATTAGCTTTTACTCGCAAATGCTTTGTTTCAAAACGCTGTCGTGCATTCAGTTATACATAGTTTGTTATAAAACGATGTCGTCTATTCTGTTTCTAATTAATCGTTGGTTGAGTTACACATGTACAGGTCCCTCCGTGTTTCATGGAAAATATGACCATTGGAAGAGGGAGCTGGCCGTTAGAAATTTTCCTATAAATAGGAGCTCATTTGAAAGAGCTCAAAGATATAGAGAAGTTGATCGATCTAGAGACCACACGCTGCTGAGGTGATTTCTAGAGAGAGAAAGCTTTTCATGCCTTGTGCGTACTGAACCGCTCGTTCAGTTTTTGCTTCGTGCGACTCCGAATGTTGGTGATTACATTCGAGGACATCCGGGGATAGGAATACAGAGGTTTCCAACACCTTGAAGTTGAGGGATTCCATGCTGAGGAAGACAGAGGTGACCAACTAACTTGAAGTTGAGGGCTTGCAGGGATAGAAAGACAGAGACTCCGATATTTGTATAGAGGGCTTAACCTAGTGTGCGTAAGACAGACTTGCTTGAAATTATAAATCAAGGGACCTTATCCAAGGTTGTTGGATACCCTTCTCTTTGGGTTAAAAGACTTATATATTGTTACTTGTAGTTTTACTACTTGATTGTTTCCGCTGCATTTTTTATTATAAGGAAAGTATAACTTTCTTATAATTCCTTACTTGTACTCTGTTTAGATTCTATACGCTTTAAGTTATAATCTCATATTGTAAACTTTTGTTAAGTTTCAATTTCTGGAATCGTATTTAAGGAACCTACTTTCGAAATCTCTTTCCAAGTTTTCATTTGGTGTTTGAGGTGTTGTGAATTAACTTAGTTTAACTTTGTTAAACATAGCTCTTTCCTTTGCTTAAGGAAAACATAGTTATTCATAACTATCTTTAAAGGTTCCAAAGGAATTTTTAAAGAATACAATTCACCCCCCCTCTTGTATTTTGAGCATTTACATCATTATTTCGATCCTACTCATGGTTCAGGTGTTTTAGACCACATACCTCCATCTGTGGGGGGGCATCAACAACTATTTGTGATACATGATAATGTCCTTGATATAATTTTTAAATTTTAATTTCATTGTCAAGTCTTTGACATGGAAATTTTTTCATGAGTTATTTGAATCAATCCCATGCCTCTCATAAGGATTCTCCATCTTCTTGGGTGAAATTCTAAATGTCATTCCAACGATTCCATGTTCGGATTTTTGGAATGAATATATCTAGAAACTTCGTTCTGAGATCATCCCATATTGTAAAGGACATGAGGCCTTGACATTTTATCCAATGTTTTACTCGATATTTCAGGTAAAATGGGAAGATATAGAGTCTTATGGAATCAGATGACACTCCCAGGTTGTAAAAGGTATCACAAACATCCATAGATTTAGAGATATGTTCATGGGGATATTAGGTTTGAATTTTACTAAATTTTACCATGTTTTGGATTATATGGATGAGTCCAGGCATGATTTTAAATGTGTGGGCTTGAATTGGGGGCCTAATTATACTTGGTGTGTCCCCTTGGATTTATGGTAAACCATAATCCATAATGGTATCTTAGGGATTATTACATGATGATTTGGCCGGTTGGGTCTCATTTTGTGATGCTTCTCGGACATTGTTGACCAGTTATGTACCAACAAATGCCTTTCGATCTCAGGATTGAAGGCCTATAGTGTTTGTGCATCAAAGATCCTTGATCTGATCGAGGGACCTTGGTACATGAACTTGACAGACATAGGGACAGGAAAATGGTATCTATAAAAAAGAAAGTTGGTGAGGTAAAGTTAATCCTATGTTCAAAAACCAGAGTTCATCAAGAAAGGGGTGTTGCCTCCCCAGCAACAGTGCTAGAAATTCGATGGCCCTTTTTCACGGTGGTGTCTTTACTTCCGCCGGCGTAGATATAATTTAGAATTTTTTATTTTTGGACCCAAACTTTTTCTATCTAAAAATATGTAGTATAGTAGTAGTGAGGGGTCGAGTCCATACAGAGACCAAAATTTTTTGGATTTGAGGGAATATGGTATTTAGATCAGTATGAGAGTCTTTTAAAGAGTCTTTTGTTGAGGAATTTTGAGCTATGTTCTAATTTTGGATGCCTTAATTTAATGAAAATGAGGGATCAAGATCAACTGAGTGTCTAGTTAAATGATTTATTTTACATATAACCTTGGAGAAATCCTTTGTAATTGTTTGTTATGGAAACAGGGTTCACTAGTGGACTTTCATCTTAGTCTACTAACTCTACCTATGAAGTATCTATGTTGCAGTCAGGAGATAGCAATAGCCTAAGTTCATTATGTTTTTATTTTTAAGAAGAAATATTATGTATCTTGTAGTCGTAGATAATTAGATTTCAATTAGAATAGGGTTGTATTCTAGATTGTATCACGGTCAGAGATGTTCACAAAAATGAGTTCGGAATTCATTTTATATCTTAATTACTACTTCAGTTGGACCTTCCACATTCATATTTAACAGTTTATATTAATTTTACACACACATTTATCAATCTCCACCCTTGTAATATTAATCTACTCATAGTATGGTAGAATATAGTTGAATAGATAAGAGATATCATAGCTGATGGATTGATAAACATTGATAAATCAGGATCATACAATAGATGTGGAAATGATAGTTGAAATAAAATGAAAGAAGAATTTCATTATTAAAACTAGAACTTTCTTGGAAAGAGGAAGTAAAAATAAATCTATGAAGAACATGAATGCATTGAAGAATGGATGCTCCACGGTTCATGGAGTATTTAAAGTACACAAAAAGGAAAATAAATTGGGAGTTTGAGAGAAAAAGGGAAACAATGTTTGTAAAGAATCCTAAGGGATAAAATATATTTTTCCAATGGTCCATCCAAAGCTCTTCTACTTCTCTGTTTATATATGTGATTTTGGTCATGATGTGTACCTAATGTAAACTATGCGTACCCTTGATCCATGTCAACTTCTTACCGATCTCCTACGTCGAATGTGTTTCTAAGGCACTAAGAGGTTTGACCAGGTACATGATATGTAAATTCTATTCTCAACATGTACCCCACATTTATTCTGCATGTGCATAGATTCTCTACGGATTTCCCATTCGGTGCATGGACTGGGCATCACATCGCATACGAGGAATTTCTAATGTGTAGTGGATTTTCCCTACTGGTTGCGTGGTTTGGTCACGATATCCTTAATGACATGAACTTGGGTAGTGAGCTTTGAGTACAAGATTTGTATGAGGAAATCACATCGTGTAATCTATTAAGTTTTCACCTTTTCCCTGCTATCTCTAGAAAATAAAAAATGCCTTTATTCCTGAAAAATCAACCACATATCACGTGCATTGTCACAAATTTTAATTATAATCAATATATGAAGAACAAAAAACCTATATATGAATTGTTCTTATCCGTAGATCAGAGGGGTACATCCCCTAGTGGAAGCACACTGATTTTTTAAATTATGTATTGGCCAGAATGCCTATGGAGGGGGGCCTAGATAGGTTTGTGTGTCCCATTAAGGTAAGATGTCACACTAATAAGGGGTATATACCAGGTAGGGAGGAACCAAGTTTTACCATTGTATGGATTAGAATTCCCAAAGAAAGTGGACCTCGGGTGGTGGGTCCCATAATTGAAGGATTTCACAACATGAAGGCTGATATGAACACCATTGGAGGTGGATCAAAGAGATTCTCTATTAGGTGGGGCACCATTGATTATCATTGGTTGTGATTGATCATCATGGAGGCATAATTTGTACCCAATTAGGAATATAGGTATGAAAACCCACATTGTTTGATAGATGATGTGTGGATTACACAAGTCAGATACCCATCAAAAGAGTTTTTTTCTTTGTTGGGTTTTACTGATTCAGTGGGGCTTACACATGGGAGGTGCCTGGGTTCTTCAATGAGAATCCATGAAATGGATGGGGATTACATGATGGAACAACCCGGGTGGTTGGAATGATCTCACCGATATGTAATGGCTCGAGTAAAATCAGTTTGTATGCAGATGAAATGTTTTTTGGATGAATGGAAGGGATGGAATGTCCGGGGTGTTGTGATTGAGACATGGGGAGGTTTTTGATATATCCCTATTAATTGGGAATAATATTCCATGTAGTAATAGAAGTGAATTTGGGGATTACACTTTAGAAGGTATCCAAATGGAAGTGGGGAATATGGTTGGGGTTTACGCATGGAAGATACCTGTGAAGAATGACTAGGGCATATAACTATGTAGGAGGTGTGCTGGTTAGGACATGTTGGGAATTACATGTACTAAGTACCCCTGGAATATATTATTATGAATTAATTTTGGATGGATTCAAATTTGGGGATTGGATGGGTTTAATAGACTATACTGACCTCAAATCCTACAGGATTCATGATTGGTGTAAGAAACAAGGGGAAGTAGTAGACCTGAATGTTGTGTCATGAATGACGTGTTGATAGGAGATGGTGTTGGGATTACGAATGGAAGCTTCTTAGGGAGGATTTCACTCTGTATGAGGAGAATCTCATTCCCTATGAAAAATATATCAATTCATTTCAATCCTACACTGATATTTCTATCATGGGTGTGTTGGGCCTTATGCATGGAAACTACCTGAGGCGCAAATGGCGACAAATACCAAAGGGAAAGGGACAAGAAATTAATAGATTGTGATGTGAGAGATAAATGGTTCCCATACCCTATCTAATACTATGTGGATAATGTCTCAACAATATAGGAGGATCTCATTTCATGTAAAACATACATGGGGACATCATGGGATTTCTACATAGAGAGATATCATAGTTTGACATCATCTGTTATGAATGTCGGTTATAGGATGTTTTTCATCCTGAAGCTCTGAAGATGGGGATTCACTCCTCAATCCATAGGATTACATAATCACAACTCATCAAAAATTGAGAGGATGAAGAAATTTTCCATTCCATGGTGTAACGATGTGTCTGATTCTCCTATCATATGGTCCATGATAACAAACATATGGTAAAAAAAAGGCATTACTATATCTATACTGACAAGAAATAGGTAAAGAAAATAAATAGGGGAAACCTCACGAGGGACCAAGAAATTACTATGAAAAACCCTGTAGGGCTGTTCAAAGGAGTTACATGCATAAGATATGAATTTCATGGAGGTGGGGTTGAACATGGTGATTTGGGGTAAAGGAAGCATAAGATGCTTCAAGAAGGGGATGCATGCATGACTGTAGTGTTTTTTGTTTGAGGTTGGGTTGAGTGAAATAATGGGTGTACATAAGGTAGGAGGTTCATGAAAGAGGATTATTTTTTTCGCACTTCCCTTAGACTCAAAAGAAAATGGAAATGTTTAATCCACTGTGGGCCCACACAAAGGTAGACCCCTAGGGAACCTATCGCAAAAAAATTTGTACCTTGAGTGTTTGATGGTTTGTGAAATGTCACAGAAGTGGGGTCACACATTCATTATAGATGAGCATAAATTTTTGAGGATCAACCTGAATAATGGTGTTTCAATACAAAAAATATACAAAAGATTCACTGGTGGTGCTCTAGGTTTCAAGTGCGGAAGAGGAAATTTTCACAACTACCCCACCGAGCCACGAAAAATGCATGCACAATGGAATTTTTGATGTCTCAATTGGTATGTAAGTGACTTTCATGTGGATTTATGATCTGAATTCAACCCTTGAAGACTACACACACCCTACGTAGTCTTCTTAGAGTATTCGGTCAAGTTGAAATGTACTTCTGGTTTACCTAATGATCCTCATTTTGGCACAGTGTGGAATCTGGGACCAGTGAATTACCCCCCTCAGAATCAATGTTGGAAGGGGACCATAAGTTCAGGTTCTGACGAAAACACTAAAAATATGGGTTCAGCAATGGAGCTGCACACAAATAATGGAACTCGTTGTGAGTGTGGTCTTCTATTTGTGTGGAAGACCCAATCTACACCTATAAATATGTGGGGTCCCTATTCATAGTACCTCAACATCCCATATGATAGGTGATTTTTCTCTCATGCAAGAAAGTTTGATATTTTTGTGTGAAACCCCATATTATGGTCACTTATTTCTACAGAAACACATATTTTCTCATTTTATTTTACCTTTGTAGAATTTACACCGTTTTGAGAGATTGTCAGACTATCTTGTGCACCATCCCTTACTATCATGCTCTTCATCTTTCAGTTTTCAAACTCAACTGGATTGGCTAGTAAATAAGACGATATAGAGAATGATGTATAAAGATCCATTAAAAGAGTGAAGATGATCGGTAACCCTTAAATAATGGTTTCTAGGAGGGTCATATCAGAAAAATAAATGATCTTGGGTATGATGACATAGCTGGAGAAGGACTGTCTCTTGAGTGACAACCTCCCATTGTGGAACTTCATCATACAATATTAATAATCCATCCCAATAAAAAAAAACCAATTCAATGAAATCATTTTTCACATGTGAATACAATATTCAGTGATAAAACATCAATGTTCATGACCATGATACAAGATAAAATTGAAAATGGTCATCTATGTGTTGAAATGGAAGACCATGAAAATCATAGGAGACGAGCCCGAGGTGGAGGATTTTCTTACCCACTATTCCAGCACATTAAAAAGTAGTATAAGGTATAAAAGTGTGGGATGGAAGAAGGAATGATACCTTATGTCTGGGGGAATCATCACAAGTGAATGTGACAGGGATTACTAGGTACACTATAGATGTCAGGAGTTGAAAGAAGGCACGTGTTACATATGGATTTATGATGATATATTGGCATCATAGTTCCATATCTAACATTAATAAGAAATAGTTTCGGATCCACTCTTCCAATGTTCTATAGACACATACATGTTCCACACTCACTATGCAAAATTCAAAATCAACTTGTGTGGAAATCATTATATTTGATTCACTCCTATGGACGGTTTCTAATTCGATGAGTTTCTTCCACCGATGAACACCTGTATGGATAGCGAATAGAACCCAATCATAAAGTGAAATTGTTTGGAGGTTAAAAAGGAGAAACTAAAGATCAAGTACCTATAAAAGGAAATCCCATTTTTGACATGATTTTACATTTTATTTATCAATGATGAGAACGTGTGGATTATGGGCTGAGGGAATAACTGTATAAACACATCACAGAGGGTAAAGTATGGATCGTTCTAAGTGATCCATGAGGAGGGATAATTTCAATGGTGGGGGTATATCCTAGATGAGAAAGGTGATATGGTATTCTAGAACATATGTCAGGGGTAAACATAACCTGAAGAAATATTCGATCTTTCCTGCTCCCACTTCGACGGGTTGAAGCTAATATTGTTGGATATAAATATCAAAATACCATATTTCATCCACGTTCAATTCTACAATAACACTTTTTGTATATTTATTTGGTTCTACTATTATCCCTCTACAGTGAGGTAGTTGTGATCTATATTGGTAGGCACAAAAAATTCAATTTCCACCCCTTTTGTACCTTGGATAGCCTTGCATTTGGTAACCAGTTTGTTTCATTAGAGTAGATAGAGTACTTATAGAGCATCAAGAGTGTTGTTATAGTGGACTGAATTGAAGGAAAGATCCATCGTTAACTGTAAATGTCATCTAGATTTGATAGGAAATTTAAATGTGTTTAATAGGTGGTGAAAAAATGTATATAGGGGTTCATGAAGAGAGAAACCCGTCTATAACCTACCATCTATGTTCCATGCTGATGATTGTTGTCATTTTATAAACAATCATGCTTCTATCTATCGATGTTGATGATGGCCTATCTATATAATATGCCAAAAATGGCTAGTGGAATATCTGGAATCAATCATGAGAAGGTGTTTTTGTATGATCGAACCAGTGAGTGTGGTGCCAAATTGTAATTATTGAAGTTAGGCCTCCCCACAATATTCAATCTAAGAGGACACCATAGAAACTGGTGTGGTGTGATATGGAAAAACAGTGATGGGGAGGTCACATGGTGAAGCCACACCTCCACATCCTGAAGGGGGGGGGGCTAAATGTTTCCTTGACGACCATCCAAAGAAGCTCATAGGAATAATATAAGGTATCTTATGAAACCAATTGTTGATACCTTTTCAACAACCCTTTTGTGTTCGTGGAGAACACTATGAAAATTGCAATCATCTTAAGACCATTGGCAGAGGCTGAAGCATAACAGTCCTAAATTACACGATGTCGGGTGAATTCATGTGGTGTTGAGATGATATTTCTTCGGAGGAATGAATAACTAATGGAAATGGATCTATAAATATTCCAGATAAATGAATACAAGGACCCTCCCACACTATTGAAGGTGATGCTCATCCAAGAGTCAGATAAAGAAGAAACGTCACTTGAGGATGACAATGAGGATGAAGAAGAATAAAAATAAGATTTAAAAGAATATGAAGGAGATATAGAAGGATAATATGGGGAGCCTCAAGAGATGGTTTCTCATTAATATATTTAATGTGATACTGGTGAGTTTGTGGGATCAGAAGAATATTTCTCTGAATTTCATTCTGTAAGATCAACTGAGTCATAAATTCTACTTGATTTCTATTTTCCCCCAATGGATCAACTAATCAGAACATGTTTGGAATAGAAAAAACTTGATAATGAGAATAGGTTCCCCATAGAATAGGGTGGATATGTGAGAGTGGGTCAGGACCTGCAACTTGGATCAATGTTTGTTGTTAGCCAACTATGGCTGAGATGGATAGTACTGGACCAACTGAAGAGGCCGGGGTGGGAAGCTAAGAACCCTAGGTCCTCCCTATTCTCTACTGGGGAAAAATCCTAGTAATACCATGTATGAAACTATTTAATTTATAAGTATGATAATAATCACCATCTCAATCCCACCTACATCATTAAGAAAGATAACGTCCTTAACTATCAATCCATAACTAGTTTTCCACTAAACTTTGGAATCAATGTGTACATTTCATAGATAGGTCCTACCCAAATTTCACAGAGAGGGGTAGTTCTATTTAATGAAATAACAATTGGATAGGGTTTTTTTTGTGGTTGATGTCCCCATAGTTATCTATGATCTTGAATTAATGGCGCTCAGCTCCTGTATGTATTTTATTTCACAATGTAATACTTGTCTTCAACTGAGTGGGTTGACAGAGGTGTATTTTTCCATGTAGTTCTCCGAAGGCTGAAAACCCAGTGAAAGGGAGGAGAAATACAATCTATGTTATTCCTTTTGATGGTTTCACCCTTTGATAATGTTTATGTCATTCAAACTGATCTCACATTGGGTTTTTCAGATAAAAAGGAGGCTACGACTATGAGTGATGTCACTAATGAGTTGGAACCTTAATATGGAATGCTGATATTGTCTAATAAGTGGTAAGTGAATATCTAATCCTAAATGATATGGAGCCTGACCCCTTAGAGGGGGTACTAGAGGAATACCCAGCAATTGAGAACCTTGCAACCTTTACAGTGATGGAGCCAGATGATCATGAGGATATGGATGATACCAACCATGATGCAACTAAAGAAAAATATATCATCTAGAAGAGGGAATGGATATTCATTCATTTCTTCCTTTAATAGACCCCAAAACCACAATTGGGGATATTTTGGGTCACTCCACCCTAGGTTGTGTGCAACTTTTCTTGAGTTCACGCATTGGTGCCTCTTCGGTGTTCCCTTCTGCATCTTTGGGTCTTCTCATTTTCCATGGCTCATTCGTTTAAGAATCCATTGAGGGCTCTTCTGTGGTAGAAATTTGTTCTACTCCATCCCAGAGAGGTGTTTTAGGCTCTGATATTCTAGGATCCCCTTAATGGTGACTTTCCCTCGAGGTGATTCTGGTTCTTCCAGTCCTAGGTGACGTCGACACAACTTCTTTCTCTCGGGATCATCATCTTTTTCAGGCGCTGTGGATGCGGCTGGATGATGTTCATGGTTGTGGTGGGGTGATGCCAATTTTGGCTCTGGCACTTGGACGTGGTGCTGATGTTGGATTGCTGTTTTAGTCTAGGAAGTATACGATGTAATGGAGGCATGTTTTTGCCTTTATGTGCCATTGTCGTCTGAAGATATTTTGTGGGTGATGATGGAGCGGCTGATGGTGTCTCCGTTGATGTCGTTTGATGCTCCGGCTGCTGATTCCGGGGATGTGATGATGGCAAGGGTTGGATTGAGAATCCGACAGCATGGCTCGAGGCGGATCACGGACTGAGGTGTATCGAGTTCTGTTTTGAATTTGAATTCTAAATCTGAATTTTGATGTTTTGGGGTGGATTTTGGAGCCTATTTGTGGTGTTTGAAATTTGGTGTCTTGGTTTTTGAAATTTTATATTTCGCATTGTGTGGTTCCCACTCACCCTTTAAGTGGATTTTTCAGAAAATGGAAAAAAATATTTGGCCTTAATTGGAAGAGGTTGAGAACCCAATGAAGCCTGAGACTGCTCAGAACGTCGATCTTCATGTTTAGTGGCTTTGAGCATAGACAATATCTGATAATATCCCTCTAGTGGCTGAAAATTAGAAAGAATATCTTTGGATGATGCAAAAAGTCCTGGGGTCCATACACCAATGGTTGGCAGAGCTGATGTAGTCAATCATTAAGGTAGATCTATATGGGAGATTATAACAAAACTCATAACTCTCTTGTTATGGAACATACAATTTGTAGAGATACATTGTTTCTTTATTTAATTATAACACCTCAATCATATTAGTGAGATAACTAATGACCATATACATAATATAATGTGGGTCCCACCTAGTTTCAGAAACAAGGGGCGACCATGTAATCATTTAGCTTATATGTGATTTCTAGATAACTATTGATGACTTATGGTCTACTATTATTTACTAGAAAACCTATGATTCTATACCAAGAGAGGTTATGACAAGAGAATTGGGTTCCCATAGCATCCAATTTTATTTTCCAACATGTATTAGTTAATGAAGAGTATAATTCAAGGGGATTTTGAATCGATTTGAACCAAGGGGATTTAAGAAATGTAATCCCAATGCAAAAAATTCAGAAAATAAGGAGGTTAGAATTATGGTATAGGATGAATATTCATTGTGTTTGAATTACAGTATTTTTACCGCTAGCCTGAAATGGGGAAAAGAAATGAGGGTTTCTTGCTGACCATGTTCAAAACATAAAACCTATCTCAAAATGTATTCTATAGTCTTTCTGAACATTGGCCTGAGATGGTATGTTAGAAAAAGAGGCATGTAACTAGGCCATTATGGGGTCCCATTAAACATAAAAGTGGATGAAGATCCAATTGAGGGATACATGATGTGTGGGAGTGGATCAATGTAATGGTCGAATGAAATCCAACACTCTTAGAATTACACCACTATGTCTTGAAGCACATTAGTTTAGGCATGTTGATTTAAATAAAATTTATACCAAAATTCTAGGGAGAACCCCTATAGAAAGGTCAAATGTTTTCATTTAGTTTTAAATGATGAAAATGAGGATGATGAATCTGAATTTCAATGTAACATAGTGAGGATGATACAAGGAACAGATTGTTATTGTTTAATCAGAAAGTGTATCATAGGTTAAAGTCATGGTATTGGGATGTTGCACATAGATTAACGTTATGATTTATATACCTTGGAAAAAAATTACAAGTCATTTTCCAAAGACCATTGAAATGAATATTCTAAGTAAAATTATGCGGAATGAAGGAAATAAACCCAATGTGTCTAAGAAGAAAGAGTCTTCGATACCACATATGTGATGGGAACTAGTGGGTGTCAATGAAATGAGGGACATAAGGCCCATGCTACATGACATAGTCTTTGAGAGGCTATGGGTTTGTGTTTCTATAGTTTGGAAAAAGACAATGGTATCTTGAATGGACATGAATTGTGTGATGGATTATCTATCATCACATGAATGAAGACTGATCAGACTCACTACACACCACACATTCCTAGGGATTCGAACACAGTTTAAAGTCATGATTTATTTCACCTAAGTATATTATTTATGGTTATAAAATTTAAACAATGATTTTTTAATGCATCTTCACCATATCGGTTCATATGTCACTCGACACTTAATATCGCGTGATCCATCATCAATGTGGGAAACTATGAACAATATAAAGGATCTTACATGATGTGGGAGTGAATATGGAATGGAAAGGATGTAATGCATGAATATAAAGATTTGGATCATAAGGGTTATCGATCATTGAGTATGGAAGATTGAACTTGAAAAAAAATGTAGGAATCCCTACTTAACCTTCTAGGAATGTGGTAAAAACGTAATATATAATGTTTACCATGTTTGAAAACACGAGATATACAATTTGATTCCATACTTCCATTCGGGTGTGTGTCCAAAGTGTGAGGTGAGCCAACAGTTGGATGAGAAACCACCATTAGTGGATTTCATCTAGATTCAAAAGAGTACAAAGACATAGACCAAGAAAGGATCAACGTTTCAAATGGAATGTTATCAAAGAAGGTGAACAAAACCCATGATTTTCAGCCATTTTAGGTCATATTTCATAAACCATGAAAAATTGTTTATATTTAGGATTCACAGACTATAAGATAAACGTCCATTCCAAGGGTATATATGTGGCCTGAAAGAGATAAAACTCGAAGTAAATTATCCACGGAGGCCCACAAAAAATATAATCAACTTATGATAGACTGCTTATATTTTAATTTCAAAGGGATTAGACCATAATCAAGGTGAATGGGCCAAAGATTTGACGGTGCCTATAGTTGGGCCCAAAGATGAAATGTTTGGTCATCTCTATGTATTCCATAATAATTGAAATAATGCCACATGTTGTTTTGGAAGACATTGTGGTAGGATATAAACACTTTTGAGGGAAATTCACTCTGGTGAGGGAATAAAACCATCCCATGATTACTATTAAGAATCATAAACCTTTTTAGGAAATGGTTGTAGTGTAATTTCTTTCATTGAGGATGTTGGATCTCAGTTAAATGTCATAAAGTTTGGACCAAGGGCTGGTATCTCAAATGGGTAAGTGTAGTCAGTTGTTAGGAAAAACCCAATGCAAATGAGGACCAAAGAGGATCAATAATACATAACAGAGTTTTGGAGCGGCCTGCCTTCCATTTAAAAAAAATATTCCTGGACATTAACTTCTTGTTTAAGGTTTTAGAGCTTGGACCAGGATGTGGAATATCAAAAATGGACATGTGCCAATTAGTTCTATAACAAACATGATGTGAATGAGGTCAAAGAGGATAGGCACTTCAAAAAAAAATTATAGATAACACACCTTATATATTTTAAAGTCATGTAAAGTGGAAAGTGATGAGGCTGAAGGGAAAAAATCAACGAATATACAGATGGGATTAGAGACGATTTTATGGATGTTTCTTTGTAACCCATGAGGGCAGGAATAAAGAACCTCATTGTTCTTTAAATCCCATTCAGTTTACTGTCATACGGTAAGGAGAAACATGAAATTTCATGAATGAAATAAATGACACTGCTAAGTCTAATATTAAATAGTTTGGAATCATTAAAAACCTCTTAAAGATGAGAACCATACTGTATATATTTTTTTAATAACGTCTCCCTACATAGGATAGATCCATACATAGGGAGTGTCCATTGTGATTGGACTGTTTAAACCAACATATGGAATACATGCATTGCTATATATCCTATACTGAAAGGAATCAACAGACATGTTGTTCATGTATATGTCTTGGTAGGTGACCGATTCTAATGGTAATGATGATACAGTCTGTGGTCTCCAGGAAAGACCTTCTTGGGAATTTTAACTTACGTCATGCGATAAGGATATTGGTTTATATGTAGTTTATCATCATGTAACTAAGCTATAAATAAGGAGGAGTAGTCTCAAGGGAGGTTCATGGTGTAGTCATTATAATCATGGTTTGAATGAGGACCTAAAAAGGCTCAAATTTCACACCATGCACTTCAATATAAAACTCGTTCCAAGGGGAAGAATGGTTGAGCTTATAGGTGGGGCCATGGATGAAAATGTTTGGGTGTTCAAACGTAACCCCAAATAATGGAATTCAAGGAATGAATAGTTCTTGAAGATGGAATGGTAGGTGGGCTAGGGGAAATTTCCTCTAAGGTGAGGATATTATGGATTTGTGTAGTTTACTATCATTTAGCCAATATGATTATTGATACACAATTTATCATGGTGTGACTATGACACTAGCATGAACGTAGTTTATTGTCATGAAACTTTGATTGCAGGTGATATCAGTTTATGGTCATAGAGTTTGGACTATGAAATGAGGTTTATAATAATAAATATATGTTACAATGACATGAAGAACCAAATGTGAATTAGGGCTAATGAGGCCAAACACCACAAAAATTTTCATGTGATGAATGTGAACACCTTTTAACATCGTCATGCTTAAATTATAAGAGAGAAGATATCTAAGAAAGGGTATATGTGTATCATAATAGAAATAAATCGATGTGAGTATGGACCATGGAGGCTCTTTCCACAAGAAACATTTTCATGGAAGAACTGAACATTGTCTTAGATTCATGATTAATGGACATGGGTTCCATGTTTAACATTTTTTCTTAGGACATGGATATGTTCATTTTAAAGTCCTGTGAAATGGGACATGAATGTTGTGTTGTTTAACACTATGCAGATATGATGATGAACATTCAATTTAACATCATATGGTGAAGATAATGATTATTACACCGTTTATTGACATGAAACATGGATGATGATTGCTATTTCATTCATCGTCGTCTGACTTTGATGATTGATGGTTCATGAAAAGTAATTCATGAGAAACATGGAATTGGTTGGTAGAGTGATATTCTCCCCATCCATGGGGAAAAATATTATGCACCATTAGGATAGACCATATGAATTAGATATGGTCCCTAACACATGGGTTCCACATAGGTGGATTCCTGTTAGTTATATTTGGTGTTCTGAGATCCAATAGTATTCCACCTTTTAGGAAAGATCGGAGATGAATCCTCTTCTTGAACAATCTATAAATCTTGATCTGCTTCCACACTAGATTATGCAAGGCTCCGATACTGCATACATCAAGGGCCCCTAATTTAGCTACATGGACCTTTTCTATATTGATAGTTTTCCTATTATCATAGAGAGATTTTAGAAGTGATGGAAACTAAATCCTGATGGGTAGGACTACCTCTTTTCATTACACTATGAAATATGGTGTCACGTTGGTTGAATTTTGAGTTTTTATCTGATACATCCAATGATAAGTGGGCTTCCTTTTAAGAAAAAAAATTATTTTTTGGCCCACAATCTTCTTCATAATGTTCAATATGGTTTTGGTGAAATCCTCGAGCCATATTTTCACTTATGCAAGATATAGTGGGAATTTTGGTTGGACCGGATGCTGTAATTTTTGTACAACCTCTTCATCATGGATACACAGATGGTGGTGCCATTTTTGGTGAGAATATCAGAAGGAACTCCAAACTGATATATTATGTTTCATATCGTGAAATCAACCATATACCAAGATTACATTTACTTGATAAGGATATCTTCTTTCCACATAGAGAATAAATATGTTATGGTATGAATGAGCATTCACTTATGCAATGTTGGTGGTGGATATGGCCCCATGATGTCGAGTACCTTGACCAAAACGGTCTATTATTACATTTTAGAATTGTGTAAATCTAGTTGTCAATGATAAAATTTATAATGAATTAGATAGGCGTGAACCTCTTGGTGAACCCAATATAGTCATGGATCATACTGGTCTAGAAGTATCCTGACCATTGAATCTTTTGGTAGAGCTTCAACCTTGCATAGTGAGCACCATAATACCCTATCATAACATCACCCATAACATGGGAAATCTCATATCCTTGAATGAAACTAAATATAATTCCATCAAACCAACATTCTAGAGAGTCTTCTTGAGGTTGGTCCAACTCTGGAGGGTGAACTGCAATGCACGCTGAAGAATTTTTTCACGTTTGGCTCTGTCTAGTAGGAAAGAGTCATACTAGATATGCTTGATGAAGGTAGTTTTCCATTATACATCCTCTACAACAGTGGGGGATTCAGATGTCCCAATGTGGAAACCCCAAAAATAAAGGGGTTTACTAGCTGATTTTCTTCATTATCTAAAAAGATAAGAGAAATGACTCTTCGATGAGCCCGAAGAATGAATAGATATTCCAGGTCATGCATCGAATGAGGAGTATCTTGATTGGATAGGGCATAATCTTGAACATTCTATGACTAGGTAACATGATCCACCTCTAGTTGGTAAGGGAACTGGGATATCATTTTTCGAGAATACTTGAGGAAGGGAACAATATCTATCTTCATGACTATGTCATCACCATTTATTTTCATGATGAATAACTCAGAGCCCCCTTTGACATCCAAGTGGGTAACATCATCCATGGGGGCTAGATAAATCCCAGTAATGATAACCTGATACTCTTTCAAATTATTGGTGAAACCATTTGTTGGCCAGAACAAGTAGGGTGGTACATACTGTGTCAGGGTGATGAAGATTATTCATAGACCCACTATATTGATCTTGGGATCATTAAGAATTATACCAATTGGACTCTGGAAGGCACCATCAAAATTAATTTTACATCTCATGATGTATTTTTTAATTGAAATAATATCCTCGTCTAGGAAATCAACCTCCTGAGGCATTAACATGAGGGCAAGATGAGTGCATCTGAAAATTCATCTAGTTCATGACCTGTTATGGAAATTTAGAAAACAAACCTTATGTCAAAACAATAAATAATCAATACCCATATCTCTATCCAGTCATTCAAAATCATGATGTTTTGGATATACCATAAAGGATCCAATTGGATCATATATAGTATCTCATTATGTTGTAGGTAGTTCCGCAACATCTACTCTCTCAAAAATAGCATGGGGAATCTCTTCTCAATAAGAGAATATATTTACTTTGTATTATGGGGCATGTATGTTATATAGTACAAACTTTTCAGTATCCTTCATTATTCGTTTGAGTGATAAGGGAACTTAGGGATCATTCCAAGGCGTTCACATCAAGGACCAGAGGCTTTCTTGAAATAGATGGCATCAGAACCGAAAGCTACATTATATATTGATTTATTTAGTCGTAGATGATATTGAACTCTTCAAACAACTAGTAAATGACACCATTATTCATGATAGGGGAAAATGTATTACAATTTCAGGATAGATTCATTAATAATTAACATGTGTCAGATATGTTCCCTTGAAGGCCTCAGAGCGCAAGGAGGTTTCTCAAATGTGGCATCCAGACGATGGCCTTGATATCCTATATTTTAATCTATAGGCCTCAAAATCTGAAAAATAAAACATGTGATCTTTCCAAAGGCTACCTTAAAATCACATTAAAATGGTATCATATTCAAGTGATGGGAAAGGTGGTAGTAAAAAACGTTATCAAGATCATTGAGATGGTCATGACACTAGAGGAATTTTACCGCCATATCATCCATTTATCCATCCAGTATCATCATGAGGATCGGTTTGAAGATGTGGCATGTGGCTCTTTGATAGGTATATCTTTCATTCTATATACCATAACCAGTCAACTGATAGAAGAAATTACATTATGGGGATCTGAATGTGATATACTCCACATATTCTGGGGTTATTCATATCTATTTATACTTGGAGTACCCATCCATGAGGGAGACATCTTGGAACATATATACAGCACCAACCAACTAGTCTATAAATAGAAGGGTAAAATTATCATTTTTATAGTGGAATTTGAGATCCCAAATGACAATACCGACTATAATAGTCCCATTTTTCTTCATGATTGGGTTGATGTTAGAAATCCAATTGGGGTACAAAGAATCCTTAACAAATATGACCTAAATAATCATGTTAGTTTCATCCTCGACCATGGAACCATGGGATATGTGCATCTTCTTGGGAGGAAACTTGAACATTTTATGGATTACAGGGAGGGAAATATGGTGGATGGTGACTTTGGGTTATTTTCATGGAACCTCTTCATAACACCAAGAAAAAATATCATGGTGATGCATCAAAAATATCATGCACAACTATTGTTCCTCTACGAGAATGGCTGCACTAATCAACATTGGCCTTTCATTTCCATGTTATAAATATTCACCCAAACCATCTCATTTATGGTTGTAGAAATTCCTTCCTCCAATACAATAGGATATCCTTTTAGATATTTTTCATCATCTGAGGATGGGAGATCTATGGGAATATTCAATTCTTCTGTGCAAACAAATTATAGAGGAACACTAGTGGCACCCTTGGTGATGGCAGAATCATCACTATGAGACTCATGTTCTGCTGAAATAATGAAAATAGAGGTTGTTATATCTATTCCACTTGTCCTTATACCACACCGTCCATTCATGATGTTAAAGAAATGGTCATTGGTGGTCATGTGACATTTCATCCCAATACATCCAAACATGCAGCTCTAACATAAAATTGTAGCCATGTGGAAAACATCTCGATACCTAATAGGATTATTACATTCTAGTATCACATGATTCAGAACCATGTAGTATTATGAGTTAATATTCTATCCTTGTTTTTACCTAGGGATGCATCATTGTTTTCTCTCAGATACAGAAAATTAATTCTCCACATCTGGTATCGTACCCTCCAACCAGTGAATTTTGATGATGAATACGTCATACAAGATTGGCCATGGGATAGTTGTGATTGATGTATGACAAACCTCATTGTTATACATAAGTTTAACTTTCACTATTAAAAATACATGTCCATATACCTGGTTTCAAAATAGGTAATGGGAAACTTATCACCTTTAAGTATACTGACATGACCATTGAGATAGTACATGTGGAAATTGTTATATGAGGATTGGATTGTAGCATATATATGGTGACATGGCCTATCCATCAATGTGTTGTAGTCAGTGTCTTAAAAGAGAACCTTGAATTCAAGGTTTACTACCACATTTCCCAATTGGGTCTTCAATGTGATGCTTTCACAATGTCTCTATTTAGTACGACCAGAACCCTATAATCAATAGGTAAGAAGTGTTCAAACCTTCTTTAGTGAGTCCCAGTCTATGGAGAATCTTGGATAGGATGATATTTTTTCCAAAACATATGTCAACATGATAGTGAGAGACATACATTCCATTGAACAATCTAGTGACATACATCGGGGATATTTTCCCCTCCATGGAAAAACATTCATCCTCTCTAGAAAAAGATATGATTTTCTAGTACTGTGACTGGTCAACTTACACAGTATATAATTTCTATAAATCATCATCCTCTATATCATACTAGGGGAGTATTTTAAAAGCTTCTTATAGGGATTCACATATTTCTTCTAAAATATACAGTACCTCAAGGATCAATAGATTTTAAAGAATGATGGCAAGGTGATTACTCAAATCATACATCCAAGTTAAATGTACATTTCTTCTTACATGAGGTCACTCTTTGGTGGGAATCACATTGGGCAATTATGTCTCAACTACAAGATTGTAGCTGGTGCTAGAAGTATCTTATTCCTCATCTAACACCATCCCATAACTAGAAATGGTTTACTATCAACTTATTGAGGCATTGTTGGATGCAGTTGATCATGATGAGATTGTGGTTGTTCTACCAAGTCAATGAGCATGGTAAATGGTGACTCAGAGTGTGGAAGAGATGACTAATATGATTTTTCTTCCAATGTTATATCAAATTCATTCTATTTGCTTCTAGTGGAATATATGGCCAGGCTCGAATCACTATATGGAGCATTCAGATGTCTTATCATTCATCAACATCTTCTTCAATGACTTTGGTCGGGTAAATTTGGAGGGCTCTCATGATATTCCTCATAGTCAAAGATTATGTAGGGATCCCCCAATTAAAAATTATTCCTAGAGACACACTCTAAATTATCATCAGAAGAATCCTATAATGTTGGATGGAATCAAGGTTTGACTCATATCTCTAATGGAATAATGTCACCAAACATACAGGTTTAATTTGGCACCATTGGGGGGATCTTTCATTCCATTTTTAATATGCTCCTATGATGGAAAGACACTGGAGGCCAAGAGATATATTCAATAGTTTCATCTCAAGATTTTTCAATGAATTTAGATGTCTCTAGCCATCCAAAACAAGCATGGATAATTTCATGGGAATGATTGGCTAACCTGAAACCCAACCAATTATAATACCTCTATTTCATGTGGCCAGAGACATGGTGACATTAAAAAAACAATCAATTTCAATATTGGGCTTGGATATGATGTGTTCTACCTATGCTAGAACATCTCCCTGCCCGACCACCCCTTTATCCTCCTTGTCCTGGAGGCAATATTTGCAAAAATAACAATTCATTATGGTACAACTAAGGATATAAGGGAAAACAGTGAGATGGGACCCATTTGGATTTATGTACTCTAGTAGCATCAGAATCCATTATTCCATGGAACTAAATAAATAACAAGGAACCATGGACCCTAGGATATATGAGGTTCATTTTATTATATATAGGATGGAAACCCATAGATCTAGGTCCGGTTGAGATATTGGAGGCAGACAACGGGCCAGAACCAAAATCACCCGTTTGGGTGGTGGTGCCTTTCGTTGACGTGCTTAGTGATTCTGGGTTAGGAAAAACAGATCTTTAAAAGTCTATTATCCTTGATGATGAGTTATTTGGGGCTATTCTATAGTAAATGGCTCTAGTGGCTTTAGGTCCCCTACCTGTAAAAATGTTAAAGTCTTTTCCATGATGGTTATTCTTTCAAGAGTTAGAAGAGGTAAGATACATGCCTTTCTGGGTTACTGCAAGGCTTCCTCTAGGCATTGAGACTTGTTAGATAAATCAAAGAATCCAGTTGGAAAATTCTTAGTGATGAGGGTGGTAACCAATTTTTCCATGACATTAATAACACTCATCATCAATATCTTCTCTTGAGTTAGTGGTATTTCAAGTGAGTACATAAGGCCTTTACACCTCGCTATGAAGTCTTTGGCGCACTCATCTAGAAGTTTATTTCACTTTAAGTGGTTATAAATACATATGCATCATGAAATATAGCTGGACTTGTAAAGAAACTGTCTACAGAGGTCTACCCAGTTGATGATGTACACCATACGTAACTTTTTTTACCAAATAAACACAGGACCTTTCAATCTCAGAAAAAAGTTCTGCTTATTTTTATTACTATTGATCTCAGGTTCCTAACACATGCCTAGATCTAGAGATGAAGTATCAAGATGCTATAATGGGTTTACCATATGATTGAATAGGTTTAAGGTTGGATTCCTGATATCCGAGTGCACTCACACATCATCCTCCAATGATGAATATAGCATTCGATTAGGTGATATTGGCACATGTTTCATTCCCAAGGATTTAATTTGTGTAGTGATTGAGGCTAATAGAAAATCCTAGTGGGGATTCCTATGTCAGTGAGTATTTTTGACCACCCGTGAATGGTGGGATCATCAACATTGTAAGGAGAATCGATGGCTAATAGAGTGACCTGTAGAGTGTCTTGCAGAATTACCTATGGATCAGCTTGATTTAGGACCCGTGGGACGGTCTCATGTTGTTTGGGATGATTTATCCATGTATACCATGCTAAATTTTATTAAGATAAATATTCTACTCGTTCTGACTATGTGGTAATGGTGGCATCAATTGAGAGAAACTAGTTGAGAAGGTCATTTGGCTTCCCCAACTACCCTAGTGGAAGAGCAACATAGACTTGTCGAGGATCACCATAATCAGTACACTTCTCAACAATGTTATCATTGGATATTTCATAATATTATGTAATTAAAATTCTAAAATTAGTCATTTTAGGATCATCATCTATCATTTTCACTACGTTGGGTGGATATGAGGGCTTGATGTTTCCTTTACCATTATTGAGATTCCCTATTGTGGGCAACAAGGAAGAGGGATATGTAAGACTGAAAGACTACCTTTCCAAGTGAGTGTGAACAATTATGTGTGTGTCCACATGATACACTACTACCCTAATAGTCTAGTTCTCTCCATCATATCCTATGACGATTTCCCCTCCCTTGGCAGCGTGTGGCCAGTCATGCTCATTATGACGACACCAGGTGAGTCCTCGATGTCACTGAGAAAATCAGGCTACTAATTTATTGGAATAAAGTAGAGAGTAGTGTACTATCCTCAACCATAGAAATTCACATGTGGAGATTATTCTTAAATGTCTTTATAGAGAATATTGAACCTATAAAGTTGTCTGTATAGAAGGGTCTGGTGATTGTTGAGTGATGTGTGATGTTATGCCATCGAGAGTTCTACTAACTCAATAATGTGGAATTCTAGAATAATGTTATAAATGTGGCATTGACTCTTAGGATAGAATAATTAATGGAAACAAGGGTGAAAATAAATTTTCTATATTTTTGGGAAAAAGCACGAGACCTAGTCCATGGTGAGGGTCTTTTGAATGTCGAAGTTGGGAAATACATTCTGTAATAAAACCAATGAAAAATTTCGAATTTCTAGTGTGTCCTAAAAGATTACCTATTAAGAAGAGGGGTATGACTCTTGGATACACCAACCTCTAATCAGTGATAGATAAGAAACTAGAAATGGCCCAGATGTGTACCTCTATGGAAGTGGACTAGCTGGTGGAGAGACTACCGCATGAATTCATTGATCATTGCATGCTCATTAATCGCTTGGAGGTGGTTCTGAAAGCATCATCACATCCCAATATGAAATGATGCTAACCAATTAATCATGTGTGAGGCTAGTTATATAAATATTCAGGTCCACTGGGTGCTAAAAGTGTATCAATTAAAACTTACACCATAAGTGATTTAATGTAGAGGAATAGAATAAAGCTGGTTATGAAAAAGATGAATACCTCACAATACCCGGGACGGGATCCAGGTATTTCACCTTCTTTATGTACCAATGAAGGGATTCCAGGATCCTGTGAACCTCCCCTTCTAGGTTGTTGAATCACAACTTTTGGTCTGTTACCCTAGATTTAGATGAATAACAATTTGGGAAGGCTCCCTAATAGAGTTAAATTGGGCCTCATAATTTGAAAAGTGAATGAGATTGAAAATGACTTGGTGCTTCCTATAGTTTTCCCATTGGTGGTGATTGTTCCCCCGTATTCTCCATTATATTTCTTCAGAGAAAAGAACATCTTCATGTTGAGGAGGATCTTCATGATATTGGTCGATTTCCCAAGGAGGACCTCTGCTTTGATTGATTGGGATACGCGGAGGCCCTCTATATTGGTTGTCACTAGAGATGGGAGGTCACAACTTTGGCTATTGATGTGGCATGGATGACCTGTTATTTGTTCATCATAAAAATTATGGAAACCTCCTTGTTGGGTGGGAGAGTGGGGAGTACCTCCTCTATGGTGGGTCAAAGTAAAAGTATGGCCTTTACGGTGATCAATAGGACCCAGAGAGCACCTCCCTTTTGAGAGGAATTAGAATGGGGAGGGACTCTATACTAGTTACTATATTAAAAGGGAGGAAATCCATAAGAGTTGGCAAGACCATACCCTAGTTTTTTACAGCATTGTGAGGACATTCATACTGGCTAGTGATAATGGAATTTGGAGGGACTTCATCCTCATCATCGATGAATAAGGGAGGACATACTCTTTGATTAAATATTGTAGGGGGAGGATATCTTCTTGAGTTATAGATTATATGATGATAAACTTCTCATCGTTGGTCAATGATACAGATATGAAATCTGTAATGGGAATATTATGAACGTAGAGGACTTCCATATTGGATGTTGATGAAGTGTGGATGAACACTATTTTTTCCACTGCGGGGAACATGCATAAAACCTCTATGTTTGGTGTGAGAGCGGTGAGGAACTCCTCTCTGAGTAGCGAAAACACAGATAGGACTTCCATGTTGGGTCTCCTCAATAGAAACTAGATGATAAAGGGTACTTGAGACATGAATGGTTAAAAGAGTCATCCCAACAAGCTTGTGAGTTAGATGAGGTCGTAATCCCAATTGGGAATCAAGGAGTCACTATTCTAATGTGTCATGGACTTGGATAAATGTGTTCGCGGTGGAAGGTGCCACAAGAGAAATGGAATATGACACCCCTTGATAGGAATCCTCGTTAATATGGGCATAATGTTGGAATTGGGTGATTAATACTGGGGTTTCCGAGCCTAGGAATGGTCCACTTATTCCTCGGCAAACAATACTGATCATTGGTGACATTTATCTGGCATGCTGGGAACCATCCTAGGTGACTCTCAGGAGGTGTTCATTACTATGGTGACTCAAGCATCCCCTGCCTCCTTGGAATATGGGTGAGAGTCTATGGATTTTTCAAGGGATGGTCTCCCAAAGTAGTTCATCACTAGAGTAGAGAAAAGGGTCTCCCTATGAGGCTCTTGGGCGTAGTGGTGTTGGCATGGTATGAAAGCTTCCAGCTCATATTGATCCACATCCCTTGTGGGAATGAGTCAATCCCTCTAATACCACCGTATGAGGATATCAATCACCCTAAATTGGATGGTGTCAGAGGAGGGAATAGGTTGTAGACTATCTGTCGATTATTTCATAGTGTATGTCATGGTGGAGGAGGGCTCCTATGATATAATCACATCAATAAGTCTCCTACACATATGTTAGTAGGTATTGGGTGAGTGGTTTCTTATATCATGGTTCCTATGATGCATGAAAAGTCAATTGTTAGTACAAATTCTAGAAAAGTTATTCTCAATGACCCAACATCATCTAATCTTTACTGACAGGATAGAGATATCCACATGGACGATCTTGCAGATCGGGATGCCCAACATTCAACATCCCAAAATACTAGTTTGTTCCACATTAGGCCCAATATTTTCATAACAATATATGGTGAAGGATAGTTATATCTTGTTAGGTGACAAAAAGTTGAACTAATGACTAAAATGCTACCAGTCCCCACCTCGAGGACAAGAGGTTCATGTCATTTTCATTACCATTATTTCTGATGACTTCAATGGGGCATATGTCAAAGAGTTTTATTGTTCATTGATATTGCATAGATCCATATATTCCCTATTTCCAATGGAAGTTGGCATTCATTACATTCTTTGGAATATCCACTACTTGATCGAAACATGATGATAGGATGTCTGTTCCTCATTCCTTGTATTTCTCCTTGGAAATCATCTCCTAGTCTTAGATTCCTTCATAGATTAAGACATGGTTTGAAAAACTCATTATTGAATCCATTTCTTTATCGATGACCGTTAAGTACACTGAATTTTTGTAGACATTCAAAGTTGACTAGACAGGTTAGAGAACATTGGTTAACAGATTAGCCTTGTTGGATATAGCCCGAATGTCCAGAAACTGAAATATAGGCCACATGCATTTTTAATCATAGGAGGGAATATCATGGAGGCATATTGGGCCTAAAAATAGAGGCATCCCATATCTATCAAGTGTTATATAATCCAATGGAATATAATTAGATGTTTTCCTTAGCCATCCCACATATAACAGAAGGTAGTACTGTGACAGATTGTAAATTTAGTTTCTTATAGAGAGGAAGAGTGGTTCAACACAATTCATTCTAGATTTGAATCAAATGGGTAAAAAAAAAGGACGGATAACATATATGGTTTAACATATGGATGGGTCTAAAAACCTGTAGAGGTGGACCTGGAGATGTATGTCCTATAAAGGGATGATGTCACACCAGAAGGGGGAATCCATATGTGGGAGGATGCAAGGTTTACCATTGGATAGGTCATAACACCCAATGATAGAAGACCTATGTTGGTGTGTCTCATCAATGGATGATGAAACCCCGTAAAGGCTGATCTGGACACCCCTGGAGGTGTATCGTAGAGAGCATCCATAGGAGGGGGAATCAAGGATTACAATTGGTCGAGATTGAACCTCATGGTGGCATTTTAGGTACCCTATTTATAATATTGGAATAAGAACATAAATAATTTGATTAATGTTGTGGGTATTATGAATTTGTGATTCTCTTTAATGAAGGATTACTTTTGGTTGGATTGTAAGCATTTTGGTGGGCTTATCCATGGGAGCTACCTCGGTGCTACTATATGCTGCAATGAAAAGGTTGTGTCTTACGAGTAGGAATAGCAATGTTGGATGACATATTCTCATCAGGATGTGGTGGCCCATGTAAAATTTTCATATATGTTGAAGAGGTTTTGGAGGGATTTTATGTAATGGCTTTATTTTTAGGTGTGTTGGGATAAAACCGCAGGGAGGTTTCCTATTTATCCCAGTAAATTTGGAGTTAAATTCCTTATATTTAGGGAATGGTATTTGGGGATTACACCAAAAGAGGTAGCCTAGTCGAAGTGGAGAATATGGTTGGGGATTACGCATGGAAGGTAACCACAAGGAATGGTTAAGATTTATACATATGGGGGTGTCCAATTGATTGGGACATGTTGTGGCTTAAAGGTAGGAACGAACCATGGAGATGAAGAATGAGACTTACTCTAGGAGGGATTTAAATTTTTTGAATGGATGGATTTCATTGCCTCTACTAACCTCTAATCCCTGTATATTCATTATTGATGTGATATAAAAGGGGAATTAGTTGAACTGATGCTTGTGTCACAAAAGAAGCATTGACAAGAGATGGTGTGGGGATTTGGAATGGAAGCTACCTAAGGGGGATATAATTCTATATGAGTAAGATCTCATTACATGTGAGGAAGATATAATTAATTTCCATTCATACCAATATCACCCCATCAATGGTTCAATGGGGATTATGCATGTAATGTTCATGGGGTACCCATGGAGACAAAGCTTGAATTTAGAGGGACGACGAATTGAGTGTGTGCGAAGTGAGAGATTCATGGTGCCCATCCCCTCCCTAATCTTGTGTAGATGATGTATCTCCATGAAAGTTGGATCTTATTTCATTCCACACATACACGAGGATATCCTAGGATTTACTCACATAGTGTGATCATAGATTAACACCACGTGTTAAGGATGTTGGTGGTATGCAGTTTTACATCTTCCAGGCGGGGGGCTAGGAATTTTGGACATCAGGAGGATGTGTGCAATGGTAATTGGGGAAATCCTAAGGACTATGTGGAAGAGGGTGTGCGGGCTGAATAAATAACCAGGGTCATATGCAGTGGACCAGAGGAGGCCAATGGTACTTCATGCTCTACTATGGTGGCCCGGAGTGAGGGTCTGGAGAAATAGAACATAGGGGCTGACTCAAATGCAATTGGCTTGGGTTCCTCTTACGACGCCAACCAGGGGAGGCAGGAAAACATGCTGCTCGGTCCTGCTAATCCTAAATTCCAAGATGTTTTCAGTAGGTTGATACATGACCTCAATGGTGGGAGTAGTCCTGGCTCAGGGCCAAATGGAAATACAGATGCCAAGCAAGATCAGTCTCGACCTGCAGATCATTTATAACCTACTTTCAGCGAGCAGTATACTATGGTACAAACTGCATGCGTTTCTCAGGGTGTGGTTTCAGTGGACTTTGGAAAGAAGTTGCAGCACATGGGGTGTGGCTTCACATAGTCCAACAAAGGCGAGACTCTTGGCTTTCCATTGCTGGATGGGGAGGCTGATTTGTGTATGGAGAATGCTTGTTTGGGTGATAATGGAGATAGAGCTAGAGGATCTTTTCATACGGTGAAAGTGGTAGGGGGCCTGACCTCGATGTAGACATTAGTTCCCTTGTGCAACAGGTTTGAAGGTCTCTCAGAGGAGGATGTGGATTCTGATGTCATTACCCCAGCTGAGGAAGTCGAGACCGGAGTGAAGGTTCCCAAAGAGATAGAACACAACCTTATAGCAGATGAGGATTCAACTACATGGAGTAATAAGGATTTCGGGAAGAGTAAGGGGAGGAAAGACTACTCTTCCTTACCTCTTCCTTTAGAGACCCGGTCTGCAAAGAAGATGAACGAAAAGAAGAAGGGAAAAGAGGATTTGTATTCTCAAGGTCCAGTGGAACACGGTGGACAAGACATGGCTCTTCTCTTAAGCTCTAAAGAATAAGTGGTGGAACAATCCTTGATGATCAATGCATCAGAGGAGGAGCAGACAAGATGATGGGGATGTCGCTGGCGGTATCTCTTAATGAGGAACAATATACATGGATCGACAGACTGGACTCTATTCTGATAGGGGGTTTCAACAGAGGGTTAATCAGTGTTGAGAAGTACGTTCAGATGTGAGACCAACTTGTTTCTGTGTTATAGAAGTGGATTCTTGAGGTGGGGGATTTACATGTTACATTCATATCCAAGAAAATGTTCAGGGAGAGGGATTCAGGTAATGTTTTTATCTAAGGATCTTGGGTAAGGGGTCTTGTCCAGGTTACTCGAGAGGGTTTTTTTGGTGTGAAACCCTTGGGTGTCCTTTTTTTTTGTCTTTGTTTGGATTTTTGGTGTCTATTCTAGCTTTCTACTTGGACCTGCGCCTGAGGGGGACCATAAATCAGAGTCTTCATCGATGTAGGCCCTTTGGATTGGGATGCTTGAGAGGGTATGGCTTTGCCATAAGTACTGTGCCTGTGCACTTCTGCACGGGACTGTTTGATAAAGGGCCATCCGTAGGTGAAGGCTTGTTTGCAGGATCATTTGTTGGGGTGGGGTAGGTCTGGTGTTTTACTTGGTTTTCCTTTTTTGCATGTATTGTTTGGAGCTTTTCAGACTTGTGGTTTCCCACTTTCTCCCTCAAAAGTGTTTTATAATAAAAAAAGTAATTTTCAGTCAGTAAATAGTGTAATGTTTTGATGTAGATTCCATTAATAGGGTTCTTGTTAGAAAACCTATGGTGAAACGAAAACAACATTTGTGTGCCTATGACGAAAAGAAAGACGTAAGGAAACACAATTGGGGAAACCTCACAAGGTACCAAGAAATAACTATGCACTAGCCTAGAGGGATGAACTGAGGAGGTTCATGTAGGATATAATGAATGTATATAAGAGGGAATAGAACAAGTTTCTTTTGAGAAAAGATAGTACCTGGAACTTTAGATCCATGATTAATGCTAGATTGGAAGGGTGTGCACAAGAGGATGGATCAAGTGCAGGAATGCCTACATATAATGCTTCAAGTGATTGCAAGAGGATTATTTTCTAGAAAATTCACTTGAGATAAAATGAAATGGGGGAATGTGAATCTACAATGGCCCCACACAAAGGAATTCCCCTTGGAAAAATTCCATATAAAATCATGTACCATAAGGGTTCCATGGTTCGTGTGATGTCACGAGGGAGGTGTCTTACACACTACAGAGTGGCGCTTCAGCTTCAGGGGGTCAACCTAAAGAATGGGGGTTCACTATAGTATCTATACAAAATATTTAGAGGCAGTGAAAAATATTTTGGGTGTGGATGAGCTATTTCATGCCAAATTCCATTTAGGTTGCGGCAGACACTCCAACAATTTACCCATTTGGTGTCACATTGGGCACATAAGATTATTACGTGTGGATTTATTTCTTTTGTGAACACCCTAAAAATTACAAATGAATTTCATAGGATAATTGAATTTTTTCAGATGATTTGTTATTATATTTTACCCATTGATGGCTACTACGGTCCAGTGTTGATATTCAGCCCCAACAATATCATCTTTTCTTCTAAAAAACCATGAAAGTATCATGAATCTTAATGATGTTTAGATCCTCGAGATCAGCATAGCATCTTAAAACATCAAAACCATGTTCTCCTCTTTTACATTAAACAATCATGGATCACAATTGTTGGTTAACATGGGATATTTAAGAATTACAAATTATTAACGCAACATCATATTTTTTATCGAATATCTTGAATGATATTCAGACTCCGATAAAATTCATCATATTGATTGAAAGAACATTTCGGGCACAATGTTAGTCCGAAAAAAAAACATATTCTTTAGAAAATTCCAATTATAGAAAAACAAGACCAATAGAATTTCATTGTCAAAAAATTATTCTAATCATCTATGACTGATACACATTTCATCCAATCATTAACAATTTAAAAGTGAATATATATTTTGTAATGACAATAAAACACAGAACAATTAATAGAAATCTCTTCCAGCATTTGAAATCAACATTCATCCAACCTGGTCCAAAAAATATCAACCATTTTATTTTTTATCAACCATGGTTCATAAATCATTGAAAATTCTAAAATCATATAATGGATCACTAATTGGAAATTATTATCCTACGTGAGAGAACTCATTGTCGGAAATAATAATCAGTGACACAAAAACCATTGTATCTAAAAGTAGTGATTACAAAACTATTATATTTTAATTTTAGATAATTCTTTATTATCAACATTTTTATTTCTTACTGTAAAGAAATGTTCCCTAAAACTATCTCAGAATACATTTATAATAGTTCAAACACTTACATGCAGAGTTAATTGATTACCCATTTCTCCACATAAAACATGACTCCTTAAAATGTTAAACAAATACCAATTGGTAGATATTTAAAACATATTATTTCAACATGTTGAACAACAATATCCAATGTATGTATGAGATATAGGATATAAAAACTTACCTCATATTTGGAGAGAATGAGTTTGGACACCCATAATCAACCTTAATTTAAAAATTGCTTCCTTATGTAATGGTTTTGGGAAAATGTTATTAAATTGTTCTATTGTTAGAAAATAATACATCTTGATATCGTTCATCTCCACATGATCTTTAATGAAATTATATTTCATATAAATATATTCTAAATTATAATATTTGACTGGATTTTTTATAGTGTTTATAGAACTCTGGTTATTAAAACACAAGAGAATAGGCTACTTCACTTTAATAAATATGTATTCAAACTGAGTCTTTATACAAAAAAGTTTTTTTCATCATGAGTGGAAAATAATAGTCATAATCAACCATGATAATAGTTAATGAATATTTCTCTTAGTTTCGTAACATACAAAAACTTTACCAAGAATGATGGCCCTATCATATATGGATCCTCTATCATAATTAATTTCATTCCAATTAGCATGTATATAACCAATAAATTGATTCATCATAATATATCATAGAGGATTAAAAAAATATATTGTTCCATTGAAATGTATGAAAATTATTTTCCAGTAAATATGTGAGATTAATCTGGAGCACTTTGGAATCATTCACATAAGGTAAGATCATGAAAAAGGTCTGGTCTTGAGGTAGTCGGATTAAATAGACACCCAATAATCCTTTAAAACAAGTTAGAGTCACCTTATTTTCCATCTATATCAATAGTAAACTAGGATACCACTGAAATGTTTGTGGAAACATCTTTCAGATTTTCCAGGATAAGCATCATATGAATTTCTATAGAATACATTTCAGTAGAAACAAAAACTAATTCATTATTTTGTGATATTTTTAAACCAAGAATGTATTTAATTTCACAATGCATTGACATCTCAAAAAAATCATTTCATCAGAAAACATTTCACAACATCATTCATCATTCCAATTAAATATAATTCTATCATGAAATAGAATAAAATTGAGGGAAATATTCGGGCATTATTTGATGTAGAGATTGCAATAAAATCTTTTGTTCATGAAGTAAAAACTCCTTTAAAAATTATATAATTTAGAAAACCAGATCCTCTGAGCTTGATTTATCCAATCAAAGGCTTTTTTAAACTATTTCAAATATCTTTAATCTATCCATATAACATTACTACATGGTTGTTTATTATAAATTTCTTATTATTGTTCTAAAATAAAAAAAATCAAAACATCATGTTCCTCTAAATTTTTATAATTTTTTTTCGAATCCCTTGAATGAAAGATTCTAAATATTTTTAACAATTAAACTAGAGACAAAATTATTATCAAAATCAATTCCTTCCATCTTTGAATATCCATTTTAATCTAATCATTACTTGTCTTTTAGTCCATCACAATATTAATTAAACTAATTCCACAATACACACATAATAATAATAATTGTCTCTCACTTGGTTTGGGTACAATTTCCCAAGTATCATTCATTTTAATCTGATTCAACTCCTTATTCATTTCTTGAACCCATTACAGTTGCTCAAAATATTCACTTACATCTTTTGTATCAACATTTGAATAAATAGACGTATGTGTAAAAACTCTATATGTTCCTCATGTTTTAAGCTTTTTATGTTGATTACCAAAATTGTTTATACTCTTCAACCTATTTCCATAGCCTAATATTATGTGTATATATTTTATTCTCATTAGAAGAAAAAACATTTTATGATACTTCTATATTTCAAGTATGAAAATTGTTGGAAACCATTTAATTATTCTTAATAAAAATTATTTCACTTTCTTCATCTTCCTCACCTTTCTCTAAAAACCTTTTTATGAATTGAAAAATAATTTATTCATGTATCTTTATTGAAACATATATATATAGTTTTGTCTGGAGCATATCCAAGAAAGATTCCATTTTCGAGCACTCTAATTAAACTATCCATGATTTCCACATTTATTATTCATTATGAATGGAATCCCGAAAACTCATAAGTGTTTCAATCATGGATTTTTATCATAAAACGTTTCATAGGGAGACATATTAGAACATGTACATTAGACAAACCAATTCTAAATATAATATTTCATCCTCAATTCTTGAATGTAGAAGTACTAATAAAGGCCATGCTCAAGATTCATTGTACATCCCATCTCTATTAAACTTATATTCTCCCTTTCAACTGGACTATTATTTTTAGGTGTGTATGGTGCACTAAAACACTTCAAAATTATATTTCCTAAGATTACATTTTAACACTTTATTCTTTTATTCAAAACCATTATCAGTTCAAAATATGTTCATTGGATACCTACATTCCTTCTTCTCTCTTCTCCAAAAAATTATAAACATATTTAGAACCTCCAAATTATCATTCAAATACAAAACACATGTAACATGACTGAAATCATCCAGGAATTAAATGATTATCTTATCATTGAAAATTAATTGTTTTCTCTTTAGCCTAAAAATATTATAATGAAAATGTTCCAAGGGTCAGGTTTAATGATTTTCAACTTCATAATGAATAGAGTTGTAAATATTTATTTTATAAAAAAAATTCACAACACCAATATCTTATTCTTGAGATATCATGAATACCATGTATATTGTCTCTCTCTGGTACATTTCTCATATTTCTCTAACATAATTGTCCCAACCATTGGTTCCAGAACTGATTTTATTCCATTGTTATTACAAATAAAAAATACTGAACTTCACACACTTCAAAAAAAAAAATTTAGCATTGGAATTTTGTAAAAAAATACATCATCCTCTATTTTTCACAAAACAATACAAAATTTATTTAAAAAATTAACTAATTAATCCAAAATTTAGGAAGAATTAAACATATTGTAAATCGACCATTCAATAAACAAATATTTCTTTAATTTAAATTATTCTTCCCTAATAATAACATACAAGACTCCTTCAATTTTGTGGCATTACACATTACTAAACAATAGTAAAACTTATTTGAATATTATCACATCTTATAAAATTTAACATATCTTGTAATGTGAAAAGAACAACCACTATAAAAATTCTTGGGTCTTTCTCCATTTGTATCTTTCAAATAATTTTTTATGAACAATGTTTTTTCCCTCTTTATTTCATCACATATGGATTCTAAGAATTGTTTTAAATATGTTTTTTTTCTCATAATGAAATAATAAATCCTATGGAAAGATGGCTTGGTTGTTCGCATATTTCATAGATTTTTTCGATAGTAGGAACCAAATTTAGAATTTCAAAATATTTTTAATATAATTATTTATTTAAGAGGATTGACACCACCTCAAACCTTTCACTTCTTATCTCTGGGGATAATTGTAATGTTTTTTTGTAAAACTAGAACATTTTTTCAAAATGGCATTAAAACACCAAAATAACAGCATTAAAAATATAAGGAAAATTTACCTACAGAAAATTCATACTATCTGAAGTTGTGATCATGATTTCTAGAAACATTCTTATCTTCCAGGTCAGCATGTTTTTATGCACCAGATATTCTATTATCACTTAGAATCTAGTTCGTTAATTCAGATATCATTATAACCTTATCAGAATCATATGTGGTAGAGTCTATTTTGTACTAAAATTTTCTAGAAACTTATTCATTACAAACATTGTTGGTTTTGGCCACAAACACTAATTTATGAACTTTATTCTTTATTGGAGAAACATCAATTTTTTTCCATCCTTTGATGGTAATTTTTTTATCCCTCTCAGGTTAATACATGACATTGAATTTACCAATATTTTAGATACTATTCTAAAAAATTCAATATTCAAACTCAAATTTTAAAAACTTTTGGTCAACATGTTCCAAATATTCTTCCTCTTCATTCTAATTTAATTCATGATGTTCATTTATGTACAATTCTTTTTTAATAGACTTGTTCATACACTCAATGATATCCTTAATCATATCTTTTTATTCAAAAATACATTATTTCTTATTTTTTAGGGATTTATTTTAAAAAATTATTGATATATATTTAATATATTATAATATATTTTATTCATTTTTTAATTTTCTATTTAGGTGAAACTCTAACTCAGTATTTTCTTCATCAGAACTAATGACATGAAACACTTCATCATATACCGTTTCAATAACAGTATGTTATCCATAAACATTAGAAAACCTGTCCACATCAACTTTTCTATCTTTGAATTTATCATGTTTAGAAAAAAATTCTACTTTTGGATTTAGATAACTATTTATATTTTCCCCCATTATGGGATTAGAACTTCTCACTGTGATTCTTCCAAGATTTTCTTAGTATTATGTCATCTTTGTCACTATTTATTTCATTCACTTTTCAATGTTAATTAGAATAATAGATTCAAACGACTCCATATTCAAAAATATTTAATATAAATTTTCCTTTATACATACATATACCTCTATTATTATTTTTCAAAATAATGTATATAAAATCATCAAGATCATTATTAACATCATTTTCAAATATAGAATTACTCGAATCTTCATCTTCCAAATACATCATAAGAGTTCCTTTCTTGTTATCATTGAAGGATATTTCTCAATACTAATTTTCTTTTCCTTTCATAACATTCTCTGTTCTCATTTCATAAGTAATTTGAGTACTATGAATATCATCCAAATATGGAGTTTCAAAAAGTCTAACATCTAAATATAAAACATTAAAATAACACTTATTAGGAATAATTCTTAAGATCATTTTAATGATATATGAAACTTCAAACAACTCACCAAGAACAGTTGTAGTTATAAAAATATCATTAAAAATTTTAAAAATTCACCAAGAGATTCATAATCTCCCATTATATGATCTTGATACTTTAGCCTCTAGATTTGTAGATTTTCTTTCTCATATATCACATTTACTTAATAATTTTTTTCAACATTTCCTAGATAAATTTAGATATATAATATTTCTTCAATATTATGAATATACATTTATAAGGTGATGAGAGAATGGAATTTCTAATTATTCCATAATTCTCTGGATTCTTTTTTTCTACATATGTGGGATGTTAATCTTCAAAAAAAGGATTAAATACATCTATAGAAACTTCCAAAACATCACACCTAACATACATAAGATTTGAAAATATTCTATCATTATAAATAAAATATTTCATCCCACTGAATACTATAATCCCATTACTGTTCAAATAATATAAATTGTCCATAAGAACTTCTCTTCAAAAAATTAGTTACGAGTAATATAAGTGAACCATCGATCTAATACCAATTTTAAATTCTCTACTAGGTTCTATATTTCACTAAGAGGGTGAGGAGGTGAATTAGTTATGACTTGTTTTATGTAATCATTCAATTTTTCTTAAAAATACCACCAATTAATTTATTCTAACATTTCTAAAAACTAAACATTCCAACATTAATAAGAAGAAAAGTATTAATAAGGTTCACTAGTCAATAAGATTATATAGTACAAGGTGCAGTTTGGAAATGAACCAATACAACACAATTCAGTAGAAAAAAATCATTATGTGTTGATACAATAATTATTAAATACCCATACACTTATGTAGAACTTTAAACAATAAAACAGTTAATTTTATTCTTTTTCCTCAAAAGATATAAAAAAAGTTTTGTAACATGATTAGAGAATTTTACCAGATGTTTCAAAAAAAATCTCTACATCGCTTCATCAACATTCACATTTATAAAACCTCAACAACAAGTTTATTCACATTATTACCTTAGAAGCTATTATAAGTAACTATTATATACATTTTATGAAAACATAGCCTAATGGATCAGACTGATGAATAAATCTAATGGGTCAATCTGATAAGAAATGATACCCCACAAACAATTTTAAGCCACTATTTTATATAAATATATATATATATATACATGAACACTAAATTTATATAATAAACTACCTAATATTTGATTTATTGTATGTCTAACATCGAATATGAATAACCAACTTCCATCCATAAGGACTAATATACCTATAAGAATATAAAAATATATCTTTAATTCCTTCTTAATGTATTTATCAATTACAATGTAATTAAAAATATCCATCACCAATATTGAAATATTTATATTAATCATCATTCGAAGGATCCTAAATTAAATATTATATTCCTATTAATACACCATTATTCCTTTAACCATTCCTTATTTCATAGTGTAAAATCATATTCATCTAACAATTAAGGAAAATATGCTTCCAAATATTTGATTAACTAATTACCATTCTATAGTTTAGGGTACTTTGAAACGTCTACTTCTATATGAAATAATATACAAATATTCCAAAATAAGAATTCATAAAAATAAGGGATATAAAAATTAAAAATATGTTTTATGAAATAAAACAATTCTCTATCCCCAATCTATTTATCTCAAAATCAATTCCAAACCATTCCCATATCATCCATTGAATTCCATAAATTACAATAAGAAGCCGGAATTATAAAATAAAACCATCATTAATCCTATTATACCAACTATAAAATGTTTTAAATTACACCATAAATTCTAATTTTTAATTATACTATGCATATAAAAAACAAAAACTCAATTTCAATGATTATATTAAATCAATGTAAAAGTAATTAGTAAATTAAGTATGAAAATTCATGTGAATACTTTATGGATACATTTACCCTTTATAAAAGTAATTTTAGTAAAAAAAATTACATTACCATCATGTTTACAATAATTTATAATCATACGAATTTAGTAAGAATGATTTTTGTTATACAATCATTAATGTAGTAAAAAGTATTCACTAAATATTTTCAAAAAAACGTTTTTTATAAATATAAATAATTTATGTTTCAATAATAAACTAATTTTATTCATAATATTACTTGATTCTTGGAAACAGTTTTTTATTTTTAAATTTATGAAATAATTAATGGTTTAATCATGTAATAATGTCATAATAAAACAAATTATCTATAAAATATCCCAAAACCTTAACATGTATAATACATTTTAATGATAACCATCTTGTAATATTTTTTAAATTATTACTTATTATTTTGTTCATAGGATGAACCCATTTAAATAATAAATTGAAAATATTGAAATATTATCCCACAAATTACCATCAATATATTATATAAATTTCTTTTACCCACCCTGATAGGTTGGTGTTCTAGAATTAGAGTAGAGAGGGATATTTTAAAGACATATATCTATAAATTAGAGAATAGTATACCAGTTTGTAGAACCAAATCACATGATATTAGGGGATGTTAATGACTCAAGGAAACTATAGGTGAATCTCCAATTGTCAAGAACATTAAGAGAATTATAAATACTAAGAACATATAATGGTCTTGAGATATTAAAATAACAAATGTGTAAATTATGTTGTTTTTTCCTTGGACATGTTTTCCAATATAAAATAGAGGGAAAACATTTTAATTACAAATATAATTTTGCATGTAACATTTTCATCAAATTATATAATTGAAACTATAAAAGTAATGTATAAAAATAGATAATGGTTGGATGTATTTAATTTACATTTTATAAGAACTGTATTTTTTAATTTAATATTGGAAAATTGTGTTTTTATTCACATAAAATGATTCTAGCTACTAAAAATTGATGAAAAATAACTAAGGGAAATACCCATTCATAAGGAAAAATTAATATGGCATACCTAGAGATTACTATTATATATATATATTCCTTTTACCAATGGAATAAACAACTTTTACCTATAACCATTTTATCAATAAATGAGTCATACATTCAAAAAAAAAACACCTTTATGAATAATAAAATGACCATTATGTATACGATTATTAAATTTAAAAATACAAAATTTGATTAAAATGTATTATGACAAGAAAATCATGTACCATAATTCTGTAAAACTCCTCAACATGTATTGGAATTTACAAAAAGGTGGAAATACTTAACATTAATCTTAGGGTAAATGATATATGTAAGGTTCTTTTCCATCAATATTAAAATATGTCAGGGTCATCATAGACATAAAAAAACATGACATAAATTAAAAAAATTATAATTTTTAAAAAATTCAAATAAAAATGAAACTTCCTCTCCTAAACTCAAAAAAAAAATTACATGATAAAACATCCTCAAAATCATTGAATAAGAAAAGGCATGGTTTTGTAAATTTTAAGACATTACATTGTAGAGCCCTAAAATGATTCTCATCCTTGGGAATGAAAACAAAAATAAAAAATATAAATAAAAAATGGAAAATTTACAAACATTCAACAAATGTGATAACTCTCAGTCAAGGTTCTCTATATAATAAATTGACAACCAACTCCATAAATGAAATGGAAAAATATCTCTTAGAATAGTTAATCGTCATATAAATACAAGGTCATGTATTTAATAAAACAATACATTATCAACCAACTAAGGTTATTGAGTGTGTGTATATAAATATCGTGATCTAATTTTCCCTCTTCATGACCACCTGTTCACTATATTACATGAATAAATTGAACAACAAACTATTTATTACCTTCTCCTAATGGTCATGTACCTCAAATAGGTTGTTCATAAAGAATTGTATCATCTTCAACTTCCAGATCACCCAAGTAAATGACATGGAAATAAGAATAATATTACCTATGAAGCTATAATATATGGAAAACATCATTGATCTATTATATATATATAGGGATAGTTCTAATAGATACAAAACATCACTAATAAGATCCAACGCCCCAAAATATCCAAAAAACATGAAGAAAAATTTATTTAATGGCCCACCCATTTTATCTAATGATTATGATATATCTTCATGAATATAAGATCCACATGGCCAATCCTAAGATTTATCCCCCTATGATCAGTGTGTGACTTATGATGATCATAATTTGTCTTTTTTTTTTCTCATTAATCTCTATAACTAAAACTACTTTACTATAATTCTCTTCAACTTGATAATAGTGGACTCTTCAACCACTATAACCACCTAGAGTTTGTAAATGGTATTTCTCTCTTGAAATAAATAAGTGTTATAATATACTGTATAGAAATATAATCATAATGAACCTGAAAAACTATTTAATTAATAAATACTATTAAATTATTCACAAATAAATCTAACTAAGTTCCAATACTTATAATTTAAAGAACAAATATAATATAAAAAAGCTAAATTTGAAAATATAGATCACTCTCATCCATTAAAACCATTTCCCACACTGCCAACATTATATAAAACAAACAAAATATTTGTAAACCAATCAACATAATAGAAATATAGAACCCTAATATTAATTGAGATAAATAATTTATGAAGGAAACTAATGGTATCTATAGGAGGTTATGTGACCATTTGAATATTAATTTGATCGCTGGAATATTAACATGACCATTAGAATTGTAAAATGACCCTTTAGAATTGTATCCTAAATGTTGGTATTAGTAACGTGACCATTGGAATTGTAATTTTACATCAATATAGTAAATATAATAAATAAAATTTATCTGGATTAATTTATGTAAATATTTGTATTATAATTCCAAAAAATATATATCATGATTAAAAAACTCAATGGAAATTTATGCACATTTTTAATAAACTATATTTTTAATTTATTTTGTAAAAGTCCAAGTTTTTCTATTACAATTTGAAATTACATAATTTTAATATTTTTTTCACGAAATTAATATCATTTTTTAAATCATCAAGAGATAATTTTCCATGGGTGGGTTTTTTAGTAATTTTATAAAATAATTTATTTTTCGGGCAAATATTAAAAATAATTTTTTTACATAAATGGTGTATCATAAATTAAATAATTAAATATGTAATAATGAAATAATGATTTATAAAAAATAAGTTTCAGGCATTATATGTTTAATTTCATAAATGATTTATTAAATTAAAATAAACATAAATTTCAAATATAAAAATCATTTTCCAAAACCCAAAGTCAAATGTGATCCCTAAAACTAAAATATTTCATTCTTTCCACTTTCCTTTTTATAAAAATAATAAATTGATATTTAATATAATTTTAAAATCTTAAATAAAATATATTAATTATATTATTTATATTTTAAAAATTCATTGTTTTTTGTATTCAAATTTATATGTTATTTTATCAATATTTTATTTAATGAACACCTCTCTCCTCAAGTATAAATAAATCCACCCCCTCTCCTTGGAAAACCAATCATAACCCATTGCCAAAATTATATACTCTACAAAAATACATCCCCTAAATTCCCTTAGTATCCTTATATATCATTTGTAATAATACCACTTCAAACATCGATGTATTTTTAGGGTCGTATAAGAGAAGGTACACTAGGAATTATGTATGTTTGGATCAAATCTTCTACTTTTATTAATTTTTCTTATTATATTTATATTTAAACACACAATTAAAAAAATAGATTCATTAGTTATTATATTAACATTATATTAATGATTTTTTTCAAATATAAGTATCATATTTTATAAATATTGAAATCTCAAAATCCTCTCTTCCTTTGTTTTGACAATATCCCATCAATGGCTGGTTAACCAACTATAGAGAAATTGCTAAGTCAATTATTATAAAAACATCATGGATAGAATGTATTAATTTTTAATAATATATAAATATTTAATTACAAATATTATATTCTTTTTGAGTATTATATACTTATGTGTAGATGACTATGAATGAAAATAGTGAAATCAAAAAAATAAGGGAATTTAATGAAAATTGATATAAAAAAAATTCACATTTGACAAAGACTATTATAAAATAGAATACCAAATTATAATGATTTTTCATCAAATAATCACATTTAAATCCTATAAATATATTTTATTAATACTATTTTTTTATTTGGGATCCAGAAAATGAATATAATAAATCGGGAGTATATGTATAGGGATTATCAAACTGCATTTCATTATTTGGGTTATCGTCTATTACACAATATGAATATTGAAATTATATTTGAAAAATTACATTTACCTTTTCTTTTTGTGATATACGTCATCCTAATATGAATATAAATTTCTAGGAAATGCCTTTTGTCAATGTAACTTCGAACCCCAGAACATCCTCTTTTTCTCTTATTAAAATTCTTCTTGTCCACTCCTAATTAATGTTGTTTTATGTTTGAGTATGGTTTCGCTTACCTTTTTGAGAAAACATTGGTTCATTAATGAATGTATGATTTATGAAATCCATGTGAAACCCATTCATTCCCATGGTTTCTTTCATGACTATGATTTTCATACATTCTATGTGGAATGCATGATTGTGTAAATATTATGATGTGACAGGTGGTCCTGGAATTATATAGGTATTCAATTCGTTTGGTAATGTTATTTATTTCATGAGATGATGTTTATTTATTTATAGAAATTATGTTATAATTATTCCTAGTGATTATGTTCTAATTATTTGTAACACACCAAACTTCAATAGTACATTTCTCTTTGAATAATACAGTATAATGCGATGTACGCAACTTTGAGTTCTAATACACCACGACCAATCAAACTAACTGTTATAAATAGTATTAAAAACTTTTTGAGACATTATAAATTTTATTTTTGAAAATGGATTTCATTTTTTGAATTCGTAATATCAAAATTATCTTAGGGTGAATTTTTTGTATTTTTTGAAAACGTTCAATTTTTGATAAATAGTGAAAACACTACTTTGCTGTTTAAAATCGAATTTTTTATTTAAATAATTATTTTAAATTAAAATTTATTTTAAATTAAATATATATATATAATAAATATGTTAGTATAATTTAATTAATTGAAATGATTTTATAATAAGATTGGATATATAAAATTTTATTGAACTTTTTACTCTCTTTTACCAACCTTCTTGGCACATTTGTAAATTTTCATAAAACGCAATTTTACTAATTCTATGAATTAAATTTCAAAAATTAGAGAGACATGGCTGCCATCAGTATTTAAAATGTAGTTCAATAAGATGAAAAATAATATTTTGTGAATTTTAACTTTAGAATTTTCTTTACCATAGTTAAAAGTAAATAGGGTAATTAAAGGACATCATGATATAATAATTACCCAAACACATGTCCTAAATCTATTGGATAAGTTTATTTCTAGAAAATTCATCCAAAGGAATAAAATATGATCCTATTTGATCCACATTGATTAGATTAGGAAATTTTTTATTATTTTATTTAAAGATGAGTTAAAAGTGTTAAATTCAAATATTAATAAATAAAACTTTTTTAAAATAGGGTTATGGACAAGATATAGTCAACATGAAATATTCAATAGAAATATAAAAATATTTTCTACATCATGTTATTTTATTTAATATTTATATAAATTAAATAATTAAATTTATATATTCCACAATGGTGATGATGTAATTACCTGATTAATGAATGATTAAAATAATTGATATTATAAATATAAAAAAAAATATAAAATGAAAATTTTGATTCATTAAAAAAATTTATAAGTTAAAATAAAATGCTATAATTGATTAAATAATTTTTTTCGAATATACAATGTTTTTATGACTTTCAAAAAAACAAAATACTAAATATTTTCAACATTTACTTAAATGAGCTTTGAAAACTAATACTTTATTATTAAATGATATAATATTCTTAAAAATCTAATGTTCAGCCAAAGGATGTATGTAATGATATATATTTCATTAATGAACCAATATAGGTTTTCTGGAAATTTTATAGTATTTTTATTAACTGTTTAGTATAATAATACAAGAAGACATTGTAAAAGTTAAACTATTTAACTAACATTTAATTCCAAATAACATGGTTAATATAGTGACCTAAACTTGTCTAAAACCAATTGAATGAGAGGTTTTATACCCATACCCACCTTATCCTCGAAATAAATCCTTTTTGAGCCATTAGATACCGAAAATTATTTTATAATAAAACAATGTTTCAAGATTTTCCTAAAGTGACCTTCTCCTCTCTTATAAAAGGGTGCTTACCCTTCTCTAAAAATCACACCACCAAATTCATTTGGATCCACCAAAACCTTCTCCAATATCATCCCACCTACCCTAACTTTTACATAGTCATCTTTTTTTTATCATAAATCAAACATATGGATCCCTTTTATCAAATCAAAAGGAAGCACCAGAAGAAGAGGTAATAATTTCATCGCCTCTTCCAATGTTCTTTTCTTCTTCCACATCCTATTTCTTAGTTTTTTCTATACTAAGATAATTAATCCAGTAACTTCTACATAATATGATATTATTATAAATTTATTAGAACCAAATTAATTATTCTACCCATCCTATGAATGACAAAGTCACCATACGTGCGTACGTACAACTTACTGTCTCCATGTCATGGTGTAGTTTGTTTTTGAACACTTAATTATTTGGATTACTATAATAATGAGTATAATTTATGAAAATAATAAATATAACATGTTAATTATTCTGTATATATGATATACCATCCAATTACATATGATTTTACAATCAATAGAATGATATTTTCGCACGTTTGTACGTATGGATTACCATCTCCACGAACGCGATAAGACTAATTCCTCGTCATAACCATTCAAGAATAATTTTCATTTTATGAATCAAAAATAATGTTTAATAACATAATATAATTGTGTATATGAATAAAATACATCCTATCCATAACAATCATGACTTATGTAACAAAACATATAAAGGAAATCCAATTAGTTAACACCCAAAAAAATGATGTAAATGAAATATAATTAACAAAGCAATTTTAGAAGATCATATATGATATCATATTTAAGTATTTGGTTCTTGTATAATTTAATAATAATGACTTAATAATTATATAGTATCTTTACTTACCCTTAACCAAGTAAAAGAAAAATGCAAGGGTTAATTTTACAATCTCTTTATTATCTGAGGATGTTTATACATAAGCATATATTGGGAATATTTTATCATTCTCATATGTGTACCTTAAAAATGTATTCCAAAACATTTTTGATATTTCATAGAATATGGTTTAATGTCATTTATACCCTTTTTTGACTTTTTATAAAATGTTTTGGAAGGAATGTTTCCTTCGTTTTCCAAACAAGGTAATTTTTGACCCTTTTTAAAAATTAAAGTAAGAATGTTTTCTTAGAATATACATTGTGTGCGGCTATTTTGTGCCATTATAACACCATAAAAGCTTCCCTTATAATATGATTAAAATATTTTCAAAATGAGTGGTTTATTTTATAATTATGTGACTTTTAAATGATTTCAAAATAGAAAGAGATATTTCTATCAAATAGTTTTGATTTCATCTATACCAACATCCTTGGATAAATTTTACACTTGTTTGAAGTTGATTTATTATTATACAATATTTCATATTGTATTGAAGGTTTTGTGATATATTTGGTTGTGGATATGTTATTTTTATACCATTCATGGTTTGTGGTTAATGTATTAACATTTCATAAGCTTGTTTTAATAAGAATGTTTATGTTATGTTCCAAACTATTCATATGAGGAATGCATTGGTCTTTTTAAGTGATAGGTTGACCCCACTATATCTCCTTCATGCATCTGTTGGTATTGTGAGGAACACCAGTGCCTTGTGAGAAGGCCTTGAAAAAATCTTATTTGTAGTCTTGGAAAAATGACTTGACTATGTGGTTATCATGTCTGAAATTATTCATTCTATCATTATAAAATTATCTATTAATATTAAATGTGATTATTGGTTAAGTAGAGTATCCATTTGAATAATTAAATGAAATTATTTGATTTATATTTGTCATATTATTTAGATGTTTGTGTTTAAAAGGCTTATGTTTTAGTCTTATACATTGTCTTAAATGGTTATATTTATTTATGAATGTTTCCACTATATTTTTATCCTTACTAAGAATATGATATCACCCCTTTATTATGTTTTATATTTTCAAGGATGTGAAGAAGTAAATTATGATTTAATTGTAGGGATATTTCCTGGGATATGACTGTGTTCAAAGGAGACACAATGTTCTTTTTTATTTCCTAATGTAATGTAAAACTTATGTATGTATCTATTACTTCCAAGGATACTTAACTAATCTGTATTTTAGGACTTGATCTCTTGTGATCATTCCAATTCCATGTAATAATGCACTGAATATAGGTTACTAGGGTCGGGGTGTTACATTTGGTATCAGTGGATGTTTAGTAAAAACCTTGGAAACAATATTTTGAAAAACATTTGATATAGAACATTACCCTAAGATATACATTGAGGATTAGTATAGAATAACTACCTAGAATTTCAGTAATGTAGAGATTTTGTGAGTTTTCCAAGAAATACATCCATGTATGGTTACAAGCATGTGGAGGAGGCTCTAGCACAGCTGTACCTAGGAGGGAGAACTTCGAAAAAGAGTTTTAGGCTTTACCTGGGATATCCAGGTACACGAAAATGGGCATTTCTGCACTCTTGGTTATGACACTCCCAGGGGATATGCTTAGGGTTATTCACATTTTCATTACAATTAATTATGAAGAATTTATGAGTAAATACTTCATCAAATATTTTTATTATTATTATGGATTACATGAAAAAAATGTTCAATTTATGTTATGAATTTAAATATTTTGGATTTTTGAAATGATATTCATAAACTAATCTAGTGTTTTCCATTGTTTAGAAATGGTTCCTAGTGGAAAGAATGAAATTGTATCCATGCACGTAATACATGTAGGTATTTCCCTCATACTAAAGATAATTATAGTGGATATGGTGATGATGCCAGTGATAAAAAACATATTACCATACTGGGAAAACTCACTCAGGTTATGAATAATAACCATACCTGTATGGCTTACCCTGATACACCATGCGGAGGATCAATGTTTAGTCGCTTCATGAGGAAAAAACCACAAATATTCAAGGGGACTACAAATCCATTTATATCTTAGTAATGGAAAAGATACTTATTGAAAATATTTTATACTTTGGGGAGTATCCAAAGCGGAAAAGATTCATGGAAATTTATCACCTCACGAGAGATGAAAATCAATGGTGGTCATTAATTAAAAACATGAAAGATAATTAAGAAGTATCAAATATGTAATAGAAGGAGTTTGAAGTGGTTTTCATAGACAAATACATTCCTTGTTTATATCAAGTGGATATGGAAATACAATTTTTGAGTCTGAGGCAAAAGGAGGATGAGAATATCACAAAGTATGAGGTTAACTTTAAAAGGTTATAAAGTCATGAATGAGATTATATAAGTAACCCAAGGAGTGATATTGATCAATTCTTTGACGGGTTAAAACCATTTTTTTATAGAGTATTATTCTCACGATCCTTCTCATCATACGAAGATATTATATCATGTTCTATCAAGACTGAAAAGGAATTCAAAAAGTCCTATGAATTTAAAACAATGCAAGATTAGAAGAGATCTGATGAACTCTATGGAAATAGAAGTACGAGGAAGAAGGGAAAATATGAATTTCTGTCATGCAGTAAATATGGGAAGAAACACCCCATGACATTTCTTAAGGGAATGGGAGTCTGTTTTAAGTGTGGTGAAAAAGGCCACCAAGATCGTAATTACAAGGGAAGGAAAGTGGTTCTTAATATTTAATGCTACAATAATAGAGAAATGGGGCATTATGAATATAAATGTCCTAAATACCAAAGAAACTTACCTCAGAAAAGGACAAGGGTGAAAGGCCAAGGATATGCGATCACTATTGCTGAGGATGAAGCTTCGAATGATGTGGCGGCCGGTAATTTAATGGTTTCCTATATTTTATAAAATGCTTTATTTTATTCTAGATCATCTTGTTGTTTCATATCGTCCCTGTTTACTATGATAATTATGTATTTCAAATTTTATTTATCAAGTGATTTATCAATGAAAACTCCTAAGCTGTGTATCATTGTAACAAGGTTTTGTGAATCAATTCCCATTAGGTCACATAAACGTACTTTATAATATGATCTCATCATCATACCCACAATTTAATTAGATATAATCCTCCGTATGAATTGGATTTTGGACCATGATGCAAAAAATTATTGTAAGAAGATGGAGGTTACAATTTTCAATGATGATAAAGAGTACAATATCTTTATAGTATAAATGTCACTATCTGATTCTTAACTAGATACTCCCCTAGTAGATCTAAAAACATCAATTATTGGGGAGTAAGGGATTGAAATGACTTTGGGTGAAGAAAAGAATGATCAAATGGAGGACGTAACTATTGTTCAAGAATATGTTGATGTATCTCTAGAGGATTTACCTGGACATCCTCCAGAAAAATAAATTGAGTTATTTATTGATTTAATTACTAGTAAAAATCATATATCGAAGAACCCTTATAGAATGGCAGCAGTGGAACTAGTGGAACCAAAGAAACAACTATAGTAATTTAATAATGAAGGATTTATTTTCCATACTTTTCTCCATGGGGAGCCCGTGTTCTTTTTTATAAGAGTAAATATGGATATATGAGTTTTTGAATAGACTATAGGGAGATCAATGTTATAACAGTAAAGAAAATGTATCCCCTACCTTGTATTGATGATTTATTTGATCAACTTCATAGAGATAAATATTTTTCAATGATTTAACATTGATCTGAATATCATCAGTTGTGTGTAATGAAAGAATATATTCCGTAAACCACATTTTTAAATAGGTACAGGCATTACGAGTTTACTATAATTCCTTTTGGACTGACTAGTGCTCCCTCTGTTTTCATGGATATAATGAATAGAGTTTTCAAGGATTATCTTGATAAATTTATAGTGGTATTTATTGATGATGTCTTGGTATGATAAAAAAATAAATTAACTTCATGAAAATCACTTCCACACTATTCAAAAAATCGTTAGAAAAATGAATTATATGGATATTTTAGAAAGTCTGAATTTTGGCTTCAAGAAATTTCTTTTCTTTTCCATATTGTCTCTAAGGATGGAATCTTAGTCAATCATTCAAGGACCTAAAAAATCTGAGAATGGATAGAACCAAAATGTATAACTGAGGTATGCAGTTTTATTGGTTTAGTAAGTTATTATCAGTGTTTCTTCAAGAATTGTGTCTTATTGGATAACCCTTTAACCAATCCCATGCATAAAGGGGTTAAATTTGTTTGGAACAAATACTGTGTAGAATTTTTAGAATAACTTAATAGAATATTATTCAATGCTCCTATCTTGACTCTACCATCAGGGAATGAGGGGTTTGTTGTTTATATTGATGCTTTAATGAAAGGACATGGTTGTGTACTTATACGGAATGAAAGATTTATTTCCTATGCATCATGACAACTAAAAATTCATGAACAAAACTATACTACTTATGATCAGGAGTTAGAATATGTATTCTTTTCTTTGAAGATAAGGAGACACTATATTGATGGTAAAAATGAGTGATATATACTAATCATAAGAGTTTGAACTATATTTTATCACAAATAGAACTCAACATGAGGCAAAAGAGAATCCTTGAACTACTCAAGGATTATGATTGCACTATACACTACCACCAGGGGAAGGGAAAAAGTGGAAGATGCTTTTAGCAGAAAGGATCATGGAATTTTGAACAAGATAACGATTTAAATGGATCCTATGTTTATAGAGATAATAAAGATGGACATAGGAATAAACAAGGAATGTGAAACATCTATAAATTTTTAAATATTTTCCAATCTATCATTACTAGAATTGCTAAAAATTTCTCATACAGATGAAGAGGAGTCTCAAAAAAAATTAATTCTATGAATCATGGGAGATTGATTCACTTTATATATGAAGATGGAATTTTGAAATTTTGGAAGAGACTTTGTGTTCCTAATATACCTAATCGAACAAGGTAATTGTTGGATGATGATCATAGATCCAATTTCTCTATACACCGTAGTAGAATTAGTATGTATAGAGATTTAATGAAATTTTTTTGGTGGGACAACATGAAGATAGAGATTGTTGATTATGTGTCAAGATGTATGGTTTATAAATAGGTTTAGGTTGGAATACAACATACTGTAGGAGTCATGAAACCTCTTGCCATCCCTAAGTGGAAATGGGATGATATTATGATAGACTTTGTCATGGGGATACAAAAGACTCTGAGAAGGAATTATGTAATATGGTTTATTATTGATCGTCTTACCAAGTCAGCACATTTTCTTTCTATAAGATAAGATTTACCACTTTATATTTTAGAGAGACTATATATTAATGAAGTTGTAAGAGTTCATGGTGTACCCCTATAGATATTATCTTATCATGATTCTTTTTTTACATCAAGATAATAGAAAAGTATTCAGAAGGCCCTGGATATTGAACTTCATTTGAGCACCGCCTACTGCCCACAAATTGATGGACAATTAGAACGGACTATTCAAACCATTGAAGACATGTTGAGATCTTTCTCACATGACTTTCATGTTTTGAGGGATGAATATTTACCTATGGTAGAATTTCCCTATAACAATAACTTCCATTCGTGTTTTGATATGGAACTATATGATGCGTTATATGGATGGAGATGCTGCACACCAATTTCTTGGGGTGATGCTAGTGAATGAAAATTGGTAGGCCCAAAAATTATTGAAGAAATAATGGAAAATTTGAAGATTATCCAAACCCACATCAAAGCAAATCAATGTTGGAAAAAGAGCTATGTCGATAACCCAAGGAAGGATTTGGAATTTCAAGTAGGATTTCATGTTTTCTTGAAGGTATCGCCATGGAAGGGTGTTATACAATTTGGTAAGAAGGGTAAACTAAGTCCCATGTACATCAGACCATTAGAAATTATAGAATGAATTGGTGTTGCAGCTTAATGATTGGAAATTCCTGTAACTCTCTCCATTGTTCATGATTTGATCCACATATCACTATTGAGAAAATACATGCCTGAACCAACGCATGTACTCAGCTATGCATAATTATAACTGGAACCCGATCTTTTATGGTGTGAAGAGAATGTCATGATTTTTTATACTAGAGAACAAGTGTTGAGAAACCGGACGACTCGCCTGGAAAAAGTTCATTGGAGAAACCATAAAATGGAAGAGGCAGTGTGAGAACCTGGGGAACTTATGTTGAAGAACCTTGAAAATATTTTTATGCAGTGATATTATTTTATTTTTAGGATTAAATTATTTAAAGGATGGGAGAATGTAACACCCCAAGATTCCTCAGTATGATCTCTTTAAATAAATCAATAGCTTTTGTTGTATGCAACTTCGAGTTTTATCACACCATGACCAATCAAACTAAGAGTTATGAATAGTAATACCTACTTTTTGAAATTTTGTAGATTATATTTTTCAAAATGGACTTCATTTTTGAATTTTAAATTTCAAAATTATCTTAGTGTGAATTTTTGGTATTTTTCTGCAAACATACAATTTTTTATTAATAGTAAAAAACATCATGTCACTATTTAAAATCAAATTTTTATTTAAATACTTATTTTTAATTAAAATTTATTTTAAATTCAAAATAGATACATAATAACTATATTAGTACAATGTAATTCATTTATGTCGTTTTATAAAATGATTATATATATAATTTCATTGAATTTTTTACATTCTTTTACCCACCTTTTAGGCACATTTGAATATTTTGCGTGAAATGTAATTTTACCGCTTCTGTAAATTGAATATCAAAAATCCCAGAGACAAGGATGAAATCACTAAGTAAAATTTGGTTCAATAAGACAAAAATAATTTTTTTTGAATAGTGACTTATGAATCATCTTTACTACGGTTAAAAGTAAATAGGGAAATTAAAAGTAAACATGATATTATAATTACCGAAAAACATGTCCTAATTCTATTGGATAATGTTATTTCGACCAAAAATAAATTTTATGAATAAAATATGATCCTATTTGATCAACTTGGATTAGATAATGACATTTATTTTTTTTTTTTTTAAAGAAGAGTTAAAAGTGTCAAATTCAAATATTAATAATAAAAAATTATTAATATGGGGTTATACATAAGATAATTTTGACTATAAATATTAAATAGAAATATTAAAATATTTCCTACATCATGGTATTTTATTTATAATTTTTAGATAATAAATAATTAAATTTATATATGAAACAATGATGAATAAGTAATTACCTTATTAATGAATGGTTAAAATAATTGATATAATAAATATAAAAATAAATGTAAATTGAGACTTTTGATTCATTACACAAATATTTAATGTTATTATGACATTTATGGTTTATTAAATAAATTTTTTTCCATGTGATAAAGTTTTTATGACTTTCACAAAAACAATATACTAAATAGTGTCAAAATTGACATAAATGAGTTTCTAAAACAAATACTATATTATTAAATGATATAATATGCCTAAAAATATAAGGCTAGGCCAAAGAACTTTTATAATGTTTTATATGGAATTAAATAACCACTTGAGGTTCAATTGGAAATTTATAGTATGTTTATTATCATTTTTTCATAATAATACAGGAACACATGGTAAAAGTTAAACAATTTAACTAAGAGTTAAATCTAAAAGATAAGGTTAATATGGTGATCTAAAATTTTCTAAAACCTATTGTAGGAGTGGTTTTATACCCATACCCTCCTTATCCTCTAAATAAGTCTTTTTGGAGCAATTATAAACCAAAATTTATTCCATAAAAAATAATATTTGAAGCTTTTCCAAAAGTAAGATTCCCCTCTTTTATAAAAGGTATTTCCTCTTCTCTCAAAATAACACCTCCAAAGCCAATTTTCTCAGACAAACCCTGCACAAATATCCTACCAACTACACTAACTTAATCATAGGGACCATAATTTTATCATAAATACAACATATGGAGGCCTTTTGATCAAATCAAAAGGAAGAACTCATAGAAGAGGTAATAATTTCATCACCTCTTTCAATGTTCTTTTCTTCATCCACTTCCTCTTTTAATTTTGTATCCATACTAAAATAATAACTCATATACCTTATACATAACGTTATGTTATTATTAATATGGTAAATCCATATACGTTATTCTATTCACCCTATGAATTATAACATCACCATACGTGCGTACATATGGGTTACCGTCTCCACGTCAAGGGGTAGTTTGTTATTCAACACTTAATTATTTACATGGGTATAATAATGAGTATAATTGTTCTAAATAATAAATATAACATGTTAACTATTATTTATATATGATATACCCTCGAATTACAAATGATTTTACCATCAATAGAGTGATATTTTCACTCGTTCATACGTACGGATTACCGCCTCGACGAACGCGATAAGACTCATTCCCTATCATAACAATTCAAGATTAATTTTCATTTTATAATTTAAAAATAATTTTTAAGAACATAATATCATTATTTATATGAATCATATACATATTATCCAAAACAAGTATGACTAATGTATGAAAAAAATGTAAAACGAATCAGTTAACACCCGAAACAATGATACTATTGAAATATTATTAACAGTGCAATATTAGAACATCATATAGGATATTATATTTGTATATCTGGTTTTTGTATAATTTAATAAGATGGATTTAACTATTATACAGTCGGTTAATTTACACTTGACTATGTAAAAGTACAAGTTAAGGGTTAATTTTAAAATCTCTTTATTATCTGAGATGTTTTATATGTAAACATCTACTGGGAATGCTTTATCATTCTGATCTGTGTTCCCCAAAAATGTATTCCAATTTTTTTTACTATTTCATAGTACATGGGTTAAATTCATTTTTACCCTTGTTGGACTTTTTATAAAAAAATTCAAATTAATCTTTCTTTAATTTTCCAAAAAGGTACTTTATGAGCTTTTTGAAAAATTAAGGTAAGAATGTTTTTTTAACTTATACGGAGGGTGCACCTATTTTTGTAGTTATAACACCTTTGAAGCTTCTCGTACAATATTATAAGAATATTTTAAAAATAAATTTTTTCTTCTATAATTATGTAACTTTTAAATTATTTCAAAATAGAAAGAGATATTTCTCTCAAAATATTTTGAAATCATCTATGTAAAATTCCGTTGATTGATTTTACACTTGTTTGAAGTTGATTTATTATGATACAATCTTCCATATTGTATTGAAGGTTTTGTGATATGTTTGACTATGGATGTGTTATTTTTTGTACCATTCATGGTTTATGGTTAAATAATTAACATTTTTTATGCTAGTTTTAATACTAATGCTTATGTTAAGTTTCAACTTTTTCATATGTGTAATGCACTAGACATAGTAAGTGATGGGTGGAGCCTACTATAGCTCCTCGATGCATCAGTAGGTCTCATGAGACGAACTACTGCCTTGGCACAAGGCCTTGAAAAAATCATATTTATAGTCTTCGAATGAGGGCTTTACTAGGTGGTAAGGATTCCCGACATTATGAATTCTATCATTATGAAATTAACTATTGGTATTAGATGTGATTATTAGACTACTAGAATATCCACGTAAATAATTAAATGGACTTATTTGATTTATATTTTCCATTTTATACTGATTTTTATGTGTAAAAGTCTTATGTTTTAGTCTTATACATTTCAATAAATCTTTATTCCTATTTATGAATGTTTCCGCTATATTGTTATCCTTACTGAGCATCTGAGCTCACCCATTTCTTATGTTTTATTTTTTCCAGGATTTAAAGAAGTATTTTATGATTGAACTGTAGGGATAGGACATGGGATTTGAGTGTGTTAAAATGAGACACAATGTTGTTTTTTTATTTCATTATGTAATTTAGAACTTAAGTATGTATCAATTACTTTCAAGGCTACCAATCTGATCAGTCTATCGGGATATGATCTCTTTTGATCATTCCAATGTTATGTAACAATTCACAGAATCTGGGTATCTAGAGTTAGTGAAATACATTATGAACATGTTTTATGCATGAATGTGATGATATAATTTTTCACAACTATGTGTGGTATTTGACCACTAAGACACGATGTTTTATTTTTTTTCCTTTCCATAGTTCATGAAATTATTACATTTTTCCCCATGAAGCTGAAAATGTCCCTTTAATTATGATAATATGATTCTGATTATTCCCACCAAAGTTATATTTATTCATTTCCATAATTTTTCATCCTAGTAGAATTTTATCTCTCCCATTTCATTTATTTGTATCCTCATGTGACTATATGTACTAATGAGAAAGTTCTATTTTAATGATAAAGGTTATGTATTAAAATAATTTTGTTTTTGTATTATTATATATAATTGTTGCACGATCATAAGTTTCAAAATATATTAAACCATTTTATCCGTGAATGTATAACAATTACATTTTTATCATTTAAATGTTGTGATAGTTATGTAAGAAAAATTTCGGTTTCTATAGTTGATATTAGAGTTATGGTTTAGTGAATTTGGGTATTAGGATTAGAAAACATTAGTGAAAACCCTTAGGATAAGACTATGTATTTTTAAATATCAAAGAAATGTTCTTTTCAAAAATGCTTACAATAGGGATCCAATATGATATTCCTTTAATTTAATTTGTAAAACAACAATGAATTATTTATTATAGATATATTTAATTACATATTGTTCAAACCATTTATAAATTATAAACAGTTTTGAATGAGGAGACACTAGCACAACAACCTGAAAAAGGTATAATGTAATGATTTCTCCACAATTCAAACGAATTCAGACTTCAAAACATTATTGAAATCATTATCCAGCCAAATCAAGCTATGAAAAATAACCTAAACAATGTCGAACATCTGCCATTACCCATGAAGGATTAACCATCCACCGATTCCTTTATGTAAAAATTACCAACAACTATTAGTATATATTCTAATTATTTTGTCACAGAATAGTCGGTTAAATCAAAACAGAATATATTTTCTATTATCCACTTTTCTGAGAAGGAATAAGTCTCTTTGGGAATTTATAATCCTGATAGAGATGATCAATGGTGGGTGATTATAAGTAACAAAAATTATGAAAATAAAATGGAATAAATGGATTTTGATATCATTAAGAAAATATTTCATTCTATGTACATCCCTCAAACTCTTAAGAAAAATATAGATAGATAATTAAAATAGTTGAAGTAAAGGGATAGTGAATCTGTCATGGTGTATAAGGAAAACATCACAATAATTGAATAATACACCATGGGTTATATTATCTACAATGATATAGAAATATATAGATACTTCAGTAGTCTAAAACCTCACCTTATAAAGGATATATCTATTGAAAACATTGGGAGTTATAAAGTGGTTATTCTATGTTCTCTCAAAGTAAATATGGATTTCATATAATGGTACCATGGTTATTAAAAATTGAATAGAAGAATAGAGTTTCAATATAGTGGGTCAAATGGATATGGAGGAAATAGTATAAAACTACCTACATGGTAAAATTGGAAGAAGAATTAATGGAATGGAATCAAAGTGATGGGGTAATGCTCAACGGTGGGATAGAAGGCCACCAATCTCATGAATGTAGAAGATACATGAAGAAGTATTCCCACAAGATGGATGAAAGGAAGAAACCTCAAAATTCACCACACATGGTTCAATTGTTCAACTATACATAGCAATGGATTTTTGCGATCCAATGCACTAAATCACTGTCCATTGAGGGTAATTACTGTCAATAGCCACTAATGTCAAAAGAGAAATGGAAAAATGTTTCCATCACTACCACTAAAGTTGGTCATGAAAAGGACATCACATAAGGAATAGATAACATTCAAAAAATAGTGGAAAAATATTATTTAATCATCGTTATACCCATTCCATTATATGAAAAACGTTTTCTAGAACTGTGGAATCAAAGCCAAGATACCTTGAACTAGATATACATGTAATGACAACTAGGGGTGAAATTATTACAACCTAGGGGTTGGACTATTCTCCTGTAATCATATGAGGGAATATTTATACAGAAAATCTCAAAATAATTCCCTTGGTGGAATGAGACTGTATCCTAGGAATGTAATGGATCTCAATATATAAAGCACTCATCAAATATTAGTAAAAGGAAATCTCTTTTCATATGCCGAACCACCCAATGCTCATCTACACATTTAATGAATTTCATGAATATCTTTTGGAAGAGACAGAAATTGTGTGGGTGTTGATAACCTGTGAAGAAGTATACCTTTCCGATATGTTTGAGTCAAAGGAAGGTATCATCCTAGAGGAAATAAACATTGTTTGGAAAAACATTGATATATTTTATTAATGAGTTACCTAGGAATCCAGTGGATCAATAAGTATATTTCGTAATATGTCTCATATCTAGAGTTATTCATATCTAAAGAATCACCTAAGGGATAGCCTTGATCAATCTTGAGGAGATAATAATGTTGCTACAGGATCATTTGGAAATTGGTTTTATATACCCTAGTGACTCTACATAGGGTGTTCCGGTAATATTTTTAAAGAAGATGGATGGATCAATGATGCAGTTAATCGATTAAGGATATATCAACGATATCACTATAAATAACAAGTATTGTGTTCCATGGATTGATGATTTGTTTGATCAACTCTGATGAGCTCAATACTTCTAAATGGTGAATCTTAATTTTGGATATCATCAACTGAAGGTGAAGAATGATGGTATTCGTATGAATACATTCTACAAATAGTATGGCCACTATGAGTTCATAGTTATGCCCTTTGGACTAATTAATTACGATAAAATACTCATGGATTTTAATTAAGGATGTATTTAGAGTCAATATTGACACAAATATGGTAGTATTTTTCAAAGATATTATTGCTTAATTAATTAATAACGAATAACATGAAGATTATCTAATGATTTTTATGGAATCATTAAGGATAGTGAAAATGATTTCAATGTTCATTAACTATGAATTTTAGATGTAGAAAGTCATTTTCTTAGGGAATGTGATCAAAAGTGAGTAAATTTATTTGGACCTTTCATAGACAAAGGTACCTGAGAAATAGAACAAACACACTAGTGTCATATAAATCCATATTGTTCTTAGAAAAGAAGGGTACTACTGAAATTTTAGGAGAAATTTCTCATGATTGTAAAGAACGTTAATATTGATTACATCGAAAGGGGTAAAGTATGTATGAAAAAGGGAGTATGATGAAAACTTTAAGGATCTCAATAAGAGTCTAATCACGGAAACTACACTAACACTACCAAAATATGGTGATGTTTTTGTGATAAAAAATGATTCTTTGAAAAAATATATTGGGTTGTGTACTTATTTAGAATGGAAAATTGATATACTATGCCTCACAAAAGTTTAATATCCATGAGTAGAACTACTTGATCCAAGATTTGGAGTTAGAAGTATTGATATTTTCTATGAATATTTTCAAACACAATATTTATGGGGAGAAGTGTTTAATATATACCTATCAAAAGCGTCTAATGTATATATTCACACATAAGGATATCAGAAATCATCATTGAAGATGGATAGATGAAATCAATGGCTAATTTTGATCTGTCCACTACTATTGGGGGATGGAAATCATGGTATCTAGTGCTCTTACTAAAAAATGACATGCTACTCAATATATGATTCGGATTGAGAAATAACATATCTTCCTGGATATATAAGTGATGGATCCTAAAATCATAAATATATGCAAAACATATTACCCAATATAAATTATTTACCAACCATCATTCCAATACATGATCAAGGGGCCACAAATGGATGATCTTGAGCTATAAAAGATGGTGAAAGAAATATAGAAAGGGAAGTAATAAGTGTTCCATGTAAATTATGATGGTGTGATTCTGTTTGGAACATAGATTTGTGTGCCGTAACCAACTATGATAAAGAATTGATATTGGATAATGCACATAACTCAAATTTCTCTACACATCAAGTAATTACCAAGATGTGCCATGATCTGGAAGAGAACATTTGGTTGGAGGAATGAAGAGGGAGATTTTAGAGTATATATCTTGGTGTTTGGTACATCAATAAGTTAATGTAGAGTGATATATGTCTAAATGTATAGAGCAACCATTTCTTCTTACCACATGGTAATGGGAGAATTTCATAATGTACATTTTCAATGGTCTCCTAAAGAAAACCTATGTAAATAATTTGATCTGTTTTATAGTGGAGAAACTCAACAAGACATCCCACTTTATCACTATTTTGGAAGAATTGTCGCTTGAATAACATTCCAAGATAAATATGAATGTATTGGTGAGGAAATATGGGGTTCAAATTTTGATCATATTTGACCGTGATCTAAGGATCACCTCTAAATTTTTGATATGTCTTCATTATTATTTGAGGAATGAATTGAATTTTATCATATTCTATCACTCCCAAACTAAAATACAATCTGAAAGGACAATTAATATGCATGAAGACATGTCAATAGCATACTCAATGGAATTCAATGGTGTATGCGATCCAAATCTCAAATCAGTTCAGTTCTCATATAAAAATAGATTCCAAGTATTCAATTGGACACATAGGAAGATCTGTATATGAATCCATGTGGATCTATAACACATTCCAATGAAGTTGTGTTAAGAAATCAACTTATACGTTATTTTGTGTACTAGAAGACAGAGAAGGTTTAAGGAATAACAAAAAATAAAAAATCCACCCAGATTGAGAGAAAGTTCTATGCTGACAATCATTAATGGGATTTGGAGATTGATAATGGAGAAAAATGTTTCCTTCAAATATCACAATGTAATAGAGTCATGTAGTTTTAAAAAAATGGAGAGATTATCAAATGGAATAGTGGCCATTTTTGGATCCTTGATTTCATTAGATTTGTGGCCTATCAAATTCCACTTCCACCCTGTGTGGCTCAAGTTCATGACGTGTACCATGTATCACTCACTGAGAAGTAAATAACCAATCTATCAAGTGTTCTGAAACCAAATGTGGTAAAAATGGAAAATGACCTTTCATATAAAGAGAAGCTGGTGAAGATCTTGGACCGTAGATGCAAATATCTATGTAAAAATGACAACTCACCATTTCAGTGTCTTGTGGAGGAACCATATGTGTTTTTATGGGACATTATATTTAGATTAATCAATGGAATAGAAGTCCTTTTATCAATTATCGACGTAAATTACATATTGATATTTTAGGGATAAAATTTCTAATGGTGGAAAGAATGTAATAACAAAGAGTTTATAGATGGTATTTGTTAAGTGAAATAAATGAGTTTTATAATAAACTATATATTATTATACAAATAAGGAAAAAATTACATCATCAATAAAAAAATTATAGTAATCATCAATGAAACCAATTTTAAATAAAAATATTATAATTAGAAGAAAAATATAAAATAGAAATGCTAAAATGGGAAAATATAGATTACACAAATCCACTAGAATCATCCCACCCACTTCCAAAACTATAGGCATGTAATAGAATATTAATTACCCAATTAATGTTATATAAATATATGATGTTTTTAGTAATTTATTTAAATAATTAATTAAATAATATATAGGTATTTATAGAAGGTTATGTGACCTTTGGTATTGTAATTTTACCATTGGAAAAGTAACTTGATTGTTGGCAATAGTAACTTGACTTTTGGAAATATAAACCCTATCACTAGAATAAAAATGTTATCTTAAAACACAAAATTATGATATAAATAACATTTTTCATGATTAATTTATTTAAATATAAATTTTATAATTCAATGTAACAAATATCATGATTGAAAATCAAATAAAATATTAGCATATATTTAATAATCTATGTTATTAAGTATTTTATTGAATTCATTGTATTTATATTTAAAATAAAATTTTCCTTTTTTAGAAATACATTTTGAAAAAATACTATTATTTTGTAAATCATCTCCTTGAAATTTTCCCAGTGTGATTTTTTGCTAATTTTCTCAAAAAACTTCTATTTTGAGGTGAATAGTTAAAAATAGTTGTTCACATGACTAGTGCATCTTAAGTTACATTATTCATGATGTAATAGTGACTTAATACTTTTTAGAACATCAGGTTTTTCCTTAATATTTTGAATTTAAGAAATCATTGATTAACAGAAAATTGAATTAAATTTCGAAACTAAAAGCACTTTTGAAAACCTGAATCCAAAAGTGATCCATTATAAAAATAAATTATTATTCTTCCAACATTTCATTTTAATAATATAATGAAATTTTAATATAAATTGGTTTAGTGTCTTAAAAAAATTATTTTATATTTATATATTATTTATTCTATTAAAAATTCACTATTACAGGATTTACATTTTATATATGATTTTATTTAATATTTTATTATAAAAACTCCCCTATCCTCTAGTATATATAACCTCTGTCCCTCCCATTGTAAAACCACTCATTCCCCCACATTCCAAAGCCTAACATATAAAATTATTTTCCCCCAATCCCCTTTTAATACATAGATATGTTTTAGAGTAACCCAACTGAAAACATCCAGAGGGTTTCAGTGTCATATAAGATAATTTCCACCAAGGATTAAGGATGTTTCCATAAACATTTTCTATAATTTCTTCTTCTTCTTGCCATTAATTTTATGCACCCCATTAAAAAACAAACCAAATAAGAATAATACGGTGATAATTCATCATAATATTAATGATTTTATCCTACTATAAGTATCATATTTACTATACATATAAATTTCAAAATTCTCTTTCCTACACTATCTTCAATATCAACTCAAATTTTAGTTAACTACCAAGAGGGAAATTACTAAGTAAAATATTATTACCATATTCATGGATGGATAGTATAAATTATATATAAATTTTAAATATTTAAAAACGTAAATTTTAATCTCTTAGAGTTAATTATTTTATATATAAATCACTTTGAATTAAATTATTTAAATAAAAACCAAATGTAACATTTTAATTAAAACATGATATAAAAACAATTCATGGCTTATAAAGACTATTATGAAAATTAATTAAACAAATATAATATATAAATAGTGTACCGAAGGAAAATAATTCTTATCTTGAATTATGTTTTCATAATACATTCAGTATTATTCAGAAGGTGGAAAAGGAACAAAATAAAGTTGTAATTAAGGTAAATAGATTCTTGATCACAATTCAGTTCTTTGGGTAATCCTCTATTTCATGGTATGATTTTTTTATTATGTGCATTAAATGTATATTCCCATTTATTTCATGGATATACATATTCCTAATATGTTTAATGGTTTTCTGAGAAAATTCAATTTTTCAAAGTGACCTCAAAATCCAAAACATCATATTTTATTCCCCTTCAAATTATTCTAGTCCATTGAAGGATAATATGTTTCAGTTCCATGTATGGTTTAACTTATTTATTTTTAAACCAAAATGGTTTATTAATGAATTTTTTCTTTATTAAATCGTTATGAAACCCATTCATTTCCATGCATTATTTCATAACTATTATAATTATACATTTTATTTGCATGCATGTTATGAAAATATTATGATGTGATGGGCGGGATTAGAATTATATAACCCAAAAATTTTCTTGATAATTTGATGTATCACATTATTTGATGTGTATTTTTTGTGTACATGATAATATCAGTTTCTACAATGATTACTTCATAATTGTGCACATATGTTAGTTGTGATCATGATTCTGTCTTTGTTAACAACTATGTGTTGTATTTTACCACTAAGACATTATTGTTGGTTATTATTAATTTCCACATTCAGTTCCATTATCAAATTTTTATATCATTAAGTTTATTGTGATAATATTCTTATGATATTATGATGATTATTTTCCTCACCTATGTTATATTGATTCATTTCCTTGATTCTTCATCTTTCTGGGAATTTATATCACTGCTTTGTTTGATGTATACCCTCCAGTGACTATATATAATAAAGATAAAATGAGATTTTAAGGATAAATAAAAAGGGAAAAATAATTTTTTTTAGTTTCAATATGATGAAGTGATGAATGATGCTTATTTTCCAAAGATAAAAAACATTTATATCCTTGAAACCATATATATTATTCTTTCTATCATTAAAATGATGTACAATCCATTTAATAAAAATTAGGGTCGTTATAAACATGTAAAACACAATGTAGAACTGTATTATTGGTCATATAATGATTTGAATATATCTATACTCAGGGAATAATTAAATTTTTTATTCTATGAAAAAGCAATCAAGGGAATTTATTTAACCCTGATTATTTGAATTCTAAAACTAACACATGAAATGCATCATCCAATATCTAGATTGTCCTCTCTACCTAATCATCCACCTATAGATGAGAATATGATATATGGTATAGTTGGGAGTTGAATGACCATTATGTACATCTACAAAATCTAGAGATAAAATCAGGATTCATGTCATAGAAAATATTCTTCCGAATCCCAGGGAGCATCATAATCTCCAATAAATAATTCATATCTAATTCGTTCTCATTTTTTTTTGACTTCATAATCACTAATAGATGATTCATGTTTGAGATAATTCCACAATCACTCAGATAATGTTATATTATCACTATCATTAGGGTAAAATTGTGATGAAATCTATTTAAATATCAACACATTTCCACTCTATAATTTCTAATGGAAGAAGAAAACCACCAGAAACAATATGATCTATCACTGCCTTCTAGACGATGAGACACTGTGATATAAACTCTATAAGGGATATCATCCTACTATGTCTCTATAACTATATCCTCAAGCCATGATTCTTCTTATTCCCATGATGATATATACCCAAGGGTGTACTGTGAAACTCATTAATAATAACCTCATTTTGTGGTGAGAAAACACATAGCCTCTTATAAAATAACACCGTATCTTTATCATGATTGGGATGTCCCCTAGGGTAATCAATAAAAACTTTAATGAAAAAAATCACATTATGATCTATTACTATGATTATTAATTTTACTAGAAAAAGGATTAATTATTGGTATACTTGTAGAGACACACATTAATGTAAACTTACTCTATATTAAATATCAATACTATATGATCCTCCATCATATAGTAAAGAACTAAATAGACTCAAAAAATACCTCCTTCTAATAAACTATACATTGAATGTCAAATACTATTCTATTTCCATATTCAATAGATAATAAAATGGTATAATACAATTAAAATTTCACCCAATATGATTTTCCCTATTAAAATAACGTTGGGTGGAGGTATATCCCAAACTATAATGATCCAAAGAGAATCATCAGTTCTTTAATATGAGATAGGGTCACCATAAATAATATAAAAATACAACTATGACCAGATAAAGGTCATGGAATGTACACTTACAAGAATGGGACTATAAGGTCTTGGACCCATGGGTGATCACGACACTTGGTTTCCTCAGAACGAAACCAAATACAAGGAATGAAGAATCATAATAAACCTCATACATAACTAATACCACAATAAGATATAGAACGCGATTAGTAACGCGATTCTATTTTAAATATTGAAATCCATCTATGAACTTTTTAATCCATATAATGGCTTAATCCATATAGGGCATGTATTTTAGAGGAGACTCAATAAGATCATATTCAAGCATGGACATCATATAATATCCTATGAGACCATAAAATTATTAAAACTATACAACGTACATTGGGGATACCTAGAAAAAAATATCCTGAATAATCAAATGATCAAAAACTACTCCACTCTAAGACACAACATTTTATAATAAAATCAACTATCATCATAGAACATACATTTTGACTACATCCTACATATATGATAATTAAATATAACCTTAAAATGTATCATTAATTAGTTTTTTTTATCATCCTTAAACTATGAATAAACTAGAACATCATCAATGGACATTACCACAAAGAAGTATAGGAAGTCCAGATATATGGATTTCTTCAGATCCATGAATCCGACTGGAGTGATCATGAAATTTAATGGTGTTATGAAGAACATATAGTGTTTATAATGAAATCTAATGGAATTCTAAAAAAAATATTCATTTTTATGTTTATTTAATGATAACCTGAATATAATTAGTTCTTCAAGAAATTGAAATCTTCCTTCAGAATATTTTATAATTCATCATTCCTTGGTAGGGGTATTAGTATTTCCATTTAAAATTATTTAAGTATAGATAATTGATTCACAATAACAATCTATCATCTACCTTCTCCAAAAAAATGGCAAGATAACCCCAAGGATCCACACTATGATTAATATAATATCTCTATATAATATTTTCAATAGGGATCGATTTCACCAGATACTCATAATCTACATTCTAGATAAAGAAAATAAATCTATGGGAGATATGTGGTTGTACCTCTATCTCAACCACAATATATTTTAAGGTGAAAAAGTCATAACAAATTTAAAAAATTAAATTATATTTCCCTATATAATCATTGAAAAAATTTCCACTAGTGATCAACAAAAATCAACATCGACTCAGTCATCACAGATGATTTGGACTTAGCATGCTTTTTAACAATCTCATGAACTAAAATTCTAATGTATGAGACATGGTCTCTATGTGAGTTGAAGAACATTACTCTCCTATAGAAATAATAAATAACAACCTACACCAAATACATATATTCAATGTTTTGGATGGCATTGTATGGTTGGATCATAAAAAATAATAAATATTTTGAAAGGAAATGATTCCCTTAAACTAGATCACACCCTATATATATATCGTGGAAAAAAACTCAACCACGAACTAGCTTGGAAAAAACCATGGTATAAGGAACCTTCTATACCTCATGTCCCATTGTCAATAAATAGGTGTGTACAACGATTTAGAGCATATATCTTGAATAAAATAATGTATATAGCCAGGTATAATATAAACAATAATACTTGTATGACATATATTTTTCCTCGATATAGAAACTTATGTCCATAAATCATACAATGTTTTACTCCACCACACCATGGTTCTTTATGAGTACCTTATCCATGATCATTCTCTACTCTCTATTAATGATAATATGGGGAAACACAGGGCTATCCTATGTCTACTTATTTTCCGTAACACTAACCACATCTTAAAAAACCCTACTTCTACTACTGTCTTTGATGATACTACAGAATAATTAAACCTAAAGAAAGTAGACATCTCCGCACTTACTAATGAGAAATTTCATAGACTATAGATTTTGTTTTTTGGGATTTATATTAAAGATGAAAGAGAATCAAATCATTTATAATGGTTTTAATAACTAATTTCTATAATGAAATGAGATATTTGATTCTAGGAATATCTCCTTACTGTATAGAATATATTCTATCCAAGATACCAAGAACTATAGTTCATAGATTATCTAATTGAATATCTCTTATGAATCCCCTCGAAATCCAGCATCCTCTTAATATCCACATCCTTTTATATCCCTTGAATAAATGAAAACACCATGAATTGAGATAAAACTAATGAGATATCATGATTCCATGAATACTAAAAATGATTTTCTCTAGAATCACCATAGGGAAATAGAAATAAAATATAATTTAAAATTTTCTTGAATTATTTTCCAAACTATCATAAAATAGAACCCCTATAGTGGAGGGAATGCATCCCCGATCAGTGTTCCACCTTCCTTATCAAAGAGATAATCTAATCCTAGAACAAAACAAGAAACCTATCCGATAATAATTCATAATCATATAGATTTCAATATTTTAAAATATTCTATACACCCCATATTTATGGAATCTATTAGAGGTTTCTCAAGATATAATAATTTCTAATCTATTTTAATCCCATATGAATAAAATTGAGACTATGTAATGATATATGTATTTTACATAAAAATAAGAGGGTTTTATGGTGTTGGGTTATCTTAACTCATCATTTCAAAAAGGTGTGTATTGGTAACATACTGATGTGTAATCATATGTTTGAGGTTGTGACCTATGAAAGGGTAAAACCTAGTTACACATAGCTAAGGGTGGTATTTTTCTATATTTTCGTTTCATTAATCCATCTTTGAACCTATAACTTTTTTTATTATTTTAAAATCCTTAAATAATGGGAGATAATTAATTTTAATCATTCAATATTTTTACCCATATCATCGGATTATTTTATCATTCTGTATTCATGATCCTCATAAATGGTGAATTAAATGGTATTTTTTATTTTATGATTTTGAAATACTATTAACTACGCTGCCTTTTGTTTTAAAAATACATGAATCATTAATTAAATATATTTTTTTATTCTCTTAAAGACTGGGTACTCTAAAACTAATCATCATATATTTTCAAGGTCTCTTTCAATCAAACCATTCCCTCCATACAGATTCTAGGCTTGGGAAAAATATTCTCTATTCCTCTTTTATGAGTAAAAAATTAATAAAGGAGTATATTCCATGTGATAATTTAAATATTTTATCCTCTCCTAATGTAATTAATAAATAGTTATTTTTTATTTTTTATAGTTTCAAGAAAAATGATAAATAATTTCATAAAACTTGATATCTCAATATTATTTAAAATGAAACTAATGAATTATCATGGTAATAAAGCGGGTATTTTGGAGTTATTGAATGACCTATATTGTTGAATTTTTTATTATTATTATTTATGAAATAAATTTTCATCTCATTCTATGACCTAGATCAGTAAATTGTAAATTCTTCATGAAATAGAAACAATTATCATATGGGATATTTTGGTTTCATTTTGAAATTAAATAATTCCAATCGGTTCATGGATTCATTGGGGAGTTTTTTAAGCAACATATATGTAGAAATTATTATGTTAATGGTTCCTTTGTAAACCTTTGGAATCTAATTCTACAAAATTGAGGTAAGAAGTTACATATAATTTCTATCCTTGTGTATGATATTTTCATGGAAGTTTTGTTAATTCTTGGTAACCCATTCTTGATTTGTTATTTCATGTGGGTGTGTGGGTGTACATGAGGCCATGCGTTATGATAATTATATATTTTATATAGACTCTGGATAACTATTATTGATATGACTAATTATTCCATAAATTAATATAAGTTCATTATCTTATTTCATAGCTAGGGAACCTTGCTTCAATTATTAGGCTATACCGTTTTCACAATATCATTTTGATGAACCCTTATTGGGGGGTATTGATAACATGATGAGGGATAAAATCTATGTCTCATTTAATTATTTGGGATGGTCACCAATATTATTATTGACACATTAGTATACCATGAATAGGATAAGAATCTATTATCAACATGTAGAAGATGGATAATTCTATGTAGGTGTTTTTGGATATCTAATTACACCAAACATGTTGACTGTGGTATATCATCTTCTAAGGATAATGATAACCATCAGGATGGAGAATTTATAGTTTTAGATAACCACCACATTCACGACGGGGCAAGTAGTATTCATGATAATGACTACCTTTAGGGTGTTGTGTGTGTCGTTTCCATTAAGGTGATACTTCTTTTTATATATATTGATATCCTTATTGACATCATGTTGAAGTTGGTGGGGTTGCGGTTCATATGGGATTGGCTAGAACATAATGACATGAAACATGTGTGATTTTATATTTATTTGATGATTTATAGTATTTCTTAAAATACACTATTATATATATATTTCAATTATATTAATGATGCATTGTTGATTCCCTACTAGGTTTATTACACACAACCTGTAAAGGAATCTCAGTGGGTAAGTTAATTTTGTGAAAAAACATCCAGTAACTATATTTGGGTGTTTGGAGATGGTTGAATGGAGATAGAGCTAGTTTTAGGACACATCATATAGTTATTGATGCATTTTTTCTTTTATTACCAGCATGAATACATTATTTTTTATTGTACACTAGATGCGTGATTATTATTTTTTAAACACATGTTCCACATAAAATTATTATTTAGGTTCCAAATGTTAATATAATATTTAAATTATTTTATTACTTTATTATTTCGTTTTCCCCAAGGATATGATATTGAGGGTATTGTCTCCCCAATGAATGTTTTCAGACACACGCTCTTATTAGGTAGACTTCAATATATGGGGAAGTTCCCACGAGGCCATGTGACTCCCTGGCCTAGACCTAGTTGTTCAGGATGGGAAATTGCACTAAGGAATTGAATCGAAAAATAAGGAAATCTCCACATAATATACTAATGGACATAAAAATCAAATACACTCTTCTAGAATAGATTATAGAATATGAAATCCTTATATTCTTCAACTAATACTCAATGTCTATATAAAATAAAGAAACATACTTATATATAACCAATCGTAATATATCATGAAATTTATTCCTCTATAAATCATCTTTATCAACTTTAACACTATGAGAATATTCTAGTGCATCTGGTTGAACCACTCTGGCATGATCCTGATAAAGAAAATGACCTATAAGAAATCATATATAATAGAACATAATTATGGTATTACTAAAATTGTAACATTTATTACTTATATATTAGTAATTAGAATTCATTATATTTTCCATTATAATTTCAATTTAATCATGGTATTTGATAATCATGATTTGGATCCTTGTCTAGGTCTCTATCATGCATGTAGCATAACATTAGTAATTTTGTTTAATAAACATAATATCACTATGTAATATCACAAGGGTACCTAATATCATATTTCCTAATAGGATTCCCTTGATTACATTATGGACAATGTCAAAATATACAGGTTATCTATCAATGCATATAATTGTTTCTAGTTCCTATATCTATGTCCTATCTTACATCTCATGGAAAATAATTTATACAATGTTTTTATTACCTACCACAGCTATTACCCTACCTATATCATGAAGGTTGATATGGGTGACCATCGAATACCGTATCTAGATAAAATATTATAGGAATTATGTCTAAACTCCTTGAAAATTTCAACTAACCACCAATAAACATCATATATTTAAATAATTTATAAGGTCCTGACCTTTCTTAAGATGTATCAGACTCATTTTCAGGTATTCTATTATAATTATGTATTGTAAATTGATAAGAGTATTAATATGTGTCATTTATAGTTAATTTAGAGATTCTTGGAAGCCATAGGGGTTGTGTATGGTCCGCGAACAGTTATGGGAAACAGTGTGGTTTCCCCAAGAAAACATTCCCCCCATTTTCAACAACATAAAGGGGTGTATAGTTTGAACAAATAATGCATCCAACCCCCCCCCCCCCCCCCCCCTCAAATACAATAATTTATAGTAGATGATTTAATGGTTGGAATATATTTTTCCAAAAATTATAGTAACATATTGAAAATATTTCACCCCATGAATGTTCGGGGGCATGGTTTGTTTGAATATATTATATGTCCTGGAAACAATGCACATAGACATTAAATCCCTAAAAATATTATTTATAAAATTTTTGAAACTTGTAATTTATCCCTACATATCCCCCTGCATGGTCTAATATGGGTTCCTTATCTATTGGAGGTTTCATAGAGCGATCATAGGCACCACAAACTCAATATCTTATGAACCGAATATCTGATGAACAAAATTGACCTCTCGACATTTGGAAATCTCATTATTGATTAATTTCCTATTTCTCCAATATATATCTACCATGGTAGATTGTTTTATTCTCCCATTGTTGATGTTTTAGATCTAGGATGTAATGAACCTTGTTTTTTTTTATCAAGATAGTGCGAGTTGATCCATGATATTCTTCACCATTGTGACATCAGTCATTGTACCTTGAATCAAAGACCATAGTTTGGTGAGAAGTCTTCAGCGGCCATATGGTATGTGGCCTATAAGATGATTCATATATTCTTTATCACGATCATGTTTTTTATTTGTAGCTTCCTATTTTCATTTTTTTCAATTACATTTAAAATTATAAAATTGTATTTTACCCCCATGAATTTGAGACACCCTTCCCAAATCATATTCAATCAGTTGGAGATTATGATTCCGGGCATGATAGAAACACATGGGGTGTGAAAATTTACTGTGGAATGATAATTATGGAATGTAAAATGGAGAATTTTATGCTTTATGAAATTGAATAGATTGTGAATTTGATGGAATATTTACTTGTTACAATGATTTTTGCATTATCCTTGAAGGGTTAATCAATTGGGAGATGATTTTTGAAAATTGAGATAAATATATAAGGGTTTAAATGATGATACGGAGTATAGTTGATCAATTAAATGGTTTAACATGCTAATAACTAATGATACTATTTTCACTTAGGATTGAACATGAAATATGTATATGTGAACAATGAGATGTCGGTGTTGGACTAATTCCCCTCAGTCATGGGCTTCCAAACTGATGCTGTAGTCCCCTGGATCATGCATAATATTCGATACTATTATGATTCTCATATTACATAGGATTTTTTTGCTAGAATGATTCTATAATTACACATGATATTAGTTTTGGAATGAAACTACATGTATGTGACATAAAAAATATACACTGACACTTCATGTTTCCATGAAAATGGTAAAAGGGTTGAAAATCCACGATATAGAATCGAATTAGGAAATAATTTTAATAATTAAATACCATGAAATAATAAAACATAAAAATTAAATGATGAGTGATTAAATCACCGACATGGGATAACTCATGTAGGATGGCCTTCAGTGTCACCATGATCCCAAAAAATGGTGGTAAAATAAATAATAATAATTGTGAAACTTTTATACATTTATCATTCCATAATTTATCTATTATACATCTTGATAAACAATTATTTTGGGACATTTATTTAGATACCATTGGAGTTAGCCTAATGAGTTTTACTCACACCTCAATAGGTTTGCTGATTAATACCTACATAGACGTAATGTTTGTTAGACATGATAAGGTAAAGAGCCCTAGGATTTATGGATGCGTTTTTTGGTTTAGATGGTTAATCGATGAGGGAAAACATTTTATTCAGAACCAGTTTAGAGTGTTAGTTTATTTTTATTTGGTTTCTATTGATTACACATGTAGAATATATGCGATGACATATCTACTACTTTGGTTTATGGCAATTTCCCCTATTTTTGGATTCTTTAGGTGACACTTGGAATTTATTGCTTGTTGTCTAATAATATTATTTTTAATTGGTATTTTAATTTTCACTTTATTTATTTGATAAATTCGGAATATTCATCCCAAATGACATATTATACCCCCTCTCCTAGTCATAATCCTTTGTAATATGAGGAGGTGTGCTTGAGGTCATGTAATCAACTAGCTCGGGGCATTGGTATGTTGCACCCGGGTAGGATTATTACAATGTGGTATTAGACATGGTTTTATTTTTTCCATTTTACAATTTTGAAGAGGAATATAGGATAATAGGATGAGTTAGGACTTGGTCATGATATTAGGAAAAAGAGTAGCTATCCCAAGTTCTAGGGAAACCCAATTAGACATTGTGTGGATTCTTATTATTGTAGTTTCTTGTAACTGATGAATTTTCTTTCACATTGTTAGGTGATTTTAATGTGTAATGATTCTATTTTATGATATATTACCCATGACCGCTAATGACATTCGGGTTTAGAATATATCAATCATTATATACACTAATGTTTATATGTAACATGAATCATTTGGGGCATCCACAGAAATACTGGTTATGAGTGAGTAGTTGGATAAAAAATGGTTTTCATTATTTGTGATATATAAAAAAATAGTGAAAATGATGGAATAATATTGATTAAAAGATGTTAAATGATGTAATTTGAAATGGTCAATATGTTTTGAAATGAGAAATTGTTAAATATAATTGTTTTTAGCATGCGCCAGACGTGGCCTAGGTTAGTGGTGGTAAGGGGTAGTGATTGTGAAGTGGTTTTGACCGTGGGGCACTGTATGAGGAATGAATTTTTGGACATTTATTGGAATATATCTTTTTTAAATGTGTAAATGATGTGTATTATGTATTTAGAGAGAAGTTTTTCATTATACAAACATGCCTCTATGCTCATGTTTGATGGTTGGGAGACTAATGGTCATTGTAGGGAATGCACCTCTGGTAGTGTTACAAGAGGGCCTGATAGTTCCAAATGAGGGGTAGAAGAATATTTCTATGAGAAAATATCTATTTTCATCAATTTCATTAATGGACGCACATGGGGGCTTCAAATATTTTTTTATATGAGATAGTGATTTCTTGCTACATCACCCTCCGGCATTCAGTCGAGAGTATGGACTACAGGTAGTTAAGTTCTGGATTGACTCTGATGATACAATCTTGGTTATTCTAAAGACACATCTATATAAAAGAGTCAAATTTTTAAATAATATGTTATGAGAAGTTACAGATAGATGGTCAAATATTTATGCCTAGGATGATAAGTTGGTGGGAATGGCATTGAAAGACTTATAAGAGATGTTTATAAAATAATTTTACCTAGGGACACAAACATATGAGAGGGTGGTAGAGTTTATATAGTCAATCAAGGGAAACATTTTACTGATGGACTATGTTAGATAATTCAATTACATTCATGGATTTTTTCCAACAATGGTCAGAGATGAGGCACCTATGGGAATCTATTTTATTTTTTGAAATAAATGTGAAGTTATGTCCGAGGTAAATATATTCTAATTTAACATTTTTGATGAGGTGGTGAATCATGGCCTCATTTCATTGTGGATCATAAAAGAGTACTCCATTGTATGAAATGTTACTTTATCTAGATGACCTTTAGGTTTGTTATTCGATGGTTGAAAGCATCATTATGAGGGATTTCATAATATTAGTAGTAAATTGGGTATCTAGGGAGATGTATAAGGTACTCATTGTAGTAATCATGTATTTTTCCATAAATGTTGCATGTAGGGTCACATTCATATCCATTTTCCCTATATAGTAGTTAAGATATGATCTGATGGAATGATGTAGAGTCTCTATAAATTCTCTAATAACCCACAACTGGTGAAATATTATAATGGGTCGAGTCTGATATATAGCACTAAAAGGGGTTAATCTACCCCATACTCTCTTGAAGTTTGAGTACATAAGTATATTCTATTTGGGGTAGTATATATGATACATTTGGTAAAGAGTGTCTATATTATTGAGTAGTGAATCATAGGGAATCATAAAAAATACATGGTATAGTTCATCCAGCTCTTACTAATAGCAAGGTTGGGCTAATAAAAATTAATGTAAAATTATTGTAGATTCCAAAAAACACACCCCTTTATTTGATACATGACACTCAAATTATTTGATATCTACTCCACTTTTAAATGGTTAGGGCCTGATGTTGGGGTGTTTGTGTGTTTTATGGATGATTGAAACTCCATTGGGAGTACATTCGAAGTAAACTAGTATATAAAAAGGATGTTCCCTTGGGGTTGGTGAGTATCATTCTTATTGGGATATTTATGTACTTGAGATACCATGTTTTAAACTAATTTGGATATATACTTGATGGTATAATACTAATCCCACATTGATTTTATCCATAGGGAAATAATAATCACATATCCTAACGACAAAAGATATGTACATCATGGTGAGTGGGATATCTAGGGAGACCATAAAAGGCCAGTTCATCATCAACCGAGGGAGATCACTGCCCAGGTTATTAGTTTTTGGTATGTTTATGGGGGCATGGATCATGATTCCATCCTTCCATAGTGGACCTGTTTTAGGTCATGTTTTAAGAGTAATTTTTAATAATACTAAATGAGAGGGATGACATGTTCAAAATATTGATAATTCTTGGGGATGAACTTGTTTTTGTTACTCCTTATAAAATGGAACCAGTGGAGCATCAAGAGAATAAGACATTGCTAGAAGAATTGAAGGATAATTGATTAACTCATCAGAGTGTGTCTCCATGGGGATCTCTAGTTTTGTTTTTAGAGAAGGATTATGTAAAATTGAATATATATTTAAATTGAGAGATGTTGATCAAGATGAAAACTAAAAACCAATATCCACTTCTAAATACTGATGGCAAATTTGATTAGCTAGGAAGTGATTTTATGTTCTCCATGATAAATTTATGGTCAGGGTATCAATAACTAATAGTCAAACCTTCTGATAGACGAAAAAATTATTTTAGAAGATGGTATGGTTTATATGAGTTTTTGTGATGTTGTTTACATTGATGAACATTGTAGTTGTTTTTATAGTCTGAATGAATATAATATTTCATCGATACCAAGATCGGTTTTTTGGATTAAACATAGTGTAATCCAGGACTCGTGATTATCATTAACAACATCTCTATGTCATCATGAGTACACTAAGAGAAAATATACTATATTCCCAGCTATCATAGGTTTAATTTAGTATCTATAAGGTAACTTTCATAGGTCACATCATCTTTGAGGATGTATTTTTTGTGAAATCAGAGAAAATTTTGGAATATTTTTCTCAAAAGGAGCTTAGTAATTTTTATGACAATAGATTGTTTTTAGGTCAAATAGGATATTATCGAAGATTCATAAAATAATTTTAACATTTGGTAGAAACACTTTTGGTGCTGAAAAAAATGATAATCAAATATGAATGATATTTACCATGGGGGTAATCCTTCCTAGATCTAAATAAACATTTGAACATTGCACCAATCATGATCCTACTCGATCTATATGAGGAGTTAAACTTTTTTTGTGATGCATTTGAGATTTGACATGGATATGTGTAAATTCATGTATATTAGGTCATGGAATATGGGTCATGATTGTTAATGTAAAATGAATATATTGACCCTATGAATGATCTCAAGTTGTCCATAGTGGTTTATAGCTTAATGTGTTTGGTGCATTATTTATTAGGTATAATTTTTATTTTCAATAATGGCCATAAAAGTCTAAAGAACATCATTCCAAACAATATTTGATTCCATAAAGTGATTAATTTGATGAATACATGAATATGTTTCACTTGGGTAATTCTATACACCCAAAAAGGGAAATTGTGTCACTCATACTTTGACCTGAATGATACAGACACATACAGTCTTAGAGTCTATCTCTAAGTTGAAGATGCTGGAATTCTTTTCATATATGTGTATAGAGGTCTATGAGATCCAATGTAAGATGTCCATCATATCATTATCATTTTAATCCATGCTTTTAATCCAGATAAATGAGAGGGAGTATGAGTACCAAAAGTATCTAGCGTTTAGAGAGAATTATGATGTTAGAGAACTACCTTCCGTTTGGTTTATTGAATATGAGGAGATTATTAATGTCCATGGCTAGGTTATTAGGCCTAGTTGTATGTGAGAATATATGATGTGTAAGTTTTATTCTATGAAGTGGGTAGAAAATCTAATATTTAAAAATTTTACCACAAAATTCATATGAAATATTTGTGTCCTAGACTGAAGAAAGTGATTAGAGTTTTTGTGACACGATGTTACACCTATCATCAGGTGTAGGTCAGACATCAATGACCCGGTGTTTTATTACATCCATTTCCCTCCACAAAATGGACATGTAATGATTTTAACATGTAATTTTTTGTATTTAACTATAGTATTCAACTGAATAATGACATTATAAAGTTAATTATTAACAAGATGACCAAACTAAACCATTTAATTCCAATTATTGAGACATTTATGGTGGATCAGTTGGGTTATATATATATTCAAGAGATAATATGTTTTCGCAGGGTTACAAGATTTATAGTCTGGAATCATGATAATTTTTTTAACATTTCACTTTTTGAATGTCTTGTATAATTCACTAGTCTCTCATGTGTTTCTATGTATAGAGTTTCACCAATAGTGAGAAATGAAATCAGAATGGGTAATTCAACTAAATGCGGACATACTGAAAGCATGTGTCTATGACATTGATGGATCTTAAGAAAATCACATAGAGAAGGTTTAGTTGGACTATAATAATTCTTATCAAGTGAATATTAAAATGGATTTACATGAAAATCTCTATTGTAGTCCATAAAGATCACCATTATGTTGGATAATGTTGGGTGAATAAGAGTTAGTGGGATTGAGTCCCATGTAAGATATATCAAGATATGTTGAGTTAATTTGGAAATGTATTGATAGATAGTATAGTTTATATATTTCATATGTTTAATAACATCATCAACCTCTTTAATTTATGGTGGGTGACCATGTATTCCATTTGGGTGTCTCTGAGATTGGTTCACATCTATATTCTGAAACAATGTAAGTTGGATAGTAGGTTTTTAGACTGTTTCAGAATATGGAGAGTATGAGACTGTTTTTATGTTGATTGGATCTTCCAAATAGGATTAGTGAAATGGATTTTTTTATGTGTCATAACATTTTATATAACAGCCCAATCCTTCTCAGGTGATCAATGTTGATAATTTTGGGCATGAGGCTGATATGTCCTTTGTGGAGAATTTAATTCATCTTGTGGGGTATAGTTAGAATGATTTTTAGGGAAGTACAATCCATTGGTCTGAGTTTAATGTATGAATCATTCAAATGAGGAGGAATGATGGGAGATGTATTTATGTATAGGGTCCCAAAGTCCTAACCAATTCATAAGAGAAGCATAGTGATTCTTGTCAGTACATCTTGAGGATGTGCTGTTCTAAGTTGGGGATATTGTATGATCCCAAACATTACTGAGATGTTACATAAGAATTTTTAGATATTCTTATGCCCTTTTTATTATCATTAATTTTTCGATCCATTCCTAGGGGCTATTTTTGGTGAATTTTGAGAAGTTTGGATTCACATGGGGTTGTTCATGGATGGGGCACTTTTAGTAAAAATCATTTTGTTTTCCCTATAAATCCATTTGGTATAGCCTAGTAAACTGTGTTCCCCAATTTGTGCCTTTGAAAGCAAGTGAATAGTTTGAAAAAATATTACACCCAACCCCCCCCCCCCCCCCCACACACACACATACACACCCCCAAACCATACACCCTTTGACAGATGAGATGTCTATAATCATTGAACTATTTTTCAAACTATGTGGACACCTATGTTTTGATCCTATATATTCTTCATCATTTTTATTTCATTTGTTCTATATCAAATCAAGGACCAATGATTGAATAGGGATCATAAACAATAGTAGGCATGATCACTGTTTTTTTTGTATGGATTCTTTGGGTAAATAACATCCTATTCATTTCCTATTAAATGAAATCAAATCTTAAAAGATTAAAAATAGGATATGTTAAAAAAGGATTTTCTATTCTATCCAAATCAATCAACATGTTTTAATTTTAATGGAACATGTTTCGAATTAAATCCTTAAGAATAATTTTATAAAATAAGTTAAAAATATGTTCTTTAAAAAAGTATCTAATAAAAAATGGGTATAACAACATGGGAAACAAATAAGAAGTGTAATGTTATAATGAAACCCAAATTTATATTAAAAAAACACACTTCTAAAATGGTGACCTGGTATAAGTACTGGTCAATATATCCTATCAAAAATGAATAAATAATATCTCATGATCATTATCTTATAGTATTGGTTATCTGTAATCACTTCCCAAACAATGAAGGACAGCCTCTGTAGAGACCCAAAGCTTGACTTACATGGACTTTACATTACTTTTGCGGAATACTTAGTACATAACAAAAACACACACACAAGGATCGTAATAGTTTAGTGTCTTTGGAAACTCGGAACGTAATCTTCTAATCCTGGTGAAAGATCTTCAAAATCTCCCACAAAGATCTTCCTTTTTTTTTTACCTAAATCCTTTCTTTATATCCTGGGGAAAAGAAAACATAAAAGGGTGAGCTCAAATGCTCAGTAAGGGTAAACAAAAGAAATATCAATCACATAATTTTCATAAGAACATAACATTTTTGGAAATCTTAACCTGCAAAAGAGAGCATAATTTCATAACATGGGATAAATCATAGTAGTGAAAATGAAACCATAACTTAAAACATTACTCACTGTGTCATACACACATAATCATAGAGAATCATTTCTTGTTAGTCAAGACTCATTGCCAAGACTATCTTAGTGGACAAAGTCCCTTTCTGAATCGAGTAATCCTCGTTTCAGTCCTGTTTCACTGAACCGGTATAACCTACCATTCCAGCCATGTCTATCTCATGAGATATGAAATCTTTACCCAATGAATTGGAGGGAGATATAGGTCCCACCCATCTCTTAATGAATCCTTTCTTATGTGTGCCACAAAATCATAAATCATACATCATTGCATAACCCATGTAATAAAAATGGGATTCTTAAACAACATGACATCATAAAACCATTCATATAAGATAAAGGAATTCATAAAAATAATTTCATCACAACATAGTCAAATCAATGTAAAAATATGGATAGAAACAGAACCCTTTATTATCTTATATGGAAAATAATTTTGATAAAACACTTGAATTGAATTCTTGAGGAAAATATCCTTTCTTCTTCAAAATCAATTTCTTTTCACAAAACATCATGCAATTTTAAAAGAAAGAGATTTTATTGAAAATAGTCATGAAATCTTTTAGAGGAAGATTCATGAAAATAAGGCTTTATAAAACAGTATAAATCCGTTCGTGCCGTATAAGTTAAAAAAAACATTCTTCGTACTTTTGTCGGAAAAGTCAAAAAGTACCTCGTACGAAAAACGAAAAAAGATTCCTTTCATATCCTTTACTAAAAACTCATAGAAGGGTAAAATTGGATTTAAACAATTGTAGGTGGATGGAAATAATATTACATATTGAGGGAACATGGATGTGGATGATAAAATACACCCCAGTAAATACTTACGAATAAACAATCTCGGATAAAAATGAGATTGTGATATTTCCCTTACCTTAGGTCCGACTTGCTTTGTAAGTGTCCGAACCTCCTGTATAATGATTTAAATCATGTTATTGACTTATTACAGAATCATATTCATTGTTATGATATCATATATGGTTCACTTATGACATTATATTACCCGTTCTTTTGTAAATTCCATGTTAAAGAAGCGTTTTGGGTAAAATCGTTTCATTTATCGTAGGTGTTTTGACTTGTTGTTCTTGACATCATTATTACTTATATCATGATTTACATACTTCCAGAATATAAAATATGATTTATATATCATATATATTCAGTATATATATATATATATAATAGGTAGATAAATAAAATGAAAAACACCGTTCATGGAGACGGTAGTCCGTACGTACGCATGAACGCTGTTTTCCTTTCCTTATTGTCTTGAAATGGAAGTAAGTAGATGACATACATATGTATATATATACATAAATCCAGTAGCTTTATAATGTCATATATTTCATTATTATTTCTTATATATACATTATAATCATTCTTAAATGGTTAACATGGAGAATGAATCTCATCGCGTCGTGGAGACGGTATTCCGTACGTACGCACGAGCGATGATATCATTTATATAAATATTGAATTGAATTGGAGTGTATTATACAATATATCAGAATCAATATGATGTTGTAATAACTATGTATAGTTATTCTTTACACCATTATACACATCCATGTAAGGTGGTGGTGGAAAATAGATTACACCACGACGTGGAGACGGTATTCCGTACGTACGCACGCGCGGTGATTTCTTTTTCCGTAGGATGGATAGATGGTGAAATAGGGTTGTTTCATACTTATAATAACATATCAGTATATGAGTGATACTGATGTTATTACTTCATAATGAAACAACCTAAGAAGAAGAAGTGGAAGAATAAATAAAGATGAAAGAATTGGTAACGGTAATTACCTCTTCTTTGAAGTGCCTCTTTGAGACCTCCTCTTAGGGCAATAGAATTGGTCTTTGAGGAAGACCAGAACCTCTAGGATGTTTCTAGGGAAGTGGAGAAGAGATTTTGTCAGGGGTTGGCCGAGCTTGAATGCTCAAATTGGTGTGAGGAGGAGGGGGAGGAGGTGTCCTTTTATAGGGGAGGAGAGGGGCACCTTAGGAATATCTCAAAATATTATTTTATATTAAAGTCAAAATCGGTTTATAATGCTTCCAAAGGGTCTTATTTCGAAGATAAAGTGGGGATGGGTCGAAATACTATCAACCAATAATATTTAGACAAGTTTAGGGTATTATGTTAACCTTATCAATTATATTTAACTCTAAGTTAATTAATTTAACTTTTACCGTGTCTTTTTGTTTTCTTTCACTATATGGTTAATACACTTACTATAACATGCCAAACGAACCCCAAATTGTTTATTATTAATATATATATCCTTATCTAAGTCATTTGGCCGAACCTTAGATTTTTAGGAATAAAATAACAATTAATAATATAATATTTGATTTAAAAACTATTTTGTGTCAATTTTGACACTATTTGATATATGATTTTTGTGAAAGTCATAACAGAATTAAATGTTCGAACCAAGTTGATTAAATAAACATTAATATATCATAGTAACCTATAAAATTATTGGAATTCATAAAAAATCTGAAATTACATTTATTTTGGTGTTTATAACATCAATTATGTCAATATTTCATTAATAAGATAATTACTGCATCATCGTTGTGTCATAAATAAATTAAATTATTTGATGTCTAAAAATTACAAATAAAATACCATCATGTAGGAAATCATTTTAGCTTTCTAATGAATATTTACAATCGAATTTATCTTATGTATAACCCCATATTAAAAATGATTTACTTATTAAACTTTGATTTTAACTATTTTAACCTTTCTTTAAATAAATTAATAATAAATGTCCTAATCTAATCCAAGTGGGCCTAAATGGTCATATTTTATTCCTAAGTTTGTTTTTGGTCGAATTACACTTGTCCAATAGAATTAGGACATGTGTTAGGGTAATAGTAATATCATATTTACCCTTAGTTACCCTATTTACTATTAACCGCGGTAAAAAAAAGTAAAAAGTTACTATTCACCAAAAAATTATTTTCATCTCATTGAACCACATTTTAGTCCTTGATATTAACCGTGTCTCTCGGATTTTCGAAATTCCATTCACAGAAGCGGTAAAATTAAGTTTTATGCAAAATTCAGTTTTTAACCTACTACTTAGTAGTTTCACTATTCATCAAAAATTGATGTTTTTCAGAACAATGCCAAAATTTCATCCCAAGCTATATTTCATATTCCGAATTCAAAAATGAAATCTATTTTACCAAATTCATAACATAGAAGTTGCATTAATTAATTTTATAATTAAATCCCGCTGTTAAAATAAATAGCGTTTTTTTTGGAAACAATATATATCAAAAGATTGACATTTGATTATGTCTGGTTTAAATGTGAAATTACAACCAATGACCAACATTGTATTAAATTGTAAAAATATATTCTAAATATACTTTAAAACCACTCAAATTAATAATTTATCACTATTAATTATTTCGATTAAAAAAGTTGTTTTTAATTATAATTTAGTAATTTTCACTATTCATCAGAATATGAAAGTTATCCGAAAAGTACCAAAATTTCACCTTAGGCTAAATTCGATACTCCGAATCCAAAAATAAAGTTCATTTTGAAAAATAAGATTTACTGGATTTCAAAAAGTGGTTATTACTATTCATAACGGCTAGTTTTAATAATATTTTTATAGCATATCGTTGTTTAGTGAAACTCGGTATTGCGTACTACACACGCTATCGAGGAAGGTCGCGATTGCGTGTAATGCAAGTCAAGTCAAGGATGTGTGTTGTGCAAGCTCCTTTTGGTGTAGCGTACAACACAAGACATTAATAAAATTAAAAAGAATATTTTTTTATAAAATCTTGGGCTGTTACATTCTACCCCCCTTAAAATGAATTTCGCCCTCGAAATTCGTCGAGGTTATAAATGGTTTTCTTTAATAGAAACCCACATCGTAAAAGGGAATACCAAAACTTGGCTTTAAAAACTAAAGTATGAAATGTAATGATTACCCAAATAAACAAATCATTGGGTTTCCACATAGGTGAAAATATGGATATGGAAGAGAAATCTAACCATCATGTTCTGATGGAGAGTGGTATAGAACATGGCTATGGAAAATCCAGTAATCACAAATCCATAGATTTGTGACGATCTAAGGTACCATCTAATTCATCAGGTATAAGATCACTTGGACAACATTTTTGGTTTTCAAGATCATTTCCCTAAAGTTGAAAATTTGAATTAGAATAAATACTTACTTTATTTTGATACAATATCACTGTTGTTCGTGCCTTGAACAATTTCCACTTCATCTCTTAAATAAATGAAGTTGAATTTGTTATTCGTGAAGTGTTAGCAGATCATGTGATAGAATGACGGGTCATTCCATCTGTCTCAAACAATAGGTTAGCAAAAATTATATTCATAAATCGATCTATAGTGAGATTAATCATATATGGTACCTAAAATGGACTTATACTTCATATATCATACTCCTTAATATAATAAAACTAGTTTCTACTAAACAGGGACTTCCTGTAGGTCAGTGGTAGGCGATAAAGGCCAGTCGCACTTCGGTTGTGGGTTCGATTCCCACAGCCTTGTCCGAAGCGATGGGCTGTCGCCCGTCCTGCAGGTTGTCCCTTTTTCTAAAACTACGTTACTATAACATCCCATCAATAATATCGAAAATCTTCTATCCTTAAACAATACTAACTTATGTCCAACATAATCCAATCTAATCTTTAGGCTTATAATACTGCAGTCCACTCTCATAATATAGTGACAACGATTTCCAGAGATTTAATACTGTCGTTGATCCCCACATATCATAAGTTATGTCTTGTTGGTCACATTCCAAACATTCAAAGTCCTTAATCGTGTATTCTCTTGAATACCTTAGTGAAAACATGAGTGCAGTTAAAAGTTAACACTTTCCACATACCAAAATCCTCAAAATTCTATATACTCAAACCATGATATCACTTAGTCCTTATATCAATCATGAGCTCATGAATACTATCAAACATTTAATTTTCTCCTTATCCCTTCATTATGCGCATATCATCTACATTCCAAAATTATCTGGATAACCTTTCATGGATACTGGTAACATTAATCATACACTTTCAAAACACAAGGAAAGACAACAGTGTAACAATCCATAGATGTCTCTTTATTCCAAAATTACACATGATAAACATGTAATCATTCCACTACATTCTCAAACCATTGACCGAGCTTCAAAAATTCTTTCATCTCACATATCATTTGTAGTCTCTTCATCATCATCCACATAAATACTACCCATATGACCATACTGATTCTCTTCATGAGTCTTTCCCTTAGGGCATTTGTTTGCATAATGCCCATACATTCCAAATTTAAAACACTTAACCATTTTTGATGTCGTAGCAATACCATTATCCTCATCCATGGTGTTAACTGACCCTTTTCCTTTGCACTTACTTGCTTTGTGTCCTTCTTTTCCACACCCAAAGCATCTTCCAGTTCCCTTGAAACATTCTCCTTGATGCCTCTTCCCACATGATGTACATAGGGGAAATTGAACTTTCTTTCCTCTATGATCATCATGGAACTCCATCTTTCTCTTATTAGTCGAGTCAGGAAACATACCAAATTTTACTTTATCGATCATGTTGTGAGATTGCTGATTCAGCATAATAATGATGTTTGGACATCCAAATACCATTTCATTTGGTTGCTCATGAAGAATATCATTCCATTGTCCATCATATCCTCCATTATTGTGAATCATCTTGTTTCCAGCCATTTTCTAAAACCCAAACAGAATAGTGTTAGATGAAAAAATCGTAATAAAGGGGGAGTAACTTAAATATCTATCATCTTTGGTTTAATCTAATATCGTTACCATAGTTCTAGAACTATATCCTATACGTATACTTATCCTTAGGGGAATCCCTAGACATACCTTAGAAATATCTCTAGGGATCTCACTAACGTTTTCGCATCCTAGTTTCCAAAGGTTGACTAAACCTTTCCTCTGATACCAACTGTAGAGACCTGAAGCTTATCGTACATGGACGTTACATTAATTTTGCGGAATACTTAGTACATAACAAAAACACACACACAAGGATCGTAATAGTTTAGTGTCTTTGGAAACTCGGAACGTAATCTTCTAATCCTGGTGAAAGATCTTCAAAATCTCCCACAAAGATCTTCCTTTTTTTTTACCTAAAACCTTTCTTTATATCCTGGGGAAAAGAAAACATAAAAGGGTGAGCTCAAATGCTCAGTAAGGGTAAAAAAAAAGAAATATCAATCACATAATTTTCATAAGAACATAACATTTTTGGAAATCTTAACCTGCAAAAGAGAGCATAATTTCATAACATGGGATAAATCATAGTAGTGAAAATGAAACCATAACTTAAAACATTAATCATTGTGGCATACACACATAATCATATAGAATCATTTCTTGTTAGTCAAGACTCATTGCCAAGACTATCTTAGTGGACAAAGTCCCTTTCTGAATCGAGTAATCCTCGTTTCAGTCCTGTTTCACTGAACCGGTATAACCTACCATTCCAGCCATGTCTATCTCATGAGATATGAAATCTTTACCCAATGCATTGGAGGGAGATATAGGTCCCACCCATCTCTTAATGAATCCTTTCTTATGTGTGCCACAAAATCATAAATCATACATCATTGCATAACCCATGTAATAAAAATGGGATTCTTAAACAACATGACATCATAAAACCATTCATATAAGATAAAGGAATTCATAAACATAATTTCATCACAACATAGTCAAATCAATGTAAAAATATGGATAGAAACAGAACCCTTTATTATCTTATATGGAAAATAATTTTGATAAAACACTTGAATTGAATTCTTGAGGAAAATATCCTTTCTTCTTCAAAATCAATTTCTTTTCACAAAACATCATGCAATTTTAAAAGAAAGAGATTTTATTGAAAATAGTCATGAAATCTTTTAGAGGAAGATTCATGAAAATAAGGCTTTATAAAACAGTATAAATCTGTTCGTGCCGTATAAGTTAAAAAAAACATTCTTCGTACTTTTGTCGGAAAAGTCAAAAAGTACCTCGTACGAAAAACGAAAAAAGATTCCTTTCATATCCTTTACTAAAAACTCATAGAAGGGTAAAATTGGATTTAAACAATTGTAGGTGGATGGAAATAATATTACATATTGAGGGAACATGGATGTGGATGATAAAATACACCCCAGTAAATACTTACGAATAAACAATCTCGGATAAAAATGAGATTGTGATATTTCCCTTACCTTAGGTCCGACTTGCTTTGTAAGTGTCCGAACCTCCTGTATAATGATTTAAATCATGTTATTGACTTATTACAGAATCATATTCATTGTTATGATATCATATATGGTTCACTTATGACATTATATTACCCGTTCTTTTGTAAATTCCATGTTAAAGAAGCGTTTTGGGTAAAATCGTTTCATTTATCGTAGGTGTTTTGACTTGTTGTTCTTGACATCATTATTACTTATATCATGATTTACTTACTTCTAGAATATAAAATATGATTTATATATCATATATATTCAGTATATATATATATATAATAGGTAGATAAATAAAATGAAAAACACCGTTCATGGAGACGGTAGTCCGTACGTACGCATGAACGCTGTTTTCCTTTCCTTATTGTCTTGAAATGGAAGTAAGTAGATGAAATACATATGTATATATATACATAAATCCAGTAGCTTTATAATTTCATATATTTCATTATTATTTCTTATATATACATTATAATCATTCTTAAATGGTTAACATGGAGAATGAATCTCATCGCGTTGTGGAGACGGTATTCCGTACGTACGCACGAGCGATGATATCATTTATATAAATATTGAATTGAATTGGAGTGTATTATAAAATATATCAGAATCAATATGATGTTGTAATAACTATGTATAGTTATTCTTTACACCATTATACCCATCCATGTAAGGTGGTGGTGGAAAATAGATTACACCACGGCGTGGAGACGGTATTCCGTACGTACGCACGCGCGGTGATTTCTTTTTCCGTAGGATGGATAGATGGTGAAATAGGGTTGTTTCATACTTATAATAACATATCAGTATATGAGTGATACTGATGTTATTACTTCATAATGAAACAACCTAAGAAGAAGAAGTGGAAGAAGAAATAAAGATGAAAGAATTGGTAACGGTAATTACCTCTTCTTTGAAGTGCCTCTTTGATACCTCCTCTTAGGGCACTAGAATTGGTCTTTGAGGAAGACCAGAACCTCTAGGATGTTTCTAAGGAAGTGGAGAAGAGATTTTGGCAGGGGTTGGCCGAGCTTGAATGCTCAAATTGGTGTGAGGAGGGGGAGGAGGTGTCCTTTTATAGGGGAGGAGAGGGGCACCTTAGGAATATCTCAAAATATTATTTTATATTAAAGTCAAAATCGGTTTATAATGCTTCCAAAGGGTCTTATTTCGAAGATAAAGTGGGGATGGGTCGAAATCCTATCAACCAATAAGATTTAGACAAGTTTAGGGTATTATGTTAACCTTATCAATTAGATTTAACTCTAAGTTAATTAATTTAACTTTTACCGTGTCTTTTTGTTTTCTTTCACTATATGGTTAATACACTTACTATAACATGCCAAACGAACCCCAAATTGTTTATTATTAATATATATATCCTTATCTAAGTCATTTGGCCGAACCTTAGATTTTTAGGAATAAAATAACAATTAATAATATAATATTTGATTTAAAAACTATTTTGTGTCAATTTTGACACTATTTGATATATGATTTTTGTGAAAGTCATAACAGAATTAAATGTTCGAACCAAGTTGATTAAATAAACATTAATATATCATAGTAACCTATAAAATTATTGGAATTCATAAAAAATCTCAAATTACATTTATTTTGGTGTTTATAACATCAATTATGTCAATATTTCATTAATAAGATAATTACTGCATCATCGTTGTGTCATAAATAAATTAAATTATTTGATGTCTAAAAATTACAAATAAAATACCATAATGTAGGAAATCCTTTTAGCTTTCTAATGAATATTTACAATCGAATATATCTTATTTATAACCCCATATTAAAAATGATTTACTTATTAAACTTTGATTTTAACTATTTTAACCTTTCTTTAAATAAATTAATAATAAATGTCCTAATCTAATCCAAGTGGGCCTAAATGGTCATATTTTATTCCTAAGTTTGTTTTTGGTCGAATTACACTTGTCCAATAGAATTAGGACATGTGTTAGGGTAATAGTAATATCATATTTACCCTTAGTTACCCTATTTACTATTAACCGCGGTAAAAAAAAGTAAAAAGTTACTATTCACCAAAAAATTATTTTCATCTCATTGAACCACATTTTAGTCCTTGATATTAACCGTGTCTCTCGGATTTTCGAAATTCCATTCACAGAAGCGGTAAAATTAAGTTTTATGCAAAATTCAGTTTTTAACCTACTACTTAGTAGTTTCACTATTCATCAAAAATTGATGTTTTTCAGAACAATGTCAAAATTTCATCCCAAGCTATATTTCATATTCCGAATTCAAAAATGAAATATATTTTACCAAATTCATAACATAGAAGTTGCATTAATTAATTTTATAATTAAATCCCGCTGTTAAAATAAATAGCGTTTTTTTTTTGGAAACAATATATATCAAAAGATTGACATTTGATTATGTCTGGTTTAAATGTGAAATTACAACCAATGACCAACATTGTATTAAATTGTAAAAATATATTCTAAATATACTTTAAAACCACTCAAATTAATAATTTATCACTATTAATTATTTCGATTAAAAAATTTGTTTTTAATTATAATTTAGTAATTTTCACTATTCATCAGAATATGAAAGTTATCCGAATAGTACCAAAATTTCACCTTAGGCTAAATTCGATACTCCGAATCCAAAAATAAAGTTCATTTTGAAAAATAAGATTTACTGGATTTCAAAAAGTGGTTATTACTATTCATAACGGCTATTTTTAATAATATTTTTATAGCATATCGTTGTTTAGTGAAACTCGGTATTGCGTACTACACACGCTATCGAGGAAGGTCGCGATTGCGTGTAATGCAAGTCAAGTCAAGGATGTGTGTTGTGCAAGCTCCTTTTGGTGTAGCGTACAACACAAGACATTAATAAAATTAAAAAGAATATTTTTTTATAAAATCTTGGGCTGTTACAGCCTCCCTATCTCAACCAAGGTGAACCTCACAAAAAGGTAGGTTAACTGATCATGGATACTTTACAATGTTTAATATCTTGTGAAGAACGTGTAATTTGGTATCCCACATAACTACCCAATAATTCCCATGAAAAAATGGAGGTGAGTTTTTTCCAAAGTATCTTAAATACACTTATCATACATTTTCCATGAAAAAATATCCCCCCTCTCACTAATTGTCTCTCTCCTTAAGAACAACCCCTTATTAAGTCACACACAACCCAAAAACCTCAATCATCACTAGGAACATGAATAAATTACTAATTTATCACTCATATCATATTATTATATTCAAAAGTAACACCTTACGTGGAGATCTAACTTTCAATAAATAATTTTCAATGTTCCAATCAGGCCTCATCCTTTTAGAAGGGCTATATTACTTCTGGTAAAAACAAATTCCAAATTAATTTGAGTTATAAAACCATTAATAAGTCCAATTAAGCCCTTAATATCACACACATTTTTGAATATTCTTGAAAACATGTTTGAAAATACTACAATGCATGATAATGGCTTGATAAACAGTTTAGAATCCAATGGAGTACCCTGTTCCAAGGATCGCAAAAATTACATACATTATTAATTTCATATAGCAATAAATATCTAATTGAAAACTGGAATTAAATCATGTCATTCAGGTTAAAAATATTGTACATAGGGAGAACCTACCTCAAATATTGGTTCGAATGGATAAAAAAATAATAAATAACTTGTAAAAAAGCTCAAGGGAGAAAAAAACCTAAAAGAACATTAAAACATTATGAAAACCAATTTAAAAACAATGGATAATGAACCCATGTTCATAGAAACCTATTGAGGAAGGAAAATAGAGAATAAAAAGAATGAAAATGGATAAAATAGGATAAAGGAGAGCATAATTTTGAATTTCCACATCAAATCATAATGATATATTTTTTTTAACAATGGAAGAGGAGAAGATCCCATGGGAGAGGTGTGAAATAAGCTCACTAGGTTTTGGGTTCAAAATGGGGAGTAATATGGGTGATTGGTGTTAAAAATATAGTGGTGAAAAGTGATAATTTACCACTTTTTATGTGACCTGATAGACCGCATGGTATTTCCACATAATTAATAGGGGGATTCCATACGACCATGCTCCTAGACATGTTGTTGTGAAAGACCCATAGTTTGGACCACTCAATTTAAATGTTAATGGTGAGTGGTTTCTACTAACATCCCAGGAATGAATACACTACCTGATTCCTAGGGAAAAAGTAACCATTTCACTAAAAATAGTCAAGAAGATAATTGGAAATGTAAATAGATAAAAAATAAATAAATTTATACTATTTTTCTGGTCGAGTGAAATAATTCTATCCAGCATTGACACTTTTTAATTCAGAAAGTTCCATATGATCTAGCCTATCGATAAATGATGTATGGATGACATCCGCAAAATTGGAGACTCAATTTCTAAAAGTCTTATAAACAAAAACATCCACCTTTCACCAAACACTTGAAACTATAAGGATCAATGATTTATGAGAAATCATCCATGAAAAAAAAATCCTGACATCCATAAAAGTATCCAATGAGACAAGAGAACCCAAATAACAAGAAAATATAACAATTATTAGGGAATCCATAACTACATTAACTCTAAATAAACATGGGACACCCTAAACCCGATCATATGAATCGTTAAAGGATCTCATAATGGTTCATTTAGGATTCATATGAGGATCCCCACATGAACCACAAACACAGTTAAATTTTTACCATGATCAGTGTCATGTGAGTTTGGGTAAAGATGATTTTTCATTTATATAAATAGGAAACAAATTTTACTATGAGCCCTTCCATGGTGGCCTCCCCACAATATTATAGATTTGGATAAACATTGGTTCCTCAAACTGGAACAATCCCACAAATTCAATCAAAAAAATCTTTGATTGGTACGAAACAAAACTAGAACCATCACTAATGAACAGCCACATGATTTATAATCTTCCAAAAAATAATCACATTATGAATAAGACTTTAAAAAGGATGTATAACATCTACTCCAACTCCCTGTAAAATACTACACCCCCATGATCAACAACACAAAAGATTAATTCTTTTAAATAAAAAACATTAAATTGTTCCTACACCAGCACCATGATTCTCCAAAATGATGTAGGTCCTTGTAAGGGGTGGATATTGATCCATGAAAAATTACCCAAGAATAAAAAGGTAATGTAGGTATTTAGTGATTATAAATATGTTATTTTCTTATGTTATGTCATCCCACCCTGATTTTAGACTTAGATCATTCACCCGGATGCCAATGGTGAGATGAAATATGATGGTTTCCTCATCGTTCATCCCACATTGAAAAACATAGCTCTATTCCTCTTCTATTATTCATAGACACCACCACTACTCCTAGAGATATAGAAGAAATCTATCACATTGGTTTCTCCATCTAAATAGCCCACGATCCATAATCACATCATCGATGATTCTTCCTAGGTGTCTGGGATGGAAAAATATACTTGAAACTATTCTAGTTGAAGGCAGTTTTCAAGTATTCAAGACTTTAATGATCCTTTTTTAGTAATCTATGTAATATACAACACGAGATTGGAGAGACTCCTAGAATAAATTAAGATGGTTAAATTATATTTCTAGAGATTGTAAAATTTTATTTCCTTTAGTAACATCAATTATTTGGGAATACACTACATGTTGAACATGTCCTTAATGATTTCCGAAGAATATTCCTTATGTGGTGTGTACTTTTAAACAAGATTCCACTACATCCACCACGTTACTTCAAGAATAATGGATGAGAAAATTTACATTTAAGGATTAGGGAGTAAATTTTGGATGAATATCTCATCAATTGCTTTCAACCATTATTCACCATTTCCATCCTTTTCGGCCCAAATAAATTAGGGTTCAACTCATGGAACTTTCAGATGAAATCATTTAATTGGGGACCATTAAGATCCTTGTAAAAAACAATGTAATAAAATATTGTCACACTTTAATGGATGAATGACACACAATGGGATGACCATTTAGGAATTATTTTCAGAATCCATTTGATTATCATTGGGGAATACCTTAAAACAAATATTCACAGTAATAAATCAAAACACAACCGAAATCAAAACTCATTATATCAATCATGAATTATAAACCAAAAATCATACACATCCAACATCACATCCAATATAAAAAATCCATGGATTCGTGAATAAATCTAAAACAAAAAAATAAATAATATATCCACACTAATTTCCCAAAACATTAAATCACCATTTTCTAAAACAAAATTCAGAAAAAAAAACAATCCTTAAAAACTAAACACCGGGTGTGGTTATTCCATGAACTCTCACATATACATCAATCTCTACCAGATCACCCACACCTCCATATATAAAATTATTCATCCATAATTTGGAGTGTTCACAATAATACCAATGTTCAGAAAAATATTCTCATTCATAAAAAAATACAATTCAATTTCAAAATAAGCTAGTTTTTATTTTTCAAAATCCAATTTAGATAATCCAAACCTCATTTTTATGATCAAAACAGAACACCCCCAAACCAATGAATACCCACACCATAATATGTAATAGAAACACTATACTCAAAGTGTGAAAATATCAAAATAAATAAATATGATTTTCCCATTAATGTGAACATACCTATGTTAATCATGTGTAATTATATGGTTTCACAATGTTTAATAAACCATACATAAAAACCATGAATCCCATTGAATTCCTATAAAACAATAACTCTATACCATATAGTTTTTGTAATAACCAATAATTATCAAACAAAAACTAAACACTCGATCAACTACTATAAACATAAAAAATATATGATACAAGATCATATATTCATGAATGACCACCACATACCACCTTTTAAATACATGAGTCTTTCTGGATAGGTGGTGATTAAGAACCTACCCATGACAGACCACTTGAATTCATAATATCTAACTCTGAACTACCAAAAATCCCCAAATAAAAGTGGTTGAATTATGTAATGACATTTTTTCCCAACCAAAACCTAGGTCTACCCTAAATTGGCCACTCAACACTGCTTGAAATATTGACCAAAAGGACTATCTAATCCTCCTAGGTTGGAAACTAATATCAGAAATAAAATATACTAAAGTGTAAATTGATTATCCTATAAAAATAGACAAATAAAAAAATTAAATGAAAAAACTAAAAGTGTAAAAATAATTAAAGACCTAACATACCACCATGTTACCTCATAATTAACCTCCAACTACTGATCCATTTTTACTCCATGAGCTATAAAAAAGATAAAGTTAACCTGAAGATGAAAATGATAAAAAATGTAGGAATGAAAATCACGATTCTACGTAAGCATTTTGGGGATAAACAAAAACCTATGATTTTCCTTTAATTTGAAATCCTATATTTAATGAAGAATTTTATATATTTAAAAAAACCAGTCAATGTTTTTTTCTAGATGGAACATGTTTCGCATTATACCCATAAGTAGTATTTTATGAAAAATATTAAAAACAATTCACTTCCTGAAAAAACGTAACTAATTCTAAAACAGGTTTCACAATATGAATGACAATAAAAGAGTATTTTTCTTTAATCAACCAAATATTTAGTTGAAAATAGTGTACATGTATAATGGATGATAGGGGATATAATATGATGATTGAGATAGACTATGAAACATCTATGACTACTATATCATTATTAATCTCCACTGATATCGGCTATCCGTTATCACTTCCCAAATAATTGGTGACACCCTAATTGGGTTGACAAAGGGGAACAACCAAAAATAATTTTGGTTTTATTGTCTAGGCCACTATCTGATGCATAATCTCATCTAGTGAAATATTTTTACCTAGGGCCCCCACAAAACTATCCTAGGCATCCTGTGATAATCAAATGGAGGCAATTTTTTCCATTGTATCATATACACACATATCATACATTGTTTTCAAAAAAAATAACCCACTTCTCATCCCCATTATACCTCCTTAAGTGAAACTAATTTTTAAATACCATATAACCCAAATACATAGCTCTTCACTAAGTATAAAAAAATCACAGATTTTTTAAATATATCTCAATTTCAAATTTAATGTGAATCCTTTATCAGGGGGATTCCCTTTCCATAATATATTTCCAATGTTCCAATCAGGCCTCATAATTTAAGATTGAGTACTTTCACCAAATTAAAACACTAATGAACAAATATTTTTAGTGCCAAAACCAATAATAACTCCAATTAATCCACTAAGGCACAACATATTTACAAAAAATCAGGAAAACCAGTTTGAAACCGGTAAAATTCACTATAAATTCTAGAGAAAAATTGTACATAAAAAATGATGATACATTTATAAGTATCAAAACACTGAAATGGTACAAAAATTTCATATAACAATAAAGTACACATAGAAAACACTAGGAAATCATGGAATTAATGTTAGAATCTCGGACATATAGAGAACATTCCTCAAATAATGGTTTGAATGGAGTTGTGACCACTAAATCACTTCCATGACACCCAAGGGAGTTAAATGAACCAAGGTGAACATAAAATATCAAAAACCACAATTTAAAAACAAGGAAACAATAACCCTAGGCCATTAGAACGAAAATAGAAAGGAAAAATAATAAAATGAAAAAGCAAGGAAGGGGGAAAATGGATGTATTAACATTGATTATCCACCTCAAATATTGAATAAAACTCAATATTTCAGTATAGAGGAGGAGGAGAACCAATGTGAGAGACAAGGGAGAATCCCCACGGGTGCCAGGGGACAAATGGTGGAATATATGGTCGATTTTTATTAAAAATAAAGAGGGGAAAGTATAAAATAACCAAATTTCAGGTGACCTATAATACCTCATGGTTGGAACACATGGTCCTCTAGAATATTATCCAATCATGTGATAGACTCTATCCCACAATCATTAGAATTTTTAGGGGGAAGCTACACGATCGTGCAACAAGTTTGGTGGCACTGATAGAGCCCCAAACTAGGTTTCACGAATTGAAAATGTACGGAGAAAAATTTCTACTTACCATTTTCATGTCGTGTTCCACCCTCTTCTCATAACAAGACCCACCATTTATCCAAAAACACCTAATAAAACATAGAGAAACCAAAATAAATAAAAAATAAATAAAATCAATGTTTTTTATGGTCGGGGGTGTGGTAATTCTTCTATACTTCCTCTAAATCCAACTGTAATGACATAGTATCTAGAAACCCATATTTGGTGCCTACATTATTACAATAAAAAAGATATAATTTTTTCAAATCCCAAATAATTGGTCAGCTTTGTAATTTTAGATAAGTAGATAAATTCATGAAAACTATTCTACATATGTAAATAAAATAAATAACATATTAATGTAAATATTTGGAATCCTTGTACTCATTCAAATAATTCTTCTTCGTATCTTGTAGAAAGGAAACTAAATAAATGTTAGGTAAAATGCTAAATAAGGGTTACATAAAACTGAATCTATCGGGAATCAATAATTCAAAATCAGTATTTAATGTTAAATATTTAGATAAAATTATATTTAATTATTAACAATACTATAAAAATGTGATGGGACATAATCAATATGGAAAGGTAAAAAATAGAACACACATTCAATTAAATTAGAGAAATGATAATGATATTTATTCATCAATAATGTCATTATGAAAATCTCATATATAATAATAATAATAACTGAATGATTATCTAATTAAATTGTTAATTATCACACACCATGATCTCAAGCATTAATATAACCTCTTAACTCATTACCATCCTCAATGTATATTAATACTTCTTGGTAAACCCCATCTAATTTGGACAACTGATTTCCCACATGAGACTTATCGATGAATCAATGGTCTATCCATAACTAGTCTGTACCCAAAAATTATGTTCCAAATAAACCACAAGACATTTTGATATGTATTGGATGTTGGTGCATCTGGAAAGCAAGATATAGTACCCTCCTCAATGAGGACTATGCCTTGGAGAATTATATCATAATCAAAACAAGGATTCTTATACTAGATTTGGTTAGCAAATATAAGAACTACTAGTGAACTCTAATGAGGAGATTTATTTTTTTGAGAAACCATTATAATCAATAAATACCCATTGATTCCTAGGGTCACTGGGTATGATGGTTTCCCCCTTCCTTGGGCATTACACTAAACATGGATGAATTGTATTTCACGGGTGTTATGTGCGAAGGGGGTTTTGTTCGGGAATCCAGGGGCTCTTTTAGTCTAGCATTCTCCACACACATTTGACGTGGTCATTCTCTCTAAGATGAGTACATGGATATTTCATTGGTCTTCATATATGTGAGAAAAAAAATTATTATCTCAAAGCCCTGGATATATATCCTTCTATTTTTACATAAATCACTTTAGGGCATTAGAACAATCTAATGGTTGATTACTTCGGAAGAAGGCTCATGAGCCTCCTCACCTACCATATAAATTTTCATCATAATTGTAATGAGGTAAATGAGGTTGTAGACTATCTTGTATCTATGTAATATCAATGATAATGTGTCACATGGTTGATAAGATTGAGTTCCATGAATCATGAGGGGGAGAATTTGGTACAAGGGGATTCTATTAGGCTCTACTTTTTCATACCGACATTGTAGCAAGATTTATTGTTATCTAATTATTTTTTCGTGGTTATTTTTTATTTTATGTTCTTGTTCTATTTTAGATAATATAAATAAATATAAATGTAATTTTTTTAAAATAATGATTATAGTGGAGAGATTGTTTTAAGATAATGTTAACAATGACAAAAGAATGTGGAATTGTATAATAACATTTATCAATTAGTAATTTTCAATTAAAATTACACTGTAAAAAAATTCTAATTGAAAAAATAAAATTCAATAAAGTATGAAGGATTCATGATGTTACTTGTAAAATTGTCTGAATATACACCATATAAAATGGGAAGTATTCCTTAATGAAGCGAAATTGAGGTCAATCCCTTTACCTTATTCTTTTCATTAGTTTTACATGATTTAACATCATGTATAATAGTTTTATGAATGCTATTAATTTATTATGTTACAATAATCATATTTTTAATGTCGTATATCATCCTCTTATTAAATTTTACAACCTCCTGTGTTAATAATATTTTATTATTTCCACTATTTTGGGTGTTGATGCTTTTGAATTCCAAAGCGTGTTTTCTAGTAAATATTCTTTCTCTGTACATATTAAATAATTTCATCATCTAAAAAATGATAATAATTTTGTAAATATCACATTTACCCCTTAAATATATTATCACAACCATTATTTATGGGTTTTCCTATCAAATGAATCACATTGCTTCTTAGTGACGGTAACAAGCACGTATAAACAAGTGATGATATCAATACATTAACGGGTGAAAGGGTTAGTGTCCTTAACCAAAAATGGTCTACCCTAAATCGATTACCCCATTCATCGTTAGGAAAGTCTCAAGAGTTTTTCTCAATCCTCTTGAGCCTTGTCTTATGCTGACTTTCTTGTCTGGTCCGGGGCCGACCTGGATTAGTTCATGAAAAACGTGTACTAGATGAGGGTGGGTTATTTTGTAGAACTAGATATCATTGTGTCCTATGTTATTTGGGATTTCAAGGTATATGGAGTTGGACTATTTGAACTTTGGGTATAGGTATGAGAGAGTTTTTTGAAAACACTCTCGATGTCAACCCTCAAGATTCTATGGGTTGTCGGGTTTTATTTGGTCAATATGTTTCTAGTTGGTTGCTTGATGTTTGTTATAGGAAGTTAGAGTCGGACCAGTGGTCTTAGTAATCTTGTAGGCCCTAGAAATCCATGTGAAGCTGGTGGAATTTTCCTAGATGTGTCTATATGATATTGGTGTGACAAGAATATGGTCGCTAACCATATAGTCATGCCACCCATCAAAACATGTTTCCCATTGTGAGTTTTTTTGGGTACCAAATAATTATGAATGTTTTTTGAAAACACATATTATAAAATTTAAAAAATTGGATTTTTAGGGGAAATAGAATGAATTTGTTGAATATATAAGGTTTTTTAGATTTATTTTGAATAAATATTTTTAAAAATCGTTTTTTATTAAAAGATCATTTTGTAAAATGAGTTGGGGTTTAACGAGATTGGATTTCTATTGTCAAAACATATTTTTATCATATTTATTTTTTTTTAAAATAGAAATTTATATTAAATATTTTTTTGGAGATCCATTTTAATTAATAAGGAATCATTGATAAAATAATTTCAAATCAAATGATTTTTATAGAGTGATATTTTTTTAATAGATGGATATTATTTTAATAAGAGTAATTCAATTTTTTATAGAATTAATGATATTTTATTGATGTTTTATAATTCATGAAATATTATAAATATAGAGAACACAAATATTTGGTAGAATGTTTTATTTCTATGATGGAAAATGTCTTGTTTTGAACTTTTGTGTTTTTATGAAAACTTACACGAATGGATATGCGTCTATGATAGAGTATTGAAAAAATGTGTTCATATATTCCTCGTTTTGCACAATAATATACATGTGCGAGGATCCATGGAATTTCGTGGTTTATTCTACAACCCATAAATATTTTTTTCTCTTTTAGAAGGCATTTTCAAGGGAATTAATTCATTTTTATTTGAGATTCAATGGTTTTGTGGTGCACTTTATTTTGAATTGGGAATGTAGTTTATAATGGGTTATGAGTTTTATATTGTAATAGTAGATAGTTTTGAATGATTTATCTGTTTTTTATTGTTTATTGTATGCCCTTGTAAGGGATTTAATTGATATTCAAGGTGCATCTATAGGTTTTCCACCATTGTAAAATCCTCCATTTGATCAACCTAAAGACATCCTTCTTATGTTTTGAAATATGAACCCTCATCTCTTTAATGATCAAGTAGATCTTCTTGAAGAGGAAATGTTGATGTGGAAAATAAAAATAATCACTGGTTTCCTTTGTATTAATTAGTCTATAAATGTGAATTCCATGACATTTTTGCTCAAATTTATGACCCAGAAGTGTTAGAAGTCAGTCTCTCAAACTATTCTTCTAGATGTTCTTACCGAGGAGTTCTTCATGTCTTCACTTATCTGGTTTTATTTCACTGAGGATGTAATGGTATTGAAGACAATGGATAATTGTTGTTTACAGAAAAGTGATAGACCAAGGATACAGTTTAGTTTGAATTTTTTTATCTTTTTATTGACCATCCAGAGTAGGTTGTAGACGATTCCTTGTAGACTTGACATTTTGAAACTGATGTTCATCCTAATATGCAGTCGAAGGAAATAAAGTTTGTTCTAACCTCTTTTTCTTAAGTGATGAAGAATGGTGTTCATGTTGTAGCTATGTTAATTGAATTGTATTAGGTTTCCAAACTTCCTCGAATTTTTGGAAGTGATGAATTGAATTCCCAAAAGGATATGGAGTTTCCATGAAGCTATTTGTTATGGTCGTGGAACAAAAGGGACTCTAGAACCTTTTTCCTCTTCTCTTAACTACATGATCAAGAAGTGTCATTAGTTCCAAAATCCTAATCATAATAATTAGTAATATACTTGTGATACATTGACCTATTATACCTTTGGGTTTCTAGGTCACTATTAACCATTCAATTAGGGTGGTTCTATGAGGAAACATTGAAAAATATCCACCCAAAAAAACACCCCAACCTATTTAAGGGATTGGGAAGTTTTTTTGGGCTCACATTAGTGTCCCTTTTTATATAATTCTAATTTTTTTAATGGTTTTGTTCAGTTTTTCCTGTTTGTTTTTTATTTAAATTATATTGTAAAATTTGATGTTTTGGATCTCCTTATATTTCTGATTTAATGGAAGAGTGATTATATTTTGTAAATTATAATCAATTTTTACCTTTAGTGGGGGTGTTTCCCATTTTGTGTCTTGTACTACTACCTCTCAATTGGGATGAAGTATGATGATGTGGGTGTCTTACCATGTTTCAGTCAATGTGATTTCTTATAGAAAAGTGAGTCTCATAGTGTGATGTGTTCATTTGGTTTTACCTTGGGTGTTGTGTGGTTACTTGTGACACAGAAACTTGTTGTTGTGAATAATGATTATTATCTCCTTACCACAGAGAAGAATATTCTTCAGGATATCAGTGATGTAGACATAATTCGTAGAGTAAATATCATCACATATTAAAGAATCTCCAGGGTGTGAGAAACATTGACTCAACCCACATCTACACCGTTGGGGTATATGATGATTAAAATTTCGTTTTGATGTTTTATTTATCATTTTATGTATCTAATTATTTCAAAAAGAATTATTCATTATCCTCATACAATTCTAGTGGTTTTAATTTTTTGATTTCAATCTATAATAATTATTCATTGTGTTGTTATATTTTCTTAGCCGAATTTTCATTGTGTTTGTACTCATTTGGAAATGGTTGCATCCTTTAAAGATGATGAATTAGGGTTTAGTTATCACATGGTTTGTAGTTTCTTTTGAAAACCCCCTCTATTGCGGGGGTTGGTTTTTGGGGGGTTTTATCATTTGTTCTTTGTGTAGAGATCCCAGGTTGGTCCATGATAGGTCTCCCATGTCAGTCAGTTCTTCTGGAATTTTATTGGTGGGGACTCCATTCTGGACTTCTTGGTTGGAAAACAGGTTTGGTCCCTAGTGCCAGTTTGGCACTTTGATGGATTTTTTGGATATATTTTGAGAAATTATTGTATAGACGTATTTTTGGTTTTTGGAGTACGGTTGGTTTCCTCTGGAATTGGGGATGACCTCATTTGTTTAAGGTTAAAACATTCCAAGAGGTTTCTAATGGGTTTGTTCATAGAACGAAAAACATCCAATGATTCTATATCTAATTGTACCTACATTCCAAAGGTAGGTGCTCATTAGTTATGGGTCGATGAGACTTAACAATTTGCATTGGTCAAGAGCATGGGAGGTCGGACTCATCACACATTTTTTAGGGGAATTATTGTCTACTCTGGGACTCTCTTTATAGATTTATGTTATGGTCGTGAATCCTTATTAAATTACCACGTATAAAATGAGTTTTCCTTTTGATCTGACAATCAATGATTGATATGTAATAAATTTAGAGAATCTTTTATATGTATTATAGGTTCTTAATCGATAGATAATCATTTGTATTTGTTAGATATTCTTAGTCAATGGAATCCTTTAATACATTATATAAAAGTATCTTGGTCATTATGATGACCATACTGGTTTTAAAGCCACTCAGTGGGGCACATGAAGTTTATTGTCATTCAGAAGGACATGGATTATTTCAGAGTTGGGATCGTACCCACAGATGGGCTACCTATGTATCCTTTATTTTGAAAATGAATCAGAACCCACATAGTTCTAGTAAGAGAGTATGATGTTTATGTATGATTGATGGCTCAAAGAAAGATGTCATTATTACTTTTACACTCTAAGCTCACGTGAGTAATGCTCGGTGTGAGAAACAAGATGTATTGGTAAAACCAGACAATTGTGCCATGAATGATGCAATCATAAGAATAAATGTGGGGCTTATGTATGAATTACTACCCAAAATAAATAATGATTAGGTTTTACTTCAGGGAAGAAACCTAGGAACAAGGACCATAAAGGTATACGAACTTTATGGAGATATGGATACTCTAACTTGGGGCTCACTCTTGAGGAAGATCCCCAAATTAGGAGAGACATATGATTGGGTTTTATTCCTATGAATGAAGCCCAGATCAAAAGTAAATTAAGACTGGTAAATAGAAATTTAATATTGGGGCTTACTCCTGAGAAAGAGGCCCAGGTTAAAGGGATTTGAAAATTAAGGGACTTGGGGCTTACTCTTAAGGATTATTCCCATATTTGAGACTGCTTCGTACTACTAAAAAGGACGCGCATATTTTAGAAATTATGGTTGGGTCTTACTCCTGATGAGGATCCTAGGTTTGGGAACATTGATACTAGGGCTTACTTCTGAAAAGAAGCCCATGTTAAGGGAATTATGATTGGGGCTTACCCCTAAAGAGGATGCCCAGATTAGGGGACTTGGAGATTATTCCTAAGTAGGATGCCCAGATCAAGAGAACTTGGACTGGGGCTTACTATTAAAAAGGAGGCTCAGGTTAAGGATTCTCTCATCTTAAAGGATGAGGTTGAATGAATGAAATCTCTAACCTTACTAACATAAATATATATAAATCACTATGTTTTGAGAGATGTTCCACAACATTCCTTTCAGATAAGGAAGCCATCAAAGGAAAAATTCCATAAATGGATTTGAAGAGGGTTTTGCAGGATGAATCTTGAATAGGAGTGGTGGATAGGCATAAAAAGGTGAAATAGGCAAGAGGGGAACCCAAAAAGAAGTGGGTGCGCAAGTCCTGCGTGGGGGCGCATGTCCTGGTCACGCAGGTGTACCTACGTGACACATGGGTACATGCGCGGTGGTCAAATATTAGGGTAAAACATGGGTGAGGCTTGGCTCAAGACCTTATTTATATCCCTAGAGGCTTCCAGAAGAGTGGCGTGGAAGTTCAGTTGAAGGGGTAAGGCGGCGTGCAAGTGTGGCCATTTCCCTTAAGGGCCAGCCACCTTGGCGCACAAGTATTGATGAGTTTCAACACTTAGTCCTTACTCCCCCTCTTCAGATCTTCTGTTCTAAGTAATAAATTACAATAGAAGTGTTCGGAAGCCTTGAGAAGATACTAGAGCATCGGGAGCTCAAATCTGAGTTTCTGGAATTTGTCCATCCTCAAATGGGGGGGCCCACGAGGGGTATTTATATGCTGGTGAAGACCCTAGGAGAAATTCAGATAGGGCTTGCAAGTCACCTGCACGACCACTGGGCGGTGCGCAAGTATACTTCCATGACCTTGGTGGAACTTGCGCGACCCAAGTTAAAATAAATCTTTGTTCATGACATTGTCAATTTTTGATGTTCCTTCAAAGGATTAATCAAGTTGGGTTCAAGGTATTTCCCTTTTCATTTGTTTAGACTCTGTGACAGAAACGACACTCAACAAAAGTCCCCCCTCAGATTTGGATCTAAAAGAAATTAGGCTGTGACTCTGAGGAAAAAAAGAAAACCAAGGACCATGTGGCGCACAAGTGTTCAGCATGCAGATTATGGCGCGCATGTGGGAGCCGTGCAGGCATTGGCGCATTGGATTTAGGCGTGCAGGGTTGACGCGTGGCCTATATATATGCGGACAATCTCGCGCAAAGTACCCGGATTTCAAACTTGTGATCTCTCTCTGCGCAAGTTGCCTTCACCGCGCAAGTTTCTCTATTTTCCACTGTTTCTTTGTTGTCGTGCTTCTATAGAGGTATTTGGACATGTGTGGTGATAACTACATGCCAAAACTTGCGCGAAATACTTATACTTGTCCGCCAACTTTGGGACTTGCGTGCCTTAATGCCTTAGCCATTTTTTCACTTTTCATCATAAATTTTATGAAAAATCAACTTACTTAAGAGTTAATTATTCAACCTTTTTGCAGATTAAATGGATCCCAGGAGAATCAGAACTGATGATGAACTGGCTAGCAAGCGAGTTGATGATATGATGAGCATCATTGGACATGATTATTATACTGTCTATGACAACACTCTTCCATATTTGTCAGAGTACCTGCAGAAGTATAATCTGACTTCCCACATATCATTTATCTACCCCTGTATGGTTATGGTCATCTGTGAGATGTTACCATTCCAGTGGCAAAGAACTATCTCCCAAAGTCGTGGTTTCATAACTACACCAATTTTGCTTCAACAAACCTCTCAAGTGGAGGAGTTTTTTTAAATTATAGAATAGTGGAAAACGCCTACATAATGCATCGTATCCCTTTTACACTAGATCTGAAACCTCACAAGCCCGAGCTGCAACCACATTGTTATCCTTAAATGTTCCGAAATTATTAGATGGATCAATCCAAAGGTTTAAAGAAGAGATGGTACTTCCTTCCTGGAGGAGGTGTGAATCCAACTTGGATGTGTTAATATTGGGTGTGACAAATCTATGCAGAGTTTGTCGAGGATTTGAAAGGAGTTGAGATATATTAAGCCCTCTGGGCTGGGAAAACCTATGTTTATTGGAATGATATGTTCTTGTCAGAGATACTCAGCCATTGGAGCCCAGAAAAAAAAAATTCCATCTGACTCATGGAGAAGTTGGCATCAGTCTGTGGGATGTCCACAAGCTCTCATGGACTCCAATTTTGGGTGATATGTATGATGAATTCATCCCCCTCTATGCGGACATGGAGTGATTCGGAGAATACCCCGGCTTTGGGTGGGTAATTATTGAAAATCATTCACAAGATCAATAGTTCCGAGACCTCCCTAACTCATTCTAGAAAGGATATTCATCCAGAGGAGGGGATGAATGTGTTTCTTACCAAGAAGCAGGAGAAGGAGATGATGGAGAAGAGATCGAAGGAGAAGGGATCTAAGGGGAAGGGGCCCAAGGAGAAGGGGGCCACTCATCCTACCACCTGCACCAAAACAGAGAAGAGGGGTTCTCCAGGAATATTCTGGCCGATTCTAGAAGCAGGAGGATTTGAGAAGTGGGGATACGAAGTGAATCAGAGGATCCTAAAAAAGACTTTTCTGGCGGGCTTCTTGGCCTTGTGGATCAATGTTTATCTTTTTCCAGCCAGGGACTCGAAGAGAGGCATGAGGCCATGGACCATCGTTGTTGCAGCCAAGTTGGATGTGGTAAAAATGGTTGGGTTGGCTACCCCCATTTTAGCAAATATTCACAGGATCTTACTCCATGTCATCGTGGGTAAGTCTCCTTTGAGAATAGTGGGACCATTCCATGTTTTTTGGGGATGGATTGCCACTCACATCAGGATGTATAATGTACTGAACGGAGTACAGGTTCATGGAGGTTTTTTCAGGCCATTAGTGTAGGAATTCTCTACAATTGCTCTGCTAGCTATCAATTCCTATGACATGAAGGAGAGGCTGAGCATGCCTAAGGAATTCAATTTGTTTCCTTATGGAAATCCGTCAACTGGGCAGTTTGTTAATGATGGAACAACCAGCCTAGAATTCAGACTGTTGTATATCCCCCTATGTGTGTCAGGTCAGAGCAACATCCGATGGTTGCCTAGAAACTATGGTTGCTGACATATAAGGAGAAGACAGGGGCAATGTTTGATCTACCAGTTGACAAAGCGGCAAATAACTTGACCACATGGTATGCTGAGAACTGGATAGTATCATAACCTGGAGGGGTACTGAATCACCCGGTTTATCAGGTGTGGAATAGGTAGAGAACTGTAGAGAAAGAAACCCTTCCTCAGGAAGGTGATGCTTCCCCACCTGAAGCTAATTTGTCAGATTCCACATCTAGGACTGACTCACCGGATTCCCAAGATGGTGATAATGAGGCACAACAAGCGGAAAAGCGGCCTCATGATCGATATAATCCTCCTGTCAGAATCAAAAGACCCACTCTATAAACTCTTGGTGAGTTACTTCATTGTGTAAATTTAATCACCATTAATTTTATAGAGCAACAATTCTTATTTTCTTATTCTCTATCTGTAGTTGCAGGAGCTAGGAAAAAGTTGATGTCTATGGTTGTAGGACCCTCCTCGCAGCCCTCTGGTACACATACTGAATATCTTAGACCTGAGGCTATCCAGACATGGTGGAGTTTATACTGCGATGCTAAAATTGCCTGTCTGGATTTATGCGAGGGGCTACACCTCCCTGGAATAGAGAGTATTCTGGATTCTACATATATCTGTTTTGAGAATAACCCCGATGAAGTGTGGGATTACATCAGAGAGATGGAAATGCACATATATGCCACCGAAGATTCCATTCTTGTCGCTAAGTGGGTGAAGTAAATGATAGATCGTGGTGCCACTGAGGGGAATAATGGTTCCGGAGATGAGGAGTGGCATGATTACGTGGCTCCTGAAGATGTAAGTATCTTTCCTTATTTTCTATGCATCTTGATTTCAGTCAAAGCTTTGTTACTCAAGGAAGTTATTTTATTAATCAAAGAGCTTGCAAAGAAAGGAACTACTGAGGTTCCTTTGCCATAGTATAGCCGTGGTGGTACTGCCATTGGGGCTTATGAATCTCCTCATGAGTCGGGCGAGATATCTCTAGGCCAGAAAGCCATGAATGAGGAGTTGGACGTGGCTTTCCATTCTCCAATTCATTTACCTATAAGGGAGACTCTCGACCCTCCCAAAAAACCAAAGAGACAAAGGCATCGATGTAAGAAGTACACAACTAAACTCTTCATCAGTAGTGGTATTTATTTCGGATAATCATGAGTCTTAACCCATGAAAAGGTTGGTCGTACTTCTTGGGATTGTAGGGGATTCTCCAATTTATCCTTTGAGGGAAAGGACTGACCCTCCTTTGAGGACCACGGAGGGTACTGGTGAACAATTACAAGTTCAGGCTCACTTGGCTGCTCCTGGAGAAGAGCCAATGATTGTTCCTAGTATCCCTCCTCCTTCTATTGCAAGAAGAGAAGAACCTTATTCTGGTAAGTTAACAATGCTTAATAAAATGTTGAATGAAACCTCGACTGACATCCATTTTGTGATACATTATGTTCAACCCCTTCATTAGAGCTTTTGGCGGCCATTGCAACTGATGCTGCCACTTTATCTGAAGAAGCTTTCCAGGGTCAGAGACTGCAGGATGAAGGTCGCCAAGAAGACATATCGAATGCTCCCACTGGTGAGATTAACCAGGAATCTGGGATAACGTTGGATTAAATGATGGAACTTGGTGCATCTTTTGAAGAATTTTTAGATCATGTTAAATTACAATGTAATTTAGAAGATTACAGACGTGAGTGTTATCCTTCATCCTATTAAAAATAAATTCTGATTATATTTCTAATCATGATAGGTTCAAATATGTAGTTCTATCTGAGCATGTTTCTGAACTACCAATGCCTGAAGGGGGTACAAGAAACCCTACTATTGCAGATACATTAGCGCAAGTGGAGATAAACCCCATAGAGCTTCCCCAAACTCACCCTAAAAATCCTGTTGATGCTAGGAATGACCAGAAGGAGCCTTCTCAAGGTACTGATCTACCGTTGGGTAAGAGATAAAAATATTTGCGACTGTACTTAATTTGCAAGATATCCAATTAACTTTTTTTATCCTTTGAAACTAACCAAATATTTCAATTGATTATGCAGGGCCATCAATTTCAGTGGCTAGATCTAGAGGTGAAGCCTCAAACTCTGCCCCAATGGTAATAGAATGTGAAGAAACAAGGGTCAGGGGGGGAAGGAGCAGAATATGGCACTTCATTAAGTGCATAAATCCCATATTAGATTCCCCCCTGTGACAGTGATGTTGTGTCGGACCTGGAAGCACAGAAGGCGCTCCAATTTTCACGACGCAAGGCATGGAAAAATATATGGAAAATCATATCTGAAATGCCTCTTGAAGAGATTTCATCGAAGATTCCCCGACTGTCATCCCTATTTGTCATGTTGGGACTTGGCGGTTTTGGATATCAAAAGATTCATGCCGCGGTAAAACAAGTCATCCTAAAAAGGGAGCAGGAGTAGAAATACCGTCAAGATTTGACCAGGGTGAGGATGTCAGCCAATATCAGTGAATTTGATTATGTGGTATCACGAGCTGAGTCTGATTATACTGCCAAGTTGAAGGAGATGAAGCATAAGATCAAAGATAATGTCTTCCAGCAGATAAAAATTCAACAACAGTTAGATGCTGTTACTGGGGAACTTGAAAAACTCAATAATTCACTGGAGGGAGCTCAAACGAATTGTATTAAAGCCATCATAGATGCCACAAAATCACTCCATCATGATGAAAAGAGTGATGTTAGTCGAGTGGATGAGCTTCAAGTGGCTGCTGATGATGCTCGGGATGATGTACATCAAGTGAAGGCTTATGTTGACAGTCTCTTGTAATTTCTTGGAAAAGAGAAGAGACTCCAATCTGTGGACGTCCTTCTAATTCATGTTCATCAAATGAAAAACACTTTCATCTTCAATCATTTGTGAATGCCCTCTTCCTGCTACCTGATTTAAATTTTCACCTAGGCCAATGGGCCTAGCAAGCATAGTTTAATTTTTACTATGATTATTATAAATAACCCTACAAACTTTGAATCTTTTATTTTCTCAATATTACCTAAATCATACGAAAATGTCTGTTTAATGAGCTGGGACTTGACTTTTTTTTTTTTTTTCAGATTTCCCATGTCTTTTGTGGGAAGTTTAAAGTCATGAATGTCGGACATAAAAAGGCTAATGTTTAAGTTCAAAATAGCTATGACCGGATGGATTAAAATTTGATCAATTCCTGGAAAATTTGTCTGAAAACATACTACCACACTCAAGTATGGGGGAAAATATGTAAACGACGACTAATGAAATTTTGAATCTAAGGAATGTTATCCAAAAGGGCTAAAAGTCATTATAAGAAGTAGTTCCCAAGAATGAAGTTACCAATATTTAACGAGCCCGTTAGAGGGTTGAATTATGCAGGGCCTCCTAAGGGCATTGGCTGCATACTCAAATAATAGCATATTTTGGTTGACAGGTCTATTATGTATACTACTTATGCAAGGCCACCTAAAGGCACCTGCTACATAGCCAGGCAAAAGAACTCTCAAAAATTTACTTTTCTACTGCTAAAAAGCTAGTGAATGTTTATGAGGATTCGAATTTTCCAAAGAATATATTTTGATATATGGAGAGAGGTACTTGAATATTGAGAACATATTTCCAAAAAAGATTGTCTAAGAACTGAATGAATGTCACTAATATGAAGGTCTGACCCAAATGTAGGGAAGAAAAATATATACTGTAGACTAGAATACTTTCAGATCATGAAAAACAGTATAAGACAAATACATTAAGGATGGAAATTTTTTGTGGATCCCTATATATTGTCGTTAAGACAACTAAGGAAAAATGAGGCCTTCTTCCTAAAAATGAAATTACCATTATTTAACAAACCCGTTAGGGGGTTGAATTATGCAGGGCCACCTAAGGGAATTGGGTGCATAGTCAAATAATAACATCTTTTGGATGACATGTATGTTATGCAGACTACTTATGCAAGGTCACCTAAAGGAACGTGCTACATAGTCAGGCAAAAGAAATCTCATAAATTGGAAATTCTGTGACTAGAAGTCAAAAAAAGGGTTATAAAGATCTGAAAATATTTAAGGTTAGTATTATGACACAGAAAAATTGGTATTTTCCAATGTATATAGAGATACACAGATCAATACTAACCATAATCATGTTGTGGGTGGGTCTTGAATTGAAATGTCGAACATTCCTACGTATCCCATAAGGAAGGGAATCAAGCCATACGTAGTTTTTGAAATACAGTTTAATGTCATGTGGGACGAAAGTATGGGAGATCATAGTTTAGGGTTATAGAGTTCCGACCATAATAATGAATACACAGTGTGTGTTTTCATAGGGAATTTTCAGCCAGGAAACTGAAAGTGGAATTTGGGGTTAGGACCAAAGACTTGGGGCTAGATTCGAGGGACACTCAAACGTTCCTACGTATCCCATAAGGATGGGAATCAATCCCACATAGTTCTAGAAATACCCTCTGTACAGATTTTGTTCGTACAAGTGAAGGGTGGAAAGGGGACTTTAGTGCAATGATGGTTTGACCCAAGATAAAAGATTCATGCATTTCCATGTATGCACGTATTCATTGGATTATAACATAATTGATGATCAATGTAAATAATGATTCCCTCTCAAGTGATGGTATCAAATAATATTTTAGTTTTTTGTCATACATGACAAAAAATGTTGTACAGTTTAACATCATATAGCAAGGACAAAGGTGAACCAATGTAAAGATATTGATTCTAGGAGAGGTTTCAAAGATCAACATCGTTTTAGATGTAGGTGAACCGATGTGAAGATATTGGTTTTGGGCTTGAACCTTTGGAGGTTGCCTGCATACCCAGCCTAGAAGGTAGGGATCAAATTCCGCATAGTTCAATTAAAGAATGAATTAGTGATCATGTTGTTCTTGGGGACAATGACCTAAAAATGGTGTTGAGACTTATGCATGGTTAGCGGCCCAGAGAGGGTGTTATGGTTAAAGTTTACTCTAAAGCTCACGTGTTTCATACTCGGTGTGAGAAACAATAGGTAAAAACAACCCTAACGATGCGTAGTTTAATGTCATGTAGGACATATGAAGGGACTATGCAGTTTAAAGATTTCCAATGAGGACTATTGGTGCTTAATAGTTTAATGTCATGTAGCAGGGACAAAATACAGTTTAACGTCATGTAGGACGTATTAAGGGACACAGTTTAACATCATGTTGAACCAAAGGGGTGATGTACAGTTTAGCGTCCTGTAGCTTAGATGATGGGGAAAATATAGTTTAACGTCATGTTGGACGAAAGGGTAACTGTGTAGTTTAATGTCTTGTAGTAAGGGAAACATAGTTTAATATCATGTTGGATGATAGAAATGCAAATAGTTTAAGGTTGTATGCATGGACCTTTGGATATGCAGTTTAACATCATGTAGGGAAGAAAATAATTCAAATAGTTTAAGTTCATATGCATGGACCATCGATGATGTATTTTGTGTTTATACAAAATACATTTAAAGAAATCTGGCTTTGGTTGGAGTAGTGATGAGTTCTCCATCTGTTGAGATTAATGAATAATATCCATTGGAGTATACCATATGTATTGAGTAAGGTCCTTCCCATTTTTGTTCAAGCAAGGGAGGTTTCTTTACTGGTTTCATTGGAGTTCTGAAAACCAATACCAATTCTCCCGGAATGAATGAACGAAGATGAACTTTTTTGTTGAAAGCTCGTGCTGTTCGATTCTAATAGACTTCCATGTGATGCGGGGTGCACAATATTTTCTCATCTAACCATTCCAATTCATCCTATCACTTTTGAGATTGTTCATCTGTAGGTGACTGATCAAAAATGGATACTCTGAGTGAAGGTAATTGAACATAAATTGGGAAAGAAGGCTTCCTTTCCATATACCAGTGAATATAGAGTTGACCGCGTTGTAGCACGTGCGGTTGTCCGATAAGGCCATAAAGCTTGAAAGAGTTTTTCAGGCCATGATTTCTTATCTTTATCCACCATATCTTCTAGTATGTTTGAAAGAGTCCTGTTGAAGTCTTCTCTCTGGCCATTGGCCACTGCATGATACCGAGATGAATGATTGGATTTGATGTTGTATTCTTGATACAACATCCTCACCTTGGATGAATAGAAGTTGGTGCCATTGTCCATCAATATTTTACGAGGGACACCAAATCTGGTAATGATGTTAGACTTGATGAAGCTAAAAATGATTTTAGAACTAACTTTTATGAGATGTATTTCCTCTGCCCATTTGGAAAATAAGTTAGTAGCAGTAAGAATATTCTTAAACTGCTTGGCTGTAGCTGAAGGATAAGGTCCCACCACATCCATTCCCCATGTGGAAAATGGCCATGAGTATTTAGCTGTATGAATCAAATCTGGGGGCTGATGAATGAAGTTGGCATGTACTTGGAACGAATGAAACTTCTTTGGTAAATGAACACAATATTGTATCATTGAATTCCAAAACTATCCAATCATTCGAATTTGATTAGATAGTCTATGTCTAGACTATTGGGCACCACAGAATCATACATGCACTTCTTTCATGAAATCCATTCTCTCTTCACCTTCAATGCATCCGAATAGAAATCCATAAAAACAATGATAGTAGAGAATTTTCTCTAGGTGATCTGGGCTGTCATAAAGAGTAAAATTGACCACACGTCACTGGATTTTTTCATTCCCGACACTATCAGGTGGAAGTGTTCCATTTTAAAGGTATTCCCTGATAGGTGTCATCCATCATGTAGTATGACCATATGGTTTAGGAATGGGACTAATTTTATTGATTTCCTCTGTTCTGGTTTTAATATAAGGTGAAATTGTATGATGGCGGGCAATACTGATGGTTGTTTTGTACTGATTTGGATCTTCCAAAGCTGTGGATATATTAGCCAGGGCATGAGCATTGGAATTTTGTGACCATGGGATATAAGAAAATGTTGGTTCCATAGGATTTTCCTCCATTTACTCTCTGATGAAATCATATAAAGGGATTAGTTCTTCTTTTCTGATGGTATACTCCCAATTGACTGTTTGATTACCAGGTCTGAATCACCTTTCACAGTTAAGTGATTCACTTGTGCTTGAAGCGCCAACTCCAAGCCTGTGATGAGAGCTTGGTAATCCACTTAATTGTTTGTACCACCTCCCAACAATGAGAAGTAATAGGGTAACACTTCCTTTTCTGGAGAAATGAGCCCAATTCCTAACCCAACATTGTTGAATTTAGGATTTTTCCATTTTCCTCCCTGTTGGACTTCTAGAAGCACCATCAAAGTACATTTCCCATTGTCTGAAGACTATCTTGAATAAAGAAGACTTCCTCATTAAGATGTTCATTATCTGAAGATGTATCATCTATTGAAGGGTGTTTAGCAAGGAAATCAGCTAGAGCTTTGCCCCTTATTGCCTTTTGAGACACATATTGGATATCAAATTGCTACAAAATAACTGCCCACCTTTCCAGACGTCATGTAAGCATTGGACGACTAAGGATGAATTTAAGCGGGTTATTGCGAGATACCAATTGGACCTCATGCTGTTGCAGGTAATATCTCATCTTCTGAACTGCAAAGATTAATGCTAGGCAGTATTTCTCAATACATGAGTACTGGGTTTCTGCTTCAAGCATTGTCCGACTGAGATAGTAGAGGTTGATTTCATTACCAGCATCATTCTTCTGAGCAAGAAAGGCACCCAATGATCGCTCTCAAGCTATCACAAAGAGGATAAGTGTTCTTCCTTCAATAGGTGGCATTAATACCAGTGGGCTCAAGAGATACTTCTTGAGAATATAGAATGCTTCTTGACATTCTTCAGTCCACTGGTAAGTGACTCCCTTCTTAATCAATTTGGTGAAGGGTAAACTTTTTCCATCCAAATTGGCGATGAAACACCAAATATAGGCTAAGTGTCCTTGAAGTTATCTCAATTAATTAAAATTTTGAGGAGGTGACATACCAAGGATTGAATTTTTCCTCTCAGGATCGACTTTGATACCACGATGGCGTACAAAAAATCCGAGAAATTTTCCTTAGGTTACACGAAAAGCAAATTTTAAGGGGTTCATCTTCAAATTATGTTGCCAATGTTTGTGAAATATGACATCCAAATCATACAAGTGATTAGAACTTTGTTTGGATTTAACCACCAAATCATCCACATAACATTCAACAAACTTCTCAAAAATGTGTATGATGATACGATGCATGGCATGCTAATATTTTGCGCCTGCATTCTTTAGGCCAAAAGGCATTACCCGATAGCATAACACACCCTGAGGGGATATGAAGGCTATAGATTCTTCATCTTCTAGATCCATTTGGATTTTATTATACCCAGAATATCCATCCATTAAGGAAGGTGCTTCATATCCAGCTGTTTCATCAATTAAGAGTTTTTTGATCGGAACGGGAAAATCATCCTTAGGACAATGCCGATTAAGATCTCTGAAATCAATGAAAACTCTAATTTGTCCAGTATTCTTTTACACATGGAAAATATTAGTATACCACTTGGGATATTGAACTTCATTGACAATGTTAGATTTGATAAGCTTATCCACTTCAGCTTCAATTTTGGAAGCATAGGTTGGGTGTGTTCTTCTTGTGGCTCGCTTGAATCCTCGATGTTCTTCTGGAAAACCCAAACGATGAGTAGAAACATCAGGATCAAGCCCGGGGATCTCTGTATAGTTCCAAGCAAATATATCTCGATTTTTCTTTAAAAATGAAACATACATCTCTTGATCTTCAAGAGTCATGGACACACTAATTAATGTGGGGCGTGGATCTTCTTTTATTCCCAGATTTATTTCTCTGGGTTCATCTATGGTGGTATAAATACCCTCTTCAAATGTTGGAGGAGCATCCCTAATATCTTCCTCTTCTTCTTCAACATGTGTTATTTCTTATGTTTCTACTTTCATAGTAGATGATAAAGTAGAATTTTCAGGATCTGAAGAGATGTTAAAATTTGAACATCTTGAAGAAGAAGCTTCCATTTCCGACCTGATTGATGATGAATGGTCTTCCATGGGCATTAAAGAGGAGATGATGGATTGGAAATCGACATCATCATTCAACTCTGGAATTGATATAACTTCTTCTATCCTGGCTGCCGATGTATAGACTTGTTGGATTTTAGCAGATGAAATAAAGACATTCCCATTTGAGCTTTCATCATTTCTTGTTGAATCACCAATTTCTCCCATGATGTCTGGCTTAATTGCCGTAATTGTCATTATGGAAGTTTCAATAAGAGTATTTTGATTTGGTTCTATCCTGTCAATTTGACTGATAGGAAACACATAATCTTTAATCACATGTGTAAATGGATTTACTGGAATCTTTTCCAAACCTTATGGAGCATTAACTTTTATAATCTCCCTTTATGTGGATTTCTCAATTCCCTTCATGTGATAGAATTCTGCCTCAATGTATTGAGATTCACATGTCTTGAAAGAGGCCTTATCACCATACAATGTCCCAATTTGACCAGCGAAATAATATTTGGGACATTGATGATATGATGAAGGTATAGATGCATGTCAATATAGCCAGGGTCTTCCAAGAAAGATATTGAAGGCTGAGTCTTGATCAACAACCATGAAATATGAATTGGATACAAGATCTCCAAACTGAGTTCTGGGTGTAATCTCGCCCAATGTTTCTTGTTCATTTTTGTCATATCCTTTTATCATCATATTAGAAGGAGATAAATCATATTCTATGAGGCCCAATCGACGAAGTGTACGAATGGGGTTGAGGTTGACTCTTGAACCATTATCAATGAAAGATATTTGGATGTCTACACAAATGACCGTTCCAAATAAATACAACGGACTAATATGTCCATGTATGACATCATCATCATCTTCATATGTGAAAGATATCACTTCATGGCATTCTGCAGGATTATTCTCTACATGGTTGGCTTCAGCTGCATAAATTTCAGTTTCAAACTATTGAGTACTTGACATAGCCTCAATGAGTGCCTCCGGAAGAACCTTTGATAAATTCAAGGCATCCAAGATTGATAAGTTCGTCGGTACATGGGCCAGGTGTTTCAATACATCATACATTTGATCCAAATGTCTGTGTTTCCCATCAGGAATATGTGGTTTAGTAGGTTTCATAGAAGTCGATTCTTTGGGAGTTGATGCATCTTGTATCGGGGTAGGAGTTGTTAATACTCCTGGCTTTGGAAGATTAGACTGATTAGGTCTATTTACTTGCTAAGAGGAAGAAGGTGTAACTTCCAACCGATCCTCCAGAATAACTCTTCCAGGACTGAATCTTCCTTTTGTGGAAGAACATTCTTGTTCTTGTTGATCTCATTGAAGGGATATGCCAGAGGTGTCTTCCGCATACGCAGTTCTAGCAGGGATAGAATTGGAATAGTTTCATCTAAAATATCCACATCTTCCCCTATACCCTTAGCCTCTGGAACTTACTCTGATTCCTCTATTTGATACAAGAAACCCATGTTCATCGAGATCGAAACTATGACTGGCATAAGGATCTGTTAAATGAATCATATTAACAGAACCGAAGATTAACTCTACATCCGATTAAGACTCTTCCTAACTAGAAAATTTAGGTTGTGCCGTTTGGTGGGGCAGTGCCCGTGTCTTCGAAGTAGATGGCATAAAATCTTCCAGAGTCAAAGGAAACCTGGGCTTTGACACGATATCATATTCTATTTATTTTTCCCCTTTCTTTGAATTATTTCTTTTCTTTGAGGATTTTCCATCTGATGAAGAGGGTTTTGCTGTGCCATTCATAGCAAAAGACACAATTGGTTTCTCCAATTGCTTTCGTAAGATGGCATGAGTTCTGTTGGTCATTTTTCTGACCATCACATCATCATATTTCTATGCATTTTTTCAATTGAATTCTTTCCACTAGCCTTCTTTCTCTGGATTAGTAGAATTAACACATGCTACATGTGCTGATGAACCTTTCAATTTGACTTTTCCTGAGTCAACCATTTTTTTCAGGAGGTCCTTGATGACAAATCACTCCTGAATGGGATGCCCCAATATCTGATGAAAGGGGAAATAGTTGGGATGCTCCTCATCTCCTTCCTTATTTGGATTTTTGGGCCTTGGCAATTGAACCAAATTATTTTCCATAGTCGATATGATGTAGCCAGGAACTTGTTCATTTTGGAAAGAGTAAACTTTGCTTTTAAAATCCTCAATTTGTTTTCTTCTTTGATCTATTTGATCATCTTGATGAAATGGCCTCTGTTGTTGACGCTCAGGAGGTGGAGCCCTTCAGGAAGATGAAGGTTTCGAAGTAGAATCAGGTACAAGTTCTTGTTTAAGCATAATTGTAGCAGTCTCTGCTCTACCCATTCTCTTTCATGGAGCTGATTTAATTACACGAGTTTTATCCTTAGTCTTTATAAGAGAATATTCAATATGTTGAGAAATTGAAGTAAGGTCTCAAAACCCTCCTCTGTATATCATAGGGATGAACGACGTCTGTAACTCATCACACTGATTTTACTCACAGATTGGAAACAATTATTCTTGAGGGAGTGCTAAGCTTAGGGAATATGTTAATCCCTTCTAGTGAGCAATGAAATAAGAAAACATTTCATTCTCCCTTTTCTTATTGTTTGTAAGATAAAAAATTGTTGTATTTTTAAAAGTTGAGATGAACCGAAGAAGGAATGTTTATCGAAGATCTTCCCATTTGGAATTGACCGGGATTGGAAGCTTGTATACTAGAAAAAAGCAGGACCTTGTAATGACTTTACAAAACAGCTGAGCTTAACTGCTTCCTGTTGCTGAGGGGTTTCCATCATAGGATCACAACAAGAAACAAAATGTGTTGACTGTTTCTCTGGATCTCCTGAACCATTAATGATTTGGAACGTGGTGCTTTAAAAATTTGATCGGGGAGGAATTTCATCAACCCATTCAGGGTAAGCTCTCTTTTATAGTTGTATTTGAGCACGCTTTCCCTCCATTGCTTCCAACCAAGCTTTTAATGACTCAATAGTTTTTATTAACATTTTAGAAACATCCGGTTGAGCTTGGACCTGAACAGGTGCAATGACTGGAGCTTGGACAGATGTGGTGGCTGGTACTGCAACTGATGGTAGCACCGCCGATTGTTGTTGCATCTAACCCATATGATTAGACATGTGAGGGTGTACTGATAAAGGAGGATATTCGTTATCCATCTTAGTAGCCACAACAAATTCACTTGGCTGACTGACTACAATATGCTTATGAGTAAGACTACCCTGAAGTAGCTCTGTATTCAACATCCTCAATTCCTTCATTTCTTCCTCCTGTTCTAAAAATATTTTCTCTAGTGAGATACATTGGACTTTTCCATAGGAAGGTTATGTAAACTGATTTTTCCTGTCCCCTTGTTGGATCCCTTTTGGAGAGGGGGATGTTGGTTACTTTAAGGAACACCCAGATTCTGGGCAAGCCTTTGATTTCGTGTACGCACACCTTCTTCATTTGTGTCTGTGCATACAACTTCATGAGCAGGAAACTCATCATCTGATCCTTCTGAGTGAGCCTCATCTGGTGGATCAGAAAAAACGGAATTGATGACATTAATTGATGCATAATGCATTGGATATTTTCGATTTACATTTCTGCAATAATGCCGTCTTCCATGTCTCTTATGAGACATTGCCTTTTGTCAATTTGATCCCACAGGAACTTCTTGACGAACCATAATTTGGAGGGAATATCCTGATAATTTGTCTCTCTGTTCCTCTTGGGGCTTCTTCCCTAATCGTGAGAAGACTGGATTTATATGAGGAAGAGATTGAGGAATTGAAAAAGTCCCCAGTCCGGTGGACTGGGGATATTCCTGTTGTTCCCGCTCAACTCCTCTAATCCTATTTGTTGATTCCGAGGGTTGGGTTAAAAGAGTCCTCAGTCTGGAAAGCTGGGGTTGTTCTTGACATGCTATATCTAAGAATTTCTTGTAATCTCTCCTGATCTTGTGAACATTAGTCTAGAAATTGGCTAGATGCATCAACCTGCATCTACTTTTATCACCCGACTCAAAAGACCGTTGGATTATTTCTGAAACTTCTGTCACTTGATGATGTGCTTGCTCCAAACGAGAGGCATGTTCAATATTCTCATTCGCTTGATGCAGGAGTAATTCAACAACTTGTTCTCTTTATTTTTATTTTTAGAATAACTAGTTGATGCTTGTTCTTTGAAAAGCCTTTGTTTACAAAGAAAGCCAATTGACTGTGGCCGGCCACAGGCAATAACATTGCATGATACCATTTTTGGCGGGCTTTGCTGACTGGAGAGTACAGTGAAATGCAGTGCTCCATGAAAATCTCATCCCCTAATATGAATACCAGATGGGGAATTGGCAATTAACTGGCGCAATATTCTTTTTGTTCCATGTCATGAACGTTGAAGGGATCTCTGCTGCTTTTCATCCATCATATATCGAGAAACTGAGAGAGATTCCAAGTCAATTTGGCGTTTTAACCCTTCTATTATCTTTATATGATTTTCATATTAATCATAAGATAATATTTTCTTTTTTAACTGACAAAGAGTTTTCCATATGTTGAGATGAATATAATGAATTCCATCTTCTGTTAACATCTCTGGAATGTCATACTGAGAATCTTCCAGAGGCCAAAACATGACTAGCACATCACCTTTTGCCCACTGTTTTCTCATATTCAGTACTTCCTCTTTATCATTTGATGAAGATTATTCTACCTGATTAGACCATAGTTGGTGCTTCTTTGTTGCTTCATCAGATTCAACAAGATCGGTAGAGAATTCACTGATCAAACTAGAAGTTGAACGACCTAGGGGTGGTTTGTAGAATGACCTACACCCTAGGATATCTTCTGATTGAGAAATTATTTCCCTTTCTAATGGTAAAGAATCATACATGACTGGTTCCACATTTGAAAGTGCCTCAAGATATGAGGTCTTTCTCATCACTATATTGTCCATTGGTGAATTTTACAGACAATGTGCATTACTATTGCAGAGAGGACTTTCACAGCTTAATTCATCACCATGGGGAGGACCACCATGGTGGGTTACAGCAAAAGATGAAATATTTTTCTCTTTGGTCTTCTGGCCACACAGAGGGTTCTTGTGGTTCTAATCTAAAGATGAAACATCGAGATCAACGGAATTGTCATGAATAAATCCTTCATGAGGAAGTTTCTGATGAAGACCATCAGAATTAATGTTCCCACTATTCGGAACTGAGAGTAGAATCTTGAGTTGCAATAAATAATTGTCTGAGTTCATCAAGAACTCCATCATCGAGTTATGCCTTATTATAGATAGGCCCGTGATTTCTCGAATGTGTTGGGCGAGTGTTCTTCTTAGACACCTTATAACTCAATTTGGGAACCACTTGTTGAAGAAAGTGGTCATTATGGGCAGGTGTATGTGCCTGCTCAGAAGAAATGATCAGGTTAGGCTGATTATCTCCACTCAAATTAGGTGTATGTTCCTGACTTGGCTGTCCTTATGATATTGGGGAGTATGCCCCAAAACCCTCTTGGACTTGAACAGAGGTGTGTGTCTGTTCTAGAGTGAAATTTTGATGTGGCACTCCACTGGTAGGGATAGATTTATGTGTCTTTCCCTGAGATGCTGCTGAATATGTTATAATATCCTAGCAGGCATCTAGAATATGAGCAGGGATTTGATTATGCTCTTTCACCATTGGTAGAATATGCTTTGTGAATTCAGCTGCCAGAACGGGGATATATGTCCATTCTGTGCTTGGAGTAGGTGTGTATTTATGCTCCTGTCCTCCTTTTCCTGTCAGTGAATAATGAAAGTACTCCAGTATGGGGGTAGAGAGTTGATTCTTCCTCCTGTTTGTCACTGGAGCTTTCCAACTGACTTCTCCAAGTGCTACCAAACGATACTTTTGGTAGGCTTGATCAATACTAGCAGGTGTATGTGCTTGCTGATTGAACTCCTCCAAATGTGGTTGATGAGATTCCTTCAATAATGACAGATGAGGCTGCTGGTAGGATTGATGAGTGTAGGAAAGTGTATGCGCATGTTTACCAGTTGTCAACACATTGGGTTGGCAGGATCCATCGTATGTAGTCAGACGATCCTGGTGACTAGCTGATGATTTATAGACAAGTGTATGTTCCTGTCTATAATACTCTATCGGAATTGTCTGGTGGGATTGGAATGCTACTACCAGACGAGTCTGCTGGACATCGGAATTAAAACGGACGGGTGTGTGTGCCCGCTCGTTGCTTGCCACCAAGTTAGGTTTGTGGACTTATCTGGATATGGAAGAGATGAGAATATACTCACTGTTGACCGGATTTTTCCTCTGGAGGTTCAACTTGCTTGCTCGGGTTCAGGGATCCTGAGTCGAACGCCTGGAGATGAAACCCTCATCATGTTGAGGGTGCACAGCCGCACGAGTCTGGTGGATATTTTTGATGGGAGCCATCGGGAAGGAGTCTTGTCTCTTTGAATTAAGGCCCTGAGGGACCTACTCATTCACCTCCCCAGAATATGGGAGTGAATGTTGATTTTGTTTTGGGGATAATGACCCGAAATGGTTGGAGACGGTGGTTGGAACCACCTGCTTTTTGATCACTGGTCGTCGCTGTCCGGACGACCAGGGTGAATTATTGACTTGGAGGGCTTGTCGAGCGGCGTCCAAAGTCAGAATAGTACTATTTTGACAGTACTCCTTAACCAGATCATTTGATACCCATCGTTGCAGACTCTGAGTAGGTGATGTCGTCCTCAGAGCAGACGACGATCCAGTAGGAGTAGTAGTAGAAGAATTCACAGTAGAAGTATTCACGGGTGTGAACTTAAGAGAAGTCGTTTCTGTAACGCAGAAGATCTTGAAAAAGAGTACCTTTTTGATATAACATATGTAATCAAGATAATTCTAGCCACTACATCTTTTGGATAAGAACATATGTTATTCATTGTCTTATTGGCCCTCTAATTGAGTTTAAATAGGGGCCTAACAAATTAGTAAAACATCACTTTAACTTGGTTAAGGATTCACGTCAGGTTCACCATTTTTAGTTTCCTCTAGAAATTGGGATGACCTCGTTTGTTTAAGGTTCAAACTTTTAAAGTGATTTCTAACAGGTTTGTTCGTAGAAACGGAAATATCTAATGATTCTATATCCATTTGGACCTACTTTCCAAAGGTAGGTGGTCCTTAGTTATGGGCCGATGAGACTTAATAATTTTCATTGGTCGAGAGGATTGGAGGTTGGACTCATCACACCTTTTTGAGGGGAATTATTGTCTACATTGGGACTCTCTTTAAATATTTATGTTTTGTTCATGAATCCTTTTTAAATTACCAAGTATATAATGAGATTTACTTTATATCTGAAAATCAATGATTGATAAGTAAGAAATTTAGAGAATCTTTTATATGTATTCAATGTTCTTCATCGATAGAGAATCATCTGTATTTGTTAGATATTCTTATTCAATGGTATCCTTTAATACATTATATAATAGTCTCTTTGTCATTATGATGACCATACTGGTTTTGAAGCCACTCAGTGGGGCACTTGAAGTTTATTGTCATTTAGAAGGACATGGATTATTTCAGAGTTGGGATCGTACCTGCAGATGGGCTACCTACATATCCTTTATTTAGAAAAGGAATCTGAACCCATTTAGTGAGAGTAAGGGAGTATGATGTTTATGTATGATTGATGGCTCAAAGAACGATGTCCTAATTACATTTACACTCTAAGCTCATGTAAGTCATGCTATGTGTGAGAAACAAGGGATATTGGTAAAACTAGAAAATTGTGCCATGAAAGATGCAATCATAAGAAATGATGACGGGATTATGAATGTATGACTGCCCAAAATAAATGAAGATTTGGTTTTACTTCAGGAAAGAATCCTAGGAACAAGGTCCATAAAGGTATATGTACTTTATGGGGATTTGGATACTCTAACTTGGGGCTTACTCCTGAGGAAGATACCCAAATTAGGAGGGACTTATGATTGGGTTTTATTCCAAAGAAGGAAGCTCATATCAAATGTAAATTAAGACCGGTTAAGAGAAATTTATGAATGGTGCTTACTCCTGAGAAGGAGGGTCAGGTTAAAGGGATTTGAAAATTAAGGGTCTTGGGGTTACTCCTACGGAGGATGCCCATATTTGAGACTGGGACTTACTCTTGAAAAGGAAGCCCAGATTTGAGAAATTATGGTTGGGGATTACTCTTGAGGAGGATGCCCAGATTTGGGAACTTCGAGTCTGGGGCGTACTTCTGAAAAGGAAGCCTAGGTTAAGGGAATTATGACTGGGGCTTACGCCTAAGGAGGATGACCAGATTAGGGGACCTGGGGCTTATTCCAAATGGGGATGCCCAGACCAAGAGAACTTGGACTAGGGCTTACTCCTGAGAAGGAGGCTCAAGTTAAGGATTCACTCATCTTAAAGGATGAGGTTGAATGAATGAAATCTCTTACCATAGTGACATAAAGATATGTAAATAACTAGGTTTTGAGAGATATTCCACGACATCCCTTTCATATAAAGAAGATAACAAAGGAACCATGCCATAAATGGATTTGAAGAGGGTTTTGAAGGCTGAATCTTGAATAGGATATGTGGATAGGCATAAAAGAGGTGAAATACGTAGGAGGGGCACCCAAAAAGAAGCGGGCACTCAATTCCTGCGTGGGCGCGCAACTCTAGCGTGGGCGTGCAAATCCTGGTCGCACAGGTGTACCTGCACGACACATGGGTACCTGCGCGATGGTCAACTCTTAGGGTAAAACATGGACGAGGCTTGGCTCAATCCCTTAGTACTATCCCTAGAGGCTTCCAGAAGAGTGGCGCGCAAGTTCTGTTGAAGGGGTAAGGCGGCGCGCAAGTGTGGTCATTTCCCTTAAGGTCTGCCAACCTAGGCGCGCATGTGTTGATGATTTTCAACACATAGGCCTTACTACCCCATTTTAGATCATCTTTATAGGTACAAAATTACCTTAGAAGTGTTAGGAAGCCTAGAGAAGAGACTAGGGAGCCGGGAGCTCAAATCTGAGTTTTCGGAAATTTTCCGTCCTCAAATGGGGGGCCCACGGGGGGGGGGTATTTATAGGCTAGTGAAGACCCTAGGCGAAACTCAAATAGGGCATGCAAGTCACCTCTGCGACCACTGGGCGGCGCGCAAGTATACATGTGCGACCTTGGTGGAACATGCACGAACCATGTGAAAATGAATCTTTGTTCATGCCTTTTCAATTTTTTAAGTTCCTTCAAAGGCTAAATCACTTTGGGTTCAAGGTATTTCCCTTTTCATTCGTTTAGACTCTGTGACAGAAAGAAGCATTAACAATGGTGGATATTTTTTCTTGAATCATTATTGTTTAATATGTAGCACTATTTTTCCATAATTTTTAGAGAGGTGGTTTTTTATCACTGGTTCATTCCAGGTAAGAGGCATGTGTTCTATTTAGCATTGGTTGAGTTGTTCTTCGATTTTGGGACGTGAAACATGTGAGCATGTGATGATTTTAATTGAATCAATAAAATAGGTATTTCGTGGAGTTGTGGGGGAACAAGGTGTAATGGGTGGAATAATTGTCATATATGTGATTTTATTTTTAGGTGTTCGTTTGTTTATTTGTGGACCAGTGTTGTTCATTGTATCTTATGGGTGTTTTCATGAAATGATGGAATTTTTGGCTTGACTTCAGGTAGTTCATAATTATCACACACTTAGAGGAAATTGTGCCCCTTCCCTTGGGAAAGCATAAATCTGGATTCCCCCTAGAATTAGGAGACAACATGGTTGCATCCCCATTAAGAAAACCATGTAGTATACCCTTGTTCCACGGTCATCTTGAAAGTGTAGGATGCATAGTTTTCTCACTGTTTGGAAAACAGTGTGAAAAAAAACTATGAAACCTATGTATGTCATTAAAATAACGAATTACCTTTCTCCACCAACCATATTTTAAACCCATAATACCTATTTTTTGTTTTCCTGGTTTGTGTGGCCCAAAGATATCCCCTCACAAATTCTCCATGCTTCTTATCCTCTCCCAATGTGTCTATCTAGAGTTATCATCATGTTTTGGTGATGAATATTCACAGTAAAATTATCCTCTATTATTCTTTTTCTTCCCCATTCACCCATTTTCACTTGATTTATTACTCTTTATTGTTATTATAGATATAGGTTTCATGTTTCATTGGGTTTTAATTATGCAGTTTTTTGGTGAAGTTTTATCTGGGTTGTTCTTATGTCTTCGAACCCTTGAGAAGTTATTTCTAGTTGGAATTATTGAATAGACATTGGTCTGAGGATGTATTCCCTTTGTATTTTATTTTTAAATTTATGAATCATTGATTTAATTTTTTTTGAACCTTCATTAGATATTAAATAGTAATGTATGCTTTTTATATCAATTGTTTGTTGAGAAATGAAGTGGTATTTTTTTATTTTCTTAATAAATATAATTTTTTTGTTAGGGTAATCACTCTAAGTGTTTGATAAATTTCATGGCTGAATTTCATAATTATATTATGGTTTTTGATGCATGGATTGCGTTTGTAAATGTATTTGTGGAATTTAAAATGATGGTTTTGGATTATTGAATGGGTTTAATAAGTGTATTTTTTTAAATTATTGAATTTTTGTGTTTTAAAAATGGTTTTATATGTGATAGAAATGTGTTGGTTTCCTTTTGGGAAACTTTTATTTATCAAAGTGAGTGTGAGGCCCATTTTGAAATTTTCTAGAATGGATGGTCCTACAAACTCTCTTTAGAGAATATGTTTGCCTTGGTTATGTGGAATGTTGTGGGAGGCCTATTGTAAGAGGCTCCCTTAAGAATAAATGGTTTTAATGAAAGAGATTGTTCCATGGGTGACTCAAGGGTTATCTTCTATTCTTGTTTATTGGGTATTTCATATGTTCATGTGATCATATCCTAGTTTGGAATTGTACGATAACCCATACATTAGTATTGACTAGGTATCCAGGAATATCTAGAATAATTCTAGTGAATAGTTATTGAACTAAATTAGGATTTATTCCATTCTAGTGGTCGTTAGTGTGTATCTTTCTTCAGAATGGGATATCCCCCCTCAGTTATAACGGGTATAGTGTGATAGATCATGTGAGAGAGTTTATATCATATGGTGAGTAATTTATTCAGGATGATTCATATGTAATTATGTTCTAGATTATTCCCTTGAGAACCTAGGTTCCCCCATTTCCTTCAGTACATTGTTTTCTATGGTGAATGATTTACATGTATTTTTGGCTAGATACTTGTACATGATATATTATTACTTCCTTTTTGTGATTATTTTTTTCTACTCTGTTACACGGTGTTGTTTTTGAAAAGTGATGTGATAGTTTTCAAAGTTTTATTCAAAAAAAAATGGAAATGGTTTACACTCCTTTTCACTCTATAAATAAAAACTACATCTTGCTACATGAAAATGTTATTGTCTGCTTCTTGGGAAATAATATTGATTTAAATAGAAAAAAGGGAAATGGAACATGTATTTTATAAATTAGAAATTTACGAACAAAATGTTTTTTAAAAATATTTTTAAAAAACCAAATTGATTTTTCATTATTTAAAAGGGATTCATTTGGAATAGATTGTTCGGAAATTCTTACTGAAATTAATAATTTTGCCTACAATTGATTCATTTTTCTATATTTTTGTGTTTTTTGAGGCTTGATTTACATCACCATGGGGGGTGGTTGGATTGAGTATCTAAGTGTGAACCTAAGGTAATCATGGAGACATTATGTATTTCATGTTCTGCTTTTATTATATTGGTTGATTTGTTCTATTTTCAGTTTCAATATAATAGATGATCATTTTGGTAATTGTATTTTTTCGGATGATCTACTTTATTCCTTTGTTTAGTTTTTTTATATTTTTTTTAATCAATACCATAGTTAATCTTTTCATTCCCTGACACTATTTGTTAGCCATGAAGAAGAAGAAAAATGTCTATCGGCCCTTGTCTCGGACCGACTTGGATGACCTAATTTGGGTCGACCCGAGTTAGTTTTTGATTGTATGTAATTAGGTGATAGATAAATTTTTTGAATCGATATCATCTCATATATATCACTCATATTCATTATTTTTTTCTTTATTACCATGAGATGTGTTTATCGAAAAATATTTACATCGATTCACAAGGTGGTAGTCTATCAAACACATGATCAACTATTTTATTTCCAATTTGATGGAAGATGAGATTGAAAAATATTATAACATAAACATAATTTCATCACACATTATGTGATATAATAGTGTTAATATATTCTATGTTTTGGGATATAATTTAATGTAGAAAATGAATAAATAAAATTATATATTTTTATTAGGAAAATTACATTTTCTAAGAGAAACCTCTTTTAGATCTCCTCCAAAAGACCCTATAAATGGTCTTTTGGGAGTTATATCAGATCTATAATGTGACCAATGATTTTGGATATATAGTTTGGATGTGTTTTTTCAAGAAAATTTAAAAGGAATTTTGAAAAAAAATTAATGGAGTGGGTTCCCTTCTATATGTGGGGAAATGGAACCCTCTAGTAAATTACTCTGATGTTTCTAAAAAGAATCCTAAATGGAATAGTAATATAAAAGTAAAAACAATAAAAATTACATTATATTAAATTTTGGTATATTATAAGGTTAAAATATTTAATAAAATGAAATTTTTAAATGTTTTTAGGTTATTTAATACTATATTTCTTTTTTACCCCATGTAAACTCATTTTTACATTAACTGCAAAAATTTATTTTTACTATTTTAATAATAAATTTGGGCCAATAAATTAATAAAATTATTAGATAATATATATTATTATTATTCAATATATTTAATCCATTTTTTCATATTTCAAACATAGAAGTGAAAGAATTGAATTTAAAATTATACCCAAATACGTGAGAAAAAACCGGACTTCAAAAATAATTATCATTAATATATAATGTTCTAAAATAAAAATTATATATGAAATTTATAAAAATGAAATACAAGTTTTATATAATAATATAATTTAAATAAAATTTTTATAAAACCAATTGAAAATATAATACTTCAATATAAATAATCAGAATGAAAAGAAGGTTTTCAATAAAATACAGTATTTTTAACTATTTGTCAAAAAATTAATCTTCTCACAAAATTCTAAAAAATTCCCCATAAGATAAAAATTATATTATTATTATTAAAATAATTTTATTTAACTGATATAAATTTATAAAATTATAAAAAATTAATTCTATCATACATGCACATGAAGAAATGATAAAAATTTTATTAATAAACAACTTTTCAGAAAATATTCTTTTTAGATTGAAATGAATATTATTTTAATTTCTAATCAAAATATAATCCATGAATGTGTGTATGATTTATATTTTATAGGACTTAGTCTGTTCTATCAATTTCATCCTATTTAATGGCTAGGTGATAATAATATTTTATTTGAGAATATTCATTCTTTTAAACCTGGTGTTGTGTGCATCGAAATATATCGAAGATATTTAATTTATTTAAAATGAAATGAATTGTTAATTCACAGAGTGATATTGATAATAGTAAAAAAAATTAAATAATAATACATTTTTCTTTATTAAAAAATGGGACAAATTTTCCAATGACGATACTTCATAATTTTTGAAAATGAATTTTGAATGTTACTTGTAACATCAGCATTTTATGATTATTATAAAAAAATATCTTTTAATATTTTCTAGGGGAACACATATTTTCAAATAAAATTTAATTTTATAGGAAACTCTATCTCATTTATTTCTTTTTTTAAATAAAATTTATTTCTCCCTATGATTTAAAAAATATATATATTTTAAAATAATTTTAAATGATCTGATATATATGATTTTCCTAAAGTGATTTTTATAAAACGCCCTAATTTTTTTTTCAACAAAGTAATTATCCTTTAGAATGTATTATTATTGATGAAGATTTTTTTAAAATGTAACCATGCATATTTCTTATCTATATCACTTTTTAATATCTTTCTATTTTTTGGAAATGATAAATCATTTCCTCTGTTTTCCATAACTGTTTTCTGAGTACAACTTTAATATTTCTTCCAGTTCCTTTCCTTAATATATATCTTTTTCATGAATCATTTATTTTATGGTTGTTATATTTGATTCCTTAAATATATTTATTAGATCAAAAAATATTTAATTAACTATTTACCCTTTATCTATAAAGTTTAAATACTATATTATCTGTTATCCGAAATAAATGGTATATACTTATAATGTTACCATCTATTCGAGGATACCCTTTTATTTTCAATGAGTATTTCATTTTATGATTATCTATTGAAATATTATTATTTGTTACGGTAATTACATTTTAAATGTATATGAAAAGCATTTTTATTTGAGTTATTTCATGATGTGCTGACTGTTTTCAAGAGGAACACAAATGTATGGATTATGAGATGGATGTGGCTATAACTGCATCTAATGAATTGAGTAATTTTTATATCACATGAGATAGAAATGTTACATAAAAACCCTATAAATTATCCCAATTCACAAAGGGTGAGTGTGGTGGTGTTTATCCCTACTCACAAATATATTTTTGAACATTTTAGTGAGAATTCATATTCATAAGTATAAAAAATTATACGTTTACATTTGTTCCACATTCTTTCCTATGTTCTATGGACATATATTGATACTTAATTATTTTTTATACCAAGTTAATGGTTAAATAATTTTAAATTATATGATTATTATTGATGAATATATAAAACACCTATAGATTTATGTATTTTTGTGATTAAATAATTTTTTATATTAATCTACTCTTGCATTTTTATGACCTACTAGTTATTGAAATTCTATATGGTATCCATCCCTGGGAATTTAATATCACCCCTTCCTATGCTTTAACTTCCCTAGGGTATGGTGATGACTATGTCTTATGGAATTTCAAGATTGTGGATTAGAATATATATGTTTGTTTACATTTATATATTAATATTTGTTTGTTGTTAGTCTCCAAACACACTAAACCATTACGATTCTCGGGTTATGTATGAAAATTAAGGAATCTTATGTTCATTTTATGAAAAAGATGCATAATTTTCCTAGTTTATCTTGGGTTGATAAAGTTTTTATTTACAAAAATGGTAAAAAAAATATTATTTTAATCATAATATAATATTAATATTAATTAAAATACTACAAATCTACTATGAAGACTATTGAAAATATGGTATGGATGGATTTTTCTTATATATAATTAGTTGAATCACTGATATTTTACTTTACCGTCTAATTTTAAACAATCCTTCATAATTAAAATTTAGAAACCATTAATAAAATTATTATATCTATTTAATTGTGGAAAATAATATAAATACATTCCCAACATTGTAATGATAATGATTAGCTATTTGTGTTAGAATAATAAACTTAATTACTTCAAAATATTACTCATTAAACCAACATCATGTTTCTTATTTGGTATTAAATAAATTATATAATTTGGAGTTCCATAAAATAATTAGAGAATAAAAACACAAAGTATAAAAAAAATCAAGGAACAATATAACTTATATTACAATAACAATAAAACCACCCCATCATCTCTTTTAAATATTTTTTATTATAATATTCTTAAGTTAATCACATATATTTACCCATGAGTGGATAAATAATGATTAAACAACATATAAAAATAAATAAATAATATATATTCTATATTTTTGGCCTCAACAGATTGATACATAAGGACTATAATTTAAGGTGTGGTATGAAAGTATGATATATCACAATGGGTGGAATCTAATAAGGTTAACAACACTTGATATCCCAGATCATGGGGGATGAAAATATTGAAGGTAACCAAATGTTACTCCATAATCATCAACAGTTTAGTAAGAATAATAATTCTACAAAATATTGAACAAGGGCATAATTATGAAATTCTTCATTCATGCACTAATCTGAAGCTCACATGGATATGTTTTCCATTTTAAAATAGTGTTTAACACTTTTTAATTCCCATTTATAGCTATGTTTCAAATTTATCATCATCATAAACTATTTTCACTTTTTTTATAATGGAGTTAGCTATTTATCGAAAAACAAATTTAATTTATATTTCAAAATAAATAACATTAAATGTTTTGTTTTTGAAAAATAAAAATGAAATCATAAATTATACATCTATTTAATTTTAGATAATGATGAAATCTTTTAAAGTAGTATACCCTTACACCTTGGAAAATTACTCTTACACACTGATATATCACTCTTATGTATACTAATTTTACTTCAATATATGAAATAATAAACTTTTAATCATGTTATATTTTAAACAAATGAATATCATGTCCTAATTATAACCGTTACACATAACCGAATGACTCATATATATGATTTTTTTACCATTAACCATCGATTAAATGATTCATACTATAAATAAAAGACTCTTACGTAGAATAGTTTTTGTTAACACATCATTATTAAAAAGAAATTTTATAAAATGATGGGTATTTGTAAGGTTCAACTCATAATGAAGAAAATAGATATGGGTCCATTCCTTGATAGAGGAATTTTGTAATAACCTTCATATTCTTATAAAAAAGGCCTTAAATTCGAAAATAGAGAATTATATATAAACATAATTTTAAAAAGGAATAATATTTCCACTTCCCCCAAAAAAGACTATATAACATATGTAGAAAACCAAAAAATGGAATATATAAACAATGTGATTAGGAATATCAATGTTCTTACATGATATAATAATTCATCTAGAAAAATAAAACTAACCAAAATATAAGTTAAACTGTAGGAAAACACTATGATCTCCTAAAAATTTAATAGTCCATAATCTATAAAGTATATGGGTCAAAATATATTCCTAATAAACATAAATAGAAATAAATTGAAATGCAAATGATGTTAGGTGAACATTAGGTCTAACTATTTCATGACATAAACATCATCTACTGTTATCACTTCTGGTTACTATTAATCTCCATAAACACAACGTCTAAGAAATTATTTTTTGAACTATCTACATTTTACATAATAAGTTTTAAAGAGATTCCAAAAAAAGGGGTAAGAGAATACATACCAAATAGGATTCCCTAAAATCTAAAAATAGTAATACAAAAGACCAATTAACTCAAATGTAAATGGGATGATCGGAAAAAATAAAAAACCAAGATATGATTATGAGTACAGAACCCTCAAAAAAGAAGACACTCTCACATATCATATTATAGATATAGAAGAATAATCCATATAAGATTCTTATTAATATTTATATCCATTATTCATAACTAATATCTCATCTTAGAAACTATAGTGTGGGATAAGTGGATCCCAAATGTATAAATATAGGGTGATGGAGTAACCAACCCTATTGGTAGACTCACACCTTTTCACATAGTTCTTGTTAAATGAATTGAAACCTTACTCCATTCATAGAGGAGCACACCTACCAGTGTGAGTTTTCTTAACTCTATCATCCATGTGATGGACCCACATATTATGATATTAACATTCATATTGGAATTATTAACCCCATAAACACTCTAATCATGATACCTAAAACCCATCGGTGATCCTATAGATTTAAAGATAATAGACTACTAAAATCACCTAGTATCCCATATTTGGTGTTCAGATAAGTGTAAAATCATGTTCTATATGAAAAAAAATGATCCATATAGTTAACTTGCTTACCAAAAAACAATAACCATTCATGGAGTAATGAAATTACACATTTTATATAAAAGAATATGGAAAATATTGTAGGGTCACATTGAAGTTATTCCCTTAGTATTAGTATTGTGGTGTAAGGTCTCACAAAAGATTTATAGAGTTTAACCCACACATCATGTGTGATTCCATACATGATATGTGGGACCAACAAGTTTCTTTACATTTTCCAATAAAATTTTAAACATTTGGATAATTTATATACATATTGTATCCAAAGGATATATGAATTCCATGGTCCTTACTAGTTTAGTATGAGTGTATTCTTACAGTATGATGCCGAGTCAATTTGAAATACACCAATTGTCCCCAGTGGATCAGATCAAGTAGAAAATTTTACCTAAAATAAATAATCTAACTTACATAGAATATTTAAAAATAAGCATTTTCACATATTATTATATGATATTTTACAAAAATATAAAATAAATACAAGTAAATGATCAAGAAGGTTAGAATCATTAGAATAATGGTATGTAAAACAATAAAATGAAACAAAATTTAATATTTTGATATTGTAATCTCATTAATGAGTTCTAATGTAATTTTGATTTTCTAAAATATATTAGGATAACCACTGAAACATATAAACAAAATAACTGAGATATATATATTTTTAAGGGAAGTATGATGTAGATTTATATCATATTAATTAAATTAAATATCATGATTTTATAAGAGGAAAGGTATATGAATGATCACATAGAGTAATTAAATAATTATAAATTAAATACAATATCAATGAATCATAATAATATTTGAGAAACATATAACATGAAATAAGAAAAAATCAAGGATGACCACCAAGACACCATCACATTGAAGAAACAGCCTCCTCATGGATTATGTTTACTCCCTAATCCCATACATACCACCTCATGATACATAAAAATTACCCAATTCATTGGAGAAAACATTTAATGCACCAATAATTAAATGTAAATGCATATTTTTTACACATAAGGGAATTGAACAGAGGGCATGAGAATGGGAGATTCATGTAGAATGCTAATTTATATCAAATATTACCTCATGTAAAAAATCAAATGATATTTAATAAATATTCTAATGAGAATAAGGAATTTATGTATTATGGATGCTCTTATCAGAACGTTAAAACATATGCCAGAAATGTAATATTCATTTTAAAAACTAAAATAGGCATGGAATTGAATTATGTATAAAAATAAAGTTATAAGGAATCATTATAAACCCATTTTAAGAATAAAAGAATATAGAATTTCTATTTAGAACCATAGTTAAACATAATTGGTTTCCAAAAAATATTCCATTGTTGAATGAAACTGGGAATTGTAAAAACTATAAAACATTCTAAAGTAGAAGGATTAAACAGATGAATGGTTCCCCTTAATCACATTCAATATCAATGTTGTAATTTTGAAATTAACTTATAGAATTTAAAACCCCATCAAAGGAATGAAGAATAGGCTTGGTATATAGGTATGAGAAATTTATATATAATTTATAATTATTCCCTTTCATTATATCAAGAAAAATTACAAAAATACACTTAATGTCAAGATTATTTAAATTAGACACATTATTTACATAATTATGAATATTTTACATCATTTTTTTATTTTATATAATTATTTTATATTACTTTACAATAATTTCAGTGACATATAATGTTTTTTCGTTATTCTGAGGGTATTACTTTTTCCAAGGTAAGATTAGTTGTAAATAATCATAGATGATATTATAGAATGGTTACATAACATGATTGGTTTAATTTAAATTAATAAATAAATATCTATAAGTTCAAATCATTCTCAATGAAAAATGTTATTGATAAATAATAAGGATATTTATATTACAGGTTTCATAGCTATACAATTAGTTCATTTGGGTGGTTTTATGAGCATGATGAGGTTATAAAATTTCCTATAATACTATAGTTATATATATTATTTAGTGTGAAGTGAAATTTAATAAAAATATTTAGATAATTTTGAACTATAATAAGTAAATTTAAACCTACCATTAAGTTAGTATTGGAATTAGAAAAATCATCATTCCTAGAGGCAATGAACCCATATTAATATTGATAATATTTTTTAATAATTTTGTGAGAGATAAAAGGGATATCCCATATATATAATAGAAATTAAATATATTAAAAATACTAAAATTAATATCACAAAATGGTTAGAATTGTCATAATGATGTAGAATAAAGATAGGATTATAGGATTTTTTGTCAGGAGTGTTACCTTCTACTTTTGAGGAATTATCATAGGTTACACATACAAAACCTTAGGAATAATATTTTTATAAGATCAATGATTCTAGTTATATCGTGAGAGAGTTAAGGATATAATTTCTTATATTTTTAGTAAGCTTTGTGGCTTGTAATGTGTGAGGATAAGGGGTGAAGAAATATTTTATTTATAAGGGGTCGACTCATAATATAAAATTGAATAGTCTATTGTTTTGGATAAATACTATCAATAATGATGAATAAAGGGACTATATATATTAATAAGTTCACGTGAGTTATAATTAATTAATTATTTCCTCAATCATTACTGATTTATTCGTTTATTTATCTTATAATGATTGATAACAAATTTTATGGTACTTCACTATTCAAAAATGAATTTATTGTTTTATAAAAATAAGTCAAGTACTCCTAATCCATTTTACGAAATAAAAAATCTAAAATCTAAATCTATTTTTTGAAACATAATTTTATAAATATGTGAAATTTATTTTTTCATAAAAAATTTATTTATTTGAAAAATAACACTTCTAATGTTATGATCTTTTTTCAAACTTGTTGAAATGATACCTGTAGTCTCATAGAGTTGTAATATAATTATAATGAAAAATAATAATAAATTTCAAAGGAATATATTGAAAAAAATTAATTTCTTATAATTTCTTATTTATCAAGAATATAGTAAATAAAATATTTTATTTACAAGAATACAAAATTGGTATTTATAAAAATAAAAAAATATTAAAACACTATTTTTATCATTTGAAAAAGTTATTTACTTGTAACATGATATACATTTTAGATATTTTAGATATTTTTTGTTCTTATTTCAATTTTAGTTTAATTCCCTTCTTTTGAATTAAAATTTCTACATACTCTTAATAATTCAATGTATTATCAACACATTTCTTCTTCTTCTTCTTTGACTTTTTTTCTTTTTTTTAAATTTTCTTCTTATTTGTTTTTATTTTATTTTTATCCCACTATTAATATCATCCAGAAATCTTCATGAATTTATTTTATTCTTACTCTTCCACTATTTTATTATTTTAATTTACTATAATTATTCTTCTATTATTTTAATTCTCAACATTATGAACTCATAATTCTGATAATTGGTGGGTGACCTGAGCATTATCTGTGGGGTTATTTAGGTATTATGGAATTTTATGTTTAAATTATTAAAGGGTTTTATTCAATTTTTATGGTGAGTGAGAGTGACATGTACCAGAGGAGTTATTTCCACCACATCTTGAATCACAATGTAACACCCCAGGTAAATAAAGAATATGACATTTTCATATTTATCCATATTTGTGAATAAAATATTACTAGGACTTTAAAGGGGACGCTATGCTCGATGGCGTACCCAACACGCAACAATGAGTTTCTTGGGAATATTACGTTGCACTCTAATAATAAAATAATATTTTTTTAAATGGTAGTTAACATGTAGCTGTTGTATTGGCGGGAATGGATAGAAATAACTAAAATATGATTATATATGTTTTTAAATGTATTTACATTTATCCAATAAAAGATAAAGGCTTAAAATACGGAAAGAATTCAATTTTAGGCGCATATGCCCTAGTTTTCACTAAAGGTTCACTTATCACCTTTTGATGGAAAACCGTCATTAAATATAGTTTTTTTTCACTCTTATAAATTCTATTAGACAAAATAAAACTCTTCTTTAGAATCGGGACTTCATATTTTACTTTGTGTAAATTTTTGGCATCTTTCCGATAAAGTTCATTTTTTAATGAATAGTGTAAAATATTGTATTTTAATTCAAAACATCTTTTTAATCTAATTAATTTATATGATTATATTATATTTTGAATTGGATTTAAAGTGAAATTAGAATATATTTTTACAATTAAATCCAATAGTGGGCGTTGGAATTAATTTCACTTTGAAATCATACTTAAACTAGTGTCAATCTTTTGATACTTATTTTTTCATAAAAACACGCTATTTGCTCTGACAGTGGGAATTAATTATTAAATTAATTATTGTGACATATATGTTTTGAATTTTTTAAAATAGACTTCATTTTTCAATTCGGAATATCAAATATAACTTAGGGTGAATTTTTGGGATTTTTCTGAAAAACTTCAATTTTTTATGAATAGTGAAACCACTAAGTGGTACTTATAAAAACTGATTTTTCGTTTAAATGAAATTTTACCACTTCTGTGTTTTTAATTTCAAAAATCCAATATACATGGTTTTCATTAAGAAGTAAAATGTGTTTCAATGAGATTAAAATAATTTTTTGGTGAATAGTAACCTTTAAGTTCTTAATCGCGATTAGAGGTAATTAGTGTAGTTTAAGGTAAAAATAATGTTTTAATAGTATGAAATGAACTTGACACATGTCCTAACCTCATTGGATGTGTCATGGACGACCAAGAAAACCCATGGGTCAACTTGGGGACCCCATGAAGCCACTTTGGTTGGAAAATGACATTAATATCATTTTATTTAAAGTTAAAGTAAAAATGAGACAAACATGAAATGTTTATTAAAACAATTTTTACATGGGGTTATACAAATCAGATTTTTGACTATAAATATTAATTTGAAATATAAAAATACTTCCTACATCATAGTATTTTTTTTATAATTTTTAGACATTAAATAAATTTAATTATTTATGACATCATGATGATGCAGCGATGACCTCATTATTTAACGATTTAAACAAAATGGAAAGATAATGTAATATCTAAGACCTACACATGTCCAAAACCTATTGGATGAGTGGATTTAAAACCCTTATCACCTATTTCTCGAAATACATCAATGTGGGACCTTTAAAATCCGAATCTCTTTTGAAAATAAAGTAACATTTTGTAACTTTACAATAGTGCCCCTCCTCTCCTCTTATAAAAGGCCCACACCTCTACCTCTTTACCCACACTCCCAAAGCCTTTGGCTCGGCCAAACCCTGCCCATTTTGTCTCTCCAATTCCCTCTCTTACTCTTTGAAGCCTCACTTTGGGCAGAAGTCTTCCCAAGGAAGCCTTTGAGCTCAAACCAAAGGGAGTTACCCGATTTTAAGGTAATGTCTTCACTTGAGTCCTTTTGTTTTATTTTACTTCTCCAAACCCATAAAATCTTTTTATTATTTTATTTTTTAAAAACTACAGTATCTTCAATATACTATGATGTTGTTATAAGAAGGATTCGAGCTACACTTACACACACCTACAACTAATGGTTAAAGAACATACTGTTTCCGTGGATGATGAATTTCTACCTCCCGAAACGATGATTGTTCAACATTATTCTAACACCTTCAAAGGTGGACATTAAGATTACACTATATTTATATATGATATCTAATATTTTTATGTTTTACTTAAGATTCTGTATTTTTCATTTATGGAATACCTTTATGGTTTCCATTATGGATAAACACGATATTTTCATTTAAGAAAGTGCGGACTACCGCCCCCTCAAAGTGATTTGATTCGTTAATACCATATGTGGTACGTATAAAGGATATATTTAAGGATATTATATATGATACCATACTGTAATTAATATAATATTATGTATCATTATGTTTTAATTCCATTAAAAATGAAATAGAAATGGAAGTAGCGTTCATGCGTACGTACGGCTTATTGTCTCCATGAACGGTGCATTTCATTTCTTAACTCTAAAATGTTATGTAATATTATAAATGCATGAATATACTGGATATATATGATATATATGATATCTACATCATGAATACAATTCTGGATATAAAGAACCTTTTACCACACGAACAACATGTAATTGTAAGAAGTCCACTTTCGACTTTAGAACCAAACATCAACAAAACAAACATTATTAACTCAAATTATTACATAATGTTTATAACATGGAAATAAGTGATATAAAAGGAAAAATTAACTTAAAAAAAGGTTCTTAATCAAATATAAATTAACTCAAGTTTATTATTCAGGACGTTAAAGAATGATCGAGTCATGACGGACCCGAGGTAAGGGATCCTACTCCTCTCTTTCTTTTTAAGTACACTCTTTTATGTCATTCCATTTAAGCTCATCTTTCTTGTTATTGGGATGTTATTTTATATTAATCTTACTATAATTTTTATGTTCATATGATGAGAGACCCTATTCTCTCTCATCAGTCCATTTTGGATGTTTTGAGTGGCGTCGTTAGGCTGCTGAATTTTCGTAAAAGATCTAACCTCTCTCTTTCTTTTTAAGTACTCTCCTTTATGTCACTTCTTTTAAGATCCTCTTTGTTATGATGGGGGATGTTCTTTTATATTCCACTTTATGAAAATTTTATTGTAATGTGATGAGATACCCTATTTGATCTCATCAATCCATTTTTAAAATTTTTAAGTATCGCCGTTAGGCTGCCGAGTTTTCGTAAGGGATTTTTCATCTCACTTTTATTCCTGTGAGATTTTTGCTACATTTGCCACAATTTCCTTTGAGTGGTGTATGTACTGCCCATTATTATACACTTTGTGTAGTATAATTTAATTTATGGGTATTCACATCCTCATTGTATGACCCTTCTTCTATGGGGTGTACGTTTCGAAAGTTACCCAACTCGGTAAGGGGACCTTTCACCCTCCTCTTTTTAAAAGACTTATATTGTTATGTCTTTTAATTCACATACTATTATGTTGGGATATGTTCTTCCATATCCTTATTGATGTAAATTTTATTTCCAAGTGATGAGATGACATTTTTATCTCTCATCAACTCATTTTGTGAATTTTGAAGTGATGTCGTTAGGCTGTCGAATTTTACCAAGGGAAATTTTTAACCCAATTTTGATTTCTTTGTGTTCAACATGTAGTTATTGAATATGTCATCTTTTGAATATGTTTGAATGAACTTTTATTGTTTTACACTTAATATCCACCTATATTGGGTGTATTTATATTTTTCACACATAATTTTGAGATTGAATTGTCCTTAATTTAAGGATACCTTCTTTATAAAGGAATTCATCACATTTGACATTTCTACTGAGACTTTATTGTTGTTATGCACCAATTCACTCTTATATGGTGTATATACTGTCCTTCGGAATATTATATCATGAATCCATTTATTCTCATGATATTATAATGTTCTGACTAAATGTTATTCCTCAATTATTGTATTCAAGTGTCTCTAATTTTGGTGGAACCCCTTTAACCAAAATATCGCTTTAAATGTTTTAATTATTTTTTCTTATTAATATCCATGTTATCAAAGTGGTTTTAATGATTTATTTATATGGTTATTAATGGTTTAAAATTTTTAAAGCATCAATGTGGTATGGGACACTTTGATTCAAAAATCTCTTTATTAAATGTTTTAAATGGTCTTGGAAATGGTTTCTTTTTGAATGGATTCATTATTTCAATATCCTAAAATGTTATATTTTGATTGAAATGTGGAGATGTTATGTTTACTTTGTGCACGTTTTATGTGATACATTTATGTTATGGTTCGTGGTCATTGTTATGAAAACGGGTGGTTCCGTGATAAACTAAGGGCGGGTGAGCCCGGTATAGCTCTCCAATGCATTGGGTAACGCGAAGGAGTGAAACGTTAAGGTTCTCCGAAGAGATTTAGGGAATATACTGTGGTGGGAATTCCAAACATAACAAAGAGGGTTACTCCCTACTTAAGAATGTTATGAATGCCCCAATATAACTTTTATGTCTTATGATTTCTATGATTTATTCATGATTTGATATGCCTATGTTTTATGGGTAAAGTATGATTTCATTATAATGTATATATGAACTCATGTTTCCTTTCTATATTTTTATAACTCTTACTGAGCTTTTTATGCTCATCCCAAGTTTTTGAAATGTTTTTCACAGGTCAAGGGAAAGGTACATGATTTGATGATAGTGTCAAGGATGTGTCAAGAAAGAATCCGTGTTTTATTTTAAATATGTTTCCATTGATGGGAATAATGAATTCTGTCTTTTATGTAACCACTTTGTTTAAATGTGGAATGTAATGCATGTTTCATGATCTAATTCTCTAAAACTCTAAACCTGAAAAGATCCTCAATGTGAATTTTTCATTTTATTGAATATTAATTAAGGTTTAAGGCTTTGGCCTTATAGTTGGTATCAAAGGTCGGTTTAGATAACTTTAGAGGATAGGGTATTCTCTAAGCACAAGTGACATTACCATAATGGTTAGGATTTCAGAAAGAGTCCTAGTTTTAGATAAATTGAATGAGTAAGTATATATTAGTGTTTATCTTCCTCATTAGTACATGATGGTTATGTTGATATACTCACACTGACCTTTTTGGTTTTAGTAAATGGCTGGATCTAGCAGGCACCAAAGTGACAATGGGTTTGAAGGAAACTGTGGTGGTTCTCTGATTAAGAGACTGGATGAGATGGGGGATTCAATGAGGAATCTCATGGTTGTTCTAAACCAACTATCAAGGAGTCATGATCAACCAATTCAACCTTGGTGAGTTATCTAATGCATCATGTACGAGATGTCCAACTCGATGTGGAAATTCAGGTAATAATTATTAAGGTAACCGTTAGGGTTTATATGATCCTTACTTTTTAGGTAATTATGGGTTACTCTATGATATGATGGAAAATGAAAGGAATGAGATAAGCTTGAGGTTAAAATATGTTATGATCATTTTTTAAGATTTTATCTCGTTTTGGGGGATGTTTTAAGAATTATATAGTTTTGGAAAAAGGACAACACGCAGACCGTGTGACAACCCGTCGCATCGGACAAAGATGCGGGAATCGAACCCACAACCAAAGTGCGACTGGTATTTATCGCCTACCACTGGACTATGTGAAGTCCCTGGTTAGTTTGACTGATTCTTTTTAGTTATATGATTTTATGAATTAAGAGTAAGTTTTATTTTGGGTTATTTATGAAAATGATTAACCTATCATGGAGGATATGTGATTAGGTTAATTACTTTTCAATACGAGACTTTATGAGCAACTGATGTTTTTTAGAGATAAATGTTACGATTTAACTTGGAAGACTATGTGACTAAATACTTCAAATATTTGGGTTTCAATCTTAGTTTGGCTTACTTTGAAGAATTTTATGGACAACTTGATTATAGAATGGTCCTCGTTGAACTTTGGGTTTTGTTGGACAAATTTTGGAGATTAAGAATAGATTTTATTTTTATAAAGGGTTATCCTTTTCTGGATTATCTGATCTTGAACTAAACTTTTTGGTTTTGGTTTTGGTTAAAGTCTATAGACATGTGAAGTATATAGTTCTCTTTTGTGGATTAGGTGACTCTCTAGAAGTTTATTATACTACTCTTAATGTGAACAAGTCTCCCTAAATACTTGTCTTTTGTAAAAAATATGAGTTTGATTAAGGAATCTAGTAAAAGTTGAAATTCAACATGATAAGTGATTATGTTTCCTTATGAAAAAATTCCTCAATAAAAAGTAACTTAAAACAAAAATGTTGTCTATTAACTTTTCCTACTGGGGAATCGAATACCATTTAACCCATCACAAGTTTGTGATTTTTTTATGGTTAACATTCTCCTATACATGTTTTCTATCACTCTCCCTCAAGAACATGACCCTTTGTTTTTTCCTCCATGTCCATATTTTCATACATGGAATCCTAATATGGGATAACTCGGGTGACCGTTGTACTTATCTTTCTTTATTTTAAAGTGATTGTTTTACCGACTCTTGTTCCGATGTGGGACTTTCAAGGATGTTTCCAAGCCCAATTTTAAAAAAAATTACGAGGACGCAATTCCCTAAAGGGGGGAAGGATGTAACACCCCAGGTAAATAAAGAATATGAAATTTTCATATTTATCCATATTTGTGAAAAAATATTAATATGACTTTAAAGGGGACGCTATGTTTGATGGCGTACCCAACACGCAACAACGAGTTTCTTGGGAATCTTACGTTGCACTCTAATAATAAAATAATATTATTTTAAATGGTAGTTACCATGTAGCCGTTTTATTGGTGGGAATGGATAGAAATAACTAAAATCTTATTATATATGTTTTTAAATTTATTTACATTTATCCAATAAAAGATAAAGGCTTAAAATACGTAAAGAATTCAATTTTAGGCGTATATGCCCTAGTTTTCACTAAAGGTTCACTTATCGCCTTTTGATGGAAACCCGTCATTAAATATAGTTTTGTTCACTCTTATAAATTCTATTGTACCAAATAAATCTCTTCTTTAGAATCGGGACATCAAAATTTACTTTGTGTAAATTTTTGGCATCTTTCCGATAAAGTTCATTTTTTAATGAATAGTGTAAAATATTGTATTTTAATTCAAAACCTTTTTTTAATCTAATTTATTTATATGATTAGATAATCTTTTGAATTGGTTTCAAAGTGAAATTAGAATATATTTTTACCATTAAATCCAATAGTGGTCGTTGGAATTAATTTCACTTTGAAATCATACTTAAACTAGTGTCAATCTTCTGATACTTATTGTTTCATAAAAACACGATATTTGCTCTGACAGCGGGAATTAATTATTAAATTAATTAATGTGACATATATGTTTTGAATTTTGTAAAATATACTTCATTTTTGAATTTGGAATATCAAATATATCTTATGGTGAATTTTTGGGAGTTTTCTGAAAAACATCTATTTTGATGAATAGTGAAACCACTAAGTGGTACTTATAAAAACTGATTTTTCGTTTAAATGAAATTTTACCACTTCTGTGTTTTGAATTTCAAAAATCCGACATACATGATTTTAATTAAGAAGTAAAATGTGGTTCAATGAGATTAAAATAATTTTTTGGTGAATAGTAACTTTTAAGTTCTTAATCGCGATTAGAGGTAATTAGTGTAGTTTAAGGTAAAAATAATGTTTTAATAATATGAAATGAACTCGACACATGTCTTAAAATCATTGGATTTTCATGGCCGACCAAGACAACACATGGGTCAACTTGGGGACCCCATGAAGCCACATTGGTTGGAAAATGACATTAATATCTTTTTATTTAAAGTTGAAGTAAAAATGAGACAAACATGAAATGTTTTACTAAAACAATTTTTACATGGGGTTATAAAAATCATATTTTTTAATATAAATATTCATTGGAAAGCTAAAAATAGTTCCTACATCATAGTATTTTTTTTATAATTTTTAGACATTAAATAAATTAAATCATTTATGACATAATGATGATGCAGCGATGACCTCATTATTTAACGATTTAAATAAAATGGAAAGATAATGTAATATCTAAGACCTACACATGTAAAAAACCTATTGTATGAGTGGATTTAGAACCCTTATCACCCTATCCTCTAAATAAATCAATGTGGGACCTTTAAAATCCGAAACTCTTTTGAAAATAAAGTAACATTTTGTAACTTTACAAGAGTGCCCCTCCTCTCCTCTTATAAAAGGCCCCCACCTCTACCTCTTTACCCACACTCCCAAAGCCTTTGGCTCAGACAAAACCTACCCATTTTGTCTCTCCACTTCCCTCTCTTACTCCTTGAAGCCTCACTGTGGGCAGAAGTCTTCCCAAGGAAGCCTTTGAGCTCAAACCAAAGAGAGTTACCCGATTTTAAGGTAATGTCTTCACTTGAGACCTTTTGTTTTATTTTACTTCTCCAACCCCCTAAACTCTTTTTATTCTTTTCTTTTGTAACAACTACAGTATCTTCAATATACAAGGATGTTTTTATAATAAGTATTAGATCTAAACTTACACACACCTACATCTAATGGTTAAAGAACATACTGTTTCTGTGGTTGGTGAATTTCGGGCTCCCGAAATGATGATTGCTCAACATTCTTCTAACACCTTCAAAGGTGGACATTAAGATGAAACAATATTTATATATGATATCTAATATGTTTATGTTTTACTTAAGCTTCTGTATTTTTCATTTATGGAATACCTTTATGGTTTCCATTATGGGTAAACGTGATATTTTCATTTAAAGAAGTGCGGACTACTGCCCCCTCGAAGTGATTTGATTTGTTAATACCATATGTGGTACGTATAAAGGATATATTTAATGATATTATATATGATACCATACTGGAATTAAAATACTATTATGTATCATTATGTTTTAGTTCCATTAAATATTAAATAGAAATGGAAGTAGCGTTCATGCGTACGTACGGCTTACCGTCTCCATGAACGGTGCATTTCATTTCTTAACTCTAAAATGTTATGTAATATTATAAATGCATGAATATACTAGATATATATGATATATATGATATCTAAATCATTAATAAAATTCTGGATATAAAGAAACTTTGACCACATGACCAACATGTAATTGTAAGAAGTCCACTTTCGAATTAAGAACCAAACATCGACAAAACAAACATTATAAACTTAAATGATTACATAATGTTTATAACATGGAAATAAGTGATATAAAAGGAATAATGAACATGAAAAAGGTTCTTAAGAAAATAGAAATTTACTCATGTTTATTATTCAGGACGTTAAAGAACGACCGAGTCAAGTCGGACCCGAGGTAAGGGATCCTACTCCTCTCTTTCTTTTTAAGTACACTCTTTTATGTCATTCATTTTAAGCTCGTATTTCTTGTGATTGGGATGTTATTTTATATTAATATTAATTTAATTTTTATGTTCATATGATGAGAGACCCTATTCTCTCTCGTCAATCCATTTTGGATGTTTTGAGTGTCGTCGTTAGGCTGCTGAATTTTCATAAGAGATCTAACCTCTCTCTTTCTTTTTAAGTACTCTCCTTTATGTCACTTCTTTTAAGCTACTCTTTGTTATGATGAGGGATGTTCTTTTATATTCCTCTTGCTTTACATTTTATTGTAATGTGATGAGATACCATATTTGATCTCATCAATCCATTTTTTGGAAGTTTTAAGTGGCGTCGTTAGGCTGCCGAGTTTTCGTAAGGGATTTTTCATCTCACTTTTATTCCTGTGAGATTTATGCTACATTTGCCACAATTTCCATTGAGTGGTGTATGTACTCCCCATTATTATCAACTTTGTGTAGTATAATTTCATTTATGGGTATTCACATCCTCGTTGTATGACTGTTCTTCCATGGGGTGTACGTTTCGAAAGTTACCCAACTCGGTAAGGGGACCTTTCACCCTCCTCTTTTTAAAATACTTCTATTGTTATGCCTTTTAATTCACATACTATTATGTTGGGATATGTTCTTTTATATCCTTATTGATGTAAATTTTATGTCCATGTGATGAGATTCCCTTTTTATCTCTCATCAACTCATTTTCTGAATTTTGAAGTGATGCCGTTAGGCTGCTGAATTTTACCAAGGGAACTTTTTAACCCAATTTCGATTTCTTTGGGTTCAACATGTAGTTATTGAATATGTCATCTTTTGAATATGTGTGAATGACCGTTTATTGTTTTACACTTAATATCCACTTATATTGGGTGTATTTATATTTGTCACACATAATTTTGAGATTTGATTATCCTTAATTTAAGGATACCTTCTTTATAAGGGAATTCATCACATTTGACATTTCTACTAAGACTTCTTTGTTGTTATGAACCAATTCACTCTTATATGGTGTATATAATGTCCTTGGGAATATTATATCATGAATACATTTATTCTCATGATATTATAAAGTTCTGACTAAATGTTATTCCTCAATTATTGTATTCAAGTGTCTCTAATTTTGGTGGAACCCCTTTAACCAAAATATCGCTTTAAATGTTTTAATTATTTGTTCTTATTAATATCCATGTTTTCAAAGTGGTTTTAAGGATTTATTTATATGGATATTAATGGTTTAAAATTTTTAAAGCTTCAAGGTGTTATGGGACACTTTGATTCAAAAATATCTTTATTAAATGTTTTAAATGGTTTTGGAAATGGTTTTTTTTTGAATGGATTCATTATTTCAATATCCTAAAATGTTATACAGTGATTGAAATGTGGAGATGTTATGTTTACTTTATGCATGTTTTATGTGATACGTTTATGTTATGGTTCATTGGCATTGTTATGAAAATGGGTGGTTCTGTGATAAACTAAGGGCAGGTGAGCCCAATATAGCTCTCCAATGCATTGGGTAACGCGAAGGAGTGAAACGTTAAGGTTTATCCAAAGAGATTTAGGTAATATACGGTGGTGGGTATTCCAAATGTAACTAAGAGGGTTACTCCCTACGTAATAATGTTATGAATGCCTCAAGATACCTTTTATGTCTTATGATTTCTATGATTTATTCATGATTTGATATGCCTATGTTTTATGGGTAAAGTATGATTTCATTCTAATGTATATACGAACTCATGTTTCCTTTCCATATTTTTATAACTCTTACTGAGATTTGTATGCTCATCCCAAGTTTTTGATATTTTTTGACAGGTCAAGGGAATGGTACATGATGTGATGATAGTTTCAAGGATGTGTCAAGAAAGAATCCGTGTTTTATTTTAAATACGTTTCCGTTGATGGGAAAAAATGAATACTGTCTTTTATGTAACCACTTTGTTTAAATGTGGAATGTAAGGCAAGTTTAATGATCTAATTCTCTAAAACTCTAAAACTGAAAAGATCCTCAATGTGAATTATTCATTTAATTCAATATTAATTAAGGTTTAAGGCTGGGGCCTTATACACAACCTCGCATATATCCCTTTATTTATGTCTTTTCAATCCCTTATATCGGAAACAGTCTCATAAGATTGTTTATTTGATCCATTCAATAGATGAAATGACAAAAAATGGAGTTGGTTACACGAACGTTCACACTATTAGTTGGGTTTTATCATCAATAACTGTTATAGGAGAAGGTTTAATTTATATTAATTTTGAATTTGAGATTTCAACACCAAAAATTAAAAAAATTAAATTCTAGGATGGTATTTCACAATTGAACTATAAATTTGAATTTTAAAAATTAATTAGAATAATGATGTAACCCATAAAAAACCTTAAGGAAAATATATTTTATTTATAACTCATTCTATTTTCATTTCATGGTAATTTTGAATTTATTATCATTTAAATATTATATAAAATATAAATTTCCCAAATATATTATTATTTTAATTAAAAACAAAAAAAGGTTAAAGTAATTATATTATGTATGTGAATCGACTTTGAAACTCCTCAAAATGATAAAACCCTAATCATACAGTATATTACAATAGAAAAACTAAATTTTTCTTTTTCCACACTCCATGATAGGAATGTGTCAAAACTAGTGTAACTATTGTGGATCCAATTGGTAGTTTACAAATTTTTATCTCTTTCACAGGGTATATAGTTTTTTTTAACTTTTATAATAAAATTATATATATAAATATTATTTCTTCTTAATTTTTTTAAATGATTATTTCTTTAATTCAAGGTAAAATTTCACAAAGGTTCAAGAACAAATTATTTAATCATCATTTCTTATAGATTATAATGTATCAATTTTTTTCAGGATGATGATGTCATTCTAAAAATCAAATTATAGGGAGAAAGAATTAAAATAAATTGTAGTTGGACTGGGGGAGGATATTCAGGAATAAATTTTTGAAGCCCCTTTTAGGGAGATAACTAAGTTCTCCTAGAACATTTAGAATTTTATCAAGTGGTTGAGGTCCTATAAGTTTCGTCCTTTTTTATTCTAAAACAATTTGATAGAATTCCATAATAGAAATATAATTAACAAGTGTCTGACAAAACTATTCCCTATTAAAAATTAATTCATGATTTATATAATAAATATATAAATAATAAAATCCAGAAGACGGATAATCCAATTTTCATTGGGTAATAATTTATATAAAAACAACTTAAAATTAGGGGTACATCATCCATATTAAAAACATTATAAATATTCTTATAATTTTCCACCGTTCTTAAAACTTATTGTAATGACTTAGGGACATTCATATGAACGGGGAGAGCTATAAAATCATTTTTGAGAATAAAAAAATAATAACATGGTAAATTTATTAAATGTTAGAAAATTGGGATTTCAATGGGACACAAAAAGGGAAAATATTCATAAAGATGAACAAAGATGTATAATATATCAAGACAATATAAAGGAATCATAGAAAAATATCAAAAACCCTAAACATCACATCATAAACATGGGTCATGGATAACTGTCAAGACATCAAAAAACTCTGGAAAAAGTATTACAATTGATTTATTTCACTCCTAAATACTATAATTAATTTCTCATGATACTAAATAATTACACAATTCATTAGAGAGCTATATAATTATGAGTGTACCCATCACATTCATATCTTGTAAACTCATATGTTTGAAATATATCTCATAAAAAATAAGTATATAATTCATAAATTTTAACAGAAAAAACTATTATTGTGGGTTAAATTAATATAATTACATAGAAAATTAAGTATATTTGTATCTACATTAATACACATGAGGGGATGTGGGGGGATATATTCACGATACAATTTTTTGGTATGAAAAAACGCACTGAAATTTCAACAACATAATAGTAATACATAAATATTAAAAAAATTAATAAGATTTAAATTTTTCTCATATAATTTGGAAATAAAAATATATTAATAGTAATAAATAGAATCATATCCCAACATTAGTAATCAGGAAAAATTCATTATATAAATATATCTCTTAAATAAATAGTATAAACAGAGGATCCCCTTTATAAATTTAGCATAGTGACAAAATAGGTAAATGTTATAATGATATTGAAAAAATGAACTATAATTATTATTAAATAGACTATAAAATAGATGGTAATTTATAAATTTATTAAAACAAATCAAATTCATATTCATAATGAAAAATAAAAATTGGTCCTGAATGGAAAGGAAAAGGGAAAAATCTACTACTAAATTTTAGAAAAGAAATGACATAGATAAATTCTATAATGAGAGGCATAAGTGATCTATTTTTTATTCTATAAAACGGATACTATATTTATTTTTTAAAATTCATAATGGTATGACCAATTGATATTTTAAAGGTTAATTAAAAATAAGTGTCCTGAATGGAAAATAATATAAATAAATCTCTTACTAAATTTTTCATAGTAAAATCTTTGGTAAATGATATAATAAGAGGGGATAAATGATATTTAATTTTTATGAGATAAATTTTAATGTTTATATATTATTATCCATTAATGAAAATACAACTTATAGAGACTCAAAAGGCTAATTATAATGATATTGCATGAATGGAAAAGAATAGAGGGAAATCCCTTACTAAAAGTTTTAGCATTAATTTTTTAGGAAAATGATATAATAATGGAGGATAAATCATATTAATATTTCAGGAGATAAATTTCAAATTATAGGGATATTTATAAAGTCATTAGGTGATAACCAATTGAGAATACAAAGTCTAATTACCGAGAACGTGCAAGAATGGAATTTGAGAGAGGAAAATCCCATACATAGGGATGGTGATTCGAAAGGCTTGGGAGGTGTTTCTTGATAGCATTGGTGATCCTTTTTAGGAATCTGTAGAGGAATATTATGATTAGTGATGTGATCCAATGGTATTTATTAAATATAAGGGGGGTTATTAGGTGGGTTTATATTAGAAAATAGAGGTGAGTTCTTTATTATTTCCCAAACATAGGTTTTGGAAATTCTATAATAAAATAATCAAAACCACAAACCATACAATGGTTTTACCCAATGGATTAATACAAATATTAGGGGTTTTAGTTTTTTTATAATTATAATATTTTAACTGAATAAAATATTACTCTGGGTGGTGTCGATGCGAATCTTGTTGGTAAAAATATTATTTTAAAACATAAAAATATAATACAGTTTAGGAGCATTTATATAGGCCTCATAAAATTAATTTAATAACAAAAAAATAACAAACTTCTAAAAGGTAAAAATATATTTTGTCTTTTATACATTTTATATCTCTTATTTCATCAATTTGGGTCATTACGATGTCATAATACAGACCATGTATTTATATCGTATTTAATTTTTACCTATAAATTCAATTATCTTAGAAAATAACGAAATTTTAATTGTTTGATAATTTCAAAATTTTAATTCCAAGTTAAATCTTATTATATCAAATTAATATTCCAAATTATATAATTTTCACTTTTTAAATAAGAATCTATATTTATTGATAAATATTTGATTTTTGAAAAATTGTTTTCAAAACCATATAACAATTTCATTGAATTCATAAAATTTAAACATTCATTTAAATATAATAAAAAATATTAAATACAATTATTTTTTTAAAATAAAATTTTCTTATAGAAATCATCAATTCATCAAAAGGGAAATTCTAAATTATAATTTCTTATTACACAAAAATATAATTTTTGATTTATCATATCAAAAGATAGTTTTTGTAAAAATAATTTCGTAATTATTTCGAAATCTAAAATTAAAAATATAATAAATATTATCTTTAAATTAAAATAAAAATATCCCTACAATTATGTTTTATTTTTTTCTAGTCATTTTTAAATAATTTGTACTCTTAATTAACCAATTTTACATTAAACATGGTAATAAATATTTATTATCATTAATACACATATTTTAAAAAATAAAGATGAAATTAAAACCATATTATTTTTTAAAATATGAAATATATTTTATAAAAATCAATTAATAAATATATAATAGTTTAATAAAAAATAATACCTCTAAGTTTGATGGAAGGAACATTTTCCTATCAATGCATTTTTTGTAGGAAAAAATGATTTTACATTAACTCGATAACTAGTTATCTTCACTACAATATTTTCATTTAATAATGTTATATATATTATTTTTAAATTTAAAATAAAAAATTCACATTACGGTATATTTTTATTTAATTATAAAGGGGAAACATTATTTATTTTCAAATAGTTTGAAGAAAAAATAGATTTTTCATGCCTCAAAATAAACTTATACAAAAATTTGGTATAAATATAATTTAAATGTTATTAATTAAATTATAATTATTTAATTAATTATTATGTTAAATTATTATACAATTAAAATAATAATTGTACATTAAATATAATTAATGTATGAAAATAAGTGATAGATTTTTATAAACAATAGGTATTTTTCACTATTCACTGAAAAATAAACATTATCCAAAAAACCAAAAAATTTGCACCATAAGTTAAATTTGATATGTTGATATCAAAAAATGTTATAATTTTGTTAAATTTTTCTTCTATATTTTCTTGAATTTTATTATAATATATTAATGAAAATTAATTTTTGGAGAATATGATTTAATTACTAAAATATGAGTGATTATTTACAAGTATGTTACAAATATATTTATGATCATTTTTTAATTTAAATAATATATATATCATAATGAAGTTAATCATACACATAATCTAAAAATTTAATTGTTCGGTTAAAGCATATATATTTAAATAATCATTGTTTGTTTCAATTTGGTGTGTTGTAACCCATATGATATCGAACATAGTTTTCTCTTTTAAAAACACGATGTGTTAAATTTCTAAAAAATTGAAAAAAATTTGTTCTGAATTTTTTTAACATTATCATGGTAAGAAATGTTTTAAAAATTGAAATAATATTTATTAAAAAACCATGTTGATAAAAGGATTATAAAACACCCACTTGAAAAGAGTGAAAAAGAAGAATGATGGTGATCCCATAACTAGTTGCCAAGAAGAAGAACAATAGTGGGATGTGAATATATTAACATGGAAGAATATAAAATAATGGAGAAGAACTAATATAATGTGATTGAGAACAAGGTTATTTGAATGTTAGTGACCACCAATCCATAAATATGGGAAGGGTAAAATTACTATCCACTCATAAGAAATAATCACAATATTTCAAATTTTTTGATTCATGATTCTCTTCCTGTAGTTGAGGCCTTCCATTACCATCTAAATGAAGAAAAGAGGAAATATTATTTCCTGAAAAGTATAACTTTATCCATTTATTAATTTATACACAATATCACCTTTTTCTGTAAATAATGAGTACTAAACCGAATAATATTCATGCATGAAACACTAGAATAAGCTTATAAGAGATCACATAATTGACCATTGATTTAAAAGAAATTCCTCAAATATTTAATAAAAAAAAATTAGTATAAAGTAAGATAATAATTAAATTTAATAAACATTAGAATAATAATCTCCAATTTTCAACATAAAATCCCAAAGGTTTAACATAGATAATTCTTAAATAAATATATCTTTATCCAAAAGAACCTGAATAAAATTAATATTATTAAATATTATAACATCAAAGGTTTTCTCTTATCCATCTTCTAGAACTACTAAAAAACAGGGCTTATCTATTGGTATGGATATAATAACATTATCTAAAATCACTTTTGAAGGCCCCCATCAGAAAATCTAGAAAATTTTTTGTTCAATGGGTGTTGAAAAAAGCTTTTCTGGTGCCCTTAATGGGGGGGGGGGGGGGGTTTACCTGTCTAAAACAAGTAATGTTAAGGGGAAATTTTATCAGTTTGATTAAAAAATAAATGATAATGGACCCACCTTTATCAGTTATATTTAATTGAACTGATAAATATTGGTTCTTTATTCGTTCTAGAAAAAAATATCCAATATAGGGTATATTTAAACAAAATTATTTGAAATAATATATTAATATTTTAATATATATTATTTGATTTTACATTTTATAATTTTTCATATTCTACTATAATTTATAATAAATTATTTTAAAATATATACATGTTGTTTATGTATACGAACATTAAAATTTAATATAATAAATAAATATTTAAACATATTATGTATAAAATATATTGGTCGATATAGAAGAATTGTCTAAATAAACACTAACATCAATTTAACATTAAAAAAATTATGAAAATTTATATACTTATGTAATTAATATATATAGTTATTATATATATATGGGTATGTGTTAGAAAAGAGATATATATTTATCTCTATATTCTAATATATATATATAAATATTAACATATAATATATGTAAATACAAATTAATATCTATAATTATATTTATATATAGACAAATATAAATCTATGTATATATGTATGTATATATAAACACACAAATACAGAAAAAAGATATTTTATATATGTATTTAAATAAGTATATATACACATACATATAATCATATACGTAAATATATGTATAAAAATGTAATGATATATATACTTATATATCATAAAATGGAAATTGAATCAATATAGGGGTGTTAAAAAGGAATGGTTGTATGAGGTGGAGGTCTTTGGATCAAAACTCATTAGAGGTAAGGGTACACAACATATAATGGAATTATCTAATGTGTTGAAAATGGGGGAGAGCCCAAGTGACTGGGAAACAAGAACTGATAAAGAGGGGATGTGGAGTGAAAATAAAAGGTGGATCAAAAAAAATTAACCCCCTTTATCAATGGATCATTTACTAGTGTTTATGGGAACTTATAAATTGGGAATTTAATTAGGTTAAAAAATCACCGATAAATGTGTATTTTAACTTCACTAAAAACGTGTTGACAAGGGTCCCCTTGTATTTATGATTAAAAAACATTGATAAATGCCACAATTATTAGTTATTTTTTTAGCAATGTTTTTTTGGAATTTATTAGTCCTCTTTATGAGCCCTATTAAAGTCATCCCTTTATCATCACTTACATTATCTGCACTTTGGAAGCAATGAAAAAATCATATACAAGCACTGTTAAATCCACAATTTTAAATTTTGATACAACTCCAAATACATAATTTCATTATTCCTATATAATAATTTATATTAAACAAAAAGGGTATATACACCTCACCCCATGAATACATCTATTTAAATATAATCAATCACCTCAAAATCAAAAGAAAAAATAATTTTTCTTATCATATGTTTCCAAAAATATCATCAATAATATATAAAATCAATCCCATAAAAATCGAAATATGATATTAATTATTTTAGTCACAGGTTAAAAAATAGGCATATCATCCCAACCCACTTTCGGTTCAACCCAACATCAAACACATATTAACGGTTATAAATCACTCAATCATTTGTTTTCAAAAATATAAACTTATTTGTAAATCACATTTATTGGATTTGATACCATTCAATATATGTTTCAAATACTTAATGAAAAACTACTGCATAACAATCCTTAGGTGTTTAATGTTTCTTATTACAATAATATAATATTAAGATTCTAATTTATAAATATTTTAATCATTACACATCAATTATTTCAAAATTATAGCTCCATCCTTATTCCATTAGTTACCGTTGGATTAGGGATCTATTTTGGAGAATTCCCATATTCAACACATATAATATGTTAAAAAATAAACATTGTAATAATATGGAATTAATTTCCATCCATTAAAGTATTAATTTGTTTACTGTAAGTAGATAATTTATTCCATATTTTCCGCATATAAAAATATTCATATTTTTTTAATTTATTTCCCTTAGTGTCTCTTTCAACATTTTGGACATGGGAGAAAATAAAAAATTATTTTCATTGCCAGATGTATATTTTAAGACGCAATACTCATCTTCTTTGGTATAATTAAAAATTAAAATATGATCAAGATAATAATTGTGATTCTGGATAGCTGGTTTGTCACAATAATTATATGAATTACAAGAGCTCTTATCTTGTTAGGTACCACATTTTAGAATTCATCATATTTCCTAACACATTTTTTGATGAATCAATTCTTCATATTTCTTTACATTGTCTATAATAAAGGGAAAATTCATCATGATTAATTTAATCTCTTAAAAACATAAATGGGGATCCAATAATATTACAGGGAAAACATATACATGACATGTATTTTCTTAACATATGAATTTATAGTATTCAATCCATGTTATCCATGATCTATTTCCTAGAATAGACTCTTATGGGAATTTTAGTTCCCATAATAGTGGTTTGTAATGACCTTGTGAACTATTCCAATCCTATACCATAGGAGTGTCAAATAAGGTGTGGATTAATTCCCATAATCATAAAATAGTTCTTGATCTAGTCTAGATCAATATGTAGTTTTGAAGTGTTTCCACTAGGTACATATATGACATATCAACATCCACTTGTAATACCAATAACATGTTGTATTTTCTTGAATGCCCCTTCATCAAAGACTTTCAAAAATTTAGGGATGTTTTATTACATTTATTATTATCCCTATTGATTTCAGTATAGTTTTTTAATTTTAATCCCAAAAATAACAAGGATTTATGTTTATACCTGCTATGAAAACCCTGGTCTTTATTACATATTTATTTTGGATTTATAATAATAGAATATAAATAAAAGAAATCTATAATATCAAGAACAGTAATGTCATTGGGTAATTAAGTACATTACATAAAAACACATATCATGTGTTAAATAAGTAATATTTAGAACATCATTAAAATGATTATAAAATACCATCATTCATGAATCTCTATAGGATAACATGGGGATATACATAAGAAAGGGGAGAGATATAAAACACAATAAGGGAATAAAAAAATAATAACATGAAGGAAATATTACATGGTAGAGATTAGGTAATTCAATGGGACACAAAATTAGTGAGAATCATAAAAATGGACAATGAGACATGATATATAATGATAACATAAAGGCATTATGGGAATGTGGAAACATCTAAACCTTGAAATCACAGACATAGGTCCTGGATAACCACAAATATATCAAAACGTGGTGGAAAAATTACCCTAATGGAATAGTTTCACTAACGAATACAATACATGACTTCTCATTAGGCTAATACATTGTTGAATTTATTGTATAACTATAAATTTTCTCAGAAAATAGTTTCCTTCATATCATGTAGATGATTAAGTGTACCAAGTAGATCATATAAAGTTAGGATATATTTACAAAATATTAACCCCAAAATGAATAATTTTTTGTTATAAATAAGGAATTTCCAAATAAATTAAGGGTAAATACATCTAGGATAATATCCTTGAGTGTAAATGGGTGTTTATATTCATAGAACAATTGTTCTAGGTTACAAAATCATTACAAAATTTCCTCATCATAATGATAGTACTGGAATTTTCATAAAAGGATATAATTAGAGTGAAATGGTTCTAAAATAATTTGGATTTAAAAGGGTAATGATATAGAGATCGAAACACATATCCCAGCATTACTAAATTAAAAAAAAATCATTAAATAAATAAAGTTCTTGATAAAAGAGGATAATGGTGTAATCTATTTTTAAATTTCCGCATAGTAACAACTTAAATAAATTCTAAAATTATAGGGAATAAATTAAGAATCATTATTTAGAAACCATCTATGTAGTGTATATATCATAATAAATTCATGAAAACATAACCAATTTATATTCAAAATACCAATTACAAATAAGGTACATTAGTGGAAAAGAAGACATGAAAATCCCACAATAAATAACAAAAACATTACATCTTTCTTAAATTATTTAAATATATGGAATGAAAGATCTGTAATTTTTAAGAAATGAATTATAAAATTGATGTATTTTTACAAAACCAGGACATTATAACAAATTTATATTTAAGAGGCTAATTACAAAGAAGGTGTTTAAATTAAATGAATATAGGGAAACCACATACTAATTATCAAAATAGTAAAAACTTCGTTAAATTGTTTAATGAGAGGTAAAAATGATCTATCATTTTTATGAAATAAATTTTATAGTAGATGGTTCTTTATTAAGTCACTAAAACATAACCCACTTAGATTTAATGGGATAATTACAATGATAATTATTTAATAAAAAAGGGTGGAAAATCACTTAATAAATATTAGCATAGTAACAGATTAAGTGAATTCTATAATAATAGCAGATAAATGATCCATAATTTTTAAGAAAATATTTTTTATTGAAGTTTATGTTAACAAAATCATTAATCCATAACCAATTATGATTCCAAAGGCTATTTTAAATAATGTGTTAGAAGAGAAAAGAAGATAGGAAAATACAATAACTAAGGTGGGTGATTGAAAAACCATGACAGGATTTTATTTATATATTAGGGAACAATTAAAAGACTTTAGATATTTTTGGGTACATTAATTATGTGATATAAGTATTTTTAATGAAGATTTATAGGAGCTTGGGTGGATTTATATATATATATAACGTGGGGAGTTCTTTATTATTATTCAAATCAAGATTTTGGACTCTATAATATAATATAATCAAATACAAATACATTACCATGTATTTTACCCATGATTTATATAGAAGGGGATATTTTTTCAATAATATATATATCTTAGGTCCGAACTCATCAAAATAAAACCCTCTATGATGTGGAAGTATATCATGTTAATAATGAAATGATTTCAAAACAATTCAATATAATATGGGTTATGGTGGATCCATAGTGGCTTTATAAAATTAATTAAATAACTTCCATACGAAATTATTCTAAATTTAAACATATATTTTTCCATTTATACCTTTTATTGAATTAATTATATCACTTTTGGATCATTATGATGTTATAATACACACTGTATACTCATATCTTATTTAATCATTTCGTAGAATTATATGGTCTAATAAATTTATTAAAAATTTATTGTTGGATACATTTAATGGGATGATTCTCAAAATGAAATTAATATTATAAATATTATTTTTTTCATTTTTGTGTATTATCACGTTTAAAACAACAATCGACATTTTTTTACAAATGATTTGTTTTTTATCAATTGATGTTTTCAAACACTTATAACAATAAAATTTGTCTTCAAAATGTATATTATTAATTAAATTTAGAAAATCATATTAAATAGTATTATTTTAATAATATATAATTTATTTCAAAATTTAGGAATTGATCAAAAAGAAAATATTAAATTGAATTTTTTTATTAAAAAAATACCCTTTTTGTTTAATCATATCTAAAATTAATATTTATAAAAATAATTTCATAATTATTTATCAAAAAATATAATAATTATTATACTCAAATTATAATATATATTTCCATACTACTAGGGTTACATTTCTTCTTGTCCTTGTTATTTTACTTTTACACTTAATTAACTTGTTTTAAATTTGTCATTATAAAAAATATTTACTAAAGTTACGATTCATATTTCCCATAAATATTTTTAAACATATTACCTTACTATTATTCTAAATAAGGAATCAATATTTTTCAAAACCAATTCTCAATGGTGTAATATTTTAACATAAAATACGACCCACATGGGAGATAGAATGTGTTTTAAAAAAATACATTTTTTCAAGGAATAGATTATTTCACATTAACTATATTAAAATTAATAATTATTATGTGAATTTAAATTAGTAATTATATTTATATGATCAATTAATTTAATTGAAATAATTCCTCATTTGGATTTAATATTAGTTAATTTAAATGGAAAAACATTATGAATTTCAAAATTGTTTTAAGAAAAAATTTATTCTCCAACATAAATAAATATTTTACTTAAATCATGTATTAAGATTATTTTATTGTAATTAGTTGGATTAAATATAAATAAGTAATACATATGTAAATTTTATATAAAATTAAAATAAAACTTTTGCATTTATATTACAATGTTTATCAAACTAAATGACAGTTTCAGAAAAAAAATAATTATTTTTCAATATTCACTGGAAAACATATTTTCAAAAAGTCCCAAAAAATTTCATACTAATATAATTATGATATAATGATTTAAAAAGTTATTTTAATTTTATCTAATATATTTTCTATAAATTATACAAATTAATTATAAATGTTTTTCATAAAAAGAAATAAAAATTAATTTTTTGAAGAAAACATAGTTTTGAATGATAAAATGTCATTACTAAGAATTGAGTGATAATTTATTAATAATATATAAATATATTATCATTTAGTTTGAAGTTTAGATATATATTCAATAATTTATTTATTCTTACTCATATCGAAAAATTTAATGGCTACTATAAAGCATTCATATTTAAACAATCATCATTTTTTCAGATTCCATGTCATGTATCATATAATCAATTGAAAACGGTATTGTATTTTAAAATCAATATGAATTAAAAAGTTTATAAAAAAAATATCAAATACGTGTTATGGTATATTAAATTTATAATAATATATATGTAGGGAAAATTTAATGGATAAATTCCCATGTCCATGCATCCCTAGAGCAACCCGAACCAGAACTGGGGAAAGAACTTGAGCTATTAGAGGAAGAGATTTACCAACTCATATTTTATATAGGAGAACCATAGGATGTAAGGGGTGTGTAACTGAAGATTTATTCTAATTTTCTTAAAAATTTAACGATTATAATTATATAGGATAATATCTTGGTGACTTATGAATGGGAGATTATGTGAATTTGAATATATTTTGTATAAAATCGATAGAAATGAAAATAAAACATGATATCAATATTCCATAAAAAGTGAAGTAGATATAACCATTACATATATCCCAATATATAGATGAACGCCCCACAGAATTTTTGGAATTAAATGAAAGTATGGAGGATACTGAATATGTACCTTCATCCAATAAAATCAATCTTCAAGAGGAACTAATCAAGGAGATAGAGATTGAACCAGAACCAACTCAAGGATATGATATTATATTAATATATATCTTATTTTATTTTATTTAATATTATTTTAGGGTCACTACATATTAATTTTAATTTTCATATTCAGTCAATCCAGGATTTTCCATATTGAATGATGAAGAGACAACACATGCACCTACAAGGAATATATATAACTACCTCGTTTTGATGAACATAACATAGTGTAAGCCCATGAGGATATTATTGTTACATTTCCAAAGAAAAAAATATTTGTTATTCTCATATTTAATGTGGTAAATATTTTTTTTATTTAAATTTAGTACACAAAAAATTTTAATCTTCCATTTGTAATTACAATTAATTATTCCAATATTGAGAAACCCATATACAAGAAGGATGAGGCTAATAAAATATCAACCAAGGGGAAAGAGTAACAATATTTCATGCAATCCTTTTTATGAATGATATAACTCAATTTTTAGGGGATAGATGTTGATTACTCTAAACATGAATTCCACCTCAATAAGAAAGTTGATGATGAAGCTTGGAAAATCCCCATGTGGTGGTTCGAATCCCAAACATCTTACCCAATAACAGACTATGGATAAAATCATGTATATCCATTCTGTACATAGTAAAAATCTATATCCCACATGGTTGATCATGACCAGACATATTACCTTACTTTCATTCAATGAACATTTGATGTTTTATGAAGAATGTACTTTTGATTTTTTGTTAAGAATTATTATAGCATGTAGCTCCAATTTCTTCTATTTTTACGATTTAATGACATGATCATTGTGTTTAATTGATTATCTATGTTATGTTGGCTCTGATTTTGAAACTTAATCCTTCTAATAGAGGATTAATATGACAAATTCCTTACTATAAAAAGTAGGTCACTTTTTTACTTTTTTTATAATTATATATATTTTTTGTCTAAAAACCTAGTTTGAGCATTCAACTAGAATTTCCATGCGTATTATTAGAATTTATGATTTAATTTACTTATTCAGTATATATATGTTTCTTAGGAACCATGTGATTCCAATGTTTATATTTCAATTATAATGATATTTAATGATTAAGAAGAAAAGTAGAGTTATTTTAGATAATTATGGATATTAAAATGATGACTCGTGATTTTAGGGGATTGGTTGATTCATGTAAATGAAATTTTGCTTCCATTTTTCATGATTTAAGTTTAATCAATTTCCGTGAATTGATTTGTCATTATTTTTATTTCCATGATTACTTTTACAATATCATGTTTTCTATTCCTGAGTGGATTTCTAAAAAAAATATTTCTTATTATATCATTAACATTTTCATGAGTGATCTTATGGTGTGGTTCATGCTAGAACATGCATTGGAATTTTTAAAAGATACTGATGGTGAAAAAACAAATTTGTAATTACTAAGGAATCATTCATAAGACCATATCCATGAACATCACCATAAAAATTAATCCATTTTATCCCATATAGACCCCAAATTACCTTTTTAGGGATAACATATATTTCAATACATTTGTATCCATTCCTACCATACTCTTAGTATTTTTAGGATTTTTTAATTATGATGTGTTGGGGTGGGGGAATTTATGGTAAGGGGATGGAGTACATTTTAATGAAGAAGTGTGAGATAATAATTTGGGTATTGGGAATGGTTTATAATTTATTCATTATGCATTATTGGTCTTCCCTCTCAAATAAAAGAAATAAAACGATGGGTTTTGACATGGGATAATTAAAAATAAACAATACCATGATGATAATTTATAAAATATGTGGTTATTTAATGGATTTGATGTCTATTTTAATCATGAATTTTGAAAATAGAAAAACTAAATTTTCAAAAAAAAGGAAAAATTTCGAAGAATTAACATACAATTGGATGAAAAAATTATTCATTTTTATTTTATTAATCATAACATTAACGTCGAACATGGACAGTGTGAGTTGACATATTAAATGGGATAACTCCATTAATATTTTACTTTTTATTTCATGCAATATTATTGAAGATATAAACCTTCTAATTTGAGATTTATTTTTTGATATCAACTACCAAAATATTTAAGCTTCAGAGTCATTTAAACCGAGATTGTAATGACCAACTGATTTTTTGATCCTTTTTTGTTTACAATGTGGATAAATTATATTCTTTATAATAATTTTTAAAAGGACCATATTATCATTATATGGGAATAATTACACTTGAAATTTTATTATGACTGATGTAAGAAAATATTAAAGTAGGGAAATTCATTATTTGGAATGTTTAATAATAATGAATTAAAGAGCTTGATTGGATGAAAGAATAAGTTCAATAATTTTTAATGGGGAAAATTAAATTATATGTATTGTTTATTTAATGAATAATAGAATATTGAAGTTAAATTTTCAATGGAACATGAAAATTTTGGTTTAATATGGATAATTGTTTTAGTTTATTGATTTTGACCATTATTTATTGTATACCTTTTGACCCCATAAATTTTGTGTTGAGATTTTATGCCTCAGGACCATCATAATTTGAGTGAGGGTAATTTCATAAAATAATATTTATATAAATATTCTTAATCAAATTAGAATAATATTCAATGTTTTAAAATAAATAATTGCATATTGTGAAATGTTTTAGGAAAATATGTGAAAATGGAAATAAATAATATAAATGAATTAAATCGTGTATTTATGATGATAAATTTTATTTTTTTAATTTTAGCGGTGAATTTTTAAATCTTTTTAAATGATTTTCATTTAAAAAAAATTCAATCCATTAGCTATCACACATACGAAGACCCACCAACCCCTTAGCGAACCCCTATGAAGGGGCCAACTATACAAGAAGGGATCCCATCACCACAGTGAGCTTCCAGTGAGAGGATAACACCATTTTTATTATGAATGAGTACAAAACCCGTTATAATTTTTGATGAGGAACTACATGCTCATAACATCATTAACACAAATATGAGCATTGTAATTTTGTCTAGTAATGCAACACCCCATGCCTCATTCATTTTTTCAATATTCAAAACCACATAATCCACTTTTTAAATGTACCATCCACTCTCTATAAATATGAGGAACCACCATAGAAGTAAATAAGTAAGCTCGAGATAGAGATCTTGACCGCTTCCAATGAAGCCAACGACCACCCTGGATGACTTCCTTAACCCTTGAAAACTTTTTCTTAGCCCACATTTTAAATATCTAATTCTATTCATAGCTACCAGAGATCCCTATAACTACTATAAGTGTTATAGGGCTTGATGATTACCCACATAACCACTTCATTTCCCACCAATGTTTTTTTGTGGTCCCACAATTCCATGAAACAATCCATACGACCCATGAAAGAGGTTTTTTCTTGTACACACCACCATGATAATATGATGTAGTATTTCAGAACACCTAATATCTTTGTGGGTTTCCAAATCATCAACTAGAGTCTCCACGATAATAAATATTAAAAATAGAATATGGTATGCTAGTGGGGAGGAAGATATAGAATTCTCTTTATAGAGAGAATAAAATATGATTTATTCCTTTATAAATTTGTGCGCCTTTCTTATACTGAATGGATTTCGACACTAATAGGGAGTCCTCCCACTCGGGATCCTGATGATACTAGTATTTTATTTTTACATTAATTATATTTTATTATTCCTCTATTTTAATTTGTTTTTTTCATTTCAATGTAGTTTCTATGATCTTTTCTTAATTCAATGGGTTAACAGTGTGTTTTTTCTTCTTCTTATTCCTCTTATTATTTTTATTCATATTACATATTTCCTTCTTATGTTTATTTTATTTTATTTATCTCTCACATGAATTCTATCTTCATTCATTGATTTTTTATTTTATTCACATTCCTCAGCTACTTATTTTATTTTATTTTCTTATTCTTATTCTTATATTCATCTAATCGTAACCATTTTGACCTATTATTCTTGATAATGGGAGGGAGACTCATGTATTGGAATTTAGTGACATTAGGTGTTGTTTAATTTTATTATCAAACTATTTAGTGTCTTATTTTATGTTTTTTGTGATATAGGGTGACATGTATGGCTATATTTATTTTCCAAGATGACATGAAAATCAAACTCACTTCTATTAAATTATTTAAATACTTTGTCTCTTCTATAATGGTCATAATCTCTTCATACTATAGAGTTGAGTTATTAAATGGAAGAAATGACATATATTGTATCTTGGTCTTGGAATGTGCCACACTCTCTATTAAGGTGTTTCATCAAACATGTTTATAAGAGGAGGTGGAATGATTATTTATTTTTAAATCAAGATTTAAAAACCAAAATTTAAAAACATAGTTGTTAATAAATGATATTTCGTAATTGAACTATCAAACTGAATTTAAACAACCATATGAGTAATGTTGGAACCCATAAATCCAATCCTCAAGGTTGTGATTTCTCTTTTCTAACATATTTAATTTCAACGTCAGGTAAATATATAATGACATGTAATATCATAATTTTAGAAAACAATCAAAACCCAAAAATATCATTATTTTAAAAAATAAATAATAATATTAACAACAAGTATTTTATGTGAATTATGTTAAGTAAGTTAATTAACTATGAAACGCCTTATATGATATGACCTTAGTTATCCACTATTCATTACAAAAGAAATTGAATTTTATTTTCCATTTCCAGGATACAAGAATGTGTCAACCTACCCCCTCTATAAATATATGTTTCTATCCAAATCACACGTTTTCCATGAATACACATGGGGTTTCAGAAGAGTGTGGAGGATTTTTAGTGGTTTTCACAATCATTGATCAATGATAAGAGTATCGCATCGATCACCAACACTTAAAAAGTTTATGGATATCTCCCAAGAAAAAACAAAAATTCATTCTTTATCAATGGTCGATCCTATCTCATTGTATTCCATTTTTTTCTAAAGGTTTATTTTTTCCATTGATTATTCCATGATGATAATGAATTAGAAAAAAAAAATAGATTGATTAATGTGTAGTTCATGCTTATGGGATGAATTTTGTCTTCCTTGTAATTTTAAATTGATATTATTTACTTATTGGTTGTTTATTATTCTTTCTAATGTAAATGAGATGGGGAAAACAAGGGAAATGGATGAGGATCATTCCTCTCCTATATTTTTTCCATTTCTTCCCCTATTATCCCCAAGTACATCATTAGAATATACTTGGTTAGCGGTTCGACCAATAATCAGTACTTGATCATTATAAAAACATTATTATAAAAAATGACTGACACTATGGATTTGGTTTTTCAATCAATGGAATGATTGTGGTTTGATAGTAATGATAGGTTACATTATGTTTATTGGGATCAAATTTGGGGAGCCCTAGCTATGGTTTGGAAAGGGGAACATGACAATATGTGATGAGAGCCAATTCCAAAGAATAATAGATATCCAAAATCACTCAATTATTGAAAAAATGTTCTAACATTATAGATTTTTAATTTTCAAGAATGATTTATAGGGGAGATGATGGTGGTATTGGAACTAGAGAACATGTATAATAATATTGAAGTTTTTGAAATTTGTGACTAAATATTGTAGTCCACATCTACATCACTTGTGTTTTCAGGAAAAGGAAAGTATTAGACATCATGTGACACATGAAACCTTCCATGTGACCCAGTTCTAATGGCTCATCATATACCATGGTGGTACAAGGGAATAGATAAAACATGGCACACATGCATGTCCAAAGTGAATATACATGAGCAGGTACATGGATAGAGCCATGTAAACTACCATTACCCAATGTAAATAGGCACAACCATATGTACATGGGATCAAGATAAAATAGTGATGAGTTCTAGACCCACCACTAAACCCGATGTATGCAATGATAACGCATCTTTTATTTTGATAAGTGCATGTTATTTTATGTGACGAGACACAGGAAGACATGGGGGTGGCATGGCTTACCATTTACCCCTATTAAACATCTTGTAATGTTTTCAGGATATTTTTAGGCACTCTATCTCTTTAGTTTGGATCATTATCTATTGACTGTGATACATTTTTCAAACCGTATGGGTGTAAGTCGTCGAATGACATCCTCGTGATAGGATTTTCATCCCCACTATGGGTTGGTCTCAGAAAATGATTTAAATAATAACTTTTTATGTTTTTAGGTGTGATATTATATCATATCATATTTCTTACGTGGAGTTCAATGAATCACTATAACAAAATTTATGAAGTTGTATAATCCACCAGATAGTGGGATAAAATAGATTAAGGTTTGACATGTCCCCCATGATCCTTAGGTGTGATCCCTTATCTTCGCATTAGGATCCTCAGATATCTAGTGAGTTATTATTTTTTGTGGAGTGATGATCATGGCCTCTCGTATGTGTTCCATCCTTGATAGCATGGTTCATGGAGATATTTCTCTTGCACAATTTTAACATGAATCCTTGTGCAGAATACTGTGGCAGGATGTATGGTTGAGAAATCCTTGAGACATGGAGTTTATTATTAGTATATATGGGGCATTATTATTTTTATTATTTTATATCATGTATTTTTAACTAGACTTGTGATAATATGGATACTCTCATGATTCTTATGTTTGGGGATTTTGAGGTCTCCAACTATGTATTGATATACTCACCCTATCATGGGAACTACTTGATGATGTCATGTCTTATGAAAATTGTTTTTCATTTTACAGAATACAAGGATGACCAAAAGTAGGTGGATTGTTCTAAGATATAATGACCATGGTAACACTATGATTTTAACATGATAACATACTACCTTTTTAAGGAGGTTGGAGTCTTTACAGTTTTAGTTGTGTTGTATTTGGCTTAGATGCATCAAAACACTTTTTGTACTTTGATTGTGTGATTTTGATGTATGCATTAATTATTGTATCAAAAGTATTATTTTACCTTTCATTTTCAAATGGGAACATGGACGTTTTTCCATGTGTACATGTACTTTAGTCTAAGGCCTCTCATGTGTGTGATATGCATTCACGATGCTAGTTGCCAGCTCTAAGCCTATTAAATGTGGGATTGGTGTGTCAATCAATTATTGGAGGAATCTAGGTTTCCCCTAGTAGGATGGGTTGTTATTGTGTGATAACATATTGGGTTTATCACATGATTGGTGTTTTAATGTTTTCTTAGCGGTGATGTTTTTGGGACTTATGGAAACAATATTAAAGTGTTTTGAGTTTGGATTTTGGGTATGGAATCTAGTGTTGGTGCAGCAACCAATGTACCTTATCACTTGGAATTTGAAAACCAACTTTTTTCCTTTGTTTATGTTGACATTGGTAGTAGAGGAAACATTATTACATGAAACATATAGAACTGGATTTTGATTTCCTTGTCTTTATTCAGTCATCTCCCCAGACATACTCTATGATTATGGTGTTTCCTGATTTTATTTTAGAATGACTCCCTAAAAATTAAATCTCTAGATTCCCTAGTGTTATTGTGATGATGAGATTCCCTGTGATGATGCTGCAGTGCTGGGATTTGCATAAGAGGTGGTTCATCCGGGTGGTTATCGAATTTTTCCACCACCTGATGAGCAACGGTTTTTTATGGTAGTACTACATGTGGATTTTCCATGGACAATCAAACTCAATGAGTTTTACAGGTCATGACCACCCATGATTTTGGGTGAAATAGACCCCAGGTAAGCTGAGGACTTACTAAAATTAGTTACTTGAGTCTCCTTACTTATGAATACTCCTCCATAATAAATTAGGGTCCTAGTATTTAGTCTTATTTAGGGATCCATTGAATGATAGTTGAGCTGATTGACATATAAAAATGATGGTATTTCTATATCTTGTAATATAACAAGAACATATTTTTATTGGAGTTTTATAAATCAACATTGCGTGCATTATACGTCTAATAGATTCTATAGATTCATTGGGGTAGTATGACTGTGGTGGACTATACCATGAGGTCCAAAAATTTCTTTTAATGCTCTCTAGATATGGTTAAATATATTATTATGATAAATGACCTTCTAAAAGGTCCTACACTAACATGATGGGTATATATTGATTACTATAATCTTTTCCACCTATGCGGGGATGCTTGAGAAGGCCTTAGTAGTGCAGAGCATGTTGGGACAAAGAATTCCAAATGTTTGTGATCATAGTGGGGACACAATGGCCCATATCATTTAAGTTCTTATTAGTCAGAATACATTAGGATATTGTTATGTGAGACAGTACTTTATATTATCTTAGGATATTGTTTCTATGTCTTAGGGATCTCAGGACAGTTCCAGTCCACCTAGAGAGAGGCAGTGTTTCTTCTGTGATCATCAAGGACATGTTGCTTAGGATTATACAACCCTTTATATGGTTAAAATAGATATGGTGGATGCACCACACGGGAACAGAAAGAGGTAGGATTTGGGTGGTCCAATGGGTGGACATTATGTAGGGTATTAGAAAAATACTGTTGAGGAATTAAATGTTTTTAGCTAATTCCTCCACCACCCTTAGGTAGTCCCTTCCAGGCTCACATAGCAAGTTGATATGGATTTGGAAAGATACAAGCCATACTTTCCAATGTAATTAAGGATATAGGGATGATTGTAGGTATAATCTATATCTTCTCTAAATTATATTTAGTATTAATAGGTACAGCTATAAGCCAGGATTTTCATGTCACTATAATTTTTCAAGACTTAGATATTTCACTTGAGCCCTTAGCTAGACACTTACACATGGATACTCTGATCAGATGGTACTCTGTTATCACACATTACATCTTGTGGTGTTACCTAACTCGCTAAGGGGAGATATTTTTATGGGATCTATTTTTAGCATTTAGGAGGCCTTATAAATTTATCTTAATTATGGATTGGCCATCCATAATTCATGCATGTATTGTCTGTTTTTTGTGGGGGATGTGGTGTTTCCACAACAATAATGAATGGTTTTCCTTCATGGATGAGAAGAAATCCTAGGAAGGGTATGATGTAATCATGCGCAGAAGTATACAACCACTGACTAATTATTTGGCATGTATTAACCATAGATTAATGGATGTCATTGGGATATAATTCATTATGATGTGTTGGGATCACCTACATAGATATGGACAGAATTTTTCATTTAAATTCTCCCAATTAATTCCTAGATATCTTCTCCCTCATATTTTATGTCTCTCATATAGCTTCATAACCTCGAGGAGCAGTTGGAATACATATAGTGGAAGGGATTTATCAAACCTTGGGTGTTATCATTGGTATCTGCAGTGCTACTTCAAAGAAGTGTGTTGGGAACATGAGGTTTGGTGTGGGTTACCATTATATAATTCATGTTTCCTTTAAAATTATGTATCCACTATCGAGGATCGGTAGGCTCTTCAATCATTCGAGAGGGGAGAGATGGTTCTCGATGATACCCATCAGGTATTGTTATCCCCAACTCCATGTATGAGAAGTGGATATAAAAAAGATATAAATTGAAGAATGAATATTCACTATGAGTACTTGGATATTTCGTTAAGCAGGAATAATTCCCCATCAATGTTCAGTAGACTCAGGAACATGAACATTTAGCCTTTCCTAGAACACTTTATGGTGGTTTTCAATGATGAAATTATAGTATACTCAGTGTGTGAGGAGGATAACATGAGGCACTTTAGGGTGGTCCCACACATACTCTAAGAGAACTAGATTTAAAAAAATATCTCAAAGTATCAACTTTACAAACGAGTGCCCTACATTCTAGAAGAAGTACTCATAAGAGAGGGTGTCATATCAGAACCTACAAATGTTGAGGAATTGTTGTCTTGGGAGCCACAAAAGTGTTTAATTTATGTTTATAGATTCCATGGGATGGAATGATGATACAATACAGTCATTCAAAATTTATGGAGGATATTGGAAAACCAAACAATTTGGAACTAGATAGGGAAACCATTCATGTCGATGAAGATGTTTCCACATGATTTTTCGGAGTTTCATAGAGGATGATAAGTGTTCCCATCTTGAGACTTCTATATGAGGGTGTTGATTATGTGGTATTCTATGTTGCCTCAAGGAATGGTCATGGTTGTGTTATTATGGAATAAGGATTTGACGCCTTATCTATCTCCAAATATGGGACTACATGTGAAAACCCATATGAACCATGATCTCAAGTGTGCAGTAATTTTATCCACTCTGAAGATATAGTCTAACTACCTTATGGTTGAGTAATTGATCATTTATTCATATCATAAGAGTCTGAAGTATATATTCTTTTGGAATAATCATAACATCACATAGTGGTTATGGCTATATTTCTATTAGGATTATGACTTTGATATATTCTATACTCCTATGATTGGGAACATCATGACATATGTTCCCATCATGAGATCTTTTTTAGTTGTTATCCATTGTATCAAAGCAGTTAAATTTGTTTCAATATTCCCGTGTAGATTGGGATGGTAGAGCTTACCTCCATTAAATAGTTGTTACCCCAATACTTCTATAGATTTTTATGAAGGTTCAGCATGGAAATACATTCTTTGAGCCCTTTCCTACTCATATATCTATATTACGTGATCTTTATGGATTCTATGAAGGTGGGGATAACTTCATCATTTTAATAGAAGGGATGATACTACCAATGATATTTTTTTGAGAAGGTCTTTAGGGGATTCCATACATCCCCTCGATAGTATATAAAGCATTGGAGAGAATGTATTAGACCCTTTAGTGTATGTTCAAGTTGTAGAGGATAAAGAAGTGTGCAACAAATTTTGTATCTCGATACCTCACTAGTCAACATGGGATGGATGAGAACCAATTTACAATGGGATTATCTCAGCTACATGATATTTTAGAGATGAATATAAATTGAATAACTTTGGAATTCATTATGGGAAACCACAAAAGTATAGAGGGAACAATTTCATCAGTGTTATCATAGACTGACTCACCATGAAATCCAACATTTTTAGTATATAAGAGTATATATTAATAGAGATACGTGGATACCATTCCATGTTTGATATTTTCTAGCTTCATAGAGTTCCCTTGATGATCATTTCAACCCGTGATTCTCACTTCACATCAATTTTATAGAGTGGATTCCGAGAGGCCTTTTGGCCTTAGTTGTGTTTGAGAATAGCCTTTCATCATCAGATTAGTGGTCAGACTAAAAGTATCTTTCATGTTCTTCAATACATTTTATAGTATTTCATGATTGACTATATTAATTGTCGGGACACGCACTAAAATTTGGTGGAGTTTACTGACAAAAATAGATACAATTCCACTATCCTTATGGAATCATTAGAGAGCTTATATTAGAGAGCATATAGGCCACCACAATCTTTTAATGATCTATTCAAGTCATCACCCAAGGGCCAAAAGTTGGAATGATATATTAAAGGGAAGGTGCAGATCATATATAAGTGGATGAAAGCTTTTCAAAGTAATCAGAAGTCTTATATGTACTAATAAAGCAGTCCCTTGGAGTTTGAAAAGGGAGACCATGTGTATTTGAGCATCCTATTTCAATGGGGATTGTGGATATTTTAATAGATAAGAAAGTTATCATTGGAAATCATTAGAACTTAATAGATACTAATTGGCTTGGGAGAGCGGTGTACCAGTTTTTTGTTCCACCATAGTTAGACTGAGTACACGATGTCTTCAAAGTGTTGTAGCTGAGCAGGGATGTTCACAAACCATCACATGCTTTTTATTGTGAAGAGATTGATATTGAGGAAATATATATACCCTTTAATATTACCCTATAGATATCGAGGATTGTAAAAATAATATCTAATGTGGGGTAGTGATTTTATATACATGTGTCTAGTGGAAGCAGGATAATATGAAGTAGTGAACCTGTGAGTGGGAGACCTTGATTCAAGCTCAGTTCCATTATCATTTTTATAAGGAATTTTTATTTTATAGATGAAAATATCTAATGTGGAGAAATGTAATGTCCCTATTTTTCCTTATAAACATTGTACTATATTAGGAGATATTTTCATTGCCTAGATAAAAGAAAATTGTAGAATCCATGGCCTTTTAAGCCTCAATGTTGATATAATAGATAATATTATATATATTATACCATGAATTCATAGTGTCTTAGAAAAAATTGAATAACCCCTGAATAGAGTCATAGATCTGAAATCTAGGATGACTATTAAATATAGAATGATGTTTTTCCACATATAATGAAGTAACATTTTTGTCACCAAATTTTTGGTTAAAAAGTGATCATGGGGGAAATATTAAATTAATTAATTAAATTATTTATTTATTTTCCATGACCATTATCATGATTTAGAAAGATTTTTATATCCAAATCATATTGTTGGCCGCAAAACTCATGGAATTTTTTGGGAGGTTATCAAGGATTATTTGGTGATGTTTGAATCATGGATCATCGACCAATGTACCATAGGGATCACAACTGTAATCTGATTTTGTGGATTTCACCAATGATGTAATTCAATTTTTTCCCTATCTATGATTGATCCTCATTCTTAGTATGGGATTATTTTCCACTATTTAATTTTCCCTGATTATTATTCCATGATGAAATTGAATAAGATCCACCAATATATTCATTCATGGGTAATTTGTTCTTACGATTTCGATTTTATCATCCTGGGATTTGGGAATTAATATAATTTATTCCATGGTTCTTCAATTCTCATTCTAATAAAAATTAGTCAATAACACCCCAAAAAATGGTTGAGTTTCATTCCTTTTTGGGTATTTAGTGTATTTCACAACATATTCTTTTCATATTCATTGTTGGTATTTTATTCACTATTGGATCGACTAATTGATGGAAATAGATTATTTAACAACCATTTTTAGCACAAATTATTTACATAGTGGGTTAGGGTTCATGATCAATTGAAATATTCAGGTACGATTGCAATAGAGGAAGACCATATGTGGATTGTTATTTTATTTGATAATATACGGTTATGGTTTGGAATGTGGTGCATTGTGTAGGGTTAAAATATCACATTCCAAAGAAAACCATATGGTGAGAATCTATCCACTATAAACAATTGGGTTAGTTAACCCTAGATCTATGACTCTCGAGTGTGATTAGTGATAGAGAAGATTCAGGAAGAAACATGGGAGATCAAATGGAAACGTCAATAATTTTATGAATGATTCGATTGGATGGTGTAAATTACAAATAACAATAGTTGTTTAGTCCCCATTTTGGCACAAGGGTTTATATATGCAAGAAAGGTTCACATTATATGTGACATGTGAAAAATTAATATTACCTGGTGAAATTTTCTCAGAGTGTACACTAGGGGTATAGAGGCATTGACATGTCCAAGAACATGGTCACGTCTAGTGTCTACCAATGTGGGCCCATACTCAATCCCATCTAGGTTCATGGGAAAGACTCGAAGTACATAAGCATGGACAAATGTACAAGAGCATGGGATTGTGGAACACTTAGTTACAGCCTGAATAATACATTTTGTGTATCTGAATAGAACATGTCAATTATTTTGAGAAGTGCATGTCATATAAGATAAAGTTACACGAGAAGACGAGAGGTAGGATAGACACATAGTGTAATCATAATACAAGTAGTATACTTTTCAAAGAATGTTTTAGGCCCTTAATCTCTTCATTTTTCTATTGAATTGGTTTAGTGTGTTCCCATGATCTATCCCTATGAGGGGAAATTGTTTAAGGAAATACTCAACACAGGATGATGATCCCATATATGGGGTGGTCGGTGATAGTATTTTCATGAATCCATATATGATTCTCAATTTGGGATCCTCTATTATATCCTTTTTCATTGGTGGGATTTAATAAATATTCATGACAAATTTATGTTGGAGTACAATCCCTTACATATGTTGAGATTTTGGTGTCCCTAATGATCCATGGGTATTATCCCTAATATGCGTATTATATCATTAGAGATCAATTGATTACTTCTATGTCAAGGAGTAATTATCTTGACCTCTCTGAAGTGCACCATCCGTGATAGCATGGGCTATGGATCATGTTTCCTGGGTGTGGATTATATGAAATCCTCAAGAGGAATCATTTTGTTGATGTGTGGTTGAGATATAATTTTTACAATGATTATGTTCTGAGTGACTTTTATATTTTATTATTTTAATTTCTATGTATCATATCCTTTTGGCATACACTGTGGTGAGATAACTACTCTCATAATGCTAATGTTTGGTGATTTTTGGGTTTCTTACTAGGTGTTGTTATACTCACCCATGCATACAATATTCCCACAAATTTCATGTCTTATATACACAAAAAACTATTTGATGGTGTCCTTGTAGGAACAATAGTAAGTGGATCATAGTCAGATAGACTGATCATGGTTGTACTAGGAGTCGTAGATGATACAGTCCCTAACATAGAAATATAATTCATTCTTGTATTAATATAAGATAAATTTCTTATAAATTTTAAATTATTAATTATTCACTTATTTATTTGTTTGTCTGTTTTTTTAAGTATACTACATCTAATAAAAATGATTAAAAAGAGTTGAATGTAGTGATATATGAACACATTTTTCTTCATTGTGAAGAAGTAGAGTGAAAAAATTGATTTTTGAAGATAAAATATTATTTGAAGATATATATGATGGCTATTGATAAAGGTGCTAGTTAATGCCCAATTTTTAATATGTAATAATGGATAATCAAGTAGACTCAACGTGAAACAAAATGAATAAAAGATTACACATCGTGTAATAACTATTTAAGATGGGTAACAAGTCATGCAACGAACCATTAAATGTCTAGCCACGAACATTAAAAACAATGAAACTACTATTCATGAAACGAAATGTGTCATAAATAAGAAGATCCACTCCACACATTACACATCCTGAATTATAATAAAAGACACAAACCCTTGATTGCAGATACATAAAAAATAGTTTTCACAGGATTTAATATACATTATGACCCATTTTAGGTTATATTCATCATTTGGGTTTTACATGGTTGATGATACCAATATCCCTCCACTCAAATTCCCATCTATTTTCGTTATATTAATAATAGGGTTTTGTGGTGACTGTTTAGTAACTACCGGCATGTGTGGGGAATTATGACTGAGGTATTTGATAACTTGGGAATAACAATACCCAATTGTGGATTTCCCTAAATTAATTATAGTACTATCCAGGACTCCACATATATTGGAAAGAGGGTAGAAAAATTCAGACCTTTATTTGTGATACCCTCACAATAATCATATTCCATGGGAGAGAGAGAGGAATCGAAAAAAGACAGTCACCCATAAAAGATACCAGAGGGAAAATATGTAATAAATGAAAACTTTGAAAACATTATTCTACTTCCAACTAAGAACACCATAAGCACAAAATTGATCATAATATATAGAATCAATCAATTTAAGCGTCATTATATTTTTAATTTATCAAACCAATCAATAAAAATTTTCTGTAAAAACTACCAAAAATGAAACAATGTTATGCGTGAACTCATCTTCAAGAGAAAATTGTTATTTTACTACTATACATTCCTATGTAACAAAAAATTGTTTTACATGCCACATGCATGGATTGCATTAGTCCTCCATCCCCCTTATTAGTTGGTCAATATATTTACAGTTTTTTGGTTTTTTATTTGGCCCCTATGCTTCATTTAATTTTTTATACTCCAATTGTTGTATTTATATTTATTCATTCATTCTTTCATCACATGTATTGTTTTACCTTTGAATATCATATGGGAACATGGATGTGTGTGTCTATGTGTGTGCATATATAGGAACCTTAGGTAAAAGGCCTATCATGTGATATATATTCTTACATAGTGAAGGTCTTCATCCCTTGGCCTATTAGTTGTGGGCTTGGGGTGTCCCAGTTTAATTTTCACTGACCAGGTGGACACCATTGGGTTGGGTGATGATTGAAAATTCCAATGATGATTTTACCCATGTTGTTATATACTTAATGTTGTTTAAAGATAGTAAAAATATTATTGTGTTACATGATAATGATAATATTACCATTGATGTTATGGAATACGAGGTTAAATAAAGGAAAGGAGAACAAAAATTAAGGTGTTGAACAAAACCATTTGGAAACAAAAATTCATGAGAAATAATTCATGGTTAACATTGTGATGCCCATTATTTTAGTTATAGAATTCATAATGGGATATTTCAAGTCTTATAGATTTGAAAATCCACAAATACCTCAAATAACAAGTGTAACAATTCATGGAATCATGAAATAAAATGCAATTTTTATATTGAAGGAAATTTTTTATTGATTCTGAAAAAAATAGAAGATGTTCTAAAAACAGTGAAATTATGAATGATTAAACATTAATGAAATATATGATAAAATATATGATCAAAGAATAAATAGAAGATGTTTTATGATAAAATAAGTTTTTTAAGTTTATAAAATAAAAAATTACAAAAAATATATGATATTGAGGCCAAAATAATGATGAACCACAAGTTTTATAGTCTAAAATAGAAACATGTTATAGGAACATATTTACATTATACTGAATACTATTATTGTTATGGTTTAATACAAATTTATTGAAGTTTTTAATTATTTAATGGATATTTATATATACATGTAATATTTTTTAATCTATTGTTAAAGTAAACATATCCCCCTCAATGAATAAACGTTTAGTGGAGAGAAGAAATAACAATAATGAAGATGAAAAATAAATTAAAGATTCTAAAATAAAGTTGTAAAAGGTTTTAAAAAAATTCGTAAAGCTAATCATTTCCTGAATACCTTCCAGATTTGATGAGCATAACTAGTAATCCTCAAAATGATAAAATTAATAATTATAAAGGATAATAAAAATATATTATATTATATTTTTCCTTGGAAGCATCACAAAAAAACATCCATGGATTTTAGAGTGTGAACTTTCACAAACTACATAGAAATATTAATGATCATAATGGATCTTCATGTTCCTAAAGGTATTTAATTTTATTTTATTTATTTTCCATGTAAAAATTATGAATTATTCTTATTGTGTGATTAAGAAAGGATCTACTGGAAAAAAAATAGGAACATGTAGCAATCTATGAAGATCCGGATAATTGGATTCTAGTTAGTGGTTATACATCCGATTACAGGCAGGTTGATCTTGATGTTCGTGAAACCTGCTTCTTATGAAAAAATAACTATTAACACCAATCATAAGAAGTGAAGGATATGAAGGATGAGCTCTAGATATAATTTTTACTATAAAATATTATAAATATGTTTTTAACAAGTGTTTAACTGGTTGGAAGCGTTTGAGAAGCTATCTTAAGTTGAAGAATCAATCCTTGAGCACCTAGAATTTTTGTTTCTAAATTTAGTGAAAAAAATTCTTGTATGACGGATTTTTTAAATATGGATGGTTGGGGATTTATTTTATAATGGATAATATTGTGAAGGAAAAAGGTTTTATTGAAATTCAATGTTTTGATTATTTTTATACAATATAAAAAATAAGAAATTTTATTGAAATAAATTTGAATTATTTTAGTAATTCCAATAATTACATGAAGAATATTTGAGAGAATTATAATAGGTTTTATATTGCTATGGAATTTTTTTATCTCTCTCAGTGTTCATCTAATGAAAACTATAATTCATTTAATGGCCTAAGAAAAATATATATGGAGTATATTTTCCCAATAAGTATGTATGATAATTCATCTATATTGTATTTTTTACTAATAAAAATATATATTTGATTTTTATATTTTTCTAGTGTATAATATTTTGAAAAACTAGGAAATGAAATTTAGTTATCAAACCACCCCATATGATAATTCATCTATGTAGAAGATATGTGGTATAGACATATGATATGTAATCCATGTTTGAGTGAAATGTAAAAGTCAATTCTCTAATGATGAATAATAATTTGATCCATGGTTATAATTGATTCTTGTTTAACTTAAATTTCTAATATAGATTACGTTTTGAAAAGGAAATCTAGCTATGTGACTCACCATGTATAATAATTTGTGGTTTCATAAGTGAATATAGTTACATACAGATAAGGGAAAACAATGAAAATATTTCATTTATATTTTCTCTTTCAAATATCATTCATTTCAAGATAGAACAATATGAATTTGATATTAAACACACCCACATGCACACACACACACAAAACTATACAAAATATATTTTAGAAGGTTTACTACTCAATATTAGTAGCTATTCCTTTATAGGATCTGGAATCTCCCAAAATAAAAAAGGCAATTATAAACACTCCAATGATCCATAAAAATTATTGTACAACCATAAACGTGTGACATACAATTTTACCCATATATTCTAAGTTCATATCCCATGGTAATGATAGTTCATAAAGATTCCCAATAACAACAATGTATCCCAGAGTATCAGACATTGACTATGTTGTAAATGTGTGTCATCCTTTTTCCAAACTCACATAAAGAAAAATTCTTTTTTCCACTATATTAAAATATTGAACAAATGCGATAAACAAAAGGATTTTCTTCATACATCCCTCTCTTTTTCTACAACCGATGGTAAATATTCTCTTTGGTTTCATTTTATTGTCACCCTGTGATTCATCATCAACTCACAATATATATATTTGTTAAATAATATCAAGAATATCATTTCCCTGATTTATATAGAAACATCATGATTTTTGTAAATAATAAATCATCCTCTATTAATTTATACAACCATAATTAAATGATGTAAAGGACACCATATAAAACCCCGTAAGTCTCAAGATCTTATTATTCACATCATATTTAAATATCTAAGAACAAATATTTTCATCAAACCACATAGAACTAGTTCGTTTGGAATATGAATCTATGAATATCTCCATGTACGTGATATTTCATCCCATCCATGTGGACTTTGTTCATACAACATGAAACTCTTCCATTTTTATAGAATCACTTTCTCTTAGATGTTAATCTTCTCACAATTAATCACTTTCTCTTTGTAATGTATGAACAATTAAGAAAAGCACCTCAATAGTAGCCTAATTTTATATTTCATTAGAATCAATATTTTGTAAAATCAATTACACAATTAATATATAATCATATTTTATTAATTGTATAAGATGTATACTAAGAAAATATAAAGTCTTAGGTCCTATAAAATACTTAGGTTCATTGATAACAGTCAAACACAAAGATTTTAAAATATATATGATCATGACTTTAATATTTTTTCCACACCATAAGTCATATGATGATCCATAATTCTTGTGATAAAAGGAATACATTTAGAAAGAATATATACAATCTTCATGAAGATATGAACATGAAAAAATGCTTCTCCTAAAATACATTTGCTTTACTAAAAAATAAGAATAGTCTTTTTGGTCTTCTGCATATCGGAAACTTCTGAAATCTCAAATAATCACTTGTGTTTTGAAGCTTTTGTTATCAATATACAAGACCATAATAATCATTGGTATGAGTGATACTTTAAAACATGAAGACCAATTCACAACTAACATCCTCTATCAAATTATTCAAAAACAAATATTTTGGAACATCAAATTTTCACCATGTTCTCCAGGGACTACATAAATAGATAACAAAAATGGGTATTAACCATCATAATATTCATTTAGTTTATTTTAAATAATATTAAGTGACTATAATGGATCGATAGATTCACTTCATGTTTATGTTGCACCACCTCGATCTTGTCTCAAGAGTACACCTCAGCCGACTAACAAACATGACGAAGATATTGTAGAAAGTTTCATTATTACCACAGCCATGTTACCAATGTTTACATGGATATAATAAATTCAGTCATCAACTTTAATTTAAATACGATTTAATTAATAACAAAAAAATACAATTGAATATAACAAATAATCTTTAGCATTCTACGAAAAATAATCTCATTTGTAATGGGCTCAACAAAATCTCCCATTAGAGATCACTGGAATAAAAGAAACATAAATCTACATTAATATCAAACAACATTGAAATAGAACATCTTCCCATATTTATATTCCAATATGAAAAATAAATTATATAAAAATAATATTTAATAATATTAACACGTTTCCATAAAATAGATATTTTAATTCAACCGCCTCATGTTTTTATTCTCGTCATTCATCCTCTTCAAACCCAATCAAAAGTATAAGTTATATTGTAACCATTTGTAATTATAATTTTTAAAATATAATGGAAATAATCATAAGATGAATTATGATTTCATTTCCCCCCCATTGATAACAAATTCCCATTCACAATGTGATAGAAGAGATAGACCATAGAACCTAAACATCATGATAGGGGATATTTATATACCATCTCAGTCATCATTCATTCAATTTAGTCTTTAAATAGATATTTAGTGAATGCATTTTCTATTTCCTAGAAATTTGTAGAAAATAAATCATTAGATCATTTCCCTCCAGAAGCTCCTTAATGAACTATTATTTTATATCAATATGATTACATATTTAATATTGAATTTGAATCATTGATATATTTATATCATTTTGATTATCTAAAAAATAAGAATTGACCATTTCAATTTTACCTCGAGGTAACACAATATAGTTTTCATCCACATCAGTGGAGTGGTTGATATACATTCCACTATATTGTTTTACCTCATTAGTGCTCATGGTCAAGTTGTATTTCTTCTTTCTATGCCTTTGAACACCCCTCTCCCCAAAAATAAAAAACCACTATATGTGGATTTTTCATCATTATCACTTCCTATCCAATCTAAATCTAAGAATCCATATATAAGAAACTCCATTTTTTATTATATTTGAACACAAATTTAGTGCACTATTTATGTATCTAAGGAAACTTTTGTAGCCTTATTATTTTTTATTTTTTAGAAAACATTATAATCTAGAATATGTGGTAACAATAGAGATTATATCTGATCTTGAAGTTGTTAAGTATATCACACCTATAATAAAAAATTTGAATTATCATTTCCCTACCTCGTTTACATTATCATATTAAATAGATTGGATAATAAAAAACTATGAGTAGTAGCAGACCATGAATCCTCTATTCAAAACCCTTTAAAAAGTCCACTTTCATTAATTTCTTGTCAATAAAATATATGATATCTCTCTTGAAAATTTATAAACCAAGAAAATTTCATATCATATAATGAATTAAGGTTTCATATTTCAACATAAATTATTTGTTAAATACTCACATAACACTTTATCATATCAAAAAACAATATAATCGACATATATAATAATTATGAGAATTTGCTAATTGTCATCATTAATGTAGATATTTTTTTTCCAATCTACCATTTCCAAAAAATTAGTATCTTCTACTAGGTATCCCAATTACTGTACAGGTATCTTGAAGCTTCGTTAACATAAAAAAGTAATTTTCATCTTCAATCAGCAAAATACCACAAGGTTATTCTGTAGAAACCATATATTCCATCTCACCAATGAGGATGGTATTCATGAAATAAAATTAAAAAAAAATTATATCACCATAGTAATGTAATATAAAGAAATTGTATTATAGTTTATTGTCTAAAACCCAATGCATAAGCCTCATCTAATTCCAGTTCATCAAAGAATGAATAATCATTACAGTAATAAACACTTTTATTTATAATCACTTTCCCTTTTTTCAAATTTTTCAAGAAGACCCAATTTTTTTACATGAGGTTCTTGTATTTAGGTTTGGTTAAAAACACATTTGTCCCATTATTTTCTATCCATGAATGTAAAGCCCCGACCCCAGTTACCTAGAGTCGGTGCATTGTTACATAACATTGGCATGATCACAAGAATGATCAAATCTCGAATGACCGATTGGTTTAGTAGCCTTGGAAACCCTAGATATATTCATAAAGTTTTACACTACATCATAAAGTAAAAAACTACTACAACAACATATTGTCTGCATAGTCCACACTATTATCCCCTCATAATATCCCTACAGTTCATTCATAATTTACTTCTTCACATCCTAGGAAAAATAAAACATAGAAAAGGGGTGAGCACAAATGCACAGTAAGGATAACAATATAGCGGAAACTTTCATAAATAATAATAAACATTTATGGCAGTGTATAACTAAAACAAACGCCTTTTAAACTTGAACTTCAACATAGTATGGCAAAAATAAAATGAAATAATGCCATTTAATTATTCACGTGGATATTCTACTAATCGAATAATCACATGCAATATCAATAACCACTTTCATAATGATGGAATGCATAATGCCAGACTATCATAACAACATATCCAAGGCCTCGTGCCAAGACTACAAATACAATTTTGTGAAGGCCTTGTGCCAAGACACTAGATTGTCTCGTGAGACCTACCGATGATTCGAGGAGTTATAGCGGGCTCCAACTGTCACATATTAAGTCCAATGCATTCCCATATTAAAAGGTTTAAACATGACATAAACATTTGTATTAAAACTAGCATACGAAATGTAAATACTTCATCCATAAACCATGAATGTTATAAAAATTACACATCCACACTCAAACATATCACAAATCATTCAATACAATATAGAAGTTTTTTATCATAATAAATCAACTTCAAATAAGAATAAAATGAATCTAAGGATGTTGACATAGATGAAATAAAAACTCTTTTTAGAGAAATATCTCTTTTTTGAAATCATTTAAAAGCCACACAATTATTAAGGGCGTAATTTAAAAGTGATTTTTGAATCAAATAGTCCCATACCACTTTGAAACTTCTGAAGAGAAATATCATTTCAAAACATTCATGTCCATATAAATAAATCCTTAAAAGCATTTTGAAAACATGGACATTAATTAAAAATATTTAGAAAGATATATCATTAAAATATTTAAAATTCTGATTTTCATAAAGAGTACCTTTCATAAATTCTTAAAGTATTCATTTTGAAATCATTTAAAAGTTACATAATTATAAAATAAAACATTTACTTTGAAAATATCCTTATAAGCTTATAAGGGAAGCTTTGACAAATTTATAACGGCGGTAAATAGCCGCACCCGCCGTATAAGTTAAAAAAACATTCATACCATAAATTTGTCGAAAAGGTTAAAAGTTCCTTGTTTGGAAAATGATGGAAAGATTACTTTCAAAACACATAAGGGTATAAATGACGTTAACTCATTGTCTAGTAAATAGTAAAAATGTTTTTAAATACATTTTTAAAGATCATTGATGTGGATGATAAAGAGATCCTAGTAGATCATTACGTATAAACAGCCTCAGATAATGAAGAGATTGTGAAATAAACCCTTACCTTGTACTTTTCCATGGTTGGAGTATGTTAAACTCCTATATAATGGTTAAATAATTGTTATTAAAATTATACAAGAATCATATATATTAATATGATATCATATATGATCTTTTAACATTACTTTATTAATAATATCTTAGTATTATCGTCATTTTGGGTGTTAACTTACTCATTTTCTTTTATATGTTTTGTTATGTAAGCCATGTTTTTCATGGACAGGTTGTATATTATTCATATACATAATGATATCAAGTCCTTAAACCATATTTTCAAATCATCAAATGATAATTATACTTGAATGGATACGATGGATAATGAATCTCATCACGTTCGTGGAGACGGTAGTCCGTACGTACACACGAGCGACGATATCATTCTTTTGATATTAAAATAATATATAATTGGATATTATATCATATATACAGAATAATTATCATGTTATATTTATTATTTACATGAGTTACACATCATTATTATACCCATCCAAATAATAATATATTGAATAACAATTACACCACGACGTGGAGACGGTAAGTCGTACGTACGCATGTATGGTGACATGTTATTTAAAGGGTAGGTGGAATACTGAATATGGTTGTACCATATTTATAATAAGATAACAGTATATATAAGATACTAGAGTTATTATTTTAGAATGGTAATAACAACGAAATAAGAAGTGGAAGAAGAAATGAATTTGAAAAAAGGTGGTGAAAACATTACCTCTTCTTCGGGTTCTTCGTTTTGATTTGATCAAAAGGGCTCTTTAGGTTGGATTTCTGATCAAACTAAGGAATATATATTACAGTGAGGGAATTTGAGAGAGTATTTGGGAAGAGATTGGCCAAACCAAAAGGCTTTGAAGGTGTGAAGTAATGAGACGGGAGAGTGCCCTTTTATAAGAGGGGTGAGGGGCACCTTTGGAAAAGCTAGAAATATTAATTTATAATAAATTCATATTCGGTTTCTAATGTCTCCAATGTTGATTATTAAAATTTTAAGGTGGGTATAGGTCGAAAAACATTCAATAAATATAATTTAGATAGGTTTGGGTTACTATATTAACCTTATCTTTTAGTTTTAACTCTCAGTTAATTAGTTTGACATTTACCATGTGACTTTGTATTTTTATATTATATACATAATAAACGTACTATATACATCTAAGTGACCCAAAGTGGTCCATGATTGATACACCTATCATGATATAAGTCTCTTGGCCTAACCATTGATTTTCAGGAATTTAATATCAATTAATAATATAATATTTGTTTTAAAAACACTTTTATGTCAATTTTGACGCTATTCAGTAGTTGATTTTTTTAAAACTCATAACAGAATTATTACTTCAAAAAAGTTAATTAAATCATTACTAACATGTCATATTAACCAATAAAATTAGTGTAATTCATTAAAAGCCTAAAATTATATTTATTTGGGTATTTATAATATAAACTATTTTAATTTTTCACAATTATCGTAATTACTGAATCATCATTGTGTCCTAAATAAATTAAATTATTTAATGTCTAAAAATTATAAATAAAATATAATTATATAGTAAATACTTATAGATTTATAATGAATCTTTATAGTCTAAAATCCAACATATATAACCCTATGTAAAAATTGTTTTTCTAAAAGATATATGCTTGTGTCATTTTTGTATTCATTTTAACTTAATTAAAATAAAGTGTCCCTATCACTTACAAGCGGCACCATGGGGTCCCAAAATTGACCCAAAGATGACCATGGTCGAACATGTATCAACCAACAAGGTTAGCACACGTTTTAGGATAATTGTTTATTATTATAATATTTTTTAACCCTTATTTACCGGATTTACCCTTTAACCATGGTAAATAAAATATTAACTGAAGTAATTATTCAAAATGTCTAAAAATAAAAGTTAACTATTTACAAAATTTTGACATCCTGATTCCAAATATGGAATCCATTTTTCCAAATTCAAAACACAGAAGTGGCAGAAATTAATTTAAAATTAATTCCCGCAGTCAAAACAAAAAGCGTGTTTTTAAGATATAATAACACTCAAAAGATTGATACTTGTTTATGTTTGTTTTAATTGTGAAATTATGTCCAATGTCCAAAATTGTATTAAATGGTGAAAATATATTCTAAATATACTTTAAAACCACTAAAATTCATAATTTATTACTATTAATTATTTTAATTAAAAATGTTGTTTTTAATTAAAATTTTGTAATTTTCATTATTCATCAAAATATGAAAGTTATCTGAAAAGTACCAAAATTTCACCTTAGCCTAAATTCGATACTCCAAATCCAAAAATGAAGTCCATTTTGAGAGGTAAAATTTCTATAATTTTAAAAGGTAGGTATTACTATTCATAATGGCTAGTTTGTTTGGTTGTGGTGTGTTTGAATCTCGAAGTTGCGTACAATGCACGCCATTGCATTATTCAAAGGGAAACGTACCGTGGAAGATTGGGATGTTTAATTGTAATTTTTTTTGATGTCCCCATTCTAAAAAGTAATTTATTTAGTCAAATTGAATATTTAAAAGTTTAAAATATTGGATTTAAAAAGGTTTTCACTATTAAAAGTTGGTAAAAGTGCAATACTGAAAATGAATTTGTTCTTACATTATGTCTAAGAAACTCATAATATGGATTCTAAAGTTATAGGGATTACATAAAGTTTAAAATTTAGTTAATACTATTCATAACCTCTTTTGAGCGGCTTTTTTGGTAATTCATGGTGCGCTTGAACTCGGTGTTGCGTGTAGTGCAAGTTATTGAATTATTTTGATGAAATAACACACTATGAAAACATAGGGTGTTACATTCTCCCCTCCTTCAATAAATTGTATCCTCGCAATTTGAAATTTTACTTCGAAAATAAAATGTTGAATATAGAAAATATCATTGTGGGAAAACCCACATCGGAAATTGGGTTGATAAAATTTAGTCTTAATAACAGGAAAAGAGAAATGAAGGGTCACCACCAAATTATGATCTCAATTAGGAGAACATTGGTGGCAATTAGAGACATATAATTGGAGGAAAGCATAAATATTTATAGGTAGTGATTGAGGTCATCAATCAAAAACAAGTGTAAAATTGAGGGCCTTAAATTCATCAATCTATGATGATTTAAAATTCCATCGGTTCAACAAAACATATGGTATTAGGAAAACACATTTTTTTTATTTTTTTTAAGATCCCTCCACTAAAGAATAAGAATTAATTTCTTTAATGAATAACAGAAGAAGAAAAATATATACTTTTCAAGTAGAGTCTCAACCTTTAACTAAGTTCTACCACAAACTCATCTTTCACTCTAAAAGATAATAGAACTTTAAAATAATATTCTATTTATCCTATTCGTATAGGGTTAAAAAATGAATTTATAATTCATCTAGAAGAACCATTAAAAAACGACATTATTCAAACCAGGACATCACGTGGGTCAGTGGCAGGTGATACACCCTTGTCACCCTTCAGTTGTGGGTTCAAGTCTCGCGGCCTTGCCGGACGCGATGGGTTGTCGCCTGACCCCCAGGTTTTCCTTTTATGGCAATCAAAATAATCCAAACTAGAACTATCCAAAATACATCAGTCCAAAATTTATAAGGAAGGTAAACACAATGAAGATCCCTTTTTTTGCCGCGTAATAACATGTGATCACCTTCATCGTGTATTCTTTTAAAACACTGCAACATCCTGAATTACCATAAAACCTTATTGATTACATTCATGATCCCTTATTCCTTATAGAATAATAGATATACTCTTTCAATACAAAATTGTTGTAAACCCCAACAATGATGGAATATACAAATCATTAATCAATTTCAAGGTAGTCAATAATATCCAATATAATTTATCCAAATCAATCATGTATTATTTTAAAATCACTACCTTGGTATCAGAACCATATTATGGTTTATCTTTCTATCAACCATATATTTTCCAAAAATTTAACCTGGTATTGAGTCACTTTTCTTTTTTCCACACAATCTCAAGTCCTTAATGAAATAGTACTGCAGTACAATCTTTATATACTCCATAATTATTATAACATGTAAATTTTTGATACAACATTCAAATGACATAATCAACATAAGAACTCTAATCATTCCTCTTCATCTGTGGTATAATCATAACTTGATTATTATCCAATAGCATCATTTGAGGCATAGTCTGATGACTGGGACATAGGTACGCGTAGTGTCCAAAATCCTTGAAAATGAAGCATTGTACATTTGAAACCATTTTCTTACCTTTGCAGTCACGTACTTTGTGCCCTTTTCCACCACAATTATAACAAACACCCATTTATTTCAGGCAAGTTCCAGGGTGTTTCTTCCCACAGTTATCACATATGGGAAAATTCTTCTTTTCCCTCTTCCCTTTATCCATATTTCTCTCTTCCATCCTTTTCTTCTCTTGCTCCCCTTCAAATCCATAGGACTCAGTAAACTCTTTACTTATCTTATCAACACATGATATTATTTCATCATATGATGATAATACATGGGAGACTATTTCTCTTATAAATTCTGGCTTAAGACCATGAAATATATGATCCTTCTTTCTCTTTGGATCATGTGCATTGCTGGAGTTATCATTCCTTCTACTGGGCACCATTTCTAAACAATGGAATACACTAGATAAGTTTATGAATAACAATACCTAATCCCAAACTTGTAAAACACATAACATAAATTAAATAGTTTATGGATATAATCCATAATCATAAAAATGTCTCCTTTGAGGAAGTATACACTCATAAACCCTTAATAATGGTTTCTAAAGAAAATGAGAATTATCCTAAGCATATCCCCCGGGAGATTTGTAACCAAGAGTGCAGTAAGGCCCATTTTCGTGCATCAGTTTCCTTTCGAGTCTAGCTCAAAGCGTTGTTTTCGGGTTTTACCCCTAGGTACCTCTGTGGCAGAGCTGCCTCTACCTGCTCGTATCCAGACAGGGATGTATTGTTCGGAAAACTCACAAAATCTCTACAATACCAAAATTATAGGAAGTTCTTCTATACTAATCCTCATAGTCCATCTTAAATCTATGTGCTCTAATCAGATTTTATCTAAATCTAGCTTCCAAGGTTTGTACTAAACTTCCTCTGATACCAACTCTAACGCCCCGGCCCCAGTTACCTAGAGTCGGTGCATTATTACATAACATTGGCATGATCACAAGAATTATCAAATCTCGAAAGACCGATTGGTTTAGTAGCCTTGGAAACACTAGATATATTCATAATGTTTTACATTACATCATAAAGTGAAAAAATACTACAACAACAAATTCTCTCCATAGTCCACACTATTATCCCCTCATAATATCCCTGCAGTTCATTCATAATTTACTTCTTCACATCCTGGAAAAAATAAAACATAGAAAAGGGGTGGGCTCAAATTCCCAGTAAGGATAACAATATAGCCGAAACTTTCATAAATAAGAATAAACACTTAAGGTAGTGTATATCTAAAACAAAAGCCTTTTAAATGTGGACTTCAACATAGTATGGAAAAAATAGAATGAAATAATGCCATTTACTTATTCACAAGGATATTCTACTAATCGAATAATCACCTACAATATCAACAACCACTTTCATAATGATGGAATGCATAATACCAGACTATCATAACCACATATCCAAGGCCTCGTGCCAAGACTACAAATAAGATTTTGTCAAGGCCTTTGGCCAAGACACTAGTTTGTCTCATGAGACCTACCGATGCATCGAGGAGCTATAACGGGCTCCACCCGTCACATATTAAGTCCAATGCATTCCCATATGAAAAGTTTTAAACATGACATAAACATTCGTATTAAAACTAGCATACGAAATGTAAATACTTTATCCATAAACCATGAATGGTCTAAAAATAACACATCCACACTCAAACATATCACAAAACCTTCAATACAATAAAGAAGTTTTGTATCGTAATAAATCAGCTTCAAATAAGGGTAAAATCCCTCAAAGGATGTTGACATAAATGAAATCAAAACTCTTTTTAGATAAATATCTTTTTTTTGAAATCATTTAAAAGCCACACATTTATTAAGGAAGTAATTTAAAAGAGATTTTTGAATCAAAGTGTCCCATAACACTTTGAAACTTTTGAAAAGAAATATCATTTCAAAAAATTCATGTCCATATAAATAAATCCTTAAAAGCATTTTGAAAACATGGACATTAATTAAAAATATTTAGAAAGATAAATCTATAAAACACTTAAAATTCTGATTTTGATATAGAGTACCTTTCATAAATTATTAAAATATTCATTTTGAAATAATTTAAAAGTTACATAATTATAAAATAAAACATTAACATTGAAAATATCCTTATAAGCTTGTAAGGTAAGATTTGAAAAATTTATAACGGCGGTAAATAGCCACACCCACCGTATAAGTTAAAAAAACATTCTTACCTTAAATTTGTCGAAAAAGTTAAAAGTGCTTTGTTTGGAAAACGACGGAATGATTCCATTCAAAACACGTAAGGGTATAAATGACTTTAAAACATTGTCTAGTAAAAAGTAAAAATGTTTATAAATACATTTTTAAGGAACATGGATGTGGATGATAAAGAGATCCCAGTAGATAATTACGTATAAACAACCTCAAATAATGAAGAGATTGTGAAATAAACCCTTACCTTGTACTTTTCCTTGGGTGGGGTAGGTTAACCTCCTGTATAATGGTGAAATAATTGTTATTAAATTATACAAGAATCATATACATTAATATGATATCATATTTGATCTCTTAACATTACTTTGTTAATAATATCTTAGTATTATCGTCGTTTCGGGTGTTAACATACTCATTTTATTTTATATGTTTTGTTACATAAGCCATGCTTGTCATGGATAGGTTGTATATTATTCATATCTAGAATGATATCAAGTCCTTAAACATTATTTGTAAATCATCAAATGATAATTATACTTTAATGGATACGATGGAGAATGAATCTCATCGCATTCGTGGAGACGGTAGTCCGTACGTACGCACGAGCGATGATATCATTATTTTGATATTAAAATAATATATAATTGGATATTATATCATATATAAAGAATCATTATCATGTTATATTTATTATTTACATGAGTTACACATCAATATTATACCCATCCAAATAATAATATATTGAATAACAATTACACCACGATGTGGAGACGGTAAGCCGTACGCATGCACGTATGGTGACAAGTTATTAAAAGGGTGGGTAGAATACTGAATATGGTTGTACCATATTTATAATAACATCACAGTATATATAATATACTGGAGTTATTATTTTAGAATGGAAATAACAAAGAAATAATAAGTGGAAGAAGAAATGAATTTGAAAAAAGGCGGTGAAAACATTACCTCTTCTTCGGGTTCTTCCTTTTGATTTGGAAAAAAGGGCTCCATAGGATGGCTTTCTGATCAAAATAAGGCCTCTAGGTTGTAGTGAGGGAAGTTGAGAGAGCATTTGAGCAGAATTTGGCCTAACCAAAAGGATTTAAAGGTTTGAAGTAATGCGAAGGTTGAGTGGCCTTTTATAAGAGGGGTGGGGGCACCTTTGGAAAAGCTAGAAATATTAATTTATAATAAATTTATATTCAGTTTCTAATGGCTCCAAAGTCAATTATTAAAATGTTAAGGTGGGGATAGGTCGAAAAACATTCAAAAAAACTAATTTAGACAGGTTTGAGTTACTATATTAACCTTATCTTTTAGTTTTAACTCTTAGTTAATTAGTTTGACATTTACCATGTCACATTGTATTTTTATATTATATAGTTAATAAACATATTATATACATCCAAGATACCCCCAAGTAGTCCATTAATGTGACACCTATCATGATATAAGTCTCTAGGCCGAACCATATATTTTTAGGAATTTAATATCAATTAATAATATAATATTTGTTTTAAAAAATCTTTTATGTCAATTTTGACACTATTCAATAGTTGATTTTTGTAAAACTCATAACATAATTATTACTTCGAAAAAAGTTAATTTAATCATTAATAACATGTCATGTTAACATATAAAATTAGTGTAATTCATTAAAAGTCTAAAATTATATTTATTTAGATATTTATAATATAAATTATTTTAATTTTTCACTATTATGGGAATTACTGCATCATCATTGTGTAATAAATAAATTAAATTATTTAATGTCTAAAAATTATAAATAAAATATCCTTATGTAGGAAATCTTTTTATATTTCTAATGAATATTTATAGTCGAAAATATAACATATATAACCCTATGTAAAAATTGTTTTTCTAAAAGATATATGCTTGTTTCATTTTTGTATTCATTTTAACTTAATTAAAATAAAGTGTCCCTATCACTTACAAGTGGCACCATGGGGTCCCAAAATTGACCCAAATTTTCCCCTGGTCGAACATGTATCAACCAATATGGTTAGCACACGTTTTAGGGTAATTTTTTATTATTATAATATATTTTTTAACCCTTATTTACCGGATTTACCCTTTAACCATGGTAAATAAAATATTTACCGAAATAATTATTCAAAATGACTAAAAATAAAAGTTACCTATTTACACAATTTGAACATACTGATTCCAAATATGGAATCCATTTTTCCAAATTCAAAACACAGAAGTGGCAGAAATTAATTTAAAATTAATTCCCGCAGTCAAAACAAAAAGTGTGTTTATAAGATATAATAACTATCAAAATATTGATACTTGTTTATGTTCGGTTTAATTGTAAATTATTTCAAATGACAAAAATTGTATTAAATGGTAAAAATATATTCTAAATATACTTTAAAACCACTCAAATTCATAATTTATCACTATTAATTATTTTGTTTAAAAAATTTGTTTTTAATTAAAATTTAGTAATTTTCACTATTCATCAAAATATGAAAGTTATCCGAAAAGTACCAAAATTTCACCTTAGCATAAATTCGATACTCCGAATCCAAAAATGAAGTCCATTTTGAGAGATAAAATTTCTAAAATTTTTAAAGATAGGTATTACTATTCATAACGGCTAGTTTGATTGGTTGTGGTGTGTTAGAATCTCGAAGTTGCGTACAATGCACGCCATTGCATTATTCAAAGGGAAACGTACCGTGGAAGCTTGGGATGTTTAATTGTAATTTTTTTTGATGTCCCCTTTCTAAAAAGTAAATTTATTTAGTCAAATTGAATATATAAAAGTTTAAAATATTGGATTTAAAAAGTTTTTCACTATTAAAAGTTGGTAGAAGTGAAATACTGGAAATGAATTTGTTCTTACATTATGTCAAAGAAACTAATAATATTGATTCTAAAATTATAGGGATTATATAATGTTTAATATTTAGTTAATACTATTCATAACCACTTTTTAACAGCTTGTTTGTTAAGTCATGGTGCGCTTGAAATCGGTGTTGCATGTAGTGCAAGTTATTGAATTATTTTGCAGAAATAACACACTATGAAATCATTGGGTGTTACAATGAACATTCATCATTCATGTAATCAACCCATTCTTGGTGCAACATTGCTTCTTCAAAATCTCTCGGTTTAACCATTGAATATCACTAATAATATGAGGATGTTCGTAATGTTCCCCTAGTTTGAACATCCTACCCTAGATCTCAAATATTTCTTTCTACTTATTCATTTATTCTCATCTACTTATAAGGTGATTTGAGTTTCTCTTCATCACAAGGGTTTTTTGAATTATCTTATTCAATCTAAACATATTCAAAACATCCATTAATTTTTAAAAAATAAACCTACTACGTAACCAAAATTGATTCATCTTCATCACCCATGATACATATTATTTCAACGATATATTATTTGATTGCATATTCCATAATTTTGGAATCACCTGTTTTGATAATCCCAAATCATGTTTAAATAGTGATCATGATATATTAAGTCAGTTACCAATCTTTTTAATATACATTTATAATTATCTTATCATGAACAATGTATACTCTTAAGTCTCATGACTTTGCTGCATTAGCCAACAGTTTATATTTATCTAAATATAAGATCACTACTAAAGGCTACTGGTAAGAGCCTTATGTTCGAAGTCACCATTATAGCTAACTATCACTCTAAGTCACTGATTCTAGAAGATCACCGTTGAATATTGACAGTCACTGTTAGAAGCTACCGGTACAATGTTACTGTCACAAGTCTATCGATGATCTTCTTATCAAAGCTCAAAGACAAAGAGTCACCGTTACAAGGTTACTGCTATGTCAAATCTTCTGTTGCAAGATCACTGTCAGACTCTTTCTCAAGTCTTCTGTTGAGAACCTCATTGTTCAATTCTACAGTTGGACAAGTCTACCGTTTGTAGAAGGCTACCGCTGGACAACTCCTACTGTCAAAATAGTCAACAGTTGTTCAAAGTCTACTGATGGACATACTCCACCGTTAATGAAATTATCTATTGAGATAAGTCTACAATTGGACAGGTCACAGTTGAATACCCTACCGTTGAAGTTCACAGTTGAATAGTCTACCGATGAAGTCCACAGTTGGAAAGACCACAGTTGAAGTCTACCGTGTGACATGCACCTACTACCAGTCTAATGAAATTATATTATTTTTCTTTACCAATTTCATTAACACTAATATAAAGGTCATTTCTGGAGAAATTAATACATCTGACATTATTTAATGTTATTTGTAGGCATATCAGGAAACAGTACGATGTACGAGGAAGACCACACGTGGTTGAAACATTTTTCCCGTCGGCCCCTGCTAAACAAAATGAGAAAAGGCTGAACTGGAAAATAGTATATATATAAGAGATATATATTCGGATCTACTCAGTTAATACATACAGAAACAAGAAAATTATAGTGGATATTTAGATTAAACACATAACACTCATACGTGAGAAATATACACAATCTGAAGAATAAAAGCACTCATTCTGAAGAATATAGAGCTTCACAAAGATCTATTGAAAGAACCTTCTTCAAGCTGTGGTGGTGTGCTACAAACAGCTTAAAACCCATGAAGCTGATCATCTCTACACCTGGAATTGAGAACCTGAATGTTGCGACACTCTGTTTTGGAGTCAACTTGCATAGAAGGACCAAAACATCATTTCCTTCATTCCAATGAGTCTAGAGCTGATCTTCCAACACAACAGAGCATTCCAAACTCATTTCTAATATATTTAACACTACTGTGTTTAAATATTTTACATTTGTGAGTTGTGTGTATATGTTACACACACTGACTCGTGTGCTTGGACTGAAGGACAATGAAAATCCCCACACCAAAATATATTTACATTTGTTTCCCATGTATAACTGTGGAATAAGCCTTGTGTGGTTTGGTAGTTTATTTTTCCCACGTAGAACTATGGTAGAGGTTGAAAAACCTTGACAGTTTGTGAAAACTGTTGTAAATCTTGATACAGGCTGTCTATCATTTTTAATAAAATTGATTGGTGGCTGGTGATCACCAAGTGTAGAGGAATAGGTATTGACTTAAGAAAAAACCTATTCTTTAAATTGTTGTGTTCATCCTTCCATTACTCTGTTTTACATTTATCCACTGTGCTTATATTTTCAAAGACATAAATCAGTATTTACATTCACTCTGATAGTTAGTTATGGTTAGTGTGTATATCTGATTTGTTTAGTAAACTTGTTTCAAAATTCAAATTAGTTCTTATACTAATTCAACTAAGGAGTAATTAGCCTTTGAGAAATAGGTTGAACAATAAGTCACTTATATCACTACTGCCTTAATTGACTGGGCCGTTTTAATCTGGGGGATTTTAATCCAAAAAAATTTTAACAGAAATTTTAAATGGAAACTCAATTCGCCCCCCCTATTGAGTATCCACTCCAACCAACATTTTTTATCAGAGGTAACATTGTTATTTATAAAAAGTTTTTGAACTCTCTGTTTTTCAAATTATGATTTTAGATTTACCTTAAAGATCATAAATTTTTGTTAGTTCTAAATTTTATCTCTTTAATATATCTTTTAAAATATAGTAATGGACAATAGAATAGAAGGTGCTTCTACTAACAGGCCACCATTCCATTATGGTGTGAATTATGCTAAATGAAAAATTAAAATGAAAATTAATTTGGAATGTATTGGTTTTGATATTTGGTCTTCTATAGAATAAGAATATGAGATCCCCAAAACTGCTAGATCTACTTGGGATGATGCTACAATGTCTGACTATAACAATAATTGTAAAGCTATGAATGCTCTTTAATGGTCTTTAGGAGATGATGAATTTAACGGAATTTCTGCACGTAAAATAGCTCATGAAATTTGGGACACCTTGGTTGTTTCTCATGAAGGATCAACCAACGTGAAGGAAATTAGATTAAATACTTATACTATTAAATATGATAATTTTAAAATGAGACATGATGAACCCATTTTTTACATGTACCGTAGGTTTAATGAAATAGTCAACACCATGTGTTCATTGGGAAAAGTTGTTCCTGAGAAGGAACAGATCATGAGAATATTGAGATGTCTGCCAGACAGATGGAGAGGCACTTCTGTGTCTATCCAAGATCCGTGTGACATCAGCAAGATACCTATTAAGGAGTTTATTGGTAAACTAATTATGTATAAAGAAGAACTGAAGGTGAAAAAAGAATAGGATGATGAACCCAACAGAAAATCTGTGGCATTCACGTTTACCTCTTCAAAGAGCAAAGACAAAGAGAAAATACATGTACCTACTGAAAGTTCAACTAATGAAGATTCAGATTCAGTCAGTGATGATGAAATGGCTCAAATAGCTAGGAGATTTAAGAAGTTCTATAGGAAGAAATTTTTTTCATAAAAACAAAAAACAAGGGTATGTATGATAAACAAGGTAAGTGGAAGAAGGATTGGAGGAAATCTGATAAGGAAGATGATATAGTCTGCTATGAATGCAAGAAGAGTGGACACATCATGCCTGACTGTCCGAAGATAAAATTAAAAAAATTATGATTATAAAAACAAGAAGTAAAAAAATCCATGAAAGAAACCTGGAGTGATTCGGAAGACAGCACAAGTGAATCAGAATCCACTGATTCGGAAAATAATCATGCCAACATGTGCTTCATGACTAACATATCTGAGGTACCAGTTTCCCATATTCTAAATAATTATTATTCTGGAAATAACAGTGATTCAGATAATATTATGTCTAAGGATGAACTGTTTGAATATTGCAATATGCTAGAAGATACCTACAATGAACTAAAAGATAAATATAAATCTTTAAAGAAATAGCTTGCATTGACTAGTAATATTAAAACAGCTCTAACTCTAGAAAAAGAAAAGAATTTTCAATTGTTGAAAGAGAACACTCAGCTCAAATTATCTAATGAACAATTAAGAATGAATATTGAGAATTTGAATACTGGTAGGGATACATTGACACAGTTTTTAAGAAAAAATATTTCTCCAAAATATACAACTGGTCTAGGATATCATCCTGGATAGAGACAAATTAGCAAAACCAAATTTGTTCCAAAATCTGGACAATTCACTACTAATTCTGGATCATCTTTTGAGAAACAATTTTCTAAAGGACCTAAAAATGTATTTATGTCTCAAAATATGTATGATGATTTTAGAAAACCCATAAAGAAAATATGGGTTCCCAATGTTTTATTGTCTATCCTTTCTGGACCAAAGAAGATCTGGGTACCAAAATTATCACATGATTAATTTTTTTTGCAGGGAAATTACATAAAGAGTTCCTCTATGACCCTATGGTCCTTGGAAAATGTATGTTCAAGACATATGACAAGAGAATATTCTTGCATCAAGAGTCTAATTAAAGTTGATGGTGGGCATGTCACCTTTGGTGACAACGCAAATGGAAAAATCACCAGTTTAGTCCAAATTGGTAACCCTGATACAATATTAATCTCTAAAGTTATTTTTGATGATGGATTAAATTTTAATTTACATAGCATATCACAGTTACGTGATGATGGCAATAATTTTAAATTTGAAAATGATTCATGCAATGTTTTTTATTCACAAAATGATTTAGTTTTCTCTGCATGTAAAAATGAGAATGTACATGTTGTTGATTTAAATTCCTTATCCAAAAAAAAATGTCTCCTGCTTAAATGATTTTCATAAGGAATCTTGGTTGTGGCATAAAAGGTTAGGAAACTGTAATGTGCACTCACTTAGGAAGCTATCTAAGAAATGTTTAGTCAGAGACTAACCTAAATTATAATTCCCAATTGATAAAGTGTGTTATCTCGGTCAAAAGGAAAAACAACACAAAGATTCATTCAAACCAAAGAAAGAATATTCAACTTCTCAACCACTTGATTTGGTTCACATGGATTTATTTGGACCATCAGGAGTTTCAATTTTAAATGGGAAGCACTATGTTTATGTTCTGGTAAATGACTTTTCTAGGTATACTTGGGTATACTTTTTAGCTCACAAAAGTGAAGCTTGTTCTTATTTCGTCAGATAATCCATGTCTGTAGAAAACCTTAGTAGACTTAAGATTAAGACCCTAAGAAGTGATCATGGCCAAGAGTTTGAGAATCATGAGTTTGAATCTTTTTTCTTACACAATGGCTATAGTCACAAATTTTCTGCCCCTAGGACACCTCAGCAAAATGGAGTTGTAGAAAAGAGAAATTGGACCCTTCAAGAAATTGCAATGACTATGCTTAATGAGAATGACCTAACTGTTTATTTTTGTGCTGAAGCTATAAATACAGCTTGTTATATTATCAATAGATTTTTAATTAGACTTATTCTAAAAAGTACCCCTTATAAACTTTGGAATAATAGGAAGCCTAAGGTTAATTATTTTAGATTTTTTGGTTGCAAAGTCTTTATTCTTAATACTAAAGATAATCTTGACAAATTTTCTCCCAAAAGTGATGAAGGAATTTTCCTGGGTTACTCTATTCCAAGTAAAGCCTATAGAGTGTTCAATAAGAAAACCAAATGTGTGGAACAATCAGTTCATATCAAATTCTATGAGACTGATCAGCATGAGCCTAAAACCTCTCATATAAATCTTCAATAAGATTTGACAAATCAGAACATTAATTATAAAAATAGTGAATCCCCTATAAAAGTATCCAGATTTGGAAATTTTCCAGAATTTGATCCTACTGATTCTGAACCAACAGACAACAATGAATAATTTAGTTCAACCCTTCCTATAGGTACTAGGACTCTTAAGAATCATCCTCTATATGTTGTTGTAGGAGATTTAAATAGAGGAATACAAACTAGAGCTTCTCTAAGTAACCAGGTTGAACATAAATCTTTTCTTTCACAGCTTGAACCCAAAAATATTAATGATGCTATCAATGATTAATTTTGGGTAATGGCTATGCAAGAAGAACTAAATCAGTTCTAAAGAAACAAAGTTTTGGAATTATTGTAATGACCTAAGGAAACTTTGACCATAGGCCCTAAATGGGTGTTTAGGAACAAAGTTGATGGGTGTGGAAATATAGTTAGAAATAAGGCTAGGATAGCTTCACAAGGATATATTCAAGAATAAAGAATAGACTATGAGGAGACCTTTTCACCTGTAGCTAGACTAGAAGCTATTAGGATACTACTTGCATATACATCTCATCTGAATTTAAAACTTTATCAAATGGATGTTAAAAGTTCTTTTCTAAATGGGTATATAGTTGAGGATGTGTTTGTTTAACATCCTCTTGGTTTTACAAATCCCCATTTTTTCAATCATGTTTTTAAACTATCTAAATCTTTATATGGCTTAAAACAAGCTCCAAGAGCATGGTATGATAGGCTTAGCTATTTTCGTATTTCAAAAGGTTTTACCAAAGGGATTGCTGATCCTAATCATTCCATTAAATGGATTTCTAAAGATGGTGTGATAGTACAAATTTATTTGGATGATATTATTTTTGGATCGTCTAAAAATTCATTATGTGTTGATTTTTCAAAAATGATGCAAAATGAGTTTGAAATGAGTTTAATGGGAGAACTGAAATTTTTCCTTGGATTTCATATCTTTCGAAATAAAAATTGAATTCTTTTGAATCAAAGTAAATATATTATGGATCATCTAAAACGTTTTTCTTTGGATGGTAGTAAACGTAGTGACACACCTATGAGTACCACCTGTAAGTTGGATGCAGATGAAACTGGAGAACGAGGGGATCAAACCCACTATAGGTGTATGATAGGAAGTCTAGTCTATCTTAAATCTATTAGACCTGACATCATGTTTAGTGTATGCATGTGTGCTCGCTTTCATGCCATTCCAAATGATTCTCATTTAACTGTTGTTAAAAGGATTTGTAAATATCTCAAACATACTCCCAACTTATGACTATTTTATCCAAAAGGACAATCATTTGATATGTTGATTTATTCTGATGCTGATTTTATAGGTTGCAAGTTAGATAGAAAAAGCACCTCTGGGACATGTCACATTTTAGGCAAGTCACTATTATCTTGGTGTAGTAAGAAGCAGAACTTTGTTGCATTATCTACTACTGAAGCAGAGTACATAGCTTCTGGTAGTTGTTGTCCTCATATTATGTGGATGAAACACACTTTACTGGACTATGGATATCAATTCAAACATGTCTCTATAAAGTGTGACAATACAAGTTCTATTAACATTTCCAAAAATCTAGTATCTCGTGCTAGGACAAAGCATATTGATGTGAGACATCACTTTTTGAGGGATCATTATCAAAAAGGTTATATCCCTCTTGAATTCATGGGCACTGAACATCAATTGGATGATATATTCACAAATCCTTTGAATTCTGAGAGGTTAAATTACATCAAATATGAGTTAGGTATGATTAACCTCATCACACTGAAACCTCACAATTGGACCTCACAGTTGGAACTCACAGTTAAACCTCACAGTGAAACCTCAGAGTTGGACCTCACTATTGGAACTCACAGTCGGACCTCACTGTTATACCTCACCGTTGCACCTCACTGGTGTACCTCACTGGTACATCTCACTATTGGATACTTCGCTATTTGTCTTTATTTTTGAGGGAATTCAAACCATTTTTATTCCTATTTATTATTTCTATTTTATTTCATTTTAATTACTAAATGATAATATCCAAGGCAACGAATATATCTCAATCCACCTTCTTCTCTCAATCTCGAACCTTTCTTTCGAAATTCCAAAACCCTAACACTTCACCTGAGACCTCGAACCTGTCTCAATCTCTATGACCAGAACAAAGAGACCCCCGACTCTCAATGAGGATGCGCCAAGGCCAAAGAGGACTCTAGCCGAATCTAGTGGCACCAGTAATACTCTGACGGGACCTGTCAACCTGCATCTGAACAAGAGACAAATCTTTGCTGAGAAGGAGTTAAGTGAAGAATGGTTGCTATCTAGCAAGTCATTAGTACTGGATGTTCTAGATGCCCAAGGATGGACTGAATGTTTTTCTAATAACAATGGACCATACTACCCAAATCTTGTGAAAGAGTTATATTAATATCTGAAGTTTGAAGAGGAAGATGATGTGCATAAGCTAATATCCAGAGTCAATGGTAATGAGTTTTGTTTCCCGTCTACTGAGTGGGCTGCCTGTTTGAGAGTTTCTCATGAAGGAGTTTATGATTACTACTCGGGAGTGGCTCCTCCAGACAGTGTTGTTTTTGAATATGAAAAATCTTTGGAAGAACTGAAAGGAGATGTAATATCAAGTAGGATCATTACATATGAGATGAATAGAGAAGATAGTCTTTTATTCTAATTTATTCAACATCTAATTAGTCCAAGGAGAGGAGACATTGCAGTGCTGAAGTACCAGGACATATTCCTGATGTACATACTAAATCATAGAAAGAATATTAACCTATAAAGGTTACTGATGGCACAATTGGAGGATATGACCAAGGAAAGCTCAATGTCCAATTCCCTATTCCATGTCAAGCTTATTTCAGTAATGCTAAAGGTAAAGGGTGTGGCTGGAAATCAATAAGAAATGATATTGGCCAAGAACAGTATCTGTATCTCCAAGGTTATTTGCAAGTTCATGATGATTAGATGGAATCCCTGGAAGAAGGCATGGGTGAATGATGAAGGAAAGGAATATGAAAATTTTGACACTACTACACATCTATCTAGGCCAAAAGACAAGAGAGATCCAGGCCTAAAGACTGATGAGCCAGAACCAGCTTATTCAGATGAGGAGGAGGTTGAAGGAGCTGTGGACCCTCAAAGGGGCAAAATTCAAATTGATGATTGGAGTGATTCTAATTTTCCTCACAGTCATGTAAGGATAGTAGATTTCATAGGAGCTAGCCCTCCAAAAGAACTTCCATGAAGAGAGACTGATATAAAGGATAGTGATACTGAGACCAGTGAAGAAGAATAAAAAGAATATCAGAATATTTCCAAGGACACCTCTGAAGAGGATGAAGCAGAGGAATCTTCTAATAAGGATGAAGGAAAAAGTCTAATGGTGAAGCTAATGATGAGGAAAATGAAGAAGAAGAGCTCAGTTTGAGCCCTCTGAAAGATAATACAGACAATATAGTGTCTAATCAGGAAGTAGGAGTAGCATCTACTGCCATTGATATGGGATTCATTGATGACTCAGAGAAGGATAAGTCTCACCCTACTATTGAACTAATAGAGTAAGTGGTTTTTGAATCTGTTGGAGTTGCGGAGGAGGTTGTGGAGTTACCTAGAGTAGAACAGATAGAGGATATTCCTCAGGAGAGAGCTGTAAGAGAGGGGGAGCATCTTGGTTCAGTTTCTGTACTATATGACATAGAAGGTTGGTCATCATATCCATGGTACATGGTACTTGGACTGAATTATGGAGATTCTATAAGGATGACCACCCCCAAAGGTATTCTATTATCCTACCTGAAAGTGTTCATCTAGTAATGGCTGACAATTTGGTAACCATGGAGGACCTTGAGTCCTTAAAGACTAAAATGAAATAGGAAGTGAGAGAATCAGTGGATGATTTGATGAAAAACTTGTTGAAGAGCAGAGGAGTGTGGAGAAATCCCTGGAGCTGTCCCTGGGATGTGCTATGTCTGGTATAGTGAAATAAATGATTGATGAAGTTGAATTATTCCATACTAAAATTGAAAGCTAGACAAGAGTTGTGTTTTCTCTAAGCAAATCAGTTGCTTCATTGATTTCCTTGAGTAGTTCTCAAGACCAAGTGAATGTTGAGATTCGTTATATCAAAGAAGTAGTCAAGAAGTTTGTGGAAGTTTTTGAATATTTTAAGAAATCATTCAAAGGACATATGACAGTCAAGATTCACTTGTTCAGAAGGTGATTAATAACTTGACTCAGTCATTCAAAGAGACATTATCATTCTCTTTCAAACCCCTTCCCTCATCTAGCACCTCTATGAACATTTACCAGATCAGGACTTTGATCTAGGAAGATCTTGCTCAGGCCAGTACCATTGGAACCACTGATTCTCAGGTTCTTGCTACCACCAGGGAAGTTAGTAGTTTTGTTCATGACCACTTGCGGCCAGCTACTGCTTCTTAAGAGGCCATTAAGAATAAGGTAGATTTTTACTTTGAGAAGGACTATTCCAAGCATCAAATGACCAACAATTTCAAACTTTTAATATAGAATATGAAGCTGCCTCTAGTGACTCATGCATTCAAAGAGCATGTCAGCAAACTGAGAGATTTGACCCCAGCTTTGGATAAGTTTTTAGAGAATAAAGATGATTTTTTATGTGCTATGGAAAGAGGTGGAAGCATTATTATGGATTTCAGAAACCTTCTTCTACCCTTTCCCCATGTGGACTGCACCCCTTTCATCATCCCTCTTGCCTTACCTGCATCACAACCCAGTGGTTCATCCACCATGTCTCCTGCTGAAGCTATCAGAAGCCTAAATCCACTGATACGTTAGTGATATACCCACCACAGACCCACAAGATCTTCTGTTTCTTCCCCTCAAGTCATTCCTACAGCCCTTCCTAAACCTGCTAATCCATCAGCTCATCCTCCATCTTCTTCTTCCAAAGGGAAAGATCGCTTGCCTGAGGCTGCTGTGGATTGAGTTTGTTTATATCTTTTGATTGGGACTAGTTATTTCTTTTTGAATCATGTAATGTACTTTTATTAATAAAAGCTTTCTCTGTTCTCTCATTTGTATTTTTTTTTCTAATCACAAATTTGGAGAAAAACTGTGCTAATAACTAATCATGTGATTGGGGAGAAAAGTGCTAATATACTACTATAATTCTATGTTGAATCTTATCTGCCTTTCTCTCTGAAACCATGTACTAATATTTTCTGGTTTTACACTCTTATTAATCTCTGATACTTGAGAAATTTTTTATCTATGTTTATTAATTGTATTATATATTTAATAAATACTGGCATAATTTGTGATTATCAAAAAGGGGGGGATTGTTGGACTCACCTTTTTTGATAATCCCAAATCATGTTTAAATATTGATCATTATATATTAAGTCAGTTACTAATCTTTTTAATCTAAATTTATAATTATCTTATCCTAAACAATGTATAATCTTATGTCTCATGACTTTGTTGCATTAGCCTACAGTTTATATTTATCTAAATATAAGTTCATTGTTAAAGGCTACTGGTAAGATCCTTCTGTTCAATGTCACCGTTATAGCTGATTGTCACTCTAAGACACTGATGCTAGAAGATCACCATTGACGATTTATAGTCACTATTGGAAGATACCGGTACAAGGTTACTATCACAAGTCTACCGATGATCTACTTATCAATGATCATAGACAAAGAGTCGCCATCACAAGCTTACTGCAATGTCAATGCTTCTGTTGGAAGTTCACTGTCAGACTCTTTCTCATGTCTTCTCTTGAGAACCTCATTGTTCAAGTCTACAGTTGGACAAGTCTACTGTTTGTATGAGCCTACCACCGGACAACTCCTACTGTCAAAATAGTCGATTGTTGTTCAAATTATACTGATGGACATACTACACCGTTAATGACATTATCTGTTGAGATAAGTCTACTATCGGAAAGGACACAGTTGAATAGCCTACCGTTGAAGTTCATAGGTGAATATTTTTCCGATGAAGTCCATAGTTGGAAAGACCACAGTTGAAGTCTACTGTGTGACATGCACCGGCTACCAGTAAATTAATATTCTATTCTTTTTTATTACCAATTTCATTAATACTATTATAATGGTCATGTATATATAAATTAATACATTTGACATTATTTAATGTTATTTTCCGGCATATCAGCAAACAGTATGATGTACGAGGAAGACCACATGTGGTTGAAACATTTTTCCTCTCGGTCCCTGCTAAACCAAATGACAAAAGGCTAAACTGGAAAATAGAATATATATAAGAGAGAGACATTCAGAGCTTCTCAGTTAATACATACAAAAACAAGAAAAGTAACGTGGATATATTTAATATACGCTGAACACTCATACGTGAGAAACATACACAATCTGAAGAAGAACAACACTCATTCTGAAGAATAAAGAGCTTCAAGAAGATCTATTTAAAGAACCCTCTTCAAGATGTTGTGGTGTGCTGCAAGGATATTAAAACCCAAGAAGCTGATCATCTCAACATCTGGAATTCAGATCCTGAAAGTTGTGACACTTTTTTTTGGAGTCAACTTGCATAGAAGGACCAAAACATCATTACCTTCATTCCAACGAGTCCAGAGCTGATCTGAAAACACAACAGAGCATTCCAAACTCATATCTACTATCATTAGCTCTACTGTGTTTAAATATTTTACATTTGTGAGCAGTTTGTATTTGTTACACACACTGACTCTTGTGCTTGAACTGGGGGATACTGAAAATCCCCATACCAAACTATCTTTACATTTGTTTCCCACGTATAACTGTGGAATAAGAATTGTGCGTCTTGGTTGTTTATTTTTCCCACGTAGAACTATGGTAGAGGTTGCAAAACCTGGATAGTTTGTGAAAAATGTTGTATGTCTCGATACAGGCTGTGTATTATTTTTAATAAAATTTCGTGGTGGCTGGGGATCACCATGTGGAGAGGACTAGGTCTTGACTTAAGACTGAACCTCTTGTTTAAATTGTTGTGTTCATCCTTCCATTACTCTATTTTACATTTATCTGCTATGCTTATATTTTCAATGATATAAATCTGTTTTTACATTCTCTCTGATAGTTAGTTCTGGTTAGTGTGTATATCAAATTTGTTTAGTAAACTTGTTTCAAAAGTCAAACTAGTTATCATACTAATTAAACTGAGCAGTTATCAACCTTTGAGAAATCAGTTGAACAATAAGTCACTTATTTCTCTACTGCCTTAATTGACTGGGCCATTTTAATCTGGGGGATTTTAATCGAAAAGTTTTTTAACAGAACTTTTAATTGGAAACTCAATTCACCCCCCGTCTTGAGTATCCACTCCGACCAACACATAACCATGAAAAAATTAGTATACTTAATTATATTTTCTCTTTTTTGTTTAATCGATATACTCTTTCATTTAGAAGATAACCTAGGAAGATGTCACCAAAAAATATTATGTTAAACATCACAATATTTTATCCATTCAATTTGATTATGTTGGGGATTTCAGATAACACTAAATTCTTCAAACATGGGGTAATATAATAATAAATCTCATATGGTTTAATGTTAGATTTTTTTTCAATATAATCATAATATTTTTCTTATACCATAATATAATGTATCAAAAAACACTATAAAGTATCATTCTATATCAATATTGGTTTCACTATCTCCACAAAAGTTTTGTGATTATATTCTACCCCTCGTTTTGAACATTTTGTAGACTAAAATCATTTTGAATATTAGTCCCCTTTATGTAAGATTTAAATATTCTATTCATTTATTTATTATGAATCATTGTATAAAAATTCTTCATGGGGTTACCAGATTCGTTTTCATCACTTCCCCTAAAGTGATTGGGCATTATAAAAATTTTGACTGAAGTTTCATAAACATGTAACCTGAAATATTTGAAAATTTATAAATAAAGAAAATAAATACTTGTATCTAATAATTTATTTCATTGTCATGAGACCACAAATGTTGTAATGAATAATATCCAAGGGATAATTTTTATAATTATAAACATTATTGTATAAATAATTTTTCATATTCACCTTATCATATGTGGACCATATATAGTAATTGTTTTGATTCATCTTTGGCAGATAAGGTACACATTATATTTTTTTCCAGAATTATCATATTCCTTTGGAAAATTTGACCAAACAATCTATTTTATAATTTATTTTATTTTTTAATCATTATGAATAATACATTTTGATCATATAACTATTTAACGATGTTTCTCTTAGATCACATTTTCTTGTTACAATCATTCTATATTCATTATTTTTCACAAAAAAACTTTTTTTCATGAGAATCACCATACCATGTTGATCAATAAGTTAAGTGGAATTTAATATATTTTTTTCTAACCCATCAAAAAAGATGTATTTTATAATTTTATTCTTTATTTAATAATAACCACTATAAAAACTCATTTAATCTATAGTGACCCATTTATTCAAAATGTCACTAAGACTTATTTTAAATCTACAAAATTCTAAAATAGCTTCCTTCATTATGAAATTTGTAGAAAACGTACCTAATCATGTATCTATAGGCATTACCACTTTTAATACTTGTGAGAAACATAAATAATATTGTATTTTTCTCAAATTTTCAATTATTTTTCAATGTATTTTGGGAATTTTAATTTATAATATTTGTGATAGTAAATGGATGAGACATTCATTTTTATAATTACTAGTTGGGTCACATATACCACAAACCCTGTTAGGAACTAAAACATTGAGTCCAAATTTTGTCCAAAATATACTATATTCATTTAAAATTTTCTCTTTTTAGTGGGATGAATAATCCCCAATAATTAAATTCCATGACTTCTAGAAACAAATGAATGATGATGCTTAAAGTAACACATTTTTTATGTATGTATAAATACTTTTCAATACTTGTAGTATCCCTAAAATTAATAACACATTCTATAATATTTTTTAGTCCACTGTCTATCACATTCCTTTATTCATTCTTTTTGTTAATAATATTTTCTTTATTTTGTGAAAAATTTGTTTAGGGTCACTAAAAATTTATTTCCAACTTCTTATATTATTCCTTAAACTTTTGTTTCACAAGATGTATCATATTTTGAGTATATCTATTGGCTAAAGAAACTCCATATTTCTATGTTTCTTCTGAATAAGATAAAAATTTAGTCTCAGAAATTTAATTTTTTAAGACATATCATTGATATATTAAAAAATATTTTCTCCCTTAATGGAGGTTCTTTCTAATCCCCAAAATCATCTTCCTTCATTGATCATTCCCCAACTTTGGGGATGAAGTCTTTGAAATTGGATCTTGATTTTCCTAATTCTTCTTTAACTTTGATCATTGTTTATTGAGAAATTTATATCTCCTTCTCTTATATTCCTTCCTAATATTAAATTTCATTAAACCATAAATATTTGTATTTCACCAATATAAAATTTTGTTTAATATGTTCTAAATCCATCCTTCTAGAAATTTAGTGATCTTCCTTCATCTTTTTTCTCCCTTCCATAAAAAAAGATTCTATATTCATAATTTTATTTCACTTTCTAACATAAACTATATTTGAGTTTATTATTCATTAAATATTGAACCACTACTTGAATCAACAGTTAAATTTTAATTATTCACCATGGTAATAAATATATTTTATTCAACATCACCTAATGTATCAAAAACCTTTACATCATCATCATAATTGTCTTCCTTCTTTGATTAGATATTTTCTTTTTTTAGAGAACATTCTACCCATCCATTTAACACTATGTTTAAATTTTTTTAATGATCTCCATATACTTACATCATCTTCAATATTGTCCATTTCTTCCCTTAATATTAAGAATTGTACTATAATATTTATAATATTACCACGTGTGAGGAAATTTAAATGATGATTCCCCCTTTACATTATTTTTCCCATTATCACACTCCTGGATAAATGTTATATATGCTGGTGAATAATCTCATCTACCTCTTCATATATGTTATATTATTCTGATATACCGTCCTTTCCATTCTTATTAACATTATCATTCATAGAAGCTTTAAAAGAAATCTATTTCCCAATAATTTATATATTTATGGTAACACATTCCATCACTGTCTTATAAGTTATAAGAATATTTTATAACTCATAAATAGATATAGAAAATTGATAAATATGTAGAAAATTTAAAACCTTTTCATTAAATTTTTAATTACAATATCTAAGGACTTATTAAACTTAGTTTAATCTTCCAATTTTTCACCAACTCTTCTTCTTTTCCTTAGAATATCAATCACTCAAATTAATAATTCATTAACACATTAATCATTCCTCATTTTCATAAATTTAGGCATTTATATTTGAATTTTTATATTTTATTTCTTAATTTTGGAATTGTATTTATAAATATATCCCAGGTCATCCGAAATAATATTATATATAGTGATTCCTTTTAACACAATAAATTCACTCTAAAAATAGAAAATCATATATAAATTCTATATCATCTATTGTTTGTGACATCTATATAATATTTTAATCCATAGTAACAACTTCAATATGAGGGGTAAAACCTTCAGCACGCTCTTCCAAGACATCATATATAAAATACAATTGATACAAATATATCTTATCCTTACAAACATAGTTACTCTTCCAATAAAACATGGAAATGCCCTTGTATTTTTTTAAAAATTTCAATTGATCCACTACGGAAATATAATATATTAAAAAATTACTAATTTTCATACATTATATAACCTTGAATCAATTAAGGAACCTTTCTTGAATACTAATTTAAAATCCACCACAATATCCATAAAAACATCTTGTGGGGTAAAACTGTTGATTAATATTTTATTTTATGTTTTCCTTTTAAAAAATATATGTTTCTCAATTTTGAAAAATAACATTACTATTAAACACATTTGAATACACTCATAACTAGGACAAAATGTTTTTAAATGTATTGATACTCAATATGTGTATCATGATCTCAATATGATCTATCAAATCCAAGGATTAACAAATAGAGCAGTAATAATCCTAATGATACATGAAATATGGGTAAAAACAGGAACATTTAATACACCATAGTCTATAAAGAGTGATTTTGGTCCCAAAAAATATTGACAGTTCATAGATTTCTACAATTGATTAAGAGTATCTCAATGTAATTGTATTTGATATTTTTACTATTCTGTATAATTATTCATAACTCATACGATAGAATGTCTTCCTTTTATCCTTCCCTAACCTTATATCCATCAGAGACTAAGAAAATATTCTTTTTACTCATTCTCTCTCTTTTTTCGTTTAATCAAAATAAATATTCTCAAAGGGTTTATTAGTATCTTCAATAATATATTCCTCATCTATGTAAAATATATATTCCTTGAATAAAGTCATGAAAATTATTTATATAATTCATATAGAAACTCCTTGATTTATGAAATGGAGATATAATCTACTTTGAACTTATCTATCCTTCATTAAATTGATTCAAGGATTCCATTTAAATCTCATCATGACATTAGTTCTTAATTATCATGCAATATTTAAAAATTATTAAAAATAATCACCAATAATTATACTGCTGGAAATCATTTGAAAAATTCCTAATGGAATATATCTACATGTATGATATTGAATCACTACCATGTGGCTCCAGTACTTTGGCAGGGAACTCTTCTCATTTCATATAATTACACTTGTGTTTATCCTAAGATTCCAAACTTGAATCACAATAACCTTTGGATGTAAAATTAAAGAATAATATCACATAAACAACAATCTAGTTTTTTATTTCTGTAGAATTAATATTATGGAAGCTTAGTAGTGTCTTTAAAATATCTTCATATTTTTCTTGGTAAAAGTAATTTATGTAGGAAACATACAAATGATTATTTTTTATGAATGATACATGTACAGTTATAAAAAATTTATGATGTGATTTTAAATGAATTATGGCCATGACGTTTTAATTTTATTCCCACATATTAATTCATATGATGATCATAGAGTTTTAAGATAAAATTTTTATATTATGTATGATGATTTATTATCTTCCCATAAATATAAAAACATAAAGAAGGCTAATTATAAAAAAATATTTCTAGAACAAAAAACTAGACAAAACACTTTAATATTATTCTTCACTGAAACATATTCTATAGAAAATCATTAACTCTGGTTTAATATTTTGATTCGTAGCTACAAAGATAATATTCAACTTGAGTGATCATGATTTTGAAACCAATGAATATCAACTCACTAAAAAGGAAAATTTCAAAATTATATATAATCTAAAATATTATAGAACCTATTATTTTCACCCTACAATGAAGTAACTATATGAATAGATAAATATCCATGAAGATATATTATGAAAATGAATGGTCCATGCATTATCCATATAGATAAGTAACCATATTGGATTAACTATAGCACATCAGGTTTAAATGACACCTCCTCAAGCCCTGATTATAAGGCCCTCTCAACTAACTTATTATGAATATGATGATTCTGTAAATTGTATATGCACTTACACCAATATTGTTAATTGGTTTCTTTAAAGATAATCACAACAATTATCACATTTTCATTTAATGTGATTTATAAATTGAAAAACAAAAGTCATCAAAATAGTCTATATACACTTCACCTTTCTAAAAAAATAATCCATTCAATAAGGGGATATAATTTTATATATTTTAAATACAAAAAAAGGTAAATACCCTGAGAGGGGGGTGGATCGGGTTATGATATATTAAATCGACTATAACATTAGATCTTATTTTTTCATTAAACAAAACTCTCTTCTCTCTCTTTCCCATAAAAAAATAATAAATAGAAGTCAAAACATGTATAGGACACATGACAATATAATTGGATCACCCTCACCAGGATACATACAAGGACAATACAAAATAAATTATTGGAGCTAACAAATCCAATAAATCGCATTCCAATTACAGGGTTCAATGAAGATTAATTATCCATCCAATAGAATATTTTGATGATTTTTTCTGAGTGGATTAACACTTTTGTATGTATATATGCTCGCATTTCATCATAGAGATCACAACCACCTTTTTTGGGACTTTAACGTTTTAACATGTAACCCAAGTGTGGGACTCCTTCATGAGACTCACTATTAATAACATGGATCATGAGACTTGGTAACATTCATGAAGATCACATAATCATGGCTTAAAACCATTTTCTAATCTTACGAATGACATGATTATATTGAGTACATATATTCATAAATACAAAATACCTAAAACCCATCATAATATACATTCAAAAGACCCCCTTTCAAGATCTCTTCAGTGGACCTTCTTCTGTTTGAGAAGATCATGAGACACTAATGAATATATGTATTAAGCATATGGAAATTATATCCTTCATAATTTGACTAATATTAATCCACATATGAAAATTTCTTATATTTTTAACGATTTTAAAATGGTTAGAGATGATAATTAATCAACTGGATAAAATTTATTTATCATGGTTAGATCTCTATTCCACCTCCCTAAAATATCCCTTATACACTTTATATTTTTAGTTTTGGTATTCCTGATCGATGGACACAACATGTCACATGTCAAAAGTTGTTCTATATCATTCAACATGATTATATTTTAGAACATCACATGATAACATCATGAGATAAAATGAAAACATTACAATGTTTAGCAATATATATTTTCATCAGCTCAACTGATTCCATCCTCAGATTCATTGATAGTAATTTCTTTTTTTCCTGATCTGGTCATGAGGTCCATATAGAATCATGTTGTGACTTAATGTGAATCATGTGATCTTATTTTTAGAAACTCTTAAGCAATTGAGGATCATGTGGTATGATCATGTGATATACTTATTTTTTCATGATCATAAGAAATAAATTTCCACATTTTTCAAAAAAAATTATACTCTACGTGATCTTTTATGACATTCCAACCTTCCAGGATCCTCAGGTACATTGTCACTCCATGTGATATTTTGGAAAAATCATGCTCTAAATGATCCTTTGGGTAATTTTTACATTGTGTGATCTTTTAAGAAATTCAAAATGCACATTATCCATATAAAACAATACACTATATAAATTAGAAGACTTTTTCAGAAAAAAATCAGTATAAAGACAACATAATAACATATATCTGTCAACAATATCCTCTTATAGGTTTTTTGAAAACACTTCAAAACATCCAAAACCAACTTGTTGAAAATTTGAACCAATGTAATAAAAATATCTTTCAAAAAAGAAAGTATAGTGAATAATAAATCGTAAATAGATACTTTAAGCACACATGTGTCAAGATAGGCTTGAGAAAATAGAGTAACTTGATAATTTTATTGATTAATCCATTTTTTTAAATCCTAACCTTCATAAACCTCTCTAAACTAAAAGATAAAACATGCACAAATAGTGTGATCACTCCACCATGTGCACATGTAAACTACTAGCATCAGGGATCCCACAATCCTTTTCATAATTCTTCTTCATTGATAGAATAACTCCCCCATCATCATATTTACCACTCCCCCTATTTTTCTGCTCCACCTACTATATTCTACCCCCATTCAATATCAATAAATATTCACCCAATTTTCAATTAACCAAAAGGTAACTATTTTTTGAATTATAACATGGTAATGAATGTTTACAATCACGTAATGGAAAAACCCATACCACTGGGAGATGGGGTCCTATATCAACATATTTCAAGTGTGGGGAGTCGACGAAACTCCATGGTCAATTTGATACTGTAAAAGAACATCTTTGGGTAGTGCCTTCATTTCAATGTCTTCTACCAGTATTTCATTAGGATCATACTCACGCATTATGAGGACATTCTCTACTTTAACCATGATAAAATGGAATTTAATTTCAATGTGATTTATCTGTGAGTGATGGAATTGATTTTTTCTATGATTTATTACATTTGATTTATCAAAATGGATTCTAATTGGGAACTTCACTTCAACTCCCATATCTTCAAGTCACATCTATATCCATAGTAACTCTATTCAAGCTTGACTAGAAACCATATATTCTGCTTCTACGATACAAAAAGAAAATATTTCTAATTTCATTATAATCTCAGAAATATATAATCTACTATGATATAGTGAACCACTTGATGTTAAATTTTTATCATCTTCTAAACTGATCTAATCTGCATCTGTAAAATCAAATAACTCTTATTGGGATTTTTCATTCTATAGAAATGAAAAACCCAGTGTACCTTTGATATACAGATGAATAATTTTCATATAAATTATATAGATTTATTTGGGGTTACATTTATATCATTCCACCTAGAATTTGTCGAAAACAATATAGTGTAATTTTACTACTATATATAATAGGCTTCCAATAATCTATATATATTCCATTATGTTGATTTATTTTCCTTCATCATACCTTGAAAATTTCTTCATTATAAGAATTGGATTTTTTATCTCATTTTAATATTTCATTACTAATACTTTCAGAACTGTATTTTTGTTATTTTATTAAGGAGTATTTTTTTTATATTCCATGCATTATTTATAAGCTAAGGGAAAATGTTTACACTCCAATCATTGACATTTCAAAATCACATTTCAAAAATTATGAAATCATTTTAAACTACACATCATTCGATCCAGCAAAGATTATATCATCAACATATACTAGAACTATCATCTGTGGATTACTCTAGTCATTGAAATAGTTATAAAAACCAACTATTCCTCAATGAAAATTTATATTCTTCAAGTAATAATCATGTCAAAAATATCATTCTATTGTTTTCTATATAAACCCATATTGAATATATATAGCTTATTCAATTATTCAATTGAAAATGATTACATGATATTCATTTAAGAAACATTGAATTTCATTTTCACTACTATGGCCAAGAATAATAAGATCCTCCCCATCCTGGAAATATATGTGAATATTTCCTCAACACCAATACCCTCTATTTGTGTGTATCTTATATTCAAAATTCATTTTTAATTAAGATTATTTCATTATATTCATCAAAATTCTTACATATTATTCATTAGACCAGCTGATATTATTTTTTATAGACCTTAATAGAATCTCCCACATCTGATTCTTTTCGATTTATTCATGCTCATCATTCAACACCTGAACCCAATAATCATATATTTCATATTCTTCGAAACCCTTTTACTATACATGTGATAAGAATTATGTTTTCTATAGTGTCTCCATACACCATGGAAACAACATTACTATATTTTCATTGAATGTATTCTGCCTAATATTTTTGGCTTGGATATTTTGTTGAGAAATAGATACTAGTCTACATTTTTTCATCCCATCATCTGAATCTAGTTCTAGATATACCTCAGAAACATTCACTCCCTTAGAACTGAAAATCTCTTCATCACAATCCTCGAGAGACTATTCCTGGATTTGATGAGTAGTTTACTCATTTTCCTCCCCAATAATTTCATTTCACTCTATACCTCTTCATGCACTATTATTTAGGAATGTCTTTTAATTTATTTTTCTTATGAATCCATGAAATATCACATTATATCCATAGGATTCCAAATTTCTCTATTTTTCCATATTGAGAATGAAACATTTAATATTGAAGATAAAAAAGTATATAAATGTAGAATTAATTTTATAATATAACACATTTGATTTCTTCTCATTCTTTAGACAAAATAATACTTTGATTCAATTCTATATTGATTTAAACACTTATTCATTCCCAGACATCACTCTGTCGTCCTTCTCAATAAGCATCATTCTGACTGTATTGTTGATAATATGATTTCTTCTCTAGATTACTCTATTTTACTATGTATTTTATACTTATTGATATTGGTTCCTTATACCAGAATTCTTGAGATAATCCTCTACTATGATATTTTTGAACTATATTCCATTATTAGTTCCGAACATTCAAATTTTTTTACCAAACAAAATTTTAACTTCCCCCTAATATTTTATAATGATAAAAACATTGTACTTGTGGTTAATAATTGACACACATTCCACTATAATACATAACTAATAATAAGTACATAATATATCTTTTTATATATATCACTTGGTGAAATTGGTCCACACACATCAATATGTACCATTTTGAGAACTCAGGTTTACCATTGATCTATCTTCTTATTCGTATTCTGAGTAATCTCTATTTATTTACAAGCATTGCACATATGAGTATGATAACATGATAACATAGGTTAATCTTGAGAAGCATCACATTTCACCATATCATACATGGATGATTCTACTATATGAACCATCCATGCAATTTTATAACACTTTGAAATTTCTGATTTAGAAATTCATAAACTGATACATCTTCACTCATGTCCTTTAACCCAAATCTTTTATTTCCCCAAGCCAATAATATACATACTTTCAACATTTCCAAATCATATAAGACCTTTTTTATTGTACATGATTTTCATCTCCAAATCATTATTTTATTTCACACATGAGGTGAAGCCACTATATATGATAAATATTTTAGTGAGAAATATTTTTTTGAAAGAAATCACTACAACCAATACCTTCTCAACTCTTATCCTTTTTATTCACATCCTTTCTATCATACATTCTATTGAATGATAATACTGCCCTACCTATTTCTATGATGGAAAAAATTGATATTGTGATGATATAAAATTATTTTACATTATTATCCCATTCGATGATCACTTTTTCTATTGTGTAAAAGAACATTAGATATTATTGGGTACATTTATGTGCAATATCAATGAGTAATATATGGCCATACCCCAAATTCATTTTCACTAAAAACTGTGACCATCAAAATTATCTTTGGAATATTGACCATAATTTTTCTGCTTCTGCTTCTCTTACGCATATCAATACTTCATAGTTGTGGAATATATATTTTTATAATGCATCATCATTGGAAATTAATAAAACATTATAAATGTTGTATTTTTTAGCTGCATTTCTTCACAACATATTATTCCTTAGGATATTCTAATTCAATTATTTTGATTCATTCCCAAATTAATATTCAACCTCAAATTGAGTTCTCACGGTCTAACACTAATCATTCATTATTTCTAATCTTTAATTAATCCTTTTACAACTTGTGTTGTTATAATATGAAATTTTCTTCTCTATACATTCCATTGTTCATTTTGGACCTATGAAATCTATTTACACTTTTTACACTAACTGTCTGACATGATATCTCAATATCATATTAAGATTTAATAGTTTCTCTTAGTCATTTATCTTTCCATATAGGCCTAAAACATACAAATCATTTTCTTTTTTATATTTGAAATTTTCATTTACTATGACAGTAAAACTATCAATAACCTTTTTATATTATTCCACCTTGACCTTGAACTCAATCACATTATCAAATTTATTGATTTTATGATCTGAGAATTTAAATTTTATTCATCATCTATTAATTATCCTCTTCCTATTACTACATAAAAAATGATATAACATTAACCACCATATTGTTTTTCACTGTTTTAGCTCTAAAAATAAATATATATTAAAGAAAAACATCCAATTAAATCTTCATGAAAAATATTTATTCTATTTCTCCGTTATAGTTATATTATTCTTCAATTGTTTTGGAATTTTCAAAATTTGAATCCATATAATTTTATAGATGATCATTATAGTATTACTTATCTTCTACAAAAATTCATCTAAATGTTCATATTTTATTAATATATACTCTTCATTCTATACAAATTTCACTTTTTATTATTCAAACCTTCCACAATAGAAGATTATTTTTTCTTAGGGGTTTCAATGTAATCCTTATCATTTTATTGTAACTCCTTGGGACACCTTACTATAAGATATACAATATTTCAAAAAAAATCAAGTTAGAGGTTGTTTCCCATTAAAAAATAATATTCCCCTTCTTATATTTGAGGAGGGAAATGACATAACCTCGTACAAAAAATATTCTTCCTAACCATCTTTTATAGTGAGCTTCTTCATTGACTTGAATACCACCACTTAAATCATCCCTTTTTCTATATGTTCATTATCATCATTTCTCATATTGTATTAAAAAGGAGTATTATGTGTTCTATCCAATGTCAACTCCTTTATATATATATATATATTAATACAAAAAAATTCAAGATAATATTAGGTGGAAGTATTTTCAATATGGGATTAGTGATATTTACATATTCAAATAATAACTCTGAGACCATGAATGTATTCCACAAAAACATTCACTCTATCAAAGAATGCATTTACATACTCATTGGGGTGAATTCCCCAGTCCACATATTTGTTCAACAAAACCTAAAATTTATCTTCTCAAACGCTTTAATAAAATTTAAATATATTTTTCATTTTTTACCATTTTCCATGAAATGGAATACAATACATCACCTCTGTAATGATTGTGATGGAAAAATCTCTCCTTAAATAATTAGTTCCTCTAGAGTCATCATCCAATTCTATTTGAAATTATTCTGATATTTCAATGTTCTCTGTTATTTCAAAATTAACATGAATTTTATTAGTCAACACACCCATTACTAATTATCAAAATTAGTGGTCGATATTATTCTTCTATTGCTGAAAATTATATTTATAAAATATCGAAGTTACTTTGTGATTAACAACTTCTATTCATTTTTATTAAAATGAAATCTGATTTTATCAACAATATATGATACCTATTTTTCTTCCATCATTGTTAAATACCCTAAGAGGGGGTGAATAAGGACATGATAGATTAAATAAACTATATATTTATATATTTCCTTTCATATAAACAATTGGAAAATCATTTTCTCTAATTTTGATGGAGTATCTCTTTAGTGATCAGTGTATTAACCAGAATTCTTATTCATGCTTTAACATCAACCATTATACCCCATTCATTTATATATAAAATTTTGAATTTCTGATATAGATTCACCTGTGATAAACAGGATGAAAAGAGGTACCATTGGGCCTCATCGAATGGAATATATTGGGCAGCTAAGGACAGTGGAATCAATATCAAGTGTGTTACAGACACTATTAATTTCCTTTTGAGAAAACTGTAATGATAGTCATTGGATGAAATATAAATTTAGGAACGACTTTCCAAAAAAATAGAGAGCACATTTTAAAGATACATGAGGAAAATGCTCCATGATCTGAGAGGTTACCCATAGTCAGATTCTCAATCTTCAACATAACTCAAAGTGGATTATGTGTGACTGTTATCTTATCTCAAAGAATGATAATTGTGTTGGTAATAATTTTAGCTTCCCTGGATGATCTATAATTGACATCACCTTTTTTACATGCTATTAGTTTACCCATATTTATCCAAGAATTTTTCAACTCTCAGAAGCATGAGACTATACAAATTATATTGATCAATAATGATCCCAACATGTCGGTTTATACTTTATCCTTGTCTGGTATATTCTCCTCAAAGTTGTGTCATTTTAATTTTCATGTAGAAACTAGTATCAATGCATGGGATGCTTTATTGTGGTCAGAAGTCTTACCTTTTTGACATAATTTTACTATTTAGAGCACTCATGACAGTGTTATACCCACTGATGAGGGTGTATAATGTAAGGGTTATACATAGTTTCAATTTGTTCATGTTTTCACACCCCTAATGCTGAGCCAGTCTGCCACATCTTCATTATAATATAATAGAATTCTACAATCTGGAATTACATTTTTAGATTCACTAGTCAGAATGTAAATTTTTTATCTTTTGAATCATTTATGCACTACTAGTTTCATGGATAATGAAATAATAACCAATAGTGTAAGGTGAGGATGAAAATGTTTATGGAAGGATGTTGGAGTCCCTATATTTTTCACAAGAATGGTAGATAGTAAGTTATATATAGTTCTTAGTTTCATGTGAAGATCATGACTACTCCAATAGTGTAAGAACCGGATCCTTTACATAAATAGTGGGAAATCACACCATCCTTATAATGGATCATAGATGGTAAAAGAAATGGTTTCATAGATCCTGAGAAACCTCTTTTAGGTAAATCAGTGAGATTGATTCCTACCATGAGAGGACATAAACCTGAACATCAATGGATCATGCATACATGGTTACATGTAGAGAAGATTTTTGGTCTATGATCAAAACTCCCCTGTTATTTTTTCCCTTTTTTTCATGTTCATAGTGACTCCTTTATGGAAGAAGCTACTATCATCCTAAAAGGGAAGGATTTGTTCAAATTTAATGGTGTTGACCTTGACAGGGTGGATACTGAGTACTTGATTCACCTCATATAAATCCAAAGTTTTGTATTTGTCCCCTGGGATCTCACATATATAGTTTTCATGAACTGATTGATTCTAAATATTATCACAAATCTCATCTATAAATGGAAAAACTGTAACATGGTTATAGACTTCTTCGAATCTTAGGCTCCTCTAGATAACCCAATTATAATATCATCTAGTTTTGGTAATCTTCCAATGGAGTGAGTAAATATTTTTTGGAATGATTCCTTTGGACTTCCCTATTTTTTATCCCCCATGAGTTGTCTGGGCCTCGGACCCCCTTTCCCTTTGAAACTACAATTCATAACATAGGATGGATGGACTTTTATTTTCCTCCATCATTTAACAAAACTCAATTCCCTCTCTTTCCAACTAAATTGATGATAAAATATGCATAGGTTAAGATAATTTTCACACTATTCTCCCTCAGACGAATATATCAAATGAGCATATAAAGGAAATTTTTAATGTACCAAATCCCCTAAAGGGGAATATTTATACATGTTTGTGTAGACACATTGTCTCAATTGGTTTAAATCTATTCTAAATTTTAAACCATATTGTTTTATATCTGTTGAAGTGAATTCACTTCTCCTATAATAGAATCTTATTATGAATAGTTCATATTTTATTCACACATATATGTGACATTATCATTCGGATTCATAAAAGAGATACTAATCACTTTTTCATGAGAATTTTCCTCTTGGAGTTTATGTCTTCTATGAAATTCTCCTTATAAATACCCCTTCCTTAGAACACTTCACAAGTCCCCCTACTAATTGTGTGGATCATGATAATTTTTTTATTTGGACTATTGGATTCTTTCACAAGAAAATGTTGTAATCACATTGGTCGCATGATATTGAGTAGTCTACCTTTGGTTAAAGATACAACACATTTATCCTTTTTCGGATACCATCATGTAGACCCTTGGTGAGATCCATTTGCATGACCTTCTTTAGTTGGCATAGATCACATGACATCATTGTGAAATGTTTTTCATCTTATAAAAAATATATACTTCATACTTTTCTTCAAATTAAACCAATTAAGAGAATTATGTTGATTCTTAAGGAAGGGTAATGGTGTTTTTAAATGATTAAATAAACAACCTTAACAATGATAATCGTAGTTATCCATCTATTCCACAACCTCATAATTACCATTATATTCTTTATGTGATCTTTTTTGCATTCATGGTTAGCCTCCATGACATGGCACATGTCACAAAAACTACCATCACGTTTATAATATATTCTTCAATCACTTTTCATGCTCCATTGGTGAGATCTAATGATAATAATGTGTTGATAAGTAGAATAGTTTTCTATCTCTTCATGTTATCCCATCATGAGATACATTGACAATAATGCATGATTTTTATGATCCCATCTACGATCCAAAGACAATAATGTGTTTTCTTCAAGTGAAACGGTTGATCTCATCACAAGATACTCTTATACTCACGTGGATCATCTGATGCAATCATGTTATATCATTAGTCTCTAATGCTAGTAAGTGAAACATGTCCACATTGTCTAGAAAAATACACTATATGATATCCATTAGGACATACACAATCTGCATGATCCTTTAATAAATTCTTGATCTACATGATCCTTTGAGACATTTACGATCTCTATGAACCATTCAGACATTCACATTCCATGTTATCCATACAAAAATAAACACTTTCAAAAAATTTAAACCTTTTCAAAAAATCAACCTAATAACACCATCAAGAGAAATATATTGAAAATATAGAATTAATTGTTTCTTATAAGAAACTTAATTAAAATGAAAATTATAAATATAATTTAATTATACTCGGTTGTTGTTATATTACCTTCTCACCACAAATATTGTTAACAAAGCATCATCATTATAGACAATTCAACTCCTTCCAATTTATTCTAGAATCCTAGATACAACCATTTATCCTACCAACGACCACCATCTTAATTCAAATTAATTGACTAAGTTAATGAGAAGTTGGAATGATCATAATTCATAAAATAAATAGTCTCATTTTTTGTAATTCATGTATAATGGATGCCATTACCTTTATTGGTGTATGGAGAGGAAGAAAATGAAGTCAGAGTGGGATGAAGAATTTTTTAAAGGTGAAATACATAGAAAATAATACCATGTATGTATAAAAATAATCCTCGGTTTTGGTCAACTAACATTTTTTGGAAAAATATCCCCGAATAGTAGGATCATCCGACTACAGATGGTGTCAAAAATGAAAATAAAGTGACAAAGAGTTCCTGGAGAGACATTATATTTTAAATTCATAGATAACCTATGATATCCATATATAACTAACTTAGGAAGTGTTATGGGAGATTACATAAATGAAAAATCAAGAGAATGTGGCCCGGAACATGCAGGTAGGGGATTGGAATGACTATGTCAAGTTGGTGTTTTAAGAAATAAGACTTTGAACCGTGGGTTAAGTTAATAATATTAGATGTGTAACCCATAATAATTGAAAATTTTCATACCTATTTTCAGGAGTTGAAAGCACAATCTGATGTGGAATAGAATCCCCTCCCCCCTCTATTATTAAGTGTGCTTCAATAGAAATCATTTTATCTCTTTCTATAAAAATATTGATATTTTTATAGGTTTTACTCGATGTACATTTGAGGAAAATTAGTAACCCTATTTGATTATTTCACAACTATTTTACAATTGTAAATTAATTAATAGAAGCCACACTATTTAATGGTATTGTTCAAAAATTTATGTATTTTATTGTCAATTTTATTGAAATAGTGTCCTTGTAAATTACTAAGAGTTTTACTATATTTGTTTCTCTCAAGTAGAACCTAATAGTGGCACATATTAGCTTAATTAGATTTCATTAGATGGATTCTCTTATAAATTATAATTTTTTATGGTCCAAGAATAGAACTTTGTAGTGAAAATATTAGTGATCATGATACCTAATTATCAATCAATGTTATCAATGATCTTTAGTAATGTTATTATAATACTTTGAGAACAATAAGTTCCCATGAAACAATGATTAAATTATTTTTTCTGCAGTGATAAAAAAGATGCTGGTTCAGTGGGATTAATGTGATGATATATGTTCAATGAAATCCTATAATTTGAGGTTGTGAAATATTATTACTATTTGAAAAATGATTCTACTATTTTAATTATTTTGTACCATTTTCTGGTAGGGTCTATGTTGTTTAGGTTTTTAATGGTTAAGGTTAATCCAACCATTCTCTATTAAATAATGATAGGACATTCGATTGACATAGGGTCAACATTTCATTATATTATCCAATCAATTTCACTATATTATATGACCTTGAGTGTATTAATTTCATATATTTTCAACTTAGTGGTGACTAAAGTAATTGAATTGTTCGATAACATAGAGAGATGCCACTTAGGGACTGAATTCATTTATATAATGACAATATTGATGAGGTGTTATAATTTTTTATATGGGGCTTTATGTGTTAATATTACAATCATATATCTTCTAGAGGTTATTTAATTAATGCATTGCAACGTGATTACCTTTATGTTTTCATATTTTTAAGTAATTTCATAATTGTAGACCTCCTCTAGTTGATTATTCTCACTAAAACCCTAGCGATGATATTGGGGTTTTTGGCCATGTGTGGGTACTAAGTTTGATATATATGATCACATATACCCATCATTAACATTATCATTGATAATTTATGGTTTACTATATAAGAGATGGTTTTATCTATTCACATAGTTATTTTCATTATCAGATTTATGTCCCCCACTTGCTAGACTTGGTTGTCCATTAGATAGGACATTCCATTAATGGATTATGGGTTAAAGAACCCATCCATGAACATCAAATAATCTAGTTTATTTATACTATAATACATTTTCCTTCCTTACAAAAGATCCGTTAGCATTAGTGTTATACAAAAATAGTATGTAAATCGCATATAAAAAACCATATATTAAAATTTGATGAATTTTGACCAGTATCCAATTTACCACTATATAATACCTTTAAAATTAATCATTATTTTTATCATGAAAAATATTCATTACATTCAACATTACTTCCTCCTTTCCCTTACCCATTTTTAAATCCTATTATTTTTTTAAAATCTGGGATGTAAAAAACACAGTAAGGTACATAAAAGAAATAAATTCATTAGTCTATTGAAAAACATGAAAACCCATACAATACTTACCTTTATCACATTAATACTTGATATTATGAAATAACTCATTCACATATGAAAACAACTCACTTTTTTTATAAGAAACATGTAAATCCCAATGAATGTGTAAATAAAATATATTGAAAATGAGGGGGCACATTTTCATATCACTCCTAAATTTTGAATAATCTTAATATTTGTACTCTGATTAACTGTAATAGTTAAAGGTGAAATAACCAATATAGATATTATTGTCGTAACTATTGTAGTATATTACTATAATCTCTTAGTATAAACCTAATTAGTTTACTTTTACCCTTCACCCAATTCATTAGACATCTATCATAGGCTCACCCACCATTGGTTTATAATGGAACCACCCATCCTCAAAAACAATTCCCAATCAATATAACCAAATACATTAAATCTTTTATCATCAAAACATTATTTCCACCCATAAGAAACAATTTATTTATATTGGTAGATCCATTTGATTTTAAACACCTTTTACAAATATAGAATTCTAAAATAAAAGAAAAAATGGTTTTTATTTGATGAAAACATAGAATATTATATAGAAAACCAATAATCGAATAATGTTTATAGTAGTTTTAACTGTCATTGTCGATGTATATGTTAAAGGAGAACATTCCATTTTATGATTTTGTATAGGAATCTAAAGCATCATATAAAATATTCCATTGTAAAACCATTGAATGAATGATAAAAGAAAAATAATATTTCCCTTATAATTCACTTATATATATATATATATATAAATACATCCATAAATTAGTTTAAAAAATATATATATTTTTTATAAAATGAGTGTTTATAGGGAAATGTTAAAAGTTTATTTTGAAAATAATGTCCCATTCCATGAGTACAACTCATCACAAATTATCTATATATTCATAAATTATAATCATATGTTAAATAATTATTTTCTTAAAAACTATTTTTCAAATTTAATATTGATTTTATTTTATCTCTTAATATTTTAAATTTATTTACACAATCACCTAAATTCATGTCCTATGTTTTGATGATATTTAGTTCATAACTCCAAAATGACTTAGTTATGATGACAATTGTCAAAGTGGTCATTTCTACATCATATCCATTATAACAATAATAACATAATTATATCTTTTATAGGTAAATTTTACATTAAATTTAAATAATTAAATATTTTTATGGAAAATGAACTAGGTTACAATCATTGAGATAATAGTTTTTATAAACACATGAGTAATGTTTCCAATATTTAACGATCATTGTGGTAATAAGGTAAGTATTATTTTGTCTCAAAATAGATATAATAATATGATAAATTCCAGAACACTTATTTAAATATACTTATATATATCATTCATGTTATTTGATGATGAAAAATGAATCGCATAGCTTCGTGGAAGTTGTAGTCCACACGTACACCCAAACAAGACTATAATTTTCCAATGAAAGGAAAGGTTGGAATGTAAATTATATATTAAATTTTTATAATGATTACTTTTTCAGTAATATTATATATCAACATTAACTCCGTCATTATAACCAGTCTTGGTAGACGATGATGGAAATTGAATTATTTCAGTTCATGAGGCGGTAGACCATCTAACACATGTGTGATGAATTATACTCCCATTTTATGGATGTAGGGAATGTATATAGGTCAAAAAATTAACATTATATAATATCATTATATGTAGGTAATTGGAATTAATATTTTATAATTTTTTAATATAATTTTTAGGAGGCAGAAATAAAACTGAAAAATCTGGTTAAAACATTACCTCTTATATGGAATGTTACATTTTATTAACACCATAAGACATCTAAGGCTAGTTATATGACAAGAAACCCTCTAAAATAAATAATGGGATTATAGGAAGGTATTCATGTATTTACTTTTGAATGAAATTGTTCTTTAAGTGTTATGTGAAGTTAAGGAGAGATGTCCATTTTTATAATGGGAGGGGCAAAATTGTAATTTTGAAAATTATTAAATGAATGTATATTTTTTAATTAGATTTGCCTCCAAAATTAATTATTTATCATATTTGAAGATTAAGAGTATGTATCCCTCATAAAATTAATGAAATAATTTTTTTTACTATATTTTAACACTTATTATTTGCTTTTGACACCTTTTAACCCATTTCAAACATACCATTATAAAAAGGATATTAACAGTATGGGGGTCGAAATTGATACAATAAATGTGAAAAAATCCAATCAGTATTCTAGGAAAGATATTACAAACCACATCCTAATCACTTATATTAATCAATATTTTTTGGGAGTTTCATGTAATTTAATTAATTATTTTTTTAACAGAAAATTAAAATAATATCAATTTGTAGAACTATTCATTACCTTGACTTTAATAACATCAGGATAAAAGGTCATATTTGACAAAAATATTAATAAATCCCTTACATATGTTCACTCTCCCTTTTTAATAAAGGAAGTAAAAAAATATTATGAATAGAAATTTGGATATCATAAAGTGTCATGAAAATTGAATGGAGGTAGGGAAATGTGGTTAAAGGGACCTATGAAACAACCTTACACAGAAGAAGGCCAAGATATATCCTGCTAGTATAACCTAATGACGTAGCCCCTACACCAGGGTGCTTTTGTTAAACTCTCACCCAAGTGTGGTTGTACCAATAGTCCATTGCCCATGGAATATCATGATTTAACTGGATTATCCTTCTTGTGTTATGCATTTTTTAGTTCCTCCTAGGACCTACTAAGATTACATATGTGGCCTATCTACGCTACATGTCTACACACACCACCTACAGAAGTTATCCTTTATAACCACTTTTAAAAACACTCATGCCCATGTTTCTTCTTCTTTATCCCCCTATCTAAAAGAAACCATGTGTAATCCTCCACCAAGTCCTTCATATTGATCAAATCATTACAAATGTCACATCAGCGTGTCTCCCAATTATATTTTGATATTTATGGTAAGAGGTTTTCTACACCTATCCTTCCATATGTAGGGATATTTAGGGTGTATGTGGATTGGGATATCCATTGTAACATAGAACATTACCCTATAGATTATGTTGTGGAGTTCTCAGTTTCATATGGTTAGGGTTCGGACCTTGTTCCCCTCTTCTCGTATCTAATATCGGGATCCTATGGTCCCTAGTAAGGAGGGTATGGTTCATACAATAATTTCAATTTGACAAATGAAAACTCTCCCACACCACTACAGGGCCCAAATGGTAAGCCATCTAGGGGTAAGTCCCTAGTCATTCGGAATGCTTTTTTGAGTCTCTCTCCTCTGAACATGATATATCTTCACCCCTTACTTTCATTGGACTCTCGTACAATGTAAAGAGAACAACAGAAACTGCCATAACCAATGCCTCTTCCATTATAGTCAAGAGTTCTTCTATCAGTGGAGGAGAAAGTGTGAGGTTTGTTGAATATTTCAAATTCTCTCGATTCTCACACCAAATGAATCACATGGGCTTATAGGTTTCTAATGATCATGAAATACACACAATCCACCAAATTGAATGAACTATGAGAAATTTGATTCCAACCATAACTGGGATACGTAGGAGTATATTACCTTGGGAATGAGCTCTCTAGACATATTCCTCAAGAATAAAACCATAATTACATTAATCTAGACATCCTCATTAAGAGTAATCCTCTAATTATGTAACCCTTAAATCTTTATGGGTTAAGAAATGTAACTTAGACCATATTATAAGGGAATATTATTTAGGAGTAATCTTTATTCTATTTCTCTCAAAGGCTAATAATCCCATGTGAGACATACTAAACTACGGGGGCTTTGATTCCCATCTAAATATGATACGTAAGATTCCATATTGATCTTCAAACCCAATACCCCCAAACTGAACCTATTTTCTCTCTTCCATATTCCCAGATGTGTCTCATCTTACATCGAAACTCATATCCTTTCCTGTTTCCATGGGCTGCTTTAGTATAATTCCCACACCAAACATTAACTTGGATCCTTCATCCTAGATATCCATTCCACATGATGTTCAACTATATGGTTGGGTCCTTGTCACATGACCTTAAATGGAATGGCGTGTCCCATTCAGCGACATCTAACTATGTGTATTCTGATTCATTTCAAAATGATAAATTAGAATCTCATTTATGGTTTCAATCCCAACATCCAAACAACATCCATCTCACTAGTTGATGATAAATTCTTGATTTTCCCTCTAACATTATAAAAAACTAGAATTTTCTTAATAACAACCAAATAATAATGACCAAATATTCTATTTGTAGAATATTAGAGGTTACCATTGATGGATAACCTCAAATAAATGCAATGTCTCCAATTATGAGGAACCTCGAAATCATACAGATGACTTTGACTACCATTGATTGAAAATTCCTGAGGAAACCTACCTTACTCTTAGTAACTTAATAAGGATTCATGAACATATCTTAAATCAATATGAGAGTCTTATTGTATGAAATAATTACATATGAAATATTATGATGAGATCTACCTCTAATCCTCTCGACCAATGTGAGTTCTAAATTATCATGGGAAAAAATTCTTAATGAGAACATACATTTGGAAAGCAGAACCCCTTGGATATAGAACCATTGGGTGTTTCTAGTTCTATAAAAAATACTTTGGAAAATGATCAGAAGTGCTTTTTTCTGACTATAACACGCCTTCCAAGAGAGAAAATGGTGAACCCAAAAAGAATCCTTAGCCATTATGATAGTGTAACCCATTTCCTATGCCCATATAAATAGATAAAAGATGTATGAGATGGAAATCAATCATTCATGTATTTATCCAAAAAGTTTACTCTTTTCCAAATTTCACTGTTTGTATTTTGATATATACAAGAACCTTTTTCAAGAAATCCCTTCATTACAAATGGAATCCATCATATTTACACATGTGAAAGACCCGACTACCACTTAAGATGGATCCTTGTATTCTCATTGGATGCCATCACTGACACAACATCTTCAATGTAGGGTCTCTAATGTATTAGTTTGTGGGTACCATCAACATGGTAATATCCCTACCTTAGAGGATACCTAAAAATCCCTCCAGATCAAGGAACACCCCAAGTCATTTGGTCAAATATGACAAGTGATCTAGAAGCTGATGGTGCCAACCACCATATTTAACCATTTTTGGAGCATATCCCCAATACACAATCAACAATCCCTCAAATTTTCTAGTGAGTTTTACCAAGAGGCCACACATGGACTCATCCCAAAAACACAAGTGTCCTTATCTAAGTCTCCTTCCAACAATCACTGTCACCAGTGATGTGTCACAGAAAACCATTAATATGGTGAGGGTGTTATATTTTTATGTTCATCCTAGGTCCCTCAAAACTTGGAATGGAAGAAGAACCTTTGGGGACATCATGTGGATAACATAGAGTAGGTTCTTACCTTTCCCCCATTAGAGATGTCCACCAACCTAGTTTGTTGGAAAATTGTTAACAGGCACATACATCTATCTGCAATCATTCCTTCGACAAGCAGACTCATCTTGCGGTGTCCAACCAATCCCACCGTCCAAATATAATGGAGTGGAGTGAGAATTCACATACAACTTCTTACAATAATCATCCATTCTGTTGAATCGTATGGCTATATTCTAGGAATCCCTCAAAAATAAATGTGGCGGAAAGATGAAAGAAGGTGCATACACTTATATAAACTCCCCGGGTCTACTAATAGTCTTTTTAGGTAGGACATAAAGAATTACACCAACCATGCTTGGAGGAAAATTGCTAACAGAAATATACACCTTCCATTATTCATCAAGCCTATGAATAGTCTCATTTTGATGCACCCAGAGAAGTCCGTCAGATGACAACCCTAGGGTAGACTCAACTCTATTCCCCCACACATGAATGTTATTTTTATCCACTATTAAGAAAGGGTGGATATAATTAGGTACATACACATAATATAAATATGTAATGGATATATATTCTCGTTCTGGTCACTGATGTCACCAAAAACATTTTGTAAATAGTGAATGGTCAGACACAAATTCCTAGAAATATCCTGGAATCTTTCCAGAATATCATAATGGAATCATTAGTTGTACCATAGGGACCAACACATAATTTTTCCCCGATACCAGGGATGACCCATCATCACTCCATCCCATAATTGGTATACATCTCAGTTCTAGTCTAATGGGATTATGGGGCACACTGGCCAATGTCATATGGGCAACTAGATCAGAAACATACACCGATTACAATTATAGTGAATCAGCCTATTTTAATTCTCGCTCCCAATGAGGGATGTACACCAACCCATGATAACCACTTCTCTCTTCATTTATCCCCAACTATGTGTAATATGGTGTGTAAGACCAAATATCACAAAGCATGGTTAGAGAATTAGTAGTTGATTTGTAATCCGTATCTTCTTAATGCTAGAGTTCTTGAATCCCTCATACATTTATCTGTTTCATCTCATGTTACTACCCTCCAATTACAAAATTATGCAAGTACTAATAGTAATTTAAAATTCCCTCATTGGAAACTTCATCATGATGGAATTATTCATGGAAATTCATTCAATATCAAGAAATTATATCTAGATGAGTTCAACAAGAACCATTCGTATGGACAGAGGACCATGGAACAAGAGCATTTTTCCCTTGTCATAATCCACCATGGTGGTCCTCCTCATGACGTAGCTCACAGATAATGTACTCTCTGTAGTAGTATTTCACATTGTCAGGAGAATTCTCCAAAAAACAATGTAGTGATGAGAAATCCCTATTATCTTGAGGGACTTCGAAAAATAAGGCCATTCATATCTATGGACATGTTACTATTAGTTCAAATATGTTCTCTTGCAGAAGGCATACAATGTAAACAATCATTTTCTAAACCTCCCTTGAGACATTTATCATTTAACGTAGCATAGGAAACACCAACTGATCCCATTTTCTAAGGTAAAACAATCAGTAAGTGTCCACTCTTGTCAGACTTGGATGTGAATCCTCAAGAAAAAGATTAAGAAGACATGTTGAACATGTGGGAACAACTAGATAAGGGTAAAATACCATTCATGTACTAGACATTGGACACCTCTCAATACAACATTCAAGGGATGTTTTCATAAGATTGTATTCACAATACCCACCTCAACATATGGAAGACATATAATAATTTGAAAGCCAATGTAATACCATATGATAAATATCAAAGTCATGTCAAGGTAATAGAATAGTTTAAATGAAAATTTAACATGGATCCTCTTTAGGAATCCTGACATTTAATTATTGAGAAGCAATAGGAGGCCCTTCAACATGCATGCCTCTCTGCATTAAAGATGTTGTGAAAATTTATCACTAAAACCTCATATGGTATTCATCTCAATGTTTGGGGTGAGTGCAGATAATTTCATTTCACTTAACTCAAAATCCAATAAATCCCCCCAATATTAGTCTCATGAATTTTTATTTTAATATTTTGGCAACAAAAAAGACTATCCATTACCGAATAAGTGTGTAGAAGAAATAGGCCTTGACAGGATTTCACAATTTCAAGCTGAAATAGAGAAATTAATTGAGATACTTTTTCATCATGCATATGAGAACATTGAGAATGACACCTACTTATAGTATTTCAACCATCATATTGCGCAAATTTATGAAATATCACAACAGTCTTCTGAAAAAGGTGATTTTATGTGGGTTCCGTATAATGCAACCCGTGAATTTATAGACTTGAATTCGAAAGATCATAAGAGAGGTTGGGCTAATATCAACAATACAAGTTCAAGGAAAACATTATCCCACCGGGATGATGGGTTTTCACTCAACCATTGGGGTCAATAAACGAAGCCCAAAGGGTTGAGAAAGAATAACATGAACAGCCCCAACCCATAGGGTTGTAGGGTTTTTCACATTCACAATCCCCTCCTCTGTGAAAATAAATTTCCAACAAATTATGGGAGAATTTAAAAAAGAACACATAACTAAAATATAAAATGATTCTATTTGATTTATTGTTCATGAAGAAACTGTTGGGTAGTGAACCAGTTAAAAGATCAGGTCTCCTGGAGGACACATAAGAAGACTACCTCATAAAGATAATGACAGAACACACACAATGCATTATGCATTGTTAAATGTAGTTAAAAAAGTATTTTTAGATCCCTTATATCATGAGTTTAGTTTGGGGAATCAAAATATAAAGTTCAAGTTCTTTATATTGTTCACATAGAAGAAAATGATTGATGTTTTTGTACCATAAATCAGATACTATCCCAGAATCAAGGCATCCCTTAAAATATTTCACTTCCACTTTTTCACAAGAATCCTAACATGTTGAATGGAAAACGAAAAACTATGTCTCACATTTCCCTTGGATAAATTTAGTACCTTTTTAGAAGAAATATTTTCATAGAATGAGTAATAAATGGAGATATGAAGACTCAATGTAATGTTACACTAAGGTAGTCTTTCTAGAAGATATGCTTCGCAAGAAGATGCAAAATTGGCATTTACAGGTGGAGCACATCAATTAAGAGATCTTTTCACTAAAACTGAGGAATATCATGTATTCCCTCAATTGTAGACACACCCTTACAGACCTATCCCTATATGTTACCCATGACAGATTCCAGTGGTTCCACCACCAATGGTCTTACCGGTCACACCACCCATTCAGGATCAGCCATTGCAACTGTTCATGTCCCGGATCATCTATATGTTTCTAGAATACTTATGAATACAATTGAGTCATTTAAAAATAGATTAAATGTTATGGAAGGAAGGAACACACTAATTCAACCTAAAAAATATGGTTTATCTTGATTGGGCAGATTCAACTCCTGCTCCACCAAACATTGGGAATACGCATTTCCAATATTCAATGGACTGTGAGTTTTTTAGTAGAACATGGTGCATTTCATCTTTCATTGTGATCCTATGATGGGGACCACTGAGCAACAAAAGGTACTGAAGCTAAGATGTTTCATGCAATCACCATATGGGCCAACCTTCATGTGGTATACAAGTTTGCAATATCAATCAATCACTGGATGGGATGATCTCCAAAAGAAGTTACTTTTTCAGATTTGATCAATAATACCAAAAAAACAATAATAGTATTATATCTTACAAAATGAAATAAAATTGGGAATGAAAGAGTTTCAGATTTTAGTTCCCATTTGAAATCATTAACATACACCATGAATAAACTGCACCCTCAAGAAGAACTGTAACCCATTTTTCTATCCAACCTTAGTGATGAGTTTCACGCACACATAATCCCTATGTAATACATAGGACGGTTCCAATATTTGTCCTTGATTTCTAAAAATGTGAAAAATTCCATAATAGAGACTAGATCGAAATATTGTGTAATCCCATTACCTCCAGGATGATGATTAGAAAACATATAGGGTGAAATAGTGACACTTAAGCAGGCCCCTATACGTGGTAATTATTAAAATCCATCATCATACCATCGGGATCCACATCTTAACCATCAACAACAATGGATGCCTCATCATGTTAGTCAAAAAGGTCAAAGGTGAACACATATTGAGGGGTTAAGAAATAAAATCAACTCTTTTCAGAATAAAGATGTTCTTCATTACATTATTTCATCTTTACAAACCTATTTAGTAAAATTATGAAGGCCCTAGTAGCCAAAAAAGAAGCAGAATATGATATCCAACACCACTTTCCCTTCTATCAAATGTTGGGGAACCCATCGAGGAATTGTTTTATTTCAAATGTCCCCAATAAATGATGGTGGACTTTGGATAAGTGAAACTTAAAGGTTTATTAACCATGGTAGAATGTGTTACAGGTACAAATCTAACGGAAGAAGGCAAGTGCTAGGATACTAAAAGCAATAATGTGAAAAACTATGATGAAAGGATGGTAAGGAAAATAATCAATTAAACTCATGAAATTGTAGGAACATTGTTGAAACAACTGACTATACCTTCTTCCACTTCCACTGTAACCAATCCATATTCATAAAAAGATCAGTCCTCCAAAGGGTAAACATCACTGAAGCGATGTGGTAAGAGGGATAAAGAGTAGTCTGAAGAAGATGATATCATGTAAATTTTAAATATGTACTTAACTATGATAGATTTATTGTCGAATATATCAGAATAATGAACACCTCCCAACCTAATAACAAAAATTAGAACTGACTTGTCATGCATAATCTTCATCAGGTGAATATTTGATCTTCATTTCCGTCAATGTTATTCACCTAACTGATCCCTATGAAAATAATGATTCGGATTATGAACCTGAGTTCCCAATACATGATTGGGGATATGTTGGGAAGAGGTCATCATGTTCGACGATATAGGAGAATATGTTGTAATTTTTGGAGCCACTGCATTAATTGCACCAATGCTCAAATAGTTTATATAGTAGTAGCTCATAGGAGAGACCTCTAGTAGGATCATTAGAAACAAGGATACTCTCCCACACAAGACAGAGTTTACCATGACATAATCACCATAATTTACCGGTTAAAGGCTATTTCATTATCTCTTCAGCTGGTGGGATAGACAAGATGAAATAATCCACAGAGAGTAGATGTCCTTCCATATACAACATCAAAGGATGGTCCATCCACATTAGTGACATCATCTTCCAAGGCATCTGAAAAAGAGAATCACAATGCAAGGAAACACATACCTCTAGATCATAAGTATGATGTTTTTAAGAAACTAGTCCAGGTATTGACCAATTTAATAATCCCTGATGCTCTGAATTTTTCAAAGGGACTTCGGGATACACTCATTACAGTATTGTCAAGTCCTCAGGATTTTGAAACTGAGGTTTCTACTACTGAGGTCTACCTAATAAGGAATGACCCTAAATAATGGCATGCAGTCATATCATTCATTGATGAAGATGTGGATGATAGTTTACAAGGACACCTCAGGCCCTTTTACATATATAGATATATCAATTATATTGAAATCTCGTGATCCTTCATTAATAATGGCTCAGGGTTCATCATCATTATCACCCATTCACTTCTCCAATTAGGTCTCACTGAATCTATCATGTCCCCCTCCACTCTATTGTTACAATGTTTTCATAATATTTAATAGGAAAATATGGGAGAAATTAAACTCAGAACTCAATTTGGTGATCTAGTATTTGATTCATATTTCACGGTTGTTCGATATGATATAACATTGAACATTCTTCTAGAAATCCCTTGGCTACCTCAACATATGGTCATTACATTATCATACCACCAGTGTCTCAATTATTTCTTGAATCATATAATTAAGAAATATCCCAGTGATAAGGACTCATGAAAAACATTTCAATCTCAGTATATTGATTTGTATTTCAATCTCACAAAGGGAAAACAATCCATGGATAATGATTTTACTAGATTCAATGCTCTAAAAGGTCTATAAAATATCCATGTCAACCAATTCAAGATCTCAGAGGAAATTACATGTTACCCATCAATAAAATTGAAAAATTTGAACCACTGCTAATTGTAACACCCCAGGTAAATAAAGAATATATCATTTTCATATTTATCCATATTTGTGAATAAAATATTGATATGACTTTAAATGGGGTGCTATTCTCGATGGCGTACCCAACACGCAACAACGAGTTTCTTGGGAATCTTATGTTGCACTCTAATAATAAAATAATATTATTTTAAATGGTAGTTAACATGTAGCCGTTGTATTGGCGGGAATGGATAGAAATAACTAAAATATGATTATATATGTTTTTAAATGTTTTTTTACATTTAGCCAATAAAAGATAAAGGCCTCAAATACGGAAAGAATTCAATTTTAGGTGTATATGCCCTTGTTTTCACTAAAGGTTCACTAATCACCTTTTGATGGCGAACCATCATTAAATATAGTTTTTTTCACTCTTATACATTCTATTGGACAAAATAAAACTCTTCTTAAGAATTGGGACATCAAAATTTACTTTGTGTAAATTTTTGGTATCTTTCTGATAAATTTCATTTTTTTAATGAATAGTGTAAAATGTTGTATTTTAATTCAAAACCTCTTTTTAATATAATTTATTTATATGATTATATTGTCTTTTGAATTGGTCTTAAAGTAAAATTAGAATATATTTTTACCATGAAATCCAATAGTTGTCGTTGGAATTAATTTTACTTTGAAATCAGACTTAAACTAGTGTCAATCTTTTGATACTTATTGTTTCATAAAAACACGCTATTTTCTATGACAGCGGGAATTAATTATTAAATAAATTAATGTGACTTATATGATTTTAATTTAGTAAAATAGAATTCATTTTTGAATTCTGAATATTAAATATAGCTTAGGGTGAATTTTTTGGATTTTTCTGAAAAACTTCAATTTTTGATGAATAGTGAAACCACTAAGTGGTACTTATAAAAACTGATTTTTCCGTTTAAATGAAAATTTTCCATATTAGTGTTTTGAATTTCAAAAATCCGACATACATGGTTGTCATTAAGAATTAAAATGTGGTTCAATGAGATAAATTTTTTTTTTGGTGAATAGTAACTTATTAAGTTTTTAATCGCGATTAGAGGTAATTAGTGTAGTTTAAGGTAAAAATAATGTTTTAATAATATGAAATGAACTTGACACATGTCTTAACCTCATTTGATGTGTCATGGCCGACCAAGACAACACATGGGTCAACTTGGGGACCCCATGAAGCCTCTTTGGTTGGAAAATGACATTAATATCTTTTTATTTAAAGTTAAAGTAAAAATGAGACAAACAGGAAATGGTTTACTAAAAAAATTTGGACATGGGGTTATACAAATCATATTTTTTACTTTAAATATTCATTGGAATGCTAAAACGATTTCCTACATCATAGAATTTTTTTTATAGTTTTTAGACATTAAATAAATTAAATTATTTATGACATCATGATGATGCAACGATGACCTCATTATTTAACGATTTAAATAAAATGGAAAGATAATGTAATATCTAAGAACTACACATGTCCAAAACCTATTGTATTAGTAGATTTTGAACTCTTATCACCTTAACCTCGAAACACATCAATGTGGGACCTCTTAAATCTGAATACCATTTTCAAATAAAGTAACATTTGCTTACTTTCCAAGAGTGCCCCTCCTCTCCTCTTATAAAAGGCCTCCACCTCTACCTCCATACCCACACTCCCAAAGCCTTTGGATAGGCCAAACCCTGCCCCTTTTGTCTCTACACTTCCCTCTATAACTCCTTGAGGACTCACTTTGGGCAGAAGGCTTCCCAAGGAAGCCTTTGAGCTCAAACCAAAGGGAGTTACCCGATTTTAAGGTAATTTCTTCTTTTGAGTCCTTTTGTTTTATTTTGCTTCTCCAACCCCCCTAAACTCTTTTTATTCTTTTATTTTGTAAAAACTCCAGTATCCTAAATATAATAGGATTTTATTATAATAAGGATTCTAGCTACACTTACAAACACCTACATCTAATGGTTAATGAACATACTGTTTCCGTGGATGGCGAATGTATGCCTCCCGAAATGATGATTGTTCAACATTCTTTTAACAACTTCAATGGTGTCCATTAAGATGTCACTATATTTATATATGATATATAATATGTTTATGTTTTCCATAATCTTCTGTATTTTTCATTTTGGGTATACCTTTATGGTTTCCATTATGGGTAAACGCGATCTCTTCATTTAAGGAAGTGTGGACTACCTCCCCCTCAAAGTGATTTGATTCGTTAATACCATATGTGGTATGTATAAAGGATATTTTAAATGATATTATATATGATAACATAATGGAATTAAAATACTATTATGTATCATTATGTTTTAATTCCATTAAATATGAAATAGAAATGGAAGTAACGTTTATGCGTACGTACGGTTTACCGTCTCCATGAATGGTGCATTTCATTTCTTAACTCTAAATGTTATGTAATATTATAAATGCATTAATATACTGGATATATATGATATATATGATATCTACATCATGAATACAATTCTGGATATAATGAACATTTGGCCACACGAACAACATGTAATTGTAAGAAGTCCACTTTCGACTTAAGAACCAAATATCGGCAAAACAAATATTATTAACTTAAATGATTAAATAATGTTTATGACATGGGAATAAGTGATATAAAATGAATAATGAACTTGAAAAAGGTTCTTAAGCAAGTATAAATTAACTCAAGTTTATTATTCAGGACGTTAATGAACGATCGAGTCAAGTCAGACCCTAGGTAAGGGATCATACTCCACTCTTTCTTTTTAAGTACACTCTTTTATGTCATTCCTTTTAAAGCTCATCTTTCTTGTTATTGGGATGTTATTTTATAATAATCTTACTGTAATTTTTATTTTCATGTTATGAGAGACCCTATTCTCTCTCATCAATCCATTTTGGAAGTTTTATGTGGCGCTATTAGGCTACCGAATTTTCGTAAGAGATCTAACCTCTCTCTTTCTTTTTAAGTACTCTCCTTTATGTCACTTATTTTAAGCTCATCTTTGTTATGTAGGGTGATGTTATTTTATATTCCTCTTTCTATAAACTTTATGTTAATATGATGAGATACCCTATTTGATCTCATCAACCCATTTTTGTAAGTTTTATGTGGCGTCGTTAGGCTGCCAAGTTTTCGTAAGGGATTTTTCATCTCACTTTTATTCCCGTGAGATTTATGCTACATTTGCCACAATTTCATTTGATTGGTGTATGTAATTCCCATTATTTTACTCATTGTGTAATATAATTTCTTTTATGAGTATTTACATTAATGTTGTATTGTCCTTCTTTCACGAGGTGTATGTTTCAAAAGATACCCATGTCGGTAAGGGAACCTTTCACCCTCCTCTTTTTAAAAGACTTCTTTTGTTGGGTCTTTTAATTTACATATTGTTATGTTGTAATATGTTTTCATATATCCTTATTGATGTAAATTTTATGTCCAAGTGATGAGATACCCTTTTTTTATCTCTCATCAACTCATTTTGATGTGACGTCGTTAGGCTGTCAAGGGAACTTCTTAACCCAATTTCGATTTCCTTGGGTTCAACATATAGTTATTGAATATTTCATCCTTTGAATATGTGTGAATGACCTTTGATTATTTTACACTTAATATCAACTTATATTTGGTGTATTCGTTTGTTACACATAATTATGTAATTGATTTATCCTTGAACAAAGGATACCGTCTTTGTATGGGACTTCATCTCAATCTCCTTTCATTGAGGCATATTTTGTTTTATACACAACCTTATTTTATACGGTGTATAAACCCCTTTGAATTTTATGTTTATTCAAAAGGAATATTTTTTATACGAAGTGTTTACTAAACGAAAAGAGGGAATGTTTTTGTCGTACGTATGCGGCGACAACGACTTCTCCGCCACCGTGACCATTATTTGAGTTTTGGCTTCCTCTACAAGCCATACATTTTTTTAAAAAAGAGAAATAAATACCATGTTTTACTTTTCTTTTATTTTGGAATTGAAAATTGTTTTCATAATGTTTTTATATCAATGTGTTGTATTGATATCTTGTGATTGAAAGGTGGAAATGTTATGTTTCCTTTATGCATGTTTTATGTGATACAATTATGTTGAGGTTCTTGGGAATTATTATGAAGACGGGTGGTTCCGTGATAAACTAAGGGCGGGTGATCCTGATATAGCTCTTCAATGCATTGGGTAACGAGAAGGAGTGAAACGTTAAGGTTTCTCTGAAGAGATTTAGGGAATATACTGTGATGGGTATTTCAAACGTAACCAAGAGGGTTACTCCCTAGGTAAGAATGTTATGAATGCCTGAAGTTACCTTTATGTCTTATGATTTCTATGATTTATTCATGGTTTGACGAGGTATGTTAAAGTGCCTAAGTTTTATGGGTAAAGTATGATTTTATTCTTATGTATATATGAACTCATGTTTCCTTTCCATATTTTTATATCCCTTACTGAGCTTTTTTTTGCCCATCCCAAGTTTTTAAAATGTTTTTTACAGGTCAAGGGAAAGGTACGTGATGTGATGATAGTGTCAAGGATGTGTCAAGAAAGAATCCAAGTTTTATTTTAAATATTTTTTCGTTGATGGGAAGAATGAATCGTGTCTTTTATTTAACCACTTTGTTTAAATGTGGAATGTAATGCATGTTTTATGATCTAATTCTCTAAAACTCTAAACCTGAAAAGATCCTCAATGTGTAATCTTTTTTTAACTCAAGATTAAGTAAGGTTTAAGGTTGGGGCCTTATAGTTGGTATCACAGGTCGGTTTAGAAAACATTAGAGGTTAGGGTATTCTATTAGCATAAGTGACAGTACCATAATGGATAAGAGTTCAGAAAGAGTCATAGTTTTAGATAAAGTGAATGAGTAAGTATATCTTGGTGTTTATCTTCCTCATTAGTATATGATGGTTTTGTTGATATACTCACACTGACCTTTTTGGTTTTAGTAAATGGCTGGATCTAGCAGGCACCAAAGTAACAGTGGATGTGAAGGAAACTGTGACAATTTTTTGAGAAAGCAACTGAATGATATGGGAGCTGCAATGAGAACTCTTGTGATTATCCTCAACCAACTATCTTGAGTCATGATTGACCACCTAAACCTTGGGTATTTCTCTAAGGCATCATATATGCGAGAAACAAATCCCTATGGAAGTACAGGTAATAATCACAAAGGTAAGTCTGTTCAAAAACCTATGTGTCAAAGATGTGGAAAGAAACACATAGGAAAATGTTTCAAAGGGACAGAAATATGCTATAGATGTGGAAATGAAGGTCATAAAGCAAGAACCTGCCATGAAAAAAGGAAGCATCCAGTCGACTCAAGGAAAGGGAAAGAAGTTCTTTCTGAGGGATCAATTGAATGTTTTAAATGTGGTGTGCATGGTCATTATGCAAACACATGTCCTATGAAGAAGCTTCGTGAATTGGGTCACCAAGAGCATACAAATGTTTGTTTACCAATTACTAATGCCATTCCGATTGAGGATGAAGAAACTGACAATGACCAATCAAAGGTATGTATTATTTCATGACTATTGTTTTCCTATTTTCGAATCGTAGAATATGATTCATGATTTTGTTTGTAGGAAAGAGGTATTTCGGAATAAGTTGGAAAGGAATGCTTAATGGATCATGAAGAATGTTGAATGAGTAAGATGTCAACATATAAGGGCTTCAAGAGTTATGGTGAAAATCTTAAGAGTATTAAGTCTCTTTTGATGATGGGGTTACATTAGAAGACTATTTATATTATGTGTATCCCTGATGTTTAATATAGGCAAATTTTATTCAAGGAATAGTTATCTTTTCTTTTGTGGACATAGTTATAAAGAACCATTTGGGTTTATATGATCCTTACTTTTGAGGTAATTATGGGTTACTATATGTTATGATTGAAGTGAAAGGCATGAGATAAAATTGAGGTTAAATTATGTTATGGTTATTTTTGATGATTTTATCCCTTTTTGGGGAATTATTTGAAAATTATATAGTTTTGGAAAAAGGACAACATGCAGACTGTGTGACAACCTGTCACGTCGGACAAAGCTACGGGAATCGAACCCACAACCAAAGTGCGACTGGTGTTTATCGCCTACCACTGGACTACGTGAAGTCCCTGGTTAGTTTGACTAGTTCTTTTTTAGTTAGATGATTTTATTAATTAAGAGTAAGTTTATTTTGGGTTATCTATGGAAATTTATTAACCTATCATGGAGGATAAGTGATTAGGATTAATTACTTTTTAATACGAGACATTAAGAGCAACTGATGTGGTTTTGAGATAAATGTTACGATTTAACTTGGAAGACTATGTGACTAAATCCTTCAAATATTTGGGTTTCAATCTTAGTTTGGTTTACTTTGAAGAATTTTATGGACAAATTGTTTATCGAATGGTCTTCGTTGAAGTTTGGGTTTTGTTGGACAAATTTTGGAGATTAAGAATGGATTTTATTTTTATAAAGGGTTATCCTTTTCTAGATTATCTGATCATGTACTAACCTTTTTGGTTTTGGTTTTGGTTAGAGTCTCAAGACATGGGAAGTATATAGTTCTCTACTGTGGATTAGGTGATTCTCTAGAAGTTGATTATAGTACTCTTAATGCAAAAAAGTCTCCCTAAATACTCGTCTTTTGGAAAAAATATGAGTTTGATTGAGGAATCTAGTAAAAGTTGAAAGTCAACATGATATGTGATTGTGTTTCCTTATGAATAAATTCCTCAATAAAAAGTAACTTAAAACAAAAATGTTTTCTATTAACTTTTCCTACTGGGGAATCGTATACCGTTTAACCCATCACAAGTTTGTGATTTTCTAATGGTTAACTTTCTCCTAGACATGTTTACTATCACTCTCCATCAAAACATGACCCTTTGTTTTGTCCTCCATATCCATATTTTCATACTTGGAATCCTAGTATGGGTTAACTCGGGTGACATTTGTACTTCTCTCCCATTATTTTAATGTGATTGTTTACCGACTCTTGTTCCGATGTGGGACTTTCAAGGATGTTTTCAAGCTCAATTTTAAAAATTTCGAGGATGCAATTCCCAAAAGGGGGGAAGGATGTAACACCCCAGGTAAATAAAGAATATAACATTTTCATATTTATCCATATTTGTGAATAAAAAATTGATATGAATTTAAAGGGGGCGCTATGCTCGATGGCGTACCCAACACGCAACAACGAGTTTCTTGGGAATCTTACGTTGTACTCTAATAATAAAATAATATTATTTTAATTGGTAGTTAATATGTAGTCTTTGTATTGGAGAGAATGGATAGAAATAACTGAAATATGATTATATATGTTTTTAAATGTTTTTACAATTATCCAATAAAAGATAAACCCCTAAAATACGGAAAGAATTCAACTTTAGGCGTATATTCCGTTGTTTTCACTAAAGGTTCACTTATCGCATTTTGATGGTGAACCGTCAATAAATATAGTTTTTTTCACTATTATACATTTTATTGGACCAAATAAAACTCTTCTTAAGAATTGGGACATCAAAATTTACTTTGTGTAAATTTTTGGTATCTTTCTGATAAAGTTCATTTTTTTAATGAATAGTGTAAAATGTTGTATTTTAATTCAAAACCTCTTTTTAATCTAATTTATTTATATTATTAGATTATATTTTGAATTGGTTTTAAAGTGAAATTAGAATATATTTTTACCATGAAATCCAATAGTGGTCATTGGAATTAATTTTACTTTGAAATCAGACTTAAACTAGTGTCAATCTTTTGATACTTGTTGTTTCATAAAAACACCCTATTTGCTATGACAGCGGGAATTAATTATTAAATAAATTAATGTGACATATATGATTTTAATTTTGTAAAATAGACTTCATTTTTGAATTCGTAATATCAGATATATCTTAGGGTGATATTTTGGGATTTTTCTGAAAAACTTCAATTTTTGATGAATAGTGAAACCACTAAGTGGTACTTATAAAAACTGATTTTTCCGTTTAAATGAAATTTTGCCATCTTTGTGTTTTGAATTTCAAAAATCCTACATACATGGTTATCATTAATAAGTAAAATGTGGTTCAATGGGATAAAAATAATTTTTTGGTGAATAGTAACTTATTAAGTTTTTAATCGCGATTAGAGGTAATTAGTGTAGTTTAAGGTAAAAATAATGTTTTAATAATATGAAATGATCTTGACACATGTCTTAACCTCATTGGATGTGTCATATCCGACCAAGACAACCCATGGGTCAACTTGGGGACCCCATGAAGCCACTTGGGTTGGAAAATGACATTAATATCGTTTTATTTAAAGTTAATGTAAAAATGAGACAAACATGAAATGTTTTACTAAAACAATTTCTACATGGGGTTATACAAATCAGATTTTTGACTATAAATATTCATTGGAAATATAATAAAATTTCATAAATCATTGACTTTTTTTTATAATTTTTAGACATTAAATAATGTAAATTATTTATGACATCATGATGATGCAGCGATGACCTCATTATTTTACGATTTAAATAAAATGAAAAGATAATGTAATATCTAATACCTACACATTTCCAAAACCTATTGGATGAGTGGATTTAGAACCCTTATCACCTTATCCTCGAAACACATCAATGTGGGACCTCTTAAATCCGAATACCATTTTCAATTAATGTAACATTTTCTTACTTTCCAAGAGTGCCCCTCGTCTCCTCTTATAAAAGGCCCCCAACTCTACCTCCATACCCACACTCCCAAAGCCTTTCGCTCGGCCAAACCCTGCCCCTTTTGTCTCTACACTTCCCTCTATAACTCCTTGAGGCCTCACTTTGGGCAGAAGTCTTCCCAAAGAAGCCTTTGATCTCAAACCAAAGGGAGTTACCCGATTTTAAGGTAATGTCTTCTTTTGAGTCCTTTTGTTTTATTTTGCTTCTCCAAGCCCCTAAAATATTTTTATTCTTTTCTTTTGTAACAAATCCAGTATCCTAAATATACTAGGATGTTGTTATAATAAGGATTCGATCTACACTTACACACACCTACATCTAATGGATAATGAACATACTGTTTCCATGGATGGCGAATTTATGCCTCCCGAAACGATGATTGTTCAACATTCTTTAAACACCTTCAAAGGTGACCATTAAGATGTCACTATATTTATATATGATATATAATATGTTTATGTTTTCCATAAGATTATTTATTTTTCATTTTGGGTATACCATTATGGTTTCCATTATGGGTAAACGTGATATCTTCATTTAAGGAAGTGCGGACTACCGCCCCCTCAAAGTGATTTGATTCGTTAATACCATATGTGGTACGTATAAAGGATATATTCAATGATATTATATATGATACCATACTGTAGAAGATTGAGCAGATATAACCACACCCCTTAACACTTTATCTATTAATGTAACATGTTCATCAGTAAGAATAAGTACTTATCTTGAGGTTTCCTTCTCAATCCATGAGGGACCAATATCACATCCCTTAAGAGAATAATGTAACGTATCTACTGTAAAAAAATGTACACCTTGTTAGAATGGAATGTAACACAAGTTGAAATACTACTTGGAATCATTGATACTCACTTTGGAAGACATGTTAGATAATCATAAATGATATAATATGTTATCATTCATATTATTATAGAGATATTGTACTCATTTTCATGGAAACAAAATCCTAGGGTAATGGCTATGGATTTTCCATCATCATTACCTCTATCGTGGTTCTCCAACCTGTAGAAAGTTTTAAAGATCCAAGGGCTTCATCCAGTTTATTGATAGGGGTAACAATAGGCATGCACCTTGGTGACTTGGCCACCTTTCCAGGTGATACACCTTCTCTAATTTGAAAGTAAAAAATGAAATCCCATTAGGATTAGTGATAGTGGACGATAGAGCATAAAAGAAAAAATGAACTGGAAAATACATTATCAGTATTAACAAAAATTTCACATTAAATCTCAAGGTCAAAAATTACCCCTTCAAATATTCCATGATATAGAATGTTGGATAATCATTTTGAGGCTGCAAATTTTTCATAGATTTGACATATTAAAATCTCCATCTCTTTTATGCCCTCATCCACCTCATTCAAATTGAATTTTGGGAGACAATCATAGGGTTTTATAATATCATCCAAAGTCATCTATTTTATGTCCTTATTGGAGAAACTCCCATGCATCCCTGAGATCATGGGTCATTATTTACCAAAACTCGACTACTAAAGGTCATATATTGTTTTTCTTTGATGTGGATAGATCCAGGGAGAAATCAAATCCCTCCGGTTGGAAGGCCTCTTTAAGCATCTCTTCCACTTCAAAAGAATCTGTAGATGATATAGAAACCTCTTTTTGATGACAGTGACTAGATAACCTCAGTCCTGGAAGAGTTGTCTCCATATCCTTGTAATTTTTGGTGGATTTTCTATGAGGATGTTTTGATGGTTTTTAATCCTATGAAGCCTCTGTATCATATTTGGTTTCTGATTATTCCCATAGATGCTTCTAATGAGAGTTGTTTTGGACTCTACCCGATGTATGCCTCTTTTAAAATCCACCCTATGGGTATGAAGAAGCTTATTATTTGGAATATCCAAACTATAATTCAATTGATGCATCTAATAGAGGTAAAATAATAGACATTTTTTATGTCTCTAAATCCATTAGAATCCATAATTATCTGGATACCATTGGGTTCTTCTCATCCCTAACATGTGTGGGAGGAAAGGTTCTCGATTATTTAAGTCATTTGAACTAGAGAGAAAACCAATAAGAGAAATAATCCTCAACAATTATTTCACCATAAATCTTGGTTGATAAGACACTATCCATGAATTCCATCATCTAAGAACATAACTCAAAATTATTTTCCTTACCATCATCAAAAGAATGTTGTCGTTGGTGGGTTACTAAAAGGAAAGAAGATGAATTATCATGATAAATTCAGTTTCCACATAACAACATCAAGCTTCAGGTTCATAGGATGAATCATAGAAAACCTCTACACAAATGGGTTAAAGGGACTATTGGTGACTCTAACTGAATTCAGCACAAAATATGAACATCAATGTTCAGCAATATTTCTCCATAACACATAGAATGGTACTACTAGTCTAAATAGATCTTTCGCATTCTATAAATGTAATAGGTAGTGGTAGATTATTTCTAATATCAGAGTTTCCAACTTAATATATTTTTCCTCTACAAAATTGGTTTCAATAAAAAAAGTTCCTAGCCATATACCTCCACCAGAATCACAAACTAGGATAAAATAAATGCTTAGCCATGTGGTAAGGAAGTTATATAAACATACCCTTTAATCAATATGGGGCTTCACCTTGTAACCCCAATGCATGTAATCACCCCTCTATAATGTGGTCTAAAACAAGTCTGAAGCGCTATCTTTAGTTGTCCAAATTTAATGATGGCCGCAAGTAGAACTATTCTCTTTCATAGGTTCTAAAAAATCAATCATCTGCATTTTTTCATGAACATGATCCCTAGGACAAGGATATTTTTTTCTTTTTTCAAATTATTTTCTATTTTGATTAATTAATGATCCAATGGTGATGTCCTCTTTGCATCATCCCATGGTTTTTTTGGTGGAATGATTTCATCACACATATCCACGAGAATGGGAGGCCCATATATTTAGTAAACATCCAACAAAATGATGTCGATATCACCATGTGTAAATTGGAATGAATTTTTTTGTAGGCTCCATGGGATTTGTAATTGAGGAATGATGTCATTTTTGTAAACATATATCTATCCTACCTAGACAGCTTCATAGATTGGAAGATCATGCATCTCTATCCTAAACTCTTCATAAGCCTGGTATAACCAAAACACCCACGTCAATTCAGGCTTGACTTATTCTCTAGAGTGAAGATCCTCATATTATTTTCATGCATTAGATTGATCTGTTATTGATGCATGAATGGTTGGATTATATCAATGTGTGACTATCTCTACAACATGATCGCTTGTATATGGAGTAAATCCACTATGATGTTGGATTCATCGAAGAGGGTATTCTCCCCCCATAAATAGGGACATCGTTCAACTTTGTAATCATAAAATGATAGTTGAGGCATTTTGAAAATGATGTAGATGGAAATAATTTCTTATATGATAGAATGTGGGCATGTTGTATAATCACGTGACCATATAAAGGATAATATTTTCTTCGTGAATATTCATGTCTATATGGGATAAAACCCTTCTCTATCTCAGTATAGGGTACTGTCAACAATGTCATAATAATCTTGTCCAACAGATTTTATCATTTATGTTTTTGGAATTTTAGATTCCTCAGTTGTGGTCATCAATGAGCCATTTACTATAAGAGAATCACAAAATTTTTCTCATTATGTTGGAATATTGATTTAAGAAATTTCAAATTTTAACTTAATGGAAATAAAGAATTTTCAAAATAAAAATCCCCGCTAAACTCTTTAGATGAGGTCACCTGCGTAGGTCCTTCGACATAATACCCTGTGCAGGTCCTTTGATTAGGTCCTTCTACACAGATCCGTCAATAAAATCACTCCACATAGCCCTATTGATTATGTGGATATTCCTTGAGGAATTTTCAAAGTAATATTATGATTTCACAGATAAATAGATCTAGATGATTGAGCTAAATAATGAGAAACACAATCAGAAATGTAGGAAAAGAAAATTTCAAAGAAACAAGGGTATTTATAGGCACCACTAGCCTATGTTTCTGACCTATCTTGAACATCCTATGCATATTCCCTATGCGAAATTTCAATATAGAAGAATGGAATGATCCTAAATTAATTTACTATATTCATTTCCAAATAGTCATATATCATGAGTATAGACTCTTTTCAGTCAAATGCAATACTAAGGGGTGATTTTATTGACACTCCCTTTTCATAAAGGAAGGGAAAAATATTATGAATAAATCTTTATATAAATTAATGTGTAATAGAAATTTAAAGGAAGAAGTGAAATCTGGTTAAAAAGACCTACCCTACATTACTACGCACAAGAAGGCAAGAACATCTCCTACGAATACAACCTAAAGGCATAAAACCTATGCCAAGGACCTACGTTGGAGGACCCATATAGTTTTATATGTTTTACCCCCTACATAGGGATCTACATGGAGGGGATATTCTTATGATCTACATGGACTACATCCCATAGACTATGTACCCTCGTTAATTATCAGTAGAACCCTTGGGCTCGCCATTTCAATAACTGAAAAAGTTGGAATAATTCTCAATGATTGTATTGCATATATCGTTTTCTAGGGTCTCCATAATTTTCTCAAATATCCATTTAAAACTAAGATTAGAAACAATTAAATGGGATAAACATGATCATTGTCTAGTAAGGGTATAAAATACAAAATATTTGTTTAAGGGCACTCCTTCAATAAGACAAATTTGTCCCCGTACGGTGATTTACTTATGATAAGACTGACAAGGGATTCTCCCGAGGACATAAATGGACACACAAGGTGGTCAAGTTAAATCCTCAACCTAGAATTATGATATCAATAGTCTATTTTTCAAGTAATATCAAGAATTAAGAGGCTTATCCATCATGTGATATGCATTTTTTAGTTCCTCCTAGGACCTATGTAGCTTATTTACGTAGCATACCTACATGGCATACCTATGAAGAATACATGTAGGGACCACCTACACAAGCTATCTCTTACGAACGCTTATAAAACCAGTCATGGTAGGGATTATTCTTCTTTGGATCCCATTTTTGAAAGGCACCATGTTAAAACCTCCAACAAGACCTCCCAATTTATCAATCCTTTTGGAAGGGCACATTAGTGTATCACCCATTTCAATTTGGATATCTATCGCTAGAGTTTTTCCACACATATTTAGCTAGATGGTTAGGAATTAATAGGTGTCCATGGATTGGGATATCTATACTAACATAGACCCGTACCCTAGAGATGGTGTTTCAGAGTTCCTAGTTTTAGAGGATTTGGGTTTGGACCATGTCCCCACCATCATCTCTAACATCCATAGATTCTGATCCCATTTAGGGTGGGTATAGTTCACACATTCTTTTTTGTTAAACGAAAAGTCCCCCTCCCAACTAAAGGACCCAAAAGGGGAGCCATCCTGGTGTAATACCATATTCCTTCACGTGTGAGGTTTTAGTGTTTCTCCAATATACACCCATCCCCCCTTTACCTTCGACCCTTTTTTCCAATGTAAATATATCATGGGATTTTCCATAGCCACAACCTATTACATCGTTGGCCCGACCTCTTCAATCAATGGAGGAGAACATGTGTGTTCTTTTAATTCTTTCACATTCTCTTGATTCCGACATCGAGCAGGACTCACATGGGATTAGAGGTTTGTATTAATGATGACATCCACACAATCCACTTGATTTAATGAACTAATAGAACTCAGATTCCCACCATAACTATGATACATAATAAGAGCTTACCTAGGGCTCGAACTCACTATTTATTCTCCTCAAGAATCCAACCATAATTCCTATAATCTGGGTACACTCTATAGGAGTAAGCTCTAAATTAAATCCCCCTTAAATCCCTATGAGTTAATATATCTCTCGTGGACCTTATAATAATTGTATCATCTTTAGAAGTAAGCCCCAAACTATTTCTCTCAAAGGGTCATATTCCCCTACGAGATAAACCAAACTATGTTGGCTTTGATTTCCTTCTAAATGGGATACATAGGAAGCCTCCTAGAGTTTTAAACCCAATACCCTCAAATCGACCATATTATCCCTGGCCACATTCCAAGAAGGGACTTATCTAACTTGGAAACTCATATCCTTTCTTGTTTCCTTGGGATTCTTATTTATAAGTCCCATGCCAAACATTAACTAGGCACCTTCCTCCTAGATTTCATGTCCACATAATATAAAACTGTATGATTGGGTCTTTCTCACATGACCATAAATGGTATGACGTGCCCCATTAAGGGGAACCAAACTACATGGGTTTAGATTCATTTCACAAGGATATGTATGAAGATCATTTATGGGTTTGAGTCCAACATTAAAATAAAATTTTTTCCCCTGGATGATGATAAATTTTTGATTTCCCAACTGAGTAGCTAAAAAAATAGCATAGTATTAATAATGAAAAAAGAATAATGAAAAAAGAATAATGAAAAAAGAATATATACGTAGTAAATAAGAGGATACCAGTGATGGAGAACATTTAATACATACAAAAATTCCCATTAATGAGGAACCATGAAAATATACAGATGATTCTCATTTCCATTGATTTTAACTTTCCTTGGAATCCAACTTTATGATTTTTAAATTAATAAGGCCTCAAAAACATATCATAAATCTATAATGAAGTCCTTTAGTACGCAATAATTCCCCTAAAAAGGTGTGATTAGTTCTACCTCCCATACTCTCAACCAATGTGAGTCTTAAAGCATCATATATCAAAACCCTTAATGGGGTGTGTGTTTGGAAAACATGTCCCTTCGTATACAAAATCATTGGGTGTTTCTATTTCCACAACCAAATATGTTGGATACCTTTCAGAAAAAGGGATTACTATCTTGAACACACATTTCCAAGGAAACAACATGTCATGTTAATTTATAAAATTATTCGATGACATTAATTATCTCATCTTATAACACTTTTAAAATTTTCAATATCCTTTATTTACCATTTATATTAATTGAATAATTATTATGTCCCTAATGGTAAGAATTTGTGGTAATTTTATTCTTCACTAAATAATTAAAAAATAAAATAAAAAATAAGAATGATTTATATTTAAAATAATTATTTATAAATGAACACATCCCTTGGTTATTCCTATATGAAAAATATTATAGTTATTAAAATCAAGAGTGTGACATTTTTTACTTTTGTTTTCATAAAATATTATATTGGTCAAAGTCATCCATAAATTGAAAAAAGTCATATAACTTAATCATGGATGAGTATGAATGAAAAAGACTCATAGAATAATATTTATTCATGATTTGGTGTCATTTTATAGTTATTAACATTTTATTTTTAACCCTTTAATTACCTGATTCACGTTTAATCAGTAAAACAGAATATAAAAATTGTATTATTAAATTTGAATAAAAAATTAATTGGTCATATTTTCCAAATTTCGATTCTATTATTCAAAATATGGAATTTATTTTTTAAAATTCAATATGCCTAAGAATTATAGTTTAATTTAAAATAAATCAAATAAAACATGATGAAAGACTATTTTTCAAGAAAATTTCTTTTCAAAATATAAAATATTCTTATATTATATTCAGTTACAGAATATTTTTAAAAAATAATAATTTTGTAATTTTTAATCAAAATTAAATAATTAAATTTTAAATATAATCCAAAATCGAATTAAACATTATAAATACTAAAAAGTAAAATACATTTCTTAATAAAATTACTATTTTTCACTTTTTGTTATAAAATAAATATTTTTAGAAAATATTCAAAAATTTATCCAAAAATAAAATTTTTCATACTAATTTTAAACATGAAATCAAAATTGAAAAATAAATTTTCTAAAATTTCAAAAAAAAATAATAATTTTCACTCAAAAAATAATGAAAACAAATTTTTGTAGAAATTGTATTTTTGAAGAATAAAATTGCATTACTAATAACAATTTCCTATGTAGTATTAAATAATTAATACATTATAAATGAGTATTATGATTATATAATTCATCAAGAAAAAAAATATTGTCCATTTGGCACTAATTTAACAACCATTTTGTGACAGTCACTTTCAAATAATTACTGTTTGTTGTTTGTTTAAGATCGTAGTTGTGTATCTTATAGGATTATTAATCTTAATAAATTACAATATCAACCACTATAAGAAATAGTTTTTATGTAATCTTAACTTGTTTCAGGAGAACATGTTTTTACCTTTCAATATGACATTTTTAAAACTACATCGTAAAAAACGTCAATAAAACATCCATTTGAAAAAGACAGAAAGAGAATTATAATGGGTATCAGGAATAAAACATAGTAAGTTTATAAATATTTGAACATTAATGGGAAGTGAAAAATATATATGGAAGATAAAACTAACACCCAAGGAATTATATTTACTGAAAGTCAAAATAATATTATACATTTAAAAACTATGAATTTTATGGCATAAAAAGCCCCTTCTTTTCCAATAAGAAATATAAAAAATAACATTTTTTATTCAAAATCAATTTTATAATGTTGATAAATTATGTCAAAATACATACTAAAACATAATTATATATTCTTAATTGTCAAGAAAAATTTAATCTTTTAATAATTTTCCACTACAAACTCACCTTTTTGCTCCAAATGATGTGCAATCAAGAATAATTTTTCATTCCTATAGAACAAGAACCAACATAAAATGTATCACATAGTACAATGATGGTTAAAAAGATAATATTTCTATATTTTGACATTAAATAAAACCAAATAGTTATGATATGATAAGATATTTCAAAAAATAAATGCACCCTAATAATAAGAAAAACTAATTTAGTTTCAAAATTTTAAAAGTAATACTGAAGGATAAACATATATCATCCAATGAACAACTAACATAATAATTACTCAATATATTATTTACTAAGATTAAAACAAAAAAAATAGATAGATTTTATGACATTATCCTCCACGAATAATTTAGCAGTTATCACTAAATAATATCAATCGCGCTATATGTGTCATTCCAACGGTATATCCCTAATAAAATAATTTCCCCAATATAATACTAATTCCCATAAATGACATGAATCACCATAAATACACACTAAATATATATATTCTTAAAAATGATAAATCTAACTTTATTCCTAAAATAAAAAAAAATATTATATAGTTTTTCCCTTAATCATATAAGTTCCCAAATAGTGTACTTTTTTCAAAATAACTGTAATGAAATTATCACCAAATATATTTCAAACACATTTTTATCTATAAATGATAACATATGTTGAATAAATAATGAAAAAGTTGTATTTTAGATCATTTAAATAATGAAATACAATGTAATACTAACTATGCTATCACATTGGACAGTGGTAGGCTACAAACCCTTGTTTTCCTTTGGTCATTGGATCAAGCCTCATGGCATTGTAGGATGCGATGGGTTTTTTTCTAAAATATAGGTTGTCCTTTTTCTAAAATTATTTTAATATAGTCCTCATAAAACATCAATAAATGTGATAAAACTCCTCAAAAATAGTCTCAAAATATTCATCATTAATGGAATTTTTTAACCAGAAAGATCATCTCATACCTTTAATTTTTAACCCTCAAAATTTTAATAACCCATAATTATCTCAAAATTAATGGTAATAAAAACTCTCAAAGTTATAAATATTATTATATTTAAGCACAAAAATTTAAAACTATATGTTTTCATAAATATCCTTTCCCCAGGATAATGATATGGGTTTCATATGCCACAGGCATATATTGAAACACAGTAACATTCTCCCAAGATACACAAATTATTAAATGAGTATTAATTATTTTTTAATTATGATAATACATAAACTAACATATCTCAAGAAACCCTTATATGTATAAATTCTAATGATTCATAATTCTTAAAAATTTATTAACCTTGATTTTAATTCTTCTTCATTAATACATCATTCCAAAAAAAAATATTAATCATGTCCTAGGATTCCAAAATTTGAAAACACAATCCAAGAAATAATTCTTTCCAGTCATATGTCATTTTTAGTTTCATATTATTTAGTTATAATGGTATTATGTAGTTTTAAAAAAGATATCTAACTGGTTCTAGTGATCCCATTTAGGATCCCACTCCCCAAGAAATTTATTTTCAAAAAAAAATCAACTCCCCTACATTTAAAACATTTAATTGATTCACATCAAATAACATTATCCACCTTCATAGAGATACAAGAATTTATCCATAATAATTTTCATATTATTTATTTATTAAGACATTTTCCATATATAAAACATCTTCTAGTTATTCATTTTCTTCAGTTGTAATTTCCCCATTCTTGACAAATAGTTTATTAAATATAGTTATTTTTTATCATTATCATCTGAACATCCTTGGGGATTCATTTCACTTATTTTTGATGCTTTAAGAAACTCACCAAGGCTCTAGTAATTAATCATTACTCATGATATCTAGTTTTCAATAACAATGTGAGTTATCTCTAAAGATCATATTTCATTTGTTTTCTCATTCAAACAACCACCACACTTTTCTTCACATTGATTGTTACATTGGTTCCTCTTAGGTATAGCTATTTACTAAAACCAAAAAAGTGAGCATATCAATGAAATTATAATATAACATATTATGAAAAGGATAAAAACTATGACATGTTAATTATGATTATTTAAAAATCATTCAATTTATATAAAATAACAATTATTCTCTCATATATATAAACCATTGTGGTTATATAGGTCTATTAACTCTTATTATTATAACATCCTATCCATTAAATTTATCAAAACCATTAAATGATACTAAATATAAGGACTCATATATAAAAATGTTATTACATTATTTTTTAGACTATATTTCATTTTATTTCATTACTAAAGTCTTTTAGGTTTTGAGTTTTATATAAATAGTTCATAAATATTACACAAATAAACCATATTTTACAAAAAGTACACTTCTGATTATAATCCATTTTCTCTAAATATAAAACCATTAAAATAAAACATAATTCCTTTTCAAGAAAATATTTACAACATTCAACATTACTTATTCCACTCACTTTCCCATTCTTATTCACTTTAATAAAAAAATTTAAATTTCTGATTTGAAAAATAAGATGATTAAGGGAAATAGAAGAATAAATCCTTTAGTCTAGTGAAAAAAAACCCATAATATACATTCCTTTATCACATTATTCTTTTGGATTTAGTCCTAAATTATTTCCACATGATAATACATAATTTTTACTCAAAGAAAACATTTAAATACAAAATAATACTTATATAAAAATTATAGGAAACTTCGAGAACCATAATAATATCACTCTTACAAATAGAAAAACCAGAATTTTTATACTTTATGTAAACATCACAGTTAAATATCAAATAACATTCACGATTATACATGGAATAACCATCATAGTACATTCCCATATTCTTTTTGGAGAAACTTAATTGGTTGACTCTATCATTTTACATAATGAATTGGAGATATATAATGGTATCCCCAACCATTAGTTAGTAATAAAAACACTGATCTTAATAATCAATTCCAAATAACCCTAACATAATACATAAAATTATACATCAAAAAAATTCATTTCATCCATAAGAAGTCAATTTTGAATATTGATGTCTCTATTTACCTTAAACCCAATATTAAAAAATAAATACACAATGTTTTGGGAAAGTTGGGTTTTTTTTGAATAAATCCTATGATATTATTAAGGAATATAGACATAAAATAATGGTGAGGATGTTTAGAAAGGTTTTTGTAATTCTAAACATTAAAATAAAACATTACCTACTATCTTTTTGTAAATGCTGTTAAAAAATTCTGTAAAAGATTCATTTTGAAAACCTATGAGTGGAAGTAAAAAAAATTATTTATAATTCACATATAACCATATAAATTCATCCATAACCTAATTTTAATAATATGTATAATGGTGAAAAAGGGGATTTTAAAGAAAATAATAAAATGTGATTTTTATAATAAATACCCTTACATTGAGTCTGAATAATCACATACATTATTTATCATCCTAAATAATAATAATTAGTTAATTGTTTAAGATATTTTGAATTATTTTTTCAATTATAATATTCCTTTTATTTTATATTTTACATGTATTTATTTATTTACATAATCAACTAAATTCAGATTGTATGTTTTGAGGATATTATCATTGTATTTTCAAAATGACTTAGGTATAGTGAATATGGTAATAGTGGTCATTACTCCACCATATTATATATAATAATCATTGAATAGTTTTACCTATTTATCATAAATGATACATTTAAATCCAATCATTAAATATGTTTATAAAAATGAACTATGTATAATCATTGATACTGTACCCCGTATATACACATATGTAATGCTTCCATTTTTTACTGAACATTATAAAAAGAAGGAAAATATCTTTTTATCATTAAATAATGATTATCATATCATAAATAGCTTAATAATTAATAAATTTAATTGTATATGTATGTTATGTGGTGATGAAAAATTAATCACATCACTTTTTGGAGTTGGTAGTCTGCCCGTAAGCACGAACCATGTTATCCTTATTCAGTGATTGGAAAAGTAAAACATTGACTGATATTTTTATTTTTATAATTATGGTTATTTCATTACAATCATATATAAAATTTTATTTGAACTCCACAACTAGTATTTAGATAAGGTGGTAAAATATTAATTACTTTGATTCATACGGTGGTAATCCACCATACACAGCTATAATGAATTCTTTTCTCATTTTATTGACACTGGACATTGATATTGGTAATTTATTTAAAATAATAACATACTTGTATATTTATGATACATATGTTTTAATTTTATCAGTGTTGAAGAAGGTTTTAAAGATATTTAATAATAAATAAAACTAAAATATGTTGTTAAAACTATACCTCCACTTTGGAAAGTCTATTATTAATAACACATTAATCCCTCTATGGTTGGTATTATGAATAAAAAGGACCCTTGGAATGGGGGTATATAATATAAAAATTTTATATGGGAAGTTGTTGGTTGAACAAAATTGTTCATGAAGTGTGACGTAAAGAGAATAAGAGATTTCCTATTAAAATAAATGGGTTGGGAAGTCATAGAATTTCCCAAAATATTTAATTAAGTTTTCAATTCCAAATGGATCCAAATAGATTTCTTTGGAATATCAGATTATTATAGGTATAAATAATATCATAAAAAATTAGATAATTTTTTACAATATTTTACCATTATAATTTGGTTTTGACACCTCATTATCCTCTTTTACACAAACCGTGACAACATTGATTTTTACTCTTTAACGATCAAGATAGTTAATATAAATTGAAAAAAATCCCTTAAATAGATCATGGATGACATTATACACCATATAATAATATCTATGATCAATATAATGTTTTTAGTAATTTTATATCATTTAATTATACCCTATTTGTTATAAAATATCAACAATTTTAATTTTTAGAACAATTCACTACCATGAATTTAATATACCCAGTAAGTAAATTAAATTAAAAAATGTAACACGTTCCTAACTTGAATATGTAATATATAAAAATATTCGATCAAAATAATTATCTCAACATATAATATTTAAATATTTTTAAAATATTTTATTTTTATTTTCCTATTAATAGAACAATTATTCTTTAGGAATTTTTTATGCTTTTAGGGTTACTATTTATTCATTAAAAATTAAAAAAAAAACCATGGTGAAAATAAATAATTTATAATTAAAATTTCTATTTATAAAAAATTAAATCCTATTTTCATACCCATTTTAATAATGTCATAGTTATTGAAAACCCAAAGGTCACATTTTTTACTATTCCTCACATAAAATTATAATTGACTCATAATAAAAACCAAATGGAAACAATCGTCATATAAAAAAATACTGGAAGAACATGGAAGAAATTGAATGATAAAATAATATTAGAGAAACTTTTTGATCATTTTATTATCTTAATCAATTTATTTTTAACCTCCATTTTTATATATTTCTCTTTAATAAGTTAACAAAAAATTTCATGATATCTATTCATTTTGACTAAAAACTAAAATGAAAATATTTACCAAATTTGTAACTAATCATTCCAAATTCGTAATATTTTTTTGAGAAATTAAAAGCACATAATTTTTAGAATCGAATATGAAATTCAATCAGAAAAACATGACGAATATTGGTTTTTTCAAAAAATTACTTTTTAAAATATAAAATGCTATTATATGAACCTAAGGTATAAAATCAACTTAAATACAATAATTAAAATATTTCAAATAAAAATTAACTTTTCAAAATTTAAAAATAATCCAAAATGTAATTTTATTTTGAAAAAATAAAAAAAAATTAACACATTTTTTAATAAAATAGTTGCACTTTTCACTTTTCATTGAAAATCAATATTTTTAGAAAATTATCAAGAATTCAACTAATAATAATTATTGAAATGATAAATAATAAATTGAAATTAATTTTTTAAAAAATATTTCTAAAGTTAAAAAATAATAATAATATTCACTCATCAAAATGAAGAAAATGAGTTTCTTTAAAAAAATATAGTTTTGAAGAATAAAAATATATTGCTAAAAAAGAATATTTAATTTAAAAATAATAATTTAATAAATTATAAATTAGTCTGATAATTATATATTTCATAATATGATTAATAATATTCATTCCTTCTAATTTAATGGTTATGTCAAAATGGTCAAATGTAAAGAATAAAAACATGTGGTTTGTTAAATATCTGTATTGTGTATCATGTATGATATTGAACCATCTTTATTTTTAAAATATTAGGATATTAAAATGGGTCTTCTAAAATGGAAAAATGATTTGGGTGACTATTTTTTAAATCAAAATTGTATACTATTCCTCAAAGGAATGTATGAAGCCAATTTGAGTCCTGTTTTGTTTTACATTTTATAGGATTATTTGACTTCATAAAAATTTTGATTGTATTTAAATTCATGTTTTCATATGGGGTTTAGGGTTTTATAAAGAAAATTACATTGAAAGAATGAATCTATATAATTTTTATATTCCCTCTAAGTGTTTCTCATTTGCCTATTTTGGAAGAGAGGGACGATTGGCCTTGTCACTAACCTTTGTGGGTTCCGAAATGATATGGATAAGATAATGATATATGATAGTAATGAACTATTAGAATTTTAGGTTTTCCTTTCCATGGATTCAATCGGCTGTGATTCCTTCTGATGTGATCCACTAACCTACTATTAATAAAAAAATTGTTTTTTAAAATTTTCAATGTCTTTTTTGAGGTTTATAAAATTTTATATAATAAAATGATCATGTCCATCTATCACACAACAGTGAATCGTGTCCGGACTATTCAATTAATCATTGTGGAAATATCGTGATTCTTTTTGTTCATATCCATACAAAACAGTCTTTATTTGCAACTAAACTACTCAATAATGATATATAGAGTATGATAACATTTTTTCCAATTTGGATGATGTATCATAACATAATTAATTATTATCATTGAAGTATTTTTCATACTACCCCCATGACAACAACCCACCATAGAGTATGGGATACCAAATGGAACACTCATATGGTCTTACTTTGTAATGGAATATAGTGTAATGAAGGGGAAATAGTGGGTCCCACAAAATATCTTTTTTGATTATTTTATTATCTATTTATTGGGAGATATTTTATAGAATATTTGAAGCTGTAATTTGTAATAATTTCTGCATAGAGTTCATTTAAATCAAATATTGGTATAATTATTGTATTTTGACATTCAAGATGATGATTATTGATGGCGTACAACTCTTATTGTGTCCCATGAGTGGGAAATATTGAAATAAATGGTTTTTAAAGGTCAATCATTTCAAATATAATATCATTAAATGTCAATAATTTGTTCATCTTCATAGGTGGGTAGTTTTTATCATGCGTAGCTAAGGTCAATGGGGTAGTTTGTAACAACTCATAATTTTATTTATATGAAATATTATTCAATATAACTATATATATAGTATAATATATATTATAAATCATTAAAATTATATTTTGAGAGAGAATTAATTGTATAACATCAATTTAATCCATTTCATTCTATGTATGTATATAATGTAGAAAAATTGAAACTATAACTCTGGGGAAATAAAATAATTCAAGTAACATATCTATAATTTTAAATTATAGGATTTAATATCCTCTTATAAATATAAAATCTTTTATCAACACTATAAATATTAAATAAAATATTAGAATGTAAAATAAAATTATAAAATTCCATGGTAAATAACATTGATAAAATTAAATCGATGAATAATAAGGAAATGAAATATATTTATAGGTAATTTAGTAATTATATGATTATTTTCTTAATAGTTTACCATTGAGGAAAAAATAATCATTGAAATTTATCCAAAATCAATTAAAATTTTAAAATTTTAAAAAATAGTATTTAAAAAATATTAAAAAAAATAATTGTAATTCTCTAATATGATTTTTTAAATAATATATTTTGAAATAAAAATTTGTATGTGATCTGTCTTAAGATATATACTAATGTAGTAATATTTCTATTCAAATATAAATATATGAATCAACAAATTAAAAATGGGTTGTTGTAAAATTGAAATGCAATAATTTATTATTAGTCAAATTATAATTAAAATTAATAACAAATAGAAATGTAATCACTTATATAAAAAAATTTATTGTAGACAAAATATATTTTATATATGTTCTATAAATTTATTTAAATGAAAAATTTATAATAATTTGAATATTTATTTGATATAATCGATTCTTTTTAGAATAATATCTTTAAAATTATGTTATGGTTACTTTTTTGTATCTTTTTGAAACTGATAAATTTTTATGTATATAAAATATAGTTTATGAAATAAAAAGGTTTAATAACATATTAATTATATAGTTAATACTTAAAAATTTAAAAAAAAATTCACATAAAATATACAATATTTAATAATTAAAATAATACAATTTAAAAATAAAATGATGAAAATATTAATATATATTTGAAATTATAAAGCCTAAATTATATTATATTTTAATAAAAAGAATTTTTTATTCTTTCAATTGTTTAAAATGTATCCAAATTGAGTTTTGTTTTTTCATGTGATTATATATGAAATATAAAATATTTTTATAGACCAATAATATAAAAGGTCTTAGGAATCAACATTATTCTATAGGTGACCAGAATCTACTCCTTCAATAGATTTAGCTTTGATCCACATGATGGGACTTATAGTGTATGGTAATGGTTTTGAAACCCATGTTTCAATTTAAATTCACCTATAACACAATATATAATATAAGGTTTAAAATAAAATAAAAATATATATTTAATATTTAATATACATTGTTTTGTAACCGTCATGGTCGGTTTTCAATTATAAGTAAAATAGACATTGATACTATTAATGAAAACTATATTAACTTAAAAACTGAATTAATTTTATAGTAAAGATATTATAAGAAATTAAATATATATCAATATTTATGTAAATAAATCCACAAATAATTTTTGATATACTATTCAATATTTTATATGAGATTATAAATAAACTCAAGACTTGAGGAATAGTGTTTTTCCCACTCATTCTCTTTCATGAATATATATTCTATTTCACACTCGATATCCCTCTCTTATTCTTTAAATATTCTCAATATTATAAATTTTTCACATAATTATAACCTATATTTTATGTCCTAAAGATTATTTTTCTATTGTTATTATACCTTATTAATATATTGTGTGATATGATTTCCTCTCATTTCTACACTACTAAAAATTGAACAAGGCATTTTAACACCATTGTGTAAATCATTAATTTCTGTTGGGATTATTGAATTTTTATTCTTTATGTATGTTTCTTTTCTAAGTTTAACATATATTTATGATATTTTATGGAGTATTCATGATCCCAGAATAATATATCCTTCTAATTTATTGTGTAATTCATTAATCTCATTATATACATTACAGGAGACTGGGTGGTGGTCCTAACACATTATGTCATGTCGTCTTGTAAACGATTCCTATCTTATGACTTACTTTATAATTCTACCACACTCATATGATTCACATGATTGAAATTCATATATGAAACCAAAATTATTATTCCATATTTTTATTTGATGTTTTATGATCCATTCCATTATTTATTCCATGTTTTTATTATTAATCTACTATTATAAAACCCTACATTTAGCATATTTTACCCACATACAAGGATTTAAGGCCCACACCTATATTTATATATGTCCTTATGATACCAAATTTAGATATAAAAATACTATAAGATCTATGAGAATGACATAAATATGGAAATAAGGATTATATTTTAAAAAATTATTTTATTATATCATTATTTTACAAAATACATAGGGAAATAGTATTTATGGTAGATTTTATTGATATTTATAATTAAAATGGTGTAATAATTAGCTATGTGAGATAATGGTCATTTTATTTTTTATAATAGAAATGTATAGTTATTTTTTTGGAATTAGTTATATACCATAAAAGGAAATGAATGATAAATAAAATAGATTAATCTTTAGGAAATAAAATATTTATATTTACTTTTCATTTATGTTTTATAGTTAATAAATTTGGAATTTTACATTAATTTCTTTTTAATTGGAGTATTATTATCCGTAACATTTTTTTGGTTTGAGTTAATGATTAGAACCAAAATCAAATGGACAATGAAATTCTATTTACCCATTCCTGAACATCAAATTGTTTATTTGGTTGTTGGTTTAAATTCCTCATTTTATCCTTCATTTTCTCTATGAATATTCCAAAACCACTTTGATACATATAGGTAAGGAAAATAGGGAAGAAAATAATTGGGTTAATCATTAAATCTGAATAATATAACTCTTATGCAATCAAAATTTTTGGGGATAATCTTGAAATGATTATAAGTGTTCCCCATTTAGTATAATTTAATTTTATACAAGGAGATAACTATTTAACATTATATGGAGTTATAATATGATGCGATCTTATGGTTTTGGATGAATTTTTTCTTTGTTTGTGTTTATTAAAACATTAGTAAATAGTATCTAGGATTTTATTAAAGTCATTGAGATGTTATAATAATATTTTCCAGATTATCTAATTTGTACTAAATTTATCTAAAATTGCTTTGTGAACAATTGATAAACTCTATAATTCAAATATTTTAGTAGTTATTAAACGTGAGACTTTGGGGGCTATATTGGTATATCATTGAATGATCTATGTGTTAGAAATTTATGTTAATCAATTTACTGATACTTGTGTTTAATTATTTTTCATCAAAATTCATTGATATAATGACTTGAGTGTGTGACTTAATAAGTTTCACTGACTTCATTATTAAGAATCAATATTTTAGCAACACCATTAATATTCATTAGAAGACACTCTCATAAGATATATGTGTATATATTTAGATCCAAAAATCATCATAAAAATAAAATATAATTTCTTAGTGTTCCCAATTATATGACTTCACATTTCATTGGAATTTAGAATTATTTATAACATAAAATTCAAATGACGAAATTCACATGCTTGGATAATCCTTTTCCTCCATTAATTATACTAAATCATAAAATAGATGTATTTTGTTGAATTTCATGGGATGAACATTTGTGTTTCCTTAATATTAATATTATAAATAAAAACTTAATGATTATAACAATATTACTTGGTTCTTAATGAATCATATATCATGTTGTATTCAAGTGACATAAATATTCAATCATAATTATATCATAAATAAAAAATTTAATGTCGAGATAAACATATAGAGAGAGAACCACAATGTTTTAATATAATTTAATGTATAATGTAAAGGATTTATTATAATTATTATTTAATAATATTAACTAGAACAGTTATTTTAAAAGTTTAAATTTTTTAAATATTTCTTTATTTTGAATTTTTGGGATTTATTATGTCATTTGTTTCATGTGAGTAGATACTCAGATAAATATTTCATGCTATAATATTTCTTGTGAGTTTGTATATACAAGATTATATAAGATGACGGTCTTAGATGATGAATTGAAGAATGGTACATTGGTAACTCACATGTATTCACTAGACTTAAGGGGCCTCTTTTGACTAGTGGTTTTTAGAAAGGTGATCTTTCTCAAAGTGGTTATTTGGTCATTACTCATTCAGTTGGAAGGAAAATAGGTTGCATCATCATTAAATTTAATTATGTTTAATGTGAAGGTAATAATCATATACCATTAAATTTTAATGTTTGGGGAAAATATATGAGATAATATTATAATAGTTGGAAATATACAATATTAGTTTTGTGGAAAATATATAAAATAAGATACTACCAAAGTGAGAATGGAGGTGAGATTAGTAAAGGATAATAATTCATGGTGCCCAAAGGTTTGATCCCAAAATCTAATGCATCATAAGATTAAGAATTAAATGATTTGATCAAAGTCTAATATCTAGATTAAAATTAACTTATTATTGATTATTGAGTGAGTAAGTTATTCATGAATATTAGGGATTATTAGTGATTAATATATCCCTAATTAATTGTTAAATCAACCAGACACTCATCACGACCATTCTCATTCTGATTAAATTTTCTATATTAATGGAATTTGAAACTTCTCTATCTATTTTATGACTACATATGAATGATTAAAATCTGTCCCAATGTTGTAATTTTTTAAATTATTAGTGTTATAGTGAATAATATATTTTTTGTTAAATTAACCAATCATGATAAATAGAATGTTTCGTATGAAGGGCTTTAAACATGGAAAAATAATTTATGTAATGTTTCTTTTGTTTTTTTCATACACGAGTGATTCTCAGAATTTTAATATGACTAAATTAAATATATGAAGGTTTAAAAGGCTATTAATTATTGTAAATAATTTACTAAAGATTAATTCTCTAATGATTCATCCTCCCCCACCACTCTCAGTAATGTTAACCAATCCTCAAGACATAAACTGGTATCATAGGTAGGATATTTTATTATAATCAATCATTTTCTATGTATATACAATTATATTTCTAAAAGACTGAAGGATTTTCTACTATTAAATTGGAGAAATTTACATAGGTAGATTAATAGAATAATTTCTTACATTCAATCCCTTGGATTGGAGGTTAAGGAAAATGCAGTTTTTGGTATCACTCCTATTGAAGGTAATAGTCCAATTAACCTTATACATAAAACAAATATATATTTATATTGTATGGAATAAAATTTTATTCATATAGTCATTTCAAAAAAAAACATTAAAAATTTGATGGAATTCTATTTAGCCAATCAAATTTGGGATAAGTTGGATAGTAGCTATAAAGGAAATGATTAAGTCAGAGAATAAAAATTATATATATATAATAATTATTTAAGAAATAATTATCTTATATGAATAGAAAATTATTTAATATTACACTTATTCAAATAAATTCTTTATAAATATCTAGGGGTTTGTGAAAAAATGTATTATTCTAAAAACCTTTAAAATAAAATTATAATATTATAATGGGATTGGTTCTGTGGTCTCATTTATAAAAGATATAGAAAATATTTTTTTGATGAATTGCATTACATTATCATATCATATGAAATTATAAAAATTCCAACTTCAAAGGCAATGAAAAAGATAAATTTTATTTTAATTCCATAAAGTAATTGAAAGGTATAAATTATATTAATAAGGTCGATTCAAGTGGATAAAAATATAAATTTAATAATTAAGGATATGAAGTATTCCTTTTCCATATTTGAATATAGATTCATGAAATAGAAGACAGTTAGAAAATGTTATTTTACCCGAAGACTCTATTGACGTAATAGATTTGGGAATTCATAAAATAATTATTCTAAGAAGAAGGTAATATATTGTGAATATGAAGAATATGGAAAACCATAAAAATAATGTTTTATAAAAGATCAAAAGATTTATAAAAAGGCAGATGAAGTAAAAAGTGGTTTTATAGATTCCAAATAATGAAATTGATAACAAAATAATAACCAATTCATCACTAATCCAGTAATAAATCAAAAAGTGAATTATGTGTGAAATGTTTCAATTTTATAACACATGTTGAAAAGGTATTTGACACATTATTTAATGAAATTTATGATTTCAAACCACTTTATGTGATGAAAATTTTTATGTAACATATTATTGTTTTTAGAATAATAACAGGACCAATAAAAATGGTAGTGAATGAAAATAAGAAATATACTGAAAATAAAAGTTATTTGGAAAAGAAAAAATAAACCCTTATGGATTAAATAAAATATGGGTTAAAAGATGTTGATTATGAGAAGATGATAAAAGATCGTGAAGATATATCTACTTTTAAAGAATCAAAATTTTCAAAGAGACAATCCAAGTGACTTAAGGATGTAAATAAAATGAATTTGTGAATGGATGAAAATAAACATTTTATTAAAGTCAATGATGAATACTCTAAATCACTTGAGGATGCATATATAAAAGGTTAGGATAAAATTATATTTAATGAAGAATCTAATATTTCAGTTTTGAAAAACAATATAGGTTCAATATCAAAATCTAGGCATGTTATGACTCAAAAAATGAGGAAAAATTTAACTTTTATGACTAAATTAGAGTAATATATCTATAAGCTAGGTGAATCCCAAAAAATAAAATCTAGACAAAAATTGAGTATAATTAATTGAAACATGGGACCAATTTCATGATAAATTTCTATAATCCTTGAAGATTCATATTTTAATGTTATTTCTTGTGTTATGTACTGTTTGTTCATAAGGTTAATAAGTAATGGTAAAATATATTTTTACCTATAACGTTTCATTAATTCATATATAGTCATTAAATTGATAGTAAACTTTCTTATTTGAGAAGATATAATATAAAGGGATATAAATCCAATTTTCAAACTCTAAAATGATTTTAGTTCCTTGAGGATGTGGCTGGTAGATTTAAGCAACAATTTTATAGTGAAAAAATGTATAGAAATATTTTAAAGATACACATACTATTTAAATAAAGGAATGTGTATCCATAATCCGAAGGATTAAAAATCAATTTTATCAAAAACAAATCAAGGATAACTAGAGAAAGATAAATGTTAGGGGTTATTAATTTTTTTTCAAATCCCATAAGACATGTTATCTAAATATTCTTAAAAAATGAGAATCATGAAAGTGTAAGATTCACCTTTGGTAATGAAATTTCACTAAAAATAAAGTGTATTTAATATAATAAATTTTTTTCCCAAAAATAAGAAATTGAATGATGTGTTATATGTGTAATGTCTAATTCAAAACCTGTTGAGTGTTATTCATCACTATGTTGATGGGAATGAAGATATTTTCAAAATTAAATCTTGAATCGGTAAAATATTTTATAATTAATGATCAATACTAATATAAATTTAAAAAATTTAAATATAATTTATTTTGGGGATCTAACCAACTTAAGTTGTCTAGTTAAAATGGTAACACTAAACTATGGCATGGGAGTCTTGAAAACCTCAACCAAAGAATCTAATGAAAATTTCTCAAACATAATGTTTTGAGATATCTCTGCAATAACAAAAATCAATTTACTATTATTCGTGCAAAATTTCATAAAGGAAAGATTACTTGAATATCTCATAAAAAAGATGATGTTCTCTCTATCAGAACACATAAATTAATTAACACTAATTTAGGTCTTACCTTTGAGTAAAATTCCTTAGTAGTGGATTTTAATTTTATCACATTAATTAATTATTTAACTCAAATAACAAATTTTAGATTCATAAAATTCAATTAATAATCCCTTGATATATTTAAAATTCATTGGGGACTTTTTGATAAAGATATGGTATTCTATATTATGGTTTTGAAATTTGATCTTAGAAGAAATATACATGTGATCTATTTGAAAGTCAAACTTCAAAATATGGAACAAATTAATCAATTAATCACCCCATATACCATACAATACAATTTTTTTTATATTTCAATTAAAAAATAATTTTTGATATGGGAACAATAATTATAGCAAAAAATAATGGATCAATATATTTTTAGAGAGAAGTTGTGTATATTGCTTTCTATTTTTTGGACCAATATATTTGGATAATTAATCAAATTACTCTATAAGAGATGTGGTATAAGTGTAACATAATAATTAATTTCATCAATGACTTTGGTTGTGTATATTTGGTCTTTATTTTTTATTTTATATATTAATTTCAATGGCATCGCACTCAAAGACATTGAATGGTCATGTTAAGAAACTAGGTGGAAAATACTTTCATTATATCAATTCGTCAAGGGAAATAATTCTCAATGTGATCTGTTTTTTTTAAAATTGGTGCTAGTGTCTAGATTGAAAAAAATTGGGATATAGCATGGGTATATCACAGGTTGGATTGAGTGCCCGAATTATGGGTGGATAAGGATGATTTCGGAAATTTGTTTATCATCATTAGTTTTTTCAGTATTATTGAAGATTTAAAAAATTTAATTTCATCCAATTTAGATATTATTGGAATGTTTTTTAAATTTTATTACATTAATAAAGTATAAATGAAAATGTTATTTGTGTAGTTATAAAATTATGGAATTCTAAAATTTGACTAATTCATAAGTAGAAAAAATTGGTTGCTGGGTTCATTTACCTTTGAGTGTGAATATAATTTATGATATAATCTCAGCATATTAATTTCCACTATGGTTGTAAAATGTAAATAGTGTGAGAATATATATTTCTTCTTTTAGTGTATGAATTTAATATCTTAGTAATACCTGAGCATAATCCCCTATAGAAAATTAAACATTCTCCTAAGTGTTGGAGCCCATCACATATAGTTCATTAAAATGATTTTTTCCACAAAATTCAAATTCCATAAAAAATACTATTTAGAAGAAAAATGTGATTGAATTGGAATACATGGATTATAGTTTTAGTGGAAATGTGCACACTATAGTAAGATACAATATTATGTGATAGACTCAAAAATCCAACACACATAATCATATTCCATAAGATTTTATATTATAGAATTCAGAAATTTTTTCACATACTTATTTATGATGAACTGATAAATGAAATACAAATACCTATTTACGACAGAATCTAGATTCCATCATAAAAAAAACATAATAAAAATTATAAATTGTGATGGACTCATGATTAAATTGAAAATCAAATTTTTCAAAAATGGTAATTTGTTATGTATATAATAGTTTTCCACAAATATCCTTATCACCACGTATTCATTCTAATGGAATTAATAATATTTCAAAAAAACCATATGATAAAAAATAATATTCATCAAATTATATATTTTTTTCAAATAATTTTTCAATATATTGGAAAATACTTAAAAATATTAGTATTGAAAATATTCATGGTGGCTAATCTTTTTGGAAAATATCCATTTTATAGAAAATCTCCAATGAAAAACATTGATTTTATCATAAATATATATCCGAAATATTGCAAATGAAAGAATTTGTCTAATATAATAGTATATCATATAAACTCTATTATAGAAAAGAGAGCTATAAATATTTTTACCCCCCTGCTCGTCCTCTCTCTATATCTAATATCCAAAGCTTCAAATTCAACCAAAACCTCTCAAATAACTATAAATTTTATTATTAGTCACATAATGGATTTATTTCATACGTTTATCAAAAAAAAATTTGTTAATATAAATTTTTTATTAGTTTTATTTATTTTTAGTATTTCATTTACATATAATTCATTTAATTTTATTAAATCATTATTAAAAAACAGTAATTTTAAATATTTTATTATTATTATCATTTTAAAATCATGAATTGTGATTAATTGATTTCATTTAATTAGTTAATTAATAAAGGATATTTTATTGTTTATTAGGAGAAATTTTTTATTTTTTTATTTACACATTTTCTAATGGAATACTAAATACACCAAAAATAATTTTTTCATTGGAAATATAAAATTTTCATAGATATTTAATTTTGATAGAATTGGTTTTACATACAAAAAAAGTGTTTGAAAAATCAATTTTCAGTGGATTTTAGATCTTCCTAAAATACTTCCAGTCAAATCAAAAAATCATATCTCAATAAAAATGTTGCATTGGTTTATTTGAAATGGAAATCCATAATAAATAACGCATCATAAAAACCAATTATTTTTTTACTAAGCCTTTTGTTAGTCGAGTGTTAGATGGAATGAGGGGGTTGAATTTTGTTTTCCAAATATTTTCTGTAATTAAAGAAAAACTATATCAAAATTAGAACAATCAATGTGACAAACAGAAATATAATAGTTAATTCATAATGAATATATAAAATTAATGAAATAAATGTCATTTATAATGAAGTTTAAAAATAATCGACTAACGGATTGGGTCTCCTTATCTCAATTTTGAGTGACTTCCTATCAACGAATTTCTATATAAGTATCCTACAATTTAATATGTTAGAAGAATGAACCATGATTTTGAGTATGTGTAGAAATAAACCCTATTAAAACACTATACTTATGGAGGTTGTGGTAGAAAACCAATCTCAAAACATTTAAGTATAGTGTGCACAAATATACTTACAAAGAATGGTTGTGAGCAGAAAAAAGGAAAGGAAAAGAAGAGTTGTTATTTTTAAAAACCATTAAAGAAAACTCGAAATCTATTAATAAAAATTTTGTATGAGAAATAGTGGGATTATATGATAGAGGAGTAAACAATAGTACGATAATTAAGAAAATAAATCACAATAAGATCATGATGGATTTCCAAGGTAACAATTAAACTATACGTTCCCTTACGGTTGTATTTATATCGTTAAAAAGCTTTAGTAATGTTACAAACCCTCGAAGAATCCACCAAAAACCACTATCTTTTATCTTCACTACCACAAAACTGGGCAAGGCCAGCACCGCCCCTTTATCAGCCCTAACGAAAAATCGCAGATAAAGGGGGGGGGGGCTTTATCAGCCCTCAAAAAAGAGCTGATAAAGGGTGCCTTTATCAGCGCTAAAAAAAGCGCTGATAAAAGTGCCCCTTTATCGGCGATTTTTTTAGCGCTGATAAAGGCCCCCCCTTTATCAGTGCTTTTTTTAGCGCTGATAAAGGGACCTCCTTTATCAGCACTTGTTTAGTAGCGCTGATAAAGGTGGGGCCTTTATCAGCCCTTCTTTTAAAAGCGTTGGTAAAGGGTCGACTTCCAAAAAAAAAATAAAAATAAAAAATTTAATATATGAATATAGTTATATAGTTATATTGATATAAATATAATATATAATTTTTTAATATATTTTAGATAAGTATAAATGTACATTTACACTTATTATCTTAATATATAAGATATTTAGTGAAAATGGCATATAAAAAAATTTAAAAATAATAATTTGCAAATTATTATGGAGTAATAGTCATTTAATAACAATTTGAAGACTAAAAAATAAAAAAATAAAAAAAATCCAAAATATGTTGAAAACGCATCTCGAACTTCAAATGGTCGTAACGTTTTGATACGGCCAAGCATTTTTCGAGGCCAAAAGAGGCCCTGAAGGCCTCCAAAACTGAGTTTTTAGTTAGGGTACCCATATTTTTTAACATTTTGTGAATTTTCAGCCTCGTTTAAGGGGCATTATTGGGTTTTTTTTGGTGGAGACTGATTTTATTCAAAGGTATTACATTCATATTGATATTATTTCTTTGAGATTTCATTCTTTTTTATAATGAACTGCTATATATAATCAAATATATCACTATATGTACATATTTTTTATATATTCACACCTAAAAATTAAATTTTTTTAATAAATAAATAAACATATTTTCATATAAAATATATTTGCTTTTTCTAATTAATAACTAATATCCATTTTAGTTAAAATACCAATATATGAATATTTATATAACTACTATATATTAATATAACAATACGTATATTAATATAACTATATATATATTTATATAACTATATGTATATATTAATATAACTATATATATTAATATAAATATATATTACTATATGAATAAATATAACTAAAATATATATATATATATAGATATATCATGAATAAGAGAACAAATCAATATATGGTAGTGGAAAAGGCTTTAGGTGCACATTGGGGAGGTCTCGAGATCAAATCCGTGTGGAGGCACGGTGGGTAGGGGGGAGGTCTCGAGATCAAATCCGGGTGGAGGCACGGGTGTGCGTGTAAGGGTGATTTAATGGGCTAGCTCTGATTAAGGATGTAGGCGGTGCGGTCGGATGCTGGAGGTACGAGAAAGCGCTGATAAAGGGGGGCTCAAGCGCTGTAAAAATCCCCCCTGAGAGTGGAAGTATTTTTTTAATTTTTTTTTAATTTTTTTTTATTTTTATCAGTGCAAAAAAAAGCACTGATAAAAGCGGTCTTTTATCAGCGCTAAAAAGAAAGAGCTGATAAAAGACCCTTTTATCAGTGCTTCGTTTTAGCACTGATAAAAGACCCCTTTTATCAGTGCTTTTTTTAGCGCTGATAAAAGGGGTCTTTATCAGGGCTTTTTGGAGCACTGAAAAAGGGGACCCCCCGCCTTTATCTTCACCGACATTAAGAGCGCTTTTTCTAGCGCTGTTAAGGGCCATTTTTAGCACTGATAAAATCCATATTTGTAGTAGTGCTTCCTTAGTACCACAATGTATTTGGTTGGAGTCACCATTCAGTCGGGGGAACCTCGACCTATTTGGTATTCAATCATGTTTCCACTAACCAACCGATGTATCCACTGGGTAGCCACTAGAATTTATAGCTGTAGGACCCAAAACATGACCTCCTTGAGTCATTAAATAATTATATTTTATTAAATAACATCATAGGATAATTTCAAAATACTGAGCACTATAATAATTCAAAAATATGTTAGAAACATAATTGTGTGTTTTTTATCATTAAAACCACTTTTAGTGTTTCGGGTACTGAATTATCTCTCTTTCTAGTGATCATAAATACTTAAAAAATTACCAATACAATGATAGGAATGATGCATTCTTCATGTATACAAATAAAAAATTAAAATATTTTAAAAATAAATTCAAAATAGATTTTAAGAAATTTTTCAGTCTTTAAGCGTTAAACTATATGAAATATACTATAAATTTGAAAACCTTTAACCCTATTTTATTTGAAAACAAAATAATTTTACCTCCATTTCCATTAAGATGACCTTCTCCCTGATTATGATTATCAAAATTCTCTATGTTCTTAAAAGTAAAATATCCTTTATGTCACCTTCATGGAAAATATCTTAATCCACATTGACTAAAAAAATCTTGAAACCTATAACAACAAAAATATATCTCTGAAATAATAACATTTTACATTTTTTCTAAAATAAGAATAACATTGTTATCATTAGTGTCATCTCCTTTTTGATATTATCAACAAGATAATAAAAAAATTTGATAAATAAGGGACATAAATTAAAAAAGATATCAATACATGAGAAAAGAAACTTGTGGATTTTATTAGGACCGTCATTATTATTCTTTTTAGGGTGAAAAATCATTACATCAGAGGAATTATAATACCAAAATTTCTATAAAATATTATTTTGAAGTCAAAATTAAAAACATATGTTATTTTATAATTTCAAAATAAATACTTGTTAACCATAAACTAAAACCAAATATGATTTTACATAAATATAGATGTCATATCATTAGATACCTAAAATATAATTTTAAAATTGGCCTCTCTTAGACTATTTCAGATTAAAAGACGGTTGGATCCACCTTAATTGATAAATGTTTTTAAAATTATTATGTGCCCCCAAAAATAAATGAAACATGATTTAAGCATAGTGAGAAAACCCACAAAGGTTATTAAATAAGATCCATCAATAAATTCAATATTTAAAATAAATCATATACTTCAATAAATAATATGGTGGAAATTATAATAGTGAAAATCATCCTTCTTAAAAAAACTGAATCAATGAATTAAAAGTTTTTCATCCTAACTACCCATTAATGAAATAAAAATGATTAACTAAAAGGTATTTAATGAATATATCATCTAATCAATGATTACTGTAAATAAAATCTATCACTATATCACTTTTTTGGAAATTGAATCTCCAAAAATAGATCATATTTTTAATGTATTTAGTGAAAGAGTGTTGAATTGGATTCTAAGAAATATAAATTACACTATTTAAATCAGAACTAATCGGAAAATATTATAATTTAATACATAATCATGATGAATATGTTTTATCCAAATTATTTGTACACAAAAAACTACCGGTAATAATATATTCTTCTTTTTCCATAGAAATAGAAATTGAACAATGCTTCTTACTAGTAAATGGCATCATGTATTTTGAACGTATATGTAATAAATCACATTAATTTTATTTTCTTCTCAGAACTGAAAAATATTCAAATCGAAGAAACTAGTGTGTTTAAATGATCTACTTTCAGAAAAAAAATCATTTTTTGGATCCTTTCAAAAAATGAAAATTTATTAAGTGATATTTTGAATGTGATTCCTTTGGTTTATATTGAAACCTATCATGAGGAATATACTAATAATTTAATTAGATAGGGTCACACTAAGATATGGAAGACTCCCAATTATACAACTATAAATATTATTTTCCATTAATTTATCATCTTTATCCATAGTAAGCATATAGTAAGTAATCAATGGACTATAAATATTATTTCCTAGATCCATGAAAAAATGATTTGAGAAATAATTATTTTATTTTAATTTTATTTGAAAAGTTATATCAATTTTTTTGAAATATTTTGAAACCATTGAAACATTTGGTTTCTCCCACAAAAATCGTTTAAAATTTCAAACTCATTAAATCTGAAAATTATTTACTCATTAAATAAAAATTTCATTACAAAGGCATAATTTTTTTAAACAAAAAAATCATTAACATAGATTTTTGACAATTAAAATAACCTTTGAAATATATGTTCAAATTGTATTTTAATAATTCTAGTATATTTCAATACCATTTTATAAATTAAATTTGGTTAACTTCTCGTATCAAACCCAATTGGTAATTTCAATACATAAGGTGATTTGGTTAACTTGAAATCATTATTCAAATGTTATTAATCCTGAATAATATGTTGATGTTCATCATGAACCTTTTCCAAAATAAAACACTTTGAAGACATACTCTTCACCTCTATTTGAAAAGTCATAAAACTTAAATGTGTGGTGAATTTTGACAAGATCATCATATACTCTATCCTAAAGAATCAATAAAAGTAATCACCATAATTATCAAAATCCCATTCCACCAAAGACATCGCAATAATTGGATTCAGAAAATGACCTCCCCACCTGAGTTCCACCTCAAGTGGGACATGGGTTGATGACTAGAACTGGGGGTATAAAAATATATTATATGAGAGGATTTACCCTCTATAACATAAATAGGATCTGGATATCAGAGGAATAATCCACAAAAATCTATGTGACTTAATATAAAATCATGAAAATGAATTTTCTTACAGTGAGTGTATAAATAATATATATATAAGAAAAATTCACCAAATGAAATAAAAAATAAATCAAATATAAATGAGTGACCCAAATATTTATCCAAATGATCGAGATAGTATTGGACATCATGATCCATGAAGACCTAATGGAAGCCTAAAATTCTATTTATATATGTTGGGTGAGAATACTAGTATACTCAGTAGGAAAAATAAAAGACCATCACGCTCATGTGGAAAGATCATACTAATGAACCTTTGAGATTTCATCAAAACCAACAGCACTAAAATAGTTCAACTATCCATCCCATCCTCACTATGGAGAACTCATCAAATATCACATCCTATTAGAAACATAACATAAAGATTATTAATTAAATGGTACCCCACACCACATTCCCATAGATTTTCTCATATCATACCTGATGGTCAAACTTCCTCATGCTCACAACCCATCTCTATAACATCACATAATAACTGGATCATGGACACCTCGGCCAATACATCACATCACATATCAATCGTAGACACATGGTCTATTGCATAACATCACATCTCACAAAATGAAACATAGGCCATCACATCACATCACATATTGTATGAACGTGGGGTTTTTTATGAGGTAATTATTCCTTCTTTTTAAATTATATTATTTAAATATTTCTTAATTTGATTTCCTATTGAGGTCATTGAGGTTTTGAGGGTGTTTAAGGTTTGTATGAATCCCGAAAAATATGTTTTGGGGTGATTTAAGATTGTTTCATGGTCAGTTCAAACAGTACGGGGCAAGTTGCACAGTCTGATTAAACCATGAGAAGATACATAGAGAGTATGGAATGGTCCCATGAATTGGAAAAAACTTGCATTATAGGACACAAAATCATGTGTCCAGGTCTATAATTTTCATACATTTTAATAAAATATTTTGGAATAGTTTCTTCACAGTATGATGAATAGTGTGAGGAAACTGTAAAGGTTTCCCTCCTCTTATAGACAACTCTGTGCTTCTAAGAATAGTTTTCCAAACCGTGTTTCCCTTTAAATTTTGGAAATTTTATAATTTTAAATTAAATTTTAAAAATCATTGTAAAAAATAAATTGGTTTTCATTCTATTCACACCACCTCACCCACCATTTTGATAGAAAACCTAGAATACTATCTTTGGATTTTTGTGATTTTTCCACATAATAATTTATTAAAATGTGGAATGTATCATTGGATCCATAATGGTAATACCAAAATTAATTTTTATTCATACTCAATTTTTATGGATATCGGTTGTGTTATTTTGGTGCAAGATGATTTTCCCTATTTTCATGTTCCTCATTCTTTCCTTTGGTTTTTCCCTAATCTGAGTTCATCCAGGATTCAATGCTTGATGAGAGTTCTCCTACAAATCTAAGGTCAATTTTATATACAACATTGTTGAGTTTTGATGATTTATTAGGATACCTTCCATTAGGCCTCCCACCATACATTTCGACATGGCCCCAATTTAGAACAACATATTCATTATATATGTAAATTTTCCAATTAATGAAGCCCTTAGGTATCATTTGGATGTGTGGATTTTCATTTCCCAAATCATGGACACTCGTGATGTTATGTCTGAAATGGGCCTTGGTACCCTGAGAGGGGGTGTATCTTGGTATGGATATTATTTTAAAATTCTTTCCTTCCCCAATGGATCTTGACCGCTTTATTTCAGGGGAAACTTATTATGCTCTTTATTGTTATTATTGATTTTTTCCTATCGAATTTAATATGATGATAATGCACATAAAGTATATAAATAAAACATTCACTAGGAAAATAATATTCTTACAAGGTTCACCTCTATTGGGATGCTTCCAAGGATCATACAATGAAAATGTTCTGACTGTACAAAATTCAGTAAGGTTCACTTCCAATAATGATGTTCATCCTGGATCATTTCTAGGCCCAAGATCACTGCCTTTATAAGATTTATTTTCTTCTCACTACATTCCCATGGGTTACTCCCTATGTCTCTTTATCTAGAACATTGCTGGGGGGAAGGGATCATTATCTTCTTCATCATTTACTGACTACTCTTGTAAGCAATCAAATCAATGTTTAAAGACTTGTTGGTCCCTTCATTTTCCTGAACGAACGCATCCTAAACTGTAGAGGGTTGTTAAGTTAATTTCCCCATTCCATCTATAAATTAAATCCACTTTCTTGAGTAATGGATGTTTACAAAAATTACATTCGTGAACTATTCTAGTCCCTTCATGATTTTTGTCAAGTCCTCTGTGAACTTCCCTACATTATGTTGTGCAAGTGCTTCACAGACCCCCATTCTCTTCCACAGATCACCCATGCTTGAAGGAAGAAATCAATTTCAGTGGACCACCTATCCTCCGTAGACGGATAAGGTCCTATTGACTGCCTCTCATCCACATACACTTCTTCATTTATAGGATATAATTCCACACAAAACCCCTTCCACAAACTATCTTCGCGGACCACTCCCCCATTCTTGTAATCCCCTTCACGATTCTCTTCTTATTCGAGGAATTCTTCCCCAAAAACACATTGAGACTTTATCAAATTATTTTTGGAGATGATATCATTTCTTATGAAGATATCTCTATGTAATTATGGGATCATAGGTCCTTATATAGGAAAATAGATCTGAAAAATCTACTGATCTATTTTACTCAAATCATTGATGAGGTAAAGAATCCACCATTGATGGTGATCATCCAACGAACTATTTTCCCTCTGTAGTACACATAGAACCTTTCTTCCTTTACAGTAGTAGAATCCTTCTTCAAAAGAATCACCACCTCTCAGTCACAAATGATGGACATCCCTAAAACTATAAGAGTATAATGAAGTGTTCATCAATGAATCATTTTATTCCATTCCAAACCCACTCATATACTTTCGTCACAAACCTCAACTATCTTGATATATAATAGGTTATCAATCACCTTTTGCTTCACCATATTTAATAATCCCCTAGCTGTCATGATATATAATCTTTCATCAATCACCTTTATCATCATTCTATGTAATACTCCCCCTGCACAACTTCTCCCTCTAACAGATTCAGCTCTCATTATCTTGCTACTCCACCTAGGAGCTTCTCCCCGTGCCTTTTTATGAAAATATATCACTTATAAAAATCCATGACTTCCCCCCATTTTCCAATGAACCCAATAGTCTTTTATTCATGTTGTAACATTAGGAAAAGAACATAGATTTTCACAATAGAAATAGTACACTGTAACTCAAAGATAGGTGGTCCCACATCAAAACTTTTTCAAGTGAGATTATTCGATTAGAATCCCAGAGCTAATAGATGCCTTTAAAATAATACTTTGGGTAAGGGATTTGTTAGAATATCTATAACTTATTATTATGTTGGCACATAATCCAAATTGGCAAACCTTTGTTCCAGCTTCTCCTAGATAAAGTGACATTTGATTTCAATTTTCTTTTCTGTTGTGTGTTGGATTTGATTCTTTTCTCATATTTATCACACCCCAAATATCATACCTGATTCTGAATGAAGACTTCACTTCAGGTACCATATCATCATGTTGTTTTTTCATTCAAAAAAACTACATTCATTTCCCAAAATCCTCAGAATATTCTACTTCTATAGTTAACAGTTAAATGCAATATTATTTCTATCCTCTCCATGAAATACACAATCTTCTAATATTGAATGTACCACTAGATGTCGATTTTCTATCATCTGCTGAACAAGCCCAATATACAATGGTATATCCCAATAACTCTAGATAATATTTATCATTGTATAAAAATATGAATTCCATTGTTCTCTTGATATACCGTAGTATTCTTTTGTATTTCAATAATGTTTATTTCATATGGATAACTTTGATACAATGCTTCTTGAATTATGGAAAACAATATCTTTTTTTATCAATGTTAAGTAAAACAATATTCCAATGATATACTTGTAATCTGTTACATTAACATATCTACCATCATTATCCAGAGAAAATTTCATCTGGGCATCCACCACAGTCATCATCTCTTTAGAATATACATTTCAAATGTTCTCAAAACATCTTTGGAATATTTAAATTGAGAAATGAATGTGTCATTATTTCATTTTTTTCACTAGAACCATCATCCTTTGATTACTATCATGGATGAAATTTAGATTTTAAACAACTCCACCATGATGTAAACTAGGATTATTCATAAACTAATCTAGTCTTGAATACCATGCTCTTTGTTCTTATTTCAACCCACATAGCTCCATTCTCTGTTGAGAAAATCTATCATCATCTCCATGAATGAGAAAACCATCTAGATTATCAATATAAACTTCTTCATCAATAACCCCATTAAGAAATGATTATATAATGTCCATTTGGAAAAAATTTAACCTTATTTTCAATATTTTGGACAAGAATAATATGATTCTTCTCAATTTTCTCATGCTCTTAATTAATATCATGAACCCAATTCTCATTTCTAGCTTCCTCATCAATACATTCAGGCACAACCTATGATAATTATGATGCTTTCTACTCGGACATCATTCTTTATGTTTTAACTGATGATTTTTTATAACCAATGATGTTCTTCCTATCAATTTGAGCTCAAATATTAAGCTTTCAAACTACTAAAGATTTTAATTCCTCATTCCAATTATCATTATCTTCTTATGAATTATCATTCTCCATATCTACTCACCCTGAGTTTCTTATCTCTTCATTAGTTCCATAAGAAAACTCTTCACTATTCTATCAAATATTATATTTATTCTCTACTATTGTGATCTCATTGATTTCAAATACTTTGGCAGACTCTTGTTGAAACATTTTTGATATTCTCTCGCATATTCATAGTATAATAAAAATAGTCATATCATAACATTTCATTAGAGAAAAATAGATAATCAAGAAATACATGTTTTTTTCAAATTGTCCCCAATCATTCTTCATTATCATAAATATTCACCCTTTTTATGTCATTTTCAGATTTTATCTGATTAAGAAATAGGATACTCCCACTATCATATTGAAACCTTCCAGTTTTTAGGCACAATTTCAAGACCCGTAAACAATCATATTCTATTATATCATATCTTCACATGTGACTATAGGTCTGAAAAACTTATCTAGATAAAATAACGTTTTATTTGTATCTTCCTTTAATGATATTTTCCTTGGGTGAATTTACCACATTGCAATGAGCCATCAGAAAAAGCACAAATAACACTAAGTCATTACTTAGTGTTGGAAACAACATAAAACGATCATAACACCATAACTATCCATTTCACTCAATTATATTGGTATATATCACACATTAATTAACAATTAAATCATTTCAATGAATTATTCTACATTTTTTCATCATCTATCTTAACTAATTTGAATCAGTTGACATTCCAGAGAACACCACATCACCACCTTGCCAATTTTCATTACACTTCCCCTTGGATCATATCTCCACTTGGACCAAAAACAAATTAAAATTAGTTAAATGAATATATACACATAGGTATATGGGAACCTGTGGAATCTTTAAGAAGAGTATTGTGGTTGATTTGGATGGATCAACCCTTTAATACTTTCATCCAAATAACTATACTATTTTTGTGCATGTTTCAACTTCCCAGTCAACATCAACTATTTTTTATATATGACTAAATAGTCTTTACCCAAACGTTGAGTCTTATTCTGATATTTAGATGATATAGGCTTTCCTTTTTTCAAAATTTTGTGTTTAAAAGAATTTTCTGTATTTTCATTCTTTGATTCTCTAGAGAGATTCCATTTTTCATTGCTCTTTCTTTGAGAATGAAACATTTCAACGGTCATTTTCTCTTGCTTCTTCCTCCATTAGAGAGCTCATCCTATTGCCTTCACTTCTCAACTTGTGGAATGACTTGTGAATTTTTCAAATCATTCTTGTATTCATTTTTATTTTATTATTTATATGAGTAATGAAACTCTTTCTCTTTAGGATTTATTCTTCTACTGAATTTACATTATTCTTAATCATTAATGGAGCATATTCTACCATTTTATTCCAGGTGTGTTCACTTTTAGTCCATCAGAGTTGGTGTGACTGTAATAGAGGAGTTGGTTAATATAATTTTTTAATCATCTTATGATCCTCTGAGTATATAAACCTAATATTAATATTATCATTTTCTCTTCCAATATAGGCCTTTTTGTTACACTACCAGTATTTGGGATCTATTTCTTGACTTTTTTACTTTAATTATTTCTTCACGGTACAATGTATTTTTAAATTCTCATTCTTAGAACATATAAAACATTATCTGTTAACGGATTACCTCATTTCAAACTTTCATGGAAGAGATGTTGATGTATCTTGAGTTATTATTTCAATAATGACCCCTTGGGCTCTCTGACTCATACTCATGGTGTGTCTAAGACTACCACATTAGATTCCTTTCATGGATACATTCTTTTGAGAGACTCTTATGTTTGATTTATGAACACACTTTTTCTTATTCATAGATTTAGTAGTTTTTATATACTCATTCCATGAAATATATTCAAACACCTTAAAACAAACACATGAAGTATGGCCATGCATTGCACAAAAATAGAATATGATTTCATTACTTCATATAAAAGTATTTTTATGTATAGTTCTAATATCTCTAATATTTTTCCCATTTTTGTAACTGTTAAGTGATACCATCCTATTATGAATGGGATAGGGGTCATAATACCCAATATCAATTTTTCCAAAACAAGACGGCCTTTAGGATGAGATTTTTTTTTCCATGTTTTCCTCTAAAGTAGCATATTTTCTATTCATTTCATTATCACATGGTGAAGGATAATAAAACACTAATTACAAAGATTAAGTAAATTTTGGAAATCCTTTGGCATTATATTTCACTAATTCTATCATGAGTGACTCTACATCTTCCCCCAGTTTTTGTATCTTCTTATATCCAGATTCGAGATGAGCATTATATTCTCTTATGGGAGTCTTCCGACAAGTTATCCCAACATCCAATTATCAGGAGATCTTATATATCATGTTATATTTATTGTTTATTTTAGAATCTTTCTGAAAAATAGGGTTATATCAGTAATAATTGCATTTTTGTAGACTTTTATTCCTCTATACCAATTCAGATTTCCCTATAGTGAGAACATAATTTCCAGCTTCAAAATTCTGGATTTTATCTGAGATAAAAATATTTCCCTTAAAATCATCTTTTATTTTTTTTCTACATTTGGAAACATATTTTGTAGTTATTCATCATGGGAATCACTATTATCCCTCAGTTCAGTATCCACATCAATAATTCTTATATTTTATCCTCTTAGATTGTTGACCTCAATTTCAACCAGTTGGATTAAAATATCTTTAGATTTAGTTTTCCTTCCTATTTCTGATTCAATCTATTTGTAACATTTAAAACATCTACTTTTTTCCTTCCTATAATAATTCATCATCAGTTTTACCAAAATCACTTGGAATATTAGTTTTTTCATTCATTCTATTAGCATTATAAAAATAGTAAATAATTCCACTCTCTATATAATAAAAACCCATTCTTTAGTGCACTATTATTCTTCTTAAAATGAATTTCAATTTTTCCGTAGATGCTTCTACATTGAGGAATACAACATTAATTGGTCTTATTCATTTTATTTTTTCTTTTTTTCCTGGTGTTTCCTAACAAGAGAGAATTGAATCATTAATTTCAACAATTAACTGATAAAATTTAGAGAAAAAAGATCTAATAAAATAAACAAACCCTCTAATTAAAATTATTTGGTCCAAAAGGGGCCTACGTATGCTAAGAGGGGGTTAATAGAGGTATGTATATTCTATTAAAACATCTTATTTCCCTGATGGATCTTGACCTCTTTATTACAATGATAATTTATTATGCTCTTTACTCATATTTGTGATCATGTACATCTAATTTTATCTAATGATAGTGCACTAAAAGTAATGAAATAATTCTTGCATGAGGAAAAATATATTTTTATTGGTTCACCCTCACTTAGATACATCCAAAGAGAATACAATAGTAATGTGCTGAGTTTACCAAATTCAGTAAGTCACACTGGAAATAATGATGTTTGGACTAGATCACTTTTGTTTCTATATTCACTACCTTTACCAGATTTAGGGTCTACTCACAGCATTCCTAAAGGAAAACCCCATGTGTCTCATTCTGTAGCATAATCCTAGGGTAAAGGACCATTTTATTCTACTTCCTTGGATCACTACCCTTGGTATAGATCCAATTAATATTTATGGACGTATAGGTCCCTTTATTTTCATGAAAAAAACACATCCGAAACAATATATTGATTCTCTATTTAAAACTCATTTTTCACCCATAGATGAAATCCATTTTCCGCGTATTGTTTGTTTTCCTAATATAAATTCACACACTAGTTTATTCCCTTTGTGAACATCTTCATATGTTCAATTTACCTAACATACATTCACAAACCGGTTGAGTTCTTTTGTGATCTTCCTCATATCCTCTGTGAGCTCCCATTTACTTCATGGTGTGAGTACCTCACAGACCACCTTTTTCTTGTATAGACCATCCCAAGTTATCAGAAGGATTCTTCTTCTATGGACCACCTCTCCTCCGTGGATGGCTGATTTCTCATAGACTACCTCCCCTCTATGAATTCTTCATCCATTACGGGTTACAGTTCCCAACAAAACCCCTTATATGAACTATCTTCATAGACCATTCCTCATTTTAGGGAATCCCCCTCACAAATCTCTTCTCCTTAATGGAATTCTTCCCCGCAAACACTTTCAGAGTTCATAAAAAAAATTTAGAGAGCCAATTAGTTTTTTATTAAAATCACTAGAAGTAGTTATGGTATTAGAGTTCCTTATATAGGAAAATAGATTCCCAAAAATCCAATAATCCATTTTTCTCAGATTAATAATGTGGTACAACCATTAATACGAACTGTGCTCCTCCTTAGAAAAATTTTCCCTCTACGGACCATGTATCATGTTTCTTCCCTAGTGGGGAATCATTCCTTATAAAAATGAATCACCACCTCTCAGTCTCAAATGAAAGACATCCCACAAACATCAAGCCACTGGTGAACTATGATCCCCCCATAAAATATTTTCCATATTCAGTGCATGTACCTCACTTCGCGATCTTCAAAGTACTACTATACAGAAATAATTAATTTTCTAATTTCCCTCATTATTCCGTGTAACTCTTATATGGTCCACAAACTGTGCCTCGTGGTCTGCGTAATGATCCATCCTTTTTTTAAATCCTTACTTTTCCCAAAACAATCGTTCGATTCTACTGCCCAAAAATTTGGAAAATACATGGAAACTATGCCACCTAAAAAACCTCTTCGAAAGTAATCAACAATACTTATTCATGGTCATCTAGATTTTTTAAAAGAAACAATAAATTCAATAACACTTATAGGATGCATTGTGATATTTTTTTTCTAAACACATGGGGGGATTAGGGAATTACCTTGCAATGCCTTGGTAGAACCACTCAGTGGGCGACTTATCAAGATTTCCTAGATGTAGGAAACCCAATCATGATTAAATCTAATTTATTTTTTAAGTAGAGAGATTTCATTCCTCCTAAAATAATGTTGTGTGGATATGTGGGGATTGAACTAGTTGAATGACTTAAACGCTAAATGGTTAAATGAGTGGTAATACTATTTTGGGAATTTCTTAACAGGTTAATTTAACAATGTATAGATTTTAGTATGTAAAATCATGTAATATATTTGAATGTAAATTGTAAGCAATGAGTGGGTACCCGTATTTGTGTCCTTGGATGTTTTTATGATACATGTGTGGGTATACTCATGTTATGGAATTGAATGTGAAATGGCGATGTGAGGGGCTAGACTCAAATTGTGTGAAAATGTAAATGGTTTGAAATGGAAAATATATGAATATATTCCTATGGAAATTTCATTAGATTTGGAATATTATAGTTTATTATTTGGATAGAGATCCCTGGTGGGTCTTGATTCTTTTGGATTCCTTGGGACTTCCAACCCATTGGATCCAACTGTCTTGGACTCACATAAGACATATCTAGTATGACATGATCCAAGGAATCCAACAAACGCCTAACTGTTTTTTTAGATGATCCCTGGACCCAATGAGGTTTTCGTGGTCTTCGAAACCTTGGATATGGCCCTTCATAATCTAACACATCAATATATGGATCTATTGTGAGGGACATGAAAATTTTAATTATATTGTTCTATTGTGGAGGTTCTGACTCTTCTGGTTCAACAACAAGGTCATGATTGATATGAAAATTGTGTTTATATGGCAAGGACATGGTTTGTCCTACTTTTAGTTATAGTTTTCGTATTATAAGATTGAATATTTTTTTGTTATGAGCCTTTAGATGCTAGATAGTAACACTTGTTTAGTAGTGGGCATGCCCTACGAAGTTTACTTTTCTTTACATCCCACCTACTTTTATTTACCTTCATAGCTTGTTATATTGCAAGTAATGGAATTGTATAGATCTTGTGTGGTTGCCAACAAGGATGTTATCTCACACCATATTTGGGCCAGCCTTGGGCACACAAATATTTTATATTCTCATGAGTATTGATAATGGTAATAACCCAAATACAGGTTGTTGATTGATTCATAGGTGTGTGAGAGCATCAAAGCAAGATGATTCTTGCGATACTACTAGGATACATTTTGGATTTATTGGATTTTGGAATCTAAAATAGTAATGTACTATCATTTACCTCTTTTGAATGCATTATTAGATACATGTATCATTAGAATCATTATATTTGAGAAACATTGGCATTGTTATATATTCATGTATTTTTCATTTAAATATTGTTTACTAGTGGTATATACTACCTTTATTTGTATCTTATTTCTATTTGGTTGTAAAAACTATGGTAATAAGGTAATAGTCTCCCCACTGACACACTTGGGCCCTCATTTTTAGTTAGTAACCTCTGTAATTTGGGGATATTTACTTGAGACCTTATTACCCTTAGGCTTAGGGGATTTTTGAGCGGCATCTGGGTTTGGAATGTTATAAAGTTGTATTAGAATTGGTTATTTTCTTTTTTTATTACTATTTTTTGACAATAGACATGGATGGGAAAGAATATGTGTATGGTAATGAGTTGTGCCCATGAGTAACTACCTTGCAGAATCCAAATTTCCTCAAATGAAATTGTTATTTTCTAGATTCATGATATTTTAGATATTTAATTTCATCATTTGGTGATGCACTAAGATTGTGATGTTATTATTCATATTATTATGGGTTCTATTACGTTTCATCCCAATGATATGAGTTTATTCCATCTAATTCATCATATAGGAACTTCATGGAAATAACATACACTGAATTATTCTATTACATTTATGATGAATTACTCTGTCATACTGTTGTGATAGGTGTTCTAATAGCTACCCCTACTATTATAATAGATATTTTGTAGTGGATAAGAGAATTGATGGCATATTTCCGATCATTAGGTGTTATGGGAACTTATGGACTAGAAAATGATACACCATTTAACTCAATTATTTGAAATGAACATATTATGATATGAAAGAAATCGACACCAAATCATGGTTCCTAAGGTGTTATCAGACCTCATGGATGGGAATTTTGTGAAACATTGGTTAAACTCCCTCCATGTAATGAATAATATAAATTTATGTAAATTGATATTTTATGAAATTGGATGGAACATCTAACATTAAATAGATATTGGACCTAGAGACAGCTTTAGAGTGGGAATGAGGTAGTGTCCTTAATAATTTTTGGAGAATATTTTATTACATCCATAGATTTAGGATAAGGTCATGCGTTTTGAAGTGTATTTAGGAGGGTTTTTACATGTCTTGTAATTTTGAGATGTTAATATTGATATCATTATTTTCTGAGTCATTTTTTTGGAATTTTATAGACAGACCACCATCAAGAAATCCAGTCGTCAGCCAGGAGTGAGGTGAAAACCGCACTCCAGGTACAATGGTCCATGGGCTTCTAGAAGATTCTCATTTTGTCCCAGATTGGACGCCAAATACTATTCAAGAATCTAGTTTTAATGCATAGTTCTATGAGGGTTTCTTTCATTTCATGAAGACATATCCAAAATCCCAATATCTTACCTTGTTTATGGAAAAGATGATGGAGGTGTTCCAAGACCTACATCATTCCACATATATGGGGGTTAGATGTTCATTTGATGTTCAGATGTGGATCTAGACTTTACTATTGATATTTGAGAATCATGAGACACCTCCAAAGAGTAGGTTCAAGATCTCCACATTTTTTTATGGGGTAATAAAGCATTGTTGGAATGTACTGAACCAGGACAACATGATATGAGATATGGGTTGTTTTTATTTCCATAACTTTTTCTATGACAATTTCTACCTTGAGGCTCTATGGATAGAGTGTACTAGTAAATTCATGCATCTGGATCAGGGTGTGATGATAGCTATTGAATATTCTGCATGCTTTATAGTGTTTCATCATTTCACACCAATAAACCTTACTGATGAGCTGTTGAGGGAGAGATACTTTGAGGATGGTCTATGAAATTATATCAAATCTCAATTCAATGTGTTTTGGTTGACCTCTATCACTGAAATTTTGAATCTGGTGATGATTACATAGTAAAACAGGAGAGACACCGGTGGTGCAGATTAAAGAAGTGAAGTTTCTCGACTGAGTCATTCAATGACATTACGTAAGAATTACCATTTTAAGGCATCTCCCAATATGAGTACTATTATGATTGTGATTATTAGTAGCTCTGTGTTATTTCATCAGCATGGAAGGGGAATCCACATAATGAATTAGTGTGATCATCGCCTAGTCTAGTACCAATATTGTGATTGGACGGTTGATGAGCATCATTTCTACAGGACCTTCCCTTTTTCTGTGAGTGGTAGGGGTCAAATCTGACCGTTGGTTCAAGAAAATGATATTGTAGCACTACATCAGCTAATAAGTTGGAGAAGTTTTGTTTAATTATGAAAATTTAGTTGTGGTCATGGTTGAGGAATCCAGGTACCAATTACATAGAGACATCACAGTGGGCCTATATCGGGTAGTGAGGTTCTGTCATAGGGTTGTGGTATATTCCATATATATTCTTCATATCCTAACTGCAAGGAGTATTGTTCTGGACCTTCTACGGTGAGAGTTATAATCATAGTGACCTCTACTATTCCATATTCTCTTTTTGAAATAGGTTTATTGTATAGTTTCGTATCTACAATAGTGGTGAAAATACTTTTACATGTTGTGTAGTCTTCTAATGGCATCATGATGCTAGACTCGTTGGGAATCAGAATTAAACTTATGCGCTATTGTAGTTAGTGACCTATTTATGTTTCTAAGTTTAAATTCATCTAAAATCATTATATCCTTGAGGTGATAGGGTTTGATGTCATACTCATGATAGACTTGTTAGTATCTTGTCGATCTTACATTGAGTGCTATCATCTGAGGGTGACATTTTAATCACCATATGGTGTAGTCTATAGTCACATGGGTGAGTGGGATGTCTAAGTTAGATGATCAAGACTAGATAATTATTGTCTAGGAGGGATTATATCCCATATCGCTTGTCTATATCTATATGATCATGAAGCATGTTAGATGGTCTTTTCTCATGTGTTTGAATGTTTTGGGGATATGTTCCTAGATGACATTTCTAGTTTACCTCCTGCTAGAGAAGTTAATTTTTTTCATATTTCTAGTGATAGTAGGTACACATATATTCATTCCTTATTACAAGATGGCTATGTGGGAGTTGTAGGAGCTCATGGGGTTGCTAGATGACTTGGACACAAAGGTTATTACCTAACCTAGTAATTTTTTTGTGGTTCTTTGGTCCCCTTTAAAAAAAGATAATTAAACCCTTAGGCTATGAGTGGATTATCGTATGTTGAACCATTTTACTGTTAAGAACTGAAATCCCTTTCCTCGTTTAGATGATCTATTTTTCTTGATTTGAGGAGCGGAGTTTTTTTGTTGAAAATCAATTTGAGGTTGAAATATCACCTGGTACGTGTTCAACCTATAGACATATATCATACAAGATTCTATATCTGGTTTGTCTACATGAGAATCTGGGAATGTTGTTTGGTATTTCTAATGATCAAATAGTTTTTAGGGTTCTAATGAATCGTGTGTTCCATCCTTACCATCATTATTTTAGGGATTTTTTCATGGATTATATCTTGGTGCATTGTCATAATTAATATGACCATTCCAAAAACCATGATATTATATTAGTTACACTAAGAGAGAATCAATTAAGTTCTATGCTCAAAAATTTCTACTTTTCATTGGATAGGATTCACATACTAGGATAAATCTTTTCAGAGACAGGAGAATCAATAGAATCCGAGAAGGCAAGATCTATGGTAAGAGTATCCCAAGAACAAATTTTACATACTATGTTTGATGGGGATAACTGAATATCACAGTCATATCATACAAGACCTATCAAAAATATAAATTCCATTGAAGGGATTCACTAAGAAGGTTGTGAGCTTCGTATGGTCATATTTCTATGACATAACCTTGTAGGAGAAAATAAAGAGGTTTTCCTCCCCACCTGTCCTGACCCTACAAGAATGGGGAAAGAGTTACATTGTGTATTACGATGTGTCATGAATCATACATGGATTTCTGCGGGTGTGGGGTTATAGAGTCCTAGTGTATAGGTCTCATCAGATGAGGCCACTTGAGAGGAACCTCCCTACCCATGATCTTGAGTTAGCTATCATTAATCCTGCAATGCATTGTTGGAGGAATTATTTACTAGAGGACTGTTTTTTGGTATACACTGACCAAAAAATCCAAAAGTACATTTTGACACAATGTGACTTGAATCTCAGATAGTGAAAGTGGGTGGAGTACCTAGAGTATTTTGACTTTTTTATTTCCTACATGCCTCATAAGGGTAACCTAGTGACTGAAGCACTCAACATGATGACTTAGATATATGTATTTCAGAAGTCTGGTAGAGAGTGGAGGATCATGGATTTTTTCTCTTATATTCACTTGGAGGTGAACGATAGACAATGGACACAATTATCTATCAAATTTATTTGTGATATATACCCTTCTACATAGAGTGAGGATGAGGCAGTTATTTGATTCATAGGGTCAAGTCTTATAGGGAAGTTTGGATGGTTATGATCCACTACCACGTTGGACCGTAGGTGAGGATGAGATTCAGTGTATTCATTGCCACATTTGGGTTCCAGTGGACATATTCAAGGAGTTGATGTGGGAGTTTCATTCCATTAGTAGGAAAGTTAACCCCAGAGTTTCAAAGATGTACCATTACATGCATCGTCAGTACTGGTGGCCATTTATAAAAGGTGGGTTAGTTATTTTTGTTACCAGTTATTCCTCCTATCAACAGGAGAATGTAGAAAAATTAGTGGACAAAAATAATTTTATAGTAATTTTCTATTTTAGAGTGTCAATTTTTCAATGTAATAATAGATTTATTGATTGATTTTCCTAGGTCTCCTAAAAGTAATGATGATGTGTGGGTAGTTGTTTACAAACACAAGAATGTTTCTATTTTATTATCGATTAAGGAGACCTTCGATGTTGATGATATTGGGAGTTTTTAAATATGAGAGATAATATATCTCCATGGAACCCCATGTACTATAATTTAATATAGGGAAACCCACATTATATTTCATTTCTGACAGAGTTTTCAAAGGCTGGTGGGTACCCAGGTGATTCGGAGCATATTTTACCACCGTTAGACTGATGGCAAGTCAAAGAGTATGATATAGGTGCTAGATTACATACTGTAAGAATGAATCCAAGATTTTGGGTGCTCTTGGAAGAATCATATACCAAGGGTTTATTTTTACTACAATAAAGAAATATGAAGAGACTATACATATGGAACCTTATGTGGATTTATATAGTAGCCCAAACAGATCACCGCAGTGCATGTTATAGAAACATGAGGTCGCTTCCCTGGGATAACATCACATGAATGGGACTTCTGAGTTGGACCTGTTGACTCAAAAATGGTGGGTTACTACATAGTCCTGATAAATATCTTTCACTGATCACCGTAGATGAACTCTAGAGTTTGATGTCAAGGATTAGTTCTTTTTACATGTTTCGTCAAAGCTAGAACAAAGACAGGTCATGATACATTCTATGCATTCACTGTCATATATCGAGCTATTTTAGATTATGAAGAGAGTCAAGTCAGTAGAATATTAGCTGTATTTACCTCAATGGTATTGATCCATGCACGATGTGTTCTACATATCATAATTATGCCACCATCACTTGGAAATATTTCATGGTTTTCATCTCGAGGAAGTTGATAAAAAATTTGATGTGTCCTTTGATGAGCATATAATTTGTATAGTTTGTAGGAGTACTAATTTTCTCCGAGGCCTATCAGTTCCTATAGTATGAATGCTAAGTCATCATGGTCATTTATAGGATGAGGCTTGGGTGTAACATCCTGATTTTGATTGCCACCCGCAGTGGTGCCTTGAGCCCAGTTTGTCACAAGGCCTCAAGTGCACCTCCCTAAATGCCAGAGGCAGCTGACTAGCAGCAAGCGCCATAGTGATTATGTGGGAAGACTATTCATTCATTACCATTGTATCACATTGGAATTCAAACATACAGAAAATAGATGAAGAAAAATAACTAGTCAACTACTGAAAACAAGACAAGACATGAATTTATAGAAATAACCGGAAGAGTCTCATATACAATATGATGCTGATGGTACAAGTATCTAGAAAACAGCCAGAACAGTACATGGAAATACACTACAAGTACATCAAGATAGAAAAATACCAAAAAGGTATCCCAGAATGGAAAGCCTCAGTTTGTTCCTGTGCTCCCCAACTCCAAATCCATAGTCAACAACCTGTACAAGGGAACTTCCCCTATCATCACCTATAACCATATAATTTGTTTGGGTCCCCAAGGAGACACAAAAAGTCTGTGAGATTACCATCCCAGTTGGAAACCACCAATTAATATACAATTCTACTAGCAATTATATAAGTTCTAGAAAGTGTAAATAACCAGTAAATAAGTGAATATTCCCCTGGCAGAAGTCTAATGTAAGGTAAAACAGAACAGACCTCAAGGCTACCTGCTAAAGAGAGTCATCTTTTAACAAGGAAACTATAACCAAATAAACAAGTCACATAGTCATGTCGTACATCCATATCTATCCTGAAATGCATAGGCACACTGTATAAATTGAACAAGCATCCCACGACCACGCCGTATAGTGAACAAGAATCCCATGGTCACACTGAATACTGAAATATAGACCTCAAGGGCCAGATCCTAGGTGTTATTAGACCAAGTCATCCATGTAATTATAATCTAGACCACGTAGGGCCAGAACCAAGTAACATGTCCAAGGAATCCCATCGAGGACCCTGGGAATCCCCGAAGGAAACTTGATTAGGTAGTGGTTGGGTTCCAAGGGGAAAGTCAATAGCAAGTCCTTCGTGATCCCAAGCACGTTGGATCCTATAGGGTAGCAGGGCCTAAGGGATGAAATAGAACCAACTCCCAAGGGGAAGAGTCAACCCTAGACATCCACTACTACATTCCAGATCCATGGAGAGTAGTCCAAGGCATCTACCAAACCATTCACTCATGAATTCAAACATTCCGAATAAACATTTATAAACATGTGAGTATACCCACCAAAATTAGCATGTATAATCCATGAGTATACCCTTGCATGCAATCCATTTATCAATTACTATGAATATGCTCCTACCATCCCATATAATCCATTTAACATGCCATTTTCCATTTACATATCGGTATACCCACCTATATAAACACATTATATTCAATCCAAGCTATCTAAATAGACGAGGCATAACATGATATCAATAATCAAGGAGGTAGTATGTAACACCCAAGACTTTTATGTGAAATATTTTATTTTTATGTTATATAAATCATAAAATGAATCTTTCACTACACACAACACTAGCTTGGCTTTCTTTACACGCAACCACGACCTTCCTCGATAACTTGCATCCTACGCAATACTTAGTTTTACTAAACAATGATATGCTATTAAAATATTATTAAAACTAGCCGTTATGAATAGTAATAACCACTTTTAGAAATTTGATAAATTTTGTTTTTCAAAATGGACTTCATTTTTTGATTCGGAATATCGAAATTAGCCTAGGGTAAAATTTTTGTATTTTTCTGAAAACTTTCAATTTTTGATGAATAGTGAAACCAATAAGTGGTAGTTAAAAAAACAGAATTTTTCATAAAACTTAATTCTACCACTTCTGTGAGTGAAATTTCGAAAATCTAGGAGACACATTTGATGTCAGTAAGTAAAATGTGGTTCAATGAGATGAAAATAATTTTTTGGTGAATAGTAACTTTTTACTTTTATTTTCCAAGGTTAAAATTAAATAGGGTAATTAAGGGTAAAAAAGATATTATTATTACCCTAACACATGTCCTAATTCTATTTGATAAGTTTAATTCGACCAAAAAAATCTTAGGAATAAAATATGACCATTTAGGCCCACTTGGATTAGATTAGGACATTTATTATTCATTTATTTAAAGAAAGGTTAAAATAGTTAAAATCAAAGTTTAATAAGTAAATCATTTTTAATATAGGGCTATACATAAGATAAATTCGACTATAAATATTAATTAGAAAGATAAAAATATTTTCTACATAATGGTATTTTATTTGTAATTTTTAGACATTAAATAATTTAATTTATTTATGACACAACGATGATGGAGTAATTATCTTATTAATGAAATATTGATATAATTGATGTTATAAATACCCAAATAAATGTAATTTGAGACTTTTTATGAATTACACTAATTTTATAGGTTAATATGAAATGTTATAATTGATTTAATTAATTTGTTTCGAACTAATAATTCTGTTATGATTTTCACAAAAATCAATTACTAAATAGTGTCAAAATTGACATAAAATAGTTTTTAAAAAAAATATTATATTATTAATTGTTATTTTATTCCTAAAAATGTATGTTTCGGCCAAATGACTTAGATAAGGTTATATATATTAATAATAAACGACTTTGGGTTCGTTTTTCTTGATATAGTAAGTTTATTAACCTTATAGTGTAAGAAAACAGGAAGACACGGTGAAAGTTAACTTATCTAACTTAAAGTTAAATCTAAATGATAAGGTTAAAATTGATACCTAAACTTGTCTAAATTATATTTTATGAGAGTATTTAGACCCCTACCCACCTTATATTCGAAATATATCAATTTGGAGCTATTAAAAACCGAATTTTACTTTATAATAAAATAATATTTTAAGTTATTCCAAAGGTGCCCCTCTCCTCCCTTATAAAAGGGCACCTCCTCCCCCTCTTCCTCACACCACTTTGAGCCTTCAAGCTCGGCCAAACCCTGAAAATATCCTCTACACTTCCATAGAAACATCCTATAGGTTCTGGTCTTCTTCAAAGACCTAATTTAGTGCCCTAAAAGGAGGTCTCAAAGAAGCACTTCAAAGAAGAGGTAATGTCCGTTTCTGATTCTTTCATCTTTATTTCTTCTTCCACTTATTCTTCTTTATTTGTTTCATTATGAAGTAATAAAATCAGTATCACTCATATACTTATATGTTATTATAAGTATGAATCAACCCTATTTCACCATCTATCCATCCTACGGAAAAAGAAATCACTGCGCGTGCGTACGTACGGAATACCGTCTCCACGCCGTGGTGTAATCTATTTTACACCACCAACTTACTTGGATGGGTATAATGGTGTAAATAATGACTATATATGACTATTATGAAGTGATATTTATTCTGAAATATTATGCATACACTCCAATACAATTCCACGATCATTGGAATGATATCATCACTCGTGCGTACGTACAGAATATCGTCTCCACGATGTGATGCGACTCGTTCTACATGATCTTCATTGAATAATGATTATATAAATGAATTGAAAGAATGAATATGATATATATTACACTAATAACATTCTGTAAATGAGGTATCTATAACCTAAAGAGAATAATAATAATTTATTCAACAAAACATGCATAAGAACAAAAAGTAATAAACACCCGAATAACAAGTAGTAATGAAATATTACTAATAAGAAGCTAAGAATATGACCATATATGATATCATAACAATAATTATGATTCTGTAATAAGTCAATAACATTATTTAAATCATTATACAGGAGGTTTGGACACTTACGAAGCAAATCGGACCTAAGGTAAGGGAAATATCACAATCTCATTTTTATCCGAGATTGTTTATACTTTGGAATTTACTGGGTTGTATTTTATAATACACATCAATGTTTCCTCAATATGTAATATTTATATCCTTCTACAATATTTTATATTCAATTTTACCCTACGGTGAGTTTTTATTAAAAGATATGAAAGGAATCTTTTATCGTTTTTCGTACGAGGTACTTTTTGACTTTTCTGACAAAAGTACGAGAAGAATGTTTTTTTATTATACAGCATGAATGGATTTTTAAAACATTATTTCCAAGAATCTTCCTTTAAAAGTTTTAATGTTTATTTTTAATCAACTTCTTTTAGTTTAAAATTGTATGACATGTTAAGAAAGGAAAATGTTTTTGAATTTGAAAGGATATTTTCCTCAAGAATGGAGTTCAAGTGTTTTATCAAAATTATATTCCATCTAAGGTAATATAGGGTTCTGTTTATATCCCTATTATTACATTGATTTGATTAAGTTGTGATGGAATTATGTTTATGAATTCCTTTATCTTATATGAATTGTTTGACGATGTCACGATGTTTAAGATTCCCATTTTTATTACATGGGTTATGCAATGATGTATGATTTATGATTTTGTGGCACACATAAGAATGGTATAATTATGAGATGGGTGGGACCTATATCTCCCTCCAATGCATTGGGTAAAGATTTTATATCTCATGAGATAGACATGGATGGAACGGTAGGTTATACCGGTTCAGTGAAACAAGACTGAAATGGGGGGGAAACTCGGTTCAGAAATGGACTTTGTCCACTAAGATAGTCTTGTAAATGAGTCTTGACTAATAAGAAATGATTCTCTATGATTATGTGTGTATTCCACAAAGTTTCATGTTTTAAGTTATGATTATTGGGATTCCATTTCACTACTATGATTTATCCCATGTTATGAAATTATGCTCTCTTTTGCAGGTTACGATTTCCAAAAGTTATGTTCTTATGAATATGATGTGATTGATATTTCTTTTGTTTACCATTTCTGAGCATTTGAGCTCACCCTTTTGTATGTTTTCTTTCCCCAGGTCAGGAAGAAGGTTATTAAGTAAGATTTTCCAAAAGGGACTATAGATATGATGAAATAAATGGGAGATAGTATAGACGCTTTATGAACCAGTTGTTTATGTTTCCCAGTTTCTAAAGACACTATACCTATACGGTCCTTTTGTGGTTTTGTTATATGTTGTAATAAGTATGATTCAATTTTGAATTATTAACAATGTATGTAAAGTATGGGTCATTATAGTTGGTATCAGAGGAAAGGTATAGTCAACCTTTGGAAACTAGGATTTGAAAGCCTTAGTAAGAACCCTAAGGATAAGTCTAAGCATATAACACAATATTAGTGTTTTATAAATGGCCATGAATAACCTAGGATAAGACCTTAAGTGTGAAATTTTATTCTTGATTATGTAGTTTTCCTATTATAATTAGTGTTTCTCACACTATTCTTCTTGGTTTTAGTCAATAGCTGGAACCCGAAGGAACCGTGTTAATGCGGAATGCGACAGGAAATGCAATGATTGTACCCCTGAGCAACCAAACGTTATGGGAGCAGGAATGAAAAATCTTGTAGCCATGCTCACACAACTTTTTCAAGCTATGAATCATGCATGACTTCCAAACGAGGAAAGGAAGGAGCAACATTCTGTTGAATCCTTCATGAGACAGCATCCACCTTCATTCAGTGGGTCTACTGATCCATTAGTTGTTGAACAATGGATGAGAACTAATGAAAATATATTTTCAGTTCTTCAATGTTCTGAGCATGATAAAGTCATCTTAGCAGTGTATCGTTTGGAAGGTGATGCTGATCAATGGTGGAATCTTATTAAGAGTACGAGGAAAAGGGTTGAAATTGATTCCATGGAATGGGACGAGTTCAAGAACTTGTTTTTCAATAAGTACATCCCTCGTATTCTCTGAACAAAGATAGAGAAAGAGTTTCTTGAATTGAAGCAAAAGGATGATGAATATGTTGGTACCTATGAAGCAAATTTTACAAGACTTTCAAGGTACGCTTCTGGTATTATTATCCAACCTGAAAGTAAGATCGATCGATTCTTTAGTGGCATAAAACCAAGTCTTCGAAGGGCCTTACCCATAAGGGACTTCAATAGCTACGAGGAGATCGTTCGATGTGCTCTCAAAGTTGAGATGGAGATTGGAGTAACCCATCAATCCTATGGGTTTGATAAGAAGAGGAAAATGGAATTCAAAGGAAAATCTAAAGAGCACACTGAAAAGAAGATGAGCTTTCACTTATGCTCAATGTGTGGAAAGAAACATGGAGGGAGTTTTCTTAAAGGGATAAGTAAACGTTTCAAATGTGGAAAGGAAGGTCATCGGGCATTTGAATGCCGAGATGATGGGAAGAAGATGTCTACTGATGCAAAAAAAGTAAGGGATACACAGAATGAACCTACTACACTTCAATGATTCAAGTGCAAAGAGATGGGGAATTATGCCAATAAATGCCCTAATCCAAGGGTTGAAGATGATGGTCGACGTCAAAAAACTCTTAATGCTAAAGACAAAGGAAAGTGACATGCAATTTCTATCAGTGATGTGGAATATGATAACGATGTGGTGAAAGGTTCAATTACCATCCACTCTAAAGTAGCAAATGTTTTATTTGATTCTGGATCCACCCACTATTTTATTTCTGAAGAATGTTCTAAGGGTATCACCGTATTACCTCAACAATTAGATGTTGAGTTAGCTGTGACAACACCTAATGGAACAACTTTCGCATCAAAAGTTTATAATTCTTCTCCGATCGAAGTTTGTGGGAAAGTGCTTCCTAAAAATCTTGTGATCCTTCCTATAGTGGAATTTGATGGGATTCTTGGCATGGATTGGCTTTCTTTATATGGAGCTCATATCAATTTCCAAAGAAGGGAAGTCACGTTTCATATTCCAGATCAATCTATGTTCGTCTATCAATGCAAGGATGAACATAACCTTCCAGTGGAAATTCCTTCTACCCTATGGGTCTTGATTCCACTAAATGAAGGCTATTTATCTCAAATGGTTCGTGAGAAACTCACGATTAAGAATATTCCCATTGTACGAGAGTTTAATGATGTCTTCCCGGAGGAATTATCGGGACTTCCACCAAATCGTGAAGTTGAGTTTTCAATACAACTCGTACCGGGTGCTTTGCCTATTTCAAAGACACCATATAGAATGGCCCCGATTGAGTTGCAGGAATTGAAGAAGCAAATCCAAGAGAATCTTGGTAAGGGATTCATACGCCCTAGTGTGTCACCTTGGGGAGAACCTGTTCTATTTGTTAAGAAGAAAGATGGATCAATGAGACTCTGCATTGATTATCGAGAACTTAACAAGATCACCATCAAGAAAAAATATCCCCTCCCACACATTGATGACTTATTTGACTAACTACATGGAGCTCAATACTTTTCCAAGATTGATCTTTGTTCAGGGTATCATCAACTAAGGGTCAAAAGGGAGGATATACCAAAGACGGCTTTCCGTACAAGGTATGGACACTATGAATTTATAGTGATGCCATTTGGTCTTACTAATGCCCCTGCTATCTTCATGGATCTGATGAATAGAGTCTTTAGAGACTATCTTGATCAATTTGTGGTAGTCTTTATATATGATATTTGTAAAGACCCGTAAATTCCGAGGAATTTTTTTTCTTAATTTTCATTGAAATTTTACAAGACCGCAGTTTCTGACGGCACCTGATTCCGAGGCCCGGTGTGCCTGGAATCATTTTCCGAAGTTTGGCTCGGGTACGTTCAGTGAACGGACGAGCGGGTTTTTCTAACGTTTGAACCGGTGCTCGGAATCGAATTCTAAGGGCACTGATGGAATCGCAGCGCTGGTAATTTCATAGAAACGCCTCTTCCAGAGTTGTGTTTGCTCGGGTGTGGTTTTTAATTTTTGGGCTTAAAGATAAGAAATAAAATAAATTGTACGACAAACATTATTTTATTTCATTTAAGCCGCTTGGAAGCCACTTGAATCCACTTAAAGCAGCTTAAACTGAGTCGATGCGGATAGGGTGCTATCCAGAAATATCCTACCCTCTTGGTAGGATATTTGTGAGGTGGGGCCCGCACGAGCCCCACCGTTTCTTTTCCGCTAAGTAACGCACCTGTGAAAACCCGTCATTATGAAAGTCAAGTGATGTGTTTTCTTAAATTTCATAACGCACCAATTAATTGGGCGGTTTTCTTCGTTGAATTAATTGGGCGGTTTATTTCGTTGAATTAATTTACGAATTAATGGGTCATTACTTATCTATTTTTCATTTCTTAACCGGTTTGAAATCCGTTGGTGTAGTAGTAAAATAAGACCAACGCCACATCTTGAGGATTACACGTAGGGAGGCTTTTAACAGAACTCTTGTGCCTTCACCCTTCTTCGCGATGAACGTGAAGAACGCGAAGAACGCCGACCTCCGACGAAGAACGCCGAACCGCGGAAATCGACAACGCGACGCCATGTGCTGCGACACCGACATTTCCTCTTCTGCGACGTTCTTCTGCGACGTTCCTTCGTCCACAAATAAATATTCGATCTTCTGTTTGAGGTAAGAGATTTCAGGTTTCTTTTTTTTTAAACTCCTTTGTGGTTTTTAACAACACATGGATTTAATTATTAAAATTAAATATGTTGTTCTTGAACCTCGGAGTTCGTCGACGCGCACCGTATTCTGCGAAGATGCGACGCCCTTTCGCGACAATGCGACGCCCTTCCGCGACGACGCGACGCCTTCTGCGACGCGACGATCACCTCCTTCTGCGGCGATCAAATCCGTGAACAACCCGCGTGCGACGACCTGACGAGGTAGGGGTTGTTGTGAATAATTCTTTTATATTCCCGTGAACGTTTCTTTAAAAATTAAAGAGCCGGATTCATATGAACAATTTTAATCTATTAATATTTTTGTTTCATGTGTTGCATAATTCTCCCGTTGTTATTTTTCTAACGCGGAGGGTGTGGGCCAAACGAACACGGCCCGATAACCCTCCGCCGTTCTTCGTGGTTGTGCGGATTTGGCGGGCGACGACAAAACGTGACGCAAAGGCATTTTTATGATCCCGTAGTGAAGAACGGAACCCGAGAGGGGAAACGGCACAGACGGGAAGGAAAACGGACCACCGGAGCAACTCCGGTGGCCCGCGGAAGCTGCCGGCGGCGCGGGTCGCCGGAGGCGGCGGCGCCGGCGGCCGGAAGCGGCGGCGCCCCGGCGCGCCGCCGGACAGGGCCGTTGCGGCTGAAGCCGCGGCGGGCAGCAGACCCGCGGCTGCGCGGGTCCGGCTCACCCGCACGGGACGCGGCGACATGCCGCGTCCGCTGAATCAGTGTGGCCCCACGCGAGGTCGCGGCACCTCCAACCCACGGGGGCAGCGCCTCGCGGCACCCGAGCTGCTCGGCCGCTCGGCCGATCCGAGCCAGGACGGTCCGACTGGCCGGGCCGCGCCCAGTCCGGACCAGACCGAGTCCGGCCGGGTGGGCCCGGGTCGGGTCGATCCGGTTCGGCCGACCCAGGTGGGGTCGGCCTGGGTCGGCCCGGGCTCGGACCCCCCGTCTTCAGACCATTTTCTGTCTTTTTTCCCGAAACATGAGCTACGGGCCTCCGAACAACGCGCCGTCAGCGGCAACACGATCCTTGGATTGAGACGGTCGTTTCGGTATATCGCACTCAAGTTTCAGATTACTTTGGGTTCGGCCGGGTTGGTTCGTACTCGAAACTAACCGGGCCCTCGGAGCGGAAACGCTCATATCTTGAGCTACGGACGTCCGATTGACGTGCCGTCGACTTTGATGGATTGCTCTAAGGGAGACGGATCTTTTGGCTTACTCCGATCGAGGTTTGGACGTAGTTGGAGTATGGTCGGGTTGGTTTTAACTTAAAAACCAACCGGGCCCCCGGGACGAAAAGGCCAATAACTTCCAGACCGGGCGTCCGATTGACGCGCCTTCGGTTGCATTGCGTTCCTGTTGACGATACAGAACTTTTGGCATCCTCCGCCCGAGTTTTGGATGCAGTTTGGTTATAGCCGGGTTGGATTGTGCCCGAAATCCAACCGGGCCCCTGGAACGGAGAAAGATGATATCTTTCAGAGCAGACGTCAGTTTGACGACCCGTCAGCGGCGTTGGTGATCACGTTGAGAAACGGTCCCTATGAGTATACCCTATGAGTGTTCGGGGTATAGTTGAGTTACGGCCGGGTTGGTTCGCACACGAATCCAACTGGGCCCCTGGGATGAAAAGGCTAGTAACTCACAGACCGGGCGTCCGATTGACGCGCCGTCTGTTGCGTTGAGACCCCAATGATGAGGCGGTCCTTTGAGATACTTCTTCGTGGTACTTTGAGATACTTGGAGTAACGACCTGTAGCTCGTGGAGCGGACCCTCCCAGAGACGAGCTAGCGGAGTACGAAGACCGTGTAGATGACTGAGACCTGACGACTGCTTGACCGACTCGACTTGGAGTGATTCGACTAGCCCAGTGGACGGAGTGCCCGGTATTTGACGGCAGACCCACGGCGGACGGAGCGCCTGGTAGTTGGCAGCAGACCCGCGGTACTCGACCGGAGGAGTACCTCTGTAGGCTATTAGGGAGAGCGCCCGGTATTTGGCGACAGACACTTAGCAGACGGAGCGCCCGGTAGTTGGCCGTAGACCCGCAGTACTCGACAGGAGGAGTACTTCAGCAGTCTTAGGTTAGTGGGCAGTACCTCGGAGTCGTGACAGGACCACTGTACACTCCAGAGACGGAGCTCTTCAGCAGTTACGGTTTCGTTAATGAAAATACTGGTTTGAGCGGAAACTTTTGACCTTTGTGTTTACCTCATGATTGAGATGGGTCACTTGATAACTTAGGTATGTGTATGGGCATATACCTGGGTAGTGGTTATCCGTTGATTTCACAATCCTTGTGTTTCCTCATGATTGAGATGGGTTACTTGATAACTTAGGTATATGTATGGGCATATACCTATGTAGAGGTTATCTGTTGAGATCTTCTTTGTGGTTATCCTTGTTGTTTTAGTGAGACCTTGAGGGTCTCGGGGTCCCTACCGAGTATCGTTATACTCACCCCTGTACGGGCTATGCCCGCACCTCGTTGTGTTGGTTGCAGACGACGGGCAGTGCTGACGGAGGTCAAGTGTTCGAGGACTGGACGGTACCCAGAGGTGGACTACATGAAGAATCAGTACCCGGCGGTGGACTACACGACGAGTCAGTACCCGGAGGTGGACTACACGACGATACGACACACAGAGGAGGTTGACGGGTGAGAGCGTGGAGGAGGCTATCTGTACCTACCCTTCAGGTAGGATCCGTGGTGGATGACTAGGAGCTGTGACATCTGTACCTACCCTTCAGGTAGGATCCGAGGAGGACGACCTAGGAGGTGCTTCCGTCCTTCCAGCTGTTATCTTTTCTGTTGTACTTGTTCAGTTGTAGTTGTACTTTCTTTTGGGTTTGTATTCTGGCCAATTTACTTTTCAGCACTTCTCTTGTACTTAGTGTTTACTTTTTTCCTCTTTCTTACTCTGTGGTCCTTGTTTTCTTTTATAAAGTCAATGCCTTCCCAGTTATCGGGATTTACGCCTTTGTTGCTAGTCACCAGCCCCTGGCCTATGGAAGGCGGGCTTGGGGTAGTCACGGCACGGGCCCCGAGGACGGGTCGTGACAAATTGGTATCAGAGGAGTTTGGTTCTACCGCAGAACTTATAACTCTGATGTTTCGTTCTGTGAAGCAATAGTGTTAAGAGTACTGAGTGTGGTTTTCAGTTCAGGGAGTCCATTGTTGGTGCGGGCGGCCGACGTATCCATACACCAGGGCCCAGACAACTGATTTCCGACTTTGTGCATGAAAACACTGATTGTGTGTGTGTTTTCCAGAAGTTTTTAAATGTCAGCTCAAACCAGGTCAACTCACCATGGATAATATTTGACCGTGTCACGTTGTTTCTTTCAGGATGCCTCCTCGTGGACGACCAGGTAGAGCCCCGAGAGTGGTACGTACTGACAGCCCGCCGAGCGACGAGGCCTCAGTACAGGGCCCTATCCCAGTTGAGGCACCAGCGGAGGCACCAGCGGTACTACTACCCGTTGGGCCACCGATGCCACCCGAGAGGGTTCACGTCGCTTGAGTGCACTGCATGAGTTCCAGCGCCAGAGGCCACCCAGGTTTCAGGGAGGGATGGACCCGCAGGCGGCTGAGGATTGGCTGGAGGCTGTGGTGAGAGTCTTCAGGCTAGTGGGGACGCCGAAAGATTTCATGGGGATCCTTGCTGCCAGACTTCTTCAGGCAGCAGCAGGCAGATGGTGGAGCCTGATGCTTCAGATGCATGACGAGGCGACACTTCTATGGGCAGACATCGAGAGCCTGTTACGGCCAGAGTTTGTACCAGCCACCCTTCGAGCTGTGCGTATCCAGGAGCTACTTCAGCTGCGGTAGGGCAGCATGTCAGTGGCGCGGTACTCAGTGAGATTCACAGACCTCTCGCGCTACTCCACAGATATGGTACGGGACCCGTTCTTCAGGGCCCGAACCTTTGAGCAGGGGATCATGCGATAGATTAGAGCTTCTGTTGTTTCTCACAGCATTCCGACGCAGAAAGGGGTGTTGGAGAGATCCCTCTTAGTGGAGAGTTTCCTTGCTGAGCAGTCTTCAGCAGCAGGACCCACCACTAGCCGGCTTGCGGAAGAGTCTTCTGCAGTGGGCAGTAGACAGATGACGCATAGGTCCAAGAGGACCAGACCAACAGATGGCCGACTGAACGACTCAGGTTCAGTTGTGCGGGGAAACCGGGGTGGAGTCAGAGCCAGACGTGCCGAGAGTGGACAGTGTTATTTATCTTAATGTTAAATCTAAATGATAAGGTTACAATAGGAACCTAAACTTGTATAAATTCTATTGGATGAGAGGATTTCGACCCATCCCCACCTTAGCTTCTAAATAAATCAATTTGGAGCTATTAAAAACCAAATTTGTCTTTATAATAAAATAATATTTTTGGTTATTCCAAAGGTGCCCCTCTCCTCCCTTATAAAAGGGAACCTCCTCCCTCTCTTCCTCACACCACGTTCAGCCTTCAAGCTCGGCCATACCCTGCCAAATACTCTTCTCCACTTCCCTAGAAACATCCTAGAGGTCCTGGTCTACTTCAAAGACCAATTTCAGTGCCCTAAAAGGAGGTCTCAAAGAGGCGCTTCAAAGAAGAGGTAATGTCTGTTACCGATTCTTTCAATATAATTTCTTCTTCCACTTCTTCTTCTTTAGTTGTTTCATTATGAAGTAATAACATCAGTATCACTCATATAATTATATGTTATTATAAGTATGAAACAACCCTATTTCACCATCTATCCATCCTACAGAAAATGAAATCACAACGCGTGCGTACGTACGGAATACCGTCTCCATGCCGTGGTGTAATCTGTTTTTCCAACACCACCTTACTTGGATGGGTATAATGGTGTAAATAATAACTATAAATAGCTACTATAACATAATACTTATTATGATATAATGTATCATCCACTCCAATTCAATTCAATGATTATGGAAATGATATCATCGCTCGTGCGTACGTACGGACTACCGTCTCCAGGACGCGATGAGATTCATTCTCCATGTTAACCATACTTGAATGATCATAAAGTTTATTTAATTAATAATAATGAAATATATGAAATAATAATTCTACTGGATTTATGTATATATATATATATATGTATGTATTTCATCTATTTAGTTTCATTCAATTCAATAAGGAAACGAAAACAACGTTCATGCATACGTACGGCCCACCGTCTCCATGAACTGTGTATTTCATTCCTTTTATCGACCTATAATATATATATGTATATGATGAATATATGTAAATCATGTTTTGAATTCTCAAATTATGTAAATCAGGATATAAGTAATAATATCAAGAACGACAAGTCGAAACACATACGATAAATGAAATGATTTTACCCAAAACACTGCTTTAACATAGAATTTACAAAAGAACGGGTAATATAAAGTCATAAGTGAAACATATATGATATCATAACAATAAATATGATTCTGTAAAAAGTCAATGAAATTATTTAAATAATTATACAGAAGGTTTGGATACGTACTAAGCATATCAGACCTAAGGTAAGAGATAAATTTTCAATCTCATTTTTATCCGAGATTGCTTATACGTAAGTATTTACTGGGGTTACGTTTATCATCCATGACCATGTTTTATAAAAATGCTTTCATAAAATGTTTACCATTCTTCCATGGATTTTTAAAGTCATTTTTACCCTTTATTGACTTTTTACCACATTGTATGAATGGAATCTTTCCTTTGGATACCATATAAGGTACTTTTTGACTTTTCTGACAAAAGTACGGGGAGAATGTTATTTTTAACTTATACAGCGTGAACGGATTTCTATGGTTTCATAACGCCTCATTTTCAAGAAGCTTCCTCTACGAGATTGCATGATTATTTTCAACAAAAACCATATCTTTTAAAATTGCATGGAATTTTGTGAAAAGAAAATGATTTTAAAGAAGAAAGCATATTTTCCTCAAGAATTCATTTCAAGTGTTTTGTCAAAACTATTTTCCATCTAAGATGACATTATTTCATATGTTTATGTTTCAAGTAAAATGTATCTACGATTTAAATGGGTTCAATTTTCTTATGATGAAATGATATCAATTGATTATGGATTATTTTATGATGGCATGATGTTTAAGAATCCCATTCTATTTCATGGGTTATGCTATTATGTATGATTTATGATTTTGTGGCACACAAAAGAATGATTTAATTATGAGATGGGTGGGACCTATATCTCCCTCCAATGCATTGGGTAAAGATTTATATCTCATGAGATAGACATGGCTGGAACGGCAAGTTAAACCGGTTCAGTGATACAGGACTGGAACGAGGAGTGAACTCGATTCAGAAAGGGACTTTGTCCACTAAGATGGTCTTGGAAACAATGCCTTGACTACTATGGAAATAATATCATGTTCTTAATGGTTTCCACAATTACATGTTTTATTCCCGTGCTATTTTATCATTCTTAATGTATCTTTATGATCTATGCCTTACGTACTTCCATGTTTTATGTCATTGCTCAAGCTTTTGATGTTTAAACATTATGTTCATGTTTTTAAGTTCAAATGTATATGGTATGTTTTATTTTATCCATGCTTACCCTTACTGAGCATTTGAGCTGACCCTTATTATATTTTCTTTTCCCCAGGATATAAAGAAAGGTTTTAGGTAAGGAAAAAAAGGGGAAGATCTTTATGGGAGATGTTGAAGATCTTTCACCATGATTAGAAGATTACGTTCCATGTTTCCAAAGACACTAAACTATTACGATCCTTGTGTGTATGTTATTGTTAAGTATTAAGTATTCCGCTAAAGTAATGTAATATCCATGTACGTCCAGCTTTGGGTCTCTACAGTTGGTATCAGAGGAAAAGTTTAGTCAACCTTTGGAAACTAGGATGCGAAAACGTTAGTGAGATCCCTAGAGATATTTCTAAGGTATGTCTAGGGATATCCCTAAGGATAAGTATACGTATAGGATATAGTCATAGAACTATGGTAACGATATTAGATTAAACCAAATATGTTAGATATTGAAGTCACTCCCCCTTTATTATGATTTTTGCCTCTCAAACTATTCTTTTTGGGTTTTAGGAAATGGCTGGAAACAAGATGATTCATGATAATGGAGGATATGATGGACAATGGAATGATATTATTCATGAGAAACCAAATGAAATGGGATTTGGAAGTCCAAACATCATTATTATGCCGAATCAGCAATCTCATAATATGATCAATAAAGTAAAATTTGGTAAGTTTCCTGACTCGTCTAATAAGAGAAATATGGAGTTTCATGATGATCATAGAGGAAAGAAAGTTCAATTTCCCCTATGTAAATCATGTGGGAAGTGGCATCAAGGATAATGTTTCAAAGGAACTGGAAGATGCTTTGGGTGTGGAAAAGAAGGACAGAAAGCCAGTAAGTGTAAAGGAAATGGCCAGTTAACACCAGGGATGAGGATAATGGTATTACTACGACATCAAAAATGGTTAAATGTTTTAAATGTGGAATGTACGGGCATTATGCAAACCAATGCCCTAAGGGAAAGTCTCATGAAGAGAATCAGTATGGTCGTATGGGTAGTATTTATGTTTTTGATGATGAAGAGACTACAAATGATATGTGAGATGAAAGAATTGTTGAATCTCAGTCAATGGTTTAAGAATGTAGTGGAATGATTACATGTATATCATGTGTAATGTTGTATATGTAATCTCCTGGTACTATGGAATAAAGAGACATCTAAGGATTGTTACACTGTTTTCTTTCCTTGAGTTTTGATAGTGTATGATTAATGGTACCAGTATCCCTGAAAGGTTGTTCAGATATTTTTGGAATGTAGATGATATGCACATAATGAAGGGATAAGGAGAAAATTAAATGTTTGATAGTATTCATGAGCTCATGACTGATATAAGGAAATAGTTATATCATGGTTTGAGTATATAGAATTTTGGGTTTTTGGTATGTGGAATGAGTTAACTTTTGACAGCACTCATGTTTTTACTAAGATTCAATGGGTATTCATTTTTCAAGAGAATACATGATTAAGGCCTTAAAATATTTGGAATGTGACCAAAAAGACATATCTTATGATATATGGGGATCAACTATAGTATTAACATGCTTGTTATATGAAATCTCTGGTAATTGTTTTCACTATATTATGAGAGTGGACTGCAGTATTATGGATAAGCCTAACGATTAGAATAGACTATGTTGGACATAAGTTAGTATTGTTTAAGGATAGAATTTTTTTCGATATTATTGATGGGATGTTATAGTAATGTAGTTTTAGAAAAAAGGACAACCTGCAGGATAGGTGACAACCCATCACGTCGGACAAGGCTGTGGGAATTGAACCCACAACCGAAGTGCGACTAGCCTTTATCGCCTACCACTGGCCTACAGGAAGTCCCTGGTTAGTAGAAATTAGTTTTATTCTATTAAGCGGTATGATATATGAACTATAAGTTCATTTTTGGAACCATATACGATTAATCTAACCATAATATGGACTTATAACTTTTGATAACCTTTTGTTTGAAACAGATGGAATGACCCATCATTCTATCACATGATCTACTAACACATCACGAATAAAAAATTCAACTTCATTTATTTAAGGGATGAATAGGAAATTGTTCAATTCACGAACAACAGTGAAATTGTACCAAAATCATATAAGTATTTCCTTAAATTCACCAACTTTAGGGAAATGATCTTGAAAACAAAAAATGTTGTCCTAGTGCCCTTATATCTGGTGAATCAGATGGTACCTTAGATCATCAAAAATCTATGGCTTTGTGATTGTTGGAAATTTCATAGACATGTTCTCTACCACTCTCCATCAGAACTTGATGGTTAGATTTTTCTTCTATATCCATATTTTCACCTATGTTCTCCTACGTGGAAACCCAGTGATGAGTTAATTTGGGTACCCGTTACATTGCATTCTTTAGTTTTTAAATCCAAGTTTGGGTATTCCTTTTTACGATGTGGGTTTCTATTAAAAAAACTTTCATGTAGTAAACCATTTATAACCCCGACAAATTTCGAGGGCAAAATTCATTTTAAGGGGGGTAGAATGTACCACCCCGAGATTTTATGAAAAATATTCTTTTAATTTCATTAATGTCTTGTGTTTTATGCTACACCAAGATTACCTTGCGCTATACACAACACCGTATTAGCTTGCAGTATACGCAACACTATTCTTGGATCGTGTTACACACAATTTTTATAATAGTTATTCTACGCAATATTGAATATATATATATATATATATTCAATGTATAAATGAAATATGGTTGGATTATGTTATAAGAAACAATGAAAGATTTTTCACAACACGGAAACCTGACTTGGCTTGCATTACACGCAAGTGCGACCTTCCGCGATAGCGTGTGTTGTACGCAATACCGAGTTTCACTAAACAATGATATGCTATTAAAATATTATTAAAACTAGATGTTATGAATAGTAATAACCACTTTTTGAAATTTTGTAAATTTTATTTTTCAAAATGGACTTCATTTTTGGATTCGGAATATCAAAATTATCTTAGGGTGAAATTTTGGTACTTTTCAGATAACTTTCATTTTCTGATGAATAGTGAAAATTACTAAATTTTAATTAAAAACAACCTTTTTAATCGAAATAATTAATAGTGATAAATTATTAATTTGAGTGGTTTTAAAGTATATGTAGAATATATTTTTACAATTTAATACAATGTTGGTCATTGGATATAATTTCACATTTAAACCAGACATAAACAAATGTCAATCTTTTGATAGTTATTATCTCTTAAGAACACGCTATTTGTTTTGACGATGAGAATTAATTTTTAAATTAAGTAATGCAACTGATATGTTTTTAATTTGGTAGAATAGAAATAATTTTTTAGTTCATAATATCAAATATAGCTTAGGCCTAGTTTTTGGTATTTTTCTGGAAACTTTCATTTTTTGATGAATAGTGAAACCACAAAGTGGTAGTTAAAAAATGAATTTTTCAAAAAACATAATTTTACCGCTTCTGTGAGTGGAATTTAAAAAATCCGAGAGACCCGGTTGATGTCAGTAAGTAAAATGTGGTTCAATGCGATGAAAATAATTTTTTGTGAATAGTAACTTTTTACTTTTTTTACCACGATTAAAAGTAAATAGGGTAATTACGGGTAAAAATGATATTATTATTACCCTAAAACATGTCCTAATTCTGTTGGGGAAGTTTATTTCAACCAAAAACAACCTTAGAATAAAATATGACAATTTAGGCCCACTTTGATTAGATTAGGACTTTTATTATTAATTTAATTAAAGAAGGGTTAAAATAGTTAAAATCAATGTTTAATAAGTATATCATTTTTAATATAGGGTTATACATAAGATAAATTCGACTATAAATATTCATTAGAAAGAAAAAAATATTTCCTACATAATGATATTTTATTTGTAATTTTTAGACTTTAAATAAGTTAATTTATTTATGACACAAATATGATGCAGTAATTATCTTATTAATAAAATATTGACATAATTGATGTTATAAATACCCAAATAAATATAATTTGGGACTTTTTATGAATTCCACTAATTTTCTAGGTTAATATGACATGTTTTTATTTATTTAATTAACATTTTTCTAACTAATAATTCTCTTATGAGTTTCACAAAAATCAATTACTAAATAGTGTCAAAATTGACATAAAATGGTTTTTAAAACAAATATTATATTATTAATTGTTATTTTATTCCTAAAAATCTAAGTTTAGGCCAAATGACTTAGATAAGGTTATATATATTATTAATAAAAAACTTGGGGTTCGTTTGGCTGATTATAGTAAGTTTATTAACCTTATAGTATAATAAAACAAGAAGACACGGTAAAAGTAAACTTATTTAACTTAATGTTAAATCTAAATGATATGGTTAAAATAGGAACCTAAACTTGTCTAAATTTTATTTTATGAGAGGATTTCTACACATAGCCACCTTATCTTAGAAATAAATCAATTTGGAGGTATTTAAAACCGAATTTTTCTTTATAATAAAATAATATTTTTAGTTATTCCAAAGGTGCCCCTCTCCTCTCTTATAAAAGGGCACCTCCTCCCTCTCTTGATCACACCACTTTGAGCCTTCAATATGGGAAAACCCTAAAAAATTATCTTCTCCACTTCCCTAGAAACATCCTAGAGGTCCTGGTCTTCTTCAAAGACCAATTTCAGTGCCCTAAAAGGAGGTCTCAAAGAGGCGCTTCAAAGAAGAGGTAATGTCCATTACCGATTCTTTCAACTTAATTTCTTCTTCCACTTCTTCTTATTTAGTTGTTTCATTATGAAGTAATTACATCAGTATCACTCATATAATGATATGTTATTATAATTATGAAACAACCCTATTTCACCATCTATCCATCCTACGGAAAACGAAATCACCGCGCGAGCGTACGTACGGAATACCGTCTCCACGCCGTGGTGTATTCTGTTTTTCCAACACCACCTTACATGGAAGGGTATAACGGTGTAAATAATAACTATACATAGTAATTATAACATCATACTGATTCTTATGTATTTTATCATCCACTCCTATTCAATTCAATGATTATGGAAATGATATCATCGCTCGTGCGTACGTACGGACTACCGTCTCCACGACGCGATGAGATTCATTCTCCATGTTAACCATACATGAATGATCATAAAGTTTATTTAATGAATAATAATGAAATATTAGAAATAATAATGCTACTGGATTTATATATATATATATAAGTATGTCGTCTATTTAGTTTCATTCAATTCAATAAGGAAATGAAAACAACGTTCATGCGTACGTACGGCCTACCGTCTCCATGAACGGTGTATTTCATTCCTTTTATCGACTTATAATTTATATATGTATACGATGAATATATGTAAATCATGTTTTACATTTTGAAATTATGTAAATCAGGATATAGGTAATAATATCAAGAACGACAAGTCGAAACACATACGTTAAATGAAATGATTTTACCCAAAATGATGCTTTAACATAGAATTTACAAAAGAACGGGTAATATAATGTCATAAGTGAAACATATATGATATCATAACAATGAATATGATTATGTAATAATTAAATGACATTATTTAAATCATTATACAGGAGGTTCGGATACGTACGAAGCATATCAGACCTAAGGTAAGGGATAAATTTTCAATCTCATTTTTATCCGAGATTGCTTATATGTAAGTATTTACTGGGGTTACGTTTATCATCCACCACCATGTTTTCTAAAAATGATTTCATAAAATGTTTACCATTATTTCATGGATGTTTAAAGTCATTTTTACCCTTTATTTACTTTTTACCACATTGTATGAATGGAATATTTCCTTTGGTTACCATATAAAGTACTTTTTGACTTTTCTGACAAAAGTACGAGGAGAATGTTATTTTTAACTTATACGGCGTGAGTGGATTTCTACGGTTTCATAACGCCTCATTTTCAAGAAGATTCCTCTACAAGATTGCATGATTATTTTCAAAAAAACACTTATCTTTTAAAATTGCATGGAATTTTGTGAAAAGAAAAATATTTTAAAGAAGAAAGGATATTTTCCTCAAGAATTCATTTCAAGTGATTTGTCAAAAATATTTTCCATATAAGATGACATTATTTCATATGTGTATGTTTCAAGTAAAATTTCTATATGATTTAAATGGTTTCAATTTTCTTATGATGAAAAGATATCAATTGATTATAGATTATGTTATGATGGCATGATGTTTAAGAATCCCATTCTATTTCATGGGTTATGTTATGATGTATGATTCATGATTTTGTGGCACACGAAAGAATGATTTAATTATGAGATGGGTGGGACCTATATATCCCTCAAATTCATTGGGTAAATATTTATATCTCATGAGATATACATGGCTGGAACAGCAAGTTAAATCGGTTCAGTAATACAGGACTGGAACGAGGAGTGAACTCGATTCAGAAAGGGACTTTGTCCACTAAGATGGTCTTGGCAGAAATGCCTTGGCTACTATGGAAATCATATCATGTTCTTAATGGTTTCCACAATTACATGTGTTATTCCCATGCTATTTTATCATTCTTAATGTTTCTCTATGATCTATGCCTTACGTACTTCCATGTTTTATGTCATTGCTCAAGCTTTTGATGTCTAAACATTATGTTCTTGTTTTTAAGTTCAAATGTATATGGTATGTTTTATTTTATCCATGAATACCCTTACTAAGAATTTGATCTCACCCTTTTTATGTTTTATTTTCCCCAGGATATGAAGAAATGTTTTAGGTAAGGAAAAAAAGGGGAAGATCTTTATGGGAGATGTTGAAGATCTTTCACCATGATTAGAAGATTACGTTCCATGTTTCCAAAGACACTAAACTATTACAATCCTTTTGTGTATGTTATTGTTAAGTATTAAGTATTCCACTAAAGTAATGTAATATCCATGTACGTCAAGCTTTGGGTCTCTACAGAAGGAAAATGGGAAAACATCACTATGGACTTTGTCACATGACTTCCTAAAACATCCAAAGTCAATAATGCTATCTGGGTCATAGTTGATCGTCTTACAAAGTCTGCACACATCATTGCTATTAGAGAGGATTTCTCTCTGGATCAGCTTTCCAAGATATATGTGAAGGAAGTGGTAAGATTGCATGGAGTACCACTTTCTATTATATCTGATCGGGACCTGAGGTTTACCTCAAAGTTCTGACGAAGTCTTCAGCATACTCTTGATACCGAGTTGAGTTTCAGCACTGCTTATCATCCTCAGACAGATGGTCAGTCTAAGAGAACAATTAAAACTCTAGAAGATATGTTGAGAGCTTGCTCTATGGATTTCAAAGGTGGTTGGGATCAACACCTACCTTTGGTGGAATTTTCTTATAATAATAGCTTTCACTCCAGTATTCAGATGGCTCCTTATGAAGCTCTCTATGGAAAGAAATGCATGACTCCAACTTGATGGGATGATGTTGGGTAAAGAAAGATATTAGGAACTGATCTCGTTGATGAAATGGTAAAAAAGGTCAGATCTATTCAACAACACATAAGAGCAGCTCAGAGTCAACAGAAAAGTTATGCCGACAACCGAAGAAAAGACCTAGTGTTTGAAGTGGGTGATAAAGTGTTCTTACGAATATCTCCCACGAAGAGGGTCATGAGATTTGGAAAGAAGGGGAAGTTGAGCCTTAGATATATCGGTCCTTTCGAAATACTGGATCGTGCTGGGAAGGTAGCTTACCGATTGGCGCTTCCATCGAATCTCTCTCAAGTACACGATGTGATCCATGTATCTTTCCTGAGAAAGTACATACCCGATCCTTCAAATGTACTCAACTCAGAAGTTGTACCGCTGGAGCAAGATCTTTCTTATGAAGAAGAGCCGATAGAGATTCTGGATTGTAGCGAAAAAGTCCTACGGAACAAGACCACTCGCTTGGTGAATGTTTTATGGAGGAACCACCAATTAGAAGAAGCTACATGGGATCTTGAGGATATGATGAGGGAGAGGTATCCTCATCTGTTTGTTACAAAGTGACGAATTTCGAGGGTGAAATTCATTTTAAGGGGGGTAGAATGTAACACCCGAGACTTTTATGTGAAATATTTTGTTTTTATGTTATATAAATCATCAAATGAATCTTTCACTAAACACAACACTAGCTTCACTTTCTTTACACGCAACAGCGGCCTTCCTCGATAGCTTGCGTCGTACGCAATACCAAGTTTCACAAAACAATGATATGCTATTAAAATATTATTAAAACTAGCCGTTATTAATAGTAATAACCAGTTTTTAAAATTTTATAAATTTTATTTTTCAAAATGGACTTCATTTTTTGGATTCGGAATATCGAAATTAGCCTAGGGTGAAATTTTGGTATTTTTCTGAAAACTTTCAATTTTTGATGAATAGTGAAACCACTAAGTGGTAGTTAAAAAAACTGAATTTTTCATAAAACATAATTTTACCGCTTCTGTGAGTGAAATTTTGAAAATCTGGGAGACACTGTTGATGTCAGTAAGTAAAATGTGGTTCAATGAGATGAAAATAATTTTTTGGTGAATAGTAACCTTTTACTTTTATTTACCACGGTTAAAATTAAATATGGTAATTAAGGGTAAAAATGATATTATTATTATCATAAAACATGTCCAAATTCAATTGGATAAATGTAATTCGACCAAAAACAATCTTAGGAATAAAATATGACCATTTAGGCCCACATGGATTAGATTAGGGCATTTATTATTAATTTATTTAAAGAAGGGTTAAAATAGTTAAAATCAATGTTTAATAAGTAAATAATTTTTAATATGGGGTTATAAATAAGATAAATTCGACTATAAATATCCATTAGAAAGATAAAACGATTTCCTACATAACGGTATTTTATTTGTAATTTTTAGACATTATATAATTTAATTTATTTATGACACAACAATGATGCAGTAATTATCTTATTAATGAAATATTGACATAATTGATGTTATAAATATCCAAATAAATGTAATTTGAGCCTTTTTAGGAATTAAACTAATTTTCTAGGTTAATATGACATTTTAGTATTGATTTAATTAATTTGGTTCGAACTAATCATTCTGTTATGATTTTCACAAAAATCAATTACTAAATAGTGTCAAAATTGACATAAAATAGTTTTTAAAACAAATATTATATTATTAATTGTTATTTTACTTCTAAAAATATAAGGTTAGGCCAAATGACTTAGATAAGGTTATATATATTAATAATAAACAACTTGAGGTTCGTTTGGCTTGATATTGTAAGTCTATTAACCTTATAGTGTAAGAAAACAAGAAGACATGGTGAAAGTTAAATTATCTAACTTAAAGTTAAATCTAAATGACAAGTTTAAAATTGATACCTAAACTTGTATAAATTCTATTGGATGAGAGGATACAGACCCCTTCTCACCTTATCTTAGGAATATATCATTTTTGAGCTATTAAAAACATAATTTGACTTTATAATAAAATTATATTTTTAGTTATTCCAAAGGTGCCCCTCTCCTCCCTTATAAAAGGGAACCTCCTCCCACTCTTCCTCACACCTCTTTGAGCCTTCAATCTCGGCCGAACCCTGCCAATTTCTCCTCTCCACTTCCCTAGAAAAATCCTAGAGGTTTTTTCTTCTTCAAAGACCTATTTTAGTGCCCTAAGAGGAGGTCTCAAAGAAGCACTTCAAAGAAGAGGTAATGTCTGTTACTGATTCTTTCATCTTTATTTCTTCTTCCACTTCTTCTTCATCTTTAGTTGTTTCATTATGAAGTAATAACATCAGTATCAATGATATACTGATATGTTATTATAAGTATGAAACAACCCTATTTCACCATCTATCCATCCTACGGAAAAAGAAATCACCGCGTGTGCGTACGTACGGAATACCATCTCCACGCCGTGGTGTAATCTATTTTCCACCACCACATTACTTGGATAGGTATAATGGTGTAAATAATGACTATATAAGACTATTATAAAGTGATATTGATTATGAAATAGTATACATACACTCCAATACAATTCCATGATCATAGGAATGATATCATCACTCATGCGTACGTACAGAATACCCTCTCCACGATATGATGCGACTCGTTCTACATGATCTTCATTGCATAATGATTATACAATTGAATTTAATGAATGAATATGATATATATTACACTAATAACATTATGTAAATGAGGTATCTATAACCTAAAGAGAAGAATAAGAATTTATTCGACAAAACACGCATAAGAACAAAAATTAATAAACACCCGAACAACAAGTAGTAATGAAATATTACTAATAAGAAGCTAAGAATATGATAATATATGATATCATAACAATAAGTATGATTCTGGAATAAGTCAATAACATTATTTAAATCATTATACAGGAGGTTTGGACACTTACGAAGCAAATCAGACTTAAGGTAAGGGAAATATCACAATCTCATTTTTATCCGAGATTGTTTATACTTTGGAATTTACTAAGGTGTATTTTATCATCCACATCAATGTTTCCTCAATATGTAATATTTATATCCTTCTACAATAGTTTATATTCAATTTTAACCTTGGTTGATTTTTTAGTAAAAGATATGAAAGGAATCTTTTGTCATTTTTCGTACGAGGTACTTTTTTACTTTTTCGACAAAAGTACGAGAAGAATGTTTTTTTTATTATACAGCATGAATGGATTTTTAAAACATTATTTCCAAGAAGCTTCCTTTACATGTTTTCATGTTTATTTTTAATCAACTTATTTTATTTTAAAATTGTATGACATGTTAAGAAAGGAAAATGTTTTTGAATTTGAAAGGATATTTTCCTCCAGAATAGAGTTCAAGTGTTTTATAAAAATTATTTTCCATCTAAGGTAATATAGGGTTCTGTTTATATCCCTATTATTACATTGTGAAGGAATTATTTTTATGAATTCCTTTATCTTATATGAATTGTTTGATGATGTCACGATGTTTAAGATTCCCATTTTTATTACATGGGTTACGCAATGATGTACTATTTATGATTTTGTGGCACACATAAGAATGGTATCATTATGATATAGGTGGGACCTATATCTCCCTCCAATACATTGGGTAAAGATTTTACATCTCATGAGATAGACATGGATGGAACGGTAGGTTATACCTGTTCAGTGAAACAGGACTGAAACAGGGAGTGAACTCGGTTCAGAAATGGACTTTGTCCACTAAGATAGTCTTGGAAATGAGTCTTGACTAATAAGAAATGATTCTCTATGATTATGTGTGTATGCCACAAAGTTTCATGTTTTAAGAGGAACTGACTGGCCTCAAAGAACCTTCGTGCTCATGTCAATGACATGAATCAGTTGATCCTCAAAGGAGGAATGAACTTGAATCTCAACATCCTGATGCTTAAAAACATGAGACTGGTTTGTGTGATAGCAGCGTAACTGAGATATGTGGAAGATGTCATTCAGGGCCCAGTTCATCTGAGGTAAATGTAACCGATAGGCAAACGACCTGAATATCTGCTTAATCTCGAATGGCCCGACAAATCTTTGTGAAAGATTACCCTATCTCTTAATCTTTATGTGTCCCATCATCGGTGAAACATGCAAGAAAACACGATCCCAGACCTCAAACTCTAGAGGTCATCAGTAGAGGTTGGTGTATGATTTTTGATGAGATTGTGTAATATCCATCTTCTTCTAAATCAAATGGACCGGCTCAGTCGAATCCTACATAAGTTGTGGTCCTAGTAAAGCCGTATCTCCTACCTCCAACTAGAATAGGGCAGAACAACATGGGCTTCAGTATAAATCCTCATAAGGTGACGTCTGTATCATTGACTAATAATTGTTATTGTTGGAGAACTCGAATAGGTGAATGGGTCTCTCCCAAGAGCCCCCAAAATCTTGGATGCATGCTCGCAACATGTCCTCTAACACATTTATCGTACTCTCTAACTGGACATTAGTCTGAGGGTGGTAAACTGTGCTCAGAATCACCATTGTACCCAGTGACCTTTGAAAACGCTTCCAAATTCAAGATATAAAATGGGTGTCCCTAACTGAAATTATAGTTCCTAGGACCCCAATAAGTCATTCCACCTCATGAATATACAAAATTCTAAGACCATCAACAAGAATGGTCTCTTTGATAGGCAATAACTGTACAACCTTCGTAAGTGTTTCAACAACAACCCATACGTCATATTTTCCTTGAGTAAATCTCAGCAACCCTGTCATGAAATCCATTGCAACATCATCCCATTTCCACTCTGGGATATGTAACTGCTGTAAAATCCTAGCTGGTTACTGGTGTTCCACCTTCATCTTCTGACAAGTGGAACACCTGATAACAAAACCATCCACCTCTCTCTTCATTCTCGGCCACCAGTTATGACATCTCAAGTCAAGATACTTCTTGGTAACCCCAGGATGAACTTCCCAAACTAAAGTATTAAACTCCCGCATCAACTTCTCACGTATATCCACTGGAACCTCAACACGTCCATGGATATGTAGGATCTCATCAATTCCAATCATCCAAATAGTAGGAGGGTCCTCACCTACTACACGTTCCCATAAGACTAGGCATTATGAATCTGATAGCTTCCTCATCCATACACTATCCAGTAGGGCTGAGGTAGTAACTAATGATGAACCAAAATTTTTCCCTTGTCTGTCGTGCACCTCTCATTGAATCTCATTGAACAACACCATAAGCCACCACTTTCTAATATTCTATGGCACTACATGTATCTAATTTCACCTGCTCAGTGCATCAGCTACTGCATTTCCCTTACCAGGCATGCATGAAATCTAAAATTTATAATACATTTGGTACTCCACCCACCTTCGCTACCTGAAATTCACATCATGTTGTGTAAATATATACTTGGGAATTTTGTGGCCGTGTACACCACAAAACACTCTCCCAGTAAGTAGTGCCTCCAACAGCTCAACACATGAACAATCATAGCTTACTCGAAGTCATGTGTAGGGTAAATCTTCTTGTGAGACCTCAGCTGCCGAGACCCATACATCACTACTCAATCTCCCTACATAAGCAGTTTCTACAACCCAATAATTGAAGCATCACAGTGCACTGTGTAACTCTAGCCCTTCTCCAGCAGAATTAGGAGTGGTGCAGATGTCAGCCTCCCTTTCAGCTCTTTAAAGGTTTTCTCATAGGATTCTGACCACACAAACATCACACCCTTCAAGGTATGTCCTGTCCGCGACACTACTAAGTGTGAGAAGTCCTATATAAAACGCATGTAGTAACAATTTAGCCACAAGAAACTATGTATGTCAAAAACATTCTGTGGTTATTCCTAGGAATCTACAACTCTAACCTTCTCTAGGTCTAATAACACTCCTCTCTCTGAGATAATGTGACCCAGGATGTGAATATGATCCCTTCAAAAGAGGCACTTTGGGAGCTTAGTATATAACTGGTGCTCTCTCAATGTATTGAAGACAATATCAAGATGTTTGGCATGGTCATGTTGATTGTCAAAATACACCAAGATATTATCCACAAAAATCACCACAAAAATAATCTAGGTAATGATGGAAAACTAAGTTCATCAAAACCATGAAAACTACTGGAACGTTCGTTAGACCGAATAACGTAACCAAATACTCATATAACCCATGACTTCTACGAAAGGATGTATGATTTATGTCTATAGGTTGAACACACACATGGTGATATCCTGACCTCTATTCAATCCTTGCGAACACTCAGGCACCTCAAAGCTGGTAAACCGTGTCATCTATTCGTTTAAAGGAATACCATATTTTAACTGTTTTTTGGTTCAGTTTCCGATAATCCACAAATAGACTAAGAGTTTTATCATCCCTTTTCGAAAAACGAGCTGTGAACCCCATTGTGATGTACTAGGTCTAATAAAACCCTTTGCCTCAAATCCTCTAGCTGCATCTAGATCTCCTTCAACTCCATCATAGACATCCTGTAATGAGGAATGGATACTAGTGCAGATCCCAGACTAGATCGATGGAGAACTCCACCTCTCTCTCAGGAGGTAAAATAGAAATGTCTTCAGGAAACACATCATTTAAATGATTATACAATGCAGGAACGTCTTCCCGACTCACTCTAGGATCATCCAGAAACAATCTAGTAATATGAGCTATCATCCCACCCAAACCATGATGATTAGGACCAGTTCCACTCACCTAGACATCCCATTCACCCTTGTGAATAAATACCTCACCCTCTGGTGATGTGAAAGTTACCCTCTAGAGATAGAAACTAATATACATTCGATAATCTAGGAGCTATTCCATTTCGAGAATGGCTTAAAACCATGTCATCTCATGGACATAAAGATACAAGATGAATTGACACCCACTGACCTCAAGGGGACCCTCAGTACACAGTCGTACATCCCCTGTACTAACTCTAAATGGTGTGTCTAGTATCAAAATTCCCTCATAAATGAAAACAACAAGACCATGGCCCTTTACCACTCATGCAGAGATAAATTCGTGAGAGGCACCTATATTGGAAAGAGAAGATGCAATAGTAGAAGCTACTAAAACCATACCTCTCACTGTAGACAGTCTGGGATCCTACTCTGTTTGGGTATATTGCGCTGCATATGTCTGGCCTCTACTGTGGCCCTGTGACACTTCATGGCTACGCAGAGTTGATATGCCCTGATGCCTTTGAGAACTCAGTATTTGGATACAATGACCATGACCACAGCTTCCCTGGCCTGACTGGCCTACACTAGTCCAGCTTCGAGCCTGACGTGGAGCGGAAGAACCTGCTCCTGAACACAATGTATGAGCTGACACCCTACCACTCAAAGCTGGATGGGAAGGTCCTGCAAAACCACTGCATGTGTGCTATCCTGCCGCTATCTCGCCACTCGACTGGTTCGTGGTTGCACTGATTTTTCATGTGGCCTTACCTACCACATTTATGGGAAAACACCAAACTTCCTGCACCCATAGCCTGACTAGAACTCATGTAGCTGTAATACTTTAAACAAACCTTCCTAATGGAAGATGTATATCCATTTGGGAGACAAAAAAAAAATGCCTTGTTCTGTACCCCAATATTTCCTCAGGTTCCACTCTATAATCAGTGCCTTATTCACAATCTCAGTGATGGAAGGTAGCCTGAACACGTTGACTTGAGATATGATATCATGTTTGATACCTTACTCAAAGAGTCTCTCCCTTGACAACTCATCAGAAAGATACATCAGTGAAAAACGTTGCATATCTGTAATGAGTGTCGATTATTCCATAATTGTCATCACGCCCTGCTCCAAAAGCATGAACTCACTCCACCACATCTTCTCATACTGTCGCGGGGTCAAAGTAGTCGTAAAAGAGGGTTTGTAACTCATTTTATCCCATATCATGTAACCCATTATCCTAGTTCAAAATTCCACACTAGTGCTCTTCCGCTCCACATAGCATGTAAGTCACGAGCTTGACCCTCCGCTCTGGAGGCACATCCAGATTTACAAAAAACACTAACATAGTCTCTAGCAATAGCTCTACAGCCTTTAGTCCTTTATCCCTTGAAAATATAGGAGGATGCTACTATTGGAACACTCGTTTCATCTCATACATTGTTAAGGATGGTAGTGGTTCTCTATGAAAAGTATGCAAATATAGAAAGAAACCCTTGCAGAACAATCCCTTGACACCTATGTCTGGAATAGCCTTATGTTCCACAATTGGCATTGTATTAGGATGAAGTCGTAGCTTATGGCCCACCGTCTCTGAAGTATGGTCATTGCCTCCATCGTGGCGTACCACTGGAGGTCGTCATGGTGGAATGTCTCTACAATGCCAAAGGCACGCCTCAGGAAAGAACAAGATCAAGGAACAAAGCTTAAAATCTTAGGATAGGTCAAAAGCCTCCTAGAAACCATGAAAAACCGACATCCTTTTCTTAAATCCATGACTTCATACAGAATAGACATCGATCCACTAGAATCAATGCCTCTCTCCCACATAAAATTCAGGTCTAGGTCATGTCTCTTTTCACCATTTTGTTTCCATTTCCATTTCATATTCCGTTACTCAGGAAATTTTACCAAGGGTTTACCAATTTCAGAATCCATGAGGGCCCATAACACCTCATGAATCCAAAACATGGCTCCCATACACACCAAACAAATATACTTCATTTAACATTTATATTTCACGGGTGCATCATTTCCCAATTCATAAGGGCCCATACTACATTTAAAATGAATGATAATGTCACAGATTTATCAACTATACCCAACTAACACAACAATAGGAACAACTATCACATCAAATATCACAACAACATACAATATCAAATGAATCCTAGATGGCATGGCATGATGCATGTCATGTGATTCTAACAAGTAACTATATGATGCTTGAAATGGAACACCCTCATCTCATCAGGTTTCAACTGAAATAGAACACAAAAATTGAATCAAAAATATTATCAAAAATTAGGTGAATCACCCAATGGTGAAATTAAATTAATTGTAATAGTCAAAATCTAGAAAATTAGATCCCAATTCGAGGCAATTAGGCTTTTCCCTGTATGTGGGGAAGAAAGTCTAGTGAACAGTTTATAACCAAATCCTATTACCTTCATATCCCTGTCTAATGTCCCCATATATTATGTCAAACCAAAAAACAAACATTCCCTCTGATACCACATTGTAACATCTAGATCCCGGGTGCCACTTGCAACGGTGACCCGAGCCTGGTTGGTCACAAGGCCTCAGGCGCATCTCCCAAAATTCTAGATGTTGCCAACTAGCAACGAGGTCCTAGGTGAGTCAGTGGGGTGACTAAGCCTTCATTACTAGATTATCACAGTGGAAGTCAAACATATAGTAAATAGAAGAAGCAAAATTACCATTCAACTATTTAAAACAAGACAAGAAATTAATTTATATCAATTACCAGAATTGTCTCATATACAAAATGTTGAATATGGTACAAGTTTCTAGAAATCATCCAGAATAGTACATGGAATTATACTACAAGTATCCCAAGAGAACAAAAGACAATAAATTATCCTATCATTACAAGCCTCAACTCAGTCCTACGCTCCCCTACACCTAATCCAAGGTCAACGACCTGTACAAGTGTGCTTTCCCCTAATATCACCCGCCCCATATAATCTGTTTGGGTCCCCATGGAGGCCTAAACAGGGTGTGAGATAAACATACCAGAAGGAAACCACCTAGTTCTATACAATTATAATAGCAATTCTGAATGTTCAAGCAAGTATAAATAACCAGTAAATAAGTGCATATGCCCATGGTATAATTCTACTGTAAAGTAAAAATGAACAGCCCTCAATACTACCTAAAAAAGAGATTCATCTCCAAACAAGGTAGCTAAAACCAAGTAAACACGTCACACGACCATGTCGTGCATCCATCTGTATCCTACAACCAACAACCACACTATATAATGTGAACAAGCATCCCACAACCACACTATATAGTGAATTGTAGACCCCAAGGGCTAGATCCAAGGTTTCAACTGACCAAGTCATACAAGTAATTAATATCATGACCTTGGAGGGCCGGATCTGAGGAGCGTGTCCCAGGAATCCCATCATGTCCCATGGGAATCCCTAGTGGAAACTCGGTTCGGTACTGGTCGGAGTCCTAGGAGAAAGGTAATAGAATGTCCTAGGTGAGCCCAAGCAATCTGGATCCTACGGGGTAGCAAGGCCCGAGACATCCCATTGAATCAAGACCCATGGGGAAGATTCAACCCAAGGAATCCACCACCACATTCCAGATCCACGGAGGGCAGTCCAAGGCATCTATCAAACCATTAAGTCAAGAATTCAAGAATTACAGTTAAACATTTATAAACATGTGAGTATACTCACTCACATTAACATGTACAAGCCATGAGTATACCCAATCATGAAATAAATTTATCATTTACCAAGAATATTGACCAACCCACCCGTATAATCTATTCAACATGCAATTAGTCATTTACAAACCGGTATACCCACAAATATAAATACATTCTATTTCCTCAATGGTATCAAAATAGATGAGGCATAACATGATATCAATAATCAAGGAGGTAGTAAATCTCATAAGCAATCTACACAAGAAGTAAACGAATCTAAATGATTCCCCTAACTAGGGAAGCACAATAATACACCCCTTGGGTAGTTTAATCAAGAATAAAATAGGTATCCCCTTAAGGTGCACCCCCTGGGTGACCTCGGAACAAGCAACGGGTACCAGCGCACCTAAACGGAACCTACATGCATCCTCACTAGATCCGACTATAGTTACTAAATGTTACTCGCTCAAAAACAAGATTTTTCCAGAATTTCCTATAAATTTCATTTGGTCCGAACTCCCGAGAAGCACCATGAATAGCCGAAAGAAAGTATAGACCACCTACATCACCTCAGAAGTAGACAACTCATCCAGTATTGTGTCCTGATACGTCTTGGTTTGGAATAAATATGAAGAACGAATGAAGAATGGAATATTAGGGCATATGATCCAAAATAAAAATAGTGCAATCATTGTTCCTAATAATCAAGATCGACTAAAAATGAATGTAGGCCCTACCAATATGGATCCGTAGAGACGAACAACAATCAAAACGGAACTCAGACATCGACCTGGGCTCAAATCCAATCTAATGTACCAAAGGGGGGAGATCAACGGTGAGTATGTTGTAATTTTGAAGAGAAAACCAAAATTGTGTTTTAAAAGAAAATTTTATTTTAGTTTCAAATTAAAAAAACACATTAGGGTCGCACAGTTTACCCACATGGTTTCCCAAACCGTGTGCAAATTGTGTGCACCTCTCTGCCAAAGAAGGCCACCGTAAAATATTATCTCGCATGGATTAACTAACTGTGTGGTAACCCTACGAATCCTATGTGTCCAAACCATTCAATTTATCTTACCTCTCACGCGGTTTATCCTAACAATGCACAGGTGATGCACAAACCATGTGCCCGGTCATTTCTAGCCTAAAACTAGGTTCCGGCCTCCGAAAAAGCCCCGAACACCTCCAAAACACCCATGATAAAGATAAAAATTTATATAAGGGAACAAAAAGGAATTTATAAAAATAAAATAATTTTTACCATATACGGAAACTCGGTTTCTTATATTTGGAGTGGGAGGTAGACGTACATTCTCCATCACAATAGTTGTTCTAAAAATAATCTAGACCAACCTTAATTGAGAAATTTGGGGACGAATTGCATTATGGGGGATTATTTTAAAAACACTGGTTTTCGTTTGTGTTAAAAATCCTTTCATTTTTATTTTTAATGTTTAAATATATCTTTATGGGAATTCCCATTGAGCTCATGGTTGTTTTGAGGGTGTCGAGAGCATGTTCAGAACATGGAAACCATGTTTTTTTGGTGATTAAAGCCTGGTGAATGGTTATTTGAAACCACGTGGGGAAGGAAACATGGTTTTTCCAAACCGTGTGGAATAGGATGCATGGTCGTGTGGCCATGTATTTAATTTTAATAGTTTTTATACATATGTTTTCTCATAGTTTCTACAATTTTAGTCAAACTGTATAAGGAAATAGTGATGGTTCCCCTCCTCTTATATATAACCATTCATTTAGGAACAAGGTTTCAAAAACTGTGCACCTAAACCATGAATCACTGTAAATTTTGTAAATTTAATAATTTTTAATGAAATTTCAAATATTTTTAAATCCTTAATTGGTATTTATTCGACTCACATAACCTCAATACCCCAATCACCTTTTAAGGGAAACCCTGGATGTCTATTTTTGTATTTGATGTCATTTTGTCATATGATATTTGATTCGAACGTGGATTATCTCATTGGATCAGTATGATTAATACCTTGATTCTAATTTATTTGTTGTGTATTTTTCTGGATTTTGATTACACTATTTTGGTGTAAGCTGATTTCCCCTATTTTCAGGTTCTTCATCAATTCATAGGATTTATCCAAATCTAATTCAAATTAAGAGTTGATACTAGATGAGCAATCGGCTCTAGTGCTAAGGTAGGTGATCTATAAAACTTCATCATTTTTTTGTTCTTTATTTGGCTACCTTTCATTTGGCTACTAGCCATACTTTCCAACATGATCCTGATTTTGAAATGCCTATTCATATTATTTTTAATTGTAATTATAAGGTATTCCATTAGGTTTTTTGTGATATGTTGGTAGATTATTCCTAAATCATGGCCACCCATACAGTGTTCCATATGGTATTACCTTGTTACGACATGGTAGAACGACCCGAGAGGTGATTTATCATGATTTCCTAGATATAATAGTCCCAAAAATAATATAATCGAATTTAATTTTTGGTTTGGTATATTTCATGGCCCCTTACATGATTATATGTGAATATTACATGATTGAATTGCTTGAATGTATTGAATGTTAAATGGATAACTAAGTCGGAATACTGATTTGTTTGACTTTAATTTCATAAAGGGTTAATTAAATAAAGTGAAATGTGTTTGGATAAACATGTTTTATATATATGAATGTAAATCCAAATCAATGAGTGGGTATAATAATTTAAGTACTTGGCATTGATTTTTGACACATGAGTGGGTATACTTAAGTGATGGAATTGAATTTGAAATGGGGATGTGAGTTGGTAGAATCAAATAGTGTGAAAAGGATAATAGTATGAAATTGTAAATATAAGAATAGATTTCTTATACCGGTTCCTTAGATATGGAATGTGGAAGTGGATGCCTTGGATAGAGATGCTCCTTGGGTGGTGATTCTATGGGATGCCTTGGGACTTTCTAAGCCCAAGATACAACTTTCTTGGACTCACATAGGAAATGTATGGTATTCCATACACCAAAGACTCTATATGATGCCTAACCAATTTTCCATTGAGATACTTCTATTACTCGATAAGGATTCTTTTCCTTCGACACCTGGGATCTAGCCCGTCAAGGTCTGAAACTTTGACATATGGAACAACCATGAGGTATATGACACTTTTAGTTAGACTCCTCAAACATGGACTTGATGACACTTCTGGTTATGCAGAAATGTATTTATTGAGATGGAACATGGGTTTATATAGAAATTTCATGGTGTTTCCTCCTATTAAATGTAGTTTTGTTCTTAATAATTTGACTCTATTTTTGCAGGGATCCATTAGATTCCAAATAGTATCACTTGTTTTGTATTGTATGTGTTGTGGGGAATTTACTTTGCTTTAATACTCACAAGATTATTGTTTACCTATTAATCTTGTGATATTACATAGCACATAATTTTATAGATCATTGGTGGTTTCCTACTGGGATGTTGTGTCAGACCCAATTTAGGCCTCTATTGGGGACTCCAACTGATTGTATGGTTGTTGGTGCAGATAATGTAATGTTTCCAAGTACATGTTGTTGATTTCTACATCGGAACAGGAAAGCACGGGACCAAGCTACGGATTGTGATTCTACTATGATACCATTTATTATTTCGGATATTGGATATATGTATTGTATCGTACTTCGATGTACATGTTTTGGAAGCCTTTTGGATGCATGTATCACTATCATCATTATATACGACCAAACTTTGTAATTGTTATATATTTGTGTCTTGTTTTTTTATTAGTTGTCTTCCAGTTGTATATACTTCCTCTATTAGAATGTTATTGATATTACAATGTTTATACTCTAGTCATCAAGGAAAATCTCCCCACTGACATACCTAAGACCTCAATTCTTGTCTACAACCTCAGGAATTTAGGGAGATGTTCTTTAGGCCTTATGGCCCCCCTGAGATTGGGGAACTGTTAAGTGTCATCAAAGACTAGGATGCTACACATATCATAACTAGTGTTGGGGGGTTTCAGGAACATTAATGAGATCAAGCATTTTCCGTACTCCGACTACACACAACCCTTTCTATAATCCATATCATAAAATCTCTCTTGAATTCCCCTCTTCCATAATGAAGAAGGATAGATATGGAATCAAATGAGGGTAGTATAGATGTTAGAAGAATCCATGTTTCTATGTAGTTTTTCACATGATGATTGATAAAGAGATTCTATAGGATTCGAACACATCAGGTAGATTTATAATTGAGAAGTAAGATATTGATATAAAAATGATTACATGAAGTTTGCATTCAATTTGGTGTGTTATAAAGCCTTACTTTCCAACTGTTCTCAACCATTTTCATTAGATTGTTGGAAGAGAAGATATATAGATTGGGTATCACAACTAGGAAGGAACCAAGCTCATTATTTTGGATTTTCTAAATGAATGATTATTTATGATTTTTTATGGATATGATTGATCTTTATAACTGTAGTGAGGTCCTATGGTAATAGGAAATACAAAATAAGTTAAACATCATTATTTGGAATGTAAGAAATGATACCTTGTCCGCTAAAGATAAAATTATGGGGATTTGTTTTAACCTTGCCTCTAGGATATCATGTTTCAAAAAACATCTGGAGAAAAACATGTACCATCTATTTATTGAAGGAGATTGGGATTGTTAATTATGAATATCATTTTGTGACTTCATTGGTCTAACTCATCATGAGATCTGAGGTTCTTTTTTCTTTAATCTATGCTTCTGGGTTATTAGAAATTCAGGCTAAGATACTAAGTAAAGAGCCATAATTTTTTCTTATGATTGTTGGTGTATATGGAAGGATCATAATTGAGCACACCATAATGGTACTCCATGTACTAGGAAAAAAATTTCATCACACACCACAAACCTCTTAATAGGTTTGATAAGTCTTCTCAAGAAATAGGAAGAATCTCCCTGCCATCACTACCTTTTGACCATAAGATCCTCTCATATTATGATTCCTAGAACACCCAAGGGTTGATGGATTCAATGGCACCCTCATCATTCAGGTCAAAATCTCAACACAGTTGGTTCGTGCATCATGGGTGCCATGTGGGGCAGTGGAATGGTTCATGACCCATGGTGATATGTTATTCAAGACTTCACTTTTTATTTCAGATGTGGTAATTCCCTTAAAGAAGAAGCTAATTTTATTCTTACATTATATATATTATATTGAAAAAATATTCATCTTGAAACATATGAAAATCACTCCATCATTATCAATTACTCTCTACCCCACCACAACCCTACCCCACATGGTGATTTCCTAACATATCTGTAGGTTTAAGAGTTTCATTCAGACCATATAAATGTTTCTCATACATGGAAATAAAACAATGTGGTGGATGATTTTTTTTCATCCAAAACTAATCATGGGTATGGATTATTTACTTCTGAAGTGGTGGTTATTTTACTACACAAGACATTAATATTGTTATAGGGGATTCTATTGGTCACCAGTATTATAGCTCCCCATAGTATCATAGTTTCTTTATCCCTTTTTTATTCCATTATTTTATATATACTCAAACTAATTCTCAAAAATAAATAATTTATTTTGGTAGAAGATATGATTATCCACCTCTAAATTTTTTTTATTCCATTATATATAAATTTAATATCATTATTCATTCAAGAAAATTATTAAAATAGAAAAATTAGAATTTTCTTCAAGACTGGATTCACTATAGATCTACACCTAGAGATCAATCATTGGTGATCTATTTATAGGATAATATACCTTTTGGGTTCTATATAAATAGATCTACAATTCAAGATCTACCATAAGAATTATCTATAATTGGCAATCTACCCCCAGATATCTACCATTGGAGATCTATTACTAGGATTTACTGTTGTTGATCTACCATCAAGATGATCAGCCATTGGTGATCTACCATCAATTACTATCATTGGTGATATACTTTAAAAATGGCCTAGAATTGGTAATATGCCTTCATATATCTCACATTGTTGATCTACAACTCGGATCTACCATCACCCCATAAAACACACATTTTCCCTCAAAAACAACTCAATCCTCATTCCTTCTTCCACATAACACCTCTAGAATTTCTATGAACACATCAATAAACATATGTTCCTCAAATTAATGGCCTATAATGTATAGGATATTACATAAAATACATTGCAAACTATTTCATCCCTTGATAATTTAAAACCAACACAGAATAGATGAGAGAAAATGTCGGAGCAATCATCCCTCATGATAAAAATCAAGGATCATGATATATATATTGAGCACAACTACCATTATAGAAAAGTATCTTTGAAGGAATAACTCTAAAACAAGTATATGTTAACATATATGGCTATAATAATTCTAGAATGTAATACACAACAACCAAACAACTATAATAACAAAAAACAAGGAAACACCATATAAAACAATTACTTCACATTTTTTGGTCATACATAATATAATTCATGTAAGAGAAAACATTATTATGACTTTAGGAAAAATATATCATATAATAGAAAACATTTATATATCATTCAGTTCCACAACATCACTTAAACATTCCGTTGTATGAATATAGATTCAAACAATATCCTTATTTTTCGTGCTATAAAAATCAAATTTATGTCAGAAAACCATGTCATTTATAACATGTCATGAAGAATGATGACTACCACACTTGAATAATAATTTATTAACACACCGCAATATGATATTTATAAAATTTCATATAAAAACATGTATATCTCAAAGACATGCTGATAAAAACATTCCACAACCCCTTGTATTCAAAATTTGGAAGTTTATGAAACCTTCCAATGAAACCATTTAAATCATTATTTGTGATAATATTTTATCAAAAACCTATTTGTGAAAACAATCTCAACACTTTTTTAAAAGCCTATTTCCATTAAAGGAATGTTTATAAAATATATATATTTTATTTTATTTCTGAAAACTTATTTCAAAAATATCATTGTATTGTGGGATAAAATAAATTTTAATTAATAGTATGAAGAGAGATTCGAAGGATGACATAATAAAGTAATTTTTTCATTCCATCCAAAATTTCATTACTCTTTAAATAACTATGATAGTCAAAATATTATCTAGTTAAATTTACCATGAATTGCATAATTTAATTCATCCACCATATATTTCATTTATAACAAATACATGTATCTAAATTAAACATATTTATGTTCATAATAAATTTAAAATAAAACTAACATAATAACTAACCTTTATTATTTATCAATCATCCTGAAAAAATTACCTAAATATAGGGGTTAAAAGATTTAATGAAGATATTGTTTTTCAACTAACATTGTACAATCATCAACTTTGCCAATATAATAATAAAACACATTAACATCAAATTTAGGAAACTCATTTCAACATATTACATTCATCTCAATAACAAATGAGGTTAGAATAATACCCCTCATCCATCATTCAATGTTTCATCAAAAACATCATTTACTAGGGAAATATCATAAAAATCATATTACATTTCAAAACTGACACAAAAATATATATTAACATAGGATGTGTTGTCACAAGCATAAAGATATATGTAACTCAACCACTACACCGCGTTATTTTCCTCTCTAGGTGGTAGTGAACCACTCGCATGGTTATAAAATGTTTCATAATATAACACATCTTGATTTGGGAAGGATTTTACCTATATATATTTTTGAGACCACAAAATCTATCATCAATAGAAAATCAACCATAAAAAATCAAACTAAAAAGATATTAGTTTTACATTCCTCCAAATTCATAAAATGATTTACAAGTGCGAAGAAATATATTATTAATTAGTTTCATTATTCCCTAAATACTGTTTGTTTTTCAACTTTATGTGATTAAATGTTTTTGGGGTATGGTGGATTTCATCAATTTCAACACATCACAACACAACATAATCCTCATCACCACAATAACGACACAACTCATCCATCATACATCCCCACCACTACATAATACAATCACTAGTCAAACCCACCAGCCAAGGAAAATATCCATGATACCATTCATATAACTAGATCACCACACCAAATAGCATACTAAAAAACCATTTCCACATTAATACTTACTCCATTATATCAACCGCTTTCCCCCATCCAACATTCACCACTATCCTCACACAAAAAACCCCAAAAACATATATAAATGAATTCCCTCTACATTGTCAAGATATTATTTAAATTAGGTGAATCTGACTCACCCTCACTATTTTAATCACATAAAAGTATAAACCATATTGATTAGGGAACAGGTTTCCCCATAATCAAATTATGGATGTTTCCAATAACACATCAAATAAGGAAACACAACAAGAACGCGAACACATAGTAGTAATGCATTCTGACTTCCATAATTATTTAGGTTATAATCTTCCATTAGTTCATTATTATGTGTGGGTATTCCAAAAAATTATCCAATGTTCCCGTAGCGAATTTAATCATTTTCCATTTATAAGTTATTATAATTATCATTCATGGAGAAATAAGTAATGAATCCATACCAACCGTCTCATAATCTACAATAAACATAGCTTAATAAAGGTTTCCAATAATAGTTTTTTCAGAAGTCACATCAATATTTCAATGGATAAATAAATAATCAATGTAACCATAAGAAAAAAATCAACATTTCCATGTTAGTCTTAGGGAAACAACATTCATTTCTATTAAATAGCTATTACATATGGTCACATTAAATTTAAAAATATAACAAGTGTTATCTCACACATCATGTTTAATATACTAAAACAATACATTCTTGGTTCAACTCTTTACTAAGGAAATATAATTAGAACTAATTTTGAAAATTTTTACAACCAAGGTTCTTATGCTAAATTCTCACAGTCCATTATATACAGAACATTCTTCATAATAATCAAAATAAAACAGGCTTTCTGACATCAAAATTAAAGTTACACATGTTGTATTACAATGTTTCATGAGTTATCATACTAAAAATAAATATTATTTATCAATTTCATGTATTGGGAAAACATGATTATATATATCAATAAGGATAACATGATTCTACTTCTATATTTAAATACATCATATTTAAAATTCTTCATTCTCAAGTCTTACACACTATAATATCTCTAATCACCATTAAATTCTTTTTATATATAGGCATGATTCCCATAATAGACTACAGAAGACTTAACATGTGAATAAACATAATTTCACCACATAAAAATAATGATCAGTAATAGAATAAAGTCATTAATAATTAAAAAATTATCACGGCTCAATAGGTTACCAGAGGCCTGAACATGAATCTCTAAAATTTTAGAAAAAAATGTCATATGCATTTTCATCACAAAAAATTCTTAAAACATATTCTTATATTAATACTATAGAATAGAAATCATACCCATACTACATATCATGTTACTCCTTTCGAGGTTCTCCAAATTGTTAGGAATTATCAATACTCAATAGGGTCATTTTTTTAGAAATTTCCAAATTAGAATGTCCAAAGAAATGTTTTACAAAGTGTTCATAACACATGGTCATGTTAAAGGTAGAATATAAATTAATGAAATACATAATAAATAATATAGAAAATAGAATACTTATAATAATCATGTAAAAATAGTTCATTTTATCATGCTCATATGAAATATACTCTAGGTAGCAAGATTTATAATGGCTTTGAGAATTAAAGAGTTTTTCATAAGAAAATACAATATGCATGCTTCTCTAATAATATTATATTGTATGAAATAAAGATGGAATTATTTGTATTTTAACAAATATATGAAGAATTAAATTTATTAAGAATCATGTTATAATAGGCATGGAAAAAACTCATTCATTCCTCAAAAGGTTTTTAAAAAAATCTCAAGCATGTAAACGATCAATTTACAATTTCTTGTTACATTATATGATTAATTCATAAAAAAAGTTTATAAGCAACCAAATTATGGGAATATATAGGGAAATACATATAAAATTTCATGACTTATTTAATAAATTTTCATAATTTCTTGAAAACACTATGTTTAATCAAAAGCACTATCAATCATGATAATATTATCTCTCATAGTCCTCTACACTGCAAGTAGTTGCAGCTGTCCTGGTCAGTTTGTATGCTCAGAGTCCTTCCATGAGATCATGGGGGCATAAAATCATTTCTCCTAGATTTTCCCTTAGGCCTACGTCATTATCCAACATCAAGTGGAATTATTTCTATTCAAACCCCTAAAATCCTCATTGCGCCTATCCCAAAACAACATCCTATCTCTCAATCATGAGCTCTGATATAACTTTGTCAATGAACCCATCCCACCAAACTACATAAATTATAGGAGATAGATAATAACCACTAAGTTCCACTGCATATAAGACTCGGGTAGGTGACCATCATTGATGGTATAAGAATATCACAAATGGGGGTATTAAAATCTATAATATAAATAGAATCAGGAGTTAATATGAACCAAACACAATGAAATAAAAGACATAATATAGAATAAATCTAGAAAAAATCCCACTATAAATTTATAAATAAAATATTTTCAAGTAAAATTTTCCAAATTAAATAGTAATATATAAGGAAATGACAAAAAAACAACTCCATATTTTTGAGCTAGTAATGTCTAGCATGGTCAACGAATACCTCCTGGAGACTTGAACATCAAGTTATATATATAGTTTAAGTATATAAGTATAAATAAAAGGAAAAAAATCCTCTCATGAAAATTTTAAAGATCATACAAATGATCCCGTGAGAAAACAGAAAAACCAACATCACCTAAATAGGTCAACTATCAATTCAAACCTCACCAAGTCTCACTCACCAAATATCACAAACAAGAAGTAAACAAATGTGAATCATATCAATGAAATGGTACCCATACCACATTCCCACTAATTTTACACTCTCATACCCCAACAAAAAATGTATTTCATCCCCAACCCCTTTCACATAACATCGAAATGAATCAAATCCCATATCTCCCTAAAACACCTAGGTCATCGCATCATATCACATATCACCGGAAGACACATGGGCCATCACATCACATCACATATAACCCAAAGACACCTGGCCCATGATATCTCATAATTTGTCTAGTAGGGTTTCATGAAAAAGAATTAAGTCAACCTTGTGCCCTCCCCTTACCATATACAACCCCCACTATAAGCCATCTCTTCACATCTCTCTTGAATAATCCCAGTCCATCACATCTCATCTCTTATGGACAACAACACATTGGACTTTTGGCCATCACAACATGTAAATGTAATTCTCATCACCTATAAGAGAGAGTGTGTAAAAGTGGGTATCTAACCATCTATCCTCCCACTGGGATGTCTAGAAAACACCCCCATATATATATATGGAAATTTTAAAATAGTGCTCAATATTAGTGGGGAACATATAGAAATCACTAGGAATATACAATGTAATATTTATATTATCAAACAATAAATTTAAATCCTATGGGACCACAACCATGGAACTAGCCATATTAAAAGATACTCCACTTATACTACCAAAAGTAAATTCACAACCCCACATGAGATAAACTGTATTTGAAAATCACTTTCCAAATTTAAAACTACATTTATCCAATTTCTATATTTCATATTATCAATACATTCCACTCCAATATACCCATTAATTTTTTATTCAACATTCATTAGAGTACCATTTAATTTAGTCATGCACATTGTATCATATTCCCAAACCATTAGTTTATATATAAACATTAACAATTTAAACCACATAGCCCATCATCAATAAATTCTTTAACATGCGCATTTAAAATAATTATCATGAATTTAATTCAATCACCTCTTGGGTTACTAATGTAACACGTCATATTAGAATAATTGACATACCAACATACACATTCCAATTGGTTGACATCCACTTTTTTATCCACACTGCCAAATCACACTATAACCACCAGAATAACCCCACTACACATACATTAGAACGTAGCCACTTCAAAAGTGTTACACCAACACAACCAAGACATATCAGACTACTAATTTCAAAAAACTATTTAAAAGAACACAAATAGTGTCTTCTTTATTATGAATATGGGATTCCATTAAATCCTATACTTTTTAATGGATTTATCACACAGTCCATAAGATCTCAGGGATTCTAATTCATTAAATAGGTATATATGATTAAAAAATTACATATTATGTGTTGTCAAAAATACCGCAAAATGGATTTCATAGTTTATATCATAACAGTATAAGAAAGTAAACTAAAATGGACACAATATTCTATATAAATTTAAACCATAAAATAAAAAACATTAAATCTATAATGAAAAAGAAGTTAGATCATTTTTTACATTCCCCTATCCCTTCAAATTTTGTTTAAACAAATTCAATTATAATTCTTAATATGGATGTAGCCATATAATTAGTGGATAAAAATAATAAACCCATCCCTCAAGATATACATAAATTGAAATGAAGTTAAATCCTACCTAGAAGAAATAATATTTACAAAAAATTGAAGAACTATAAATAGGGGGTGTGCACCCAAGAAGAAACTCACTATAAAGAAGAAATTGAACCAACACCAACAATAGGTCTCATTGAATCCCTGGAAAAAAGCCTATATAACCTCACATCATAAGAGTAGGAAAGAATAAAAGAATGATTGAATGATATTTGATTTTGAATGATCAGGTCCAACCCCATTTATACGGGATATGGTTTTAATGGACCTTTAGATTTGGGTAACATCAAATTCCTGAGGTGAAAACATCAAAATAATATATATAATATTATTAAAAAAACATATGACTAATAAAAATTAAAATAAATTAAAATAAAATTATCTATGTATTTGAAACCAATTTTAATCAATCAATGTTCCAAAAGGGAAAACTTTAAATTTTTTGAAAACTGAATTCATTTTAGATCTACTATTGGGATCAACTTATAGGATAATCTAAGATTGGTGATCTAACACCACGATGATCTACATATGGTTATCTACATTCAAATTTCTACAGTTTGTGATCTATTTCCTGGATGATCTATGGTTGTTAATTTACCTAAAAACTAATATAAAGTTGGTATTCTTCCAATAGATATCTACCATTGGTGATCCACCAACATGATGATCTACTATTGGTGATAAATTTCCAGAGATATACCATTTGGGATCTACCTACAAAGATCTAACTTTAGTTATCTACTTCCAGTATGGTATATCAATGGTGATATACCATCAAATATCTACCATTAGTTTATACTTCTAAAATGATAAACTATTGGAAACCTATCACCACATATCTACTGCTAGTGATCCGCCTCCCGGATCTACCAATAGTGATCTACCTATAGAATGATATAACAATTTTGATCTAAAACTTGAGATATACCACTTGTTATCTATCTCCAAAATGTTATACCATTGAAAATATACTAACTAAGATATATCTTTGGTGATGTACCACTTGGACTCAACATGACCCTATGGAACTGTAATGTCCTTGGTATTTGGAGGGGGTTGAATACCTCCCCCATTTTTAATTTTTTAGAGTTTGGTGGGTACTCAAATAGTTTTATTTTCTATTTGAACAAAATTATGAGTATTCAACTAATCCAATATCTTTTTTAAATGGGTTTAGTGGTCTTTACATTTCCTCGGGAGTTTTGATGGGGTTTGAGCACGTTAGAGGCCCAAAGTCCTAGTTATATTAAATTTATGGCTCAGGCGCAGGGTTATAATTATCCTTACAGCCTACAAGGAATATTTTTTAGCCCCTTTTTAATTGATATTACATTGGGAACTCATGTTTGTGGGCGGATAAGGGACATGGGGGACACATTAGTTTTTTAGAAAAGTTTATTCGCATGGTTTTCTCATGGTTTGGGAAAATGTTGAGAAAGCCACATGCTTTGTTTCATTTGTGAAGTACCTATACAATATTGCACACAATGTTTGTGAAAGGTTAGGATTAACCATGTGGGATAACTGTATGAGTCATTGATCCTGTTATGTATGATCATCTTGGTTAATTCATGGTTTGTAAAATCATGTGAGCTAATGGAGCACCTCATTATTGTTTAGAAAATGACTTTTTTCTTTATCATTTATTCTCTCCTTTCCCTTCTTTAATCCTCCCCATGTCATGCAAAGAAGACTGGGTTTCCTCCATTTCATCTTCAAACTAGGGATTTTTACCTTTAGTATATACAATATCTATTATTCAAGTTATTTATGGAATTGGATCCATATTAGAATGTCTCTTCTTTGTCATGATTTTTTTCATCTATTATCTCTCTTAATGGATTGTTAAATCATTGCAAGTCATTTTTTATTATTTTTACGGTGTTGACCTAAAATTTGTATTTATTCCAAATTTTTTATAGTTAGAGGTTTACATAAAGCATTCTAATATTTAAGACTATGAGTTGGTGGTGCGTAAATTTTTTTTGGGATTTCACGAATATTTATCATGCGCGACCATTATCAAGTCATTGTATTGATAGATCAAGACTATTTTTATTTAATAATTTCTTTAAAATAATTATATAGAACATTGTTATATTTCAATGAGAAATAACTCATGTGACTACATGTGGTTTGACCACTATGAGATCCTCTGGACCATGGGATGTTAGGCCAGGGTTGTGTCCTTTGTAATAATTTGAATTTGTTATACCCACATAATTTTTTATTTGAATTTGAGTCAATTAACTCAATAAAACTGAACTTTTTAAATATTAAATGATTCTATATGTAATAATAAACTCTAATGGAACATGATGGACTTTCCATAATGATGGAGATAGATATTACTATCTGTTTCAGGCAATGTTATCATCTGGCTGAGTGTGGCCCATTATATATGATTCTTAGGTGATGTGAATGTCAGGTTGAGCGACTCAGTCATAGTTTGAGTTGTAAAGGTCATATGGTTGAAATATATCCTAGGATATTTGGGATGGAATGACCATCAGGTCTGAGAGTCATGTCCATTGTGGTATGAGGTACTTGAGTTGGAGTGGATTAGGTTCTTTTTTGTGATTGTCACTCACCCGTGTTGGCACAAGAACTTTTTAGTGTAGTGTGCACATGGTTTCCTCATATTATGAAGTGTTTTTAACAACATGTGTGGTTAAAGACCCCAATTAGTTTTGTATTTGGTAAATGGATGGGGTGATTGCTGTATAAATCCACAGTAATGTTGAGGATCCATTGGTTGAAAGTACTGCGGATATCAGTTGGGGACCAAGGCTCGTTGTGCATAAGGCTATTGGGTTAGGATAATTTTGGGAGGATGGATGTCAACATTCTTTATGATTTTATTAATTGGTATAAAGACTGTTATTATTTGAATAAATAATTTTTAAGCTCTGGATGTGAGGAATTGAGCTAAAAATGCATTAATGAAGGGGTCTGTGGGACCATATTCTTTGATTGGGTGTACCTTTAAGATATCAGTGAATTAACATGGACGTGAGGGGTCTGGAGGCACATGGTTGTGGGTTACGTATTTATAGGTGGAACTTGATGGTTCACCTAGACAATTCTCTATCGGGATATGCATTGGTCTTATGGTAAGGATCCTCTCTCCACTAGAATTCTCGGGTTGGCCTAGGCAGGTGATATATTCCAAGTGGCTTTTGAGAACTAGGAAAGATTGTGTATATTATTTTTATGTTCTTTTGCTTTTGTATAGTTTTGGTACACACCATATTAATCAAAAATATAATGTAGGAACACATTGGTGGTGGCCTAGAGAGACACATTCTCACACCTTCACATGCCCTTCATGATAGGTTTAAATTTCATGATGTTGCATTTTGGTTAAGGTTTTGTATCTAGAGATAAATCCTAGGGATTTAGTTGGTATGGGGTGGAAGGAAATAGTTCATTAGTTCTTGCCTCAATTAGTGCTTCCTATTTGGATTCCTTTTACTCATCAGGTTGTTATATATGAATGTAACTAAAAACCCATTGGTGGCCCTCCTTATTACTGAATTTAAGGCTTAATATGGAATCATGATATATTTTGTTCATATAAATGGTATATCTATATTTTTTATATTATTTTCAATGGTTTTTGTGATGTTTCCACTATTGTATGGAATTGATGGTCTTCCCCCACAGGCAGGTTCTGGTTCGAGTCTATCAAAAAAGTATTTCTTTCCTCTGTTTTATTTTTATGTATATCATTATTCTATCATCTCCAATGGTTATAGTATCCCCTCTACAACCTCTTACACCCTCACTTCTAGTCGGAAGCCTTTACTTTTTGGGAAGGTGCACTTATGCCCTAGTGGCACTAGGACTATTTCACTATTAGTGTGGTTGTTTAGGTCACTCAGTACAAATTGTATCAAATGAGTCTCTTTTACCTATACATTTGTCGTTATATTTTAGCTATTGTAAACTGGATATTATAATGTTGTTGTAATGGGGTTAATAACAAGTTTTTGGGATCCAACATCCTAATGCATGGGGGATGTACCAAGTTACCATGGGTGGAAATTTTCAAAATGTTTCTTTCATTTTATTTGTTATATTATTTAAACATCTGGTGGTTCACCTGGACTGTTATTATTATATGTTATAACATGGGATACTTCACTCAATATGGCATCAAAGAAGATACAAACACGTTTATTGATATGAATGGAGTGTTTTTTTAAATTCATTGTGCTTCCAAATTAGGCACATAAGATGTATAGTTATATATATAAATGTTCTTATGATATAATGTTTTTTTAGAATGTGATATAAAAATATAGATGTTTGTATGTGTGTATGTATTTATGTATAGTCCTATTTTTTATTATGTTAGTAATGTATGATTTAATGGGGTGAATTTGATCACCGGTATGGGAGATGAGGTCATCATTTAGAGGAAATGAGGTTCCTTAGGACATGTATGTCATAGGGAATGTTTTATACTTAGCTCTGTTAAGGGAGAGTAAGGAAGTCATGAGGTTGGAATTTCATGAGACATTGATTCATTATGGAAGGGTAAGGGTAGTGATATTTTTCTTTGTATTACTTATTTTTCTAAGTTTGATGTATATGTGTTTGTGTGTGTGTGTGTCTGTGTGTGAGTGTAATCTGGGTTTTCAAACCATGTTGAGGTATTCAGAGAGTTTCCACCTAGATGGATCAGATGGAGCATCACATGGGTAGTGATGTGGATCCACAAGATCATGATTTGGATGAGACCCATGAGGGTTAGACAGAGTAGGTACAGGCTCATACACATGATCCTATGTAGGCTTTTCAGGCACTAGATTTAACTACTTTTGGTAAGTGGACTGATGAGTTTCCTAGAGTGATCCTTTTTCATGTCATCCATGGGATTGAAATGGGAGATCATGTGGAAGAGCCTTCCATTGCGTATCTAATGTGGGATTTACATATATAAAACCCACCACTTTTTCAAGGAGTGTGTGGACCATAGGAGGTTGATAACTATATTGTGTTTATAAAGATAATATTTTAACATATGAAGATGCCTCTAGGGCATAGGTTGAAGCTACAAATCTACCTACATAGACGATCAGAAAAGAACAGGTTGAATGTGAATGTTAAAAAGGAAGACATGAGAGACCATAATAGAAGGACATTGAGGCCAAGTTCTTTGATAACTTATTCCCAAAGACACTAAGGGAAGATATATCTTGGTGGTTCTTAATCAATTAGTATGATGACATGCATTTCTGAAGCTATGAAACATGTTACACTGGGTTGTCTTTCTTTATAACCATCATAGTGAGTGATTATGCCTATCGGGTGAGGTGTTCTTATGATGGTCTATGAAATACCATTCCGATGATGGTGAACATATTTAGGTTGGCCTCATTCTCTTGGATGTGAATTGGAATCTAATAGTGAAGCTAAATTTTTGAAACATGTCTTATTCCAACTGGGTGATGGTGTCAAGTTTTTTTATTACTAACACTTTGTATATTGTACTTCTAGTGTGGGACTTTTGCAAACCACCTCTATGTGGATCGTCAACAGTGTTCTTCTAGTATGGGACTTCTTCAGACCGCCTCTAAGTGGATCATCAACAGTGTACTTCTAGTGTGGGAATCTAGGACTTGTTTGGACACTGTACAAGAAGCATCTAATATATTGTCTAGAATGTGGGTAGTTCGGGCATTTCGATAGGTTCTATCGGAAGCCTTCTCAGATAAATAGTATTCAGGTATTGGAAAAGACTTTCGGTTCCTTATATGATACCTAGAGCAGTACTAGATGATGGTAGCTGAGTATCAACTACCCACATGGGACATGGTAGACGCCGTGAGACCCAGTAGTTAGGTTAGTGTCGGGAGGTGGGTGCATCATTAGAGCCAGTATTGGCATCATGCAATCAATATCTTGATCATGTTCATTTCATATATCTTACACGGTCAGAGCTAGAAAGAGATCCAAGGATGGTCAAAGGTATGATGTGGGAGTGACTAGGGTTCTCTTTTGTTCTATATTGGTAAGGCCATTTTAGAAGAATGTCTATTTTGGATACACGAGGTGAACTAGACGTATCCATGGAATTAATAGATGTTTATTAGATGGATGGAATAATTTTGTAGGCTCTATATAAATATATTAGGTGCATGGAACCATAACATATATTTTAGAATCTATTGATGCATGACTATTGAGTTGTGTTAAGATCATGGCATGGAGGAGATGCAGTTTTCTTAGTGTGTGTAGGAATTTGGGAATCAGTGTGATGTAAGACATGACTGAGTTTAGAGGAATTATGATGAATTTGAGAATATAATGAAATGCAAGATACTGTATATTCCTTGTATAACAAGGGCATGAGGTAGGAACTGATGCAGTGTAGTGTTTTGATGACTGTAGAGTATGAAACAGGACCACCTGATTAGGTGTAGGATCAATGATGCATCTTGGTAGGACCTTTAGTCTAAGGATGTTTGATGGATCATTAGTTTTATTAGTGTTTTGTTTGGGTATTCTCCTGAGGTAGAAAACTCTTAAAGTGGGGAGGCCAGCTTGAGGTAGTTGACCTATGACATTTTTGATTGGGGTCTTCAAGGTTAGCTTAAGTAGGTGGGTATGTTCTATAATATCTACAAGTTTCTTATAGGTCGTGGATTATCTATCTTTACATGGGGAGACTGTAATCTCACATAATTTTGGATCAGGTCGAATTCCTTTCCACTTTTGACCTTCTAGATCTTGGTGGGTATGGAAACTCTCTTCTCATTTATTGAAACTTAATACCTTTTTTACATTAACCCAATACCTTTTTATAGATTGTTTTATAGTTTTTTTAAATTTCTTTGGTTTTTTGATGGGTTTTGGGTGCATTGGAGGCCTAAAGGACTAGTTTTCATAAAGCATAGGATTAGGGGCATGGTTATATTAAATCGTGTGGCCTCCATGGAGTGACAATGTGGCCCCTTTGGTAATAAACTTGTTTTTGGAAACCATGGTGTTTGGGGTTTTATGGCCATGAAAGACTCTCTTGTTTATTATAAGAGGTCATTCAAACTGGTATCGAATTGTTTTGGGGAATCATGTTCATGTATCATGCATTGTTCCATTGGGAAAATACTTATGCACAGTACCATGCATTTTTTGGGAAGATTTAGAACTAATTGTCTGGGATAACCATGAGAGGCTTGGATCTTAAGTTAAAGGTGACACATAGTTGTTTCACAATTTGGAAAACTATGTGAGCTAACTGTATGTCTCATTAAAGGTGTGAAATAAACATTTTGACCCTCTCTTAGATTTCCCACTTTTTTCATCAATTATCCTTTCATGGTCGCTCAAAATGTTGTTGGTTTCCTCCTATTATTCTTACATCTATGGTTTGGCCTATCTCCTCGATATGATCTCCATTATTTAAGCCTTTTAAATTTTTCGATCCATATGAGTAAGGCTCTACATCTTCTTGCATCTATTATTCTTCTTTTAAACCTCACATACTGCTATATCTATGTGACTCGTTTTACCCTATTTTGAGGGTGTTCATCTAAAATGATGATTTATTCCAAATTTATTTTAGTTATAGGTTGATATAGGATATTCATACATCTTTGAAAATGATGTATGTGGTGCATACTTTTACATGATCTTTTGTGACAGTATGAGGGAGCAACCTTTAGCATGATGTCTTGTTGACTAAGAGAGACCCTTTTGTCATAACAGCTACTTCTATATGACCAAACTGAACTTGTTTAGATTCCAATTGGCATGATTTCATGATAATACAAGTGTATTGAGATGTGTGAGAGGCTCTAAATGATGGGAAGTTAGGCCGAGGGTCTTTCCATTATATTAAATTGAATTCTTAATAAACAATTGAATTGATTATTTATATATGAAATGATTGTGATGTGTTAATCAGTTCCAATAGATCATGAGTACATAGACCTGAGGATTTAGATGTTGATGGAAATGTGTTTGAGGTGATGTAATCATAATGATGGACTTGGACCGTTATATATGATTCATGGGTGATGTAAGTCATAGGTTGGGTGATGTGGTCCTCAGTTGAGGTGGAAAACCCATCATGTTGTGGGAATGGAGTGGGATATTTTGGATGGAATTGGCATCAGATCAAATCAACATGGTCATAAGGGAAATCTATGAAAGTGTTGGTGTGGCTTAGGTTCTTTTTTTCGATTACTGCTCACCTATTTTGGTAAAAGCGCCATTTAGATTCATGTTCATAGAGGTTGACATATATAATAAATAATTTTAACCACTCATGTTCGTATAGACCCCCCTAGTATTTGTGGCATAGATAAATGGATGGGGTAATATTCATAGGAATTCATGGGGATGGGGAGCATCCACAGGGTAAAAGCTTTGAGTTGTTTAGTTTGTGGTTAAGTCTTATCGTGCATGAGGTCTTTGGGATAGAATACATTTGTGAGGATAAGAGTTTAAATTCCTTGGGACATGAATATTGGTAAGATAGTTTTTATTATTTTTGGATAGATATTTCAATACGTCTAAAATTCTTATATCATGATGATGATTGGATTTGAGAAGGGTCCAAGGGACTATATTCTTTGATTGGGCATGCCTTCAAGATATCAGGGACATGACAAGGACATGAGTTATCCAGAGGCGCATGGTTTTGGGTGACTTATTTAGATGTGGAAACAGATGGTTCTTGTGTACATTTCTTTGTAACAGGGTTCCTTGGCCTTTGTCTATGGATATTCTCCAGCATGTAATTTTAGTGTAGGTCATGGTAGGTAATAAATTTCTTGATATATTTTGAGCACCATGGAATCTTGTGTCAATTGTATAAATTTCCTTCTACTTTAATTAAATTTTTTTTACACGCCTGCTTTATCACAAATGTATGTTTGGTACATTTTGGTGGTATCCTACTAAGACATAATCCCACATTCTTTGGATGACATTGTTTCAACTCATTAATATGCAATGTGATATACAGTTGATCATCAACTATGTAATTAAAGATATATGATTCTAACGTCTTCATTTGTTTAGCTGACAATGATTTGACTTTCAAGCCACGAATCCCCTTTCCCACATTATTAACTCGTTCATTGCGAGATGGAGTCAATCCTATATGTTGCGCCGCATCCTAGTAGATTGTAAAAAACTCTTCAACCTCTTCATAAATATACTTTTCAATAATGGAGGCTTCAGGTTGATATGGATTCTTAACATACCCCTTCAATATTTTCATATACCTTTCAAAAGGATACATCCAACGTATATATACAGGTCCACAAAGATTTATTTCTTAAACAAGATGAATCCTTAAATGCACCATTATATCAAAAAAAAGTTGGAGGTAAATACATTTCCAATTAACAAAGTATAAAAATTTCTTCCTTTTCCAAAATGTTCAAGCATTCAAATCAATATCCTTATTACAAATTGAATAGAAAAAAAAACTTCATTATAGTCTTTCTGACATGGTTGGGCAATATTCCACACAATCCAACTGGTAGAAGTTGTTGCATCATGACGTCACAATCATGATATTTCATACCTATCATCTTTAATTCCTTCAATGAGACAAAATTTTTTACATTTTAAGAATAACCTTGAGGCACTTTGATATATTGAAGACACTAAAAAATCTAATTTTATCCCTCTTCAATAATGTACGAAAAGCCAGGGGAAGAAATGTTCATCTTCCATTAGGAGTGGGAGTTGACTCCAAACATATTCCCACTAATAGTAAGTCTAATCTTGCATTCAACCCATCATTTGTCTTTCCAGTAATATATAATAATGTTCTAATCAAACTATCACATATATTCTTCTCCACGTGCATGACATCAATATTATGTTTAACATCATGTTATATCCAATATGGTAGCTCAAAAAATATTGACCTTTTCATCTAAATATGACTATCATTAACAGATTTCTGTGTCTTTCCCAATGTCACATCATGGTTTTTCACCCTCTCAACATAGAGATCAGGGGATAATGGTTTTGGAGAAATATCAAATTTTTGTGGTCTATTGAATCCCTTTTTTATTCTTCTATAAGTGTGATCCATAGGCAAAAAACCTTAGATGACCCATGTACACTATTTTCCTCCCATGATGAAATTGACAATATGATGTCTGTTGTTCGAAAATTGGATATTATTTATGCCCTTTAACACTGTATCCAGAAAAATTTCCATATGTGGGGAAGTCATATATAGTGAACAATAACACTGCATTCTGTTGAAAATATTCCATTTTATAAGAATCATACACCCTAATACCATCCAACCATAAAAGCTTCAACTCATCAATAAACGGTGACAAGTAAACATCAATATCATTACCGGGTTACTTCGGACCAGAGATCATTATACCCAACATGACATATTTGTGCTTCATATAAAAATCAGGAGAAAGGTTGTAAATTACCAATAAAACAGGCCATGAACTATGTGTGCTACTGAGGGTTCGTTATGGATGACGTATTTTTCCATCACACAACCGCTCATCACCATGTCATCTTTACCTTTTTGCATCATGTGAATTAGCTAATAAATGTTTGAAACATTGAATTATAGTTAGATTCCAAAATACCTTTGAAGGGATCTTTGTAATCTCTACATCAACCTGTGACTTTTCTTTCACCATATACCGTGATGTCCCACATTTAGGACCCTCTGAAAGAAATTCTTATTCCGTCCTATATATCACATAGTCATTCAGACATGCATTTATTTTCCTGTATCCCAATCCCTTCCAGCAAAATATTTTCTTGGCCTTATAATGTGAATCTTGAATATCTTGATCTTTTGGAAGAATTTCTTTCATCATTTTTAGCAGCTCTGTAAAACATCTGTCACTCCATCCATGTTTCTCCATTAGTTTAATCAGTCATAACACTTCCGACATAACCGTAAAATATATATAACCAGGATATAATGGTTTTTCAACATCACCATATAGACGTGAAACTATCGGTTCTATCTCAATTTGTTCTGCAGCAATATCACGAATCATTTCTTCAATTCCATCAGAGTTACCATCATTCAAATCATCATCATCAGTGACATTCCATCTAGTTTCACCATGCCAAATTCAAGGTTTTTAACATGGATTAAAACCATGAAAAATCAGATGATATTTTATCTCTCTACTTTTCTACTTCTTCATATTCAAACATTTCTGGCGTGAAAAGAAAACAATGCCACTACTTGGAACATTTCCTTTAGCAAATTCCAAAAAGTCATCAACACCTTCCTCATATTCATTGCTCATTCGATGTGCCATAATCCAACATCGACTCATTATTACCTATAACAAATATCAAAATTATACATTTTTTTAAGACAAGACAAATATATGTTTAGATGAAAATAATCTTACTTTAAATGTAAACCAGTTTTGAAATATAAAACAAATCTATAAGTATTTAAAAAAATATGCTTGAACATGATTTTAAAAACAAAATATATTTAGATATGAAAGTTTTAAATTCCATGGAATCAAAGAAAACCATGGGGCCTCCAATGGTTGATAGAAAATTGAAGAAAATGGAGTAAGCCTAAGAATCAAATCAAAATTATAAAAAAACTCAGATGAAGAAAATCACAATGTAAATCCAATCATCATGGCATAATGGGGTTAGGATAACTATGCATATTTGAAAACCACGAGATGGTCTCCCCCGTAACCCATAATTTTCTCATAGGCGATGACTGGTCAAAATATATATATCCAAAAATAATCATATTGCAACACTAATATACAAGAAATAATACAATCATCATGTCATAATCTCACAAACCATGATACAATAGTCAATCCCAACTGACACTTACCCCCACCCCCTTGGACACCCCCTGGACACCACCACCCCCTTGGATAGCCCCCCACCCCTGGGACACCACTCTCTACCCCCATGGACACCCCCTGGACACCACCACCCCCTCGGACAGCCCCCCCCCCCCACCCCCTTGGACACCACCCCACCCCCTTGGACACCCCCTAGACACCACCACCCCCTGGGATAGCCCCCTCACCCATGGACACCACCCCCACCCGCTTGGACACCCACTGGACACCACCACACCCCTAGACAGCCCCCACCCCTCAGGACACCACCCCCACCCCCTGGACCCTCCCCCCACCCTTTGGACACCCCACCCCTCCTGGACACCCCCACCCCTCCTGGACACCCCCACCCCTCCTGGACACCACCACCCACCACCTACCCCCTTGGACACTCCCCAACCCTCTGAACATCCCCCTCGGACAACCCACAAACCCTTTGGATAGCCCCACACCCCCTTAGACACCCCACCCCTTTGGAACCCCCCCCCACCCATGTATTCCCCCCCCCACCTCCATGGACACCCTTGGACACCCTACCACTCCTAGACACCCCACCCCTCCTGGACACCACTACCCACCTCCTACCCCCTTTGAAACCCCCAACCCTCTAGACACCCCCGGACAACCCCCAAACCCTCTAGACATGCCCCCACACCATTAGACAGCTCTCACACCCCCTTAGACACCCCCACCCCCTTGGACCCCCCCCCCCCCCACACACCCCTGGACTTCCCCCCCCTCCTCCATGGACACCTTGGATACCCCTTAACCCTATGGAAAGCCCCTAGAACCCTCTGGACACCACCCCCACCTCCATGGACACCCCCTGGACACCACCACCCCTTTTTACATCCCCCACCCCTCTCGGCCGCCCCAACCCCCTTTGACACCCCCCCCCACACACACACCTAGACTGACCCCCACCTCCATGGACACTCTGGACAACCCCAACACTCTAGAAAGCACCGTGATCCCTCCGGACACCACCCTACCCCCCTTAGACACCCTCTGGACACCCCCACCCCCTTGGACAGCCCCCACCCCTCTGGACATCGCCCCCACCCCCTGGACAGCCCCCACCCCTCTACACAACACCCCCCACCCTTTGGACACCCCCACCCCTCCTAGACACCACCCCACCCACACCCCCTTGGACACCCCCCTAGATACCCCGAATGTCACGACCCGCCCTCGGGGTCCGTTCCGTGACTACCCCAAGCCCGCCTTCCATAGGCCAGGGGCTGGCGACTAGCACCAAGGCGTAAATCCCGATAAAAAGGGAAGGCATTGCCTTTGTAAAGTAAACAAACACCACAGAGTAAGCAAGCGGAAAGTAACACTAAGCAAAAACAGAGTACAACTAAAAGTGCGGAAAGTAAAAAGGGGCCGGAAATACAAGCCCAACTGTAAAGTACAACTCGAAAGGAAAAACAGCAACTGAAAAGTAAAGCTGCTACGCCGAGCTGTCCACCGGAAATCCCACCTGAAGGGTGGGTACAGATAGCTCCTCTGCTCCTCGGGTCCCGCCGTCTGCTCCGAGTATGTCTCGCCCAGTGGTCTGCCTCTGGGTACCGCCTCGTCGTATAGTCCACCTCCAGGTACCGTCCAGTCCTCAAACACTCGGCCTCTTCCAGTACTGGTCGTCGTCTGCAACCAACACAACGAGGTGCGGGCATAGCCCGTGCAGGGGTGAGTATAACGATACTCAGTAGGGACCCCGAGACCCTCAAGGTCTCACTAAAACCAACAAGGATAACCACAAGAAGATCTCAACAGTTAAACTCTACTTAGGTATATGCCCATACATATACCTAATTTATCAAGTAACCCATCTCAGTCATGAGGAAACACAAGGAACATGAGATCAACGGATAACCACTACCCAGGTATATGCCCATACATATACCTAAGTTATCAAGTAACCCATCTCAATCATGAGGAAACTCAAAGGTCAAAAGTCTCAGCTCAAACCAGGATTTTCATTATCGAAACCGTAACTGCTGAAGAGCTCCGTCTCTAGAGTGTACAGTGGTCCTGTCACGACTCCGAGGCCGCCACTCACTAACCTAAGACTGCTGAAGTACTCCTCCTGTCGAGTACTGCGGGTCTGCTGCCAACTACCGGGCGCTCCGTCCGCTGAGGGTCTGCTGCCAAATACCGGGCGCTACCCAGATAGCCTACTGAGGTACTCCTCCTGTCGAGTACCGCGGGTTTGCTGCCAACTACTAGGCGCTCCGTCCGTCGTGGGTCTGCCGCCAAATACCGGGCGCTCCGTCCACTGGGCTAGTCGACTCACTCCAAGTCGAGTCGGTCAAGCAGTCGTCAGGTCTCAGCCGGCTACACGGTCTCCATACTCTGCACGCTCGTCTCCGGGAGGGTCCGCTCCACGAGCTACTGGTCGATACTCCAAGTATCACAAGGTCCCGTGAAGGAGTGTCTCAAAGGACTGACTCGTCACAGGGGTCTCAACGCAACAGACGGCGCGTCGATCGGACGCCCGGTCTGTGAGTTATTAGCTTTTTCGTCCCAGGGGCCCGGTTGGTTTCGAGAGCGAAACCAATCCCGGCCGTATCTCAACTGTACCCCGAACTCCCGTAGGGTATACTCATAGGGACCGTTACTAAACGTAAACACCAACGCCGCTGACGGTTCGTCAAACGGACGTCCTGTCTGAAAGATATCAGCTTTCCCGTTCTAGGGGCCCGGTTGGATTTCGGGTGCGATCCAACCCGACCACTACTAACTGTATCCAAAACTCGGGTGAAGGATACCAAAAGTTCCGTATCGTAAACAGGAACTCAACGCAACAAACGGTGCGTCGATCGGACGCCCGGTCTGAGAGTTATTGGCATTTTCGTCTCCAGGGCCCGGTTGGTTTTTAAGGCAAAACCAACCCGACCGTACTCCACCTGCGTCCAAACCTTGGGCGGAGTATGCCAAAAGATCCGTCTCACTAAGAGGAACACAACGCGACTGACGATGCGTCAATCAGACGTTCGTAGCTCAAGATATGAGCGTTTCCGCTCCGAAGGCCCGGTTGGTTTCGTGAACGAACCACCCCGACCGAACTCAAAGTAATCCGAAACCTTGAGTGCGATATACCGAAACGACCGTCTCGATCCAAGGATCGCGTTGCCATAGACGGTTCGTCATTCGGAGGTCCGAGGCTCAAGTTATGGCCCAAAAACCGATTCTGGTTCAAAACGGGGGGGTCCGGGTCCGGGCCGACCCAGCCCGACCCCCCCCCCCCCCGGGGCGGCGCGGCGGCGCGGCGGGCCGCGGCAGGCGCCACACGTGGTCGGCACGCGGGGGGCAAGCCCCCGCTGATTTTGAGCGGCGCGGCACAAAGGCCGCGCCGTTGCAACAAACGGCCCCCACGTGGGGCCGGTTTTATTAAGCGAACCGGGGGGCTGCTGCCCCCCCTTCCATGGAACCGCCCCCCCTCATTAAGAGGGGGGTTTTGCTGAACCGTCCGGGGGATTTATTCCCCCGGTTTTCTGTCATCCGGCCGGCCAGCTGGCCGGCCGGTTTTTACCAACGGGACCGGAAATTCCGGTCCCGCCTTCGACTTCCGACGCCGGCGGCCCGGCCGCCGGTCTTCTCTTCCGCCGCGGCCCGGAACCGGCCGCGGTCTCCCGTCCCGCCGCGGCCCGGAACCGGCCGCGGCGTTCGTCGTCCGGCGCGGTGCGACGGCACCGCGCCCCTTCGCCGTGCTTTGATATTCATTCAACGCGGCGCGACGGCGTCGCGTTCTTGTTGTTTCTTCCAAGGTGCGCGCGCGACGGCATCGCGTAAGTTAAACGTACAATTATCCGCGTGGTGCGACGGCACCACGCCACCTTGCTTCCGCCCGCAAGATTAAACAACACGATGGAGGGGGGTTCGGCCGTGTTCGTGCGGTCCGGCCCCCTCACGTTAAAATAATAACGCAACTTCAAAATAATCAAGTGTCTCACGTTAGACATGCTAGATCCACGATCAAGAACGAAATAAATAAAATTTGAATCAACAACCCCTACCTTGGTATAAGGTTCGAAGATTTGTCTACGTTCCGCGGAAGACGACGTCGCGGAGGTCGGGCGTCGCGGTCGTCGTTCGTCAAATTCAACGACGAAGAGGCGCGTCCGAAGAGGCACGTCGTTGGCGAATCCTTGTACGCCGACGAAGGTTGTTCGAGGAAGGTGCGGTGTTCTCTCTCGTTGACACCGAAGACGAAGAAGAGCGTAGCGGCGTTCTTCGTCGGAACTTGAGCGTTCTACGTCAAGTCTTGAGGAAAGTCAAATAAAAAAGAAAACAACGAACTCAAGAACCTCTACCTCAATAGTCGCACGTTGACGTAGTCGTGGAATATCGGTGTCGATTCCTTTGACGTCGGAGGAAGAGTCGTTGTCGATGGCGTTCATCGCGGAAAACCGTCGCGGAAGAGATGACGCGGAAGAAGAACGTCATGTCGCGGATATGGCGTCGCGGAAAGACCGTGTTCTTCGGCGAAGAAGTTCTTCGTTGAAGAACGGCGTTCTTCGTGTTCTTCGTCAAGGTTGAAGAAGAAAGAAATGCTCTCAACCACTCCAAGATGGCTAAGAGTTCTAACCCAACAAAATAAGACAAAGTCTTATTTTATTCACAAAAAGAATTTCAAAGGTTTGAAATTCAAAAAAAAAATAACTCCACATTTATTAACAAGTTGTCATGTTAATTAAAGAGGGGTTAAGGGAGTTTGAGGGGAGATGAGAGGTTTAGGTTTCGTGTGGCCCCCACCACACTTATTCCTCTCAAGGGAGGTTAAGTGGGTGTGGGTCCCACCCCTAACTCCCTTTGAGAGGAGTTAACCTACAAAAAGTAAAATAAAAAGAATTCACACTTTTTATTCAACTTTTTTTTATAAATCTCCCAAAAACTAACTTTCAACCCGAAACAAACGCAACTCCCGAAAAGGTCTCTTTAATAGAATATCGGCGCTGCGAGTTCATCGGTGCCCTCGGATTTCAATTCCGAGCACCGTATCAAAAGTTAGAAATTCCCGCTCGTTCGTTCACTGAACGTACCCGAGCCAAACTTCGGAAATTAATTCCGGGCACTCCGGGCCTCGGAATCAGGTGCCGTCTGAAACTGCGCTCTTGTAAAATTCTAAAGAAAATTAAGAAAAAATTTCCCTTGAATTTTACTGGTCTTTACATTACTCCCACCTCAGGGCTTTACGTCCCCGTAAAGATACAACAAAAACTAGGGAAACAAAAGAGGGTACTGAGCACGCATCTGAGCCTCCCGCTCCCATGTGCTCTCCTGGAGATTCCCGTGCTGCCATCTGATGCGCACAAGAGGAATCGTTCGCCCACGCAGGACCCGCTTCTGTCGATCCTCTATCTCCACCGGGACCTCCGTAAAAGTCGCCCCATCGTCAACGTCAAGCTCCCCATGATCAAAGATGTGCGTCGGGTCGTGCACGTATCTCCTCAGTTGAGACACGTGGAAGACGTCGTGCACCCAGTGTAACTGAGGTGGTAGAGCCAGGTGATAAGCCACCTCACCAACCCTGCTGAGGACCTGGAAGGGTCCGATGAAGCGCGGAGATAACTTGTCGCCTCGGCCAAATCTCCGAATACCACGTCGAGGTGAGACCCGCAAGAAGACGTGGTCACCATCCTCGAACTCTAGTGGCCTCCGCCTCCAGTCACCGTATGACTTCTGCCGGCTCTGTGCTGTCCTCATCCGCTCCTGGATGACATGGACCTCCTCTGACGTGGCCCGGACCATCTCTGGTCCCACAAGAGCTGCAAGATTTCTTCTTTGCCGATAAGAGAAACCTGGTCTCATCCCCTGGATGAACCACATTCTTTGCCTAAAACAGTCAATCCTAACATGGATGATACTAATCCATACCAAGGATGACGTCGTAAGGCCTCGACGCTACTACTAAGAGATCCAACCGTTACTCTCGCCTCCAAGGGTTGAGTCACACTGTCGGCATCAGTGTGTGGTAACTGGTCTCCTCCAGTAGATGTCTCACAAGTGAGGGTCAAGTCAACAGTCAACTGGAACCTCTTAGTAACATCACAAAAGAGGACAGGAATGAAAACATCACAAAGGATGCGTCTTTTATTATTGCAGCTCATAATACAAGACTCTACACAAAAGCAACATCAACATGGAACTAGAAGTAAAAAAGACGTATCCACTAGTTCCTCCCCTGTCCACCTGCTCCCAGAGCTCCAGCATTTGTCGCTGCCTCAACCTCGGTGGCTCCCCCCAAGCCTGCGGATCGAGGAGTCGGACAGTCACGTGCCAGGTGACCCTTTCCGCGGCATGAGTAACACAACCTGCTCCTTGCACGGCTAGCTCTGTTCCCACTCCGGGTGCCCTGCACCACCGGTCCTAAAACCCGAGATCGCCCAACTGCTGGTCTGGTCCTCCTGGACCTCTGCATCATCTGTCTACTGCCCACAGATGACTCGGCTTCTGATCGAAAAACACGCGGCAAAGGCAGAATCTCCTGTACACGCTCGGGGTGTAGAGATACTGGCACAAACTCCACCCTGAAGAAGGTCTCGAAGTCTTCCCATGCGAAGTTCATCTCATCGCAAAACTGAAACAAGTGGCTCCACCACCTACCTGCTGCTTCCTGAAGGAGGCTGGTAGCAAAGATCACCATGAAGTCTGTCGGCGTCCCCACTAGCCTGAAGACTCTCACCACAGCCTCCAGCCAAACCTCAGCCGCCTGCGGGTCCGTCTCTCCCCGGAACCTGGGTGGCCTCTGGCGCTGGAACTCATGCAGCGCGCTCAAGCGTCGTGCATCGCCTACTGCTGGGGCTGGTGGCATCGGTGGCCCAACGTATGGTAGTACCGCTGGTGCCTCCGCTGGTGCCTCAACTGCAAGAGGGACCTGTACCGAAGCCTCGTCGCTCGATAGACTGTCAGCACGCTCATCCCTCCGGGCTCTAGCTGGTCGTCTGAGAAAAGACATCCTGAAAGAAACAACGTAACACGATCAAACGATTATACCTGGTGAGCTGACCTGGTTTGAGCTGTTTTAAGGGGAAAAACCTTTGAAAACACACACGCAATCAGTGTTTTCGTGCACAAAGTCGGAAATCAGTTGTCAGGGTCCTTGTGTATGGATACGTCGGCCGCCCGCACCAACACTGGACTCCCTGTACTGAAAACCACACTCGGTACACTTAACACTATTGCTTCAGAGAAAGAAAGATCAGAGTCTGCGGTAGAACCGACCACCTCTGATACCAATTTGTCACGACCCGCCCTCGGGGTCCGTGCCGTGACTACCCCAAGCCCGCCTTCCATAGGCCAGGGGCTGGCGACTAGCACCAAGGCGTAAATCCCGGTAAAAAGGGAAGGCATTGCCTTTGTAAAGTAAACAAACACCACAGAGTAAGCAAGCGGAAAGTAACACTAAGCAAAAACAGAGTACAACTAAAAGTGCGGAAAGTAAAATGGGGCCGGAAATACAAGCCCAACTGTAAAGTACAACTCAAAAGGAAAAACAGCAACTGAAAAGTAAAGCTGCTACGCCGAGCTGTCCACTGGAAATCCCACCTGAAGGGTGGGTACAGATAGCTCCTCTGCTCCTCGGGTCCCGCCGTCTGCTCCGAGTATGTCCCGCCCAGTGGTCTGCCTCTGGGTACCCGCCTCGTCGTATAGTCCACCTCCAGGTACCGTCCAGTCCTCAAACACTCGGCCTCTGCCAGTACTGGCCGTCGTCTGCAACCAACACAACGAGGTGCGGGCATAGCCCGTGCAGGGGTGAGTATAACGATACTCAGTAGGGACCCCGAGACCCTCAAGGTCTCACTAAAACCAACAAGGATAACCACAAGAAGATCTCAACAGTTAAACTCTACTTAGGTATATGCCCATACATATACCTAAGTTATCAAGTAACCCATCTCAGTCATGAGGAAACACAAGGAACATGAGATCAACGGATAACCACTACCCAGGTATATGCCCATACATATACCTAAGTTATCAAGTAACCCATCTCAATCATGAGGAAACTCAAAGGTCAAAAGTATCAGCTCAAACCAGGATTTTCATTATCGAAACCGTAACTGCTGAAGAGCTCCGTCTCTAGAGTGTACAGTGGTCCTGTCACGACTCCGAGGGCGCTGCTCACTAACCTAAGACTGCTGAAGTACTCCTCCTGTCGAGTACTGCGGGTCTGCTGCCAACTACTGGGCGCTCCGTCCGCTGAGGGTCTGCTGCCAAATACCGGGCGCTACCCAGATAGCCTACTGAGGTACTCCTCCTGTCGAGTACCGCGGGTTTGCTGCCAACTACTAGGCGCTCCGTCCGCCGTGGGTCTGCCGCCAAATACCGGGCGCTCCGTCCACTGGGCTAGTCGACTCACTCCAAGTCGAGTCGGTCAAGCAGTCGTCAGGTCTCAGCCGGCTACACGGTCTCCGTACTCTGCACGCTCATCTCCGGGAGGGTCCGCTCCACGAGCTACTGGTCGATACTCCAAGTATCACAAGGTCCCGCGAAGGAGTGTCTCAAAGGACTGACTCGTCACAGGGGTCTCAACGCAACAGACGGCGCGTCGATCGGACGCCCGGTCTGTGAGTTATTAGCTTTTTCGTCCCAGGGGCCCGGTTGGTTTCGAGAGCGAAACCAATCCCGACCGTATCTCAACTGTACCCCGAACTCCCGTAGGGTATACTCATAGGGACCATTACTAAACGTAAACACCAACGCCGCTGACGGTTCGTCAAACAGACGTCCTGTCTGAAAGATATCAGCTTTCCCGTTCCAGGGGCCCGGTTGGATTTCGGGTGCGATCCAACCCGGCCACTACTAACTGTATCCAAAACTCGGTCGAAGGATACCAAAAGTTCCGTATCGTAAACAGGAACTCAACGCAACAGACGGTGCGTCGATCGGACGCCCGGTCTGAGAGTTATTGGCATTTTCGTCTCCGGGGCCCGGTTGGGTTTTAAGGCAAAACCAACCCGACCGTACTCCACCTGCGTCCAAACCTCGGGCGGAGTATGCCAAAAGATCCGTCTCACTAAGAGGAACACAACGCGACTGACGATGCGTCAATCAGACGTTCGTAGCTCAAGATATGAGCGTTTCCGCTCCAAAGGCCCGGTTGGTTTCGTGAACGAACCACCCCGACCGAACTCAAAGTAATCCGAAACCTTGAGTGCGATATACCGAAACGACCGTCTCGATCCAAGGATCGCGTTTCCACAGACGGTTCGTCATTCGGAGGTCCGAGGCTCAAGTTATGGCCCAAAAACCGATTCTGGTTCAAAACGGGGGGGTCCGGGTCCGGGCCGACCCGGCCCGACCCCCCCCCCCCCCCCCCCCCCCCCCGGGGCGGCGCGGTGGCCGGAGGCGGCGGTCGGCGGCGGCGCGTCGGGCCGCGGCAGGCGCCGCACGTGGTCGGCACGCGGGGGGCAAGCCCCCGCTGATTTGGAGCGGCGCGGCACAAAGGCCGCGCCTTTGCAACAAACGGCCCCCACGTGGGAGCCGGTTTTATTAAGCGAACCGGGGGGCTGCTGCCCCCCCTTCCATGGAACCGCCCCCCTCATTAAGAGGGGGGTTTTGCTGAACCGTCCGGGGGATTTATTCCCCCGGTTTTCTGTCATCCGGCCGGCCAGCTGGCCGGCCGGTTTTTACCAACGGGACCGGAAATTCCGGTCCCGCCTTCGACTTCCGACGCCGGCGGCCCGGCCGCCGGTCTTCTCTTCCGCCGCGGCCCGGAACCGGCCGCGGTCTCCCGTCCCGCCGCGGCCCGGAACCGGCCGCGGCGTTCGTCGTCCGGCGCGGTGCGACGGCACCGCGCCCCTTCGCCGTGCTTTGATATTCATTCAACGCGGCGCGACGGCGTCGCGTTCTTGTTGTTTCTTCCAAGGTGCGCACGCGACGGCATCGCGTAAGTTAAACGTACAATTATCCGCGTGGTGCGACGGCACCACGCCACCTTGCTTCCGCCCGCAAGATTAAACAACACGATGGAGGGGGGTTCGGCCGTGTTCGTGCGGTCCGGCCCCCTCACGTTAAAATAATAACGCAACTTTAAAATAATCAAGTGTCTCACGTTAGACGTGCTAGATCCACGATCAAGAACGAAATAAATAAAATTTGAATCAACAACCCCTACCTTGGTATAAGGTTCGAAGATTTGTCTACGTTCCGCGGAAGACGACGTCGCGGAGGTCGGGCGTCGCGGTCGTCGTTCGTCAAATTCAACGACGAAGAGGCGCGTCCGAAGAGGCACGTCGTTGGCGAATCCTTGTACGCCGACGAAGGTTGTTCGAGGAAGGTGCGGTGTTCTCTCTCGTTGACACCGAAGACGAAGAAGAGCGGAGCGGCGTTCTTCGTCGGAACTTGAGCGTTCTACGTCAAGTCTTGAGGAAAGTCAAATAAAAAAGAAAACAACGAACTCAAGAACCTCTACCTCGATAGTCGCACGTTGACGTAGTCGTGGAATATCGGTGTCGATTCCTTTGACGTCGGAGGAAGAGTCGTTGTCGATGGCGTTCGTCGCGGAAAACCGTCGCGGAAGAGATGACGCGGAAGAAGAACGTCACGTCGCGGATATGGCGTCGCGGAAAGACCGTGTTCTTCGGCGAAGAAGTTCTTCGTTGAAGAACGGCGTTCTTCGTGTTCTTCGTCAAGGTTGAAGAAGAAAGAAAAGCTCTCAACCACTCCAAGATGGCTAAGAGTTCTAACCCAACAAAATAAGACAAAGTCTTATTTTATTCACAAAAAGAATTTCAAAGGTTTGAAATTCAAAAAAAAAAAATAACTCCACATTTATTAACAAGTTGTCATGTTAATTAAAGAGGGGTTAAGGGAGTTTGAGGGGAGATGAGAGGTTTAGGTTTCGTGTGGGCCCCACCACACTTATTCCTCTCAAGGGAGGTTAAGTGGGTGTGGGTCCCACCCCTAACTCCCTTTGAGAGGAGTTAACCTACAAAAAGTAAAATAAAAAGAATTCACACTTTTTATTCAACTTTTTTTTATAAATCTCCCAAAAACTAACTTTCAACCCGAAACAAACGCAACTCCCGAAAAGGTCTCTTTAAGAGAATATCGGCGCTGCGAGTTCATCGGTGCCCTCGGATTTCAATTCCGAGCACCGTATCAAAAGTTAGAAATTCCCGCTCGTTCGTTCACTGAACGTACCCGAGCCAAACTTCGGAAATTAATTCTGGGCACTCCGGGCCTCGGAATCAGGTGCCGTCTGAAACTGCGCTCTTGTAAAATTCTAAAGAAAATTAAGAAAAAATTTCCCTTGAATTTTACGGGTCTTTACACCGAACCCTCTAGATAGCCCCCACCCCCCAGACAACCCCCAAACCCTCTAGACAGGCCCCCACCCCCTTGGAAGCCCCCCCCCCCCCCCCACACACACACCCCCATGGACACCCTAGACGGCCCCAAACCTCTGGATAGCCGCCAACCCTTTGGACAGCCCCCAACCCCTGGACATCCCCCAACCCTCTGGACATCCCCCCAGAACCATGGGATTTTAACCTCAACCTACTAGTTTTGGCATATCTAGCGATTTTAACCTCAAGCTACTAGTTTTGGTATCTTGCCATTATTAAAAATGAAAACCATGAACTGTATCTCCAACTAGTCAAAAAAGATCTATTGTTCAATGAATCGGGATTTAATAGCATATAAAGACTTTTAATAGTCCACAAAAATAAGCGACATAAATAGTTTATGGAACAACAAAAAGTGATACCCAAAATAGAACCAACCAAGGATCCAAAACAAACATTCATCAATGAAAAACCATATATACTTATAATATAAATCACACAGGTACATGGAATGGGTGTATCAAAATTATTTAGATATAAATTTCAGTAATATAGTTGAATGAGATCATTATTTGTAATTGACAACAAATATTTCCATAAATGTAGGGCATCCGCGAAACAAAAACAAAAGAAATAGATGTTGGTGAGGCTTAATTGAATATTGCGAGTAGATCTAATAGGTCTGGTGATAATAACTAAGATGATGACGGAAAAACTAGGTAAGAGGGTTCTAAATCAATGAATCTTACTCTGTTTAAACAAAAAAAATCACAAAACATAAATATAGACTATCAGGGAAGAAAACGAACGAAATAAAATCGTGGGAGGCTTACCTGAGTGTTGCGAGTGGAGATGATAGATCTGAGGAGTGTAATGATGATAAACGATGATGGAAAAACGAGTATAATGAAATTAGATCGAAGAGATGATTCTTTGTTTTCTGTGAGAGAGAGACGAGTCGCAGGTCTGTCGATCGAAAAAATCATAAATGACAATCCACGGGTCATGATAAATTTCTTAAATGTTTATAACGTCGGTTATTTAATAATAGACATTATAACCTATTTTTTATTACATTTATAATGGCAGTTATTATAATAACCAACATTGTAATGTATCAGATACCACATTTTTCAAGTCAGTTATAAAATAACCGACGTAAAAAAAAGCGGCGTGTAGGTTTTTTACGTCAGTTATTCTATTACTGTCATAAAAAATACATCAGAAACCACATTATTTATGTCGATTATTTTATAACCAATGTAAAAACTTCTGTGTGTTTGTTTTTTATGTCGGTTATATTTTTACCGATGTAAAAAATTCTGTGGATTGTATTTTTACGTCGGTAATCATATAACCGATGTCAAAAAGGCCTCAAATTCCACCTTTTTACGTCTGTTATACAATAACCGATGTAAAAAATTTACTCTCAGTATTTTTTACGTCAGTTATAAAATAATTGAACTCAAAAACCACATATCAAATATTTTCACATCAGTTATATATAACCGACATAAATAATGGTGACATTAAAAACTTTTTCTGCACTAGTGACTTTTTTATTGAATGCTCGTTCTATTCGATTCTGATAGACTTCTAAATGATGCAGTGTGCACAATATTTTTTCATCTAGTTGTACCAATTCATCCAATCTCTTTTGAGATTATTCATCTATAGATAATTGATCATAAATGGTGACACTAAGAGAATGTAATTGGACTTCAATAGGCAAGACTGCTTCCGTTCCATATACCAATGAATATGGAGTTGATCGTGTAGCAGTGCGGGTGGTAGTCCGATAATCCCATAGAGCATGGAAAAGTTTTTCATGCCATGACTTATTATATTTATCCACCATCTTGTGAAGTATGTTTTAAAGAGTCTTATTAAAGGCCTCTATTTGACCACTGGCCGCTGCATGATACCGATATGAATGGTTGGATCTGATATTGTATTCTTGATACAATTTTATTACCTCAGAGGAACAAAAGATGGTGCCATTATCCGTCAATATGGTTTGAGGAACACCAAATCTGGAAATGATGTTGGACTTGACAAATCTAACAATTCTTTTAGCACCAACTTCTTTGAGAGGTATTTCCTCTGCCCATTTGGAAAAGAAGTCAATAGCAGTAAGAATATACTTAAACTGCATAGTTGTGGCTGGAGGATAAGGTCCTACTACATCCATTCCCCATATAGCAAATGGACAGGAGTAATTAGCCATATAAATCAACTTCGGGAGTTGATGAATGAAGATGGCACATACGTGGAAATAATGACACTTCATAGTGAAATCAACAAAATCTTATATCAATGATGGCTAGAAGTATCCAAGCCTTCAAATATGACCAGACAGTCTATGTCCAGACTGGTGGGCATCAAAAATACATGCATGTACTTCATTGATCACAACCATTGTCTCTTCAACATCAATACATCTGATGATAATTCCATCAAAACCTCGCTTGTAGAGGATTTTTTGGTGATCTGAGCTATCATAAAGGGTAAAATGGACCACACATTGTCGGACTTGTTCTTTCTCGGATCAATCAGGCGGGAGTGTTCCATTTTTTAGGTATTCCCTGATAGGTGTCATCCGTCCAATAGTATGACCATATGGTTCAGAAATGGGACTAATTTCATTGAATTCCTCTGTTCTTATTTGAACATAAGGTGAAACTATATGATGGTGTCCAATATTGATGATTTTTTCGTCCCGATTGGATTTTTCGGGGCTGTGGCTACATTATCCAGTGCATCAGCATGGGCAATTTTTTATCACAGGACATAAGAAAATGTCGGTTCTAAGGTTAATTCCTCCATTGACTCTATGATGTAATCACACAAAGGTATTAACTCTTATTTTTTGATGGAATAATCCCCATTGAATTGTTTGATTATCAAATCGGAACCACCTTTTACCATCATGTGATTCACTTGTGCCTGAAGCACCAATTCCAAGCCTATGATGATAGCTTGGTATTCTATTTCATTGTTTGTACCGCCTTCCAAAAATAAGAATGAATAAAGAAACACTACCTTTTCTGGGGAAATAAGCATGATTCCTAACCCAACTTTGTTGAATTTAGGATCTTCCATTTTCTTCCCTGTTGGATTTCTGGAGGCACCATCAATGTACATTTCCCATGTTTGAGTATTATCTTGAATATAGAAGACTTCCTCATCTGCAAGTTCAATATTTAAAGATGTGTCTTCTATAGATGGGTGTTCAGCAAGGAAATCGGCCAAAGTATGGCCCTTTATTTCCTTTTGAGATACATACTGGATATCAAACTACTGCAAAATGACAGCCCACTTTTCCAGACGTCCTGTAAGCATTGGAAGACTAAGTATAAATTTGAGTGGGTTATTGTGAGATACCAATTGGACATCATGATGTTATAGGTAGTGTCTCAATTTCTAAACTAAAATAATTAATGATACGTAGCACTTTTCAATACGTGAATATCCAGTGTCTACCTCAAGCATAGTCTGACTGAGAGTGTAAAGGCTGTTTTCATTCCCAACATCATTCTATTCGCCAAGGTAGGCACCCACTAATTGCTCTAAAACTATCAAATAGTGAATAAGTGGTCTTCCATCAATGGTTGGAATTAATATTTGTAGACACAAGAGATATTTCTTGAGAATATTGAATTCTTATTGACATTCATCAGTCCACTGGTATGTGACTCCCTTCTTCATTAATCTAGTGAAGGGAAAACACTTACCTGCCAAATTGGAAATGAAACACCAAATATGGGCCAAGTGTCCTTGAAGTCCTCTTAATTCCTTAAAATTTCTAGGAGGTGACATGTCAAGGATTGATTTTTTATTCTCAAGATCAACTTCGATACCATGATGGCATACAGCAAAGCCGAGAAATTTTCCTGAGGTTACCCCGAAAGCACAATTCAAGGGGTTCATCATCAAATTGTATTGTAAATGTTTGTTGATTATGATTTCTAGATCAGCCAAGTGATCATGACGTTTTCTGGATTTAACCACAAAATAATCTACATAAAATTTAAAAAATTTCCCTAAAAAGGGTTTGAAGATATGGTGCATGGCATGTTGATACGTTGCACCTTCATTCTTCAGGCCAATGGGCAGTACCCGATAGCAAAACACACCTTGAGGAGCTCTGAAGGCTATATAATATTCATCGTCGGGGGCCATTCAAATTTGATTGTACCCAGAGTAACCATCCATGAATGAAAGATCTTCTTAGCCACCTTTTGTATCAATTATGAGTTCTGTGATTGGAACTGGAAAATCATCCTTGGGAAAATGCCGATTAAGATCCCTGAAGTCAAAGAAAACTCTAATTTGTCCATTCTTATTTTTCATAGGGACAATATTAGCTATCCATTTTGGATAATGAACTTCTCTTATAAAGTTAGCCTTGATAAGCTTATCAACATCAGCCTTAATTTTGGAGGCATACGTTGGGTGTGTTCTTCTTGCTGCTTTCGTGAATCCTCGATATTCTTCTGGAAATCCCAAATGATGAGTGGAAACATCAAGATCAAGACATGGAATTTCTGTATAATTCCAAGAAAATACATCTCTATTTTTCTTTTGAATTGATGTATACATTTATTTCTCTCCCAGAGTCATGGCCGCACTAATTAAAGTGGGGCGTGGATCTCCTTTTGTAACTAGATTTATTTCTCTGAGTTCATCCACAGTGGTGTAGATACCCTCTTCTAATGTTGGAGGAGCATCCCTGAGATCTTCCTCATCTTCTTCAAAATGTGTTTCTTTTTCTGTTTCTACTGGCATAGTATATGACGAAGTAGAATTTCCATGGTCATGTGAGAAGTTAAAATTTGAACATCTTGAAGAAAAAGATGTCATTTCTGACCCTATTGATGACGAAGGGTCTTCATGTGGTGATAAAGAAGATATGATGGATTGGGAATCAACGTCATTCTCTTCCACTGATATTTCTATAACTTCTTCTGACCTGGTTGATGAAGTATAGAATTTATAGATATCAGTGGATAAAATGAAGTCATATTCATCTAAGATTTCAACTTTTCTTGGTGAATCAACAATTTCTCCCATGCTACCTGGCATGATTGACGTAATTGACATTATGGAAGTCTACATAAGAGTGTTTGGATTTAGGTCTATACATTCAATTTGACTGATAGGAAACACATAACATGTACTCACTTGTATGAATGGGTTTACTGGAATCTTTTCCAAGCCATTTGGAGCATTAATTTTGGTGACCTTCTTTGCCCTGGATTTTTTCTTTCCTTCCATGTGATAGAATTCTACCTTAATGTTTTGAGATTCGCATGTTTTGAATGGTGCCTTGTCACCATACAATGTCCCAATTTTACCATTGAAACAATATTTTATACATTGATGGTATTACGAAGGTACGACCACATGTTGATGTAGCCAAAGTCTTCCACGAAAAATATTTAAGGTTGTGTCCTGATGAACAACCATGAAATCAATGAAAGCACGTTGGATTTCTATATCATTAACATTTCCAGATAGATACAAAGGTCTAATATGTCCATGTACAAAATCATCTTCATCTTCATCTATGAAAGATATAACTACATGGCATTCGGCATAATCATTTTCTATATGGTAGACTAGTGCCACAACAATTTCAGTTTCGAATTCTTGAGGAATTGACAAAGCCTCAATAAGCACCTCCTAAAGTTATTTTGAAAGATTCAAGAATCCAGAATTGATAACATGACCGGTAGTTGGGCTGGCTGATTCATGATATCATACTTTTGGTCCAAAGGTCTGTGTTTCCCATCATGAAAATATGGGTTTTCAGGTGCCTTGGAAGATGATGCTTTGGCATTAGATGCATCTCGTATCTGGGTAGGAGTTAGAAACACTCCTGGCTTCGGTAGATTATATTGACTAGGTCTATCTATTTTTTGAGAGGAAGAAGGTGTAACTTCTAAATGGTCTTCCAAAATAACTATGTCAGGACAGAATCTTCCATGTGTGGAAGAAAATTCGTATTCCTGTGGAGCCCGCTGAAGGGCATTGCCATGGTTTTCTGCTGCATATACAGTTCTAGTAGGGGTAGGATTGAAATAGTGGCTTCTAGAATATCCACGTCTTCCCCTGTTTCATAGACCTCTTTCTCTTCCTCTAACTCCTCTTTTAGATATAGAGAACTTAGGCTCATCATGATTGAAACTGTCATTGGCATAGGGATCCATTAAATGAATCATATTAACAGAACCAAAGGTCAATTCTTCATCTGATGAAGATTCTACCTAATGAACATGTTCAGGATGTACCATTTGGTAGAGCGGTTCCCATGCTTTTGAAGCAAATGGCATAAAATCTTCCAGATTCAAAGACAACTTAGGTTTTGACACGAGCTCATCTTCTTGTGACTGCTCTCCCTTCTTCAAATTACGCTGCTTCATTGAGGATTTTCCTTCTGATGAAGGGGGTTTTGTTGAGGCAGAAATAGCAGAAGACACAATTTGTTGATTCAATTGTGTTCGTAAAATGCATGGGTTCCGTTGAACGTTTTCCAGACTATCCAATCATCATATTTCTGTGAATTTTTTCTTCTTACTTCATTCCATTCGCCTTCTGCCATTGGATCAGTATCAGTAACACATGATACATTGGCTGAAGAACCTTTCGATTTTACTTGTCCAGAGTCCACCATCTTTTTAATGAGGCATTTGAAGACAAAACACTCCTGAATGGGATGCACGGACATCTGATGAAACGAGAAATAGTTGGGAAGCTCTTCATCTCCTTCCTTGTTCAGCCTTTTGGGCCTCGACAAATGAACCAGATTGTTTTCTAGAGCCGATATGAAGTTACCAGGAACTTGTTCATTTTGGAAAGAATAATTTTTTTTCATTAAATCCTCAAACTATTTCTGCCTTTGAAATTTTTGATCATCATGACAATGCGGCCATTTTTTTACGCTATGTAGGTGGATCCCTTCAATATGATGAAGGTTTTGAAGTGGAAGCAAGTACATGTGCTTGTTTAAGTGTAACTGTAGCAGTCTCTGATTTCTATATTCTCCTTCTTAGAACTGATGGAATTATATGAGTTTTATCCTAGGTCTTTATAAGAGAGTCTTCTATCTGAAGAGCATTTGAAGTAAGGCCTCTAAATCCTCTTATGTATTTCACTGGGATCAACGGTGTGTGTAATTCACCACGCAAATGTGCCACACAGATTGGCTGCAACTCTTCTTGAGGGAGTGCTAAACTTAAGTAAGATGTTAATCCCTTCCAATGAGAAATTAAATATGAAACTCTTTAATTCTTCCTTTATTTACAATTGGTAGGATAAAAAATTGTCTTCTTTGGAAATTTTGAGATAAATTGAAGAATGAACCTTTGACGGAGATCTTCCCACTAAGTAATTGACCCAGATTACAAACTTGTATACTAGAGAAAAGAAAGTCCTATTAATGACTGCAAAAAACACATGAGCTTAACTACTTCTTTTTGTTTAGTAGTTCCCATCATAGTATCACAACGAGAAACAAAATGTGTTAAGTGTTGTTCTGGATCTCCCGAACCATTAAAAATTAGGAATTCGGTATTCTCAAAATTTGATGGGGGGGGGGGGGGAATTGCATCCACCAATTCAGGGTAAGCTCTCTTTTCTAGTTGAACATGTTCACGATTTCCTTCCATATCTTCAAACTGAGATGATAATGACTCAATGGTAGTCATTAGTATTTGAGAAAAATCTAGTTGAGCTTAGAACTGATCAGGTGCAATTAGTGGAGTTTGGACGGGTGTAGCGAATGGTACTACCACTGATGGTAGTATTGCCAGTTTCTGTCACGTATGACCCATATAATTAGACATGTGAGGGTGTACTTGTAAAGGGAGATATTCTTGATCTATCCCAGTAGCTGCAACAAATTCCCTTGATTGATTAACTCCAGTATTCTTATGAGGAAGACTACCTTAAAGTAAATCATCATTTAACCTCCTTAACTCCTTTATTTCTTCTTCTGGTTGTGTGAACCTTTCCCTTAATGAGAGTGATTGGCCTTCTCTAGAGGTAGGGTGGGATGCAACCTGATTTTACCCTATCCCTTTCCATGTTCCATTCTGGAGTATAGAAGGGCATTACCCGAAGGAATGTCTTGCCTCTGGGTAACCCTCTGGCTTCTGGTACGCACACATCCTTCATTTGTTTCTATATGTATAGCCTCTTGAATAGGAACTTCTTCATCTGATCCCTCTGAGTGAGCCACTTGTTCTGGGGGATCAGTGACAATGGCATTGATGAAATTTATCGATGCATAACACATTTAATCCCTTCTGTCATCACTTCTGGGATATTATCTTATTCAATATCCTTTATGAGACATTGAATTTTTTTTAGGTTGCTCCCATATGAACTTCTTGATGAACAGTAATTTGGAGGGAATCTCCTGATAATTCAGATATTTGCTCATCTTGTGGCTTCTTCCCTAATCTAGAGAAGATTGACTTTCACTGACGGAGAGATTGAGAATTTGAAAAGGTCCCCAGTCCAGTGGACTGGGACTATTCCTATTTTTTCTGCTCAACTCCTTGAATCCTCTCTATTGATCCCGAGGGTTGGATTAAAAGTGTCCCCACCCTAGCAATCTGAGGTGGAACTTGACCTGCTACATCTGAAACTTTCTTAAAATCACTCCGGATTTTGGGAATTTTAGTCGAGATATTGGACAGATGCATCATCCTACATCCACTCAAATCAGCTGTCTCACATGACTATTGGATTATATCTGATACCTCTCTCACTTGATGATGTGCATGCTCTAAATGAGAATTCTGTTTGATATTCTCATTTTCTTGATGCAAGATTAATTCGACAACTGTTACTTTATATTCTTGACTTTGGGAAGAACTAGTTGAGGCATGTTCTTGATAAATCCATTGATTACACACAAAACCCGTTATATGTGGCCAGCCATGGGAAATAACATTGCATGAGACCAGTTTTGGTGGGCTTTGTCGACTGGGGAGAACAGTAAATTGTAATTCTCCATGAACACCCCATCCCCTGATATGAATACAAGATAGGGCATTGATAATTAACTAGCTCAACCTTTTAAATGTTCCAAGGCATGTACGTTGAAGGGCTCTCTACTGCTTTTCAACCATTGGATGTCAGGAAACTGAGAGAGATGACAAGTCAATTTGTCGATGCAACACTCCTATTATCTTTACATGGTTTTGATATTCATCATAAGATAATATTTTCCCTTTTAAGTGACAAATAGTTTTCCATATGTTGAGACGAATATTGTGAATACAATCTTCGGTCAACGTTTCTGAAATATCATACTGAGAGTTATCCAAGGGCCAAAACATGACTGTTATCTCACCTTTCTCAAGTTGTTTTCTAATATTCAGCACTTCCTCTTTTCCATTTAATAAAGATTCTTCTACCTCATTGGACCAAAGCTGGTGCTTCTTTGTTTCTTCATCAAATTCAATAATATTGGTAGAGAATTCATTTGTCAAATTAGAATATGAACCACCCATGGGTGGTTTAGAGAATTACCTACACCCCAGTCTATCTTCTGATTGAGAAAGTATTTCACCTGCTATTGGAAAGGCATCAGACACGACTGGCTTCGAATTTTCAAGTGCCTCAAGATAAGATTTTTTTCGCATTACGACGTTGTCCATTGAAGAATTTTCCAGGAAATTCAAATTACTACTACAGAGAGGACATTCGTAGCTAAATTCATCATCATGGGGGGATAACCATGGTGGGTTACAACAAAAGATGAAACATTTTTCTCCTTGTTCTTCTGACCATGCATAAGATTATCATGGATCTCATCTGAAGATGATACTTCATGATTGACCAAATTGCCATGAAGCAAGCCTTCAGGAGGAAGTGTCTGATGAAGGGCTTCGTAATTATTGTTTTTACTTCCGGAATCTGGAAAAGAGAGAGTAGAATCTTGAGTTGCAACATACAATTGTCTGAGGGCTTCAAGAACACTAGCATTGAGTAAGTCCTTATTGCAGATTGGCTCTTGATTTTTCAACTGTGCTGGAAGGGTATTTTTCTTGGACACCATCTTACTCACTTTGGAAACCACATGTTGACAAAATTGGTTATTATGGGCAGGTGTATGTGCCTGCTCATGAGAAATGGTAAGGTTAGGCTGATTATCTCAATTCAAATTGGGTTTATGTGCCCGACTAGATTGTCTGTATGACATAGCGGAGTATGCCCCATGACCCTCTTTCACGGAAACAAAGGTGTGTATCTGTTCTGGGGTTACAAGTAGATGCATCACTCCACTAATAGAGATAGAATTGTGTTTCTTTCCCTGTGATGTCGCTGAAGTTGTTATAATATTCTGATAGGTATACAGAATATGGGAAGGGATTGGCTTCTGCTCTTTCACCATTGTCAGAATGTGCTTGGTGACTTCAGCTGCCGGAATAGGAACATATGTTCATTCCGTGTTTGGATTAGGTGTATGTTCCTTCTCATGTATTCCTTTTCCTGTTAATGGATTCTGACAGTACTCATGTGTGGGGGAAAAAAGTTGTGTCTGCCTTCTGTTTGTCATTGGACCATTCCAATTGTCATCTCTGGGTGCTACCAAACGAGATTGTTGGTTAGCTTGATGAACTACAGGTGTATGTGCCTACTGATTTTTCTCCACCAAATATGATTGATTAACATCCTTCAATACTGGAATACAAGACTTCTGGAAGAATTGATTAGTATAAGCAGGTGTATGTTCATGTTTATAGGTGGTCACCACATTTGATTGGCGACTTTCTTTGGATACAGTCAAATGATCCTACTGATTGGATGATGAATTATAAACAAGTGTATGTGCCAGACTATATTACTCTTATGGAATTGCCTTGCAGGATTGGTGTGTTACTGCCAGACAATTCTACTGGGTAGTGAAATCAGGAAAAACGGGTGTATATGTCTGCTCGTTGTTTACCATCATGTAAGATTGATGGAATTCTCTGGAGGGGACAGAGGTAAGAACCTGCTCCCTGTTGGCTTCATTTTGCCTCTGATAGTTCGTCTTGCATTCTTGGGTCTGAGGAACCTGACTAGAATCCCTAGAGGTGATACCCTCATCATGTTGAGGGTGCACTATCGCATGAGTTTGTCGGCGATTGATGATGGGATTCCTCAGGAAGGACTCATGTCTTCTTGAAATGAGGCCTTGAGTGACCACTAAATTCACCTCCCTGTAATATTGGAGGGACTGGTTGTTGCGTTCCGGGGATAATGACCCGAAATAGTTGGAGACAGTGGTTGGCACCACCAGCTTCCTAACCTCTGGTCGTCGCTGTCCGGAAAACCAGGGTGAGTTGTTAACTGGGAGGGCATGTCGAGTGGCCTCCAGAGTCAGGATGGTACCGTTTTGATGGTATTCATTCAAAAATGCATTCGAGACCCAGCGTTGAAGATGCTGAGTAGGTGATATCATCCTTAGGATTAGATAAGGATCCAACAGGAGTAGCGGTCGAGGAATTCATAGGTCTTAACATTAAAAAAGTCATTCTGTGTTGTAGAGATATCTTGAAAAAGAGAGAATGTTTGATATAGTAGACACAATCAAGATATATTTGTCCAGAATACATCTTTTGGATGAGCACATATGTTATTGAATACTTTTTTGGCCCTCATATTGAGTTTAATAGGGGCCTAACAAATAAGTAAAACATCATTTAACTTGGTTAAGGATTCACATAGGGTTCACCATTTTTTGTATCTTCTGTAAATGGGAATGACCTTGTTTGTTTAAGGTTCAACCATTCCAATAGGTTTTTAACGGATTTATTCATAGAACCAGAAACATCTAATGATTCTATATCCATTTGGACGTACTTTCCAAAGGTAGGTTCTCATTTGTTGTGGACCGATGAGGCTTAGGAATTTGCATTGGTCGAGAGGATGGGAGGTCAGACTCATCACACCTTTTTGGGGGGGATTTATTAACTACTCCGAAACTCTCTTATAGATTTATGTTATGTTCATGAATCCTTATTAATTCACCAAACACAAAAATGGATTCTCATTTAGATTTTTCAATCAATGATTGATTTTCATGGAATTTAGAGAATCTATTAAATGTATTTGAGGTTCTTCATCGATAGAGAATCATCCGTATGTGTTAGAGATTTTTAGTCAATGGTATCCTTTAATACATTGTATAGAAATATCTTGGTCCTTATGATGGCCATACTTTTTTTAAAGCCACTTAGTATGGCACTTGAAGTCTATTTTCAATCATCAATACATGGATTATTTCAGAGAATCTTACCCACGGATTGGATACCTACATATCCCCATTAAAAAGGAATATGAACCCACGTAGTTCGATTAGAAGGATATAGTTTAACGCCATATAGGACAAAAAATAATTACTAAAAGATGGGCTTGAACCTTATAATGGATTCCTATGTACTCTAATTTTAAGGCAGAGATCAATGTCCACATAGTTCGGGTAAAGAAATTTGGGGATTAGGCAAGGTTAATGGCCCAAAAACAGATTCCATGATTACTCTTACACTCTAAGCTCACTTGAGTCATGATCGGTGTGAGAGAGAAGAGGTATTAGTAAACTTGATGATGGTTCCATGAAATATGCAGTCATGAGAAATGACGTCGGCTTACATATGTATTACTACTCAAGTAGATGAAGACCATGACTTACTTCTGGAAAGAATCCCATAAGCAGGGTCCATAAAAGTATTTTTACTTTATAGAGATTTTGAGTTTTAACTTGGGGCTTAATCCAGAGAATAAGGCCTAAATTAAAAGGTATATATTATTGGGGTATATTCCTGAGAAGGATTCCCAAATCAAAAGAAATTATGATTGGGGATTACTCTTGAGGAGGATGCCCAATTAAAGGGAACTTATAACATGGGGCTTACTACTGAGAAGGATGCCCAATGTAAAAGGTAATTTAACCTGGGTCTCACTCCTGAGAAAGAGGACCAATTTTAAAGGAAATTATGTCTGGGGCTTACTCTTGAGAAGGAGGCCCAGGGTAAATTAAATTATGACAGGGGCTTACTCTTGCGAAGGAGGCCCAGGTTAAAGGAACTTATGACTGGGGCTTACTCTTTAGAAGGAGGCCCAAAATAAAAATTATCTTCTCATATTAAAGGATGTGGTTATATATGAAACCTCTAACCATGGTGACAAGTCACGAGGTTTTTGGAGAGATTCTCAAATAATTCCTTTCAGATAAGGAAACCAACAAAGGAACCATGCCATAAATGGCATTGAAAAGGAGTTCGAGGGATAATATATTGAAGAGGAGAGTTGATCAGGAGAGCGGCACATAAATAATTCTAGCGTTCAAGTCCTGTCTGTATAAGTATACATGTGCATCATGTGTTCACCTGGGCGATGAATAATCTATAGGGTAATACTTGAGCGAGACATAACTCAAGCCTTTAGTATTATCCAAAGATGTTTCCAAAAGGGAGGCGTGCAAGTTTCATTGAAATGGTAGGGAGGCGCACAAGTGTTTCCACATTTAAGAAGGTCTGGACACTTAGGCATGCAAGTGTTGATGAATCCTAAACACTTAGGCCTTATCCTACTCCTTCAAGTCTTCCATTCTAGGTAAAACGTTACCGTAAAAGCATTCAAAAGAGAGAAGTTGGAGACTTTGTCGACCAGAGCTTGAATTTGAGATTTGGAAAATTCGTCCCTCAAATGGGGGGACCATAGGGGATATTTATAGGCCACCAGGGACCTTGGGAGAAAAAAATAATAGGGTATGCGTGTGAAATGTGCGACCCATAGGTGTAGTGCAAGTGACTTGCGCGACGGGTTGGAAACTTGCGCGACTCAATCCAAATGGATTCCTTGTCCATGCCATTGTCAATTTTTGATGTTCTTGAAAGGGTGACCCTCATTGTGCTTAAGGTATTCACCTTTTCCATTCAGTGGATCTTGTGATGAAAAAGGATCATCAACAAAAGTCCTCTCTTAGAGGTTGGATCCGAAAAGGAATGAGGAACAAGTTCTAAGATAAAGCCGGAGAAATCAAGGATCTGTGGTGTGCAAGTATAGCGCATAGATGCTGGGGCGCACATGTATGGCACGAAGGTGGTCTGGATCGCCTATATATATAGGCTCACTCTCGTGTGAACTCTACCCTAATTAATATTTTCATAATTCAAATTTCTATACATACAAGAAGAAGAGGTGAAATTTAATTCTTCACTTACCAAAATGTTGGGCATAATACACTTCGAACACCTATCACTTGAGTCTGATTAGGAGCAGGATTCATCACTATAGATCCATTTTCACACCTTCAAATACTTATTTATTTATTTATTATAATTAATATTCTTATTGATAGCAGGGGAATCATGTTTATTTCGACCTTTTTATTACATTCATAATGTCTTACCTCTATTTAACTTTCATTATTATACTTTTTTTAATGGTGGTATACCTTCTTTCTCTCAAATAATTTTTTCCTTCCCAGAAAGATGAAGAAATCTCACCGTCACTTTTGAATGTATCATAAAATTTTATATTTTATGAAATAGTATTTTTTCCATTATTTCATTTTATTCCTTATCCACATTAAACTTCCTTTTAATGACATAGTTAATGAGTTACCCAAATTTTTTGTTATGTAAAATTTTATTTGTCTCCTTAGCTACTTTCATAGTCATCATACTCAGTTCCTAAGGACTATGAGGGGCCCAAATTATTTTCATTAAAAATCCTCTATTTTTTTGTACATCAACTAAATAATTTATTAAATTTAATATATTAGTGAATAGAGTTAATAATTTATTTTAATATATTTTAATATGCATACCATTACTCTTTGTGATCATGATGGTAACTATTAGGCTTAGTATCCTTTACCTTATTATTACCTTCATGATTAAATTTCTATAATTTATGAATTTCATGATTAGTTTTACACATGGAAACTCAATTAAATTCATTCTTATTTAATCATAAATTGATATCATTCATTTCTTCCCCATAACTCAACAACTGCTTAGTCATCAGGGTAGATTTTTGTTCTTTTTCTATAGTGGGGGTAAACCTATGAATTTCTATTTTCCATAAAAATATGACATATAGTTCTATGAAATGTTGAAATCATAGTTTTTCAATAACTATAGTATAATCCATTAAATTATAGAGATCTTCTCATTGATTTTCCTACTATAGAAAATTTTCATATTTCAAGTAGATGTCATCTTTAATTGATCTTCTCTAAATCCAAATATGGTTTTGAAATTAATGTGCCCTCTCATTAATATTATTGGTTGGATTTTATATGGAAAGAGAGGGTGAATTTCCATATAAAAACATTTTAGTAATTACAAATTAACTAAATTAAATTATAACAAATAAATAAATAATCTAAAATATATGAGATAAAGTGAAAAGGAAATATAAAATTTGTACACAAGACATTATAATTTGATAAAAGAGTTTGTTAATAAAATAGTTTATAGAATTAAAATTTTAGTGGTTTTTTCTAGATACCAAATCCCTACAATTCATTGTTTGGGTTATTGAGATGAAAAAATGATAGAGTATGATCAAAGGTGGATATAAGTGTTTTGGAGATTCATGATCATCTTGTATGCGATGGTTAGGCTATGGATGACACATGTTTGTGTTTCCCATATAGATTCAAAATGAGGGATACTAATCTATGGTCATTAGAAGGTTGGATGACTCTAGATCCATGATTTCCTATAAGGAAAATGGAAGTGGTGACATAGAGGATGAAATAGAGGAGGAACCATAGGATCTGTAAATCATGGGTTACGCGACATGTAATCAAGAATTACGCATTATGTGGGACCCCCTATGTGGTGCTAGGGTTTCACAAGGGAGATAAATATCACAAGACATGTGACCCATATCTAGTAGATCAACATGAACCTCATATAATAAATGGACACTCATAGGGGTACTTGGGCTTGGACAAGCAGTGTACTTAGACACAAACATATATAACTGAACACAAGAATATGTTAGCCTAGTGTTAGAGTGACACACTGTATACTTATTGTACATGCCGTGTACAAAATGAGAGAAAGGATTTAGTCCTTTTGGCTCTTTATCCTGGATCTATCTCCATAGGATACATTCCCTTTTTCATTCCCTTAATGGTATAGTACGGAGTCATATCATTTTCATAAGATGGTGATCTACTCTATGTAACATTAGTTTTGGATTGAATAGTTGGAATCCCTTCATGATAACCAATGTTAGATCCTCTGTCATTAACTTTACTCAGTGTAGGGTTCCTAGTATCATCCTAAAAATCATATACAAGGTTCAATTCCATACTTGGAAGGTTGATCAATAATGTTTTATTTGTATACCTCATTGCCTTTGGTGTGATCACCATATGTGTATCACTCTCTTCATACATCTAGCATGTACTTATTTTGGTGAGACCAAAAGAGCATGATATCTCAGATGGACTATGTCAATCCTATTTAACAAGTGGAACTTGTTCTCATGGACTAGTGTTATGTGGAACCTATGACCTGGAATCCTAGGCAGTATATAGTGGTGATCAAACATGATAATATGTGTCTAATGTGAGTATATCTAGATGTAATTATCATACATTGTTTTCATATACATATAATGATAAGAACATTATACATGATATAATATTCATTGTTATTTCGGGTGTCCTACAATGTATTGTTATACTCACCCATGCACAACAATTCCCCACATATGTTATGCCATATGCAGATGAACAACCTTTTGACAAAGACCATGAGGGACCAAAATTAGGAATAGAATATTGAGCGAGTCAGACAATGGAGGGTTATTATGGTTACATTGATAATATTCCTTAAAAACATTGTAGGTTTTTCTTGTTTTCATTTTCTTTGAGAGGGTCTTATATTTGGACCTTTTCCTTTTGATTTCTTACTTTCATACACTGATGTTTATTTTTTAGATGTATGCATGAATGGTTATTAGTTATTTTACATTTCATTTTTGTATGGGTGTGTATATATGTGTGTGAATGTAGATACAGTTGGTGGTAGTCTCCCATATGTGTGATATGCCTAATCATTGTTGATCAGAAGTCCCTCTCCTATTGGAGGCTTGCTTTGTGTAGTCTTGGTTTGACCCCCATTGGTACATTTAGTGATATAGTGGTATCAAATTAGAAATTAATAACATTGAACTAGAGTCTGTGACATTTTTTTGGGAAACAATAGTAAGTGTTTTGATTTTGAATTCAGCCTAGCGACTCTAATGTTGGTTTGGCGGCTGATGTACCCATACAACAAGACTCTAACATCCCTCATTTAGAATTGGTACACACAGACATTGGTTGTAGGGAAAACATTGGTTCATGCATCTTATAGGAATGGGAGATTTTTTCAGTGTTCTTCTCGATCCATATCAACATATATACTCATTTAATGATTCCTATCATGGTTATTTCAGGATGCATTTATTATTATTTCTATCTAGGATTCAACATTAGGATCATGAGGATGATCCCCTCGTCTATGATGCTTCAATATTGGGACCTATTTAGGAGGTGTTTCCTCTAGGTGGTGTATCAATATAGACACCACCTACTGATATGCTAATAGTACTGCTAGTACTCTGGGATGATGTGTGAAGGTAGAGAATTCATTAGGGGTTTCAGTGGCATCGACCCCTATGGTATCGAGGGAAGCCCAAACCATAAGAAAAAGAGGTCTATCTTGAGGTGATGATGTGTATTTTCCATCGGTTCAAGACACCGGAATACCATATTGTGGTCCTATTAGTGAGAATTCTTCATATCTATATATGATGATGGTGGGGCATAGAGACCAATCATATAATGAGGTTACACTTTCATGGTTAGACTTCAAGAACATTTTTGGAGAATATTTCCCTCTATCTATCTGGAGGGAAATTCACATACATGAGAATATATAAATTTAGCAAGGTGTTATGTCTATGGTTTAGAATTCATTGAGGTTCATGAACCTCCTTTTGTACTCAATGAATTTGATGTGTGATAACATCATTCAAGATAAAAACATTGATCAAGAAATATGTAGATTCATATGAACCGATATAATAAAAGTAGAGATTCCTACTTATTTTGGTGAGATAGATAATTATTTAATCTTCTAGAATTTTCTAGCTAAGAAGTCGAATAGATTTTATGATGTAAGTGGGTACATATGAGATGATAATTTGGTGATAGGGAGATGAACTCATAAATAGGGACCTACACATGCACAATTTTTTAGGTGGAAATCCCAAGATAGCAGTTATTTGGTAAGGTTCATAATCATGGATTTAATAGGCCTAACTAGATGTGTTTATTTTCTTTTGATTCTAGGGTACATATTTTGTAGGATTATTAGACCCAATGTATTGGTTCTAGAGAGACAGTGGAAGATCCAGCTAGTCAAAGGTAGTGGCAGGACTAGGCGGGTCTGCAGGGTAGTGGACATGGTAGAGGAGCTATGGTAGAAGCTAGATACAGTAGATTTTTTGACTCTTTACCAGCACCGCCCCCAAGTGTCCCCTCAAGGCTTAGAGAGATTGTTGAAAGGGACGAAAAAAGATAAAGGTAGTTGAGTTATATGAACCAGAGGCTCAGAGGATGATATATCATAAGATATGTGTCGTTTGTACATTAGATGTGGTATTTATAGACACTGGTATGAGTCATTCCTTTCTTTCCACTTATCTAGTTAAAGAGTTATAAATTCGGGTTGATTTGATGGATCGACCATTATGTATAGATACTCATAATGTAGTTGAATCAAAAAACAAAAACATCCTTTGATGGTGTGATCTAACACATTGAGGAGATATTTTCTTTTGAAATTTCATTGTAGCATTGCTGAGGCATTATAATTTCATTATAGTTTTGTTCTGGTTATTCATTGTTCATGCCCATATAGACTGTCTCATGTAGAAGAGGGGGTGTTACTGTATTAATAGGAATGTGATTTCCTATAACTCCATTCGATTTTTATGAAATATATTTTTAAATTATTGGATTTCTTTAATAGCATAAATAGCATTCTACACTTAGTTAAGAATGTTTTACACGCAACACCAGCTTCAAATGTGTTTCTTTCCACACAATAATTCTATGAATCCTCATTTTATTATCGAATTATTTAAATAATAAAATCATAACATAGCCATTAGAATTGAGGTTGGGAAAATGTTTATATGAACTATGAAAATGATTTTTAAAAATTTATATATAATTATTTAACAAAATAATTATAAATTAATGGTAATCTTTTTTAGAAAAAGAAAAGGAAATATTTTTCTGAAAACCAATTCCATTGTGCAGAAGCGTGTTTTTTACCAAAAATAAAAAATAAATATTGTTGGATTATATTAATAATATATATATATATATATAATATTAAATACAATTTCTAAATTTTATCCTATGTCTTTTATATATGACAAAAGAACATATAAAATTTTCCATGAAAGATATGAATTTTTCTAAAAAAGCATTTTTGTAGACTCTTGACAGGACACATGTTAAAAATCATTTTTTTGACACTTTTATAGAATACATTTGACAAAATAAACTTATTCTATGGAATTGGTATATCAATATTTAATAATAGTTATATTTTGGTAATTTTTCTATTATGTTTCTTGCTTTTATTAAGAGTGAAAATACTGAATTTTATTAAAAATAGTATTTTATTTTAAAGCCTTCACAAGGTAAAAATATGCTTTGGGTTATTTCAATATTCTAGTTAGATAATTATTACTTTAAAAAATACAAATATTATTTTTTATTTTATTTTACACATTAATTTATTCAAAATACATCATATGTTTTAAAGGGGTGTTTTCAAAAAAAGTATTTTTATGGTATTTTACCAATTTAATTTTGAATAAAATTTTGAAAATTCACGGATTGGAATTTTGAAAAATGGATGGAAAATTTATATTCAAAATATACAATTTTATTGGATAATTACGATTTATTTTCTATCAATATGAATAGTAATCATGGTGAATTTTATAACCATGATAAATACTAAATTGCATAATTTATGTTAAAAAAGAAATGATAAAACAATAAAATGACTTTAAAACTTGTAAAAAATTTATTGGATGAAAATAAGTCAAATATTAACACATAATGATCAAATGTTTGTTTTCTAATGGAAAAATGTTCCTAAAAATTACTTATATAAAATTAAAATTAAATAAACACACAAAATGTCACTTTTTTGTCTTAAATATCTCTTATCTGTCCAATGAAAGACCAAATTAGGTGATTAACCAATATAAAGAACTAAATTAAGTTTATTATATTTAATTTTAGGATATTGATTTTTTTTTTAATTTTTATATTTGAAATAATTACCTTTAATAATTATGAAACATTGAAGCAGTGCTTGTGCATGAAATTGAAAAAAGTAGAATGACTTTAATAAAAATGAGAAGAACTATTAAAATATCTAAATACAAAAAAATAACCATATTTATTGAACATATCTCATCCATTCTCATCCAAAGGCTGATTTAATGACCATTTGGATCCATATAGAAAATAATGTGACCTTTATAATAATTTATTTAATGTGAAGTCAAAGTTATCACATTCATGTTTTAATAACTATAGAATTTTTTATATAAGGTTTTTAATAATATATATTTGACTATAGACATTATTTTGAAAAAATTATTTCTATTCATCATAGTAATTTATTTATAATTTTTATGGAATAAATAATTACCTTAACTAATTTCACAATTATGATGCAATAATTATCCAACTAGTGGGAAAATAAAATAAATGATATTAAAAGTATTACAATAATTATATTTTGTCTTAATTAAGGCCATAAAAGAATTTTATACACTAATAATACATATTATTAGTATATTAAATTTATTTTTTATAATTTATATTTCTGTTTGGATTTTCATAAAGTTAATATAATTAATACTCTCAAAATTGACACTCATCTTTTTTTATAAATAAATTTATTATTAAATTATTTAAAAATCATAAAAAATTTCAAAAAAATATTTATTATGAAAATTTATAAAATGAAATAAATATAATATTTATTTAAATTTTCAGCATATAAGTAAAATATTATAATGTTTTAATATTAAAAATATTGATACCATTGCTAAAAGTAAAATGGGTATTCTAAAGGTCATTCAAAATGATATAGTTTAAAATTATACCAAAAATTGTCTACAGTATCATTTTTATATGTATTACCACCATATCATGCATTATCTTCCATTCCCATTCAATTTGGAGGTATTATTTTTTACATTCAATTTATTACAAATCTGAATTTTTAAAAATTTGTAAAATTAACCTCAAATTTATTATAAAAGGAATCATCCTACGTCTTCTCATTTCATCACTTTTATACTTATATATTGTAAAAGTTATGAAACATTTGCTTATGTGCATACATATTCATATTCTAGAGGTTTTGTTCTTCTCCAATGATTAATTGTAGAGTCCTTAGAGGAGATTAAAAGGATATGTTTTGAAAAAAGATAACTACTCTAATTGATCACTCTCTTTGTATGATCTTATATATATTGTATAAAAATATGATATATATAATAAAATAAAAAATTAATCATCCTATATATGATTAAATTTTATTACGATTATGAATGCACAACTCTACAACCACTTCCCACTTGATCAGGAAATGAAAGTATCACACTTTTGTATGTACGACTTACTTTCTCCACATAGAAATACAATTCATTTTACTTCACAATATTTAATGGGTTGGAATTATGATGGGTTTTATGTATATATATTATATTTATGAAATAATTATACCTATTTAATTTTAGTATCATATTTACCCTTTTACCACCTAATCATTTGGGAAATGGCAATGTTTCTCGTTCCTACGTATGACTTACCATCTCCACGATGTAGTGTAATTAATTTTTCTTCCCTATTTCACATAAATGGTAATAAGGATGAATTTTTTTAATATATTATATATATATATATAATAATTTAGTAATGAAAATATATCATATACTTTTATTTCATTAAATATTACAACAAAATGAAAACAGTTTACATGTATATGTACAACCTGCTGTCTCCATGAACGATGTATTTTATTTTCATTCACTAAATTACATAAATAACCATAAATAAATAAATATTAAATATATATGTGATATTAATATCATATATATCATTACCAATTTGATTAAATCATTTTTTATGTAATAATACAAAGTATAACAAGTCAAAAAAAAAGAATGGAAAACAAGGCGGTTATTACCTGGAACATAAAATTAACATGGAATTGTTCATAAGTGAGTAATATAAAGACAAAAGTAATTCATAAGTGGTTTTATATATATATATATATATATATTAATATGGTTTTCTATTTGATTTATGAAAAACAGATATTTATTATACATTACTTTCTAATGTATATAAGGGAAGTCATGACATGATGTATTAGATTTTTGTCTCACATTTATTTCAGGGGGACACATACCTTATACACTGTTAATTTATTCTGTATGGTTTATATAATTACCATGAATTTATTTTAAATATATTATTCTAAAGAATATGTAATTTTCATATCCTTATAAAGTTATTATTTTAACTGAGTATATGATTCCACATATCATAATTTTGTAAGGGTTAAGTTCAAAATTACATTATTATATAAGATTTTTAATATATATGTATTTAATATGGAATATTTTTCTTCCCTATCCATGATTTGGAAATGTATTTCCAAAAATAATAGTATTATTCTCCTACTGTTTTTTAAATTTATATTTACTAGTTTGAAAATTTTTAATAAATAGTTTGAATGAAATATTTTGGTCATTTTCTAAGTAATGTACTCTTTGAATTTTTTCAAAAAAGTTATAAATGATAATTTTTTTTAAATATACTGCATGAAAATATTTTTATGATTTCATGACGGTTTATTTTCTTGAATAATTCCATAAAATTTATCAATGGTATTTTCAAATAAAATGTATTATTTCAAAATTTCAGGGTATTTTTATAAAAAATGTATTAAAAAAGAAAGGATATTTTCCTTCAATCAATGATAAAATTATTTGATGTTACTTATTATTTAATGGGGATATTATTTGATGTAGCCAATTTATCTAATTTTTTATGATTATGATGTAATTATACTTTGGAATTTTCTTTCTTTTCCATGGGTTATGTTATAAAGAACTGTTTATAAAACCCAATTTTAGGGGTTCTGATATGTTGACTGATTTTTGTTCTTGTTGAAATCGTATGTTTGGTTCTTATTATGTAGAAGGTGGGACCTATATCTCCCTTTAATTCATTAGGAAATAATTTATATCCATTGAGATAGACATGGATGCAAAATGAAGTGAAATATATAGAGTAACACTGGACTGGAATGCGGGTAAACTCGGTTCTGTAATAGAAGACTAGAATTGGAGTAAACATAGTTCAGTAATATATTGATGGAAAGGGGAGTGAACTGATTTATGTAAATGACTTTTTCCAATATGATGGTTCAACAATTTTACACTTACAGATATAGATATTATTTCATATACTTATGTGGACTCTACAATTCTATGTCATATGTTATCATCTCATAGAAGATGTTCTTTGATTATTTATGAACTTGTATGATTTATTACATGAAAAAAATATCATGATCATTAATATATAGTTAATGATATTAAAGGTTTTATTAATGTACTTATGAAATATTATTATTTTGTGATTGATATCTCATTTTTTACCCTTACTGAGCATAGGAGATCACAATTTTTATATGTTTCTTCTCTACAAGTTATAAAGAAAGGTTTTATGAAGGAATACAAAAGGGAATGATCATTTTGGGATAAATTTAAGATCATCCACCTAACTAGAACTTTGAGTTCAATGTTTCCTAACACACTAAACTAATATGGGCGTTGGTCATGTGTTTTTTTAATGTACTAAATATTCCATAAAATTGATGCAATATCTATGTAAATTAATCTTTGGTCATTATAAATCATATTATAAAAATGGTTTAGTAAAACTTTTTAAAATAACATGAGATAATCTTAGTAACATACCTAATATATGAAGGAATCCTATAATTTTGGTAACAATCATGTATTTCCGAGGATTTAACTAGGGTATTGTAGATTAAAAGTGCATTCCCTTGATTTTGTGGTTTTTGTTGTATGATTAGTCTTTCTCACACTATTATTTTGGTTTTACTCAATGAAGGGAACTGGAAGAAACTAAATTATAGTTGAATGTGAAAGGTATTTTTTTTAATGAGATGTCCAATGGAATGAGGATTAGAGTAAAGGACATTGTTATTATTCCTAATCATCAATATCAAATTACAGTCAATAATATCAACATTGGTTAGTTTCTTGACACAAGTAGTAAGAGAAATATAGAATTTCATAGTGACCATAGAGGAATGAAATGTCAATTTTGTTCTTGTATATAATGTAAAATATGAATAATGGAGAATGTTTTAGAGGGACTTGAAGATTAATTGGGTGTGAAAAAAGGACAAAAATCAATTAATTTTAAAGGAATAGTGAATATATGAGAATAATGTGGATTCAACGGCATCCTCACAGGTTAAATGTTTTAAATATTGAATATATGGTTATTATGAAAATTGATTCCCTTATGGGAAATCCTGTGAAGAGAATCAGAATGGTGTTATTTCTGATATTGAAAAAAATATAAATGACATAAGATGTGGAAGAATTACAAAGGAATAAAAAAATAAAATTTGGATAATGGTATAATAATGATGTATAATGGTTTAGTTTTTATGTATTGAATTAAATAATAACATTGAAGATATACTTATATGGTATTATTGAAAAATAAAACAACAACATATTTGTCTATTATAGCTTTCCATACGTATTTGAGAGTGTATGATAAATGATAATGGTAACCTTGAAATTTGATTGAGTTGGTAATATGTTTTTTTGGAAAATAGAAGATTCATGGAAGTATAATCCTTGAAATATTCTTGATATTTGAAAATAAAATAAATATATTTTTGATTGTGATAAATTCATTGTCTGGATGACCTTGGAAAAAATTAGTAAAATAATGAAAATGTGAAATATGATATCATGGATTCAATTTATATAATTTTAGATTTATTGTATTTGGAAAAGATATTGTTTTTAAAATCATGATTTTTTTTCACTAATGTCATATGAAAATTTAGGTTATTACCATATTTCAAGAAAATACTTTATAATAGTAATAACATATTTGGTGTGTGACAATTAAGATCTAAACTACATTGTTTGGGTGATTAATTATCTTCAAATTTTGAAAATGTAGGGACATTATTTCGAAGGATTTTTATTTTAATATTTTCAAATATCATAAAGGTAGCCATTTCTGAAATTGATTATTTGGATGAAGATTTAGTGATCAATGTATTATCTCAACATATGAGGATTTATGCATATTGGATAACTATGTTAACCTTTTCATTTTGATGTTAAGTCTTATGGAATAACCAATCATTATATAGATCTCATGATTAGAGATTTATATAGGAACAAAAAATTCACCTTAATTTCATTGAATAAAAGATTATGTGAAAATTTATCTAGACAAAAATAAAGGATGATAAATGAATTTGAAATGTAATGATATCATGTAAGTATTTTTTGTCTTGAAAATTATTCAACTCTATGGAAGGGATCATGATTCCAAAATTATATTTCCTAGTTCCCTCCTTTTCATTGGATCAAATAGTCCCCTATAAAATCATGGATTTATGGATTTGTGACAGTTAACTTTCTCCTAATCAAGTTCCCTATCTCTCTTCATTAAAACATGATAGTTAGATTTTCCTTTCCTGACCATGTTTTCACTTTACACCTATGTTCTCCTATATAGAAATATAGTTATTATTTACCTTTTGTAACTATTATGTTTCCAACATTCCCTCTTTAACGGGGGTTTTAATATTTATTTTTATAATGTGGGTTTCATTAAAATGAGCTTTCCGGTGTTAAAACATTGATGACCCCACGAAATTTCCAAGAAGAATTTCATTTATGTGGGGTAGAATGTAACAAGGTGAGATTTTATTTAAATTTATTTTAAAATAGTCTGATTTATTTAATAGATTTCATATCGTTCTACACCATGTTAATATTCTATTGCACACAACACCGACTTATCATTCATTACGTGCAACAATGAGTTTCCACGAAACATTATATTATTATTGTAATTATTTAAACTATGAAATTGTAACATTGACTTCAAAATAATGGGTGTGAACATGATTAACTAAATAATGAAATTGTGGTTTGCACATGTGAATATAATTATTTGACCAATTATTTATAAATCAATGTAATTTTTAAAAAAAAAATAAAAGGAAATGTTTATCAGAAAAACTAATTAAATGTACACAAGTGTGTTTTATACAAATAAATAAGCTAGTAAATATTGTTGGATTCTATTAATAATATATATATTATTATTAAATATAATTTTTTACATTCATATTATGTGTTTTCTAGACATGATAAATAGAAAAATATAATTTGATTCATAAAAGAAGTTCTTTTCTAAAAAGACACAATTTCCTCCTTTGGATGGTGCACTTGTTAAAAATATATATTTTTGAAAATAATATAGATTCACTTTTAAAATATAAACTTATTATTTGGAAAAACTATATCCAAAAAAATTGGTTATGTTTTTATTATTTTTTTAAGAAGTTTCATATTTGGATGAATAGTAAGAATACATCCATTTATTGAAAAGTTTATTTTCATTCAATAAATTTTCATAGTAAAAATCTATTTTGGATTATGTTAAAATTTTAATTAGTTAATTTTAGTTGAATATAATATAATTATGATTTTTAAAGTTATTTTATACATTAATTTACTATAAAAACATATTAGGTTTTAAAAGAGAATTTTTTGAATTTTTTTTATTATGTTCTATGTAACGCCCCGACCCCAGCTACCCAGAGTCGGTGCATTACTTCGTAACATTGGCATGATCACAAAATATCAAGTCTCGAAAGACCGATTAGTTTAGTAGCCTTGGAAACACTAGATACATTCATAAGTCTTTCATTACATCATAAAAATAAAAACTACAATAACATGGTCTCCCTAGTCCACACACATATCCTCACTGACAATTCTTGCAAGTCAGTCATAATACACCTCTTCACATCCTGGGAAATATAAAACATTGAAAGGGGTGAGCTCAAATGCTCCGTAAGGATAACAATATAGCGAAAACTTTCATAAGAAAACATAAGCATTTAAGGCAATGTATAACTAAAACAAAAGCCTTATTGAACTTGAACTTCAGCATAATATGGCAAAAGTAAAATAAAATAATGCCATTACTTACTCACATGGATATTCTACTAGACGAATAATCACATGAAATATCAATAACCACTTTCATAATGAGGGAATGTATAATTCCAGACATTCTGAAACATTTTTTCAAGGCCTCGGCCAAGACGTCTAAAATGATTAAGGCCTCGGCCAAAACCATAAACCAAATTGGGAAAGGGCCTCGGCCAATTCCATGTCTAGTTGTATCATGAGACCTTCCGATGCATCGAGGAGCTATAGCAGGCTCCACCCGTCACTTATTAAGTCCAATACATTCCTCATATGAATAGGTTTAAACATATCATAAACCATAACATAATCGTATCACACAAAACATGCATAAAGGAAACATAAAATTTCCACATTTCAATCACAAGATATCAATACAACACATTGATATAATAAAAATGCTTTCAAAACCATTTTCAATACCAAAATAAAAGAAAGTTAAAACTTTGTATTTATTTTTCATCAAAAAAAATGATGGCTTGTAGAGGAAGCCGAAACTCAAATAATGGTCACGGCGGGGGAGAAGTTGTTGTCCCCGCATATATACGGAAAGAAAAACATTCCCTTTTTATCGTTTAGTAAAACGCTTCGTATAAAAAGATTCCTTTTGAATAAACGTTAAAGTCAAAGGGGTTTATACACTGTATAAAAGAAATTTGTGTATAAAACAAAATATGCCTCAATGAATGGATATTGAGACGAAGTCCCTTAAAAAGATCATTTTTAAATAAAATATATCTATTATGTGTATTAACTATATGTACACATAAAGAAAGTATAAATACAATATCCGACATAATAATATCATGACATAATTTGAAAGTAGGAGATTAACCCAAAGAATGGAAGTTGGGTTATGAAATTCCCTTACCTTGTACTTTTCCTTGGTTGGGGTAGGTTAACCTCCTGTATAATGGTGAAATAACTTTTATTAAATTATTCAAGAATCATATACATTCATATGATATCATATATGATCTTTTAACATTGCTTTGTTAACAATATCTTAGATTTATCGTTGTTTCAGGTGTTAACTTACTCGTTTTCGTAAGTCGTGTTTTCATGGATAGGTTGTATCTTATTCATATCCAGAATGATATCATGTCCTTAAACATTATTTTTAGATCATCTAATGATAATTATACTTGAATGGATACGACAGAGAATGAATCTCATCGCGTTCGTGGAGACGGTAGTCCGTACGTACGCACGAGCCACAATATCATTATTTTGATATTATAATAATATATAATTGGATAGTATATCATATATACAGAATCATTATCATGTTATATTTATTATTTACATGAATTACATATCATTATTATACCCATCTAAACAATAATATATTGAATAACAGCTACACCACGACGTGGAGACGGTAAGCCGTACGTACGCACGTATGGTAACATGTCATTCAAATGATGGGTAGAATACTGAATATGGTTGTTCCATATTTATAATAACATCACAGTATATAGAAGATACTGGAGTTATAATTTTAGAATTGAAATAATAAACAAAGAGGGAGTGGAAGAAGAAAGAAACTTGAAAGAGGGTGATGAAAATGTTACCTCTTCTTCGGGTTCTTCCTTTTGATTTGATCAAAAGGACTCCATAGGATGGCTTTCTAACTAAAGTAAAGATTCTAGGATGAAGGGAGAGAAGTTGGGAGAGTATTTGGGCAGAGTTTGGCCGAACCAAAAGGCTTGACAGTGTGAATAAGGTGGTGGAGGTGGGGGCCTTTTATAAGAGGAGAGGAGGGGCTCTTTTGGAAAGATTGAATTGTTACATTATTATACAATGCTTTTAGGATTCTAAAGGTCCCAAACTTATATCATTCGTGGATAAGGTGATAAGGGTTCTAAATATACCCATCCAATAGTCTTTGGACAAGTGTAAGCCTTGGAGTTTACATTATCTTTTCATTTTATTAAAATTGTTAAATATTGAGGTCATCGCTGCATCATAATGATGTCATAAATAATTTAATTTATTTAATGTATAAAAATTATAAAAAAATACTATGATGTAGGAAATATGTTTATCTTTCTAATGAATATTTATAGTCAAAATTTGGACTTGTGTAACCCCACTTAAAAACTGTTTTAGTAAAACAACTCATGTTTGTGTCAATTTAATTTTAACATCAAATAAATATATATTAATGTCATTTTACAACCAAAGTGGCTCCATGGGGTCCCCAAGTTGACCCATGGGTTTTCTTGGTCGGCCATGACTCATCCAATAGGAGTAGGACAAGTGTCAAGCTCATATCATATTATTAAAACATTATTTTTACCTTAAACTACACTAATTACCTCTAATCGCGATTAGGAACTTAAAAGTTACTATTCACCAAAAAATTATTTTAATCTCATTGAACCACATTTTACTTCTTAATGAAAACCATGTATGTTGGATTTTTGAAAATCAAATCACAGAAGTGGTAATATTTCATTTTAACGAAAAATCAGTTTTTAACAACCACTTAGTGGTTTCACTATTCATCAAAAATTGAAGTTTTTCAGAATAAGGCCAAAATTTCACCCTAAGGTATAATTGATATTCCGAATTCAAAATTGATGTCTATTTTACAAAATTTCAAACATATAAGTTGCATTAATTAATTTTATAATTAATTCCCGCTGTTACAACAAATAGCGTGTTTTTAAGAAATAATTTATATCAAAAGATTGGCAATTGTTTATGTCCAATTTCAATGTTAAATTAATTCTAATGACCACCATTGGATAAAATGGTAAAAATATATTCTAATTATACTTTAAAACCACTAAATAGTATAATTTATCACTATGAATTATTTTGATTAATAAAGTTGTTTTTAAGTATTTTTCACTATTCATAAAAAATTAGATGTTCTCAGAAAAATACAAAAAATTCAACATAGGATAATTTCAATATACCGAATCCAAAAATGAAGTCCATTTTGATAAATAAAATTTATAAAATTTCAAAAAGTAGGTATTATTATTCACAACGGCTAGTTTAATTAGTTGTGGTGTGTGTTAGAGCTCGAGGTTGCGTACAACACACGCTATTGCATTATTCGAAGGGAAACGTACCGTGGAAGCTTGGGGTGTTACATACTCCCCTCCTTCAAATAATTGCATCCACGCAATTTCAAGGGTATTACTACATAAAAAGACTCGGGTGGTTCTTCATCATAAGTTCCTCAGGTTCCCACGTTGCCTCTTCCATTTTATGAATTCTCCACAAAACCTTTACCAGACGAGTCGTCCGGTTTCTCAGCACCTGCTCCCTCACATCAAGAATTCTGATGGGCTCTTAGAAATAAGATAGATCGGGTTCCAGTTATAATTCCTCATAGGTAAGTATATGTGTTGGGTCGGGCATGTATTTTCTCAATAGTGATATGTGGAAAACATCGTGAACTTTGGAGAGATTTGGCAGCATCGCCAAACGATAAGCTACAGCCCCAATACGATCTAGAATTTTGAAAGGTCCAATGTACCTGGGACTCAACTTACCCTTCTTACCAAAACGCATAACTCCCTTCCATGGAGATACCTTTAGGAAAACATGATCTCCCACCTGAAATTCCAAAACCATTCTTCTGTTATCGGCATAGCTCTTCTGCCTACTTTGAGCTGATTTGATGTGGTTTTTGATTACCTTCACCTTTTCCATTGTTTCTTCCACCAGTTCTGGTCCCACAAGTTTTCTTTCACCAACGTCATCCCAACAGGTTAGTGTACGACATCTCTTTCCGTATAACGCTTCATAAGGTGCCATCTGAATTCTTGAATGGGAGCTATTGTTATAGGAAAATTCTACCAGTGGTAAATATTGATCACACATACCCTGAAAGTCAAGAGAGTATGATCTCAACATGTCTTCTAAGGTTTGAATAGTCTGTTCTGACTGTCCATCTGTTTGAGGGTGATAGGTAGTGCTCAAACGAAGTTCAGTATCCACGGACTTTGAAGAATTTTCCAGAATCTTGAAGTAAAATGAGGATCAAGATAAGAAACAATCGATAGGGGTACTCCATGAAGTCTTACAACTTCATTAATATATAGTATTGCTAGACGTTCAAGTGGTAGATCCTCCCGTATAGCCAGAAAATGTGCTGACTTAGTAAGTTGATCAACAATGACCCATATTGCATCATTCCTTCTAGGAGTCTTTAGTAGTCCCATGACAATTTCCATCGTAATATTATCCCATTTCCACTCAGGTATGGGAAGAGGTTGCAATACTCCACCAGGATGTTGCCTTCCAGCTTTCACTTGTTGACAAACCATACACCTCGACACAAAATCAGCAATCTCCCTCTTCATATTGTCCCACCAAAAATGTTCCTTCAAATCTCTATACATTTTGGTGCTCCCAGGGTGTATAGAGAAGTTGGAACTATGAGCATCATCCAGCAATTCCCTTTTTAGATCAGGTATATCGAGAACACAAAGTCTCTTCCCGAATTTCAAAATTCCATCCTTATACACAAAGTCCCTCAATCTTCCATCATTCACATCTTTAATCTTCTTCTGAAATTCTTCATCATTGGTATGAGAACTCTTAATCCTTTCTAGTAATGATGGTTTGGAAACCATTTGAAAAAGCATTGATGTTTCACCTTCCCTAGTTATTCCCATGTCCATCTTCACTAGATCCAAGAAAATTGGATCCCTTTCAATTCTAATCACATTCAAAACTCCATGGTATTTTCTGCTCAAAGCATCTGCCACCTTGTTTGCCTTCCCCGGGTGGTAATGTATTGTGCAATCATGATCCTTGATTAGTTCAAGCCATCGCCTTTGCCTCATGTTGAGTTCTTTTTGTGTGAAAATATACTTCAAACTCTTGTGATCAGTATAAATCTCACATTTTTCACCATAGAGGTAATGCCTCCATATCTTTAAAGCAAAGATCACAGCTGCTAACTCAAGATCATGAGTAGGATAGTTTTGCTCATGAATTTTTCGTTGTCGTGATGCATAGGCAATGACCTTATCATTCTGCATAAGGACACAACCAAGTCCTTTCTTCGATGCATCACTATAAATAACAAACCCATCATTCCCCGATGGTAGAGTCAATATAGGGGCATTGACTAATATTCTCTTTAGTTCTTCAAAACATTCTTCACACTCTTTTGTCCAGACAAATTTAATCCCTTTACGTGTGAGCTTTGTCAATGGGTTAGCCAATCTGGCAAAATTCTGGACGAAACGTCGATAATAACGTGTTAAACCAATAAAACTGCGAACCTCAGTTATACTTGTCGGTGCTGGCCATTCTTGAATTGCCTTGGTTTTAGAAGGATCAACGGAAATTCCATCCTTAGAGACAATATGGCCAAGAAAAGAAATCTCATGAAGCCAGAATTCACACTTGCTAAATGTCCCATATAATTCATGTCTTCTAAGAGTCTTCAGGATAATGTGTAAGTGATTTTCATGATCTTTGTGGCTTTTGGAGTATACAAAGATATCATCAATAAATACCACAAAAAATTCATCAAGATATTCCTTGAAAACTCTATTCATTAGATCCATGAAAACAGAGGGTGCATTAGTCAATCCAAAAGGCATTACTGTAAACTCGTAATGCCCGTACCTTGTTCGAAATGCTGTCTTTGGAACGTCTTCCTTCTTCACACACAACTGATGGTATCCAGAACGAAGGTCAATCTTTGAATAGTATTGATCTCCATGCAGTTGGTCAAACAAATCATCAATACGAGGTAGGGGATACTTGTTCTTTATTGTTATAGCATTGATCTCCCTATAGTCAATGCACAACCTCATAGATCCATCTTTCTTCTTAACAAAAAGAACAGGGGCTCCCCAAGGAGAAACACTAGGGAGAATAAATCCCTTATTACTCAATTCCTCTAGTTGTTTCTTTAGTTCAACTAATTCCACAGTGGCCATTCCATAAGGGGTCTTCGATATGGGCCTTGATCCAGGAATTAAATCAATGGAAAACTCAACTTCTCGTTCTGGACGATGTCCAGGTAAATCTTCCGGAAACACATCAACATATTCTCTCACAATAGGTACATCCTCTATTTGAATATTCCTTTCCTCACCCTTAGTAGTTTCCTTCTCTTCCTCCCCAATAATTGAATTTAGTTGAGCTACTGGGGGTGGATCTATATAAGAATTATGTTGTGACGATTCTGCTCTAAAGATAATGTGTTCCTTATCATCATCATCAAGAATCGTATCCTCTTTCCTCTTACAATAAATTTTTGCATCATGGTCCGAAAGGCAATCCATACCGAGGATTATATCAAATTCAATCATGGGAATGACGATGAGATCAGCAGGTAAAGAACATTTAGGTGCTCTAATGGGAACTAATCGACAAAACTTTGTTGCAACAATACTTCCCTTAGGGGTTTTGACCGACAACTCCTTTGTTAAATCAAATTGGAAATATCTAATTTTCTTAGCAAACTGGGAAGATATGAAACAATGTGATGATCCAGAATCAAATAATTCATTTGCTAAACATGAGGAAACCATTAAATTACCTGCCACCACGTCTTTCGGAGCTTCCACCTCAGCAGTAGTGATAGCATAAGCCTGGCCTTGATCCCTTGGCCTCTTCTGAGGTAAGTTCCCCTGACGCTTAGGACATTCATTTGCATAATGTCCCTTATCTCTACAATTATAACATTCCACGTTGACAGCCACTTTCTTTCCCTTGCATTCATGAGCTTGGTGGCCTTTTTCACCACACTTGTAACATACTCCTTTTCCTTTTAGAAAGGCACCAGGGTGCTTCCTACCACAATTATCACAGGATGGAAATTCATTTCTACCCTTCTTCCCTATTTCCTTATTTCCTTTCCCAGAGTTTTCAGCGGATCTCTTCTTATCTTGCTTTGATTTAAAGTCATAAGACTTAGAGAATTCGTTTTGCGTCTTGATAGCGCACGAGACAATACCTTCGTATGAAGAGAAGGTTTGTGATACTAAATCTCGATGAAGAAATGGTTTTAACCCATCAAAGAAACAATCAGTCTTACTTCTTGGGTTACGTATGTAATCTGCAGCATACCTCGCTAACCTTGTAAAGTTAGCCTCATACTTTGCGACATTCTCATCCTCCTTCTACCTCAGACTCAGAAATTGCCTTTCCATATCTTCTCGATGGTCTCGAGGAAAGTATTTTTCTAAGAACAGCTCTTTGAACTCCTTCCATTCCATGTTTTTTAATTCATCATCTTCATTTGTGTTTTGAATTAGTGACCACCATTGATCGGCATCTCCAGTGAGGCGGTAAACTACCATGACAACTTTCTCCCTTTCACTACTCCCCAAGGCATAGAATATTTTCTCTAAGGAATTTATCCATTGCTCATCTACTATAGGATTTGTACTCCCTTTGAAGGTTGGTGGTTGTTGCCTCATGAAACGGTCTAGCATTGATCCTCCACGTTGCGGATCAGGGTGCTCCATACGAGTAAGGTTATTATTCATAACCTGCGTGAGTTGTCCCAGTACGGTGAGAAGCTGATCAGCACCAGTTGCATCACTAGATCCAACATAATTATCTTGAGAATGAGGGCAATCCCTACACGGAGTGCGTGCATTGATACGGTTTCCATTCCTTCCACTAGGTGCCATTTCTAAACAATGGCATAAACTAGATTAGTATATGAAATAAAATACATAATTCCATATTTGTAAAACACATTACATAAATTGAACTATTTATGGATATAATCCATAATCATAAAAAGAAATGTTTCCTTTGAGGAAGTATATACTCGTAACCCTTCATAGTGGTATGTAAAGAAAATGAGAATTATCCTAATCATATCCCCCGGGAGTGTCGTAACCAAGAGTGCAGCAAGGCCCGTTGTCGTGCACCAGTTCCCGTTCGAGTCTAGCTCAAAGCGGTGTTTTCAGGTTTTACCCCTAGGTACATCTGTGCCAGAGCCGCCTCTACCTGCTCGTATCTAGACAGGGATGTATTGCTCGGAAAACTCACAAAATCTCTATAATACCAAAATTCTAGGAAGTTTTTCTATACTAGTCCTCAAAGTCTATATTCGGGCTATGTGCTCTAATCAGAGTTTATCTAAATCTAGCTTCCAAGGTTAGTACTAAACTGTCTCTGATTCCAACTATAACGCCCCAACCCCAGCTACCCAGAGTGGGTTCATTACTTCGTAACATTGACATGATCACAAAAGATCACGTCTCGAAAGACCGATTACCTTAGTAGCCTTGGAAACACTAGATACATTCATAAGTCTTTCATTACATCATAAAAATGAAAACTACAATAACATGGTATCCCTATTCCACACACATATCCTCACTGACTATTCTTGCAAGTCAGTCATAATACACCTCTTCACATCCTGGAAAAAATAAAACATTGAAAGGGGTGAGCTCAAATGCTCCGTAAGGATAACAATATAGCAGAAACATTCATAAGAAAACATAAGCATTTAAGGCAATGTATAACTAAAACAAAAGCCTTATTGAACTTGAACTTCAACATAATATGGAAAAAGTAAAATAAAATAATGCCATTACTTACTCACATGGATATTCTACTAGACAAATAATCACATGAAATATCAATAACCACTTTCATAATGAGGGAATGTATAATGCCAGACATTCTGAAACATTTTGTCAAGGCCTCGGCCAAGACGTCTAAAATGATTAAGGCCTCAGCCAAAACCATAAACCAAATTGGGAAAGGGCCTCGGCCAATTCCACGTCTAGTTGTCTCATGAGACCTACCGATGCATCGAGGAGCTATAGCGGGCTCCACCTGTCACTTATTAAGTCCAATACAATCCTCATATGAATAGGTTTAAACATATCATAAACCATAACATAATCGTATCACACAAAACATGCATAAAGGAAACATAAAATTTCCACATTTCAATCACAATATATCAATACAACACATTGATATAATAAAAATGCTTTCAAAACCATTTTCAATACCAAAATAAAACAATGTTAAAACATTGTATTTATTTTTCATCAAAAAAAATGATGGCTTGTAGAGGAAGCCGAAACTCAAATAATGGTCACGGCAGCGGAGAAGTCGTTGTCGCCGCATATATACGGAAATAAAAACATTCCCTTTTTGTCGTTTAGTAAAACGCTTCGTATATAAATATTCCTTTTGAATAAACATAAAAGTCAAAGGGGTTTATACACTGTATAAAAGAAATTTGTGTATAAAACAAAATATGCCTCAATGAATGGAGATTGAGACGGAGTCCCTTAAAAAGATCATTTTTAAATAAAATATATTTATTATGTGTATTAACTATATGTACACATAAAAAAAGTATAAATACAATATACGACATAATAATATCATGACATAATTTGAAAGTAGGAGATTAACCCAAAGAATGGAAGTTGGGTTATGAAATTCCCTTACCTTGTACTTTTCCTTGGTTGGGGTAGGTTAACCTCCTGTATAATGGTGAAATAATTTTTATTAAATTATACAAGAATCATATACATTCATATGATATCATATATGATCTTTTAACATTGCTTTGTTAACAATATCTTATATTTATCGTTGTTTCGGGTGTTAACTTACTCGTTTTCGTAAGTCGTGTTTTCATGGATAGGTTGTATCTTATTCATATACAGAATGATATCATGTACTTAAACATTATTTTTAGATCATCTAATGATAATTATACTTTAATGGATACGACGGAGAATGAATCTCATCGCGTTCATCGAGACGGTAGTCCGTACGTACGCACGAGCGACAATATCATTATTTTGATATTAAAATAATATATAATTGGATAGTATATCATATATACAGAATAATTATCATGTTATATTTATTATTTACATGAATTAAATATCATTATTATACCCATCAAAATAATAATATATTGAATAACAATTACACCACGACGTGGAGACGGTAAGCCGTACGTACGCACGTATGGTGACATGTCATTCAAATGATGGGTAGAATACTGAATATGGTTGTTCCATATTTATAATAGCATCACAGTATATAGAATATACTGGAGTTATAATTTTATAATTGAAATAATAAACAAAGAGGTAGTGGAAGAAGAAAGAAACTTGAAAGAGGGTGATGAAAATGTTACCTCTTCTTCGGGTTCTTCCTTTTGATTTGATCAAAAGGACTCCTTAGGATGGCTTTCTGACTAAAGTAAAGCTTCTAGGATGAAGGGAGAGAAGTTGGGAGATTATTTTGGCAGAGTTTGGCCGAACCAAAAGGCTTTAATGTCTGAATAAGGTGGTGGAGGTGGGGGCCTTTTATAAGAGGAGAGAAGGGGCTCTTTTGGAAAGATTGAAATGTTACATTATTATACAATGCTTTTAGGATTATAAAGGTCCCACACTTATATAATTCGTGGCTAAGGTGATAAGGGTTCGAAATCTACCCATACAATAGTCTTTGGACAAGTGTAGGCCTTGGATTTTACATTATCTTTTCATTTTATTAAAATCGTTAAATAATGAGGTCATCGCTGCATCATAATAATGTCATAAATAATTTAATTTATTTAATATCTAAAAATTATAAAAAAAATACTATGATGTAGGAAATATTTTTATATTTCTAATGAATATTTATAGTCAAAATGTGGACTTGTGTAACCCCACTTAAAAACTGTTATAGTAAAACAACTCTTGTTTGTGTCAATTTAATTTTAACATTAAATAAATATATATTAATGTCATTTTCCAAACAAAGTGGCTCCATGGGGTCCCCAAGTTGACCCATGGGTTTTCTTGGTCGGCCATGACTCATCTAATAGGAGTAGGACAAGTGTCAAGCTCATCTCATATTATTAAAACATTATTTTTACCTTAAACTACACTAATTACCTCTAATCGCGATTAAGAACTTAAAAGTTACTATTCACCAAAAAATTATTTTAATCTCATTGAACCACATTTTACTTCTTAATGACAACCATGTATGTCAGATGTTTGAAAATAAAATCACAGAAGTGGTAATATTTCATTTTAACGAAAAATCAGTTTTTAACAACCACTTAGTGGTTTCACTATTCATCAAAAAATGAAGTTTTTCAGAATAAGGCCAAAATATCACCCTAAGCTATAATTGATATTCTCAATTCAAAAATAATGTCTATTTTACAAAATTCCAAACATATAAGTTGCATTAATTTATTTTATAAATAATTACCGCTGTTTCAACAAATAGCGTGTTTTTAAGAAACAATTTATATCAAAAGATTGGCAATTGTTTATGTCCAATTTCAATGTTAAATTAATTATAATGACCACCATTGGATAAAATGGTAAACATATATTCTAATTATACTTTAAAACCACTAAATAGTATAATTTATCACTATGAATTATTTTGATTAAAAAATTTGTTTTTAAGTATTTTTCACTATTCATAAAAAATTAGAAGTTCTTAGAAAAATACCAAAAATTCAACATAGGATAATTTCGATATACCGAATCCAAAAATGAAGTCAATTTTGATAAATAAAATTTATAAAATTTCAAAAAGTAGGTATTATTATTGAAAACGGCTAGTTTAATTAGTTGTGGTGTGTGTTAGAGCTCGAGGTTGCGTACAACACACGCTATTGCATTATTTGAAGGGAAACGTACCGTGGAAGCTTGGGGTGTTACATTATACTAGTTTTATTTGATGTTAAATTCAAAAAATTATGTTTTTAAAATTTTAAAAAAGTTTGAACATTTTGTATTCTGATGGTAAAAATTTATTGAATTGGTCTAATTTATATTTTATCAATATGAATAATAGCCATGATAAATTTCATTACCATGATAAAGAGTAAATTCATAAATTTAGGTTACAAATAAAATTATAAATACAATAAAATGATGATATCATAAGAAAAAATTTATTTCAAAAATATAAATCTACCCTTAATACATAATGATTGAAATTAAGTAATCTAATGGACACTTTTCCATGAAAATGACTTATATAACATTTAAATCATGGGCAGACAAAAAATGTAACTTCTTTTTATTAAATATAACCTATGTATCCACCAAAGAACCAAATATATTTATGAATTTTTATAAAGTGTTATATTAGTCATAGATTATTAATTATAATGGTATTAATTTTTTTAAATTTTTATATGTGAAATAATCATCATTAATTCTTATGCAACACTCATGAAGAGTAAGGGAAAGGAGAAGAAAAAATCCATAAAATGAATTTAATTACAATGATAATAACCATTAAAAGAATAAATACAAGAATTAATTCCATTTTTTAGTATATTGTGGCCATAATAAAATATAGGTAAAATTAATTACAATTTGGGGCCATATGGAAAAGATTATGACATTTATAATATTTTATTTATACTAAGGTCAATATTTTAAAATTATTCTTTTAATAACTATAAAATTTTTAATATAGGGTTTTGTATAAGATATATTATACTATACATATTATTTGGAAATATAAGTGATTTATATTAATCCAAATAATTTATTTATAATTTTTAGTGCATATAAAATTACATTAAATAATTAAACAACTATGATAGAATAATTATTCGACTAATTGAATAATATAATAGATCATATTAAAAATATTAAAATAAATTCAATTAAAATTAATTATGGTTATTCCCAAGTTTTATATGTTACAATAACATATTAGCAGTTAATTTAATTATTTTTTGAAGTAAAATTTCTATTTAGAATTTATTAAAGTCAATATAATTAAGAGTTTCAAAACTACCCATTTAGATATTTTATGAAAGCAATATTTTTCTAATTTATTTAAAAACATAAAGAAAACATAAATAGACAATTAAAAACATAAAGAAATATAAAAAATAAATAGTGATCATGATAGGTTCTCGAATGTCATATATAGACTATTTATAGCCAATTTACACCATATAAGTAAATATTTAAAACATTCTTGTTTTATAAATTTTTTTAGTATAGTTAGAAGTAAAATGATTTTTCTAAGAGTTAATCAAAATTTTAAGGTCTAACATTAATTCAAAGCCTATTTAAAATATATATTTTTATTTTATTGAAAAATATTCCGAAATTATCTTCTAATAACATTAAATTTTTAGGCATTTGGATTCAGATTAAATTTATAATAAGTTAATATTTTGAGAAATTTTAAAAACTCCCCCAACTTCATTATAAAAGGAAACATCATACATCATCTCATTTGATCTCTTTTATCATTCTATATTTACCAAAATCTGACAATGTAACTTATAAATATCCCAATACAAATTAAATAGTTTATCTTCTTTCAAATATTCCAACTCTAGAGTCATTTTTGGAGATCTAAAAGAACCATTTTAAGAAGATGTAATCACTCTAACTAGTCACTATTTTTTTATTACTATATATATTTTTATAAATATATGATATAAATCATATAATAATTATTAATAGTACTAAATTTTATAATATGTTATTATGATCAGGAAAAAATAACTATACATCCCGATTTCCCTAAATTAAAAAATTAATGTATCCCTCATGTGTACGTACGACTTACCGTCTCTACGTAGTGATACAATTAATTTTTTCATCACTATATATTATTATTGGGAATTATGATGGGTCTAATGTTTATATATGAATATTTATGACATAATTATATTACCTTAATGAAAATATCATATCTACCTTTTTACCACCAAATCCATTGAAAAAATGATAATGTTTCTTGTGTGTATGTATCACTTACTATCTCCATGATGTGACACTATTATTATTTCATCTATATTTCATATGAATGTTACTAAGGAAGAAAATTTTAAATATATATTATTTATATATAATAAAATTTATTCCGTATTGATAATATATCATATACTTTTCTTTATTTTAATATGACAAGAAAATGAAAATAGGGATCATTCATACGTATTGTCTATTGTCTTCATGAACAATGTATTTTATTTTCTATCTCTAAATTTTTGGAATCACCAAGAATAAATATATAAATAATATATATGTGATATTTATATCATAAATATAATTCATTATATAATGAAATCATGATCTAGGTAAGAATACAAGGGATAATAAGTGAAAACATGAATGAAAAAAAGTGGTTTTTACTCTAAAGACAACAATAACATGGAATTTTTTAAAATAGAGTAATATAAATTAAAAAGTAAATCATATATTTTATTATATATATTATAATGTTTTCTTAATTGATTTTTAGTAAACTTAAATTTATTATAATTTATTTTTTAATATATATGACGGAATTCTAGACTTAAGGTGTGGAATTTTTGCCTCACTTTTATTTTTGTGGGACACTGCCTTATATACTACTTTTTACTTTTGTATGGTGTATATACATCACAGGAATGTATTATATGAATATTTTTATTAATATAATGTTATTATCATAATAATAAAATTTTATATCTTTATTGGGACATACCATTATACTGATTATAAGGTGGTAAGGTTTAATTTCACAATCTCATCATTATCCAGGATCCTTTATATGTAACCATTTACGTGGGATTATTATTCTTTCCCGTACATGTTTTTAAAAAAATTCCAAAATATTTTCAATATTAAAATTCTATTTTTAAGGTTATTTTTATCCATGTGAGAAATTTTACTAAATAAATTGAATGCAATCATTTTCCCATTTTCCAATTGATGTATTTGGTGAATTTTTTAGAAAATAAATGTATTTTAACTTCTACAAAATGAATTTATTTCTGTGATTTCATAGTGTGTTAATTCCATGAAGCGTTATTTACAAGATTACATGTTTATTTTCAAATAAAATGTTTTATTTTAATCATTCATTGAATTTTAATAAAAAATTTCGTACAAAAAACGATATTTTCCTTAAGAAGTAATCCTTAAAAATAATTTTCTATCTATGATAACATTATTTGATGTTACTTATATTTTACAAGGAATATTATTCGATGGTACCATTATTATTATTTATCTAAATTCTTTGTGTTTTTGATGTAATGATCCTTATGAATTTTTTTATTTCCCATAATTTATGATATTATGAAATGTTTATGAAACCCATTTTTATGGGTTTTAATATATTTACAAATATTTTTTCTTATATGAAACATATGTATGGTTTTTTTAGCTAACTAGTGGGACCCATTTTCCCCCCTAATGAATTTGGTAAATATTAATATCTCATGAGATATACTTGAATGGGACTAGAAGCTAACCTTATTTAATGACATAAAATGGAATGGGAGTAAACTCGGTTCAGTAATACAAGATAGAAACAAGTATAAACACAGTTTATTAATAAATTATTAGAACAGGTAGTGAACCTAGTTTAGTGAAGGAGTTTTTCCACTACGATTCTCTTCAAAATGCGCCTTGAGTAATATAGAAATGATTTTATATCTTTATTTTTTTTCAAAAATTATATGTCTTATGTTTTTCTCTCATAGAATATATTCGTTGTTTCATATTGAAAATCTATTATTTATTCCATGTCAGGATATCCTGATCATTGAGATACACGATATGAATTTAAATTTTTTTTTATGTTTTGGTTCATTCGGATTTCATTAGGATTTATATTTACTTTGTTTACCCTTACTGAGCATCTGAGCTCACCCATTTCATATCTTTATTTTTTAAGGTTATAAAGAACGTTTAGTGGTAGTAAAACAAAAAGGGAATATATTGTTTGGGAAACACTGAAGATTGTTCACCGGTCTAGAATTTTGAGTTCCATGTTTATAAATTAACTAACCTGATATGGTCTTTCTGTGCATGTTTTTGTAATAAATGATATATTCCATAAAAATTTTGTAATATCCCTAAAATTAATCGTTGGTCATTATATTTTCTATATACTTGAAAAGGATACCCAAGCATAGAAGGATATGCTCATGAGTCAGAGGGTACAGTAGATTACACAATAGTTGGCTGACACGACCCTTTGTGTCATGGATTATACGATTTTTACTTTTCCCATAGTGGTAGTGGAGTATAAAGATGCCTTTCAAAATGACGTTCTAGGTTGACCACCCTATTGGGAGATAGACTAATGCATTAATCTACACCTCATGATAACCTTGATATGTGTACCATTATATTAGACATCTCGTAGAGTGCCTTTTGAGATGAGGGTGTTGGTGGAGGATTAAAGAGGAAGGAATTTATCAGATTGAGTGTTTCATCATGGGAAACACTTGTATTTATTCCAAGAAGGAATATGGGAACTTTTTTTATTTGTGTGTATTATTTTCACCTAAAAAATGTGACCTTAAAAAAGATATACTAGGGAGGATTGATGACCTCTTTGATCAGTTGAGAGGGTAATGATGTTTATCCAATATTGAACTAATATCATGTTATCACCAATTTTGAGTATGAGAAGAGGATATACTGAACATGGCTTTATGATGTTATTGATGTCACTATTAGATCGTGATAATGCACTTTGGCCTGTAGAATTCCCCAATTTTGTTCTTGTGACTCATAAACCAGTTATTTTATCCTTTATTATACCACATTATAGTATTATTCCTTAAAAAATACTAGTATATGTGGAATCTTCGGAGGAGCATGTGAGACACTTGGGGATAGTTCTAGAAGAACTATTAGAGGAAGAGCATTAAGGGAGTATCTTGATGTGTCAGTTATAAGGACTCGACCATAAACACTACCTAAAATTGAATTAAATTAATAATTCACATTAAGGATATTTTTTGGTTTAGGGTTTTAGAGAATTAGGCCATAACTATTACATTACATCTCAAAAATACAATGTAGACACTTCTACTCAGTTTCCATTTTTTCCAAAAATAAAAACTCTTTGAAAAAAAGGGTCATGTCTAGTTCCACGTTTTAGACAACATGACTTTTCCTTGATCACATCCTTGACCCTATTAATCTTTAAGTCCTGTGAATAAAATTTCAAAATGTGGTATGAGCATAAATATCACAGTAAAGGTTATATAATAAATAATGAAATCATTATTCCATCAATACATAAAAAACATAAACTCTATTACATACCTCATGAAAACATATGATTTATGAATAACACATAGTAATTACAAATCATAAAGGTAACATTTGGCATCCATAACATACTTACGTTATAGATTTCATATCTACATAGGGAGTCCCATTTGGAATACCCATCATAGTACATTCCCTAAATCTCTTAGGAGAAACATTCACGTTCACCTCCACTGCGTTACCCAATGCATTGAAGAGCTATCTCGGCCTCACCCGCCCAATGTCTATCACGGAACCACCCGTATACATAGACAATGCCCAAGAACGATAACTTATTCATAACACATAAAAAAAATAAATTAAAGATAAAATTTCCACATATTAATCACAATGTATCCTTAAAATATATTGACATAACAAAAACAATTAATAAAAAAATTATCAATTCCAAAATACATAAAATATTATATGGTATTTATTTTCCTTTTAAAAACATTGCAACTTGTTAAGGATTCCATAGATCAAATAATACTCGCGGCGGTGGAAAATGTCGTTGTCACCTCTTACGTTAAAAAGAATCATTATTTTTTGTCTTTTAGTAAATGACTGATACAAAAAAGATTCCATTTGTATGAAATGAAATGTCAAAGGGATTTATACAGCATATAAAATAAAGATGTGTATTAAAAAAAATATGCCTCAATGAAAGGATATTGAGACGAAGTCCCTTACAAAGATCATTTTATAAAGAAAATAGATCGATAATGTGTAATCACAATACATACACATAAATAATTTATAAAGAAAAGATAGGATATCAAAATTCATTTCACACATAGTCATATCAGGACATAACCAATAAGAAGAAAATTAACCCAAATAAAGGAAATTGGGTTAAGAAGGTTCATTACCTCATGTCCAACGCGACCCGTTTGTCCTTTAATCGCTTGAATAATAGACTGAAGTTATTTTATACTTGATTAATAACCTTTTTCAAGTTTATTATTCCTCTTATATCACATATTACCATGTTATAAACTTTATACAATCATTTAAGTTAATAACGGCAACTTTGTCAATATTTGGTGCTTGAGTCAAAAATGAACAACGTATATTTACAAGTTCCCAATGTGACCAATAGTCCATTATATCCAGAATGATATTCATGATTTATATCACATACATATCATATATATATATATTATATACATGTGTTTATAATAGTACAAAACATTTGGAGACAAGAAATGAAATGCACTGTTCATGGAGACGGTAATTCGTACGTACGCTTGAACGCAAATTCCATTTCTATTTCATATTGTAATGAAATGGAAACATAATGATTCATAAGAATATTATAATTATAGTATAGTATCATTTATAATTTCATTATCTCTACCCTTTATACATTCCACATAAGTCATGAACGAGTCAAACCACTCTGAGGGGGCGGTAGTCTACACTACCTCAAATGATATTATCATATTTACCCACTATGGAAACCATAAAAGTATTCTATAAATAAAAAAAAGAAAAATATAAACAATATAAATATAATATATACCATATATAAATACAGTTCCATCCTAATGGCCACCAGGAGGTGTAGTGGGAGATATTTGAACAATCATCGCTTCGTGTGGCAGTAGTTCTCCATCCATAGAAACATTATGTTCTTTACCAATTAGACGAAGGTGTGTGAAAATGTAGTTAGAATAATTCTCATAAATAAAACCTAGTATATTGAGGATACTATTATTTTATAAAATAAATGAATAAAAAGTGTTTAGGGGTTGGAGAATTAAAATAAAATAAAAGATGTTAAGACAAACAGTTACCTTTAATTTGGGTAACTCCCTTTGGTTTGAACTAAAATGACATTTTGAAGTGACTTCTTCCTAAGGTAAGGATTTTATGGGGATGATAGGTATCTGGAGAGCTTATTTTGATAGGGTTTGAAAGATCTATGAGGCTTGAGAAGTGTGAGGAATGGGTTATAAGTGATGTCCTTTTATAAGGGGGAGGAGGGGCTCTTTTGGAATGTTTGAAACAATTATATTATTATATAATGATATTCTGTTTCTAAGGGTCAAAAACTAATTAAAGTAGAAGATACAGGGACTCATGGTATAATTAAAATCATCCAATAATAATTTTAACAGTTTGGGATGTTGTTTTAATATTTATAATCTTATTTATTTAAATCATTTATTAATGAGGTAACACTACATCATTATTGTGTCAAAAATAATTTACTTTATTTGATGTCTAAAAATTATAAAAAATACCATGATGTATGAAATAATTTTATATTGCCAATGAGTATTTATAGTAGAAAATATGACTTATATAACGCTATGTAAAATTTAATTTACTAAAAGTTATTTATTTATACCATTTTTCTTTTACATCATGTTAATTAAAATAAAGTGTCATTATCACTCCCATGTGGCCCCGTGGGGTCCCAAAATGAACCCAAGGATGATCATGGTCGGATGTGTATCAACCAATAGTATTTGGACACCTGTTAGGGTAATTTTATATTCTTATAGTAATATTTTTTACCCTTATTTACCAGATTTACCCTTTAACCATGATAAATAAAATATTTACTGAAGTAAATATTTAAAATGTCTAAAACATCAATTTACCTATTTAAAAAATTTCTACCTCATGATTAAAAATATGGAATCAATTTTTCCAAATTCAAATCACATATGTGGTAGAAATTAATTTAAAATTAATCCCTGCTGTCAAAATAAAAGGTGTGTTTTTAATAAATAATAACTATCAAAATATTGACATTAATTTATGTCCAATTTCATAGTGAAATTAATTCTAATGACCATAATTGGATTAAATAGTAAAACAATAATATAATTACACTTTAAAACCTAATTAAAGGATAATCCATCTTTATAAATTAATTAGATTAAAGGGCAGTTTTGAATTAAAATACATCGTTTTTTACTTTTCATTAAAGAATAAATTTTATGCGAAAAATACTTAAAAATTTACCCCAAGTAAATTTTGATATCCCTATTCTAAAGAATAATTTTATTTGGTCCAATAAAACATATAAAATTGACCAAAACTATATTTAAAGAGGGTTCTCCAATAAAATTCTTTAAATCAAGCTTTTAAAGAAAACTATGATTAAAATTAGATTCATTAAAATTTTAAGCCTCTAAATTTTATTGGATAACATTAAAAAAAATTTAACAAACATCTATAATAATATTTTAGTATGATCATTTCATTCCTTCTAATACAACAGCTAGGTGTTAACTAAAATTTAAAATAATATTATTATATTATTATAGTGCAACATATGATTTCAAAGAAGCCTGTTGTTGCGTATCAGGTATGTCATCGAACATATCAACCAATTTAAAGAAAAATTAATATTTAATTTATAAATATTATTAAAAATGAAAATGTCATATTTCATTATTTACCTGGGATGTTACATCAGTTCTTGGTTATGGAACTCCACATTATGGGACATGTTATCTTAATATATGGTGTAGTAGTGGTCCCAATAAAGGAATAGGTTGTGATAAATCGAGATCCACTGAAGGGTGTGACAGAATTGAAAAGATTATATGGGTTGGAAAGCTACTATAAAGAACTCAAAACTTATTTCTCCTTTCTATCATATCCCATGACAACATTCACATGAAAAATCAAGCATTTCATGTGGGAAGGGAGGTTCTAGAAGGCTTCCAAAGTGTGAAGGAAACAATTGATGAGAGATCCACTTTTTCAGATTTATAGAGGATGGTGTTGAGTATGATGTGTATTACAATGAATTAGGGACCAATTTGGGTTGTGTTCTAATGTATTGGTATGTAGTGATTACCTATGGTTCATGTTAGTTGAGAACACAATACTAGAATTACCAGAAACTTGATATTGATTTACTGAAAGTATTATTCTCACTAAATATGTGGAAACACTTCTGGATGGGTGACTTCATTATAATCAACTATAACCAGATTCCCAAGTATTTATTATCTAATACATATATTAACTTGACGGAGAGTTCATGTCTTGAGATCCTCTACATTTATGACTTTGATATTGTCTATAAACCTATGATGTAGAATATGGAAGAAGATTCTCTCAAAATGTGATATTTTTTAAAGCTAATGAGTGAGGATTTAGAGATGTTGGATTCTTTATATCTATCTATTGTGATTCAGGACGTATTCTCATAATACTAGTTAAGGGTTCTTACCCCTCCCATTTTACACCGAGTTTGTGGGGCATAATATGGGAATACATAATGTGAGTCTCTGTGTACCTAGATATCCACGGGTTTATATGAGATGAGGTTATGAAGGATATTCATAATTCTCCCTTAGCGGTAAATTAAGGTCTGTTAAAGATGTACCATGACCATTGACATAATTTCTGGTTTCCAGGGATTAAGGGGTGTGTTGCATGTTTTTTTCTCTCAATGCCTTTTTTTCAGCAATTGAAGGCTGAGCACCAAGTTCCAAAAGGTTTAGATAAACCCCTTATGGTCCCCATTAAGAAGTTGGATGGGATATCCATGGATTTCAATATAGGGTTACCATGTACTTCCATAGGATACATCTCCATCTATGTAACACCCCAAGATTTTATGAAAAATATTCTTTTAATTTCATTAATGTCTGGTGTTGTATGATACACTAAAAGGATCTTGCAGGACACACATCCTTGACTTGCCTTGCATTACACGCAATCTCTACCTTCCTCGATAGCGTGTGTAGTACGCAATAACGAGTTTCACTAAACAACAATATGATATTAAAATATTATTAAAACTAACTGTTATGAATAGTAATAACCACCTTTTGAAATTCTGTAAATTTTATTTTTCAAAATGGAATTCATTTTTGGATTTAGAATATCGAAATTAGCTTAGGGTGAAATTTTGGTATTTTTCGGATAACATTCATTTTCTGATGAATAGTGAAAATTACTAAATTTTAATTAAAAACAACCTTTTTAATCGAAATAATTAATAGTGATAAAGTATTAATTTGAGTGGTTTTAAAGTATATTTAGAATATATTTTTACAATTTAATACATTGTTGGTCATTGGATGTAATTTCACATTTAAACCAGACATAAACAAGTGTCAATCTTTTGATAGTTATTATCTCTTAAGAACGCGCTATTTGTTTTGACGATGGGAATTAATTTTTAAATTAAGTAATGCAACTGATATGTTTTGAATTTGTTAAAATAGACATCATTTTTCTGTTCATAATATCAAATATAGCTTAGGCCTAATTTTTGGTATTTTTCTGGAAACTTTCATTTTTTGATGAATAGTGAAACCACTAAGTGGTCGTTAAAAAAATGTATTTTTCATAAAACTAAATTTTACCGCTTCTAAGTGTGGAATTTCAAAAATTCGAGAGACACGGTTGATGTCAGTAAGTAAAATGTGGTTCAATGAGATGAAAATAATTTTTGGTGAATAGTATCTCTTTACTTTTTTTTACCACGGTTAAAAGTAAATTAGGTAATTAAGGGTAAAAATGATATTATTATTACCCTAACACATGTCCTAATTCTATTGGATAAATTTAATTAGACAAAAAACAACCTTAGGAATAAAATATGACCATTTAGGCCCACTTGGATTAGATTAGGACATTTAATATTAATTTATTTAAAGAAGGGTTAAAATAGATAAAATCAAAGTTTGATTAGTATATCATTTTTAATATAGGGTTATACATAAGATACATTCGACTATAAATATTCCTTAAAAATCTAAAACGATTTCCTACAAAATGGTATTTTATTTGTAATTTTTAGACATTAAAAAATTTAATTTATTTATGACACAAATAGGATGAAATAATTATCTTATTAATGAAATATTGACATAATTGATGTTATAAATACCAAAATAAATGTAATTTTAGACTTTTTATGAATTCCCCTAATTTTATAGGTTAATATGACATGTTATTATTGATGTAATTTACTTTTTTCGAACTAATCATTCTGTTATCAGTTTCAAAAAAATCAATTTATAAATAGTCTCAAAATTGACATAAAATAGTTTTTAAAACAAATATTATATTATTAATTGTTATCTTATTCATAAAGATCTAAGGATCGGCCGAATGACTTAGATAAGGTTATATATATTAATAATAAACAACTTGGGGTTCGTTTGGCTTCTTATAGTACGTTTATTAACCTTATAGTGTAAGAACAAAAAAAGACACGGTAAAAGTAAAATTATCTAACTTAATGTTAAATCTGAATGATAAGGTTACAATAGGAACCTAAACTTGTCTAAATTCTATTGGATGAGAGGATTTAGACCCATCCCCACCTTAGATTCGAAATAAATCAATTTTTATCTATTTAAAACCGAATTTAGCTTTATAATAAAATAATATTTTTAGTTATTCCCAAGGTGCCCCTCTCCTCCCTTATAAAAGGGAACCTCCTCCCTCTCTTACTCACACCACTTTGAGCCTTAATTCTCAGCCAACACCTGCCAAATTCTCTTCTCCACTTCCCTATAAACATCCTAGAGTTCCTTCTCTTCTTCAATGACCAATTTTAGTGCCCTAAGAGGAGGACTCAAAGAGGAGCTTCAAAGAAGAGGTAATGTCTTTTACAAATTCTTGCAACTTTATTTCTTCTTACACTTCGTCTTCTTAGGTTGTTTCATTATGAAGTAATAACATCAGTATCACTAATATACTGATACGTTATTATAATTACGAAACAACCATATTTCACCATCTATCCATCCTACGAAAAACGAAATCACCGCGCGTACGTACGTACGGAATACCGTCTCCACGCCGTGGTGTAATCTATTTTCCACCACCACCTTACTTGGATGGGTATAACGATGTAAATAATATCTATATATGATTATTGTAAAGTGATATTGATTCTGAAATAGTATACATACACTCCAATAGAATTTCATGATCATGAGAACGATATCATCACTCGTGCGTACGTACGGACTACCGTCTCCACGACGCGATGAGATTCATTCTCCACGTTAACCATTCATGAATGATTATAAAGTATATATAATAAGTAATCATGAAATATATGACATAATAATGATACTAGAGTTATGTGTATAGATATGTATGTCATCTACTTAATTCCATTCAACTCAATAAAAAATGAAAACATCGTTCGTGCGTACGTACGACCTACCGTCTCCATGAACGGTGTATTTATTTCCATTTAATGATCTATTATATATATGTATATTCTGAATATATATTATATATAAATAATTTTTTTTATTCTAGAATTAATTAATCATGATCTAAGTAATCATATGAATAATTAAAAGTCAAAACACGGACGACAAATGAAACGATTTTACCCAAAACGCTCTTTAACATGGAATTTACAAAAGAACGGCTAATATAAAGTCATAAGTGAACCATATATGATATCATAACAATGAGTATGATTCTGTAATAAGTCAATGACATTATTTAAATCATTATACAGGAGGTTCGGACACTTACGAAGCAAATCAGACCTAAGGTAAGGGAAAATATCACAATCTCATTTTTATCCGAGATTGTTTATACTTTGATATTTACTGGGGTGTATTTTATCATCCAAATCCATATGTAATATTATTTTCATCCACCTACATTTGTTTAAATTCAATTTTAACCTTCTGTGAGTTTTTTAGTAAAAGATACAAAAGTAATCTTTTGTCGTTTTTCGTACGAGGTACTTTTTGACTTTTCTGACAAAAGTAAGAGAAGAATGTTTTTTAACTTATACGGAATGAATGGATTTTTAAAACATTATTTCAAGAATCTTACCTTACAAGTTTTCAAGTTTATTTTTAATCAACATATTTTAGTTTATAATTGTATGAAATGTTATGAAAGGAAAAGTCTTTTTGAATTAGAAAGGATATTTTCCTCAACAATGGAGTTCAAGTGTTTTATCAAAATTATTTTCCATCTAAGATAATATAGGGTTCTGTTTCTATCCCTGTTTTTACATTGTTTCTATTATGTTATGATGGAATTATTTTTATGATGTCCTTTTATCTTATATGGATTATGTTATGATGGAATGATGTTTAAGAATCCCATTTTTATTACATGGGTAATGCTATGATGTATGATTTATGGTTTCTGTGGCACACATAATAATGGTATCATTATGAGATTGGTGGTACCTATATCTCCCTCTAATGCATTGGGTAAAGATTTTATATCTCATGAGATAGACATGGATGGAACGTCAGGTTAAACTGCTTCAGTGAAACAGGACTAAAACGAGGAGTGAACTCGGTTCAGAAATGGACTTTGTCCACTAAGATAATCTTGGAAATGAGTCTTGACTAATAAGAAATGATTCTCTATGATTATGTGTGTATTACACATAGTTTCATGTTTTAAGTTATGATTATTTGGATTACATTTCACTACTATTATTTATCCCCTGTTATAATATTATGATCTCTTTGGAGGTTAAGATTTCCAAAATGTTATGTTCTTATGAATATGATGTGATTGATATTTCTTTCGTTTACCCTTACTGAGCATTTGAGCTCACCCTTTTATGTTTTCTTTTCCCCAGGATATAAAGAAAGATTTTAGGTAAAAAAAGGGAAGATCTTTATGGGAGATGTTGAAGATATTTCACCATGATTAGAAGATTATATTCAGTGCTTCCAAAGACACTAAACTATTACAGTCCTTGTGTGTGTGTTTCTGTTATGTACTAAGTATTCTGCAAAAGTAATGTAATGTCCATGAACGTTAAGCTTTGGGTCTCTACAGTTGGTATGAGAGGAAAGGTTTAGTCAACCTTTGAAAACTAGGATGCGAAAATGTTAGTGAGATCCCTATAGATATTTCTAAGGTATGTCTAGGGATGTCCCTAAGGATAAGTATACGTATAGGATATAGTCCTAGAACTACAGTAACGATATTAGAATTTAACCTAAGATGTTAGATATTGAGGGTGCTCCCCCTTTACTATGTTTTTTCCCTACCATGATTTTTGCTTCTCACACTATTATTTTTGGGTTTTAGAAAATGGCTGGAAATATGAAGATTCATGATAATGGAGGATATGGCGGACAATGGAATGATATTATTCATGAGAAACCAAATGAAACGGGATTTAGAAGTCCAAACATCGTTATTATGCCTAATGAGCAATCTCATAATATGATCAATAATCTCAACAATGGTTAAATGTTTTAAATGTGGAATGTACGGGCATTATGCAAACCAATTCCCTAAGGGAAAGTCTCATGAAGAGAATCAGTACGGCCGTATGGGTAGTATTTATTTTGATGATGATGAAAAGACTACAAATGATATGTGAGATGAAATAATTGTTGAAGCTCGGTCAATGGTTTAAGAAGGTAGTGGAAGGATTACATGTTTATCAAGTGTAATGTTGTATAAGTAATCTCATGTTACTATGGAATAAAGAGACATCTAAGGATTGTTACACTGTTGTCTTTCCTTGAGTTTTGGAAGTGTATGATTAATGGTACCAGTATCTGTTAAAGGTTATTCAGATATTTTTGGAATATAGATGATATGCGCATATTGAAGGGATACGGAGAAAATTAAATGTTTGATAGTTTTCATGAGCTCATGACTGATATAAGGATAAGGTTATATCATGGTTTGAGTATATAGAATTTTGAGGATTTTGGTATGTGGAAAATGATAACTTTTAACTGCATTCATGTTTTCACTATGGTTCAATGGGTATTCATTTTTTCAAGAGAATACATGATTAAGGCCTTCGAATGTTTGGAATGTGACCAACAAGACATATCTTATGATATGTGGGGATCAACGATGGTATTAACATGCTTGTTATATGAAATCTTTGGTAATCGTTTTCACTATAATATGAGAGTGGACTGCAGTATTATGGATAAGCCTAAAGATTGGAATGAATTATGTTGGACATAAGTTATTATTGTTTATGTATAGAAGTTTTTTTGATATTATTGGTGGGATGTTATAGTATTGTAGTTTTAGAAAAAGGACAACCTGCAGAACGGGCGACAACCCATCGCGTCGGACAAGGCTGTGGGAATCGAACCCACAACCGAAGTGAGACTAGGCTTTATCACCTACCACTGGCCTACAGGAAGTCCCCGTTTAGTAGAAACTAGTTTTATTATATTAAGCATTATGATATATGATGTATAAGTCCATTTTAGGAACCATATATGATTAATCTCACTATAAATGGACTTATGTAATTTTTGATAACTTTTCTAAACTTTTGTTTGAGACAGATGGAATGACCCATCATTCTATCACATAATCTGATAACACATCATGAATGAGAAATTCAACTTCATTTCTTTAAGAGATGAAGTGTAAATTTTCCAAAGAACGACCAATGGTGAGACTATACCAAAATCACAAAAGTATTTCTTCTAATTCCAATTTCATCAAATTTAGGGAAATGATCTTGAAAACCAAAAATGTTGTTCTAGTGCTCTTGTATCTGATGAATCATATGGTACCTTAGATCGTCACCAATTTATGTCTTTTTGATTGATGGCTTTTCCATAGACATGTTCTCTACCACTCTCCATCAGAACATGATGGTTAGATTTCTCTTCCATATCCATATTTTCACCTATGTGGAAACCCAATGATTAGTTTATTTGGGTAACCATTACGTTTCATACATTTATTTTTAAAGATTGGTTTTGGTATTCCTTTTTATGATGTGGGTTTCTATTAAAGAATCTTTCGAGTAGTAAACAATTTATAACCCCGGAGAATTTCGAGGGGAAAATTCCTTTTAAGGGGGGTATTATGTAACACCCCATGATTTTATGAAAAATATTCTTTTTAATTTCATTAATGTCTTGTGTTGTACACTACACTAAAAGGAGCTTTTACAACACACATCCTTGACTTGGCTTGCATTACAGGCAATCATGACCTTCCTTGATAGCGTGTGTAGTACGCAATAACGAGTTTCACTAAACAACAATATGCTATTAAAATATTATTAAAACTAGCCGTTATGAATAGTAATAACCACTTTTTAAAATTTTTTAAATTTTATTTTTCAAAATGGACTTCATTTTTGGATTCGGAATATCTAAATTAGCTTAGGGTGAAATTTTGGTACTTTTCGGATCACTTTCATTTTCTGATGAATAGTGAAAATTACTAAATTTTAAATAAAAACAACCTTTTTAATAGAAATAATTAATAGTGATAAATTATTAATTTGAGTGGTTTAAAAGTATATATAGAATATATTTTTACAATTTAATACAATGTAGGTCATTGGATGTAATTTCACATTTAAACCAGACATAAACAAGTGTTAATCTTTTGATAGTTATTATCTCTTAAGAACACGCTATTTGTTTTGATGACGGGAATTAATTTTTAAATTAAGTAATGCAAATGATATGTTTTTAATTTGGTAAAATAGACATCATTTTTCAGTTCATAATATCAAATATATCTTAGGCCTAATTTTTTGTATTTTTCTGGAAACTTTCATTTTTTGATGAATAGTGAAACCACTAAGTGGTAGTTAAATAAAATGAATTTTTCATAAAACATAATTTTACCTATTATATGATTAGAATTTCATAAATCCTAGAGACACGGTTGATGTCAGTAAGTAAAATGTAGTTTAATGAGATGAAAATAATTTTTGGTGAATAGTATCTTTTTACTTTTTTTTACCACAGTTAAAAGTAAATAGGGTAATTAAGGGTAGAAATGATATTATTATTACCCTAACACATGTCCTAATTCTATTGGATAACTGTAATTCGACAGAAAACAACCTTAGGAATAAAATATGACCATTTAGGCCCACTTGGATTAGATTAGGACATTTATTATTAATTTATTTAAAGAAGGGTTAAAATAGTTAAAATCAACATTTAATAAGTATATCATTTTTAATATAGGGTTATACATAAGATAAATTCGACTATATATATTAATTACAAATATAAAACTATTTCCTACATAATGGTATTTTATTTGTAATTTTTAGACATTAAATAATTTAATTTATTTATGACACAATGATGATGCAGTAATTATCTTATTAATGAAATATTGACATAATTGATGTTATAAATACCAAAATAAATGTAATTTGAGACTTTTTATGAATTCCAATAATTTTATAGGTTAATATGTAATGTTATTGTTGATGTAATTTACTTTTTTGGAACTAATAATTCTGTTATGATTTTCACAAAAATCAATTACTAAATAGTTTCAAAATTGACATAAAATATTTTTTAACACAAATATTATATTATTAATTGTTATTGTATTCATAAAAATCTAAGGCTTGGCCAAATGACTTAGATAAGGTTATATATATTAATAATAAACAACTTGGGGTTAATTTGTCTTCTTATAGTATGTTTATTAACCTTATAGTGTAAGAACACAAAAAGACACGGTAAAAGTAGAATTATCTAACTTAATGTTAAATCTAAGTGATAAGGTTACAATAGGAACCTAAACTTGTCTAAATTATATTTTATGAGAGTATTTAGACCAATCTCCACCTTAACTTCGAAATAAATCAATTTGGTGCTATTTAAAATCGAATTTGGCTTTATAATAAAATAATATTTTTAGTAATTCCAAAGGTTCCCCTCTCCTCCCTTATAAAAGGGCACCTCCTCCCTCTCTTCCTCACACCACTTTGAGCATTAAAGCTTGGACAACCCCAGAAAAATTCTCTTCTCCACTTCCCTAGAAACATCCTAGAGGTCCTGGTCATCTTCAAAGACCAATTTTAGTGCCCTAAGAGGAGGACTCAAAGAGGCGCTTCAAAGAAGAGGTAATGTCCGTTACCGATTCTTTCAACTTTATTTCTTCTTCCACTTCTTCTTCTTAGGTTGTTTCATTATAAAGTAATAACATCAGTATCAATCATATACTTATATATTATTATAATTATGAAACAACCATATTTCACCATCTATCCATCCTACGGAAAACGAAATCACCGCGCGTGCGTACGTACGGAATACCGTCTCCACGCCGTGGTGTAATCTATTTTCCACCACCACCTTACTTGGATGGGTATAATGGTGTAAATAATAACTATATATGATTATTTTGAAGTGATATTGATTCTGAAATAGTATACATACACTCCAATACAATTCCACGATCATGATAACGATATAATTGCTCATGCGTACGTACGGACTGTCGTCTCCACGACGCGATGAAATTCATTCTCCACGTTAACCATTCATGAATGATTATAAAGTATATATAATACATAATCATGAAATATATCACATAATAATGATACCGGATTTATGTGTATATATATTTATGTCATCTACTTAATTCCATTCAACTCAATAAGGAAACAAAAAGAGCGTTCATGCGTACGTACGACCTACCGTCTCCATGATCGGTGTATTTTTTCAATTTACTGATCTATTATATATTTGTATATTATAAATATATATTATATATAAATCATGTTTTATATTCTGGAATTAAGTAATCATGATCTATGTAATCATATGAATAATTACAAGTCAAAACACAGACGACAAATGAAACGATTTTACCCAAAACGCTCTTTAACATGGAATTTACAAAAGAACGGGTAATATAAAGTCATAAGTGAACCATATATGATATAATAACAATGAGTATGATTATGGAATAAGTTAATGACATTATTTAAATCATTATACAGGATGTTCAGACACTTACGAAGCAAATCATACCTAAGGTAAGGGAAAATATCACAATCTCATTTTTATCCGATATTGTTTATACTTTGAAATTTACTGGGGTGTATTTTATCATCCACATCCATATGTAATATTATTTGCATCCACCTACAATTTTTTAAATCAAATATTACCCTTTGTTTAGTTTTTTAGTAAAATATATGAAAGGAATCTTTTGTCATTTTTCGTACGAGGTATTTTTTTACTTTTCCGACAAAAGTACGAGCAGAATGTTTTTTTTAACTTATACGAAATGAATGGATTTTTAAAACATTATTTCCAAGAAGCTTCCCTTACAAGTTTTCAAGTTTATTTTTAATCAACTTCTTTTAGTTTATAATTGTATGACATGTTAAGAAAGGAAAAGTGTTTTTGAAGTAGAAAGGATATTTTCCTCAAGAATGGAGTTCAAGTTTTTTATCAAAATTATTTTCCATCTAAGATAATATAGGGTTCTGTTTCTATCCCTATTTTTACATTTCTTTGATTATGTTATGATGGAATTAGTTTTATGATATCCTTTTATCTTATATGGATTATGTTATGATGGCATGATGTTTAAGAATCCCAATTTTATTACATGGGTTATGCTATGATGTATGATTTATGGTTTTTGTGGCACACATAATAATGGTATCATTATGAGATGGGTGGGACCTATATCTCCCTCCAATTCATTGCATAAAGATTTTATATCTCATGAGATAGACATGGATGGAACGGCAGGTTAAACCGGTTCAGTGAAACATGACTGAAACGAGGAGTGAACTCGGTTCAGAAATGGACTTTGTCCACTAAGATAGTCTTGGCAATGAGTCTTGACTAATAAGAAATGATTCTCTATGATTATGTGTGTATGCAACAAAGTTTCATGTTTTAAGTTATGATTATTGGGATTACATTTCACTACTATAATTTATCCCATGTTATGATATTATGATCTTTTTTGCAGGTTAAGATTTCTAAAATGTTATGTTCTTATAGATATGATGTGATTGATATTTCTTTTTTTTTACCCTTACTGAGCATTTGAGCTCACCCTTTTATGTTTTCTTTTCCCCAGGATATAAAGAAATATTTTAGGTAAAAAATGGAAGATCTTTATGGGAGAAGTTGAAGATCTTTCACCATGATTAGAAGATTATATTCTGAGTTTCCAAAGACACTAAACTATTACAGTCCTTGTGTGTGTGTTTCTGTTATGTACTAAGTATTCCGCAAAAGTAATGTGATTTCCATATACGTTAAGCTTCAGGTCTCTACAATCTATGTGATCAAATAATGTATCACTATGTAAGAACACATCCAAGCTATTCAAGAACAATGTTCAGTAGAAATATTAGGATGTCATTATGTGTAGGATATACTCTAAATCAATGAAATTACCACTGTGGTCATTTCAAACTGTGATTATAAATTCATATCTCAATAATATAAAGGATTTAAGGACTTTGGGATATGGTTTTATTTGAGCATGGTGTTTCACCACGAGTCTGATATTAGGACTAAGTTGACTATTCGAGACATGGAAGAAATGCTTTGGACATTAAGGTTATACATTGGTAGAAGTTTTTAGGATCTCCTAACGTTGGTGTAATTTTCATAGAATGATATATATCATTATGCAATTGGTATTGAACCATTCGAGTTCTTGTATGAGTGACCATGCAGGTCAAAACTCTGCTAGACCAACCCAGAAGAGTCCGCACAAATGTGATCAGAGTTGGTACAATACATGATAAAAAAGGTGCAGATCATTCAACTCATGATGAGAACACCATAGAGCTATCAGAGGTCCTATGTAAATAGATGATGGAGGCCTTTGGTGTTCAAAGTGGTAGATCGCATGTTCCTATGGGTACCATATCACCATGGGTTAAATAGTATTGTCTAGTATTGAAATTTACTTCTAATATTCACTACACCCTTCTTAAATACTATGTAGAGTTGGCGAGGAAGAGTACGTCTTAGATCTACAACACTTGTTACACCGGTTACATGATTCCATCCACACGATGTTTCTAAGGAGGTATGTGCATGGACCATAACATGTTATCAACTGGGGAGACCAAGACATCGTGGAATGGGATACCTTTATTGAGTACATTTTATAGATTAATATCAATATATGATTATCCCCCATAGATGGGTGATTTATCTACAGCATGTTTAGTGGAATCATGGGAATCTTTAGGAGAGTACTTGGGAGATGGAGACCAAGATGCATGGTCAATACGAACATATTTTTGTTTTTTCTTTCATTATGGCTTCATAGAACATAAATCCCAAAGGTGGGGAGAAATTAATGGCTCCGAGTTTTCCATATATTGCTTTATAATAATTTATTTATTATTTTTTGAGCTAAGTTCTATGAAAATATGATAATTAGAGGATCTATGTGCCTAAAATTAATTTTTTAAATATATATCATATATTATACATCGACTCTAAATTTTTTTCATGAAAATGTTGAATAAATCCAAAATGAAGGCTTAGATCGTAAATTTGAATCCGCTATTTAGTACAAAGAATTATGTTTACCCTTAGAACAACATAACCTTGAAGCTTGTTGGATGATTGGGTAGGTCTCATTCATGGGTGTATTTCTATTAAATTAATCAAATGAAATTAATAAATTTAAATATATTTTCATGACCTAGAATCCTCTATAAAAAAAGTACATGTCTCTATCCCTGTGGTTATCCATTACTCAAAAAGATAAAGGCGATAAATCGGAGAAGACCAATTAGAGGATCATTTTCAAAAGGCATCGGGTTGTGATCAAATTGAGGATCTTGTGCCAAAAAATGTACTTTCATCTCACAAATAAAAGAACACGGGACCTTTCATCATAAAAAATCTAGTATGTGGATATCACAAGTATGTGGAACTCACAAACAGTTCTTTTCTCCCTGTCTAGAACTGATCATTTCCAAGAACATAATTGATTTTTGCGTCCATGGTATATCTATTTGTTATAGATTTATTTTTTCATTAGTTATATTCATATTTTTTGTCTATTTATTTAACAATATATTGATTCTGAATTAACACAGGCTTAGGATTGATCCTCAAAAATTGTTTTATAAGGATTTCCACATAATTTCATTAAAAATTAATTTTTGTTATTATATTTTTGAAATATATCAATAAAATCATAGAATGTCGTTTTTTTTCACTATTATTAAAAATAATGGATCAATACTATGGATATAGTTCCCAATTGAGGGTGAAATTGAGATGTAAGGATGATAGAGTATGACAATAGGTTGATCAGAATAGTTTAGTGATTTTCCTCTCATTCCAAATTTGACTATATAACTACGGATGGAATGTTTGGTTGTTTCTGGAGTCGATTTAAGGCCTAAAATTTAGATCTCCAGTCATGGGAAGGTACACCGACCCTCAATCCATGATCTCTAATTTGTGCAGCGGTGGAGCTGACATGGATGATAATGAAAAATAGGAACCAGTATGATCTATATTTTTAGGGTTAGAAGACATGTATTCTATAATTACATTTCCTATGGGACACCTAGTGTGACACCATGTTTTCATAGGGAAAATAATTATCATAGGATGTGTGACAACTATCACATGATTTGTGAACCTTACATGGTGGATCATGGTTTACATCATAGTTTACATAGATGAGGGCATGAGTATAAGGGATCAGAAACACCATGTACATAGACATGAACATGAGCATCTGTAAACAGAAAAAGGTTGTCCTATTGGAGAGATGAACCATATAATTATTTTAAATGTCATGTACTTCTTTATAGAATTCCCAGATCCCTTCTTCTCTTAATCATGGATCTTCTTCCTTATGATACATTCCATTGATCTTTTCTTGGGGGTTTAGTATTAAATCGCATCCTATGCATAGGATGGTGATCCTCTCCATGGAAAATCGATTTTGGATAAATTATTTAGAGTCCTTTTGTGAGAAATTTGGGGAGATCATCTATAATCATATTTTACTTTGTAGGGGTTCTTAGAATTGCATGACTAACACTATGTGGGATTAAGTCCCATACTGAGAGGGTCAGTCTAGATTGGTTTTTTGTATACCCCATGGCCTTGGTTGTGATCCCCATCTATGTACCATTTTCATCAAACATCTAAAATGTACTTATTATGGTGAGACCCAAAAATCTTGACAACTCATATGGATTTCATCCATTCTATTTTACTACTAGACAATGTTCTCTCACATGAGTGCAATGTGAAACCTTCATTCAAGAATGCTTAGATGGCTATATAGTTGTGATATTACTTGGTACTGTGTGTATATAATGATTATATCTATATTTTCATGTTATATTTAATTAACATCTACTTGTGACGAGTTTATTAATGTTCTATATGGTAAATGCTCAGTGGTTTTTGGGTGTCCTAATCGAAATTGTTATACTCCATGCTACATGGGATTTTCTTTCATGTATAATATCTTGTGAAAATGACCGACCTTTAACCAGTGTCCTATATTGAATTGGACTAGGAAGATCTTAGTGAGATAGATAAACAGACGTGTGTTCCTTCAATTAACTTGACAACATTCATCCCCCAATTTATAAGTTGTCATAGTTTTCAATTTCATTGTGATGGGATTATATTTGTCTCTTTTTCATTCCAATAAATGTGTACAGAGTTTGATGTTGGTATTTTATTTATATGATTGCATGGTTATTAGTTTTTTTATATTTTATCATTGTATGTTCTTTGATATTGGTTTGATTGTAAAGTTACATTAGTTTAAGGCCTCATATGTGAGTGATATGCCAACTTGTCAGTAGTATCCAACCAATAGCCTCTTGGAGGTGGGCTTGGGGTAGTTGGGGCATGGGACCCAGAGGGACATGTTGTGATATTGATGGATTTGGATGAGAATGTGAATAAAGGTATATTATTATGTCACATGGATACACTATAAGAAATGGTGTGATTTTGAACAAATGTGTTTAAAAAGTTAAGTTCCCCAAATTTCTTATTTGCTAGTCACACCCTTGGATAGAGGAATAGAGAAGAAAAATTAATTCTAATTTAAGAATATTTATCATGATGGAATAAATTAAAAAATATTATATGATATTCTATTTGTAAATTAAAATATGATGATATTTTAGAAAAGGGGAAAATTAATGAAGATATATTGTAGAAAAACATTTGAAAAATGATGTTGAAAAGGTGGTAGTGGAAGTGAGTTATAAAGGGAAGATAAATATCAGTGGTTTGAAGCTGAGAAACAATAATTTATATCATATTTTGATTCTAAATTTAGTAAACTAATATATGATTGGGGTCCAGAAAAAAATCAACATCTGATTGTACATTGAGTGATAAATTTTGTATTGAATTCCTTATATGCTCATGGAGGAAGATATTCAGATATAGTTTCTAAGGCAACCTAACTCTAAAATTGAAATTTCTCATTCTGGTAACAATTTCCATATTAAATAATATTTATACTAATATGTCTGGTGTCACTCTAGATAAACATGGAGACACTCTACTTTGATGTATTCGGATTATAAACTTTTGTGCTTATAGTGAAGAACTTATGGTTTGGGAGAATAGGTAGCCACTATAAGGATTTGGTTTCTCTCTAAGGGTATGAACCACTTGAATATCATTGATTTAATTGTTAGTTTATATTTTTTATAAATTAATGTGGCTGATAATTTATGTTTTAGTGAATTAATCTTCTATATGTTATAAAACAAAATAAATTGAATGAATTTATTTGAAAACATGTCTCCATAGATCCATCCCCATCCAACTTGTCGGCAGAGTTAACTGATCCTTGTACCTTTGATATCAATAATGGTAACTAACATATTCATATATTTATAACAAATTAAATTGTCTCTATAGAATGGTCCCCATTAAAATGGATTATTTCAAGAGGAACGTATAGGAAATTTTAAAGAAGGGTTTTATATTCACCATTTATTATCAAAGAAGTTACTCTATCCTATTTTTCAAGTATAAGGATGGGTAAATATGAATCTACATTAATTATAAGGATCTTAAGAAAATAATGATAATGATTAAGTATCATCTACTAGGGAATGATCACTTATCTAACAAATTATGAAGGTATTAGTACATCTCTATGTTTTATCTTTTCAATGGATGTTGTTATTTGAAGGTGAAATATGAAGATATTCCCAATACATCCTATCATAAAATATATGGACACTATAAGTTCATTGTGATCCTATTTGGACACACTAATGCTCAAAAAAACATCATGAACATGATTATTATGAGTCTTTATAAATTACCTTCAAAAAATTCTATAGGTATTTATAGATTATATTCTCATATATTTCAAAATCATGAAATATAATGAATATTACATACTAATTATTTGAATACATCCTGAAAGGAGACGTTTTTTACAAAGTATAGTAAATTATTATTTTTGATAAAAAAGTCACAATATTTGGGAATGTTATCGCATGTGAAGGGATGACTATAGAATGTTAAAATAATGGGTATATTAATGAATTAACTATAAAAAACATTGATTAATATCTATATTTTACTCAAACAATCTATCTTATATCAATTATTGGGGGTAAATTTCTCTTAATTGTTGAAACCACTTCCTAAAATGACATAGGAAAGAAATATGTTTTTCATGATAATTTAATATCACAATATAAACAAGAAGTTAATGAAATGGATAGAAATAACACCAATATGCATAAAACCCTAAAGTGGTGAATAGTATATGATAATATATGATGCATTATGAAAGTGATTTGGTAGTGTGCCCTTGAAAAATGAAAATTTGGTGACATGTGTATTATAGAAATTTATGGTACAAGAGAAATATTACAAAAACCATGATCTTGAGATAGAAATGTAAATCCTTTCAATGTATATTTGGATACATTATCTCTAGGGAGAAAAGTTGGAAGTATACAATAATAATGAAATTGAAGATCATATAACAACATAAAAGTTTATCAACATCTTCTAAAAAATACGGTTTGATCTAATCCAAGTATATGAATTGTTAACCCAATAGAATACTAAAAAATTAAAAAAAATAGTAGTTATAAAATATATCTATTATCTAGAAACCATATCCTAAATATGGAATCAAATAGACCCATTATTATCAGACCATAAAATTATGGGAAAGAGAATAAAAAATAATAGTACGATATCCAACCATGGAAAAATTATTGATCCAAAATATTTCTTAGAAAACATTAAAGTGGTATATGGGTAAGATATAGATATTATAAAGACGGTGGAATAGAATATTAATGGGAAATATTATAGTTCTACATTGGTAAAGAAGTAGTTGTATGATACGGTACTCTATTATGTGTACCATCAACATCAATGATAAAGAAAGATCTGTTATATGAGATTCATATATCTCTTTTCTCAATCCATTTTGGATTCCCAGATATGTGTTTTTATCTCAAATAGAACTTATTCTAGGATTATTTAGGGAAGAATATTTTTAGATATACATCCAAGTGATTGGAATGATATAAAATCATTGTGGGATAGAAAAACATCAAGGGGTTAATTCTATTACTAACCATACCAATATGTAATAGGGATAACATAATCATGAACATTATCATAGGTCTCCCAAAACATATAAGGTGAGCAGTACAACATGTTATGTCAGATAATATTATAAATACTAACCACTTTATTATCATTCAAGATGACATATTAGTAGAATATACTTCCAAAATATATATCAATAATGTTTTAAGCTTCATGGATTACCTGTATTGATTATATATTATTAATACATATGGTTCACATTATTATACTCGAGATTCCATTTCATAAAACTGGGAAATGTGATAAATATTTTTATTTTGTATCATCCAGAAATGGATGGAAATTTTAAAAGTACCACTAAAAATCTAGAGGACATTCTTAGAGATTTCTTTTTATATTTAAAGGATTTTGGGATTAAAACCTACCAATATCCAAGTTCCCACATAATAATAGCATAGACTCATGAATTCATAAGGATCAATATAATTCCCCATGAGGGAATAAATTTTTAACATCAACCGGTGGCGATGATGTTAAATAAAGGAATCCATTATAACCTCAATTTTTTTATTAAATGAATGACATAGTCCTTCCATTCAGTAATATAATAGAGAAACTAGTAGTCAACAAAAAAGATATGTTTTGAACCCTTAATGATACCAGGATTTTCATGTTTTTTATAACTTATTCACTAAATTGTCTTGATGTTAGAGAGTTATATGGGTTTCTAAGATGTAAACGATAAACAATAGTATTTAGTTCCCTTTAAGAATATATATCATATTTAAGAAAATTTCAGTTCACATTAGCTTACAGAAAATTTTCCTCTAGTGAAAGAGATACTTTATATGTCCATGTTCAATATGTACATACCTAATATCTAATATTTATAAAATCAATAGTTGGTATAGAATTATCATGATCTCTCTTATGTGTAGTATCCTATAGATATCTTGAGATATAGAGATAATGTTATAAAAACACTAATAATATTTTCAAAGTACAATAGAGAATTCATATGTACGAAGTGGTTCGATAACATCCCAAATAATTAAAGAATATAATATTTTCATATTTATAAATAATTTTGAATTAAATATTAATTTTACTTTAAGATATATTCTGTGATTGATGGTGTACCCAACACACAACAATGGGTTTCTCCGAAAATCTCATGTGTCACATATGGCTGAGTCATACTGAAAAATAATAAAATAATAATATTTTAAATGGTAGTCAATGCCTACCCATTATATTGGTGGAAATGAACATACCTAACTACAAAATTATTATACATGTTTTTTTAATTTATTTACATTTATCCAGTAATAGTTAGTGGATTAAAATGTGAATGAATCAAATTTTAAGCATAAATACTCTAGTATTCTTTAAAAGGTCGATTTACAGCCATTTGATGGTGAACCATTTTTAAATCTAGTTTTTTCACTGTTATATGTACTATTAGACAAAATAATATTATTATTTATAATTGGGACATCAAAATTTAATTTGGATGAAATTTTGGTATTTTTCTGATAATGTTCAATTTTTAATGAATAGTGAACAATACTGCATTTGAAGTCAAAACTGTCTTTTCATATGATTTTTTATATAGTTAGATTATCTTTTTAAATGGTTTTAATGTGTAATTAGATTATATTTTAACAAATTAAATAAATATATTTCCTACTTCAAGGTATTTTATTTATAATGTTTAGACGTCATATAAATAAATTTATTTATGACCCGATAGTGTAATGATTACATCATTAATAAAGGGTTCAAATAAATTAGTTATAAATAGTAAAATAATTTTAAATTGAAACTTTTTATTCCATAAAAGAATTTTATGGATGAGTATAACTTGTTATATTTCAATTAATGTAGCGTGTCTCAAATAATCACGTTGTTATATATTTTTTTAATGTCTTGATATGAATAGTTTAAAAATTGATATAAATGAGTTATTAAATCAATAAATATTTTATTAAATGATACAGTAGTACTGAAAATCTATGAGAAGGACAAATAAAATATATGATGTTAAAATTTTCATTAATTATTCACTTTCTAGTCTCTTGAGATTTTATAGTAAATATATTAACCATATAGTATGAATATACAAGAGGATATGGTAAAAGTTAAATTAGTTAACTAAAGGTTAAAGCTAAAATATAAGGATAATTTTATTCCCAAAGAATGTATAAAACCCACTAGATGAGAGGATTTAGAACAATAATCACCTTATATTCAAATTAATTGAGTTGGGGACCATTTTAAATCGAAATTAGTTTTATAATAAAATAATACTTTCAGTCATTCTTAAAGTGCCCCTCCCCCCTTATAAAAAGCCATCATCTGTAACCCTTACTCACAATAATAAATCCCCCTATCTCTTCCAACCTCTACCCAAATAATCTTCTAACATACCTCTATTCTTTCTATATTCCTTATATTTGGCAGAAGTAACTTTGAGAAATCCTTTTGGTTTAAACCAAAGGGAGTTACCTAGTTTAAAGGTAATGTCTTCTCAAAAGTTATTTTCTTTTATTTTCCTTCTCAAAACATCTATACTCTCTTTATTACATTATTTTAAAATAACACCAGTATCTTTAATATACTAGGATGCTTTTATGATAATTATTTGAACTAAAATACCATGCACCACCATATAATAGATACGTATATATTGTTTTTGTGGACGGTGAACTATTACCACACCAAACAATGATTGTTCTATAATCTCTTACCACCTCTCATGGTGACCATTATGATAGAATGGTATTTATATGTGATTGTTTTGCTTTATATTGTCTCTATTCTTATCTAATTTTCATTTATATCACACCTTTTTGGTTTCCATAATTGGTAAAATCGATAATTTCATTTGAGGAAGTGCGAACAACCACCCCCTCAAAGTGATATGACTCGTTCATGCCATATGTGGAACTTTTAAAGGATGGAGTTTATTTAATTATATATGATATTATACATGAATTATAGAGAACCGATGTATTATAATGTTTTATTTTCATTAAATATGAAATAGAAATGCACGTAACGTTCATGCGTACGTACGACTTACCATCTCCATGAATGCCGCATTTCATTTATAATCTCCAAATGGTATGTACTATTATAAATTTATATATGTACTAGATATATATGATATATATGATATCTATGTCATGAATATTATTCTGGAGATGATGAAATTTTTACCACATGAATAATTTGTAATTATAAGAAGCTGGTTTTTGACTCAAGTAACAAATGTCATCAAAATGACCGCTATTAACTTGAATGATTATGTAATGTTTAAAACGTGTTAATAAGTAATATAAAAGGAATAATAAACATTAAAATATTTCTTAAGAAACTAGAAATTATCTTTTGTTTGTTATTCATGTGTTCAAATAACGAACGATTCAAGTCAGACATGAGGTAAGGGACATTGTCACAATCTCTTTTCATTGAGGCATGTTTGGATAATATACACCACTTTCATTTATACGGTGTATAAAAACCTTTGACTTTTTATTTCATTAAAATGGAATATTTTTCTACATAGTGTTTTACAAAATGGAAAAGGGAAATTTTTTAACGTATACGGTGGCAACAACCTTTCTGTCGCTGCAAGAATTATTTGTTTTTTGGCTTCCTTAACAACGTAAAATGTTTTGAAATGGACAATAAATACCATATAATCTTTTAAGTATTATGTATTGAAAATAGATTTCATAATGGATTTGTTATGTAAATATATTTAAATGAAATATTATGATTGAAATGTGGAAATGGTATATTTCCTTTATGTTTGTTTTATGAGTTATGAATATGTTATGGTTCATGGGAATTGTTTACATATACAGGTGCCTCCATGATAAACCTAGGGTGGGTGAGCCTGAGATAGCTCTCCATTGCATTTTGTAATGTGAAGGAGGTAAATGTAAATTTTTCTCCTAGGAGATTTGGGGAATATTCTGTTATAGGTATTCCAATGTAAATCCCGATGTAGCTCTGAAAGATAAAATGTATGTATGTTATGGATGCTGCAAGTTACCTATTTGATTTGATATTTCCAAGTTCTATTAATAACTATTATGATATTTTTTGGTATGTTAATGATTGAAAATTATGATATCATTTATTTGTATATACTTATGGACTAATGTATTAATTCCTTATTTTATAACCCTTATTGATCTTTTAATGATCATCCCATGTTTTAAATGATTTTCACAGGATAAAAAGAAAGGGTAAGAGAAAGGAAGAATTCAAGAATATTTTTATCATGAAAAGAATTATCGTTTTCTATTAATAGTTTTTATTTCATGAAAAAAATCAATAATGTGTAGAAGTTTCTACATTGTAATATTTGAGATGTAATGTAATAGTTATGGCCCAATTATATAAAACTCTAAACCAGAAAATATCTTCACTGTGAATTATTAAATTAATTCAAGATTACATAATGTTAAAGATGTGTCCTTATAGTTGGTATCAATGGTTGGTTTAGACATATTTAGGATTTATTATATTGTTAAATTAATATTCATAAACTAATTTATGTTAATATTGAAATGATATAGCATTTACATATTACCATGTTACTTTTCATAAGATATTTCAATGTTTAGAATGGTTTTCATTGGAGGAAACATGGAAGCTATGATGGGACAAAATCAAGAAGAAAACAACCTTCCAAATCAGCAACATGAGATAGTCAAACTCGAAACTTAATAGTTTGATGTAGTGATGGAAAAATTGACATAGGCGATAAATGGTTGTGGTATTTATGCCCGAGATCAGTCATATCAACCGCAGGGGAACATGTAAGTAGTGGAGCATTTCACGAGGCTACACCCCCCATCATTCAGAGGATCATTATACCCCATGCTAGTTAAAGGGAGTATTAAGTCACTGGAGAATATTTTTGATGTCATAGGGTGTTCAGATCATCAAAACGTTAGTTATGCTATTTACCTTTTTGAAGATGTTGCCGATCATGGTTGGTCGATGGGGAAAACTATTCAGGATAGTGAGGAGATTGATTCTCATTATTGGGATGAATAAAAAGGTATGTTTCTTGAGAAATATTTTCCTAATGTGGTTCGTCTAAAGATGGAAAAACAACTCATGGAATTGAGGAAATAGTAAGACTGAGTGTTTTTTTATGAAGAAAAATTCAATTCACTAGCAAGGTATGATCCAAATCTCATATGAGATCTTGATAGTAAAATCTACAGTTTTACATAGGATTAAATCCAATGTATCTAATGGATTTTTCTTCTCATGAGTTCAATATTTCTGAAAAACTATTATGATATACGAAGAAGGTGGAAATGGAGTTTGTCGATGATCAGGTCTTCTTTGGAAAACAACAAAGTAAGAGGTCAACATAGCCTATGAAATAGAAGAACACTTCAAAAAAGATTGATGGTAAGAAATATATGTTTACAGTCTGTGAAAATTATGTTAACAAGCATGATAGGGAATGTCTATTGAATTCTGGTATGTGCTACTGATGTATTAAAATGGGACATAAGGCTCGTAATTGCACTAAAAAGGATTAGGGTAATGGTAAGACAAAATCTGATTTACAGTCAGTAAAATGTTTTAAGTGCAATGAAATGGGTCATTATGAAAATTAGTGTCCAACTAAGAACTCAACTGAGGGAAATAAGATAGAAAACAATCAGAAAGGGGTTGTAAAATCCTAGGCAACTACTTTAGCAGATTTGGGACCATCGAATGAAGTTGTATCAGGTACACTATTTGTTTATTCTAATTATTATAATATGTTTTTTGATTCATTGTTTACACATTACTTCATTTCTGGGAAGTTTTCTATTAAATTTGGAATTCCATCACACAATATGAATCTTGAACTTACGGTAAAAATAGCAAGAGGAAATTTTGAGACAAAAAGAAATTATAAGAACCTTAATGTCCTTTTGTGTAGAAATAATATACCTGCCAACCGTATTGTTTTCCCACTAGTAGAGTTTGATGTTATTTTTTTTATGGATTAGATTTCCATTTATCATGCTATGATTGACTACAAAGTTAGAGAGGTTTCTTTTCAGAATGAATTTTAGTATGCGTACAAACATTAACCTTTACTATTGATAACATATCAGGAAGTTGAGAAACTAGTAAAAGATGGAAATGAATGTTACCTTGCACATATTGATCAAAACAAATGATTGTTCATATTAATAATGTTCTAATGGTAAATGAGTGTCATGAGGCTTTTCCTGATGAGCTTCTTGGTATAATACGGGATTGGGATGTTGAATTAATTAATTACTTACTTCCAGATACTAAGCCAATTCCAAAACCCCCTTACTGAATGGATCAAATTTACCTTTTAGAGTTAATGGAGAAATTGCATGAGCTATTAGATAATGGTTTCATTCGACCATGCACATCACCATGGGGTGATTCTATCTGGTTTGTTAAAAAAGAATTTGTTTCAATGAGACATTTTGTGGATTATAGATCATTGAATAACATCACTGTTTAGAACAAGAATCATTTGCCTCATATAGATGTTTTTATTGATCTAATCTAGGGAACATAGTATTTTTCATATATTTACTTGAGGTCGGGGTACCATAAGATGAATTTAAATGATGAAAACATTTCTAAGACCGCATTTTGTACAAGATATTGTCATTATTAATTTGTAGTTATTCCTTTTGGGTGAACCAATGCACCTTCTGTATTCAAGGATAAGTTTTTGGTTGTGTTTATTGATGATTTTATGGTTTATTCCATAAGTAAAGAGGAGACTGAAATTCATTTAATACATGTATTTCAAACCATAAATGAAAAGAAACGGTATGTGAAATTAAGCTAGTGTCAGTTTTGGTTACAATAAATTCCATTCCATGATCACATTGTTTCAGAAAATGGCATAACTGTATATCCTGCTAAACAAAGTTTTTATTGAATGGCCAAGAGCCACAAATATAACTAAGTTCTGTATTTTTTGGTTTAAGAGGTTATTATCATTGGTTTTTTGAATGTTTTGAGGGTTATCTAGTCTAATAACAATTTTAACTCAAAAAGGTGTTAATTTCATTTGGACAAAAGAATGTGATGATTTTTTTCAGGAATTGAAAAGAAGATTGGTGAATGCTTTTGTTTTTTGGCCATGCCTTCCAAAAAATGGTAAGTTTTTTATCTATAGGGATGTTTCGTTGAAAGTACTTGGTTGTGTCCTAATGTATGATTCACATTCGTTGAAACCTAATTACGTAAATTTCCCAACACATTATTTGGAATTAGCTCCTGTTGTTTTTTCTTTAAAAATTGGGAGGCATCATCTGTACGGAATAAAATATGAAGTATATACTGACCACAAAATATAGAATTATATATTCACTGATATATAATTGAAGGAGATGGCTAGAATTAATCAAGGATTATAATTTCACAATTCATTACAATCCATGAATGGAAAATAAAGTGGTTTGTTCTTTGAGTAGAAAATGTAATGCTTCATTAATAATGTTACTTTTGGGAAAATATCCTCTGATTGAAGATTTTATAAACATTGGAATAGAAGTTGTTAGTACTGAATATTCCCTTGTTTTGTTTCAGGGGTTGGTAAAATCATCTCTTTTAGACAAAATTAATCAAGAATAGAAGGAAGCTAGTGAGTTGCAGAAAAAGGTAGACTTGGTTCAGAAGGAAAATTTGCATGATTTAAACATTGATAATGATTGTATTTTGAGATTTGGGAAGAGATTATGTGTGCCTTGTGATTCAATGTTGAGAAATGAGTTGTTATGTGAATATCAAAGTCCTCCATTTTCTGTTCATCCTGGTTGTACTAATATGTACAACGATCTTTAGGAGTATTACTGGTGGGATGGAATGAAGAGAGATATTATAGAATTTACTGTGATTTCTTTGACAAGTCAACAGGTTAAAGTAGAGAGAAACTTACTGAAAGCGATGATTCATCCTTTACTGGTGCCAGTCTTGGAATGGGAAAATGTTTTTGTGGATTTCATCATGGAATTATTGAAGACTTCTGAGTTAATAATACAATATGGGTTACTGTTGATCGATTGAATAAATCTTCTCATTTCCTTCCTGTTTGAGATACTTTGTATCTAGAAAAAAATTCTCGTTTTATATTACATTGATAGTCAAGTATCATGGATTTCCCCTCTCCATTTTATTTGAATGTTATCCTAGGTTTAGATATAACTTTTGGAAAGGCATTATGAATTCGTTGGATGCTGAATTAAATTTTAGTATATCTTTTCATCCACAATCATTGATAATAAGAAATTCAGATATTGGAAGATATGATAAGAGATTTCTCAATGGGTTACCAGTGAAGTTAGGACCAAACTATTTCTTTTCTTTTTATTTTATTATTATAACAGTACTCATTCCAGTATACCGATGGCACCATTTGAGGCATTATATTGAAAGTGGAGCCAAACTCTAGATTTTTGGGATGAAGTAGGTGAAAGGAAACTGATGGGACCACAATTGGTAGGAGAGATGAGATAAAAAGTTCAATTGATTTAGAAACACATGAGAACAACAAAAAGTAAGAAGAAAAGTTATTCAGATAATCCCCAGAAGGAACTGTATTTTGAGGTAGGTGATCATGTCTTTCTCAACGTTTCTCCATGGAAAAGTGTGATTCGTTTTGGTAAAAATGGAAAGTTGAGTTCAAGGTTCATTGGAACCTATGAATTCTTGGAGAAAGATGGATCAATTTCATATTGAGTGGATTAACCACCAATTTTATCATAGATACCAAATGTTATTCATGTTTCAATATCGAGGAAGTATATGCTGGATCCATATCATGTTTTGAGTCCAAAGGTAGTTCAGTTGGAAGAGAATCGTTCCTATGAGGAACAACCAGTTCATATTATCGAACTTAGATAGTAAGTGTTGCAAAATAAGGTAATTAATCTGGTAAATGTCATGTGAAAAAACAATACAGTTGGAGAGGCAATGTAGTAATTTGAAAATGATTTGACAGATAAATAGCCACACTTATTTGATAAGTGAATAAAACTGAAGGGATGCAATTCCCCAAAGGGGGGAAGGATATATCATCCCAGGTAACTAAAAAATATGATATTTTAATATTTATTAATATTGGTGAATTAAATATTAATTTTACTTTAAAGGGGATGCTATGTTCGAAAATCTCATGTTGCACATAAGGCTGAGTCATTCTGAAAAATAATAATATAATATTATTTTAAATGGTAGTTCGTTTCTACCCATAGTATTGGTTGGAATGAGAAAAAAACTAACTACAATATTATTATACATGTTTCTTAAATGTATTTAAAATTATCAAAAAATATTAGAGGCTTAAAATGTGAATGAATCCAATTTTATGCATAAAAATTCTCTAATATTCTTTAAATTATCGATTTACTGCCTTTTATGGAGAACCCTTTTAAAATCATGTTTTTATCACTTTTATATTTCCAATTTTAAAAAATAAAATTCTTCATTATAATTGTGACTTCAAAATTTAATTTGGATGTAATTTTAGTATCTTTCAGATAATGATCATTTTTAATGAATAGTGAAAAATAATTCATTTTAAGTCAAAACATTCTTTTCATCTGATTTATTTATATGGTAATATTATATTTTTAATTGGTTTTAAAGTGTAATTAGATTATATTTTTACAATGAAATCTAATTTTGGTCATTTTAAGTAATTTCACATTGGCATTGAACATAAACAACTGGAAATCCTTCGATAGTTATTATTTCTTAAAAGCACTCTATTCACTTATGACAACGGGAATTAATTTTATATTAATCTCTAAGACTTCTGTGTTTTGAATTTGGAAAAATGGATTCCATATTTAGAATTATGAGGTCCCAATTGTGTAAATAGGTATCTTTTATTTTTAGATATTATTAATAGTAACTTCATTAAATATATTATTTACCATGGTTGAAAGGTAAATCTGGAAAATTAATATAAAAAATATTATTATAATAATATTAAATTACCATAACATGTGTCCTAACCATCTTTTATGATATATTTATAGATATTTCCACCCTTGGGTAAATTTTTGGACCTCATTCAGTCACACGTATGTAAAAAATGACACTTTATAAAAATTAATTTAATGTTATGGAAAATGTAACATAAACATATATCTTTTAGTAAAACTGTTTTTATAATGGGTTATATAAGGCATATTTTGGACTATAAATATTCATTATAAATCTAAAAATATTTCCTATATCATGGAATTTTATTTAAAATATTTATAAATCATATATATATATATATAATTATTTATAAAATAATGATGATGAAATTATTACCTCATTAATGAATGTTTTAAATAAATGAGATTATAAATATTAAAATAAATTTACTTTAAAATTTTTTAAGCCATACACAAATTTTATGGATGATTATATCTTGTTATATTTGAATTATTTTATCCATTTCAAAAGAATCAAGTTGTTATAGATTTTTTTAATCATTCTCAAAGAGACCCTCCTCCCCCTTATAAAAATCCATCACCTCCAACCCTTACTCACACCTATCCAACCCCCTTGGATGAACCAAAATATTCCCAAATAAGGTTACAAAATCCCTATATTCAACCTAGTAGACTTTTAATTGGCATAAGTCTCTTCAAGAAATCCTTTTGGTTCAAACCAAATGGAGTTACCAATTTTAAAGGTAATGTCCTCTCTCAAGTTCTTTTCTTTTATTTTCATTATATAACCCCATAAAATCCCTTTATTCCTTTATTTTAAAACAAAACCAGTATATAAACTATACTAGTATTTTTTATGAGAAGGATTTGGACTAAACATCCCCACACCTCCATCTAATTGATATGAACATACTGTTTCTGTGGACTGCGAACTACAACCTCACAAAACAACGATTGTTTGATTTTCTCCTAACCCTTCTCATGGTGGACATTATGATGGAACTATCTTTATATGTGGTATATATCATTTTTATATTGATTCTATGATAATGTATGTTTCATTTTTAGAATACCATTATGGTTTCCATAATGGGAAAATACTATAATTTCATTTGAGAAGTGCGGACTACCGCCCCTCAAAGTGATATAACTCGTTCATGCCATACATGGAATGTATAAAAAATAGAGTTACTGAAATTATATATGATATTATACTGGAATTATGATATACCTATGTATCATAATTTATTCATTCTATTAATTACACGATAGAAATGAAAGTAGCGTTAATGCGTACGTACGACTTACTGTCACCATGAATGGCGCATTTCATTTCTTATATCCAAATGTTATGTACTATTATACATACATATATATACTATAAGGCCCCAGCCTTAAACCTTACTTAAAATTGAATAAAATGAATAATTCACATTGAAGATCTTTTCAGGTTTAGAGTTTTAGGGAATTAGGACATAACTATTACATCTCAAAAGATTACAAAGTAGTCTCTTATACTAAATTTACATAAAATAAAAATTCTTAAAAAGAAACATGTCTAGTTTCATGTTTTAGGTAGCATGACTTTCCCTTGATCCCATCCTTGACCCTATTCCATGCTAAGTCCTGTGAAAAACATTTCAAAAACTTGGGATGAGCATAAAAACTCAGTAAGGGATACACAAAGAATAAAAACTGTTAGTTTATCAAAACAAAAGTAAACCATGTATACTTTATCAAGGTAATACTTTTCACCTTTATGAAGTAGTAAAAACTCTTCACTGAATAAAAAAAAGTATCATTACTTACCTTTTGTAACCAAAGGATTACCATAAAACCCATATAAAGAACACATAACATATATAAAGGTAACTTGGGACATAAACATACTTATGTGGAATAACCATACGGTCGACTTCCACACATATCACTTAATGGAATAGCCATACGGCCAATTTCCATACATACTTAATGGAATATCCATACGGCCGACTTCCACACCCAATGCATTGGAGGTTATAACGTAAACACCCATCCTGGTATTCACGACACCACCCGTCATATGGTTTATAACGTAACCACCCGTTAAAATGTCCAAGTACCAATATAAAATCATAAAACATAAAACCAATATAAAGGAATGATAACATTTCCACATCACAATATATCATAATAGAATCCTTTATCAAAACCATTTTCAAAACCCTTTAAAACATCTAATACAGAGATTTTTGAATCAAAGTGTCCCATACCACCTTGAAGCATAAAATTTTAAACCATTAATATCCATATAAATAAATCCTTAAAACCATTTTGAAAACATGGATATTAATAAGAACAAATAATTAAAACATTTAAAATGACATTTTGGTTAAAGGGGTTTTACCAAAATTAGAAACACTTGAATACAATAATTGAGGAATAACATTTAGTCAGAACTTTATAATATCATGAGGATAAATGGATTCATGATATAATACTCCAGAGGACAGTATATACACCATATAAGAGTGAATTGGTGCATAACAACAATGAACCCTCAATAGAAATGTCAAATGTGATGAAATCCCTTATAAAGAAGGTATCCTTAAATTAAGGACAAATCAATCTCAAAAATATGTGTGACAAATATAAATACACCCAATATAAGTGGATATTAAGTGTAAAACAATAAAAGTTAATTCACACATATTCAATGGATGACATATTCAATGACTACATGTGGAACCCAAAGAAATCGAAATTGGGCTAAAAAGCTCCCTTGACAGCCTAACAGCGTCACATGAAAATGAGTTGATGAGAGATAAAAAAGTGTTTCTCATCACTTGGACATAAAATTTACATCAATAAGGATATATGAGAACATATACCAACATAACAATATGTAAATTAAAAGACCCAATAAAAGAAGTCTTTTAAAAAAGAGGAGGGTGAAAGGTTCCCTTAACGACTTGGGTATCTTTCAAAACATACACCCCATGAAAGAAAGACAATAGATCATTGATGTAAATACTCATAAACGAAATTATATTACACAAAGAGTAGAATAATTGGTAGTACATACACCACACAATGGAATTTGTGGCAAATGTAGCATAAATCTCACGGGAATAAAAGTGAGATGAAAAATCCCGTACGAAAACTCGGCAGCCTAACGACGCCACATAAAACTTCTGAATATGGATTGATGAGATCAAATAGGGTATCTCATCACATTACAATAAAATTTACAGAAAGAGGAATATAAAAGAACATCCCCCAACATTACAAAGAGGAGCCTAAAATAAGTGACATAAAGGAGAGTACTTAAAAAGAAAGAGAGACGTTAGATCTCTTACGAAAGTTCGGCAGCCTAACGGCGCCACTCAAAACTTCCAAAATGCATTGATGAGAGGGAATAGGGTCTCTCATCACATGAAAATAAAAATTACAGTAGGATTAATATAAAAGAACATCCCAATCATAAGAAATATGAGCTTAAAAGAAATGACATAAAAGACTGTACTTAAAAAGAAAGAGAGTTGTAGGATCCCTTACCTCGGGTCCGACTTGACTCGATCGTTCTTTAATATCCTGAATAATAAACTTGAGTTAATTTCTACTTGATTAAGAACCTTTTTAAAGTTCATTATTCCTTTTATATCACTTATTTCTATGTTATAAACATTATGTAACCATTTAAGTTAATAATGTTTGTTTTGTCGATATTTGGTTCTTAAGTCGAAAGTGGACTTCTTACAATTACATGTTGTTCGTGTGGTCAAAGGTTCATTATATCCAGAATGACATTCCTGATTTGGATATCATATATATTATATATATACATAATATACATGTATTTATAATATCACATAATCATTTAGAGGTAATAAATGAAATGCACCGTTCATGGAGACGGTAAGCCGTACGTACGCATGAACGCTACTTTCATTTCTTTGTCATATTAATGGAATTAAAACTAAATGAGACGTATGTATATTTTAATTCCAGAATTATATTCATCATTTAGATATATAATTCATTATATATATCCATTATTTACATGTACTTTTAATAGTACATTACATTTGGGGATAAGAAATGAAATGTACCGTTCATGGAGACGGTAAGTCGTACGTACGCATGAACGCTACTTTCATTTCTATCTCATACTTTAATGGAAAGAAATAATAATGATATAGAGGTATATAATAATTCCATTATAAAATCATATATAATAACATTAAATCCATCCTTTATACGTCCCACGTATGGCATTAACGAATCACATCACTTTGAGGGGGCGGTAGTCTGCACTTCCTAAAATGAAGATATCGCGTATACCCATAATGGAAGCCATAAATGTAAGACAAAAATAAAAAATACAGAAGCATCAGTAAAACATAAACATATTATATATCATATATAAAAATAGTGACATCATAATGGCCACCTTTGAAGGTGTTAAATGAGTATTGAACAATCATCGTTTCGGGAGGCAGAATTTCGCCATCCACGGAAACCGTATGTTCTTTAACCATTTGATGTAGTTGTGTGACAGTGTAGCTCGAATAAATCTTATAACAACATCCTAGTATATTTAATATACTGGTGTGGGTACAAAAGAAGTAAATAAAAGGAGTTTAATGGGTTGGAGAAGCAAAATAAAACAAATGAACATGAGAGAATGAATTACCTTTAAAAGTGTAACTCCTTTTGATTTGAGCCTAAAGGCTTCCTTTGAAAGGATTCTGCCCAAAGGGAATACTCTAGGATGAGGAGAGGGATGTGGAGAGAGTAAATGGGTTGGGGTTGGCCGATACAAAGGCTTGAGAAGTGTGTGAAATGAGGTAGAGGTGGGGGCCTTTTATAAGAGGAGAGGAGGGTCACTTTTGGAAAGTAAGATATATTACTTTATTTGAAAATGTGTTTCGGTTTTAAAAGGTCCCACATTGATATAATTCGTGGATAAGGTTATAAAGGTTCGAAATCCACCCATCAAATAAGTTTTGGACATGTTTAGTTCATATATTTTACATTATCTTTCCATTTTATTTTAATCATTAAATAATGATGTCATCACTGCATCATTATGATGTCATAAATAATTTAATTTTTTATGTCTAAAAATTATAAAAAAATTACTATGATGTAGGAAATCTTTTTATCTTTCCAATGACTATTTATAATCAAAAATCTGATCATTATAACCCCATGTAAAATTTTTTTTCGTAAAACATATGATGTTTGTGTCATTTTGACTTTTACATTAAATAAAAAGTTTTTTATGTCATTTCCCAACCAAAGTGTCTCCATGGGGTCCCCAAGTTGACCCATGTCTTGTCTTGGTCGGCCATTACACATCCAATGAGGTTAGGACATGTGTCAAGTTCATTTCATATTATTAAAACATTATTTTTACCTTAAACTACACTAATTACCTCTAATCGCGATTAAAAACTTAATAAGTTACTATTCACCAAAAAATTATTTTTATCCCATTGAACCACATTTAACTTCTTAATGACAACCATGTATGTCGGATTTTTGAAATTCAAAACACAAATATGGCAAAATTTCATTTAAACCGAAAAATCAGTTTTTATAAGTACCACTTAGTGGTTTCACTATTCATCAAAAATTGAAGTTTTTCAGAAAAATCCCAAAAATTCACCGTAAGCTATATTTGATATTCCGAATTCAAAAATGAAGACCATTTTACAAAATTCAAAACATATTAGTCACATTAATTAATTTAATAATTAATTCCCGCTGTCAGAGCAAATAGTGTGTTTTTATAAAACAATAAGTATCAAAAGATTGACACTAGTTTAAGTCTGATTTCAAAGTGAAATTAATTTCAACGACCACTATTGGATTTAATGGTAAAAATATTTTCTAATTTCACTTTAAAACAAATTCAAAATATTTTCTAATCATATAAATAAATTAGATTAAAAAGAGGTTTTGAATTAAAACACAACATTTTACACTATTCATTAAAAAAATGAACTTTATCGGAAAAATACCAAAAAATTACACAAAGTAAAATTCGATGTCCCGATTCTTAATAAGACTTTTATTTGGTCCAAAATAATGTATAATAGTGATCAAAACTATATTTAATGATAGTTCTCCATTAAAAGGTGATAAGTGAACCTTTAGTGAAAACTAGGGCATATACACCTAAAATTGAATTCTTTCCGTATTTTAAGCCATTAGCTTTTATTGGATAAATGTAAAAACATTAAAAAACATATATAATAATATTTTAGTTATTTCTATCCATTCCTGCCAATACAATGGCTACATGTTAACTACCATTTAAAATAATATTATTTTATTATTAGAGTGCAACGTAAGATTCCCAAGAAACTCGTTGTTGCGTGTTGGGTATGCCATCGAGCATAGCGTCCCCATTAAAGTCATTTCAATATTTTATTCACAAATATGGATAAATATGAAATGTCATATTCTTTATTTACCTGGGGTGTTACATCCTTCCCCCCTTTTGGGAATTGCGTCCTCGCAATTTTAAAATTGCGCTTGGAAACATCCTTGAAAGTCCCACATCGGAAGAAGAGTCGGTAAAACAATCACTTTAAAATAAAGAACGATAAGTACAAAGGTCACCCGAGTTAACCCATACTAGGACTCCATGTAGGAAAACATGGACATGGAGGAGAAAACATAGGGTCATGTTCTTATGGAGAGTGATAGAAAACATGTTTAGGAGAAAGTTAACAATGAGAAAATCACAAACTTGTGATGGGTTAAACGGTATTCGATTCCCCAGTAGAAAAAGTTAATAGAAAACATTTTTGTTTTAAGTTACTTTTTATTGAGGAATTTATTCATAAGGAAACATAATCAATTATCATGTTGACTTTCAACTTTTACTAGATTCCTTAATCAAACTCATATTTTTTTCAAAAGACGAGTATTTAGGGAGACTTGTTCGCATTAAGAGTACTATAATCAACTTATATAGAATCACCTAATACACAAAAGATAACTATATACATCCCATGTCTTTAGGATTTAACCAAAACCAAAACAAAAAAGGTTAGTACAAGGTCAGATAATCCAGAAAAGGATAACCCATTAAAAAGAAAATCTATTTTTAATCTCCAAAACTTGTCCAACAAAACCCAAAGTTCAACGAGGACCATCCGATAAATAATTTGTCCATAAAATTCTTCAAAGTAAACTAATATAAGATTGAAACCCAAATATTTTAAGGATTTAGTCATATAGTCTTCCAAGTTAAATCGTGACATTTATCTCCAAACAACATCAGTTGCTCCTAAAGTCTCGTATTGAAAAGTAATTAACCTAATCACATATCCTCCATGATAGGTTAATCATTTTCATAAATAACCCAAAATCAACTTACTATTAATTCATAAAATCATATAACTAGAAAGAATCGGTCAAACTAACCAGGGACTTCAAGTAGTCCAGTGGTAGGCGATAAATACCAGTCGCACTTTGGTTGTGGGTTCGATTCCCGTAGCTTTGTCCGACGCGACGGGTAGTCACACGGTCTGCGTGTTGTCCTTTTTCCAAAACTATATAATTCTCAAAACATTCCCCAAAATGAGATAAAATCTTCAAAGATGATCATAACATATTTTAACCTCAAGTTTATCTCATGCCTTTCGTTTTCCATCAGAACATATAATAACCCATAATTACCTCAAAAGTAAGGATCATATAAACCCTAATGGTTACCTTAATAATTATTACCTGAATTTCCACATCGAGTTGGCCATCTCGTACATGATGCATTAGAGAACTCACCAAGGTTGAAGTGATTGATCATGACTCCTTGATAGTTGGTTTAGAACAACTATGGGATTCCTCATTGAATCCCCCATCTCATCCAGTATCTTAATCAGAGAACCACCACAGTTTCCTTCAAACCCATTGTCACTTTGGTGCCTGCTAGATCCAGCCATTTACTAAAACCAAAATGGTCAGTGTGAGTATATCAACAAAACCATCATGTACTAATGAGGAAGGTAAACACTATGATATACTTACTCATTCACTTTATCTAAAACTAGGACTCTTTCTGAAATCCTAACCATTATGGTAATGTCACTTATGCTTAAAGAATATCCTAACCTCTAAAGTTATATAAACCGACCTTTGATACCAACTATAAGGCCCCAGCCTTAAACCTTACTTAAAATTGAATTAAATGAATAATTCACATTGAGGATCTTTTCAGGTTTAGAGTTTTAGAGAATTAGGACATAACTATTACATCTCAAAAGATTACAAAGTAGTCTCTTATACTAAATTTCCATAAAATAAAAATTCTTAAAAAGAAACATGTCTAGTTTCATGTTTTAGGTAGCATGACTTTCCCTTGATCCCATCCTTGACCCTATTCCATGCTAAGTCCTGTGAAAAACATTTCAAAAACATGGGATGAGCATAAAAACTCAGTAAGGGATACACAAAGAATAAAAACTGTTAGTTTATAAAAACAAAAGTAAAACATGTATACTTTATCAAGGTAATACTTTTCACCATTATGAATTAGTAAAAACTCTTCACTGAATAAAAAAAAGTATCATTACTTACCTTTTTGTAACAAAAGGATTACCATAAAACCCATATAAAGAACACATAACATATATAAAGGTAACTTGGGACATAAACATACTTAAGTGGAATAACCATACGGTCGACTTCCACACATATCACTTAATGGAATAGCCATACGGCCAATTTCCATACATACTTAATAGAATAGCCATACGGCCGACTTCCATACCCAATGCATTGGAGGTTATAACGTAACCACCCGTCCTGGTATTCACGGCACCACCCGTCATATGGTTTATAACGTAACCACCCGTTAAAATGTCCAAGTACCAATATAAAATCATAAAACATAAAACCAATATAAAGGAATGATAACATTTCCACATCACAATATATCATAATAGAATCCTTTATCAAAACCATTTTCAAAACCCTTTAAAACATTTAATACAGAGATTTTTGAATCAAAGTTTCCCATACCACCTTGAAGTTTAAAATTTTAAACCATTAATATCCATATAAATAAATCCTTAAAACCATTTTGAAAACATGGATATTAATAAGAAAAAATAATTAAAACATTTAAAATGACATTTTGGTTAAAGGGGTTTTACCAAAATTAGAAACACTTGAATACAATAATTGAGGAATAACATTTAGTCAGAACTTTATAATATCATGAGGATAAATGGATTCATGATATAATACTCCAAAGGACAATATATACACCATATAAGAGTGAATTGGTGCATAACAACAATGAACCCTCAATAGAAATGTCAAATGTGATGAAATCCCTTATAAAGAAGGTATCCTTAAAATAAGGACAAATCAATCTCAAAAATATGTGTGACAAATATAAATACACCCAATATAAGTGGATATTATGTGTAAAACAATAAAAGGTCATTCACACATATTCAATGGATGACATATTAAATGACTACATGTCGAACCCAAAGAAATCAAAATTGGGCTAAAAAGTTCCCTTGACAGCCTAACGGCGCCACATCAAAATGAGTTGATGAGAGATAAAAAGTGTATCTCATCACTTGGACATAAAATTTACATCAATAAGGATATATGAGAACATATCCCAACATAACAATATTTAAATTAAAAGACCCAATAAAATAAGTCTTTAAAAAAAGAGGAGGGTGAAAGGTTCCCTTACCGACTTGGGTATCTTTCAAAACATACACCCCATGAAAGAAAGACAATAGATCATTGATGTAAATACTCATAAACGGAAGTATATTACACAAAGAGTATAATAATGGGCATTACATACACCACTCAATGGAATTTGTGGCAAATGTAGCATAAATCTCACGGGAATAAAAGTGAGATGAAAAATCCCATATGAAAACTCGGCAGCCTAACTGCGCCACATAAAACTTCCGAATATGGATTGATGAGATAAAATAGGGTATCTCATCACATTAAAATAAAATTTACAGCAAGAGGAATATAAAAGAACATCCCCCAACATTACAAAGAGGGGCCTAAAATAAGTGACATAAAGGAGAGTACTTAAAAGGAAAGAGAGACGTTAGATCTCTTACGAAAGTTCGGCAGCCTAACGGCGCCACTCAAAACTTCCAAAATGGATTGATGAGAGGGAATAGGGTCTCTCATCACATGAACATAAAAATTACAGTAGGAGTATTATAAAAGAACATCCCAATCATAAGAAATATGAGCTTAAAATAAATGACATAAAAGAGTGTACTTAAAAAGAAAGAGAGTTGTAGGATCCCTTACCTCGGGTCCGACTTGACTCGATCGTTCTTTAATCTCCTGAATAATAAACTTGAGTTAATTTCTACTTGATTAAGAACATTTTTAAAGTTCATTATTCCTTTTATATCACTTATTGCCATGTTATAAACATTATGTAACCATTTAAGTTGATAATGTTTGTTTTGTCGATATTTGGTTCTTAAGTCGAAAGTGGATTTCTTACAATTACATGTTGTTCGTGTGGTCAAAGGTTCTTTATATCCAGAATGACATTCCTGATTTGGATATCATATATATTATATATATCCAGCATATACATGTATTTATAATATCACATAATCATTTAGAGGTAATAAATGAAATGCACCGTTCATGGAGACGGTAAGCCGTACGTACGCATGAACGCTACTTTCATTTCTTTGTCATATTAATGGAATTAAAACTAAATGAGACGTATGTATATTTTAATTCCAGAATTATATTAATCATTTAGATATATCATTCATTATATATATCCATTATTTACATGTACTTTTAATAGTACATTACATTTGGGGATAAGAAATGAAATGTACCGTTCATGGAGACGGTAAGCCGTACGTACGCATGAATGCTACTTTCATTTCTATCTCATAATTTAATGGAAAGAAATAACAATGATATAGAGGTATATAATAATTCCAGTATAACATCATATATAATAACATTAAATCCATCCTTTATACGTCCCACGTATGGCATTAACGAATCACATCACTTTGAGGGGGCGGTAGTCCGCACTTCCTAAAATGAAGATATCGCGTATACCCATAATGGAAGCTGTAAAGGTAAGACAAAAATGAAAAAATACAGAAGCATAAGTAAAACATAAACATATTATATATCATATATAAAAATAGTGACATCATAATGGCCACCTTTGAAGGTGTCAAATGAGTATTGAACAATCATCGTTTCGGGAGGCAGAATTTTGCCATCCACGGAAACTGTATGTTCTTTAACCATTTGATGTAGTTGTGTGAGAGTGTAGCTCGAATAAATATTATAACAACATCCTAGTATATTGAAGATACTGGTGTTGGTAAAAAATAAGTAAATAAAAGGAGTTTAGGGGGTTGGAGAAGCAAAATAAAACAAATGAACATGAGTGAATGAATTACCTTTAAAAGTGTAACTCCTTTTGATTTGAGCCTAAAGGCTTCCTTTGAAAGGCTTCTTCCCAAAGGGAATCCTCTAGGATGAGGAGAGGGATGTGGATAGAGTAAATGGGCATGGGTTGGCCGAGCCAAAGGCTTGAGAAGTGTGTGAAATGAGGTAGAGGTGGGGGCCTTTTATAAGCGGAGAGGAGGGTCACTTTTGGAAAGTAAGAAATATTACTTTATTTGAAAATGTGTTTCGGTTTTAAAAGGTCCCACATTGATATAATTCGTGTATACGGTTATAAAGGTTCTAAATACACCCATAAAATAAGTTTTGTACATGTTTAGTTCATAGATTTTACATTATCTTTCCATTTTATTTTAATCGTTAAATAATGATGTCATCACTGCATCATTATGATGCCATAACTAATTTAATATATTTAATGTCTAAAAATTATAAAAAAATTACTATTATGTAGGAAATCTTTTTAGCTTTCCAATGACTATTTATAATGAAAAATCTGATCATTATAACCCCATGTAAAAAGTGTTTTTGTAAAACATATGATGTTTGTGTCATTTTGACTTTTACATTAAATAAAAAGTTATTTATGTCATTTCCCAACCAAAGTGTCTCCATGGGGTCCCCAAGTTGACCCATGTCTTTTCTTGGTCATCCATTACACATCCAATGAGGTTAGGATATGTGTCAAGTTCATTTCATATTATTAAAACATTATTTTTACCTTAAACTACACTAATTACCTCTAATCGCGATTAAAAACTTAATAAGTTACTATTCACCAAAAAATTATTTTTATCCCATTGAACCACATTTTACTTATTAATGACAACCATGTATGTTGGATTTTTGAAATTCAAAACACAAAGATGGCAAAATTTCATTTAAACGGAAAAATCAGTTTTTATAAGTACCACTTAGTGGTTTCACTATTCATCAAAAATTGAAGTTTTTCAGAAAAATCCCAAAAATTCACCATAAGCTATATTTGATATTCCGAATTAAAAAATGAAGTCCGTTTTAAAAAATTCAATAAATATTAGTCACATTAATTAATTTAATAATTAATTCCCGCTGTCAGAGCAAATAGTGTGTTTTTATAAAACAATAAGTATCAAAAGATTGACACTAGTTTAAGTCTGATTTCAAAGTGAAATTAATTCCAACGACCACTATTGGATTTAATGGAAAAAATATTTTATAATTTCACTTTAAAACCAATTCAAAATATTCTCTAATCATATAAATAAATTATATTAAAAGGAGGTTTTGAATTAAAACACAACATTTTACAGTATTCATTAAAAAAATGAACTTTATCGGAAAAATACCAAAAAAGTACACAAAGTAAAATTCGATGTCCTGATTCTTAATAAGAGTATTATTTGGTCCAAAATAATGTATAAGAGTGATCAAAACTATATTTAATGACAGTTCTCCATTAAAATGTGATAAGTGAACCTTTAGTGAAAACTAGGGCATATACACCTAAAATTGAATTCTTTCCGTATTATAAGCCTTTAGCTTTTATTGGATAAATGTAAAAACATTAAAAAACATATATAATCATATTTTAGTTATTTCTATCCATTCCCACCAATAAAACGGCTACATGTTAACTACCATTTAAAATAATATTATTTTATTATTAGAGTTCAACGTAAGATTCCCAAGAAACTCGTTGTTGCGTGTTGGGTACGCCATCGAGCATAGCGTCCCCTTTAAAGTTATTTCAATATTTTATTCACAAATATGGATAAATATGAAATGTCATATTCTTTATTTACCTGGGGTGTTACATATACTATATATATATGATATCTAAATAAATAATATAAAACTGGAGATACTGGAATTTTGGCCACATGAACAACTTGTAATTCTAAGAAGTTTATTTTTTTGACTCAGGTACCAAATATCGACAAAGACCGTTATTAACATAAATGATTATGTAATGTTTATAACATGGAAATAAGTAATATAAGAGGAATAATAAACTTAAAAAAGTTTATTCAGAAATTATAAATTGTAATTAGTTTATTATTCAGGAGCTTAAATAATGAACAACTGATGTCAGACACAAGGTAATGGACATTGTCTCAATCTCCTTTCATTGAGGCGTGTATTGATAATATACACCTCCTTATTTTATACTGTGTATAAACCCATTTTAATATATATTTCATTCCTAGGGAATCTTTTTTCTACATATCATTTTACTAAAAAAACAAAGGGAATGATCCTTTTTAACGTACGTGGTAAAGACGACCTTTCCACCAACGCGAGCGTTATTTGATTTTTGGCTTCCTTAAAATTCCGTAATGTTTTTAAATTGAAAATAAATATCATATACTCTTTTATGTAATTTGGTATTGAAAATGGATTAGTTATGTCAATATATTTAAATGATATATAGTGATTGAAATGTGTAAATCTTATCTTTCCTTTGTGTATTTTATTTGTTATATATATGTAATGGTTATTGGGCATTGTTTTCAATTATGTGTCTTTCTGTGATAAACCTTGGGTGGGGTGAGCCTATTATTACTCTCCAATTCAATATGTAATGTGATATAGGAAAACATTAATGTTTCTCCTAATAGATTTAGGTAATTTACCGTGATGGGTATTCCAACGTAACTACCTACGTAGCTTTGAAAACAACAATGTAAGTGTGTAATGTATGCAACAAGTTACCTTTATGATTAATGATTTCCTTGTGTTATTCATAAATCATAAGATTTCGTTTGGTATGTTAATGATTGAAAAGTATGATCTCATTTATTTATATGTATTTATGGACTAATTTTTTCTTTCCTTGTTTTATAAACCTTGTTGAGATTTTTATGCTCATCCCATGTTTTTGAAAAAAAATTCACATGATATAAGGAATGGTAAGAGAAATGAAGAATTAAAGAATATTTTTATCAAGAAAATAATTTTTGTTTTCTTTTAAGAGTTCTTATTTTATGAAAAAATGGATACTGAGTAGAAGTGTATACTTTGTAATATTTGAGATGTAATTTAATTGTTATTGCCTAATTTTCGAAAACTCTAAACCTGAAAAGATCGTCAATGGGAATTATTAACATAATTCAATATTACGAAATGTTTAAGTCCATGGGCGTATAGGTTACATGGGAACACAAGGAGTCAATAAAAATAACTCACCCACATCAATCTCATTTAAGTGTTTGATTTTAATTCTTTAGGATTTTATTCATGAAAGGTAGAAGAATTTAATGACCCGTATTTTTTAGATATGAATAATTATTCACTGAAAATATATGTGTTGTATAATATAATGAGTAATTCATACCCACAATATAATAAATAAACATTATATAATATCAAAATAAATCATTAATTAAAAATAATTAATATACTCCCTATATTTAAATTGGCGAAATATGATAATAAATACATAAAAATTACATAATAAGCATTAAAATTTAGTGAGGGTTGCAGTCTTCTAGAATTACCATAAACCTAAAAATCACCATAAAGAGTAAAAAACCAATTGAAATAATTATTTCATTCCATAAATGAAATGAAATTAACATCATTATTATTGAGTGGGTGAATAAGAAAGAACAAATCTATTTAGAATAATTATATTATTTATATTATTTGTAGAATAATAGTTGACCATTCTGAAAAAAACTGACGAGTGAAGTTATTATCAGATTGATGAGAAAAATTAAATTCAAAAAAATTGTATTTATAATGATCAAAATTATTGTTATTATGTTCTAAATATTTAATTTTTGAAATCATGTAACATGAAAAATAATTTGATGTTTTAAATAAATTATTTAGAAAAAATCTATATAAATGTATAAATATTAATAACACATAATTTAAAAATATAAATTCATTAATTGATATTTGTTTCATACTACTAATCATAGAATAATTAAAAAATAAAAAAATAAATTTAATCACTCATGGTAGAAGAAATAAAAGTTTATAAGGATAAAAATATTTTTCAATATACAATATATTTTTATTTATATTTAAAATTTAAAATTTTTATAACATGAATTTGAAAAAAAATTGATTTTATTTTTATAATCATCAGAAATAAAATATATTAATTTAAATTTTATGTATTTTTCTGAAAAACATGTTTATTATTAATAGTAAACATAATATTATTACAAGTATCGGAGATTTTATGATACCATCATGATAGAAAATTAGTTAAAACTCATAAATTTTTTTTTCAAACATGAATTTTATTTGAGGACTAAAATGAACTTTTTATAAAAAAAATTAATTTATACAATTGATATTATAAATTTTAAATACTAAATTCTATTTTATTCTAATAAAAAAATATTCAGTATTCATAACATTGCAAAAAATATATAAAACTTTATTTTGGTTCTTAAACATTTAAAAATAAAAATTAACCTCAATGTTTTAATTCAAAAAAAATTTAATAAATTAGAAATAAAAATTATTCATAATATTTTCCTAAATCACATATAATCATTACATTGTTCAGAAATACCTATATCACATACCCATATAAAAATCCATCTTCTTAACACACTTATCCCCACAACAAAAAAAAATCTTTTATTTTAAAATTATATACTAATATACATTTATAAATAATATATCCATATTATTAATCAAGTGGTGTAACCAAAAATCCCTTATATAAAGGCTTCAGGATAGATCTAATGAAAGAAACTAAAGACGAGAGGTAAGGATTTCAAAAACCATATATCTATTTCAATTCTACTCTTACCCATTATATATGATAAATAATAGGAAAAAATAATCTTCAAAATAGAAAAACTAATATATCTTAATTTATTTTTTGAACCTCTAATATTTACCAGTTTACCTCTACTTATTTAAAACACTCCTAAAATTGATTCTTACCATGGTTTTTTTACTCAACCTAAGTGTATGATGATGTTTTATTTTTCACTAATAACTTTAATATATAATATTAAAAGTTTATTTCATTATTTAATATAAAAAAACAATTTATATTATATCATTTATAAATATATAGAATGAAAAAATATACATCATAATAACGATATTAAATGATAACTTTCATAAGGATTTTAACAGTCAAGAACATGAATACCAAAGTAAAATATCAACATTTGAAACTAAAAAATTACCTTTTGACATCCATAACTACATGGATGTTATAAAAAATATACTATGACATTTCAAATGGTTATGGAACCATTTTAAATTAGCATTCAATCATTTACATTACGTCATGATTTTTTGGAAAAATTAACTGAGCATTCATTTGAATGGATGTTGAAAACAATATTATTTTAATAAATGAATATATAATAACAAAAAAAGGTTTATTAATAATGAAATAAATATGAAACATTATTTTACCATTTAACTTATAAATTATAATTGTCCATTTTGGTGTTTAGATGAGATTTCAAATAAATTAAGGACATGAGGTAAGGGTTTTTTCTTATTCATTATCTAAATTAATGGAATGTCCTATGTAACCCTCCATTTACCTCACTTCCTCTATATATATTTTTAATATTATTACTTTATAACATTTTTTCATCCTCTTTATTCCTTTTGATGGGTATATTCATTACAATATGTTTTTATATTTATAGTTTCCCTAATTTAAAACTATTGAAACTTATAAGGGTAGCATTTCTAGTTTATTTCATATTTTCAAATTATAAATATTTAATTCCTTTAAATATTTCTTTCCTTAAAGTCCTAAAACATTTTATTATATGTTAATTTTGACCATTGAGTATCGTATATGATATTTTATATCTTTTTTTGGTACCTATTTAATGAAATATTACCTAATTTTCTATATATATCATATAATTTTATATAAATATATATATATATAATTATGATATATTGATCCTTTTCAATATAACTAACCAAAAGATGTTGTATATCCCAAATTTTCATGTGACGGTTATCTGATAATCATGTCCTTTAAAAAAACATATCAAAATGTGGTAGGGAATTTGTTTTCCCAATTCCTCTAATAATCATACAATATGATTGGGGGAATATAATTTTAAAATATTTTGATAAAAAAATGTATTTCCTATTATGAGGTATCATATGACTTAGTTTTATCAATTCATGTTATGAAATAACCTTTCATTTCATCTAATTCATCATCACATTAAAACTCATATAGCATTTGTTTTTACATTACCTCATTATATATATCGACCTGAGATTCATTTTACTACTTTAAATGAATTATGTGGAAGAAAAATTCCAAAATAATATCTTTAAAAATAATTTAGAAATGATTTAATGATTATGAGAGTTATTAATGCATGCGATTTGTTGATTGGATTGTATATAATCTACTAATTAATTTTCATAGATTAGTAAATAATATAAATCGACGAGCATATGAAAATCTATAAGAACTACTAAAATGAAATCATAGTTGGTGTGTGTAGGTAATCATTGTGTAGACTCCCACACCCAATAGTAGTCATTTCTCGTACAACCATTCCATGGAGTGCCACTACCATATTACTGTGGAGGAAGATCCTATACTTGCGACATATGTTTAGAAATACCATCATATACTATAGAGATGGGTGTCTGTCATCTCCAATATTGGTTACCATAATAAATTCCATTCAAATTCAATGATCATTTTTCAGATAATCCTTTAATGAAATATACATAGGAATATAGGGTTCTTTATTTTTAATTTTTAATTTTAATTTAAAACTCAAGAAGTTTCTTTGAATTGATGATTTCTTTGTGTTTCTTTAAATATATTAAGTGTTAATAATGCCAAAGATAATCCTTTTTGGGTATAAAATCATAATTCATGTAATTTTATTAGTGAAAATATATGAAAAATTCAGAAACACCAATCATATTTAATATCTTCTTTTTAAAATTTAGAATGACATGTTAAAATATCTTGTGTACAAAGTATCACAACATATAATAAAATATATCATAAGTCATGAAATTATTTCAATTCTTGAATTTATAATATGTACTAGTGTATGAAATAAAAATATCATATAATAAAACATTCGGAGTTGTTTTTAGAAACCAGTGCAATATATAATAAAAATGATGTGATTCCTATTATTAAAAAGGGTCAGATGTCTCAAGGGCTTATAATTTTTTTTCCAATTATTTAAAATAGAATACAACATTTAATATGTCATATCATGAATCACATTAAGAGATAAATCGTATAATATTATTGGTGAAGAAAAATTAATTTTCTATATACTTTTTATTAAGAGTTTAATTTGTTGTTTATAAATCGGTTTTAAATAATAGAAAATGGAGTTTTTTTATATTATTTAATTTATAAAGTGTTTACAATCTAAATTATTTATATTTATTTAATACATGTCTATGAAATATTTATTTCTAAATAATACTTAATTATTAAATTCTAATACTACAAACAGTACTTTAAAAATTATACGAAAAGCCTTGTATCTAAAAAATAAAGATCATATTTAATAGTCATAAGGGATAAATTATAATGTTTTTATAAATTACAAAATAGAACCTTAAAATAAGATTTTTTATTTAAATTTCATTGATAGTTCATATATCATATTTTCTGTAGTTCAAAATAATGGTCAAAATTTGGGTTATTATATAAAACACGCCTAAAGTGTTTTGATTAATTATTTAATCAATGTATCAAATAATATTAATTATATAAGATATAGATCATGTAAATAGCTTAGATAATTAATATTTTAGTATAAAATGTTTATAATTCATTATATATTAAATATTATTAATGTAACATTTCATCAAATAAGTAATATTTATAGATTATATTTTATAATGGATATAAATAGATTACGTTCAGAATTACGAAATGATCATAATGATTAAATTTACAATTGAAAAATTTTTATACTTTAGGAAATGGATTTTGAATTATTAATAGGTATTTATGTCATGTTCAATTTTTTTAAATATTCATTTATTTATAGCATATTCTAAATTTTAATCCTTTGTATTGTGGCTAGGGTCAGGTGGACCACTTAAATATGAGGAGTGAATTAACAGCTTAATTTAACCTTCTAGAATTATCCTAGATTCGATCCTCTTCACTTTGGGTCTTAAAACCTCACATGGATCAAAAATTAAAAAACACACAAGAAAAAACATATTAATAAAGATCAATACTATAGCATACTCTTTTCCATGATTGGTAATTAACCCTAATCAATTTTCCTCCAAAATAACAAATCACAACCTATAAAGGTTTGTTGTTTCCAACAACTACATAGTGTCTCACTATGTACACTTTTCAACTTCTCATTGGTCTTCTCTTTGGATCTACGCATGGAACCTCATTCAATATCTTCTCACTATAGTCCCAGAGTCTCATTTTGATCTCGAAACATACCCATATTCCCATTAGTTCAAAGGAGTCACCCATTATGTATGAAAATATTTATTTTATATATCTATTTAGGTTGATCAAAAAGTATGAAAGGGATGATTTTACATCAAAAAATCTTTTCATTTTCTTCTCACATAGATTCTTAAATTATATAGTATTATCAGTACAATGCATGCAACTAGATATTAAATAATGTTGGAATTTACATATCTTCACCAGAACATTTTTACTATGTTTTAAACCCACTTATATATTATGGATTTCATAAATTCATTTCTCATCATTATCCAAATAATTCGAAGACCAAGATCAGTAACATGCACTATAGGTCGGTCTCTATTCGGTTTATACTCAAAATGTTGATACACTTGATATGATCATAGAATATTGATAGAATTATTCTTATGAGTTTAGTTAGGATTCCATCATGATCATTAATTTAGTACAAGATTAATATTCTATTTTTTTCATAATTGAGACATCCTCATTTTTCTTACTATTCTTCAGCTCTTGTTACTGATTTTACAGTCTTTGGATCTATTTCCATCCATTTCATTTAATATATTGGCCACCATTAGTGTTATTTATTATATTTAGAAATCTGAAAAACATATCCAATTTGGTTCTCACTACTCTCATTCACTTTTCATAATTTTTTCCTATAAGTGAGAGAAACCTAATGATCACAGATACATTTTGTCTCGTAAACCATTATATCCTGTTAATTTACTTGAATAATCATAACTTTTCTATTCATCCACATTTCATCTCAACCTATAAATCTTTAACATTCATCAAATAATTATGGAGTTCTTCCTCATACGATTTTTTAATGGTTGGGGTTGAAGCCTCATTAATTAATAAAGCAAAGTAAAGACCGCTTTAACTGGGTAGAGGGAGACCCATTACATAGATCAAAGTCCTAGTGGTCATTTAGGCCACTAAATGGCCTATAGGCCCAAATATTTTGGCACAATAACCATTCTATGAATAGTACTGCTAAAGTATCCACCTTCTACAATACCACTCTGTACCCGCCGCTGCTACATTGCCCTACCCCACACTACAGTGACATGCCACCGCTAAAGTGCTCGTCGTTTCTACAGTGTCACCACTGCTACAGTACTGCTACATCACCATGTGCCCAAGGTGTTTTAAACCCCCATTTTCTTGTAGGATTATAAGGTGCTTACCACTAATACAAACTTCAACTACAATTTCTTCCTCATACTCTTCTAATCATTAAAATAGATAAATATATTTACATTTCTTATCTCACTAAAATAACCAATGATTTCATTACCTTTATCTAGTAAAATCATAATTAATTTTCTTGACAACTAATCTACTAAATAAGAAATTCAGTCACATGATATAACAACTAATTTAACATTAGATAACTCCCCCCATGAAAAAATCATTATATAATTGTATCTTAAATAAGTTTCTAATTTTTTAAATCCACATCAAAACCAAAAAACATTCATCATATTTAATTTATCAATATCTTGACTTGATAATCTCAAAAAACCTCCTACCAAAAACGTTTTTTCTCATGAATTCACAACAGTACCTATTCTCTTTAAGCGTAATTGAGTATAAAATTGTTTTTATGCCTAAAACTATAAAAAATATCTCCAGTATCATTATATATCATCTTTATCTTGTTATGATCATTCCCAATAAATCATCATTTAACGTCATATAGAATTGGTTCTTGCTTTAATCTTCATATTCGAGCATGAGGATCCACTACTCCAAGATTTAGATCTTTCCACACTAAAATTATAAGATTTGTATCCATGAAATTTTTTATATTAATATTCACAATAAACTTCTTCATCAAATAATATAATGGAAATATCTTATTTTATACTGCATAATTCTTTAATTCATTGGGAATATAAAGATCACATAGACTTCTTCCATCAAAAATTATGCTTATATGAATTTACATGATGTTTAAGCGAGGTGGATTCTTATTTAAGCATAGGTGATTCATCTTACATGTAGGCAATTAATTCTTATATTAGTGATAATTCAAAAGATAAATCCTATTCGGCATCGAATGTTATTTATGTATAGGAAAAATCATGTTTACATAGAGTCCCAAAGATTGTTACAGACCTAAAATTCATATCAATTGATGTTAATGAAGACCTATATCATATATTATATGGAACATTTTCACTATTATGGTCCATATGAAGATGTCCATACTACAAAAAATATCAAATTGAAACTCTATATTATGGAATTATTAAAAATAATTTGTAGAATCACTTTAACTCATACATGGAACTCTTTAATCACTCTAGAAAAATTTGAGAATTTTTGTGAACTTCTAATATTCTAAGTTCCACTCCCAAAAACACAAAAAACATATTAATACACAAATTAGAGTATTTATTTTCACCTTCCTCTAAATTTCAAATTTATTTTTTACTATTCAAAAACCTTCAACAAGTTAGTTTTTAATGTATGATTAGTGTCAATGACAAATAAAAAAATTGATGGATTCTCCATTAATTCCTCACTGCATCTCAAATTTAATGAATTTTTGAACATTTAATAACTATATTCACTCAAAAACCATTGCATTTTATATATAAATAACTCTTAGCATTAACACTTGACATATATATAAATAATAGACCAACCTTTCATCTAAATATTGGTTGTTATACATATATATTCCCAATAAACCCTTTCTTTTCCATGTATTCACCATGAAATCTAACTCCAATTTAATTTTACTATACTGCATGGTTTAAAATATTATCATCTATTGATTGGGTGGATACTTAATCCATCACCCAATACTATTTTCCAATTAAGACATGTATATTGACAATATATATTGCCAAAAATAGTAATACACTAATGGGAACTTGAGTATAAATTTCTTATATTATTTTATGTGTATTATTTATTGTAAATGTGAAAAATATAATCTTGAAAAGTTTAAATCCATTCATAAAATTAATGTTATATACATATAATATTTAGTTTTCATCAACCTTGACCAATGTATATATTTTATGTTATATGCATTAGATTTTTTATTGAATGAAATTCATGAAAATTATGTTTTAAAGTTATGATAAATTGGATTATATAATGAGTAAATTTTTCTCTGGTATAGGAAAATTGTGTCATATTTTCACTATCATTAAGAATTATACATTGCTCTGGGAAAGGTCAGCGTTGGAAATATTTAGCTCTAATATTACTCTTGTGTACATTTTCATAAATATATAATTTAATACCACTAAAAGAATTGTGAATGTACCTTATACAAGAAATTACACTGGATCGGTGAAGATATGTTTTATATATATTTTTCAGTAAGTGAAAAAAACTATGGTTTATGAAATGATTTATAAATAAATGAGTTGTGAACACATTAATATCATGGAAGAAATAGGATTACAAAACTAAATCTTTAAAATCCTAAAAACATATAATAGATATGATGTATTCAAAATGGGTTTACATTTATGTCAAAGAGAATTTAATCAAAGTAATTATTATGTGGTAATAAAACGTGATACTAATTTAATAAACAATTATATTTCACATAAAAATCATTATAATCAGAAAATTAAGTATTGATATTAATCCTTATCATGTTAAATATTAAGGTAATAAACTCCTATGATAGGAAACTTAAGAAGATTTTTTATGTAAGGGAAATTATATGTGTTAAAGAAACAACACCATGAGTACTCAAGGGTTGAAATGTTTCAATATTTACATCTAGATGCTTATGAGAGGGGTTCAGTGATTAATTTATTGTCATTATGTCATAAGATGTGTAATAACTTAAATAATTTTAATCTCCACTCATATTCTAATCATTATTCAGCGTGAAAAGTATATATAGTGACTAAAGGGTTACTTACATATTATTTTGTCTTAGGATTTCACATTATGATAATCTACAGAAATGTTCTGACATTATAAATGAATTCAAAAAGTGTTTATGAAATATTCTCAGGTGTTGATAATATATTAAATTGAAAATACTTCTAAATAACATCATATATGAAAAGTGGGTAAAAGTTGAATCCAACAGATGAAATATTTATTGTTGATTCCAACAATTTTTCTTTATGTACCTAAATGAGGACATTTAAAACTAAAGGTATATTCTGAATTATGGTTAATTATTTTTATATTAGACGAGTTTTAGAAACCAAAATCAATTTTTAAATATCCATGAACTGTTAATTTCAGTTATTGGTTTTGTAGATATTTATTAGTTTATTTTCAAGCATGTGAGATAATGAATGTATATTTTAAAAGTTATATATATATTAGTCAAAAAAATGTAATAATTAATTAAGGCTTTAATTTCATTCTATTGGCGATGAATGAGTTTCTACATTATGTATTTTAATGTAAAGGAATTTATATCGATTAGGTGAATCATAATAAAGGATGTGAATCATTATATTATTTCTCTAATATGATAAGAACTGATTTTCATTAAAATAAATTAATAGAATGATATAATAATTTTTATAGACATGGTTTATGATTCATCCGTTTCTATAACATGTGTTGCAACAAAGACAGTGAAAAAAATGATTTATCTAGGGTAACAACATTATCCAGTTTTTTAATATATATGGAAAGAAATTCTTAACACCCATTTAATAAATTTTTTAATAAATTTTTATTTTAAACGGGTGATTATCTAAACACATATAAATCCATATAGGATATGGATTTAGAAATTTAATTTTTAATTATTCATATTAAATGAATATTAATGTTATCAAAAACAATTTGTGTGTTTTATTATGATATTTTGAATTGAATAATGTCTCAAAGAGGTTGGTGGGAGATTGATTGGAAATATAGAAGTTCAAAGTTAATAAATAAAAAAATACACTATAAATTTATTATGAAATAACATATATACTAAAGAGTTTATAATGTAAAATGATAATGTAAAATTTAAATATTTATATTTAGTAACTATGAAACATCAATATCACTATTTTATAAAGGATTAGACTAGTATAAGTGAGTGTCACTCTATCATAAAAGAGTTCAAGATGATTTGGTAAAAAATAATGAAAATAGTTACAGTATTTAAACGAAATATTATTAAGGAATGGATTCTATGGATGAGTATGTTATTCTTTGGAATATTTCTATGTAGAAAACAGAACCAAACTTCAAAATGTATGATGTTATGGTGGAGTTAAGGATTTTGAATATGTTCATGTAGTTAAAAATTAGTAATATGATTCCTAAATCTCACCATTATTTGATATTTCTCTTTTAATATATTTTACTCACTAAATAGTTTATTGGGAGGGTCTTCATTAGATAGTCACATATATGTTTATCTAAAATTATATATATTTAATAAATTAATATTACCCTAAAAAGTTCTTCTCAAAAAAATTATATGGAACATTATCATATAGGATCTGATAGTCCAATGCTTATGTTTCCTTTTTGTCAGTATCATGAAAAGAGTATCAAGGATATGAAAATGTATCTAATAAATGAAAATATCCATATTTATTTCATTCAATTTTACTCTATATATATATATATTGATGTTTAAGGATAATTATCCTCTCAAATAATGAATTTTACTTTTCAATAATTGATATTCATCCAGGACTATATTAGGTTGTGATAAAATTTTAATATGATTTTGACTAATATTCTTGAATGGGTTCTGTATTATGCTCATGATTTCTAAGATAAAATAACTAATCATTTTTTGTACTGTATAACCCACTGAAAATACCACATGTGGTGTCATGCACTATGAACTTATTACACTTGGGGTGTTTGGATCATATTTGGTTCCCATTACCTGAGGATGGTGAAATATGTAGTTGTAGAACCTTCATACATTGATACATTTATTATGAAAAACATTATATATTATCTATTTAGGGGACATTTTGAATTTTTCTAATCATTTCATCTATTGGATCTTGACTAAGATTGAATTCTTCCACTTATATAATGAGTATGACATCTACTCCAGCAATGAGGATAGACTATTGAGGGTGTGTTTGTGACAAGATCGTATGTATCATGTGGTAGTCTATATGGATGGGGGAATGTTAAGTGATTTTCTATAACAATGAATGCATTTTGATTCATCCATTGATCCGACCAGTCTATAATCAACTATTCAAGAAAATATAAGTATGATATATGGGATTGAAAAAAATGAGTCTTATATAAACTCATTGTATCAATGAAAGAAAACATTTTAGAATTCTTATCATCATGATATGTGGTTGGTGGACATAGTTACAGAGATTCATGTGTTTGATAGAGACCATGTTATATCCCATTATATATTGACTCGAATTGATTCTTTGCTACAGGAAAATATTTTCTTACATATAAAAATATGGTGATTAAAATTTTTTCAACAATTTAGAGGCTTATGGAGTCAAACATTATCATTGGAGGAGTGGTTATTGAGTATGAAACAATGATCTATAGTGTTAATACATAAATTTTTTTGATAGTTAATCATTACGTATTACATATGATGAGAAATGAGGTGAAGTTAATCATAACTTTTCAAGTTTGTACTGAAGATATGTAAATTCCTTTTGGACATGGTTTAACAATATATACTACATGATATGATATATGGGGAAATGGAACATAACCCTTTTAAGATTTAGTGAAAAGGGAGATTGAATAGATTTTTCTCCAACTCTCTTATATATAAGTGAGAGGGATATATATATATATATATATAAACATATGATCTATATCCACTTTTATGATACAAGTAATCACGGGTTATTCGAATTTAACACATTTTATGTGATGCGTGTGGTATAACCATATAATAGGAATAATAATATAATAAATGTTTTATAAAAAGTGTTTTCATTCCCACTTTCTATAGTAATCGTACTATCTGATTTGGTGGAATACCATAAATACTTGTTTTAGAGAAACTAGTCCACTCCATGATATGTCATATCATATAACTAGGTTTCGTAAAGGAATATAATCCAATATGACTTCACTCCAATACCCTAATCAACAAATTCCACACATCATATCCTGTTTTACGATTATACCTCATCGTTAATCATGAATTGAGATTCCCTAATACTATTTTCCAGCATTGGGGTTGTAGAAACCATCAATTATACTTTCATTAAGGATTCATCTCAACAGATGTACTGTTTAAGAGAATTATTCATACATGAGATGTATATATTAGCTAGAGTAATATTTACTTAGAAAATATGTTGTATAAGTAAATGTGATAACTTTGGGATAATCCTTAAATAACTATATAAACCACTTCCATGTATTGGATGTGGGTTTGTTTCTATATTTAATACTTTAATAAAACTCACTAACCATAAGATCACTTATAATAAAATCCTTTCATGAAGATGTGGGAGAATTTCATTTTTCATTTTTTATCATCATCAAACTCATTCAGAGGGAATAGAGATAATACAATAGCTCCTTTAGTGAAAGTTACAGATGATTGTATTATTCTTCATTTTATTTTTATGTTTACAGTTTCAAATATTTGATGATTCTTGTAATTTATAATTTATGTGGGTTCATTCATTTAGATTAAGTTCCAATATAGGTATACAGGCCTTTATCTATATAAATTTCCATGTGACTAATCCTTTTGACCTTATTATGTAACCCATTTCATTCTCATCATTTTTTAAAATTTTGGTTGATATCTGTGTCAATTATAAACACATATTAATGTTTTATTATGATGTTATGTGTAGGATAAGATGTATATACACCCCAAAATCAATGTGTTAATGATTTAATATCATGAGATACTATATATGATACATCAGAAATGAGTGAAACACATTATTTTATGTCATATTGTTAGTGATCCTTGACTTATGGCATGACATATATTTATGACACATTTTTATGTTTTAATTATTACCATGATCATATGTCACTTTTTCTATATTTCTATGTTTTCAATTTACATATTCCTTTTTATGATTATTTACACCATTTTTTATCACACCCTTTTTATCATATTTTACACCATTACTAGACTTAATAGACAACCACTTTTTAATCCATACCCACATCATACCCCACATAAATTTATAAGAATATAGAGTGATCTTTGATACATATATGTAGATGTAACTATGTTTTATAAATTGAAAAATTATTATATTATATTCTACATTTTCTTAAATACATTGCACATTTCAATTTATAGGAGTATTTTTTAGATATTTATATTAAAAATGTTGTAACAGTTATGTGTAGTAGGTGTGGTTAATTGTATTGTTTCCTATTATTATCCTGTTATTATTTTTAAAACATGGGAAACTATTAAATAGTGATAAATATAATTTCTCATCATATTGTCGAAAATACAAACCATATAATATTTTCATTATGAATTTTACACCATAAGGGGTTGATGAACATAATTGATTGATTTATAAAACCTTTAAAAAGTTTTACTACTTTATTTATAGTATTTGAGTTCTACATTAACCATATGTTATTCCATGTAAGTACTTGGTGCACATACTTAATATTTTTTTTCAATCATAGAAGAATTAGTTTATTCAGATTTTGTGTGTCTAATAATTTTATATTTTTTAAAGGGAATATATGACCCTACAAAAAATAATACATTTGTTTTGGGGATTCTTATAACCAATATTCACCTTGATACTATTTGACCCATCATGATAGGGTGGATTACATTACGTTATCCAATATTCTTCTCAATAATGTGCAATCCTCATTATTTAAATGATGGATTCTCTAATTCCCAAGTGTGTTCTATTGGGGGCTCATTTTGGTGTTTAAATCTCTGTATGTTTTTTTATTAAAGTGTTTTATATGTTACAATTTTAGGTATGGTTTTTCCATTGATGATATGTACACATATCTCATTACAACACCTTAAAATTACCATTTTCTATTGTTCAATTGTGAGATTATTACTATATATTATTCTTTGAATATGCTATTATTAGGCATATATAATAATTCATTTAGTTTTTTCAGAACAAAATAGGGTATCATTCATTTTAATTTTATACTCACCCATTCATGAACAAATCTATAAGATTTATTCATGGTTTTTAAAATTAATTTCATTTTCAAGAGATCAAAAAATTCTTAATGAATGTGGGGTTTTCCGATAAGTGTGATCTGTGGTATTCATTGGGTTATTTCTTTTTTTAGAATCTAAATTTTTTTATGTGATTACTTTTGGTTTTTATTATCGATAACCTAAAAATATTTAATAGAGATATATTATGAGTTATTTTTAAGATGAAATGAAATGACTCAATTTTCCATGTATTTTTTCGATATTATATAGATTATTTTCCGGACTAGGTGCTCAGATGGCATGAAATTCTGAAGTCCGATGATCCAGAAAGAACATTTAAAAAATATTAAATTTATCAAATAGCACATGCCAGATGTTTTCCTGATCTTTGAGATAAATTATAAATAGGAATCCCAGATCCGAAATCTTAGGGAATCATTGAGTTCAGAATATAAGATTTATCCTATGGGCAATATAACCATGGTCATCTATGGGATTTTGTAGAAAAGTCATCATGGGCATAAAAAAATTAAATTTTAATGTAAAATTATTTCATTAATAAAAGGACATAGATACCATAGGTTTCTTTTAAAAACATTCTTATAAAAAATATATGAATTAGCCTAATACCTCAATTAGTCATTGGAGATTCATTTGATAGTGTTGAAGTGGATTCTGTTGGAGGATGATGACCGGATCAGAGATTGACAATCGGTATCAGAAATAAATTGGGGATCTCTCCAACAATAACAATAAAGGACCACTATTCATTAGTAAATAATCCAAATCAAAGAATGATTTTACTTGATTGGAATCTTTACCCATTGTTATGTTCCATTAAAAAATTGAATCAATCGTAAAATGGATTGATTCAATTAATTGTAATCCAAGGTGATGGGTATATTATGTTGGTTTATTTTGGGAGAAAATTTTGTGATATAATTTGTTATTATTTGTTGTAATTATTAAGGGATGCACCGAGACCAACCGAAGAATTGGATAAGGTTCATTCCTCATGTTTTTGGTTATGAATTTCTCCCTCAATTCTTCATTCATCACGAGAATTATTCCTTTGGGACATAGTTCAACATACCATGACGAAGTCAATCATTCTACACCCAATAATTTGTGAAATTATTTGATATAATACATCTGGGATCACCACAACACGAAAGTGGTGAGATGGTGGAATTGGGGATGAATCAAACAGTTTTGGATTCCTGATTTCATGTTCTCCAATGTGCAATGAATAATAATGAACAATATCATTTTATGAATGGATTGATGATGAGATTCTAATAATTACATTAAGGAAATGTTTGTATGGAATTAATCCTTGATTCTATATCATGAGACATCCCAAAGAGGCTCATGTAGTGGCTTCCCAATTCCACCACCAATTGGCCAGGGGTGGTAGACTAGCACTGAGTAGGCATATCACTAACATGGGAGGCATTAGACTAGGTAATTCTACACATGTACACATATCCATTCTTATAAAATAATTAAATGTAAAAAAGAACTAAACATCCAGACATGTATACAATTAAACCCCCCAACAATAGTATAATTGGAAGTAAATAAAATTTAGAAGGGCTAAATATAATCTCACCACAATGTGTCTACAAATCAATCCAACCAAAAAGCAAAACTAGTGATGGTTTTACATTATCACATGAACAGAAATTGGTTTGTTTTGTCTCAATAAACATAATATACTTCTCATCTATCAAGGACGCTATCAAAAAGAACGCTCGTCTACCAAAGACATGACATGTGTTGGAATAGGCTGTGTAGGGATGAGTATAAAAATACCTATTATGTCACCCCAAAAAAATATTAATTAGTAAATTTATCTCTACAGAATTATATTTCTACCACACATATAGAAAGAATATCTAGATATACCCAACAAGCACACATTGTTTAAAGGTATGTCACAGTCCAAATAAGCAACCTAGGATTCCAGATCAGAGGTTCTACAATGCACTAGGCAAGTAGAGCCCACTCTTGATTCGGAAGGCACTAATGAAGTACTTTTGATATGTATTAATCACTACATTTCACAATTATAAGTACATGATGTAAGTCCAAAAAGATAACATACATTGACTAGGTTCACTCCCAAGGCCATGGGCTATACCGACAACTGAATCAGGGTTAAGCTGCTAAGTATTATGTCGATACCTGTATAGTTTTTTTATAAAGATAACAAAAAATCCACCTAAGGCATGAATATGGATGGGGTATGTCACTCTTGGCCTCACAGTAGTATTACAACTATTCTATCCAAGAATTCCAGTTGAAGGGATCACTTTCATGGGATTAAGAGTTGATTCCATACAAACCATTAGAGAATAGATCTGGGGAATCCACCCTAATGATACAGTCCAAATATATAGAGTAAAATATATATATGACAACATTTAAAGAGTAAATTTCATGTAATAGAGTTACACATTATGTTCCCAGACATTGGGTGATTCCCATATAAGTAGCTCATGCCCCATACTATGTCCCTATAATAGTAGATTGCATGATCCTTTCCCATGTACTCTATCCATGTACATGTAGATGGATTATCCCATTTACATATCCTGTCCCTGTCCATGTAAGGGATTATATATAATGATCCATCCTTTGTACTCAAAACTATTTAAATATATCCTATGTTGTAGAAAACGAGTCATTGGGAAGAGGTCACTTGCTATCTGACAGTACTCTTCCAACTCATACTTGTGCATATCACATAGATAATTAAGGAGTAAGGTCATCCTGATGATTCTACTATAAAAAAATTGGAATCTGGCCTTCATTCCATTTAGAAAATAGGATCATTTTTCACACATCATTGCATACCACGGAAAAAAATTAGGTATCCAAAACTATCCAATTTTTCTTCACTTCAATCATTTCACTTTCGTCATGTCGTTTTAATCCAAGATGTATAATATCAAATAATTTCACCAAGAATTGGGTCTGATATTCTTGATTTCATTAGTTAATGTCAAACAACGGGCCAAATGAATAATGTTGTTGATGAATGAATAATTAGTGGATAAATGCACAACTAAAAACATGAGGAAATAACCTTGTCCAATGTCTATTTTGTTCGTTATCAATCACTGATAGAATAATAATGAATAGTCAGAAAATAAATAAAAAATCTATCTTCGCAAAATCACCACACAAAATAAAACCAACCCGTAAGACGATTGATCTGAGAATCAATCGTAGGGATGATTGATTCATCTTCAACATGGAAACAAATAAAGGGGATGTAATTGAATCAAACAGACATCCTACTTCAATTTGGATCGATCGCTAACAAAGAACAAGCCTTTGTCGTGATCATTGGTGATATCCACTGATTCCATCTCTCACCAATCATCAATCCCTGATCTGGTTTTCATTTTCAAACAGAATCCTCTTCTACACTCTCCAATGACTCACTAATGATTTAAATAATTATACAAAAAAACATACAAATTTTTCATAATCATTTATTTAAAAGAAACATTTGGTCATTATGTCAACATATAAATAAAATAATTTTACTTAATTTTTTTATTTAGATTATTTATTTTAAGTCTATGATGATTTTCTAAAAACATCCCTTGTCAACCAAGGTTATTTCATGCATCAGTTAAACCCTGCATTATAAACTCAATGATTCCATCATATTTATGATCCATACACCATTTAAATATTATTCCAAATCTTAAGGAAAACATCTTGTGTGTGAAAATTATATATATTTAATATATTAAATACATTAATTCTGGTCACACTGGGCCTCAAACTCACATGTCATCTCAGCATCTGGTCTGGAAAATAAACCCTAAAAATAATAATAATAATATATAGATTGTTCAAGCAAACAAAATTTCCCCACCATTGGTATTTACATCCCCAAAAATCGAAAAAAATCTACACAAAGATATGTGGGTAATGAGTATGAATCTGAGCGTCCCGAACCCATGTTCTCTCCTAGATATTCACATGAGGACATCATACATGCAATGAAGGAATCAGTCACCCATGAAGGATCATATCTTGACAATCAGCTATCTCTACTAGATACTCTACAAAGGTTTATCTATCCTTGATGTCCATATATCACTTTTCAGTAACCTGTGATGAGTCATCCATGTACCTCCACAACTATAGTACATGGAATATGTCGTGTTACCTAAATAATTATAGAGGTAGAGGTAAATATTACACTAACTTCATAACTCGACAAAGTATTAAGAAAGGGATAATGAATATCAATGATATCTCTCCTCCTAACCTAATCTTTATAATCATCATTTAGGTGAAACATGGAGAAATACATTCTCTCCCTCCTCAAACTAAAAAGGTACTACTACCTATCTGCATATGACTTCTGATAGATTTTTGGATCATTCATTCACTATTGGATGACAAGCTCTTTCCTGATAGTTTTTTACCCAACTCTAGGTCCATGTGTGTTGACTCTCCTTGTCCAGTCTAGAAAAGAGGTGACATCTAGGTTCTCTAGTAAAAAACCATTAATTATTTCATACTGATAGTGTAATGGTATCTTCTATTTTATTCAAACTTCACTATGTGTAGTTGACCCTCCCAACTAGAGCCAAATGTCTCACATGAAACCTCATGCATGTCCACTAAAACATGAATGGGATGCTCAATATGGACATTAGTTTGAGAGTGAAACATTGTAATCAATCATAACTATGTCCCAAGAACCTCATGTACTCCCATCCATAATAAGTATGTGAAGAAAGAATTATGGTTAAAAAAAATGGTCACTGGAACTTTGGTGAGTCTTAATATCTCATTCATTAATAGGTGTCCCAAGTTCTCGACTGAACACTTCTCCTAAATAGCAATGAATTTGTGAATCTTTTCGAGTCATCATATGATCACCCATATGGAATCGTACCCCCTAGACATACACAGTATGATTTTGATGAAGTATATATATATATAATCCATCATCTATTCTGGAACCTCATGGAATTGATAGAAATCCTCTATAACATGGTGATCATCCTTAAATTTTGAACAAGTAAGGCATTGAGAGATAAAATATACAAATTCATTCTTCATCCTCTACAATGAAGACTGGTATTGGTGGTCTTGGCCTATCTTTTCCATACGAGGATATACCATAAATCGATATGTTTGGAAATCTATTAGAACCAAAGCCTGTAATTTCATTAGTACATCCATTAATCCTATAAAAGATAACATAGTCCCCACCTCAGATAATCCATCAAGAGAATGTCCAATAGATATCCAAGTATTTAGGGTCTCATAGTAACTATCCCTATATTTTGCCTCCCAAACTCACTAATAAAGTGGAGGGGTGACAACCATTGAATGGAGGTAAGCTTCTCCATCTTCATCAAAAAGGGATAACAGTAATAATTCCAGCTTCTTTGATTCCTTTTTCAAAAACAGTGAATAAGATCTTTTACTGAGAGAATCAACTACTATATACCCATTATTAGGAGTATAGAAAATTTCAAAGTCATAATCTAAGAGAAACTATTACCATCACCTCAATCCAAAGTTTAGATCCATCATAGAGAAGATATACTTGAGAATCATGTGATAAAAATAAATAATAAACTGCTTGCCCAGCAGGTAGTTTCAATATGTCATTAGTGTGAAGACTACCACTACAAACACAATATCATGGGTCATAGAGTTCTACTCAAGTACTATCAACTGATGTGCACCTTAGACAATCAATTCCTACATATAAATTAGAACACAATGAATCCTTGTTCCTAATGGGTCATAGAACTCTACATACCTGACAACCTTCTTCAGTAATATCTAGATTATAATGATTTTTAAGCACTACCTCAACTTCTTAAAATAATTCTAGCACCTTTCTGTACAAACAAAAGGATCCCATTATAGGTTAGAGATCCAATGGGTACTGATATCCTAGATAAATCAGGTATGAATATCTGGTAATATCTTTCCAAACCATTTATGTGTCTCTACTCCATCACATTCTTGGTTGGCTCCCAAGCTGACACTACCTCTACCTTGGTTGGGTCCACTACCACTCCGTCTACTATGATAACATTTCCAAGAAAGCGGGTTTATAGAATCCATAATTAGCACTTCAAGATATTTCCATAAAGCTATTTCTCCCTATGTACATTCAAAACAATACCAATGCATCTATTTTTCTCATCCTTAGACAATATGTACAGAAAGACATCATTAATGAATACTACTATAAACTGCTCTAACTAAGGATGAATGATCTTGTTCATAAGTCCCATGAATGTTTCTGAGGTGTTCTTCCAACCAAATGGAATCACTAAGTAGACACTATAAATATTGATCACCAACCCCATTCTTATAATTGGTGGTATTTTTATGGTATATCTACCTTTATTTCCATCCTGAGTAGGGTCTTTAAAGGCTGCATCATGTCAAATTATATCATCTAAAAAAACTCTAAATATTTTACATTAATTTGATAATATACAGTGGTTTTGGAATTTAAATAAATAAAAAAACAATAGTGATTTGATAAATATGGGGAATACTTTATTAATTACATCAATTTTTAAAATAAAATAAAATAAATCATCAATGTACTTAAATATATACTCTACAAGAGAATGGATAATTAAATAATAAAAACACGAATTAGTAGAAAATATATATTTTATTCTTATAAAATTAATCTTACTTTTATATTTATTTTGTGAGTTAATATTATTTATATAACATATTCAAAAAATATATACATCTCAGAAAAAAATAACAATATATTTTAAAGGGTCCAAAAATTAATATTTAATATTATAATTTTTTTTTGTATTTTGAATATTTCAGTGGTTTGTATGCAAAAAAAATAAAATTTGTCCTATATAGATAAAAAAATGATATTATTTAAAAAACATATAAAATTATTATAACTCTAAACTATGAAATCGTTATTTCATTACACATAAATCATGTTAAATATATTTAACATATTTTTTATATGAATTATGGTTCATTAATTTACAAAACAAATTAGGAAATTTCCAGTAGCCAATTTTTAGAACTTTTCAGGTCACATTATATTGTGTAGAACATGTGAGTTACTCCAGTAGTTCATTTTAGTTTCTTAATAATATTGTAAAATTTGACTATGATAGAACACATAGTAAACTATGTTTTTCAATAGAGTTGAAAATATAAGACAATTTAGTAAAAAAATATAAAAATCAGAGGAAGAGTTGATTGTGATGTTATCGAGTAAACCATCTAGTATAAGATAAGTGACAGTGTAGTTAAATAAAACTAATGATGACATCTCCCCAAATTGGTTTAGGTATTTCCTGGTTTGTTCAACTAGACATAACATTCCAAGAACTGTTTAAAATAATTTTATATGATGTTCAAGTAATTATATCATAAAATAGTAAAAACAAGTGTTTCATAACTAGATTAATTAATGATGATTTTGATCAATCAATCATGAAATAAAGAAAAGATACATTTGAAGATGATTTCCTATGACTATAGGCTCGGAAATTCCAACCACAATAAAATAAATAATAATTGTGTTTCAAATATACTAGAAATCAATGAAACTTATATTTATTTCATTTTATCAATGGATCTGGGGAGGGGATTGAAGATACATAATATGTCAACTATATAAAAACACACATATATTTTCACAGAGTAATATATATATATATGTGTGTGCTTAAGAAATTTTTGATAAAATTAATTATTCTTTTACATTTAATACACTCTTGATAATAAATTTTAAAATCATATTTTTTTTGAAGTGAAAAGAAGATATCCAAAACCATTCTCGACAACTTTATACAAACAATTTTGAAATAGTTTTATAAGGATGTATACTATAATATCTTATACTTCCACATACTTAATATTGTAGATTTGTATCAAATATATTTCGGAATATTTATTATTTTTCATTCTAATTTTACATATTTAGAGAGAATATTGCTTTCTGTCTTTTATCATCAAATAAATATGTTTTTATACCCATACATGGGACCCAAATCCGAAGTCTCGGGCTAGTATTCTATTATTAAAATTTTAGGAGATACAATAATATTATTTTCTTGATGTTTTTGTAAAATGAGAATAATAATAAGATGAAAAATAAAAAATATATAAACAATTAGATTTATAAGGTAAGATAAAAATCCCCTTGTCTACGAATAGGTAACACAAAATTCAAAAAATCCATGAGAAATATATTGGAAGACACATCCAAATCCTAATTTCAAATGATATTAAACAACAAGTGGTGTTATAGTAACATTATCTAAATATATGTTTGAATGGGATAAAATACACATGAAATAAAATTATATAGAGCTACAATAACCATATCATTAAATTCCACAATACTAATGTACCATGTCAATGAAGCCTATACTGCTACTATTTTTTGTAATAGATTTCATTGGTCAACTCAGATGTAGTATTCCATATCTTCTATAGCTTCTCCCCTTTTATTGGTGGGGTTCTTCATACTCCAATCCACTATATAACCCCCAACATCCACTTCATATTGGCCAAACCAAAAGAATTTTGGTCTTTTTCATTGTATTGGATACTATAATTTATCCCAAATTATTTTGGTGGATTATGCTCTACCACTCCAAAAATAACACGATTGTAAGATAATTTTAAAAAAAATTGTTTAATATCATGGTTCTATAATTTAAAACATACTAAACCGAATATCCTCTTCATTTTATACATAAACAGAGAACATTCCATTTAATGATTTATTTTCAAACTATCAATTCCAAAATGATGGCCACATTCCCATAAAATATTCAATTTCAGGCTACTTTTTTTTTGAAATAATAATAGATTTAGCTTTAATTATCATATTATGTTCTTTCATATTATACCACTCATCATTCCTTCCATAGTGAAGACCTATAGAAGGAAAAAATTACATCAACTTCTCAATCACCATCAGTTTCATGAATGTGTTTAAAATATTATCATTAATAGAAATATTCTACAATGTCATCATGCCAATCTTAATTAATCCTTTTCTATGTTTCTAATTTAGTTGAATATTCTTTTTTTACCCTGATATACTTGGATCATTGAAATATGTATAGGATAATAAATTTCAAAATGATATACATTTTCCACCCACTTTTTATACAGATTCCCTAAGAAGTTATTTATCCAAATTATCTTTTCACATCTAAATTTATAGTAATTTACTCTTAAACTATGGTAGATAGAAAAAAACCATATATAATTGTGATAACTAAATTAATATAGTTCTTATTTAATTAATCTATAGAATACATCCATATACCCCCATAATGAAATTCCTCTCCCAAATAAAAAATATACTTATTTTATTCCCTTCAAAATTCATAATATAGACTTGAAATCTTTCCAATTTTTCTTTAAATCTTTATTCATGTACCTATTTACAACTCCCACAACATGAAAAATATAACGTCTTGTAAAAACCATGGAATTAGTCACACATAAAATAGAATATAAATAATTAAATATTACCGTTACTCTAGTTCTACTATTGTATTTGGTTTTTTTCTCCTTTTTGAAATTTAAAATCTTTTCAAGACGAATAAAAACTATCCATCCTTCTAACATAATAAATATATCAAAAACATTAAAATATAATTACAATAACTTATGATCAAGGTCTTATGTGTATAGTCTCTCTTAGTATGTATCATCATAATCTTACTAGCTTCTCTAAGATAACTAAACAAGAACTCCCCATCCCATTGTGATTTCTTCTCTTCAATCATCTAAATACATTATCATGTAGTGATCATGTTATGAAAATAGAGAAGAAATATATTGTATCAATCGTAAAAAAATTGGACATACATCATTAATATTTGGAACCCCATTTTCATAAATTTTTGTTGATTAATTCATCAAATATCATGTTTCAATACTTGGGTTCATGTTTGACACATATAATCTTATTCAATAGTTTTCACAACATGTCTACCTCTACAAACTCAAAATATATATCTAGATTATTCATATAAATTTCAACTAGTATATCTCTATAAATTAATGTAGTTTACTTGTAAATCATCTCAATATGTAAATCAGTTAATAAAACAAAACTACGAACCAACACGATGGTGGTTATATTCACCATAGGTGAGATGATTTTAGTGAAATATATATCTTAATTTTATTGAACCTTTCACCACTAGTCTTTCATTATATATCCTCCTACCATAATGTTCCTTTATGATCTAATAAAGGTATCGGTTCTATAATTCTTTACGTCCTAGTGTTATAGACTCATTACCAATGTATTTCAAGTATGAACTAATTAAATATAATCCTTTGTTATTTTATCTTACATGGTCAAATGTTTCAACTATATACCTCCTAAAATAATTTGATCTCTCCACTTCCATTTAATAAAATATAGTGCAATGATAAAGGAAAAATATTCATAGGGCATCTCACCCTTATTGATCTTCCCATAACAACTTCATGTGTAGGCTCTACCAGTGATATTCTCACATTCTCTAAAGCACCATGAAGCATAACATTCTCCTAGAACCTTAATTATTTATTCCCACCATCAATTTAGACTATATAAAGGTCATTTTAAATTAGACACACATTATATTTTACATTTTAAATTATAATGGTCTCCCTGTTCTAATAATCCCTAAAGTATTATCCAAACTCCTCAACAATATATCTAATAAATAAGAATGTCTTGGACATTGTATCCAAATTTTACATTACATAAAAATCAATGAAAACATATTAAAAACCACCAAAGAATCATAAATTATAGATTCTTACCAATTTTCATTATCAAATATCATTGGGCATACATTCTCCCAATTTTATATATGGGATCATTTTGATGAAATACATTTCCATATTCATCACCGCCATATAGCAGGTCTTCAGTGACCCTTAGGGAAACCTCAAACACTTGTAACATTCATTAAATACCATATTCATCTTATATGTGAAAACATTGTCTTCTAGTCTACCATGAGGAGTTTTCTCCCCTAAAATTAAATTATTTTCGTAGATTTCCTTGAATTATTTACTACAATACTATTTTCAAATTTTATATTGTGATAATATCAAATTTAATCATGATTTATTCACTTTTGAATCATAAAAATATATGTTTTTATATATTCAAAAAGTAAAAAACATCAATTTCTTGTTGAGTCATCAATAAATAATACATATTAATATGACTCTATAATGTAAAATATTACTGGATTCCCCCCAAATATCATGGGGTATGATGTCCAGATTTTCATCATTTGGTATTATATCTCGTTATATTAAAGTTACTTTAGTTTTATTTTCAAATATGACATCTTAACATAGTTCCACATACACTAGTTTCAGCTCCAGTATCATTCCAATTATTTATTAAACTGTCATACCCTTCTCATTAATGTGACCTAACATGTAATTACATAGTTGATATTACAATAATTAACTTTTTATTAAAACTATTTTCATCGTATTCTTATTCATATTATAAGTTGTTCTATTATTTTATCCAAAGACTATGACTATAGATCCCTGGATAATTTTTTGTGAATATCTATTAAACATTGTTTTGAAATCAATATCATCATGATACCCAATAAAAATATAAGTTTTCCCCAATATAAATATATAACACATATTCTAAGATACAAATAAACCTCCACAATATGATTTGATTAAAACATCACCATTTCTAAAAATTTATAAGGCTTGATCATCAACATGATGAACCATTTTAAAATTATATAAAATATATTTATTTTTTGAACCCCTTAATAAATGTTTTATAGAAGTATATACCAAATTATGAAATCCATGAATATATATTTATAACCACCCTCAGAAGCAAAATTATCCTTTGATACATCAGAATTATATTTTGATGTATTGGTTTTAAGTACCTTCAATTTTTATATGCACAACTTTTGGGAATTTCCGTTATTCTGATTACTCTAAGAGGTGTTACTAGAAAACATTCCCTCATCTCAAAAATTTATTATCTTTTTTGATCATCCCATGTGATGATATAATATTTTATTTTTTCCTCGTCATTCTATATGAGCAATAGACTAACATAATCAATAGAAAACCCTAATATGAATATACTAACAGGGGATTAAATCTCACAAATGATTTAAATTAATATTTTTTTCTATAAATAAATACTCGATGAATTCATATTAGCTTCACAACTATCTGGTAATTATGATAGTATAAATATTGCACAACCTTCATAATCAATAATAATTTTCATTAATTCCAATTTCACTATAATATTTTAGAATTCATTTATGTGACCAATAAAAATAATCCCTAAAATCATCTTAAAAATATAAAAATTTCACATTAGGAAATCACCATTCATGTTATATTCCTTATCATTTGTATTCATTATAGTTTTTACAAACCGTATCATTTTCTTCTCCATTAGGATAGAGAAAAACAAATTATTTTACAAAATAAGGTTCAAACCACCCATAACCTTTCAATCCATTAACTCAATGCCATTATTATAAAACTCTTTATCTTTAACACACATAAAATGATATTTCATTATGATATTATAAAGACAATCCGAGATCCTTATCCATAAATTACAGTCTATTAAAATGATTTATTTTCAACTTTCCTTCTTCCAAATCATTCATTTAATTCAAGATATATGACTTCTATATTTCAAGATTAAACATGGATACAAATGTTTATGGAATATTGAAGAGATAAAATAACTTGAAATTCAAGAAATATAATTAAAAAGGAATAAAATAAAATAATATTAAAAAGGTATAAAATATTTCTATAGAGATTCACATTATCTGGGAAGAATCCCTAAGTCTGTGGGGTGACAGATCAAAATTCATTAAATTTGGGAGGAAATTTTTGGGATGACATTATAAATCGATCTCTCTAATAGAAATCTTAAGTAAAGTCATTCTACATAATCCATGTCTTCCCTATTAGTTAATTGTGCTATAGTAACCATGATAGTAAAGTCATCATAGATATAGTATTGTTTTTTATAATTTCCATGGTACTATAGTACAATGTAGATAATGTTGATATAAAACCCTAGGTTTTTTAATGAATTTTATTAGAAAAAATTAAAATTCCTCGATAGCTTATATTACATTGGACATAGGGTCTTATAGAACCACAATATACTATTTATATTAATACTTAAACATGAACATCAAAAACAGACCAATAAACATGGTGGTATGAATAAAAATAACTAAAATTAAAATATTATGAATTATTTTGTTATATAACAAAATAAAACTGATGAAACATTTACTAATTTTTTAGTAATGTATTTATATGCGTTGAAAATGTTATCACCCAGAAAATAGATTTAAAAAAAATCATAATGACGTGGTAAAACATTATTAATAAATAATATCTAGTATTCTATGTATGATTACGGTTCTGGGATACATGCATCCTAAACTTATATTTATTATATAGTAGGTTCAAACACGTATTAATGAATTCAAGACAAGTGGTAGGGTATTTTTGTAGCACATTTATTTATTTGAGATATAGCAATATTCACCATGTTTTTTTATGTGTGGTGTATATAGTACCAATGAATGTATTTTATGATTATTTTTATGAATGTTATAGTGATTTAGATATCCATATAATATTTCATCCTTCATAGGGATTATTATTCCAAATATACCTATATAATAAAGGATTTATTTTCATAATAACATTTTTATTGGGGTTATAGAATTAAATTTTTTATGATAAAATATTAACAAATATATCACAAGAAAAGTCGTTAATTTTCTTCTCCTAGTGTTATTTTTTATGATTACATTTTTCCTTTATTTTTTCCACCCTCTATAATATAAAAAGATAAAAATAATATTTCTAATATAAATCAAATTTATTTCTCTATTCAATCAAAAAGAATTTATCATATAGGTCAATGTTTTAAAAAAATTAAATAATATTTTTACTATTCAAAAATAATTGTTTAATTACATATCTAACCATTTTTTGAATTTTAAGAAATTTTTTTTGGAGGAATCTTTTTGTCGTTTTCTAAATGAGGTACTTTCATCTTTTAACTAAAAATGAGAAAGGAAAATTTTATTTAATATGGATATCATGAATGGTATATCTGGCCATCATAAAAACATTATGATTTAAACATTTATTTACAAGTTTCCAATGTTATAATTGAATAGTATATTTTTTTAAATATCGGGTAATTTTCTATATTTTAAATAAGTTATTTCAAAATGGGAATCTTATTTTCCTCAAAAAATATTTAAGGATATTTTAATCGAAAATTTATTTATCAACCAAAAAAACCTTTTATGTTTCTTCTATTTTACAAGGGATATGATCCAATTTTTTCATCCTTATTCATTTTCTAGATGATTTATTATTATATCGATGAGATGTTAATGAAACCCATTTTTCGAGGTGTTTTACTAAAATCGATTGATGAAATGTATACGAAGCCATACATCATTTAAAATGTTATAAAATGCCTATTTGATGAATGTTTAACAGGTTTTTAGGAGACATATTTATTTTATTTATTATGAAATGTAATTTCCTTTAATTATATATTCGTCCAATACATAGGGAAAATATTTATATCATAAGTCATTACTATTGGAAACTAATTGATGTGCTTGATCCATTATGGGAAACAAGTCAATGTACTTTATTGGTAATGGGAAACATATTGATGTGCCTAATCTACAATAGGGAATAAGTTGATGTGCTTGATCCAGGATGGGAAATAGGTCCTGTTTTAGGATACATTATGATATTCTAAATAGGTGTTGGTTCTTGATCCACTATGATTTGATGGTATTAGTGGATAAACATGATATATGTAATGTTTCGTATTTTTATGATGATTCCACACTTATATAACATTAAAATATCGTCCATCTTTTATTTATGAAGAGTTTACACTACAATGAACAATTTATTTGAAATTATAATGTTTTATAATGTGGTTCGTGTTTATGATCCATGATATATTGTGAATAAAATTGGTATCATAGAATCATGTTCTCAAACTCATATATATATATTAGGATTTCATTTGATATTCCATTAATATCTCACATGTTTACCCTTTTCAGTGTCTTCTCTCACCCATTTTAATGTTTCCTTTCCCTATTTTTAAAGAATTGGATTATGTATAATATACACAATACAGGTCATTGTCATGAATAACATAGTGGGAGATGATTTAGTTCATGTATGAACTCATTGTTGATGTATAAATGCTTCCAAAGGTACTAGACCCGTACAATTATTTAATGTATCATGATGTTTTGTAATGAATATCGATCTATTAGTATGCCAAATATTTATATAAGGAGTGAGGGGTTTTATAGTTGTTATATGCCCTCAGATTTGTTATAAATTGGAAAATAGGATTAGAAATCATTAGTCCGAACCCAAGAGATTATTCAATTTACAAGAATATATCCAAGAATTTTAGTTAAGGGTACAATGAGTAGATTCTATGTTATTATTTCACAGACTGGATACTACAAGTGGAAATGGATCTGGAAACATTTTACTTATATGTAATAACATAAAAAATGGAACTATGGTCTTTCACTCAATCACCACTAGGTGCCTGAAAACATTACCTACCACAAAATGGGTTTTACACTCCTAGGATATATATTTTGGAAATTCAAAAACAAATTAACAAATTTATTATTACTTTAAATAGATGTCGACCAAGAAAGAGTTAAGTTAAACCTATGGTTTCATTGATTTAATAGATGGTGTCAGGTTTTAAGCCATCCTGTAAATGATTAGTCATGATTATTCGATATCCCTGAATTATTATTGTTTCTCATACTATGATTTTTCAATTTATCAAAGGATGTAACTCGAATGAAAAATAATAATAATGAATTTAATAGAGAATGAAATGATTTAATCCTAAGAAACCAAATGGAGTGGGAGATTAATTAAGAAAAATTATTTTTGTGCTCACACAATGATCTCAATATATAAATAATTCTGAACATCCAAATGATAAAAGCAATGAAAAATTTGCTTTTAATTCCATCAAGGGGAAATTTAAACTTTTTTTAGTGATTCCATTGATCCTCAAGTTATTGAGAAGTAGTTCAGTACCACTAAAAATATATTTTTTTGTTTCCAATGTTTGAAGCATCAGAATGAAATTTTGGATGTTTATCATTTAGAAGGTGAAGGAGATCAGTGGTGGAATTTTATAAAGGACATTATTTATTAAGAATAAATTTACTATATGGATTGGGATGAGATTATTTTTTTAATAAGTAAATTCATTGAAATATTCATACAAAAGTTGAGAAGGAATTCTTGAGATAATGTAGAAGTATGTTGAATCGACTGGTACCTTTTAATGAAATTTTAAAATTCATGTAGGTTATGCTTCTGTTATTATCATAAAGCAGTAAAGTAGGTTTTATTGATTCTTTAGTGTCATAAAATCATGTCATTGAATGGTTTTGGCTGTAATATACTTATGTAGATGTGAATAAATACTTTGATGTACACTCTATGTAACACCCTGTGATTTTTATCAGAAATATTTTTAAATAATCTGATTTATCTAATTTCTTTTATATCTTCCTATAACAAGTTAATATGTCTTTACACACAACACATGCTTATCTTGTGTTGCATGAGAAACTATGTTTCAAAGAAACATCATTTAATTATTATAATTATTTAAGGGAAAAAATTATAATGTAGATGTTAGAATCACAGGTGTGAACAGGATCAACTAAATTATGAAATTATGGTTTACAAAGGTGTATATAATTCGTCGACCAATTTATAATAAATGAATGTGAAACATTTTTTAATATAAAAAGTAATGTTTTTCTAAAAAAACTATTTAAATGTGAACAAGTGGGTTTTATAACGATAAATAACCAAATAACTATTGTTCTATTATATTAACAATATATATATATATATATATATATATATTATTCAATTTAATTTTTAACATTAGAATTTTGCGTTTCTAGACATGATATAAGTACAAATCCAAATTTACGCATAAAAGAATTATTTTTCTAAAAAGTTAGTTTTGGACCATTTGATGGAACAATTGTTAAACATATTGAATTTGAAACTTTTACAGATCATATTTGACAAAATGTACTTTTTATATGAAATCAGGATATCACTGTTTACTTTGGGTGAACCTTTGGTTGTTTTTTTAAGAAGTTTCATGTTTGGATTGGAAGTGAAAATATATATTTTTATTGACAACTATATTTAATTTTAAATGCATTACATGCCAAAATATTTTATGTATTAGTTTAAAAATGTAATTAGATCATTTTAATTTTAAAAAATTGAATTATGACTTATGAAGGTATTTTATACATGAATTTATTGTTATAAAATTTTATGCTTTAAAAGGGAATTTTTCTGAAAAACAATTTTTATTGCACTTTACTAGTTTTATTTTAAATTAATTTATTCGAATAATTTTTTTTTTAATTTTTAGAATCAATTTCAAATTAATATTTAGAAGTAATAATTTAATTAAAACATCACTTTTATTTTTTCTTAATATAAATAGTAACCATAGTAAATTTTCTTGCCATGGTAAAGTGTAAAATCGGTAATTTAGGTCAAAACTAAAATGATAATGACTGTAAAATGACTCTAACACCTAATAAAAATTTATTATATGAATATAACTTGACAACTAACACATGAGAATCAAAATTATCCAGTTTAATGGAAACATTTCAATGTAAATGTGTTATATATTAATTAAATAAAAAAATACACAAAATATCACTTTCTTTTTTTTTGAAATATATCTTATGTATCTGCATAAGTACAAAATTAGGTTATGAATGAATATAAATAATTATATTAATATTAGTTTATTTATTTATATCATAGTAATTTTTTAATTTGTATATGTGAAATAATCACCATTAATGGTTATTCAACACTGATGCTGTTCTTTAGCCATAAAATGAAAAAATAAATAACATTACTTTAATTAAATTGATAAGAACAATTGAAAAGACAAAATAATTGAACTAATCATTTATTTTACTATAACTAGGCCGTAAAAATACAAGGGACTTATTAATTACCATTTGTATGGACATGTAATGTCATGAACTGAATCTGGTCTCCATCAAAATTGGCACCCATAATAGTCCCAGAAAATTTCTAAAGGGCGTTCCCTAACCCCACAAGATGGAAAAAGGGCCCAGGTATCATAGATTTTGGTTTCGTAATGGTTTACCTGAATATGGAAGCATAAAACATCAAAACCAAATGATAAACCGAATCTAAAAAATTCATGACAAATGAGGATTATAAAAAATCTAGAACAAAATACACATGTTTAAAAATATAATAAAAGGTCCAAAGACACATAAAAATAGTATTAAAATAACCCTAAGGACTCCAAATGGAATGTTATTATCACCCATATGTTGTCACAACAACACTGCACCATTTAAAGGAACTAACAACCCGAACCACCATCACCTAAAGTCTTTCCTTTACCTGTGTCATACATGACCAAGTATAATTACACCCAAGGGGTGTAAGTAGGGTGTTAGCAGATTCCCAATAAGATACCACCATGAGATTCCATAGATTAAAAAATATTAGAAAAAAGTATGCCTTTTTTGATAAGTAAGAAATGGTGGAAATAATCTCTAAAGAATGAATCATTTAAACGTAAACAGTTTTTGAAAGGAAATTTTTCATAAATGAAACAATTGAATTAAAATATATATGTTACTATATTTTCCAAAAAAAACCCACCATATTCCCAATATAAATACACATGAGTCAGTGAGAACAAATATTGGGAACACCCCTAGGCACTAGGTAGTCTCAGGCCCCATATACCTCGTACCATGGTGTAAAGTAACCATAGAAACATTTTTTCTCTTGAACGAGCCATTAGTATGGAAGAAAAACATAACCTATTTTTCATCTATCATCACAAATATTTTATTTTTATTGTTTTCTTTATCTATTTTACTAAGTGAAATAGGTACAAAATCCATCAGAATCACTACCGTACAAGTACATATATCCCCTCCTCGGTACCGGGCTTCCCACATTGTTCTCAAACCATTATATAATGATACAAAAATCCAACATCACATAATCACATCATTTATGTTCATTGTAAACTCAATATATTATCTACAAATTTTTTTCACCACATACAATACTTAATAAGACCTTTCGAATTTCAGTAAAACAATTTCACAAAATTTAACAATGCTTAATACACAAAATCCATTAAAAATACCCCTTTGAAAACCATGGGCATACCCATATTCACCAAAAGTGAATTTTTAGAACCCAATTAATTTCTATAAACCCATCACATGAGTTATAAAACAACCCAATTTTTCATAACATAAAATAGACATGTAAAACACCTAATTTAACACCAAATTGGTACCTAATAAATATTTTCTCATCAAAAGTCACCAAAACAAGATTTCTGAGGAAGGATAATGGATGATAAGTGTGCTAAAAAATATAAATGAATCAAATCTAACTCATTTTTCATTTATTACCAATTTAATTAACTATCATAAGGGTCAAACCCCTTGAATCTAGGTGCGAAATTTCAACTGCCCCACTGCCACCCCACAAAGAAGATAAATCGAACCGAAAACCATATACTTTCTTCCAAAAGACTCAATGTTAAACCCTATTTTCGAACCCTGGATAATGGAATCTTTATAAATTCATTAAATATTTAAGAAAACCAAAGTAATATGGATGATACCAAAAATGAATTTACATACATGAAAGGTCTTGAGGTTTCTCCACAAATCCATCATCAAAAATGATTTCCATGGGATCTTGAGGGAGAATTGAGGCCTCACATGGATGATTGGGTCGAATGGGGGTAGAATGGAGAGGATCAGGTCTATTTTTGGGAAGAAATATTTGAATTTAAAAAATATTTTTAATGACCTAGACATGTTGCAAGGTTTGGCTGCACGGTTTAGTAAATCATGAGGCCAAACATCCAGCCTGTTTTGGCCACCAAAAATCATTCCATTATCCTCTAATTTCATGAGGATCGAAGGTGGAAACCAAGGGGGAATTATGGGCCAACAATAGAGGATATAATACCCAAAATAAAACCTATGTTCCACCCCAAGACACAACCAACTCAAGGGTATAAACCACCACAACAAGTTACCCCACAAGGGGTTCCACTAGGAGTGTCACAAATCAAACTCCAACCCACCTCAACCTCATACCATACCTTTCACAAAATAGGATCTAAAGTACCATAAAAGACCACCCATGACTAAGTACATGGATATAAACCATAAGAGACGCCATAAATTTAAACACGAAGCACCCAAATACTAAGAGAAAGATAACAACCAAAAAAGGATTTAAAACAATGTATGGAATTAAAATTTTCTGTGTGGAGAATATCACCACCATAACCATTTACGCCCCCAAAAACTCACAAAAACACCATATTTAAAAACAAATACAAGCCAATAGACCAATATGGACTCCCATTCCATGTTTTTACCAGCCTCTAAAAATCCAAACACCTCCAGTTGATCAAAAAACGGAACATAATACTCTCACAAACCAAACAATACCCCACTTAGCTTAAATGATCAAACTTATTCAAACTAAATCCCCGAACATAACTTCTCAAACACTACTATAAAATTCTCATGAAATCCACTAGAACTGAACAATAAACATGAATAATGTTACACAACCATACTTAAACAAAACAATTTGGCATCTTCCAATCCCATATTTACCTGAGTAAGAAATTGGTAAATAGATATCCTCAAATGAGACTACCTCCAACCAAGAACACCCCATGGAGAAAACTCAGTAACTGATATGGGGTGACCCAAACAGCCTTCCTACCAAAAGGGACAACATAATTTATGAGGCAGACTCATGACACCAATTGGGGGAGGCCCGAACTGTCTCCCTAACATAAATAGTAAACTAACATTATAATTTTTCAGGAGAAATTATGTGAGAACCATGATGGGTATCTCTTCCATAAGAACCGAACATATTAACTGGCCAGCATGGGCCGACATGAAAATGCCCCAAAATTAAAGAGTTGGCATGACTGCACAGTTACTCCACACGGTTTGTCCGCATGTTGTTAGAAACCCTGCTCTAACCATGAAATTATTAGGTCCAAAGGGGAATCATTTCATGGTTAAACGGGCCCAGGAGCACAACCATGCGGAGACTGTGCAGTAGCTTCTGTCTCTTATTGCACTATTTCCCAGGTTGGTTGACAGTTACTACTAACCATATAAAAATTGTGATCTTCAATGTATCTAGACCATATTTCATATTTTTCTCTAAAAAGTAAAAGGAAACCCAAGGGAATAACATGAACTATGGGTATAACATGGAAATGAGTTCCTCCCACCATTGCCACCAAAGGTGAAAAACTGTAAGAAGATGATGACACCAGAGGTTTAAACTATTCCAATCATTTATACTAAGGATAAGGCTTTGACAAAAGGTTTGAAAGACTTTGGTATATCCCCTGAATACACACCTGCTTTACTCTAGGACCTAAGGAAGGATCTTAGATGACTGAACAATCTCATGCCTCAGAGTCATGCTTCAGAAACCTCAGAACAAAACTTCTTCTTCCAGTTCCACAAACAATTACACTATGATATCATATGGTCTCAATGAGACATTAGACACATCAACCCACTTTACCCCTACCCATCACCTTACCAGAACAAGGGATTTAAATATGCAAACATGAAACCCCTTGTTTCTTCAGATGGGAAACATCAGAATGAATAGACACATAGAAACACCTTCTTCTAGAACATATGATTTCTGAATTCCATGAAGGGAGAAACACATCCAACAAAACGGATACTCTCATATGATTACACAAACTTAGACCCTATTGTAAAATGATCACACTACATCACATGGTGTCCTCGAACATGTCCATTGACGCTAAAAAACACAAGGTGAGGGACCTTGCGATGAATCCCAAATAGCACGAAATTCTAAATAGTAGCCATAACAACAACTCTTGGCCAGATTTTCCACAATAGTGTCCTAACATGAAATCTTTCTTCGATGAGACTAATAATAAATCCAGAAGTCCCATTAAGACATCATTCCTCACTGACAACCAAAAACTGCATTCACCATTGATGACTCAGGAAACATAAGAAACTAAATTCTATTTCAACCTCTCACAACCAATCTCCCAGTACAAGGGGATCCAAATAATTGAAAAAGAATATAAGTAATATCAATCTCCAATTCTCTAGAACAATTTCCTTATGTTTATCAATTGGAGGATTATCCAACGGTGATTCACCATGGGCCACACAAGAATCATACATTTACCCTTTATGAGGGCATACACTATCCAATAAGAAAATACAAGGACCCAACCAATCTGGTCATTTGGTCACAACATACCAAAAACATGAATTGAACGCATGAGGGGAGACACCACATCGATCTCCCAATATTTTCCCCAAAAGACACCACTGACCACCTCTTCATTATAACATATCGACGAAACACCCACCGAAAATATCATTTAAACAAGAGGGGTTCTTGAACACAAAATATCCCAAAATTACAATCCTAAAGACACATAAGCCACAACTCCCAACCACACATTATCAAAACACAACACTTTCCTTAAAAATAATTCAAAAAAATAGTGTTGGTGGGTTGTGCATTTACCAATGGTACCTCATCAGCCTCACACATTCATGTTCACATTCCACACCAGGCACCCACACACTATCCACCCTGAAACTCATCCATTCAAGCCATTAACCATTCATATTACCATATAAACCCATGCATGTGGTCACCCTAGATAACACCAAAGACCAAGACCAATCTTTTCCTCCTTTCAAAATCAAGAACTTTTTAACCACACATCCCCTTTCTCAAAATTGCTAACCAAAAAAATAAAAACACAATTTAAATCATACAAAAAAATTTATAAAAGAACCCATAATTCGATAAAAACTCACATTCATTCTTTTCACAACTATTTCAAAACATTTCAACCTATTTCAAAACACATATAATTTCATAAAAAACACCACTTCATAAATCTTCATTTAATTAAGAACTCAACTCATCTCATTTCAAAAAAAAGGTTCTAAAATTTCATAACACATTTCAAATGATCAGTAGTTTCCAAATAATAATCCACCTTAAACACACAAAAATAAATTCTAAAACATTTAATTCAATTAAATACACTTTCCTATCGTTTATAAAACTATACTTGAAAAACATGGTCAAAAACCCCTTTAGGATAATTCATACATTAAAAAGTCATGTAAACACATAATGTACCCTTTTAAAATACTACTAAAATTTCATTTATATACATTTAGAAATAAAACCATTTTCACTTTTCTAGGAAATCCCTTCACAAAAATTTCCACCCCTTAAAATCAAGCCATTTTTTCTTTAAAAACCATGTTTCCTTGATTAAAAAAGAAAGTGACAAAAGTTATGATATATGTGATATAATCATACTACATGAATAATTATATATATACAAATATATATATATATATATATATATATATATACTAATATGTAATTTACTCTATTTCATCTAATACTATGATAAAAAATAAACAATGTGCATCCGTACGTATGAAGTACTGTCTGCATTAACGGTGTATTCAATTTCAAACATATGCATCCTATAGAATATTATAATACAAAACTATTGGATATATATGATATTTATATCTTGTATAAAATTATCTAAATCATTATATAAGTATAATTGCTAAAGATATTACAAATTATGACACATACCAAGAACAAAGTGGGTATTACCCGAAGTGAAACCAGATCATAATGTTGATTATAAGTGGGTAATATAATTCCATAAAAAAATAAATACTATCATATATAAGAATATTATTTATTATATTATTTATAATAAAAATAAATAAATTATACAGGAATCTTATTTGAGTATGAAGAGGGTCATCATATATAGTTTGGTAACTTCATAGTTTTTATATCTATGAGATACATGCCATGTTTAGATTTGTTTTTATTTGTGTGGGGTATATACTGCTCATGAATGTATTTAATGAATCCTATTTATGATTTTATGGGTATTTTCATATCTATTATATGATCTTTATTTAATGGGGTTTATGTTTCAATTTTTTTTAAGAGTCTTTTTTATGTTTCCATGGAAAATGGTTTTGAAATGGTTTTCAAGATTCTTTATATGTTTCAAAGAATAAGAATTTCAAAAAAAATTTAATATTACAATATAAGTATTCATGTTTATTTTAAAATAAAATAGTTTTAAAAATTTTTATATTTTAAAAATTATTTTTCAATGAATACAAATATTTTCCTCAAGAAATGATTTTAAATGATCATTCAAAATTATTTCGCAAACAAGATATCATCTATTGGTGATTCTCTTTTCTTTTAGAGGAAATGATTTAATTTTTACATTAAAGTTATTTTTTTTAATGGATTATTTTTTTATGGAATGATATTTACAAATTATTTTTGTCTTTCACAACTTTTATGTTTTTAAAACCTACACCATTGACGGGATTTTCTTTTGATTAAATGATTATGAAGCCTGTATGTTTTCCACGGTTTATATTATGATTACATGTTTGTAATACCCATTTCATTTCAAAGATTTTGATGTGATTTTTTATGATTATGTGTCTAATCTATATATGATTTAATTATGTTATGAACAATAGGGTCCTATATACACTGAGAGAGGGATGAATCAAGGTATGGATATTATTTTTTAAAATTATTTCTGCCCCACTGGATCATGAACTCTTTATTACAAGGGTCACTTTTCTTGCAACTGTGTGTTTATTATGACCAATTCTTTTCTTCTTTATCTGATTATGATGCTTTAAATGCAATGCATGGAAGTATGCAGGCAGACACATATATTTTTACATGGTTCACCCTCACTGGGCTAAGTCCAAGGAGCATACAATGGAGATGTGTCACTGTACCAAATGTACTAAGCACACTACTTTTTACAAGGTTCGGGATAAATCACATATATTCCAAGGCTGACTACCTTTACAATGTTTAGGTTCAGCTCACTACTTTCCAAAGGGTCACTGCATGTCTCTCTATCTCTCTGGCTCACTGCCGGTGGAGAGGATCACCTTCTTCCTCTTCCTTTTATCACTGCTCTGGAAAGGATCCAGTCCCAGTTTATCGACCTGTAGGTCTCTTAATTATCACTAATGAATACAACCTCTGCTGTATGTGGATTCTCTGTTGAAGTCCAACTTTCACCCGTAGATGAATATCACTTTGAACCAAAGGTATCGGGAAATCTTCCAGCCTTCATGCAACCCTAAATCACTGCCATGAACCAACCTTACCCAGAACCCTTCTCTGAGCCGGCACGCAAGTCTCAGCATGCAGGTCAAAACTGGAACGCAAGCCCACCTCAACCACTTGCATGACACAAGTTTCTACAACTCCAATCTTTTGCAACGCACACCCATTTATGCCCAAACCAATTTTGGCGTGCAACCAAAAACATTCAAGCTTCTTCAAAATTTGGCGTGCAAGTGTCACCAAACCACTTGAACGATGCCTTCTTCTTCAACTCAAAACATGGGAGACTTCCTTCCTTTCTCTCCCAAACCACCTTGGGCGTGCTACGATCACCTGGCATGCAACTTCTAGTTGCACAACCACACACCACTTGCACGGCCACCACACCTACGCGACGGGAGTTATGATTTCTCTAAGTATAGAAATCTTCACTAAATGAGGATGGGTAAACCTATATTATATGCATATGGACACCCTGCGCGATGGCGTCCAATTCTCCCCTCGACATGCAAGTCTCGGTGCGCAAGTCTCTACAGCGCAAGTCACTTGCGCGACCAACTCTAAAACTTGGTCGCCCCTTATCCCTCTACCATATTTTTATGTTCTGATCTTGAAACACATTAGTCACACAAGTTTCCTCTCCTTCAAGTACATGGCGCGCAAGTCCCTTTTCCAAAATCCACTTTTCCTAATTTGTCGATTTGCAGGACAAGCATTTTTGGCAAACACTGGAAAATGAAGCCACCTTGTATCTGCTCATTTTTTACCGCCTCCAGATCATCCATTCCTTTGTCAACATTCTTGAATCAACCATGGATTATTAGCCACATCCCTTGAACTCTACATGCAACCATGAAATCCCCTTTTTCAACAAATTTGTATGTTATTGTTTCCTTTGTCAACAGTCACAACACAGATGTCCACTTTGTCAACAAACACAATCACCTCAAAAATGATTCAATGAAACCATGAAGGATTTTTTCCCAAAAAATTATGAGGTATTTGGGGAAATATATCTCTCTTCAATGCAGTGGATGGAGATTCATATCTGATGAGATAGACTAATATGGTCTTAGGAGTGAACCTTGAATTCTAAGATGGTCATGGGGTTGAACCATGACTACCAAGATTATATGAGGAGTGAAATCACGCTACTAAGGGGGACATGGGAGTTAACCATGAATACTAAGATGGTATATAGAGAAAACCCATACTAAAAATATTCCCTTGGTGACAATTCCTTGACTACAATATAAATAATATTATACATTTTTTTAATAATTCCATGTCTTATTCCTTTGATATTCCTTTATGGATTATGAAATTTATTTCCTTCAGATTCATGTATTATGAACTACCAATATTTATGTCATTATTCATGTTTATGGTCTTTTAAATTTTGTGTATGATCATATATTTACAAGATCATGTTCTCATGCTCTTAAGATAATTTTTATGATTGCATGTATCCCTTAATTACCCTTACAAGGGATCTAAGCTCATTAATTTTATGTTTCCATCCCCATGTTATGGAGATATGTATTATGCATGATGTGTATAATAAGTGTTCTAGTCGTGAAGAACCTAGTGAGAAATAATATAACTCAGTTGTTTATACTTTTTATGATTCCACCATTCCAAAGGCACTAAAATAATACAGAATTTGAGTGTATGTTTTTGATAATTTTTTTATGTATTCCTAAAATGTGAGGTAATATATATGTACATATAAAAAGGTAATTATATTTTTTATTAGAGTAAAGGTTTAGTTGACCTTTGGAAACATGGATGAGAAGACCTTAGTGTGAACTCTAAGGATATATATAAGGACAAGTCTAAGGACATGTAAAAGTATAAAAAATTTTCATGGATTTTTGATCAATGATATGGTGACTGGTTTAGAATTAATATATCCCAATCAAGATACTAAAAGTGGATGTGGATATGGAACATATGTATATAGGGGTAAAAAATCTAAAATTATTTCTCTTTCTAGACTCAGGGTAATTTGGTACATGACAACTGTCCTTACTTCACACCTAGTTTCACACTCCATTGGGATGTGCATTAGAAATTTACAAACCCTTCATGAACCATTAAGAAGGATTTGAAAAGAATATTACTGTGAGTAACCTAGGATAAAACTAATTTTTCATTTATTAAAAGTTAGGTGTCATGATTTAGGCATCCTATAAGAAAACATTTATTATTATATAGTTTTCTTCTATGATATGTGTTTCTATCCCTCTGCTTTCTAGTTTTTTTTTCAATTAAGAGAACTATAAGGAATATGGTTAACATTGAATGTTTCATATATGGAATGTTTGGGAATTTTTAAAATGGACTTCCCAAGTGTAAATATCAAAAAGAGTATCATGAAGGTTGTATGCGTGTTGGTTTTACGTATGAAGACAAAGAGACTGAAAAAAATAGAGAGGTATGAGATGTTATTCTAGTATTGTTTTCATTTATCATAAGAAGAATGATTACATTTATTTGGAGTTAGCATAATAAATTATTCATATTACATATTCTAGGAAATATTTATTAAGGAATAAGTCAAGGAATCGTTAGAAATGGTTTAAGAATAAATTTGGATAAATGATATACTTATTTCTTGAATTTAGAGATTTTTTTATATGAATCATAAAATATTTATTTAATTTCTATACAGTATTTCATTATGTATTGAAAAGAATTATTTAATTATTACGAAGATGTAGAAAAGTGATTTCTTTATGAAGGAAAGGTAACCATTAATGTGATAAAGTTTTTGAGAATTTTTTTCTCCTTTGATAAAGAGATGATTGATTTGGATAAGGTAAATTGGTTATCACTAATTAAACTGTATTTGATTATTTGTTGGTTTAAAAATAGGTCTATATCATCCTGGAATAAGTTTAAAACTACTAGGATTTAATGAAGATATATATTAAACTACGGAATGAGCAAGCATGCATTTTTTTCCAAATGTATTTATGGTAATTTAGGTTATTTACATATTTGAAGATAAGATTTGAGGATGGTATTTACATGTGACATGCAGGGGATAAATATTAAGCTAAATTTGAGACTTTATATTTAATGTTTTAAATTTTACTCTTTTTGAACAGTTATAAGGGTAATAATTTATGGAAATTTTACATTAAACATCGTATGAGGTATTTATATTGTGATTTTGTATTGAAGACCTTAGTTAAAAGGCAATTTAGTGATTATCCTTATTTAAAGGGTGTCTATCATATATATTTTTTGAAATTATATTATTGTGGTTTTAGATAAGGTAATTTTTTATATACGGAGACATCTAATCAAGTCCAGAAAGTCCACTGGTGTCAAACCCTTGATGGACAGATAATAAGAGTTTCACACCTACCACAAGGGTAGCAAACCAAAATTTCATCAAAGGAAACTCCATTCTTTAAAATATGTCATAATCAAATGAAATCACAACATAATTCACTACTAAGTTCTATGTGACCCTTAAAACATAATTTTGTCACTTATGTGATGTGAATTTTGAAAATCTGACATACACTGTTGTGATCAGTAAGTTTTTTGGAGTTCGATAAGGAAAATATAATTTTTGCTGAATATTAACCTACCCTAAAGAATAGTAATATACCCATATGAATAGTGATATGCGTTAATGAATAGTAACATTACTTATAATGGTATATAAATAATAGTCAATTTGAAGTACGATATATATATATGCTTTGGAATAAATAAATAAATGTTTTCCAAAAGTTGTTTTTAAAATAAATTAGAATTTTAATTAAATATTAAATTAATCATATTTAAAAAAAATATGTAAAATGGGATATTTTTGGATTCTATAGTTCCAAAAATGGTTGGGATGAATATTTTGGATTTCTTTAAAATACTAGAATTTTTTATGAATAGTGAAATACCATAATTAACAAAATAAGCTAAATAAGCTAATTATAGAGTCACACATGATGTTCTGCAGATATAATCCCAATTGGTTCAGGTTAACATGATAAATGTAATATTCTTGGTCATTAAAGACTCATGATTCATTTTATTGTGTGGAAATAATAAATTAATGAATTTTATATTGAGAAATTACCTCTCCCCTCCACTATAACCCCCCCCCCCCAATCACTCCCCCTTCTCTTCACTCCAGTCAAGCATTTTTCCTTCTCCAAATTCTGTCTAAATATCCTTCCAAACTCATCTCTCACTTCATGAAATCCCTGGTCTCATTGAAAAAACCAAACCTCTCCCTCAAAGAGGCTCTCAAGGATGTTTGGATCAAGTGGTAAATTCGTCTTTTCGATTTTTTTCTTTCCATTCAAGTTCATTTGTTTTCTTTTTCTATTACCTCTCTATCTCAAAATGGTGTTATAAATCCAGTACCATACATATACTTGAATGTTTTCATGATAGTGGAATAAGTTATCATCATACATTCCTTTTACCTTCTTTTATCCTAGTAGCAAGAACACCAACCGAGATGCGTCAATTTTCCACATTCAAGGAACATGGGCTTTGGATTTCTATTAACATTCTCAATTCTTTTCGTGAAACCATTATTTTTTTGGGTTGAACAAGATTATTTTATATATAATATACTCTATGTAAGTTTCTTCAATCCCTTTGTCCAAATGGTTTTAAGTTATAATGAAATATGAGTTTGTTGATATCAAACCCCACAAATTAACCGAAACAATTATCAATAAAGTGTTATATGATAATTCATCCCCATGCCATGTAACCAAGTTACATAAATAAGTTTAACAATTCTGGATGCTCAAATAATATGTAATTTAAATTTTGGAAATTTACATCCATTCCACATGAACTCTATTACTTAAAAACAAGGGAACTGAATATGAAAATAAAGAAAACGAACACTCCGGAACGACAAAATTCAATACGATAACTTATTAATAAGGACATAAATGAACTAACCATAATTAAGATAAACAAAATAAATATCTAATAGGTACATAAATAAGAAATTAATATGTATAATTTCATATTTCAGGATCTTATGTTCAAGAGCGGAACAGGTTCTGAGTTAATGTAAGGGGTTTTCCACCCAACCATCCATTTTCTTCTGTATTACTTTAACTATCTATTACCTCAATTAAAATCTTTTCTATTATTATGTACTCCACAAATTAGTATGTGTGTTGGTTATATATATGCTGAAAAACCAGAATCTTTTCTTATTTAATGGATTGTTACACAATTTAAGGGGATCATTCGAAATTGTTTCTAAAATACCATCCCGCTCCAAAGGAATTTCTATGAATATTACATATTTTCAAGGGCACTCTAAAATCTGTTATTGGAAGCCATCATCTTTATAAAATATCTAATGTTTTTATTAAAATTCTATATTACTTAACTTCTGGTTTTATAAAAATATTTTTCCTAAATAATTCTTCATTTCCAAGTAAAAGAGTATTTATCCCACTAATTACTCGAAGATTTTATAAGAAACTACTAGAAAAACATCTTTTAGCGACCGCCAAAAGCGGTCGCTAAAGGCCTTTAAAAGCTACTTAGAAACCAGTTTTGGTGGCTGCAATTACTTCGTCGGTGAAGCTCAATAGCGACCGCCAATGGGGGCCGCTAAAACTCCCCCATGAAAACAGCTGATCTGTGTGTGGCCTCTTGTCGATTAAATTAGGAGACACGGGGGGTGACGGGGAGGGACCCCAAAACCTTTGGTAGCCGTCCATGGCGGATGCACGATCTACATTGGCGGATGTCATGGGGAGGTGCCCCAGTGATGCAAGGACCTATTAGGTACAAAAATGGACTTCGAGGGTTGTTTGGAGGTCACCTGTGGTGACGTGGGTGACGACGGAGGCGGTTGGGGGTGGCGACAGCATGCTGTAAGAAGAAACCCATGAAGAAGAAGAATGGAAGCAAAAAAAATCCAGCCAGAATTTTTACAGAATTAGCGACCTCCATTGGCGGTCGCTAATACTTGCAGGCGAAAAAACTAGGATTTCTAGTAGTGAGAGTATCTTCATCTATTTCAACACACTTTTTGATTCTTATATATTATTTATATTAGTATGTAGTGTTATCATCTACCATATTTAATTTAATGGTTTATGAATACATTGGATGTCAATGTGCAATCTTAAATCCATTCCTTAGTTTACTCTGAATGGTTAGTATTTTTGTTTAATGATAGGGGAATGTTATTTACATTTCATATATTAATATCAATATGAATTTATTTTTTTATGTTTTTCATCATTCATATGAGTAATACATTGGATATAGTAAATGTTGGGCGGGGCCCACTATAGCCCCTAGGTGCATTGGTAGGTCACATGAAACAAACTACATTCGAGGCACAAGGCCTAGAAAAAATGATTAATTATAGTTATGGCATGATGCCTTAACGATATAGTTATGTTGTACCACATTATGCATTACACCATTATGAAAATAGTATTGATGGTTCATGTGTTTATTCAACTAGTAGAATACCCTTGATTATGTTATGTTATGTCAATATTTACTCAACTCGTGTTTCTGCCATATTATGTTAATGTTTATATTTAGAGGCATGTGTTTTCAATTATTCACTATGTCTAATGTTAATGTTATCTTGCACTTTATTTCTTAACCTTATTGAGAATTTGACCTCACCCATTTATTATGTTTAATTTTATCAAAACATGAAGAAGTTTATTATGAATGACATGAAAAAATAACATAGGAGTTGTTCATGTTGTATAAAGAGTTTCTATGTTCTATTTCCTTCCAATTTTTAATGTTTAAATTATGTATAAATCTTGTTTCCAATAATAATAAACTACTCATTCCTTCCGGATTATTATGCCTTGTTTATATACCAATGTAATCAAATAAGTCACTGGCTTCGAGCAACTGGGGTCGGGTACTTACAGAGGGTTAGCTTGTTTTTAATTAATGGAGTTCATGTGGAATGGATGTAAATTTCCGGAATATAAATTAAATATTATTTATGAACATCCATAAGGGTTAATGGTTATTTATGTAACTTGGTTACATGGCATGAGGATGATTTATTTTATAGAACATTATTGATAACTATTTCGGTTAATTTGTGGGTGTGGATTACAATGAACGCATCTTCTATTATAACATAAAACCATTTGTAAAAGGGTATTATAGAACCTTAAATAGTATATATTACATATATAATAATCTTGTTCAACCATAAAAATAATGGTTTCATGACCATAATTGATAATGTTTATAGAAATCGAAAGCCCATCATCCTTGAATGGGGAAAATTGACACATCTCGGATAGTGTTATTACTGCTACTATAATAGAAGGTAATAGGAAGATATGACGATAAAATATTCCACTATCCTGACAAAATTCCAGAACATGTAAGTTACGTGATTCATCAAAACATTTTTATAATGATAGGTAATATAAAAATAAATCAATTGAACTTGAAAGGAAAGACAATGAATTAAAAAGAGGAATTTGCCTCTTGAACCAATCTTCCTTGAGAGCCTCTGTAAAGGAGAGGTTTTGGTTTTTCTATGAGGAAAAGGCTTCATGGAAGTGGGAGAGGAGGTTGGGAGGATATTTGGACAGAATTTGGGGAAGGAAAAAGGTTTGAGAGGAGTGAAGAGAAGAGGGAGTAATGGGGGGTTAGAGTGGAGGGGAGAGGGAATTTCCCAATATAAAATTAATTTATTATTTCCCAAAAAGACAAAGAATAGTGAGTCTTCCATGACCAAGAATATAAAGTGTTTTCGTGTGAACCAGAACCAATTGGTCTTACATCAGCAGAACATCATTTGTGACTCTCTAATTCGATAATTTAGCTAATTTTGTAAATTTTGGTATTTCACTATTCATCAAAAATTAAAGTATTTTATAACATTCCAAAAAATTCTTCCAAACCATTTTTAGACATGTAAAATCAAAAAATGAAGTCCATTTTTCAAAAATAATTTTCTAAATATGATTAATTTAATATTTAATTAAAATCATTATTTATTTTAAAAATAACTCTTTTAAAACATTTATTAACTTATTCCAAAGCATAGGTATATCATAATTCAACTTGAATATTATTTGTATACCATAATATGTAAACTTACTATTCATTATGGAATATCACTATTCATAAGGTTATGTTGCTATTCATAAGGGTAGGTTACTATTCACTAAAAATTATGTATTTCTTATCGAACTCAAAATAACTTACTGATAGCAACCATGTATGTTAGTTATTCAAAATTCACTTCACAAAAGTGAAAAACTTATGTTTTAAGGGTGACATAGCACTTGGTATCTAATTATGATGTAATTTCATGAGATTATTACAAATTTATAGAAAGGAATTTCCATTGACGAAATATTAGGTCCTTATATTCTTCCCCCCTTCAGAAATTTTTCCCTCGAAATTTTATTTTACAATCTACGACAAAAAAAGTTGGGGTTACTTCATTTTCATTTCTTCCTCTATTTCCCATATTGCCTCTTCGTACTTATGGTTTCTCCATAGTACCTTGACCAGATGAGTAGTCTTGTTGCGTAGAACTTTGTCTCTACGATCCAAGATTTTCACTGTCAGTTCCTCATAGGAAAGATCATCCTCCAACTGCACCACCTCTAAAGAGATTATAGTTGAAGGGTCTGGTATGTACTTCCTTAATAGGGATAAATGAAAGACAACATGTACTTTTGACATGGTTGGTGGAAGTGCCAGTCGATAGGCCATAGCTCTGACTAGATCAAGGATCTTGAAGGGGCCGATATACTTGGGACATAGCTTTCCTTTCTTCCCAAACATCTTGACATTCCATTGTGATATTCATAGAAATAACATGTCTCCAACTTTGAATTCAAGGTCTCAACAATGGTTATCCAGATAACTCTTATGTCTACTTTGGGCTGCCTTGATATAATGCTGAATTGTTTTCACTTTCTCCACCACTTTTTGACCATTTCAAGTCCTATCAGCTTATGCTCACTGACTTCATCCCAACACGCCGGTGTTCTACACCATTTCCCATAAATGGATCTATATGGTGTCATTTGGATGCTCGAGTGGAAACAATTGTTGTAGGAGAATTCAACCAGTGGAACTTGTTGGTCCCATCCTCCTTTGAATTTCACAGAACATGCTCTCAACATGTCTTTAAGTCTCTTAATAGACCGCTCTGATTGGCCCGCATTTTGAGGATGATCGGCCATATTGAAGTTTAATTCAGTTCTAAGAGCATGTTGGAGACTTTTCTAAAACATCAAGGTGAATCTAGGATCACAGTCAGATAAAACAGATTGTGGTACTCTATGCAGCCTTAGCACTACATTGATGTAAATCCATTCATGTTAATCCAATGAGAAGTCCTCTCGAATCATGATAAAGTGAGCTGTATTTGTTAGATGATCCATAATGACCCATATAGCATTTTTTCCTCTAGATGTCCATGGATGTCCAGTGACAAAGTCCATGGTAATGTTCTCCCACTTCCATGTTGGTATGGGTAGTGGTTGCGTCATCCACTAAGAATTTTTCCTCTCAGCCTTCACATTTTGACATACCAGGCACTTTGATGTATATTCAGCAACCTCTCTTTTCATATTACCCCCCCCCAATTATTCTCGGATATCTCCATACATCCTTGTGCTACTTGGGTGTATAGAGAAATTATAGCTATGAGCATTATCCCGCAGTTCCCTCTTTAGCTCAGGAATATCAGGAACACAAATCCTCATTCCAAATTTCCATATGCAATCTTTATATGTGATTTCCATCAACTTCCCATCATTTACAGCATTAATTTTCTTTTGAAACAACTTGTCATCAGCTTGATAAATTTTTATCCTTTCTATTAATGAAAGATTGGCAACCATTTGAAAAATTTGAGATGTGTTACCTTCCTTGATATTTCCCTTATCCATATTTACTAGATCCATGAAAAAAGGATCCATTTCAACTCTTATCTTATTCATAACTCCATGATCTTTTCTACTCAAAGCATCTACTAACTTATTTTCCTTCCCTGGGTGGTAGTGTATTATGAAATCATAATCTTTGAGTAGCTCAATCCAACTCCTTTGTCTCATGTTGAGTTCATTTAGGAGAATATATATTTCAAACTCTTATGATCTGTATATATCTCGCAGTTTTCGCCACACAGGTAATGTCTCTAAATATTCAGAGTGGATATTACCGTTTCATACATGATATTATGAGTTGGATAGTTCTGTTCATGAATTTTTATGTTCCTAGATAAATTTTCAATCACTCGATCATTCTGCATAAGGTCACAACCAAGCCCATTTTTTAATGCATCCCTTTATATAACAAACTCGTCATTCCCTGATGGAAGGGTTAGGATCAGATTATGCACAAACCTCCTCTTCAATTATTCAAAACATTCTTCACATACCTTTATCCATTATAACTTAACCCATTTTCATGAGAGCTTTGGTCCTTGGGTTGTCTAAATTGGTGATGTTTTGAACAAAACGCCGATAATAACCTTCTAAACCAACAAAACTACATAACTATGTTACATTATTTAGAGTAGGTCATTATTACACAACCTTTTCCTTCGCATGATATACCGATATTCCATCCTTAGAGACAATGTTTCCCAGAAAGGAAACTTATTGGAGAAAACAAATCACACTTTATAAACTTCCCATTTAATTTATTTCTTCTATCTGTCTTAAGAATAGTGCGTAAGTGATTTTCATGATCTTCATGGATTTTAGTTTATACCATGATGTCATCAATAATCACCCCCAAAAATACATAAATATATTCCTTTAAAACTCTACTCATCAGATCCATAGAAGCATATAGTGCATTAGTTAGTCAAAAAGGAATTATTGTAAACATGTAATGCATGTACCTGGTTCGGAATGCTGTTTTTGGAATGTCTTCTTTCCTCACAAGCAACTGATGATATCCAGATCAAAGATCAACATTCGAAAAATATTGGGATCCATGAATTTGATAAAACAAATCCTCAATTCATGGTAGGTAATACTTATTCATTATTGTAACAACATTCATCCCCCTGTAATCAATGCACAACCTCATGGATCCATCTTTCTTCTTGACAAAGGGGATAGGGGCTCCCCATAGAGAAACACTGGGTAAAATAAATACTTTATCACTCAATTACTCTAGTTTTTTACTTATTTCCAGTAACTCTTTAGTTTCCATTCCATAAGGGGTCTTTGATAGGGGCCTTGAACTAGGAATTATGTCAATAGAAAAGTCAATTTCTCACACTGCAGGATGTCTAGGTAAATCCTTTGGAAATACATCAATATATTCTACTACAGTAGGTAAATCCTCTATCTATACATTCATATCCTTACCCATATTTATTTTATTCCCTTTCTCCCAAATAATTGAGTTCAGTAGAGATACTATGGTGTATCTAGTTGAGAATCAAATTGTGAGGACTCTTCTCTAAACATAAGAGATTCTACACCATTCTCAAAAATTGTAACATTCTTCTTCTTGAAATAGATATTCACATCATAATTTGATAGCCAATTCATACCGATAATTATATCATATTCAAACATTGGTATGATAATAATGTAGTAACTGAAGAACGTTTATGTTTCATGAGGGGGACTAATTGACACACTTTTTTTGCAATGAGACATCCACTTGGAGTTTTGACAGATAACTCCTATATTAAATAAAATTGGACATTTTTAATTTTCATGGAAAACTGGGATGATATAAATGAATCTGACGATCCAGAGTCAAATAAAGAATTGGCTATGTTTCATGAAACGATCAATTTACCTGCCACCATTTCACTAGGAACTTCTACCTCTGTAGTTTTGACCAGTTAAGCATGGGCTTGCTCTCTTGTCCTTGTTTGGTAAACATTTACCTGAAGCTTAGGACATTCATGTGCATAAAGTCCCATCTCTCTACAATTGTAGCACAAAACATTGGTAACACCTATCTTCCCCATACAATCCTAAGATAGGTGGTATTTTTCTCCATACTTGGAAGAAACTACCATTCCCTTCAGGAAAGTGCTTGGGTGTTTCTTCCCATTATTAATGCATGATGGAATTTCAACCCTTCCCCTCTTCCCCATTTCTTTATTTCCATTCCCTGAGTTTTCAACATCCCTCTTCTTCTCTTGCATTCCCTTAAATTCATAATACATAGATAATTCATTTTCATTCTTGATAGCACATGAGGCTATATCTTCATATGATTAGAAACATCGGGAGACTAGAGCCCTTCGGATTAATATTTTTAATCCATCATGTTATCGATCAATTTTTATCCTTAGATTATGTATGCAGTCTGCAACATGCCTTCCCAGCATTGTAACATTTTCTTCATACTTGGAAAAATTTACATAATCATTCTACCTCAGATTCCAGAATTTCCCCTCCATATCTTCTCATTGTTCACAATGGAAATATTTTTCTAATAATATTCTCTTAAAATACCACCATTTCATCTCTTCTGTTTCTTCGTCCTCCTTGGTGTTTTGGATTAATGACCACTACTGATCTGAATCTCCTGTTTGATGATTAACTGTCAGGATAACAATATCTCTTTCCTTGCATCCCAAAGAAAGAAATATCTTCTCAAGGGAACATATCCACTAATTTGTTACAAAGTATTTGTTAGTCTCATTGAACGATGTATTTCGTTGTTGCATAAAGCGATCTAACATAAATCCTCCACGTGGTGGATCTGGATGCTCTATACAGGTAAGGTTATTATTTATAACCTAGGTAAGTTGTCCCAGTATAGTTAAAAGTTTCTTTGCACCAGTCACAACACCAGATCCAACATCATTATCTTGCATCAGAGGTAAATCCCTATAGGGGACATATGCATTCGTGCGGTTTCCATTCCTTCCACTAGGCGCCATACCAATATAATGGCATACACTATATAATGTTATGAATCATAATGCATAATGTTTACATAACAAAATACATAGAAAAATTCAAATCCTACACATGGATAATCCCCTAATCACAAAATTTGTTTCTTTTAGATATTTTTAACATTTAAATCATTCGTAATTGCTTGTAAAGAAAATATGAATTATCCTAAGCATATCCCATGGCAGTGTATTAACCTAGAGTTCACTAGGCCCCGTTGTAGTGTAACAAGATACCCTGGGTCATGCTCGAAACTCTATGTCAGAGCTTTCACTCCTAGGTACATCTATGCTAGAGGTGCCTTTACTTGCTCATATCAAGAGAGGGATATATTTCTTGAAAGATCCACATTATATACTCCTTACCAAAATACTAGGATGTTCTTGTATGTTTATCCTCAAAGACTATCTTAGGGACTCTTCCCTTATATAATTTTTCTAAATCTCGCTAGCCACGATAACTTTGTGGTCTATGCCCATATTTTTATGACATGAAAACACCTCTACGACATGTCCAACTCTCCCTGTGTACTTCAACTCCACCGAGGAGTAGGTTTGGACTACCTCTTTATAATGCCATCCCAATTTCCATCCTACACATGTCGGGGAAAGTACTATGAGGGACTTTTTAAATGCTTCACCAGAGAAGAAGGCATCCAGTCCCTTATGGATTTCCAAGAAGCTATTTAAGTGAGATACCTCCGCGTAGCATATATGTGCCATGTCTTGTCCTCTGGACATTATGGTCAAGTAATGGACTTTGAAATCATTGAAATTGAATATTCCCATTCATTTTACCGAAATCAAGTACATACTCATGTCTCTCGGCTATACGCCGCACATGTCACACTCCTGTGACATAAAACGTGCACCCACAAGATTGAACCAGACTACTCAGGTTGCATTTGGTTCAGGGAGATTGAGAGTTTTGAAATTGTTTTGTGAATTTGTGTAACTGGGAACTGGTGAAACCATTAGTTCTAGCTGTATTGTACCAATTTTTATGTAAAAATACAACATGTTGTTTCTTCATCCTTATACCTTTTCATTTTTTGTGCCTCACTGAATGTACATTTATTAAAAAAAATTGTTTACAGATGGAAGGAAAAACCCACATTTTATCTCTTCCCATTGTGATATTGGAGGCCATTATAGTCAGAACCCATGAGAAAGAATAAATTCCATTCGTAAACCTATGAAAAAAGTGAAAACATATTTATGGGATATTGAATAGTCCGGACATTCTCCACTACTGCCGAGGGAATGCCTACATATACCATCGTATACCCAATGCTGAACTTGATAAGTATAGACGAAGGGTAAAGTACCATGAAGGTACTTTCCTATGCTTCAACCAATCTCAAAACATCATGGAATTAGTATGATTTCAAGAGGCTACTATGGAAGAGGACCTACACATAGACTACATGTACCAGATTCTGAGCATCAGTTTGTATGACCACACTGATGTAATTGGCATTCTCAGACAAGATATGTTCTGACGAGTCCTTAGAGAGTTTTTCTATTCGGACATTTCAGAACTCTCTACCATTCGAGCCACCCTCTTGAAGCCCAACTGTACACTGAATGAGTTCAACCCATACTATATGAGGTGTGTTTGGGACAGTTAAGTAGAAGAGTTGAACACCAACTTGGGTTTTCATCCAATCACCCATGAGGATGCACCATGATGAAGTATGTAGTAAATAACGTCAGAGAGTTTCCTTTAGTGTGGTTGTATGAAATGATTTACGAGGATGAAATTATTTGTATTGGAGAATATTGTGATGCCGCAAAACTTGTTTCTCATGTAATAGTAATATCATGATTTAATTTTGTTTAATTTTCATGTCATCCAAACAAAAACATGCAAATTAAACAAAAGGAATTTTATTAAAAAAAACACCATGGTGTTTACATTACAACAAGATAAAATGAAATTATGATAACCCAAAATACCTACAAAAACCCTATCAGAGCCACTAGAAGGTCCCGTAATGAAACAATGAGATTTGGTAAATATAGAAGCTTCCTTGGGTCAGTAATAATTAAGAACATCACAACAAGAATCATGAAAACTGTACTGACCATCAGTGGTATAAAAAGCACCATCTTCTTCAATTGTCTTGAGTTTGTAACACCCTAATGTTTGGTTTTAAAATGAATCTACATGAATGTTACCCCTTGGGTGACCATTAGAGATGTTTGGGACTGTTGAGTTCTGACGACTATAATTAAAGTCATTGGTATTTTCGGTGGTTTGATAAAAATATTGATTCTATCTTTTCAAAACATTTAAGCCATAAAAATTTAATATAACCTATTATTATGAACATTAAAGGTAAAATTATGTAATATTTTGAATTACACTTATGTGATTTTTTTAAATGAGATGAAGAATTTAAACATCTTAAAAATATTTCAAATATCATCTAAATGTTTTCATTCTTCATGCTCAAATAATATTTTAACTAAACTATGTTTTTATTTCTATTATACTAGTATAAAAAGTTTCATATGGATATATTCAAATTATAACATTTTTTAAAATATTTAGTGTTTATAAAAACTAAGGGGAAGTATGTTATGAAATGTAGAACTAAAGTTCAACGAAAAAATATACCCCACTTGGGCCAGCCCTATGGCTAGGCCAAGGGTGGTAACAGCCACTAGGCGGTTGAGCCGATCCCTCAGCCCCGACATAGGATTCCCTGAACGGGGGGCAAAGCTACCCTAAAGGGCACACCGGAGCACGCAATTTTGAATCAGAGCATACCACCGTTGGCCCGAGGCCATGGTGAGGCATACGTAGGCTGATGCCTACGGGGAACGGGAGCTCGTGTATAAGGGCCCCTTGTGTGTTTGTGTGTTGTGATTTCTAAGCTTATGTTGGGAGTCTCCAGCTTATAAAGAGCCACAAAATTTCCCTCTAATTTCATGTAGGACTAGATATTTTAGGAGAAACATGCTTCAGACCATTGGATCACGTCACAAGCAATCTGGTCCATATATCATGGTCCGGGCCTCGACACCCAGAAGTCGTGGTAAAACATCCACTTTCCTATACGCCATCAGATCGGGCGAGATCTAATCGCAATCATCCACCACATTTAAAATTACCATGTTGATCTAAGCCATCCGATAAAACCTCGATCGAATCAAAACTGTCCATCCCTTTTTGAAACACGCAGTTAATCCTAAACCAATCGATCTTCTCTGCGTTTAATCTTATCCATCCAAATATTTATAGATTTTTCTCCCCCACATCATCTTCTTTCTCTCCCACCTGCGCTAGACCAATAACATTATATCCCTTTTTCTTCATTTTCCATTACTATGACACTGCTGGCCCCCCTCCTTTCTCGTGTTTTCAATAAGGACCTTCCCCCAACCTTTTAATAAACCATATAGGGCTCGGTTTTCCAGTACTAGAATTTGAAATATCAATTACATTTTAAAAATAATATAGTTTATAAACCACCCGTTGCACCCCAAGAACCCTGCGGTTTCCCCCCATTCAAACCTCCAGCAAGCTTCTACGAGTCTTTCTGAGACCCTCCTTGAATTAAAGTACGGGTTAAATTGTCCTAGGATGTTGTTTTTGAGAATATATACATATATATGTATCGTCATAAAAGTATAGTTATAATACTTGTGGTTTAGTTAAAATGTTCTTCTATGATAATCCTAGGCCTTTTGGTTTTCGAGTTCTGGTAGTATTATGGATATAAAGGAGAAATTTTTTCCTTGTGGTGTTGAAGGTATATATCTTTATATAAATATATACTCATATACATAAGTTTATAGCCTTGTGGTTTGGACATAAACCATTCTATACCTGATTCAGGAATTCTAGATTCTAGGTTTATGTATTATTATTAGACTAAAAGCATAATTTATCTCATTAAAAACATGTTTACATGTTGTCTATATATTCAGTTAAGTTTATATATATATGAAACCATACAGTTGTACAAAATTCTTTATTATATTCAATTTTGAGATTCATTTTAAACATTGAGTCTCAAGTTTAAGTATAACTTTAAAACATACGGAATTATGTGTTGTAGAAAACTCTAATATATTAGTATACATTAATGTATATAATTATAAAGTTTGTATAACTCACCCTCTGACCATTTTTCAGTCTTTTAACATTGAACTTCTATGATTAATTTCTTTTTTTGATAAATAAGTTTATGCCAATAAACTTTAGTGTAGGACTCGGTTATAAATGTATGTTATATATGTTTGCATGAACATTTATGTAAATAGACTATTTAAAATATTTATACTATGATTTACAGTTTTAGGGACTCTGGTTAATTAATGTGGCTAAAATATTAATGTCATCTAGGTGTCCATCGAGTTTTGGTTTAAACCCTTTAATAAAAAATTTGTATTTGGATATGTGAATATATGTGTATGCGAATAAACACTGATCCTCAATTTTACATAGAATTTTCCAAGGATTACTACGAAAAAATAATACATGTGTTTTCAAAATATTTTTTTGTTTAAAAGACTACTCTTTAGATACAAACAATTGTATGAACAATGTACACAACCCCTAATTGTGGATATTCCAAATATTATATTTATGACGTGTTTAGTAATTATGGACAGTTCATGGGTGTAATATTTGGGGTTTTCAACATTTATATTCATATGTATGAATTACATATTTTTATATATTAAATGGTGTTAGTTACTTCTAAATCTCATACTTACCAGCACTTAGTATCATGTATACCATTGTTATCTTTTACACCAAAGCATATTAGTAATAAATGTATGAGAATCTGTCAGTTTAATACACCCCAAAATAATATTTTCTTTATCTTCAAATTGATTATGCATCCATGTAAAATTCTAATATGTATTGATTAAGAACGTTTTGGAATTTTAAGATTATCATTATATGTGACAATAATTTTATTTATTTTGTGCGTTAGTTTTCCTCACTTATGCCATAATCTGCTTTTCATACTCACTATTCAATGCCATGACCATGTAGATGTTTGTTTTGTAATTGTTGCTTACAATCCAAAATCACTATATGTATGTAAATGATATTTAATGTAATTAAAAATCATATGACCTTTTTTCGAATTATGAATTAAATTATTCAAGGTGGTATGGGACATCTTGAATAATATGAAATGATAAATTCAATGTTCAAAGTGGTATGAGACACATTGAATATACGACCTTACATAACCCATGAGGAATGTACTGGACATGTAAGTGTCGGGTGGGGCTGACTACATCACCTCAATGCATCAGTAGGTCTCATGAGGCAAACCATAGTCTTGGCACAAGGCCTTGGCCAAATGAGACTTTTTTGTCTTGGAATGAGGCCTTGACTTTATGGTTATGGTGTCCCAAATTATACATCTCCTCGTAATGTTTATGATATTTAATTAACTAATTTTACATTCAAGTATGATAATATCCATTGTTCAGATCCATTACTTATGAGTATTAGAAGAAGTAAATGCTTATGGCTTGATGTTTATGTTTCACTCAGTGATTTATTAGATAGTGAATGTCTCACAGATGTAAAGAAAGTCATTGATGTTATTAATTTTATGAGAAACTCTGATTATGAATTTCTCTTAATTATTAAACTTGTACAACCATATTCATAAGTCATACTTATTTAGAATGTCATTACTTGTTACTCAGAATAAGCATAACCCTTGTAATCCTGCTAGTATGATTTTGATTGTGCTCTTTATTCCTTATGAAATTGTTATGATATGTTACATGTGTTACAACATTTCATAAAAAAATATTTTATGATAAACATAAAAGTGTGCTTTCAAATGATATATTTGTATATTATGTAATTTTAATACCCTTTACTTGGAATTCATAAGCTCACCAAATGTTTTTGAAATAAATTTTTTATGTATTAGTTTTAACAGAAGAAGCATGACAGAGGTATATGGTTTCCCAGAACCTGAATCGAATCAATCCTCTGTATGGGACATGAAGTATAAAATAAAAGTCCATGTTTTTGTTGTAAAAATGTACACATCATGTTTCCAGGAACTGGCTCTGGGTATTCTAGTGTCGGGATGTCACAGCTGGAAGAATAGAAACATGGAAACTAGATTTAGAAAACATATATAAGGGAAGAGTCCCTAAGATAGTCTTTAAGGATAAACATACAAGAACGTCCTGGTATTTTGGTAACGAATAGAGTATGTTTATCCTTCAAGAAATACATCCCTTTCTGGATATGAGAAATTATTGGTGGCTTTGGAAAAGATGTACCTAGGAGAGAAAGCTCTGACAAGGGGTTTCGGGCGTGACCCAGGGAATCCTTTTACATGACAACGGGCATTGCTACACTATTATTTACGATAGACCTAGAGGATATGACTAAAATAATTCACATTTTCTTTACAAGCCATTATGAAGGATTTAAATGTAAAACTTATCTCAATGAAACCTTTTTTGTAATGATGGGATTATCTATGCATGGGATTTCAATTTGTGCTATGTATTTTGTTAAGTTAAAATTATAAATTGTGTTTCTTAACCTAATCTAGTGTATTCCATTATCAAGAGATGGTGCCTTTAGAGGGAATGGAAACCATACAAACCCACGTGTACCCTATAGGGATTTCCCTCCGATGCAATATAATGATGTTGGATCTGGTGATGTGACTGGTGTGGATAATCTTTTAACTATACTATTATAACATACTCAGGTTGTGAATAATAACCTTACCTTTGTGAAGCATCCAGATCCACCACGTAGAGGATCTATTTTGGATTGCTTTATGAGACAAAAACATCCATATTTCAATGGGACTACAAACCTATTTGTAGCAGAGCAGTGGATATATTCCCTTGAGAATATATTTCTTGCTTTAGGATGCATTGAAAGAGAATTTGTTCATGGCAGTTTATTTTCTAACGGGAGATGCATATCAGTGGTGGTCATTAATCCAAAACACGCTAGAGGAGAAAGAAAAAAGAGATGTAATGGAGGGATTTTAATAAAATCTTCTTAGAAAAACATTTCCCTTGTGAACAGAGATAAGATATGGAGAGGAAATTCTTGAATCTAAGGAAGAAGGAGGTTGAAAATGTTTCCAAGAATGAAGTCAACTTTACAACGCTGGAAAGGAATTCTATGGACTACATATGTAATCGAAGGAGAAAAATTGATCGATTATTTTATGGATTAAATCCATTCCTCCAAAGGGATCTAGTCTACCAATGTTTCACATCATAAGAATATATAGCCTCAAGTTCTATCTAGACAGAAAATGAATTCTCCATGTCATATGAATTTAAGGGAAAGAAAGAGAATGATAGGGATACTGAAAACTCTAGGAAACAATGTAAGGATATGTGGATGAAGGAAGATTTGAATTTCCATCATGTAGTAATTGTGGGTAAAAACACCCTGGCACTTGCCGGAAGGGAATGGGAGTCTGTTACCAGTGCGGAGAAAAATGTCACATACCTCAGGATAATAAGAGGAAGAAAGAAGCAACCAATGTTTTGTGCTACAATTATATGGAGATGGGACATTATGCACATGAATGTACTAAGCGTCAGGTAAATTTTCCACAAAGAAGGCCAAGGGAGAAAGACAAATCCTATGCGGTCAAAACTAGGGTGGTTGAAGTTCCTAACAAAGTGGTGGTAGGTACATTAATCATTTCATCAAATATAGGCAATGATTTATTTGATTCTAGATCTTCACATTCATTTACATCTTCCTAGTTTTCTATAAAAAAATGACATGTCTAGTTTGATTTAATAAAGGTGTTATCAGTCAAAACTCTTAGTGGATGTATCATTGCAACAAAGGTGTGTTGATTAGTCCCCCTCATTACACATAAATGTTATTTAATTTCTAACCTTATTATTATACCAATTGTTGACTATGATATAATTCATGGTATGAATTGGCTATCAAATTTTGATGCAATGATCTATTGCAAGAAGAAGGAAGTTACAATTTTTTAAAATGGTGTAGAATCCCATATTTTTAGAGCAGAAACCTCACCATTTTATTCTCATATAGATCCACCCCCAATAGCACTAATGAACTCTATTATTGGGGAGGATGGGAATAAAATAATTATGGGCGAGGAGATGAATGTACATATAGAGTATGAACCTGTTGTACAAGAATATGTTGAAATCATTACAGAGGATTTACCTGGACATCCTCAAGTGCAGAAAATTGTGTTTTCCGTTGACTTAATTTTTTGTTCAAGTCCCATATGAAATACCCCTTATAGAATGACCACTATAGACTTAGTGGAACTAAATAAAAAACTAGATGAATTTAATGATTAATGATTAATGAATAATTTGACCCAGTGTTTCTCCATGGGGAGCCCCAATCCTCTTTATCAAGAGGAATGATGGGTCCATGAGGTTGTGCATTAATTATAGGGAAATCATTGCTATGACAATAAATAATAAGTATCCTATACCACGAATTGATGATTAATATGATCAACTTCATGGAGCCCAATATTTTTTGAAGATTGATCTTCGATCTGGATAACATCAGTTGACTTTAAGGAAGGAAGACATTCCAAAAATAGCATTCTGAACCAGGTACGGGCATTAAAAGTTTATAGTAATTCATTTTGGACTAACTAAAGCACCATCTGTTTGCGTGGATCTAATGAATATAGTTTTCAAGGAATATTTTGATGAATTTGTGGTGGTGTTTATTGATGATATTATAGTATACTATAAAATCCATGATGATCATGAAGATCACATGCGTACTATTCTGAAGACACATAGAAGAAATAAATTATATGGGATGTTTAGAAAGTGTGATTTTTGGATCTAATCAGTTTCCTTTCTAGGTCGCATTGTCTCTAACGATGGAATGTTGGTAGATCCTGTGAAGAAAAAGGATGTGCAAAAATGTCTTACTCCAACAAATGTAACTGCGGTACATAGTTTTATTGGATTAGAAGGTTATTATCAGTGTTTCATTCAGAACAACTCCATTTTAGCCAACCTAATGACCATGATCGCACGAAAAGTGGTTAAGTTTATATGGACATAAGAACATGAAGAATGTTTTGAGGAATTGAAGAGTATGTTATTGAATGCTCCAATTTGAGACAAACAATTGGGGAATGACAGGTTTGTTATCTATATAGATGCATCAAAGAAAGGTCTTGGTTGTGTCATTATGCAGAACGATGGAGTTATTTCCTATTCATCTAGGCAGCTAAAAATTAATGAACAAAACAATATAACTCATGATCTGGTGTTAGTAGCAGTAATATTCACTTTGATGATTTTGATACATTATCTCTATGGTGAAATATGTGAGATATTTACAGATCATAAGAGTTTCAAATATATATTCTCATAGAAAGAACTCAACATGAGACAAAGGATATAGATTGAGCTACTCAAAGATTATTATTTCGCAATACATTACCACCCAGGGAAGGAAAATATGTTAGTAGATGCTTTTTGCAGAAAGGATACGGGAGTTTTGAACAAGATGAGAGTAGAAAGGTATACTTTTTTCTTTGATCTATTAAAGATAAATATAGTAATTATCAAGGAAGGTAACACATCAAAACTTTTTCAAATGGTACCCAAACCTTCATTACTGGAAAGCTTAAAAATTTCTTTGGATGATGACGAGGAGTTTCAAAAGAAAATTAAAGCATTAAATGATTGGAAGTTGAGGGACTTCATATATGAAGGTGGCTCTTTGAAACATGGAAAGAGGCTTTGTGTTCCTGTTATTCCTAAGCTAAAGAGGGAAGTGCTGGATGATGTCCATAGCTCAAATTTCTCAATACACCCTGGAAGCACAAAGATGTATTGATATCTCCATGAAAACATTTTGTGGGACAATATGAAAAGGGAGATTGATTAATATACATCGAATTTCTTAGTATGTCAACAAGTTATGGATGATAGGAGAAAGTATAAGGGGATGATACAAACACTACCCATACCAACATGAAAGTGGGAGAACATTACCATGGACACTGTCACTGCACTTCCAAGTAAATCCATAGGAAACAATAATATATGGGTCATTTTGTTTCATCTTACAAAGTTATCTCACTTTATCGTGATTCAATAGGACTTCACATTTAATCAACTTTCCCGGATTTACATCAATGAAGTGTTAAGACTTTATGGAGTACCACTATCTATTGTATCCGACCATTATCCTAGATTCTCCGCGATGTTCTGGAAAATTCTCCAACATGATTTAAGAACTAAACTGAACTTTAGTACGAACTGTCATCTACAAACTGATGGCCAATCAGAGTAGGATATTCAGAAACAAGAAGACATGTTGAGTGCATGTTTTATGGAATTAAAAGGATGATGAAACCAACATCTACCACTACTTTAATTCTACTACAACAACAGTTTCCACTCGAGAATCCAAACAGAACCATATGAAGCCGTTTTTGGAAATTGTATAGAACACCGGCATGTTGGGATGAAGTCGGTGAGCGTAACCTATTAGGACCCGAAATGGTCGATGAAATGGTGGAGAAGGTGAAAACCATTTTGTAGTATATCAAGGTATCCAAAAGTTGATAGAAGAGTTATGAAGATAACTGCCGATGAGACCTTGAATTTAATGTTGGAGACCTATTATTTCTACGTATATCTCTATGAAAGAAGTTCATGAGGTTTGGGATGAAAGGAATGCTAAGTCCTAGGTATATCGACGCCTTTGATATCCTTGATCTATTCATAGTTATGGCCTATCTACTGGAACTTACACATACCATGTCAAAAATACACGATGCCTTTCATGTATCCCACTTAAGGAAGTAAATATAAAACCCTTCATAAGTACTCTTTTCAGAGGTGGTACAGTTGGAGGATGATATTTCCTTTGAGGAGAAGCCAGTGAAAATCTTGGATCATAGAGATAGTGTTCTATGTAACATGACTACTAATCTGGTCATGGTACTATGTAAAAACAATAAGCACGAAGAGGAAACATAGGAACTGGAAGAAGAAATTAAGTAAAAGTACCTCCACCTGATTTCGGCCTAGATTTTAAAATGAAATTTTGAGGGCGAAATTTCTGAAGGGGGGAAGAATGTAAAGACCCAAAATTTCTTCAATAGAAATTCCTTTATCATAAATTTGTCATAATCACATGAAATTACAACATACTTAAATACCAAGTTTTTTTAGACCCTTAAAACAAATGTTTATCACTTATATGATATAAATTTTTAAAATATGACATACACTGTTGCGATCAGAAATTTATTTGGAGTCTGATAAGAAATACATAATTTTTGGAGAATAGTAACCTACCCTTATAAATAGAAACATAACCTTATGAATATTGATAGATCCTAATGAAATGTAACTTTACCTATGATGGTATATAAATAATATTCTTCTGAAAGTACGATATTCCTATGCTTTGGAATAAGTAAATAAATGTATTAAAACAGTTGTTTTTAGAATAAATTATGATTTTAATTAAATATTAAATTAATCATTTTTAGAAAATTATTTTAGAAAAATGGACTTCATTTTTGGGTTCTACACGTCGAATAATGGTCAGGACCATGTTTTGGTATTTTTTTGAAATACTTGAATTTTTGATGAATAGTGAAATTCTATAATTTACAAAATAAGCTAAATAAGCTAATTATAGAGTCACGCATGATGTTCTGTAGATTTAAGACCAATTGGTTTGGGTACACGTGATACAATTACTATTCTTGGTCATGGATTACACACTATTCCTTGTCTTTTTTTTGGAAATAAAAAATTAATGAATTTTATATTGAGAAATTCCCTCTCCACTCCACTATAAAAACACCCAATCAATCCCTCTTATCTTCAGTCTTCTCAAGCCTTGTTCCTTCTCCATATTCTATCCAAATATCCTATCAACCTCCTCTACCATTTCTAGTATGCCTTTCTCTCATAGAAATACCAAAAGATATCCCTTAGAGAGGCTCTCAAGGAAGTTTGGTTCAAGAGGAAAATTCCTCTTTTCAATTATTTGTCTTTCCTTTCGAGTTCATTTGTTTTGTTTTTATATTAACACTAATTATAAAAATCATGTGATGAATCCAGTACCTTATATTTACTTTAATGTATTCATGATATTTGAATAATTTATCATCATCTATTCCTTTTACCTTATTTTATACTAGTAGCAAGAACACCATCCGAGATGTTTCAACTTTCCACATTCAAGGACGATGGGCTTTCGATTTCTATTATCATTCTCAATTATGGTCATGAAAACATTCTAGTTATGGTTGAACCAGATTATTATATATGTAATATAACCTATGTAAGGTTCTTTAATCCCTTTGTACAAATGGTTTTATGCAATTAGGAAATATTAGTTCGTTGAAATCAAAACCAACAAATTAACCGAACCGGTTATCATTAAAGTTATATATAATAATTAATCCTCATTCCATCTAACTAAGATATGAAAATAAAAATTAACACTTATATATGTCCATAAATAACATTTAATTTCAATTCTGGAAATTTACATCCATTTCACATGAAATCCATTACATAAAAACAAGTGAACCAAATATGAAAATAAAGAAAACAAACACTCCGGAATGACAGAATTCAATACGTTTACTTATCAATAAGGACATAAATGAACTAGAAAAAATTTTGATAAAATAAATAAATGTCTAATAAGTTCTTAGATAAGTTATTAATAAGTATAATTTCATATTCCCGGAGCTTATTTTCAAGAGTAAAAAACATTCAGAGTTAAGGTAAGGGGTTTTCCACCCGAACATCCATTTTTATTTGGGTTTTTTTATTGTCTATTACCTCAATGAATCTCTTTTTTATTATTATTTACTCCTCAAAAAATAATTTGTGTGGTCCCTATATATGATTAATGACCATAATCATTCTTTATTTTATGGATGGTTGCACGTTTTAAAAGGATAATTCAAAATTGTTTCCGAAATACAAGCTAGATCCAATGGAATTTCTCTAACTCTTACCTATATTCAAGGGCACTCTAAAATCTGGTTTTGGAAACCATAATCTGTATAAAATCACTAATTTTATTATGAAAATTCTATATCACTTCACTTTTGGTTTCATAATAATATATTTCCTAAACGTCTCTTCTTTTCTATGTAAAATAGTATTTATCTCAAGTTTTACTCGAAGATTTTACCAGATTATCATCATCTATTTCAATACTTTTGTTGATTAGGATGTGTTATTTAGATTATTATTCCATGTTATCGTCTAAAATATTTAATTTAATGGTTTATTATTACTTTGGATGTGGACTTTCTATCTAAAATCCACTCCGTAATTTACTCTGAATGGTTATTATTTATGGTAAATTTTCAGGAAAGGTTATTTTAATTTCATATATTAATTTCAATATTTATGTATATATTGTTTATTTTTATCACCTTTTATATGAAGAAAGCATTGGAAATAGTAAGTGTTGGGTGGTGCCCTCTATATCCCCTCGGTGCATCTGTAGGTCTCATTAGACAATCTACATTCATGGCACAAGGCATTGACAAAATGATTACTTATGGTCTTGGCATGGGGCCTTGACGGTATGGTTATGTTGTCCCGCATTATTCATTCCCTAATTATTAAAATAGTATTGATGGTTCATGTGGTTATTTTATTAGTATAATACCCATGATTATATTATTTTATAAAAATATTTAGTTTGCTCACTTTTTTCCATATTATGTTCAAGTTAATTTTTAGAGGCATTTGTTTTCAATTATTCACCACGTTTAATGTTTACATTATCTTTCAATGTATTGATTACCCTTACTGAGCATTTGAGATCACCCCTTTATTATGTTTCATTTTCTCTGGACATGAAGAAGTTTATTATGAATGACATGCTGAAATAACCTAGGAGTTATGGATATTGTTTAAGGAGTTTCTATGTCGTATTTCTTTTCATGTTGTAATGTTTAACTTATCTATGAATCTTGTTTCCAATAATACTAATCTAGCATGTCCTTCGGGATGCCTATTCCTTGTTTGTATGCCAATGTAATCAAATAAGGCACTATCTCTATGCAACTAGGGTTGGTTCCATACAACTATACTACACTATGTATGGGCAAATGTTTAATTTTCTATCTAGTTAAAAATTCGATGAATTAATATCATTTTTGTGATTGATCCTAAAGTCAATCTCTTGTATTTAATCTTTTCTTTGATGTAAATGTTTTCACTTCCCCCTAATGTTCTCAAATAAAGAATCCGAGTTATATGTTAATTTGGGTAACCAACATGCTTCTAACATTCTTTTTTCAAAGGTAAATTTATGTATTCATTTTAACGATGTGGGTTTCTATGAAAGGAAAATTCAATTATTAAATATTTGATAACACAAATAAATTTAGAGGCATAAATTAATTTTAAAGGGGGTAGAATGTAACACTCTGAGATTTTGATAACTTTATTTGAATTAATTTAATCTCTTTGATATTTTCATCATTTCACACAACACTGAATATATATTTTTTCATATAAAATTACTAATTTTGGATTGTGAAATACCAAGTTAATAATACAATACTTTCAATAAAAAGGTTACGTTTATCTACCTAGAACATTGAGGTCAACATATGTTACATTTACGATAGCATTTCCTTGAGGTCGTGTATAACATGAATAATCCGTCATTTCAAAAAAAAAAATTATATATTTGTGTTTAATACATTAATACCTAACCTAACCATTAATATATCAGTTATGAAAGTATTAACAAACTTATGAAAGCTTATGGGTTACACAACTATTAAATTAATTCATCCGTTATAATTAAACAATTCAATATAAAGGGAATATTTTAATAGAAAACTATTTTTATAGTCACAAAAATGATTATATATTTTTTTATTCATCTAATAGAATCGATTGGAATAAGATAAGAATAAACTAAATTTTACACATAAAAACCAATATTTTTATTAACGAACCTTTACAGCCTTTTAATGTAGAACGATTTTAAATTTATATTTTTGATGTTTTATAAATTTTATATGTAAGAATAATCATTATTTTTAATAGTGAAAATAATGAAATTTAACACGAAACTACTTTTTCATCATATTTATCTATAAAGATGATTTATATTTTTAATTTATTTTACATTATAAATTGACCAAAATTTTGTCAATATATCTTGTTTATTTAATATTAATAAATTTCACATTGAAATTGGTTATAAAATCATATCAACATTTTAAATATTTTGACTTTGAGAACCCACCTCGATATCCTATCTATGGTATTTAATTTCTACTAATTTCTACAACATATGTGACTAGAATTTGGAAAAGTGGATACGATATTTGAAATACTAATAATTTATAATTTCAAATAATATCAACATTACTTTAGACCATAAATATTAGTGTATGTAATTAAAATTAATTAAAACAATTGAGATTAAATTAAGCTTAATAAGGGAATAAAACCATAAACATATTGGCTAATATAACCTAGAAATTTGTATAAATTCCATTTAATTTCCTTATTTGGAACCTATGCCCTATATTATATAAATGTGACCAATATTGGATCCACTTTATATAAAAAAGTGTATGTGGGTTTCCCTATTCCAAAATATAACAAGAGTTTCACTCCACTAAAAAAGGTCTCCTCTCCTCCCACATCCAAACACCTCTCTAGGCACTTATGTTCATCCAATATCTATGAAAATATTTCCCCAACATCACTACAGTCCTCACTAAAGCCTCCATTTGGTCAAAATAAAATCCAGGGAAGTCCTTTGGTGAAAAAAAGGAGTTTCCAAAAGAAGAGGTAACATCATGCCATAATTCTTTTATATTATTTTCATTCACCATCCCCTCAACTCTCCTTATTCAATTATTGTACATAAACAACAGTATGATCAATATACTAAGATTTTTTTACTCTAATATTTCTATATACACATACAAAGACTTCAAACTAAGGGATTATGAACATTCTATTTATGGGTAAGGTGAACTACCGCATCACAAAATAATGATTTTTCATTCATCTTTTATCACCTATCATAGAAGAAATTATGATGGTAACTATATTTGTATAAAATATTTATGATAATTATAATTTATTAAATCATATTTAAATTATTTTATCTCAAAAATCATTATAAATTCCATCACATGTAAATATCTTAATTTTCTTTTTGGGAATGTGGACTATCACCCCTTGAAAGCGATGTGAATCATTCACAAAATACAGGGAATTTATTAAGGCGATCTATAGTGAAATTATATAAAATATATGATTTCAAAATGAAAGTAGACTAATGATATATATATATATATATATATATATAATTTACTCCCTTTTTTGAAGTACGATAATAAAATGGAAACAATGTTTAAGCGTACATATGGCCTACCGCCACCACGAGCGTTGTTCTTAATTTCATACATATACATCATATAGATTTTTATAATACACATATAATAAATTAACATGATATTTATATCATTTTATACATTCATTTAATCATTATATAATTATAAGTATGAAATATATTACAAATTAAGAAAATGGTGAAGAATATGGCATATATTACCCGAAGTGAATCCCAAACATTAAATTGTTAACAAGAGGGTAACATAAGGTCATTATCAAAACGAATATGATATTTTATGTTTAAATATTATTATTTAAATGATGGTATAAAATCATAATTTTATTATATCATAATTTTGTATGAGTGTGAAGAGAGTCAAGGCACTAGTTAATGGAATTGTATCTCACTTTTTATATCTATGATATACAATATATGTTCACCACACATTTTGTGTGGTGAATGTACAACTAATTAATGTGTTCAATAAAAATTATTATTGAATTCATGTGTAATTACATATCCATTATATGATTTTTTATTGGGGTTTATGTACAAAAATATTTTTAAGATTATTTTTTATGATTTTATGGAAAAAGGTTTTAAAATGGTTTCTATGATTATTTATATGTTTTAAGGATAATTTTTTCAAAATGTCTTCAATATTCCATTATTGGGTGCCTAGTTTATCTTAAATAAAATAAACGTTAAAATGTTTTATGTCTAAAAATCATTTTTCAAATAAGAAATGTATTTTAAAAAAGATATGATTTTAATAGATCATTTGAAATTATTTCCCATCTATTATAGAATCCATTGGTTTTTATAATTCCTTAAAGAGGAAATGATTAAATGATTCTATTTGTATTATTTCACTGAATTCTTTATATTTTCATTTAATTTTGTTTGTGAAAACCCATACCAGTTTTATGGTTTGTATTTATTTAAAACCTTCTGCTTTGACAGGGTATTATTCTTATGAAATGATTCTGAATCCTATATATTTTCCCAAAGGATATGAAATGATTAAATGTTTATAATTCCCATTCCATTTCATAGGATATTACATGATTGTTTAATATTTTGTGGCACATGTATCTATGATTTCCATATGAGATCGGTGGGACCAATATCTATATCAAATGCATTGGGTAAATATTTAAACCTCATGAGATGTACTATGATGGTCATCTAAGTGAACCTTGACTACTATGATAACTATGGGAGTGAACCATGTTTACCAATATTGTATGAGGTGTGAAATATTGATTCTAAAATGTCAATGGGAGTGATTAGTGACTACCAAGATAGTATAGGGAGTTAACTATTACTAACAATATGGGATTAGTAGTGATTCCTTGAATACTATGGAAATAATATTATTTTATTATGTGTTTTCCATAATTCAATGTCTTATTCCAATGATATGCTTTAATGTGTTATTATCTTTAATTACATATGATTCATGTATTATGAACTTAAAATTATTATTTCATGATTCCTATATAGTTTCTTTGATATACATGTAATGATATTCTAATTACATAGTCATTTTATCATACCCTTATTCTCATGTTTATGATTAAATATCTTTCTTCTTTACCCTTACGGAGCTTCTGATCTCAACCCTTTTTATGTTTCCCTCCCAATGTTATAAAGTTATGTATCAAGTATGATGTGTCTAATAAGGTTGATATTCATGAATAACCTAGTGGAATAAAATGTAGATATTTTCTATATGAGTGTTTATGTTTCAAAGTTTCACAAGTGACTAAACTAATACGGTCTTTGGGGTTCTATTCTTTCTAATGATTTATGTATTCGACAAATATTATGTAATATATATGTATGATAATACTGGGTCACTATATTGATTACCATAATTTAATGGAAAAAGGAAAAGTTTCCCTCTAAAAAATTATTGAATTACTATAGAACATACTCTAGTTTTTCGGAATATAAAATATTTCATATATATTTTTTATATTGAACAAATTGACTGTAAAAAAATCCAGATATTCTTTTATCAGAATTGAAATAATAAATAATTTTAGTTTTGGGATGTATTTTTATTAATTATTATCTTTTTAAGGGAATATATTGTGGTTTTAGTTATAAGAACAATAATTAGTTTCTATAATATCATGCATAAAACTAACTATTTTGGGGACTATGAAAGTTCTATTAATCCTAGATGATGATCAGAATGAACATGATGAAAATTTTAAGAATATAATCCTCCTAAGGCACAAATAACTATAAAAAAATTCATCATTATAGCTGGATGGAATGCCACTATACGAAAACATTTTTAAGGATCTACTGAAGTGGTGAGTTTTCATATGAGATCATTTTGTATGAGTTCAGTCATTAAAATTAGGGATTTATTTGAAAAATAATAATACAGTGGAATTTTTTCAGGATACAACTCTCTAATAATATTCTAGATATTTTTATTTTTATTCATTAATATAAAAAATGTTCTTATCTATAAATATCCCTTATAGATTCTGGTATTTTATATGTATAAGACATGGAATGTATCATTCATTACTTAATTTAATGATTGGGGGATGATTTTAGATGTCTATGTTGGGACCCCCAAGGGTATACATACCATTTACATTTGGAACAATCACCTTCATCTACCAAGTTATGATTTATATTTTCATTGACGGATCATCACTGAACAATATATGGTTAACATCACATTCTGATGATTTTAGAGTTGTGAAAATACTACCTTCATAGGTATTTATTTGTATTGATCCATTTAGAAAAAAATAGTAATTTCATAAAACTGGATAATATATTATTACAAAAAATAAATATCCTTAATTCATAATACTTTTAATAATTAGTTCATTTTTCTATTAGTTGGATAACAATAATGGTAGTAAACTGATGTTACTTATCTAAAAAAATCATTTATTAGGATGGTGGCCATTGGACCTACTCATATTAAGTGGTTATTTTTTATATGTATAGTTCCCATTGATAATATTTTATAGAAGAAAAACATAATTTAGTGATGTAGTTTTGATTCTACCAATGATGGGGGAGTGGAATCCCTGAGATTTTTTATTATTTTGGACACCTAGAGGGCCCTATTTATTTTCAAAAGCCTATGAAAATAGAATCCAACCAATGGAGGAAAACATGAATAAAATATAACAGTTATAGTTTCAAATGGAATTGATTTCATTACTAGTTGATTTTCCATTTATTTGATGATAGCATGATTATGATTCACTTTCATTGGGTTCATCATGTAAAAAAATTTATATTCTCCTATATAATTCATTTGAATATTCTAATTCTCCTTTAAGGATAATTTCATAGATTCTTATAAAATATTTATTTGGACTATAAAATTTTACATTCCATTCTTCAACCATTATTCTACAAATTCCTTTAATGAAAAACATTCATGAATTTTGTGGCATAATGGGTGATTAAAAAGCAAATAATATGAGTGACATTTTTTCCCATCCCCATATAGTATCTATATTTTATAAAACCTGATCAGGTTAATGTAGAAGTAAGATATGATACACACATGAATCTAATCAATATAGAAATAAAAAACATTGTTCTTCCTATTATAAAATTCATATCACCAAGCTATTTATGTTTCGATTTTCAAACTAATAGAATATATTTTTTCTATTCCATAATACCTTATATGTGATAGTGGTTCTTATTGAGGTTTCACCCATGTTCACACAATATCATATCATATATGTTTTACCTAATATACACAAATCTCAGAATATTGTAGCATATATTTGGGGTATTAGTGTTTTTTCAAAACATCCTTTATGTTCTCCAAATAGATCTATAGTGATTTTCCACATGAATGTTTTATTTCATTAGATTATGTGAAAACAATTCATATAATAATGAAATTTATGGGTCCCTATTTATTTTAATTATTTTCATTAGAGTAAAAAATAATGGTTTCCTGTAATTATATATAGATGAATTGGTAATGTAATTGGTAATGGAGTTATTCCTATCATAAAATAAAACAAACCATATGATATTTATACAAAACTGATGAGGAAACTTTTACAGTCTATATGATGTATCTTATTCTCACTATCTCTTAATTTTATAGTGTTCCCAACATTTAGTTGCAATCAAATGTGTGAGATACTTCTCTAGACATATAATTCCATTGAATATAAAGATGTTATGACTCTAAATGTTGAGTTTGGAAGATATTAAAATCCATTATTTATATGTGTTACTTTCTCAATGGTTGTACTTATGCAAATTGGAAATACATTACACCTCTCTATGTCATAAATAAATCTAGTAATTCATGGGATACTAAAAACTAAATAAAACTTCATTTGGAATATATTCTAATTCATGGTTGTTCTATATTTTATGAATAAGTTGTTGGTAAACTACGTGAGATAAAATTCGATGGAATTAAATGGAAAGAAGTTGAAGTTTCCATTATATATTGATCAATAGATATACAACTATAGTTATATTAAAATACCTCAACTGATATAACATTATACTTTTAGGGTGTAGGGATTCATCCTTCATGTTTTGAGAAATTGTATCACAATAATGTTGGTCATCTCAAGTATGTTTGGCCTTAGACTATAAATATGAACAGAAGGGTATGTTTTTCCAATTTTTTTAAACCATGAACTATCATATTATTCATATTAAAAGCTTGTATGTGGTAATATATTGTTATTACATAAAATTTTTAATGTCATCGATTATAAAGTAAGATGTGGATGTTTTTGTCCCTTGTCATCTCTCTTTAGAAGTATACTACTAAGGGGTATATAGTTAAATTTTAACAGTTTATACCAAATCAAATGACTTTTTTAAATGTTGGTTCAATATGACTTCTCACATTCCTTTGTATGTGGTAAATTATATTCAAAATACTCTTGTTTATAACATTTTAAAATAATAACATGTTTTGTTACATCATGGATCATCATTGATGAAATTTACTAATGAATAACCTATAGTTGGGGCCATGGATTTCCATAGTGGTGTAACATACATAATTAATGTATATCCTTATGGAATGGATGATACCAGACATGAATGTTGGTGTAAAAATTATCCCGACCTTATGGGTTGGTGTTTCTCTTATGATGTTCTCGTTGTATCACTTTTAATCCTCAAGTCTCAAATTAATATTTCACCGAGTGACAAATAAAGCTAGAAAACCTGGTGAGGGACATCATGTAGGTGAATTGTATCACTCATAGTTAGGGTTATTTTGAAGTAATAGCCATGTGAATTATCTACAAAGTCTAATTATTTTGGATAATGGATATATATAATTTCCCCTAGAAATTATTTAGATATACTAATTGGATTAAGGGATTATGGATGAAAAAATGATGTTGACCCACTCTTGAAGTGTTGTGGTTGGACTCCCTCAATGTGATATACTTCATGGTTCCCGATTATTTGTAAATAAAGATGATATGGACTCATTAGTAAATAAATATATAATTGGTGTTATGGATCAATGTCGATGATGTCGTTTATTGGTAGAATAAAACCATATAATAAATGGGTTGATCCTAAGAAAAAACAAATCCACTTAATATTCTTACTTCAGGTATAAAGATATATATTTTCATTGATCAAGGGTGACACTCCTAATTTTTATTAATATGGGGATGGGGCGTTTTTCCCACTTCTAATTTTTTAATATGGAGCTTACCATTATATAATTAGACCATAAAATATTTGTTAAATATTTTGATATTTTGTATTACACCTTAAATTAGACACTCCTACACAATAACTGTTGAAAACTGGACTTTTATGTTTTAGGAAGGTGAAAATGTATTCTTTTTCCTATGTGATTGATTAGTTTCATTTTTAATTGTGTAATATGATTGATGTACCGTCAACAAGAAGTTTCGGAAAACCCATATATCACTAATACTACCTATAAGATGGATGGATTGTTCAACCACTCATGGTTTGTTCATTTTGCACAACATTTGTATTTTTTTATAAATAATAACACATTAGAGAAAAAACAAAAAATGTAATTTATTTTCATTCCACAACATTATTGGTTATTGTTTTTCACATTAGTACCATATATTTTTTAATCTTCTTTATTTTAATGGTGTTATTTGTGTTGTTATGGGACCTACAAAACTCTATATCATTACTATGGTTGGATATGTACAGTGTAATTAATATCATTTTTATTGTTAGATCGAATGGTAGTTTGTCTTATTCCCCAAGAGTTCATGTCATCTAGTCCATGACACTACGATAGATTAAAGAACTGACCCTAAAATCCAACCTTGTAACAATAAATTTTACCATTTTGTATAAATTTAGTAAACAACAATATGGATCATAGATAATATTATCCTCATTAACAATAATCTGTCATTTTATCCTATTATAAATTAACACTATAGTTTAATGTAATTTAAGAATTAATTATATAATTTATCAAAATCTACAAATACATTATACTCTTATTAAAATATGATGGAGTTGTTAAGATGGAGGGATTGGGTCCATGAAAGGAAATTAATATATATATAAATAAACATAGTCAAAACCCATCTAGTTTGGTGTTATGAAACAAATGAATTTTTGTCTTTTAAGGTAATTTGATAAGAATCTTTATTTTCCCTTTTTTTATGATTCCATGGAATGTTTTATTCAGATTTATGTCTTATAGAGATTAGTTTTGTAAGTGATAAGTACCAAAAATTATTCAGTATAAAACTTTTATTGACAAAACCCTACTACTATAACAATTTTTATATCCTAGGTGAATGTATTTTAGAAACCCAATACGAGGATCTTGAATAATTTTATTTGAGGAATATAAGTGGGCATTGTTGACTCAAAAAAATTTCTTGAAAGAATTTGTGAAAATTGAGTTATTTAATTTAAATAAAAAATGAGGTTAATTATAACTGAAGTTATTTTGGGATACCATTTGGACAATCTTAACTCATGGTAATTGATAAATCTAAGAAGAGAATTCCAAAAAAAAATTATTTTGAGGAATTTAAGATAAAAATATTAATACATGATCATTTAGGAAACCAAGATTAATATATATATATATATATTGTATTTAATAAAACCTATATAATAATCTTGTATTAAGGAATTTGTATGATAATAGTTGGGATATTTGGTATTGTTTCCCAAATCCCATTTGACCACGAATATTATTTATATAGTGTAGCTCACTAAATTTCATTAGAGTCTATAATGGATTTAAAGGTATTATGATAATGGACTAAGGTATAATCCCACTGTAATAAGAAATATACTTATACTATAAAAGAAAATAGTGTATATCAATTCCAAAAAAACAATTAAAATTGTAACTCCACTAAATGGGTGAATATTTTTCTAGTAGTACTAAGATTTTTGTTTAATCAGTACACATTTTACCATTTATTAAATTAAAAATTCATCAATTCTGATTGTACCACTGATAAAAGTAATTTTATATATGTAAAAATTATTCAGTATAAAAAATATATAAATATTTTATTATTATTTTCTGGTAATAATATTGTTTCACCTCCCCCACATCACATGGTTTTACACACACGCCATCGAAAATGTATCCCTATGCATGACCACCAACACACATTATCAAAAATAAATTAAAAATAATAAGTTAATCTGATGCCAGTGAGATTTGAAACCCCATCCTTCCCATTTATAGAAATTTACTTTCCCACTACACCATAAGCTTTTATATGTAATATATATGTAAATTGATATATTTACAAGTATATATATATAATTTATAATGTATATATTTTCATATATATATATATATTTATATATATATTTCTACATATTAAATTATGTATATTAAAAATTAATATTTTTTATTAACATATGTTTTTATTAATAAATTATGTGTTATATATATGTTTTTATATAAACATTTTATTTTGTTATACCAATATAAATACATATTTCTGTGTGTGTTAGTGTGTCTATTATTATTTACATATTTATGTATCAATTATATATATATATATATATTAAAATATTGAAATATTTTTATATAATAAAAATTTTAAATATCAGTATACGAAAAAACATTGTCATAAGTTTTATATATTTGATTATAAATAATAATATGATATAAATTTGAATGTTATCTGATGGAATAAATTTATACACCACTCCAAAATGATAGGAAGAACCTCTGTAAATTCCAAAAAATGTTCACAAAAATAGTACATGGCGATTAAAACTCTCTTCTATAGGCCTTCCCAACATCTTTTGACCCAAAAAATGGGTCATGTTAGCATTTCTAAAAATAAAGGTTCCATTTATTAACTTCATTTTTGTATTTAAAAATAATTCACCAGCTTTTATAATTAATAAATAACTCTCCTTTATTAATAATTTTCACCTAAATTTGATAAATACAACACATTTGTGAACCATTCTATGAAACATTGGAAAAATAAATATTATGTCGGTCCATTACATTTCATCACATTGTGAAATATGTTATTAACTCTCACTTTTATCATTGAATTAGTAAATGTGCTGATAAAAATCCCCTTTATCAACATTTTCAAAATTTATCAATAAAAATGTTCTATTTTATCTTTATTTTGTAGTAGTTTCATCATTGATCCAAAATAATGGTCCTTAGGTTGAGCCCCTATGGAATTGACCAACATAGTTTTTTTGGAAACCTATATAGGTAGTCTGGGAGAATGATTTCACTAGTAGGTGACCTAGGAATTTTGGAACCCAAATAGGTTACCATAGAATATGGTTGCCAAAATACATGACCTAGGTGAATTCTAGCCAATGTAGGTTTATTCTTGGAGTGGTGTCCAGATTGTGACATTAGATTATGGGGTTCCTTCTATACCCTCATTAGTTTAGCTTGACACTAATTAAGAAATCCTATATGTGACTATAAGGAATATTGATGTCTATATATGGAATAATCTTAGAATGGATACATTCCATTGATTTTATTTTTTGAATGGGAAGTAAAATATAAATTTCTATAAATTTTTGGGTCATTAGGATTATTATTTTGGGACATAGTTTCATTGAGTAACTTTTATCTTGAAAATACGAGGTCGGGGGTCATTTTTTTGAAATCCCTATAATGAGAAACTAGTCTACGTATATAAGACTTCAATGAATGTGATATATTATTGTATATATTCTCAATATCTATACACATTTGATTTATATTTTTAAATATCAAATGAAATAATCTATGAGATCATATTCATTGATCTGAATTCATGAAGAATGTTACATGGAATTTCCTTCCATTCAATATACAAGTATTATATGAAATTCTCTCTCAACCAAAATATAGAATATGATTTATTAATATTATTTGGAATAAAGAATATTATTGTATGATTCTTATGGAATCATATAATTTATTGACACATGAATTATATGAATTATAATTTCACAATATCTTACATTGTCTATTTTCAATTATGTAATTTTATTGGATGAAATATATTAGAGATTATGGGTTGTTGAAGGCTAGAAATGGTAAGTCAAAAATCATTCATTCATACATTATAAAAATATGAGTTTTGATAATATAACATTGGAGAGCCATGAGGGTTGATCAAATGATATAATAATTTTGATATATTGATCTTATTCTTTATACCAAGCCTTGGATGAATGTCTATACCCTTCAATGAAATATTTGTAATTCCTCCATTACCATATTTGTTGGGTCCTAAAAATTATTTATACAAGTATGGAATTCAATTAATTATGAAATGGGAAAAAATGAATCCCATAAGAGAAATAATTGAAATATTCATAGGGATGGGAAAATATAGAATAAAAACATCACGTGTCCCATCTCTCCAAGGAATTCCACCACTTCGCAAATCACCCTATGAGAAAAATTATTCACTGGATGAGGTGGTACTTGTAGTGCTTGAAATCTAAAATATGATTTCTTGTGGTGTCATGTGGTGATTCCATCCCCCATAAACCAGCATCCCCATGAACTAATTAGTTCATGGGAATTGGTGGCATCACCAGTTCTAGAAAATGATGGGTCCCACATACTAATTGTTCTGTAGGTCGTGGCATCGTCCATGGTCATTCATAAAATAATCTTCTGGGACCATCATGGATGGACAATCAACCAGGTAGTTAGTTTCACCATTCTACTATAGAAGTACCCTGAGAGTGACTGAAAATGATTGAAGAATCCATGGAGAAAAATATTGAGAGGAGGTTCCAAAAAAATCACTCACACATCCAAAGAAATTTGTGGAACCCATCCCTTGAACCATATATAGGTGGCCCATCATGGACTCCATCCCAAAATTGTATGTAGTAGAATCTCCACAAAATATTTCATTGGGAGGTAGTGTTATTTTTGAAGATCATTTGTCATTGTTTAACCCAAAAAATAAATAAATTTATTTGTGAATGAATCTATGTGGATGATCTTTCACTGGAAACCCTTCTATAGAAATCATTCATGGTTAGTCCTATACTTCCAGCCCCTACATAGCCGCTCCTTCATAGGAGATCCTTTACAGACTCCCCTTCATGGATGAAACATAATGGGAAATCCTATATGATTGATTGCTTCTCAGACGAAACCTTTGTATCCAATCCTTCAAGGGCCACCCTTCATGACCAAACCCTTCACAGAATATTATTTGTGGAAGATGCCTCATGAATAATCTTTTTTGGCCTACTCCTACATGATTAGTGTCACAAACCGAAAATGGTCTCCATTAAAGATGGTCCCAATCTTGTCCCGTGACAAGGATAAAAGGTCATTACCTATCCCCACAGGTTGGAAAAAGTCCCCAGGTATCAATAAATTTGGTTTGGGAACGATTTACACGAGTAAGAAAGCATAGAACCTAAAAATAATCAACAATATGAATCTGAAATTTTCATACCCAACTAACCTTAACCGAAACCATATCTGAATACATGTTTCTAAATAACGTACAAGAGGTACAAATGTAAATAAAAACAGTAGAAAATCATCCACAAAGACTCCATACTACAAGGTCTCATCCCTACCCCCAATCTATCTCCACAACACCACACCATAGGAGGGGACTAACAGCCCATATCGCCTTCACCCGAGGCATTGCCTTAACTATGTCAAAAAATAGAGTCTGCATACACCCAAAGGGTGTAAGTAGTGTTTAATACTAATAAAAATAGGATAACACCCAAAAATTTCAATGATTATGCAATACAAGGTGAAAATCACATAGTTATAATATGTAAGGAAAAGCAGCGATAAATCTCAAGAAATGCAACTTTAAATTGTAACTAGTTTTCAAAATTAAAAATTCACAATGTTAAACCATTTGAATAACAAGTGCTAGCTAGATTAATGTACATACAAACACAACCTAATACATGGGTAAATATCACAAATCCAATGAGCACCAAAACCGAGAAAACCCCTAGCCTCTAAATAGTCTCTGGCCCTATGTACCCTGTAACTCGGCGTAAAATATCAATGTCACAATCCTTTCCCATGAACAAGAAAATAGTTGGGAATATACCCATAATCTATTGGTCCCGAAACATAATTTATGTTTATTAGTTAGATTTGTCGTTATTCATTTTTCTCTATGAAATAGGGACAAAACCCATCCAGATCACTAGAGTAGTAGTACATATCCACCAACCTAGGTACCCAGGATTCCCCCTTTGTGCTCAAACAATTTCGTCATGATGTATAAATCACATTTCCTATAAAAACACCACTATGGGTCACTTAAAAACAATACAACATCTATACACACATTATACCACAAAAAACACACAACAAAACATTTTGATTTTCGATAAGACAACTTCTCAAAATCTAGCATTGTTTTGTACCCAAAACTCCTTGAAATCCCCACTTTTCACACTATGTGCACACTTATAAGTCCCCAAATAAAACAATTCTGCCCAATTCCTTTCAATAAAACCAAATAATATGTTATATATCATCCACATATAAATCAAGAAATTATATCTTTTTAAAAAATCCATTCTCACACAAACATGGCACTTATTGTTTGTATGCTTCACAAACACCATTAAAAAACATTAAGAAGAAAAATATAAAGGAGATAAAAAATAAAAACATGATTTTCAGCCCTATTACATTTCAATAAAATATACTAAGTAGTTATAGGGAATCTTCACATGAACCAATAAACTATTTCTATGCAAACCCCCCAATTTAACCTAAAAATGGGACTTAAACATCATTTTCTTTACAAATACCACTAAAACCAATTTTTTCACCAATAATAAAATTTGATAAATATTATAATTTTATAAACACCTAAATTTAATACACAAGGATTGCATACACTTTGACTCCCCTACTGAAATAGTTAAAATTTTGAATACTTTGTGTGAAAATTCAATCGCACCACCGCCGCATCTCAACAAAGATAGATCGAGCCTAAAATCAAAAGAATGGAATTGCGAAACCGAAATTTAGACCCTAGGTTCTAAAAAAACCCTCTGGTCACTTGGGAATTCCTATAAATTGGAAGAAACATCATGAAATGTGGAGTAACAAAGAGGGATAAACACTTACTTGAGATTGTGTGATGTTACCCCACAGAATACCCCTTCAAAATGGAGTTACAAGGAGGTTTTGTGGAGTATGGGAGGCTCCCATGGAAGAAACGGTTGAATGGGGGGATCAATGGGCATGTTTGGATAAATATAGGGAGGAAAACATTGAATTTCATGACTATTTTTAATGAGTTGGACACCGTGAACGGTTTGGATGAACTGTTTAGTAAACTATGCGTCCAAATAGTGTTTCATGTTCTCGACACCAAAAACATGATTTTATTCCACCAATTTCAGGGGGAGTCTAGGGGGAAACAATGTGGGAATTATAGGAAAATGATAGGGGGAAATAATACCCAAAATAATGCCACACTTTTACACTAAGACCCTTCCATCCCAAGGGTATAAACCACCCCCACAACATACCCCACAAAAGGAGCCACTAGGAGTGTTACAAATTTGTTCCAAAACACCCCATCCTAATACCATTCCATTAATAAAAAACAAGTCCAAATACCATCCAATATTTCCAAGAGTAATTACATAGATCAAGAAAACCTGAGACACCAAATATAATCCCGGAACACCTGAAGTCCAAGTGAAAACCAAGAAGAAAAAGTGAGTTTGAAACAAAGGATGGAGATTGAAAATACGGTTGTGAAAATTCTCCCCACCATAAATATTTTGGCCCTCGGAAATCCACAACAATGTCAAAATAAGAAAATGAACCCAATCGAAGACAAATATGGACTCCCTTTTCATGTTTTTACCGGCCTCAAAAATGCCAAACACCTCCAATTGATCATAAAATATAAGAGAATACTCTCACCAATCAAACCATACCCCACTTAACTGAAATGATAGAAAAAATTCTAACTACATCCTGAAACATAACTCCTCAATCAGTACCAAATGAAGATCAAGAAATCCACCTAAAATGAACAATGAACCTGAATAACGCTACCATAACATTAAATAAACAAAACCATTGGAAGTGATCCAATCCCACAATTTCCCATATAATAAATTAGTGGATAGATATCCTAAAACAAAGATACCTCTATCAAAGAAAATATCAAGGAGAAAACAAAGTCACTAATGCGGGGTGACCCAAATGGACTTCCCACCAAAGGGACAACATAATTTCTGATACAGAATCAGGACACCAATTATGGGAGGACTGAACAATCATCCCAGCATAAGGGTTAAACAAACATTAAACTTTTTATAAGATAACATACGTGAGACCCAAAATGGGTCCCCTTTCTATAATAACCAACCATCATAACAGAACAACACATAACAGCATGAAAAGACCCCAAAATTAATGATTTGGCATGACCACATGATTTAGGAAACTGTGAGCTAACTGTGAAAGGTATTTTGTCTAAAGGGGAAGCTTCACATGGTTACATGGGCTATGGTGCATGGTCATGCAGAGACCATGCAGTTGCTTCTATCTCTTATCACACGGTGTCCTATTTTGGTGCACAATGTCTACTAACCATGCGCAAATTGTGATATTCTATATGCCTACCCCAAATTTCCTCCTTTTCTCCAAAAATTTGACAAAACCCTAAGGGAATTACATGACCTTAGGCTATAACATGGAAATGAGGTCCTACCACCTCTACCACAAGATGTGAAAAAATGGAACAAGGCGACGACACCAAAGGTTAAAATTAATCCCATCAATCATTCTGACGATAGGGCTTTGAGAAAAGGTTTGAATGACTTCGAGATTTTCCCTGACTACATGACATCTTCACTACGGGACCTATGGTTGTAGCTTAGATGATTGAAGCATCTCCTGCCTCGCTGTCTGGATTTAGAAACCCCTGAACAAAACATCTTCTTCTAGTTACACAAACAATTACACTATGATCTAAGATGGTCTAAATGATACATGACACACTTCAAACCCACTTTACACCAACCCATCATTTTACCAAAACAAGGGTTTATAGGATTCACAGATGTCACCCCTTGTTTATTCAGATGGGAAACATCAGAATGAATGGACACACATTAACACCTTCCTCTAGAATATACGATTTCAGAATTATCTAAAGGGAGACATGCATCTGACAAAATAGAGGCTCTCATAAGAATTCACAACCTTTAACCTTGTGGTCAAATGAACACAAAACATCGCAAAGCATCACCAAACATGACCATTGAAGCTAATAAAACACAAGGTGGTACCTTATGCTGAGTCCTAAACAGCACAAAATTCCAGCAAGTGGCCATAAAATCCACTCTTAGCCACATTTCCCACACTGGTAGCCTAACATGAACTCTTAAATCGATGAGACTGACAAAATACCCAATGTCCCTTTAATATATCATTCTACACTAACAACCTAGAATTTTATTCACTTTCGATGACTGATTCAACATAAGAAACTGAGGTCTATTTCTCCCACCCACAACAACAATTTCTTTACATGGGGATCAACATAACTAAAAAATAATAGGTGTAAATAAATCTCCAAATCCCAATAATAATGTCCTTATGTTGATAAATTGGAGGATCATCCAATGGTGAATCACCATTGGCCACACATGAATCATGCATTAACTCTTTATGGTGATATACCCAAGACAACAAGAAAACTCATTGACCTAACCAATCTGGTCATTTGGTCACAACATACCACAAACCTAAACCGGACACATGAGGGGAGCCACCACATTGTCCTACCAAACATTTTCTCAAAAGAGACCACTAACCAACATTTCATTCCAACTTTTTTAGGAAACACCTACCCAAAACATCGTTTAAACAATTTGGGTTCTTGAACATGAAACATACCAAAATAAAAATCCCAAAAACAAATAAGCCACCCCTCCCAACCAAGCATTATCAAAACACAACACATTCCTTCAAAAGAACTCAAAAAAACAGTGTTGATGGGTTGTTCATTTGCCAATGGTATATCCTGAGCCTCACAAATGCATGTTCACATGACACACTAAACACCCACCTCATATCCATCCTAAAACTCATCTAGTCATTCCATTAACCATCCATATTCCCATATAAACCCATGCGTGTGGTCACCCTTGAGAACAACAAAGTCCAAAACCAAACCTTTCCTCCTTTCAAAATCAATTCCTTTTTAACCACACTTTCACTTTCTCAAAACCACTAATAAAAAATTCAGAACCCAATTTAAATATTACAAACAAATTTAGAAAAGAACCCATAATTCAATAAAAAATCACTTTCATTCTTTTCACAACTGTTTCAAAACATTTCAAACCATTTCAAAACACTTCTAATTTCATGAAAAATGCCATAGCTTAAATCATCTTTTAATTATGAGCTAAACTCTTCTAGTTTCAATACAAAGTTCTAAAATTTAACCATAATTTTCCAATGCTCAGCAGTTACTAAATTAAAATACATCTCTCAACCCCAAAAAATTAATTTGAGAACACATAATTCAATTCAAAACCCCATTCCATGGTTTAGAAAATTCTACTCGAAACACATCTTAAAATCCCCCTTTCACAAAACTCCTACTTTCAAAAGAGGTGTAAAAACATAATTTATCATTTCAAAATTATTCTAAAATTTCATTTCTATACATTCATAAATTAAACCATTTTCAATTTACTATAAAATCACCTCCCAAAAATTCACACTCCCTAAAATCAGGTCATTTTTCTTTAAAAAAGACAAAGTTTCCAAGACTACAACACAATGACACATAAGACAATGTGAAATAAAACTACTGTCAGTGGGTGAATTGGAAAAATGGTAGGAGGACATATTACAATAACTTCACTATTATAGATAGTGTTTTTGGGAAATATACTTAGCTCCACATGGCTTTCCAGGACCTACGAGATCAAGGAGACCATTGTCCCAACTCTCTTTTCGTTTTTCCCAATCATCAATAAACAATGAGAAATAATGAACTCTGATAAAACCCAACATCCCAGGGAGATTTGAATCCTGTAACAAGGTGTACTGGCCAGGAACACTGCCAAAAACCAGAATATCAAAGCTTGACAATCCTAGCTCGAGACTGTCCCGACTCTTCCCCAAATAACATGACCCAAAGTGTGAACCTCCTCCGATACCATTAGGTCACGAACTGAATCTGGTTGCCATCAAAACAGGAAACCTACACGGTATTCGACAAGGACCAAATGGAGTTCCCTATCCCCATGAGCTAGTAAAAGTACCCTTCTATCATAGATTTTGGTTTGGGAATGATTTACATGAATATGAAAGCACAAAACCTCAAATCCAAACATTAAAATGAATCTGAAAAATTCATACCAAATGAGGTTTATAAAAAATACATAATGGATTACACATGTTTAAACATAGAATAATAGGTCCAAAGAGACATAAAAATATCATCAAGACATTCCCAAGGACTCCACATGACCACGGGCTATTACCCACAAGCCATATCCACAACGCCACACCATGGAAAGGGACTAACAACCTGAACCGCCATCACCCACAACCTTTCCTTTACCTGTGGAATACATGACTAAGTATACTTACACCCAAGGGGTGTAAGTAGGGTTTAAGACTAATCCCAATAAGATACAACCAAGATATTTCATAGAGTAAATAATACCAGAAAAAAAAGCATATCTTGTTTTTAATAAGCAAGAAATGGTGGAAATAATCTCTAAAGAATGAAACATTTAAATGTAAACAGGTTTTCAAAGGGAATTTTTCATGAATGAACACATTTATGTTAAACATGTAAGATACTATAATTTCCAGAAAAACCCACCATATTAAAAATATAAATACATATGTTTCATTGTGCACTAATCCTGGGAACACCTCTAGGCACTATGTAGTCTCGGGCCCCATGTGCCTCATACCTAGGTGTAATGTAACCATAGAAAAATATATTCTGGTGCAAAATACACTAGTAGGGAACATAACCATAACCTAGTGGTCCCCAATCACCATCAATATAGTTTTTTTAGTGTTGTATTTATCCATTTTTCTCAATGATACAGGGACAAAACCCTTCTGGATCACTAGCGTACAAGTACATATCTGCCCTCCTAGGTACCCGAGCTTCCCACTTTTTTCTCAAACCATTATCTAATTATACTAGAATCCATTATCACATAAAAACATAAGTTATGGTCATAATCAACTCAAAATAGTATCTACACATGTTTTTAACCACTTACACCACTTAATAAAACATTAAGAAATCCAATAAAACAACTTCACAAAATTTAACAATGCTTTACACACAAAATCCCTTTCAAATCCCACATTGAACACCATGGGAATACCCATATTCACCAAAATTGAATTTTAAGCTCCAAAAATATTTCTATAAACCCATCACATGAGTTATAAAACAACCCCATCTATCATAACATAAAATATACATGTAAGACACCCAATTTAACACCAAATTGGTACCTAAAAGTCATTTTCTCAACAAAAGTCACCAAAAACAGATTTCATGTAGCAACCCGAGATTTTATGAGAATTAATAATTTTAATTTCATTAATGTATTGTGTTGTACTATACACCAAAATTAACTTTTACTATATGCAACAACATATTATCTTGCAGTATACGCAACACTATTCTTGGTTCGTGTTACACACAATTTCATGTTCGCAACATTAAGTGTATATTTTGTTTAATCTATAAATGAAAAAAGTTTTGATTATGTTATACACAACACCAAACATAGCTTTCACTACATACAACCCTGACTTGGCTTGCATTACACACAATCAAGACCTTCCTCGATAGCGTGTGTACTACGCAATACTGAGTTTCACTATACGATATATTATTATAATATTTTTATGAACTAGCCGTTATGAATAGTAATACCCACTTTTTGAAATATTATAAATTTTATCTTTCAAAAGGGACTTCATTTTTTGATTTGCAATATCAAAATTATCCTACGGTGAATTTTTTGTATATTTCTGAAAACATTCAATTTTTGATGAATAGTGAAAACACTAGGTTACTATTTAAAAACCGTCTTTTTATTTAAATAATTATTTACTTTATGTAAATTTATTTTAGGTCAAAATTGATACATAATACCTATATAAGTTATATGTAATTAATTGGAGTAATTTTATAATAATTTTAGATATATAAAAATTTTATTAAACTTTTCACCGTCTTTTACCCACCTCCTAGGAGAATCTGAAAATATACATAAAACATAATTTTACCGATTCTGTGAGTGAAATTTCGAAACTCAGAGAGACACGGTTAATATCAAAGAGTAAAATGTTGTTCAATAAGATAAAAAAATTTGGTGAATAGTAACATTTTACTTTTATTTACCACGGTTAAAAGTAAGTAGGGTAATTAAGGGTAAAAATGATATTATTATTACCCTAACACATGTAATAATTCTATTGGATAAGTATAATTCGACCAAAAACAACCTTATGAATATAATATTATCATTTAGGTCTACTTGAATTAGATTAGGACATTTATTATTATTTAATTCAAAGAAGAGATGAAAGAGTTAAAATCAATGTTTAATAAATAAAACATTTTTAATATAGGGTTATACATAAGATAAATTCGACTATAAATATTCATTTTGAATATAAAACGATTTAATACATAATGGTTTTTTATCTATACTTTTTAGACATTAAATAAGTTAATTCATTTATGACACAATGATGATGCAGTAATAAACTTATTAATGAAATATTACCATAATTGATGCTATAAATACAAAAATAAATGTAATATGAGACTTTTTATGAACTACACTAATTTTATAGGTTAATATGACATGTTATTATTGATTTAATTAACATTGTTTTAACTAATCATGATTTTAATATTTTCACAAAAATACATTACCAAATAGTGTCAAAATTGACATAAAATAGTTTTTAAAACAAATATTATATTATTAATTGTTATTCTATTCATAAAAATCTATGGATCAGACAAATGACTTAGATAAGGTTATATATATTAATAATGAACCACTTGGGGTTCGTTTGGCTTGTTATAGTAAGTTTATTAACCATATAGTGTAAGAAAACAAGAAGACACGGTAAAAGTTACAATTATTTAACTTAGAGTTACATCTAAATGATAAATTTACAATATTAACCTAAACTTGTGTAAAAGATATTCGTTGAGAGGATTTCGACCCGACCCAACTTTAGATTCGAAATAAATCACTTTTGAGCTATTATAAACCGAATCTGACTTTATTATACAATAATATTTTATGTTTTTTCTAAGGTGCCCCTCTCCTCCCTTATAAAAGGGCACATCCTCCCTCTTCTCTTTACACAATTTTGAGCCTTCAATCTCATCCAAACCCTACCCATTTCCCATCTTAACTTCCCTAGAAACATTATTGAGGTTATGGTCTCCTCAATAGACCAACTCTAGTGCCTTAAGAGGAAGCTTAAAAGAGGTGCGTCGAAGAAGAGGTAATCTCTTCTACCGATTCTTTCAAGTTTTCATTATTGAACTTCTTCTTCTTATTTAGTTGTTTCATTATAAAGTAATAACATCAGTATCAATAATATACTGATATATTATTATAAATATAAAAAAACCTCATTTCACCTTCTATTCATCCTCTGAAAAATGAAATCACTGCGTGTGCGTACGTACGGAATACCGTCTCCACGTCGCGGTGTATTCAGTTTTTCCACCACCACCTTACTTGGATGGGTATAATGGTATGAATAATAACTATATATAGTTATTATAACATCATACTGATCCTGAGATATTATCCACTCCAATTCAATTAAATAATTAGGGGAATGATATCATCGCTCGTGCGTACATACGGATTATCGTCTCCACAACGCGATGAGATTCATTCTATATGTTAACCATTCAAGAATGATTATAAAATATATATAATGAATAATAATGAATTATATGAAATGATAAATATACTGTATTTATGTATATATATATTTCATCTACTTACTTCCATTCAATTCAATAAGGAAAGGAAAACATCATTCATGCGTACGTACAACCTATTGTCTCCATGAACGGTGTATTTCATTTCATTTATCTACCTATTATATATATATATATACTGAAAATATATGATATATAAATCATGATTTAAATTTTGGAGGTAAGTAAGTCATGATATAAGTAATAATTATATCAATAACAACAAGTCCAAACACGTACGATAAATAAATCGATTTTACCCAAAATGCTGCTTTAACATGGAATTTACAAAAAAACCGGTAATATAAAGTCAAAAGTGAACCATATATGATATCATAGTAGTGAATATGATTCTGTAATAATTCAATGAGATTATTTAAATCATTATACAGGAGGTTCGGATATGTATGAAGCATATTGGACCAAAGGTAAGGGATAATTATTCCAATCTCGTTCTTATCCGAGATTGTTTATTTGTAAGTATTTACCGAGGTTTTATTTTTCATCCTTGTCCATAAAAATATTTTTAATAAGTTGTCTAATATTATTCCATGTATGTTTGAAGTCATTTTTACCCCTTTTTGACTTTTACTTTGTGTTATGGAAGGAATCTTTCTTTTGTTTACCATATGTTGTACTTTATGAATTTTCCGACAAAAGTATGAGGATAATGTTTTTTTAACATATACGACATGAACAGATTTTTACGGTTTCATAATGCCTTTTTGTAAAAAATATTACTCTACAAGATTTCATCACTATTTTAAACAAAATCCTTTTCTTTTAAAATTTAATGGAATTTTGTGAAAATAAAATGATTTTGAAGAAGAAATGATATTTTCATCAACAATTCATTTCAAGTGTTTTATCAAAACCATTTTCCATCAATGATGACACTATTTCATATGTGTATGTTAACATATAATGTCTCTGTGATTTATATGGTTTCACATTTCTTATGATGAAATGATATCCATTTGTTTTATATGGATTATGTTATGATGGGATGATGTTTTGGAAACCCATTTTATTCTTTGGGTTATGATGAAAGATTTATGTTTATGTTGTGGCACACGTAAGAATGATTTCATGATGAGATGGGTGGGACCTATATCTCACTCCAATGCTTTGGTTAAAGATTTATATCCCATGAGATAAATAGGTCAGGAATGGAAAGTTAATCCTGTTCAGAGATATAGGAATGGAACGAGAGTGAACTCGATTCAGAAAGGTAATTTGTCCACTAAGGTGGTCTTGGTAGCAATGCCTTGGCTACTATGGAAATCATAAAATGTGCTTAATGGTTTCCACAATTACATGTTTTATTCCCATGCTATTTTATCATGGATAATGTTTCTTTATGATCTATGCCTTATGTACTGCCATGTTTTATGTCATTGCTCATTATTTTGATGTTTAAACATTACGTTCATGTTTTTTTAAGTTCAAATGTATACGATTTGTTTTATTTTCTCCATGCTTACCCTTACTGACCATTTGAGATCACCCATTATATGTTTTCTTTTCCCCAGGATTTAAAGAATGATTTTAGGTAAGAAAACAAAAGGGGAAGATTTGTATAGGAGACTCTGATGCTCTTCCACCACGATTATAAGATTATATTCAGAGTTTCCAAAGACACTAAACTATTACGGTCCTTGTGTGTCTGTTTTTTTATGTATTAAGTATTCCGAAAAAGTAATGTAATGTCCATGTACGTAATGATTTGGGTCTCTATAGTTGGTATCAGTGGAAAGGTTTAGTTAACCTTTGGAAACTAGGATGCCAAATCTTTAGTGAGATCCCTAGAGATATTTCTAAGGTATGTATAGGGATGTTCCTAAGGTTAAGTATAAGTATAGGTTATAGTCCTAGAATTACGGTAACGATATTAGAGTTAAACCTAAGCTGTTAGATATTGAAGGTACTCCCCCTTTATTATGTTGTTTTCCTAGCATGATTTTTTCCTCTCACAATATTCTTTTTGGGTTTAAAAAAATGGCTGGAAACCAGAAGATTCATGTAAATGGAGAATATGATAGACAATGGAATGATATTCTTCATGATGAAACAAATGAAATGGGATTTGGAAGGTGAAACATCGTAATTATTCCCAATCAGCAATCTCATAATATGATAAATAATCTCAACTTTGGTATATTTCCTCACTCAGTTAATAAGAGAAATAAGGAGTTTCATGATGATCATAGAGGAAAGAAGGTTCAATTTTCCTCATGTAAATTATTTGGGAAGAGACATCAAGGATAATGTTTCAAAGGAACTGGAAGATGCTTTGGGTGTGGAAAAGAAGGACACAAAGCCAGTAATTGCGAAGGAAAAGGTTCAGTTAACACCATGGACAAGGATAATGGTATTGCTAAGACATCAATAATGGTTAAATGATTTAAATGTGGATTGTATGGGAATTATTAAAACCAATGCTCTAAGGGAAAGTCTCAAGAAGAGAATCAGCATAGTCATATGGGTAGTATTTATGTGGATGATGATGAAGAGACTATAAATGATATATGAGATGAAAGAATTGTTGAAGCTCGGTCAATGGTTTAAGAAGGTAGTGGAATGATTGTATGTTTATCAAGAGTTATATTGTATAGGTAATTTAATGGTACTATGGAATAATGAATCATATAAGGATTGTTACAATATTTTTTTACTAAAGTATTTGAAAGTATATGTTGAATGGTACCGGTAACCGTGAAGGTTTATTCAGATATTTTTGGAAAGAAGATGATATGCGCAAAATGAAGGGATAAAGGGATAATGAAATATTTGATTGTATTAATGGGATCATGACTGATATAAGGAAAAAGTGATATCATGTTTTTGATTATATATAATTTTTTGGGTTTTGGTATGTTGAAAGAGTTAACTTTTAACAGAATTCATGATTTCACTAAGGTTCAATGGGTATTAATTTTTCATGAGAATACTTGATTAAGGTGTTCACATGTTTGAAATGTGATCAAAAAGATATATATTATGATATATGGGGGATAAATGAAGGAACTCATGTGCTTATTATGTGACCTTTCAAGTAATCATTATCTTTATACAATGAGATTGGACTGATGTATTTTAGATAAGACTAATGATTGGAATGGATTATGTTGGACATCAGATAGTATTATTTAAGGATAGAACTTGTTTTTCAATATTATTTATGGAATGTTATAATAGTATAGTTTTAGAAAAAGGACAACCTGCATAATGGGCAACTGCCCGTCGCGTCAGACAAGTCTATGGGAATCGAACCCACAACTGAAGTGTGACATGCCTTTATCGCATACCACTAGCCTACAGGAAGTCCCTGGTTAGTATGAACTAGTTTTATTAAGCGGTATGATAGATGAAGTAAAAGTCCATTTTGGGAATCATATACTATTAAACTCACCATTGATGGACTTATGTATTTTTGATAACTTTTTCTAACCTTTTGTTTGAGACATATTGGATGACCTATCATTCTATCGGAAGACAAATTCAACCTCATTTATTTAAGAGATGAAGTGGAAATTGTTAAAGGCACAAACAACAGTGAGATTGTACCAAAATAATGTAATTATTTCCTTTAAACTTTAGGGAAATGATCTTTAAAAACAAAAATGTTTTCCTAGTGACCTCATATATGATGAATATGATGGTACCTTAAATCATCACAAATTTATGGCTTTTTGATTGTTGGATTTTTCATAGCCATGTTCTCTACCACTCTTCATCAGAACATGATTGTTAGATTTCACTTCCATATCCATATTTCCACCTATGTTATCCTATGTTGAAACCTAGTGATTATTTAATTTGGGTAAACGTTAAATTTCATACTTATATTTTTAAATAAAAGTTTTGGTATTCCTTTTTACAATGTGGGTTTCTATGAAAGAAACTTTCAAGTAGTAAACCATTTATAACCGCGACGAATTTTGAGGGAAAAATTCATTTTAAGGGGGGTAGAATGTAACAACCTGAGATTTTATGAGAATTAATCTTTTTAATTTGATTAATGTCTTGTATTTTATGTTACGCCAAAAATATCTTGTACTATATGCAACACTTTATTAGCCTGCATTATAGGCAACACTATTCTTGGCTCGTGTTACACACAATTCCAAGTTCGCAACATTATGTATATATTTTGATTAATGTATAAATGAAATAAGTTTTGATTATGTTATACACAACACCAAATGGAGCTTTCACTATAGCCATCCCTGACTTGGCTTGCATTACACGCAATCAAGACCTTCCTCGATAGCGTGTGTAGTACGCAATACTGAGTTTCACTAAACAAGATATTATTATAATATTGTTATGAACTAGCTGTTATGAATAGTAATATCCACTTTTTGAAATTTTATAAGTTTTGTCTTTCAAAATGGACATCATTTTTGGAATCGGAATGTCAAAATTATCCTAGGGTGACTTTTTGGTATTTTTCTGAAAACATTCAATTTTTGATAAATAGTGAAAACACTAGGTTACTATTAAACACCGACTTTTTATTTGAATAATTATTTATTTTTTTAAATTTATTTTAGGTAAAAAAGTGATATATAATACCTATATAAGTTCAATGTAATTCATTGGAGTCATTTTATAATAATTTTAGATGTATAAAAATTTTATTGAACTTTTCACCGTCTTTTACCAACCTCCTTGGAGAAGTTGAAAATATACATAAAACATAATTTTACTGCTTCTATGAGTGGAATTTCTAAAATATGAGAGACACGGTTAATATCACGGAGAAAAATGTGGTTCAATAAGATAAAAATATTTTTTGTTGAATAGTAACATTTAGATTTATTTACAACGGTTAGAAGTAAATATGGTAATTAAGGGTATAAATGATATTATTATTACCCTAAAACATGTCCTAATTCTATTGGATAAGTATAATTCTACAAAAAACAACCTTATGAATATAATATTATCATTTAGTTCCACTTGGATTAGATTATGACATTTATTATTATTTAATTCAAAGAAGAGTTGAAAGAGTTAAAATCAAAGTTTAATAAATAAAATATTTTTAATATAGGGTTATACATAATATAAATTAGACTATAAATATTCATTATAAAGATAATATGATTTCATACATAATAGTATTTTATTTATAATTTTTATACATTAAATAATTTAATTCATTTATTACACAATGATGATGCAGTAATTACCTTATTAATGAAATGTTAACATAATTTATGTAATAAAACCCAAATAAATGTAATTTGATACATTTTATGAATTCCACTAATTTTACAGGTGAATATGACATGTTATTATTTATTTAATTAAATTTTTTCTAAATAATCATGCTTCTATGATTTTCACAAAAATAAATTACCAAATAGTTTCAAAATTGACATAAAATAGTTTTTAAAACAATTATTATATTATTAATTTTTATTCTATTCATAAAAATCTATGGTTCTTCCAAATGACTTAGATAAGGTTATATATATTAATAATGAACCACTTGGGGTTCTTTTGGATTTATATAGTAATTTTATTGACCATATAGTGTAAGAAAACAATAAGACACGGTAAAAGTTAAAATTATTTAACATAGAGTTACATCTAATTGGTAAGGTTAAAATATTAACCTAAACCTTTATAAAACCTATTGGTTGAAAGTGGTTCTACCCATACCCACATTAGCTTCTAAATAAATCAATTTCTAGCTATTATAAACCGAATATGAATGTATTATAAAATAATATTTTAAGATTTTCCTACGGTGCCCCTCTCCTCACTTCTAAAAGGGAACCTCCTCCCTCTTCACATTACACAATTTTGAGCCTTCATGCTCGGACAACTACTGCCCATTTCCCATCTCAAATTCCTAGTAAACATAATAGAGGTTATTTTATTCTCATAATACCAACTCTAGTGCCTTAAGAGGAATCTTAATAGTGGTGCGTCAAAGAAGAGGTAATCTCTTCTACTGATTCTTTCATGTTTTCTTTCTTCAACTTCTTCTTCTTCTTTAATTTTTTCATTATAAATTAATAACATAATTATCACTAATATATTTATATGTAATTATAAATATTAAACAATCACATTTCAAATTCTATCCATCCTCCGGAAAATGAAATCACCGCACGTGCAAACGTACGGAATACCGTCTCCATGTCATGGTGTAATCAGTTTTTCCACCACCACCTTACTTGGATGGGTATAATGGTGTGAAGAATAACTATATATAGTTATTATAACATCATACTGATTCTGAGATATTATCCACTCCAATTCAATTAAATAATTAGGGGAACAATATCATTGCTCATGCGTACATACGGATTATCGTCTCCACAACGTGATGAGATTCATTCTCCATGTTAACCATTCAAGAATGATTATAAAGTATATATAAAGAATAATAATGAATTATATGACATGATAAATCTACTTGATTTATGTATATATATTTCATCTACTTACTTCCATTCAAGTCAATAAGGAAAGGAAAACAACATTCATGCGTACGTACGGCCTACTGTCTCCATAAACGGTGTATTTCATTTCATTTATCTATCTATTATATATATATATATATACTAAAAATATATGATATATAAATCATGATTTACATTCTGGAGGTAAGTAAATCATGATATAAGTAGTAATAATATCAAGAACAACAAGTCCACACACATACGATAAAAAACGATTTTACCCAAAACGTTGCTTTAACGTTGAATTTACAAAAAAATGGGTAATATAAAGTCATAAGTGAACCATATATTATATCATAACAATGAATTTGATTCTGTAATAAGTCATGTACATTATTTAAATCATTATACAGGAGGTCAGGATACATACGAATCATATCAGACCTAAGGTAAGGGATAATTATTCCAATCTCGTTCTTATCCTAGATTGTTTATTCGTAAGTATTTACTGGGGTTTTATTTTTCATCCTTATCCATAAAAATGTTTCTAATAAGGTGTCTAGTATTATTCCATGTATGTTTAAAGTCATGTTTACCACTCTTTGACTTTTACTTTGTGTTATGGAAGGAATATTTCTTTTGTTTACCATATGTGGTACTTTTTGACTTTTCCGACAAAAGTACGAGGAGAATATTTTTTAACTTATACGGGATGAAGGGATTTTTACTGTTTCATAACGCCTTTTTTAATAAAGATTACTCTAAAAGATTTCATGACTATTTAAAAAAAACATTTTCTTTTAAAATTTAATGGCATTTTGTGAAAAGAAAATGATTTTGAAGAAAAAAGGATATTTTCATCAAGAATTCATTTCAACTGTTTTATCAAAACCATTTTCCATCTAAGATGACATTATTTCATATGTGTATGTTTCAAGTATAATGTGTCTGTGATTTACATGGTTTCACTTTTCTTATGATGAAATGATATCCATTTGTTTTATATGGATTATGTTTTGATGGGATGATGTTTATGAAACCCATTTTATTCTTTGGGTTATGATGAATGATTTATGTTTATGTTGTGGCACACGTAAGAATGATTTCATTATGATATGGGTGGGACCTATATCTCCTTCAAATGAATTGTGTAAATATTTATATCTCACGAGATAGAAATTTCTGGAACAGCAAGTTAATCTGGTTCAGTGATACCGGACTAGAACGAGGAGTGAAGTCGATTCAGAAAGGGACTTTGTCCACTAAGATGGTCTTGGCAGCAATGCCTTGGCTACTATGGAAATCATAACATGTTCTTAATGGTTTCCATAATTACATGTTTTATTCCAATGCTATTTTATCATGGATAATTTTTCTTTATGATCTATGCCTTACGTACTGCCATGTTTTATGTCATTGCTCAATATTATGATGTTTAAACATTATCTTCATGTTTTTTTAGTTCAAATGTTTATGATTTGTTTTATTTTCATCATGCTTACCCTTACTGAACATTTGGGCTCACCCTTTTTATGTTTTCTTTTCCTCTGGATTTAAAGAAAGATTTCACGTAAGAAACTCAAAGGGGAAGATCTTTATGGGATATGTTGAAGATCTTTCACCACGATTAGAAGTTTATATTCCAAGTTTCCAAACACACTAAACTATTACAGTCCTTATGTGTATGTTTTTGTTATGTATTATGTATTACTAAAAGGTAATGTAATTTCCATGTATGTCAAGCATTGGGTATCTACATTTCGAAACAAGGATAATGGATGACAAGTGTTCTAAAAATAGAAATTCATAAAACAAAATGCATATATCATTTATTACCCATGTAATAACCTACAACAAGTGTCAAAACCCTTGAATCATGGTGTGAAACATCAATTGCACCACTGCCTCCCCACAAAAAAGATAAATAGATCCCTAAACCACAAAAATTCATAAAAACTACTCAAGGATAAATCCACCTAATGAAGCCTAGTTTCTAGACACTTTAAAACATCATGAAAGATGATAGAAAACAAAAGAATGATGGAAGAAACCAAGGAGTACTTTACATATGTGAAAGATCATGTGGTTTCTCCCTCAAATTCTCATTAAAAAATGAGTTCCATGGGAGCTTGAGGGAGGTTTGAGGCCTCCCATCATGGCTACTGTTGAATAGTGGAAGAATTTGCCAGATTATGTTTATTTTTGGGTGGAAGTGGAATTTTAGAAATATTTTTAATAACCTATACACCTTGCATGGTTTAGCTTCATGGTTTATTAAACCGAGCAGCAAAACCGTGCGTCCTGTTCTCACCACCCAAAATCATGCCATTATCCTCCTATTTCATGTGGCTTCAAGGTGGAGACCTAGGGGGAATGATGGGAAAAGAATAATTGGAAATAATACGTAAAAGAAAAACACTTTTCCACCCCCAAGAGTTGTCCAACTCAAGGGTATAAACCACCACCAACAACTTATCCCACAAGCAGTGACACTAGGAGTGTCACAAATCCAACTCTAAATCACCTCAACCTCACACCACCCCTTTGAAAAAAGAGGACGTCAGGTACCATACAAGACCCCCAAGGCTACGTTCATAGATCAAGAACACAAGAGACGCCAAAAATTTAAATGTGTAACACCATAAAACCGAGATAAATTTAAGAACCAATAAAGGATTTGAAACAAAGCATGGAATTAAAATTTTGGGTGTGACATATAAAATATAATGACATTTAGAAAAATTTATTTAAATTAATGTCAAATTGTCACATTCATGTTTTAATAAATATAAAATTTTTAATTTATGGTTTTCAAAAATATATATTCAACTATAAAAGTAATATGTAAACATAAAATATTTATATTAATAATAGTAATTTATTTATATTTTTAATTGAATAAATAAATTCCATAAATAAATACACAATTACAATACAATAATTATTCAACAAATGGAAATATAAAAAAATGATATTCAAAAGATTAAAATTAATATAATTTCACTTAATTCAGGGCATCCATAAATTTTATTGATGAAAATGACTTGTTATGAGTGTAGTAGATTATTGTTTTTGAATTAGTCATTCTATTTATAATTTATTAAAGTCAATGTAGTGAATAACGTAAAAATTGACAGTCATTGTATTGTATGAGAGTAATATATTATAAAATTATTTGAAAATAATATAAATATTTAAAAAACACAAATTCATCATGATTTGTTCTACAATTTCGTAAATTAACTATTTATGGATAATTGACACCTTTTAAGTAAAAATTACAATTTTTTAATTTTAATGAATTTATTATCACATTTAAAAGTAAAATGGGTTAACAAAGGGTTTATCAAAGTCATAAGGTGTAACATTAAATAAAAATAGGTAGATAATATATTGTTTTATGGGATTACCACCATAAACAACATTATATTTGAATCCATTTCAATTTAGAGGTATTTGGTTTGATTTTTAATTTATTTTTAATTAATGTTTTGGTATATTCTAAAAATTACCCTCACCTTAGTTATAAAAGGACACCTCCTACCCCATCTCATTTAACCATTTTGATACTTATATATTGACCAACCACTACCAAATTACTTATACACATCCCTATCCACATTACAGAGATTTTGGACATCCCAAAAAGCTTAAACTAGAGTCCTTATAGGTGATCTAAGTTGTAGTTTCTAAGAATATGAGGTATGAACGTATCTGAAGGAAGTCAAGACTTAAGTTAAGGATTTTTCCCACTTTTATCTATATGTTACGTACTCCTTATACACTACATTTTTCATTTTTGGGTTGTATATACTACCCATGAATTAATTTTATGACTATTATTCATAAGATTATGGTTTTTTGTATCCAAATAATATTATATTATTCTTGTGGAATACTATTATACTGATTATAAAGTGGTAAGGGTTAATTTCACAATCTCATTTTTATCCAGGATTATTTATATGTATGTATTTACCAAATAGTGTTAATCTTCCATGTACATGTTTCATAAAAATGTTTCCCAAATTTAATTTACATTTTTTCTATAGCTGATTAAATTAATATTTCCCATCATGTAATTATTACTAAATGGACTAAAAGGAAGATTTTTTTTATTTACCAAAAGTGGTACATTGAAACATTTCCAAAAAAAAAGTTTGAGAGAACAGTTTTTAAAATTATATGGAATGAACATACTTTTACACGTTCATGACATATAAATTCCTTGAATATTCCCTTAAAATCATACAAGTTAATTTTCAAATTAAAAGTTTTCCTTTAAAATTGCATGGAATTTTTGAAGAAATGGTTTTAAAAATATAAAGGATTCATTCCTTGTCACGACTTGTCCTCGGGGCTCGTGCCGTGACTACCCCAAGCCCGGCATCCATAGGCCAGGGGCTGGCGACTAGCACCAAAGGCGTAAATCCCGATAACTGGGAATTCATTGCCTCTATAAAAGTAATCAAAACACCAAAGAGTACAAGAGGAAGTAAAACACTAAGTACAAAATAATGTTCTAAAAATTTAATGGGCCAGAATACAAAACCAACTGAAAGTACAACTACAACTGAACAAAAGTAAAATAGAAAAAGACAACAGCTGGAAGAAAGGAAGCATCTCCTGGGTTGTCTTCCTCAGATCCTACCTGAAGGGGAGGTACAGATAGCCTCCACGACGCTCTCGCCCGTCAACCTCCTCTGAGTGTCGTCTCGCCGTGACGTCCACCTTCGGATATTGACTCGTCGTGTGGTCCACCTCCGGGTACCTTCCAGTCCTCGAACACTCGGCCTCTGCCAGTGCTGCCCGTCATCTACAACCAACACAACGAGGTGCGGGCATAGCCCGTGCAGTGGTGAGTATCTGATTTTCAGTAGGGACCCCGAGACCCTCAAGGTCTCACTAAAACCATCCAGGATAACCACAAAGAAGATATCAACAGATAACCTCTACTTAGGTATATGCCCATACATATACCTAAGTTATAAAATAACCCATCTCAATCATGAGGAAACACAAATATTATAAAATCAACGGATAACCACTACCCAGGTATATGCCCATACATATACCTAAGTTATCAAGTGACCCATCTCAAACATGATATAAACACAAAAGTCATAGACTCAGCTCAAACCAGGATTTTCATTATCGAAACTGAAACTGTTGAAGAGCCCCGTCTCTGGAGTGTACATTGGTCCTGTCACGACTCTGAGGTACTGCTCACTAACCTAATACTGCTGAGGTACTCCTCCTGTCGAGTACCGCGAGTCAACCACCCAAACACAGTAGTGCTTCCTACCAGGGTATGCCACCCAAACACAGTAGTGCACACCCCCTAATAGCTTGCATAGGTACTCTCCGGACAAGTACCGTGGGTCTGCACTGTCACACAGGTAGTGCTCCGTCCGCCATGGTTCTGCACCCAAACAAAGTAGTGCTCCGTCCACTGGGCTAGTCAACTCACTCCAAGTCGAGTCGGTCAAGTAGTCATTAGGTCTCAGTCGGCTACACGGTCTCCGTTCTCCGCACTCTCATCTCTGGGAGGGTCCTCTCCATGAGCTACAGGTCAATACACAAAGTATCTCAAGTCCCATGATGACGTATCTCAAAGGACCGCCTCGTCATAGAGGTCGCAACGCAACAGACAACGCGTCAATCAGACACTCGGTCTGTGAGTTATTAGCATTTTCATCCCAGGGGCCCGGTTGGTTTTGTGTGCGAACCAACCCGACCGTATCCCAAATGTACCCCAAACTCTCATAGGGTATACTCCGATGGACCTTTTATCCATTGATCACCAACGCCGCTGACGGTTCATCAAACGGATGTCCGGTCAGAAAGTTTTCAGCTTTTCCGTTCTAGGGGCCCGGTTGGATTACGGGTAAAATCCAACCCGTCCACTATCCAACTGCAACTAAAACTCAGGAGAATTATTCCAAAAGTTCCGTCTCATCATGAGGAATCCAACAAGGTCGACGACACATCAATCGGACATCCGGAGCATAAGATATACGCGTTTCCGCTCTGAGGGCGCGGTTGGTTTCGTATCCGAACCAACCCGGCCGAACCCCAAGTTCTCTGAAACCTTTAGTGTAATATACCGAAACAACCGCCTCGATCCAAGGATCGCATCACAGCTGACGATGCATCGATCGGAGGTCTGCAGCCCATGATATGGGCAGAGGACCGATGGATGTTCAGTAATAGGGGGGTTTGGGCCCGATCCGACCTGGCCCGATACCCTCTGGGTTGGCCCGAACCGGGTTGAATCATCCCGGGTCCGGGTCCGGCCCGGCATGGGCACGGCCCGACCTGGCCTGGGCGCCGCCCGGTCTGGCGGACCAGCCGGGGAAGCCGGCCCGGCGCTAGCCATGCGGCTCGGCCATTTGGCCGAGCGGATGGGGGGGGGGGGGGGGGCGCCTGCCCCCCGTTTTTTAACCGCGGCCCCATTATGGGGCCGCTCAGGATGGCCAGCCGGGGGTTGTAACCCCCGGCTTCTCCCATGTCCAGTCGGTTGGCTGTTGCCGCCACGGGAGCAGAAAGGCCGGTCCCCCTGATCTGATGTCGGTGGCCCGGAACCGGCTTTGGCCTTGGTCCGTCCGAGGCGGTGCGATGGCACCGCGCCCCTCCGCCGCGGCCCCACTCTGGCTGCTGTGCTTTTCTGGTTCTACGACACGGCGCAACGGCTCCGTGTCTTTAGTTTGTCTTCAACGGCGTGGCGCGACGGCGCCGCATCTCTCCCCCTTTCCTTAATAATTCTTGCGCGGTTCTGCGGCACCACGTTGCTTTGCTCGTGCCGCATCAATATCAAACAAACAAAAAGGGGAGGAGATTCGTCCGTGTTCGGGTGGTCCGACCTCCTCCCGTTATTGCGATAATAGGCAGTTCAAAAATTAGAAGGAGGAAAACGATGGAAGTAATCACGAAATAAAAACGCATAAAAACACCTACAACTTCCCACAACAATTTATTCCCAACCAGCAAGGAAAACATTCGCGGATCAACTAGATAATAAGTTGATCTGTGTTCTTTGTTTTCATTAGAATGAAAGAATCAAGGGAATAAAATCATACTTATATAAAAACCCTACAACCTCTTAAATAAAAAGAATCATACCAAAATTTCCAACCCGCAAAAATAAAACATTCGCGGATCAACTTAATTATGAGTTGATCTGGGTTCTTTATTTTAGAAGGAACAACCAAGGGAATAATACCATTATCAAATTAATCCCCCTACCTCGTCGAAATCATTGAGCAAGGATTCATCCCGAAAAAGCACGTCGCAGATGAAGGCGTCGTGGAAGGAGCATCACGGAAGATGCATCGTGGAAGATGTGTCGCTGATTGCAGAGGACCCGGCGTTCTTCGCGTTCTTCGCGTTGTTCACGAGTAAGAGAAGATCTTCAAGAGCCTATGTGAATCCTCCTAGCCTCTCCACACCACCCCACATAAAAATAATTGATGTCTTATTTTTATTCCACAAGACTTGCATTTTAAAATTCAAAAACAAAAGAAACAGTTAAGTGAATTTAATTGCAACCCTTAAACCGCCACATTAATGAGGCGTTTCTTAACCAAAAATAAATGCACGGTTTGACTTTATTAATAGGGGGTGCGGGTGCGTTACTTAAGAAGAAAAGAAACGGTGGCTCGTGTGGGTACCACCTCATAAAATATCCTACCAAGTGGGTAGGATATTGTTGTCCCACATCATCCACTTAACATAGGTTAAGAAACTTAAATAAAATAAATTGGTCGCACCATTTTATTTTATTCATTTACTTAACCTGAAAATTTAAAAACCACACCCGAGCAAACACAACTCCAGAAAAGGTGTTTCTAAGCAATTACTGGCGCTGCGATTCCATCGGTGCCCTCAGAATTCGATTCCGAGCACCAGTTCAAAAGATAGAAAAACCAGCTCCTTCGTTCATTGAACGTACCCGACCCTAACTTTGGAAATTAATTCCGGGGACACCGGGCTCCAGAATCAGGCGCCGTCAAGAAGTGCGTTCTTGGAAAATCCCAAAGAAAATTTAGAAAAAAAAATTTACTTGAAATTTTCGGGTCTTTACATTACTCCCACCTCAGGGATTTACGTCCTCGTAATGCTTTAACACAGACTAGGGATATAAAAGCGGTATTGAGCACGCATCCAAGCCTTCCACTCCCATGAGCTTATCTAGAGGTTCCCGTAATGCCAGTGAAAGCGCACCCGAGGAATCGACCATCCTCGTAGGATTCGCTCCTGTCGATCCTCGATCCCCACTGGAACCTCCGTGAATGTAACCCCAGCGCCATCGTCCAGCTCCCGATGGTCGATGATATGTGACGGGTCGAGCATGTATCACCTCAGTTGAGATACATGGAAATCGTCGTGCACCAGGTGCTACTGAGGTGGATGGGTCAAGCGGTAAACCACCACGCCTACCCTAATGAGGACCCAAGAAGGTCCGCTGAACCTCGGAGATAACTTACAGCCTTGGCCACATCTCCGTAAACCTCGTCGAGGTGAGACCCGTATAAGGATGTGATCATCATCCTCGAACTCTAGAGGTCTTGAATTCCTGTTAGAACTGAAACTCAAAATGACTACTGCAATGAGGGTAAGGTTGACCGACTCAAGAGTGATCGGTCGCACCATCCTATGCATGAGTTTATCATGTGCTTACTAGGGTTTCCTTTTCGCTGACCGAGGAGAACCCATCCCGACATCGTAGTTAAACCATAACCCTTTTGCCTAATAATGTCAATTTGTGTATGAACTGTGATTGCCCAGTCCAGACTCAAACCAACGTCGTAAGGACTCGACGTTGCCACCAAGAGATTCCAAACAAAACTCTCGCCTCGAGGGTCAGACCACACTATCGGAATAAGTGTGATTATCAAGTCTCCTCCGAAGGTATCTCCAGACGTGAGGGTCAAGTCTACGGCTTACCGGAAACACTAGGTCTGGGACAAGTTTGGTGGAAGGAATGAATGATTCGTATCAACGTCTGTTACTACGGAAGCTAGTAGTGGACACAAAATGTCCCTCAAATCATTCATAGAGCCATTGGGTCACTCTCCTTGACCTCATGCAGCTACTCTCTTCCCCATCCATCCAGCTCCATGAGCCCGACAGGAACTACAAAGGCGGGTGGTTGTAACATGTTGAAATGTACACCACCTCTTGCTGCTCTCCTAGATCTGCCTCCACGTCTGCTGCTCTGCAGATTCACCTGTCCTTATCACTCCTTCTTCTTGAAACATTTTACATGCCCAAGTCCCTAAGACTGGTGCCAGTTTCCTATTTCCTACTGCACTGTGCAGTCTTCATCCGCTCCTGAATGATCTGCACCATCCCCATCGTAACTCGTACCATCTATGGTCGGAAGGAAGTTTTCTGATGTGGCAAGTCGGTCAACGACAACCCTTATTTGCCTACGAACTGTAAGAGCTGCTAAGATTTCACCTTTGTCGAAAAGAGAACCTCAGTCTCATCCGCTGGATGAACCACACCCATTGCCTAATACAGTCAATCCTGACATGAATGATGCATTCATGCCATGGATGACGTCGCAAGGCCTCGACGTAACTACCAAGAGATCCAACTGTAACACTCGCCTCTAAGGTTCGAGTCACGCTGTCGGCATCAGCATGAGGTCTCTGGGTCTCCTCCAGTAGGGATCTCTATAGTGGGGGTCAAGTCAACAGTTTTAACCGGGACATTTGAGTATCAACCAAACAAAAGGACAGGAAGTAAACATCATGAAAATAAGTGTCTTTTATTATTGTAGCTCATAGTACAAAGTCACAAATTCAACAACAACATGGAACTAGAAGTACCATGAACAAAAGGAATCCACTAGTTCCGCTCCTGCCCACCTGCTTCCGGAGCTCTACTGCCTGAAGTTGTGCTCTTGAAAACTCTCAACCACCTCCTCAATCCAATCCTCAGCCGCTTGTGAGTCAGGTTAGCCTCAGAACATGAGGGTATCTGATGTTGGAACACGTGTAAGGAAAAAAGTCTACAAGTGTCACATACCGGTATCGCCGGTTGTAACTGCTGACCAAAAGGTAGTGATGTATAGCTGACACACTACCCAAAGGCACTATCTCAGGCATCGGTCCACGTACCGAAGCCTCATCGCTATGTAGACCATCCTCATGGTCACTCACTGGGAAACACTAGTAGCCAAGTCCACCAACCACTCTACTAATATCTCAGCTAGGCGAAAAAATCTTGCAATCGCCTCCAGCCAGTGCTCTGCTGTCTGGGAATCTGCCTCGCCTCATAACCTAGGAGGCCGCTGCTGCTGGAATTCGTGCAACATGCTCTGCCAGCGTGCACAGTTCGCTAGTAAGGTCGGTGGAATCTGCTGCCCAACAGGTGGTGGTGCAGCTGGTACACCACCCGAGGGTGCCAACATTGTAAAAATGGCCCCGCACCGGAGCCTCGCCGCTCGGTGGGCCGTCATCGTGTACTCTCTCAGAACTCCAACTGACTGTCTGCGTGGATACATCCTGAACAGATACGACATGGTCAACGATTTATACCTGGTGATCTGACCTCGTTTGAGCTAACTTTAAAACTTTGGAAACACACATGCAATCAGTGTTTTCATGTACAAAGTCAGAAATCAGTAGTCAGGGACCTGGTGTACGGATACGTCAGCCGCCGCACCAACATTGGACTCCCTGAGCTGAAGACCACACTCGGTACCCTTAACACTATTGCTTTACAGAAAAGGAATATCAGAGTAATATGTCCTGCGGTAGAACTGACTCCTCTGATACCAATTTGTCATGAATCGTCCTCGGGGCCTGTTCCGTGACTACCCCAAGCCCCCCTTCCATAGGCCAGGGGCTGGCGACTAGCACCAAAGGCGTAAATCCTGATAACTGGGAAGGCATTTCCTTTATAAAAGTAAATAAAACACCACAGAGTACAAGCGGAAGTAAAACACTAAGTAAAAAAGAAAGTGCTGAAAAGTAAATGGGCCAGAATACAAACCCAACATAAATTAGAGCTACAACTGAACAAAAGTACAAAAGAAAAAGACAACAGCTGGAAGAAAGGAAGCAACTCATGGGTCGTCATCCTCGGATCCTACCTGAAGGGTAGGTACAGATAGCCTCCACAATTCTCTTCTCCGTCAACCTCCTCCGAGTGTCGTCTCGCCGTGAAGTCCACCTCCGGGTACTGACTCGTCGTCTGGTCCACCTCCGGGTACCATCTAGTCCTCGAACACTCGGCCTTTGACAGTGCTTCCCGTCGTCTATAACCGACACAACGAGGTGCGGGCATAGCCCGTGTAGGGGTGAGTATACGATACTCAGTAGGGACCCTGAGACCCTCAAGGTCTCACTAAAACCAACAAGGATAACCACAAATAAGATCTCAACAGATAACCTCTACTTAGGTATATTCCCATACATATACCTAAGTTATCAAATAAACCATATCAATCATGAGGAAACAAAAAGATTATGAAATCAACAGATAACCACTACCCAGGTATATGCCCATACATATACCTAAGTTATCAAGTGACCCATCTCAAACATGAGGTAAACACAAAGGTCATATACTCAACTCAAACCAGGATTTTCATTATCTAAACTGTAACTGCTGAAGAGCCTCATCTCTGGAGTGTACAGTGGTCCTGTCACGACTCCAAGGTACTACTCACTAACCAAAGACTGCTGAGGTACTCATCCTGTCGAGTACCACGTGTCAGCCACCAAAACAGAGTAGTGCTTCCCTCCAGGGTATGCCACCCAAACACAGTAGTGCACACCCCCTAATAGCCTGCAGAGGTTCTCTCTAGACGAGTACCGCGGGTCTGCACTGTCACACAGGTAGTGCTCATTCCCCCATGGGTTTGCACCCAAACAATGTAGTGCTCCGTACACTGGGCTAGTTGACTCACTCAAAGTCGAGTCGATCAAGGAGTCGTCATGTCTCAGTCGGCTACACGGTCTCCGTACTCCACACGCTCGTCTCTGGGAGGGTCCGCTCCATGAGCTAAAAGTCTATACTCCAAGTAACTCAAGTCCCATGAAGATGTTTCTCAAAGGACCTCCTCGTCATAGGGGTCTCAACGCAATAGATGGCGCGTCAATCGGACGCCCGGTCTGTGAGTTATTAGCCTTTTCGTCCCAGGGGCCCGGTTGGTTTCGTGGGCGAACCATCCTGGCCGTATCTCAACCGTACCCTGAACTCTCATAGGGTATACTCATAGGGACCGTTTCTCTATGTCATCACCAACGCCACAGATGGTTCTTCAAACGGACGTCCGGTCTGAAAGTTATCATCTTTTCCGTTCCAGGGGCCCAGTTGGATTTCAGGTACAATCCAACCCGGCCACTATCCAACTGCAACCAAAACTCAAGAAAATTATTCCAAAAGTTCTGTCTCATCAAGAGGAATCCAACAAGGTCGACGGCACATCAATCGAACGTCCAGAGCTCAAGATATAAGTGTTTCCGCTCCGAGGGCCCGATTGGTTTTGTATCCGAACCAACTCGGCCGAACCCCAAGTTCTCCAAAACCTTGAGTGTAATATACTGAAACGACCGTCTCGATCCAAGGATCATATATCAGTAGACGGTGCGTCGATCGGATGTCTGCAGCCCATGATATGGGCAGAAGACCGATGGAGGTTCAGTAATAGGGGGGTTCGGGCCCGGTTCGACCCGGCCCGATACCCTCTGGCTCAGCCCGAACCTGGTCAACCCGTCCCGGGTCCGGGTCCGAACCGCGTGGGCGCAGCCCGGCCCGGCCTGGCGGCCTGGTCTGGCAGACCGGCCAGGGCAGCCGGCCCGGCACGCTGGTGCCAGCCCAGCAGCTCGGCCGTTTGGCCGAGCTGATGGGGGGGGGGGGGGACCTGTCCCCCGTTTTGTAACCGCGACCCCATTATGGGGCTGCTCATGATGGCCAGACGGGGGTTCTAACCCCCGTCTTTTCCCATGTCCGGCCAGCCCGCCCCGGCCGGCCGGCTGTTGCCGCCACGGGACAGGCAAGGCCGGTCCCCCTGCTCCGACACTGGAAGCCCGGAACCGGCCGCGGCCTTGGTCCGTCCAGCGTGGCACGACGGCTCCGCGCCCCTCCGCCACAGCCCCGCTCTGGCCGTGGTGCTATTGTGGTTCTCCGGCGCGGCGCGACAGTGCCGCGTCTTTGGTTCATCTTCAACGGTGCCGCGTCTTTGGTTCGTCTTCAACGGCGTGGCACGAAGGCACCGCGTCTCTCCCCCTTTCCTTAATAATATTCGCACGGCGCTTCGGCACCGCGTTGCTTTGCTTGTGCCACATCAATATCAAACAACCAAAAAGGGGAGGAGAGTCGTCCGTGTTCGTGCGGTCCGACCTCCTCCCGTTCTTGCGATAACAGGCGGTTCAAAAATTGGAAGGAGGAAAATGAGGGAAGAAATCACGAAATATAAACGCATAAAAACCCCTACAACTTCCCGCAACAATTTATTCCCAGCCCGCAAGGAAAACATTCGTGGATCAACTAGATAATAAGTTGATCCATGTTCTTTGTTTTCTTTAGAATGAAAGAATCAAGGGAATAAAATCATACTTAAATAAAAACCCTACAACCTCTTAAATAAAAAGAATCATACCATAATTTCCAACCCACAAAAATAAAACATTCGCGGATCAACTTAATGATGAGTTGATCCGGGTTCTTTGTTTTAGAAGGAACAACCAAGGGAATAATACCATTCTCAAATTAATCCCCCTACCTCATCGAAATCGTTGAGCAAGGATTTGTCGTGGAAAAAATGTCGCAGAAGAAGGCGTCACGGAAGGAGCGTCGTGGAAGAAGCGTCGCGGAAGAAGCACCGCGGAAAAAGCATCGCTGATTTCTGAGGATCCGGCGTTCTTCGTGTTCTTCGCGTTCTTCGCATTCTTCGCGAGGAAGAGAAGATCTTCAAGAGCCTGAGTGAAATCTCCTTGCCTCTCAACACCACCCCACATAAAAATAAGAGTTGTCTTATTTTTATTCCACAAGCCTTGCGTTTCAAAATTAAAAAACGAAAGAAACAATTAAGTGAATTTAATAGCAATGCTTAAACCGCCACATTAATGAGGCGTTTCTTAACTAAAATAAACCCATGGTTTGACTTCATTAATAGGGGGTGTGGGTGCGTTACATAAGAAGAAAAGAAACGATGGCTCATGTGGGTCCCAACTCACAAAATATCCTACCAAGTGGGTATGATATTGTGGGTCCCACATCATCCACTTAACATTGTTTAAGCGACTTAAATAAAATAAATTGGTCGCACCATTTTATTTTATTCATTTACTTAACCTGAAAATTTAAAAACCACACCCGAGAAAACACAACTCTAGAAAATGTGTTTTTAAGCAATTATCGGAGCTGCTATTCCATCGGTGCCCTCGGAATTTGATTCCGAGCACCGGTTCAAAAGATAGAAAAACCCGCTCATTCGTTCACTGAACGTACCCGAGCCTAACTTCGGAAATTAATTCCGGGCACACCGGGCCTCATAATTAGGCGCCATCAGAAACTGTGTTCTTGTAAAATCCCAAAGAAAATTTAGAAAAAAAAATTCCCTTGAATTTTACGGGTCTTTACATTCTTAATGAATTATTCCAAGTAATTGTTTAAAATCATTTTTCATGTTAGATAGCTTTATTTCATGTTATGAATGTTTTACTGGGTATATTATTTAATTCTACCATTATTATTTTTATCTAAATGATTAGTAATGATGGATTAATCCCTATGAATTTATTTTCTTTTCCATGGGTTTTGTTTTGAATAAATATTAATGAAAACCATTTTTTATGGTTCCTGATATGAAGAGTGATTTATGTCCTTGTATCATGCATATGTTTGGAATGCTTTGTGAGACAGGATCAATAAAGGACTCTATCTGCAATAATGGTCTTGTGAATGATCCTTGACTAATATGAAGATGAATTTATATGCTAATGTGTATGCCACAATTCCATGTAATATGTTATGCTATAACAGAATATGATTTTATATTCTTTATGAAAATCTATGATTTATTCCATGACATGATATCACGATCTTTCTTATACATGATATGATTTTCATTTTTTTTGTTTATGTACAAACAACTTATTATTATGTTTTGACTGATATCTCTATTTTTTACCCTTACTGAGGATATGAGCTCAAACATTTCACATTCTTCTTTTCCTCAGGTTATAAAGAATGGTTTTACATATGAATAATAAAGGGTAAGATCTTTATGGGAAACATTGAAGATATTTCACCATACTATAATTTTTAATTCCTGATTCCAAAGGCACTAAACTAATCTATTCGTTGGTAATTTTTTGTGTGATATAGTGACCCGGGATTAACATACATTGATATTACATAATTTTATATTAACACTTATTAGATTAATAAATACATTTACGAAGACCGTAATAGTTTAGTGTCTTTGGGAAGTGGAAACAAAATCTTCTATCTTGGTGAAAAATTTATAAATCTCTTATAAATATATCCACAATTAGTACTCCTACTTGAGATCTTTCTTCATAACCTTGAGAAAGGAATCATAACCAAGGGTTGACATCAACTGATTAGTTAGGGTAAATAAGGGAGATACGAAAGCATAATTATGAGTTGAATGGTATGAGAACATGATCATGAAAATAAAATATCATACCCTACATATCTATGATCGTATACATGAATCATGTAATATGTCATGGAAATTCCTAAGGCATGAATCATAAATAAATAAATGACATAATATATGAAATCATAACAAAGGAATAAAACATTGTATTGTGGAAGATACATTAAAATATAGTATGTTTTCCATAGTATCCAAGGAATCGCTTCAAAGACCAACATGGTAGTATGGGTTCACATCCCATACAATCATGTAAGTCATGGTCTACTCTCATGGACATATTTGTAGCATGATTTAACTCCTCAATCTATCTTGGATTTCGGGGTTCACTCTCTTGACTATCTTACTAGAATGAGTTCACTCCTCATACAATCGTGGTTGTCATGGTTCACTCCCATGACCATATTAGTATCATTATTTTACTCCTCATACCATCTAGGTAGTTATGTCTTACTCTAATGGCCATCTTGGTCGTAAAGTTTGACCATATTAGTCTATCACATGATATAAAAATATTTACACAATGAATTAGAGAGATTTATGGGGCCCACCTATATCATAATAAAATCATACATGCATCTCCCCAATATCCATGGAATCAAATAGAAATTATAAAAATTTAAAATTATTATAACATATGTAAAATGATAGGTCTCATAATCATCTCATCATAAACATAACCCCTGAAAAGATGTGGGTTTCAAAAGTATATAACTATTAAAAGATAAAGGGTTTTCATGAAAATCCTGACATTAACCCGTTCATAGATAGAATATAAATATAAATTTAAGATAATATTCAAAAATGAAATGAGTAACATCAATAGATGTCATCTTAGATGGAAAATAATTATTAAATATATTTCAAATATGTTTCTTGAGTAAAATATCATTTATTCATTAAAAAATGATTTTCAATACATAAAAAATTTTTAAATTAATTTTCATATGAAATTCCTTTAAAACATATAAGGAACACTTGAAATCATTTGAAAACATTCTTTCATGAAAACAAATGAACTAAGCTTCAAAATGTTTTAAAACCCATTTTCATTTAAAACACATTGAAATATTATAAAAAATATGGGAAATGTTTTTGAAAACCATTTATTTAAAAATACCTTGAAAAAATATAAATAATTATTGACAACATTTTTAAAACCATTTTTCTTGAAAACTTATAATGGAATCTTGAAAACGTTTTGAAAACCATTCTCCTTGAAAACATAAAAAGTATGAATAAAACAATTTTTATTAAAAATATTTTAAAAAAAATATAAATAAAGCATGAAAAAATTTGGATGTAAATATTCCTTGAAAATAAATTTAAAAAAAATAAATAATACTTTAAAACATTTTTAAAACTATTTTCCAGGAAAACATAAAAAAGAATATTGAATCATTTTTGGAAACCATATTTTTTTTAAACAAATAAAAGAAGCATGAAAATGTTTTGAAAAAAAGAGTCTTGAAATTAATTTAAAAAACACATTCATAAAATTTAACCCTTTAAACATTCAGAGGAAGCTTCAAATAATTAATTTCAGGTAGATCCATACATTTTGTAGGACGTAAAAAATATTCCTTTTGCACGGTAAAAATGATAAAAAAAAGCCTTGATCAAAAAGTGACATTAGGATTTCTCATAATTTGTTGAATAAAAAAATGAAAAAAATGTATTAAAATTATCATAAGGAATTGTAAAAATATTCTAGTAAATCATTTTTATAAAACAAGGTTTCGAAAGAACACAAATTTAGACGGAAGAGAGGGTAAAGTAAGGATTTTCTAAAAACACTTTATTAACTATATTCTGTACCAAGGAGTTATAAAAATAACCAATACATAATTATATTAGTAATATATATACTATAAGAAAACTATTGAATTTTTATGGGATATTTATCATAATATTTCATCAAACAATTATTATCATAAACAGTTTTGAAAAGAAAGTATATTGTTTCAATAAACTCTTATTACTTGGTAACATTAAATCATAATCCATATGTAATAAAAATAAAATTAAATGAATCATAAAATATGATTCAATTTATTATATTCATGATATAACATGTAATATTAAAGTATATACACATAGAAAAAGAATTTAGGTGCATACCAAAATATGACTCTCAAAGAAGGAAAAAATTGAGACAAAACTATCTTCCCAATTTCGTAACTTTTGAAACATTAACCCCCTGAAATAAAGTTCATAAAATGGATATGTGAATACTAATAAATGTTTGTACAAGATATATATAATAAAATTATTGGAGTAACATACATTGTAAAAAATTAATGAGTGGGCAACATAGCATTATCTCAGATAAATTAAAAGTGAGATGAAATCCCCTTTCCTTGTGTCTTGACTCTCGTCGTTCGCATTCAAACAACCTTTATAATAAATATAAATTTATTATAAATCATTTAAAAACCATATTTTTATATATAATACTATATATGGTTTTATTATGACTTTATATTACCCTCTTCCAAATAACCCTTTGTTAAGGTTTCACTTCGGGTAATATTCTATTTATTATTAGCATGTGTCTTATTTTTTATATCTTTTGTTTTTATAATTTATATCCTGGAATAAATAATTTAAAAAATTATATATATATATCATTTATATACATTATATTTTTATTATAATAATATATGTAATATATAATAATAAATGGAATACACTAATTTTGGAGAAAGTAAGCCACATGTATGCATGACTTCTATTTTCATTTAATTGTCATGCTAATATAATTAAAGTAAACAAATATGTATATATAAGTATATATATAAAATTATTAAATTATATTTACTGTATAATAAATAACTTTTATATTCACTAAAACCATCCCTAATAAAATCCATGTTGTGTATGATCTAATTATATCTCTTGGAGGGGTAGTAGTCTAAACTTCCTCACCCGAAATTATCGTATTAACACTAAATAAAAATTAAAAATAAATGTGTTGTAAAAATAAATATATCAGAAAAAATATGTAATAAATTTAATATAAAACATATATATACAAATTTTACATCTTAATGGACACCAGGGTTGGTGGAAATGAAAAAAATGTATTATCATCATTTCGTGAGGCAGTAGTTCCCCATACAGGGAAATAGTGTGTTCATTACCCATTAGTTGGAGGTGTGTGTAAGTTTAGGTCTAACCATTTAAATGAAAATATAATACTATATTTTGGATACTATTTTTTTATATAATCATAAAATAAATAGAGTTTGAGGGGGTGGAGAAGGAAAATATATGAATGGGCTTAAGAGAAGACATTATCTCTTAATTGGGTAACTTATTTTGGTTTGTGCCAAAAGGCATCCATGTAATTCCTTATACCCAAAGGAATGATTCTAGGAATAAGGGAGGATTTTTGGGAAGTGTATTAGGTTGGTCTTGTCTGAACATTATTGGTTTTAGTTTGTTGAAGAATAGGCGTAGATAATTTTCTTTTCATATGGAAGTTAAAGGACTTACTTGGAATTTTTGAAAAAAATTAAGTTGTACACATGTCCTTACCTAGAAAAAGTCATAAAAAATAATAATAAATCAATAATATATGGTTTTGGGCAGAAATAGGGACATACAATTTTTGTTGGACATGTTTATTGGTCATTTGGTCCCTTAATTTTTTTGTTTAGTCCATAACTAGGCTTAATTTGTCCTTAATCGCTATGATTACTTTTAATCACTTTTACTATTTATTTGGAAAAAAAGTTATATTGATCATATTAGACTCCAAATTTTATAATTATTACAATGGTGTATTTATTTTTTTATGAATTAAATTCATAGTAGCAGGAAAATTAAGATTAATGTTAGTCCCGTAGATGGGACGAAATTAAGGGGTTTACAAGTAGAAAAAATTACAAAAGTTTGTTATGTAGTTACAAAAAATTTAAAAGTTCAATTATTTTAAATGAACCATGATTTATTAATAGATTTATAATTGATATATTTTTATCATCAAACAAATTTAAATTATAATTTAACATTAATAGTTATTTAAACAGAATGGTGTTTTAACAAAAATGCAATAGTTTTAACTGCCCATAAAAAAAAGAAACTTCTCGAAAAATCCCAAAAAATTATCCTGGGATAATATCTAAATTTAAAATTTCAATATGAATTTTATTTTATGAAATTAATTTTCTAAAATTTTCTAAAATTAATTTCTTTTTTTTTTCAATCATAGATGGACATGAAAAGTAGTTCATTTGAGAAAATAGTACTTTTTAAACAAATAAAGAATTTACTAAAAGTTATATTATTCATGATCAATAAGTTATCATTATGTGAAACCATTATAAAAATATTTTTAGAAGTTTTTATTTTTATTCGTATTACTATGTTTTAATGGCAAGGTTGTAATTAACATGTTTAAATAATTTTAACAATAAAATGATGTTTCAGCGAAACTCGACATTACATGTAACATACACTAAGTAGATGTTCCATACGAAAGGAATTTTTGACTCTGGTAATTTAAATACATAGATGAGAATTTAATTTTTTTAGGGAAAAATAGACAAGTGAACATAATAATCTTTCCTTTTATATATATTTGGGTGTCATATTCATTTATAATTAATTGGTCACATATGAATTCTTATTATATTCTATAAACCATATATTTTAATAAATTATATAATAAAATTAAAAAAAAAATTTAACAGTAAGGATTTATCTTATTATATTAAGTACTAATATTTTAATAATATATTATTTTTCAGTGAACCTCAATATTTCATGTTATGCAATTCACCGAGGAAATTCATTTTTGGGTACAAAGAATGCTAACCTCTTTTTTTGAAGAGAAGAGTAATGTTTATATTGGGTGTAGTGTATGAATAACTTGGTGTTGTGTAAAACTCAATCCAAACATAGTTTTTTAATGTAAAATGAACTATCTTAATTGTTGAATGAAATGAAAAATACAAAATATAGCTAAATTAATTCAAAAAAAATTATCTAAATCTAAGGGTGTTACATTCTACACCACCCCAAACATATAGTGAATGTCACCATAAACATTTTTCATGGTTATCAAAGGTTTAATACATGAACAATTCAATCATAAAAACCCACAATATAATAATTAATACTAAAACAACCTTAAATGGGTGAAGTTTGAACCACAATGGTTACCCGAAGTAACATATAACTGGATTTCGACATAGGAGATCATAGGTTGGAAGTGAAGATAGGACATGGAGGAAAGGAATACATATTTATAGAGATTGATTGAGTAAATCAGTCACAAAAAAATGAATTATCCAAGAAAATTTGAGGGCCTCAAATTCATAAATCTATAATGATTCCAAAAGCTATCAGTTCAAAAAAAAATTAATGTATTAGGATAATATTATTTCTTATCACTTTATAAACATTGAATAATTCTTAATATGTATTCAGAAAACAATATTTGATTCTTTGGTTGTGATTTTATCTATTTATAATACATCCATTACCAAATGTAATGAATGTACATAAATTAACATTGATTCATAATGATCTAAAATAAACTTTTAACTGATCTTAAGGCTATAAAATAATGAAAAGTATAACTATTTGTCTCTTCAAAATCAATATGAATTAATATAATAACATAAAAAGTAACACTACTGATTCATCTTTAATATTTATTCGTAAATGATTATTATACATTAACATGGTCATCACATAGGCCAATGGTAGGCATAAAACTCTTATCATCCTTCAGTCATGGGTTTAAGACTTGTGGACATACCGAACATTATTGGTTGTCACCCGACATACATGGTTTCCTTCTCTAAAACAATGCTAACATATTTTCCAAATTAATTATGATGGACATTCTTGAAATGACATTAATCAATAAATAAACATTTATCTATGGTTTTTTAATGAAAATCAATACCTAAATACATCCTATGATATTCAATATAAACATTTCAAGATTTTTTGAACTCATAAACTGCCTGAAAGATGTAAAACCAAAGCGTTTAGAATTAAATTCATGAAATAATCTGAACATTGACCCCCCAATATCATAATGTACCTACTGTTTGTAAAATTCCAAGCATGTGTATACACTTATCATATATTTTCTTGAAACATGTTAATAACCTTAATTACCAATAATCCTTTTGGAAAACATGCATTCCTCCATATTCCAAATTATAACGGATATATTCCTTAAATTCAAAAATCTTGTAAACTTCACCAATGATAGCATAACACACCTGTTAAAAAGTACTTAATTAATTCAATTGTAATTAGTACCATCCATTTTATATATTCATAATATCATTATCTCACCGTAAATAACATAATATGGTTTACCTTTCGTTTGATTAAACATCACCTTGTCATTAAATCACTCCACTAATCCATTGGGAATATTCAATATAAACTTGTAAATGTTGAGCCAAAAATACAAGTCTAACTACCCATGTATATTTCAAGATTAATATAACTTAATTTTTTAATCCAAATAAATAAAACATTTTTTATTCCACTTCATCCTAATTCTATAAAAAGGTTACCTCATTCTTTTACACAATACCTCCTTCCTTTTTCAATTTCATATAGAGTATATTCATCATCAGCAATGTTAAAATTACTCCCACCACCTTGTTGATCCTCTTTAGGATCAATCCTCTTGGAAAATTTATGTTCATATTGAAAAAAAAATTCACATCTAAAAAACATAATCTTCCAATATGCCTTAGGTAGTCCAATATTCTCATCTATTCCATTAACCAAACTCTTCACTATTCGCATGTAGTAACTCTCTTTGTGTCCTTATTTTCCATATTCAAAACATTTTCCCGTTCCTATATTAAATTCAATTTGGGGATTCTTTCAAAATTATAGAAACAAATTAAACTAAATATTCTTTCATCCTTGGTCTCCCTTACTCGAACTCTCAACGGTCACCTTCTTTCTCTTCCATAGTGGGTCTGTGATTTGGCTATGGTACAAGTTTTAAATCTTGTTCCATGAAAAATTATTAGGCATGATCACTATATCATTCACTCCAATGACCATCCCACTTGACTACTCATCAAAAAATTACCAACCACATTCAACATTAATTAAATTCTTTTCTATTACCTCCATTGACTAAAACCAGAAGCATAGTGGGAGCATTACTTATCAAAGTAGAAAACAACATAGTCAAGTAAATATTAACTTATAGGATATTTAAATAAAGACACATTCTTTTATGTATGACACCCTTGGTTCATCCAAGGTTATTCATAACCATATTATATATAAATTCTTTATGATGGTTTATGATGAGTTCGTTAATTTTTATAAAATATCCCTCATGAGTGTCAAACTAGGTGGGGAGGATGGCATGTTTTCATATACCAAATTACCCCATGTCTGGATTGGAATATCATATCATATTTTTTACCCCAAGGTATATTTGTTGTCGATCCAAATACCTTTATAGTATAATGAAATTGATGTATTGCTAGGAAACCACTCACTCCACCCTTTACCAAAATTACAGGACAATTTCTTGAATGTTGACTCATCCTTATACTTATACTAAGATACATACCTTAACATATCCTTAAAAATATACCTAGGGAGATTAGTAATGTTTTATCGTCCAAATTTATGAAGGATGACTAAACTTTTTCTTTTATACCAACTATAATGACCTAGGGTTAACATACATGGTTATTACATCATTTTAGAAAAATATTCTATACCTTAAAAAAATAAATGTCGGAGGACTATAATAGCTAAGTGTCTTTGGAAAGATGGATTAAAATATTATATCCCTTTGAAAGATCATAAACATCTCCCATAAAGATCTAAACCTTTATTTCTACTACCAAAATATTTTCTTCATAACTTTGGTATAGGAAACATAATAAATGGGTGAGCTCAATTTCACAATAAGTGTAAATAAGTGATATAAGTAAGTACAATTATGAGCATAAGGGTATGAGAACTTGAAAATGAAAAAATAAGATCATTATCTTTATATCAAATATAATATACATGGATCATGTAATGAAACAAGGAAGTCCATAAGACATGAACCATTTCGAAATAACGAATATAATCGATGAAAGTATAACATTAGAATAAGACATTAGATTTTGGAAAACACATAAGAATATAATATGATATCCAATTTACACAAGGAATCACATAAAATAGCTTCTTGGTAGAATGGGTTCACTCCCCATACCATCTTAGTAGTCATGGTTAACTCCCATGGCCATCCCAATTTCATGATTTTTCTTATCATAACATCATGGTAGTCAAGGTACACACCCATGGCCATCTTAGTGGAATTAGTTCACTTCACATATCATGTTGGTAGTCATGTTTAACTCCCATGTTCATATTAGTTTCATGAGTCCAATCCTCATACCATATTGGTAGTCATGGTTAACTCTCATGGCCATCTTAGTAGTCAAGATTCATTCCCAATACCATATTAGTCATTATCAGGAGTTATAAATATTTACGCAATACATTGGATGGAAATATAGGTCCCACCCTTACCATAATGATTTCATACATACAATTTCCCAAAGATTATAAATAATCATATCATAAACCATAAAATTAAATGGGTATTATAAAAATGTAAACTTATCATAAACTGTGGAAAAAATACAGGTTTCATAATCATTTCATCATAAACATAACCTGTGAAAAGAACCGGCTTTACAAATCATATAACCCATTAAAGATAGAAAATTTTACTGAAGACCATTCCATTAAGTATTACTCGTTCAAAGAAATAATATAAATGGAAAAACTACATCAATTCCTAAAACATCAGGAGTAACATCAATGGATGTCATATTAGATGGAAATTTTTTTGAAAGATCTTTAAGAAACATTTCTTGAGGAAAATAACCATTATTGTTTGAAAAATTCCTTTTAATACATAATATCATTTCAAAATAAATTTCTTGGAAAATACCCTTTAAACTTATAATGAATGCTTTATATTAATTGAAAACATTTTCCCTTTAAAACATATAAAATAATCTTCAAAAAAATTAAAAAACTTTTCCCTTATAAGGAAAGATGGAAAACATTTAAAAAACAAATTCTTTGAAATTTTTTTGAAAACATATAAATAAATATTGAAATACATTTTAAACCATATTCTATGAAAAATTATAAATAAATATTGAAATTTTTTTGGAAATCATTCTTCCATGAAAACATATAAAAGATTATTGAAACTCATTTTCCATGAAAATACTTTGACAAAACTATAAATAATGCATGATTTTTTCCCATGAAAATATATTGAAAATATATATATAAATCATGAAAATATTTTGAAAATCATTTCCCTTGAATACTTATAAAATAATATTGAAAATCATTTGAAAAACAATTTTTGTGAAAAGTAATAAAAGAAAATTAAAAAAAAAATTAAAAAGCATTTTTCTTGAAAATAATTTTTTTAAAATAATTTCATAAAATTAATATTTAAACATGAAAAGTAAGCTTCAAAAAAATGATACCAGGGAAACCCATACATGGCATGAGAGGTAAAATGAATATTCTTTTTTCACTTTAAAAATGTTAGAAAAATAACATGATCGGAAAGTGACAAGAAGATTGTTTTCGAGTCCTCACAAAGGCAACACGAACCATACGCTAGCGATCCTCTCATCCCCTCGACTCTGTGAGGACTGGACCAAGCCCAAGGGTTGGCCACCTTGGGCCTAGCTGGGGATGTGTGGCGCGTAGGTGGGAAAGGCTAAGCCCTATACCTCGTCACCCATACAACAAGTTTTCCCGTGGGGGCTGGGTGAGTTGGTTCAAGGCGGTGGCATCCCGTCGTCGAGGATCCGGGTTCGATTCCTCACAAAGGCAATGCGCACCATACACCAGAGATCCTCTTGTCCCCTCGACTCTGCGGGAACTGGCCCAAGCCCAAGGGTTGGCCACCTTGGGCCTAGCTGGGGATGTGCGGGGCGTAGGTGGACAAGGCTAAGCCCTATACCTCGTTACCCATACAACACTTCTGCCCGCGGGGGATGGGTGAGTTGGTTCAAGGCGGGGGCATCCCGTCATTGAGGATTTGGGTTCGAGTCCTCGCAAAGGCAACGTACACCATACGTCAGCGTTCCACTCGTCCCCTCGACTCCCTGGGAACTGGCACAAGCCCAAGGTTGGCCACCTTGGGCCGAGCTGGGGACGTGTGACAGGGGGTGGGGTAATTCTGCCTCAATAATCTCTAAACTGACCAACAACTTTTCCCATGGGGGATAGGTGAGTTGGTTTAAGGTAGTGGTGTCCCGTCGTCAAGGTTCCGGGTTCGAGTCCTCACAAAGGAAATGCGCACCATACGCCGATGATCCTCTCATACCCTCGACTCAGCAGGAACTGGCCCAAGCCTAAGGGTTGGCCACCTTAGGCCTATATGGGGATGTGCATCATGCAGGTGGTCAAGGATAAGCCATATACCTCGTTACCCCTACAACACGTTCTGAATTGATGATTGATGATGAGCCGACAATGGGGATCCCGACCTAAGCTCATGATGATAACCTAGCTCCGATGATGGGGATCTCCTCTCCCCCCTCCCCGTTGGAGGGGGAGCACTTTCTCAACCATTGCCACAGATATGCCCCACCCCCTCGAATTTATTCCTTTCTCAAATTCTGAGTCTCTTCCCTCATTTCCGCGGAACCCGATTTTCCCAAAAGTTTCAGATTTGTACTGTGGGGAACCTCAACTCTCCTTAGTGCCTTCAGAGTTCAACTCTACCTCGGATCTATTCAAGCTGACATTGGTGGCTCGGTTGCATCAGTGGAGGCCCTCGGTTGATGCGTTCGACCGATTTGTCTTTGAAGCCTGGGATCTGCAAGATCGTGCGGTTAATGGTCTGCTTGATCGAAGGCATATCATGGTCCGGTTTGCATCGACAGAGGATCTTGTCACTATGTGGTCTGAATCCACCCGAAGATGTTGCGGTTTGCCTTTCCATCTCCTTCAGTCAAACTTTGAATTTTCTATGTAGAGGGATAATCCGAGCACGACCATATGGGTATGTTTTCCCGGTCTCCCACTTCCCATTCATAACCCTTCCATCTTTCCTCTCCTTGGAAATTTGATTGGTCGTTACCTGTGTTAGTATTAAAAAACTAATGTTTTTTTACCACCCAATCTACCCATAGATATGCGTGGAGGTTGTTGCTTCAAAACCCCTGGTTGAGTGGGTGTGGATCATAGATGGGAAAGATTACTGGTGGAGGAAAGCCATCAAGTTCGAGTCATGGACTGATTTTTTGTGGCTCATGTTATAGGTTGGGTCACAGTATTGCGTCATGCCGAAATGGTTCCTTGAGTAGGAGGATGCGTAGACGGGGATCAGATGCTGCTGTTGTCTATGATGTTTTTGGTGGGGCGTCTTTGAAGTTGCAGGGGATAACTTCATCAGATGGTGGGCTGCAAACTCAACCTGTGAGGGAGGTGGCTGAGGTCGGTGTTGAGGGAGGTTTTCTAAAGAAACCAAGTGTGGTGCCTCCTGGGCCGAGGGTCAAGGATGTCTTCAATAGACAGTTGCAGGATTTGGGGGAGGCAGTTTCTATGAGTTAAAAAGAGCATGATGCTCTTGTGGTCTCACCTATGGTTGCAGGGGGCTATGATGAGCCCTCTGTTGTTGTGGGTTCCTCCATGGAGGAGTCTCCCATCCCTCTGAAGAAGGTGGTCAGTGAAGATGGTTTATAGGTTAGAAGGTCTGGTGGGTTGAAGACAGATTCTGTGAAACAGGCTGTTGGATTTTCCGTTAGTAACCGGTTCTCTGGATTAGTTGATGGTGTTTCGGATATGGATCATGCTGGGGGTATGCCTTCCAGAGTCATTGCTCATGGGGATCAAGGTGCTGCAGTTATGGGGCTCTTTGATGGCTTGCAGGAACCGGATGTTGGTGATGAAGCTCTTGTGACTGTGGTGAATGAAAATAGCACAAAAGCAGATGAGAATGGTAATGTTGCATCCTATGAGGAGGCTGTTATGAATGGGATAAATGTTGGTCATAAGGTTGTGGATCATTCACATTGTCTTGCAGTGATTGACACTAATAGTTGACCTCAAAAAGAAGGGGAGGTGACAGAGGGATATCATGTTGTGAACATTGCTGCGAACTGGGGGGATTGCACTGATAGTGATAAAGAAAATACCGGTGGCATGCCTCGGACTTCATACAGTGATGTTTTGCAGGGTAAAAAAAAGAAGTTGTATGTGCATGATGAAGTGATGACTACCCCATCGCGAAGGAAGACGAGGAAAGACTATTCTCACCTGCCAAAGCCAATGTCCACCAGGTCCTCCTTTAGAAAGGAGGTTTGGGCAGTGAATTCTTCTAAGGAGTATCTTGCCTTGGAAAAATTGAATCTCAGAAGGAATCGACTACGGCGGAGGAAGCACTTCATTATAGATATGGTGATGGGTCTGACTTTTATGATATGTAGTTGTTTCATTTACCTTGCTGTAACTGCTTGCTGTATTTTTCTTTCTTTTAATAAATGGTCAGGGGCATGCCTCTGACTATGCTTTTCGGGGTAGTACATACATTAAAAAAATTAAAGAGTGGTGAACATAACATGTATTTCATGGAAATAAAAATTGAGAAGAAATCCTTGGTCTTTGTGTCTTGACTCTCGTTATACGAGTCAAACCACCTATATAATAAATATAAACTTATTATTAATATTTTACAGAACAATATTATTATATATTATACCATATATGGTATTATTAAGGCCCTATATTACCTACATTTTAACAGTCCTATGTTGAGGTTTCCCATTGGGAAATATTCGCATTATTATTCACATGTGTCTTAATTATTTATATATTTTGTATTTATAGTTTTTATCATGATTTAAAAAATGTAAAACATGATATAAATATCATTTATATATAGTATATGTGTACTATTATAATATATATATATACTATTAATGTATGAAATAAAATACACTGTTCCTGGAGACGGTAGGTTGTACATATGCATGAACGCTATTTCCATTTAATTATCATGTTGATATAATGAAAGTAAAATAAATATTTGTATATAGTTGAATATTTATATATATAATTATTAAAGTATCTTTATTAAATAATATATATATTATATATTCAAAAAACCATCCTTAATAGAATCTATATGGTGTATGAACAAATCATATCTCTTTGATGGGGCGATAGTCCACACCACCTCAAATTAAATTATCATATTAACAAAAACGTAAAGTTAAATATATATTTGTTATAATAATGAATAATAAACCATAAAGAAATAATAAATTTAATATATTACATATATATAAATCCTTTCCATCATAATGTCCTACATGGTAGGTTGTAATGGAATAATGAACCATCAACAATTCGTTAGGCAGTAGACCGTCATACCCAGAAAAGGTTTGTTCCATACCCATTAGAAGGATGTGAGTGTAATTATAGGTCAAAATATTAACATAAAAAATTTCTAATATATTTTTAATAATGTGTTTTTTATATAATCGAGGAATAAATAGACTTGTGGGAGGTGGAGAATGAATATAATTGAAAGGACTTGAGAGAATATTTTACCACATAATCGAGTAAGTCCTTTTGAGTTATATGAAAATGCTTCCTTGGATTGCATTCTTCTTGAGGGAAGGATTCTAGGAGAAAGGTAATAATTTATTGGAAGTGTATCAGGCATGTAATTTCTACACATAATAGGTTTGAGAGGACTGGAGAAGATAGAGTGTTGGTGGCCGTTTATTTGGAAGGAAAAGGATTCACTTGGAATTTCTGATATAAAGTTAGTTGTACACATGTCCTTACATAAAAAAGTCACCAAAACCAACTTAAATCAGTTATTTAATGCTTGTGGCCAAAATATGTATATCTAATGGTTGTGGGAAAATTATCTAGGTTATTCGGGCCCTTAATTTTACGGTTAGTCTATAATAAAGATTAATGTGACCTTAATCACTGTGATTAATTTTAATTAAATTAATTAATATTTTTGGTCAAAATTTATGTTAATATTATTAGTCTGTAAATATTATGTAAATTAAAATGTTTTATGTTAGTTTTTATAAATTCAATTCACAATAGTTGGAAAATTAAGATTAATACTAATCATAGAGACATGATGAAATTACGGGTTTTTAGTTATTTTTGATTTGCGTAGACATGTTGTTGTCGTTGTTTTGGTTGATTTTGGTTCTAGAAGGAATTTCGTTGCTATTGCTTTGGATATTTTGGGTTCTTGAAGGCATGTTTTCACTGTCTTATGGGATGTTATGTTTGTGATGGTGGTGGATTTTGGATTTTATTCCTTGTTGATCTCTGGCGTGTCTCCGGCAACATCAACAGAGGCCCTGATGGTGTAGATTCATGAGGTGATGCTCTTTGTGGTATAGACGATTCAGAAGGTCGGAGAAGATGGTGGCGGGGCCATCTTGTCTCGCCGGTGACCTGATCGGAGGCGATGTTGGGGGTACACAATGACACACAACTCGAGATGGTGGTGCGGCTCAAGGAGGACACATTGTTCGCATGAAGTTTGAATTTAAAATTTTGAATTTTCAATTGTTTCTGGAAATTTTGGGGATTCGCTAGACCCGTGGATGATGTATTTGGGTGTTTGGTTGTACGGTTACCAGTCACCCTAAACCGGATTTTTGAAAATTAAAAAGAATGGTTTCCAGCAATGTGGAAAAATGTTCCAAAGTTGGGTATGTTTTTATTTTAAATTTCAATGTGAAAATATTTATAATGAAATAAATTGTATTAATATATGTATAACTGAACTAATGTGACTTTAAAAAAAATCAAATTATAATTTATCATTAATAATTATTTAGACCAAAAGGATGTTTTTAACAAAAACGCATTAGTTTTCACTATTCATCAAAAAGTGATGTTTCTCAGAAAACTACCAAACATTTACCATTAGATAATTTCAAAATTATGAATTCAAAAAATAATGTTATTTTATAAAATTAAATTTCTAATATACTCAAAAATTAATGTTATTTTTTTCAATGATGGACAAAAAAAAGTAGATCATTTGAGAAAATAGTATTTTTTAACCAAATAAAGGATTTACTATAAATTATGTTTTTCATCCTCCATATTTTTTATTTATATAAAAACATTAAAAATATATTTTTTAACTATTTATTACTCTTCATATCACTATTTTCTAACATCTATGTTGTAACTAAAACATTTAAATAATTCTAACAATAAAATGATGCTTCGTAGAAACACAGTATTCCGTGTAACGTACGCCCAATCGATCTTCCCTGAGAAAAGAGTTTTTGAGTGAGTTCATTGAAAGACATAAATGAAAATTTAATTCATCATGGTTAATCTTGTTTGTGAGCATAATAATATTTCCTTTTATATTCAATTGGTTTTCAAATTCATTTATAATTAATTGGTAACATAGGATTTCATATTATATTATATGAACCACATATTATTATAAATTCATTAATAATATTGATAACTTATAATTTAACATCAAGGTTTTATCTTATTATATTAAATAATCATATTTTAATAATATATTATTGTGTGGTAAACCTCTCTCTTGTGCGCTACGCAAAACATCAAGGAAAGTCATTATTGTGTATAATGCAAGCTCACCTCAGAGTTCTGTGTGCGATAGGCCAAAATTTATATTTCAAGTAGGGAAAGATTAACATGCTGTTTTGTATAACACAAGACAAACATAGTTAATTAATATAAAATGAAATATCTTAAGTGTTTCAAGAAATAAAAATATCAAAATGGTTAAATTAATTCGAAAACAAATCACGAAATCTAAGGGTGTTACATATAATGTTTGAAACATTTAACAAAAATTATTTTATGTCTATGAATGTTAAGAATTGGTTGTTATAGTTGGAATCATAAAAAAATTTCAGTCATCATTAGGAAACTAGGATGATACAACCTTAGTAAGATCCCTAAGGAAAATTATAATTATAGGTTAAAATCATATAATTCTGGTAATGATCATGGATAACCTATAATTAAACCTAAGATGTTAGATATTGAATGTATTTTCCATTGATTACGTGGTTTTTCTAGAATGATTGGTGTTTATAACACTATTCTTGTTGTTTTATTCGATAAAGTGAATGAGAATAAATTACAACAACATTGTATCTAATGGAAAATTTTGCGATGAGAAGGCAAATGGAACGATGACTTGGATAAAGTAATTTCTAGTTATTATTAATCAAATATTTCATAATACTACTAATAATATAAATTTATTGACTTTTTTGACACATATTATAAGAGAAATATGTTGTTTCCTACTAACAACATAGGAAATAAAGTTCACTTTTCCTCATGTAAAGTAGGTGGGAAGTGGCATAAGGCATATTGATTCAAAGGGACTAGAATATGTTTTAGTTGTGGAAAATAAGGACACAAATAAAGTGATTAAATATGAAAAGTGAATGGATGATAATAATGGTATTTCCAAGGTTTCATCGATAGTTAAATGTGTAAAATGTGAAATGTATGGTCATTATGAGAATCAATTCCCTTGGGTAAATTCTCATTAATAGAATCGGTGTGGTTGCATTACTGAAAATGAATAGGAAATAAATGAAATATGAGAGGGTTGAAGTGTTCAGTAATGAAATTTTGAATTTTAGATAATGGTTTAAGAATTATAGGGACTCATTAGGTGTTTATGTGTTGTAATTAAAGAATAATGTTGTATTAGTTATTCTATGGTATTATGGAATAATGAAACATCTATAGATTGATCAATAATAGTTTTCCTTAAGGATTTTAGAGCATGTGTTAAATGATAATAGTAACCATGAAAAGTGATGGAGGTGTTAAGGTGATATTTTTTTTGAAAAACCGGATAAATGGATGGGTATCACATGACATGTCCATGATGTTGGAAAATAAAATAAAGGGATTTTTTATTATGGAAAATAAATAGTATTGACGGCCTTGGAAATGATTATTAATATAATTTCAATATAGTTTATGATATCATTGATTGAATTTATATAATTTGGGTTTTATGGAATGAGAACATAGTTAATTTTTGAATGAATGTATGGTTTCCGTAAGATTATTTGGAAATTCTAGTCATTACCATGTTTCAAGAGAATACATGATAATATCTCTTTACATGTTTGGTTTGTAAAAATTATTAGCTACGCCAATTTTTTGTGGGATTAATGATAAATTTATTTTTTAAATTTAGTAAACATCTATTAAAAGTTATTTATTTTAATCTTTTGAAGAATCATCATGGCAACCATTTGTCAAATTTTTTATATGGATGAGGTATTAGATATTGAATTATTTTCTATCCACATAAAGATTTATGCATATTGGAAAACTTATCTCAACCTTTTTTTGTGATGTTAATACTTATGCAATACCTATCATTCAATGGATCTCATGATATTATAATAATTCTACAATGAATAATTGTCCTTCTTTTCATGCAATAGGGGATGAAGGGGAAATTGATCAAGTAAAACCGGAATGATGAGATATTGTTAGGAAATGTAATGAAATTAAGTAAGTATTTCTTCTCTTGAAAATTATTCAACTCTGTAAAAGGGATCGTTAATCAAAAAATGTCATCCTATTAACTTCTTTCATAGAAATAAAATGGACCTTCAAAATATCAAAAATTTATAGTTTTGTTATTGCTAACATTCTTCTAACATTGTTCTCTATCACTCCCCATCAGAACATGATGGTTATATTTCTCTTCCATATCCATGTATTTACATTCAATATATGTTCTCTAATGTGCAAACCTAGTAATGAGTCAATTTAGATAATATTTATTATTCCAACATTCCCTTTTTAAAGGGAGTTTCATTATTTATTTTTACAATGTGGGTTTCTATGAATGAAAATTTCAGGTGTTAAACTATTAATAACCCTAAGTAATTTCAATGGAGAAATTCATTTTAATGGGGGTCGAATGAAACACTCGGATATTTTTATAAAATAGATTATTAAATAATCTTATTTCTTTAATAGTTTTCCTAGTATCATACACCATGTTGTGCAAGTGTTACATTTAACACTGTCTTACCTTACATTACATGCATCACTATGTTTATACAAAGTATCATTTCTTTATTATAATTATTTTAACTATAAAATCATAAAGTTGTTGTTAGAATGTATTGTGTGAATAAGATAAAGTGAATTATGAAATTATGGTTTACACACGTATCTATAATTCCTTGACCATTTAATTATAAATTCATAAAAAAATTCAATAAAAGGGAATTTTTTTAAAGCCTGGGGTTTTACATATATTTTATAAAACAAATTATGGAATTATTATGAGTTTTCAAAATCTGACAGCGTGTGATTCCAAGGCCTGGATTTCCCAAAATTAATTTATAAACATTTTTTTTGGTATGTTCAGTATACGCGTGAGTGGAATTTTCTAACATTTTTACCAGTGCTCGGATTAAAAATCGGAGGGCACCGCTGAATCCAAAGCATTGGGATTCTCTTAAGGGAGACTTTATATTGACTAAAGCAGATCTGGAGAAAATTTTCAGTTTTGTGACTTTTTAAAAGAAACAAAAAAAATATATTTATTATTTTATTTTCATTCATATCCTCCAACGGAAAAATGGAGTGTGGGACCAACGATGCGTCATGCCATTAAATGGAATGACCTTTCATTTCCATGTAACAGCATCGTTGGAGAATTGGGAAGCTTCCTAATTAATGATCCCCAGTTAATTCCCAACACTGTTAGACACCCTACCCTCTCTTATTTATATGGAGACTAGGGAGGGGTGTCAACACAACTTCTCCAATAAATGAAGTTCTAAATGAGTACTGAGATGCCAAACCCTTGTTGGATAGAGATGGTTCCGGCAAGCGATAACGAGCGACACCGAACCCCTAACCGAAGGAAAATGTCCAAGTGGTGTCATTGGAAGCCTGTGGCGGGAATATGGATCACCGATCAACCATCAAGTGCAGACGTTCTCCAATGGGTTTAAGAGGTAAAGGTTGGATTTTTTTTGTTTAATTCAAATTAATTCCTTGAACCCCTTTTATCTTCCCCTGTCATTACAATCTAACGCGGAGGGCTCAGGCCGGATGAACCCAACTCAGACCCTCCGCTACCTTTCTATCCATGTGTTCTCCATGGAATACTATCGATGCAGTGGCACCAAACGTTTACAATAGAGCTGGAAAATCGCCACACGCCCCAAGAGAAGGATGCAGTACTAATTCTTAGCGGCGAGTGAAGCGGCCTGCATCAACTATCCGTGGAGGAGCTACGACGTGCTATCACATGCTACTGGAGGAACCGGTCGTGACTTGTCAGCCGTGGAAGACGAAAGATAAGTTCGTCACACCTGGTGTCCACGAATGGTGAGGGAGTCGTGACCTGTGCACCCCTGGTGGAGTCATGGAACCAATTTCACTGCGGCAGGACCCTCACGAGTCCTGTAGGTGACGTGGGAGTGCCAATAGGTGCTACCACATTGTCTTCTGAATGATATGGGCCCGCTCTTCTTTAGCGCCATCTCGGGCGGACCGTGCAACTAGCAGGTCATGCTCCCCCTCAGACCAGACCACACCCCTCCTCGGGTCATTCTATGCTCCACATCGTGTTGGACCACACCCAACCTCAGTCCGGGACATGCTTCACAATGGGTCGGACCGTGCGAGCCCAGTGGGCAGCGCCATTCCTCTAGTGAAGACTTCTAAAAACATTTTCATTAACTTGAGAATTCCAATAGATCCTTATGAATCCCTCCATGTAGAAAATGAATAACATCATTGTGTTTGGATAGTAATGGAGAAAGAATGCTATTATGGCCTGATCTGGAAAAGGAAATGATAGAGAATATTAGATCTATTCCACCTCACATCAAGTTAACTAAGATTCCAAATAAATGTTTTTCTTACATAGTATAAAGTAATATTGTGGTTCATGTTAGTCAAAAGCCCTTCCTTTGAATTTTCCATTGAATAAGGTTATGAGATTCAAAAATAAATGAAATAAGATCCCTTGATATATTAGCCCTTTAAATATTCTTGATTCAGTAGATATGGTTTCTTATCACTTGGAACTTCTATAGAAACTCTCTATGGTCCATGATTGTTTTCATTTATCTCTCTACAGGAAGTGCATATCATATCCTTCATATGTGATGAACTCAAAACTCATACTAATGGACCATGATCATAGCTATAAATGAAATAAAATATAGATTATTTATTTTATAGGGAATGTAATTCAAAACAAAATTACCCACATAGGGATTGTTTTATATAGAAACAACTAAATTGAGGAAGAGATATGTGAGACAACAAATATGAAGTGGGGGATTATCCTAATTTTTTAAATCAGGGATAGGGAACACAAAGAGAGTGTTTTATTTTATAGGGGATAGAATGTAATACCTTATATTTGCTATAAATTATTTTTTTCTCATAAAATAAGTTTTTATGATATCTAGCATTACACTCAATGCTCCATTTTAACGAACTGTGATACACTATTAATATTGTTAATTAAACATAATTATCATAATATATACATTAAAATTGGTTGCATGAATAATAAGAACCACTTTTTAAAAATTCATAATTAATTTTTTATATAAATGAAACATATTGATAAAAAAATCAGTATATTGAATAGAGTCTTTTTATACTTGGAAAATACTAATTTCTCAAAGAAAATCTTTTCTATTTATTTGTTTTAAAAGAATTAATTTTATCCATTTTTATAAAATTCATATGAAACACATAACATCATTTTTTAAATCAAAATTTAAAAATTACATTTGGTTAAATTTTTGATATTTTACTCAAAATTTTAATTTCTTAATAAATAGTAAAAATATAGGTTTTTATTGACACCTTCCTTTTTTAATCATTAAAAAGTTAATTTTTTTAAAAAATGGTTTAAGATTATAATTAGATAAATTATTATTTTTATTAATCAAAATTATGTCTTTTTTATCAATTCTGTGTTGAATTAAGATATAAAATTTGTTTAATCTTTTATAAAAAATCATTTTATAATAGTTTTTTGTCAAATCTACACGTTTAATTTTAAATTAAATATAGAAAAATCATTCAATTGAGTTTGTAAAAATGAATTCAACCATAGATATAATAATAATTAATATTATATAATAAATAGAATAGAATTTTCCCATAAAAAATAGAAAAAAATATTAATTATTAATTATTGCGGTTAAGGTAAAAATGGGTTTACTTGGGGTTAAAATAAAATGATAATGTTTAAAATAATCTAAAAATTATAAAATTACTATTTTATGGAAAACTCAATACATTAACTCGTCTAATATTATTTAATGAGACGTTTTTATTCATTTTTCATGTGTAAAACATTGTTACAAGTTTTTCCTCTAAATAATTCTAGGTGTCTCATCTCCGCCACTTATAAATGGGAACCTGCTCTACTCTCTACTTGACACATCCAAATCATTTTTATTAAAAAATTAAATTTCCAAATATATTCCTTAATTACTTCCCAATATCCTATCTTTTTTTCTATTATTAATCACTCTTATGTAGACTTTGGTACAAACCTAAGGAGGTTGTCTGAAGAAGAGGTATTATTCTTAACCGAGCATTTTTTCCCTTATTAAACATCTTTAAAATATTATTCATATATTATGATATAATAACATATTTATATTCCTTATAATATGTTGTTATTGTGTTAAATTTTTAACCTATATCTATCTTCTCCTCCATCAAATGGTGAATAAAACTGCCGATGGTGTGTACGGCGGACAACCGCCTCATGAACCGATGTAATTTTGTTTCCAAAACCACCTCTCATGGATAGAGATAAAAATTTATTAAATCTTTTATTTATAAAATACATGTAATACTATATTTATAATATCACATATAACTCCTATCATTCCAATCCATTGGAAATTGATAACATTTCTCAGGCGTATATGTGGACTTTCGACTCCATGAAGTGAGGAGATATGTTTTCATTTTATTTTACCATAGACAATAATAAAGATATATTTAATTGACATAAATTAAATATTAGTTATAAATATGATTATAGAATTTTAAATTAATATTTATCTTTCTTTCATCCCATCCACTATGAAAATGGAAACAATTTTCAACTGTATGTACGACTTACCCTCTCAAAAAATGGTGTAATTCCTTTTCCCATCATTAATATATTTGGATGAATATATATATACATATATAAATAGGACAAATATATATTATATTAATATAATTCTTAAAAACATATATATTATTGAATCATAAAAAATTCAAAGGAGAAAAACACAGAATAAAAAAAATGTGAAAAGTGAAGCACTAGTCGTCTGCAACAGTGATTTCAATAAGGAATTGTTAATAAATTGGTGTCAAGAAGTTATAGGTAAATAATTTATGTTATTATTGGTATGATTATGGTCCTATAGTTTATTTATAAATAACCTATATTTATTATACATGTGGTTAGACTGTGTTTTGAGGAATTTAAGACTTGAGGTAGTGGATTTTTTTCTCACTTTTGTTTCCATCAGACACAAGCCATATTCATCACCAGTTAATTTTTTATGGTATATATACATCTAATAAATTTATATTATTAGTATTATTATGAATTTTATTCTGATTCAAATATACTTATTTGCTTACCACTTTCATGGGTCTCAAAATTAAAAATCTACCTACGCAGTAATGGTTTTGTATTACAAACATATGGTTTATCTGCGTTGTCAATGATTATGTTTCAGATAAAGAAATATTGTGATATATATATATATATATAATCAATTAATTTTCTTATCCTATGATAATTCCAGGAGAATAATTATTTTTCTTTTATTTTCCTCTCATTAAAAAATTAACAAACCACAAAAAAATTAATAAAAATCAACTTTATTTCTCTCTATGGTCAAAAATCATTCCTCATCTTTGTCCAGATATTATAAAAATGTTTTAAATAAGGTTCTTACTATTATATAATAATGGTGTGAAGGTATTTTTACCATTTTTAAATTTTAAAAATTTTCATAAAATGAGTCTTCTTGTCTTTCTTTGAATGAAGTACTTTTTGCATTTTACCAAAAATATGTAAACTTAACCATTATTTCAACATGTACTGTATTAATTTTTGTTCACTCCATCTTATCCTCAAAATTATTTATTGTGTTATTTAATTGGACCCAATTATATTTTAAAATAATAGTTTTTGATAAATATTTGGTAATTTTAATATTTTAAAAAAGGGGTTTCAAAATAAAAAGGATTTTTATTTCAAGATTTTTTAAAGGATATTTTTATGAATTTATATTCATTAACTAAAAAAACATTTCGTGTCACTTATGTTTTATTGGTAAAATGATCCAATGGTAATATAATTATTCTTTCTATATATTCACTATGATTATGATGAATAATTATTTATAAAACCCTTTTTCAGGGTTTGTGCTATGATTTGATCGATGAGGTGTTTGTGAATCCTAATTTCATTGCAAGAGTTTTGAAATATTGATATGAGGATTGTTTAATGAGTTTTTAGAACACAAGTTTTTTTATTAATTATACTATTAGTGGGTCCCTAATTATAAATCCATATAGATCATTAGTTAATGATTTATATCTTATTCGAAATCTATGTGAATCATGCTAAAGTACATGATATTTTATGTGAAACAAGTCAATGTGCTTGATACGTTATGGGAAACAATACAATTCTCTTGATCTACTATGGAAAATATGTGCATTATCCACTATGGGAAACATTTGATGATTCTTGGCTTTTTTTGAAATGGGAAAAAGGGTTTAATGCCAAATCCTCTATTATTTGATGGCCATTGTACTTTACCTTGAAATATGACATTGATTCTCTATATTTTGGAGCTGTACTAATAAGACATGAACATAAGGTTTATTAATGATTATAACTAGTTTTCACTCTTATGATTTATGTATTTGAAATTATAAATTTTTTTCAATGGATCATGTACAAGATCCATGATTGATTGGGTGTGATAATTGTATGTTATATTCATGATATCATACCCATATGTGTATATTATTCATTTATAAGATCAATTATTGATATCTCACTTTTTTACGCTTACTGTTCGTATTATCTTTTCTATTATTATGTAAAAATTATCTGGTTTATAAAGAATGTTATTATATATGATACGACTAATAGGGGTTATAATAATTAGTAACTTATTAGGATACGATGTAGTTCTCATATGAACTTGTTGTTTATGTATCCAGGTTTGCAAATGTTAAAGAACCATTCAATTTTGGTGAGGATTTCTGTGTTATGTAATTAGTATACATCAATTAATATGTGATATCATTTTATGAAAAGTGAGGTTATTTACAGTTTATATCATATCCATGTTTAGTTAACATTTGAAAACTATGATGAGAAAACATGAGTGATGAAACTAGAGACTAGACAAACAATAGGAAGATATTATAGAATTTTAATGATAGAGCGATTATTTTCTAATTAATTGTTTCCTAGTTTATATACTACAAGTGAATGTGGCTCTGACACTGTTGTACTTAGGGGGAGAACTCCAAAAATTGAACATTGGGAATTGACTCATTTGTCACCTCATGTATGAAAACCAACCTTTCTGCACGCCTATTTTGTTTTCATCAATTATAAATCCAAATATGATTAATTTATAGACATTTACATATAGTGAATGAGTTTATCATATAAACACCCATGGTATGTAATGTATGAATGTGTGGTATTCAATAGCATACACATGATTTTATTCATTTAGTGAATATTATTTTGGAGTTACAATAAAAAGGAAGTTCTCCCTTTATCATTTTATACTAGTTACATGGTATTAATATAAAAAACATTATATCATTCTCTCCTCATACAGAAAAAACTTTCATCTAGGGAATAATAAATTTTTATTTCTTTCATTCGTTTTAGATCCTCTCATTACAAACAAGGATCCAAGGATACTATATTACTTGTGGATGAATTGTCATTTCGTCAATTCAGTGATCTATTTTAAGAATTTAGGTCTTGAGATAGTTTATGTTTCATTTTAGATACACAAAACATTTTTTAAATGTTTTATTGCACTTGATATTTATTGAACATGGATTATGTTTTTTCAAGAATTTTTTCAACGAAAAATGATCATTGAATAATCCAATAAACTCTATTATTGGTATTGAATCATTGTTCATCAATAGATTAACTTATGATTCCTATGTTTTTCAAAAAAATGTCATATTTTGTTTTCATCAATATTATTAAAAAAATACAAATATTTTCTTCTATTTTATTTAACAGTATACAAAATCTAATCGATGACATAATGTATGTCATATCATAAACTCAAGAATTTAATAAAAAGTGAAATATTGATTTAAGATATCATAAAATATGAATAAGTCATGAAATTCTAATAAAAGATCATCAATTAATAATAGTGATATACGATATATCAAAAAATATTAAATCAGCATTAACAATGGTCCATTACTAAGTGAAAATATCAATCAAATAGTATTATTAGTTTCATATTTCAAAAAATAAAATTTATATTTTATAATGTTGGTAGTAACAATCATATTTTATTGCTGATAATTCCTCTTATCACTCAAAAAATTTGATAAATGATAAAAAGAAAAAAATTATCTTTTTCTATAGTTTTTGATAGTTTCTAAAAATTATATGAATTTTAACTGTTAAGAAATAAAAAATAGAATTTATCATGAAAAATATAAATATGAAAAGTTCATATTTTTACATTATATTTTATAAAATAAAAATAGATATTATTTGTTTTCTAATTTCTTTTTGAATATTCATGTTTATAGAGTTCTTATAAAATTAAGAATAATGTGTATTTGTACATTCTATGATAAATTATTTCTAGTAAATTGTCAAGGCCTACATTACATACTAGTATCTATTTTAGAAATTTTAATTTTCATTTCTGTTAACATAAACTTTTCTGAGTAAAGATCTTGGATGTAATTATTAAATATTGATTGCGAGTATTAGTATTCGATTCAATCATTGATTGCATTCCCACTTAAGTAATGTATCCATGAGGAGAGTAACTTGGCATCATATTTCCCAATAACTTGGAGGCTTATTCTATGTTGTCAAAAGGTGTATGTTTTCTATGAATAACACTAGGCTTAAAGATATATAGACAATCAATCTCATATAAATCTATAACATTAAATAAATATTTCTTATACCTTATGGATTAGGTTCATTTGGATATGAATGAATATGTTTATCAATTTTGTGGTGATTTAGAAAAACTAGTTGTTTCTTTAAAGATTTGTGCATTAATGTGCACTAAACTCATTTATTTGGTGGAAGAAATATAGATTCTATAACTAAATTAATACAATAAATCATGTAAAATGGAATAAATCATGAAATAATAATGAATGAATACAGATAAATAGTTATGATTTTAAAATACATGTTTTTAATATTAATTTGTTGAATATTTTAAAATAAAACCACTAAAATAATAAATTTTGAGTTCTATCAAAGAAAGAACTTTTCAATACCTTTATAATTTAGTAGGGTCTGTTCTTCCAGAGTATGGTTCCATAGATTTATCTTAAGTAAGGATTGTACGACGTTGATTACCCTACAATTCAAATAACCTATTTTCAACATTGGGGGACACATAGATGCAAAACCCAATGATTTTTAATATAATATGAATGGAGTATATCTTTTTCAATTGAAGGATTATGGTAAAGTGTCTCCAAATTGAATATCCAAGAATCATAACTATATATATTCAGATCAATACCTAACTAAATATATTTTTATGTGAGAGTAATGATAAGTTGGATTCATTATTTAGTAAAATATAGATCTTGTCTCAAAAAATGGATATAATATATGGGGTCATAATTTTTAGTGGATGTACATTCATTAAAAATCCATGATGTAATGATTTATAAAATTATTCTAAAATGAAGAGACACTATTTTGATAGATTATTTATTACATCACTATAACCTTATTAGTATCCCTTATATATATGAACTATATGAGAGTTTTAGGTTACTAAAGAAAGTTCATAAGTTTTCTAAAAATTAATCATTTCAATTTTCTAAATTTTAATGCTATAGTTTTCAATTTCACTAACTCTTAATCAGGTGTATTCATTATCTTGTGTATATTACATATTTATGAGAATAAACATATTTCTAAACATATAATAGAATTTAAAAGGTTTTAAGTGAAAGGACCAGTTTGGGATATACCGAACACTGAGAGGGGGGGTGAATCAGTGTTGGGGACTTTTTAAACCAATTCCAACTTTTATCCCTGTACCTCTAGACCTGTTAGGATCTTGATTCTCTTATTCTCTTTTCCCTGTCACATGCAATAATAGAAAGAAATAAAAAATGTGGACACGATATTTTTACAAGGTTCACCACTCAATAAGAGTAGCTACATCCTTGCCATGCATTGGTATGACCACTACATGGATTCTCCACTATAAAGTAAAATGTTGTTACAATGGAGTGGCTAGGAAAACAATCCTCTAGCCAGTGTGAGTCCCTAAACTTTGGAGGGGGGTGGGAAACAATCCTCTTCCCTGGACTGGTGAAAGCCAAGTCCAACATGCAGCCTCTAGCTGGTTCTTTATACTGCCTATCGAGACAGTCTTCTTCTTTCTTCAAAAGGTTGGTTCTGCTCTTGATCTGTTGTAGTTCTCTTCACTTGATTACTTGCAAAGCAGTAGGCAATCAATTCTCTTCTTTCTTTCTCTTCTTCTCTAGTGAAAAAACAAACTGCACTAGTTCTTCTTCCTTCTTCCTCTTAGTGCAACAACTGACTGCACTAATCACCTTCTTTATTTAGCTAGAATCACATACACCAATGTGATTATTCAAACACTGAAGATCTGCTCACAAAGCATCATCTGAATTAAACTGCCCTGAATAATTTTCAGCCTTCAGTTGGGCATACTCTGTTCTTCTTCTTCTCTTCCTTCTCTTCTCAATACCAACACCTGAGTGTATTGGTATACTGAATTCTTCCTTTGTGCAGATATGAGTTCAATTGCACGTCTAGTTCTTCTTCACTTCGCAAAGCACAACGAGAGTGTTAAACACCAGTCGTGTGAGTGCGGTTCAACTTCTCTTTGTGAAACCGAATGGTTCACAGTTCTTTCTTCTTCACAAAGCTGCTTCGAGAGTGCAATGCACCTATCGAAGGCCTACGGTACCCTCAAATTTTTTGCGCACCCTTCTAGGCGACTTGCGCATAAAATTCAAGCCTTGCGCGGAAAAACACCTTTTGGCGCGAAAAACCTTTTTCGCGCAACGCTTGTTTTTCGCGCAGAACTTCCTATTTCGCGCAACAGTTCCTTTTTCGCGCAGCACTTCTTCTTTTCGCGCAATACTCTATACTTCAATTTTTCCGCGCGTCAGAGCTCAGGATTTGTCTATGTGTCGAGACTCTACCACTGACAAGGATTATCCTCATATTTATAGGCATTTTTGAACCCGCGCGAAAAACACTAATCCGCGCGTAAAACCTCCTCCATGCGCGTAAAAACTCTTTTATGCAACTTCATATTTCGCGCCATGCTTCAAGTTTTCGCGCACCACATGCCTTTGCCATTTTTCATCCTTCTAAGCATGAAGCACCAATTGCGCGCAAAATTCCGCACCGCGTTCCATATTGCGCGCAAACCCAATATTTCTTGCAAAATTAGATTTCGCGCATTGCTCCAATATTTCGCGCATTTTATGCCTTTGCCAATTTTTGATCTTCTGATTTCGAACCATCATTTGCGCGAAAACTTCATTCCTCAATTTCGCGCACCATGCCAATATTTCGCGCATCCCGCGGATTTTTCGCGCAACCCGCTACTATTTCGCGCATCCCGCAGATATTGCGCGCACCACTTTATTTTTGCGCGAAACATGCCTAAATTTCAGCGCACTCTATTTTGTCTCTTTACTTCTTCCCATAACCATTCTTCTTCTCTTATCACGAATCCCACTATCGTGATATTTATCCTTTGATAGATCAGCTTAAGCATCGTCAGAGTTGCGATGGGAACTGAATCTTTCCTATCTTCCAGCAGCATCATTCCTTCCAATCAAAACATTATATGACTGGCATCATCATTTCTCCCCCTTTCCTTCATAAGGCTTGCATCACAAGTTCTCCTAACTCATGATTTGTGTGAAATACATACCAGCAAAGCATCGTCTGATTTAGATACAATGTGAAATGCCTGTCTACCTCAGAATGTCAAGCCCTTCCACATTTTCTCTTCTTCATAACCATCATTCTGCAAATCATATGATTCTATTCTTCAAGTAAGCTCTTGCATGGTTCACATGCAATCATAAATCATTGCATTGTCTTCTTCAAATCCTCATTCTTCTTCAACCATCCTTAGATAGATGATAATTCACCATTCTGCTCCAATCATCCTCAAATGGATGATACTTGTCCATTCTTCATTGTTGTAAACAATGTGTCACCATTGACACATGTTCTTTGAACTTAGGATTAGCTCAACAATCGTCTGAATTTATCGTCTAAGAGAATTTCTCAATTATTAAATCCAATGCTATGATTCCATAAAAATTCTCCAGGCAACTTCACTTCAACCGATCTCCATTAACTTTGGAGTTCTTCTTCATATCCTTCTTCATTTTGACCAGCATAGACAACTGTTGACAACAAATACAATCTTCATATACAAAGTGGTCCCAACAATCTCCCCCTTTGTATTTTGTTGTCAATACATTAAAGTCTCCTCAGATGAATGTGTCAATGTCAAAATGAGAATCTAATCTCTCTCCCTTTACTTCATTTTCTCTCCTAGACATTCATTTCATTTCTCTCCCTCTTATTGACAAGAAATACAAAGATCATGGTAGGGAGGGTATCATTCCGTACTTATGAAATGTGCCATCAATCATTTTACTCTAAGTCTACTTGAGCAATGCTCGTTGTAGAAAACAAGAGGATTTGATTTAGACAACAAAGCTATCCATTACCCACATAATATGACACCTCATGAGATGAGAACTCGTACACTTGTCTTCAAGGGTTTTTCACTTTCATTCCAGGCCGAAGATATTGAGTGTGAAAGAAATAATCAACCTGAAATTCCTGCACTCACTTCAACAAATGGATCAAAAACATTCTTGTTCAATTGGCAGGATAAGTGGCCTTGGGGAACTTTCACTCTTCTTATGTCATTGATTATCTTTGTTACTCCCCCTTTATAAAAATATATTTATTTTGAGTAATTAAGGATGAGAGATTAAGAAACGACATACCTTTTCCAACAACATGACCTTCAGACAATATTCAGAGTAATTGAATTTTATACCAACAAATGTTGATATTGATTGAGATAATGACTCTGATAGCTTCTTCGTGTGTCTCTCGCTCAAGGGAACATTTCTTATCATTGAATCTCAGGATCTCCCCCTGAGATCTTGCTTCACATTCAATTCCCTATATTATCAGAACAAATACAATGCACAAGGATTTAAGGGAATAAGGTGGATCCCCCATGCTTCTTCAATGTGAGCAGGAGGGATGAGATGATTTTCTCAACCAATATGCTCCATTTGCTCCACACCTCACACTTTCACATTTGATCTTCAATTTTGAATGTGGCTGTGTGGATCTCAAAACTTCTTCAATCTCTTTGTGTGTAAATCTTCTTTCTTCAAGAGAATTCCATGAACTAGAATATCCCGGTGTAACTTTCATCCTCTTCAAGAATTCTTGTTGTGATGGAATAAATTCAAAGCACTTTCTAACAGTATGACCAGCCTTGTTGCACCTCACACACAGAACATCACTGTCTTCATGTAGAATCTTTTGTTTCCTTTTTGCCTTAGCAATTTCCAGTGCTTCATCTTCAGCTCTTTGCAGATCTTTGGCAAGTTGCGACTGATTTGTCCATATGACTAGTAAGTCACTTGGAAGTGTGGCCTCAGTTCTGGATATTCCACACGGTTCCTTCGATGCTTTCAAGCTACCTTTCTTAGGCAACTTGTTTTCAATCAACCCCTTCTGCTTCATCTGGATTGATTGTCTGTTTGAGTCCAGTCTGCTTCTATTCAGTTCCATGGCTTGTTCACAAAGATCCATGGTGTGTCCTTTCTTTCCACAGTAGAAGCATGTTTTCTTGGTGGTCCTTCTGGATGCATCACCCTTATTGGATTTAGACTCCAAGGACTTATTTTCCTTTTTCAAAACCTTCTTGGGAGCATCCTCAAATTTCTTCTTGCTTCCCAAAGATTCCATTTTAGCCAGGTTCAGTGATCTTCTCTTCTTTTTAGCTCTGGATATAGTTCGAGATTGACATGTATCTTTTTGACCACTTTTTCAATCATCCCAGATGTTGTCAAGTAATCCAAATCTATTTGCAGTAAACATATGTCTCCGGACCTGTGGATGTTGCTTCTTTTCTTCTGGCTTTCTCCCCCTTGAAATTTACTTTCTCTGTACTTTTACATTTAAGGGATTGTACCAACAATCCAGTGCACAATGCCCAAATCTATTGCAGCACCAGCATTGACCAACAAACCTTGAATTCTTGTCATCTTCTTGATAAGGTTGCTTAATCTTCTTATTGGTGTGTTGTGCTTTCTGTGAGGACATATCTTCCGCACTCTTTCCCCTAAACACCCTAGCCATGGTGGTAGGTTTCTTATCACTTTTCTTCATCCATACTTGTTTAGAAATTTTCTTCCAACCTGCACTTTTTGTAGAAACAATTTTCGAAACATTAGTACAAGTTGGTATGGATAGTACCTTCTTATCAGCTACTTGTGATAGATCAATGAGTGAAGCCATGATCTTCTTATCATATGTTGGAGGTCTTTTGACAGTAGAATCTTCCAGAGAACATTGAGTTCCAGCTGCTACAATTTCCTTCTTTTGTGGAGACTCAATATGTGTCTTCTCAAGATTGGTTAGTTCAGCTTCCAATTCTAGACATCTCATATTGAGGATGACTTCCTGGTTTTCAATCATAGTCATCTTCTCTTCACATGCCTTCTTTAATCTTTCAACTTCATATTCATGCATCTTTAATTTGTTTTGTAACAAAGAGTCATGTTCATTGATCTTCTGGGAGTTATCTTCCAAATATAACTTCTTGACTTCATTGCCCCTTTTTAGCTCATCTTCTAGTGCATGGATCTTATCTTCCAGAGTCTTGTTGACTCCCTCCTTTTCTTCAACATCTTTGAGACACTTTGAAGAACTTTCTTGAAATCCCCTCTTTGTTGCTTCAAAGGCTCCAACCTGTCTGGAGAGCTTTAAACATTCGTCAATTTTTGCTTGTAAGCCTTTCTCCAAAACATCAGTTTCTTCTTCCAACTGAGTGATATTTTCTTACATGCATTGAAATACCCCGCAAACCAGGGATGCACTCTTTTCAGGAATACCATGTAGAATAATTCTTAATCTATCAACTGATATTTCTTGAGATGTTGTAGATTGTTCATCACCACTTGTGCTAGCATTTTCATCATGAGGGTAATTTCCAAATGTACTAACACATACCTCTTGATCAGTTGAGGTAGTAAGGTTTTCCATCTTCTTGGTGGGTACTTGATCCACCTTCTCATAACTTTCCAAGTCTGGTGTGTCGTCAACATCAGCCAAATATGGAGAACCAGATGCTTCCTCCTGTTTAGATACGAGGGAATTCTTCTTCAACTTTCTCTTCTCTTTCTTTTTCCTATTCATCATGGTCTTTGTAGATATATATTTCTGCTCAGAGATAGCTGAATCTTTACAAACACTGCTCTTCATTGATAACACAGGAAAGAATCTCAGGTCTTCAAAAGAGAATAACTTCACTATAGAGAATCCAATAGAGGTGAACCTGTCGCTCTGATACCAATTGAAAGGACCAGTTTGGGATATACCTAACACTGAGAGGGGGGGTGAATCAGTGTTGGGGACTTTTTAAACCAATTCCAACTTTTATCCCTGTACCTCTAGACCTGTTAGGATCTTGATTCTCTTATTCTTTTTTCCCTGTCACATGCAATAATAGAAAGCAGTAAAAAATGTGGACATGATATTTTTAAAAGGTTCACCACTCAATAAGAGTAGCTACGTCCTTGCCATGCATGGGTATGACCACTACATGGATTCTCCACTATAAAGTAAAATGCTGTTACAATGGAGTGGCTAGGAAAACAATCCTCTAGCCAGTGTGAGTCCCTACACTTTGGAGGGGGGTGGGAAAAAATCCTCTTCCCTGGACTGGTGAAAGCCAAGCCCAACTTGCAGCCTCTAGCTGGTTCTTTATACTTCCTATCGAGACAGTCTTCTTCTTTCTTCAAAAGGTTGGTTATGCTCTTGATCTTTTGTAGTGCTCTTCACTTGATTACTTGCAAAGCAGTAGGCAAGCAATTCTCTTATTTCTTTCTCTTCTTCTCTAGTGCAAAAAAAACTGCACTAGTTCTTCTTCCTTCTTCCTCTTAGTGCAACAACTGAGTGCACTAATCACCTTCTTTCTTTAGCTAGAATCACATACACCAATGTGATTATTCAAACACTGAAGATCTGCTCACAAAGCATCATCTGAATTAAACTGCCCTGAATAATTGTCAGCCTTCAGTTGGGCATACTCTGTTCTTCTTCTTCTCTTCCTTCTCTTCTCAATACTAACACCTGAGTGTATTGGTATACTGAATTCTTCCTGTGTGCAGATATGAGTTCAATTGCACGTCTAGTTCTTCTTCACTTCGCAAAGCACAACGAGAGTGTTAAACACCAGTCGTGTGAGTGTGGTTCAACTTCTCTTTGTGAAACCGAATGGTTCACAGTTCTTTCTTCTTCACAAAGCTGCTTCGAGAGTGCAATGCACCTATCGAAGGCCTGCGGTACCCTCAAATTTTTCGCGCACCCTTCTAGGCGACTTGCGCATAAAATTCAAGCCTTGCGCGGAAAAACACCTTTTGGCGCGAAAAACCTTTTTCGCACAACTCTACTTTTTCGAGCAGAACTTCCTATTTCGCGCAGCAGTTCCTTTTTCGCGCAGCACTTCTTCTTTTCGCGCAATACTCTATACTTCAATTTTTCCGCGCGTCAGAGCTCAGGATTTGTCTATGTGTCGAGACTCTACAACTAACAAGGATTATCCTCATATTTATAGGCATTTTTGAACCCGCGCAAAACACACTAATCCGCGAGTAAAACCTCCTCCATGCGCGTAAAAACTCTTTTATGCAACTTCATATTTCGCGCCATGCTTCAAGTTTTCGCGCACCTCATGCCTTTGCCATTTTTCATCCTTCTAAGCATGAATCAGCAATTGCGCGCAAAATTCCGCACCGCGTTCCATATTGCGCGCAAACGCAATCTTTCCTGCAACATCAGATTTCACGCATTGCTCCAATATTTCGCGCATTTTATGCCTTTGCCAATTTTTGATCTTCTAATCTCAAACCATCATTTGCGCGAAAACTTCATTCCTCAATTTCGCACACCATTCCAATATTTCGCGCATCCCGCAGATTTTTCGCGCAACCCGCTACTATTTCGCGCATCTCGCAGATATTGCGCGCACCACTTTATTTTTGCGCGAAACATGCCTAAATTTCCGCGCACTCCATTCCTTTGTCATTTTTCAACGTTCTGACCTTGAATAACTCTTTTGCACGTATAAACCATCTTCAATCTTATGCGCAACATCCATTGCCAAGCACATTTCTTCATCTCCCGATTTTCAGGACCTAAAATTTGGCAAACACTGGAAAACGGCGCCACCTTAAACTGTGCTTTTCTACCATCCCCAGATTGTCTATTGCTTTGCCATTTTGTCTCTTTACTTCTTCCCATAACCATTCTTCTTCTATTATCACGAATCCCACTATCGTGATATTTATCCTTTGATAGATCAGCTTAAGCATCGTCAGAGTTGCAATGGGAACTGAATCTTTCCTATCTTCTAGCAGCATCATTCATTCCAATCAAAACATTATATGACTGGCATCATCATTTCTCCCCCTTTCCTTCATAAGGCTTGCATCGCAAGTTCTCCTAACTCATGATTTGTGTGAAATAGATACCAGCAAAGCATCGTCTGATTTAGATACAATGTGAAATGCCTGTCTACCTCAGAATGTCAAGCCCTTCCACATTTTCTCTTCTTCATAAACATCATTCTGCAAATCCTAGGATTCTATTCTTCAGGTAAGCTCTTGCATGGTTCACATGCAATCATAAATCATTGCATTGTCTTCTTCAAATCCTCATTCTTCTTCAACCATCCTTAGATAGATGATAATTCACCATTCTGCTCCAATCATCCTCAAATGGATGATACTTCTCCATTCTTCATTGTTGTAAACAATGTGTCACCATTGACACATGTTCTTTGACCTTAGGATTAGCTCAACAATCGTCTGAATTTATCGTCTAAGAGAATTTCTCAATTATTAAATCCAATGCTATGATTCCATAACAATTCTCCAGGCAACTTCACTTCAACCGATCTCCATTAACTTTGGAGTTCTTCTTCATATCCTTCTTCATTTTGACCAGCATAGACAACTGTTGACAACAAATACAATCTTCATATACAAAGTGGCCCCAACATTAAGTAGATATTTTTTTTATTAATGGAGAACTTTATCAATATTCTATGTAATTTATTATCAAATTACATTACCATGTTGATCAATTATAGAGTTATAGAATTATTCCTATATTTTTCCCATTAACTGTGATTTAATTTCAATTTATTATTTGGAAAAGAAACGTTTTTCAATCATTATTATGTGTAGAAGTTATTATACATATAAGAATGAAATATTTTGTCGAATTGGGAGTATGTTAAATGGTATATACATTATAGATATTCTTAATATTGTCCATCAAATTTAGTATGAAGATTTCATTATTGAATATAATCCCACCAATGTTTGGAATTATTTTCTTTTATATATAAATAAACTACATCCATATACCTCACATAGAAGGATTGATGGAACTATTCTATTTTAAATCACATGACACTTGTAAATCATTTTTATTAATAAAAATGTCCAAATAATCTATTTTTTGAAAAGGTAAATGTTATAATTCATGACTATATATAATACACAGTGATGTGTATGGACTAATAATAACACAATAAATTTCAATTTTTAGAAACACTAATAAATTTACTTGTAAAATTACTCATAATCGTTATGTGTTTCTAATTAGATATAGTTATGAAACTTTTTAAAAGTTAAAAGAGTTTAAGAATAATGTAAAAGTCAACTTGGATGAATATTAATCTTCTCTTATTATATAAGGGAGGAAAAATCATGGGATAGGAACTCACTGTTCATATAATATATTTTGAACTTTTTCTTAATCCCACTACTCACAGAACACCATATTGGAATAACATTTCTAAGAGAATGAATAGTACCCTATCTGATGTGGTTCAGTCGATAATGAGGACGTTTGATCTTACCATTTCATTTATGGGTTTTCTTATAGAGAATTCTCTATTCATTATTAATCGTGTTCCATATAATTTACTAATAATGAAACCAGAAGTCATATATATTGAAAAACTTTAGAATATAAATTTTATGAATATATTGGGTTTAAATGTAAATTTATGGTATTTGGATTCTATAAAATTATTAGAATTCTGATATATTTTATTGTTGGTTAAACCAGGGAAACTAATTTATATAATTTCTATAGTCATAATAAGATAAAAGTGTTTGTCAACCAATTTTTCACATTCCATGAGATTTCAATTATTAGTGAATGTGTTATTGGGATAAAATCTAAATTTTGGATAAGTTCATTACCAAAAATTGAAAGTGTTCCTCAGATTGAGTTTTTGTTATTTTAGTAAATATTTGTGGAATAAGAACAAAAAAAAGCTACATAAGAACCAAAAAGGTATAGTAAAATTTGTTAAGTGGTCATCATATATGGATTTTTTATGAAAAATGATGATTATATAATGTTCATATTTTATTTAAATAACACCAACTAGGAGGAAATTTTGACTTTTTCTTTCCATAAATCATTCAACGTCAAGGAATTGGAAATGGAATTAATTTCCACAAACCATGTTTTTAACTTGGTTGACACACCATAAACTGTGGGACCCATAGATAATAAGTGGGTTTTTCATATGAAAATCGAAATATATACTAGAGTGAATACATATAAATCATGTTTATTTGGGAAAATAAAACAAAAAAATTCATATTATTAATGAAGAAGAAGCTATTTCACTTATACCTATGATAAAATCCATTCAAATATTACATGACCTAAGTACCAATTTTTATTTTGAGATATATCAAATTGATGTTAAAATATAAATCTGTAATGGGAATTTATTCAAAGATATGTGTATGATACCACCTAAAGGTTTTGAAGTTAAAAAAAACATTTACTAATGTATATAAGTATCAATGGTCAATTTAGGAACTAAAAAACTCATCTCATAATTGGAATATCATGTTTTATGACACAATCAAACATATTTCATTCATTAATAATGAATATTAAATGAGTGAACAAAAAAGTATTAATGGTAGGGTTTAATTGTTACTAATATGGTATGTTGATGAAGTAATTATTTTCAAAAATGATATACCTAATTTAAATTCTATAAATATATGGTTGGTTAAATTTTCAAAATGAAATACATGGGTGATTCAGGAAATATACCATGTATGAATATATATATATTGTTGGGTTTTTAGGATTCGTAAACATAGTAAGGATGTGAACACTATAAATTTATTAAATAGTTTTAGTATGGAGAAGTCCAAAAAGTATTATTTACTAGTGTTACATGGAATTAATGTTAAGAATATTTTGGACCTGTTTATAGTGATATAAAGGTTAGATAAAATTACTGATGAATCTACCATGGGTTCTCTTATGTATGTCAGGTTGTGTACAAAACCTAATTTTGTAAATGATATTTCTATAACAAGTAGATACCAATATAATACTAGAGATACTAAATGGATTTCTGTTTATAATATACACAAATACTTATTAATAACTAATTATATGTTCTTAGTCTATCGATGGAGGAATATCACAATGTAATGTGTTACAAAGATGCAAATTTCCAATCCAATGGAGGGGCAATGACATCACAGTGGACCCACAATTGAGTTAGATTACATCACTATATCAGAATCTATAAAAATTGTGGTTTGGGCTAGAACAATCACTTTGAAACATTAGTTGGCCCCTAAAATAAAGGTAAAATCGATTGTTACTGTTAAAACAATGGAACCATTGTTCAATCTATGGAATTCCTATTTTATAAAAGGACTAATAAATCTTTAAAAAATACTATATTATATGATAGATCATCTAGAGTAGTAATTTTATGATCTAGTAGGTGGTTATAAATTATAAATTATTTTACCTATTTCAAAAAAAATTGTCATAGAAGAATCTTGAGGGTAATGTTTTGTTTCTTGGTATATAATATATAAGTTATTAATGTAATGGTTCAATAATTTACAATAATATTATAATAAATTTAATATCTATTTATAATTCATTAATATGTGTGGTCAATTTCATTACATGAATAGTTTATTGATAATATCCCCATAATGTATTCTTGTACACAACACACCGCATGCAAGAAATAAGTGGAAAACAATGGAAATCTAACAGAATTAAAAGTTAGATAAGAAACCCCTTACCTCGTGTCTGACATGGCCCGTTCATTATTTAATCTCATGAATAATAAGATAATTTTGATTTCTAATTTATTAAGAATGTTTTTCAAGTTTATTATTCCTATTATATCATTTATTACCATGTTATAAACATTATTCAATCATTTAAGTTAATAATGGTAGTTTTGTCGATAGTTGGTACTTGAGTCAAATATGAAAAACTTATAATTACAAGTTGTTCATGTAGTAAAAATTATATTATCACCAAAATAATATTCATGATTTAGATATCATATATATCATATATATCTAGTATATAAATGGATTTATTATGTAAAATTTGGAGATAAGAAATGAAATTCACCATTCATGGAGATGGTAAGCCGTACATACGCATGAACGCTACTTTTATTTCTATTTCATATTTAACAAAATGAAAACATAATGATAAAGAGGTATATAATAATTAAAGTATAATATCATGTCAAATATATGTTACATAATTTCATTAATTCCATCCTTTACATATTCCATGTATGTTATGAACGAACAATTTCACCTTGCGGGGGCGGTAGTCCCCACTTCCTCAAATAAAATTATTGTATTTAGACATATTGGAAAGCATAAAGGTATGTTTGTAAATAAAAATAATCGATGTATAATGAAAACATAAATATAATATATATCATATATTAATATAGTGTTATCATAATGGTCACCATGAGAGGTTGTAGGAGAAGATTGAACATTCATCGTTTCATGAGGCAGCAGTACGCCATCCACGGAAATAGTATCTTCTTTGTACATTATAAGGAGATGTGTGTAAGTATAGTTAGAATCATTCTCATAAAAACAACCTAGTATATTTAGGATACTGTTTTTGTTATAAAATAAAGTAATAAATATAGTGTAAGTGATTGGAGAAGTAAAATAAAACAAAGTAACTTAAAATAAGATGTTACCCTTAAATCGGGTATCTCCCTTTGGTTTGAACCAAAAGGTTTACATGAATTAACTTATGCCTAGGAGAATGATTCTCAGAGGAGGAGAGAGATGTAGGGATATTAAATGGGTAGAGGTTGGACGAGCCAAGGGGCTTGAGAAGTGTGAGTAATGGGTTAGAATTGAGGGATTTTTATAAGGGAGAGGAGGGGCTCTTTATAAATGCTTAAAATTATAATTTTATTATAGAATTATTTTCAGTTTCTAAAGGTTAAAAATTTATTAAAGATTAATATAAGATGACTAATGTTCTAAATTAAATCATCTGATAAAAACTAGACAGGTTTTGGATATTTTTTTAATCATTTTAATCTTATTTATTTAAATCATTCATTAATGAGGTAAACATTGAATCATCATTGTGTCATAAATAATTTTATTTATTTGATTTATAAAAATTATAAAAAAAATACCATGATGAAGGAAATAATTCTATATTTTAAATGAATATTTATAGTTGAATATATAACATGTAAAACCCTAAATAATAATTTATTTACTAAAAGATATATGTTTATGTCATTTTTTTGTCTTTACTTTAAATTAATTAATATAAATTGTCTTTATCACTCCCATGTGGCTCCATGGGGTCCCAAAATCGACCAATGGATGCCCATGGTCGGAAATGTATTGACCGTTAAGATTAGGACACATGTTTGTGTAATTTTATATTATTATAAAACTTTTTTGTTACCATTATTTACCATATTTACCCTTTAACCATGGTAAAAAAAATTTACTCAAGTAAATAATCATATTTTCTCTGAATAAAATTTATGTATTTACACAATTTAGACCTCATGATTCCAAATATGAAATCCATTTTTTAAAATTTAAAACACAGAAGTGGCAGAAATTAATTGAAAATTAATTCGCATTGTCAAAAAAAAGCGTGTTTTTAAGAAATAATAACTATCAAAAGATTGACACTTATTTATGTCCATTTGCAAAGTTTAATTACATCCAATGACCAAAATTGGATTAAAATGGTGAAAATATAATATAATTACACTTTAAAACCAATTTAAAAGATAATCCAACTTTATAAATATATTATATAAAAGGCAGTTTTAAATTAAAATACAATATTTTTCACTATTCATTAAAAAATGAATTTTATCAGAAAAATACCAAAAATTCACCCAAAGTAAATTTTGATATCCTGATTCTAAATAAGAATTTTATTTTTTCAAATAGAACAAAAAAAGTGACCAAAACTACATTCATAAAGGGTTCACCATCAAAAGGCGGTAAATTGAACTTTTATTGAATATTAGAGTATTTATGCTTAAAATTAGATTCATACACAATTTAAGCCTCTAAATTTTATTGAATAAATGTAAAAATATTTAAAAAACATAAATATTCATATTTATGTTATTTCTATTCATTCCTTCAAATACATCAGCTATGTGTTAACTACCGTTTAAAATAATTATATTATATTATTATTTTTCAGTATAACTCAACATTGTGTGCAACGTAAGATTACAACGAAACCTATTGTTCCATATCAGGTACGCCATCAAACATAGAATCCCCTTTTTATTAAAATTAATATTTAATTCACAAATATTAATTAATGCAAAAATGTAATATTCATTAATTCACCTATATTTCATTTTTTTCCTATAGAGATCCACTTCTAGTTTACACAACATTATTCCTTTATTTTCAACAATAAACCATTTAGGTTACTTTATGAAACATCTTTATCCATATACACATTAAATAATTCATATTTATCATCATTTCGATTAATTTTTTTCTGCCTATGAGTTGAAAGTTCATGGAATGTTTTTTAAAATATGAGTTATAAATAGGTTTGAAAATATCCCCAGAATCATCACCATCAAACTGTGAATATCCCTTGAAAATAAGATCTGACATATCCCATTTAAGTAATCATTTTTCATATTGTTTTTTTCTAGACACCCTCTTAGTCACAAATAAATTTTTACCTTTTTTGGGAACAACATACCAAGTGGAAATTTTTCTACCTGATCTATAACCTAATTAATTTCTCTAACAAAATAATTATTCCTAGAAGCATCAACATCTGATTATGGTTTTATTTTAAACAAAAAAAGATGTTTCTTTTTCAAATTCCAATCTTCTTGTGTTATGAATAGTTTCATGCTAGTTTTTCTATAATTTTTACTACATTAAATTTATTTTTTGTTATTTTTTATTTTCGTATTAATAACCTCTTCATCATCACTAGTCTGATCGTAGTTAGAGCTATCCAAATTTGGTTCATCCTTAACTTATTTATTATTAATATTCTCAAGAAAATTGTCGTTATCTATATCATCATTATCAATATCTACTTAACTTATAACATTTATGTTACAATTATTCTACATTCTACTTACATCACAATATTTAATCACATTATACATCTTATTGATCATGAAAATGGATCATTTTACAATAGATAGATATCCTAGAAATATACCTTTATATCACTTCACATGAAATTTTCCTAGACATTTGTTTTTAATATTCATAATATAAGGACTAGAAAACTTCCAAAATTATTCCATAGTTTGCATATTTTTATTACATAACTGATAATAGGTCATATTAGAATCTATTCTAGTATAAACAGAATTTTTATAAAACATATGCGAAAACTACCTGTCTATATTAAAATAGTGATATATTATATTCTACTAGTGTGGTTCTACCCATCTCAATCAAGCATATTTTCATTCATTCTTCCAATCCACTTTTTCTAGTGTATATGAGGAGTCCTATATGAATTTCAAATGTCATGTTTCTTAAGATAGGACTTAAATGATTTTATTTTAATCTTATAAGGATTATCATATATGCACATCCTAATAGATATTTTCAATTCCTCCTCAACTCTTATTTAAATAAATTTAATGACTTCCAATCATTAAGATTTATGTTTTAAGAACATCACATCAATAATTATGACATAATAATCCATGGATATGACTAATTAAAGTGCACTATTAGAATACTTTTACATCATTACTCCACTAAATTAGGATGTATTAACTCAAGTGGTAAAGTGAACTACACTTATACACTTTTATGACACATTTGATTCATCTTTCCCATTTTAATTGTTTTGAAAATGTACTATCATTATATATTGAGAGTAGGAATGTCTCTTACATCATATCCCTTATAAATTTTTATTCAACTAATTTTTTATTGGTTCTCCATTATTTATTATCACAACTTGTTTTTTTTCAACTTAAATGGAAAGAATTAGTCGGGTCTCCATTTGGAAAATTGTTTTCACTAGATATTCCATATTTTTTAGTAACATGTCCATCATAGTTATACTTTATGAGATCTGATGTTTTTTATATATACAAACTCATTAACATTATCTCAAGGCTACCACACACTAAAAAGTTATTTTTAATCTCTTTTTTAAATTGGGTGCCTTTAAATTTCAATTTTTGGGCCTATATTTTAGCCTCTCCATATCATTTTATCTTCTGTGAAATTTCATTCCCAAAGGTAATTACACTATGAGTATGTTCCTTAATATTAATTAATATATCGGGGTCTCAATCCATTTATTATCAGAATCAACTATCAAGAATCCATGATTTTCCACGATTTTTACAATTAATATCCACATCATAAATAAAATGAGTTTCCAATTTTTTTATTGCTCAATTATTTAATTCTTTCAACAACTGATTGAGAATATCTTTGATGTATTGAATTACACTCCATAGTGTATTGAACACAATGCTTACACCTACCAGATTTGTTTTCTAAATAATAAATTTTATTTTCAAAATATATCAATTGTAAATTTTATCTAACTTCTTACTCTTTATTGATCTTGATTCCTTTTTTCTCAAGAGTTCTCCCCCATAAATCATTCTTTCTCTAAATACATCAAATCAACATATTATACAATTGTGCATAATATTAATTCCCCAATAATCCACAAACCCATTATAATGAGTTAGAACCACATCATCCATGAAAATTTTGAGTTTGATTTTAATTTTAAACTTATTGAATTATTTTATTTAGAGCCTCAACCAACTTTTGATTAGAGAAATTCTTGCTTTCAGGATATTATTAGTATTATTTAATTTATAAGTAATTTTTTAGATGGATTCTTATCGTCGTATTTCCCATTTTTTCTTTTGTAAATTAATTTTATTTGAAATTGATTTTATATTTTTTTATCTTGAGTTTAGTTTTTAACTAATATAGTGTAAAATAATTTTCACTACTCTCTGATGATTTTTATTTATTTTTATTGGTTTATCATTGTCAATTCACATTTTTATATAGTTGTATTATCATTAAGACACTATGACAGAGATATATTTATCTCTTCAATCTTTGTATTAACATTCTTTTTAGTATCCTTCAACAATAATACTTACTCAGAAAATTTTATATTAGGAAGAATTATTTCCATGGTATAATCACATTATTTGTTGTACAATTCAATTATATCCCTCTTTAACTTCAAGATGCTTTTCCACATATTGTTTATTTTCTTAATATGGTGTATCTTCCTCTTAGTTCAATATTCAAGATGAGCCTTTATCATGTGATTATGGATGGATTATTATTCATTTAGAGCTTGATAATTCTTCATGTATATTCGAATTTCACATAAAATTAATAAAGTTCACACAATTTTCATACACATATTGATTAATTTTGTTGTATTAGTCTTAATCATCATTACGTAGAAATATCTTCCATTTTTATATATAAATTTCTAATTAATATTTTCATATTTCTAAACCATCTTAAAAATCATTCCATGATTCTTGAATTGGTGCCTCTCTTTAAATTTTTCATCTTCAAACATTAAACATTTCATTTATGGTCAACTGGCTACAGAATTTCTAGTTTCAACCGTTGGAAATCACTTTTTATGTATTTCTTTACAAATACATGTAACATTATTTTATTCTTATATATAAGAATAATTATCCTCTAATATTATTTATCACTTCCCATGTCCTTTTCTAACTCAATAGATAACATGTATTCCCATTTAATGATGATGGTTTTATTCAGGGATTTTAATTCCATTTTATCCTATTTATTTTTCTTGAAAAGATGATCCTTTTTCGTCTCATATGTAAGAAGGTTATTATGAATCTCATATAAGATAATTCCTAATTCTATTAAAAAGATAATATATTTACATAAAACTTTAGTGGAATATTTATCAATAATTTCTTAAACATGTTATAGTCATAAACATTACATAAAAATTACATAATGTGACTCACAAACTCATTCACCCTAATTTAATAGTTATCAACTATCTAGAATTCAACTATTTTTATGTATTTAAATTTATCATCCTTTATTGAAATTTTTTTCCTTTAGACTTGATATTTCCTTCAAAAAATTCTCAATCTTGTCATAGATATCCTTGGATATTTTGAATGTCCATAATTTGTTATAAATATTTATAAACATGAAAGATAATATTGAATTTTGGGATTTTCTATCTATATATAAACTTATTTTCCCGAAATATTCATGGTTGAATCTATATCAAGATCTTGAAAACCCACTATCATGATATCGCTGACCTATATCCATTGTGGATGAAAATAAGGAATGATTTGGTTCTTCCATCTACAAAAGTTCATTCAATTTCAAATAGTGAAAACACCAATTTTAAAAGAATTAATATTACCCATTGATTATAATAATATCTGATAGAAATACCTATTAGACTGAGTACCATATCAAGTGCCCAGTTCAGTGATTATACAATTGATAAGGGGTTATTCCAATGGTTCATTTTATTAATTTTTTCTCAAGATAAAACACAATGGGTAATTATGGTAGGATACTTTTAAAATAAACTCTCATTCCAATATTATTCATATTTTATGTCAAAAGAAGCACATATCCATTTATTAAATTTATGGGTCCCACTGGTTCAAACATGGGCTATACCAATACTTTTATATCAATGGTTTTATAAAACCGTTGGCATATGAGGACTACACCAATGTCTTGTTCAAATTAATGGTATATTATTTTTAGAAACAACCTATCCCATAGGTTTGACTAAACCATTTAGAAAGCCTCCCTTTTTCAAAAATATACCAACGATTTAAAAAAGCTATTGGGAATGTTTTCCCCCAAATACAGAATAGATCCAATTTGACGTTCATGTGATTACAGCCCCAAACTGAAGCTCTTCCCAAGCTCTCCCTTTACCCTAGGCTGTGAAACTCCATCAATATGATAAATCCATATTCTATAAAGAAATATTTTATTTCAATACTTAAAATCTATTATTTTCACCTTATTTTTAATGTTATGTATCTATTTATTTGTTTTGGGTTTTTATTTGGCCTAAACGATAGGTTTGTGCAGTCTATGGCTTCGTATAACCAATGTATTATTTAGTATGTCACTACTAGTTGGAAGTATTTTAGGTCTTTGAAGGTGAACCTGAGGAACACCGTAAGATGAGTCCAAGAATGAACACCATAAGATGATCTAAAATCTCACTATCACCCAAATTTGATACAAAAATCATTGTAATTGTCCAAGAGAACACACTATAGTTTCCTAAACCAATTTTTCCAGGAGAATCATAAAGCTCCCCACTATTGAAATCATTATATAGGACTGGATTCTATAAATCCAATAGAATTCCAAGTGCTATTAAGTTCCATCAAACATTATCAATGAAACACACATGTGAATTTTTAATACCCGAACTTCATTTATGATTTTGAGTTGAACCAATGAATTTTTACCAACTAATGAAACATGAATAAGATAATCTTCCTTCAAAGGAAATAGATTATTATTACACAACATAGTTATACTTGTTTGGTTGAGATTGATTTAGTTACAGCCCATATCATTTAGGTTTATACAAAATAGTAGTTAGTTCACTTCCCAGGCCTATACATCACATATAGGATATAGATGGAGGAGATATATCCAATAATAATAGGAAGAGTATTTTTCAATATTCATATCTAATTACCCTCTAAATTCTAAATTCAATTTTGTATGTGTTATACACAAATCAGTTCTATATGTATTGAATTTTGAATTTAATAAACTATACATAAAATATCTCATGTGGTATATTTCTTCCTCAAATCTACGATTACTTGAGAAAAACATGATTATCATCATCCAATGTGTCCCAACATTAAAATATCTCTCTTTCATTGATATATGATATAATGATCTCTCATAATTCTGACACATCTTATGAAAGTTATTTAAAAATCTTATACTTTTATCTTTTTCAAATTTCATAATAAATTGACACAAAATATCATTTTAGTAAAATATTCCATATTCAAAATTGTAATTCTCAATGATATTTGGTAGAAAGTAATATTCTCTTTTTTAAATCCTCAAAAAATATTCTTGATTTATTCTTCATTGAATCCTAGTTTTGTATTGTCATTAAATTCACCCCAAGAATCATGTGTTTCTTTATTTTAATCCTTAAAAATACACATCTTTAAAATCATTCAAAATAACCATGTACATGGAATCATGCCACTTTACCCTATATAACCTTTTTCTTACGAAATAAAACACCTCTTAGTTTCATTTAATCTTTCTCGGATCATGATCCATATGTATGACCATGATGTTTCAATCCTAGATAAAAAATGTTACCGTCATTTTCAGATTATATTTCCCTTTTATTCAGAATAGATATTATTAATATTAGTGAAATAATATACTAAAATAAAAAATTTATTTGATCTATAATTTAGTCAACTCATGGAAAATTCTCCTCCACAAGTGAACATGATCTTGTACACTCATATATAGTTCTTAAAAGTTATTCAAAACCTTCATTGAACATTTTTTTGTCTCAAAACACTCTCCAGATATTAGGTGATCAAGTTATTACTTAGCTCCTGGAATACGTGAGAATAATGGGATTCTTCTCCTATAAAGGTTCATGGATTCGAAATATCTCATTATCTTTGACAGGATATGTATAGGACTCTCAAAATTCTCCCATAGATTATATATGTTCTCTCAATATGAAAAATATCATGGTATTACTTTAAGAGTTGAAGTAAAAATCAAGGATTTATATTAATATATAGTATTTTTAATAAATATAGTATTTTTTTATCTTTTATATTGTGATTCTCATATAGAGTTGTGTATGAGTTATGGTTTCATTTAAAGTGAATAGTTCTCGTTTACTTAAATATATTTTCGATTAAACATCAATCTTATTGAATTTTTTTATGAAATTACATGTAATTTTTTTATAGAATGGATAGAAGTTAGATGTATGGATCTGATCATATCACAAGTGATTTTCAAAACAATTTGGAGAGAGTTTAGATTTTTTATTTCACAATGCTTTAGATAGTGGTCACATACACTGCCCATGTTAAAATTGTGTTGGAAGACCGTGGTTGATCCATGAAGAAGTAAACTACCACATAACCAAATATAGTTTTCAAGAAAACTACTATGTGTAGAATCACAATGGGGAGAAATTGAAATCACAAAATGCTAATGAACCAAATGAGAGGACATGATTGGAGAAGTTGTTATATGACTAGTTTCTACTTAATTTTCATCAAGAAAAAGAATGCATTCTAACCCAAGAATACATTTATATGATCACACATGAGGTGTATAATGAAAATGATGATGTTATCATGGTGAAAAAATTGAATAATGATTCCATGAAACCAACATATTGACAATGTGGTTAAATGAAATATTTAGAATTTTTAATCTGATTGTTTCTTGGGAAAGCTATGTTTGGGATTTTTAACACTTCCATCGATTACATTCTTAGCTTATAGGAATACTTACTTCCAAATTATGTAGATATTACATCAAACCACTATATTTATTGGAAGTTAGTCGAAGAATGTGGTTTTTCATGAAACAAAATTCATGATTTCCTTAATGATTTCAGTTCATTCAAGGAGGAAACTGTTGAATGAAATGATTGTATAATAAATTTTATATCCCACTAGAAGCCAAAATCATATAAAACACCATCATGTGTTCCACATAAAATAATGTGGTACTTTCCATTGATTCTCAGACCCTAGAATCTTTTTTTGTCATATTAAATATCATTAAAAATGTGATGACATGATATTGATAGAAAGAAGACTAATGAAGAATTGGTTTACTCTATAGATGATTTTTTTGTAGAGATTTTATGCTAGATATCCTGATTTTTTAGCTAGCGTTCCTAATGTGAGGTTGGGTATTTAATGTGATGGTTTTAATCTGTTTGGGAATATTCTTACATCGCCCAACACATGGCTGGTTTTATACACATTTTTAACCTTCCCTCATGTTTGTATGTGAAAAAACCATTCACTTTTATGGGTATACTCATATCTGACCCTTCTGATCCTAGTATTGATATTCACATATGCATGAAACCTTTAATAAAAGAGTTGACACCTCTTTGGGACATGGGTGTGCACACATACAATGCATGTTGAAAAGAAATATTTCACATGTGTGTAGTGATTATGTGGAGGTTCAAATATTGTCCTACTTTTGAAATAATGTCTGGATAGATCATGAAGGGAAAGCAATAATGTCATGTTTTCATGAAGTGTACACAATCTAAAAGACTAAAACATCGTTTTAATTTCAATTTTATGATACATCAACGATTCTTTCAAGTGGACCATCCATATAGAAATAATCATCAAAGATTTGAAAATACCATGGAGACTGATTATCCACCTTAGCATATGTATGTAATTAATGTTCTTAATGAATTAAAATATTTCATTTTTTTTAATTTGGGAATGGTCAAATGAAATCTAGAAAGATAAATAATGTTTCCATTGAAACATATAACATTTATAAGAAGAGAAGTATCTTCGGGGATTTCCCTTATTGGTTGAGCAATTTGTAACATCATTGTTTTGACATATTGCACATTGAAAATAATATAGCTGAAATGATTCTTTTGATTACTAGAAATGTCAAGGGGAAGAAAAAATATAATTTACGATCTTGGTGTGACTTGGTAGGTTAGTGCATCAGACCAGAAATGCATCCTATGTGTATCAATGAAAATAAATGGCAAGTTCCATGTTCTTCTTATGTGAAGACACCTATAAGAAAAAAATAAATTTCTAGAAGTGCTAGAGACTATTAACGTCCCTGATGGATATTCAATCAACTTATCCAAATGGGACCACAAAAGAGTGTTGAAGCTAAAATATTTGAAGACTCATGATTATCACATCATTCTTCATGAGTTTATTCCAATATCAATTTTTGAGTTTTTTCCAATAATGTAAGGGTGGATTTTATTTGGTTGTTCCAATTGTTTAGATTTCTTTTTGTTAATAAGTTGTCGAAATCTTTCTTGCAAAAAATGTTGCCAGATACCCCCATAAATTTTTTGTGACTTAGAGAAAATATTTCCTCTACCATATTACACATACATGTTGCATCTGACTATCCATATTTTAACTAAAATACTTCTTGGAAGACCAATTTTTATTTTTGGATGTATCCAACGGAAATAAATATGTACACATTAATTTCATATATCTGAAATAGAAATTATCTCAAAGGTTCCATCGTGAATGGTTACATGGATCAATAATGTATGAATTTCTACTCTATGTATTCACTTGATCTTAATACAAGAATAAATATACCAATGAGAAAAAATAAGACTATTATGAGAAAATTGAACCCATTTTTTCATCACTTCTTCATACATGAGGAATTCTTGGATTATATACATTGACTACATTAAGCCTTGAAGAGCGAGAGATGGAACATCGCACAGTTTTGTTTAACTATGATTTGTTCGTTGACTACATCCAGACAATAAATTGAATATGTACCTCATACATATCTATTAAACTATTAATATTTTTATCTACATGGAACATAATGTAATTACAAATAGAAATCATCATTCGTTGTCATTGAGAGTGAGAGATACATTCCATTGAAAATATAGTTCGACTTGGTTAAAATTAAAGGTAAATATATTTCTATTTAAATTAATTAAATATATATTTAATTAAGTTAAATATTCATTTATATTTTAAGTATCCAGTTAAATTACTGACTCTATCCTTGAGGAGACAAGTGCTTTGGAATTTGGTCTTAATAATGTGGTTTGTGACTGTAAAACAATTGTTATCAACAGGTACATTTTTATTATCACTGAACGAGAAAAGTACATGAGAACACAACATGATGGTGTTACGGTTACTGCCACAACAGACTATTATGATAGTGCATTAGATAGTATACCTCGATTTGAAAAGGTAGGTTATTATCGAGTCATTGAAAAAATCATAATAATGGATTATTACTCTCACAGATAAGTTAATATAATGAAATGAAAATAGTTTGATTCGATGATGAGGTAGGGAACATTTATTGATGATTGTGGATTTTATTTAATTGATATCACTTTAAATATTGTTACCAATGAACTATATGTATAAGAATTAATGGAGAAATATGTTTTTTATGTCAAAGACCATCTTTGTCCTAAATTTGGTGTCATTGTTGAAGTAATTCCAAGACATATTTTTTATGATGGTGATGAGGGAATTGAAACCATCCCTACTACCATTGGAACGAATCCATTTATTAATTTTTATGAATCCAATAGCTCAATTGACAATGTATACTATGAACCGGATGTTGTGGTGTTAAATATATAGAGTCATCCATCCATGTTCTCAATTATTTTGGTTTAGCTCGGCTTTGGTTGTTAAGGATGTTACTATTAAAATTGATTTAATGTTGATTTAAAATATATTATATTAGACCTGACCTTAATTTTAATTTTCAATAATTGGTTGTAGTTTTATTTGAATTTTATTTTCTAATTTGTAATTCAATTGTATTCAAACATACAAAACAAACATTTCTAACATGGTTAACATTTAAATCATTTATTGACCCTGGATGCCCGACCCCATAACCCATAAATCCCCCTATCCCATATATTATACTTTTTTGAGTTACACATTAGTTATTGTTTTCTAATTACATCCATATTTGTTTTAAAATGCAGGAAATAAAACAGATTTAAGAGATGCGAGGAAAGAAGATGACAAACATCAACTATCTCATGGATGAGATGAGCGTTCCTCCACTAGGGCCTATTGTGAGTGTTTTATTTCATATATATATATATATATATATATATATATATTAATTACATATAATGTATTTTGATTAATTTTGTTTTAAATGTTTTTGTGGGATCCACCACTCAAGCGACAATTATTTGATGAGGAGCATAGTAGTGGTCGTAATTCTCAGGTAGATGGTACGCACGGGGGTGGTACGAGAGCCAGATGATCTAGTCGGTGTACCCGATTAAACTGTGACACTACCACTGACGTACCATCTATCCAATATTCTCATCATGGCGTGTCATTAGGGGCACATTGGATATTTTGGCCTCCCATGTTTTCACCACCCTTTTCATCTAATCCTATTCACCCATCTTGACCGTGTCGGATGACGACTCTCACTCCCCATCCATATCAGGCATTTGGCCATCCACTCATTCCTTCTTCTTTTACTTCTAATTCCTTCCCTCTAAGATACTATATTCCATATTCTTTGACTCCTCGTTTGCCACATTCTGTGCCTGTGGAGCATACACTAGGACCCACTCAACCGGTACAGGGTGTTCCTTCAATTTCTCCAGATCCTGTGATGCCCACTGATCAGACTGCCGCAAGTATATTTATAGAACCCTAAAACATTTATATGCTAATTTATATTAATTATAACATGTATTGATATAATTTTTATTTTTAATTAATTATATATAAATCTACTGAAATGCGGAGTGGGTTGGGGCATACACACATGCGAGAGGTGTGGAAAATCTACATGCATTTGATGGCGGACTACAATGAAGATAATCAGATGTTAGAAAAAATAGGGCAGTAATTTTGGAGTTTTTTGCAAACGCTTTCTAAATACTCCGACATCATTCTCGTTAGCCATCTCAAGGAAGAAATTTCTAAATGAAGTCAAGGATAATGCTTGGGAAAATATATGGGTAAAAAATAATGTTGAATTTTTTGTATTTATATAAATTAATATTTTTTGTCCGTTTTGGTTTAATTTCCCTGATTGTGAGTGTGCACAGTCAGCACATCTATAAGAATTAGGTGATATATAAAGAGGATACAAATATGAATTGTATATTGGATGAAATTCTAGAGTTGGCACAAATTTGGAGGTGGTACCTATTATGTTTTACTGTATGATATAATATTATCAGCAAATAATTACTAATTAGATGAGTACCAAGTTTAAGATGTAATCACATTTGATCTTTTAAAATGAAAATTTTCATGATTTTTATTAATACCATCTTTTCTATTGTTGAATTTTATTTATAAATCATCCGAAAAAACTGAAAAATCAATGATGATAAAAACTTCCTTCCCACCTTGGGGCATACTGTGATGTCTGATCATGAGAGGAAGTAGGTACGACTATTTATAATTTTTTTACTTGCACATTCTATTGATTTCTCGATAATTTAATCAATTTCTAAAATTTTGATATAAATTTAGTTATGAAATTAATTATTGGAAACTTATTTTCAATTATGGTTTCCTACATTCAATGTCACTGTAGAGGAAGTAATTGAATATTGAAGGGCGTGTGCATAGAGAAAAACTATTTTGCTCGAGTAGAAACAAAACAGATGCAAATGTTGTTAATGAAGTGACAAAACAGTAGATTTTAAATTTTAATTAGATGATTTCAAATTCTAATATCTATTTTGTTACATAATAATCTATTCAATTTTGTGACAGACTGCTTTGGATTCTCGTGAAGCCCTAAAAACTGACAATTTGGGGCCAAGTGCTCATTTAGATCACATTTTGGGAGATGAGAACTCTGCAAAAGTACACTGCCAACTGGGGAAGTGTATTGTCCCGAAAAGGTATGGGCCCACTTCAGGTACCATTTTTACTTACACCATGTTGGAAATGGTTAAATAATAGGCTGAATAGGCTGAAAAGCGTCCACACATGTGGAATAAAAAACTTAGTGGGAAATTGTTGAATTCTTGAAATTTATGCATGTTGTATGTCCATCACTCCCACTAAAGTCCAGTTCGGCTTTTTATGCATATATATTGTCGATGCATTCATTATATAGTGAACCAGATGGAAGTTTCATTAGTGGTTGATTCATGGTGGTTCCTGGTGATGGTGATGGCGAGCAAGAGGATGAGGGAGAGGATGATTCTAAGGACAAGGGTGAGGAGTAGGGTGAGGAGGTGGGAGAGGGGGAGGCCAGAGATGAGGATGGGGATAAGGACGAGGATGAGGGAGGGGATGAGGATGAGGATGAGGGAGGGGATGAGGACGTGTAAGATGATTGGGACGAATATTGTGATGAGGATGAGGCTGATGATGGTGGTGATTTTAGTGATGGAGATGAGGGGAAGATTGATCTGTTACATTTTTATCGATATTACCGAGATCTAATGTTTGATGATATGAATTGACTAAATATCGGTTGCATCATTTTCCCCCATTTATTTGGGCAATTTTTATTCAGTTTCACTACAATCTTGATTCAAGTGTCTCCTTTGATTCAAGTCTCTCCATTGCTTAGCATCATTTTAGTGATTATCCAGTTTTATTTTATCATATGTTGGGTTATTCCATGAAATAGTGATATTAGGATTGGAATTTTATAGTTTTGTGGTTTATTTTGGTGTTTCAAGATTTACCAACACTGATATAAATAACCACATTTTTCACAAGTAGAAGGTTCCTTGATCGAGATAGAGTTATATTTAAATGTTTGTTGAGATTAAAAGAATGTGTTTCTCTTGAAATTCATGTTTTCATGTTTTAAATTGAATATCTTTGTTTGTAAGAATTTATTAAATACAATTGAGACCTTGTAAAATTTATGTAATGGTGTGTAATATATTTTGATTTCATTTCATTTTTCATGGAGTGAAATATATCAACTGATTTCATTTCATTTTTAATGGAGGGGGCTAGGTTCGTGCAAGTGGGGAGGGGTGTGCTGGTTAAGAGGGGGAGTGAGCCTATCTGGGGGAGTGTGGGTGTGGAGGGGGGGGGGGGGGGGGGTCTGTCCAGTGGGGGTGTCTAGGGTGGGGTTTTCTGGGGGAGGTGGGTGTCCGTAGGGGGCTATCCAAGGGAGGTGGGGGCTATACAGTGGGTAGGGGTCTGCATGGGGGTGGGGGAAACACAGGGGTGGGGGTCTGCAGGGGGGTTTCTAGGGGCATGGTGTTGGTGGGGAGGGGTGAGGGTTTTATAGGTGGGTAGGGAGTGTGCTGTCGAGGGAGAGCGGGCGTGGGCTATCTAGGTGGGGTGGGTGTGCAGGGGGTGGGGTGTGGGGTCTTCCAGGTGGTAGATTTGTGGAGGGGGGTCTGTCTAGTGGAGGGGTGGTCTAAGGGTGGGGGTCTGCATGGGGTGGGGGTCGTGGGGGGCGGGGGAAGTCTAGGGTTTGTCCAAGGGAGGTGGGTGGTGTGTAGTGGGATGGATGGGCTATGCAATGGGTGGGGGTAGGCTATGTGGGTGGGGGGGCTGTATAGGTGGGGGTAGTGGGAGGGGGATGAGTAGTGGGTGGGGTTGTGGTGGGTTGTGTAGTGGGAGGGGGCTGTAGAGGGGGGTTGTAGTGTGAGGGGTGTATAGGGAATCACTAGCTAAAAGACCAAAAAACTCCCCTTATAAACTACTACCTAGTGCACCTCACTTGCTACCCATAATGATGCATGTTATTGCAATATCTTCGCCATATTTCTTATAATCCTTGAGAATTTGCGGTATCATATGAATCATTCATTTTGATCCTCCTCGATATTTATGGACATTTATTTCTATGTAATCCTTACTTAAACACAAATGCATCACCACCAGGCTATGCTCACTCCCAAAAGGCCATCACACTCCCACTAAAATACTTTTAAAAAAAACACGAGAAGCTGAGGCAAAATATCACTATTATCTAACATCAAGACCATGGTCACTGCACCTTTTTACCTCATAACACCATAGTTTCCTCCACCAATTTATCCTAAAGGATAAATTTTCTCCCATACATATGAATTTCCATACATAATATAATTCTTATAGTCTAAATACATGCTTGGTTTAGTTCAGTTCCATCACGTTTATTCACACAAATCAATGCTTATAAGTCAATACCCAAACCCCATTATTTGTACTGAATCGAACCAATAAGTATTATTGAACTACTACTACCGTAAAATTAGAAAATTTATAGAAATTAAAGAGTAAATTATTAAATTCCTATTTCATACTTGATATAATGAGATCGATATGATTCCATCCCATCGCATTCAGGTTCACATATAAAAGAATAGTCAGTAATTATCTATCCATATTTCTACAAATGTGACTATTTGAAAAAACCAAAACTCCATGAATCTACCAATAATTATTCCTTCATCCAGAGAGGTATCATTAAATTGATCATATATCCTTACCAAATTCTAAACATACATCAAAAAAATTTCTCTGTTTGGTTTACTGAACACTTACACAATCCACAAGCCTTTGAACCTTGCGCTAATTCACCCACGATATGAATCCCTCATGGTTTCAACTAATTTCACCCTGAGTCTAAAAAAAATTCTATTTTCTATCCATTGAAAAATTTAAATAAAATAATAGTAATTTATCATGAAACTAGATAATCTTAGGTCTTTTACACATTGATCATCTAGAGTCACCACGGTTGTTCAGTGGTTAGTCTCACACAGTACCATGAACCTTCCCACATTAGGGTCATTAAATTTGGACAATATTGACGGATCAAAAAACAGATTTATCCTTATGTTCACCTTCCAGTGATTCTATAAGTATTATTTACCCCAACTAGTCCATCTCTAAATTAAATGACTATGTGTGACCATTTTTTCATACCCAATTGTCAAACACGACAATAAGCACTATACAAACCTATAATAAACAGAATGTAATTTACTATATCCAACGATTCATTATTGTTTTTTATAATGTTTCCTAGTATCCTAGGCATAGGTTATGAATTAATACTAATAAAATTATTTTACCATCTTGCAAGGAACAATACAAACCCATATCTTTGGAACACACAAAATCAGGGATTGATCTCACAATGGTAAACAAATCCATTATCATTGGTGCCCCACACCAAAAAAGACCAATCTTCAGATAAAAACGTCTCTGTTTCTAATCCCCACAAAATTATGGAGATGAATCGGAGTATTTCCACGTTATCATTATTGTGATTCCCCTTAAACTATTGTGATATTGTAGTAACAGGAAGAGGAATACATGAGTCAAATTATCCATGTTATCTTTGTTGTGGTTACCATTAAAATTACATTATATTCACTATGTCAATATAATTTCATAGGATATATTTTTTGAAAAATATATGAAATAACATGATTATCCATTGGTGTGTGATTTTTGTCTTTTTTTTGGACATTTTTTCTACATTGGGCATGCAGATTCTTGTTTCTTGCATGTTTTTTGTTTTTTGTACAGTGGGAAGGCCGCTGGTTTATACTATATGGGGAGGGGATATTTACCAACTATTTGATAACCATTGGGAAATATGGTCAATACCATAACCTATCCCAGTGGTTCAAACCAAAATATTGCAATAGGTGTATAACAAAGGGTTCATAACCATCAGAAATTTTGAAAACCAAATGTCTATCCCAACAGTATAAATTGAACCATTTCTATAGGTGTATACCAATGGTTAGATATCCATTGGGATATTTGAAAACCATATCTTTTCCAACAGTTCAAAACCATTGGTAGAGATAATTTCCAACGGTTAAAACTAAACTGTCGGAATTTTTTAAAATTCAGGAAACCTATCCATTAGTATAGGGATTTCTCCATGCCTCACACACCAATGTTTCATAAAACCATTGTGATAGAATATCCCCATGGTTTTGAGGCCTTTACCAATGGTTTCAACCTATAGGTAAAGAATTATTTCATTGTATTGTCCTAATATTGGTACCTAATACATGCTTGGTTCAGGTAGAATATAGGGACCTAGATTATCACTATAATTTCTAAGTGGTTAAAATATACAAGTTTAGTTATTATTTAACACTTGTAACATTTTTCATTGAAAAAAATATAACTGTTGTCTCTATCCCTGAATCATTAAAGAGTGACATAAAAAATAGTGAATTATTTTTAATAGAGCCACAAGTTCTTAAAAATGTTCCCTTGCTCATGATTTGAATAAAAACATAATTCTTCCTTCATATCCGTCAACATAAAATGATAATTACACTTTTGGTGATTGGATATTTGATAGCAAGTGTAATAAAGGCGTGGAAGCATGTACAATGGTCTTCCATACTCAGTATATCAAAATTAACAACCCATTCATGGGATAAATCACGCAAAAGTAATTATTCTTATTTTTAAGTCGCAATCCTTTATATTACCAATATATGCCTCTATTACCTCAAGAATAATTATTAATATAGTTACAGTTCATTTTTATCCTCAATCTCTTCAATAGTGATGTTCTAAAACACCTAAAAGTATCATAACTATTGTTCACAATTTTTTAACCATATTTATTTATTAATTTTATTGTATATATATTCACTCAATATCATGAATATTATTTCCATAATAAAATATTGAATCACTCACTTGATTCTCAAAAATTTCGTTCTCACAAATCAATAGAACCTGATAATTTTCCTAATTTTACCATGAAAAAGAATTTCTAATATTTGAATTCTAAATTACAATAAATATTTCTCTCTGACCTTTTCGTTTTAATTATATAAAAATTCCATCGTAGATCACGACATTACATTGTGTCCCATGATTATAAAGACCCATATTTCTATTATGCATCCACTTATTTTATTTATTTAGAATATTTATTCTATAATTTCTGATATCTTTAACAATTTAATAATCCTTAAAAGGTTTATTTTCCTAATAAGTATTGATTAAACACTTATCAAGCACTAATCCTTATGAATTTTTATACTCATAAATAATAAATTATCACATCATGAAGTTAGATCCATAAAAATATCCATTGAAACATATGAGGCCTTATACTAAAAATTTTTACCTTTAGAACTCATAATGTTGGAACAATATGATTTTCCATTAATACATAGGAATTATTATAATAAATGTTATAAACTATGAACCTTGTGATTTTGGAACCTTATCGATTTCTAGTAAACCATTAAAAGAACTAAAAATTAACATTAAAAACATTATCCTTTTCCATTTTTCTCTTTATGTGTGAAACTATAGTGTCTATGAAACCATTATTATTTTCTGATATGATTGTTAAAAATATAAAATTATCCTGATTAAGTTCACAATTTCTCAAATTCACCATAACAAAAATAGTCTATAATTTTTCATTTTTAACTCAAATAATCACAAAACCTTATCCAACACTTCAAATAACCTCATAATAATTCCAAATTCTTTTTAAATGTTTGAAACATGCATTATGGATAACAAATACCATCTTAAAAATATCCATTTTTTACATCGCCTTGAATGAAACAAAATTTTTATCGGTGATGATGACTCAAAACAATCTACAAATAAATTGAAATAAATCAATGGTAGAATGAGGGGACACAATTTAATTAGGGGTCTCTAAATAAGATGAAAAAATAAAAAACATTTTAGTCATCCCCGACATGGATAGTTATATTACATGATTAGGATAACCTTCCATATAATTGTTCCACCCATTATAGGTAAAAAAAATTATAACTTTTAGTTATAATACAAGGAAAATATTACCATGTGTCTATCCGTACAGGTATTACGAACTCGTTTTTCTCCACAGATGGATCTTATGTTTGATTTTTCTAAATATGAACCTAAAAAAACTTGTTTCCAACCTTTTGTTAATTTTTTAAAATTTATACACATAAGTCCCAAAGAATAAAGGGAAACATATATTACAATAGTGGGGAATTATATTATTTATAAAAAAGAGTTCAATAATATTCATGTGTCTTTTTTTTATAACACTAAAATTTCTTTTTAAAATGTTTTTTTGGAGTGGGATTGGTTAACGGATTTACTATTTATAAACCTGGTCCAAGTCATTGACTAGCCTACTGGGCATAAAACATCTTTTGGTATAAATGTTTTTTTTGTTTTAAACCTAGAGCAGTTGAAAAGGTTCTTCGTAAGACATTTTTTAAAATATTTTTTTCTTTAATATTGAATATATTATTTTAATTATAAAAATTAATTGTTTGGATAAATATTCTACCACATTACTTCTTCTTCCTTTCAAAGAGTAAAACATGCAATAAACAAAGACTAATTTATAATGTTTTTTTTAAATAATCATACCTTGATTAATTATAATGTCTAATATTGTTTTAATATTCTTTGTGAGAAAAAATGTTTCAAAATTTTCTATATATTTTAGGATAATTTATATTTTAATTGATATAATCTTTGATAAGAATTTATAAATTTCTAAAACTATGTCTCTCTCTCACTATTTATTCAAATACTTGTGTTTATATTTAGCTTCTTTTATAAAACTAATTTTAATATATATTTATCTATTTTAAATTTATTTTAGTTAGGTATCCACTATGTGATACATGAATATCATTATTTTGTTATATTTTTATATTATTTTTGGGTATTTTAAAATTTCCAATGATTCAAACATGAAAAAAAAATACAATAAGTTTTCCGATATTTCATCGTTAGTAAACATGGTTTAAAGAGATTCTATGTAGATTTTCTTTGAAATGAGTTTCTTATTTCACTATATTAGTTCCCAATTACTTGCCATGAGAAACATATAGTTTAATCCAAACCATTTGAAATATAGTATAAACCTGGTGATTCATATTTTTTCTTATAATGTTGGATCATAGTTTTGAGAAAATATGTATTTAACCATGTATCATTGATGTATTTTTTACATGTAGTTTTTTATGGTCTAATCATAGTTTGGTAAACCATGGGTACAAACCATGCGAGTAACTTGTTCTACCTAGTGGATCAATCATAGTTAGAGCATATTGTTCGATTAAAAATTCATCCAAACTAAGAGGAAGGTCTAATTTCTAAAAATATGTCTAAAATTACATTTTTCCTATTTAATTAAAACACCTAAAATCACGTTTTATCTCTTGTTATTTTCATTCTTGGATAGAACCATAATTTTGGTCGTCTCTCTTATCTATATTTTTTCCTCCACCTTCAATTTCACGTGGTTTCACAAAGGTAGATCCATAATCTTACCTTATTCTTTTCTTTTCATCTTACATAAATTTAATTCACTGTTATTTGGTTTTAACTTATGAACCACATTAGTTTTAGTGGTTTAGATTAGCGAGGGAGGTGGTTTATATTTAGGTGTTTAGGGTGTCTCTGGCTTTTAGATAATGTTCTTTAGCTTTGTTGGGGATTTTCAATCGAATGAAACGTATTTTCAATTTATTCTTCTTGATTTAACCTAGGGTATTTTTAAATATCCTTCTAATAGAATGTGATCTAAATCATGATGGTTTATGATTCCTTATTTCTTATATTAAAAATACATATTATAGTTGTATTGTATTTTATAATGATTTTAAGGGTTTTATCACTTGGAATAAAGGTATGGCATGGTTTTTAAAAAATAATAAAATTAATTTTTAAATTATAACAATATTGAAAACATTATATGATGATTATTTTAATTTAATGAGACCATTATAGGTTTTTTACCTCGTTTCTGTTGTGAATTGAGTGAAATGTGGCTTTATGGAATTGTTTACTGGTGGAAAATGTTTTGATTTATCAATTATGTTTTACATATATGATATATGTTTAAAAAAATTTTTAATTTGATTTTTGATTTTTGGTTTTAATAGAGTGTTTAGAATATTGGGTTCATATAGTGGGACATGTCTTGGAATCCTGAGATCGTTTTGGAAGATAGTCTTGATTGGAACGTTATAATGAGTCTTTTAATATATTTGTGTGACCCCCATTGAGCCCCATATTTTAATTGATTTTTATATATTATAGAACCCAATAGTGATAAAATATATCCCCTTCATATTTATTAATTATTCAATTTAAGGGATTGGGGTTGTTTCACATGAGGGTGTTGGAGGTGAGAAATTAGATTTAATCATTTTATTTAATTATTGATCATGTAATGATAATGACTCCCCTAATTAGTCATCTAAAGTGATTAATATTGTAATTATGGGTCATATTAGATATCATGTATAAATTCAATCTCTGTTATAGATTTTACACTAACTAAATATTATTTCCTGGTTTTATGAGATGAGTTCAAAGAGGATGGATTTTTTGGCATGTGGATAATATTTGATCCTATGATAAATTAGATATGTAAATAATTTTTATAATAACTGATAGAATTTTTTTAAATAATAAGTTACAAACTAGAGTTTCATTCCCAAACTTGTTGATCTCTTAGATGATTCATATATATATTCCCTTGATACAAAGTCCCTTTGGATGATTATTTATATGATTTTTTTCATATTCCTTATTTGGATTCCCTATACATTGTCTTTCTTCAATGGAACCACTTTTGATGATATATATTTCGACATTTTCAATTGAATTGATGGTTCTGGTTGTGTTTTATTTCATTTGGGATATTAAAAATGTTTACCTTTATAAAAAAATTACTATATTTTGGAATATTATCTTTTTAAAATAAGGGATAAATAAATAAATTATGAAGGAAGAAAATAATTTGGTTTGGTTTTCATGAACATATTAAATGATCATATTTTACGCATTTAAAAGTATATTAATCAATAAAATGGTATTGGTTATTCCATTTAATACTCAACATAGGGGGAGTTCTATAATGGTAAATATAGAATTTTATTTTGCTTTGTTAGAATTATATGTGAAACACATAATTTTCATTTATATTACAAACTAGGATTATTTAAATTTATTTTTCAAGGAAATGAAACAATATATTTCGAGAAATACTACTAGGATATCTTATCTCGGACCCTAGTTTTTGTAGCTCTCTTGTTTTCATTTAGGTTCACATGATATTGTCTCTTTTAGGTTGATGTTCAGGTTAGTCTGATGATGTTTGGTATAGATGTAGAGAGTGATTATGGGTCACATAGAGATGGATGGTGTGTATTTATTGTACGGTTTTATTTTTTGTATTGTTTTATTGTATTCCTTCTGGCCTAGATCATTTCTAACTTGTTTGCATATGCGATTCATGATTTGTGTTCAGTTGTTCTTTTATTCGAACTATATAAGACCCAATTTGATTGTTCCATTATTATTTTGATTATATAGTATGGGAATGTGTATCTAAAAAAATGGTCCATTTTAAAATCATGGTAAAATTTTGATATATTTTTTTATTATTTTTTTAATTGAGAATTCATCATACATTAGCACTATATTTTATCCCATGAGGATCGATAATTCTGTTCATGACTTGTGAAAGACTAGGTAGATTGACATGTCAATATTTCTTGGGGTCTATTTTTACAACCACCATTTAGAATATATGGAATATCACTTGGTATTGTGACACATTTCGGTTCATTACTTATTTATATTTGTTTGTAGTGTTTATCCCTTGGTCAACTCAAAATGTAAAATGATATCAAATTGTAAATATGGGTTCATATAGATAATTGGGACCTAAAAATAGTAAACCACAACAAAATAATGGTATTAAACACTCCTAATCAAAAATAAAAGTGAATTACTTTTTTGAAAGAATAAGCATTGATATCAAATGTAGCATCCTTAATTTCAGGTAAAAAACCCAATAATTTTTTTAGTATGTAATGTTTATGGGTGATGTTTGAGGGAGTTTGCAAAACATTTGAATTGTTTTGGGGATTTTATATTGGTTCACGGTTGGTGCTTGGTTTGAGAAAACTATACACAAACTATAAGAAATAGTTCACAATGATCTAGGGGCTAAAGGGAAGGTACACGAGTTACGCACAGTTTTCCCAAACTATGCAGAAGCCTAAGCTAAATTATGCTACAATGGATAGTGATATTGGGCATGGTTTTTAATGGTTTTCAAACCATGGGATCCATCCATGTGAGGTTCAACTATTGTGGCAGTATCTTTAGAATGGCTAGCATGCATTTTTCTTAGTTGTCCCTAATAGTGTGTAGGTTAAAGGTGAGATCCTAAAATTGGAGATCTCATAAGTATTGGTCTCTAAATCCCTATTTTTCCCTGATATTCATTCCTAAATCGAGATTATCACTTCCCATAGATAATGTAAGATTCTCTCATCAATCTGTAGACGATCTGAAGGCTTCATATGGTCTTTTGAATCTAGATCCTTATGGTAAGTGATCGTTCTTGGTCATTCTTTGTTCTTTTTCATAGATCCTCTTTTCTATTAATCTGGGTTTTAGATCTATGTCCACATTGGACAGATATAAGATGATCATTTCAAATATGAATATTTTTTTGAAAGGGGAAAATATATCTGGAGTGTTCATGGAGATTTAACTTAGTTTAGTGGATTTTTTTAATGTTGAACTACATTTTATCATAAAACATGAGGTATGCCGATTCACTCTCAAATACCCTATTTATAATTTTATGTATTTATTACAAATGGATTATTTTTTGTGATGTTTATTGAGAATATTATTTTTAATTCTTCTTGAAACCCCTCATGAGTGATTTTTTGTGGAAACATAGAAATCAAGTGTTTTGTAGAAAGTAATTTGGAATTTTTGGTTTTAAAATTTGATTTTAAACTGATGAATTTTTGGAAATATTTTAAAATGATCAATAAATATATTTTTAATAAAAGGTATTATTTTAATGAAATAAATATCGATGGTTTACTATAATTTCTTTTTTGGAAGGTTTTCAATAAATGAATAATTTTGTTGAAATGAATTAATTAGTTGTTTTGGCATTCACTTGGCATAATGGGTATGTGTGTTCACATGTATTCAGGACAGAAATGTACAAAGAGACTCCCCAATCATTAATGGGATAGATCAGAGTTAGGGCCTTCTACTACAAAAATGCATCACTAAGTGACTCCTTAGTGAAAAGATGACTCACCATGAATAATTATAAGGAGTTCTATGTTTTCATTCATGGTCAGATGTGTGGATAAGTGATGAAGATTGGTTATGGGAAAATATAAGTTACTAAAAAAAATTAGACAATTTTTTGGTTTCCTTTTTTGGAACTTCATGTTCTTTTGGAAAAATGGTTTCATGAGACATCGTTTAAAACATTATATGAACTATTTTTATAATTGGTTTATTAAAAAATATTTTTTTTAAATGTTTCTAACCAGTTCTCTTCTTTTGGTGTGAGTAGGGAAGTCATTGGGGTCAATATACTGGGTTTCATTACTCACCCTAGCTTTGGAACTTTAGTCCTTCTATAGATGTTGCTTACTAGGACATGGGAAGTGATAAATTATCCAACATATTTATAATTACTTCATGATTCGTGGGATATTGGTTGTATTATAAGCATGGATCATGTGGATATTTTGAGATTATTTGATTTCATTAGTTCAGATATTTTTTCTTCCCCTATGTAATTTGAGATAGTAAACTTCTACAATGGAAATTGGTTTTATTTTCTTTTTTGTAGAAATTATAATTTTTATTTTTCGTTTATTGATTCATACATCATATATAATTTATTTTATAATGGTTTGTTTGTGTCATTTTTTATTCCATAAGGTAAAATTTTCACAAACATATATTTAATCACTTCAACATTTATTTCAAACATTTGGAATCTTAGGAATGTCACCTATGGCCCAATAATGTTCCTCAATATTTTAAATCCAATGGGGAGATAGGGGATGTTACAATTGGTTTCAGTTGTTCGGTCAGAAAGTTGTATAATGGGCGTGTTATCATCATGGTACTTGTTTTTTCTTGAAAAAATTTGTCATTGACTGAAATATGGTTTTCGGTCTTTGAATTGAATTTAATACTAGTCTATTCCTTATGTTGGGATCCTAGAATTGAGTAGGATTTTCTAAATGAGAAATTATGCTCATAAAAAGACATTGTTAAATGTTTTATGTTGAACATGAAATTACAATAAAGTTGTGTACATAACTATTTTAGAGACACCTATAGGTATTAAAATCTCATTTTTAGGGGAATGTCCAATGAGATGAGCATGTAATTTATTGGATAAATGAATTCCCACAAGTATTGAATCTTTTATTTTTAGTAATGATAGATGATTTAATGAAATGGGTTTATTTCTGAAAAAAGTGGAATTTGTTTCCAATTGAAAGATTTTGAAAAAATAGCATTGTTGTCATATTTTGAAAATGGATTGATTTTCAAAGAATGTAGGGATTTTTCAAAAATGGATTGATTTTCAAAGAATGTAGTGATTTTTCAAAAATGGATGATTGTGTAAAATGTTTAATTTATAAAATTATTGTTGTGATATTGTGATGTGGTAGAATTTGGAATGTTAATCCTACAATAAATTGAGAGTGAGACTTATGGAGTTTTTTGTGTTTCATGAAAATGGAACCTAGTAGTCATAGTAGAAACAAACAATATGAAGCTTATAAGAGTGTGGTTTAACCTAAGCCACATGTGTACCAATACTATGTTCAGAGAATATTTCAATCTTTTTACGTTATTGACAGTGGAAATTGGAGGGATCATCCCAGACAGTTGGATCATTCGATCCAATTCCAAAAGAACAGTCCACCAATATTTTAGAGAGATATTGTACAAGAGGAAGCATAGGAGTGGCTGAACCTGATGAATCATATCTTCAATTTAATCAGTACACCAGTATATCTAAAAATAAAGCTGGCTATATCTATGATGGGGGATGTTGCAAGCCAGTGGTGGGATTTAGCTATGTAGGACAAATTAGACCACTACATTGCAAGGGATGATTTTGAGGAATTGTTCAACAAAAAATTCTATCCTCACACATTCAAAAATAATATAATGACGAATTTCTTCATCCTGAAGTGGAAAAATATTTCTTTCACGTATTACACAACTAAATTCTAGAATTTAAGGTGATTTTCACACTAAGATACTACTAGTGTTTCCTCAAAGGAATGCATTGTTGAATCGTGAATGATATAGTATATTTTCTTGAATATTGTTATTCTCCTTATTATAATATATAAAAAGATGTTCAGTAGAGTTATGATGATTGGAAAGGACATATCATGAGATATGGGAGGTTAAAGCATGGTTATACCCCTACGAAATGGTGGAAACTCTAATGATGGGGGAAAGGGGAATGGGGACACCAATTTCTATTGGGGGAGCATGAATTATAATCCAACGTCCAGTTCGGTGAATATTCCAAAAAAACCAAAGAGCCATCATAGATGTTTTAAAAGTGGATCGATTAACCACATGAATTGATAGTGTATGACACCTCTTAGAGAATACCGCAAATGAAATCAGTTGGGGAATTTGTAGCGATATTGCCAGAGTGCTCTGAGTTCAGGTGCTCGGGACACTTCTTAGTTATCAAAGGAGTCATATGCTTCAATGGGGTGTGGGAAGCAGAATCAACACCATTAAAAGAATAGATTCATCCATGGTGATTCTAGGAATACCATGACTCGTCAGGTAGTGAAATCTCAAGAGGGAAATTAAGATAAAAGTGTAGGGATGAAGAAATTATATAGAGTTGAATAGGGTATTTTGAATCATCATCCTAGACCATCAATGGGGAGAGGTACAACTCTTTTTGAATTGTACACTTATGTATCTGTTGTTTGATATGGGTTCATCTCATTCTATTATTTATTCTTATGCTACTGATTTTTTTATGTTTAAATGTTTAAATGATTCCTTTAGTGATAAAACATCAAAATCCTCTTGGACAAAGAGAATATCTATCCTTTGTGTGTAGATCATATTCTATAACCATTGATGGAACAGAGCTGAAATGGGATCTCTTTGTGCTTGGCATGAATGTCTTTGAGATAATCATGGGGACGGAAATATTTACAACACTAAAAGATCACATTGACATTTATACTATAAAAGACATTTTTACATCTAGGATGGCATCGAGCATCTCTTTCTTAGACACAGAAATATAATTGTACGTGCAAAGAGATTCTTGGAATAATCATTCAGAACTATATTTTACTTGTTTTCCTAAATGTATTTTTCATCAATTAATGATATTCAAAACAACCATTTTGGGGTAGTGGTCGATTTGGTTCCAGATGTTTTTTCCAAAAACTTCTCAATGATACCACCCATAAAAAAGTTGAGTTTATTATTAATCACTTTTCGGGTACCAGTACTATTTCCATTTCATATTATAAGATATTACATATAGTGTTATATTAGATGGTAGTGTAGTTGTAAGATCTAGAAAACAAACTGATTATTAGACCTGGCCCATCTCCATGGCTATCAAAAATCATGTTTGGTAAAAAGGTGGATCGGGATCTATGATTGTGGGTGAATTATTATATAATTAATCAAGTACTGATAAAAATTTGATATCCACATACACACATTAATGATCTATTCAATAAAATATGTTCTACTTAAGGGTTCTTTATGACTGAATTGCGGTCAGGATATCACCAATTGAGTGTTCAGAAAGAAGTATTCCAAATGTAGCTTTTTAGAAGAAAATATGGCCAGTACAAGTATGTCGAGATGTTTTTAGGCCATATAATTCCATAGTAATATTTAAATAATTTATGAATAAAATATTTCATAGATATCTAGATACTTTCATAGTGGTGTTTATGGATGACATATTTGTGTATTCAAGGACATGTGTTAAGTAATAGGAACACTTGGGGACAGTGTTGGGAATCTTGAGAAATTATCATATGTATGGCAAATTATCAAAGTTTGATTTTTGGATAAAATAGGTACACATTCTTAGCCATTTAATTTCTAAAAGAGGAGTTTCAGTGGATTCGTAGAATATGAAAGCTATAATCTCTTTGAAACCACCAAATAACATCTTTTACATATAGATATTCATTGGTCTTCTGGGTTATTAATGACAACTTTTTTGTGACTTATCATGACTAATTTTCCTATGACATCTTTGTTGAAGAAAAATGTTCCATAACTACAGAATAAATAATTCCATAAGAAGATATAAGAGAAAAAGGTTTTCCATACAACAACACAAATATTGATTTTATCAGAATCAAGATAAGGGTACACAGAGTATTATGATGCTTCAAGATTAAGGTTAGTATGTCTTCTCATGAAATGATATCATGTTATTTATTATGGATGAATATAGTACCTAGTTCATGAGAATAACTAAAAAACAAAAGATTTATATTTAGCTACTGAAGTCCATTCTTTAATGATAAGTCTTCATTGTCTCTTTGGTGAGAAATTTATAATTTTTACCGATCAAAAGAGCTCGAAACCTATTTTCTCATAATGGGAATTGAATTTAAGACAAATAATATTGATGGATTATCTCTATATGTTTGACATTGAATTGATGTATAAACTAGTAAGATGAAATTTGGTGGTAGATTCATTACGCAGAAGGTTATATTATAAATTAGAAAAAGATTCCTCTTATGCATTGTAGTTGATTTCTATACTAGCCGACATGCATGTGCAATGTGAAGAAGGAGTTGAATCTAGGGTTTTGTTTCCAGTTTTATTGGTTCTTGATTTGGTAAATATGGCTAAGACGTAAAAAATATAATTAAGAATGTGTATATATTAGTTCAAACCTCAATTGTGGGGACACCATTGTGGGATGGATGTTGGATGAGAGCTCAGTGTTGGGGTCCATAAATCAGATTTTTGTACCTATAGCTTTCCTAGAAAAAATTCATCATGCTTACAAACATTCAAGATGTGATGTTCATATTATAATACAGAATATGTATATGGCATTTAAATCATATCATTTATCGATCTGTATGACGAAAAAGTGGTTGAGTTAGTTTGAAGGTTATTAACTAATAAGTAGGATAAGGTATTACATCAAAAATTGGAAGGTATTTTTCAGTATTTACCTAGTGTGAAAATGTGTGTAGATAGAAATGGATTTTGTAATATGTATCCCTAGAATGGTTTTGAAACATGATGTCATATATGTGATATAAGATTGACTCAAAAATTCATATAATTATAATCTAATTCCTGAATCTCCTATGGTGAAGGACCTATTAATAATCTATTTTTAAGAAGTGGATAGGATGGATGGTGTACCAGCTTTGATCATGTAGGACCGAGATCTGATGTTCACATATCAATTCTAGAAGTCCTTACTAGAATCCCTTTGGACTCAGTTTACTATAATTAGATTTTATCATCATCGTATGGATGGGAAATCTAAAAGCATGATACCGAATCTGGAATACATGTTGTGGGATTCAGTATTGGAATTTTGTGGATCATTGGAAGATCAAATACCACTAGTGGAGTTATTTTTTAAAAACATCTATCAATACATGATATATTTTGATCATTTTTAAGCATTATATGGTAATATTTTTCATTATACACTTTATTGTGTGTAAACATATGATACTTCACTTGTTGGACTGGGCATTGTCCAAGATATAGCGAAAATGATTTACTTGATCAGTAAAAAAATGTAAACATTCCAGATTTGTCATAAATCTTATGTGGATCATCACTGATGGTAATTTTCATTTGATGTGAGTGATAATGTTATTTTGAGGATATCTCCATGGATTTTACATCATCATTTTGGGTAGTAGTTTAATGTAATCTCTTTGATACATAGGCCCTTTGGAGATATTATAATGGGTTTGGGTTGTTGAACATCAGTTGACATTTCCACCACAGTTTAGTGCAGTGCACAATGTGTTCTCTGTATCTTAGTTGAAAACATATCAGCCTAATAAAGACCATATGATTTTATTGGATCATGTTTTTCTAGAGTCAGTTGTTTGGTTGGTACATATCCCAGTGAGGATTTTGGACAGGAAAGATAAAATATTGGGTTGTAGAAGAATTGGTCTAGTGAGGGTTTGTGGAAACACGGCTAAATTAAGGAAGAAACGTGAAAAATGGAGAATGAAATTAAAGAGAAATATCCAAAACACTTTTACCACATTGATGGTTTTCTATATTTCGAGGATGGAATGGAAAATGGTTTGTAGAATGTTAAACCCCATGTTTTATAGTAGGTAAACATTTATTTACTTTTTAAATTATATAAAGAATTTGAGTGATGTTTTGGAGAGTTTGGAGAACTTTTAGATTCATTTAAGAATTTTATATAGGTCCACAGTTCGTATATGGTTTGGGAAAATAATGAAGCTCCAAAAAACCATTCTCAATGAGATAGGGGATATAGGGAAGGTGCATGGGATATTCATGCTTTATCGAAACCATGTGAAGGCCTAGGAGGAATCATTCGATGTTGGACCATGGGGTTTTTCATGGTCGGTGCATTTTCTGAAAACTGTATGAGCCAATCATGGAAGGTTTAACCCTTGAGGTAGTATCCTGAACATGGTTAGAACATATTTTTTCAACCCTTGTGGCTAAACTTGTATGGGATAAAAGTGAGATCATAAAATTTTGGATCTCAATGTTTTGGTCTCTATTCCCTTGTTTTTATTCTTGTGTATCCATAACTCGGGATTCTCTCTTCCCGAAGTTGAAAGAATATTATCCTACTTATCTTGAGGAAATTTTTATACTTCCCTTTTTTTAATAGGGAACCTCACAGTAAGTGATCATTTTTACTACTTATAGGTGATTTTTATAAGATCTTCTTCTCTAAAACTCTCATTTTTAGATATATGTCTGCTATGGATAAATATGAGATAGTTTCTTCCAATTATTAATATATCTGGTCTTTCTATTGATATTGGAGGATATATGAGAATGGTTCATGGAGATTTAACCTTGTTTAGTGGATGTATTTCGTTCCATTATTCATTATAGGGATAAAACACGAGGTTACGGGCTTCACTTACGATGAATCTATTTATAATAATAAGGATTTATTTAAAATTTATTATATTGTGTGAAATTGATTGGGGATTTCCTTTGTAATGATTATTGAAAACCATCTTGATTGATGTTTTCTGTAAATATGGATATTATTTGGTTTTTAGATAATTATTTAGTTATTAGTTTTAAAATGTGAATTTAAAATGTGGATTTTCAAGAATTTTGGTAAATAGATTAGTCTAAATGTTTTCAATAAAAGGTATGGTTTTATTGAAATGAATGGGAATGGTGGATTTGAATTGGTCTGTTGGATGTTTTTCTATAAAATAATTGTTTTAATTAAATGGATGAAATGGTTGTTTTGGAATTGTTTTGGCATAATGGTTCTGTGTGTCCATGTGTATTTGAATGGATAATGGTAAGGAGTCACCCCCATAATTAGGGGGTGGATCTGATCTAGGGCTCTACCCATTAAAAATGGTTCACTAAGGTATTTCTTAGTGAAATTATGCCTCACCAATAATGGGTATAGTGAGTTACAAGATTTCATTTGTTGTCGTATGTGTTGATAGGTGTTGGGGAATAGTTTTTCAAAAATATAATTTTTATATGATTTTAGAACATTGTCTGCATTTTCTATATGAAACTTGAAGTTGTTTTGAGAAAATGATTTCATGTGCAATTTTTTATATTTTGATATAAAATATTTTTGAAAATTTTTCATTAAAATTATTTTATATAATTTTTCCTAACAAGCTTTATCCTAGAGGAATTAGTATGGAAATCACTGAGGAAAATATACTGAGTTTCATTACTCGCCCCTACTTTAGACATTTATGATTTTGAAAATGATAATTATTAGTACATGGTAAATGGAATATTATAACATATATTTAGTTGTACATTGGGATACTAAGACTATTGGCGGAGATGGAGCATCGATCATTTCAATCTTTGGATATTTTTTGGTTTCTTGTATTCTAATAGTATTATCTTCCATTGTGTACTTTATCATTATAGGCTTCCCCTTTGGCACTTGGTTTTAATTTGGTTTTCATAAAAATGAAATTTTTGAGTTGTCTGTCATTATTTCATGAGTCATATATCTTTTATTTGGTAATGGAATGTGTGTTTCATTATTTTATTCTTTAATGGATAATCATCTTTTATATGTATTGAATCCCTTTGGCATTTATTTTCAGTATATTTCATCTTAGTGATGTCTCTTAATGATAATTAATGTTCCTATATATTCTCAATACAATTAGGATAAGGGGTAGGTTTTATCTAGGGAATCATTAAAGTTAGTGTTGTGGAACCAAGTTTTCCTAGGAAGTATTAATTTAACTATAGCATATTAGGATCATACATATAGAGGCATTAATGATATTATTTATTATTTAGTATAGGATTAATTTAATTGTGTATATCCAAATGAAATTGCATTTAAAATATTTAGGATCTCATATATATTTTTTAAGAGAAATTATAATAATAATGGTTTGAGTTTAAATACATATTCAACATGTTATGATAATTTTATAATGAAATATATTGAACTTATTGTCTCAAATATATCAATGGCTCAATAATATAATATATACCATCATATCTCATGGATATAACATGAGATATTATTTCAATGTAGGGAGATATATTAAAATTATAACTACGAAATGGATTTTTATTATGTATCAATAAGAGGATCATAAAACATCAAATATATTAATTAAAAGGTTCTAAATGGAAATATTATGTGGTCTGCAGATGTAACAAATTATAAAAAGAATAAGAAGATAACCATAAAAAAGAAACCACTAAATTTAAGTCCTATAAAAAATAAACCTAATGTGGTTTAAAAAACCTGAAATTGTTAGGATGAGGACAATAATATAGTGATGGATTAATAAGTCAAAATATCTAATAATTTTTACAATAATAAAATCTTATTCTAATGTTAAAAAAATTGTAATTGAAAATAAAACTAAAATTTTAATCATAAGTTAGATAGTGTAACAATAATAAAAATGCATTCTAATAACAGGGTATTTTACAATGATTTGGAAAGCAAATATGGTAGTAAATTAAAAATCTAGTGATATCTGAGTTTTTAGGCGAGCTGAGGCTCAATTGGGATTTCATAAAGCTGTTGAAAGATATTTGGATTATAAGAGTGAAATGTAAAACTATATGAGCATAAAGATATTGATAATGTGGGGGTTTGGATAAAATTTGGATGACTATTGAGTAATTATCCACATACAAAAAATGTATCATGCCCCAATGGGTAGGTCGGGATACATTATTCCAGCCAATTTGGTTATTGAAAACAATTTTTATTAAATAAATAAAAGTTCAATGAATCATGATTATGCTTTTAACCTAGTTATACATATTTTATGGTTTTAGTATTCCATGGAAATTAGGGTAATAAGTACACTATTGAAATCAACCATCTAAATGGATATATCAGTTGAAACTTTATACAATAGATTTTGGAATAATGGCATTATGTTTGAATTAGAAAGATCCATTTTCATGATTATTGTTAATATAGGAAAAACCATATTATGTTGGTTTTACTAACTATGGTAATAGGTATCCTTTTTTATATGTTTATATAAATTAATAATTATAAAAAAAATTATTTCTTTAGTTTCTTAAATTTAAAATCAAATAATAATTTTTTGAAAATATTATTCATTATCAAAATATCTACATTACTTTATTGGTTTTATTTATCCATCGCTTATTTTAAATTTATCATTAAAAACCACTCACTATATATTTTTTAATTATTAACATATTATTATGGTTTGAAAACTATGGAAATATTCACTAATTCCCATAATTCATATAACATGGAAATAAATTCATAAATACATAACCATTATTTATAGGTTTTTCAAACTGTGGATGTATGTGGTGATTTCCATTATTTTTATAGAACTATCAACATAGATCTTTTGTAATAAATTCAAGACACTTATTTACGAAAACAATAAAAACATTCTACTTCCACAGTTATGGATCCTTATGTTTGGTTTTTATCTTAGGGGAATGGTTTATTTATCTAATAGTTCAAATTTTAAGGACATGATCTCTTATGAATTCATGAATACAGGATGTATAAAATAGTATTCCAAAAATTTAAATTTATGATGAAATATAAAATGATAAATTTTAAAAGTAAATAAATGAAAGATAAATAATATATTTCCTATAAATATAGCTTCTAAGACATATATCATATGAATATATAAGAACATATGAGAAATTAAGTTAAACTTTATGAAATCACATGTTGAGGTTCCTTCTGTAATTTTTTCTTCATTAAATTAATTATTTGATGAAGATATTCTTTCTAATGAATAATTATAAAAAAAATCAATGTTTGAGGTATAATTTTGAATGATATGTGGGGTAATTAAAAAATATTAAAAAGTATAAGTATTATTGGATATGGAGAAATATGCGACCAAATATGAATTTCTCAATAAAATAATATTAAAAAAGATATTGAAACTCTCGTGTATTAGAATTGTCAATGTAGAAAGGATCAATGTTGATTTATCAAAGGTAAATAGATAATATAAAATATTTATTATCCCAAAAAAATCCAAAACCCACTATAGGAATATAATATAATTAAGGGAGGGAAGAAATTATATAAATCACTTTGTGAATAGTTTTAATTATTCTCTTAAAAGTAGTTTTCTAGTCTAAAATGTTTGTTAGAAAATATGGTGTGGATTGGGATATTGTTTTAAAATAAATTCTATTGTTATTTAGTGATATTTTCTTATAATGATTTTTTATATTCTAATGATACAATAATTAGTTATGTTTGGGGGCCTACGGTGCTTATTAGTTAATTTTTGACCTAAATAGATTTGGGAACAAAAGATTTTTTGATGTGTTTCTATTTTTGGTCAAATTCATAGGAAGAACCGAAAAGATTCATAGTAACTAAGATAGTAAATAATCAAGAATTATTATTGGTGACTAATTGAGCATTAAAATAATTTTCGAAGTAAAATTATAGCATGTCACACTTGGAGAAAATGAAATATTGAAAATAAATTTTCTTGAAAATTTTATATTTTCTATTTCACTCTTTAAATTCAATTTTTTGTTAAAAACTAAAAGTATAATTAAGTAAGTGTTATATAGTGTTGTGATTGTTATTATTATTTTATCTTTTATAATAATTCATAGAGTATTTTTTTGGACAAAAAATTATTTTTTTTTGGAAGAGAAAAGGGAATTTTTATATAATGGATTGGAATTCTCTATTTTCACATCATATTTCCTCTCTATATTCTTTTAATAGAAAATGAAGAGTTTTAAAATAGATATTTCCACAAAATAATTTATTATTATTTTTAAAATAAGAAAATTGAAGTATATATATAGATCATTCAATGATAAATTGTAGTGACCATGATTTTTCTCTAGATTCCTACAATATTTTTTAAAATCTTCTATTTAGTAGTCGGGCGATGGAAGTGAAGGGTTAAATTCTAATTTTCTCATTCTAAAAATACAATTCTAAATGCATTGTGGGATTGAATATGTGATATTTACCTATTGGAAGTGATTTGGAAATTGGGATGGAAGTTTGGTTGTCACTATGATATTAGGAATCATTGGAATATTATTATTTATCAAATATAGTATTTAATTACAAATTATTTATTTTTTGAAAATAATTAATGTTTCCTTAAGGAACATTTTTTGAGATTATGTGTATTTATTAAAGGGTTTTTTAGATTTAAATATTTTAATGTGTTTTATATATAAATTAAGAGTAAAGAAGAGTATATTTAATTTTTGTGATTTATTAGAATGTAATGAAATCCTTTAAGAGTGGTCATATATGGAATTATTCAGAGATAAGTTTTGGGAATTGAATTGGGGATATATTAATGGAAAACCATTAATATTTACTTGAAAATGCCATAATCCTTTTGATATTCTAAAAGTAGATAACTCATGGTGTCATGTTTCTTGGTTTTTTTGAAATAAAGAATAATGTTAGAGGAGCAGCCACTGGTGATCAAATAATACCATTCATTATTGAATCAATGAATGTGTATCTTTGGATTCACAAACTATATATATTTTCAATGAAAATAAAATTCTTTTATTATTCATGCATGATATAATTACCATAATACTAATGATAAATCATAATTTAGAAGGATAAGGGTTTCCCTGGTTGAATTATTAAAATTGATGATTTCAGATAATTAGAATGGAAATGAGAGAATATGGAATATTAATTAAATATTTATAAATTTCATGTTTATATAATTCTTAGATATGATTGTGAAATAAAGATATGTTATCTCCATATTCATTAGATATTTTTAGTTTATGTGATAAATATTTAATGTGTTGTTTGTGTTGTAAATAGTCATTCTAAATTAAAATTTCATTATTATGTAATTTTTTAAAAATTCCCAAATTTTAAATCTTAATCTTGAACTAATTAAAAACTATATAATAGTTTTAGATGTAAAAGGAATGAACATGGGAATTTTTTCAGGACACATGGAAATTCAGCATGGGGACTATCACACTTTCAAGAGTGGGGTGTTAAAGTGATAGTTTGTTCTCGAAAATGAAGATTCCAATATTAACATGGGCCATGAAACATTGGAATGTTTTTAATTAATATTATAAAGTTATGATGCTTTGGGTTATAGGTTACATAGAGCGTTGTATATCATTACAAGGTCCCATAACTTTTACAATATTTAATATTAAATATTATTCATTGGGGTATTCACCCTTCTATCTAAATCTAATTTTCCCTTATTTTTGTTTGGAACATATGGAATAACATAGAGGAACTATGAAAATTGTAATTATGATTAAATATAATGTGGTGTGTCCCCAAGAACATATTCCTCAGAAGTATATAGAATTCAAATTTATAATTTCCAGCGAATCAATAATGACTCGTCATCTATATCCCAATGGAATACATTTTTCTATATGCATAACATTTCATGTACATTTCAATTTCAAGTTTATTTCAAATCAACTTACTTGATATCTAAAATTGGATAAGGTAATTAATGATTATATTATTTTTTTCATATGGTAATAATGATAATATTCTTATACACATTTTATTATTTTAATAAGAATTTTTAATTTTGACAATTTTCCTAACAATATAAAATTAATACAAGGTTTTCAGCGAGGTGTTTATAGATTATTGGATGTTGGAGCACCCATAAAATTGTAATTAATTTATGAATGGTCCCCCCACATTAATATCTAAATAGGTAATATTATTTTTATTAAGGTTTGGGTAATCTGTATTGGACATGTGTTTTGGTGAATGTTTTGACGAAAACTCTTGAGACATTTTGGGTCACCCAAATAATAGTTAGTGTTCACAAACAACCGCATTTATTGGTTCTCATGTCCTCCAAAAATGTATTAATTAATTATTTAATAATTATATATTTCCCTAAATGAATTATGATTCCCATATTGGAGTTGTAGATCCTTTAATTTATATACATTCACTCAGAAACAATGTGGCTCCCCCACTATGGAATCAAAGATGTGAAATGGGAGCAGTTATGGAATCTGAGTAGTTTTGATGTTATGGTTCTCATGATATTAACAGTATATTTGATTTTATGTAGGGCATGATACTTTTTTATCTAATTTGTGACATTTAGACTATGCAAATTCATGTATTTCCTCAATCCTAAAAGTATATTTGTATAATTATCTCATTTTACCTCTCTCTCAGGTTTTCATCTCACTTGTAATTTCATTTCACAACTTTTCTAGGGTTTCCAACATGGTCTGTATATAATCATTGGTGTATGGAAATTTTAATGAACCTGATTATTATAATTTAAATTTACTTATTTAATTAATAAATTGTTTTTTAAGAAATTATTTTTTTGAAAGAACATGTACATATTTGGATAATTTGGATCTTTACTTGGTTTATTAAATTTAAAACACTATTAATAATTATAGGTGATAATACAGCCACTAAATAGTAACCTTTTCAATTAACATATTAATGTTTAGGATAAATCCAATTTGAAAGAGACAAATTAAGTGATAAGCTCCAAAAGTAGGATTATAACTTATGATGCCATATTATAGAGTCTTTTGAGGGAGATAGCATCAGTGGAATTTTCCCTTGATCAAGCCTAATATGAGATTAAACAAATAAATATTTTTAAAAACTCTTTATTGTGAAAGTTCAAGCTTACAAGGATCATTGTCCAAACAGTGTTCATTGATCCATCCCATGAAAATCTCACCATCACACACTTTACCCATAAGGAATTCACTAGGGTAATAAAGGTCTAGGTATCCAGTTCGTAATAGTATAAATTTGAATATTTCATTTCTAAAAATAATTAATATATTTATCCATTTTTAATATTACCTATTAAATTAATAAATAATTATTTTGATTAAAATTAGATTCTCATAAGACGAAAAAGAATGTGAGTTTTGGGGAAATATATAGTTTCAATCATGCCACTTTTTTAGATGAATTAAATAATTTTTCAAGAAAATCATATTTTTTTAAAAACTATTATCAAAAAATTAGTTTTAAATGAATGATAAATTAATTTTTTAATTCAAATTCAATTCATAAAAAGGTAAAATAAATATTAATTTTCAAAAAATATTTTTTGATAAAGGTGAAGTTTTTATTTAAAAGTATAAATTATAATATTTAGAAAATTATTTTGATAAAATAAATATTTTCTTAGATAAATACCCATTGAAATTATCCAATAATTAATTTTTCAAAAAATTTGAGTTAGTGGAATTTTTGGTTAAAAATTAAATAAGGTATAATTATAGTGTATATATTTTCACATTATAAAATAACAATGGTGATGCAATAACTATTATAAAGTGTATCAATGATCAAAATTATGTTTACTCTTTTAAATAATATGTTTTAAATTTTATTTGATTAATTTTATAAACTTGTAATAAATCCTCCAAAACCCATATGATATTTTAATGTTTAAAAATAATGTATTTAAAAACATGACCCACTTCCACATCACCAAGCGAGATATTTTAGTTTTTTTTAATATTACAATTTTTAACTAATTATAAATACTAATTTTTTGTAGAATCTATTGGAGGGTATCTTGTTTTTATTACTTTATCATATAGATTCCAAAAACCTATGTATGGAAATTAATAAAGAATTATCCTCACTTTATGTATACAACCCCACAGAACCTCTCATTCCCATTTACTAAAAACACTTTGGTAATCAATTTAATCTAACCATAGCTATATATATATCCATCCAAAGGTTCACCCAATCTATTAAGTAGCTCCTACATTAATTTTATGAGTATCCTCTCATGGGAAGTGATCCTCTTCTTCACCCCTTTATTAAACCAGCCTTTTTATATCATGCCTTTTATTTTCCGGTTGTTCACGTTGGGATATGTTTCATTACATCCGTATTATTTTTTAATGATTACAATGTGTTTATATACCAATTTTTTTTGTCATTTATCCATTCTGTAAATCATTTTTTACACACCCATATTTTTGAAATTACCATATGACTTGACGTGACAAACATTGGTGTAGTGTATACCAATATCCATTTCCACTCAATGGTATTAACCTACCTAAACTATAATTCGTTGAATGGGGATTTAAATATATATAACCCTGAAACATTAATCATGGGGTCATAATTAATGAAATAAATCCTCATGTTGTATGAACTATATGTCCCACTTATGCATGTACATGATATAAAAGTGATGGATAGGTCCAGAATTATATAGAAATCCAAGGAATTCAGAACTTTTTTATATCATGTCATATCATGTATGCTTAATTGGGGGTTAAAATAAGAACACTATGTCATTTTTATTTGTAATTTATCCTTGGCTTATTCTTATGATGACACATTTTATATTGTTGTCGCATTCCCTTGTTTTCTTTATGAAATCATAATATATCATGATCACTAATCAAGATTATAATTCTCACCCCTCTTATAAAACATTTATATTTCTATTGTATCACATATAATGATTTACCATATTCAATGCTTTCTATATTCCCTTCCTTTCATTATACCTCACATATTTCAAATGTTTGTCCTAATGTTATCCCGTATATTTTTAAAAGAACAACTGAATTTTAGAAGAATGTTATGTATTAAATAATATCATTGAATTTCTATTACCGGTAGTTATTCTTGGTAACTATTTTAAAAGATTCACTAGTCTTCATGTAATTTTTGGACTGTGTTATGTATAGTTTTATAGAATAATTCATAAAATAAATTGCATTTAATAATGGGTTGTCATTGTTGGTATCTGAGAAAAGTCTGCTTTTTGTACTTAGATTACAAAACACTAGTTAAATCCTTATGGATCTGAATAATCTTTAGAAAAAAATCCCTAATTTTTTTTAAATTAAATATTATGAGGTTTCAATAAAATACATCCATTTCTATATTCCACAATTGGATTTAGTGGGGCACATTTTTACCTATGGGACAAAACACCGAAAAAGGCACAATGAGGTGGTCTAAATTGCCACTTGGAGAGAGACAATGGACCTTGTTGCCTATCTGGATTGAAACTTCGGGTAAATAGGATTTGGTAAACTTTCAAGTTCATTAATAACCATTATTAAGGGGACAATGATTCGTAAAAAGACTATGATACGAAATTTATCACTGATAACATAGATTGAAACATAAAAATTCATAGGTAAAAGAAAATATTCCATATATGAGTTATCCCTTTAATGTTCATGGTATCCCATTAATTTTTTTAGTAGTTTAAATTTACTCATCCATAATTTTACCTATATTCTAGAAAATAACAAGAAAATGAGGAACTGCTTCATCAACAATTGTGAGGGGTAATAGGATGATTGCCCAATTGACATTACCAACTCGATGGAAGTAGGAATTGCGAACATCATGAAAATAATTTCTCAATTGAAATAGGTTTTTAAAAGAAATATGAATCTGGAATAACACCTACATCCCCATAAAAATATCCAGTTAAATTTGATAATTTTATATGAGAAAGTCCTCTAACTTTTAGTGGACCTGTGGATTAGTTAATCCAGGAATAGTGGATTGAATCCATCTCAAAGAGATTATATGTTCTTTAATTCCCAAATAAATAGATAGACATGTTGGATATTTATCGTATTAAGGTTGAATATGATCACAGGGGGTTGATGGTCAAAAATTAAAATTCTAAGGATGACATGAAAGTAATTGAGTGGAAGGAATTCTACAAAAAAATCAATACAGATTTTCCTCGCACTCTATGGATTTAAATAAAGAAGGGTTTCCTTACCCTCAATAAAAATGATGATTAATCCATTAAGTCCTCTAAGGAGAACATAACAAAGAATGCATGATAAGCCTATATTGATTTAATTTCACACAAAAGTAAATTTGATGGGTTCATTGTGGGGATGAAGATGAATCTATGAAAAATGTAGTCTATTTGATATATTGGAATCTATGAAAAATATTTCTGATGTAACCTTAAAGTTGAAATGTGGAATGGTGAATGTCAACGGTCTTTTATGAATAAATACAAGAGGAAGAGAGTGTATTTTTATTCAGAAAATGTGATAGAAAATATTATGCTTAAAAGAGAGGAAATCTTCCCACCTGTAAAAAGTATAAGAAGAATTAATGTAGAAACTTCATGAAGGGGGTAACGAAATACATAGAGGGTAAGAAGGGAGGGACATAATAGAGATTTATGTTGGAAGAAACCCCACAATGTGATAAAATAATAGAATACTCTAGACAACCAATAACCTATCATCCAATTTTTTTGCTATAAGTAATAGGGAAACTCTGGGAATCAATACGCTGAGAAAAGGGCTTTCTGTGATAACTGATGACAAAAATCACCAAGGCTTAGACACTAAGGGTGAGTTTATTCCAAAACAACTTCTTAGGTGGATCTCAACACCTATGTGGTGATAGGTAAACTATTTATTCACTCAAGGGTATAGAACATACTATTTCATTTTTATTCTAGAAATTATTTCATGACATGCGTGATTGGATTAACTATCCAAATACTATCTCAAAACATGGATGTTGAGTTTCCACTGATGAAGGAAAATGGGTAAATTATTTCACTTTAAGAATATACCTCATCTAGTTTCCAAATTTATTCACTAAATTCCCTAAATAGCCTTTATATACTCCACTTAGTGAAATTCTATTTTATTATGGTCATGGATTGGATTTCTTTGTATGAATCCCAAAATAACTATCAAGAAAAGTAAATGTACCTTTGTATAAAAAAATATCATTCTCATTCTACACAACTACAAGAAGGAGGATAAATCTTTATTGGTATAAACATATCAATCATGGATATTATTACATTTAAGAAATTTGTATCAAAATCAAATTATGGATACTAAATAAATGGTCACACTTGATGACATGCCCATTTTAGAGGAATTTCTGGATATGTTTACCAAATAATTTCCTAGTTTTCTACCTAGTTATGAGGTTGATTTATAAATATATATCCCATCCAAATCATTTCAAACATTGAAGAATCCATATAGAATGGTCATCATTAAACATAAAGACCCGATGAAAAAATTACATGAAAATCATGATAACTTGTTAATATGCTTATGTGTTTCACTATGGCATCCATTTCTACTCTTCATCAAGAATAACGATGGTTAAATTCCCTGATGTATTAATTATTATAGGCCCAATAATATTACGATAAAAAAATAATCATCTTAGATGAATTGATGACTTGTTCAATCAAATACCCAGATCCTAGTAACACACTATGGTGGATTGTTAGTAATTATTTTATCTAGTAAACATAATGAAAAAATAGAACACCATGGCTGATTTTCATACAACATATGAGTGCTAAGATTTCATATTGATTCCATTTGGACTCACTAATGCTCAAGAAATAAACATTGACTTAATGAATAGAGTCTTTTCCAATTACCATGATAGAATAGTAGTAGTATTAAAATATAATATTCTTAATGTCTCAAAAATAAAGGAGGAACATTAAGAGAATTTAAATGTTATACTAAAGATATTTCACATAAAATATTGTGTGAGAATTATATTAAATATGACTATTGGTTATAGAAATATACTTTATTTTGACATGTTCTAACAAAAAAATTTAATTTTTTGAATTCATCCAAAATAGAGGTAATGAAATGATGGCACTAACCGATGTTTTTGATAAAAATCCATACAATCAATGAATTAGATCAGTATAATCATTGAAAATTTAGAAACATACAGTATTTTCATGCCCACTAACCAAGCTTACTCAGAAGGGAGTCAAGAAAAGAGAGCTTTAAAGAGTTCATAAAACATTTAATCACTAAAATTGAGCTCACAATACCCACTAGTGGGGAAGGATTTGTGATCGACAGTAATGCATCTAAAGATGTATTGGTTTATGTACTCATGAACTATGAAAATGTTATAGCATATTCTTACCACTAATTGATTTTTTATTTTCACACACATGGGACTCACATCTCTAATTTGTAGATATATTACATGATTTATATGTATATTTCCTTCACACATAGTTCCTATTAAATATTATTTTGTGTATTTCTTCAGAATTCCATATTTTCATCCCCTATACTTTTACATTTCTCCGTAGAACCAGTTCCAAGGTTTTATATTTTGATATTATCTATTCATGTGATGGTTTCGGTTCTATTTAATTTAATTTGGGTTAAGGACCTAGTTTTCCATCTAAAAAAATATAAAATTTTTTGTAATGTGACTTGTTTTTCAAAATAAGATATGAATAAAACATTTTAGAATTAAGAAAATAATTTGGATTAGATTTATAGAATATATTGACAAGTCATATTTTATGCATTTAAAAGTGTATTAATCAATAAAAGTGTCTTGGTTCTTCACTTTATTACTCAAGGTATGGGATAATCTACAAAGGTAAATATATAATTTTATTTTCTATTGTTAAACCTATATGTGAATCACATACTTTTAATTTATATTTCCAACCATAATTATTGAAATTGATTCTGAATGGGAATGGTTCAAAATCATCAGAGAAATATTACTGGGTGATCATAGATCAGAACCCAGTGTTTTTAGCTCTCTTATTTTCAATTTGGTTCCCATGATATTTTCTTGTTGGGGTTTATGTTTGGGTTATTCTGATGATGGGGGTATAGATGTAGAGAGTGATTATGGGTAACTATGAGATGGTTAGTGGTTATTTAGGGTATGGTTTTATTTTTCGGGTGGTTATATAGATCCCTTCTAGCATAGATCATTTTTCACATGTTTGTACATGTGATTCTTGATTTTTGTTTAGTTGTTATTTAATTCCAACTATAAAAAACCCAATTTGATTGTTTGGTTATTATTGTGATTATTTATTTTGGGAATATGTATCGAAAACAAAAATCATCCATTTTATAAACTTAGTAATGTTCTAATATGATTTTTTTTACTATTATTATATTTAGGAATTCATTATCCATAAGCACTAGATTACAACCCATGGGGATCGATAATTCCCATCTAGACTATTATAAGACCATGTTGGGTGACATGTCAAGTTATCTGGGGATCTTTTGTCACAAACACACTTTATCAAATATGGAATATCACTTGGTATTGTGTCACAATCAAGATCATTACTTATTTATATTTTTATAATTATTTATCCCTTGATAAACTCGAAAAGGGAAATATTTTGAAATAATAAATATGGGATCATGGAGATAACAGGGGCCTACAAAAAATAAGCCTCAATAATATAATGTAACTAACCACTCCCAATAGAAAATATAAGTGAAATATTTTTTAGAAAGCCTAAACATTGATATCCAGTGTACCATCCTGAGTTTCAAATAATTAGCCATTTATTTTTTTATGTATGTAATGTACATGGGTGTAGTTTCAGAGAGTTTAAAGAACTTTTGGAGTGTTTTGGTGTGTTTACATAGTTACATGATCAGATAATGGTTTGGGAAAACTATTAAACAGCTGTAAGAAACCATGAACAATGAGACAGGGGTGATAGGGAAGGGACACGATTTGCGCACAATTTTTATAATGTGTGAAGGAGCCTATAATAAATTATGCTTCGTTAAAATATGGAATTTGGAATGGTTAGTCCAGATTTTTCAAACTGTGTGATACAACCGTGTGAGGTTCAATTGTTGAGGTAGCAGCTTGTGAACTGTTAGTGCATGGTTTTCCAAAATGTGTGACTAACTATGCATGAATTAAAAGTGAAATCCTAAAATTGTGGATTACATATGTTTTGGCGTCTAACTCACTCATTTTTTATCATTTATAGTCCTTACTCAATATTATCTCTCCCAATAGGTCAACGAACCCTCTCTCGTTGATCTTGAGGTGATCTGATGGCATGAATAACTGTTTGGATGTGGGACCCTTGTGATAAGTGGTTAATCTTGGTTATTATTGATTCTTTTTCATAGATCCTCTCCTATACCCCTATTCCTTTCCAATATATCATTCTTTTTTGGATGTATCTAATATAGTTGATTCCAAATACGAATATATTGGTCTCTCTTCTTGATAGGGGAAAAGATATAATAATGGTCTATGAAGGTCTTATATGGATTAGTGGATGTTTTCAGTGTCGTTCTTCATTTCCATCAGAAAACCCAAGTTAGCTAGCTTCACTCTCGACTCCTATGTTTAGAATATGAAGCCTTTATTTTAAATTGATTATTTTTTGTGAAATTGATTGTAAATTTTCTCTGTAATGATTTTTGAAACCCCTCGTCGGTGAATGTTTGTGAAAACATGAATATTATTTGTTTTTTATAAACCGATTTGGTTTATGGTTTTTAAATATGATTTTAAAATATGTATTTATCTAAATTGTGGTGAATGGATTATTCCAAAAAATCCAATAAAAGGGGTGTTTATTTTGAAATTAATGGAAATGATATATTTTAATTGGATTATTGAATGTTTTTCAATAAAATAACTTTTTTATTGAAATTAATGAAGAGGAGGTTTTGGAATTGGTTTGGCATAATGGATGTGGGTGTACATGTGTATTTAGGACAACAAATGGTAAGGAGTATCCCTCATCATCGGTGAAAATGATCAGGGTTTGGGATCTCCCCCATCAAAAATAGTTCACTAGGTGTCAGCTTATTGAAATGGTAACTCACCACTCATGAGTATAGGGAGGTGTAGGTTTTCATGAATGGTCGGGTGTGTGGATAAGTGATGTAGAATTATTATGCAAAAATATAATTTTTTGAATGATTTTAGAAAAAAATTTGGTTTCTCTCTCTGGAACTTTACGTTGTTTTGGGAAAATTCTTTCTTAGGCCCTTATTTATATTTTGATATAAACTATTTTAAAAATTAGTTTATAGAAATCATTTTATTTAAATTTTTCTAACATTTTTTCTCCAATTGGTGGGAGTAGGAATGCAATTCGGGAAAATATATTGGGTTTTATTACTCACCCATTTTTTTGGAACATTGTTTCCTTTTTATATGTTGTTTACCAAAAAATGATAAAAGGTAAAGTATCACACATAATTAGTATCACTTCATGATACTTAGAGTATTTGTGGATTTAGAGCATAGAGTATTTGGGTCTTTGGAGATTATTTGGTTTTCTTGAGTTTTGATACTTTTTTATTTTGATGTATACCTTAAGATTGTAGAATTCTACAGTGACGCTTGGCTTCAGATTCGTTTTGATATAAATAAATTATTTGAGATTTATTTCATTCCTTCATTCATCATATATCATTTATTTGGTTATGTAATGTTTTGTTCATTGTTTTATTCTTCATGGGAAACTTTACACCACATATATTGAATATCTATGCCATTTATTAAAATCTTTTGGCATTTTGGGGATGTCTATAAAGGAAAAGTAATTGTCCTCTTTCTTTACAATCCAATGAGGATAAGGGGGTGTTACAAGTGGTATTTGTTTTTTTCATTCCAAAAAACATATTTAAGATAAGTGGTATCATCTTCGTTCTTCTATTTTTTTTAAACTAGTGGTCTTGGAATCAGTATTGGTTGTCGGTCTTGGAGTTGAAATTCATTCTACTCTATTCCATAATTTGGGATCAAAAAAATTAGTAGTATTTTTGGAAAATTGAATTTAGAGACTAAAAAATATGAAGCAATAACTTTTATGGTGAAAATTATGTTTCCACGGAGTTGGTACATAAATGTTTTAGACATACTTATAGGAAATGAAATATCATTGTCCTGGGCCTAGAAAATGAGATGATCATGGCATGCATTGAAGAAATTATTTCATATTAGGGGTGGTTATTTAATTTATAGTAATGATGGATAATCTAATGCAATGTGTTGGTTTTTCAAAAATAATACTGTTTTTTTAATTTATAGATTATGAAAATATAGTATTGTTGTCATATTTTGAAAATGTACTGCTTTTCAATGCATGTGTAGATTTTAAAAAAAACGATTGTTGAAAAAGATAATTTTGGAGAATTATTATTGTGATATTATGATGTGATATAATTCTTTATATAATTCATTTAGTTAATATATATTGAGACATTTGATGTTTTCTGGGTTTCTAGAAAATAGAACTTGGTAGGAATCATAGAAACCAAAAGGAAATTGCTTTTGAGAATGAGGTTGCACCTAATCCACAGGTGAACCAATATCTAGTTTAGAGTATATTTCATGATTTTCAAGTTGTTGATAGTTGAAATAGCTGGTATAATCCAAGAAAAATGGATCATTCCATCCAATACCAGAAGTAGAATCCACTAATCTTTCATGGTCACTCTAAACTAGGAAAAGAAGAGGTGTGGATAACCAGGATAAATCATATCACTTATTTCATCAGCACACAGGTAGACTTGAATATCAATATATAAATATATATACCAGGTGATCATGAATGTTAGCTACAATATTTAGTTGTGCATGAAAAATTAGACCATGACCTTGCATTTGAAGATTTTGAGGATGTATTCAACAAACAATTTTATCCTCACATGTTTATAATTAAATTAATGGTGGATGTATTCATTATGAAGAAGGAAAATATTTATGTAGCAAATTATGCAGCTAAATTCATAAATTTAGGTCACTTTTCTCACAAAGTTTCTGATAGTGATTCCTTAAAGGCACAAATCGTTGAATTAAAGGCTGAGATCGGAGATTCACAAGAAGATTGTTTTGATCTATATTTTGGACTATACAGAGAGGGTTAATAGAGTGACATTGACTAAAAGGGGAATCTCATGAGCTGTGGGGTGAGGAATCTGGTTAATACCCATGAGAAATTATGGGAACACTATTGATGGGAGAAAGATGAAGAGGGGAAACTATTTCCATGGTAGAGAGTGAATCAGAATAATATGGTCAGATCGGTGAATTTTTCCCCAATACCAAAGATCCATACTAGATGTTTTAAATATTATTCATTCACACACCTGAAGAGACAGTATACAACACCACCTAGAGCATTCCAAAACTCCATTCAAATGGGGAATATTTGGTTCTATTGTTGTAGTGCTGTATGTTTAGGTGCTCGGGACACTTCTCAAGTATTACATGAATCATTTTCCTCGACAGGTCGAGGGAAGTAGAATCAATATCATCAGAAGTAAAAAAAAAAGTTATTCCAGGTGATTCTAGGAAACCCATGACTCCTGAGGTAGTCAAATCACAAGAGGGAACCCAATAGAAAATTGTAGCGATCAGGAAATTATATGGAGTTTAACAGTATATTGTGGATGAATATCCTCCACCATATATGGTTTGAGGTATGATTATTTTTTATTTATACCCATATAAAAATTTTGTTTGATATTGGTGCATCTCATTCCTTTATTTCATCTCGTTCTGTTGATTTTCTATGTTAAAATGTTTAGATTATTTATTCTATGATAAAACATCAAAGTCTTCTAGGATAAAGATAATGTAGATCATTTGTTCATATAGAATAATCAATAAATGATGATGGAGAAAATATGAAATGGGGTTTCTTGATTTTTTTCATTAAAGAATTTGATATAATCATGGGTTTGGATTTGTTGACAACATTCAAGGATCACATTGACAATTATAATAGAAATGTAATTTTTAAAAACTAGTTTGGTGTCTAGCACCTATTTCGAGGAGATTGTAGTATAGATGTAGGATCAAATATATTTTTTTCACTAGAAGATAGAAAAATATCATACCAGTTTGTGTATTTTCTTTTTCATTCATAAATGACATTGATATGAATATTTTTCCAGAAATGTTCAATCATTTTCCAGATTTGTTTCCCAAAAAATTCTCATGGATACCACCCATAAGGGAAGTGGATTTTATAATTGATGTTATTCTTGGGTAACATTACTATTTACATTCCATCTTATCATATAGAACCAATAGAGTTAAGGGAGCTAGATGTGAAGTTTTAAGTCCTAGAAATATAAGTTTTCATTACACCTAACACCCTCATTTTGAATTATGTAACACTTTATTTATTATTTTTTATTATTCAATGAATATGGGTGATGTTTGGGATATTTTAAAGAACTTGTTTAGTATTTTTAGGACTATTCAATAGGTCCAATGTTTGTGCATGGTTTGGGAAAACCGTGATACGACGACTGGAAACTGTTCACAATGAGAAAGGGGCTAAAGGGAAGTGGCGTGGGATGTGCATGGTTTATCCATACCCAGAGGAAGCCTAGGAGAAATCATGACATATTGGAAACAATTATTTTACATTGTTGGAACAATGTTTGAAAAATGTGTGAGACAACCGTGTGTGGTTCAACCCTTTAGGGACTAGCTTAGGCTTGGTTAGTTACTGGTTTTTATACACATGGAACTAACAGTGCATGGGTTAAAAGTGAGATCCTAAAATTGTGGATATCATATGTTTATGGCCTTGTCACGACTCGTCCTTGAGGCTCGTGCCGTGACTACCGCATTCCTACCTTCCATAGGCCAGGGGCTGCCGACTAGAACCAAAGGCATAAATCCCGATAAAAAGGGAATGCATTGGCATTATGAAATGTAAACACAGACAACTAGAGTACAATCAGAAGAAAAAACTACGTAAAGAAGTATAACAAGTGTGCTGAAAGTACAAAGGGGCCAGAATACAAGCCCAAAATAAAAGTACAACCACAATTGAAAGAAAGTACAACTAAAAAGACAAACAGCTGAATGGTAAAGCAACTCCGGGATCGTCCTATGGATTCCTACCTGAAGGGTAGGTACAGATGTCCTCCTCAGCACTCCACGTCTATCGGTCCACTCCGTGTGCTTTCACCCCAAGTGTCCACCTATGGGTACCATCCAGTCCTCATACACTCTGCCTCGATCAGTGCTGTCCGAAGTCTACATCCAACACGAGGTGTGGGCATAGATCGTGTCGGGGTGAGTATAACTATACTTAGTAGGGACCCCGAGACCCTCAAGGTCTCACTAAATCCAACAAGAATAAACCACAAAAAAATATCTCAACAGATAACCTTTACATAGGTATATGCCCATACATATACCTAAGTGATCAACTAACCCATCTCAATCATGAGGAAAACACAAAAGTCATTGACTCAGCTCAAATCACGATTTTATTCATGATGTAGTAACCACGGCTTCTAGAAAACTCCTCCTCCATCGAGCAGAGTAGTCATGTCATGACTATGAGGTGCTACTCACTGACCTTAGACTGCTGAGGTACTCCTCCTGTTGAGTACCGTGGGTCTGCCGCCCCAACACAGTAGCGCTCCCCACCATGGGTCCGCCGCCCCAACATAGTAGCGCTTCCCCTAATAGAATACAGAGGTACTCCTTCTGTCGAGTACCATGGGTCTGCCGCCCCAACATAGTAGCGCTCCTTCTCCATGGATCTGCCACCCCAACATAGTAGTTCTCCACACTGGGCTAGTCAAGTCACTCCAAATCGAATCGAACAAGCAGCCATCAGGTCTCAACCAGCTATAGGGTCTTCTTACTCTGTAAGCTCGTCTCTGAGAGGGTCCGCTCCAAGAGATACTGGTCGATACTTCCAAGTGTCATGTAGTCTCATGTGGATGTATCTCAAAGAACCACCTCGTCATAGGGGTCTCAACGCAACAGACGGCGCGTCAATCGGACGCCCGGTCTGTGAGTTTTTAGCATTTTCGTTTCAGGGGCCCGGTTAGATTTCGGGTACAATCAAACCCGTCCATACTCCAAATACATCCATACCTTAGGTTAAGTATGCCAAATTAACCTTCTCATCAATAGGAATCCAACATAGTCGATGACACGTCAATGAGATGTTCGGTCCTTAAGTTATTTGAGTTTCTACTCTGAGGGCTCGGTTGGAATTACGCTCGTTCCAAACCTGGCCATTTTCCAAAGTCTTCCAAATCTCACATAGATTATTTCAAAAGGACTGCCTCATCGCGAGGGTCCCAGTGCCACAGACGGTGCGTCGATCGGACGCGAGGTCTTCATGTTATTCACGTTTAAGTGAAAACGGGCCGTGCCTGTTAAGCCCGGTGGGCTGACGGGTCGGGTCAACCCAGATTTGGCGGGTCTGACCCGGCAGGGGGGTCGGACCGGCCTGATGAAATGTTCGGTCCAGCCTGAAGGGTCGTAGCCCAGCCCAATGGGGCACGGCCCGAGCCGAAGGGTGTGGCCCGACCCGAAGTGGCTCGGCTCGGCCCGAATGGGCGCGGCTCGTCCCGAAGGAGCGCGGCCCGGCACGGCCCGTCCCAGCACGGTGCAGCCCGGACCGACATGGAGAGGCCCAGCTGGCTACAGCTCAGCCGGCTAGCCATGCAGTCCGAGGGGGCGTAGCCCTCCGGCTGTCCGAACCGGCAGCGCCTTATGGGGTCACCCTCCAAAACTGGCCGGCTAGGCCTGCCGGTCTTCTGGCGCAAGCGGCCCGCTCGGGTAGGCCGCAGGTTTCTTCATCACGGCACCCTCCTGGTGTCGCGGTTCGTCTCCGACTGGCCAGGCGATGGGATGGTCGGTTCTCTAGCCCAACGCCCTCCTGGTGTCGCGGCTCGCCTCCTCCCGGCTGGCCAACGGGCCTGCCGGTTCTTCCTATGAAGCGGCCCGCTCGGGCGAGCCACGGTCTCCAGTAGTACGGGGCCGTGGGGCACCATGGATTCCTCTTTCGTCCTGGTTCTTCTTCGGTTGAATAGCCCGTGGTTGCGGTTCGCGGGTTTTCCGTACGCGGCCGATGCACGGCCTTCACTCTCGTCGCCGCATCTTCCAACGTAACTCAATCACAAACAACAGTCTACGAAGGGTCGTCAGGGCGTGTGTGTTCGGTCTACACCCTCCGCGTTAGGCGGTACAAGTTGGTCGTATATAAACAACGATTTCCAATGAAGAATGAGGTACGAAAACATTCACTTCAATGAATAAAACCCTACCTCAAATAAGGTTCGTTTTTGTCAAGCCTCAAGGATGACGGTGTCGTTTCTGTCATCGTAGGAATTCACCCGAAGAAGAATTGATTTCTCCTCTCTATTCGTGGAGAAGAGAAAAGAGGGAACATCATCGTTCTTCATGGAAGGGAGTGTTGTTCTTCACCGTAGGTTTGGTGTTCTTCAACAAAGGGTAAATTCTCCTCTTGCTTCACAAAATCTCTCTCTCAATAGTTCCCCCAACAAAACAAGTGCCAACCCAATTAAAATAAGGTTTCTCCTTATTTAAATTAAACTTTCCAAGAATTCAAAATTTTAATCACTTAATTAATTAATCGAATAGGTTCCATTAATTAATTAAGGTGTGTTGTCAAGAGTTAAATAGGAAGAGAGAGAAGAAGAAGAGTTACATAATTAAGAGAAGTTAACAAATTAATGAAGGGGGTTTAAGGGGGTTTGGGGAAAAGAATGATTGGGGCTCCTGTGGGCGCCACCTCTCATATATCCACACATGGGAAGTTGGGTGGGTGTGGGCCCCAAAAACAACTTCCCATGGGAGGAATTAACCTCCTTAGATATAAAAGAAAATTCTTCCAATAATTTTATTTATTTTATAATTAATCCCCAAATAAAAATTCTCAACCCGCTTAAAATGAAACTACGGCAAAGGTCCCCTTAAGAAATTACCTGCACTATGAGTTCATTGGCGCCCGCTGATTTCAATTCTGTGAACCGGTTCAAAAGATAGAAAAACCCGCTCGTTCGTTTACTGAATGTACCCAAGATAAACTTCCGAAATTAATTCCAGGCACACCGGACCTCGGAATCAAGTTCCGTTAGGATCTACAGACTCATAAAATTCCAAAGTAATTAAAGAAAAATTTTCCTTGAAATTTACGGGTCTTTACAGGTCTCTTAATCAATTTTCATTCATCTTGTATGACCTTAAATAGAGATTCTCTATTTACAAAGGTGAAGGAAACTTCTCCCAGTGATCTAGATTAAATCTGAATACTTCCCTTGGTGTTTTGAATCTATATCTTCACAATAGGTGATCATTTTTTTCGTTCTCATTGATTTTTTTATAGATCCTCTTCTCTAAAACACTAGTTTTCTTCGATCTATGTCTATTGAGTATATATTTAAGATAGATGATTCCAAATATGAATATATTTGTATTTTTTTGCTGATAGTGGATGAGATATAAGGAGTTCCCCTAGAGATATAACAAAACATAGTGGACGTTTTTTGGGTTGTTCTTCATTTTATTGATAAAACATGAGGTTGGTGGATTTTCATTAGATTACTCTAATTAGAATATTAAGGTCTTATTTTAAATTGGTTAAATTGTTTGAAATTTATTGTACATTTCCTATGTAATTATTTTTTAAAACCCTCTTGACAGATGGATTGAGGAAACATGGAAATTACGGGTGTTTTATATAGTTATTTTTTCATTAGTTTTTAAATTAAATTTTAAAATGTGTATTTTCTGGAATTATGGTAAATGGATTAATAAAAAAATAAATAAATGGTATGGTTTTCAAGAAATGATTGTTAATGGCTTATTTCAATTTTTTTTCGAAAGGTTTTCAATAAAATAATGGTTTTATTAAACTGGATGAAATGGTTGTTTTGGAATTGGTATTTCATTATGGTTGTTTGTGTTCATGTGCATTCGGGATAGGTAAGGGTAAAGAGTCTCCAACATAATTAGGGGGATTGATCAGGGTCAGGGCTTCCCCCAATTAAAATGGTTTACTAAGTGATGTCTTAATAAAAGGATTAATTGCTACTCATGAGTATAGGTAGGTCATGGTTTTCATTCAGGGTCGTATGTGGCGATAACTGATGTGGAATTATTTTTCCAAAATAAAATTTTGCAAATTATTTTAGAACATTGTTTGGTTTCTCTATTTTGAAATTGACATTTTCATGAGAATATGGTTTCATGGGATCTTATTATAGTTTGATATAAATTATTTTTGAAATTTTTCATTAAAAATGGTTTTATATAAATTTTTCTAACAAGTTTTAACCTAGTGGCATAAGTTGGGAAGCAATTGGGGAAAATATACTAAGTATCATTACTCACTCTTGATTTCACAATTTATGGCTTTTGAAATGTTGTTTACTAGTATATGGGAAAAAGTAATTTATCATACATCATTAGTCCTACATTGTGATATTTGGGTTAATGGTGGATTTGGTTCATGGGGCATGTGGATCTTTAGGATATTTTTTGGTGTCTTGAGTTTTGATTGTTTTTTCTTCGACTTTATACATTGAGATTATAGACATCCATTGTAGAACATGGATTTGGCTATGTTTTCATATTAATGAAACTTTTTATTTTACTTCATTATCCCATGCATCATATAGAATTTATTTCATAGAATGTTTAGTTCATTGTTTTATTCTTTAAATTAAATTCATCCCTCATAGGTATTGAAGCCCTTTGTCATTTATTGGCACTCGTTTGCATCATGGGGATATCTCTTAAGGCTAATTTATGTTCCAATGTCTTATCAATACAATGAGGATAAGGGTGAGGTTACATCAATTTTAGGATTATTGTTAGTTATGAGAAACCAAATTTTCCAAAGAAATATTAATGTAATTAAAAAATATCATGATCATAAATACAAAAGTGTGAATAAAAATATATATTATTTTGTAGAATATTTATATAATTATGTTTGTCCAAATGAAATTTTATTTAAAATATTAACAAGGTCATTTATTTTTTTAAATAAATGATATTGATAATGAACTGAGTTTAAATAAATGTGCAACATATTATGATAACTTTATGATGAGATCTATTGAATTTATTTTCTGAAATATGTAAATGGATCAATATTATAATCTGTAACATGATATATCATGGATATAATAAGACATATAAGTAGTAAGTATTTATATTTATAAAAATTGTACCTAAGAAATGGATTTGTATTACATATCTGTAAAGGGATCATGAAACATCAAATAGATTAATTTATTTCTTCTGCTTTGAAATGTTATCTGGTTTGAGGAGGAAATAAATTCTAAAAATGAATATGATGGTAACCATAAAAAAAGAAACCATTAAATTTATTCCCTATATAAAATAAATTTACTATTGTGTAAATCAAAGTTAACATATAGTATTATAATAATAATGTAATAATGGATCAATTAGTGAAGTTATCTAATAATTTTTCCAACAATTAAATACTATTCCAATAGTCTTTTAAAATTAATTTAAGATAAGATATAAATTTTAACCATAAGTTAGATAGTATAAAAATAATAAACAATCATCCTAATAACATGGTATTTTTTAATGATTTAGAAAACAATATGTTAGTAGATTAAAACTCTTGTGATTTGTGAATTTTTAGATGAGTTGTGGTTCAATTAAGAGTATTTGAAGTGGTTGAAAGATATTTGGAGAAGAAGACTGAAATTTAGAAAAGTTTTTGCAAAATGACAATGATCAAATGGTTATTTAGATAAAATTGTGGTGATAATTGCATTATTATATGCACAAAAAATTATCATTCCATAATTGGTAGGTCATGATATTGTTTTTACAGCCTGTTTCGTTTGTGAAAACAATTTTTCTTAAATCAATTAGAGTTCCATGAATCTTGGTAATAAATTTGACTTATTTATAAATATTTTTTTGGTTTAATTTATCCATGGAAATAAGTGGAATAATTCCATTTTATAAAAAGAGGACATTTTAAGAAAGATATCATGTGAAACTTACTATAATAGTTTTTGGATTAATTGAATTATGTTTGACCTATAAGGATCCATTTCATTAATTATACATAATTTGGGAAAAACAATATTTTGTGGTTTTAAAAACTATGGTAATAGGTATCCCTTTTTATATATTTATTTAAATATATAAATTTATAAAAAATAATTTTTTACTTTCATAAATTTAATATCAAAAAAATAGTTTATAAAAATATTATTAATTTAAAAAATATCTACCTTTTTTAATTGGTTAAATTTCCCCTTCACTTATTTGAGATCTAGGGTTCAAAACCCCACATTGTTTTTTTGAATTATTAAAAAATTCTCATGGTTTTAAAACTAATGAAATATTCACTAATTCCCTCTATTCATAGAACATGTAAATAATTTCATAAATACATAGCATTTATTTCTATAGTTTTCAAACTATTTAAGTAGGTTGAGATTTCCATTATTTTTATAGAACTATCATCGTAGATAAATTATAATAAAATATAATCCCATAGTTACCAAAACCATGAAAATTGGATACTTCCACTATTTTGGATCCTTAGATCGTCGTTTTTTATTGGGTAAATAGATTATTTTTCCAATAGTTAAAATTATAGTGACATGATTTCTAATGAATGCATGAATACAGAATATTTAAATAGTGTACCAGAAAATTAAATATAAGATGAAATATTAAAAGGGAATGTTTCCAGGTAATGAAATTAATGATAAATGATAAAGTTAATATATATAGATCTAGTGACATAGATCATATAGATTTATATATACATGAACATATGATAAATTAAATTTGTAATTTGTGAACTCACATGATGAGATACCTTGTGTATTTTTTCCTTTATCCAATGAATTATTTGATGAAGCTATCTTTTAAATTTATTAATTATAAAAAATGATTCATGTTAGAGGGATAATTTGAATGACATGATGGATAAGTAAAAAATATCAAAATGTTGATCTATTATTGGATAAAGAGAAGGATGATACCAAAAATGAATTTTTCAATAAAATAGCATTAGGGAAAGATATTGAAACTCTCACCTATTTGAATTTTGAATGTAGAAAGGACCTATAATGATTGGTTGGAGGTAAATATCCCATTGAGAAATATGTAAGATCCCAAAAAATTCCTAAATCCATATTTTTAATACAATATAAGTAAGTTTGGGGCTAACGTTTTTATATAAATCATTTTTCATATAGTTCTATTTTTTCTCGTAGAAGTACTGTTCTGATCTGTAATGTGTATTAGACTAAATGGAGTAGATCAGGATATTATTTTAAAATAACTCACATAATTATGGAATGATAATTTTCATTCAAATTAGTTTTTTTATATTTTAATGATGTAATAATTTGTTAGGTTTTGGGTCCTAAGGGAATTATTATAGACTTTTATGAACCTAAATATATTTGTTCACCAAAAATTATTTGATATGTTTCGATTTTATGTCAAATTCCTATGAAGAAACAAACATATTCTTCAGAACCTGGATTGTAGTTGATCAAGGCATATTATTGGTGATTATTTTAAAATTAAAAACGTTTTCAAAATAAAAGGTGAGCATTTCACACTTTGAGACAATGAAAAATAACTAATAAGTAGTCCTGAAAAGGTGGGTTTTTCTATTTATTTCAATAAATTCAATTTTTTTGTTAAAAACATAAAGTATAATTGTGTTAGTATTAGCTGCTTTTGTGATTATTCTTATTTTTTTAACTTTTAGTGTAATTCATGAAAAAAAATTACTTCAATGAATGATTTATATTTTATCCAAAATAGAAATTGGAATTTTAATATTGTGGATTTCAATTTTCTATTTCCACTTCATGTTTCCTATATACTTTATTTTAAATGAAAATCTTGATTTCTAAATGAGATATTTTGACACAATAATGTGATATTATATAAAAACCCTAATAAGTGAGATATAGATAGATATCAATCAAAGGTAATGTGTAATGACCATGATTTTTAATTAGATTCTTAAAGTATTAATTAAAAAATATTTCATTTAGTGGTCAGGTTATGGTAGTGAAGGGTCAAATTATAATATCATCATTCTAAAAATAAAATTTTGAATGCAATGTGATATTTAGGATGTGATATTTAACTATGGGAAGTGATTTATAAATTAGGAGGGAAGGTTGTTTGTCACAATGTTATCAAGAATAAGTAGAATATTATTATTTATAAAAAGTTTTATTTAATATTAGATGCAGTATTTTAATAATTATATATTGTTTCAGTAAGGGAGTTTTTTGGAAATTTTAAAGATTTATTAAGGGTTTTATTATATTCTAATATTTTAATGTTTTTGATGTAGAAATTAAGAGGAATGAATGGGAGATATAAATTTGATGATTTAATAGAATGTAATGAAAGCCTTGATGAGTGGACATGCTTATAATTGATAGGAGATATTTTTTTTTGGAATTTAATTATGGCTATATAAATGGGACACCATTGATATTTACTTAAAAATTCAATAATCATCCTAATGATATCATAGGATATAACTCATGGTGTTGTGTTTATTTGTTTTTTGAATTAGGGGATAGTTTTTGATGAGAGGGTAATGGTGATCATTGAATAGAATTTATTTTTCAATCAATATACGTTTCTCTTTAGTTTCATATCCTTTTAGATTCTATATGGAATTAAAATTTATTAATTATTCAGGGATAATATAATAACAATACTACAAATTAGAAATCAAAATTTGTAAGGATAAGGGTTTCCAAGATTGAATTATTAAAATTAATGCTTTGGGGTAACTAAAATAGAAATGATAGAATATGAACACTAAATTAAATATTAATAAATTTTATGTTTAAATAATTTTTAGATATGATTGTGAACTCATGATATGTTATATCCTTATTCAATATATTTTTTTAGATTGTTTTCTAATTAATTAATATGTTCATTGAGATGTAAATTGTTATTGTAAATTAAGATTTAATTATTATCTAATATTTTTAAAATTCTAAAATTTAAATTTTAAATCATGAACTAATGAAAAAATATATAAAATATTTTTAGATGTAAAAGGAATAAAATTGTGACCTTTCACATGCCTCAGGGAAATTTTACAAGGGAACTATTACACGTTCAAGAATGGGGTACTGATGTGACAGTTTTGTCTAGTGGAATTAACAATCAAATATTTACATCAGTCATCAAACATTAGAATTTTTCTATTCAATATTCCATAGATATGAAACCTTGTTATGTAAGATACGTTGGGTACTATGTAGCTTTACATGGTCACATAAATTTTATAAAGGGGATATTATAAATTATACAATGGGTCGTGCACCCTATTATCTATATCTAATTTTACATAATATTCTATTTGGAACCTATGGAATATCACAGAGAAACTATGTAAGTGGTTATGTTGATTAAATAAAATGTGGTGTATCCTCTAGAACATACTAATCAGTAGTATGTATAAGTTAAATTTAGAATGGTCAATGAATTAGTGAGGAATCATTATTTGTATCCCATTGGAATAAATATTTCATGATGAAGAATATTTCATGTACTTTTCCATTTCAAGTGTATTCTAAACCTTCTCTCCTGATATCCCAAATTGGCCAAGATAATTATTGATTTTATGATTTTTTTAATATAGGGATAGTGGTATGATTGTCATAAATATCTAGTTATTTTAATATGGATTTTTATAGGTTATTTTTCATAACTCGAAAAAATTAATAAAAGGGTTTGAGTGAGGATTATATAGATAAACATAGGTTTGAAGTCCCATGAAGGTATAATTACATTAGGTAATGCCCCCCCCCCCCACATTCATAATGAAATATGTAACACTTTATATATCAAGGTGTGGGTACTCCATCTTGGACATGTGGTTTGGTAAAATCCATGAAAAAAACACCTGGGAAGGTTTGGGTCCCCCATATGATAATTAGTTGTCATGGAGAACACAATTTGTTAGGTCAAATGTCCTTTTTAAATAAATTTTATAATTATTTAATAAAAATTTATTTCCATCAATGAGGTGCGATTCCTATATAGGGGTTAGTAATCCCTCAATTTATATAATTTCACTCAAAAATATGTGGCTCCCCCACTATGGATTCAGATATGTGATATGGGAGTAGTTATTGAATCTAAATAGTTTTGATGTTATGGATCTCATGATATTATGTGTGTCGTAGGTAGTATGTTCGGTATGATATTTATAAGATAATTTTTGACATTAGAACTACAATACATCCTATATATTCTCATTCCTTAATATATATTTGTATCCTTTGTGTCATTTTAACTCTAGTATGGGTTTGCTTCTCACTTTTCATTTCATTTATACATGTTTTTAGTGTTTCTTACTTTGTATATATATAAACACCAGTGCATAGTTATTGTAATTACCCTAACAATTATAAATGAATTTTATTTATTTAATGAACAAATTCTTTTTTAGGAATTGATTTTATAGAAAGAACATGAACTAAATTAGCTATGTTGGACCGTAATTTGGTATATTACATTTAAAATAAAATTAATAAATATATTATTTGATAATATAGGAATTGTATAGTGACTATTAATATTAACATACTAATCATTATGATAACTACCATTTGACAAAGGGAAAGTGAGTGATAGCCTCAAAAAGTTGGATCATACCCTATGATGCCAATTTATTGAAGCTTTTGAGGGAGGTAGTATCACTATGATTTTACTCTAACAAGACAAATATAAGAATAAACAACTAAATAAGGGGAAACAAATTTATAGGAAAAGCTCTTGCTCATCAAGATAATCCACCAGACCATTTTTTCCTACCCATCCCATGAAAATCTCACCATCACGGACATTACCCTTAAGGAATTCATTACAGTAATTAAGGTCTATGTATCGAGTTCCAAACAGTAAAATATGTATATTTCATTTCCATGAAATAATTATTAAATTTATCCCTTCTTAATATTAATAATCAAATTATTAAATAGTTATTTTGATAAAAAGTATATATTTTTATGATGAAAAAGAATTTTATTTTGGGAAATATATATTTTCAATATATAGACTCATTTAGAAGAATTAAATAATTTTTCAAAAAAATTATATTTTAAAAAAATTATTAGTACATAAATGGTAATATAATTTTATGAATTCAAATGTAATTTTTATAAGAGTTGAAAAAATATTATTGTAAAAAACCAATATTTTTAAATAAATGTAAATTTTTTATTTCAAAGTATATATTATAATATTTAGATAATTAATATGATAAAATAAATATTATCTTGTAAATCATCACATTGAAATTATCCAATGATGATTTTTTCAATAAACTTTGACATAGTGGAATTTTTGGTTAAAAATAATATATTGTACAATTAAACTATATATATTATAACATCCTAAAATACCGAATGTGATGTGAGAAAAACTATAAATAGTATCGATGACCATAATTTTTTTTACACTTTTAAATATTTTTTTAATGTTATTTGATCAATTTCATAATCCCTTAATAAATCCTCCAAAACCTATTTGATTTTTTAAGGTTTAAAAATCAATTATTTATAAACATGACTCATTTCCACATCACCAATGGGTTTATTTTAATTTTTATTTTATTAGAATTATAAACTAATCAAAAAAATAATTTTTGGTAGAATCCATGGGAAATTTGGTGGTTTTCATAACATTATCATATCGAGTCCAACACCTTTGTTTGAAAATAAATAAATAATTCCCTTCCCTTTTTATATATAAACCCACCCAACCTCTCATTCTGATTTACTCAAAAGTCTATGTGAATTAATTTAATATAACCTTTCTGATATATATCCTTCGCAAGGTTCCCCCAATCTATTAAGGGCACCACCTATGATTTTAGGAGAATCCACTCATGGTAAGTGATCTTATCCTTCTCCCCTTTGTTTGAGTGTGTTTTTTACATCATGCCTTTTAATTTATAACTTTCAAAGATAGAATAAGTTTTTTAATATACAATTTTATTTCTTAATGATTGAAATGTAATTAGAGACCCTTTTTTTTATTATTCCATTCCATTTACTTTTATATACACCCATCTTGATGGATAAATTACCCTGTGATATTACATGAAAAACGTTTGTGTAGTGGACACCCATCTCCATTACCACTTAATTATATTAACCTATTTGTAAATATGCTTCATTGAATTGGGATTTTAATTTGTGTATCCCTCTATATTTAATAATGGAGTTACAATTAATTATATACATCCTCATGTAGTATAAACTATGTGTTCCACTAATGCATAGACATGATATAAAATTTATGGTAGGGACCAGAATTATATAGCCCTCTATAGAATTGGGAAATGATTTATCTCAGGATATTTCATGAATGGTGCATAGGAGGTTATAATAATAACACTACGTCATGTTTGTTGAATTTATCCATAAATTATGCTTATGATTTCATGTTTTATATTGTTGACACAATTCCATGTTTTATTAATGCTATCATATTATATCATGACCATTATTCATGATTATCATTCTCACCCCTCTTATATTACTATTATTTTCCTATTTGATCACATGTAATGATTTAGTATATAAAATTCTTTTTTTATTCCTTAAGTGGCCATTATAGGTCGCATCTTTCTGGTGGTTTTCCCAAATTTATCTTGTACATTTTTAAAAGATTGATGAAAAATTATAAACATGTTAAGGAAGTTTTCAATAATACCATTTTAATCCTATTACAAGTTGTTATTATATGTACATGTTTCGCAAAAATAACTAGTATTCACGCTATTTTGGGATTTTTTATGTATTATGTTATATAATAGATCCTGAAATAAGGTGAATTTAATATATGAGTTCTCATAGTTAGCATCTAGGAAAAGTCATGTTTTATTGGATTTGGATTAGAAAACATTATTTAAATCCTTATCGATAATAATAATCATTGGAAAAATCCTAACATTTGGTAAATTATAGAGTAAGTGATTTAAAAAAAATTATTTCTGGATACTACAAGTAGATTTGGCTCTAGAACAGTTGAAAATAGGGGAAATAACATGGAAAACATTGAATTTTGTAGGCCTAAATTGTCACCATATGAAAAAAATGGGCATTGATGCATATCCAGTTTGACACTCCTAGTGGATATGATTTGGTAAGACTTTACGTTCATTACTAACCACTATTAATTGGACTGTGATGCCTAAAATAATTATGATAAAAAATATATCATTGATAACATAGATCAAAACCTATAAATTCATAGGTAAAATAATATATTCTATTTAGGAGTTATCCATTTAATTTTATTGGTCTCACATTAATGAGTTTAATAGTTTAAAAATACTCACCCTTAATTTTACCAACATTCTAGGAAATGACCAAAAATTGGAGTAACAGTGTAAATAACCAATGCTAGGGGAAATGGGATGACTACCCAAATGGAATTACTAACTCTATGGAAGTATGAATTGAGAACATCATGAAAATAATTTCTCAATTGAATATATTTTTTAATAAAAATATGAATCATAAGAAAATCTACATCCTCCTAGAAAGTTTAGTTAAAAGTGAGTCCTTTATGTAACAACAGCCTCTAGATTTCAGTGGATCTACCTATCACATAATCAAAGAATAGTGGATCAAAATTATTTAAAAGTTATTATATGTCCTTCAAGTATCTACTAAATTGATGTTCATGTTGGATATTTATCCTAACAATTTAGAAGTTGATCACTGGTGGATGTTTGTTAAAAATAAAAATGCCTAGGAGGACATCAAAGTGATGGAGTTTATGAAATTCTGAAAAACAAATTCAAAAAATACTTTCCTCCCATTCTTTGACATAAAATGGAGAGTGATAACCTTACCCTCATTAAGAATGATGATGGATCTCTCAAGTCCTATAAGGAAAACATCATAAGACATGCATGGTATTCTTTTATACTTTTAAATTCCACCAAAATTAAATTTGACTGTTTCATTGGGGGAATATATATGAATCTATAAAACAATATAGTATTTTCTAAACATTTATAGTTATGAGGAAATTTTTTTAATGTTCCCTCAATGTTCAAATGTGGAACGATGAATCTCAAGGTTCTCTTGGGACTAGAGAAAAGAAGAGAGGAATGGATATACATTCTAGAAATGTGATTGAAAAATATCATGGGTGAATGTTTTTCAATTATCCCACCTATATAAAGTGGATGAAAAACTGTCCCATAAATTTCAGTAAGGGAAGAACAAAATACATTAGGTATAGGAATGGGGGGACCTTGCTAACGATTTCTCAGGGAAGAAACCCACAAATGTGATATAAGAATGGAATTCTCCTGTCAAACCTCATCATGTTATCCAATGCTTCAACTGTAATAAACCTAGACACTATGTGAATCAATTCTCTAATAAAATTGTTTTCACTGATTACTAATGAGAAAAACATCCAAGTTATAGACTATAAGGGTGATTGTATTCCATCACGAGTTCATAGGTGGATCTCATCGCCTATGTGGTGAAAGGTGGACAATTTATTCACTTAATGATAGTGAAGATAATATTTGATTATTTTTCTAGGAATTCATTCTTATAATGCATAACTAGTAAATCAAATCAAATACCAACTCAAAACATGGAAATTGAGTTACCAGTGAAAAAAAGAAAATGGTTCAATTATTAATCCCAAAACAATAACTTGTACTATATCTAAATGTGTGGTCTGAATTTCCTAAAAAACATATTGATACTCCCCTTAGTGTAATTATATATTATTCTATAAATGTATTGGATTTCATTGTATAAATATGAAAAAAATCTCTCAGTAGAATGAAATCGACCTTTATATCAAAAATATTCTTCTAATTCTATACAAGTGCATGAAGGAGGATGAACCTTATTTGGTACCAATATCTCAATCATGAAAATTATTACCTTTAGAACATGTTTATCAAGAACAAACAATTGATACTAAATAAAATATCATACTTTATGATATTTTCATTTTAAATTAATTACCATATGTGTTTACCAAAGAATTCCCATGTCTTCCACTAAGCTATCTGGTTGATTTCTTAATATATATCTCACTCAAAAAAATTCTAATATCCAAGAATCCATATAGATTGGGCCTAATTTAAAATGAGGATACGAAGAAAATATTATAATAAAATCAATATAATGTCTTTATATGCACATGTAATTCACCATGGCATGCACCATTCCTCTTCATGAAGATTAATGATGGATAAATTCACCTCTGCATTGATTATTGTTAGATTAATAAGATTATGATAAAAAACTATCCTCTTCCTTGAATTGATGACTTGTTAAATCAGCTACAAGGATCCTAGTACGTCTTTTTAGTGGTTCATTAGTCAGGATTTTAGGTTGTAATATTAAAGGAGGATAAAACCAAGACTGATTTTCATACAACATATGAGTACTACGGGTTCGTTGTGATTCCATTTGGACTCAATATTTCATTGGAAATATAAATTATCTTAATGAATTTAGTATTTTGGTATTACCTTGAAAAAATTGTAGTAGTCTATATAGAAAATATTCTTAAATTCTCCAAAATAAATGACGAACATTATTAGAATTTCAATACCATATTAAATATATTTCATAAGTACATTTTATATGAAATGTATAGTAAATATGAGTTTTGTTTGTAAAAAGTAACAATTTTTCCCATCTTCTTACTGAAAAATTGAAATTTGTGGATCCATCCAAAATAAAGGCAATCAAATGATGGAAAAGACCAATTTCTATGATAAGAATCCATATATTCCATGAATTAGTTCACTAAAATCATTGATTTTTAAGAAAATTGTCCTGATTTTTAATCCCACTAACCATGCTTACTCAGAAGGGAGTCATTAAAAGAGAGATTTAAAGAGTTCAAGAAAAGATTAATCACTAAACATTCACTAAGATCACGCACTAGTGGGGAAGGACTTTTTATCATCCTTAATGTGTTCAAATAGGTCTTGGGTTGTTTACTCATGAAATATGAAAATGTGATAGCATATTCAAACCACTAATTAAAGATCCATGATCAAAACAACCAAATATTTGGATGGGAATTGGTTGTAGTGATCTTTACTTTGAAAATTTATTAACATTATCACTACATGAATAAGTGTGACAAATTTGTATTCAATAAAAGCATCATGTATAAATTCACACAATAGGAGCTCAATATACACCAATGTTTGTGTTCTTAGCTTATTAATGATTATGACTGTTCAATCCATTACCATCCTGGGAAGTTAAAAAAAATTCATTTTCTCAAAGAAGAAAGGATCATCCAACCATATGAAAGATTACAATTGAATGTAATCGCATCTTGGACATAAAAAGGATGGGTATGGGAATAATAAAATTATCATTATATTTCCCAGCCCAGATAACTTCACAACCATCTATTCTCAAGAACATCAAGGAGGCCTAGAAATATGTTGAATTTCTATTGATGAACGTAGTGAATATTCTAGAGTTCCACATTATTTATGTTTGAGTTATAAGGTTTGGAACCTGGATAGGTGCTCCATGAAAACCAGAAGTGAATACGCAACTTCTAGATGTTCTGAAATCCTCATAATTTTCTATTCATTTAGTAACAATTGATATCAATAAATATGTGATGAAAAAAATTATGGGATAACATGAATAGGGTATTGTATAGTTTTTATCTCGATGGTTTTTTTCATTGTTTAATGGTAGAATGACATAACTATAATGGTATTCTGAAACAATTTCCCATGTCTGTTTGGAAATTGGAAGACGTTACCAAGGATTTCATCATAGGACTCCCTAGGGCTCCTAAAGGTAATAATTCCAATGAGGATATAGTTGGTCAGCATATAAATTCTCTACATTTCATTACAACCAAAGATTATTTACCTCTAAACCAATTCAACATGATATATATAAGGGAATAGGTAATACTGATCACAGATCCACTCTCTTCTGTATCAAGTCAAGATCTATGGTTTCCCTTAAGGTTTTAAAGTAACCTTCAATAATCATTGGATATATAACTCTTCATAACCATTTCATATAAGACTCAAACAGATGGTCAGTAAGAATGGACTATTCATACTCTAGAGAATATACTTAGATCGGGTTTAATGGATTTCAATGGATGTTGGGATCAACACCTCACCCTTGTGGAGTTCTCATATAAAAACAGTTTCCATTATAACATTCAAATTGATCCAAATAAAGATCTTTTTGGTAAGAGGTATCAGAATTTAACATATTGGGGAGAATATGGAGAGTAGAGACTTGTGAGACTTAGTCTTGTCAAAAATATGATATATAAGGTTCAACCATTCTTCATAATAGGAAATATAAACAATGATGAGAGAAAATAAATGCATAAAATCATCCAAGTGATTTAGATTTGGAGTTCATAAATAAGTTGTTCCGTATAATATTTCAATGGATGAAATTCATGATGATTTGGAATAAGGGAAAACTTATTTCTAGTTACATAACCCCCTTTTAGACCCTTTATTAAATCAAAGATGTTTCCTGCCAACTCTTCATCCCACCAAACCTATCTCAAGTGCATGATGTGTTCGTTGTATCACAATTGAGGTAGTACATATCATACCCCTCACATATATTGAATATATATATGGAACCATTGTAGAATGATAATTCATATGAGGAGTAGAGGGTTAATATGTTATCTCCTGGAGAAAAAGTTCTAAGAAACAATATGATGTGTCCGGCCAAAGAATTGAGGTGTAACCACATATTTGAGGATGTGACATGAGAATGGAATGATGTGATAAAAAAAGTACGCTAAAATTTTTTATTGTATGAAATGAAAAAATTTATGGGTGATTTTTCTGAATTAGAGCTTAACGTAGTGACCCTATGTTTTGAAAATACAACTAAATTAAAAATGAATGTGTGATTTATTAATAAATGAATTTATAAGATGAAAAAGGACAACATATGTTATTTTGGACCATTATATGGCCTCAGAAATTTCAAATACCATTATGAATTATAAAAATTGATAATACATCTGATTTACCGTGACTATTAAGATTGGCATAATAGGGGTTATGTTAAATTTCATTAGACACAGCTAAATGATGTGACTACCTTAATATATAGGATTATAACATATTAATCCCATTAAACAGGTCTTCTTAGGTAGGTAATATCATTGAGATTTTCTCTTGACCAATGCCAATATGATATAAAACTACTTAAGCTTGAGAATTATCATTGATAATTTTTGGCTCATCAAGATCATGTTCTAATCTATGTTCATAGAACCACTCTATAAAAAACACACCATCTCCCACCTTACCCATCGAAAATTAAAAGGTGTAATTAAAGGATCTGTATCTGGACCCTAATATTATAAATTTTTAAATTTTATTTCAAAAAATTAATGATTATATTTAAATATTTATAAAAATACCTTTTAAATTATTAAATAACTAGTTTGAAAAAATATATTTTTATATGATAAAATAAGAATTGTATTTTTTGGAAATATATTGTCTCAATAAAGACACTCTTTCTAATAAATTCATGAATTTTATAAATAAATGATATTTTAAAAAAATATAATTATTAAAAAATATATTATACATATAAATGGAAATAAAATTTTATGAACTCAAATGTAATTTTTAAAGGGTCTGAAAACTAATATCTTAAAAAAATAGTATTTTTCAATAAATTGAGATTTCTTCAAAGTGTAAATTACCTTATTTACAGAATTTCTTTGATAAAATAAATACTCATTTTTTAATCTTCATGTTGAAATTATTCAACGGTGAATTTTAAAAAAAAATTATGATATTGTTGACTTTTTGAATAAAATATAAATTAGGTACAATTATATAACATGTATTATGATGTCATAACATCAAAATGTGTTATAATAAATATTATAAAGAGTATACAGGACCATAATTTTATTTTACCTTTAGAATAATGTTTTTTGAATGTTATTTGATAAATTTTATAAACCCTTACTGAATCCTCCTAACCCTATATAACATTTTAAGGACTGAAATTCAACTATTTATAACATGGATAAATTCTACATCACCAAAGGAATTATTTTAATGTTTTAAATTATTATCTAAAAAATCCTCTTAGGCCAAAACTATATACATAAACCCTTGTAAGGATGGTGGTTTTGATAAAGTTATCATATAGAGTCCCAAACATATGTTTGGAAATAGAATGATGAATATTCTAACATCATATTATTGTTTTAAAATATTCCTTATACCGTATTTTAATCATACTTTGGTTGGGTTTTTCAAGGTTATTTCATGATAAATTTTGGATATTTTGAAAATTTATGGGTTAGTTCACGGGTGATAGACGATTTTCCCCAACTGTGTGCCATCTCAATATATATCATGAAAACCCCGAAAGTGGGGATCGAAATAGCTAGTGCACAGTCTTAAAAATCATGCTCTCACTTATTAGAAACCATTTAACTAGAGAAAAGGGTTGCATGGATATTGTTCATCGTTTGTCTAAACTATGAGGCTCTTCCCACCAAGCAATGTGTACTGGTTTCTTTAATCTGAAGTTAGTTTTAAAATTTTGAAACCCCTCTTTTAGGTGAACAGAGGACCTGTACATCCCACAATTGGTTTATTCTTCTTTGGAGGCTCCCAAGATTAGTTTTTTCCCATTTATAATGATCCATAACAGCATTAATGTAAGGAGAATGATGTATAATCTTCTCTTGGTAGGTTTCCTCTCTATGTTCTCTTTATCTCATTATCTCATCTTTCCTCCCAAGAGATTTATATATCATCTACATTATTGGAGGATCTAATACCCTATATTTCAAATCTTGGATCCATTTTTTATTCCCATTTCCTATTGTGTTCATTATTCAATAGAGAATCTCAATTAGGTTTTAGAGTTTTGATATCATGTGATATTGAGGTGGGTGGTTCTGCTGTGATGTCCATTTTTTATTAACACTAAATTGAATGATTTAATTTTCAAGTATTTTACATTTCATACAATTTTTCCATAGAAAATGTAAAACAATTAAATTTTCTGATTTTTGGATTTGAAATAATATTTTTTTCCTAAAATTGGGGAAAACCCACCAATTTTATTGAATTGTGTGTACTTGTCAAATTATTGGAATTTGTGAAGTTTAATTTTTCAAATTAAATTTTGGGGTTTACATTGATGAATTTATATTACGAAATTTACTTTTCAAATGGAATTAGGAAATTGAATTGTGACTTGATTTCAAATTATTATGGTAAAAAGGGGGATTAAAATTATATTGATGGAATCCAATTGGTTTTACCATGAAAGGGAATTTTTTTTATTAAACAATTATTCTGTTTTATAAATTTAAAATTGGAATATTTGAAATGAAGAATGGGATGAATTGAATTTTAAGGAGTATAAAAATAAATTTCCAATCATTGTTTCTAATTAGATAACATGAAAGATTTTCATAGTTAGTGAGTTATTTATCAAATATTCTAGGATTTATAGTAATAACAATACATCTGTAGAAGTCACATCACCGATACGATGGGGATGATTACTCCTTGGTCAGTATCGAGGGGAGTGCGTGTATGCATAATTTCTTGTCAACTATTTTAGTGTGTGGATTTAATTAGCATAAAACTAATATAAATTAATATATATTACCATGTAACTCACATGTTTGTTTTTGAAATGAATATATGCCAATATTATAAAATATTAAGCATGAATTCTGAGTAAGATAAAATATTTTATGTAAAAGGATTTGTCAATTCATTGGTCGAAAGTATTTCAATAAATTAAAATGGAAATCACAATGTATATAAAAATTATTTTGAAATGATAAATCAATTTTTTTATTAAGATATTTAGTTGGCTAATCAAATGTTTGAATGTCATTATGGAATCCATGGTGAGACACTACTAGTATTTTTTATCACTCCCCACCTATGCCTCCAGATGTTTGCATATTACCTTCATCGAGATTGAGAATGTGTATGACACCACTTTGATGTAGTAGTATCTGGTGATTCTTATGCTTGGAGAGTTTTGTCTATTGGGACTTTGGTTTTTGTACTATTTTTCAGTACTTAGTGTTATACCTTTGGTTTTGTTTACCACTTTCAATTCTGGTACACTTCTCTCTATGGTGTTTATTTTGTATACATAATAAATATTTTATCTTGACTCCACAATGATTGTGTAATTTTTTTCACAATTTCATATTATATGATTCCAGGTGCCAGTTTCCAACCCTTGGAAATTTGGAACACCCCTCTGGACATGTCCAGAAAGAATCATTAGTCAGATAACTTGGGTAACTAATCTGTTTTATGTAAAAGTGGTATCAGAGTGCTAGGTTTAGCTTCTTGTGTTTATGTCATTATGCATATGTCTAATTTTGTTTGGAATTAAGATATAGTTACGACTGAATATCTGGATAGATCTAACCATGAAAAATCTTAAGTGACCATGGGTGGTTAGGGGAATACATATTTAGTATTAGTTCTATTATTATACCTAGTTTTGATTTGGATAGATTTAAATCTAGATGTTTTTTTTTCTATTTATTGGGGTTATTTCCATTGTTTCTCGGTTTGAGTGTAAATTTTATGTTTTCTATGTTTATTGTTGTTTTTGAGTAGAATCATGCATCTAAGAAGATGTAATAATTATATCTAGGAGGAACATACAGATGAACCTTGTTAATAAAATCCTCTCATGGACCTGGTCCTGGTTAAGTTGATTTTTTTTACTATCCAATCTCTAGGATAGGCACCACCACCAGTCCCCATTCAGCCTCTAGTTGTGGTACCTAATAGGGATGATCTTTAGAATAATTCTTATAGTTTCCATCACCAAAATAACCTAAAATTTAAAGGGTCTAATTATCCTATATAAGATAATGAATTAATTAGTATGATTGAGCATTTTTAGGGTTCTTAGAAAAGAATGGTGAAATCAAGGTGAAGTGTGCCATTTTTATATTGTAAAGAAAAAGAATTAGATGGTGGTACACAATTGTGATAGAGAATAAATGTGAGAGATTAGATAGTAAATACATCAAGGCACATTTCAACAACCCGTTCTATCTATATTCGATGTTTCTGGCTCTGTATATTGTGTTTTTCAAGCTTGATTAGGCTAAGAGGATTGTGATAGAGTATGAAAAGCATTTTCTTAAGCTTGTCCATTTTTCACCTGAGATAGTATCAAAGAATAAGATGAAGACTCATTGGTTTTACTTGGGACTATGATTAGATATTCATTGTCAAGTTTTCCTACTGAAGTTTCCTAATTATACTGATGTATTTTATAGAATATTTATAGTCATGATGGTCCTGAAATTCGTGTTAGGGCTATCATGATTTTCTTCTTCTCCTAGTGGAATTGTGTTTTTCTCTAATAGAAATAGGAAGGGTGATGATTTTAATGGTGGTTCTTGGTAGAAGAGTCATCGAAACCTCCATTAGTACCAAGAAGAGGACCTTTTATTTTTCTAATACTATGTCAATCCTGGTCATTTTAAGCTGGTATGTAATGAAATACCCAATTTATGTGGCTTCTTAAGACACCCAGGTCACCAACGAAAGTTAATCCATGTTTATTACACTACTCAATGTGGAATATGATCATTATAAACTTATAAAACAATGGGGAAAACAAATTATTCAAGGAAAAGGGATTCCATCCACATGATTTTAGGATGATGCTTCTTCACACGGTTTAAAATTCTACAAAGAAAGAGAATACTAGTCCAGCAACTATGAGAGGAACAATTATTATATATTTGTTATTAGTGACTTCTCTATTTGATACTGGTAAATCCCACTCATTTATTTCAATCTATATTTCTTATATTCTTTATCTTTATATGGATATTTTATCTTATATAGAGGATATTACTACTCCCCTTCATGAAAATAGAGATTAGGGTCTCTGAATTCCCATTTATGTTTTCTCTCTATAAAATGGTGATTTTTTTATCGTTTTTGTGTTCTTTACATGAATCCTCTTAACATTATATTTTGGATGGATTGTCTAATTTATAATAAATCATATATTGTTTGTCATCTTTAATGTGTATTCTCCACTAAAACTAGTGGTGGGTGTTACGGATACCAAAGAGAATGGGACCCGAGTTTGAGTAGAGCTGACCTTCTTATCTAGATTTTGAAAACATAATATCAGAGTTTTTATTTGACCTAGAGTGAGAATCTCTTAGTAGTGATCTCCCTCTAGTTTTTAATGAGTTTCCTGGTTTCTTCCCTTCTGACTTCTCATGCTTTCCACAAATAAAGAAGGTATATTTCTCAATCTACTTCATGTCTAGTAATCAACCAGTATCTATTCCTTCTTACCACATGTAAACAACCAAATTGGATGATCTGAATACTTAATAGGATGATATTTTACATAAATAATTTATACAGATGATTTCATCACTGTCGGTATTACTGGTTCTCTTTGATAACAAAGATGAGGGGTCCCTTAACCTTTGTTTTGATTACCTAAATAAAATCGAGTTATAGTAAATAAAATATATCAATTGTAAAATATTGTTTTACTATTTTATTACTTGAAGGGGGATAAGCAGTTATCCAATATTGATCTCCGTTCTGGTTACCATTAGTTTACAATAAAATATTCTGAAATTTATACAACCACCTTTTGAGTATGTGTAGCCATTTTGAGTGCCTTTTCTTGAATTTTGGTCTAAACAATTCTCACGTAGTCTTTATTGATTTAATAAATAGTATTTTCCATTAGTAATTTGATCGCTTGATGGTGGTATTTTTGGATGACATCCTTGTGTACTCTATGTATAAGGAAGACCATATGTTTTATTTGAGAGAAGATTTGTAATTATTGAGAACATTCCAACTTTATTCCAATATTTCAAAGTGTGATATTTGGTTTTAGGAAGTGACTTTATAGATACACATGCTATTGGAACACAGTGTCTCATTTGAACATGAAAATTTGAAGGTTTTTATCTCATGGTATCAACAACAAAATGATTTTGATATTTGGATATTATTTTGTTTATTTATTCATTATCACATTTTGGTTACTCTAACTCCCAAGGGAGTAATGTATTTTTGGGATGTTAACTGTCAGAACTCTTTTTTCAAGATAAAAAATCTTTTGACTACTAAAATAGTATTAACTCTCTTTGAATCTAGAAAAGGCTATGCGGTCTTCTATGGTGAAAAATGTTAATTTTTGGGTTGCAATATAATGTATAATTATCATTATATTCCTTATTGATCTCATCATCTTAATCCACATGAGAAGAATTATCCAAACCATGACCATGAACATATAGTTGTGAGTCATGTTCATAAGAGTTATTAGAGTAATCTTTAAGGAGAAAGGTTTACAGTGTTCTCTAAACACAATGTTTTGAGTTATACCTTCTCCCAATTATATTTTAATCTCTTCTAGAGGGGTTCAGTGGGATAGCTATAATCTATTGAATTTTACAAAACCTATTCCTAAAGGAATGAATATTTTGTCACAAATTCTTTGAGAAGGAAACTTTAGAAATAATATGTGAATGAATCAATAGAAGGGTGGAACTTGATGGTTATTTTTAAAATTATTCATATAGGAATTTCGAAATAAGGTTATGAGGTTTCCTTGGCCATTGTTCAATTTACATCCAATCTTCTTGAGACGATTCTTCTAGATTAGTAGCATGATGAATAGTTCTTCAGCACTAGATACACTCTTTATGATGGGAAGACTGAACCTAAATAGTGATTTTCCATCGAGGTCATTATATGCTATTAGAATCATTTTTTTGGGTCATTAGTGGTAAGGAAATCTGTGGTGGGGTTTGTAATAACTCCTAGTGGTAAGTGCACCCAGAATCAATGAAGATTTTTTCAGACATTATGTGGAAATTATTGTATCTATGGAGGAGATGGGGCATTGAAAAACAATTCTGTTGTTGTTATATAAAAAAAATGTTAGGGTCGAGGAAAAAACCGTATAGTTTTCTTCATCCACTTCTAGTGATGATGTGGAAATCAGACGATGCCGTTTTGGACATTCTTGTTGGTTTTCCACATACTCAAGGGAAGAAAAATTTGATGTGGTTTTTGATCAATTGGCTCACATTATACCCATTTTTCTTACAACCAAGGTTGAGGAGTCAGAAAGTCTCTACATGAATTAGATTATGTTGTTTCATGGATTTCTATCTTATATAGTCTCTAATAGAGATCCATGGTTCACTTATTATTTTTGATGCACCATGTAGAGGCACTAGGATCCCAGGTATATTAGAGTATGTAATATCATCCAGAGTTGGATGGACAGATAGAAAATTATATACATATTTTAAATGATATGCTATGTTCCTATCTTCTCAACATTTTTTGGGAATTCATAACCATATAAGGATGTCTCAGTTTTCATATAACAATATTTGACAATCTAGAATAACAATGGCTTTTTTGGAGGCCTTGTACAACCATCAATGAACGTCTCCACTGTGTTGGTTAGAGATTGGTGAATGTTCCTCAGTTGGCCCAAACATGGTTTGAGATAGAAGAGAAATTATTCCATTAATTCACTATATAATGACGATTGAACACAAATGATATAAATCATAAGTTTATCTTCCTCACAGACTATTGTTATTTTAAGTTGGTGACCATGTTTTCATGAAATATTCATCCTGTTTGGCTCATAGAGGGATTGCGAGGAAATGGAAGTTTATTCCTCGTTTTATGGACCCCATAAAAGTTTTTGAGATGGTGGGGAAAGTTTCTGACCATTTATAACACCCACCATAGATCATGTTGTTAGATAAAGTGTTCCATGCATCTTATCTATGATGTTATTTATCTAATTCATCTCATGTTCTGAGTTGGAGTGATCTTGAGGTCGAGCATGATTTATCCTTGACTGAATAACCAATTAGGATACTTGATTATGAAACCAAAGTACTTCATGGGCTAATGATACATTTGTTTTGAGTGTTATGGTATCTTGGTTCTCATAGTCATAATACATGGGATAGGTAGGTACTGATGAGGTAGCACTGAACTCATTTATTAGGAATGGAATATTCTCATTAGGCTTTATAGGGAAAACAATTATTTATAGTGGGGAGGTTGTAACATCCTATTACTATTTTAGGTATTATTTATCCTCAATTTTGGTCATTCTTTGGTTGGGTTTTGTTCAAGGTTTTTTGGTGAGAAATTTTTGGAAATATACAATGTTTCTTCGCTAGTGCATGGTTGGCAAACTATTTTCCTAATCTATGTGTCATCTTGGCAGAAATAGTGAATACCTAGATAGTGGGGTTTTTCATGGAGAACACCCAATTTAAAAAAATCTCCCACTAATGAGAAACAATGCACCTAGAGAAAATGATCACATATCCTAGGTTCATGGTTTTTCTAAATTGTGGGGCTCTACCATGCAAATTGTGTGTATGTGTTTTTTAATCTGAAAATATGTTTTAAAATCCTAAAACCACACTTTTAGGCTCTCGACTGACCTATACGGACCACATTCAATTTCTTCATCTTTTAAGGATCCCAATAGTAGTTTTTGGCCCCTCTAAACGCCACCAAAATCAAATAAACATTAGCTGAGTGATGTTTGATCTACTCTCAATAGGTTTCCTATCCTCGTTCTATATCTCCTCTTATCTCATCATTCTTCGCTAGGGTTTAATAGATATCATTATTGATTGTTGGATCTAATCCCTCTATTTTGGATATAGGATCTGGGATTTATTATGAAATCATTTGGTTGTCATTCTACATTTGTGAATCATTACTAGGGTTTGGAGTTTAGATATCCCATGATACTAAGGTATGTGGTTTCATTGTGATGGCCAATTTATATTAACCCTAAATTTCTTAATTTAATTTAAATTTATTGACTGAAATTAAATAGATTCAAATCACATTCAATTCATTTATAAAAATCTCAATTCCATTAAATAAGGGTATTTGGATATGAAATTATATTTTTGGGTTAAAAGTTGGATAAAACCTCCCCACTTCCAATAATTTTTGGGGTAATTTTTAAATTGATGGAATTTGTGGAATTTAATTTTTTGGGTTCAATTTTTTTATTTATATTTTTTAATCTTATTAGAGAAATTGAATTTTGTATGGATTTCAAATTCTTATGTGAGAAAATTTTATTGAAATTATTTTGATATAATCCCGTTTGTTTTATGAGGAAAAGGAATGTTTTTTTAAACTCAATTTTTTTAAATAAAAAATAGAATATTTTAAACAGATATTGGGACTAATTTTTTTTATGAAGCCTTAAAATATTACCTTCAATTTTTTTATCAAAAAACGTTGATGATTTGGGTAGTTTGTGAGTTATTCGAAAAACCCTCTCCGATTTAAATTATTAACAATACGACTATATTAGTCAAATCCCTAATAGGATGCTGCAGAGTACTCCCTGGAAAATATCAAGGGGAACATGTCTACACCAAATGTCATGTCATCAATTTATGTGTGTGGAGTCCCCTAGCCTGTAACTATCATACCTTTAGGAATATGGTCGTGTCGATTTTCTATTAGTATTTAAAATGAATATATGTCATTGTTGTAAACTGTGAAGAATTCCTTCATCCCTATATAAACAATTTTATATTAATATCTTTTTTAATTCAAGTGTTTAATGAATTTACATAATTTGAAATGTAAATCCTGATTAGTTTAATTATCTTTTTGAAATGAAAAACATGTTTCGTTAAAATTGAATGATTTATTAGGTCAATAAAATGTTGGCATCTTATTATAGAATCTTTTGTTAAACCATACTGGTATATTATCTCACGTCATACCTAAGCCTTTAGGTGTTTTTAGATTACCTTCTCCCATTTCTAAGAAAGGGTTAGACATCACATGGAAGTGATGGTAACCATTAATCCATTCTATTTGATAGTTTCATCAATTTAGACTTTTTATTTTATCCTTTTTTACTTTGTTGATATGTCGTTGGGTCTGTTTACCAATTTGAATTCATGGACACTTCTCCCTATGATGATTCTTTTGAATTCACATTTATTTTTTATCTTGATTCTGCATAGTTTGTGGAAGTCCGTTCCCACTTTCATATTGAATGATTCTAGGTTCTAGTTTGTAACCTATGGTAATTAAGAATTCCCCTCCTACCATGATAGGATCATCTTGGTTATCAGGTTTTTATGGTACCCAGTTAAGTTTGTGAAGAATTCTCCACTCTTTTTCTATATAAAACACTAAACCTCACATTACTATTCACTCAAAAATATAGCATCACAAACTTACTCAACCCATCACTCTCTATATCCTTAAAAAGGTTCTCTATGATCTTAATAATCTCTTACCAATATTTTAGAGTCACCCTATCATGGTAAGGGATCATCTCCTTCTCCTCTTAATTTTAGAACATTCTCTATATAGTCTCTTTTGAATTCCAATTTTACAAGTTGAGATATTTGATTACACATTCATATTATTGTCCTTATGATTCCCAAGTATTTATATACACATATCTGTCTCATTCACCCACTCTATGAACCATTATGTACCATGTTATTATGCCAAAATTATCCTATGATTTTCATTGTCAAACATGTGTACAGTGAATACTCACCTTAATTTCTACTTTGGGTATTCATCTAGTCATACATATATTTATTGATTGGCTATTTTTATGAATGTTACCTACACATGTTAATAAAGAGGTAAAAATTGATGAAATGCATCCTTATGTTGTTTGTTTAATGTGGAACACATATTTGTGAACATGATATGAATGTGACACATTGGACCATAATTATATTACCCTGTAATGCATTGGATATTATTTTTATCTCTTGATATGACATGTATAGTGCATGGAACGGTATTATGAGAACATTATGTTATGTTTTAGGGCGTAAGGGTATTATTATAGACTTTTGTGAGCCTAAATAGATTTTTTCGCAAAAAATTATTTGATATCTTTTTATTTTTGGTCAAATGCCTAGGAAGAACCAAAAATATTCTTTAGAACCTAGATAATAGATGATCAAGGAATATTATTGGTGATGATTTGAAAATTGAAATCATTTTCAAAATATAAGGTGAGCTTTTCACAATTTGAGACAATGAAAAATTCCAAATAATTATTCATGAAAAGGTGAGTTTTTCTATTTATTTCAATAAATTCAAATTTTTATTTGTTAACAACATAAAGTATAATTATGTTAATATTAGTTGTTTTTGTGATTATTCTTATTTTGTTACCTTTTAGAGTAATTCATGAAAAAAAATGACATCAAAGAATGATTTTTATTTTATTAAAAATAAAAATTGGAATTTTTATATAGTGGATTTCAATTTCCCATTTCCAAATCATGTTTCCTATCACGAACCACCTCAGGTCAACAATGAACGGGTCACCCGAGCAGGTACACAACATTGCCCGAAGGGAGTTCCCAATCCCCACGGGCTGGAAACTAGTACCGGGCATTAAAATTTAACTATTGGGAACGGGTTGGACCAAGAACAAAAGATAAATAGATAAATAAAAATAAAAAGAATAATAAAAGGGAATAATAAACTGGAACTCAAGTAGCACAACAAGAAAATAAACAGAACACCTCAACATACCTCCATGTGACCATCCAGGTCAGCTCCCAACCAAAAAATGACCTTTCTCCAACACTAAGCAACTCAACCGAGAGAAACCTGATCGAAGGAAACCTGTAACTGAAATGATAAAGTTGGTGTTATCATTTAAAATTCTCAGTAGGTATGCAAAGAGTAAACCACTGAATCCAAGGTGTCCTTTCCCAAAGCAATCCATTGATGCAAGTTTGAATTACAATTAAAAAATTAGGGTTTTCACATTTGAAAAGAAGCAACACGTTTTTCCCATTTAAAAACCCAACACCCGCTACATAATGTTTTCCCAAAAGAATTTTTCATTTTGTAAATAAAATCCAAAATATAATATACCAATGTTGTGCTAGAGAAAAATTAGTAAGAGTGAAAGTTGAAAATAAACTACTACATGGAATGTAAACAAGACTAGTGCATGGAAAGTAAACAATCAATGAAATTAATCTAGTAACCATGGGTGATCCTAAACATTCTTAGAAGACTCCAGGAAGTACTCTGTTTCGGAACCACCTACCAGCGTATGGTGAAGCTCTTAATTCTATAACCAATTGGCCACCCTAACTGACCAATCCAGTGGCAAAGCCCGCCTAGCCTAACAAAAAATCTAGGGGGCACCAACCCGTCTATTCGGGGTTGGTCACCAACCGTCACTCGATCTCTAAAATATGCCCAGGACCCCATGGTTGTTACAATAATACTCTGTAAGAAGGAAGCCCTCACACGTGTGACTCATCTAACCGAACTTGCCTACCCCAAACACAGACACTCTATATGATATCCCATAAGGGATATCCCCCCTATAGAGGTTCCCCCGTATATATATACATATATATTTATATTTATGTAACATATCATCAAAGGTTCCAACCGGGCATTCATGCCAGGAAATCATTAAAACCATTTGATACCATTTTCAAAATACTAAAGTTGTTATATGGGAATAAGGTAATATAAATTTCATCATTTAAAAATGTCAATGAAAACTTTACAATCAAGTTGATAGTGCCAAATGGGCCGTCCCGACACACCCATGTCGAAATCATTATTCTAAAAATATTTAAAGTTATAACAAGGCACAAACAATTTACAAACACAAACCATTATAAAAGTTAAACAACTCCACTCATGAATTGGAAGAGCCAAATGGTCCTTTAAGTTGTCATGTCAAAAAACATTACCCAAAAAATTACAAAAAAAACAAATTTTATATTTTCAAAGCCAAACTGGAACACCCTTGAGATAACACTTCAAACCTTTCACAAAAGCCACACAAAGGACCGAATTATACTTAAGAATAAAAAAAACATTTAAAAATCCATGATTTTAAAGAAACACTAGTTTAATGGTGTCATTGTCACTTGAAGGCATGTCCATGGGTGCACTAAGGGCACTCATAGATGAGCCAACATCTAATGGCACACCTGCGTTCCAAGAAAATGACCAACACTATTCCCAAAAAACTACCACATTAAAACTAAAACCAACCGCTCACTCTATTTGAAAAGAACTCACACCGCAACATTAAAAACCAAAGATCCCCCTTTTATTGTAACACCTTAACACTATTAGCAAGTTATACCAATACCAAAATTATAAACAAACCATGTTTACAAATAACCAACGCCGACACACAACATAGTCACGGCTATGCATTAAATTAAAAAACTCAATTCTACTTTGAAAATGATAGTATTTTATCAAATGCGCCAAATGAACATAAACACTATCATAGTAAAACATTCACCTTCAAAGTATATTATTTTTTTATCAAACTATACTAACCTAAAAAGAAACACCCCAACCAAATAGTCATAAACAATATCAAAACAGAACATGGCACATAATCAAATAACTGCAGACTCGAACCAGGATTTGACTCAAAACATGATTCTAACTAATTCTAAATATTTTAAAACACTATATTTGGAAAATTATTTGTATATCAAAGCTTGGAATCATATAAAATAAAATTATCGAAACACCCAAGCATCAATTAGACTGTGTAAAATAAAACCATAAAATTACCTTCCTCAAACTAAGAGCGGACACAACAGAACCTCAACAGAAGGTGGAACGACGCCCCGTGAACCAAACGCAAAACCTAAACCACAATCAAAATGCAGGAAAAAGACCCCAAAGAGTTATGGTTTTTTCCAAAATAGATAAAAACACCAAAGATGAATGAAAATAAACCTTGGGTGAGGTTGGAGTAGGCTGGTCGGACCGGGGTAGTTGCCGGCGAGGCTGGCCTGCTGTTGCAGGAGACTGGCGAGGGGTAAAAAAGAGGGTTCTCGGGTGCGGATCACTGGGGAGCATCGAATCGGGGGGGATATGGATGCAGCGGATAAGACGAGGCTATAGGACTAGGGTGCCGGGTGTTACGGGCGAAGGCTGGAGCGCGATGAGGCAGGGTGGCCGGGTAAAGGGAGGTCATGGTTGTGGTCGGCCGAAAACAGAAGAGGGGAGGTGCTTCCGGGACAGGAGGTTGACTGGGCGAGTCAGAGGGGTCAAGGCCGAGGGCAGGGGGTGCAGAATTTGAGCGAGTCAGGAGGCCGGGGCACGGGTTTGGCTGCATGAGTGGTTGGTTGGGCGGGGTGCAAGTGTCATGGAATGGGTGGGGGGAAGCTGGAGTCGGGAGGTCGGAGTGCTACGGGGGTCGAATGGGGGTTTCACCAAATAGGAGGATTAAGGGGGGGCTCGCGCAGTGTCAAAGGGGAAAGGCGGGCTGCAAGGGCACAATGTGGGGAGAAACTGGGGGGACCTGGTGTATGCGGGTAGAATTAGGGTTTTGGGATTTTTTCATAATGAAATAATAATAATAATAATAAAATCCAAAATAAAAATATTGAATATATAAATAAAATAATATTAATATTAATACCATAATAATAATAATAATATTAATATTAATAAAATTTATTAACCATTAAAAATAATAATTACAAAAACAATAATAATGAGAATAATAATAATGAAAACAGTAATAATAATAATTATTATTGTTATTATTATTGACTTCCCGACTCATGGGTTTGCTGCATGGCTTCTATCAACCACACAGTGACCGCGCACGGGTCTGAAGCCCAGTAAAAATATTAAATGACAAAAATTTAAAGTCGGGGGCCAACCAAGACATTTTCACGAGGACCCGTAGCCAAGAAATAATAAAATATAAATAAATTAAAAACTCCAGGTGTGACAATTCTCCCCCCCCCATGCACACCTTCTGCCCCTAGAAAGTTACTCAGTTGAATGATGGACAAAACAAGAATACATCCTCGATTTAAAACCGGAAGAAACCTCAATGCAAGAGAATGGGAGAACACAAGAGGGTTCTCCCCATCACTAGAACTCAACTAGTATAGAAATTTAACACTCAAACTTACCTCCCTTGGAAGGGGAGCGGCTGATGCAGGAATTACAAACTGATCCAAACTATCTTCTATAGCACGAGCGAAACAACACCTCCCCTAAAACTTGGAACTCTTGACCCATACCAATAACCCATAATACTAGAGAAAAACCTCCAAGAAGAACATGATCTCAACAGGGAACCCGAGTATAACCAAAAGCCTTAACTCCTTCGCAGACACTTATGTCTCCAAACATACATAGCTAAAGCTAGATCAATTCATAATGGGGCCAAACACACTTTTAAGAAGAGTTCACGATTCAGAAAACCGTGATCAGACAAACAAAATTGTTTGGATTAAAATATATCGAACATGTCTATTATAACTCCATGATGAAACAATGAACTTAAAATGAGGTCACAACTTTAACAGTAAAAAAAGAAATGACAAAAGGAATTTAAATTTTCCACTGCCAACATAGAAAACAAGACCTAGACCAAGGCTTCACACCCTTGGAAACTCCTCACTGATCATGAGCTTTATCCCATGGCATGTGGCTGGGGGTCTGATGGATGAACCATCTCCTGCCTCATAGTCAGGCACTGTAATTCCTCGAGTCATAGAATCTTCTTCAAGCGACGCTTCCTGAAGAACTTCTCTAGATGACCCAGGCACCCGCAACGATGACACATCTTTGGAAGGATGCGACCTGACAACATCACGTGCCCGAACTGATCACACTAGTGGAACACCACTAAACGGTCAGACATACTAGAAGCCAGAACCACTACAGACGACTCTTTAGAAATAGGTCCCTCTGGTACACCCTGATTTCCAGATGGGGAACCTTGATGAGTAACTAGATTCACTGGATTGCCAAGAATATGTGCTCCGAAGACCAACTCAGCTAGAAATGACTAATCCACAATCTTCTCAAAAAAATGGTCTTTAGAAAGGTGCACCCTCTCCTTGATCTCTAGATGAGGACCGCCGATGAAGAGAGAAGTCTTCATCAAATCCTGTGACTATACCTCCGGAGAAAAGAACACAAGAACCTTGAAATGGTCAACATATGCCTTTATCATCCATTGGGCTTGTTGAATACGCATGTGCTCTTCCCTATTCTTCATTTTCACCTATTTAGGTAAAAACCATTGGACGAAGACGGAATTGAAGACATACCACATCATCACAACTTGCAGTGATGGCAGCGCAACCAACTATCATTCATCCAGTGTTGGACCTTTAAACGAACCCAAAACTGCACGCACACTGACAGCTTCGAAGGTTCAAAATACCCTAAAGATGCATTCGACCTCTTCAAGACACTCTACTGCCTCTAATGGACCCCAATTACCGTGAAGGATAGGAAATGTCCAAGAAGGACCAAAAATTGGGCATGACATATCAGAAACCATGGGGACCTTTTTGGGAAGCATTTTCTAAACAACATATAAAACACAAAACCAAAACCAATATCAAGTCGAAGCCACAACAAATAAAGCGTCTTCATCCAAAACAACCAGCTCAAAATAAACAAGTAAGTATAAACACATCCAAAATTCCATTTTTCATTTTAGATTTCAAAACATCCTTTTTTCAAGGCCACTTTCCAAATAAAAAACAAACATTTCAATCCAAATTCAATTTTCAAAAATCATATTCCCCTTTGTTTTTTTAAAACCACATCAGAAGAAAGAAAACAAAATACAAGTTCAAGACTTTAATTCCAAGTGCACACCCCAGTAATCCCATGAATCATTGCACATGTCTTCATTCGATTTCATCCAAACGCACCAACACCCACTTCACATGAATTCCCTCACATGTGCAAATGTTCATAAAGAGTACCCGAGGATGCACCCAAACCATATCTCTACTAGTTACAAGCAACCACTAGATTTTAGACCAAGAGATTTTAGTTTTGAATATCCCTTTCACAAATTAAAATACATTTAAAAGAAAATGTTCTCATTTAAAAAACCATTTTTCATTTTCAAAAGTGAACTGACACCCACATGAACCAAGACAACACACAACTTGCCTCAAATTACCGAAGTGAGGGACTATTAGTCATGCTTAACCTGGTGACATGGTAGTGCGTCATTCCCCAAGTAAGCGCCAACAACTAAGAGGAACGTAAACCATGTACTCAGACTCCACATAGTTCACTACTCCATGTGAAATCAAGATGTGACATGGACATTCCTCTATTGTCATCCCTCAATAAAAAAACTAGAACAGAATATGGACTCAACTCCCAGAATACCCCTGATGACTCATGGTTCGGAACAGGTGATGGTTCATGACGTCCTCCCCGTACCTACCTCTCGAGTACTGACAATCGTAATCTCCATCTATCGGATACCCCAAATAACAAGGGCTCCACTGATACCATTTTTTCACAAACCAACCCCGGTCGACCCTGAACCGGTCACCCGAGATGGTCCACAACATGGCCCAAAGCTGTTCCTGATCCCCACGGGCTGAAAACCAGTACCGACCATCAAAATTTAACTGTTGGGAACAGTTTGGCCCATGAACAAAAGATAAACAGATAAACCAGAATTAACGGAATAATAAAACAGAACTCAAGTAGTGCAACAAGAAAATAAATAGAACACCTCAACATACCTCCATGTGAGCATCCAGGTCACCTCCCAACCAAAATTTGACCTTGCCCCAACACTAAGCAACTCAACCGAGAGAAACCCGATCAAAGGAAACATGCAACTGAAATGATAAAGTCGGCATGAGAATTTAAAATGCTCAGTAGGGTGCCAAGAGTAAACCACTGAATCCAAGGTCTACTTTCCCAAAACAATCCATTGACGCAAGTATGAAATACAATTAAAAAAGTAGGGTTTTCACATTTGAAAATAAGCAACATGTTTTTTCCATTTAAAAACCCGACACCCACTATATACCGTTTTCCAAAAATCAATTTTTATTTTGTAAATAAAATCCAAAATAGAATATACCAATGTTGTGCTAGAGAAAAATGAGTAAGAGTGAAAGCTGAGAATAAACTAGTGCACAGAAAGTAAACAAGACTAGTGCACAAAAATTAAACAATTAATGAAATTAATCCAGTAACCATGGGTGATCTTAACCATCCACAGAAGAACCCTGGACATATTCGGTTTTAGAACCACCTACCGGCGTATGGTGAATCTCTTTTGTCTATAACAAACTGGCTGCCCTAACTGATCAATCTAGTGGCAAAGCCCGCCTGGACTAACAAAAAATCTAGTGGATACCAACCCGTCTAGTCGGGGTTGGTCAGCAATCTTCACTCGATCTCTAAGAGACTCCAAGGACCCCATGGTGGTTACAATAATACTATGTCAGTAGGAGGCCCTCCCATGTGAGACTCGTCTAACCGCACTTGCCTACCCCAAAAACGGACACTCCATATGATAACCTGTAATGGAATATTGCCCCTATAGAGGAGCCCATGTATATATATATATATATATTACATATCATCAAACGTGCCAACCGGGCCTTCAGGCCATGAAATCATTAAAACCATTTGATTCCTTTTTTGAAATTTTAATGTTTTTATATGGGCATACAGTAATCAAAACATCGTCATTTCAAAAATTCAACACAAAAATTTCAATAAATTTGAAAGTTCCAAATGGTTCGTCACGACACACCAACGTCAAAATCATTATTCTAAAAACATTTAAAGTTCTAACAAGGCACATACAATTTCCAAACACAAACCATTCCAAAAGCTAACACAACTCCACCCATGAATTGGAAGAGCCAAATGGGCCTTTAAGTTGTCATGTCAAAAAACATTACCCAAAACATTACACAAATACAAATTTTATATTTTCAAAGCCAAACCGGCACACCCTTGAGATCACACATCAAATCTTTCACAAAATCCACACAAAGGACCAAATCTTACTTAAGAAACAAAAAAACAATTAGAAAACCAAGGTTTTAAAGAAACACTATTTTAAAGGTGTCATTGTCACTTGAAGGGACATCCATGGGTGCACCGAGTGTACTCATAGATGAGCCAACATCCGATGGCACAATTGAGTTCCAAGAAAATTACCAACACTATTCCCACAAAACTACCACTTTGAAACTAAAACCAACCGCTTGCTTTATTTGAAAAGAACTCACACAAACTCATTAAAAAACAAAGAGCCCCCTTTTTATTTTAACACCTTAACACTATTATCAAGTTATAGAAACACAAAAATTATGAGGAAACCAAGTTTACAAATAACCAATGCCAAAATAAAACATAGTCAAGGCTAAACATGTAACATCCCCAAATTATAAAGTGTTAAATGACTAAATGATATGACTCATGTAAACAAGGCGCACCTTCCTTTTCGAGAGACTACTTGGTTTGAACTCCACAGTTAAGCGTGCTTGTCCTGGAGTAGTGATCAGGATGGGTGACCGTCTGGGATTTTTTCCAGGGTGTGTGCGAGTGAGGACAAAGCACACTGGAAAGGACATCTGTTGGCCTGTGGGGACTGTCATTAGTCATATTACCTATTCAAGCATGTGGGTGGACCCTTAGGTGGGGACCACATGTCTGTGAAGAAACTGGTGGTACCTTTGGGACATAAATCATAGAAGTGAAATGTAATCCCAATAATTTTATATAATTCATGGAATAGATTGGCTTTCATTATATGGAGCTCATATCAATTGCCAAAGAAGGGTCGTCACATTTCATATTCCAGATCAATCTATGATCGTCTATCGATGCAAGGATGAACATAACCTTCCAGTGGAAATTTCATCCATATTATAGGTCTCGATTCCACTGAATGAAGGTTATTTCTCTCAAATGGGCGGAGAGAAACTAACAATTAAGAATACACCAATTGTATGGGAGTTTGATGATGTCTTTCCGGAGGAATTTTCGGGTCTTCCACCAAATCGGGAAGTTGAGTTTTCAATAGAACTCGTTTCGGGTGCTTTACCTATTTCAATGACACCTTATAGAATGACCCTAATTGAGTAACAGGAATTGAAGAAGCAAATCCCAGAGAATCTTGATAAGGGATTCATACTCCCTAGTGCGTCACCTTGGGGAGCACCTGTTCTATTTGTTAAGAAGAAAGATGGATCAATGAGACTCTGCATTGATTATCGAGAACTTAACAAGATCACTATCAAAAACAAATATCCTCTCCCACGCACTGATGAATTATTTGACCAATTACACGGAGCTCAATACTTTTCCAAGATTGATCTTCGTTCAGGGTATCATCAATTAAGGGTTAAAAGGGAGGATATACCAAAGACAACTTTCCGTACAAGGTATGGACACTATGAATTTATAGTTATGCCATTTGGTATTACTAATTCCCCTTCTATATTCATGGATCTAATTAATAGAGTCTTTAGAAACTATCTTGATCAGTTTGTGGTAGTCTTTATAGATGATATTCTGGCATGTGGGGACTGTCATTAGTCAGATGACCCGTTTAGGCATGTGGGTGGACCCTAGGGTGGGGACCACGTGTCTGCGAAGCAACTGCTGGTTCCTAGTGGGCCACAAATCATAGAAGTGAAATGTAATCCCAATAATTTTATGTGATTCTTGGAATGGATTGGCTTTCATTATATGGAGCTCATATCAATTTCCAATGAAGGGAAGTCACATTTCATATTCCAGATCAATATATGATTGTCTATCGATGCAAGGATGAACATAACCTTGCAGTGGAAATTTCATCCATCTTAGGGGTCTTGATTCCACTGAATATAGGTTATTTATCTCAAATGGTTGGAGAGAAACTAATGATCAAGAATACACCCATTGTACGGTAGTTTGATGATGTCTTTCTGGAGGAATTGCAGGTCTTCCACCAAATCGGGAAGTTGAGTTTTCAATAGAACTTGTACCGGGTGTTTTACCTATTTCAAAGACACCTTATAGAATGGACCTAATTGAGATGCAGGAATTGAAGAAGCAAATCCCAGAGAATCTTGATAAGGGATTCATATTCCCTAGTGCATCTCCTTGGGGCGCACCTGTTCTATTTCTTAAGAATAAAGATGGATCAATGAGACTCTGCATTGATTATCGAGAACTTAACAAGATCACTATCAAAATCAAATAACATCTCCCACGCATTGATGACTTATTTGACTAACTACAAGGAGCTCAATACTTTCCCAAGATTGATCTTCATTCAAGGTATCATCAATTAAGGGTGAAAAGAGAGGATATACCAAAGACGACTTTCTGTACAAGGTATGGACACTATGAATTTGTAGTTATTCCATTTGGTCTTACTAATGCCCATGCTATCTTCATGGATCTAATGAATAGAGTCTTTAGAATCTATCTTGATCAGTTTGTGGTAGTCTTTATAGAAGATATTATTGTCTATTCAAAGAGAAAGCAAGAACATTAAGATCACTTGAGAATTGTATTGAAGACCCTGAGAAAGGAGAAGCTTTATTCCAAATTTACCAAGTGTGATTTTGGCATCAAAAAGTTTCATTTTTGGGTCACATAATCTCAAAAGAGGGGATATCTGGGGATCTAGAAAAAAAGGAGGTTATCAAAAGATGTTCGATACCAACAACAGTAACTGAGATCCGAAGTTTTCTTGGTTTGGATGGATATTATCGACGTTTTGTGAAATATTTTTCACGATTATCTAACCCACTCACCAAATTGACTTAGAAAGTAGTTAAGTTTGTTTGGAGAGAGGAATGTGAAGAGAATTTTAAGGAGTTAAGAAGAAGGTTATCCAGTGCCCCTATGCTCACACTCCCTTGTAGTGGAGAATGGTTTGTGATCTACAGTGATGCATCCAAGAAGGGATTGGGGTGTGTTCTCATGCAAAACGATATGGTGATAGCTTATTCCTCATGACAGTTGAAAATCCATGAGCAAAATTACCCAACTCGTGATTTGGAGTTAGTTGTGGTAATCATTGCATTAAAGATTTTGAGGCATTATCTTTATGGAGAAAGGTGTGATATTTATACTGATCATAAAAGTTTAAAAAATATTTTCACACAAAAGGAGATGAATATGCGCCATAGAAGATGGTCAGAGCTGATTAAGGATTACGACTGCTCAATTCATTATCACCCTGGGAAAGAAAACAAGGTGGCAGACGCAGTAAGTTGACAAGACCATGCTAGATTATCCATGATGAGGATTACAAAAGATCCAATATTTATGGATTTACAAAGGATGGATTCTGAAATTATAATGGAAGGGAAAAAATTGTATCTTTCTCAAATGAATGTTCAACCATCTATACATGTGAAGATTAAAGAGGCATAGAAAGAAGATGTAGAGTTACAAAAGAAGGTGAGAAATGTTCCTAAATTCGACCTTGATTGTGATGTAATAATAAGGTTCATGAATCGGGTTTGTGATCCTCCCATCCCTGAATTAATGAAGGAGCTGCTGGATGAGGCTCATAGTTCTTCATTATCTATTCATCCTGGAAGCACGAAGATGTATAGTGACCTGTAAGAGTAATTCTGGTGGGATGGAATGAAAAGAGATGTTGTTGAATATGTCTCTAGATGCTTGGTTTGTTAGCAAGTTAAAGCTGAGAGACAGAAGTCTAAGGGGATGTTACAACCATTAACCATACCTGAATGGAAATGGGAAAACATAACTATGGACTTTGTCACTGGACATCCTAAAACATCCAAAGGCAGTAATGTTATCTCAGTCATAGTTGATCATCTTACAAAGTCTGCACACTTCATTTCTATTAGATAAGATTTCTCTCTCGATCTACTTTCTAGGATATATGTAAAGGAAGTGGTAAGATTGCATGGAGTAACACTTTCTATTATATCTGATCGGGATCCGAGGTTTACCTCAAAGTTTTGGAAAAGTCTTCAGCATACTCTGGATACATAGTTGAGTTTCAGAACTGCTTATCATCCTTAGACAGAAGGTCATTCTGAAAGGACAATTCAAACTCTAGAAGATATGTTGAGAGCTTTCTCTATGGATTTCAAAGGTGGTTGGGATCAACACCAACCTTTGGTGGAATTTTATTATAATAATAGCTTTCACTCCAGAATTCAGATGGCTCCTTATGAATCTCTCTATGGAAAGAAATGTAGGACTCAAACATGCTGGGATGAATTTGGGGAATGAAAGCTATTAGGACCTGATATTGTTGATGAGATGGCAGAAAAGGTCTGATATATTCAACTACACATAAGAGCATCTCAGAGTCTAAAAACAAAGTTATGACGACAACTGAAGAAAAGACCTAGAGATTGAAATGGGTGATAAAGTGTTCTTACGAATATCTCCTAGGAAGAGAGTAATGAGATTTGGAAAGAAGGGAAAGCTGAGCCCTAGGTATATCGGTCCTTTCGAAATACTAGATCGTGTTGGGAAGGTAGCTTAACGATTGGCGCTTCCACCGAATCTCTCTCAAGTTCATGGTGTGTTCCATGTATCACTCTTGAGAAAGTACATACCCGATCCTTCCCATGTACTCAGCTCAGAAGTTGTACCGCTGGAGCAAGAACTTTCTTATGAATAACAGCCGATAGAGATTCTGGATCGTAGTGAAAAAGTCCTACGGAACAAGACCACTCGCTTGGTGAAAGTTTTATGGAGGAACCACAAATTATATTAATCTACATGGGAGCTTGAGGATATGATGAGGGATAGGTATCCTCATCTGTTTGTTACGAAGTGACGAATTTCAAGGGTGAAATTCATTTTAAGGGGGGTAGAATGTAACACCTGAGATTTTGATGAGAAATATTTTGTTTTTATGTTATATAAATCATCAAAGGAATCTTTCACTACACACAACACTAGCTTGGCTTGCTTTACCTTCAATCCTGACCTTCCTCGATAGCTTGCGTCGTACGCACTACCGAGTTTCACTGAACAACGATATGCTATTAAAATAGTATTAAAACTAGCCGTTATGAATAGTAATACCCACTTTTTGGAATTTTGTAAATTTCATCTTTCAAAATGGACTTCATTTTTTGGATTCAGAATATTGAAATTAGCCTACAGTGAAATTTTGGTATTTTTCAGAAAACATTCAAATTTTGATGAATAGTGAAAACACTAGGTTACTATTTAAAAACCGAATTTTTATTTAAATATTTATTTATTTTACTTAAATTTATTTTAGGTCAAAATTGATACCTAATACCTATATAAGTTCAATGTAATTCATTGGAGTCATTTTCTAATAATTTTAGATATATATAAATTTTATTGAACTTTTCACCGTCTTTTACCCACCTCCTAGGAGAGTTTGAAAATTCACATAAAACATAATTTTACCGCTTCTGTGAGTGGAATTTTAAAAATCTGAGAGACACGGTTAATATCAAGGACTAAAATGGGGTTCAATGAGATTAAAATAATTTTTGGTGAATAGTAACATTTTACTTTTTTTCCACGGTTAAAAGTAAAAAAGGTAATTAATGGTAAAAATGATATTATTATTACCCTAAAACATGTCCTAATTCTATTGGATAAGTTTAATTCGACCAAAAACAACCTTAGGAATAAAATATGACCATTTAGGTCCACTTGGATTAGATTAGGAAATTTATTATTAATTTATTTAAAGTAGGGTTAAAATAGTTAAAATCAAAGTTTAATAACTAAATCATTTTTAATATAGGTTTATACATAAGATAAATTATACTATAAAAATTAATTAGAAATATAAAATTATTTCCAACATAATGGTATTTTATTTGTAATTTTTATACATTAAATAATTTAATTTAGTTATGACACAATGATGATGCAATAATTAACTTATTAATGAAATATTGACCTAATTGATGTTATAAATACCCAAATAAATGTAATTTGAGACTATTTATGAATTACACTAATTTTCTAGGTTAATATGACATGCTATTATAGATTTAATTAAATTTTTTTGAACTAATCATTCTTTTATGATTTTTACAAAAATCAATTACCCAACAGTGTCAAAATTGACATAAAATAGTTTTTAAAACAAATATTATATTATTAATTTTTTTTATTCCAAAAAATCTAAGGTTCGGCCAAATGACTTAGATAAGGCAATATATATTAATAATAAACAACTTGGGGTTCGTTTGGTTTTTTAGAGTAAGTTTATTAACCTTATAGTGTAAGAAAACAAGAAGACACGGTAAAAGTAAAATTATTTAACTTAAAGTTAAATCTAAATGATAAGGTTAAAATAGGAATCTAAACATGTCTAAATTTTATTGGATGATAGGATTTCAACCCATCACTACATTATCTTTTAAATAAATCAATATGGAGCTATTAAAAACCGAATATGACTTTATAATAAAATAATATTTTATGTTTTCCTAAGGTTCCCCTCTCCTCTCTTATAAAAGGGCACCTCCTCCCTCTCTTCCTCACACCACTTTGAGCCTTCAATCTCGGCCAAACGCTGCCAATTTCTCCTATCCACTTCCCTAGAAACATCCTAGAGGTCCTTTTCTTCATCAAGGACAATATTTAGTGACCTAAGAGGAAGTTAAGAAGAGGCGCTTCAAAGAAGAGGTAATGTCTGTTACCGATTCTTTTAACTTTATTTCTTCTTCTACTTCTTCTTATTTAGTTGTTTCATTATGAAGTAATAACATAAGTATCAATAATATACTGATATGTTATTATAAGTATGAAACAACCCTATTTCACCATCTATCCATCCTACGGAAAATGAAATCACCGCGCGTACATACGTATGGAATACCGTCTCCACGTCGTGGTGTAATCTGTTTTTGACCACCAGCTTACTAGTATGGATATAATGGTGTAAATAAATAACTATATATGATTATTTAAAAGTGATATTTATTCTTAAATATTATACAAACACTTCAATACAATTATACGATCATTGGAATGATATCATCGCTCTTGCGTACGTACGGACTACCGTCTCCACGACGCGATGAGATTCATTCTCCATGTTAACCATTCATGAGTGATTATAAAGTATATATAATAAGTAATCATGAAATATATGACATAATAATGATACTGGATTTATGTATATATATATGTATGTCATCTACTTAATTCCATTTAATTCAATAAGGATACGAAAATAGCGTTCATGCGTACGTGCGGCCTACCGTCTCCATGAACGGTATATTTCATTCTATTTATCGATCTATCATATATATATGTATATGCTGAATATATATTACATATAAATAATGTTTTACAATTAATAATTATGTAAATCAGGATATAAGTAATAATATCAAGAACAACAAGTCCAAACATGTACGATAAATAAAACGATTTTACCCAAAACACTGCTTTAACATGGAACTTACCGAAAAACGGGTAATATAAAGTCATAAGTGAACCATATATTATATCATAAAAATGAATATGATTCTGTAATAAGTCAATGATATTATTTAAATCATTATACAGGAGGTTCAGATACGTACGAAGCATATCGGACCTAAGGTAAGGGATAACCATTCAAATCTCATTCTTATCCGAGATTGTTTTTTCGTAAGTATTTTCTTGGGTTATTTTTATCATCCAAGTACTTGTTTTATAAAAGTGTTTTTATGTATTTTCAATTTCCTTTCTATCCATCTTGTCTTTTACTACATGGTATGTAAGGAATCTTTCTTTTTTTTATGTTACGATGTACTTTTTGAATTTTCCGACAAAAGTACGAGAAGAATGTTATTTTAAACTTATACGGCATGAAAGGATTTTTGAGGTTTCAAAAGCCTTATTTTCATGAAGCTTCCTCCAAAATATTTCCTGACTATTTTCAAAAAAATAATTTTCTTTTAAAATTGCATGAAATTTTGTGAAAAGAAAATTATTTTGAAGAAGAAAGGATATTTTCCTCAAAAATTCATTTCAAGTGTTTTATCAAAACCATTTTTCATCTAAGATGACATTATTTCATATGTGTATGTTTCAAGTATAATGTCTCTATTATTTACATGGTTTCACTTTTCTTATTATGAAATGATATCCATTTCTTATATATGGATTATTTGATGATGGGATGATGTTTTTGAAACCCATTTTTTCGTTGGGTTATTATGAATGATGTATGTTTATTTTGTGGAACAAGTAAGAATGATTTCATTATGATAAGGGTGGGACCTATATCTCCCTCTAATGCATTGGGTAAAGATTTATATATCATGAGATAGACATGGCTGGAACGGTAAGTTAATCCGGTTCAGTAATACATGAGTGGAACAAGGAGTGAACTCGATTCAGAAAGGGACTTTGTCCACTAAGATGGTCTTGGAAGCAATGCCTTGGCTACTATGGAAATCATATCATATGCTTAATGTTTTGACACAATTAAAAGTTTTATTTACAAGCTATTTTATCATGATTGATGTTATATTTTTATCTATGCCTTATGTACTGCCATGTTTTATGTCATTGCATACGATTTCGATGTCTAAACATTATGTACATGTTTTTATGTTCAAATGTATATGGTTAGTTATATTTTCTCCATTCTTACCCTTACTGAGCATTTGAGCTCACCCATTTTATGTTTTCTTTTCCCCAGGATATAAATAAAGGTTTTAGGTTAGAAAAAAATGGGGAAGATCTTTATGGGAGATGTTGAAGATCTTTCACGATGATTAGAAGACTACTTTCCAAGTTTCCAAAGACACTAAACTATTACGGTCCTTGTCTGTCTGTTTTTGTTATGCACTAAGTATTCCGAAAAAGTAATGTAATGTCCATGTATGTCAAGATTTGGGTCTCTACAAAGACCATCTTTAGTTCCCTAAGAGGAGGTTAAGCCGATAGTGCACCTCCTACACTTCAATGATGGGAAGAAGATGTCTTTTCCTATGGTGCCCCTCTCCTCTCTTATAAAAGGGCACCTCCTCCCTCTCTTCCACACACCACATTGAGCCTTCAAGCTTGGCCAAACCCTACCAATTTCCCTTCTCCACTTCCCTAGAAACATCCCAGAGGTCCCGGTCTTCTTCAAATACCATCTTTAGTGACCTAAGAGAAGGTTAAGAAGATGCGCTTCAAAGAAGAGGAGGTTCGGATACATACGAAGCATATCAGACCTAAGGTAAGGGATAACTTTTTCAATCTCGTTTTTTATCCGAGATTGTTTATTCATAAGTATTAACTGGGGTTATTGTTATCATCCATGTCCATGTTTTCGATAAATGTTTTCATGTATGTTTAAAGTCATTTTCATCCATTTTGACTTTTACTACATGGTATGTAAGGAATCTTTTGTCGTAATAGATACTTTTTTGACTTTCCGGAAAAAGTACGAGAAGAATGTTTTTTTAACTTATACGACATGTAATCAAATTGAGATCTTAAACATCATGCCATCATAACATAATCCATATAAGATAAAAGGACATCATAAAAATAATTCCATCATAATATAATCAAATCAATGTAAAAATAGGTATAGAAACACAACCCTATATTATCTTAGATGGAAAATAATTTTGATAAAACACTTGAGCTTCATTCTTGAGGAAAATATCCTTTTTACTTCAAAAAAACATTTTTCCTTTCTTAAAATTTCATATAATTTTAAACTAAAAGAATTTGATTAACAATAAACTTGAAAACTTGTAACTAAAGCTTCATGGAAATAATGTTCTCTAAAATCATAAAAATCCATTCATGCCGATAAGTTAAAAAACATTATTCTCGTACTTTGGCCAGAAAAGTCAAAAAGTACCTCGTACGAAAAATGAAAAAATATTACTTTCATATCTTTCACTAAAAACTCACTGAAGGGTAAAATTTGATTTTAACAATTGTATTAGGATATAAATAATATTATCTCTTAAGGAAACATGGATGTGGATGATAAATATTCCCCAGTAAATTCGGAGGTATAAACAATCTCGGATAAAAATGAGATTGCGAAATTTTCCCTTACCTTAGGCCTGACATTTTCATTAATTCAATTCATTTATATAATCATTATACAATGAAGATCATGTAGAACGAGTCGCATCACATCGTGGAGACGGTATTCTATACGTATACACGAGTGATGATATCGTTCACATGATCATGGAATTGTATTGGATTGTATGTATACTATTTTAGAATTAATATCACTTTACAAAAATCATATATAGTTATTATTTACACCATTATACCCATCCAAGTAAGGTGGCGGTGGAAAATAGATTACACCACGGCATGGAGACGGTATTCCATACGTACGCAGGCGCGGTGATTTCGTTTTCCATTGGATGGATAGATGGTGAAATAGGGTTGTTTCATACTTATAATAACATATTAGTATATGAGTGATACTGATGTTATTACTTCAGAATGAAACAACTAAATAAGAAGAAGTAGAAGAAGAAATAAAGTTGAAATAATCGGTAACAGACATTACCTCTTCTTTGAAGCGCCTCTTCTTAACCTCCACTTAGGGCATTAAAGATGGTCTTTGAAGAAGACCAGGACCTCTAGAAATAAGAAGACGTAAAATTAAGCATTTTCTTTGCTTCTTAGCTTAGAGTTATGAAGATGTATACTATTTTACAGCCTCTTCTTAAACTAAAATAAGTTGATTAAAAATGAACTTGAAAACTTGTAAAGGAAGCTTCATAGAAAGAATGTTCTCTGAAATCATAAAAATCCATTCATTCCGTATAAGTTAAAATGACATCCATCTCGTACATTGGCTGGAAAAGTCAAAAAGTACCTCGTATGAAAAACGACAAAAGATTCCTTCTGTATCTTTTACTAAAAACTCACCGAAGGGTAAAATTGGATTTAATAAATTGTAGGTGGATAGAAATAATTTTACATATTGAAGAAACAAGGATTTGGATGATAAATATGCCCCAGTAAATTCTGAAGTATAAAAAATCTCGGATAAAACAACCCTATTTCACCATCTATCCATCTTTCGGAAAATGAAATCACAGCGTGTGCGTACGTATGGAATACGGTCTCCACGTCGTGGTGTAATGTGTTTTTCCACCACCACCTTACTTGGATGGGTATAATGGTGTAAAAATAAATATATATGGATACTATAACATCATACTGATTATGAGATATTATATCATCCACTCCAATTCCATTAAAAAATTATGGGAATGATATCATCGGTCCTGTGTACGTACGGATTACCATCTCCATGACGCGATGAGATTCAATCTCCATGTTTACCATTAAAGAATGATTATAATGTATATATAATGAATAATAATGAAACATATGATAGAATAATAATACTGGATTTATGTATATATATATATATGTATATATATGTTTGTCATCTATGTAATTCCATTCAATTCAATAAGGAAACGAAAATAGCATTCATGCGTACGTACGACCTACCATCCGCACAAAAACAGCACTAATGCTGTTATGATTTTCATAAAAATCAATTGCCAAATAGTGTCAAAATAGACATAAAATTGTTTTTAAAGCAAATATTATATTATTAATTATTATTTTATTTCTAAAAATCTAAGGTTCAGCCAAATGACTTAGATAAGGTTATATATATTAATAAAAAACAACTTGGGGTTCGTTTGGCTTGTTATAGTATGTTTATTAACCTTATAGTGTAAGAAGACAAGAAGACATGGTAAAAGTAATTTTTTTTAACTTAAAGATAAATCTAAATGATATGGTTAAAATAGAAACCTAATATTTTCTAAATTCTATTGGATGAGTGGATTTCGACCCATACCCACCTTAGCTTCTAAATAAATCAATTTGGAGCCATTAAAAACCGAATATTACTTTATAATAAAATAATATTTTAAGTTTTCCTAAGGTGCCCCTCTCCTCCCTTATAAAAGGGAACCTCATTCCTCTCTTCCTCACACCACATTGAGCCTTCAATATCAGCCAACCCCTGAAAATTTCTCTTCTCCACTTCCCTAGAAACATCCTAGAGGTCCTGGTATTCTTTAAAACCCATCTTTAGTTCCCTAAGAGGAGGTTAAAAAGAGGTGCTTCAAAGAAGAGGTAATGTCTGTTACCGATTCTTTCAACTTTATTTATTCTTCTAATTATTCTTCTTTAGTTGTTTTATTATGAAATAATAACATAAGTATCACTCATATACTGATATGTTATTATAAGTATGAAACAACCCTATTTCACCATCTATCCATCCTACGGAAAACGAAATCATCCCGCGTGCGTACATATGGAATACCGTCTCCATGTCGTGGTGTAATCTGTTTTCCCCCACCACCTTACTTAGATGGGTATAATGGTGTAAAGAGAAACTATATATTGATACTATAACATAATACTGATTATGAGATATTATATCATCCACTCCAATTCAATTCAAAAATTATGGGAATTAAATCATCGCTCGTGTGTACGTACGGATTACCGTCTCCACGGTGCGATTAGATTCAATCTCGACGTTAACCATTAAAGAATGATTATAAAGTATATATAATGAATAATAATGAAACATATGACATAATAATAATACTGTATTTATCTATATATATGTTTGTGTCATCTAATTTATTCCATTCAATTCAATAAGGACACGAAAACAGCGTTCATGCATACGTACGGGCTACCGTCTCCATGAACGGTGTATTTCATTCCATTTATCGATCTATCATAAATATATATATATATATATATATTTGATGAATATGTATTATATATAAATCATGGTTTAAATTATGGAATTAATTAAATCAGGATATAAGTAATAATATCAAGAACAACAAGTCCAAACACGTACGATAAATAAAAGGATTTTACCCAAAACGCTACTTTAACATGGAAATTACAAAAGAACGAGTAATATAAAGTCATAAGTGAACCATTTATGACATTATAACAATGAATATGATTCTTTAATAAGTCAATGACATTATTTAAATCATTATACATGAGTCTCGGATATGTACGAAGCATATTAGACCTAAGGTAAGGGATAACTTTTCCAATCTCGTTTTTATCCGAGATTGTTTATTTATAAGTATTTACTGGTGTTATTGTTATCATCCATGTCCATGTTTTCTAGAAGTTTTTTCATGTATGTTTAAATTCATTTTCATCCATTTTTACTTTTACTACATGGTATGTAAGGAATATTATATTCCTATGTGTGCCACAAGATCATAAATCATACATCATAGTATAACCCATATAATAAAAATGGGATTCTTAAACATCATGCCATCATAACATAATCCATATAATATTAAAGGAAATCATAAAAATAATTCCATCATGACATAATAAAATCAATGTAAAAATATGGATAGAAACATCACCCTATATTTTCTTAGGTGGAAAATAATTTTGATAGAATGCTTGAACTCCATTCTTGAGGAAAATATCTTTTCTACTTCACAAACATTTTTCCTTTCTTAACATGTCAAAAAAATTTAAACTAAAAGAAGTTGAATAAAAATAAACTTGAAAAATGTAAATTAATATTCATGGAAATAATGTTCTAAATATCCATTCATTTCGTATTAGTTAAAAAAGAACACTCTTCTCGTACTTTGGCCAGAAAAGTCAAAAAGTATCTCGTACGAAAAACGACAAAAGATTCCTTTCATATCTTTTTACTAAAAACACACCGAAGAATAAATTTGGATTTAAACAATTGTATTAGGATAGAAATAATATCACAAACTGAGGAAACATGTATATGGATGATAAATATTCCCTTGTAAATTCGGAGGTATAAACAATCTCACAAAAAAATGAGATTGCGATATTTTCCCTTACCTTACGTCTGATTTGCTTCATAAGTGCCCAAACCTCCTGTATAATGATTTACATAATTTCATTGAAATATTTCAGAATAATACTTCTTTTTATGATATCATATATGGTCATATTATTAGCTTCTTATTGTTAATATTTCATTGCTACTTGTTATTCGTGTGTTTATTACTTTTTGTTCTTATGCGTGTTTTGTCAAATAAATTCTTATTCTTCTTTTTAGGTTATAGATACCTCATTTCCAGAATGGTATTAGTGTAATATATATCATATTCATTAATTAAATTCATTTATATAATCATTATTCAATGAAGATCATGTAGAATGAGTCGCATCACATCGTGGAGATAGTATTCCGTATGTACGCACAAGCGATGATATCGTTCCCATGATCGTGGAATTGTACTGGAGTGTTTGTATATTATTTCAGAATCAATATCACTTTAGTAAAAGAATACTTTCATACCATGTAGTAAGAATAGGCACTTAAAAGACCATCTTTAGTTCCCTAGAAACATCCTAGAAGTCCTGGACTTCTTCAAAGACCATCTTTTGTGCCCTAAGAGGGGGTTAAGAAGAGGCGCTTCAAAGAAGAGGTAATGTCTATTACCGATTCTTTCAACTTTATTTGTTATTATACTTGTTCTTCATTACTTGTTTCATTATGAAGTAATAACATCAGTATCACTCATATACTGATATGTTATTATAAGTATGAAACAACCCTATTTCACCATCTATCCATCCTACGGAAAACACAATCATCGCGCGTGCGCACGTACGGAATATCATCTCCACGCCGTGGTGTAATCTATTTTCCACCACCAACTTAGTTGGATGGGTATAATGGTGTAAAGAATAACTATGTATGATTATTGTAAAGTGATATTGATTCTGAAATAGTATACATACATTCCAATACAATTCCACGATCATAGGAATGATATCATCGCTCGTGCGTACGTACGGAATACCGTCTCCACGATATGATGCGACCCGTTCTACATGATCTTTATTGCATAATGATTATATAAATGAATTGAATGAATGAATATGATATATATTACACTAATAACATTCTTTAAATGATATATCTATTACCTAAAAAGAAGAATAAGAATTTATTCGACAAAACACGCATAAGAACAAAAAGTAATAAACACCTGAATAACAAATAGCAATGAAATATTACTAATAAGAATCTAAGAATATGACCATATATGATATCATAAAAATAATTATGATTTTGGAATAATTCAATGACATTATTGATGTTATAAATACCCAAATAAATTTCATAATAGAAAGATTCATTCGAACAAAGATAATTAAATCAATTCTAACATGTCATGTTAACCTAGAAAATTATTGGAATTCATAAAAAGTCTCAAATTAGATTTATTTGGGTATTTATAACATCAATTATGTCAATATTTCAGTAAGCGTAATCATAGAGAACATAAAACAATCCACAAATATTTGAAAGAAAAAGCTTGAACATAAAATCTTAACATCAAAATCTTGAGAAAAGACATAAATGTTGGAAGTACGTAAGGCATATATCATAAAGGAACATAAATCTTGATAAAATAGAATGGGAATAAATCATGTAATTTTGGAAACCATTCAGCACTTGTTATGATTTCCATAGTATCCAAGGCATTGCTACCAAGACCATCTTAGTGGACAGAGTCCCTTTCTGAATCGAGTTCACTCCTCATTACAATCATGTATTACTGAACCAGATTGTCTTACCGTTCCAGCCATATCTATATAATGAGATATAAATCCTTACCCAATTCATTGGAGGGAGATATAGGTCTAACACATCTCATATTGAAATCATTATTTCGTGTGCCACAAAATCGTCAACCATACATCATAACATAACCCATGTAGTGGAATGGGATTCTTTAACATCATGCCATCATAACATAATCCATATAAAAAATGGATATCATTTAATCAAAAGAATAATCATACCATGTAAATAATGGAGACATTATACTTGAAATATAAACATATTAAATAATGTCATTTTAGATGGAAAGTATTTTTGATAAAACACTTGAAATCAAATCTTGAGAAAAATATCCTTTCTTCATAAAAATCATTTTCTTTTCAAAAAGTGCCATGCAATTTAAAAAGAAAACGGTTTTTTGGAAAATAATCATGAAATATTGTATAATAATATTCATTAAAATGAGGCGTTATGAAATTGTAAAAATCCGTTGAGGCCGTATAAGTTAAAAAAACATTCTTCTCGTACTTTTGCCGGAAAGTCAAAAAAGTGTCTCATACGACAAAAGTTTCCTTAAATACAATTTAGTAAATGTCAAAATGGATGAAAAGGACTTTAAACATACATGAAAACATTTCTAGAAAATATGGACATGGATTATTACAATTACCCTAGTAAATACTTACAAATAAACAATCTCGGATAAAAAACGAGATTGGAAAAGTTATCCCTTACCTTAGGTCTGATATGCTTCGTACTTGTCCGATCCTCCTGTATAATGATTTAAATAATGTCATTTAATTATTACAGAATCATATTCATTGTTCTTATGTCCTAAATGGTTCACTTATGACTTTATATTACCTGCTCTTTTGTAAATTTCATGTTAAAGCAGCGTTTGGGTAAAATCGTTTTATTTATCATACGTGTTTGGACTTGTTGTTCTTGATATTATTACATATATCCAGATTTAATTAATTATAGAATGTAAAACGTGATTTATATATAATATATATTCAGAATATATATATATATTATAGATCGATAAATGGAATGAAATACACCGTTCATGGAGACGGCAGGTCGTACGTACGCATGAACGTTGTTTTCGTTTCCTTATTGAACTGAATGGAATTAAGTAGATGGAACACATATATATATACATAAATCCAGTATTATTATTATGTAATATGTTTCATTATTATTCATTATATATACTTTATAATCATTATTTAATGGTTAACATGGAGATTGAATCTCATCGCGTCGTGGGGATGGTAATCTGTACGTACGCACGAGCGATTATATCATTCCCATAATTTTTGAATAGAATTTGAGTGGAAGATATAATATCTCATAATTTGTATGATGTTATAGTATCCATATATAGATATTCTTTACACCATTATACCCTTCCAAGTAAGGTGGTGGTGGAAAAACAGATTACACCACGGCGTGGAGAAGGTATTCCGTACGTACGCACGCGCAGTGATTAATTTTCCGTAGGATGGATGGATGGTGAAATAGGGTTGGTTTATACTTATAATAACATTTCAGGATATGAGTGATACTTATGTTTTTACTTCATTATGAAACAACTAAATAAGAATAAGTATAAGAAGAAATAAAGTTGAATGAATCGGTAACGGACATTACCTCTTCTTTGAAGCGCCTCTTATTAACCTCATCTAAGGGCACTAAAGATGGTCTTTGAAGAATACCAGGACCTATAAGATGTTTCAAGGGATGTGGAGAAGAGAAATTGGCAGGTTTTAGCCAAGATTTAAGGCTCAATGTGGTGTGAGAAAGAGAGGAAGGAGGTGCCCTTTTATAAGGGAGGAGAGAGGCACCTTAGGAAAACATAAAATATTATTTTATTATAAAGTCATATTCGGTTTTTAATAGCTCTAAATTGATTTATTTCGAATATAAGGTGGGGATGGGTCTAAATCATCTCATCCAATATAATTTAGGCAAGTTTAGGTTTCTATTTTAACTTTATCATTGATATTTAACTTTAAGTTAAATAATTTTACTTTTACCGTGTATTTTTGTTTTCTTACACTATAAGGTTAATAAACATAATATAACAAGACTAAAGAACCCCAAGTTGTTTATTATTAATATATATAACCTTATCTAAGTCATTTGGCCGAACCATAGATTTTTAGGAATAAAATAACAATTAATAATATACTATTTGTTTTAAAAACTATTTTATGTCAATTTTGGAACTATTTGGTAATTGATTTTTTTGAAAATCATAACTTCCTGATTAGTTCAAAAAAGGTTAATTAAATCAATAATAACATGTCATAGTAACCTAGAAAATTATTGTAATTCATAAAAAGTATCAAATTACATTTATATGGGTATTTATAAAATCAATTATGTCAATATTCCATTAATAAGATAATTACTGCATCATCATTGTGGCATAAATAAATTAACTTATTTAATGTCTAAAATTTATAATAAAAATTCCATTATGTAGGAAATCGTTTTAGATTTCTAATTAATATTTATAGTCGAGTTTATCTTATGTATAACCCTATATTAAAAATGTTTTAGTTATTAAACTTTGATTTTAACTATTTTAAATATTCTTTAAATAAAATAATATTAAATGTCTTAATCTAATACAAGTGGGCCTAAATGGTCATAATTTATTCCTAAGGTTGTTTTTGGTCGAATTACACTTATCCAATAGAATTAGTACATGTTTTAGGGTAATAATAATATCATTTTTACCCTTAATTACCCTATTTACATTTAATCGTGGTAAAAAAAGTAAAAAGTTACTATTCACCAAAAATTATTTTCATCTTATTGAACCACATTTTAGTCCTTGATATTAACCGTGTCTCTTGGATTTTCGAAATTTGACTCACAAAAGCGGTAAAATTTAGTTTTATGTGAATTTGCAAATTCTCCTAGGAGGTGGGTTTACTTGGCAACAACATTAAAGTGGTTCACACATGGAGGGAAGGTAACAAGGTTGCTGATCACCTGGCTGCACAGGATATCTCAGGCTTAGATAACGTATGCTTTCATACTATGGCTAGCTTGAAACCCGAGGGGGTCAACTTGATCAGAGGGGATGCCCTCGGCCTTCATTATTTCAGGCCTCCATAGCTCCCAACACAGGGGGTGAGGATGGGGGCGGGGGCGGGGCAAGGGGGTGGGGTTCTTTGGGGTTCTTCTTTGTGTTTTTCCTCTATTCTCTTAATAAAAATTTAAATTTAAAATCTTAGGAGGTGGGTAAAAGACGGTGAAAAGTTCAATAATGTTTTTATATATATATAATTATTATAAAATGAATCCAATGAATTTTATTGAACTTATATAGGTATTATGTAACAATTTTGACCTAAAATAAATTTTAATAAAATAAATAATCATTTAAATAAAAAGTCGATTTTTAAATAGTAACCCAGTGTTTTCACTATTCATCAAAAATAGAATGTTTTCAGAAAAATACAAAAAATTAACCCTAGGGTAATTTAGATATTCTGAATCCAAAAATGATGTCTGTTTTGAATGATAAAATTTATAAAATTCCAAAAAGTGGGTATTACTATTCATAACGGCTAGTCCATAGTAATATTATAATAATATATCATTTAGTGAAACTCGGTATTGCGTACTACACACGCTATCGATGAAGGTCTCGATTGTGTGTCATGATTCTATTGGATAAGTTTAATTCGACCAAAAACAACCTTAGGAATAAAATATGACCATTTAGGCCCACTTGGATTAGATTAGGACATTTAATATTATTTTATTTAAAGAATAGTTAAAATAGTTTAAATCAAAGTTTAATAACTAAAACATTTTTAATATACGATTATACATAAGATTAATTCGACTATAGATATAAATTATAAATATAAAAATATTTCCTACATAATTGAATTTTATTTAAAAAAATTAGACATTAAATAATTTAATTTATTTATAACACAATGATGATGCAGTAATTATATTATTAATGAAATATTAACATAATTAATGTTATAAATACCCAAATAAATGTAATTTGAAACTTTTTATGACTTAAAATTATTTTCTAGGTCAATATGACATGTTATTATTGATTTAATTAACTTTTTTAGAACTAATCATTTTGTTATGATTTTAACAAAAATCAATTAATAAATAGTGTCAAAATTGACATAAAATAGTTTTTAAAACAAATATTATATTATTAGTTGTTATTTTATTCCTAAAGATATAAGGCTCATCCAAATGACTTAGATAAGGTTATATATATTAATAATAAACAACTTGAGGTTCGTTTGGCTTGTTATAGTATGTTTATTAACTTTATATGGTAAGAAAACAAAAGAACAACAAGTCCAAACACGTGCGATATATAAATAAAACGATTCTACACAAATGACTTAGATAAAGTTATATATATTAATAATAAACAACTTGGGGTTCTTTTGGCTTGTTATAGTAAGTTTATTAATCTTATAGTGTAAGAAAACAAAAGAACAACAAGTCCAAACATTTACGATATATAAATAAATTTTTTTACCCAAAACAACATCTTGGGGTTCGTTTGGCTTGTTGTTTCATGATATATATATACTGAATATATATTATATATAAATCATGTTTTACATTCTGAAATTAAGTAAATCAGGATATAAGTAATAATATCAAAAACAATAAGTCCAAACACGAACGATAAATAAAACGATTTTACCCAAAACGCTGCTTTAACATGGAATTTACAATATAATGGGTAATATAAAGTCATAAGTGAACCATTTATGACATAATAACAATGAATATGATTCTGTAATAATCCAATGACATTATTTAAATCATTATACATGAGTTTTGGATATGTACGAACCATATCAAACCTAAGGTAAGGGATAAGTTTTCCAATCTCGTTTTTTATCCGAGATAGTTTATCCGTAAGTATTTACTAGGGTTATTGTTATCATCCATGTCCATGTTTTCTAGAAATGTTTTCATGTATGTTTAAAGTCCTTTTCATCCATTTTGACTTTTACTACATGGTATTTAAGGAATATTTTCCCGTACGAGATACTTTTTTAATTAACTTTGTTCGAACTAATCATTTTCATCCAAATGACCTAGATAGGGTTATATATATTAATAATAAACAACTTGGGGTTCGTTTTTCGTGTTATAGTATGTTTATTAAACTTATTGGAGAGTTCAACACTCACATGTTAGTATTTATTTAATTAAATTTTTCGAACTATTCATTCTGTTATGATTTTCACAAAAATCAAGGGTAAATCCAATTTTACAATAATAAACATCGCTCACATGTGAGAGTTCAACGCTCACATGTGAGAGTTCCCAAGGATCGGAGAGTTCACATGTGAGAGTTCCCAAGGACATGGACATGTGAGATTTAAACGCTCACATTAATCGTGTCTCTCATTTTTTAAGTTAGATAATTTAACTTTTACAGTGTCTTCTTGTTTTCTTACACTATTTCCTTAACATGGTAGTCGGGTCCTGGCCTACTAGGTACCACCAGTTGCCCCACAGACACGTGGGGCCCACCCTAGGGTCCACCCACGTGCCCAAATGGGTCATCTGACTAATTAATATCCCCAAAGGGCAACCAAGGAGTCAACATAGTTCATAAATTACATTTATTTGAGTATTTAGAACATACATCATTCATAGTGCCCTAAGAGGAGGTCTCAAAGAGGCGCTTCAAAGAAGAGGTAATGTCAGTTACCGATTCTTTCAACTTTATTTCTTCTTACACTTCTTCTTATTTAGTTGTTTCCTTATAAAGTAATAACATCAGAATAACTCATATACTGATATGTTATTATAAGTATGAAACAACCCTATTTCACCGTCTATCCATCCTACGGAAAACAAAATCACCGCGCATACATACATACGGAATACCGTCTCCACGCCGTGGTGTAATCTATTTTCCACCACCACCTTACTTGGATGGGTATAATGGTGTAAAGAATAACAATATATGATTATTGTAAAGTGATATTGATTCTGAAATAGTATACATACACTTCAATACAATTCCATGTTCATGGGAATGATATCATCTCTCCTGCGTATGTACGGCCTACCGTCTCCACAATGTGATGTGACTCGTTTTACATGATCTTCAATGGTTAATGGTTATATAAATGAATTGAATGAATAAATATGATATATATTACACTAATACCATTCCGGAAATGAGGTATCTATAACCTAAAAAGAAAAATAAGAATTTATTTTACAAAACACGCATAAGAACAAAAAAGAAAAAAACACCCGAATAACAAGTAGCAATGAAATATTACTAATACAAAGCTAAGAATATGACTATATATGATATCATAACAATGAGTACGATTATGGAATAAGTCAATAACATTATTTAAATTGTTATACAGGAGGTTCAGACATCTACGAAGCAAATCAGACCAAAGGTAAGGGAAAATATCACAATCGCATTTTTATCCGAGATTGTTTATACTTTAGAATTTACTGAGGCATATTTATCATCCACATCAATGTTTTTTCAATATGTAATATTATTTCTATCCTCATAAAATTGTTAAAAATCAATTTTACCCTTCGGTGAGTTTTTAGTAAAAGATACAAAAGGAATCTTTTTTCGTTTTTCGTACAAGATACTTTTTGACTTTTTCAGCCAAAGTACGATATGAATGTTTTTTTAACTTATATGGAATGAATGGATTTTTATGATTTAAGAGAAATTTATTTCCATGAAGCTTCCTTTAAAAATTTTCATATTTATTTTTAATCTACTTCTTTTAGTTAAAAAGTATATGACATTTTAAGAAAAGAAAAATGTTATTTTTTGAAGTAGAAAGGATATTTTCATCAAGAATGAAGATCAAGTGTTTTATCAAAATTATTTTCCAACTAAGATAATATAGGGTTCTGTTTCTATAACTATTTTTACATTGATTTGATTATGTTATGATTGAATTATTTTTATGGTGTCATTTTATCTTATATGGATTATGTTATGATGGCATGATTTTTAGGGAAAAAACATTATTTCACCATCTATCCATCCTATGGATAACGAAATCATCGCGCGTGCGTGCGTAAGGAATATCGTCTCCACGCCGTGGTGGAATCTATTTTCCACAACTACATTACTTGGATGGTTATAATGGTGTAAAGAATAACTATATATGATTATTGTAAAGTGTTAATGATTATGAAATAGTATACATGCACTCTAATACAATTCCACAATCATGGGAACGATATCATCGCTCGTGCATACATACGGAACACCATCTACACGATGTGATGCGACTCGTTCTACACGATCTTCATTGAATAATGATTATATAAATGAATTGAATTAATTATTATGATATATATTACACTAATACCATTCTAGAAATGAGGTATCTATAACCTAAAAAGAATAATAACAATTTATTCGACAAAACACGCATAAGAACAAAAAGTAATAATCACCCGAATAACCAGTAACAATGAAATATTACTAATAAGAAGCTAATAATATGACCATATATGATATCATTAAAATAAGTATTGTTCTTGTAAAAATAGGGATAGAAACAGAACCCTATATTATCTTAGATGGAAAATAATTTTGATAGAATGATTTACCTCCATTCTTGAGGAAAGTATCCTTTCTACTTCAAAAACATTTTTTATTTTCATAACATGTCATAAAATTTTAAAATAAAAGAAGTTGATTAAAAATAAACTTGAAAACATGTAAAGGAATCTTCATGGAAATAATTTTCTAAAAATCCATTCATTCCGTATAAGTTAAAAAACATTATTCTCGTACTTTGGCCCGAAAAGTCAAAATGTACCTCGTATGAAAAATGAATTGAATGAATGAATATGATGTGATTGATATTCATTTTTTTTACCCTTACTGAGAATTTGATCTCACCCTTTTGTATGTTTTCTTTCCCCATGTCAGGAAGAAGGTTATTAAGTAGGATATTCCAAAAGGGACTCTAGATATGATGAAATAAATGGGAGACAATGTAGATGATTTATGAACCAGTTGTTTTTGTTTCCCAGTTTTTAAAGAAACTATACCTATATGGTCCTTTCCAGGTTTTTTTATATGTTGTAATAATTGTGCTTCAATTATGAAGTAATAACGGTGTATGTAAAGTCTGGGTCATTATAGTTGGTATTAGAGGCAAAGGAGGTTGGAATGTATCCGATCCTTGGGAACTCTCACATGTGAGAGTTGGACGCACAATGGCTCTATTCCCAAGTGTTCAACGCTCGCATTAACCGTGGGGTTATTGTTATCATCAATTTCCATGTTTTCTAGAAATGTTTTCATGTGTGTTTAAAGTCATTTTCATCCATTTTTACTTTTACTACATGATATGTAAGTAATCTTTGTCGTACGAGATACTATTTTGACTTTCCAGCAAAAGTACGAGAAGAATGTTTTTTTAACTTATACTGCGTGAACGGATTTTTACAGTTTCATAACGCCTCATTTTCATGAAGATTCCTATACAAATGGCAAGATTATTTTCAACAAAAACCTTTTCTTTTAAAATTACATGGAATTTTTTTAAATGAAAATGATTTTTAAGAAGACAGGATATTTTACCCTTGACATACATGGACATTAAATTACTTTTGTGGAATACTTAATACATAAAAAACACAGACACCAAAGGACCGTAATAGTTTAGTGTCTTTGGAAACTCATAATTTAATATTCTAATCGTGGTGAAAGATCTTCAAATTCTCCCATAACGATCTTCCCCTTTTTTTCATACCTAAAACCTTTATTTATATCCTAGGGAAAATAAAACATAAAAAGGGTGAGCTCAAATGCGCAGTAAGGGTAAGAATAGAGAACATAAAAAATCCATAAACATTTGAAAGAAAAAGCTTGGACAAAAAATCTTAACATCAAAATCTTGAGCAAAGACATTAATCTTGGAAGTACGTAAGGTATATATCATAATGGAACATCAATCTTGATAAAATAGCATGGGAATAAATCATTTAATTGTGGAAACCATTCAGCACTTGTTTTGATTTCCATAGTAGCCAAGGCATTGCTTCCAAGACCATCTTAGTGGACAAAGTCCCTTTCGGAATCGAGTTCACTCCTCATTCCAGTTCGGTATTACTGAACAGGATTAACTTACCTTTCCAGCCATGCCTATCCATGAGATATAAATATTTACCCAATGCATTGTAGGGAGATATAGGTCCCACCCATCTCATATAGAAATAATTCTTTCGCGTGCCACAAAATCATAAATCATACATCATAGCATAACCCATGTAATGGAATGGGATTCATAAACATAATTCCATCATAACATAATCCATATAAAAACATGGATATCATTTCATCATAAGAATAATCAAAACCTATAAATAATGGAGAAATTATACTTGGAACATAAACATATTAAATAATGTCATTTTAGATGGAAAATATTTTTGATAAAACACATTGAATGAAATCTTGAGGAAAATATCCATTCTTCTTAAAAATATTTTTCTTTTTACAAAATGCCATGAAATTTTAAAAGAAAAGGGTTTTGTTGAAAATAATCATGAAATCATGTATAGGAAGCTTCATGAAAATGAGGCGTTATGAAACTGGAAAAATCTGTTCACGCCGTATAAGTTAAAAAAACATTCTTCTCGTACTTTTGCCGGAAAGTCAAAAAAGTATCTCATACGACAGAAGATTCCTTACATACCATGTAGTAAAATTCAAAATGGATTAAAAGGACTTTAAACATACATGAAAACATTTATAGAAAACATGGACATGTATGATAACAATAACCCCAGTAAATACTTATGAATAAACAATCTCGGATAAAAAACAAGATTTGAAAAGTTATCCCTTACCTTAGGTCTGATATGCTTCGTACGTATCGAACCTCCGGTATAATGATTTAAATAATTTCATTGACTTATTACAGAATCATATTAATTGTTATTATGTCATAAATGGTTCACTTATGACTTTATATTACCCGTTCTTTTGTAAATTCCATGTTAAAGTAGTGTTTTGGGTAAAATCGTTTTATTTATCGTACGTGTTTGGACTTGTTGTTCTTGATATTATTACTTATATCCTGGTTTACTTAATTCCAGAATGTAAAACATGATTTATATATAATATATATTCAGCATATATATATATATATATATATGATAGATCGATAAATGGAATGAAATACACAGTTCATGGAGACAGTTGGTCGTACGTACTCATGAATGCTATTTTTGTTTCCTTATTGAATTGAATGGAATTAAGTAGATGACACACATATATATATACATAAATACAGTATTATTATTATGTCATTTGTTTCATTATTATTCATTATATATACTTTATAATCATTCTTTAATGGTTAACATGGAGATTGTATCTCCTCGCGCCGTGGAGACGGTAATCCGTACGTATCGACAAGCGATGATATCATTTCGATAATCTAGAAATCTTTTGATTTATGTTTCAAGTCCTTTTCATCCATTTTTACATTAACTACATGGTATGTAAGGAATCTTTTGTAGTACGAGATACTTTTTTGACTTTTCAGAAAAAGTACGAGAAGAATGTTTTTTTTAATGTAACAATTGGGCTCCACCCACCAGTTGCCTCGTAGACACGTGGTCCCCACCCTAGGGTCCACCCACGTGCTCGAACAGGTCATATGACTAATGATTGTCCCCACAGGCCAACACATGTCCTTTCCATTGGGCTTTGCTCTCACACACACACACACCCTGGGAAACTTCTTAGAAGGTCACCCATCCTAATCACTACTCCAGATCAAGCATGATTAACTGTGGAGTTCTAATCAGGTAGGGTCCTAAAAAGGAAGGTGCACCTTGTTGACATGAGTCATATCATCATTTAACCCTTTATCATTTGGCGGTGTTACAATCACTCCCCCCCCCATTAGAGGACAACGTCCTCATTGTGGGCCCTAAATCTCAACCCAGGCAGTGCACCGCACTTAAGGCTGTGTACCGCCTCTGATACCAAATGAAACAACTGGGCTCCACCCACCAGTTTCCTCGCAGACACGTGGTCCCCACCCTAGGGTCCACCCACGTTCTCGAATGGGTCATAAGACTAATGATTGTCCCCACAGGCCAACACATGTCCTTTCGAGTGTGCTTTGTCCTCACTCACACACACCCTGGGAAACTTCTTAGAAGGTCACCCATCCTGATCACTACTCCAGACCAAGCACGCTTAACTGTGGAGTTTTAATCAGGTTGGATCCTGAAAACGAAGGTGCACCTTGTTGAAATGTGTCATATCATCATTTAACCCTTTATCATTTGGGGGTGTTACAATCAACCCCCCCCCCCCCCCCCCCCAATTAGAGAACAGCATCCTCGTTGTGGGCCCCAAATCTCAGCCCAGTCGGTGCACCGCACTTAAGGCTGGGTACCGCCTCTGATACCAAATGTAACAACTGGGATCCACCCACCAGTTGCCTCGCAGACACGGGGTCCCCACCCTAGGGTCCACCCACGTGCTCGAATGGGTTATATGACTAATGATTGTCCCCAAAGGCCAACACATGTCCTTTCCAGTATACTTTGTCCTCACTCACACACACCCTGGGAAACTTCTCAGAAGGTCACCCATCCTGATCACTACTCTAGACCAAGCACACTTAACTGTGGAGTTCTAATCAGTTTGGCTCCTGAAAAGGAAGGTGCACCTTGTTGACATGAGTCATATCATCATTATAAAAGGGCACCTCCTCCCTTATAAAATGGCACCTCCTCCCTCTCTTCCTCACAGCACATTGAGCCTTCAATCTCAGCCAACCCCTACCAATTTATCCTCTCCACTTCCCTAGAAACATCCTAGAGGTCGTTGTCTTCTTCGAAGACCATCTTTAGTGCCCTAAGAGGAGGTTAAGAAGAGGCGCTTCAATGAAGAGGTAATGTCCATTACTGATTTTTCAACTTTATTTCTTCTTCTACTTCTTCTTCTTTAGATGTTTCATTATAAAGTAATAACATTAGTATCACTCATATACTGATATGTTATTATAAGTATTAAACAACCCTATTTCACCATATATCCATCCTATGGAAAACTAAATCACTGCATGTGCGTACGTACAGAATACCGTCTCCACGCCGTGGTGTAATCAATTTTCCACCACCACCTTACATTGATGGGTATAATGGTGTAAAGAATAACAATATATTATTATTGTAAAGTGATATTGATTCTGTAATAGTATACATACACTCCAATTAAATTCCACAATCATGGGAATGATATCATCGCTTGTGCGTACGTACGGAATACCGTATCCACGATGTGATGTGACTCATTCTATATGATCTTTATTGAATAATGATTATATAAATGAATTTAATGAATGAATATGATATATATTACACTAATACCATTCTGGAAATGAGGTATCTATAACCTAAGGTAAGGAGGGCTTCTTGTGCTGTCACCGAAGGGTAAAATTGGATTTAAACAATTGTATTAGGATATAAATAATATTACATCATGAGGAAACATGGATGTTGATGATAAATATTCCCCAGTAAATTTGGAGGTATAAACAATTTCGGATAACGATCTCGAACCCGGCGACCATGTTAAGGTCGGGTTCCTGTGCTGTCACCGAAGGGTAAAATTGGATTTATACAATTGTATTAGGATAGAAATAATATTACATCTTGAGGAAACATGGATGTGGATGATAAATATTCCCCAGTAAATTCGGAGGTATAAACAATCTCGGATAAAAATGAGATTGTGACATTTTCCCTTACCTTAGGTCTGATTTACTTCATAAGTGTCTAAACCTCATGTATAATGATTTAAATAATGTCATTGACTTATTCCAGAATCATAATTATTTTTATGATATCATATATGGTCATATTCTTAGCTTCTTATTAGTAATATTTCATTGTTACTTGTTATTCGGGTGTTTATTACTTTTTGTTCTTATGCGTGTTTTGTCGAATAAATTATTATTCTTCTTTTTAATAACCTTCTTCCTGACCAGGAGAAATAGAACATACAAAAGGCTGAGCTCAAATGCTCAGTAAGGGTAATCAAAAGAAATATTAATCACATCATATTCATAAGAACATAACATTTTGGAGATCTTAACCTGCAAAAGAGATCATAATTTCATAACATGTGATAAATCATAGAAGTGAAATGTAATCCCAATAATCATAACATAAAACATTAAACTTTGTGTAATACACACATAATCATATATAATCATTTATTAGTATTCAAGACTCATATCCAAGACTATCTTAGCGGACAAAGTCCATTTCTGAACCGAGTTCACTCCTCATTTCCGTCCGGTTTCACTGAACCAAATTAACCTACTGTTCCAGCCATGTCTATCTCATGAGATATAAATCTTTACCCAATTCATTGTAGGGAGATATAGGTCCCAAACATCTCATAATGATACCATTCTTATGTGTGCTACAAAATCATAAATCATAGCGTAACCCATGTAATAAAAATGGGATTCTTAAACAACATGTCATCATAACATAATCCATATAAGATAAAAGGACATCATAAAAATAATTCCATCATAACATGATCAAATCAATGTAAAAATAGGAATAGAAATAGAACCCTATATTATCTTATATGGAAAAGAATTTTGATAAAACACTTGATCTTCATTCTTGAGGAAAATATCATTTTTACTTCAAAAAAAATATTTTTTCTTTCTTAAAATGTCATATAATTTTAATCAAAAAGAAGTTGATTAAAAATAAACGTGAAAACTTGTAAAGTAAGCTTAATGGAAATAATTTTCTATTAAATCATAAAAATCCATTCATGTTGTATAAGTTAAAAAAATATTCTTCTCGTACTTTGGCTGGAAAAGTCAAAAAGTACCTCGTACGAAAAACGACAAAAGATTCCTTTCGTATCTTTTACTAAAAACTCACTGAATGGTAAAAATGGATTTAAACAATTGTAGGTGGATATAAATAATATTAAATATTGAATAAACATGGATGTGGTTGATAAATATGCCCCAGTAAATTCAGAAGTATAAACAATCTCGGAAAAAAATGAGATTGTGATATTTTCCCTTACCCTAGGTCTGATTTGCTTCGTAACTGTCTGAACCACCTATATAATGAATTAAATAATGTTATTTACTTATTACATAATCGTACTCATTGTTGTGATATCATATATGGTGATATTCTTAGCTTCGTATTAGTAATATTTCATTACTACTTGTTATTCGGGTGTTTATTGCTTTTTTGTTCTTATGCGTGTTTTGTAAAATAAATTCTTATTCTTCTTGTTAGGTTATAGATAACTAATTTACAAAATGTTATTAGCGTAATATATATCATATTAATTCATTCAATTCATTTATATAATCATTAATCATTGAAGATCATGTAAAATGAGTCACATCACATCGTGGAGACGGAAGGCCGTACGTACGCACGAGCGATGATATCGTTACCATGATTATGGAATTGTATTGGAGTGTATGTATACTATTTTAGAATCAATATCACTTTAAAAAATCATATATATTTATTCTTTACACCATTATACCCATCCAATTAAGGTGGTGGTAGAAGATAGATTACACCACAGCATGGAGACGGTATTCCGTACGTACGCACGCGCGGTGATTCTGTTTTCCGTAGGATGGATAGATGGTGAAATAGGGTTGTTTCATACATATAACAACATATCAGTATATGAGTGACACTAATGTTATTAACTCATAATTAAACAACTAAATAAGAAAAAGTGGAAGAAGAAATAATTTTGAAAGAATCAGTAACAGACATTACCTCTTCTTTAAAGCGCCTCTTTGAGACCTCCTCTTAGGGCACTAAAATTGGTCTTTGAAGAAGACCAGGACCTCTAGGATATGTATAGTTAAGTGGAGAAGATAATATTTCAGGGTTTGGCTGTGCTTTAAGGCTCAATGTGGTTTGAGGAAGAGAGGGAGGAGGTTCCCTTTTATAAGGGAGGAGAGAGGAACCTTAGGAAAAACTAAAAATATTATTTTATTATAAAGTCATATTCGGTTTTTAATAGATCCAAATTGATTTATTTAGAATCTAAGGTGTGGATGGGTCTAAATAATATCATCCAATAGAATTTAGAAAAGTTTAGGTTACTATTTTATCGTTATCATTTAGATTTAACTCTGAGTTACGAAGCAAAGAAAAGGCTTAATTTTACCGTTTCTGTGAGTGGAAGAAGATGTCTAGTGATGCGAACAAAGAAAAGGATACACAGAGTGGACCTCCTATACTTAAATGTTACAAGTGCAAGTAAATGGGGCATTTTGATAATAAATTCCCTAATCCAAGGGTTGTTAATGATGATCGATGTCAACAAACTCTTAAGGCTAAATACAAAGGAAACTCATATGCAATTTCTATCAGTGATGTGGAGTACGATAATGAAGTGGTGAAAGGTAAACTTACCATAAACTATAAAGTAGAAAATGTTTTATTTGATTCTAGAACCTCCCACTCTTTTATTTCTGAAGAATTTCTTAACGGTATCACCATATTACCTCAGTAATTAGATGTTGAGTTAGCTGTGACAACCCCTAATGGCACAACAGTCACAGAAAAAGTTTATAATTCTTATCCGATTGATGTTTGTGGGAAAGTGCTTATAGAAAATCTTTTGATCCTTCCTATAGTGTAATTTGATGTGATTCTTGGCATGGACTGGCTTTCATTATATGGAGATCATATCAATTTCCAAATAAGGGAAGTCACATTTCATATTCCAGATCAATCTATGATCGTCTATCGATGCAAGGATGAACATAACCTTCCAGTGAAAATTTCTTCCATCTTATGGGTCTTGATTCCACTAAATTAAGGTTATTTATCACAAATGGTTGCAGAGAAACTCATGATTAAGAATACACCCATTGTACGGGAGTTTGATGATGTCTTTCCGGAGGAATTGTCGGGTCTTCCACCAAATTGTGAAGTTGAGTTTTCAATAGAACTCATACCGAGTGCTTTACCTATTTCAAAGAAACCTTATAGAATGGCCCCAATTGAGTTGCAGGAATTGAAGAATCAACTCCAAGATAATCTTGATAAGGGATTCATACCCCCTTGTGCGTCACCTTGGAGAGCACCTGGTCTGTTTGTGAAGAAGAAAGATGGATCAATGAGACTCTTCATTGATTACCGAGAACTTAACAAGATCGCTATCAAAAACAAATATCCTCTCCCATGCATTGATGACTTATTTGACCAACTACACGGAGCTCAATACTTTTCCATGATTGATCTTCGTTCGGGGTGTCATCAATTAAGGGTCAAAAGGGAGGATTTACCAAAGACGGCTTTCCGTGTAGGGTATGGACACTATGAATTTATAGTTGTGCCATTTGGTCTTACTAATTCCACTGCTATCTTAATGGATCTAATGAATAGATTCTTTAGAAACTATCTTGATCAGTTTGTGGTAGTCTTTATAAACGATATTCTTGTCTATTCAAAGAGAAGGGTAGAACATGATGATCACTTGAGAATTGTATTGAAGACTCTGAGAAAGGAGAAGATTTATGCCAAATTTACCAAGTGTGAATTTTGGCTTCAAAAAGTTTCATTTTTGGGTCACATAATCTCAAAATAGGGGATATCTGTGGATCCAGCAAAAAATGAGGTTATCGAAAGATGGTCGAGACCAACAACTGTAACTGAGATCTGAAGGTTTCTTGGTTTGGATGGATATTATCGACGTTTTGCGAATGATTTTTCATGATTATCTAACCCACTCACCAAATTGACTCGGAAAGGAGTTAAGTTTGTTTGGACAAAGGAATGTGAAGAGAATTTCAAGGAGTTAAAAAGAAGGTTATCCAGTGCACATGTGCTCACACTACCTTGTAGTGGAGAAAGGTTTGTGATCTATAGTGATGCATCCAAGAAGGGATTGGGGTGTGTTCTCATGAAAAATGATATAGTGATAGCTTATGCCTCATGACAATTTAAAATCCATGAGCAAAATTACCCAACTCATGATTTGGAGTTAGTTGTGTTAATCTTTGCATTAAAGATTTGGAGGCATTATCTTTATGGAGAAAGGTGTGATATTTATACTGATCATAAAAGTTTAAAGTATATTTTCACACAAAAGGAGTTGAATATGTGCCAAAGAAGATGGTTGGAGCTGATTAAGGATTACGACTAATCAATTCATTATCACCCTGGGAAAGCAAATAAGGTGGCAGACGCATTAAGTCGACAAGACCATGTAGCTTATCCATGATGAAGATCACAATAGATCCAATATTTATGGATTTACAAAGGATGGATCTTGGAATTATAATGGAAGGGGAAAATTGTATCTTTCTCCAATGAATGTTCAACCATATATACATGTGAATATTAAAGAGGCAAAGAAAAAAGATGTAGAGTTACAAAAAAGGTGAGAAATGTTCCTAAATTCAACCTTGATTGTGATGGACTAATATGGTTCAGGAATCGGGTTTGTGTTCCTCCCATCCCAAAATTAAAGAAGGAGCTGCTGGATGAGGCTCATAGTTCTTCATTCTCTATTCATCCTGGAAGCACAAAGATGTATAGGGACCAGAAAGAGTACTTCTGGTGGGACGGCATGAAAAGATATGTTGCTGAATATGTCTCTCGATGCTTGGTTTGTCAGCAAGTTAAAGCTGAGAGGCTGAAGTCTAAGGGGATGTCACAACCATTACCCATATCTGAATAGAAATGGGAAAACATCACTATGGACATTGTCACTGGACTTCCTAAAACATCCAAAGGAAATAATGTCATCTCGGTCATAGTTGATCGTCTTACAAAGTCTGCACACAACATTGCTATTAGAGAAGATTTCTCTCTCGATCAGCTTGCCAGGATATATGTAAATGATGTGGTAAGATTGCATGGGGTACCACTTTCTATTATATCTGATCGGGATCTGAGGTTTACCTCAATGTTTTGGCGATGTCTTCAGTAGACTCTGGATACAGAGTTGAGTTTCAGCACTTCTTATCATCCTCAGACAGAAGGTCAGTCTGAAAAGGACAATTCAAACTCTAGAAGATATGTGGAGAGCTTGCTCTATGGATTTCAAAGGTGGTTGGGATCAACACCAACATTTGGTGGAATTTTATTATAATAATATCTTTCACTCTATTATTCAGATGGCTCATTATGAAGCTCTCTATGGAAAGTAATGCAGGACTCCAACTGGCTGGGATAAAGTTGGGGAAAGAAAGCTATTAGGACCTGATATTGTTGATGAGATGGCAGAGAAGGTCTGATATATTCAACAACACATAAGAGCATCTCAGAGTCGAAAAAAAGTTATGTCGACAACCGACGAAAAGACCTAGAGTTTGAAGGGGGTGATAAAGTGTTCTTACGAATATCTCCTTGGAAGAGAGTAATGAGATTTGGAAAGAAGGAAAAGATGATCCCTAGGTATATTGGTCCTTTCGAAATACTGGATCGTGTTGGGAAGGTAGCTTACTGATTGGTGCTTCCACTGAATCTCTCTCAAGTTAATGATGTGTTCCATGTATCGCTCTTGAGAAAGTATATACTTGATCCTTCACATGTACTCAGCTCAGAAGTTGTACCGCTGGAGCAAGATCGTTCTTATGAAGAACAGCCGATAGAGATTCTGGATCGTAGCGAAAAAGTCCTACAGAACAAGACCACTCGCTTGGTGAATGTTTTATGGAGGATCCACCAATTAGAAGAATCTACATTGGTGCTTGAGGATATAATGAGGGAGAGGTATCCTCATCTGTTTGTTAGGAAGTGACGAATTTCGAGGGCGAAATTCATTTTAAGGGGGGTAGAATGTATCACCTGAGATTTTTATGAGTAATATTTTGTTTTTATGTTATATAAATCATCAAAGGAATCTTTCACTACACACAACACTAGCTTGGCTTGCTTTACATTCAATCGCGGCCTTCCTCGATAGCATGCATCGTACGCAATACCGAGTCTCACTAAACAACGATATGCTATTAAAACATTATTAAAACAAGCTGTTATGAATAGTAATACCCACTTTTTGAAATTTTTTAAATTTCATCTTTCAAAATGGACTTCATTTTTTGGATTCGGAATATTGAAATTAGCCTAGGCTGAAATTTTGGTATTTTTCTGAAAACTTTCAATTTTTGATGAATAGTGAAAACACTAGGTTACAATTTAAAAACCGACTTTTTATTTAGAAAATTATTTATTTTATTTAAATTTATTTTAGGTCAAAATCGATACATAATACCTATATAAGTTCAAAGTAATTCATTGGATTCATTTTATATTAATTTTAGATATATAAAAATTTTATTGAACTATTCATCGTCTTTTACACACCTCCTAAGAGAGTTTAAAAATTCACATAAAACTAAATTTTACCGCTTCTGTGAGTGGAATTTTAAAAATCTGAGAGACACAGTTAATATTAGCGACTAAAATGTGGTTCAATGAGATTAAAATAATTTTTGGTGAATAGTAACTTTTCAATTTTTTTACCACGGTTAAAAGTAAATAGGGTAATTAAGGGTAAAAATGATATTATTATTACCCTAACATATGTCATAATTCTATTGGATAAGTATAATTCGACCAAAAACAACCTTAGGAATAAAATATGACCATTTAGGCCCAATTGGATTAGATTAGGACATTTATTATTAATTTATTTAAAGAAGGGTTAAAATATTAAAATTAAAGTTTAATAAATAATTTTTTTTAATATATGGTTATACTAAAGATAAATCAGACTATAAAAATTCATTATAAAGATAAAAATATTTCCTATATAATGGTATTTTATTTGTAATTTTTAGAAATTAAATAATATAATTTATTTATGACACAATGATGATGAAGTAATTATCTAATTAATGAAATATTGACATAATTGATGTTATAAATACCCAAATAAATGTAATTTGAGACTTTTTATGAATTCCACTAATTTTATAGGTTAATATGACATGTTATTATTTATTTAATTAACTTTTTTGAACTAATTATTTTTTTATGATTTTACAAAAATCAATTACCAAATAGTGTCAAAATTGACATAAAATAGTTTTTAAAACAAATATTATATTATTAATTGTTATTTTATTCTTAAAAATATAAGGTTGGGAAAAATGACTTAGATAAGGTTATATATATTATTAATAAACAACTTGGGGTTCGTTTGACTTGTTATAGTATGTTTATTAACATTATAGTGTAAGGAAACAAGAAGACATGGTAAAAGTAAAATTATTTAACCTAAAGTTAAATCTAAATGATAAGGTTAAAATAGGAACATAAACTTGTCAAAATTCTATTGGATGAGATTATTTCAACCCATACCCACCTTATCTTATAAATAAATAAATTTTGAGCCATTAAAAACCGAATATGACTCTATCATAAAATAATATTTTATGTTTTCCTAAGGTGCCCCTCTCCTCCCTTATAAAAGGGCACCTCCTCCCTCTCTTCCTCACACCACTTTGAGCCTTCAAAATCGGCCAAACCATGCCAATTTCACCTCTCCATTTTCCTAGATACTTCCTAGGGGTCTTGGTCTTCTTCAAATACCATATTTAGTGCCTTAAGAGGAGGTTAAGAAGAGGCACTTTAAAGAAGAGGTAATGTCTGTTACCGATTCTTCTAACTTTATTTCTTCTTCTACTTATTCTTATTTAGTTGTTTCATTATGAAGTAATTAAATAAGTATCAATAATATACTGATATGTTATTATAATTATGAAACAACCCTATTTCACCATCTATCCATCCTACGGAAAACGAAATCACAGTGTGTGCGTACGTACGGAATACCGTCTCCACGTCGTGGTGTAATCGGTTTTCGACCACCACCTTAGTTGGATGGCTATAATGGTGTAAATAAAAAACTATATATGATTATTTTAAATTGATATTGATTCTGAAATATTATACATACACTTCAATACAATTCTATGATCATGGGAATGATATCATCGCTCGTGCGTACGTATGGACTACCGTCTCCACGACGTGATGAGATTAATTCTCCTTGTTAACCATTCATGAATGATTATATAGTTTATATTATAATTAATCATGAAATATATGAAATAATAATTATACTAGATTAATGTATATATATATGTATGTCATCTACTTAATTCCATTCAATTCAATAAGGAAACGAAAAACAACATTCATGCGTACGTGCGGCCTACCATCTCCATCAACGGTGTATTTCATTCCATTTATTGATCTATCATATATATATATATGTATATTATGAATATATTTTACATATAAATCATGTTTTGTATTCTGGAATTAATTAAATCAGGATATAAGTAATAACATCAAGAACAACAAATCCAAACATGGATGATAAATAAAACGATTTTACCCAAAATGCTGCTTTAACATGGAACTTACAAAAGAACGGGTAATATAAATTCATAAGTGAACCATATATGATATCATAACAATGAATATGATTTTTTAATAAGTCAATTACATTATTTAAATTATTATACATGAGGTTCGGATATGTACGAAGTATATCAGACCTAAGGTAAGGGACAACCTTTCCAATCTCTTTCTTATCCAAGATGGTTTATTCGTAAGTATTCGCTAGGGTTATTGTTATCATCCAAGTACAAGTTTTCTAAAAGTGTTCTTATGTATTTCTAATTTCCTTTTTACCCATTTTGTCTTTTACTACATGGTATGTATGGAATCTTTATTTTTTTTATGTTATGAGGTACTTTTTGAATTTTCTGACAAAAGTACGAGAAGAATGTTATTTTTAACTTATACGGCATGAAATGATTTATACGGTTTTATAAAGCCTTATTTTCATGAAGCTTCCTCCAAAATATTTCTTGACTATTTTCAAAAAAAATCCTTTTCTTTTAAAATTGCATGAAATTTTGTGAAAAGAAAATGATTTTGAAGAATAAAGGATATTTTCCTCAAGAATTAATATCAAGGGTTTTATCAAAACCATTTTTCATAAAAGATGACATTATTTCATATGTTTATGTTTCAAGTATAATGTCTCTATGATTTACATGGTTTATCTTTTCTTATTATGAAATGATATTCATTTATTTTATATGGATTTTGTGATGACGGGATGATATTTTTTAAACCCCTTTTATTTGTTGGGTTATTATGAATGATGTATGTTTATTATGTGGAACAAGTAAGAATGATTACATCATGAGATGGGTTGGACCTATATTTCCCTCCAATGCATTGGGTAAAGATTTATATCTCATGATATAGACATGGCTAGAATGGTAAGTTAATCTAGTTCAGTAGAACAGGATTGGAACGAGGAGTGAACTCGATTCAGAATGGGACATTGTCCACTAAGATGGTCTTGGAAGCAATGCCTTGGATACTATGGAAATAATATCATGTGCTTAACTTTTTTCCACAATTACAAGTTTTATTTACAAGATATTTTATCATTATTGAAGTTCTATTTAGATCTATGCCTTATGAACTACCATGTTTTATGTCATTGCACAAGATTTTGATATTTAAACATTATGTACTTGTTTTTATGTTGAAATGTAAATGGTTTGTTTTATTTTCTCCATTCTTACCCTTACTGAGCATTTGAGCTCACCCTTTTTATGTTTTCTTTTCCCTAGGATATAAAGAAAGGTTTTAGGTAAGAATAAAAGGGGAAGATCTTTATGGGAGATGTTGAAGATCTTTCACCATGATTAGAAGATTACATTCCATGTTTCCAAAGACACTAATATATTACGGTCCTTGTGTGTCTGTTTTTGTTATGTACTAAGTATTCCACAAAAGTAATGTAATTTCCATGTACGTTAAACTTTGGTTCTCTGCAAAGACAATCTTTAGTGCCCTAAGAGAAGGTTAAGCCTAGAGTGCACCTTCTACACTTCAATGATGGGAAAAGGAAGTCTTTTCTTAAGGTTCCCCTCTCCTCTCTTATAAAAGGGAACCTCCTCCCTCTCTTACACACACCACATTGAGCCTTCAAGCTCTACCAACCCCTGCCAATTTCTCTTCTCCACTTCCCTAGAAACATCCTAGAGGTCCTGGTCTTCTTCAAAGACCATCTTTAGTGCCCTAAGTGGAGGTTAAGAAGAGGCGTTTCAAATAAGAGGAGGTTCGGATACGTACGAATCATATTAGACCTAAGGTAAGGGATAACTTTTCTAATCTCATTTTTTATCTGAGATTGTTTATTCATAAGTATTAACTGGGGTTATTTTTATCATCCCTGGCCATGTTTTCTAGAAATTTTTCAGGTATGTTTAAAGCCCTTTTATCCATTTTGACATTTACTACATGGTATGTAAGGAATATTTTGTCGTACGAGATACTTTTTGGGCTTTTCAGTAAAAGTATGAGAAGAATGTTTTTATAACTTATACGGCATGTAATAAATATGGTATTCTTAACCATCATGCCATCATAACATAATCCATATAAGATAAAAGGACATCATAAAAATAATACCATCATAACATAATGAAATCAATGTAAAAATAGGTATAGAAACACAACCCAATATTATCTTTGATGGAAAATAATTTTGATAAAACACTTGATCTTCATTCTTGAGGAAAATATCCTTTTTTCTTCCAAAAAACATTTTTCCTTTCTTAAAATGTCATATAATTTTAAACAAAAAAATTGATTAAAAATAAACTTGAAAACTTGTAAATAAAGCTTCATGGAAATAATGCTCTCTGAAATCATAAAAATCCATTCATGCCGTATAAGTTAAAAAAACATTCTTCTCATACTTTGGCCAGAAAAGTCAAAAAGTACCTCGTACAAAAAATGACACAAGATTCCATTCATATCTTTTACTAAAAACTCAACGACAAGTAAAATTATATTTTAACAATAGTATTAGGATAGAAAAAATATTACATATTTAGGAAACATGGATATGGATGATAAATATTACCCAGTAAATTCGGAAGTATAAACAATATCAGATAAAAATGAGATTGAGATACGTTCCCTTACCTTAGGTCCGCCATTTTCATTCATTCAATTCATTTATATAATCATTATGCAACGAAGATCATGTAGAACGAGTTGCATCACATTGTGGAGACGGTATTCCGTACATACACACGAGTGATGATATCGTTCCCATGATCGTGGAATTGTATTGGAGTGTATGTATACTATTTCAGAATCAATATCACTTTATAAAAATAATATATAGTTATTATTTACACCATTATACCCATCCAAGTAAGGTGGTGGTGGAAAATAGATTACACCACGGCGTAGAGACGGTATTCCGTACGTACGCACGCATGGTGATTTCGTTTTTAGTTGGATGGATAGATGGTGAAATAGGGTTGTTTCATACTTATAATAACATATCAGTATATGATTGATACTTATGTTATTACTTCATAATGAAACATCTGAAGATGAAGAAGTAGAAGAAGAAATAAAGTTGAAAGAATCGATAACAGACATTACCTCTTCTTTGAAGCGCCTCTTCTTAACCTCCTCTTAGGGCATTAAAGATGGTCTTTGAAGAAGGAAAGGACCTCTAGGAATAAGAAGAGGTAAAATTAAACCTTTTATTTTCTTCTAAACTTATATTTAAGAAGATGTATACTATTTTACCGCCTCTTCTTAAACTAAAAGAAGTTGATTAAAAATGAACTTGAAAACTTGTAAAGGAAGATTCATGGAAATAATGTTCTCTAAAATCAAAAATATCCAATCATTCCGTATAAGTTAAAAAAACGTTCTTCCCGTACTTTGGCCAGGAAAGTCAAAAGGTACCTCATATTAAAAAGGAAAAAAGATTCCTTTTGTATCTTTTACGTAAAACTCACCGAAGGTTAAAATTGGATTTAAACAATTGTAGGAGGATAGAAATAATATTACATATTGAAGACACTTGGATGTGGATGATAAATATGACCTAGTAAATTCTAAAGTATAAACAATCTCGGATAAAACAACCCTATTTCACCATCCATCCATCCTATGAAAAACGAAATCACCAAGTGGGCGTACGTACGGAATATCGTCTCCACGCCACGGTGTAATCTGTTTTTCCACCACCACCTTACTTGGATAGGTATAATGGTGTAAGGAATATGTATATATGGATACTATAACATCATACTGATTATGATATATTATATCATCCACTCCAATTCCATTCAAAAATTATGGGAATGATATCATTGCTCTTGCATACATATGGATTACCGTTTCCATGACACGATGAGATTCAATCTCCATGTTAACCATTAAATAATGATTATAAAGTATATATAATGAATAATAATGAAACATATGACATAATAATAGTATTGGATTTATGTATATATATGTTTGTGTCATCTACTTAATTTCATTCAATTCAATAAGGAAATGAAAACAGTGTTCATGCGTTTGTATGACCTACCGTCTCCACGAAAACAACGTTCATGCTGTTGTGATTTTCACAAAAATAAATTACCAAGTAGAGTCAAAATTGACATAAAATAGTTTTTAAAACAAATATTATATGACTAATTGTTATTTTATTTTTAAAAATCTAAGGTTTGGCCAAATGACTTAGATAAGGTTATATATATGAATAAAAAACAACTTGTGGTTCGTTTGGCTTGTTATAGTATGTTTATTAACCTTATAGTGTAAGAAAACAAGAACACACGGTAAAAGTAAAATTATTTAACATAAATTTAAATCTAAATGATATGGTTAAAATAGAAAACTAAACTTGTATAAATTCTATTGGATGATAGTATTTCGACCCATACCCACCTTAGCTTCGAGATAAATAAATTTGGAGCTATTAAAAACCAAATATGACTTTAAAATAAAATAATATTTTATGCTTTCATAAGGTGCCCCTCTCCTCCCTTATAAATGGGCACCTCCTTACTCTCTTTCTCACACCACATTGAGCCTTCAAGCTCAGCCAACCCCTGCCAATTTCTCTTCTCCACTTCTCTAGAAACATCATAGAGGTCTTTTTCTTCTTCAAAGACCGTCTTTAGTGCCCTAAGAGGAGGTTAAGAAGAGGCGCTTCAAAGAAGAGGTAATGTCCGTTACAGATTCTTTAAACTTTATTTCTTCTTCTACTTATTCTTATTTAGTTGTTTCATTATGAAGTAATAACATCAATATCACTCATATACTGATATGTTATTTTAAGTATGAAACAACCCTATTTCACCATCTATCCATCCTAAGGAAAACGAAATCACCGCGCGTGCATACGTACGGAATACCGTCTCCACGCCGTGGTGTAATCTGTTTTTCCACCACCACTTTACTTGGATAGGTATAATGGTGTAAACAATAACTATATATGGATACTATAACATCATACTGATTAAGAGATATTATATCATCCACTCCAATTCCATTCAAAAATTATGGGAATGATATCATCCCTCATGCGTACGTACGGATTACCGTCTCCACGAAGCGATGAGATTCAATCTCCACGTTATCCATTAAAGAATGATTATAAAGTATATATAATGAAAAATAATGAAACATATGAAATAATAATAATACTGGATTTATGTATTTTTTTTTTTGTCATCTACTTAATTCCATTAAATTCAATAAGGACACGAAAATAGTGTTCATGCATACGTACGGGTTACCATCTCCATGAACGGTATTTTTCATTCTATTTATCGATCTATCATATATATATATATGCTGAATATATATTATATATAAATAATGTTTTAAATTATTGAATTAATTAAATCAGGATATAAGTAATAATATTGAGAACAATAATTCCAAACACGTACGATAAATAAAACGATTTTACCCAAAACGCTGCTTTAACATTGAATTTACAACAGAACGGGTTATATAAAATCATAAGGGAACCATTTATGACATCATAAAAATGAATATGATTCTGTAACAATTCAATGACATTATTTAAATCATTATATAGGAGGGTACGATATGTATGAAGCATATTAGACCTAAGGTAAGGGATAACTTTTCCAATCTCGTTTTTTATCCGAGATTGTTTATTCGTAAGTATTTACTGGGGTTATTGTTATCCTCAATGTCTATGTTTTCTAGAAATTTTTTCAGGTATGTTTAAAGTTCTTTTCATCCATGTTGACTTTTACTACATGGTATGTAAGGAATCTTATATTCTTATGTGTTCCACAAGATCATAAATCATACATCATAGCATAACCCATGTAATTAAAATGGGATTCTTAAACATCATGTCGTCATAACATAATCCATATAATAAAAAATAACATCATAAAAATAATTCCATCATAACATAATCAAATCAATGTAAAAATAGCTATAGAAATAGAACCCTATATTATCTTATATGGAAAATAATTTTGATAGAATGCTTGTACTCCATTCTTGAGGAAAATATCCTTTCTACTTCAAAAACATTTTTCATTTCTTAACATTTCATAAAATTTTAAACTAAAAGAAGTTGATTAAAAATAAACTTGAAAACATGTAAAGTAATATTCATGGAAATAATTTTCTAAAAATCCATTCATGCCGTATAAGTTAAAAAATAACAGTCTTCTCGTACTTTGGCCAGAAAAGTCAAAAAGTACCTCGTACGAAAAACGAAAAAAGATTTCTTTCTTATCTTTTACTAAAATCTAACAGAAGAGTAAAATTGGATTTAATAAATTGTATAAGGATAGAAATAATATTAAATATTTAAGAAACATGGATGTGGATGATAAATATTCCCTAGTAAATTCGGAGGTATAAACAATCTTGGATAAAAATGAGATCGCCACATTTTCCCTTACCTTAGGTCTAATTTGCTTCGTAAGTGCCCGAACCTCCTGTATAATGATTTAAATAATTTCATTGACATATCCTAGAATCATAATTATTTTTATGATATCATATATGGTCATATTCTTAGCTTCTTATTAGTAATATTTCATTGCTACTTGCTATTCAAGTGTTTATTACTTTTTCTTCTTATGCGTGTTTTGTCAAATAAATTCTTATTCTTCTTTTTAGGTTATAGATACCTCATTTCCAGAATGGTATTAGTGTATTATAAATCATATTCATTAATTAAATTCATTTATATAATCATTATTAACTGAAGATCATTTATAACGATTCGCATCACATCATGGAGACGGTATTCCGTACGTATGCACGAGCGATGATATCGTTCCCATGATCGTGGAATTGTATTGGAGTGTATGTATAATATTTCAGAATCAATATCACTTTAGTAAAAGATTCCTTAAAAACCATGTATTAATAATAGTTGCTTCAAAGGCCATATTTAGTTCCCTAGAAACATCCTAGAGGTCCTGGTCTTCTTCAAATACCATCTTTAGTGCCCTAAGAGGGGGTTAAGAAGAGGCGTTCCAGAGAAGAGGTAATGTCCATTACCGATTCTTTCAACTTTATTTCTTCTTCTACTTATTCTTATTTAGTTTTTTTATTATGAAGTAACAAAATCAGTATCACTCATATACTGATATTTTATTATAAATAATAAACAACCCTATTTCACCATATATCCATCCTACGGAAAACGGAATCACCGCGCGTGCGTACGTATGGAATGCCATCTCCACACCATGGTGTAATGTATTTTCCACCACCACCTTACTTGGATGGGTATAATTGTGTAAATAATAACTATATATGATTATTGTAAAGTGATATTGATTCTTAAATAGTATACATACACCCCAATACAATTCCACAATCATGGGACTGATATCATCGCTCGTGCGTACGTACGGAATACCATCTCCACGATGTGATGTGACCCTTTCTACATGATATTCATTGAATAATGATTATATAAATGAATTGAATGAATAAATATGATATATATTACACTAATACCATTCTGTAAATGAGGTTTCTATAACCTAAAAAGAATAATAAGATTTTTTTCGAAAAAACACGCATAAGAACAAAAAGTAATAAACACCTGAATAACAAGTAGCAATGAAATATTAATAATAATAAGCTAAGAATATGACCATATATGATATCATAAAAATATGTATGATTCTGTAATAAGTAAATTAAATTATTTAAATCCTTATATAGGAGATTCGGACACTTACGAAGCAAATCTAACCTAAGGTATGGGAAAATGTCGCAATCTCATTTTTATCCAAGATTGTTTATACCTCCGAATTTATTGGGGAATATTTATCATCCACATCCATGTTTTCTCGAGATGTAATATTATTTCTATCCTAGTACACATTTTCATGTTTATTTTTAATCAACTTCTTTTAGTTTAAAATTTTATGAAATGTTAAGAAAGGAAAAATGTTTTTGAAGTAGAAAGGATATTTTCCCCAAGAATGGACTTCAAACATTCTATCAAAAATTTTTCCATCTAAGATAAAATAGGGTTCTGATTCTATCCCTATTTTTACATTGATTTGATTATGTTATGATGGAATTATTTTTATGATGTCATTTTATCTTATATATATTGTGTAATGATGGTATGACATTTGGCCGAACCTTATACTTTTAGGAATAAAATAACAATTAATAATATAATATTTGTTTTTAAAACTATTTTATGTCAATTTTGACACTATTTTGTAATTGATTTTTTTGAAAATCATAATAGAAAGATTAGGTCGAACAAATATAATTAAATCAATACTAACATGTCATATTAACATAGAAAATTATTGGAATTCATAAAAAGTCTCAAATTACATTTACTTGGGTATTTATAATATCAATTATGTCAATATTTCAGTAAGGGTAAGCATAGAGAACATAAAAAAATCCATAAACATTTGAATGCGTAAGCTTGAACATAAAATCTAAAGATCAAAATCTTGAGAAAAGACATAAATCTTGGAAGTACGTAAGGAATATATCTTAAACATCAATCTTGAAAAAATATCATGGGAATAAATCATGTAATTGTGGAAACCATTCAGCACTTGTAATGATTTCCATAGTAGCCAAGGCATTGCTACCAAGACCATCTTAGTTGACAAAGTCCCTTTCTGAATCAACTTCACTCCTCATTCCAGTCCTGTATTACTAAACCATATTATCTTACCGTTCCAGCCATGTCTATCTCATGAGATATAAATCTTTACCCAATGCATTGGAGGGAGATATAGCTCCAACCCATCTCATATTGAAATCATTCTTTCGTGTGCCACAAAATCATAAATTATACATCATAGCATAACCCATGTAATGGAATGGGATTCTTAAACAACATATCATCATAACACAATCCATATAAAAAATTGATATCATTTCATCATAATAATATTCAAACAATGTAAATAATGGAGATATTATACTTGAAATATATACATATTAAATAATGTCATTTTAGGTGGAAAATATTTTTGATAAAACACTTGAAATGAAATCTTGAGGAAAATATCCTTTCTTCTTAAAATTCATTTTATTTTCACAAAATGCCATGAAATTTTAAATGAAAATGGTTTTTTTTAATTATGCAATATTTTATAGGAAGCTTCATGAAAATGAGGCGTTTTGAAACTGTAAAAATCTGTCGATGCCGTATAAGTTAAAAAAACATTTTTCTCATACTTTTACCGGAATGTCAAAAAAGTGTCTCGTACAACAAAAGATTCCTTACATACCATGTAGTAAAAGTAAAAATGGATGAAAAGGACTTTAAACATACATGAAAAAAGTTCTAGAAAACATGGACATGGATTATTACAATAAACCCAGTAAATACTTACGAATAAACAGACTCGGATAAAAAACGAGATTAGAAAAGTTATCCCTTACCTTAGGTCTGCTATGCTTCGTACTTATCCGATCCTCCTCTATAATGATTTAAATAATGTCATCGAATTATTACAGAATCATATTCATTGTCATTATTTCCTAAATGGTTCACTTATGACTTTATATTACCCGTTCTTTTGTAAATTCCATGTTAATGCAGCGCTTTGGGTAAAATCGTTTTATTTATCGTACGTGTTTGGACATGTTGTTCTTGATATTATTAATTATATAACGATTTAATTAATTCTAGAATATTAAACATGATTTATATATAATATATATTCATCATATATATATATGATATATCGATAAATGGAATGAAATACACCGTTCATGGAGACGGTAGGCCGTACGTACGCATGAACACTGTTTTCGTTTCCTTATTGAACTGAATGGAATTAAGTAGATGACCCACATATATATATACATAAATCCAGTATTATTATTATGTAATATGCTTCATTATTATTCATTATATATACTTTATAATCATTCTTTAATGGTTAACATGGAGATTGAATCTCATCGCGTCGTGGGGACGGTAATCCGTACGTACGCACGAGCGATGATATCATTCCCATAATTTTTTAATCGAATTAGAGTGTATGATTTAATATATCATAATCAGTATGATTTTATAGTATCCATATATAGTTATTCTTTACACCATTATACCCATCCAAGTAAGGTGGTGGTGGAAAAACAGATTACACCACGGCGTGGAGACGGTATTCTGTATGTACGCACGTGCGGTGATTTCATTTTCCGTAGGATGGATAGATGGTGAAATAGGGTTGTTTTATACTTATAATAACATATAATTATATTAGTGATACTGATGTTATTAATTCATAATGAAACAACTAAATAAGAAGAAGTAGAAGAAGAAATAAAGTTGAAAGAATCGGTAGCGGACATTACCTCTTCTTTGAAGCACCTCTTCTTAACCTCATCTTAGGGCACTAAAGATGGTCTTTGAAGAAGTCCAGGACCTCTTGGATGTTTCTACGGAATTGGAGAAGAAACTTTGGCAGGGTTTGGCTGAGCTTGAAAGCACAATGTGGTGTGAGGAAGAGAGGAAGGAGGTTCCCTTTTATTAGGGAGGAGAGAGGCAACTTAGGAAAACATAAAATATTATTTTATTATAAAGTCATATTTGGTTTTTAATAGCTCCAAATTTATTTATTTATAAGCTAAGGTGGGTATGGGTCGAAATCATCTCATCCAATAGAATTTAGACAAGTTTAGGTTTCTATTTTAACCTTATCATTTAGATTTAACTTTATGTTAAATAATTTTACTTTTACCGTGTCTTCTTGTTTTATTACACTATAAGGTTAATAAACATACTATAACATTTCAAAAGAACCCCAAGTTTTTTATTAATATATATAACCTTATTTAAGTCATTTGGCCGAACCATAGATTTTTAGGAATAAAATAACAATTAATAATATAATATTTGTTTTAAAAACTATTTTATGTAAATTTTGGCACTATTTGGTAATTGATTTTTTTGAAACTCATAACAACATGATTAGTTCAAAAAAAGTTAATTAAATCCATAATAACATGTCATACTAACCTATAAAATTAGTGTAATTCATAAAAAGTCTCAAATTACATTTATTTTGGTATTTATAAAATCACTTATGTCAATATTTCATTAATAAGATAATTACTGCATCATCATTGTCTCATAAATACATTAAACTATTTAATGTCTAAAAATTATAAATAAAATACCATTATGTAGGAAATATTTTTACATTTCTAATGAATATTTATAGTCGAATTTATCTTATGTATAACCCTATATTAAAAATGTTTTAGTAATTAAACATTGATTTTAACTATTTTAACAATTCTTTAAATAAAATAATATTAAATGTCTTAATCTAATCCAACTGGGGCTAAATTATCATATTTTATTCCTAAGGTTATTTTAGGTTGAATTACACGTATCCAATATAATTAGGACATGTTTTAGGGTAATAATAATATCATTTTTACCCTTAATTACCTTATTTAATTTTAATCGTGGTTAAAAAAAGTAAAAAGTTATTATTCACCAAAAATTATTTTCATCTCATTGAACCACATTTTATTTCTCATATTAACCTTGTCTCTATGATTTTTGAAAATTCCACTCACAGAAGCGGTAAAATTATGTTTTGTGTCAATTTGCCAATTCTACTAGGAGGTTGGTAAAAGACGGTGAAAAGTTCAATAAAATTTTTATATATCTAAAATTATTATAAAATGACTCCAATAAATTTCATTGAACATATATAGGTATTATGTATCAATTTTCACATAAAATAAATTTTAATAAAATAAATAATTATTTAAATAAAAAGTCGATTTTTAAATAGTAACCGAGTGTTTCACTATTCATCAAAAATTGAAAGTTTTCAGAAAAATACCAAAAATTCACCCTAGGATAATTTCTATATTCTGAATCCAAAAATGAAGTCCATTTTGAGAGATAAAATTTATAAAATTCCAAAAATTGGGTATTATTATTCATAACGGCTAGTTCATAGTAATATTATAATAATATCATGTTTAGTGAAACTCGATATTGCGTACTACACACGCTATCGAAGAAAGTCTTTATTGTGTTTCCTCATTCTATTGGATAAGTGTAATTCAACCAAAAACAACCTTAGGAATACAATATAACCATTTAGGCCCACTTGTATTAGATTAGGACATTTAATATTATTTTATTTAAAGAATAGTTAAAATAGTTAAAATCAAAGTTTAATAACTAAAACATTTTTAATATAGGGTTATACATAAGATTAATTCGACTATAAATATAAATTTGAAATATAAATATATATCCTACATAATTGTATTTTATTTATAATTTTTAGAAATTAAATAATTTAATTTATTTATGTCAGAATGATGATGGAGTAATTATATTATTAACGAAATATTAACATAATTAATGTTATAAATACCCAAATAAATGTAATTTGAGACTTTTTATGAATTAAAATAATTTTCTAGGTTAATAGTACATGTTAGTATTGATTTAATTAACTTTGTTAGAACTAATAATTCTATAATGAGTTTCAGAAAAATCAATTACTAAATTGTGTCAAAATTAACATAAAATAGTTTTTAAAACAAATATTATATTATTAGTTGTTATTTTATTCCTAAAAATATATGGCTCTGCCAAATGACTTAGATAAGGTTATATATATTAATAAAAAACAACTTGGGGTTCGTTTGGCTTGTTATAGTATGTTTATTAACTATATAGTGTAAGAAAACAAACAAACACAGTAAAAGTTAAATTATTTAACTTTGAGTTAAATCTAAATGATAAGGATAAAATTGTAACCTAAACTTGTCTAAATTATATTGGATGAGAGTATTTAGACCCATCCTCACCTTAGCTTCGAAATAAATCAATTTGGAGCTATTAAAAATGAATATTACTTTATAATAAAATAATATGTTTTAGTTTTTTCTAAGGTTCCCCTCTCCTCCCTTATAAAAGGGCACCTCCTCTCTTCCTCACACCACTTTGAGCCTTCAAGATCAGCCAACCCCTGCCAAATTCTATTCTCCACTTCCCTAGAAACATCCTAGGGGTCCTGGTCTTCTTCAAAGACCAATTTTAGTGCCCTAAGAGGAGGTCTCAAAGAGGCGCTTCAAAGAAGAGGTAATGTCTGTTACCGATTCTTTCAACTTTATTTCTTCTTCCACTTCTTCTTCTTTAGTTGTTTCATTATGAAGTAATAACATCAGTATCACTCATATACTAATATTTTATTTGGTATCAGAGGTGATACCCAGTATTAAGTGCGGTGCACTGCCTGGGTTGAGATTTAGGGCCCACAACGAGGACGTTGTGCTCTAAAGGGGGGGTGATTGTAACACCCCAAAATGATAAAGGGTTAAACGGATAAATGATATGACTCATGTCAACAAGGTGCACCTTATTTTTCAGGAGCCTGTCTGAGGAAAACTCCATAGTTAAGCGTTCTTATCATGGAGTAGTGATCAGGATGGGTGACCTTCTGGGAAGTTTTCTCAGGGTGTGTGTGAGTAAGGACAAAGCACACTGAAAAGGAAAAGTGTTGGCCTATAGAGACAATCATTAGTCAGATGACCTATTCAGGAATATGGGTGGACCCTAGGGTGGGAACCACGTATCTGCGGGGAAACTGGTGGTACCTGGTGGGCTTAGACCTGACAGCCATGTTAAGGCGGGGTGGTTGTGCTGTCACCGGGACCCATTTGTTACAAAACATTTCATAAAAACCCTCAATTCTACTTTGAAAACTATAGTATTTTATCAAATGTACCAAATGCACATAAACACTATCATTATCAAATATTCACCTTTAAATTATTATTTTTATCAAACTGTATTAACATAAAATTAAACACCCCAACGAAATAGTCATAAACAATATCAAAACAGAACTTGGCACATAATCAAATAACTGCATACTCAAACCAGGATTTGACTCAAAACATGCTTTTAACTAATTCTAAAAATTTAAAAACACTATAACAGGAAACTTATTGGTATATCAAAGCTATGAATCACATAAAATAAATTTATCAAAACACCCAAGCATCAATTAGACTATGGAAAGGAAAACCATGGAATTACCTACCTCAAACCAAGAGCAGACGCAACAGAACCTCAACAGAAGGTCGAACGACGCCCCGCGAACCAAATGCACAACCTAAACCAGGAGAAAAACGCACGAACAAGACCCCAATGAGATAGGTTTTTTCCAATTAGATTAAAACACCATAGATGAATGAAAATATAACTCGAGTGAGGTCGGAGTAGGCTAGTCAGACCGGGGGAGTTGCCGGCGAGGCTTGCCGTCTATTGCAGGAGACTGGCAAGGGGAAAAAATAGGGGGCTCGGGTGCGGATAACTTGGGAGCACCGAAATGGAGGGGTTGTGGTTACCATGGATGAGGCGAGGCAGTAGGGCCGAGTGTTGAGGGAAGAGGCTGGAGCGAGACGAGGCAACACGGACCGGTAAAGGGAGGTCATGGCTGTGGTCGGTCGGAAATGGCAGAGGGGAGGTGATGCCGGGATAGGAGGCCGACTGTGCAAGTCGGAGGGGGTGAGGCTGAGGGCAGGGGGTGCGGAAGTCGGGCGAGGTAGGAGGTCAGGGTGTGGGGCCAGCTATATGTGGGTTCGGCTGGGTTGGGTGCAAGTGTCGCGGAAAGGGTGGTGGGGTGAAGCCGGTGTTGGGAGGTCGGAGTGCGGCGGGGGTCGAAGGGGGGTTGCGCCGAATAGGAGGATGAAGGGGGGGCTCGCATTGCGGCCAAGGGGAAAGGGGGGTTAAATGGGCACGATGCGGGGAGAAAAGGGATGGACCTGGGGTATGTGGGTAGAATTAGGGTTTTGTGTTTTTTTCATAATGAAATAATAATAATAATAAAATCTGAAATAAAAATAATGAATATAGAAATAAAATAATATTAATAATAATAACATAATAACAATAATAATAAAATTAATAATAATAAAGATATTATTAATAATAATTATTAACCATTAAATATAATAATTATAAAAATAATAATAATGAGAATAATAATATTGAAAACAACAACAACAATAATAATAATAATAATCAGTGATTTCCCGACTCATGGGTTGGCTGCAAAGCTACTGTCAACCACACAGAAACCGTGCACGGGTCCGACGCCTAGTAAAAATATTAAATGACAAAAAATTGAAGTCGGGGCCCAACTTGGACATTGACGTGAAGACCTTAAGCCATGGAATAATAAAATATAAATAAATTAAAAATTACGGGTGTGATATTTCCTATCTACATTATTTTAATAGAAAATCATGAATTCTAAATGATATATTTCGACACAATAATGTGATATTATATAAAAACCCTAATAAGTGAGGTATAGATATAGATCATTCAAGATAATGTGTACTGACCAATTTTTTTAATTATATTATCAATATATTAATTGCAAAATATTCCATTTAGTGGTCAGGTTATGGAAGTGAAGGGTTAAATTATAATCTAATCATTCTAAAAATGACATTTTAAATGCACTATGATATTTAGGATGTGATATTTAATTGTGGAAAGGGATTTATAAATTTGGAGGGAAGGTTGGTTGTCACAATGTTATCAAAGAATTAGTGGAATATTATTATTTATAAAAAGTATTATTTCATTTTAAATTCAATATTTTAATAATTATATAATGTTTTTATAAGATGGTTTTTTTGAAATTTTGATGATTTATTAAGGGTTTTCTTAGATTCAAATATTTTAATGTGGTTGATGTAGAAATTAAGTGGAAATTAAGGGAGATATAATTTTTTTTATTTAATATAATGTAATGAAAGCCTTGATGAATGGTCATATTCAGAATTGATAGGAGATAAGTTTTGGAATTTAATTGTCACTATATAAATGGGACACCAATGATATTTACATAAAAATTAGATAATCATTATAATGATCTCAAATGATAGAACACGTGGTTTTCTGGTTATTTGTTTGTTGAAATATGGGATAGTGTCGGATGAGAGGTCAGTGGTGATCATTGAATAGAATTCATTTTTCAATCAACAGACGTTTCTCTTCACTTTCATAACCTTTTAGATTCTATATGGAATTAAATTTTTTTAATTATTCTGGGATGATAGAATAACAATACAACTAATGTGAAATCATAATTTGCAAGTATAAAGGTTTCCATGATTGAATTATTAAAATTAATGTTTTGGGGTAATTTGAATGGAAATGATAGAATATGGATTATAAATTAAATATTGATAAATTTCATGTTTATAGAATTTTTAGATATGATTGTTAACTCAATATATGTTATCTCTTTTTTTCATAGTGTTTTTTAGATTTTGTTCGAATTAATTAATCCGTTCATTGAGATGTATATTGTTATTATAAATTAAAATTTCATTATTATGTAATTTTTTTCAAATTCTCAAATTTAAAATGTAAATCTTGAACTAATGAAAAACTACTGAAATGTTTTCTAGATGTAAAAGGAATAAAATTTTCACCATTCACATGCCTTAGGGAAACTTCACAAGGGGACTATGACACGTTTAATAATGGCAAATTGAAGTGAAAATTTTGTCTATTGGGATGAATATTCAAATATTTACATCAGTCATCAAACTTTTGAATTTTTCTATTCAATATTCTATAGGTATGAAACATTGATATGTAGGATACATTGAGTACGGTATAGCTTTACCAGGTCACATAGATTTTATAAAGGGGATTTTCCAAATTTTTCATTGGGTCATGGACCCTTTTATCTATATCAAATTTACCCTTTTCTTCTATTTGGAACATATTGAATATCATAGAGAAACTATGCAAGTTGTTTTGAAGATTAAATATAATGTGGTGTATCCTCTTGAACATAGTACTCAATTGTACGTATAAGTTAAATATATAATGGATAGAGAATCAGTGAGGACTCATTATCTGTATCCCATTGGAATAAATACTTCATGAGGAAGAATATTTACTGTAATTTTTAATTTCAAGTGTATTCTAAATCTTCTTTCCTGATATCAAAAATTGCCCAAGATAATTGTGTATTTTATGAATTTTTCCATATGGGGATAGTGGTATGATTCTCATAAATATATAATTATTTTTATAAGGATTTTTTGTAATTTATTTTTCCTAACACTATACAATTAATAAAAGGGTTTGAGTGAGGATTATATAGATAAACATAGGTTGGAAATCTCATGAAGGTATAATTAAATTACTTAATGGGCCCACAACATTCATAATGAAATATGTAATACTATTTTTATCCTGGTGTGGGTACTCCATCTTGGACATGTGGTTTGGTAAAATCCTCGAAAAAACACCTTGGAATGTTTGGATCCCCCATATGATAATTAGTTTTCAAGGGAAACACCATTAGTTAGGTCACATGTCCTCTGTAAATAAAGTCTCTAATTCTTTAATAATAATATTTTTCCCTCAATAATGTGTGATTCCCATATAGGGGTTAGTAATCCCTCAATTTATATAATTTCACTCAAAAATGTGTGGCTCCCCCACTATGAATTCAGATATGTGATATGGGAGTAGTTATTGAATCTGAAGAGTTTTGATGTTATGGATATCATGATATTAATGGTGTCTTAGGTAGTATGTTGGGTATGATATTTATGAGATACTTTTTTACATTAGAACTGTGATACATCATCGATTTTCTCTATCCTTGATATATATTTTTATCCTTTGAGTCAATTTACCAATATTATGGGTTTTCTTCCCACTTTTCATTTCATTTATCCATGTTTTTAGGGTTTCCTACTTGGTATATATATAATCACCAGTGCATAGAAATTGAAATTAACCTACCAATTATAAATTAAATTTACTTTTAGAATGAATAAATTATTTTTTAGGAATTTATATTATAGAAAGAACATGTACTAAATTTTCTAAGTTGGGCAATTATTTGCTATGTTACATTTAAAATAAAATTAATAATTATATTATTTGATAATATAGGAATTTTATAGTGACTATTAATATTAACATATTAATCATTATGATAAATACCATTTGGTAAAGGCAAAGTAAGTGATAGCCTCGAAACGTAAAATAATACCTTATCATGCCAATTTATTGATGCTTTCGAGGGAGGTAGTATTACTGTGATTTTTCTTTGACCAATACAAAGATGAGATTAATCAACTAAATAATGGGGAAAAATTATAGGAGAAGCTCAAGCTCATCAAGATCATCGACCAAACAATTTTTTCCTACCCATCCAATGAAAATCTCCCAATCATGGACATTACCCTTAAAGAATTCATTAGAGTATAAAAGGTCTATGTACCAAGTTCCTAACAGAAAAAAATTTTATATTTCAATTCCATAAACTAATTGTTATATTTATCCCTAGTTAATATTAATAATTAAATGATTAAACAGTTCTTTTGATAAAAACTAGATTTTGATAGGATGAAAAAGAATTTTTACTTTTTGGAAATATATAGTTTCAATCCAGTGACTCGTTTAGATGAATTAAATAAATTTTCAAACAAATTATATTTAAAAAAATTATTCTTAAAAATTATTAGTACATAAATGATAATATAATTTTATGAAGTCCAATGTAATTTTTATACGAGTTGAAAACCTATTAATGTAAGAAACCAATAATTTTAAATAAATTCTAATTTGTCATTTCAAAGTATATATTATAATATTTATATAATTATTATGATAAAATAAATATTATATAAAAAATCAACAAATTGACTTTATGCAATGATTTTTTTTCAAGATTTTCTGAGATAGTGGAATTTTTGGGTAGACATTAAATACCATATAATTATACTATATATATTATGACATCCTAAAATACCAAAATTGATATAATAAATACTATTAATAGCATCGAAAACCAAAATTTTGTTTACACTTTTAAATAATTTTTTAATGTTATTTGATTAATTTCATAAGCCCTTGATAAATCCTCTAAAACCTATTTGATATTTTAAGGTTTAGAAATCAATTATTTATAAACATGACTCACTTCCACATCCCCAAGGGGTTTATTTTCAATTATATTTTATTATAATTATAAATTAATGAAAACAATAATTTTTTTGTAGATTTCATGGTATGGTTGGTGGTTTTCATTACTTTATCATATAGAGCCAAACATCTGTGTTTGAAAATAAATAAATAATTCACCTCCCTTTTTATATATAAACCCACCCAACCTCTCATTCCGATTTACTCAAAAGTTCATGGGAATTAATTTAATCTAACCTTTCCAATAAATATCACTCCCAAGGCCCCCCCAATAAATTAAGGGCACCACCTAATATTTTGAGAGAATTTTCTAAAGGTAAGTAGTCTTATCTTTCTCCTCTTTGTTCGAGCATGTTTTTTTACATCATTCCTTTTAATTTCTAACTTTTAAAGTTATTATAGGTTTTTAATATATATATATTTTTCTTAATTATTAAAATGTAATTAGAGACCCTTATTTGTTATTATTCCATTCCATACACTTTTATATACACCCATCATGTTGCAGAAATGACCTTGTGATATTACATGAAAAACATTTGTGTGGTGGATACCCATCTCCATTAAAACTTAATTATATTAACCTATTTGTAAATATACTTCATTGAATGGGGATTTTCATGTATTTAACCCTTCAACATTAATAATTGGGTTAGAATAAATTATATACATCCTCATGTTGTAGTAACTATGTGTTCCACTTATGCATAGACATGATATAAAATTAATGGTTGGGACCAGAATAATATAGGCCTCTCTATAATTGGGAAATTTTTTATCACATGATATTTCTTGTATGGTGCATATGGGGTTATAATAATAACACCATGTAATTCCATGTTTTCTTAATGCTATCATATTGTATCAAGACCATTATTCATGATTATCATTATCACCCATCTTATACTACTATTATTTTTCTATTTGATCACATATAATGATTTAGAATATAAAATGCTTTTGTTATTTCTTATGGGGCCTTTATAGGTCACATCTTTCTGGTGGCTATCCCAAATTTATCCAGTACATTTTTAAAAGATTGATGGAAAATTAGAAACATGTTAAGGAAGTCTTCAATAATACAATTATAATCCTATTACATTTTGTTATTCTATATCCATTTTTCCAAAAAATAACTAGTATTAATGCTATTTTGGGATTTTTTTTTGCATTATTTTATATAATAAATCATGAAATAAGGTGTATTTAATATATTTTTTGTCATAGTTGGTATCTAGGAAAAGTCGAGTTTTTTTGGATTTGGATTAGAAATGATTGTTGAAATCCTTATGAATAAGAAAAATCATAAGTCAAATCCCAAAAGTTTGGTAAATTATAGAGTAAGTGATTTCAAAAAAATCATTTCGGGATACTACAAGTATATTTGGCTCTAGAATAGTTTAAAATAGGGGAAATAACACCAAAAACGTTGAATTGAGCTAGTCTAATTTGTCACCAGATGAAATACAATGGGCCTTGATGTATAGCCAATTTGAAACTCCTAGTGGATATGATTTGGTAATATTTTCAGTTTATTACTAACCATTAATAATTGGAAAATGATTCCTAAAACAATTTATGATAAGGAATATATCATTGATAACATAGATCAAAACCTATAAATTCATAGGTAAAATAATATCTCCTATTTATGAGTTATCCCATTAATGTTATTTGTCTCCCATTAATGAGTTTAATTATTTAAAAATAATCATCCTTAATTTTACCTCTATTCTAGGAAATGACCAAAATAGGAGGAACCAAGTAATCATTCAATGTCATGGGCAATGGGATGACTACCCAAATGAAATTCAAAACTCCATGGAAGTATGAATAGAGAACATCCTGAAAATAATTTCTAAATTGAATCTGGTTTTTTATAGAAATCTGAATCGTAAGAAAAAACTACATCCCCCCTAGAATTTTTAGGTAAAAGTGAGTACTTTATGTGAAAAAAGCCTCCAGATTTTAGTGGATCTACCGATCACTTAATTAAGTAATAGTGGATCAAAAATATTTAAAAGGTAATATATGTCCCCCAATTCTCTAGTAAATTGATGGTCATGTTGGATATTTATCATAACAATTGATAAGTTGATCATTGGTGGATGTTGGTTAAAAATAACGATGCCAAGGGGGACATCAAAGTGATGTAGTGCAAGGAATTATGTAAAACAAATTAAAAAAATTATTTCCACCCATCCTTATACATAAAACGGAGAGGGATATCCTTACCCTCATTAAAAATGATGATGGATCTATTAAGTCTTATAAATAAAATATCATAATACACGCATGATATGCCTCTATACTTTTAAATTCCCCCAAAAATAAATTTGACTGTTTCATTTGGGGGATAAATATGAATCTATAAAAAATATAGTATTTTCTAAACATTGATAGTTATGAGGAAATCTTCTGATGTTCCCTCAAAGTTCAAATGTGGAATTGTGAATCTCAAGGTTCTCTTTGGGCTAGAGAAAATAATAGGAGAATGGATTTTCATTCTAGAAATGTAATTGAAAAATGTCATGGGTGAATGTTATTCAATTATCCCACCTATATAAAGTGGTTGAAGAATTATCCCATAAATTTCAGGAAGGGGATAACGAAATACATTAGGTATAGGAATGGGGGTACCTTGCTAAAGATTTCTAATGGAAGAAACCCCCAAATTTGATATAAGAATGGAATTATCCATTCAAGACTCATCCTATTATTCAATGCTTCAACTGTAATGAACTTGGACACTATGTGAATCAATTCCCTTAGAAAAGGGTTTACAGTGATAACTAATGACAAAAACCTCTACGTCATAGACAGTAACTGTGATTGTTTTCCATCACAAGATCATAGGTGGATCTCATCGCCTATGTGGTGAAAAGTTAACTATTTATTCACTCAATGATAGTGAACATAACATTTGATTATTTTTATAGGAATTCATACTTATAATGCCTGACTAGTAAAACTAATCAAATACCAACTCCAAACATGGAAATTCACTTACAAGTGAAAAAATAAAATGGGTCAATTATTACTTCCCAAAAATATAACTTATCTCATATCAAAATGTGTTGTCGGAATTTCCCAAAAAAGATTTTGATACACCCCTTAGTGGAATTATATATTATTCTAGAAATGTATTTTATTTCTTTATATAAATCCCAAAATAACAATCAAGATAAGGAAATCAACCTTTATATCAATAATATTCTTCTAATTCTACACATGTGCATGAAGGAGGATAAACCTTATTTGGTACTGATATCTCAATCATGGATATTATTACCCTTTGAACATGTTTATCAAGAAAAAATGATTGATAATAAAGAAAATATCATTATTGATGAAATTTCCATTGTAATGGAATTACCTTATGTGTTTCCCAATGAATTCCTCAGTCTTCCACAAGGCTATCTGGTGGATCTCTCAATAGATATCACACTCAAAACATTTCCAATATACAAGAATCTATATAGAATGGTCCTAATTTAACAAAAGGATATGAAGAAAATATTACAATAAAAGCAGTATAATGTGTTTATATGCCCATGTGCTTCACCATTGCATGCACTATTCCTCTTCATATTGATTAATGAGGAATAAATTCACCTCTGCATTGATTATTGTTATATCGACAAGATAATGATAAAAACTTATCTTCTCCCATGAATTGATGACTTGTTCAATCTGCTACAAGGATCCTAGTACCTCTCTATGGTGGTTAATTAGTCAGGATTTTATCTTGTAATCATAAATTAGGATAAAACCAAGACTGATTTTCATACAACATATGAGTATTACGGGTTTTTTGTGATTCAATTTGGGCTCAATAATACTTTAGAAATATAAATTAACTTAATGAATATTTTATTTTGGAATTACCTTGAAAATTTTGTAGTTGTCTACATAGTAAATATTTATAAATTATCCAAAAGAAATGACCAACATTATGAGAGTTTAAATACAATATTAAATATATTTCATTATGAAATTTTATGTGAAATATATACTAAATATAAGCTTTCGTCGTATAAATTAACATTATTTTCCCATGTTCTAAATTAAAAATGGAAATTCGTGGATCCATCCAAAATAAAGGCAATCAAACAATGGAAAATACAAATGTTTATGTTAAAAAATCCATATATTCCATGAATTAGTTCAGTTAAATCATCGATTTTTTAGAAAATTTTCCGGATTTTCAATCCCACAAACCATGCTTACTCACGAGGGAGTCATGAGAAGAGAGCTCAAAAGAGTTCAAGAAGAGTTTTGTAACAACCCGAGATTTTATGAGATACATTTTTTTTAATTTCTTTGATGTCTTCTGTTGTACACTACACCAAGATTAGCTTGTACTATAAGAAACACTGTACTATCTTGCATTATACGCAACACTATTTTTGGCTCGTGTTACACACAATTTTAAGTTCACTTTGTTGAAATTATTCTACGCAACATTAAGTATAGATTTTTTTTAATGTATAAATTAAATAAGTTTTGATTATGTAATACGCAACACCAAAGGGAGCTTTCACTACACGCATCCCTGACTTGGATTGCATTACATGTAATCGCGACCTTCCTCAATAGCGTGTGTAGTATGCAATACCAGGTTTCACTAAACAATGATATGTTATTAAATATAATATAAACTAGAATTTATGAGTAGTAATACCCACTTTTTGAAATTGTATAAATTTTAACTTTCAAAATGGACTTCATTTTTGGATTCGGAATATCAAAATTAGCTTAGGGAAAATTTTTTGTATTTTTCTGAAAACATTCAATTTTTGATGAATAGTGAAAACACTGAGTTATTGGTTAAAACTGACTTTTTATTTAAATAATCATTTATTTAATTTAATTTTATGTCAAAATATATACATAATACTTGTATAATTTCAATGTAATTCATTGGGGTCTTTTTATAATAATTTTAGATGTATAAAAATTTTATTGAAATTTTTACCGTCTTTACCCACCTCCAAGGTGCATTTGAAAATTTACATAAAACACAATTTTACCACTTCTGTGAGTTTAATTTCAAAAATCCGAGAGACATGATTTATATCAGTATGTAAATTTTGGTTCAATGAGATGAAAATAATTTTTGGTGAATAGTAACTTTAAACTTTTATTTACCACGGTTAAAAGTAAATAGGGTTATTAAGGGTAAAAATAAAATTATTATTACCCTAACACATGTTCTAATTCTATTGGATAAGTTTAATTCGACCAAAAACAACCTTATGAATAAAATATTACCCTTCAGGTCCACTTGGATTAGATTAGGACATTTATTATTATTTTAGTTAAAGAATAGTTAAAATAGTTAAAATCAAAGTTTAGTAAATAAAACATTTTTAATATAGGGTTATACATAAAATAAATTCGACTATAAATATTAATTAGAAAGATAAAAATATTTCCTATATAATGGTATTTTATTTTTATTTTTTAGACATTAAATAATTTCATTTATTTATGACACAATAATGATGCAACAAATAACTTATTAATGAAATATTAACATAATTGATATTATAAATAAACAAATAAATGAAATTTGAGACTTTTTATTAACTACACTAATTTTTATAGGTTTATAGAACATATTAGAGTTGGTTAGAGCAATTTTCTTCGAAGTAATTATGATATTAAGAATATAGAAAAAAACAAAATACCAAATAGTGTCAAAATTGGCATCAAAGAGTTTTTAAAACAAATATTATATTATAAATTGATATAATGGATATAAAAATCTGAGGTTTGGCAAAAAGACTTATATAATAATATATATGGAATTAATGAACCAATTGGGATTTTATTGGTAGTTTATAGTATGTTTATTAACCATATAGTGTAAGAATACAAGAAGACACGGTAAAAGTTAAATTATTTAACTTAGAGTTAAATCTAAATGATAAGGTTAACATTGTAACCTTAACTTGTCTAAAACCTGTTGGATGAGAGGCGTTCTACCAATCCCCACCCTGACCTCGAAATAAGTCACTTTGGAACCATTATAAACCAAATATGAATTTATTATAAAATAATACTTCATGTTTTTTCTAAGGTGCCCCTCACCCCTCTTATAAAAGTGCAGTCACCCTTCTCTCTAATTCACACCTCCAAAGCTATTTGGCTCGGCCAAACCCTGACCAAATACCATCTCAACTGTCCTCCATTAATCCTAGAGGCCTTCCTTTAGTCATAAAGCCAACCTATGGATCTGTTTGGATAAAATCAAAAGGAAGAACCCAAATTAGAGGTAAATATTTCACCGCCTATTTCAAGTTCCTTTCTTCTTCCACCTCCACCTCCTTTGTTTTTTCCATTCTAAAATAATAAATCCATTATATTCTATATAATGTGATGTTATTATAAAATAGGTACAACCATATTAGTTATTTAACCATCCTATGAATGACAAAATCACCACACGTGCGTACGTACGGCTTACCGTCACCATGTCGTGGTGTAGTTTGTTATTCAAACAGTTAAACATTTGGATGGGTATAATAATGAGTATAAATGATATAAATAATAAAAATAAAATTATTATTATTCATTATATATGATATATCATCCAATTATATATTATTTTAATATCAAAAGAATGATATTTTCACTCATGCGTACGTCCGTACTACTGTCTCCACAAAGGCGATGAGATTCATTTTCAATGATAAACCTATTCATGTATGATTATAAAGTATATATAATAAATAATCATGAAATATAGTACATAATAATGATACTTCATTTATGTAAATATATTTTTAATTTACTTAATTCCATTAAATTCAGAAAGGAAACGAAAACAGCGTTCATGCATACGTACGGCCTACCGTCTCCATGAACGGTGTATTTCCTTCCATTTATCAATCTATCATATATATTTATATTCTGAATATATATTATATATAAATCATTTTTGACATCCTGTAATAAATTAAATTATTATATTACTAATAAATCAAGAACAACAAGTCGAAACACATACAATAAATGAAATGATTTTACCCAAAATGCTGCTTTAATATAGAATTTACAGAAGAACGGGTAATATAAAGTCATAATTGAATCATATATGATACCATAAGTATTATTATGGTTATGTTACAAGTTAATAATATCTTTAAACCCACTATAACGGAGTTTCGGACACGTATGGATGAAATTGGACCTAAGGTAAGGGATAATTGTGCAATCTCATTTTTATCTGAGATTGCTTATATGTAAGTATTTACTGGGGCTATATTTTTCATCCATGTCCATAAAATATTTTTCATAATGTGTTTAATATTATTCCATGTATTTTTAAATAAATTTTTACCCCTCTTTGACTTTTACATTATGTTATGGAAGGAATCTTTCTTTTGTTTACCATACGAGAAACTTTTTGACTTTTCCAGCAAAAGTACGAGGAGAATGTTTTTTTAAACTTATACGTTGTGAAAAGATTTATATGGATTCATAATTAATTATTTTCATTAAGATTCCTCTACAATATTTCATGATTATTTTCAAAAAAATACTTTTTTTTAAATTGAATAGAATTTTGTGAAAATAAAATGATTTTGAAGAAAGAAGGATATTTTCCTCAAGAATTCATTTCAAGTGTTTTGTCAAAACTATTTTCCATCTAATATGACATTATTTAGTATGTTTATGTTTCAAGAATATTGTCTCTATTATTTACATGGATTGATTTTTTTATGATGAAATTATATCCATTTCATTTATATGGATTATGTTATGATGGGATGATGTTTATGAAACCCATTTTATTCGTTGGGTTATTATGAATGTTGTATATTTATTTTGTGGCACACGAAATAATGATTTAATTATGAGATGGGTGGGACCTATATCTCTCTACGATGCATTGGGTAAAGATTTATATCTCATGAGATAGACATGGTTGGAACAGAAAGTTAATTCGGTTCAGTGATACAGGATTGGAACGAGGAGTGAACTCGATTCAGTAAGGGACTTTGTCCAATATGATGGTCTTGGCAGCAATGCCCTAGCTACTATGGAAATCATATCATGTGTTTAATGGTTTTCCACAATTACATGTTCTATTTTATCATGATTAATTTAATTTTATGATCTATGACTTATGTACTGCCAATATTTTTGACATTGCTCAAGATTTTGATGTTTTATTTCCTTGTTTTTACGTTCAAATGTTTATGGATTGTTTTTAAGTTCTCCATGTTTACCCTTACTGAGCATTTTAGCTCACCCATTTTATGTTTTCTTTTCCCCGTGATATAAGGAAAGCTTTTAGGTAATAAAACCAAAGTGTAAGATCTTTATGGGAGATGTTGAAGATCTTTCACCATGATTAGAAGATTATGTTCTGATTTTCCAAAGGTATTGAACTAACACGATCATTGGGCGTATGTTTTTGTCATGTATTAAGTATTCCGAAAAAGTAATATAATATCTATGTATGTCAAGATTTGGGTCTCTATAGTTGGTATCAGAGCGAAGATTTAGTTAACCTTTGGATACTAGGATCCGAAAATGTTAGTGAGATCCCTATAGAAATTTCTAATGTATGTCTAGGGTTGTCCCTAAGGTTAAGTATAAGTTTAGGTTACAGCCCTATAAGTATGATAACGATCATGAATAACCTAGGACTAAACCTATTATGTTAGAGATTGAAAGTACTCCCCTTGATTATGTTGTTTTCCTAGCATTATTTTTTCCTCTCGCACTATTCTTTTTGGGTTTTAGAAAATGGTTGGAAACCTGAAGATTCTTGTTAATGGAAAATATGATGGACAATGGAATGATATTATTCATGATCAATTAAATGAAATGGGATTTGGAAGGTGAAATGTCGTTATAATGCCTAATCAGAAATCTCATAATATGATCAATAATATAAACTTTGGTATGTTTCCTCACTCAGTTAATATGATAAAGAAAGAGTTTCATGATGATCATAGAGGAAATAAAGTTCAATTTTCCTCATGTAAATCATGTGGGAAGAGACATCAAGGAGAATGTTTCAAAGGAACTAGAAGATGCTTTTGGTGTGGAAAAGAAGGACTCAAAGCCAGTAATTACAAAGGAAAGGGTTCAATTAACACTATGGACAAGGAAAATGTTATTGCTAAGACATTAACAATAGTTAAATGTTTTAAATGTGGAATGTACTGGGATTATGAAAACCAATGCCATAAGGGAATGTCTCTTGGAGAGAATCAGCATGGTCATATGGGTAGTATTTATGTTGATGATGATGAGGAGACTACAGATGATATATGATATGAAAGAAGTGTTGAGGAATATAATGATAAAGCTCGGTCGATGGTTTAAGTAGGTAGTGTAATGATTTTATGTTTATTAAGAGTAATATTGTATAGGTAATTTAATGGTACTATGGAATAGAGAAACAACTAAAGATTGTTATACTATTTTCTTTCCTTGAGTATTTGAAAGTATACGTTGAGTGGTACCGGTAACCATGAAAGGTTATTTATATATTTTTGGAAAGCAGATGATATGCGCATAATGAAGGGATAAAAAGAAAATAATATGTTGGATATTATTAATGAGCTCATGATGGATATAAGGACAAAGTGATATCATAGTTTGAGTATATAGTATTTTTGGGATTTTGGTATGTGGAAAGTGTTAATTTTTACAGCATTCAAGTTTTCACTAAGGTTCTATAGTAACTCTTGTTTCAAGAGAATACATGATTAAGGAATTCAAATTTTTGGAATGTGACCAAAAAGATATATCTTATGATATATGGGGGATAAATGATGGTATTCAGATGCTTGGTAGACGACCTTTCTAGTAGTCGTTTTTTTATACATTGAGATTGGACATAAGTATTTCTGATAAGTCTTAAGGTTGGAATGGATTATGTTAAACATCAAATAGTAGTGTTTAAGGATAGAACTTTTTTTTGATTTTATTTCTGGAATGTTATAATAATATAGTTTAAGAAAAGGGACAACCTGTAGAACGGGCGAAAAACCGTCGCGTCGGACAAGGCTGAGGTAATCGAAACCACAACTGAAGTGTGACAGGTCATTATCACCAACCACTGGCCTACAAGAAGTCCCTGGTTAGTTGAAATTAGTTTTATTTTATTAAGTGGTATGATAGTTGGAGTCTAATTCCATTTTTGTAATCATATACAACTAACCTCACCATAGATGGACTTATGTATATTTAATAACTTTTGCTAGCCTTATGTTTGAGATAGATGGAATGACCTATCATTATATCGCATGATCTACTAACACTTCATGAATGACATTTTCAACTTCATTTATTTATGAGATAAAGTCGAAATTGTTCATGGAATGACCAATGGTGAGATTGTACCAAAATCAATTAAGTATTTCTTCTAATTATAATTTTTTTTCATCTTTAGGGAAATGATTTTGAAAACCAAAAACATTGTCCTAGATGGTACCTTAGATCATCACAAATTTATGGCTTTGTGATTGTTGGTTTTTTCATAGCCTTGTTCCCTACCACTCTCTATCAAAAAATGATGGTTAGATTTCTCTTCCATATCCATATTTCACCTATGTTCTCTTATGTGGAAACCCAGTGATGAGTTAATTTGGTTAACCATTAGTTCTCATACTCCACTTTTTATAATTAAGTTTTAGAATTCATTTTTTACGAGGTGGGTTTCTATGAATGAATCATTCAAGTAGTAAACTATTTATAACCCCGACAAATTTCGAGGGCGAATTAATTTTAAGAGGGGTAGAATGTAACACCCCGAGATTTTATGAGATATGTTCTTTTTAATTTCTTTGATGTCTAATATTGTACACTACACCAAGATTATCTTCTACTATATGAAACACCGTATTATCTTGCAGTATACGCAACAATAATCTTGGCCCATGTTACACACAATTTCATGTTCGTTTTGGGGAAATTATTCTATACAACATTAAGTGTAGATTCTGTTTATTGTATAAATGAAATAAGTTTTGATTATGTTATATGCAACACCAAAGTGAGCATGCACTACACACGGCCCTGACTTGTCTTTCATTATACGCAATCAAGACCTTCCATGATAGCGTGTGTAGTATGCAATACCAGGTTTCACTAAACAACAATATGTTATTAAAATTTTATTTAAACTAGCCGTTATGAATAGTAATACCCAATTTTTGAAATTTAATAAATTTAATCTTTCAAAATGGACTTCATTTTTTGATTCAGAATATTGAAACTAGCTTAGGGTGAATTTTTAGTATTTTTTTGAAAACATTCAATATTTGATGAATAGTGAAAACACTGAGTTATTGGTTAAAACCGACTTTTTATTTAAATAATAATTTATTTTATTTAAATTTAATTTAGGTCAAAATAGATACACAATACCTATATAAGTTCAATATAATTCATTGGATTCATTTTAAAATAATTTTAGATATATAAAAATATTATTGAACTTTTTAACATCTTTTACCCACCTCCTATGAGCATTTGAAAATTTACATAAAACTTAATTTTACCACTTTTGTTAGTTGAATTTAAAAACTACGAGAGACACGGTTGATATCAGTATGTAAAATGTTGTTCAATGAGATGAAAATAATTTTTGGTGGATAGTAACTTTTAACTTTTATTTACCATGGTTAAAAGTAAATAGGGTAATTAAGGGTAAAAATGATATTATTATTACCCTAAAAAATGTCCTAATTATATTTTATATGTGTAATTAGACCAAAAACAACCTTAGGAATAAAATATTACACTTTAGGTCCACTTGGATTAGATTAAGACATTTATTATTATTTTATTTAATTAAGAGTTAAAATAGTTAAAATCAAAGTTTAATAACTAAAACATTTTTAATATAGTGTTATACATAAGATAAATTAGACTATAAATATTCATTAGAAATATAAAATTATTTCAAACATAATGGTATTTTATTTATATTTTTTAAACATTAAATAATTTAATTTATTTATTTAACAATGCTGATGCAGTAATTACCTTATTAATGAAATATAAATATAATTTATATAATAAATACCCAAATAAATGTAATTTGAGACTTTTTATTACTTACACTAATTTTATAGGTTATTATAACATGTTAGGGTTGGTTAGATGAATTGGTTTAGAAGTAATAATACTGTTATAAATTTATAAAAAACAAAATACCAAATAATGTCAAAATTGACATAAAAGTGTTTTTAAAACAAATATTATATTATTAATTGATATATTGGTCCTAAATATCTAAGGTTCTGAAAAAAAAACTTATATAATAATATATATGACATTAATGATCTAATTGGGGTTCTATTGGAAGTTTATATAAAGTTCATTAACCATATAGTGTAAGAATACAAGAAGACACAGTAAAAGTTAAATTATTTAACATAGAGTTAAATCAAAATGATAAGGTTAAAATGGTAACCTAAACTTATCTAAAACCTTTTGGTTGGAAGGATTTAGACCCATACTCTCCCTATACTTGAAATAAGTCACTTTGGATCCATTATAAACTGAATATAAATTTATTATAAAATAATATTTTATGTTTTTCTTAAGGTGCCCCTCACCCCACTTATAAAAGGGCACTCACCCTTATCTCTAATTTACACTTCCAAATCCATTTTCTAGAAAGATCCCAACCCCAATACCCTCTAAACTTTACTAAATTCATCCTAGAGGCCTTATAGTAGTCATAAAGCCAACATAAGAAGCCCTTTTGATCAAATCAAAAGGAATAACTCAAAGAAGTGGTAAATATCTCACCACATATTTCAAGTTCCTTTCTTCTTCCACTTCCTCCTTCTTTGTTGTTTCCATTATAAAATAATAACTCTAGTATATTATATATAAATTTATGTTATTATAATAATGTTACAACCATATTAGTTATTTTATCCATCCTATGAATGAAAAATTCACCACACGTGCGTACGTACGGCTTACCTTCTCCACGTCGTGGTGTAGTTTTTTATTCAAACATTTCATTATTTGGATGGGTATAATAATGAGTATAAATGATATAAATAATAAATATAAAATTATGGAGATTCTTTCAGTATGATATACCATCCAATTATATATTATTTCAATAACAAAATAATGATATTGTCGCTAGTGCGTACGTACGGACTACTGTCTCCACGAACGCGATGAGATTCATTTTCCATGATTAACCATTCAAGTATGATTATAAAGTATATATAATAAATAATAATGAAAGATATTACATTATAATGATACTGTATTTATGTACATATATGTTTCATTTACTTAATTCCATTCAATTCAAAAAGGAAATGAAAACAACGTGCACGCGTATGTAGGGCGTACCGTCTCCATGAACGGTGTATTTCCTTCCATTTATCGATCTATCATATATATTTGTATGCTAAATATATATTATATATAAAAATTGTTTTAAATTATTTAATTAAGTTAAACAGGATATAAGTAATAATATAAAGACCAACAAGTCGAAACCCGTACGATAAATGAAACGATTTTACCCAAAACTCTGCTTTAACAGGGAATTTACAAAAGAACAGGTAATATAAAGTCATAAATGAATAATATATGATATCATAAATATTATTATGGGTATGTTAAAAGTTAATAATATTTTTAAACCCACTATACAAGAGTTTTTGACACGTATTGAAGAAATTGGACCTATGTTAAGGGATAATTTTTCAATCACATATTTATCCGAGATTTCTTATACGTAAGTACATACTAGGGTTATATTTTTCATCCATGTAAATAAAATGTTTTTAATAAAGTGTTTAATTGTCACGAACCAGGCCGGGTCGTCATCCGACCCGGCACCCGACCCGGTCCGCGACATGGCCCGAAGGGCGTTCCCGATCCCCACTGGCTGGCAACTAGTGCCGGGCATCAAAACAAACCAGTTGGGAACGGTTTAGCCCATAACAAGATAAACAAACATAAACTGGACAAGCCTATAAATAAAAGAAAATAAACTGAACAACGTGGCAACGGAAAAAGAAATAAGCCAAGAACATGGCATACCTCAGGTGACCCTGTGGATCACCACGGTACGACAACCCCGCTTGCTCCCAAAAGTGATCCAAGACTAAAACCTGCAGCTGAAAATTAATGTAGGCGTGAGCACCGAGATGCTCAGTAGGAAGCCAAAAACAACCACATCTTATGCCTCTGCCTTTAATAAGAAATACAACCAATGCCAGTTTGGAAAATAAGATATACTAAAATAGTGTTTTCCTTCTTCTCAAATTCAAGTAACAAGTTTGCATTTTCAGGGAAAGCCTTTTACTCCCACTACGTTTTCAAAATTGGTTTCAAGCATGCATTAACATTTCAAAGTGAAAAGAAACCAGTTTGGGTTAAGATATGGTTTTCACAAACAAGACATCAAGTATGAAACAGCTGAAAAGAAAGTTACATCATTAGCAGCATGACAAAAAGTGAGCACTATGGGTAATCCCTATAGGTAGCTAAAACAAGTGGGAAACTAAAGACCTCGTACCTCAGTGAAACGTGGCTTAGAAGGCCACGACCCTCAGAAAACGTGGCTTAGAAGGCCACGACCCTCAGCAAACGTGGCTTAGAAGGCCACGACCCTCAGAATTTCATATGTTTAGTTAGTGTTGTTGCGTCAATCCTGCTAGACAAACCGGGACGAACCCCTGCCGTGTCATCTAGCGTACTAGTCCTGGTCACCCACCTAGATACCCGGGTTTTCCCATTGTGCTCTATTTCAAATGGTGGTGAGTTTTCTTCATTAAACAATCAAACAAGTACATTATACATTCTTTATCTAAAATTCATTCAACCTTTCACCACCGCACTCCCTACTTAAGTGCATTCCCCCTCTTTACATCACATAAATACACACAAGCCTTTACACTAGGCACATATCACAAACAACTCATTAACACTTGCATCACATTTTATTTTCAAATTTAAGGGGGAATGACTAAAAAGGGGTTTTCTATTTTCGCAAACCAAATATTAAAGTGCCAACCGGGCCTTTCATAAAACATTCTTAAGATGCCAAACATGCTTAAATACTTAAAGGGTACACTTTTAAAAATCAATCAGCGAAAAGGCCAAACACCTTTGGAAATACACATTACTAATTCATAACCACTTAAGAAATCAATTTTTCAATAAAAGGTCACTTAAGACTGATAGCATTAAAAATACATTTAAATTTCCAAATCAAAGGCGAAATCATTTCTAACAACCGTAACCAGATTTCATAGCATGTGGATATAGCGTAAATGTAAAGCATATTTTTTTAAAACAAGCAAGAAATGATGAATCTCAAATTTAAGGCATAGGCATAGAGGACCTACCTCAAGCATGTCGCTATTTGCCGATGGCCACTCGAACCGAAACTTGGCGCACACACGCACATGCATTTATACACATATATATATACACCCCTAGCTGCATTGCACATATTCCCCGCGTCATGAGGGAATATGTACAATGAGGGCATATATATATATATATATATATCTTACCCTATGCATGTATGTGTAGGGTACTTCGACACCCGCGGCCCAAAACCATCGCAGCAAAGTCCAACACACTACACATGTAATTTAATAAAACAAATCAAACAAAGAAATAATCTATAAAACATTTCAGAAAAACACATCACATTAACGCACCCAGATAAAACAAGATACGATGTACCAAAAGAGCCCCAAAACACAATCTGCACCCCCTTTACCACTTAACAAATCATTAAAACATTTTATGAACCAATTATAAATAACAAAATGAAACTTTTTATCAAGAACGCACCCAAATCCAGCTTCTACAACCAAGCGCACATTGAAACCACACCCAAAACACTAACTGCATCCCTTACACAGTTTGATGAAACAAAAATACATTTTATAAAATAGGTATAATAAGCTTGACATGGGTTTTCAAATAAAACACATCGTATCTCATATTAAGATACCACTTTAAAATCAAATGTATAATAAATTGTCTTAAAACTATTTTTGGAACCACATAAACAATTAAATAAATTAAAGAAACACTTACTACAACATTTTCAAGATGTGCTTCAATGTTTTACCACAAAACTACACCAAAATATTCTTGTTCGAAATCCAACGCACACAACTCCATATAAAAAAAATACACTATGCACCACCTGCACATATTGATAAACTAATTGCACAATTTATAAAACACTATTTAAATAGTTCAACATGGTTTCTCATATCAACCACTACTCGTATCATATAAACATCACACTAAACTCATAAACACATCAGAAATATACTAAACCTCAAGTAAAATCGAATTCGCATAAGAAAACAATCAATAACCATGCTAAATCTATTAAATAAGCAAATTATGTCATCAATTAAAATTAAAATACAGAAACACTTACCACAGAGTCGTTTTCCCTAAAAATTTGATGTCAAATCCTCAATTGCATGTCAAACGCACCACAAGAAAAATGAAATACACCCTAATCCAGAATATTAAACAAGAAAACTCAAGATTAACCCCTAACATGAACATCAAACCCGCTGAAAAAAACTAAATCTCCTAATCGAAACAGGGGTTTACCCAAAGGGGCTTCCGGAGAGGAGCGTCCGCGCAAGGGAAGGCTGTGTAGGAGGCTGAGAGGGCGGCCAGTGATGAGGCGGGAGGGCGGCGCGAGGGTGGTCCGGCGAATGGAGGGCGGCGCAAGGGTGGTCCGGTGATGGGAGGGAGGCGGCGGTCGCGGTTGGGAGAGGAGGAGGCGAGACGGGAGGTCGGCGGTGCGGAGGGGTGCCGATGGGCTGCTGCGCCGAACACGGGAGGCCGGACAAAGGGAGGCCGCGCGGGAGCAAAAGGGGGAGTTCCGTAGGGTTTCTGCACGACGGGGGGGGGGAAAGGAAGAGGCCGAGCGAGAGAGTGAGGGAGGAAAGAAAAGGAGAGAAAAAAAAAGAAAAGGGAAAAAAAAGAATAAAAATAAATAAGAAGAAAAAGGAGTAAAAATAAATAAGTAAAATGAAATAGAAATATAAATGAATAAATAAAGTGAATAAAATGAAATGAAATAAATAAATAAAATGAAATAAAAATAAATAAATAGAGTGAATAAAATGAAATAAAATAAATAAATAAAATCTGAAAGAATAAACAAATCCCTTATTAAAATATTAACTAAAATAATAATAATAAAATTATCACCTGAGAGCGGACACCGCGCACGGTCTCACGCGCGGGGTCGCGCGCATCGTTGCGTGTCTCAAAAACAACACATTCAATAACAACCAATCCCTTAACAAAAATTAGGGGTTGTGCAGGGCGCGCATACGCTCGCGTGTTCGTATAAAAACGAGATTTTCTTTTAATTTAAAACCGGTTCAAAACACAAATTCAAAAACGAGACCCAAAATAATTAAGTTAAAATAATGCATTGGTCAGGGTGTGACAATTCTCCCCACCACAAAAACTTTCTGCCCCCAGAAAGTCACCAAGACAAACAAGGAAACAATGTTGAGTTCGAAACTGAACGAGGCCAACAAAATCACGAACTTGGTATGACTTTTCACTCCATTAGTCACACCCGACCATCTCCGAGGGGAACTGAAAAGAGAAGAACCATCAGGAAAAGAGGAGGGTTCTCCCCACCACAAGAACCCGACTAGCACCACCGACATTGAGACTCTTAGCATGAGCTAACTCTGGAACTGTCAACTTGATCCAAGAGGAAACCGCTACACAAACCAAACCTCAAAGAAGGCACGACAAGATCCGTGGTGAGTCTCCCCACCATTTAAGAACTGACCAGCTTTACCCAGTGATCACAGACCAATACGAGAAACCCATCACAACCGACCCATGAACTCTCCGCATAAACCAGACCCCCACCACATGGGGTCATCGACGAAAGACCCCAAACCGAGTAGCGGACCAAACCCCTATTCATTATCTCCCAAGACGCATATGTCTCGGAAACGAGCGCATCCCAAAACAAGAACGGGTTACCAATGGAGCCAGCCACATGAGAGAGATAATCATCTTGAGACTCACAGCCATAAAGAGACAACTCCAAAGCTCATATTTGGGGAGGCGCAACTACTAAAATTTCCAAAAAGACGAGATCACCACGCCTTCTTACCACCACAGTGGGGTATTCAAAGAACAAAGACCACAACGAGAAAAGGAGACCTTTGAGCCTCTTACATAAAAACAGAACCTTCAAAGACAGGAGAGCTACAACAGGAAAGTTCAGACCGTCCCCATTTCAGCATCGGAGACAAAACTTAGACCAAGGTTCCCCACACCCAATGATTCCTGACTGCGTGAAAGGCTTCACTCCGAGACCTGTGGCTGGAGCTCTGATGTCTTGAAGCATCTACTGCCCCGCAGTCAGGAGCTGACAATCTCCTGTCGAGACTCCTCCTGATGAAGCCGCTAGCGGAACTTCTCTAAGTTCACCAAACAGCCACACCGACAGCAAGTCTTCAATGGACGACGATGACAAGGCGGCTTAAAGTACCCAAACTGAGCACACAAGAAGCGAACAAGAGAGTGTCCCGACTAATAGAATATGGAATTGATGAGAAACTTGTCTGAGATGGGTTCCTCCGGCTCGCTCTCACAGAATGGGGAACCATCCCAAACACCAAAGGGAACCGGTCCTTGAACAATAGACTAAGACCCCACACAAGAGAAACTTTAACTGATTCTGCGACATTATCTTTGGAGAAAAGGGAACCAACTTCTTGAGATGCCCAACGTAGGCCTTCACTATTCGATGGCATTACTGGACACTCACGAGCCTTGTCGCTTCCATCACCTTCGCTTCCACAAATATAAACCAACTAATGAGAGTGGTCCTAAACACCTTCCAAGTCATACCATCGTGCAATGACACTAGGGTTATCTCCTCCACCAATCCCAAGTTGCACCTTCAAATGGACCTGAACCAACACAGACTCTCTTAGCTTTAGGAGTTCCCAATAACCTGAAAACACCAACGACTTCACCATGTCAGTTTGTTACCTTCAATAGATCACGATCACTATAAAAGATGGACATCAACCGAAAAGAATTAAATTCCACCACTCTGCTAAGAGTCTAGGTAGAACCAACAACTAGAAGTGACTCACTAGAACCTTCTGGGACTTTTCTGGGTGGCATACTCAAAAACAAGGGGCACAAATCCGAATCAAAACTCGTCATAAATCAAAATTTCACACCTCAATCACAAACGAAAGCTCAAACTCAAATCTCTATTCCAACCACAATTCAGTACGTCAAAACCAAGAACTCATGAAAAGGAATACCCAACACGAAAAGAGAATGCTAAACAATTTCTCACTCACTTTTCTAAACATTTGAAAAACCCTTTTTGAAAACCATCTTTCAGCAAACAAAACAACTTAAATATCCACCATTGGTATCCCATGAAGTCTCACACATACGTATCCTTGTGCTAGCTCAAGCACCCATCCACTCACGTCACCAATTTCCCCACTTTCCACATGCACACCTCAATGTGTGATCACTCGTAGGAATACCAAGGGTAGATTAAAGACACTTATCATTTCCAAATCAGACCATTAAGCACAAAGCACAAATTCTCAACCAATTTGAAAAAGTAACTTATCATTAAGGCAATACATTTCCAATTTCCAAAAACATTTCCAATTCACATTTCAAAAAGTGTTACTGAGATTTCAAAACAACTTCCAAAACACCTCTCATTTTCCCTTTTGAAACCACACATTTGTTAAAAGAAAACAATTTCCATTTCAAAACCACTTTTCCACTCTAACACCACATTCCCAATTCAAACCACCTTCACAAAAATCCATTTTCATTTTTGAGATGTACTCACACCAACCAAAATTAAGGTCAAACATAACTCACATTAAAACATCCAAAAATTAGGGACTAGTGGCGATACCAACCCGATAACATGGCTTAGCAGACCATGCTCCGAGCAGGCATCCACCACAGGAAGCATCTTGAACCGGGCACTCGGGTCGTACATGGGTCGCTACTCCATGCAAGTCCGCTGCGTAACACTGGCTCACTTCCTTGGTCATCCCTCATCCACACATACCAATCCAAAGAAGAAAATTCAAATCCCGAACTACCCCTGGCAACTCGAGTCTCGGGACGGGCAAGGGTTCATGACGTCCTTCCCACACCTACCTCTCGAGTCCCGACACACCTAATCGCCAAGCTACTTGACACCCCAAATAACAAGGGCACCTCTGATACCATTTTGTCACGAACCAGGCCGGGTCGTCATCCGACCCGGCACCCGACCCGGTCCGCGACATGGCCCGAAGGGCGTTCCCGATCCCCACGGGCTGGCAACTAGTGCCGGGCATCAAAACAAACCAGTTGGGAACGGTTTAGCCCATAACAAGATAAACAAACATAAACTGGACAAGCCTATAAATAAAAGAAAAAAAACTGAACAACGTGGCAACGGAAAAAGAAATAAGCCAAGAACGTGGCATACCTCAGGTGACCCTGTGGATCACCACGGTACGACAACCCCGCTTGCTCCCAAAAGTGATCCAAGACTAAAACCTGCAGCTGAAAATTAATGTAGGCGTGAGCACCGAGATGCTCAGTAGGAAGCCAAAAACAACCACATCTTATGCCTCTGCCTTTAATAAGAAATCCAACCAATGCCAGTTTGGAAAATAAGATATACTAAAATAGTGTTTTCCTTCTTCTCAAATTCAAGTAACAAGTTTGCATTTTCAGGGAAAGCCTTTTACTCCCACTACGTTTTCAAAATAGGTTTCAAGCATGCATTAACATTTCAAAGTGAAAAGAAACCAGTTTGGGTTAAGATATGGTTTTCACAAACAAGACATCAAGTATGAAACAGCTGAAAAGAAAGTTACATCATTAGCAGCATGACAAAAAGTGAGCACCATGGGTAATCCCTATAGGTAGCTAAAACAAGTGGGAAACTAAAGACCTCGTACCTCAGTGAAACGTGGCTTAGAAGGCCACGACCCTCAGAAAACGTGGCTTAGAAGGCCACGACCCTCAGCAAACGTGGCTTAGAAGGCCACGACCCTCAGAATTTCATATGTTTAGTTAGTGTTGTTGCGTCAATCATGCTAGACAAACCGGGACGAACCCCTGCCGTGTCATCTAGCGTACTAGTCCTGGTCACCCACCTAGATACCCGGGTTTTCCCATTGTGCTCTATTTCAAATGGTGGTGAGTTTTCTTCATTAAACAATCAAACAAGTACATTATACTTTCTTTATCTAAAATTCATTCAACCTTTCACCACCGCACTCCCTAATTAAGTGCATTCCCCCTCTTTACATCACATAAATACACACAAGCCTTTACACTAGGCACATATCACAAACAACTCATTAACACTTGCATCACATTTTATTTTCAAATTTAAGGGGGAATGACTAAAAAGGGGTTTTCTATTTTCGCAAACCAAATCTTAAAGTGCCAACCGGGCCTTTCATAAAACATTCTTAAGATGCCAAACATGCTTAAATACTTAAAGGGTACACTTTTAAAAATCAATCAGCGAAAAGGCCAAACACCATTGGAAATACACATTACTAATTCATAACCACTTAAGAAATCAATTTTTCAATAAAAGGTCACTTAAGACTGATAGCATTAAAAATACATTTAAATTTCCAAATCAAAGGCGAAATCATTTCTAACAACCGTAACCAGATTTCATAGCATGTGGATATAGCGTAAATGTAAAGCATATTTTTTTAAAACAAGCAAGCAATGATGAATCTCAAATTTAAGGCATAGGCATAGAGGACCTACCTCAAACATGTCGCTATTTGCCGATGGCCACTCGAACCGACACTTGGCGCACACACGCGCATGCATTTATACACATATATATATACACCCCTAGCTGCATTGCACATATTCCCCGCGTCATGAGGGAATATGTACAATGAGGGCATATATATATATATATATATATATATATATATATATATATATATATATCTTACCCTATGCATGTACGTGTAGGGTACTTCGACACCCGCGACCCAAAACCATCGCAGCAAAGTCCAACACACTACACATGTAATTTAATAAAACAAATCAAACAAAGAAATAATCTATAAAACATTTCAGAAAAACACATCACATTAACGCACCCAGATAAAACAAGATACGATGTACCAAAAGAGCCCTAAAACACAATCTGCACCCCCTTTACCACTTAACAAATCATTAAAACATTTTATGAACCAATTATAAATAACAAAATGAAACTTTTTATCAAGAACGCACCCAAAGCCAGCTTCTACAACCAAGCGCACATTGAAACCACACCCAAAACACTAACTGCATCCCTTACACAGTTTGATGAAACACAAATACATTTTATAAAATAGGTATAATAAGCTTGACATGGGTTTTCAAATAAAACACATCGTATCTCATATTAAGATACCACTTTAAAATCAAATGTATAATAAATTGTCTTAAAACTATTTTTGGAACCACATAAACAATTAAATAAATTAAAGAAACACTTACTACAACATTTTCAAGATGTGCTTCAATGTTTTACCACAAAACTACACCAAAATATTCTTGTTCGAAATCCAACGCACACAACTCCATATAAAAAAAATACACTATGCACCACCTGCACATATTGATAAACTAATTGCACAATTTATAAAACACTATTTAAATAGTTCAACATGGTTTCTCATATCAACCACTACTCGTATCATATAAACATCACACTAAACTCATAAACACATCATAAATATACTAAACCTCAAGTAAAATCGAATTCGCATAAGAAAACAATCAATAACCATGCTAAATCTATTAAATAAGCAAATTATGTCATCAATTAAAATTAAAATACAGAAACACTTACCACAGAGTCGTTTTCCCTAAAAATTTGATGTCAAATCCTCAATTGCATGTCAAACGCACCACAAGAAAACTGAAATACACCCTAATCCAGAATATTAAACAAGAAAACTCAAGATTAACCCCTAACATGAACATCAAACCCGCTGAAAAAAACTAAATCTCCTAATCGAAACAGGGGTTTACCCAAAGGGGCTTCCGGAGAGGAGCGTCCGCGCAAGGGAAGGCTGTGTAGGAGGCTGAGAGGGCGGCCAGTGATGAGGCGGGAGGGCGGCGCGAGGGTGGTCCGGCGAATGGAGGGCGGAACAAGGGTGGTCCGGTGATGGGAGGGAGGCGGCGGTCGCGGTTGGGAGAGGAGGAGGCGAGACGGGAGGTCGGCGGTGCGGAGGGGTGCCGATGGGCTGCTGCGCCGAACACGGGAGGCCGGACAAAGGGAGGCCGCGCGGGAGCAAAAGGGGGAGTTCCGTAGGGTTTCTGCGCGACGGGGGGGGGGGGGGGAAGGAAGAGGCCGAGCGAGAGAGTGAGGGAGGAAAGAAAAGGAGAGAAAAAAAAAGAAAAGGGAAAAAAAGAATAAAAATAAATAAGAGGAAAAAGGAGTAAAAATAAATAAGTAAAATGAAATAGAAATATAAATGAATAAATAAAGTGAATAAAATGAAATGAAATAAATAAATAAAATGAAATAAAAATAAATAAATAGAGTGAATAAAATGAAATAAAATAAATAAATAAAATCTGAAAGAATAAACAAATCCCTTATTAAAATATTAACTAAAATAATAATAATAAAATTATCACCTGAGAGCGGACACCGCGCACGGTCTCACGCGCGGGGTCGCGCGCATCGTTGCGTGTCTCAAAAACAACACATTCAATAACAACCAATCCCTTAACAAAAATTAGGGGCTGTGCAGGGCGCGCATACGCTCGCGTGTTCGTATAAAAACGAGATTTTCTTTTAATTTAAAACCGGTTCAAAACACAAATTCAAAAACGAGACCCAAAATAATTAAGTTAAAATAATGCATTGGTCAGGGTGTGACATTAATATTAATCCATGTGTGTTTAAATACATTTTTACCCCTATTTTACTTTTACATTGTCGTATGGAAGGAATATTTCTTTTGTTTACCATATGAGGAACTTTTTTGACTTTTTCGGCAAAAGTACAAGGAGAATGTTTTTTAACTTATACGGCGAGAACGGATTTTCACGACTTCGTAATGCCTTATTTTAATGAATATTATTCTAAAATATTTCATGATTATTTTCAAAAAAATCATTTTCTTTTAAAATTGAATGGCATTTTGTGTAAAGAAAATTATTTTAAAGAAAAAATGATATTTTCCTCAAAAATTCATTTCAATTGTTTTGTCAAAACTATTTTCCATATAAGATGATATTATTTAGTATGTTTATGTTTCAAGTATAATGTCTCTATTATTTACATGGTTTTATTTTTCTTATGATGAAATTATATCCATTTCTTTGATATGGATTATGTTATGATGAGATGATGTTTATGAAACCCATTTTATTCATTGGGTTATAATGAAAGATGTATGTTTATTTTGTGCAACACAAAATAATGGTTTCATTATGATATGGGTGGGACCTATATCTCCCTCTAATGCATTGGGTAAATATTTAGGTCTCATGATATAGACATGACTTGAATGGAAAGTAAATCCAGATAAGTGATACAGGACTGGAACGAGGAGTGAACTCGATTCAGTAAGGGACTTTGTCCACTATGATGGTCTCGGAAGCAATGCCTTGGGTACTATCGAAATCATATCATGTACTTAATATTTTTCCACAATTACATGTTCTACTTTATCATGATTAATGTTCCATTATGATCTATGACTTATGTACTGCCAATATTTATGTCATTTCTCAAGATTTTGATGTTTTATGTTCATTTTTTTACGTTCAAATGTTTATAGATTATTTATAAGTTCTCCATGTTTACCCTTACTGAGAATTTGAGCTCATCCTTTTTATGTTTTATTTTCTCCAGGATATAAAGAAAGGTTTTAGGTAATAAATCCAATGGGGAAGATCTTTATGGGAGATGTTGAAGATCTTTGACCATGATTAGAAGATTATGTTCCGAGTTTCCAAAGACACTAAACTAATATGGTCTTTGGGAAGATGTTTCTGTCATGTATTAAGTATTCTGAAAAAGTAATGTATTGTCTATGTACGTAGATCTTTGGGTCTCTACAAGTTTCGTCACTACACATGCACTAACATTACCCACCTATAGGGAAGGATTTTTTTCAACATTAATGCTTATAAATAGGTCTTGGGTTGTTTACTTGTGAAATATGACAATGAGATAGCATATTAATACCACTAATTAAATATCCATGATCAAAACAACCCAATGTTAGGCTGATAATTGGTTGTAGTGATCTTTACAATGAAAATTTCTTAACATTATCACTACACGAATAAGTGTGAAAAATATGTGTTCAAGAAAATCATCATGTATAAATTCACACAATAGGATCACAATATACACCAATGGTCATGTTCATATCTTATTAATGATTATGACTGTTCAATCCATTACCATCCTGGGATGTGAAAAAGATGCATTTTCTCAGAGAAAAAAGGATCCTACAACCCTATGCAAGATTACAATTAAATGTAATCCCATATTCTTGGACATAAAAAGGATGGGTATGGGAATAATAAAATGATCTTCATATTTCCCTTCCCAAATAACTTCTCAACCATCTATTCTTAGGAAGATCAAGGAGGCCTAAAAAGATGTTGAATTTCTATAGATGAAGGTAGTGGATATTCTACAGTACAACATTATTTATGATGGAGTTATAAGGTTTGAAATTTTTATATGTGCTCCGTGAAAACAAGAAAGGAATACACAACTTCTAAATGTTCTAAAATCTTCATATTTTTCTATTCATTTATTATCAATGATATCAATAAATATTTAATGAAAAAAATTCTCAGATAACATAAAGATGGATATTGTATATTTTTTATCTCGATGGGTTTTTTTCCTTTAGTAAAGGTAGAATGACATAATTTTAATGATATTTTGAATCAATTTCCCATGCGATTTTGGAAATTGGAATATGTTACTAAGGATTTCATCATAAGGCGCCATAGGACACCAAAAAGAAATAATTCCAATGATGATCTTATCGGTCATCATATAAATTATCTGCATTCCATTACAACCAAAGATTATTTCCATCTAAACTTATTCACCCTGATATATATAAGGGAATAGGTAAGACTGATCATAGATCCACTCTCTTCTGTATCTAGTCAGTATCTATGGGTTACCTTGTGGTTTAAAAGAAACCTTCAATAATCATTGGATATAAAAATCTGTATAAACATTTCATATCAAACTCAAGCATATGGTCAGTAAGAATGGACCATTCACACTCTAGAGAAAATACTTATATTGGGTTTAATGGATTTCAAAGGATGTTGGGATCAACACCTTTCCCTTTTGGAGTTCTCATATAAATACAGCTTCCATTATAACATTAAAATTGATCCTAATGAATCTCTTTTTGGTAAGAGGTATCAGAATCCAACATATTGGGATGAAGATGGAGAGTAGATACTTTTGAGACTAAATATTGACAAGTATATGATAGATAATGTTCAACCATTCTATATAATATGAAATATCCACAAATATGAGAGAAAATAAATGCATAAAATCGCCAAATTGTTATAGATTTAGATTTCATAAATAAGGTCTTCCATATAATATTTTAATGGAAGAAATTCATGAGGATTTGGAATAAGGGAAAACTTATTTCTAGTTACATATGCCCCTTTTAGATCTTTTATTACATCAAAGAAGTTTCCTACCGACTCTTCATCCCACCAAACCTATCTCAAGTTCATGATATGTTCCTTGTTTCACTATTGAGGAATTACATATCATACCCCTCACATATATTGAATCCATATATGGTACCATTGTATAATGATAATTCATATGAGGAGTAGAGGGTGAATATGTTATATCATGGAAAAAAGGTTCTAAAAAACAATATGACTTACCTGGTAAATTAATTTAGGTGTAAGCACGTATTTGAGGATGTGACATGAGAATGGAATGATACAATAAAAAAGTACCCTTAAATTTTTTATTGTATGAAATTAAAAAATTTGTGTGTGAAATTTTTGAATTAGAGCATAATGTAGTGACCCTATGTTTTGAAAATATAACTAAATTATTAATGAATGTATGATTTTTTATGAAATGAATATTCAAGATGAAAATGGACAACTTAAGTTATTTTGGACCATTATATGGTCCCTGAAATTTAAAATATCATTAAACATTATAAAAATTGATAATAAAGTTGATTTACCAAGACTATTAAGATTGGAATAATAAATATTATGTTAAATTCCATTAGACACAGCTAAAGGATGAGATAACCTTCATATATAGGATCATAACATATGAATCACATTAAACAGATCTTCCTAGGTAGATAACATCATTTGGATTTTCTCTTAACCAATCCCAATACGATACAAAATAACTTAAGCTTGAGAAAAACCGTTTATAATTTTTTCCTCATCAAGATCATGTTCTAATCTATTTTTATAGAACCACTCTATGAAAATCACACCATCACTCACTTTACCCATTGAAATTTATAAGGTGTTGTAAAAGGATATGTATCTGGACCCTAATATTATAAATTTTTAAATTTTATTTCAAATACATAATGATTATATTATATAATTTTTAAAAATACTCTTTAAATGATTAAATTACATGTTTGAAAAAAAATTATATGATTAATCAAGAAATTTATTTTCGGGAAATATATAGTTTCAATAAAGACACTCTTTCTAATTAATTCATAAATTTTAGAAATAAATGATATTTTAATTAAATATTATTATTAAATAATATATTATACATATAAATTAAAATAATATTTTATGAACTAAAATGTAATTTTTAAGGGGTCCAAAAACTAATATCTTAAAAAAAGAATTTTTAAATAAATGTTGATTTTTCTAAAGTTTAAATTATATTATTTATATAATTTCTTTGATAATATAAATACTCATTTTTTAAGCAACATGCTGAAATTATTCAATGGTAAATTTTCAAAAAAATTGAGATACATGATTTTTTGAAAAAAAATATAAATTGGTACAATTATATACCATGTATTGTGAAATCATAACATCAAAACTTGTTATAATAAATACTATAATGATAATCCATGACCATAATTTTATTTTCCCTTAAGAATAATGGATTTTTGAATTTATTTGATAAATTTTATAAACCCTTAATAAATCCTCCAAACCCTGTATAACATTTTGAGGTTTGAAAGTCAATTATTTATAACATGGATAAATTCCACATCACAAAAATAATTATTTTAATGTCTTCAGTTATTATCTGAAAAAAAATTTAAAAAAATCCTCTTAGGCCAAAACAATATACAGAAACACTGGTAAGGTTGGTGGTTTTGATAACATTATCATATAGAGGTCAAAATGTATTCTTGAAAATAGAATGATGAATTCTATGACATCCTATTAGTTTTTTCAAGTATTCATAATCCCATATTTTAATCATACTTTGTGTGGGTTTTTTCAATGTTATTTCAAGATAAATGTTGGATGTTTTGATAAGTTACAAGTTAGTGCACGGTTGGCCTGTGTTTTCCCCAACCTGTGCCATCTCAATTGATGGTGGTATTTTTAGATGACATCCTTATGTACTCGAAGTATAAGGAAGACCATATGCATTATTTGAGAGCGGTTTTGGAATTATTGAGAACTCACCGACTTTATGCCAAGATTTCCAAGTGTGATTTTTGGTTTTAGGAATTGATTTTATAGGGACACTTACTGTTGGAACATGACATCTCATTTGAACAAGAAAATGTGAAGCTTTTTATCTCATGGTAACAACCAAAAAATGTTTTTGATATTTGGATATTCTTGGGTTTATCTGGTTATTATCAGTAGTTTGTTACTCTAACTCGGAAGGTAGTAAAGTTTTTTTGGGATGATAACTATCAGAACCCTTTTTTTCAGATAAAAAATCTTTTGACTACTGAAATAGTATTAACTCTCCTAGAAACTTGGTAGTGCTATATGGTCTTCTATGATGCAACAGGTTTAGTTTTGGGTTGCTCAATAAAGTAGAATGATCATGATATTTCTTATGGATCTCATCATCTTAAGTCACCTGAGAAGAATTATCCAAACCATGACCTTGAACTTGTAGTTGTGATTCATGTTCTTAAGAGTTGGAGGAGTTATCTTTAAGGAGAAAAGTTTACAATATTTTATAACCACAAAATCTTTAGTTATATCTTCTCTTAATTATATTTGAATCTCCTCCAGAGGCTTTGGGTGGGATAGCTATAATCTTCCAAGTTTGACATAACCTGTACCTAAGGGAATGTATATTTTCTCCCAAATTCGTTGAGAAAGAAACATTCAAACTATTTAGTGAAATAATCAATAGATGTGTGGAACTTGATGGTTATTTTTAAAATTTTTCATATAGGAATTATTGAATAAGGTGATGAGGTTTCCTTTGCCATTGTTCATTTTACATCCAATCTTCATGAGATTATTCTTCTAGAACAGTAGCATGATGAAGTGTTCTTTAGAACTAGATACTCTATTTATGGTGGAGATACCGTACCTGACTGGTGATTTTCCATCGAGGATATTATATTATATTAGAATCTTTTTCTTTTGTTCTTTAGTGTAATGGAAATCTATGGTGGGTGTTTTTTATAACTCCAAGTGGTAAGTGCACCCAGAAACCCGGAAGATTTTTTCTAACATCCGGTGTAAATTTTGGTGGCAAAGTAGAAGATGAGGCATTGAAAAAAAATTCTCTCATTGTTATAAAAACCAACATGTTAAGGTCAAGGACCATAAAACATTGAGTTTTCTTTAGCCACTACTAGTGATGATGTGGAAATCGGACGATACCTTTTAAGAAATTCTGTTTGGTTTGCCACATACCTAGAGAAAGGAATATTTGATGCGGTTTTGATCAATCGGATCACTTTATACCCATTTGTCTTACAACCAAGGTTTAGGAGTCATTAAGTCTCTGCATTAATTAGATTATGTTGTTACATGTATTTCTATCTTATATAGTCTCTAATAGAGATCCAGGGTTCACTTATTATTTTTTGAGACACCTTGGAGAGGCACTATGATCCCAGGTCTATTTGAGTATAGAATACTGTTCAGATTTCGATGTCTTGATAGAAAATTATATACATATTCTAGAAGATATTCTATGTTCCAATCTTCTAAACTTTTTTGGGAATTTTTATAACCATTTTAGGATGGATGAGTTTTCATACAAGAATATTTAACAATATATAATAACAATGGCTCCATTAGAGGCCTTGTACAGCCATCAAGGTAGGTCTCTATTGTGTTGGTCAGATATTGCTGAAAGTTCCTCAGTTGGCCCAAACATAGTTTAAGAAAAGAGAGAAAAGATTTAGTTGATTCAGCATATAATGATGTTGGAACACAAATGATATAAATCATAAGTTGATCTTCCTCACAGACCATTGTAATTTTTAGTCGGTGACCAGGTTTTCATGAAAGATTCATCGTTTTTGGGTCATAGATGGATTGGGAGGAAATGTAAGTTGATTCCCCATTTTATGGACCCTTTTAATGTTTTTGAGAAGGTGGGGAAAGTTTTTGACCATTTATTACTTCCACCATATCTGACGTTTTTAGATAAAGTGTTTCATGAATTTCATCTATGAAGGTACTTTCTAATTCATCTCATGTTCTGAGTTGGAGTGATCTTGAGGTCGAGCATGATTTATCCTCGACGGAATGACCAGTCAGGATTGTTGATTCATAAACCAAATTACTTCATGGGCCAATGATACATTTTATTTTAGGTCTTTGGTAACATGGTTCTCATAGTCTTGAGACATGGGATAGGTAGGTACTGATGAGGGATCATTGACCTCATCTATTAGGAATGGAATCTTCTCATAAGGATTTCTAGGGAAAACAATTCTTTATAGAGGGGAGGTTGAAACATCCTATTACTAATTTTAGGTATTCTTTATCCTCAATTTTTTCTATACTTTGCTTTGGTTTCGTTCAAGGTTATTTGGTGGGATATTTTTGGCAATTTACAATTTTTCTTCCCTAGTGCACGGTCGGTGCACTTTTTTCCCAATCTATTTTCCATCTCCGTGGAAATAGTGAAAACCTAGATAGTGGGGTTTTTCATGGACATCACCCAATTTTAAAAATTCACCCACTGATGTGAAACAATGCACATAGAGAAAACGGCCACATGTCTTGGGTTCAAGGTTTTTCTAAATTGTGTGGCTCTACCATGAAAATTGTGTGTATGGTTTTTCAAATCCGAAATTATGTTTTAAAATCCTTAAACCACTATTTTAGGTTCTCGATGGACCTATACGAACACCATTCAATTTATTCTTCTTTTAATGCTCCCAATAGTAGTGTTTGGGCCCCTTAAATGCCACCAAAATCAAATAAATATTTGGTGAGTGATGTTTGATCGACACTAAGTAGGTTTCCACTCCGTGTTCTCTATATCCTCTTATCTCCTCTTTCCCCTCTAGGGTTTTATAGATATCTTTATTGATTGTTGGATCTAATCCCTATATTAAATATGGGTATTTGAATTTGAAATTATATTTTTGGGGTGAAAGTTGGAAAAACCTCCCCACTTCCAATGATTTGTCGTGTACTTTTTAGATTGATGAAATTTGTGGAATTTAATTTTTTGGTTTAAATTTATGGATTTAAAATTTTTAATTTAAATAGAGAAATTGAATTTTGATTGGATTTAAAATTATTATTTGAGAAAAGTTTCTTGAAATTATCTTGATATAATCCCATTGGGTTTATTGTGAAAGTGTATATTTTATTTTAAAAACACAATTTTGTTTTTAAATAAAAATGGAATCTTTTAAATGGAGAATGGGATTAGTTTTATTTTTTGGAGTCATAAAAAAATTCCAATAATGTTTTTTATTAGAAAACATACCTTATTTGGGTAGTTTGTCAGTTATTCGGAAAACCCTCTCTGATTTAATTTATTGACAATATATCTATAGTAGTAAAATCCCTAATTGGTTGGTGCATAGTACTCCCTGGAAAGTATCAAGGGGAACATGTGTATACATAATGTCATGTCAACTACTTAAGTGTGTGGATTCCCATAGCCAAGAAATATTATACCTTTAGGAATATAACCATGTATCTTTCCTATTAAAGTGTTTTTTAATTCATGTGTTTAATGTATTTACATAATTTGAAATGTAAATAATGATTAGTGTAATTATTATTTTGAAATGAAAATTATGTTTCTTTAAATTTGAATGATTTATTGGGTTAATCAAAAAATTTCATCTTATTATAGAATCCATTTTGAGACCATACTAGTATTTTCTATTATTCCATACATATGCCTTTATGTGTTTTTTGATTACCTTCTCCCATGTCTATGAAAGGGTAAGACATCACATGGAGGTGGTGGTAACCATTAATCCTTTTGATTTGATATTTTCATCAATCGGGACTTGCAATTTTATCCTATTTTGGTACTTTGTTGATGTGACGTAGGGTTGGTTTACCCATTTGACTTCTAGGACACTTCTCCAGATGGAGTTTATTTTGAATGCACGTTTACTTGTTTAACATGATTCTGCATAGTTTGTGGTAGTCTGTTCCCACTTTCATATTGTATAATTCTAGGTGCTAGTCTCCAACCTGTGGTCATCAGGAATGCCCCTCATACCATGTTAGGATTGGCTTGGTTATCAAGATATCATGGTACCAATTCAAGTTTGTGAAAACCTCTCCTCTCTTTTTCTATATAGAACATTAAACCTCTCATTAATCATCACTCAAAAATCTATCATAAAATTTATACTCATCCCATCACTCTCTATAGCCTTTAAAAGGTTCTCCATGATCTTAAGAATCTCCTAATAAAATTTTAGAGTCACCCTATCAAGGTAAGTGATCATCTCCATACCCACTTCATTTTAAAACCTTCCATGTATCATGTCTTTTGATTTCCAATATTTAAGTTGATATTTTTTCTTACACATTCCTATTATAGTCCTTATGATTGCCATGTATTTATAAACACCTATATTTCTCATTCACCCCCTCTATGAACCGTTATGTACACCCATTATAAGGTGAAATTATTCTATGATTTTAATTGCCAAAAATTGGTACAGTGAATACTTGCCTCCATTTCTACTTATGGGTATTAACCTAGTCGTACATATCCTTATTAATTGGGGATTTTCATGAATGTTACATACACATGTTAATGAAGAGCTTAAAATTGATTAAATACATCCTTATGTTGTATGTTTAATGTGGAACACATATTTTTGAACATGATATGAAAATGTCACATGGGACCATAATTCTATAGCCCTCTAATGAATTGGATATTACTTTTATCTCTTGATATGACATGTATAGTGCATGAAAGGATGGTATAAGAACACTATGTTTGGTTTTCTTGGTTTGTATCCTTAAATTGTGTTTATAATTTCATGTTCAATGTTGTCCCAAAATTCCCATATTACTATTATCCTATCATTTTAAATCATGAATCACAATTAGAGATTATGATTCTCACTCATTATACGATTCCCTAAAATTACTCTCAGCTAACATGTTCTAAATTTCCTTATGATATACTTTTTCTATTCCATTATTGGTCTTTATAGATCAGCATTTTCTTAGGTAAATCCATTTGTTATCCAATTAATCATTTGAATAATGATTATAATATTAAAAATATATCTATAATGTCATCATATTCATATTTCATGTTTTTATGTAATGTACCTAATTTAACAATGTTTCATGGATGTACAATATTTTTTTATTGTATAATTTGTACTTTTATGTTATAAAACATGAAATAAGCTTAATTAAATATTTGAGTATTCAACATAAATACACCTATAAAAGTTGTGTTTCATAAATACTATTTATAGTTTGGTGGTTATTGTATAGGGTTTATATTTATTTGAGTTTGAGTTTAGTGGTTCTCAAGAGAGATAGTCACTAAAGTCGTTCATTCCTAGAGATGGTGTGTCATACTGTTTCCAATTTCCTATTTTTACAGGGTTTTTTTAGATTGGTATATTATAATTCTGTGAGTACCATAATTTCTAGATATTACAATTTTCATATTTTTATGGGTATTAGCATTGGTTGAATTTTTGTTATTATATAGATGGATAATACATCTAGTTATTTATTAGTTATCTTATTTTTTGAGACATGTGGTTGGTTGAATATTTATCTAGACAAGGCCTCCCATGTTTTTTATATACCTTCATGGTTTTAGTCACTAGCCTATAGTCCAGTAAAATATGGAATGGGTAGTAATTTAGGCCAAACAGTAAGCCCCAGGGGAACACTAGTTTGTTAGGTCATGCTATAGGGTAATCAGAGTGTGTTTTAAAATCTGAAAGAAGACTTCATTGTTAGGATTCTTATGATATTGGGTTTGGGATAATTTAGGGAAATGAAATCATTCAGTTTTGAGATTGGTTTTAATAACAATGAACAAAATATAGTTACATGTTACTAGTATAACCTTTATCTAAGATTCTAATAGTCTCAAAATTAAAATTTTATTGTAAGGAATTATTTTTTGGTTTTGAGCATGGTTATTCGTTATTCATGTACAAGTATTTGGTAATTTTCACAACCTACTTTTAGGGGATCAAAATGATATTATTTTTGAATATATGTTCATATTTTTTAAGATATTTTTTTGAACCCTTGGAATATCTAAATTTCACTCTATGGTAGGTAGGTGATGATACAATATCATTGATTGTGACTCCAACTGCTAATCAGTTGGGTAATGAGGCCTTGATTCAGGGACTTAATTAACCTCTATCTTTAATTAATGAGTAGAGAGTAGTCCATATACCTATTAATAAAAGAGTGCATCCTCCACCACTTTTTTCATGGGTGATCCTCAAATTTCTAAGTATTATATAAATATATATGAGAAGATTGAGGTGACCTACTGAGTGTTTTATAATATTTTTGATGACATATATCTACCATGTTCAGATTTCAACCTAGCCCATAATATTGACACCAAATATTTTTTTTAAATATAACAAATAGTATTATTAATACTCAATACATTTCATAAAAACACAACAATGGACCGTTGTAGTTTTTTTCTTTGGATTCTAGTAGCAAATTTTTCTTATTTCTTGAAATATCTTCAACTAATCCCATAAATATCTTCTCAAATAGTACTACTCTTAGTCTTACCAAACCTAAACCTGTATTCATAACCAGGTGAAGGAAACATGACAAATTGTGAGATTAGATTCTTAGTAAGGGTAACTATATTTGATATCAATCATGATCATATAAAATCATAAGATAATAATAAGTGAATATGACCATGAAAAAAACTTATGAGGTTCATACTCCACATGACATAGATCATAAACATGATTCATGGTATAATATTTTATGCATGCAGAAAAAATTCCAAAAGCATGAGAAATCATCAGATTTTAATAATATACCATAAGATCACATCATAAAAGTTCATAACCATCATTAATAGAGAAAAACATTTCATTTTTTAAGGTTAACATCCAAGACCATAAATATAGTGGATCCTGACATATCACATGTTTCTCAATTGGGCTTAAGAAGAACCTATTTCACATAGTGGATCGGGATGCACCTATTTCCCATAGTGGATCGAGATGCACCTATCTTATATAGTGGATCAAGATCAGAAACATGTTTCCCATTATTATATTATGATATATAAATTCTTAACCAATTATTTGGTCGAATATATAGGTGACAATCATCTCATATCGTACTTATGTGTGCCATAGTATAATATTATATTCATCATATAATCAGACCATAACTCATGAAAAGAAAACCGTTTTCATAAAATTTTCAACAATTCATTATAACATAACCCATGAAAAATAAATTGGTTTAATAAATATTTCATTAACATAGATATTAACCAACCATATAAATAATATTGATGGTATCATTCAAACTTAACCCCAACAAATCATAAGTAATATTAAAGGATGTCATCTAATATGGAAAATGATTTTGAAAGATCAGTTGAAATATTTTCGGAGGAAAATAGTATTTTCAATTGAAAAAAAATAAGACATCCAAAAAAATAAAATAATTTTATCTAAAATTTACCATGGTTACATAAAAAGAAGATTTAAAAAATTATTTAAAAATTTTCTAAGGAAAATATCCTCTTCAATTTGATAATAACTTATTAATACTAAAAATTCATCAAAATATATTGAAATAATTTTCATTGAAAATAAAAATTAAAACCCATAAAGGAATTTTTAAAATAATCATTTTTTCATAATGGTTTAAATTATATTTTATGCAATACATGGTAAATAAAATATTCTTTTTTACATTTTCTGTGAAATGGAAATGGGAATTGTTTAGAAAATGACATAAATAATTATTTCCAAACATTTTTTAAATATGTGTAACATAGGTAAAAATGTATTTAGTAAATAATTTTTAAGATTAAAAAAATTGAAAACATTTTTACAAAACCTGATTTTTTTAAAATAAGTGATTTTCTATTAAAGGGATAAATAAAGTCATCTTTCTATAAAATAAATTATATTGAACTCGTGAGTACAAAAAAATGAAGGGACTTTATGTATTATCATGAAATAAACATGATTGAATAATTTTTAAGATTTTTCTAGTTATGGGTCATAATATTTGATCATCTAGAGTATACACATAAAGAATCTAGATAATCTATGAGATTGTATCAAAAAGTCCTTACCACTTTGCTAACATTTGTACTGTAAACCCCATTAAGGATAGATACTAAAACAGATTTATAAAAAAAAATCAGTGTAATAGTCATTAAATAAATTCATGGTTATTATATACACATAATAAATGAAACCTGGGGTGAATATGTCATGTGTCACAAATAAAATAAAAGTGATATGGAAATATGTTGATGTAAATCTTAACTCCCTTGGTACATCTTTCAAACTCATGTATAGTAAATATAATTTCATTATAAATATATTATTGAACTCCAATTATATATATAATACCATATATGAATTAATTATGACCTTTTATTGCCTATTTAATAATAATTCCAAGTTAAGGTCGCGTTTGGGGTATTATTTGAATCATTTTTTTTTTGTATGTTTTTATTTTTTATCTTTGTTTTTATTAATTTTATAAATGTTAAATAATATAAATAATGATAAAAATGATATAAATATCATAAATATTTAGTATACAAGTATTTATACTGATCTATAAAAGTTACATATAGAAGGTAAATAAATCATTCATGGCAACGGTAGGTCATATGTTTCCTTGAACGTTATTACCATTTTCCCAAATGAAAAAAATAAAGAATGTTAAATAATAAATTTCCATTAAAAATTAATTTTTTAAATATATATCACACATTTAAATTAAAAATATCCTATTACCTACCTTGAAAATCAGAAACAAATCAAGTTGTTTTTTGAGGAGATAGCTCATCATACATATGAATAATGTTATCATATTCCCACAAAAAAAGAAAGTAAGAAGGAAAATGATAAATAATGATTACAGAAGCATAAGAATATAAAATATTTCATATTTAAATTTTACTTCCATCATTATATAAAACTATTATAGGTGGTTATGGAAAAATAATTACATCAGTTCATGGGGTGGTAGTTCATCATACATGTGAATAATGACTTCTTAATGCATTTGTGGGAAGAGGATAAGGATTTAGTTTATTCCATTAACAAATAAAAATTTAATTATATGTTATATACATATTTTATTATATCATTATGGTTTAAAAATAATTTAAGCAGGTGGGGGAAGAAATAAAATAAAATGAAATTTTAGGAAGGTTACCTCTTCTTCAAACAACTTCTTTTGGTTTACACGAAACAGATTATTATGTTTGATTTATAAAAAACTAAGAATTTTAGGATGAGAGTAATGAGGTAGGAATTTTATTTTTTTAGGTACTATCTTAAACCATGGGTTTTTTATGTGTTGAGATGGGAGGAGAAGGGATGACCTTTATAATTTAGGTGAGTTGGACACTTATAATGTTTTATATGAAAATATTTTACCTGAAGCTTTCACATTACAAAAAGATAAAAAAAATGCATTATAGAAAAAAAAAATATTAGGTATAAATATTTCAAGATAAATGTTGTTTTAAAAAAATTTGGTCATTTTTATCCCTTATCTTTTTTCTTTAACCCACCCTTATGGTAAACACATTTTGACCTTAATTGTGGTAAATAATATTTAATGTTTTTACTATTCATTGTGGTAAAGTATTAATTTCAACATATTAAATAAAATAAATTATTATTATTCCTAAAATGAAATCAATTTTTCCAAAATCCATTAACATATCTAGAAATGATTAATTTAAAATTATTCCCACAAACAGGATGAGAAAGTGGGTTTTCAAAGAGAAAATTCTAAAAAGTTTATATAGTTTTTATTATCAAAATCCAATATTAAAATAATTCAAATGACTGAAATTTGATTAATATATTTATCATATAATTATTTTCCATTTTAAATCTATATTTAAATTGTTTTTATGTTTTTAAAAGTATTAAAATGAATGATAATTCTTAATAAAACTATTGCTTTTTTCACTACTAATTGAAAAATTTATCTAATCATAAAATTATAAAAAAATCACCATAAGAGAATTTTTACATGAAATTTTATAAATTTGATTTATATTATCAAATATATTTTCTAAAATTTTCAAAAATTATTTATCTAAAAATTGTGAAAAAGGTAAATAACTTTTATTTATAAAAATAAAGTTTCTAAAGTAAAATTGGATTTATTTTTCTCTATTGAATATAAAGTGCATATGATGAATGTTAGAAATTTAATTGAATATATAAGACATTAAATTAATTAAAATCATTTAAAATTGTGATTTATATAATTTATTTAGTTAAAACATGTTTGTCTGCTTCTAAATAGTTTTTCATAGAAGATAATTTAATTTCCAATATTTTAAATTTTCATTTATAGTTAATTGGCCATAAAATAATTCATATTATATAAATTTTTAAACAATATAATTTTAAAATTTAGTTAATCCTATTCACACCCACCATTTCAATATCTAGGAGACAACAATCATGCTAAATAATAGTATTTTAATATTATGTCATTTTTCGTTTATACTCGGTGTTGTGTGTAACGCATTATAAACTCAGTGTTATTTTTAATTCTTGATAAACTCAGTGTTGCCTAGAATTAAAGATAAACTCATTATTTCATGTAACACAGGATATCAAAAACATTAAATTTATTTAAAAAAATTATATATTTCAAAAAATATCAAGGTCTTAGATTTAATCCCTTTTACAATTAATTTCATGATTGAAATTTATCAGTTTAGTTACAATAACATGGGATGATATTCGTCCTTATATCCTCATGTTCCCACTTATATTCCTCAAGATATAGGTTTCACCACAAAACATTGACAAGGTGAATGCTCTTTTTTTCAGAACATTATGTGTGTGATCTAGAATCTCAACCAATTATTCCTCATAAGAAAGATTATACTCGAGTAGTACTGTCACTTACTTGAGTACATGTGAAGGATCAGTTATCTACATCCCCTAGAGAGATACGTGGAATAAATCGTACAATATAGAGATGTCTAGTTGAACCCCCAATTGATTAGTGACCCTCCTGAAATGATCAATAACATCAATGGGACAGACATACCTAGGACTTAGCATTTCATTATATCATTTGGACAATTCAATCTTTGGGTTGTGATTTTATCAATTTCAACTTCATATCTAACATTTATAAATCAAGATGGATTTTTTTACAATGAAACATTAGTGGATCATAATATCTATAAAATAGGGATAATTCATTCATTTTTTCACTTATTAAGCTAAAAAACAGAATTTTTAGAACATTTTATCTAATAACATCCAATGTTAAAATTAATCCATTCCATGTATAATTAATCATAGGTATCCTCCGTGTCTAAAAAAACTAAAATAAAATAAAAAATATGAAATAATGTCACTAAATTTCAAAAATGCACTTAACATTAATCCCCAAAATATCTTAAATTAATTATTAATTTTCACATGCCAAAAATGAGAATAACTTAGTCGCATATTTTTTAGAAACATGGAAATAATAAGAATTCCTATAAAACCTTTATGAAAACATACATACTTCCTATTTAATTCAATAAAACCATATATTATGTAATGTATTCCCAAAATAAAATAATACAGTAAAATCCATCAATGATAACATAAACCACTTTGTCCATAAATCATTAATCGGTTTCAAGGTCATCAATATTTATAATTTAATTTACTCATATTAATCATCTATTTATTGATACTAAAAACCATTTTACAAACTCACGAACATATTATGTGTAACCTTTCTCAACTAAAATGTATCCTTTCCATTAGATCACTTTTCATGGACATTAGAACCATTCAATATATTTTTTGAAATCCATAATCGAAAATTTAAACTAAATATCCCTTATATATTTCATTTATCATATAACATAATTCCTGAATTTTAATACATTAACACTTCAATCATCCCACTTCCTTCTCATACCATTAGCTATGCTTCATCATCTTATTCCTTAATAACTATTTAATAAAATATGAAAAATGAATCATGTATTCACATTTATAAACCTAGATTTCATGTTGACTCTAATTTTTCAAATAAAAAATACTCTTAGATAAATGAATCCCTTTCATATTTCATTTGTGGTCTCCTTATCATTAGTATTATAATAATTACTCAGACTACCATGATGATTCTCTTCATGGTCATTCCCCGTACAGCATAGACTTGTATAATCCTTACGCATTTCATAGTTAAATCATTCTAACCCTAAAAATAATTAGAGAAAAATACATTCATATCCTTTGCATTAACTCAACTATTAATTTTTTCTAAAAAATCTATTAATTTGTTTACATCTTCTTCACACATGAAATATCTTCTCATTCCATTGACACATTCCCTAGTGTTCTTCTTCCCACATTCTTGAAATATTGGAAACATACTCTTCTATCCACTATGGTCTCTGAAACCTAAAATCTAAATGAAATCTATCCTTATATTCATTGGTGAGTCTGATAGTTCATTATGGTGTAAGCTATTAATTCTATATTATGGTAACTAATTATAGATAATCTCATTATCCTTCAGTCTAGTAGTCAAAAAAATTAGTTTCTATTAAACACATTGTATATCACGTTCACTATTAATCAAGTTCCTTCTAGTTCCCTCCATTGACATACACTAAAACTAAAAGTTTAAGTAACAATATTAATATTGGGGAAACACATAATTAGTAAAAATAATGTATAGTATGTCAAAATCATGAGAAATTCATTTAATTATATAGCACGTTAAGCATAACAGAGGTCATTCAATATCATTATTCATGTAAATATATTATGATTATTTGTATAGAGTTTGTGAATTTACAAATTATATCCCCTGATGGTGTCAACCCAGGTGTTTTGCATGGCCTTTTTTCATGCACTAAGTGATGGTTGAGTCCTTCTCAATGCATCCATTTCATATTTCTTACCCCTAGGTACCATTTTTCATGAGCCACATCCACTTGTCATATCCATAAAAGAATATAATTTCCTGAAAACCCCCTACTATGTCCTTCACCCAAATTACATGATATTTTTTAAACATAGAATTTTCCTTAGACTTATCCTTAGAGATATCTATAGACATATACATAGACATATTCCTAGGAATATCCCTAGGGATCACACTAGAATTTCCCTAATCCTAATCACCAAAGATTCACTAAACCATTCGTATTATACCAACAATAGGGATATCATATATTCATACATAAATATCACATCATTCAGATTTATATTCAACACATTTCATAAACGCACACCCATGAAGATAAATATTTTAGTTTCAATGTAGACTAAAAACACTATCATATTATTTCATGAAATACCCTAAATGTCTCCAAAAAAATATCTTCTCACATAGTTCTCCTCTTAGGCTTACCCTACCAAAACATATGTTCATATCCCATGAAATAAAACATAATAAATTGTTAGCTCAAATACTCTATGAGTGTAAATATGAACAATATAAATCTTTATCGTATGAAAGAATAAAATAAAAAGGTTATTTGATCAGGAACATAACTTATGAAGTTCATTCACAATTATTCATAGATAAAAAACTTGAGTCATGCCATAAAACATTATTATTTCATAAAAAAGTGGTCCATAAGGGAGAAAAATTGTCACAAATCAATCATGAACCATATGCTCATCTCAATAATATGTGGCACATTTATAAATAAAGAAACAAAAACTCACATGTTTATGTTAACTACCAAGAACATCAATAATGTAGATAAGGTCTTATCAACTATTTACCATTTTGGTTTAGTATATACCTATTTCATATAGTTTATTAGGACATGCATGTTTCTAATAATTTATCAGCATGAAAATGTTTCCTATAGTGGATTAATCCCATCGACTTGTTTCCAGTTATTTTCTCCTAATATATAAATATTTATCCAATACATAAGAGGGGGATATAGGACCCACTCATATCATAATTAAAATAATATATAAGTGTTCGACAATATAATTAAGTATTCATTATGTCAACACATCATAAATCATAAATCATGTATAGAAAATGAGTTTGATAATTACTTCATAAATTCAACATAGAATAACCAAGGAAAAATAAATGGGTTTCATAAACATTTCATCAATATAGACATTAACCTCCGAGAGAATGAATAATAATGGTATCATTCAATCTTATCCCCAGTAAATTGTATGTTATATCATAGGATGTTATCTTAAATGGAAAATGATTTTGAAAGATAGCTTGGAACTTTTATTAAGTAATATATTATTTCAACTTCAGAAAAACATTTTAAAATATAAAATGTTTCAATATAATTTTCTATAAAAATAAACATGGAAACGTGTAAAGGAATATTTCAAAATAATTTAAAATATTTATGAATGAAAATATACTTTTTTGTTGAAAATCACTATTTAAAACTAAGAAATCATAAAAAATTAAAAAAATTCTCATAAAAAAAATTTTAACGTATAAAGGAATATTTAAAATAATCATTTTTTAACGATGGAAAAAATATATTTGTTGTCGTGCATGTTAAAAAAATATTTCTCTCACCTTTTTTATAAAATAAAAATGGTTCTTATTTGGAAAAGGACATGAATATTACAGTAAAAACTTTGTAAAATGTCAAACATGTATACAAATTTATCTTATAAATCCTTACATAGTTTCAAAACATTTTTGAAATTTTTTTTAGAAAACTTTATTTTAGATAAAAAATTATTTTTCGCATAAGAGTGAAATAAATTAGGTTTTCATGAAAAATGTTATTTTTAGCTCACAAGTACACAAACAGAGGGAAAATAAAGACCCCATGTATTATCATTGCAAGAGGGAGTATGATAAATTTCATGATTTTATTGATATATAGATCATAATATTTCATCATTAGAAGTATAAACACAAAGTGTCTTGATAAAAAATGAGATACTATCGTAAAACACTTACCACTTTGAGAAACTTTCTATCGAATAACCCATAAGAAAAATATCCTAAAATTGATATATAAATAAAAATAATTTTCTTTATAATAATCATAAAATAAATTCATGGTAGTTATATACATGAAAAAAGACGCTGTGAATATGGAATATGTCCCATAGAAAATAAAAGTGATATAGAAATCCATTACCATAAGTATCAACTTCCTTCAAACAAGTTAAAACCACCTGTATAATAAATAAAATATTATTATACATCTATTATATAACCATACATATATACCATTCCATATATGATTTAATTATGACCCTTCATTACCTGTTTATGAAAAATTCCATGTTAGAATCATGTTTCAGGTCATAACTACTTTGTTTTTCATGTATGTTTTTATTTGTTATTTAAAAAACTATTTATTTGATCATGGCTAAATAATATTCATAATTTTCAACATTATATAAATATAATATATATTTAATATACATGTATTTATATTGATCCATAAAATTTGTCGATATAAAATGAAATACACTATTCATGGAGATGGTAGGTCGTACGTATTCATGAACATTGCTTCAATTTTCCCTAAAGAAAGAAAGAAATAAAGTTAAATAATATATTCCTATTGTAGAATAATTTTTATATAATATATATCATGTATTATCCTCAAAATAATCCTTATTACATTTCATATAAAGCATGAACGAATCAAAGTGCTTCTATGAGGAGGTACTCTACTGTACACACGAATGACGTTGTTATATTCTCACGGAATGTGAAGTGAGAAGTAAAATGTGATATCATGACTCCAAAAGTATAATAACATCAAAAATATAATATATTTATATTAAATTCAACATTATATCCATTTTTTTATTTGGTGATGGAAACTGAATAATATTGGTTCATGAAGCGGTAGTCCATTGTATATACAAATGATTATTCCATAACCCATTTGATGGAATAAGATAGAGATTTAGATTATTAAATTAACATAATAAAATATATGTATATTTTATATAATTTGGATATTATATAATAATGTTTTAGAAATAATAAAAGGTGTTGGATAATGAAATAAAATAAAAATCCATGTTAGGTATGTTACCGCCTCTTCAGACAACTTCTATTGGTTTTCACCAAAAGCCTTTCTAGGTTGTCTTTTTTACCAAAAACATTATTCCTGGGTTATATTACTAATGAAGGAAGTTATTTTTTTAGATTTTTTATGAAACTATTGGTTTTTAAAGTGTGAAGAAAGGAGTAGTGTGGTGCCCTTTTATAAGCAAGATGAGTGGCGTACTTGTAATTTTTTAAAAGAAATATTTATACCAACATTTCTCAAGTTATATAGGAATAAAAAATAGACCATTATCTAACATAGAATTTATAAGTTCTACAAATTCATAAATAATGGGTTTTGTACAATTTTGGGGTCATTTTTATCCCATTTCATTATAGTTCACCCCCAACTAAACCCATTTTTACTTCAATCATGGAAAATAATTTTTAGAGTTTTTATTACTCATTATGGAAAAAAATAATTTTACCTTATTAGATAATATAAATTATTCTAATTCCAAATATTAAATAAATTATTTCAAATTAAATTCACGTAATAAGTAATGATTATATTAAAATTAATCCTAGTGAATGTATGAGGAAGTTGGTTTTCCAAGGGAAAATATCCAAAATATTGAAAGGTTTCTATATCAAAATTATACATAAAATTGATTCCAATGACCTAAATTGGATATATGTGTGTGTGTGTGTGTGTGTGTATATATATATAATAGAATCATTTTTTAAACCCATATTAAAAACTATTTTAGGTTTTTAAAATATTTACAAGAAATAACAAATTTAAATAAAACCTGTATTTATTATATTCATCAGAATATTTATCTTATAAAAAAAATTAAAAACATAACCCTAAGATAATTTTGGAATTATCATTTAGAAAATCAAATTTATTTTATAAAATAAGTTTAAGGAAAATGTCCAACTTTTTTTTAAAAAAAATATTTCTAAATGCGATAAACCTACTTTTTTGAAAAATACAGTTTTTAAGCATAAAATTGGATTCATTATCATATTTTATCCCAAAAAATATTAGATGAAAGATAAATATTTTATTGAATATATTATATTTAAATTTCATTAAAATAAATCATAAAAAGTGTTGGTTAAATTTTTTTAGGTGAAGAACATTTGTGTCTGTAAACAAAGTGTTTTAGAAAAATATTTCATTTATTTATAAATTTTTTTATTTTAATTTTTAATGGTCCCTGAGTAATTAATTTTTTATACAAGTTTAAACCATATATTCTCATAATATAGTTAATCTTATTCTTACCCACCATTACAATGGCTATGCGATGAATATCATATTAAATAACAAAATTTTAATAGTATGTCACATTTTGTTTAAACTTGATGTCGCTTGTAATGCAAGAAAAACATTGTGTTACTTCAAACACAAGAAAAATTGGAATTAAATGTAATTTAAGATAAAATTAATATTCACGTAAAAAATATATCAAAAAATAATAATTTTATTCAAAAATAAATATATTTTAAAAATCTCATGGTGTTAAACATAATCAATCTAAAATTAGGTAGATGTGCTGACTCAACTGTTACAATTAATTTAAATTCCTATCAATCAGATAGTGGTTATAATGTCTAGTATAGTTCAATATTTAATTTATTTTTGGTTGGAAATAACTAGATAGATTAATGGAGAGGTTTTTATTTCATGTTTAGACTTTGTGCACCTCTATATATTGGAGTATGACTGGGTCAATCTAATCATTATCAATTCCATGAGTTGGTTCACCTCCAACATGGTCATGTCCTAACATTTGATTAGGAATAAAAGTTCATATTCCTCATAATGTACTCCATAAACAGAACGTGTGATGGGTTTTTATGAGTTAATATGTTTTTCAAGGTATCCAAATAGCAATTAATTTTTGGGGTTTTCCCCTATGCTTCCCCACATCTATTAGTGTCCTGGAATGATACCTTTCAATCAAGAGGTACCCTAAATATACATTTATATGGACTTGTGAATGGTCTTTATTCACAAGGAATGAAACTTCTGTAAGAGTTGATCAATGTTAGACATCAAGATTCCATCAGTGAAGACAGAATTTTCTATACTTGTGTATATCAAGGCCACATTGCTCAAGACAGTCTAACTAGACCTGAAGTGGATATAATCCAATCAAAAAATTGGGATGTACCTCTATATCATAAAAAAATTTAATATCTGGGGTTTCACCATAGTGGATAGTGTGACCCAATAGATGATGGATTTAGTAAATAAACTTCTTGAATACTTTCCTCCAATGGTTTTTAAAAAACAATTTTTAGAATTATACATAACCTATCCACCAAAATTCATATTTTATGTCTTCTAAAAAAATCATTTTTTATGTTTTCAAGTATTACTATCTTTAAGTTGACTAATTGAAAATTATAATTGTTTTAGTCATTAATACAGAAAAATGGATACATTTTTAATGGACACTACTGAATTAAATTTCTTATTTCACAAGAATTTTAAATGTTGAATTTTTAAAAATGACTTTATTTTTAATATTGAAAACAAATTTCATACTGGAGATTAAAAAATTGAATAAATATAGGTTTCTTATTGATTTTCATGAAAATAAATTTATACAATTGTGGTTATCTAAAAATTGGAATTATAAAAATTTACTCATTTTTTATATACATGGATTTTATTTAAATAGATTTATTATGTTTTTCGTGAAAAGGATACTTATTTAATGTCAAAAATAAAAATGAATATATTTGGAAATAATTTTTTCTCAATATACATATCGGAATAAGAATATAATTTATTTTATTAATAATTAACTAAAAATATAATAATAATAAGGAACTATATTTAATAATTATTGTTTTATTAATTTTTTACTCTTTATTTTGAATTAGTATTTTCTTAGCATAGTAACTTTTGTTTTCTTTTTTTTTTCTTTTAGTTTCATAAGGAATTTGGTATAGATGTTTTATCCCACATGAAGGCCAAATTGGATAATGAGATACCTTATTTCATATTATCCACAAAATTAATCCAAAGGGGATTATTCATTATCCATATCAAACTACTATGACATAGATAATGGATATTTGTCAAAATTCAGCTCTTGTAAATTTTGTTTATTCTTGTAAGAGTTGGGAGACTCTACAAATCTTTAGTATAAAAAATGAACAAGATGAAAAATACCTTTTAATATATCTTTTTTTATTCTAACTCATGTTTTTCATCTTCACTAAATTTATTAGATGTAATTATTATTTTGACTGTTAGTTGCAAAATCAGACTTCAAAATGTTTATTTCATCTCACTATCACTACTTTTTAGGTTTATTACGTTGATTACCTACAAAAATAGTATTAATTAAGGTTATTTATATATAAAAAATATGTTATGGATACTTTTCCATGTGGTTTATTTTTATTACCAATGTTGAAAGTCACATATATAGTTACTAATTTATATATCTACAATTATAAAAACCTTTCCATATGAGTATTTAAAATAAACAATCTGTAAATTTACCTATTTTTGAAATAAAATATTTCAATACACACAAAACCTTTGGAATAAATAAATTAGATAGAACAACTATAAAATTATATAAACCAAAATAAAACCTAAAAATGAAACTCACAACTTCATCTTCTATTCCTCACATGTGACAGTGTCCTTCGAATATAATTATAGAAAATTGATATAAATTATCTTTGTAAGGAATGAGTAATATATATTTTTCAATATTTTCTGATAAAAATAATATTTAACATTTTTATTTTCTACTCGATCTAAAGAATGAATATTTATAAAAATAAAAAATCAGCATAAAAATATTTTATGAAAACAACCCATCAAAACAACAAAATAATTATAGAATAATTATAAATACCATTTAAAAGTAGAAAAACTAAGATGCATTGTAATGAAGAAGAATTAGAACTGCGAAGGGTGAGTAGATCCATAATATGTAAATAGGTAGAATTAATAGTTTTTGATAGTTTTTGAAAAAGGGTTCTCACAAAAGGATAAACCAAAAGTCCAGAAGATAAATTTTGAAAAGTTTTGTAGGGAAAAAAAGAAAATATAACTTTAGAATGAAGTGAAATTTTACTTCTAATTTTTTTAGTAAAATTACTAACATAAAAAACAAAATACTAGACATCATTTATTATTTATTCCATATGAAAAATTTTGTTTTTACACCCTTTATATAATAAATTAAAACCCATCACAACATGTGTTTTAACATCAATTATATGAATCACATATTTGGCACACCAATAACATCATGAACGATGATCCACTTAACCCTTTCCTCTGGCAACTAGGTCACATTACCTATATTGTTCTTCCCTATATGTTAGAGGCTATCAACTAGAATTGACGAATTGAAGGTTGTATGGTGGTGAGACTATACCCTCTTACTAGAGTGGATTAGTCGATACATCCATAATAAAATAGTGGAAGAATAATGTTATCTTGAAAGGATAACATAGTAGAAAAATAGATAAATGAAAAAATGATTAATAATCAAAATCTGTAAGGATTTTCATACACATGGATTCCTGGAATGCTTATATACAAAATAGAAACAGGGGATAGGCATATAATATCATGTAATCCAATAAAAAAATATAATGAAAAAATATTTTATTCCACAATGATCTATAGAATATGCTCAGTCATCTGCTCCTATACTCCTGTAAAAGGGAAATCATATCAAAACAATGAAGCATGGAACTTTCCATTATCCATACATGTAGTCATATAATCTTCTCAGGTACTAAAGGCATCCCAATTTTGGTGTGACCTAAAATCTCTGTAATCCACTGCTAACAGTGTTTAGAATTAATCCATGTAGTTCTCATACCTAACGAGTTTTCATGTTTGAATAAACAATTTAACATTCTAAAAAAATACTGATCTAGCTTGTTGAAGTTCCTAAAGGACACATGAGGACTCTATCTATTTCAACTCATGGTGGGAATGAGTGTTTGTTTCCTAACTATATATACTGTAACAATATATATATATATATAGTATAGTAATATATTTCATCCCCCTATATAGACCAAGTATGGGTAGACATAAGTCGGTATGTACCATGAATACTAGGTTCTGGCTAGAATAGGGCATAAATTAAATGTTCAGTACTAGCCTAAATGAGGATATAAACTCAATAGATATGGTACATTCCCTACATTTCATAATGAGTGGGAGATGACATGTTTGTCACTAAATATAGGGAGTTTTCCATTATGTCAACACTTGAAATAATGGATGTTATGTGTCATTCCCACCACCCAAATAGTGTTACTAGTGTGAAGTATCATGCTCAACACTCGATGTAAGGTACTCGGTAACCATCACTCCAAAATTAACCCCTATCATCCTTCTTAATCCCATATCAAGGAGTAACCATATTAATTATATTAGGAATGTTGAATTGCCTCTCATTCATTATATCTATCAAGCCTAATTAAATAAATTAGTAATAGTAGTTCAATTAAATCAATTGATACAACATACAATGATTGGAGTAGCCACACAACCCTTCATAATGCATTCAACAAAATATTTTCATTCATTTAAAGAATGTAATCCAGCATAAATATTCCATTATAATTAATGAAATCAATTTAATTAACAACAACACAAAAATTGCATTTATTAGTCTTAAAGGGGAACTTAAAAGGTTCTATAAGCAATAAAGAAACTACCTACATGGAAAATTCCATTTATAAGTTTTTCAAAACACATAGTAATTCGATTGGGTTCAATTAAACATTCATATAATAAGGTAAATTCAATTTATAATCCAATCCAAATTCATAGAAGGTGTTTGAAAAATTAAACAATAAGCTATCTAGGTAAAATCAAGTCAGCACTCCCCAGGGCTATCCATAACTTGGGACAACAACTTCTAACAAACTAAACAAGGATCAATGAAAATATATCAAGGTGCATATATTAATGTAATATAAAGAGCTAAATTAAATAGTGACACGTGAAAAAATTCAACATGAGGCATAATGGAAAATATATGAAAACTCTGGAACTCTTGGGTAACATGGAAAGAATTCTAACTTTAGGGTTGCTGATGACTCATCATTCGATGGTGACCTAATGTTCAATGTTGTACCGAATAAATTGAAGAATGTTTCAAAATAACTTTGAATAGGTCTAAATATATTGCACCAAAATAACTCAATGGATACTAGGATAAACTTAAATAAATGTTAAGAGAACCCAAGAGATCATTTTAAGCTATTTAGTTCATTTATGCATCCTGATTTGTTGTTCGATTGTGTGAGTTACCAAGGAAACCATATTGGAGAAGAGGAGGATCTACGGGATAATGAGACCTCGCTCAGCCAGTAAAAATAAGATGAGAAATAAAGGATTAAAAAGATATCCTTAAGTTAAAAATATTACTTTTCATCCTCAAAATAATGCTACATGTTTGGTCGAACAGTTTGTTAAACTATGTACAAACCATGCTCTAGACACTTTTTAAGGCTGACCCTTCTTGGTTACGGTGCATGGTTTCAGTAATTGTGTGCAAACCATGTGAAATGGAAATATTAAAAAAATTAGTTTCTTATATGAGTGTGATCCATGAGTCGTACGGTTTCAAAAAAATTGTTCTCCTCCTATTGCTACTACATTTTTCCTCGCACAGTTAGTTGAGACCATATAGGATGGGCTTCATGGTTTCTACTAAGAGTGTGGCCCAGTTTATTTTTAAAATTATAAGGTTTATAGGATACGAACAAGACATATACACCCATGTACCCCCCATGACTCCATTAGGTATCATTTTGAAGGAAATTTAAATGAATTTAAAACAACAATAAATGAGCTTTACTTTCACGAAAAGACATGTCCGTACCAAACTGATCTGTGATATACCAAATATTACATCTTATGAATTTTTGAGTATAGAATAAAATGTTTCTACAATCCCCACTAATTTAAATATCCCATCAAACTAAATAAAACTAAACATACAAAGAATAAACACACTAAATCACTAAACTGAGTCAACCTTTCACACACTCAATAAAACAAAAAATATATGATAAACATTTATGCTAAAAATATAAAATATAATGAAACATGATATACAAAATGTATCATACATGAGTTCAACATAAAAATTAGAACATTGTTACTATTTTCAATACAAATAAAAGATACAAATATTTAAATACATAGTTGTTGTATAGAGAAGATTTTATAATAATATATTTCCATGCCACGTTTGATATATTAATGTAGTCCCACATCAATTTTATAGTAGGCCCCCATGGGTCATCCAGGTGGTACCATCATATGAACATTATATACATACCTCCATTAAATTATGGTGACTATCGATCATTTATATCAAGCCTCAACTAACTGCTAAGATATTGTGGAAGATTGGATGTTTTCCAATATGTACTATTCCAAAAATCATTTCCTATTCCGTTTTCGATAATTCCATGAAGAGAAAAATTACATAACATCATCAGAAAAAAAACATATGTTTTAAAATTAATTCTCATATTCCAATGAACTAAAAAATAAACCTGACCGTAAGATGATACCATCTTCTAAAACATTCATCATCCTTTAAATATTTTTGATTTAAATGTTTGAAAGGTCAATATCACATCTAATTTTTATCAATATAGAAATTACAATGTAATTTTAAAATAATCATCATTTAAAAAATGTCCCACTTCCTGATCACCTGATGGAATACATTGAAACCCTATAGATATTTATAAAAATATATAAAATTCAAGTAGCATGAAGTGTCTCATCCATCTTCATGAAAACTCGAGTCCAAATAATTAATATATTTTTCATTGTGCTATTCTACACTATAACAATGCTGACTAGGTTTTATAGATTGTTTTCTAGATATCTTTTAAATTTAAAGAAGCCAGTCTACCTAGAAGATTTAGATGAAATGATATAATATGTTGATTTGTTTTTTCTCTAATTGAAACAATATAATTTTTTATCAAATCCAGTGTACTTTAACTATCACTGTACAGTGATTAGCCCTCCATAGACCTTTTTGGATCCTATAAAAAATCCATAACCATTTTTGTTATATTCCTACTTATGTAGTTTCCTTTTTCATTAATTATAATATAAAAATATAAATAACGAGTCACCGTTGGGATATCCCACCAACTTTCCTTCATTTGTATGGGAAAAAAATCTATGGTGATATTATAAATTTTTTAATCAGCAATAAAGTCCTCATCAACATAACCCCAAAAATATTCATCAATTATAAATTAATGAATTATACTTTATGTTTCTTTTATATTTTAGATGATCCACTTTTAGACATCTCAGTGTCCCTTCCCTATATTTGACAAGAAATAGAACACAAATAATACTATGAATATAATTTCTGATCAAGTTCATATCATGTCATACATTGGGTTACCAACCCCAAAATGAAAATACAAATTCCAATATGTACACAACCTCCCCTTTAGTTTTATTTAAATTCTGCTTGGAAATTTTTGAGTTTCTGACTAATGGTTTGAAAATTCTTATTTCTAGATATCCCTAATATTTTATTAGTATGATTTAGATCTTTCATCTCAAAAAATATTGATAAATTACACTTCAATTCATAAATCCTCTTAACTATCAAATACTTTATAATAATTTTATACACCAATGGATGAAATGTGATGAAACCTATATAATCTCAAAATTTCCGACATCAATAGTGACCCACATTGTACCGAGTGACACCTAATTTGATAGTGAAGGAATATAATTACCAATTTTAATACCATAATGCTTTTAAAAATCCATGGACACTCTTATTCTATTTTTATACTAATCCATAACCCTACTAATCCAAGATACCCTTTGGATGATTCATATAAATCTCTACCTCCAAGTCACTTAGAATAAATTCTATTATTACAACCATCTTCTCTAAGTGAGTATTATCACTTGAAACAATTATTAAAACATTCTAAATGTTATTATGATTAAGAATCATGGAAAGTGGTTCTTATAAATCAATAAATTACACTTTTTTATGAAATTAATTTTAAAACAGTCGTGCCTTATACCATTTCCCACAATCATCTTCCCCATTCAAATGAAACACCCACCAATTCTATAATGCTTTCTTCCCTTGTGGTAACACAATAATATCTTAAGATCCATTAGAACCCGATGGGAAAATTTATTTCTCCATCAGTGACTCCCACTTTCCTGCATCACTGAGATGGATTCCCTTCCATTTTTCCAATTTCTACTATCCATTAAATTTAGAAATTACATGTCCACTTTGAACCCCCAAAGTGATTTAATAACTCTAGTAAACCTATAGAATTTTACATGTGAATTTGTACTTTATGTTATTGAACAATCTAAAACATTAACCTTAGATACTCTGATTCAAGATTCAATAGTTCTTAGGTATTCAGGAATATCTTCTCATAGTTTATCTTCTAAAAATATAGTTTTCCCATATAAACAATTTGGTAATTATGTTATTTAAGTTTCCTTGTTTATATAAATGTAGACATTATAAGAAAATTATTTTTTTAAAATATCCTACTCAACAATGTTATTGTCTCTCTACAATACCTTCTCTTTGATATGAACATCTCATACTCTGATTATCATTTAGGGATAATCATCCAAGAAAATGAATCTAATATTCTTATCACCATATCAAAAAAAGAAATATATATTGGTCTTTAAATTTAGTTTTTCTATATCCATGGAATTAACTTGGATAAAGTTTATAGTAAAGGATATATTGAGGCTAATAACTTCAATTATTTTACCATCCCACATATTCTCTTAAAAATATTATCCAAATAAAGCGTAAGGCCTTTTGTTAACAATGTATATTTCTTTGTTCACTATGTCCACCACAATTTCATTGTACATTATAGAGATTATCCCCATTATCTATTTGTTTTTTATTAATATAAAAAAATTTCTATATCATATCATTTATTTTAGTTATATTATTCATAATATTCTCTATTGAAATCCCTTTCTTCTAACAGGTGTAATGAAAGTCTCTTCCTTTGTTCTCATTACAATTTTCAGATTCTGGGCATTTTAACATCTTAAAAATTTCTCTTTCCACCCTAGAGGTCAATTGAACAAATATTATAAATACCTCAAACTTTTGTTCCAAAATTAGATCCAAAAATTTCTTATATCAATTATAGCTATGAAACAAAATTACCCATTGTGAGATTGTACCATAAATACTCCTCAATAATCTTCGTGAACAAGATCTAACATCTTGGAATGGGTATTCCTACAAATTCAATTAAACTCCCACTTTTTCTTCACAATATTATATATCTCACAATATATAAAATACTTTTGATTAAGATTTAATGTACCTTATCTTCATTATAACATTCATATTCTTCTTCCAAAACTGACTGATTTTTCAATTCTACAACTCTATACTCTCGAAAATCGATACACTTAAAATTATTAATCTAACTAATATTCATTTTAAATAATATATAATATCATTTTATAATATAAATTCTTAATTGGAACCCTAATTAATAGTCTAATATCTATTGTAAATTCATGTTCCAAATCCCTCTTAATGAAGCCTTCCTATTGAAATTTGACTCTCCTATATCCCCAAAATGTGCCACATTTCCGTATGTTTTAAAAAATAATTTTTATCCCTATGGATGTATATATATAATTTTTTCCATAAATAAATTTCTTGATAATTTAAAATTTGTCATTAAAAAATTTATGAGATATAAAATTACCCATGCATCCATGCTCTACCATTGAGCAAAATGATGTCCCCCGAGTTAATCACCCCTGACTCCAATATTATGGTGACACTGGGAAACTAGTTTTTTTCTCTCAACTGAATTCATAGAAAAACATATATTTAAATGATACATTATTTAATTGACCTTTAAATCTACATATTCCTTCCTAATATGCAATCTGTTTCGATACTTCTAACATCTTTTGCTAGGACCAATCGATTTTCATAATCACCTTTCTTGGGTCTTATTTTATAATTTCTTCTATGTTATCCATTAAGGTTAAAATCATATTAATGTTTAATTTATCATGGTCGTAAAATTATCTTGGACTTATCTTGGTATGATTTTGTCATTTATGATCAAATTCCTAATATTCTTAAACACAAAGTAATATTTTCTATAAAAAATTGTTTACATTCATTAGTATCTTTTCCACTGATTCTAAAAGTCATGATCGCAGTCAAAGAGTAATTAAATCATTAAGAAAAATTACAATCATATATTTAATCTACCTTTCAATCAAGTTGAGGTGATTAAATAGTATTTCATAGGTCCAACATCTAATACTCTCACATTGAATAACAACTGCATTATGAATACATTGTTTAATATTTTCTTCTTTTCTCATAAGTTCTCTATATCCTATATAAACTCCAGTTGGGTTTTCACTTCCTACATGTTAAAGGAAACAATCCAGTATTTTGACGTCCAATTTACCCTCACTTCCTTTCAATCCATCCATTCTCATTTTGTCTTCTTGATTTTATTTGTTCAAACTATATCTAATAGAACTTATTTCTCATTTTGAAAGATGTAATCCTATATTTTTATTTATTAAATCCCAAAATTAATCTCATTATACATGTTCATCTACAGCTAACCATATTTAAATTACATACATTCATATAACAGAAAACATACACCAAAAACTAAATCATTTTCTAGGAAAGAGAATGAGAATTACATGACATCCCACTGAGTTTATTGTTGAGTGATCTAAAAGATACATGAGCTTTTAATCTAATTTATGAGGATATAATAAAAAATATACAAGAAATTACACTGGTATAACAAATGAACATACTGGAAAATTTCAATAATAATCACTAATTTTAAGATAACCTGTAATTTAATCTACATGAACCTCAGGATACTGCAAACCCTAAATTATTATAATTAATCAAGAACAAACATAATCCTGAAAAACATATCTCCCATAAAAATTCTTGTGGAGAAATAAAAAAAATGAGCCTTTGGATTTACATTCTTTTTACATGATCCCTCTATCCATGGGAGAACACAACTTACATTTCCTTTTCACTCAAATTTTATAATGATTAAAATGAACAATTGGAAGATACCACTAGTATAATATTACTACATTTCCAAATCCTAGTACACATATTATGTTGGACACACCTAACATTTATTGTGGGTCTCGTCCTATCATCTAGGTGGAACTAACCTATGATCTTCATGAACATCAAAAAATTAAAACATAGTGACTATTGATTTCCTATATCAAGAAGAACCTAATCCTTGGTATTCAATAAAAGAAACAAATTCCAAATAAATAAAATTCTAAAAAAAATCAATACATTTTCAATAAAACTACAAGTAAAAAAGCATATTTTTACTAGTGAACTAATCATTGAACACAAAAAATGGTAAGATTCCATCTTTGGAAATAGTCTGTCACCTCAAAATATTTGAAATTATTCATTCCAAACCATATGCCCGATCTAAATTTTTTTGTTTCTCCTTCGGTTAATTGAAATGGAATTTGAACATACATTACTATTACAAAAAATTATGTTAAAACATTTATTAATAATTATTATATAATAAATAGTGTTAAACCCCAAAAATAAATTACATTTTTCTATAATTAAGAGACCATATTTTATTCATCTACTATACTAGGAGGAGTATTAAGGGAAATTTAGTAGTTGATCTATATTTTTAGGGATCAGTTCAAAATTGTCTATGGAGTTTCCAAATATCTATGTGATGGATAAAAAGGTATATTTCATGGTAGATCATATGATACTACCCTAATTGGGTTGAGGGACTTGTTCTTCAAAGAGTGTTTAATAGAGGTGCATGTGAAACTATATCAATAATTTAGTAAAAATATCAAATGTGGGTTCAATAAAGGGATTATTTTTATGATATATGTAACTTCTTTGGATTTACCTATTGATCCTAGTCCAAAATTTGTGATGTTTATATATGATTAACTACATGGAGGATTCGGTTAATTCTCGATTTGGTGCTTCAGATGAAAATGATCGAAGATAGAGGATGGATATATTATTCTTATTAAGGTTCTATTTTAGAGTAATAGTGGATTTGTTGGATGTAAAATGTGGGAATATAATTTCTTTTTTCTTCCCAAATCTATTAATAGGGAATAAGTATTCTTTCAATAGTTAGACTGGGATTAGATATTCATGTCCAACACAATCCAGTGGTCTAGCTAAGATAATTTGTTTATTTCAGTCACTAGTTCATGAAATAAATCAATTCCCAACACACCATGAACAAGAAAACCAAAAATACAAATACACTATTCAAAACCAATCCCATATCCACTCCCTTTATATCATATACCCATCACCCTAACCAAGATAATATAACAAATCCTATCTAGATTACCTTAGAAGATAGCACAACTAGTCCCTTACAATAGTCAAATTTCAAATCACAATTTCTCTTCCAAATTCAACCAACTAAAACTACACCAAAAATAAAAAATTAAACCATCCTACATCACCTATTTACTAAGTCATCCAAACCCTATTAAATAATTTTTATCCCATTGTGAAGAGATAGATCGGTGGAATTATCACATAGAAACAAATACATTGGGGGGTCGAAACCATTTCCACTAGAAAAATTGGAGGCTTTTAAAATGTGGTTTTTGAATGTTAAATTATTTTGTCCTATTTCATAAATTATAGAAAATCCCATTGAAAAAATTGCACTTTATGGGAAGAAAAATCTATATGGATTCTTATTTCTTATTAATAAATACCCATTTTATGGGTGATCTCAAATTATTTATGATTATACATATCCCCAAATTTATATTCTAATATATTCATGATAACTTATGTTAATTATTTTTATTTCTATTAACATCCCTTTATATTATAATCTTTTCTATATTACCAATTATGTTCTTTCTTCAAACCACCTTTGCATTAATCTATTTGTTCTCTTGAGTTTTTTTAATTATCCTATGTATTTTTGTTTCCCATAATTTTCATCTGGAGGTTGTGATATCCCATCTCTTTTAATATATAACTAAATCTAATCAATAGTTTAAATGAGGCATGTTAAAAAATAGTTTTTGAGTTTTAATATCATTATAATAATTTTATTTTCATTTATATTATAGGTTATTTATTTATATGTTGATCAAGGAGGAAATTTTCAATGGCCCCCTCCCACACTAATTACTTTTTTATCCTAATTATTCTCTTAGAAATATTTCCACATTCTCAGAATGGACGTGATTAAAAAATAGGGAGTTATTATGGACTTTCACCAAGACTGTGGGAATTCTCCACTTCACTTTCAAAAATATGTCCCTTTGAGATTGATGAAAAATCATTGAAGGGAGGTTACACTTCCATGTTATGAAGTAGATTGAGTGAGGTGAATAATCATTCACTATCCACTTCATTTAATTTTGTATGTTCTCAGCATCTCTTTGACCACTAATACTTTTCATTTTCATTCATTTTATTATCCTTACCATTTTTAAAGAATTTTTTAATCGTTTTTTGAATTGTTTAAAAATAAAATTAAATATAGAGTATTCAAAAAATAACAATATAATAAAAATAAGATAACATTATGATTGATTTTAAAACTCATCCATATAATGATCAATGAGGGAAACAACTATTCTACCTCCCCCCGGGTGTTTACAAATTTTATAATACACAATAGATGTTCAATAATATCATCACTTTTCTCCTTTTAGAATCATTACGGAGGAGGGATGTTTCATTCATTGATTCATATATTTATACATATTTTCATGGAAAATTTGTTTCATTAAATAGAACATCAGTGTTGAATACTCAATTTTTTACTTTTAATACACAGAACGCCCACAATTAGGTTATATGTGTTGATCATATTTTGGATAGCTATTAAATATTTCTATATGTAAATCGTGATAATGGATTATCTCAGTCATATAAAATTTTCCCCTGTGACAAAAATCACCAAATTTCATGGTAATCCACTGTAATTATAGAGAATAAAATTTAAATGTTTTATACCTTCAACAAATGGCTTTAATTAATATACTAATGATACAAACTTTTAACATACCTATATACTTTTAACTACAAGTGGAGAATTATTAGGCTTACACTCAACCGTTAGAATAAAAAACAATGAGAGTTAAGATTCCACTATAGGATTTAAGTTGAACTTAAATAGGATGATGATTTTTTTCAAATTTTTTATGATTATTTCTTAATAAAGTATGAACTAATAATTAACTCCCCATTTGGTGAAATACATGAATGAGCCCCAGAAATTGACATCACTAATAATCGCAATAATGAACCACCTGATGATAGGGTCATTTATGATTGTCATGTTCATTAAATAATCTTTCACGAGAGCATTTTATCATGAAATATAGGACATTAGATATTTTATTTTTAAGTAAATCAGTGACTTGAATTATTCACTACCATCGCTTCCTCATTTCCTTATTTTGTGGGACACTAGAATGAAAATATTTTTGTGGTTCTTGTCCCTTTTCTCTTGTTTTTTATTTTATTTATTTATTCACCTTTTTAAAATTTTACATGTATATGTGAAGCTGGATAGTATTATTTACAAGTGATAAAATTATAAAACTCATTTTCCCCTCTAAATTAAATTGATAATGGATAAACTTCAAAGAGAATATCATAAATTGTTTTCCAAAAAAAGATCATAGCTCCACAAAAAAAATTCATCATTTATAGGAAATTTTTAATACCCAATAGACTATATTAATTATTCTTTATATTGATATAAAATCCTTTTTAAGATATACTTATAGGGAAATAGGTGGGATAAGTGTGGTGTTGGACTCATCTTTTGTAAGGATATATTTTCCATTGGTTTTTTCTATTCCATGGTATGTTTTATATAATTTCATCATTAGTCAACGTCAAATATATATTAAATAATTTTCTACACTCCAGTTAATTTAAAAAGATTAAATTTTATTTTAAAAAATAAACCCCAAAATGTTTTCGATATAGGATCTTTCCCTTGAAATTTAATTTCAAAAAAACTTATAATTTTTATGAATTTTTAACATTCATTCTCACTAGTGGCAGTCCAATATAATTTTCACCATCATCGGAGGTTCCTTAAATATATTGGCATCTTCTTTATACTACCCCTTTTATTGAGTTTACTCTTGTTCTATATCATCAAATAGAATATGATGACCTTATCATTCAATGTGTTTTGAGAATGAAGGGGAGTATTGCTTTGGTAGAGGTGAATTTTTAGAAATCCCATGTTCTCAACATTAATCCCAACATTAGCATTAAACCTTATTAATCCCTTAGTTTCCAGAAATTTCATTATATGTTTATCGAACAATAAAATACTATTTAATATTTACAATCCCATTACTCTAATAAATATTCATAGTTATTACAAAATTATAAGTAGGTGGTGTGCCTTTCGGTGTCTTCTTTTATCGGTATGGCATAATATTGGAGTGTAAGGGTGGTTTTATTATTACCAATAACATTAAATAGTGGGGTAATTGATTCACTCTTAATAAAATACACATATCAAATAATTCTTATAAAAATTTTAAATGAAAATAAATTTGCATAAAATTTGCATGAAAGGAAAAAATTGAAAAATACAAATGTGGTGAAATGTTTTAAAAATATAATTTGATTGAAAAGTTTTACTGAGATAAATTATTTAACTCATAGTCTAAATTTAAAAGTTAGGAGATTATTTTATGTTATCATTCATAATAGAGATAGATTGAGGTAATTGTAACCGAGTGGTCTTAAAGTAACCATAATTATATTATGATTATAATCATCATATTCTTTACCTTTAATTTTAAATTCACCAATCTCTCAAAGAATTTACAACTATGACAAAATCATCATGATTAGTATAATTAATTTATCCATTTCATGGAAAATTGATAACTTCAACAAGTTTATGAATTGATATAAAAGTTTTTGTTATGAGTATAACCTAGTGAATTTTGTATACATTAGATAAGTGAAACAAATATATATAGAAGATGGATTATAAAGTTTACATGGTTGGATAATTTAGGATTAAACATTTTTAATCCAAGAGAAGATAAAAATTGGAAATTTGGATCTAAAAACATGATTGTAATTGTTTTAAAAAATAATTATATGTTATTATATGTTGTATTTTTTAATGTATTCTAGTAGGATATTATGTTTCACCCTAGGGTGATAAGATTAGTTTTGGTAGAGTGATCTCAGACGGTTTTATTGAAACATTTTTCAGAAATTGTTTTTGTCCTAATAAAAGGTTTCATACCTTGAGAGAAGTGGTAATAAAGACATGATATATTAAAGTAAACCCCTTAATATCTTATTTTATGAGTATTAATACAAACATATCTATTTATTATACAGTAATAAATGATGAAAATGAAATCATACAATAGATACCACAATTTTTACACGGTTCACCTCTACTAGCTGATTTCCCTAGATAAAAATAAAATGATGTGTCAATGTACTAAAATTCATTAAAAAAACTTTTTTCTATAATGTTGTGAGTGGATTCATTACCCCGAGTTTATAAATAAATAATATTTCAAATCACACTAGTCTCTCAGTTGATGTATACATACAAATCCTATATAAGTTCATTAGTTGAACGTAATCGACTTCGTTTACTCCTTCATTTTTGTTTCATGAAGCTCTTCATTCACAAAAATGATGAATTACAAAATTTTATAAAAAATCTAGGTAATTTTCTTATGGATTCATACATACATTTTTCTTCACAACTAGTGTTCTTAAAGAGACCAATAAATATTTTCGGGACATTGAGGAGACCATTAAGAAGAATGTTACCATGGGGTGATTATTGAGACCTAGAGAGAGTTTATTGGGATATGGAGATGATGCAGGGTCCAATAGTTTGTGGCATTTTTATAGATAATAATATTTTTAGAAATGGGGGAGTGGATATATTTTTGGTTTTTTTTTGTTTTTTCAGTTAAAAAATCATATTCAAATTTACATAAAATAATGTTATTAATTTAATTAGTATAAGGTTTTAAAATGAGGAAAGGCATTCATTTATATGATTTTTATTCAAAATTAAAAAATAATTACAAAATAAATAACATATTATTCTTCATATTGATTATATATTCAAATGATTTTAATAGTTGAAAATGATTCGAATTATTAATTTCTTGAAAGGAAACACATAACATGTATATTTCAAGATCACAAAAATAGAAAAGATATTAGGATATTCATACAAGGATATGTAATATTATCTAGAAAATAGAAATGAATCAATGGATAAGTCTTCTAGAGAAATATAATATTCTGACTTTATGCAGACGTTTTTAGAAGATGTCAAAATAATTTAAAATTTCCTCGAACATCAAGTTAGAAGGTAATGTTTTATAAATATTATGTGATATATAATATATTTGATAATGTGTATGTTTTTAGGGGGAGATTTATGGCTTTTATATGGTATATATGATACTTTAGTCATGAAAAATATTTTAGTTTTTAGAAATTAAAATGTAAATTTTAAATTTTTTTTTCATAAATCAATGTTATTTTAGAAGGAATTAAATTTTATGACGCTAAATTTCATTGTTCTTAATATTATGAAGGAAATAAAAAATATTAGTAATGGGAAGAGAAATATGATAATTACATGAACATTCAATTCCATCACAATCATGAATTCTTTTAGAAATTAAAAAAATCTTTGTGATAATATGAACACTCTTGATAATTATGTTTTATGTAGTTGTGTGAGAGTTATAGAGTTTATTACAGGAAGTAGGATTCCATGGTGTGAGGGTAGTTTCATTTTTAGAAAACCTAATCTCTTGTACCATGATACATAAAGTCATATCAAGACGAAATAGAAAGTTATTTTTATGAAATACATACGTTGTAAACGAATAAAAATAATTCAGTACCATTTAGAAGGGATTTATTAGTAGTAATTGTAATTTAAAATTAAAATTCAGACATGAATATGTTTTCTCTCTTAATAAGAAATATTTTTTTCACCACTATGAAAATATATTAATTTAATGTGTTTAAAAAAATATGTATAGTTTACATAGGAGATAGAAATAATGTGGAAGATGATAATTATTATAGTGAAAGTATAATAAAAAATAAAATAACAAGAACTAAAAAAACAACTCTATAGAATAAATATATAGTATAAGGCTCAATTTTTTCATAAGAAATTTTTTTACAAAAAAAAATTTCCATGGGTTCAATTTACACTATCAAAATTAATTTTTTTAATGTGATTTGAGGGGAAAACTTTTTATTTATGTTAAACATGATGAAAATGGTAGACTGAATCATCTATAGATTGATATGTGAAAAAATATGATTCATGATTACTTAAATAAACCTAAACTAAATATTTAGAGATTGAGATGTGAAAAAAATGATTCATGATTATGTAATTGTGGATGAATTATTCATTTTACTTAATGAATTTGTGAGCAGTGTTAGAGGTTTTAGTGAGAAGTTAGAGGATTCTATGGTTCTCAAGAATAACTTTTGTGTTTTTCCTGATAGATTTAATGAAAATTTATAAAACATAAAGACTGTAATTGGGGTGAACTTTATTTATGGGATTTACATAGTTTTAATATTGTATATGTGATTTTAATGTGATGTTTCTAAATAATATTAGTAAGGATGAGAATAAAATTTAACTTAATTATTTAAAAAATATAAATGTATGAAAGAATTATTTTTTTCAAAAAGATAATTTTTTTGAAGAAAATTATGTTTAAAAAATATATATAAATACCCATGTCACTCATCTTTATATGTATAACAAAAATTGAAGTAAAGATGAGGTTAAATATTTAACAAAAATATTTCTAGTATGGATCCATTATACATTTTTTAGTAAACTATACAAAGCTTAAAGAAGAATAATTATGTGAAGATGAGCATAATAGGTCAAGAATAACATATAATAAGAAATAATAAATCAAATAAATCAAATATTTCATCAAAAGGTAAATATAATAAATTCAATAAGTTCAAAAAATGAAATTTATTATTAAATATTACTGATGAGGAGGAGGAACATAATAATTCAAGTGATGTTCTTGAAAAACTAAATATTGACAATTTTAATGGGTAAGTTCTATATAGTGACGAATATAGTGATGATTAAAGAGATGAATAAATATAAATTGAGTTTATACTTACATTAAAACACATAGAATTTATTTCAAGGATCTAAAATATTGACATGGTGATTAAAAATTTAAATATATAAAACAAACTATGGGAAACAATAATTCTTCTCCTGATGATAAAGAGTCAAAAAGATTAATATAGATTAATAATCTGAGGATCTTTTTTTGTGATGTGAATACCATGAAATTTTAAATTGTATATAGAGAAAAAACATAAGTAGATAGATCTTAAGAAAACCCAAATTAATTAGATCAATTATAAATAATGAATTGGAGAAGAAAAAACCCAAACATAACAATTATATTCAAGAAGATGGCGAAAATTAAACGAAGATAGATTTGAAAATATAAAAGATTCAATGAATGATGATAATAATGTTGAAATCCAAACTAAACTAAAGGAGTTAAAAATATCTCATAAGTGATGGTATAATTTATAAGATAAAGGCATTGGAGAATAATTTCAAACTTGTGGCTAAAAACTTTTATACTCATAAGTCTATAAATTCTGAGAACCTTTACGTGAAAGTAAAAAAAGTACTAAAAAAGTGATAAATAAACATTAAAATTAACATAGATCAGTGTTGGAAGTAGGGAGAGCCAACATAAAAATTTATCCACAACAAGTATCCAAAATTAATAGTAAATATGTGGAACAAGATCTTATGAGAAAATGCTAAACAAAAAAATCAAAATTAAAAAAGAATATTTTAGTTATTGTTTATAATAATGAAATTTAACAAAAGGAAATTAATTTTTGGTTTAATTAACAATATCTTTATGAGCCGAGTAGGTTTGGGATTTAATACATTATGGGGATTCATCCCTATCAAAATAAAAAAGAGTAAAATAAAAATGAAAATTCTACACTGAATGTTTAAAATTAAATTCAGGAAATTAGAGGTGATTTATGGATGATGTGACTAGCCTAATAACATTGATCAATATTGTCTCCCCATATCTCCAACCTAATAGAGTACCAATTGTAATACTCAAGGAGAAACATTTTGTTATTAAGGTTTCACTTAAATCATCTAAAAGGGAATTCTCAATGACTCTTAATTATGGATTTTCATCAAACAATATTAGAGATTAAAATATTTTGAAGGATATTTTAAATTGATAAAATGTTTTTTGTCCATAGGAAATTATGGTTAATTTAAAATCAATGGAGTTAGATCAGCTATTACTATAAATTTGATGTTGTAATCCAAGAAAATTTTAAATGTTTAAAGGATGAATCATAATTTTTTAATTGTATATCTACTATTTGATAATGGTAATAAAGTGGTTTTACCAAAAATACAGGGTTCTTGTGAAGAGGTTTAAATATAAATCTATATTTACAATATCAAAGTGAACATAGAGTAATTGGTTTCTAATTAGTGACACTGAAAATAAATGAAATTTTTTTTGTAATAAAAATAAATTTTTCCATTGCTGTTTTTTTCAAATTAGAAGAAAACATGAGAAAGTTTACCTATTGAGAGAAGGTTTTTGATATACCTATACAGAATAGAGAGAGGAAAGTAATCTTTTCTACATGTCAAAAATGTAAATATTGTTTAATCTCTACATAAGAAAGTAGATATTCAGTCATATCATCTATTAGATAATATTTATTAATACATTTGTGGGCCAATGAGGTACCAAAAAATATCAACATCTATATATATAATTTTCATAATTGATTACATTACTAATACCATTTTTTAAATTAACAAATCATAAGTCAGAGGTTTTAAAAGGATTAAATGTTTTAAAAGGAATATTGAAAATGAGGGTGGGTTATCCTTGAAAAATACCTGAACAAAAAATGGTGTACATTAAAATATTGGATGATTCTAATAAAATATTTAGAAAAAATATATTCACTTAGAACATGGTTCACAATAAACCCCAAAAAATTAATTAATCTAAATGGAATAATATATTCTTAGTGGAGATAGATAATACCATGTGGATCATGGTTGATACTTCCCTATATTTTGGGAGACAAGAAATTGGTTCAGTGGTTTATATTCAAAAAAATTGTTTTTGAAGACAATAATATTCATTGTATAAGAATATTTATACAATTTAATTATGTTTGTAATATTTAAGAGTTTTCAAAACCCTTATATTATCAAAATTAATGATGTAAATATTGGGATGTTTGAATAGATAATATTTTTTAATATCATTCCCCATTATTCAATAAATAGATTAGGATATCAATGTTATAGAAATGAAACTAGGAATATTTTTTATGCTACTTCTAGGAACGTTATTCAACACGTAATGAAATGAAAAACACATAAATAATCTTCCTCCAAAAGAAAATATGGATCTATTATAAATTAAAAGTAAGGATAATAGTATTATATTAATGAAAATTTATATAAATTATACGCATTAGAATATAATTCAATCATATTTAGTTATGAATAGAAACCATTTTCACCTCATCTAAGGATAATAAAGTAGGCTGACGTCCAAAAAACATTGGATAACATGGAAAATAGGTTCCAACTAGATTAAATTTGGGGAAACCTTCTCTTGCCACATTGTTTCTCAATTTGAACCAAGATTTCGGAAAGTGGAATTGTAGAATCAAGAATGTATTGATGTGGTGAATGAAGAATTAAATATGATTAATAAGATTGAAACATGGGAATCGGAATACAATACCATAAGTATATATGTTATTAGAAAAAATAGGGTGTTTTTAAATAATAAGAATGAAATAAAATACATTGTAAGAAACAATGCATGAAAAAGTGTTAAAAGGATATGTACAATTTGAAGGATTTGATTTTATTGAGACTCTCTAACCATTTACAATACTATAAAACATTATGAATTTTCATATTATTGAAGTACGAAGGTAAATAATTATTTTTCTATGTTATATAATTTCATTGAGTATCTAAAGTTCAAGAAAGGAATATTAGATGGAAACTTATTTATTAAATATGATAGTTGTGTTAGAAATTTATATTATTTATTTAGTTGGTAGATTTTTTTTCAAGAAATTAAAATGATTTTTTTTTAAAATTTATTTAATGATAGATTAGTTGTTTCAAAGGAATATTCTTGTAGAAATTAAAAATTATTGTGTTTATATGATTTTGAAGAGTAAGATCAGATCAGTATTTCCAAAGAAGAATATTCTATATAAATTATAAGGAAATTTGAAATAGAGGTATCAATGTATTTTTAAACACTATTTTCCCATGGAACCGTAATTTAAAATGATGAAAAAGGATAAGAAGTTGAATTAAGATAATTTCATTAGATAATAAAAAGATTTATATACTTGATAACCTCATGATAATACATTGAATATTTTATTAAATTATGTATAAGGTATCAAATTACACTAAAGTAGTTTCATTTAATTATTCGATAGATAATTTTTGAGCATGTTAATTTCACATTATAAAATATACTAAAATATGATTGCATTGGAAGGATGGAATTTTTTGGAAATATTATTTGGATTAGAATGGAAATGTATACCATCAATGATCAATTGTATATACACTTATATAAGAGTCAATTATTTTCTATGACCTACATAAATTTTACTCTATCATATTTGTGAAATGAATATTTTATTCTATGAAGTACCTATGTTCTAATGATGCATGAGATTCATCTATTCTCAATAATTGAATGTTAATATACTACATATGATATGGTTAATGAATGAATGTAATTTTCCAAAACGTCCATCACGGTATCCTAATTATAGAATTAATAAATTTGGATTTATTTATGGATTTTACATTTATTTGTGGAGTCCAATGAATAATACAACATTAAATAATAAGTCGATGAAAGAGATGAAATATTGTACAATTGATATTCATTATTAAATTTAGAGCATTTATGTTAAATTAATAAGATAAGGGTTCCCTTTTTTGGTGTTACCCTTAATTTCAAGAAAGATATCTAAAGATATCTTCTTCAAGAAATAGTGATTATCATTTAATGAAGATGCTAGAATTCCATGGGGGATCATAATTCCTCATGATATGATCTATGATCCAATACTAATATGAAACTATTAGAGGTAAGATGTTTTGTTTCCAACTTTATTGATTCCCTTCACACATACACCATCGAAGATTGATAGTGCAGATTAAGATATTATAGGTATACACCATGTTTTTATCTTTATATATTATAGTATGTTGATCTGGAGTAGTAAAATCAATATTCTTCATAAGGTTTCTTCTACTATAAATGTATTATTTGAACTCCCAAAATTCCATCAGTGTTATAAAATAATGTACATTCAATTGATAAGCATGTTAATCTTTTTATATTTCAGAAAACATGGATGTTATAAAGTTTTTTTTCTAAATAGTAAATTTTAAAATAGAGTGGTTGAATTCTATATATAGATTTATTATTTTTATAGTAATTCCATATGATAAAATTTTATTAAAATATTTAATTAAATATAAATATATGTAATTGTTCAGCATCAATGGTTAAAAAATATAATATCACAGTAAATGATAAAAATGGGTTCCCCTAAAAGGCATAGTATCATAACATAATAATTTTATATTACATATCATAAAATATGATAGATTTATTATGATATAACATATCATTTTCAGTGATATAAATCTGAGTGGGAATTGTATTATACCATAAAATATGATTGATACAAATATATTTTATCTCCAATATATCTTTATATTAGAATTGATAATATAGTTCTCAATCATAAAATAGGACATATGTAAAAAATAAAAAAAATATTCTTATATATTTTATTATATATTTCAATTTTTTATAAATTATAAATTTTATGTGACATAAAATGGTATTTTTCATGATGAAATAAAATATAAAAACATCTTATTTAAATTAGAATATAGAAAAAAAATGGAGTTTATTTCATTGTTAATTACAGAAATAACTGCTGTTTATAAATTGGGTATAAAATATGTGTATTTTTTTTGCTTAATTTACAAGATAAATTACTTCTATTATATTATGAATCCTAGTACTAATTTCTAGGTGATATTTCATGAAATATAGTTTTCATCTACCATAAAATTATATAAAGGAATGGGTTAGCTTTTTGTCACTCTCGGAATAATCATGTGAATTTTCTCATTGTCATATAAGTCTAATAATTTTCAATAAGAGTTTATGTACATTATGAATATGATGAATTTGGGAATTCATGAATATCGTTGGATTAAATTTTTGGTTTATAAATATAAACGTTTAGATTATTTAAATATTTTCACCGTAATGCGGTGAAATACATTAGTTTGGTGGATGGGATATTGATTTCAAAATGATATCATGAGAAACCTGCATAAAAAAGGAATGAAACATGTTATGATAATGATAGAATGAGATGAAATGGGTTTAATATGAAAGTTTATAACATTAAATTGGTGAGAATTTATGAGGTGTTGTACTCACCACCATTTATATTCTTGAAATTGTAATGCACTTCAAACGAAAATGTCCTAACATATTTTTTCTGTTTATGATCATCAATTTTATGCTAAATGAAATTATAACAAAAAATTTTATGAAATACCAACACATTAACTGATTTATGAAACTCAAATGACTTAAAGTTAAAACATTATATTAGTTACATTATATTTAGAGGAAATTTAGAGGGGATGCACCAATCCATTGGTAAATGAAACTAATGCTACATTCATTCGGAAAAAAAAATGTTTGTGTAATTCTAAATGATCTTCAATGTTGTATAAATACACCATTAGAGTTAGTTACCAAATTTTCTATAAATATATTCTCACATAAATTAAAATAAACACATAATACAATGATTTATTAATGTAATTGTTCTTTTTAATGCTTTAAAATTTCTTATTTTTCTAAACGCTTTTGATGAGTGTAATTTTTTCTTTCTAAGTGTTATAGCTAAGAGCTAATGGCTTGTGAGGTTATCCCTGTAAAACTATTATTTTTAATATTTTAACAACTCTACTATATTTTCTTGTATGATAATGGTCTTATGAGGATATTATGATAAATAAAAATATGATCAGCTCATTGAGGGATTCTAAGGCTAGATGATCCACCCTAAGAACTTCTATCCCTTAGAAGATCAACAATTAGCTCTGACTGATAAGTATATTTTATGGATTCCTTGGATATAAATAATGGATATATGATAGTTATGGAATTATTCTTACCTTATGATCGGTTTAAATTTGTTCATACCTCATATATTATCCATAGATATACCATTCACTTTTATTGAGAAGTGAAGTTTTATTAAATATAATTTAAACGAATATTTGGTTTACCAACCAACAAACCATGTTTTTTAAACATTAGTTGAGTTATTTTTTGAATTTCAGTTTTTGTAATTCATATAGCTTAAAGTTCTACTCCTTTAAATATATTATTGGTAGTTTAAAATTTGTATTATTTATATCCTCTATAAAAAAATATTTCAATATAGTATCTATTTTAGTTACTATGGTCTTTTATCCCATCAGTAATTTGAAAAACTAATCAATCTATAATTTCATTAGAATGAAAAAAAAATCATAATAATTGAACTTGATAACATTTTTATATTTGTTATAAAACAACAATTCACCCCCCCCCCCCCCCACCTGTATTATTTTCACCATCACACCCATAAACAATAATTTTAAAAGAAACCCCCCTTTCAAATACTAAGAGTAATATTCCTTATAATATTTCACATGGAAATACCTCAATCATACAACTACAGAGGACATTCCAAATCCTAGTTCCTAAAGACGATCTTCTTCCATGAAAGCAGGTACTGAGAGACCCTAATACGATTAATGGATTTTCCTTTGTATTTTCTTTTAGTTACACATAGATAGAAGAATAAAATTAGATTAGGGTTCAAAAGTAATAGAGTTATATTTATCCATATAAAGGATTTGTATAAAGTTTTATCCTCTCAACTATATGAGATTCAAATATCATATGATTTCGATTATTCCTAGAATAAATAAATATGATATGATATAAATATCCAAAAGGACTTATTTCTTATTAAAATAAGGATATTGTTTACTGAAATTGGTATGATGTATGGGGTTATCATTTTTAGTGGGAATAATTTCATTAAAATACCTTGATTAAAAGATATAAAACATGATAGCCACTTGTCGTTACATCAGTCACTATTAAAAACAAGTAAATAGTCATGTTTTATGAAAATTTTACTAATTTATCCACATTTTAAAGAATTGATACTTTTAAATTAGTATTTATTTTAAATCATGACTAATTTATTTCTCTTTCAAAATGTCACCAAATTTTAACTGAGACACATTTTTGTAGTTCCCCTAACTAAATTAGCTAATGAGAGAGAAGGGTTGAATCAGTGTTTTATTTTTCTGAATTTCTTTTCATTTAAATTAAAACACTCTAGCTTATAAGGACTCTCAATAAAATAAATATTTTCTCCCAATATCACATCATGTATAGTTGAAAAATGTAGATATATAAGAACTACATATTTACATGTTTCTCCAAGGTCTACTCCTTAACGAAACTAGTCACCCCCCCCCCATTTATGTATTCTTCGCATTCAAAAAAGTTATTACACTAATATAAAAACAAAATGAGAGACTTATATTGATTTAATATACTACTGAAATATTTTTTATATTTATACAACATAGTGACTCATTTTTTCTTTCAGCTCCAACCACAAGACTTCTTGCTCCAACTGCAACCGAGATACTCCTTTTTCTCCTAACTCTAACCTGAAGACATCTTCTTCGAACAAAAATTGAAACACAACACCTTTACTCAAGGCTCTATATACAATAGGATGATCAATTAATCATTCTCCATGGGATTATTGAATCACACTTGATTATATACCCTTCAACTACCTTAATAAAGATGTTATTTTTTCTCAAAAAGTCAGATCACATGCATCATATTATTTTCCTCACTATAAAAAACTATCAGGCCTAAATTAATCATTTTTTTAATTCATGGACACACTAAGATGTGGGCAATATATTCACCAAAATGATTAAATATGTAATTCAATAATAGACCTTTCACAAATTATAATAATTTTTCTTCAGATCCTTAACTTAATTCTGCTAAATACATTGGGTATAATAATAGTATAACCGTTAAAAAATAAAAAAAATAAAATTCTTACGATATTTTTATGTGATTATCAAATTAATTATTCTCTTTTTCGTCTCAAGTTCTTCTTCATGTGTGAACATATGTATGTCAATCATTAATGCATGATGATTTTTTCTGTGGAATAATTTTACTCTCCTTCACATAGATAATGCTCTATCTTCACTGCCTTTTTCACTCTTCTCCTTAATTCACAATATTTATAAACACAACTTAAACTTATTCGTTTTTACAAAATTGCTCAAAATACAAACAAATATGCATGAAAATTCTCTATCTAGACCATACAGGCAAGTGGTAATTCTTCTTCATGAAATACAGTGAGGGTCAAACTATCATGATTTGAATAAAATGTAGTTTTTTGGAAACCCATAAGGTTTTATAGAACAAATTATTCTCAAATTTTTTAGATGTATTTTAAATAAGTTGAAAGAACTGTGAGAACACCTCATCTCCTTTACAAAAGAAATTGATTCTTGGAAACCTCTCCTCACAAAATAGTGTTTTTCGTGATTTGTGTCTAGAGAAACCAAGGCTTATCATTATATGAAACAAATATATATGGTTTTATTCCTTCGTATTTATAGGGAAAACACATATGCTTCACACTAACTCCCTTTTGGGTTTTTTATATGTCATGGCATAAAGATATAAGTCGTATCATGGATTTTATAAAGACCTGTATCCTTGGCGTTTTTGAAATAAAATTATCTGAATTTTTTGTCGACTTATCTAAAGTGAGTTTGTGGTGTACCCTACACATGCGTATGGGATTAAGATCATGAGATTCTCTTTTTTATGATCAATGAATCTATAAAGTAGGATGCACAAGTAGACTCTATAAATCCACATCATTTTTAGTAGTATTGTTTTCTTTAACTATTTCATGCATGCAATATGAATATTTCATTCATGAAGATTATTCAAATCATCGAATCAACATCTCATACTTTGAATATGATAGGATACCTCAGAATAGATCATTGGAGTTTCGACCATTCACATCAGTGGAAAAAATATATCAAGCGTCATTAGAGGTAGAACACAACAGCCTCAAGCGATTCGGTGTCTGTGATACATGTAATTCGATGTCCATAAAAATGTTTGTAACGTTTTAGATGGTAGAAAAATATATTACATCACCATAACCAACATATAACTCCAATTTTTTCTCATGCTTCCTTGTATTATAATTCTAACTGAAATAGTTTTAATCTATTAGTGGGTGATCATCACAAATATACACCACACTGCACACTATAAGGGTCATTACACACCTAAACTAGCCTACAAGAATCTTCACTTAGGAACTCTCATTGGATTACACTCATTCAATCCTATGCACATCCCACTTTCTCTCCCTACCACCATCATGCCAAATCCCTTAGGCTGGCTCTCCTAGAGGGATAACCTTAGGTTCCACATGTGTGGTTATTGTGTTGGCCCTTGTGGTATAGTAATAGTTTCCAAAAATTTTTGTAAACCTATAAAAAAGAGTTGTAAAATATTATTATTTACCAAAAACAAATTCAAAGTGAAAAACTCAAGAATACTTCTTTATCTCCTCTTGGTATTAAAATATTATTAATGATAAATATATATATATTTTAGAAATCAGTGTGTACTCTTTAAGAAATTCCTTTCACATTAAAATATTTTTTTCACTAATCAACATATCTATCATGGATAAATACTTGAGCATGACAACCAAACCCATAAAGTGATTTCGTATCAATTCATCAAGTATCGCCACTTCATCCGACATTTTGATTGGATTTTCGAAAACAAATGAAAATTGGTCTCAAAAACCCCCCTTTTCTATTTTATTATCAATATCAACATATAACATTCAGGTTAATATGTAAGGAAAACCATATCCCCATTAATGAAAATAAAATAAAAAGGATAATTTGGGTATTATAAAAGACATATTCTCCACCCTTTGAATAATATTTCTTGAGAACTTCTGAAGGATGGACGGTATCACGTCATTCTCTTCACACGGATCCTTTAGTCAATAAAATCTAAGTATAGGTGGATAACTGAATTTATAAAACAATAAAAATATTACAAAGTTTTTAAATACTATACTTAAACTAAAATAAATGTGAAATCATTCTAATAAATTCACAATTCTCATTTTATGTTAGGTAAGTAATCAGGGTTATCATTAAAATGCCAACTCATACACACACATAAAAAATATTTTTGAAAGTTTAGGTGAACATGATATAGCTCTACCTTTGCCTCAACAATTCATAAAATATGCACTCTCCCATAATGATATGATTAAAACAATTAAGAATGTTGTTTGAAAGTGTGATTCCTTAGCTATATATTCTAATTTTATAAATCTATTGAAAACTCCCACAATAAATTTATGGTGAAGATTTAAGAGAATTATCTTCATCAATACTCCCCCTAAAGGATTTCATCCATCCACTTTATTTCCCTAGATGTTTGTATAAAATTATATATATATATAGAAGGAAATAATTAGTTACCATCATGTTCTTTAGGAGTTACATTCATAATTAGATCTTCCTATCAACCTTGCGAATTCTTTTCTCCCAACATTTTTTAAATTATTAGGAAATTGTTTTAGAATACCTTTTTCCACAATGATTTTTATAGCCACTTACTTTCCTTTGGAATTAGAAATTTTCTCAGATTCCCCCAATTTCTTACCCAAATATATTTTATTTAGACAAACAATGAGGAACACTTATCTAACATTCACTTCCTTCCCATAATATTCACATGACTTGGTACTATGTTTCTGTTGAAACACATTATTATTTTCATCATACAGAATATCTCCAAGATTTTTTTTCTTTCATTTCTCAACTATCTGACCCTTCTTATTTCATCTTACATAATATTATTCTAGGAATTCATTTGTTTTAAATTGACATCTTGAATGGGTTTCTAGTCATAATCGTTTTCTATTAGAATTTTCTCTTATATCTTCACTATAACATCCCTTTGATTTATTCATATTTCTTGGGAATGAAATGGTATACCTATAAGATTGGTATTTTTTCATATAGTTTTCAAATCACAAGAAAAGAACTACTAAACCTAGATATTCCTTCTTGAAATATATTATATTCATGAACCTATTATTGATGCAATGCAATTGACTATGCCTTCTTTAACCTAGGGGTTGTAATTTCCTTGATATATTTATTACTACCTTGGATGTAGTTGTTGATCTCTTAATATTCCTCATGTAAGTATTATGAATAATAGTAATCTTGTATTTTTCACATCCAAAGGATTACTTGTCACCTTTAGTTTAATGTGGATTTCTCTTCTCTGGGGAAGGTCATATAATGTCATCTGCCTTGCTCCCAGAAAATGAAGGACTTCTTCTATTTTAATGAACTTAAATTTTATTCCAACATTGTAATCCCTTATTCTAAAACATAAATAAACAGTAAAAATATCATATGATCCTTCTTCTCTTATTTTGTGTTATACACTGTTTAGATTTTACATATTGTGATTATTGCTATATTTTAGTGGAACCATAAAAATTTTAGGCACTTTTTGGTGAACATATCTTCATGATTTTATCAGATCCACCATTGATGTGGTGTGTTTTTCGAATAATTTCCCCATCCATACTTTCCCAGATATTTGTTCTAAACCAATACCATCACCTAAAAAAATTATTTTTAAAATATAGTTTCTAGGTTATGGGATTACATCGTCCTTGAGGATATTTCCATTAAGTTAGAGGTTGATCTCATACAATTATTTCTATTATTATACTCAATGATACAAGGGTGGGCCAATATCTCATTTTCAAACTACTTGGGATATTTCAACTTGTGGTGATTCTCTATTCCTCAATCTCACCTCCATCTCTAAACAATTCATATTGAGGGATCCATTATCATTCTAAACTATTATCATATTGAATTCCCATTTCTCATTCATATTATTTATTTAATATTCATTTATTTTTCTTCATTCTTGAAAATAATTTTTGTGCTCTCCCACATTTTCATCTTCATCTTTTAGTTGAGAATCCTTTAAATCCATAGATTCTTTATGCATTTTTTAATATTCACGAAAACATTCTATAAATAAAACTTCATATAATTATATCTCATAGAAATGTCATTCCAGTCCATTAACATCTTAAGAATATCTTTTAGTGAAAATAGAAACTATTCCGTCCTTTACCTTGAAAAGTTTTGTAAGATTTCTGGATATGAAAACCCTTATATCTAATTTTTCTTATATAGAATTTTCCTCTTCTTCTAGTTGTATCTTTCTATCCTAAAGACCCCTAATGCCTGAAATAATACATTTGACCACTTCTCTAGGAATATTGTTCAGATGTTCTTAAAATAATTAACAGTGACCACTATGTGTTCCGTCATCCTGATATTTTGACCAAGATTTATTAGAATAATCGTAATAAGAAGAACAATTTCAATATATAAAACATTGATTACCTTCAGATGGTGGTTTCTTCTCCACTTCTGCAAGATTTATCTTCATCTACCTTTCCTCATTAAGTTTTATATTCTTATAAGTATTTGAAGAAATTTCCATCCGAGGTTACTAAATAATTTATAAAAATATTCATTTAATAAAGAATCACATTGATCATAGAGGGAACATATGAACTGATACAACTTGTAGAGGCCCAGGTCTGATTGATCACTAAGTGAGGAGGCCTAAATTAGAGGTTTATTTTTATGATTTCATTTTATTTAAAATTCAACATCTTAGAAATGATAAGGATATTGATCCACTAATTATTATCTCTAAATATCACCTCTTGTGATGTTGTATTAATAGGGAGAGAATCACACAATATTTATATGTTTTAGAAAAATCATAACCCTTGATATAACTGGTTATTCCACATGGTAAATGATTATTCACTATTAAACAAGTTATTAAATTACTCTCTAAGCCAACTGAGATAATTATCTTCCTTCCATCCCCTACTAAAAGACATCTGATGCATCTTCATTTGAGAGTCTATTATTGCTTCCAACACTGGTAGACATGCTTCTTGTTCTAGCTCCAACTGAGAGAATCCATTTGTTCCTATATATATCCAAAAGAATTCTTCTACTCAAGGTACCAAAACAAATAATTCACCTTTTTCTAGGATTGATCCACCACATGTTGATCTACCGATCTCCCTCCACAATCTTACTGAATTACTCTTTCTCATTTACCCTTAAAGTACCCCACAAAGATGTTGATCTTTCTCAATAATTCTAATCACTTATATCTGATTAGATACCTTAGTAAAAAACAATTAAGGATAAAATTATGACTCTACTAAACTCGTGAACGCGCATGGATGTGTATAATATACGAACATAAATGCTTCAATATTTTATATAATAATATAACATACACAAATCAAAATAAAATATCTTTGAGTCATCAAATTAATTAAATCAATTACATAGTGTATAATAATGGTGAAAACTCATCACATACAACATTATATTCTTATTTTAATTTTAAATGATACTCAATGTAATTATTCACTTTTTCTGCACAAGTGATTCATCTGGTCTTCATGCTTTTATATCATGCATGTATACTTTCATTTTTTTTATTTGGAATAATTTCCCTCTCTATGACATAGGTAATTCAATGTCCCCCTACCTTGTTCTCTCTTTTCCTTTACGTACAACATGTATAAACACATTCTCAACTTATTCTTCATGCAAAAAAAAGTTCATGTATAATATGAAATGATGCATAAAATATCTCCATATAAAGATTATGTTCATGTGGTGCTTATCCTTTCGAAAATAGAGTGTTTTTGACACTATCTCATAGTTTCTCAAATACAGTTCACACAAACACAAAATTATTCCTGGAAAATGTCCATTGTAAAGCATTTGACTACTTTAGAAAAAAGTTAGAAGACCAATGGGATCTCCTCTTCTCCTTCATGCAATAAAATTCTTCTCAAAAACATTTCCTCCTGAAACATTATGTGTAGTGATCTATTTATTTCCAAATGAGAGACTATCAACATATAAAATACCCCTCTTACGGTTTACCCCTTGGGATTTTAAGGTAAAACACCTCTTACAAACATGAACTCTCTTCTTTTTTAAATTACACAAAAAAGAAATGAGATATAAGTTCTATCGTTTCTTTTATAAACACCCATAAACTAAAATGTTTCTAAAATAACATATTCTTAATTTTAAGTCGCCACTTTTAATTTGAGTTCATGATGCACTTTTCTGATGTGCATGGGATAAAGATCAGTAGATTCTCATTTATAAGTAAAACCTCATCCATGAAGAAGGATACACAAATAAACATTTGTAAATCCACATCATCCTTTTAAGTGTTATTTTATTCAACTCCTTCATGCATACAAGATGACAATTTCATGCATGGAGATCCTTCAATTCTTTTACTTAACATCTTTACTGTATAATATTCAAGGAAACCATAGAATCAATCATCGGAGGTTTTTCCATTATCAATTATGATCAGAAAATGTTGAGAAATGTTGGAGGATTAAGATAAAAAACTCATGAAAATTTACTATAGAGACAAACCTGGTTGGATGAAGAGTAAAACGTTTATATCATTTAGGGATGGGTAATAAATATCTTACATCACCATGTCTCATATAAAACTTGTCTTGCTTGTTAAACTTCATTATACTACAATTACTTCCATGAAACCCTCAAGCTAGAATAAGGAGTTGATAACACTCATACACCACACAGCAAGCTAAATCCTCTATGTCTCACATTTTCTGTCCCATGAAAATCTGGGACCATACTCTCTCCTTGGAATTTCCTTTTGCGGGCATATACATTCTCCCTAATTCCACAATGGCATATCTCCTAGGCTATCTCTATAGTGGAGTTGAACCTTGGTTCCCCCATGTTTTGTTGATGGTTAGCCCATGTGGGCTTGTAAAGGTTGGCCAATTTTATGGTAAACCACTATAAAAAGAATGGGCCAAAATCATCATTAGCCATAAAAAAATACCAATAAATATACTCAACCATCCTTCATTTTATCCTCTTCTTATTCAAATATTATTCATTTAAAATGTAAATACATTTTACACATCCTTCTTTATATTCTTCAAGAAATAATAAACCATTTCATGGCCTTCTTACAATTATTATTATTCTCCAAACATTGTATTAATCAGTGTGTACTCTTTAAATCATTTCTTTGACATAAAAATTTTGATTCATTAATCTTCAGAATTATCATAGAGAATTTCTGGAGCTTAAAAACCAATACCATGATGTGACCCTATAATAACTCTCTAAAAATCACCACATCATCCAAAATATTGATTGTCCCATTGACAAAAAATGCAACACTTGGCCAAATCATTTTTAAACATCATTAATTTGGATGTATTTTTAAAACATCCTAATTTTTAATTTTATGGGGTTTTAAATTTAAAAGGACAAATCAAAAAATTAAATTTATTATAAGTGTATATATTTATAATAATATTACATAAAATTAAAAAGAGGTGTTATTCATATAAAATTAATATATATATATATACCCACATGCATAGACATACATATAGATTTATACATATTAACACAAAGACAAAAGATAAAACATAATGACAATCAATTAGTAAGCGCTAAATAAATGGTCACTAATAATGATTTATTCCATATATGAATATACTTGTAATGCTATTAAAAATTAATAATTATATAAAAAAATAAATTTATAATCACATCTATAATATATATATATTTTTTTAAATAATATATAGTCATATTCAAATATACTATTTCATATATATAAATATATTAATATTTATATATATATTTATTTATAATATGTATTAAATTATATGTATACAAACAATAATATATTAATATATTAATATATATGTGTGTGTGTGTGTGTTAATATATATATATATATATTAATATATATTTCTTAATATATATATATATATGTTGATATATATATATGTGTGTGTTAATATATATATTAATATATCAATATATGTGTACATATATTAACAAATAAATTTATAAGTATATATATACGAAAAAAATATATTAACATATATTTTGTTCTGGATTGGTGGGTTTACAAGCATCAAAGACACTTGCACCTCAACTCGGATTACTTAGCACGCACCTGAAAACATATTACATTATTCAGTAGCCTAATGGACCAGTGGATTAAATCCATTACATGGTCTCTAAGACACCTAGGGAGAATAACCTAGAGGTCCCTTGAATTTATCATCCTTGTGAATCCTTAAATTAACTCTCACAGAGATCCCTACTACACAACTGGAATTCCAAGGATTGTTTTTTGGTTGATCAAAGAAGAAATTTTCATTCGCAACACATGTGAACCTGAATATGGTTCTCTAAGACTATTTTAATAAGGTATTATAAAACCTAAATGGATGATCCACTACCATCATATGGGGGAAATATTTTTATATTTCATCTTCCTATAGAATATCCACCTTGTTCGTGATGACCATCCAAACAAAGAACATAATAGGGGATGTCACGCCACCCTTTCATGATCCAATACTATGAAGACAGACCAAGTGGCCTTCCCATCCAAGAGTGTTCCTAACAATATCATTAGTTATACACTACATCCATGTCGTCCTACAAGTGATAGTTTTTCACTATTGCAACAACAAACAATGTCCTCGCCTATGTCATAAGTGCTTCAAGTGACTGAATGTTGCACATGAACACCCATCATCAAACGGTCCTATAGTCACCACCTGTGAATACCAACATAATGAATTGTTTCCTCATCTTATTCCTCATGATGCTGACCCTTTTTTTCCATGTGTAGATACCTAAAACCTTTCATTAATTATTATATCTTCATCTAGAACCGCACAAACATATAATATAATATATTTACTTATTTATTAATTTATTTATTTACTATCTATTTATTTATTTATTTACTTATTTATATTAGTTTTCATTAATATATAAGTATATTTGAATATATAAATATTTTGAAATAAAAAAATATTACATAAATTATATATAGAATAATTGGTGCAATTCTTCTGTTCTAACATGCAGGATTAGAATTAAATCACCCACTATTGCTAAATTATATTAGTTGACAGGGTGAATATGACATCTCATAGTTTAAAACGCATTAATTCGTGATCTATTACATAAAGTTATACATAATAGAGTCCCAAAATATTCGGAATCCTAGTTTCTTTGAGAAATTCGGTACATATCATAACAAAATACAATAAGAATATAATAACATTATTGAAAACATCCTTAACATGCTCCAAAAAATCAATTGGTATTCTAAAACTATACAGGATAATCTGGGGGAATACATGAGAACAGAGTGAGCTATAAAATCCCAATAAGAGATTAAACAAAAATTCTTCAAGGTTATGTAGTACATGTGAGAAAAGTGTAATATCAAGGTAACAAAATAAGGATAATCATCATAATCATGGAGTGTAATGGCTCGGACAGTGACTCATTAAGAATTTTTCCAAAATTCAGTTCCATCAAACAGTTCCACCAAAATGGTGGCATTGGTCACAGTCGCACACCAAAATAGTGGCATGCTTACAGTGTCCCACTTAACAGGTGGCACCATGACAGTGGCACCGTAGCGGTCGCACTTTCACAGTCACACACCAAAATAGTGGCACCGTAATGGTCACACCCTCATGGTTGCACACCAAAATTGTGGCACTGTGACGGTGGCACCGTAACGGTCACACCATCGCACACGAAAATTATGGCACAGCTTACGGTGGAACCTTGAAAGTGGCACCGTGACCATGGAACCACTTACGGTGTCTCACCAAACAGTGTCACACCATTGTTTCATTTCCTAGTTCCACTCCCCCAACATATATTTTGACGTGAAAGTGTTTTAATACACCTTTCGAAGCAATTAAAAGCACATAAATGATATCTAAAATCCCCCAAGATCTGGGAGACCCTTGACTTACAAAAAAGTGTGGCTTTCTCCTCGGTGTCACACCTTTTTCCTGTAGTTTCAAGTTCCTCCCATGTTATGTGTTTTACTTTGTTTAAGGGAAATACATTAAAGAATATATATTATGGCCACCTCTCCAATGATAATTATTAAATAACAATTAATTCTATCTTGTGTACCTGTCCAATCACATGGTGAAACCACGATCCTCCTTTAAAGTTGTTCAAAATTCATATCGTGTAACTTGAGGATCTTTCCTTTAATAATAGAGGGATTCTTTCTTCTCCTTTTCTGGACACTTTTTATTTCCTTGATGTGTTTCGAGTCCCCCTTCCAAAGGCTAGTGGTGCGCTTATACTGGATTATTTCTTGCTCATTCTTGGAATCCCCAGAGTTCCTCCCCAGCAATTCATGCATCCCCAGTTCTTGGAATGTGGAGAAAAACTTCTATCATTGATAATTAAAGTAGGTTTCTTACTTTTTCTCTATTTATTGTGTATCATGTGGGATGGGTATGATAATGTTCCAATGGGTACTGACAAAACCAAACCTTAACGTAGATAATAAATGGACATTTAAATAATGAAGGGGTGTGTTAGATGATGTTGATGTAGTATTTTACCCTTTCTTATATGTTGCGAGTTGTATTGTCTTATGTCCACTAAAAATTATGGTTATTGGTTGTATTTATTTGTGTATTAATGTAACCTTGTCTGTTTTGATGATTGAATGGTTGTAACATCGAAATTGGTTATTCACGTAAATTCTATTGATTAAATGGATGTCCAGCGAACATGAATCCCTATGTGATCAACCTGGTTAACCAAACAGAAAGAAGATGCTTAAATAATGGTGTGTTAGAATCTGGAAACCTCCCTTACTCTGTCTTGGTAACATGTGTGGTTGTTATATATTATTCTTTTGGGGTGATGTAGATGGGGACGGGATCCCCTATTGTAGTGCAGTTGTTGGTTTTTGGATCCAAGGTTGTTTGGGGCCATATGTTGGGGATTGTTTTGGTTCCAGTAATTTAAGGGATCTCATGGATCATTTTTTTGTTGTGTCATTACAACAGAACTAGGTGTGAATGATTAAATTGATACTTTGCTATTTTTCCTTCCGTAGCATGTGGTTATTCATGTTAGTTTCCTAGTAGTGATGAAATATTTAAATGTAATCACTTGAATATGAAAAAAATATTGGTTTCAATGGGGGATTTTTTATGGGAAGGAGTTGTGACTTGATTGTTGTTGTGGTGCTTCTTATGAATGAATAGTAACGACAATGTTTGTGTATGGGATTCCTTTGGAATCCATAGGCTTGTAATATTGCTTCTTTAACTATATGTATAATTTAGTTCTTTTGTTTCTTATTCACACCCCACCCAAGTTGAGGACTTCGTTTCAAACACCCCCATTTCATGGGAAATGGTGTTTTTTCCAACACTCTTATGAGTGGATGGTTATTTTCTCCTTTTCTACTCCCTTTCCCAAGTATCCCAAGACTCTTCGTGTAGGCTATGAGGGCTTGAGGTCCATTACAGCCCATGATTATTTGGGCATGGTAGTTGTGGTGGTTGGCCCAGGTGTGTGTGGGTAGGTTGTTTCCCAAGTGTCTTCGGGATGAGGCCCAGGTGTCTTTAGGTGTGGCAGAAGTTGTTCCAGCCTAGGTATCTACGAGCATGGTTATAGTAGATGTTTTGGACATGGTGTCTGTGGGCTTGGTGACGTGCGGTTGTGGTAGCCTAGGTGTGTGTGTGTGGGAGATGGTACTGGAACTACGGTGAGAATGGTGGAAGACATCTGACGTGTGCGGTGTCTTCAATAACTAGTGGGAAAGTGGTGTGAGGTACCCAATATCGATGTGCTATTACTATTACATTACCGGAATTGCATTATTTTGGGAGTGTGCCTTGGTGAGTTTGGTTGGATAGTTTCCTTGCTAAGTGATTTAGTTTTCTCTTTTTTCTCACAGGGCATTAGAATGTCTTCCCACTTGTGAATGGGAGATTTTGGTTATCCCTAATGAGTATACCTATATACTCACCAAACGTATATAAAACTTCTTTCACGTTTCCAGGAGGACTTTGAGGACCGTGATGGACCCTATAAGTTCGGACATTGGGACCATCGACATTGCTACTTTTCTTTTCTTTTCTTTTGGTAATTTCCTTTTGAGTTATTGTATTTTTTTTCCTAGCACTTATTATTGAAACATGCATATAGTTATGAATTTTTTTGGATTTACTTAAACTTATAGTTTTTGTGTTGTATGGGATTTAATATCTTATCTTCTAATCCGACTAAATAAAAATGACAGTGCCTTCTATTTTGTGTGTGATTCTATACCATTGGTGCTAGTTGCCACTCTCGGACCTTTTGAAGCCATGTCTCAGGGAGGTCATTATCTCTCCTTCAATGTGAAGAATGTATGGTCTAGCATTCCGTTGTCCCTTCCCTCATCTTGGGGATGGCAGGTCATGACAGAATGGTATCAGATGTAAGGTTGGTCGAGATATTGGATAGAATTCGGAGTTAGGAAATGTGAGGATTTCATTGGGTGGTAGGGAAATAGTGTTCTACAATCCTAGAATGTGAGATAGGCCAGGGAAGACCGGCTAGGCCATGAGATTTTAGGGCCCCCTGTGATCCAATACATTGAATCTGGACCTACCGAACGACAAAGCGAGACTAAACTGATCGAAGGGTAGAGACCATAGGAAAGGTACATGAATCATACTGACTTGTTTTCTTATGTGTCTTGTGTATTTTGGGATTTTAAATAAATAACAAGTCTAGGAAATATTTAAAATCAATCTTCTACACTACTCAAGTTTAGGCATTCCTTGTTTATCTTATAGCTATGGCACCCAGACGGCGACCACAGGAAGTGATAGTGATCAAGTCCTAGGAGGCTGATTTGGTTGATCAGTAAAGGGTTAATCGGAAGGAGGAGGATGACCAATGGAAGAAGACACTTCATGCCTTTCCACGGTAGACCCTCGGTGAGTACGAGGGTAGCATCTCTGGCATGGAGACAGAGAGCTAGCTCAAAGATCTTGGGATAACATTCAACTTGGTCTGGGCTTCGACAGAGTATTGGGTTCCTCCGGCTATAAGACGAATATGGGGAGCAGAGCATTAGTGGTGGAAACTCTATCTCGGGGATAATAGGGAGGCTGAGGTTTCGTGGAATGACTTTGAGAGGGAGTTCTGGGTGGAATTCCTCTCTTCCACGATGAATGAGGAGAAGAGGAAGGAGCTACTCTCCCTTTAGTATGGGAGTTTTTCAGTGAGGGAGATGGGGATCAAGTCCAAGGTTCTCTTTTGCTTTTCTCTGGACCTATTTCTGGATGAGGATTCTCAGGCTAGAAATTTAGAGGAGACACACCAACCTTTTTTTAGTATTTTGTTACTCTGTTTACTCTACTGACATACATGGAGGTCCAGAAGAAGGAAGAACTGGTGAAGATGATGCACACGCTAGGAGGTGTACTATGAGAGGAGGGCCAGTTGGGCTCGTCAAAGGTGAAGGCCTTCAGCAACAGGCCTCCAGCGTCAGGATCTTCCAAGTTTCGACCAATGGGGAGCAGGCCCCAGCAGTTCCAGTTTCGAGTTCCCAGTCCATTCCCTTTCTTTGCAGGCCCATGATCGAGATGCTTCATTTGTGGATGTTTTCGTTTCCTTTGGAATCAATGCCTAGACCGAGTTCAGTACAATGGGGGTGGGCAGGTTCATCACCCACCTCAGTAGCAACAGTTTCCAGCCAGGCCTTTTCAACAGCAGCTGTAGGGATAGAAAGCTCCTGATCATCCGAGAGCGAACATTGTAGGAGGAGGCTAGCCTCAAGGTTCTCCTCAGGGACCTCGACATGGGTGTGGTCGGTGAGGTAGCCGACAGCCGAGGGGCTGAGTAGCAAGGCATGGGTATTTGCACACTGTAGATATAGTAGTTCTTATAGGGATAGATGTCGTTCGAGATACGATCATCTTGTTTAGTACTCTTTCTAGTTCCTTGTCTGATTCAGGAGCTTTGCACTCCTTCGTCGCACCTAGTCTAGCCCTTTATTTAGGTCTAAACAAAGAGAGATTTCATGTACCCTTGGTTTTGAGTACACCAATCAGAGGTCAGATTAGTTTACCTCATGTTTTCTAGAGATGTAAACTGATGTCGGGACCACATCTGTTTAGTGGGGACCTTCTTTTTCTGCAGATGCAGCCATATGATTCCATTCTTGGCATCAACTAGTTTTTCTTTGTATGTTCTGTTATCGAAGGCTCTTGAAGAAGGATCGTCTACTGAGATATGGGTGGACAATTTGGGACCTTCGTCGGCAAGCAGGTTTTCCATGAGGGTAGTCGTTCAGTGGGGCCCTTTCTTTCATTATTAGTTGAGCTGTCATTGGTGTCCGAAAATATAGAGATGGTGGAAGTCTTGGGGATTGTCCATGAGTTCATGGATGTCTTCCCTAAGGATGTGGTTACTCTACCCCCTCGAAGTGATGTTGAGTTTGGGATATACTTTCAACCCGGTTCTCTTACGATTTCGATGTATCCTTATAGGATGGAACCTTATGAGTTGTATGAGTTATGGGTTCAGATTGATGATAGGATGGAGAAGGGTTTTTTCCTAACAAGAGAGTCACCATGTGGTTCTCTGGTCTTGTTCACCAAGAAGGAATATGGTGGTCTTATGATGTGCATAAACTATTCGAAACCAAATCAGTTAATGTTCAAGAACTATTACCCTCTCTCGAGGATAGATGGCCATTTTTATCAGTAGAAGGGGGTAGGATGGTTCTCCAAGATCGACTTGCGGTCAGGATATCACCAGTTGAGGGGGAAGAAGGGCGGCATCTTGAAGGCTGCCTTCATGTGTAGGTATAGGAACTTTGAGTTTCTGGTCATGTCATCCAGCCTTATGAATGCGTTAGCTGTGTTCATGGGGCTCACGAACTCCATCTTATAGGAATATCTTGACCAGTTTGTTGTTGTTTTTATTGATGACATCTTGATCTACTCCAGATTGGATAAGTACAACTCTGATCACTTGAGAAAGGCTTTACGGGTCCTCTGACAGCAACATCTTTATGGAAGGTTGTCCAAGTGCAAGGTCTTGACATGAGAGGTGTACTTCCTTGGATATGTGGTTTCCAAAAAAGGGATAACAATAGACCCATAAATGTTCAAGGTGGTTATTTCATGGTCAGTACGAAATAACATGGCAGAGGTTCGTATTTTCTTAGGTTTAGTGGGATACTACCAGAGATTCATTCCCAACTTTTCTCAAGTTGTAGCACCCTTGACAGCCTTGACCAAGAAATACCAAGCTTTTATACAAAGTGAGAAATGACAGGAATCCTTTAGTTATCTAAATGGGAAGCTTTTTAGTGTAGCAGTACTGAGGTTTCTAGTAAAAAGAGTGATGTTTGAGGTGTCATGTAATGATTCAGGCCCAGGCTTGGGGTGTGTGTTGAGCAACAGCATGGGGTGATCTTTTATGGGTCTAGGCAGTGACGTCCCCCTGAAAGTAACTATTCCACCCATGACTTAGAGAACTCATTGGTTGTGTTTGCACTAAAATTTTGGCGGCACTACCTCATCGGTGAGCGCTTTTTGGCCTTCACAATTTACAAGAGCTTGAGGAATATCTTCTCCCCACAGAACTTGAACTTGTGGTAGCATAGGTGGAGGGAGTTTCTTCAGTACTATGACTTCAAAATAACATACACTGGAGGTTAGGGGAATGTGGTGGCCAATGAATTGAGCAGAAATTCTCATAATGATATGGTTTGAGAGTCAGCAGATGCTTGGAAGGAGATGGAGGAGTTGGACGCCCCACAACTAGATGAAAGTGTGGAGTATGGCAGAGGTTGTCTATTCCAAATGACAGTGCATTACTCTCTGTTACGGTAGGTGGAGGAGTCTTAGTGTGGGGACTTAGAGGATTATGCAATGCACGATCAGGTTAGCCCAGGCAATGCTCTGGGAGGATAGTCGAATGATTTCTAAAATCAGATATTATTTTAAGGAAAGTTGTTTATCCTAGTGGAAATGAATGAGTGAATTCTTGGTGAGCTCCAGAAATCCCCCATATAGGTACACCCAGGAGTTTCCAAGATGTACCAGGGTATGAAGGGTTAATTTTTGTGGCCTGGGGTGAAGTGGGAAGTGGCAGAGTTTGTGGAAAAGTGCCTCATGTGTCAGCAGGTGAAGGCATAACACCACATCCCATGAGGTCTGTTACAACCTTTAGATGTCCCCGAATGTAAGTGGTATGAAATATCGATGGATTTCTTCACATTAATACATAGGGTTCAAGGAGGTTGTGATGTTAAATGGGTAGTGGTAGACAGGCTGACAAAATAAGATCACTTCCTAGCAATCATGGAGTCGATCATGGTGGATGCCCTAGCACAGAGGTATGTGGATGAAGTGGTGCGGTTTCATGGAGTTCTAAGGTCCATAGTCTCTAATAAGTATACCTAGTTTTCCTCATGGGTTGGAAAAGGTTTGAAACATGATTTTTTCACCCAGGTGTTGGAGGATGTGTTACGGGCATGTGTTTTGGACTTTGGAGGATTGTGGGTACAACACTTTCCTCTTGTAGAGTTTTCCTATAACAATGGATATCACTCTACCATTGGCCTGGCTCCATTTGATGCATTATACGGGAGGCTATTTCGCTCACCAGTGTGCTGGATAGAGGTCAGTGAAGAAGGTGTTATTATCCCGGAGGTGGTACGGAGCACGACAGAAAATGTTCATCTTATACAAGAGAGGATGAAGGTGGCTCAAGACTCATAGAAGTCGTATGCTGATCATATGAGGAAAGGAATGTGTTTTGAGGTTGGGGACCATGTGTTCTTGAAGGTCTCACCTCGGCATGGGAAACAATGGTATGGAGGGGGGAGTAATCTTTCTCCCAGGTTTGTCCGAACCTTCGAGGTGTTGTGGTAGTTTGGTGAAGTGGATTATCAGATAGCGCTACCATCACCGCCAGTAAGGATGCACGACGTCTTCCATTTGTCTCACCTCCGTCCGTATCTATTATATGGTTCGCAAATCCTCGATTTGGGGGAGATAGATATCGAGGATGGTGCAACATTTGTAGAGAGACTAGTGAGGATCGAGGATCATTAGGAGAAAGTGATTCTTGGAAGAACCATTATGTTGTTTCGTGTGTTATGGAGGCATGGTGGGCTGGAGAAAAGTACCTGGGAACTAGAGGCACATATGCACACTCAGTACCCAGAGTTTTTTTGAGTTTTGTTCAGATCTGTTTTGTAGTTGTTTGAGATGTAGTTTTTTACCTTGTTAACTATGAAATGGATTGTTTTCCTTATACTCTGGATTTGTGTGAAGAGTGATGACTATGGGGAGGGGAGGCCAAGATCCCTAATCAAGACGCATTAAAGTGGATGTGGTTAAACTCGTGTGGGAGAGTAAGTGCTTCACAAAGCTGATAGTATCTTAACATGGTGGAAGGGACTCCCAATCCTTATTTCTGGATGGTATGACCTTTACATGTTCATATGGATGCTTGAAAGAGTGGTGTACAAAGATATCGGGGAGGTTTACTATTGAGAGATATCTACTGAGGTGGTTGTTTAGAGCCCTCTCTTTTATTCTAGTATAGTTTTGATACTTGAGGGTGAGAATAGTTTGTGAGGTATCTAACGTAATGGATCAAACAATGACTCATTAAAAAGTTTTCCAAAAACTCTGTTCCATCAAATGGCTTCACCGAAACGGTGGCACCGGTTACAGTTTCACACTGAAACGGTGGAACCGCTTATAGTGTCCCACCGAACAGGTGGCACAATGGGGGTGGCACTGTGATGGTGGAACCATAGTCATCGTCCCATCCAGGTCGCACACCAAAATGGTGGCACGACTTAAGGTGGCATCATGACGGTTGAACCGTGATGGTGCCACCATAATGGTCGCACACCAAAAAAGTGTCACCATGATGATGGAACCATGGGGGTGTCATCATGATGGTGGAACTATAACGGTTGCACCATCATGGTCTCACGCCGAAACGGTGGCACCATGACCATGGCACCGTGATTGTGGCACTGCTTAAGATGTCTCACCAAACGGTGTCCCATAATTGTTTCTATTTCCAATTCTTATCTTACAATGTATCTTTGGATGTAAAAGTATTTTAATACCCATTTTGAATCCATTAAAAACACATAAATGATGTCTAGAATCCCCCAAGAGTCGGGAGACCCTTGACTTACCAAAACATGTGGCTTCTTCCTTAGTGTCATGCCCTTTTCCCGTACTATCCAATTCCACCCATGTTACACATTTTCCTCTGATTAAAGGAAATCCTTTAATGCAGAGCTATTATGGCCACCTCTCTAATGAGAATTATTAAATAACAATTAATTCCATTGTGTGTAACCATTATACTATGTGGTGAAACCACGGTATGCCTTTAAAGATTTTCAAAATTCATATCCCATAACTCCAGGATCTGGCCTTTTTATCGCATTGGAATTCTTTCTTCTCTTTGGCTGGTCTCTTTTTATTTTATTGGTGTGTTTGGAGTCCCCCTTCCCAAAGATTGTGGTGTTCCTATGTTGGCGTCTTAACTTCTCATTCTATGAATCCATGTATTTCCTCCCCTACAAGCTATGCATCCCCAGCTCTTGGCGTGAGGTGAAAAACATCAATAATTGATCATTCAAGTAGGGTTCTTCCTTTGTCTCTTTACTATGTATCATGCGGCATGGGAATGATATTGTTCCTATGGTTATGGACAAAACCAATCCTTAATGAAAATAATAAACAGAAATTTAAAGAATGAAGGGGTGTGATAAATGATGTAATTATACTCTTTTACCCTTGCTTATATATTGTGAATTGAATGGGATTATTTCCACTGAAAATCATGGATGTTTGTGGTCTTTCCTTGTGCACTAATGGGCCCCTGTCTCCTATGATGATTGAATGGCTGTAACATGGAAATCGATAATTCATGTAACCTCGGTTGATTAAATGGATGTCCAGTGAACAAGAATCCTTGTGTGATCACCCCAGTTAACCAAACACAAAGAAGATACATAATGAATGGTGTGTTAGAATCTGGAAAACTCCTTTACTCTATCTTGGTAACATGTGTGGTTGTTCTTCTGGATGCTTGTGGGGTGACGTAGATGAGGATGGGATCCCCTATTATGGTGCAGTTGTTGGTTTGTGTATCCAAGGTCTTGTGGGGCCGTATGTGGGGGCATGCTTCGGTTCTAGTACATAGAGGGATCTCACATATCCTTTTTCTTGTTATGACTTTACAATAGAATCAGGTCTTAATGCTTAAATTGCTAATTGGTTGTTTTTTCTTCCCCAGCTTGTGGTTATGCCTGTTAGATGCCCAATAGTGAATAATTATTTAAATGTAATCACTTGAATATGAAGACAAGTATGGATTCAGAGAGGAATTAGTTTCTAGGAATGACTTCGAACATGGTTGTGGTTGGGGTGCTTCATATGAATGAATAGTAATGAGGGTGGTTGTGAATGGGCTGGTTTTGGAACCACTAGGTTGGGAAGAGTGCTTTTTTACCTATATGTATAATTTCGTTCTTATGTTTCTTATTCGTGACCCACCCAAGTTGAGCACTTCGTGCCAAACACCCCCCCTTTGATGGGAGTGGGTGTCTTTTACAATACTCCTATGAGTGGCTGGTTATTAGATCCTTTTCTGCTCCCTTTCTCAAGTAGCCCAAGACTCTTTGGGCAGGCTGTGATGGCCTGAGGTCCATAATATCCCATGATTCTTTGGGTAGGGGAGTTGTGATGGTTGGCCCAGGCATATGTGGGTAGGTTGTTTCCCGAGTGTCCTCGGGATGAGGACCATGTGTCTTTGGTTGTGGTTGTAGTTGTTTGGGTAGGGTGTATGGAATCCCGCCTTTTTATCACATTAACTTTCATTACATTATACAAAACTGGGGATCTTTAAGGTTTAGTGTCCTGGAAACCAGGAATGTAACACATGAAAACATAAAACATTATTCTTAAACACTTGAAAGGATTATCCATATGTTCATACTAGGTTCATTACTGCATCTCATATCCTGGGTACATACATCAAAAGAAAGGGTGATCTGAAGGCCCATTAAGGGAAACAAGGGGAAACATTTAACATGTGAACTTGAGATACATCAACAAAGTCATGAAAAAGAACTTTAAGACATGAGAAATAAATCATGAGGCATATCATAATAAAAATAATTTATTTTATAACTTGAATATGTTTCTAAAACATTTAACTTAGACAATCATTTTTGTTTCCACAAGTTCCATCCCTAAGGTGTCATTAAAATAATTACCAAGGTTATTCGCCATGGTATCGTTAAAATGGTCATCTCTAGAGATTAAGTCTTTACCCAATGCATTGGAGCGCTATCTAGGCGCACCCTTAAATTTTTATTTATCATCATGTGATCCACATATATAATCATAAAAAATTTCATAAATAACCCATATAGCATAAAATAAATGGGTTTCATTTCATAATCATAACGTTTTAAAAACTGCTTTTAAGACATGATCTTTATGTCATTTTAGACCCACGAAAAAGGAAAGAGGGATTCATGTATGTAAATACTAGAATTAAAATAGAAAATTTTGAATTAAATTTTAATACACATGTAGAGGAAAGAGCTTTGAGTATTCACTTAATAAAATATGATAATTTTAGAAAAAGAGAGAGACATTTTGAGATGAAAATTCTGCAGCATATCAGCTATGTTACAGGGTTTTAGAAAACATTGAAATGAGAGGGGACATGGGTTACCCACTAATAAATGATCCAAAAAACAGTATAGGGATATAATATAAAGTATATAAGAACATGGTAATGAAATTTTAAAGATATACTATATTAAATAAAAACATGGACGGAAGACAAAAATAAGATTTCTCTTATGAAAATTCTGCAGCCTAGCGGCGTCACTTAAAACATCAAAAAAAGAATTGATGAGATCAAATATGGTATCACATCATATGAACATAAAATAAAAATATGATGGATATAGAGATGATACCCCAAAATAATTAAAAGGAACTTGGAAGACCTGACATTAAAATAGAACTTGAAAATTAGAAGGGTGAAAGAATCCCTTACAAAAATTCAGAAGTCTAACGACACCACTTAAACATTCTTAAAATGAATTGATGAGAGAAATAGGGGGTATATAATCATATTAACATGAAAATTAATGTAAAATGAATATAAAAGAACATAACCAACTTAAGAACATGGAGCTTAAAAAAATGACATAGAGGAGAACACGTGAAAAAAAAAGAGAGGTAGGATCCCTTACCTTGAAGAGTAACTTTTAAATCTCGAATTTTGGGACCTTTGGAGGCTTGATGGAACCTTGGGAGGACTCAGTTTGAGGTTAGGATACCATAACTTCATTGAGGACGTTTTTTTCATGGAAAGGATGAGAGAATGGCATGGTATTTATAGGGGAAGTGAAGGGATAAGGCATTAATGGCCAAGGGACACCTCATTGGTGGTATTGGAAAAACCATGGGCTTTCCCATGATATTTTCCCATGGTATTGGACACATGGGACACCTCATACCTTATATTACTATTCATAAGTAGATCAAAATTATTACGTAATTATTACACCCACAATGATGTCATTAAACACCTGAAACTCTAAACTGAAAATTCACTATTCACCGAAAATTCAACTTTTTCAGAAAAAATTCCAAAAATTCACCATAACATAATATCGATGCTATGAATTAAAAAATGAACTCCTTTTTATAAAATTAATTTTCTAAATATTTTTAATTTAATTATTAAATAAAAAACACTATTCACCCAAATAAACTAATACTTAATTAATAATTTCTGAAATAGCTATTTACCTATTTTATTGAATCACATTACTTAATCAAGGTGACTAAATTATATTAATACATTATTTAATTGATATTACTAATCCATTTGGTCACATTACTAATCCTAAGCTTAAAATCACTATTCATAATTTACTATTCACCAAAAATTAAGTTGATATTATTAGACTCTAACTTTTTTACTGAACACATTTGCAGAAGACCATTTGTTGAAAATCCCTACAAATCGTTAATTATTTAAGGTTTGCATAAATATTTTAAAATATCGTTTTTTTTTTCAAACATCATTCATAAGATACATTCTATATTTATCTAGACATCTGAAAATTCATGAACTTCACCATACGAAGAAATCACAATTTTATTTATCTCAAAGGATTACACAATGTAGCTACAGTCTCCTTACATAGCCCCTTATAATACGAGCATATGACCTAAGTGTAAGGTGATCTAACGTGAGAGAATCTGAGGGAGGCTCAGATAACATTGTGCAAGTTGTAATCTCCACTAACTTGAACTTCTCTCGTAGGCGACTCCGTTCAAGCTTGACACACTGGAGTTCGACTTGGGCTTGGTCCAAAGTGAAACCCAAAGATTCCACCTCTTTCCGAAGCTCTGATTAGTGGGATTCATAATGTTCAATTCTACTGGATGAAGCCATGGACTCTTCATTCGGCATTAACCCTCAACATCTCTATTAAATCTTTAAGCGTAAATTAATATACTATTCAAAAACTTTGGGTCGTTACATTCTTTCCCCCTTAAGAAATTTTGTCCCCGAAATTTTAAACCAAATTCCTAGTCAAAAAGGTGAGGGTAATTTTGCTTCATTGTTTCCTCAGACTCCCACGTCGCTTCTTCATACTTATGATTCCTCCACAACACTTTCACAAGGTGGCTAGTCTTGTTGCGTAGAACCTTGTCTCTACATTCTATGATCTATACTGGATGGTCCTCATAAGAGAGGTCATGTTCCAGTTGTACCACCTCTGGGTTAAGTGTAACGCCCCGACCCTAGTTACCTAGAGTCGGTGCATTACTTCATAACATTGTCATGATCTCAAAAGATCAAGTCTCGAAAGACAGATTAGTTTAGTAGCCCTGGAAACACTAGATACATTCATAAATGTTTCATTACATCATAAAGTGAAAAATCACTATATCATAGTCTTCATAGTGCACACTTTTATCCCCTTCAGACTATCCCTGTAGGTCAGTCATAAAATATTTCTTCACATCCTGGGAAAAATAAAACACTGAAAGGGGTGAGCTCAGATGCTCAGTAAGGATAACAATATAGCGGAAGCTTTCATAAATAAACATAAACATTTAAGGAAATGTATGATTAAAACAAAAGCCTTTTAAACTTGAACATCAACATAGTATGGCAAAAGTAAAATGAGATAATGTCATTTACTTATTCACATGGATATTCTACTGGTCGAATAATCACATGCAATATCAATAACCACTTTCATAATGATGGAATGCATAATGCCAGACTATCATAACCAAATAGCCACGGCCTCGTTCCAAGACCACAAATACGATTTTGTCAAGGCCTCGTGCCAAGACACTAGTTTGTCTCATGAGACCTGCCGATGCATCGAGAAGCTATAGCGGGCTCCACCTGTCACTTATTAAGTCCAATTCATTCCTCATATGAATAGATTTAAACATATCATAAACCATTGCCTAATCGTATCACATAAAACATCCATCAAGGAAACATAACATTTCCACATTTCAATCACAAGATATCAATAAAACACATTGATGTAATAAAAAGACTTTCAAAACCATTTTCAATACCAAAATAAAAGAAAATTAAAAGTTGGTATCTATTTTTCATTTAAAAAAAGTTATGGCTTGTAGAGGAAGTTGAAACTCAAATAATAGTCACGGCGGCGGAGAAGTCATTGTCGTCGCATACGTAATAAAAAACATTCCTTTTGTCGTTCAGTAAAAACACTTCGTATAAAAAGATTCCTTTTGAATAAAAGTTAAAGTCAAAGGGGTGTATACACTGTATAAAGGAAAGTTGTGTATAAAAACAAATATGCCTCAATGAAAGGAGATTGAGACGAAGTCCCTTACAAAGATCATTTTTTTAAATAAAATAGATCTATTATGTGTATTAACTATAAGTATACATAAATAATGTACAACTACAATATAGGACATAATAATATCAAGAAATAATTTGAAAGTGGGAGATTAACCCAAAGAATGGAAATTGGGTTAAGAAGTTCCCTTACCATGTGTCCGACTTGACTTGAACGTTCTTTAACCTCCTGAATAATAAACTAGAGTTAATTTATACTTTCTTAAGAACCTTTTTCAAGTTCATTATCCCTTTTATATCACTTATTACAATGTTAGGAATATTATGTAGTCATTTATGTTAATAACGGTCGTTTTGTCGATCTTTGGTACTTGAGTCAACAATAAACTTCTTATAATTACAAGTTGTTTATGTGGTAGAATATCCATTATCTCCAGAATTATATTCATGATTTAGATATCATATATATCTTATATATCTAGTATATACATGCATTTATAATATTACATAACATTTAGAGGTAAGAAATGAAATGCACCGTTTATGGAGACGATAAGTTGTACGTACGCAGGAACGCTACATTCATTTCAATTTCATATTTAATGGAATGAAGTTATAATTATATAAGGATATAATATAATTCTAGTATAATATAATGTATAATACCATTTACTCCATCCTTTATACATCCCGCATATGGCATTAACGATTCAAATCACTTTCAGGGGGCGGTAGTCTGCACTTCCTAAAATGAAATTATCGCGTTTACCCATAATGGAAATCGTAAAGTTATGACATAAATGAAAAATATAGAATCATAAGGAAAAAAAACATAATATATATCATATATAAAAATATTTTCATCATAATGGCCACAATGAGAGGTGTTATATGAGTGTTGAACAATCATCATTTCGTGAGGCAGAAATTCACCATCAACAGAAACAGTATGTTCTTTAACCATTAGATGTAGGTGTGTGTAAGTGTAGCTCGAATAATTATTGTAAAAACATCCTAGTATATTGAGGATGCTGGTGTTGTTACAAAAGAAATGAATAAAAAGAGTTTATGGGGTTGGAGAAGCAAAATAAAACATAAGAACACAAGAGAAAACACTACCTTTAAAATGGGTAACTCTTTTTGATTTGAGCCAAAGGCTTCCTTGGGAAGAATTCTGCCCAAAGTGAGGCTTCTAGGAGTAAGAGAGGGAAGTTGAGAGAGTATTTGGGCAGAGGTTGTCCGAGCCAAATGGATTGGATGGTGTGAATAAGGTGGTAGTGGTGGGGGCCTTTTATAAGCGGAGAAGAGGGACACTCTTGGAAAGTAATAAAATGTTACTTTATTATATAATGCGTTTCGGATTTTAAAGGTCCCACACTTATATATTTCTAGTATAAGGTGATAAGGGTTCTAAATATACTCATCCAGTAGGATTTTTACAAGTGTAATTCATAGATTTTACATTATCCTTCCATTTTATTAAAATCATTAATTAATGAGGTAATCGCTGGATCATCATGGTGTCATTAAAAATTTAATTTATTTAATGTCTAAAAATTATAAAAAAATTAACATGATGTAGGATATATTTTTATATTTCCAATGAATATTTATGGTCAAAAATTTAACTTATATAACCCCATGTAATAATTGTTTTAGTAAAACAACACATGTGCGTGACAATTTTATTTTTACTTTAAATAAAAAGTTATTAATGTCATTTTCTTACCCAAGTGGCTCCATGGGGTCCCCAAGTCGACCCATGGATTTTATTGGTCGGACATGACTCATCCAATAAGGGTAGGACAAGTGTAATGGTATTTTCATATTTTTATGATATCATTTTTACCTTAAATTTCACTAATTACCTTTAATCGCGATTAATTAAACTTAAAAGTTACTATTCACCAAAAAATTATTTTAATCCCATTGAACCAAATTTCACCTCCTAATGAAAACCATGTATGTCGGATTTTTGAAAATCAAATCACAGAAGTGGTAATGTTTCATTTAAACAAAAAATCAGTTTTTTAACTACCACTTAGTGGTTTCATTATTCATCAAAAATTGATGTTTTTCAGAACAATGCCAAAATTTCACACTAAGCTATAATTGTTATTCTGAATTCAAAAATGATGTCTATTTTACAAAATTCCAAACATATAAGTTTCATTAATTAATTTTATAATTAATTCCCACTGTCACAACAAATAGCGTGTTTTTAAGAAACAATATATATCAAAAGATTGACAATTGTTTATGTCCAATTTCAATGTGAAATTAATTCTAATGACCACCATTGGATAAAATGGTAAAAATATATTCTAATTATACTTTAAAACCACTGAATAGTATAATTTATCATTATAAATTATTTTTATTAAAAAATTTGTTTTTAAGTATTTTTCACTATTCATAAAAAATTGGAAGTTCTTAGAAAAATACCAAAAATTCAACATAGGCTAATTTCGATATTCTGAATCCAAAAATGAAATCCATTTTGAAATATAAAATATATATCGTTTCAAAAAGTGGTTATTACTATTCATAATGGCTATTTTGATTGGTCGTAGTGTGTTAGAATCTCAAACTTGCATACAATGCAAGCTATTGCATTATTGAAAGAGAAGTGTATCGTGGAAGCTCGGGGTGTTACATTCTCCCCTCCTTCAATAAATTGCGTCCTCGCAATTTGAAAATTTTCATTGAAAATAAAAGGTTAAAAATAGAAAATACCTTTGTGGAAAACCCACATCATAAATAAGGTTAATAAAAATATAACTTTAAAAGAAATAAATATAAATACAAAGGTCATCCGAGATAGACCATAGTAGGAATCTAAGAAAATATGGATATGGAAGGAGAACAAACTATCAAGGTATGATGGAGAGTTGTAGAAATAGGATTAGGAGAAATTTAACCACAAAAAATCACAAACTTATGATTGGTTAAGCGGTCATTGAATCCCCAGTTGGAAACGTTAATCGGCAACATTTTTGTTTTATGTTACCTTTTATAAAGTTGAGGAATTTATTTAGGATATTTACTAAGAATGTAAGAAAATATACTTACTTGTCATGTAGACTTTCATTCTTTAATAATTTTTTACCACAAACCCATCATTGACTCCAAAAGTTAATAGAACTCAAAAATATTCTATTTATCCTAATTGTATAAGGTTCCAAATATTTACACATACCATTTTGATGAGGAAAACTTTTTTGTAATAACCAGGGACTTCTTGTAGGCTAGTGGTAGGTAATAAAGGCCTGTCGCACTATGGTTGTGGGTTCGATTCCTGCAGCTTTGTCTGACGCGACAGGTTATCCCCCGACCTGCAGGTTGTCCTTTTCCTAAAAATATAGTATTATAATATTACAAAAGTAATCTTCAGAAGTGTTTTAACCTTAAACAATATTATCCAAGGTTAAACATAATCCATTCCAGTCTTTATAGTTATCCAAATACCTCTATCCAGACTTTCTCTAAAAGGTCTATAAATTCAAAAATCAATTGTAACATCAGATTCCACAAACAAATTAAATTTTATCTTATTGTCACATACTAAAAATATGATTACCTTCATCATATTAAATCCTTAATGAAAAAAAAACAAGTACTACAGTACAATCCTTATATATATCACATTATTCTTATAACCGGAATATAATCCTTGAGTCCAAAAGCATCAATACATTAATTATTCCACTTCATCTGTAGTAAAAACATAAGATTGTCCTTGATCCCTTGGCCTTTTCTGAGGTAAGTTTCCCTGACTCTTAGGACATTCATTTTCATAATGCCCCATTTCCCTACAATTGTAGCATTCAAAATTGATAGCCTCTTTCTTTCCCTTGCAATCACGAGCCTAGTGACCTTTTTCACCAGATTTATAACAAACTCTCATTCCTTTTAGGCATGTACCGAGGAGATTCTTCCCACAATTATCGCATAATGGAAAATCCTTCTTTCCCTTTTTCCCTTTATCTGTCTCTTGTTCCACAGTTCTCTTATTCTCTTGCTTTACTTTTTTGTCATAAGACTTAGAGAATTCCTTTTCTTTCTTGATACCTCACAAGAATATATCTTTGTATGTTGAGAAATATTTTGATACTAAAGCTCAATGGAGAAATGGTTTTAACCCATCAAAGAAATTGTCAATATTACTTCTTGGGTTACGTATATAATTTGCAGCATGCCTCGCTAACATTGATCAGCATCTCCAGTGAGGTAGTAAACTGCCATAACAACCTTTTCCCTTTTTCTACACCCCAAGGCGTGGAATATCTTCTCTAAGGAGTTTACCCATTACTCAGCTAATAATGGATTTGTACCCCAATTAAATGTTGGCAGTTTCTGCCTCATGAAGAGGTCTAACATTGAACCTCCAAGTTGCGGATCAAGGTGCTCCAAATGAGTATGGTTATTATTCATAACCTGAGTGAGTTGTCCTAGTATGGTGATTAGTTTATCAGCACCAGTTGTATCTTCAGCTCCACTATAATTATCTTGAGCAGAAGGGAAATCCCTACATGGAGTGCGTGCATTGATACGGTTTCCATTCCTTCCACTAGGTTCCATTTCTAAACAATGGCATAAACTAGATTAGTTTATGAATCGAAATACATAATAACAAACTTGCAAAACACTTAACAAAAATTTAAATATTTATGGATATAATCCATAATCATAAAAATGTTTTTTTTAGGAAGTATATACTCATAAACCCTTCATAATGGTTTATAAAGAATGTTAGAATTATCCTAAGCATATCCCCTGGGAGTGTCATAACCAAGAGTGCAGCAAGGCCTGTTGTCGTGCACTAGTTCCCGTTCGAGTCTAGCTCAAAGCGGTGTTTTTGGGTTTTACCCCTAGGTACATTTGTGCCAGATCTGCCTCTACCTGCTCATATCTATATAGGGATGTATTGCTCGGAAAACTCATAAAATCTCTATAATACCAAAATTCAAGGAAGTTCTTCTATACTAATCCTCAAAGTCTATCTTAGGTCTATGTTCTCTAATCAGAGTTTATCTAAATCTAGATTTCAAGGTTAGTACTAAACTGCCTCTGATACCAACTGTAACGCCTCGACCCCAGTTACCCAGAGTCGGTGCATTACTTCGTAACATTGGCATGATCACAAAAGATCATGTCTCGAAAGACCAATTAGTTTAGTATCCCTGGAAACACTAGATACATTCATAAATGTTTCATTACATCATAAAGTGAAAAATCACAATAACATAGTCTTCATAGTTCACACTTTTTTCCCCTTCAGACTATCCCTGTAGGTTAGTCATAAAATATTTCTTCACATCCTGGGAAAAATAAAACATTAAAAGGGGTGAGCTCAGATGCTCAGAATGGATAACAATATAGCGGAAGCTTTCATAAATAAACATAAACATTTAAGGAAATGTATGACTAAAACAAAAGCATTTTAAACTTGAACTTCAACATAGAATGGCAAAAGTAAAATGAGATAATGTCATTTACTTATTCACATGGATATTCTACTGGTCGAATAATCACATGCAATATCAATAACCACATTCATAATGATGGAATGCATAATTCCAGACTATCATAACCAAGTAGCCAAGGCCTCGTGCCAGGACCACAAATAAGATTTTTTCAAGGCCTCGAGCCATGACACTAGTTTGTCTCATGAGACCTGCCGATGCATCAAGGACCTATAGTGCGCTCCACCACTCACTTATTAAGTCCAATGCATTCCTCATATGAATAAGTTTAAACAGATCATAAACCATTGCATAATCGTATCACATAAAACATGCATAAAGGAAACATAACATTTCCACATTTCAATCAAAAGATATCAATAAAACACATTTATGTAATAAAAAGTCATTCAAAACCATTTTCAAAACCAAAATAAAAGAAAATTAAAACATGATATCTATTTTTCATTTAAAAAAAGTTATGGCTTGTAGAGGAAGCTGAAACTCAAATGATAATCACGGCAGCGGCGAAGTCGTTGTCGCCACATATGAAAGAAAAAACATTCCTTTTGTCGTTTAGTAAAAATTCTTCGTATAAAAATATTCCTTTTGAATAAAAGATAAAGTCAAAGGGGTTTATAAACTGTATAAAGTAAAGTTGTGTATAAAACCAAATATGCCTCAATGAAATGAGATTGAGACGAAGTCCCTTACAAAGATCATTTTTTAAATAAAATAGATATATTATGTGTATTTACTATAAGTATACATAAATAATGTACAAATACAAGATAGGACATAATAATATCATGACATAATTTGAAAGTGGGAGATTAACCCAAAGAATGGAAATTGGGTTAATAAGTTCCCTTACCTTGTGTCCGACTTGACTTGACCGTTCTTAACCTCCTGAATAATAAACTAGAGTTAATCTCTACTTTCTTAAGAACCATTTTCAAGTTCATTATCCCTTTTATATCACTTATTACAATGTTACAAAAATTATGTAGTCATTTATGTTAATAACAGTCGTTTTGTCGATCTTTGGTGCTTGAGTCAACAATAAACTTCTTATAATTACAAGTTGTTTATGTGGTAGAATATCCATTGTCTCCAGAATTATATTCATGATTTAGATATCATATATATCCCATATATCCATTATATAAATGCATTAATAATATTACATAACATTTAGAGGTAAAAATGAAATGCATCGTTCATGGAGACGGTAAGCCGTACATACGCATGAATGCGACTTTCATTTCTATTTCGTATTTAATGGAATGAAGTTATAATTATATAAAGGTATAATATAATGTATAATACCATTTACTCCATCCTTTATACATCGCACATATGTCATTAACGATTCAAATCACATTGAGGGGGCGGTAGTCCGCACTTCCTAAAATGAAATTATCACGTTTACCCATAATGGAAATCGTAAAGGTATGACATAAATGAAAAATATAGAATCATAAGGAATAAAACATAATATATATCATATATCAAAATAGTGTCATCATAATGGCCACAATGAGAGGTGTTATATGAGTATTGAACAATCATCATTTCGTGAGGCAGAAATTCGCCATCCACAGAAACAGTATGTTCTTTAACCATTAGATGTATGTGTGTGTAATTGTAGCTAGAATAATTCTTATAAAAACATCCTAGTATATTTAGGATACTGGTGTTGTTACAAAATAAATGAATGGAATGATTTTAGGGTCTTGGAGAAGAAAAATAAAACATAAGAACACAAGAGAAAACACTACCTTGAAAACAGGTAACTCTCTTTGATTTGAGCCAAAGGATTCATTGGGAAGAATTCTTCCCAAAGTGAGGCTTCTAGGAGTAAGAGAGGGATGTTGAGAGAGTATTTGGGCAGAGCTTGGCCGATCCCAATGGCTTGGAATGAGTGAATAAGGTGGTAGTGGTGGGGGCCTTTTATAAGAGGAGAGGAGGGGCACTCTTGGAAAGTAATAAAATGTTACTTTATTATATAATGATTTTGGGACTTTAAAGGTCCCACACTTATATAGTTCGAGACTATGGTGATAAGGGTTCGAAATATACTCATCCAATAGTCTTTGGGAAAGTTTAATTATTAGAGTTTACATTATCCTTCCATTTTATAAAAATCGTTAATTAATGAGGTAATCGCTGCATCATCATGGTGTCATTAAAAATTTAATTTATTTACTGTCTAAAATTTATAAAAAAATTACCATGATGTAGGAAAGCTTTTTATATTTCCAATGAATATTTATGGTCAAAAAGTTAACTTATATAACCCCATGTAATAATTGTTTTAGTAAAACAACACATGTTTGTGAAAATTTTATTTTTACTTTAAATAAAAAGTTATTAATGACATTTTCTTACCCAAGTGGCTCCATGGGGTCCCCAAGTTGACCCATGGATTTTCTTGGTCTTCCATGACTCATCAAATAAGAGTATGACAATTGTAATGGTATTTTCATATTTTTATAATATCATTTTTACCTTAAATTTCACTAATTACCATTAATCGCGATTAATTAAACTTAAAAGTTACTAGTCACCAATAAATTATTTTAATCCCATTGAACCACAATTTACTTTATAATGACAACCATGTATGTCAGATTTTTGAAAATCAAATCACAGAAGTGGTAATGTTTCATTTAAACGAAAAATCAGTTTTTTAACTACCACTTAGTGGTTTCACTATTCATCAAAAATTGAAGTTTTTCTGAACAATTCCAAAATTTCACCCTAAGCTATAATTGATATTCCAAATTAAAAAATGATCTCTATTTTAAAATTTTCCAAACATATAAGTTGAATTAATTAATTTTATAATTAATTCCCACTGTCACAACAAATAGTGTGTTTTTAAGAAACAATATATCTCAAAAGATTGACAATTGTTTATGTCCAATTTCAATGTGAAATTAATTCTAATGAACACCATTGGATAAAATGGTAAAAATATATTCTAATTATACTTTAAAACCACTCAATATTATAATTTATCACTATAAATTATTTTGATTAAAAATTTTGTTTTTTAGTATTTTTCACTATTCATAAAAAATTGGATGTTCTCAAAAAAATACCAAAAATTCAACATAGGCAAATTTCGATATTCCGAATCCAAAAATGAGGTACATTTTGAAATATAAAATATATATAATTTCAAAAGGTGGTTATTACTTTTCATAATGGCTATTTTGATTGGTCGTGGTGTGTTAGAATCTCGAACTTGCATACAATGTAAGCTATTGTATTATTGAAAGAGAAGTGTATCGTGGAAGCTCGAGGTGTTACATTAAGTACATGTGAAGGGTCGGGTATGTACTTCCCCAAGAGAGATACATGGAAGACATCATGAACTTGAGTTAGTTTCGATGGAAGTTCTAGACGATAGGCCACTTCTTCTATGCAATCAAGGATATCTTAAGGGCCAATGTACCTAGCATTGAGATTCCCTTTCTTCACAAACATCATGACTCTCTTCCATGGGGAAATTAGAAGGAAGACTTTTTCACCAACACCAAACCCCAAGTCCCTTCGATGGTTGTCAGCATAGCTCTTCCACCGACTCTAAGCAGCCTTTATGTGTTGTTGGATGGCCTGAACCTTTTCTATCATCTCTTTCACAAGATCAGGCCAAAGAAGAATTCTCTCACCAACTTCATCCCAACAAGTAGGAGTTATACATCTCCTTCTATACAGAGCTTCATAGGGTGTCATCTGAATAATCGAATGGAAGTTTTTGTTGTATGAGAACTCCACTAATGTGAGGTTTTGTTCCAATCCACCTTTAAATTCCATTGAGCATAATCATAGAATGTCCTCAAGTGTTTGAATAGTCCTTTCAGATTGGCCATCAGTTTGGGGATGATAGGCCGTACTAAAATTCAGTTCAGTATTTAGAGCATGTTGAACACTTCTCCAAAATTTTGATGTGAATCTTGGATAACGATCAGATACAATGGATAGTGCTACCTCATGCAGCCATACCACTTCCTTTTCGTATATCTTGGCAAGTTGATCCAAAGATAAATCTTCCCTAATGGATATAAAATGGGCAGTATTTGTGGGACGGTCCACAATAACCCATATTGCATTGTTTCCTTTGGATGTTTTCGGGAGACCAGTGACCAAGTCCATAGTGATATTATCCCACTTCCATGCTGGTATGGGTAGCGGTTGCAATACCCCCTTAGGAAGTTGTCATTATGCCTTTACTTGTTGACACACTAGACACCTTATAGTGTAATCAAAAATCTCCCTCTTCATTTTATCCAACCAAAAATTATCATGAAAGTCTCTATACATTTTAGTGCTTCCCAGATGTATAGAGAAATTAGAGTTATGAGCTTCATCCATCAGAACTTTCTTTATCTATGGAATAGATAGAACACAATGTCTTGTATGAAATTTCAATACACCTTGATAAATATTGAAATCAGGAAACATCCCATCCTTCTCATCCTCAAACATCTCCTGCAACAAAATATCTTCTTTTTGAGCCTTCCTGATCTTCTCTAGTAATGAAGGTTGAGAAATCATTTGGGACAGGGTTAATGATATACCTTCCCTTACAATTCCCATGTCTAACTTTACTATATCCTTAATCAATGGATCTCCTAGGATCCTCATTATTTCCAGAACAACAGGGTCTTTCCAGCTTAATGCATCTGCGACTTTGTTTCCTCTTCCAGGGTGATAATGAATTGAACAATCATAGTCTTTAATAAGCTCTAACCATCTCCTTTGTCTCGGGTTCAATTCTTTCTACATGAAAATATACTTTAAACTTTGTTGATCGGTGTATATATCACATTTATCCAGATAAAGATAGTGACTCGATATCTTTAGAGAAAAAAGAAATGCAGCCAGCTCTAGATCATGCGTAGGATAATTCTTCTCATGTTGCTTCAACTAAAAATATGCATAAGCAATTACCTTGTCATTTTTCATGAGGAAGCTCCCAATCCCTTTCAAAGATTCATCACTAAAAATAACGAATCCTTCTCTGATAGAGGGTTGTGTTAACACAGGTGCAGTAACCACTCTCTTCTTCAGGTGTTGGAAACTTTCCTCACATTCATTTGTCCAGATGAACTTAACCCCTTTTAGAGTCAACTTGTTTAGTGGATTAGAAAGCCGTGAAATGTTTTTTAAAAACCTCCTATAATATCATGCTAAACCAAGGAAACTACGAATCTCAGTTACTGTTGTGGGTTGAGGCCACTCCTCCAGAACCAATGTAGTTGCAGGGTCAAACGAGATTCTTTCATTGGTTATGATGTTCCCTAAGAAAGCCACTTATTATAACCAAAACTCACACTTGCTTAAATTTCCAAAGGGCCCCTCCTTCCGCAAAGTTTGCAAAATAACCCTAAGATGATCTTCATGCTCCTCACAACTTTTTTAATATATCAAAATATCATCAACAAAAACTACCACAAAGTAATCTAGGTAGCCCTTAAAGACTCTATTCATCTAATCCATGAAAATTACAGGAGAATTAGTCAACCTGAAGGGCATAACAGTAAACTCATAAGGCCCATATCTTGATATGAAGTCAGTCTTTGGAATATCTTCCTTCTTCACCCTCAGTTGATGATAACCAGATCGAAGATCAATCTTGGAGAAGAATTTAACCTCATGAAGTTGGCCAAATAAATCATCAATTCTTGGAAGAGGCTATTTTTTCTTCACTGTGATCATGTTCAGTTCTCTATAATCAATGAATAGCCGCATAGATCCAACCTTCGTCTTCACAAATAAAATTGATGCTCCCCATGGAGACACACTCGGTCAATTAAACCCCTTCTCCAGCAGGTCTTGGAGTTGTTTCTTTAACTCCTCAAGATCAACATTTTTCATTCTATACCGGGTCTTTGATATCAGTTGAGATCTAGGTATGAGTACAATGGAGAACTCTACATCTCTTTCTGGGGGGGGGTCCAGGTAACTCCTCCAGAAATACATCAATGTATTCATGAACAATCGGGATATGTTCTATTTGTATACTCATGTTTCCTTCTTCATCCTCATCGATTAACTTCATAAAAAGGCTATTGGAGGTTCCTATAGACAAGGATCGGGTTGGGATATCTCTCCTTGGAAAATAATTGTTGGTCGTTCATTCAAGACTACTGATATTTCCTTACTTATGCATTTCATCTTATCAGTATACTTTGAGAGCTAGTCCATAACTAGTATAATGTCGAATTCTATCATGGTAATGACTACTAGATTTGCGATAATATTGTGCTCACTAAAGTAAACACTAGAGTCTCTAAACACTGTTGACGCATGGATCTTCCCACTTGGAGTCTTGACTGAAAACTATACCTCTAGCCATTTGGGGATTGATTCTATATTATTTAAAAAACTTGGAGGAAATAAAGGAATGCGTAGAACCATAATCAAACAAAGTACTTGATATTTTGGAGAGGACAACAAGAGTACCTTCTACCATGTCATTCGGAGCTTCAACTTCAGTTGTTGTGATAAAAAAGCAAGACCTTTCTCCTTTGGCCTTTGTTGAGGTTGATGGTGATTCTCCTCCACTGCCCTCAAATTTCGACAGTGATTTGAAAAGTGCCCAAGCTATCCACACTTGATGCATTGGACATCAGGCAAGGCCAGAACCATCTTTCCTCTATCGTTAGTGTTGGGGAGTTTAGGCTTCTCCTCACTACGACAATTCCGAGAAATATGGCCTTCTCTTCCACACTTGTAGAACTTTCCACTTCCGATCATGAAGTTCCCTAAATTCTTCTTCCCACATTTATTGCATGTGGAATGTTTCATTTTCTTTCCACCTCTTTCTTGATCAAAGCTTCTTCCCAGTCTTGGTTCTAGAGGTCTCTTCTTCGCAGTAGATTTTTGAGACCACAGTGTCTCACCAGACTCAAGTTTGACTTTCATAGCACTTCGAACTATTTCTTCGTAGCTATCATAGTCCCTCATGGCTAGATTCTTCTGTATATGAGGTCATAATCCACCAATGAATCTATCATCCTTCCCATTAGGGTCCATAACAAAGCTTGAGGTATAACGGGAAATCCTTGTGATATTTATCTCGTAGATTCCAACTGATTCATTCTCCTTCTTCTTCATCTGAAGAAATTATTTCTCCATTCTCGTTCTCATCGATTGAAGGAAATACTTATTTAAGAACATTCCCCTGAACTCTTCCCAATCCATAGCTTCTATTTCTCCTCTTGGCTTCGTGTTTTTTTTCAGTTACCACCACGGATCATCTTCTCCTTCTAGGTGGTAAACAGAAAGGGTGAATTTTTCTTGTTCTGAACAATGATGTACATAAAAGATCTTCTCTATAGAAGTGATCTATTACTCAACAATCAATGGGTCAGTCGATCCACTGAAGGTTGGTGGTCATCGGCGCATAAAGGACTCAATAGAATATTGTTCCCTTCGTGGTGAGGTCGGTCTCTCAGCTTGATTCAAGTTATTACTCATAAGATTAGTCAGTTGGATCATCATTCGCATGAATGGTTTCATTTGGGCTTCCATCGGAGGGCCGTCAGCGCATGGTACATTGCAGCCACCATTTGCACGGTTCCTCCTATTGCCTGCCATTTTCTAAAAGAACAAAATCTTACTGAGAAACTTGTTTCATTTATGATTATTTTAACTATAAATGATTCTACATATTAAAACTTCATGCTTAAACAATTATATTTCTCTATAATTCCATCATAGTTATTCATAAATAGCGTTCAATTAACCTGACATATCCCCCGGGAGTGTCATAACCAAGAGTGCAGTAGGGCCCATTGTCGTGCACCAATTCTCGTTCGATTCTAGATCAAATCAGTGTTTTTGGATTTTACCCTTATTTACATCTGTGCCAGAGATTCCTTTACCTACTCGTATCTAGACAGGGATGTACTTGTTTGATAAACAACTTACTCAATACTCCCCAAAATAACAGGAATTTTTCCCTATATTTAGACTTTTCTATAGGTTTCTTCCAAAAGAATTCATAGCACAATTTCCAAAAATAACTAAACCATCCATTGATACCAACTATGGAATCCCACCTTTTCATCACATTAACTTTCATTACATTATAAATAAGTAAGGATCTTTAAGGTTTAGTGTCTTGGAAACTAGGAACCTAACACATGAATACAGAAAACATTCTTCTTAAACACTTTAAAGGCTTCTCCATATGTTCATCCCGGGTTCATTGTTGTATCTCATAACCTGGGGACATACATCAAAATAAATGGTGAGCATAAGTCCTAGTAAGGGAAACAAGGGGAAACATTTAACATGTGAACTTGAGATACATCAAAAAATTCATGAAAAAGAACTTTATGGCATGAGAAAGAAATAACGAGGCATATCATAATAAAAATAATGTATTTGAGAACCTGAAGATGTGGCTACATCATTTAACTTAGACAATAATTTCTGCTTCACCAAGGTCCATCCCCAAGGTGTCCTAAAAAAATACCAGGGTTATTCACCAAGGTATCGTTAAAATGGTCATCTCTAGAGATTAAGTCCTTACCCAATTCATTGGAGCCCTATCAGAGCACACCCTTAAATTTATCTTTATCATCATGTGATCCACATCTATCATCATATAACATTCCATAAATAACCCATATATCATAAATGAAATGGGTTTCATTTTATAATCATAACGTTTTAAAAACTTCTTTTAATTCATGATCTTTATGTCATTTTAAACCCACGAAAAAGGAAAGCGGGATTCATGTATGAAAATACCAGAATTAAAATAGAAAATTTTGATATACATGTGAATACCCCTTCATAATAAATATCTTTGAGTATTCACTTAATAAAATAAAATTATTTGAGAAAAAATAGAGAGACATTTTGAGACGAAAATTCTTGACCATAACGGCTATGTTACAGGGTTTTAGAAAACATTTAAATGAGAGGGGACATGGGTTACCCACTCATAAATGATACAAAAACAGTATAGGGACTGAATATAAAGGATATAAGAACATGGTAATCAAATTTTAAAGACATACCATATGAAATGAAAAACATGGAACGAAGACAAAAATAATATTTCTCTTATGAAAATTCGGCAGCCTAACGACGTCACTTAAAACATCAAAAAAATAATTGACGAGATCAAATAGGGTCTCTCATAATATGAATATAAAATAAAAGTATGATGGATATATAGATCATACCCCAACATAATAAAAAGGATCTTGAAAGACATGACATGAAAATTGAACTTGAAAATGAGAAGGGTGAAAGAATCCCTTAAAAAAATTCGGCATCCTAACAGTGCCACTTAAACATTATTAAAATGAATTAATGAGAGAAATAGGGGGTATCTCATAATATGAGCATGAAAAGGAAAGTAGGACAAATATAAATGAACATCCCCAATATAAAATAATGGAGATTAAAATAAATGACATAAAAGAGAATACATGAAAAGAAAGAGAGAGGTAGGATCCCTTACCTTGAAGATTAACTTCGAAATCTCAAAGATTGGGACCTTGGGAGGATTGAGGGATCCTTGGGAGGACTCCTTCGGAGGTAAGGAGACCATAACTTTTTTGATGAGGATTTTTGTAATGAAAATTATGAGAGAATGTCTTGGTATTTATAGGGGAAGTGAGGGGACAAGGCATTAATGGCCAAGGGACACCTCATCGGTGGTATTGGAAAAACCATGGATTGCCCATGGTATTTTACCATGGTATTAGTCACATGGGACACCTCGTACATTATATTAATATTCATAAGTAGACTATAATTATTACATAATTATAAAATCCTCAATGATGTCATGAAACACCCAAAACTCCAAACTGAAATTTCTCTATTCACTGAAAATTCAACTTTTTCAGAAAAATCCCAAAAATTATCATTTACATAATATCGATGCTCTGAATTCAAAAATAAACTCCATTTTATATAACTAATTTTCTAAATATTTTTAATTTAATTTTTAAATAAAAACACAATTCACCCCAAAAAACTAATACTTAACAAATAATTTCTGAAACAGTTATTTACCTATTTTATTGAATCACATTACTTAATCAAGGTGCCTAAATTATATTAATACTTTATTTAAGTGAGATTACTAATCCATTTGGTCGCATTACTAATCCTAAGAAAAAAAATCCCTATTCATAATTTACTAATCACCAAAAATTAAGTTGATCTTATTAGACTCTTAATTTCTTACTGAACACATTTGGAGAAGACAATTTTTTGAAAATCCTTACATATCATTAATTATTTAAGGTTTATATAAATATTTTAAAATATCATTTTCTTTAAAATTCATACATTAGATACATCCTACATTTATCTAGACATATTAAAATTCACAAACTTCACCATAGAAAGAAATCACAATTTTATTTATCTCAAAGGATTACACAAAGTAGCTACAGTCTCGTTACATAACCCCTTATAACACCAGTATATGACCTTAGTGTATGTTGTGCTAAGGTGAGAGAATATGAGGGAGGCTCGGATAACATTTCCCTAGTTGTAATCTCCACTAACTTGAACTTCTCCCATAGGTGACTCCTTTCAAGCTTCACACGCTAGCGTTCGGCTTGGGCTTGGTTCAAATCGAAGCCTAAAGATGCCACATCCTTTCCAATCTTTGATAAGTGGGCTTCATAAGGTTCGAGTCTAATGGATGAAGCCATCAAATCTTCTTTCTGAATTAACCATTAACATCACTATTAAATTGTTAAGAATAAATTAATATACTATTCAAAATATTTGGGTTGTGTCAGAGTGTCTACGGGCATGGTTGCAGAAGTTGTTCTGGCCGAGGTGTTTGTCGGTGTGGTGGCGTGTCGTTATGGTATCCAAGGTGTGTGTGGGCGGGGGATGGTAGTGGGACTATGGTGAGAATGGCGAGGAAGGTCTGACGTGTAGCATGTCATCAATTACTAGCGGGAAAGTGGTGTGGGGTACCGGATATCAATGTTCTATTACTATTACTTTACTTGAAATGCATTATTTGGGGAGTGTGTCGTGGTGATGTTGGGTGGATAGTTTCCTTGCTAGGTGCTTTGGTTATCCCCATTTTCTCACAGGGAATTATAATGCATCCCCATTTGTGCATGATATCTTTTGGTTTTCTTTACATATTATACCTTTATACTCACCCTACGTATATAAAATGTCTTCCAGGTGTCCAAGAGGACTTCAAGGACCGTATTGGACCCTACTGGTGCGGACATTGGAATTGTTGATGTTGCTGCTCTTCTTTTCTATTATTTTGGTACATTCCTTAAGAGTTTGGGTATTTTTTCTTGTAACACTTATTATTGGAACATTCATATGGGAGTGGATTGTTTTGGATTTACTTTTACTTCCAGTTTTGGTTTTTTTTGGGATTTACTATCTTATCTCCGGATCCGACTAAATAGAAAGGGTAATTCCTTCCATTTTTCCTTAGATTTTATACCATTGGTGCTAGTCTCCACTATATGACATATTGAATGCGGTTCTTAGGGGTCATTATCTCTCCTTCAACTTTAAGAAGGAAGGGTATGGAATTCTATTGTCCCTTCCCTCATCATGGTGAAGGTGGGTCTTGACCTGGACAGTGAGGAATGATATAACATTATAGCATAAAGGAAACATAGAAACGTGAAAATTGCTTAAAACATTGAATCATAATCATAATTCAAGGATAATCACCCAAAAAACATATAATATTTTTCTTGGGGTAACAACTGGTAAAAAATACTGGGAATATTATGATATTAAGACATTACCCAATGCATTGGATTTTTATATAATTTTGGACCAACCCATCACTTTCATATAATGTACACGCATAGGTGTGCCTCCTGGATCATTCAGTATAAGGTTGTATTTCTTCTATTTTAATATTTTTATTAAGGTGTGTTATATAAAACATGGAATTACACCAACAAATGATGCATATAAACATTTGAGTAAATAACTTTGTGTGTAAATAGGAATGGGTATTCACTATTAAAATTATTGGCAAGCATAATCTTAGGATGTTGTCGACATCATAACGTGGGTACATAAAGATTCATGGAGTTGTTAAAGGTGTGTTACATGTATTTATCATTCCTTAAAAATCATATGGAATAAAATTGGGATAATTGAAAAACATATCCCCAAATGAAAAATTGAAACAAATAAGATATAATTTAGAGAAGGTGCTTAAATATATATGAGAATGTGAGGTTTCGTACCATGAGAGGGCCCTTCTGAAAGCTTATGATTAGTTTCATAAGTGCTTAGGGGAACCCTAATGGGTATCTTGAGAGGGAAGGCTGGGTTGATTTCAAAATAAAAGGGCTTATGGTGATTTGGAATGGGGTTTTTTCTGGATTTATATAGTAAAAGAGAGGACAATTCTATATTAATTTCTAAACATAGGTTTGGAAATCTATAGAAGAAATTAATCGAAACCAAAAACATTACCAGGGTTTTGCCAACTATTTTTTCTAAAGTGAAGTTTTTTTAATTATTTTACAATTTTTTGAATCGATATCATTAAAATAACACCCTTGGTGATGTGTATATGCATCTTTTTACAAAGAGTTGATTTCAAACCTTAAAATATAGTATAGATTTTGAAGGATTCATTAAGTGTTTAAATATTCATAAAATAATTTTAAAAACAATATATTTTAAAGGGAAAATATGTATTGGTCGTTTATATGTTTTAAGGAATATATTACTACACTATTGGGTCATTAATATTACATAATGCAAATTTTATGGTTATATCGTATATAATTTTTACTTCAAAATTCAACTTTCTCAGAAAATATAAAAAAATAATTGTTGGATAATTTTGAAATTTTGAATTAAAAAGTAGTATTTATTTTATCAAAATAATTATTAAAATATAACAATTTTAATATTTAATATAAAATAACGATTTGTTGAAAAATATTGGGTTTTTTCACGATAAATGTTTTTGGACACTTATTAAAATTACATTTGACTTCATAAAATTATATTATAATTTATATTTTTTTAATATTGTTTAATAATATTATTTTATTAAAATATCATTTATTTCAGTAATTCTAAAATTTACTAAAAATAGTGTCTTGATTTAAACTGCTTATTTCTGAAAAAATACACTTTTTGTTTCATCATATCAGAATCTATTTTCTATCCAACTCATTATTTAATAATTAATAATTAATATTAAATAGGGATAAATATAAAAAAATTAAATTAAATTAAAATATAAAAAATTAGCTTACTGGTTCTAGAAAAATTCCCCTTTTTTACACTAGTGAATTCCATAAGGGTGAGGTGTGTGGTTGGGATATTTTCTTGGGGTGGTTCAGCGTGCATGGATTTGATTTGATTTCAATGAGATTAAATTTCTACAATAAATGGTTTATTTCAAAATTTATTTATTGAATTTTGTATTGGGAAGGATCAAGAAAAAATTATAATGATGTTATCTGCCCCAAAATCACTAATAAATGGGCTTCATAGGGTATTATATTACTGATTGAGGTAATCGCTCCATCCATCTGTATCAATTAGACTTTATTGTCACCCATTTTATATACTAATAATACAATATATATCCAATGACTATATTATCAATGTTTATTAGGCTTAACGGTATTCTAAATATGATAGGATATAAGATTCCATAATAACCAAATTATTACTTGTGTTTTCTAAAATATCATTACTTGATAAAGCATTTCGTCATTCAAAAATATGTTATTTCAGTTATTAGATTTTGGGTCATTACAGTATTCCTTATTCAAAAAATTTACCTTTTAAATTTACATTTCATACAATAAAAAATGTGGGTAAATATTTTTAATCACCTCTTCTTGTTCTGAGGTTGATTCCTCAAACTTGTGGTTCCTCCATAACACTTTTACCATGTGAGCTTTTTTATTTCATAGAAAGGTGTTTCTAAGATCTAAGATCTTCAAATAATGATCCACATATGAATGTTAATTCATAAATAGTACCACCTATATATCCAATACATGTGAGGGGTCTGTAATGCACTTCATCGAGAGTGAATCAGAGAAAATATCATGTACATCAGATAGGTTAGGTGGGAGAGCTGGTCAATAGGCCACTAATCTAATGAAATAATGGATCTAAACATGGATGGTGTATCTTGGACTAATCAATCCATTCCTCAAAACCCTCATGAAATTCATAAATGGTAAAATATAGAGGATCATTTCATTTCCCATCCCAAACTCTATATATCATTGATGATTGTCTTCATAAATTCACTATCAAAATTGTGAATATTTCATATGACATTAAACAGTTTGAACGTTCTCTATCATATCTTGGATAAAATCAAATCCCATCAACTCCTATTTTCAAACTTCATCTAAGAATTTCTGTTTTCGACACCTCCTTCCGTAAATATCCAAATAATATTCCTTTTGAATACTCGTGTGGTAACTTTTGTTACATGTGAACTTCTTTAGAAGTAGTTGTTGGTCCCATCTTTCATGGAAATCCACTAAACATGGTCTTAGAATATACTCTATTGTTTTAATGCTTCTTTTAGATATAACACACTTATAATGGTGATAAAAAATGTTGAATATCATTTCTATAAATAATTCTTATTAAGGTTTTCTCCAAAACATTGAGGTAAATCTTGGATCTCAATCAGATAGAATAGAGTGTGGAACTCCATGCAGTCTTGTCAGTTCCCTTATTTATATCGTGGTGACATGGTCAATAGATAAATCATCCTTGATATAAATATAATGTAATTAAGTTGTATGATTATCAACTACCACCAAAAGGCCATTATTTTATTTGGGTTTCCTTAGGATACCTATGATGAAATCTAAGGTTATGTTTTCCTATTTCCCCATTGGTTATGGAAATGGTTTCATCATACCCTAAAAATTCTATTATTATAATTTGACTTATTATAAAACAAATCATTGACATTAAATCTCTATAATATTATTTTCCATGATATCCCACCAAAATTTTGGCTTCATATATCAATACATCTTAGTGATTCATTGAAAAATAGATAAGTATGGTCTATATGAATCAACCAAAATTTTATGCTTCAGTTATGGTTTTTATGGAAAAAATATCTAGGTTCCAAACCATCTAAACATATCTTCTGAAAAGTTGAACTCTAAAATATTCACTACCTACTTCTGTATAAGCTCATCACCCTTATGATCCTCTTTCATCCTCTCGATAATATGTGCTTATGTAGTTATTTGATATACGTATCATGAATATCCTCTTACTAATCCCATTTCCATCCATTACTTGTCCATGAAGATGTAATCCCTTGTAATCCATATCGTGGATAGAGTTGTAGGATCCTTTTTCTAAAAACCATATTAGACTTTGTTTACATGAAAAATATTTTAATGGATTGGAAAATCATAATCCTTGATCAGCTCTAACAACCTTCATTGACACATATTAATCACCTTTTGTGTGAATATATACCTGAGATTTTTATGATCCACATATATGTCACAATTTTCTCTATATAGGTTATGTCAGAATATCATCAAGTTGATGATCACTATGTCCAATTATAGATCATGTGTTGGGAAATTTTACTCAAGGATCTTCAATTAGCGAGAGGCACGGGAAATCACTTTTCCATCTTACATTAGTACAAAACCCAATCCATTTTTTTCATGAATCTTTGTAGATGAAAAATCCTTCCCCATTAGTGGGTAATTATATAATAAGTTCTATCATTATCCTCCTATTTATATTTTTATATCTTTCCTAGAATTCATAATTCTAGAAAAAACATGAATCCCTTCCAAATAATCTTGGTTAGTCAGCTTGACAATCATAACCATCATTTCAAAAATCGAAGAAAGTAACTGGGTAATCTAAGTAATCTCTGGATTTCCATCACATATATTGTTCTTTTCCATTTTTAAATTTCCTCTATTTATTAAGGATCCAAATATATCCCTTCGTTGGTGGTGAAATATCTTAGTAATGTCACTTGATCCATGTAAATGTTTAATTGAGAGGACGTCCACTCATATAAGAGGAAGACCAGTAAATTCTCCAAGAAACACCTCAACATACTCCCCTACAATGGGCATGTCATCACATAAAATATTTTAGATAGTCTTAATCATTATATATATATATGATTTTCCATAATGAAATAATATTCAAGCATTAGATGATGACTCCAAAAGAGATTCATCTCTTCATTATGCAGGTATAGAATTAGAGGGTGATTCATGAAATGGAGGGTCAATTTCTTCTCCTAACAATTTATTTTTCCTCTATATATTGAAATTAAATCCTTTTTTAGAATTTCAAAAAATTATACTAAATAAAAATCATGATTATTTCTTGGAAATTCAACTCAAAAATACGAATAAGGGATGATTTATATGATTACATAGCAACAATTGACCCAATTTTCATCTTTATTGATAACTAAACATCCTTTTTTTGAGGTGTTTTTTGAGTAGTTATACAGAACTTTTGGGATAATAAATAATATATAGTACTATAGTTATATAGGAAATCTTTGGTTCATGAATGAAATATAAGCCTACCTTTTACTATTTATGTATGGATTTAATAATTTATATCATCCAAACTGAAAATAGGGATCTGAATTTTAAAACTATTAATCATATAAAAAGTAAACTCTAATCATTTAAGTGATAACACATAAATGGAATACATTCCTCTACATTATAATTTATAGGCCCCAATCAATTTTATCTATGATCTATTTCCTAACAAAAAAATTATGTGACTTTTTATTCCCTTAATAAGATTCTATGAGGAGATTTTAAATTTAACAGATCATATCCCTTATGATTTTCAAACCAAGTGTGTTGTTGGGCACGTTTTCATTCACTAGGTAGTCATTGAGTCTATCTCAATGTTCCATTTTCAGGGACATTATACATATATACATCTTTATAAGAGCCATACCCACTTGTTGTATCAAAAATGGGAAGTATTTTCATAGAAACTACTTACATTATTCTTTTTCAAAATTATGTTTTGTTTTCATATGTTTATTTTTATCCATAAGGATTTTACAATAGTTTTATTATCCTAATCCGGAAGCTAACTAGGCCTTTATCTAATACAAACTATGACATCTGATAATTTAATAAACACCAATAAATTATTGATTACATAAAGGAACTCAAATTAAAATCCCAATATATTGTTAATACTCATGTATTTTGTAAATTTGGTATATATAATAACAACTTTAAACAATAATATAACTAAATTATTGAAAATTTCATAAACATTCTCCTAAAATTCCATCATTCTTCAAAAATGGCAGGGGATAACCAGGGGATGTACATAAAAAATGGGTGAGATATAGTTTCCAATATGGGAATACAAAAGAATAGAATAAGGTAAATAAATACATGATATCCAAGAGGCATATCAAGATAATATAAAAGTTTTGATCATCATAATCTTGAAGAATGAATCATAATATAACATGTTATCTTAAAGGAAACATTAGAATGTGATAGTATCTTAAAACATGGAATTCTGAACGTAATTCATGTACAACTTCAAAGAGTACATAACATAGTGTTATTAGGATATCATTACGATCACCATACATGAAATATCATGAGGTTAAAACATTACCCAATGCATTGGGGAGCTATATAATTTTGGTCCCACCTGTGACATTCATATCATGTAAATGCATTAGTGTGCCACATAGATTATACAACATAAGGATTTATTTCATATCTTATAATACCATGATCAATTAGATTATGATAAATAAATAGAACTCCCAGATAAATGAACGATATCTATATCTTTCTTAATACCATTGAGTAGAAACAGGAATGGGTGTTCATTATAAAAATGTTTTGAATGGAAAATTAAAGGATGATTTCAAAAGCAAATGGGAATACATAAATATTCATGTAAGGGTTATATGAAATTCAAATGAGTATTTAATCACTTTAAATTCGAAAGTATATTATTAATTACTTCCAAAACATAACCCAAAAATAATAATTAGAAAATAGAAAACATAATTTAAATAAAGATCTTGAATAAAGATGATAATGTGAGGATCCCTTACCATGATAGGGCACTTCTAAAAGATTGGGAGGAGCTTATAATAGTCATGGGGAAACAAGGGAGGGATATTGAGAAGGAAGGTAATAGTAATGTTGTGATCCATGAGTTTTTATTGAATAGTAATGGAAGTTTGGGTTAGTTTATATAGAAAAATAGAGGAGACATCTATATTAATTTCCAAGCATAGCTAATGATTTGGGACTTTGTGTGATAAAGTAATCAAAACCAAAAACATTACATTTTTTGTTTCCATTATTTCTTCAAAATTGAGGTGGACTTAATTGTTTTCCATATTTTAGAACCTATATCATTAAAATGATATCCTTTGTGATTTGGAACTAATTCATGTTTACAAAGAATTTATTTTAAATCCTGGAAATATAATATTGGTTTTGGAGGATTCATGAAGGATTAATAAAATTTATAAATTGATTTCTAGGAAAACAGTATTTTAAAGGGAAAATCATTTTGTTGTGGATACATTTTATGTCATATATTTCATCACTTTTAGTTCGTTTGGATTTAATAATACACACCATATATTATTACTACATTTAATTTTTACCCAAAAAGTCGATTGTCATAGAAAATTATGAAAAGATCATCATTGGATAATTTTAATGTTATAATTTTAAAAAGTAAATTTATATTATCAAATTATTTCTTAAAAAATTATTATTTACAATATTAAATAAAAATACCAACTTAATTAAAAATATTACTTTTTTAAAATAAAACTTTTTTTAGCCTTATAAAAATAACATATAACTTCATAAAATTATGTTGTTACCTATATTTAATTAATATTATTTAATAAAAATATTTTATTAAATTCGTTATATTTTTAATATTTCTTAAAATCATCAACAAGAGTGTATAGATTTGAACTATATATTCACTAAAAAATACACTTTGTGTTTCATTGTATCGGAATGTAATTTTTATCAAACTTAATATTTAATAATTTACAAAGAAATATAAAAAGAGATAAATATAATCATTTTTTAATTAAAATAAATTTTAAAAATTCATAATTTTATGGTTTAGATATGTTGTGAATTTTTATACAAGTGAACTTCTTAAGCTTGAGGTGTTTGATTATGATATTTTATTTTGGGGGTTCGGTGTATATAGTCTAGGTTGTGATCTCAATGAGCAATAACTTCTCCCATAAACAGTTTTGTTCATCCTTTAGTTGGTGAATCTCAGTTTGGGATTGATCAAGGAGAAAACCTGATTATGTTATCCCTAATGGAAGCTCTCATAAATTGGCTTTATAGGCAACAATCCTAGTAGTTGAGGCCATATCTTCTTCAATTTATGTTAATTTCACTTTATCATTAGCCTTTATATATACAATAATTATGATCATTTTTCAATGGCTGTATTTTAAATCTTTATTATTCTTAATGGTCAATTAAATTTGACGAGATATAAAATTACAAAATAAAAAAAGTTTTGCATCTGTTTTCTATAACTTTATTAATTAATAAATCAGTTCTTCATTCAAAAAGGGGGAATTTCATTTATAAAATTTCAGGTCGTTATAGTATAGGATCATGGGGGATCAGTTTGGGGGTGAATGTGATCACACGCACCCATACATACATACATAGATGCATATGATCCTAGATACAAACATAGAGGGAAACACTCATACACTTTATTGTTATAACTTGTTAATTAGAAACAATCTAGGAAGAAGGTCAAGATAACCCATCCCCACACCCATATATATATAGACATATATATATACATGTATATGTTTTTATATTAATTAATATGTCAATAAATATATGAATTTATAAATTTATAAGTATATTTATATTAATATATATATACATACTAATAATATTAAACAAATAATTATAATATATATAAATAAAAAAATTATATAAACAATTAAAATAAAGATGTCTACATATATACATATAAGTATACAAACACAAAAGATTAAAAATAATTATAATAAATTAATAATTATGGAATAAATTATTTATATATATAAGTATATTTAAGAAAAGTTATGTATATTAATGTTAATTTAGATATTAATATATGTAAATATATAATAAAAAATATTTTAATTTATACATTTATATATAATAACATATGATAACTTATATATATTTATATATAACATATAATAACATATATATTAATTTATAATTTATTATATCATAAATTATAAATAAGTTTATACTAAAATTAATATATAATAACATATAATAACATATATTCTAATTTAAATGTAAATATATAATAACACATTTTAAAACATATATATATATATATGAAACATAAAATAAAATATATCTAGATATGTATTATCAAATGTTTTAATTTATATATTAATATATAACATAATTGGTCTATAAATTTAATTATATATATATATAAATAAACACAAAATAAAATATATTAACACATATTTAAATATAATTATATATATAAACCTATAATTATAGTTACACTAGTATATTTAATATATATGTATATCAACATATATAAATATATATTTTTACATAAATAAAAATTATTTTTTATTTATAAGGAAATATATTATCATATGTATAAATATAGTTTAATACATACATTAAATAAATATGTTTACTAGTTGGGTTGGTCCATCCATGTGTTCACAACATGTCAGACATTGGTTCAATGTTGGTAACTAAAGTAGGTAATTTTTGCATGGGGTGGGGGATGGGGTTGACATGGAGTGTTGGGCTAATAACGTAAGGGAAGGTAAGATGTATGGGATAATATAATAAGTGGCGGAGAAAGAGGGATGGGTGATGTCACATAGGGGTGAAGGCACCCAAGGACAGGGGTGAGATATCAAATATATATATATTGAAAAATTAGAAAAATTAATTATCCATGTATATAGAATCTGTGGATAATTAATGGCCCATTTTCCCATGTTTCCATAAAATAAGGGTAAATAGTGTGGGGAAAAATTATACATGATTATAATCATGGATAATTTATCGGTGTTCAATTTAACTGTTAAATTACACACACCTAATTTCCCAATATTTTTATCAAAAGAGGGTAAATAAGTTATCCATTTTTATAAACACAGCAAAATGTAAAACGAAGACACGTCTAAATACAATTTTCAGGTAAATTTTGTTGTATATTGTGGGTTACAACATGATAATAATTTTGAGAAATCATATGCATATTACCTTTAAGAATGATATATATTAGTATTTAAGGTTCAGAAGTTCTCATAAATAGAATCATTCAGAGCATCTGAATGTGAAGTTTATAGAACTCAATTTCACTAACTCTGAATCAAGGTAATTAGATGCCAGGTGTGAGTCACATGGTTATGGTAATAAAAATAGACTACAGGATATAATCTAATTAAAAAGGGGTGAAGTGTATATTCATGTGAGAAATGGTGAAAGAGTTGGGGAATTGGAAGTCAACACATATTATCTTACTTTTCCATGTGGTTTGATACTATAATTATAGGAATTTTATTGTGATTCATCTATTAACAAAAATGTTATTTCTACATATTTTTTTGAAAATAAAGGATTTTAATTCATTAAAAAAGAAAATCTTTATCCTATATATACGAATAATATGTTTTACGAAATCAGGAATATGGTAAAAGGTTTCTAAATTATAGATATTGATAATTTTATCTATATAATTTATAATTAGAAGGTCACAATTTATTCTACTCCCACCAAAATTTTGAATTTTATCTTAGTGCATATTATTGATAATGATAACCAAAGACTCTATAGAGACATATTTTTGGAACCATTTGATTAGGAATCATTGGATTCTTATGATCCTTCTTTATTTTTAAAGATGAGCCAAGACACATTTAGTTGAAAAGGCTAAAAAATTTTGTTGAATGTTGAATCTTATACATAGTTTTGTGTGTGGGACAATAAATCCTCCTAAAAGTGGGGGTTTTAGGTACTTCATTAATTTAACTATTGATTTTAGTAGGTATGGTTTTGTTTTCCTGATGATAAACTAGTATAAAACCTTTGAAAAGTTCAAATTGTACTACAACAATTTGTATAAAAAAATGGGAACATTTTTTAAGATTCTAATATTGAATTGAACTGGAAAATACTTTATACAAGAATGTAGTGATCATATGATAGATTTTATAATATTTACTCAGCTCACCCATCATAGAACACCATTGTGGATGGGTGTTTGTGAGGTGAGGAACCATACCCTATTACACATGGTTTGTTCGATGATGAGTTAGTGACACCATCCTATCACAATCAAGTGACATACTATATAGACTATTTTATTCACATTTCACTATGCTATATTTGAAGTTTTTATAAAGGATCCAAATGAGATTTGTAACAGAGGAATGTTCTGATATTTATTCAATGAAGATTCATAGTTGTGAAGAATTTGAATAATGATTTGATTCTTATAATCTTGACCCGAGTTCAAAAAATCCCTATCTGTTGTTTATACCAAGGAAAATAAGGGATATTATTTCTACATTCCTACTAATAAAAAATGTTTTTGGTATAAACTAGTTTTTTTTAATGTAAAATATATTTTGAATTTTTATGGGGAAGAATGTTGAATGTGAAGATGTTCAAGACCAAAATATAGGAAGTGTTCCTAGAATGGATATTGATCAAGTTCCACAAGGGGTTCTGTAAGAAGAATTAACATAAGAAAAACAAAAAAATCAAATTTTTGGTATTATTCATTAAGGGATAAATATATATGAGCTTAGCATTGATAATTATGGTAAAATCATGTCCATAGATGATGAGCTTACTACCTACTAGGATTCTATTGAGAGTTTTAATTCTGATATGTGGTTAAAGTCCATGTAATCTACAATGGATTCCATGTACACAAATTGTGTTTGTAACATGGTGGGTGCGCCTAAAGTGGAAAGAACCATAGGGTGAAAGAGATTTTTCAATAAGTAAGGTAGAATTTATGTAAGAGTATATTTATATAAATAATACCTTTTGGGAAAATTTGACAAGAAAATTCATGGTACTATCTATGAAGAAAAATATTCCCCTCTTGAAATGATAAATTCCATTTGTATATTTATTTCCATGGCATCTCATTTTGAATATGAGATATATCTAATGTAAGTTAAAACTTATTTTCTTTATAGGACTGTAGTTTATGATGTATATATTTTATAGTTTAGAGGTTTTAAATCTCAAATTGAGTCTGTTAAGGTCTTTTTGTTTCAATAGTTCATTTCTGTATTGAAGAAAACTTTTCAATATTTGAATATATTGTGTGATAATGTAGTCAAAAAGTTCAGTTTCTTCAAAAATGATGATGATTATTGTGTATATAAGAATATTAGATGGCGTTTTTTTAGTTTATATGATATTTTATGTGGATGATATACTTTTCAAAAATGACATCCTTGATTTACATTATGTGATTATGTGGTTGGAAAAATGATTCTCAATGAATTACATGAGTGAAGTAAAGTACATATTTAGTATAAAGATACTTAGAGATAAATCTATGAGTTTTCTTAGACTATGTTTAGAAATATAAATTGGTAACTCTCTAAAGAGGTTACACATGGAGAACTCCAAAAGGGGTTATTTTTCAATGTTTCATGGTCAAAATCTTTGGGGGTTTTGGATACATCTAAGGATTCATAAATCATAGACATAATTCACAATGCATTCTGTATAGTCTCAATCATGTATTCTGTGATGTAAAATTGACATGATGTCACCTTTTAACTTCCTATAACTACTAGATTTCAATATTATCCTACTTATTTTCATTGGATTTCTATTAAGAAATTTTTTATGTACTTCGTAATAATAAGTGGAATGTTCTGGATTGTTATATTTTGGGATAAGTATTATAAAAAGGGTTAAAACGATTCAAGTTTCCAATCTGATAGAGATTATATGAAATATAAATATTGTTTTTTTTTGAATTATGGGTCTATTAAGTTTAAATTTTTCAAACATGATACCATGGAAGACTCATCAATAGAGGTAGAGTGTATCACTTCACCAGATTCTGAGAAATAATATATTTTGGTTTGTAATTTAATTCTGGAAATATGGGTGCTTTCTCTCATGAAGTGATAAATTGAAATTAACTATGAAAAAAATTGAGTCATTTCTCATGCCAAGTAACATTTTTCTCACCAATGGACTAGACACATCCTTCAAAAATAGAAACTTATATGAGAGATTACTGAGCGGGTAGATGTTAAGATATTTTGTGTGTGTTAATATCAAAATTTAGAGGATACATAGAAAAAACTATTAATGAAGAAAAATCATGAATTTATAATAAAAGGAGGATTCCATTTATATTTATTTTATGTGTGCTAAAACTAAAATTAAAATGATAGTGTAATGATAATATCCCCTCAAAGTATGAATTTGTGTTATCCATAATCAATAATCATCATTATATATTATTGGGTGAGATGATATCTCAGGATTTCCACGTGTAGTGGAATCATAAGATAATGAGTGGAGACTTATTATTTAAAATATACACTCAAAGTATATTCAATGGAATATTATATTGTCACTGATATACATAGGGGTATGTATTTATTATGAATCATTTTACCTAAGTTTGGGGACATACCTATCATCATAATATTCAATCCATTATACATTTATTATACAAGGCCTCAAGGTTTAGTTAATTAAAAAGTGGATGGTCAATTTGTTGATCATGTCATCTGTTGGAGCTCAACTAAGATGGGATGTTTCATCTCAAACAAATATAAACGATATCTATAACTATATTGAATTAGACTAGGGAAATTCATGTCCATTTCTAGTTCAGTCAAATCAGATTAGTGCAACTACTCTAAAGAGGTAAATGTTGGGATTTAACCTACTAGATGAATTCCATATAATATATTTATCGATGAAGTTGGTGTTTTGCAGAGAATAAAGCTTGTATAAGATAGTATATACTATATTCACATTGTTCCATTTTTATTCATAAATAATATTTTTTAAATATATTATTATATAGTAATAAACATTATGTATATGATACATTTTATGATGCAAATATACATATTTAGATATTTGTATATATTATGGAGATCATACAGTACCCCATTGTAGCTTTACCAGAACTAATGTTTTTATAAAGGCCACTCTTTTCTTACATTAATGAAATTAGGATTTAAAATTTATTGTCAAAGTTCCTACATCATGTATGTTAAATTATTTTTTTGTATGGATATGGAATTATTTTTGTATATATTTTTAATCTTAAATAAAGATATTTTAGTCAATTGTATCCAAAATTGTTATGGATGGGATCATAATGAGGTGTGAAGTTTTGTATAAAATTCTCTATGCAATTTAAGTAATAAGGGGGGATTTTTAGATATGATCTTATATAAGGATACATCATCTTTTTCAAGATTATTAAATAAATATCTATGATATTAATCTTGAATATATCATTGACTACAATGTACATATATCATAAAATGTTTGGGATTTACTTATTTTTATCAATCATAAGGTACAATTGAGCATGTTATATATGATACACATGCATGAATATAACCACCACCTCTTGCATGATTTCTCTAGATTCTAATAAATTAATGTTATGTAATTTTTTATCTCACATTCATAGAAATATTATAATGAATAAACTAATAAATATTAACATATACATAAATGATATAACACCTCATATCGTTGACACTATTTATTTTTTAAGGATAATTAGGGATGTCCTAAATAAATGGAGTGTTCCCATCATTAGTGTTAACTCTAAATTCATGAAAGAGAAGAGAAGATATATTCCCCTATAAACACCATTTTCTAATTTTTGGAGGTTTTAGAACCACTTTAGTGATTGGGATTCTTTGTAGTATGATCACATAAAAATGTTCTGTGTAATCCCATCAAAGGTAGGAAACCATTAATTGCCTCTTCATTGATGCCCTTAAAATTTAATCCATAAATTATTATAGAAGGATCATATGGTATTTCACAATCACACACTATTATTTTATTTATATTTTATAGAATAATGATTTATTAAAGTAAGATTTGTATTGTTCAAGGGTTATATTCCATTATATGTTCATTAGATGAACTCCCAAAATCTCATCAAGATAAACACCCAATGGAGTTTACTTTTGTTGAATAAACTATATATTGAAACAAAAATAAATAAATTCCAGCAACCTTGAGTACTAATAAGGTAGAATATGTGTCTTTAACTCATGTTACAACCAAATTAATGTGTATAATGGATCAATTCGTAGATCTCAAGGTAGATGTGAAGTTTCCGTGTATTGTGGGTTATGATAATTGTACTACTATCAATATATTAAGAAATCATGGTCATAATTATTATTTAAGGCATATTAATATAAAATATCATTGAATCAAAGATATTATGGGGAAAATGTTTTAAATCTCTAATTATTTCCCAAAAAATAAATAAATATCATATTTTTCACTAAACCATTTAGAAATTGATATATTTCAAAGACTAAGGTTGATCGCGGTAAATTAACCATTTAGGTAAATACTCTTTTTGGGGATAAATTATTTAGAGAAAATTTAGAAGGGGTAATTTTTTAGGTTATCTTCTGTGTGTGTGTGTGTGTGTTAGAGTTTTTTCGGATTTTCTAATTTTCTAACATGTTTGGTGACCATGTGTTTACGAAATTTTAATATAAAGGTTCTTATAATATCCAATTGAATCTATATATGATTTATTATTATATGATATAAATTAGTTTCAAAGGATATAAAGAAATGTAGATAAGGCACTATTTATTGAAAGCAGGATTTTATTATTCAACATACATTTATCCTACACTAATTTCACTCACATAGGATTAGAATAAAGGAATTATGATTCATTTTAATCTGTGATGAGTTTCAAATTTATTTTTCTTCTTTAATGGAAAAATCCAATATTGTATATTTTTGAGACTAGGATATGTTTTGTAGATAGTTGTGAGACTAGGAATAAGAATATGACCAAGGAGAGAGAGTTGGGATCCAAACTAATTTTATTATGATTTGTAGTTGAAGAAGTATCCTCACATATATTTTATTTTCTTAGGTAAGAAGCTTGATATAAATAAATTATTGGATAAGTTTATAATGTTGCTTTTCATTAAAAATACATAAATTGTATTATTACTCACAAAAAATATGATATACCTCACTCGCTTAGTTTGTTCTAATGATCACATACACTCATTTTTTTATTGATAACTTTATATTAAGTTAATTTTAGTTATTAAGAATGAATATTATGTTATTCAATTTTACTATCAAATTTAAGTCATCAAATGATGTATGGTGGTTATGTTCAACATCCCATACCAAATAAATAATTTTATACCTTATAGAATACCATTGGGAATTCGATAGAACAAGGTGGAGACTCTGTAGTAGGATGAGATCAAAAAATACATGGAGGACTATCCTCGGCCCTCTGATGGCATTAGACATAACCATCTTATCAGCATCAAGATCATAGGCTACCTAGTGGAGCTAAGTGTCTAGCTGGTGAAGTTTTGAAATAACTATAGACCTTCATATTTCCCACTAACTATCCATTGGAAACCAATAGAGAGATGATGGTTTCAATAAAACAATTTTAAGGACACAATTATTATGGTAAGGGTTTCCTTGAATTGTTCTTCTATGACTTTATTGACACTCATTAATAAATATAACATTTCTAGAGCTCATAGAACCTATATATAAAAAAAGGGAGTCTTGGAAACCATATATTAAGGAAAATGATCTCAAATTTATCTATGTTACACTTGTGGTCTCAATTCCTATAAAGAGTATACTATTATTATCAATCATTATCAGTTCTAAATTTATCTCTATACATAAGTTTCTTCTTTTTCATTATTATAGAGATATTAGAGACTAATATTAAACAATTATGTGCCTAAAAAATCTTAACCTCTACCAATTTTCATATGGGTTCTCAGTATACTATTGAGACAATGGTTCTTTTGGTTTCATAATTTAATATAGTCAAAAGAATGTTTATAGATTAATTTTTTTTCTTGATTTATTCTAGCCAAAAGATAGTGTATTCCATTTTTCATGTTTTTTATATACTACTATATATAATGGATTTATTTCATAAATCCTTAAGAAATTGGGTTTAGGGATATATGGGATCCTAAATGAAATTTTGTTAAAATCCCTTATCAAATTGTATCATGTTTCTTATATTTACATTCTATGTATTTGATTTACAAATCTATATTATTCAATTAAACAACAAATCATTCATTTTATCAATGTATTAATTCATTTATTCCACTATAACTATACTTCTATATTCCAGAACTCATATGATTTTTAATGCACTTACATTTTTTGTTTTCATTTATCACTCATTTTTATATTTTTTATTATCATTTCAATTTTAATTTTTAAGGTAATTTAGACCACCCCCAACTCTTTCAATCTTACCGCGACAAACAATTTTTATTATAGAAGATCATGTACTCAAAAAAAATCGACCTTTATATCATAATTTTTAGTATGTATTATTATAAAAATTTTATATTAATAAATCATAAACGATTTCAAGGATTTGTTTTGAAAAACAAATACCCTCTATATTTCACACCCATAGTGCTCTTGAAGGACACTTAATGGGTCATGTTCCTTTTATTTATGTAATAGACTATAGTTAATGAAAAACCTACATTACTACATTTTAAGAATAATTTCATATTATGTTTCAAAAAAATTATGCATGGTTATAAACCTATTAAATAAAAATAAGAATTATTAACACTTGATAATATTTTTGTTTTTTCACTTGATGGAAAAATCCTGAATTATATTTTCATTTTTTTGATTCAAAGGAATTTAATTATGTTTTTACATGAAAAAATGTTGATGAAATTTATAAATTACTTGATCTTATTCATAAAGAAACTAATAAAGTTAAAGTTTATATATTTTTTTGTCTAAATACACAAATTTTATGACTTATTATGCATCAAAATGAATCTATTAGAGATATGTTTACTCATTTTACTGATATATGAAATAGAAAAAATCTCTTCGTGGATCTCTTAAAAAAATCACTTAAATAAAATACTCAAGGTATTGAAAAATTATTTGGGCTCTAAATATAATAGAAATACAAGAGAAAAATAATTCAATAATTTGGTAGTTGAAAATATATTGGATCTCCCATGACCTAAAAGGTCACTATAATGTTAAAAGATGAAATTGAATCTAAGGAAATCACTACGGTTAAGAAGAAAACATATTTTAAGGTAAAAAAATATGAACCATACAAAAGTGACATATAAATTTCACATTTATCTAATATATTGAATAAATGATTGAAAAGTTATAAAATTGGAAAAAATTAAAAATATGAGAATCAATGAAAAGAACCTGAGGACACATGTTATCACTATAAAAATGGTCACATAAAAATGAAGTACACAATGAACAATAATATATGAAATAAATTTTTAATTTAATAAATATCTCAACAATTCTTCTTAGAGTGTAACGGGTGATTCCCTCTCCTCTTTCGACTCTTATGACGATAGCTCTAGAATTTTTATATATGAAATTGATGTAAGGGATGAGATTATTTCTTCATATTTTAATTCTTCAACCACTTCATTTCTAATATCCATTTAAAATATAAATATCATAAATATGTAAGGGATCAACTCCTGGATGGTTTTTAAAAAATTAACATAATTTTAAAAGATCTCAATAATAATATATTTTTTAAAATAATAACCATTATAAATAAAATAATCGGATATATTTGAATGTGAAAGAGAACCTCAATATTAAAAAATTAGAATCTTCCATTAAGGATATCAAAAATTATCTTTGTAAATTCACCCAAGGTGAAAATAATTTAAATCATATTTTAGCTTCTCAATGAAATAAAAATAATAATTTTCATTTGAGTTTTTTACATCAATCTAGAATCACGATAAATACTACTAATTTTTTAAAAGGGTTATCTTATGATATATTTTCAAATTATTCTAGAAACTGATCATCTTATTAATAAATGTGACTATAAAAATGATTTTAATATTAGGTATAAGTAAATTTATCTATATTAAAATATTATTTTTATGAATTATTATTGAAAATGTTATGTCAAAAAAGTATGGATTCCAAAATAACATTTTGGGTAAAAAATTTGACAATGATTTTAGGTATAAAAAACATTCACCTCTTTTATATTTTTTAAAAAAATAGTCTCAAGAGAATGTCCCATTGAGCTATATATCACTTGGATAATGGGTTCTCAAGACACATTTACAATGAAAACTCTGATTTTAACTCATGGAGAAGATCATTAGAATTACTTTTATTGGTTTCATATTATAAATTTATTAAAAATAGTTAATTTAGGTTTTTAATGTGGTTGATCACCATGCATGTGCTTCGTTTGTGTGACTATCTATGTTAACATGACCTTTACTAATTAATTTTATTTTGAAAATATTTTCTAAATATAAATTTATATTTTGATTATTTATAACCATTCAATTTCAATGGATTTCAGAATTGATATTTATCTTTTTATATTTCATTGAGTATTTAAATTGTTTTAAATCTTGTTATAATTCCATTACACTCCAATTTTACAAATTTAATACATTAATATTTTTAGGGGTATATGAATTTAGATCCAACATGAATTGATTGATTTTTATTCTCACCAATACAACCATTTTTTTAACAATGTTATTTTGTTTATATTTTACATTTATATTTAGTTTAATAGTTATTTTGTTTTTCTAGAATTATGAAATTTTAATTCATAATGATATTTTATTATAGAGTAATATTTTCTACATTGTAGTATAAATTTTTATAAAGGAATCTAGAAATCACTGTTAAAACGTGAAGTTAAAACCAAGCATAGATATCCAAACCCACAATTGGATCCCCAAATTTGAGCTAAATTTTATGAACCAAAACATAACACTTGCTATGGAATATAATGTTTATGTGTAAATGGTTTTATATTTACCAAATTTAGTTAACCTTGGTAACTGAATGAAAAATAAATTTTTATTACTAAGAAATAAAAAACAAAATCCACTCAAAAATCATTGAAGACATAAATAATGAGGGCTTAGGAAATCACCCAAAAATAATGTTCTTAAATTCATCATGTAAATACCCATAACTAATGTATTAAATAATTATCTCTCCTAAAATCCTTTTTCTAGCTAAAACATTAGTCGTAAATATATCATCCCTCAAGGTATAAACTATATGAATGTCATGGTTGAAACAAATCCTGTAGTTCTAATTGAAATAGCATATCTCCCATGGTGATTTATCTTTCCCTAGATATAACCCTACCATTATAACAGAATCATATTTTTAATTTAATTAACTTAACAATGGTAATATAGCTAAGGTATTGAACAATAAATTGGTATTATACATAAATTTTATGAACCATGCAATTGGAAAACATCAAACATTTGAAACTACACTTTTAAAATCAAAATCATGTAGTTGAATCACAAAATTTATCTATTCTGTCATAGGATTGAAAATTTTAATTATTAACTGAGTTATTATTTGATTTCATGTGAGTAAATCAATTGAAAAAGTAATTGAAATGAAATTAGAAAAGTTCCTCAAAAAAATTATTTTTTTATTTCAAATGGTAGTTATGATTTTCTATAGTAGATAAAATTTAAATTTCCAATACATTAACCTTTTGTAAATAAGTATTTGCCTATATTATTTTATAGATCTATTTGAATTAAATTTTTTGGTTTCTCATTTACTTTCAATAGATTATTCATCATTATTGTTGGATAGAAATTGGTATCATAGAAATTAATTATTAAATATTATATTTATCTATAATAATATTGAGTTAATGATCCAGATAAAGACTAACGTTGATGGATGATCTTAAATAAATTTTTGTCAACAATTAAAGATCAATATTATAATTTAAAGATTTTATAGATTCTAAAAATATTTCCGAGTTATATATTTGAAATATCTTGGTGTGAAAATATCTTTAAAAATTGTTAACTGTATGAAATCACCAAGGATAAACCAAAAAATGGGATTTCGCAAAAAAATAAAACAACGATCCAAATTGATGATCCATGATTATTTATGAACTTTGGAAAGTTTAATTATATAGTTTCTCCCAATCTGTTCCAAACTATAAAATATAGAAAATAATAGATATTTCTTATAAAGGAAAATTTAATATTTTAAAATTCAGATAAATACTTCTAAATTGAAGTTTGATATGTTAATAATATATTAATATTAAAGCATAACTTAGATAAATAGAATATTTAATGTGATAGTCAATGTTTTTAATTATCATATAACACTACTCTTAGAACAAAATCATTCTTTTTAGGTGTTTCTAGTTTCCCAAATAGATGGAATGGTATTTTTTCTACTACTGGATAGTCATCTTATATTAAATATTTGAAGACATATGAATTTCTTTTGAACTATAATGATGTATTAATTTGAGATGAAAGTAGAGGCTAAGGATCAAAAAATGATAAATGAGGAAACTACTTCACTCAAAATTTCTATCCCTAAATGTGAAAATAAGTTAATGGGTAATTCTATATTCTTTAATGATTATACTTGTTCAAATTTAAAAGAGTATTTCTCAAATTTTTATAGATTATTCAACAGCCTATATAAGAAAAACAACATTTTAAGAAAAAATATAATTAATACATAAAACTTTGTCAAGGAATAAAGGAAATTTGATATTATGAATGTAAAGGGATTTGAAATATCAAAAAAAAATCCATAACTTACAGAAAGAATAAAAATAAAAAATAAAGAGAATAAGGTTCAAATGAAAGATAGTTTTGAGAAAAATGGTAAACAAATCCAAGAACATTGTCTGGAGAATAACTGAAAACTCAATAAGACCTTTAAGTTCTAAATTTTAATAATATTAAACAAATCCAAAAATAAAACAAGAGATTTGTGAGTTAGGAAGATGAAATATAATATTAATATTTTTCAATTTCTGATTTTGACTTGAAAACTACTCAAATGATAAATTAATTAAATATTTCTCCATGTCGGAATAAAAATATGAAATTCTGAAGAAAAAAAATAAATCTCTCCAGAAAATTCATAATATTTTCTTAAGTGAAAAAATATATTAATGTTAAACAACACATAGTGTTGAAAAACAAATTTGATAAAATGGATTCATGTTTTTCTCAGAATGATATAAAAATTAAATAATTTATCATAGAAGTAGAGTCCTTAAAATATGATGATATTGTCTATTAAAAGAGTAGAAAAAAAATTAATAACATTCATGGAAAAATTACACCAAATAAGAAAAATAGTTTAAAATGTAGTAATGATAAGAAACCAAAACTATACATATATTATTTTATTCAACTCTTAAAGAATCATGTATTGTATAAAGTTACAATAATTTGTAGTATTAAAGGTTAATATGTTAATGATTTCTTCTTAAGGAATCCTCAAATTATTTTGGTTAAAAATTATTATGTTACTAGATATTCATGTGAATTTAATTTTTAATTTTGAAGAAAAATTAAACCAACTTGGTTTCCAACATCCTTTCATAGTAACACATGAAGACACAAATCAATTTTGATACAAAAAATAAATCTTGTTTTCATATTTTTATAGATGAAAATACATTGTAATATAAATTATATATATTATATGGATAGTGGTTCTTCAAGACACATTATTGGTGTCTATTCAAAAATTAATACACTCTCTAAAGTTGATAGAGGATTTGTTACCTTTGGTGATGATGATAATGGAAAAAAAGATTTGGGTAATTTGTAGGCCCAAAATCAATCATAATCTACAATGTTCTCTATAATCAAGGCATAAATAATAATCTATTTGTTATTTATATACTCTAAGGTGGTGTTTTTACTAGTGATTTTTCTAATGATGAATATTATTTTTTAGGAATAAACTAAAAAAGTTTTTATTACATAAAATAAAAAATGATTATATATTTGACCTTAGCTCCTTATATGAGAAAAATATGAACTGCTTAAATAATAAAGTAATTGAATCCTAGATATAGAATAAAATTGTATGAATTTATAATAGTTTTAATTTATCTAAATAATCTAAGTAGAAGTTATTTCATATCTTCATTGTCTTAAGATTGATGAGAAAAGAATTTTTTATTCATGTCAAATATGAAAGAATAACATGTCATATTTAAAATCATTAAATAAAAATTATACTACTAAAACATTAGAAATTATCCACATACATTTTCATTGACCTTATAATAAATAAACCCTAGTAGAAAGATTATTTATTTATATGTTAATTTATTGTTTTTTCAGATTTACTTGAAAACATTTTATGAAATTTAGAATTGAATAATTTTCAGTTTTTTTAGCTTTAGTTATTTGGTTCAAAATGAAAAATGTTTTAAATAATTTCATTGGAATATATCATTGAGGAAAATTTGAGAATCATGAATTATATTCTTTTTACCCATATCATGCTATTACGAAATATTTTTATTCACTAACAAAACCTCAACAAAAAGGAATTTTTCATATAACAAATATAAATGTTCATGAAATTTATATAACTATATCAAATGACTAAAGTTTAATAAAATATTTTTCGGTGAAAGATATTAAAAAATAATTCCTTAATAAAAATACTGTTTTAATTATACCTATTCTCAAAAATACAAATTATGAGTTATTTTATATTAGAAATATAAAAAAAATTAGTGCTTTATGGTTTTTTATGCATTGTATATAACCTCAATACTAAAGGATACATCGGTAAGTTTCATCAAAAAGTTAATAGACGAATAATTATTGGGTAATATTCTACTTATAAACCTTATATAGTGTTTAATAAAAAGTAAATGATATTTTAATAATATACTTGTGTTATGTTTCATGAGAGTGATCACTTTGATCACAAAAAGATAGAAAAAATTAATTAACTGATTCTTTAAATAACGTTAAACTTGATTATTATAATATTAAGTGTGAAAGAAAATAAATACATGATCATGATTAATCAATTTCTAATGAAAATGAAATTGGGGAACCTAAAAGTGTCTTACCTAAACTACCTAGTACATTGAAGAACTAACATTTAGAGATGGTTATAGGAGATCTAGATGAAGAAGTTCAAAATTGGAGGAATGTTTGAACAAAGTTGAGTTCTCTACCCTTCTATCCTAGTTTGAACCAAAATCTATAAAAAATCCTTAGATGGTGATATTTGGGTATTATCTATATAGGTTGAGTTAAATGAATTTAATATAAATAAATTTGGGTGGTTAGTTAATAGACCATCATATCATCATGTAGTAAGAATGTAATGGTTCTCTATAAATAATAAGTATGATCAAGATCTAGATATGAGGAATAAATTTGGACTAGTCTCTATGGGTTATAATCAATATATTGTTTTAGATTGTGAGGAAAACATTTCCCTTGTTTCTAGGGTTGAATCCAATGGGATCCTTTTAGCATATTCATATTATATGAATATTATATTATAAAAAATTAATTCCAAAATATAACTTTTCAAATGGATATTTAATAATGTAATTTTATACTAAAAACCTAGGGGTTTTGAAAATATTAATTTATATACAACTCTCATGTGCAGTAATATAGAAATTTGTTTGGATACAGTTGGTAAACCATTTGGAAACAAGTTATACATAGGTATGTTTAAAATTCTATCAAATATTACTACTAGTAGAATATAATGATGTCTATTTTTAAATTTTCAATATAATAGTAAAATCCAAAAGTGTATCATTTTATTACTGCTAAAAATATTTTGATATATTCAAAATGAACTTTTTATTTATCTTTGTTTTATAAAAAAAATTGGTTTTGATATAATTTCTCATTCATATGATTACTTCATAGGATGTATATTAGATATAAAAAAAGTACATTATAAACATCTAAATTTTTATAAAAGTACCAAATTTGTGGTTTATTAAGAAAAAACATTAAGTTTTATTTTTATCTACTCAAGTCAAATACATGCATATTGATAATTGTTGTCTTCAAGTATAGTTGATGAAACCTACTCTTTTATAATATGAACTAAATTTTGTCTATGATCCAAATTTTATGTGATAATACTATTGTTAAAAAAAATTCTAACAATCTAGTGAGCCATTCTATAATTAAGAATATTTATATTCCGTATTAGTTTCTATGGAATCATGTGAAAAGTAGTGAAATTTATTTATAATGTTTCATCATTGAATATAATTTTGTGGATACTTTTACTAAATATATTCGAACTTTTATTTTTTATTAAATTTGGGGTAGATAGTTTTATTTATTATTAAATTAAACATTGTCATTTTTGTTAATTAATTAGTATATAATTTTTCTCATTATTCTATTAAATTATTTTTTATGTGTTAACAAAAATGATTAATTTTTTATAATTAATTTTTTTTATCTTATTAAAATTTACTTTCCCCTTGTAATTTTCGAAACCAACTTCTAATTTCAAAATATTTAATAATTAAACTAAATTTACTTTATTAGAAACTCAATAGTTTACTAAAAATAATCACTGATAATATCATAATTCACCTCCATATCACTAGACATCATACCTTTGACTCTTCGTTCTTTCACTTTTTCTGATCTCTCAAACCCAAGATTAATCAAACACTAATCCTTATTTCATTTCATCTAATGGAAAATATAAATTGGACTAATGAGGTCTATCTAAGTTATGACAACCCATATTTTAATACACTTTAATTCATGATTTATGACATTAATAAAATTTAAATACAAATATATATGAACAATTTTCCTAGATTTTTGGGAAATTATTTAAACTAAATAAAATAACTGAAAATAAATGTAAAAATGTTATTTTAAAATTCTATATCATGCACTAATATTCCATGGATCATCTAAAACTGCACTAGATAACCTGAGGATGTATATAAAGAAGGGGTGATATAAAAAGCCTAAGAAGGGAATAAAAAACAGAACATAATTTAAAGTAGTTCATGTGATCCAAAAGGATTATGTAGGTTATAAAAGAGGGATGAGAATCATAATCTTGAACTATGAGGCATGATATAACATTATAACATAAATTCAACATAGAGATGTGGATGAAAAATAAAACGTGGCATTGTAAACTTAATTCAAGGCTAAACACTAGGAAAACATAACATAGCGTGCTCAGTAGAACCTCTCATGCATGATAAAAGTAATATCATATGACAAATACATTACACAATTCATTATACGTCTATATAATTCTAGGTCGATGTGTCACTTACGTATCGTGAACATGCATAAGTCTGCAATAGAGGTCATACAACATGAGGAATTATTTCACCACTTTTAACCCTATTATTATGTTGTTTGGGTTACATATTTGAAAATTACTAATTAGTTAAACATAGATAAACCTATCTGAATATCGAAAATTAGAAATGGGAATGTGTATTCACTACACAAACGTTTGGCATAGAAAATCATAGGATAATTTCAATAGCATAATTAATGTACATAACGGTTTATAGAAGGATGAATACGAGAAAATGTGGTATATCATTACTTTATAATTAAAATTAATGTAATATTATTGAGAAAAAACATCTCCCTCCATGAAAATTTATAAATAAAAAGGAATGAAATATATAAGGTTCTTGAATAAAGAGGGGAGAGGATCCCATACATTAAAAGGGCACTTCGAATATCTGGGGTGTAGATTCTTATGTTCTTGGTGTAAATAGGGTAGGGATATAGAGAGGGGTGGGTAGAGTAAATTCTGGCTCCAATAGTTCTGATTTATGGATAATGGGATGTTAGATATAGTTTATATAGAAAAATAGAGGACAATTCGTTATTAATTTCTAAACATGTGTTTTGGACTCTATATGATAAAGAAATAAAAAAACACAAAAAATACCATGTATTATACACATTCTTTTGATAAAAGTGTAATTTTTCATTATTTCTTAAGGATTATAAATGAAAACATTAAAATAATTCCCTTTGTGATGTGGAGATGAGTAATGTTTTTAAGGTGTTGATTTCAAAACTATAAAATATAATATAGTTTTTTGGGAATTCATTAAGTATTTATTAAATTTAGAATGTGTTTTCAAAATCAAATTAAATTAAATTTGAAAAATAATTTTTTTTAATGGATACCTTGTATATCTTACATTTCATCTTGTTTGGTTCATTATAATGTCATAAATTATACCGTATATTTATACCAGATTTTATTTTAACTAAAAAGATAATTATTTTAGAAAATTATGAAAAGTTAACTAATGGATAATTTCAGCATGCTGATTCCAAAAAATAATATTTACTTTATCAAATTAATTAATTATATATGATGATTTATAGTTTCAAATCAAAATCCACATTTATTGTAAAATAATGATATTTTTTACAAAAACCTTTTTCTAATAGATATAAAAATATCATTTGACTTCATAAAAATATATTATCATCTACATTGAATAAATATTATTTAATAAAAATATTTTATCTATATATGTTTTATTTCAAAGATTCTTAAATTTTTAAAAATATACTTTCTTGAGGGAAACTATTTATTTCACCAGAAAACAATTTTTGTATAATCATATCAAAATAAAAAAAACAATTTAAAACATGTTATTTAATCATTATAAATTTTAAATATATTATGAATATAAAAAAATTATTATTAAATATAATAATATATGAGTTCATACCATTATGGTGTATATACATAACCCATTATTACACAAATAAATTTTCTAAGGGTAAGGTGCACGATGGTGAGATTTTCATGGGGTAGTTCAGTGAACATGGTTTGGGTCATGATCTAAATTAGATTTAACTTCTCTAATAAATGTTTTTGATTATGATTTAGTTGTTGAATCCTAGAATGGGATTGTTAAAGGGAAAATCCCACTAATTTTATCTCCCTTTAAAGCCCTGATAATTGCTTTTCATAGGGTGTCATTCTACAATTCCATGCCATCACAACTTTTTTATATGAAAAATAGTCTTCATCATAATAATAACCTTAATATTAATTGATTAAGGACTATATTATCAATGGTCATGATCTCTAATTATATTTTAAATTTTAAATACCATAGAACTATCCAATATAACCAAATTGGTGTATGTGTTTTATATAACGTAATTTCTTAATAAATCATTTAATATTTAAAAAAAATCATTTATGAATGTTCATGTTTTTATAATATTACCCTCTTAAGAAATTTCACACATTAAGTCTTTATTTTCTATACAAAAATAGACTAAGGTACTTATGTTTCATCATCAATTCCTATTCCCTTGTAACTTCCTCAATCTTTGGGTTCTTGCACAATACTTGAAACATGTGAGTTTTCTTGATTGATAGAACATTTTCTCTACGATCTAAGATCTTCATGGGATTATCATTTTATGAAATATAATTCTTCAATGGGACCACATCTGGATTCAATGCATGTGATGGGTCTAATATGTACATAATCAATAGGTATACATGAAAGGCATCATGTACTTGGGATAAGTTAGGTGCGATAACTATTTTATAGGCCATATCTCTTATGCGGTCAAGGATCTCAAACCACATGACCTTATTGTATTGTTATATATGGAGGAACACATTACCTCCAACCTCAAACTATAGGTCACATTGATGATAACAACATATATCTTCTATCGACCTTGTGTGGATTTATTATGTCATTTAATGGTTTGAACCTTCTCTATCGTATCATGTAAAAGATCAAGTCCCATCAGTTTCCACTCACAAACATCATCCAAGTATGTGGGATTCTAAAACATATCCCCATATAGAGCCTCATAAGGAGACATTTTAATCCTATAGTGGAAACTTATGTTATATGAGAACTCTTATAGGGGAATGTGATTGACTCAACATCCTTGAAAATCCATTGAACATGAACTCATTATATCCTATAAATATTAAATGGTCCTTTCAGACTAACCATCCATCTTAAGGGTGATAAGCAGTAATAATTCTCAGTTCTGTATCCAACACTTATAGAAGGAATCTCTAAAACCTCAAGGTAAAACTCGTATCTTGATCTTATATAATAGAGAGTAGAACACCATTAAGTATTTCCACTAAACGTATGTATATCTTGGGGAGTTGGTCAATATATAATCCTGCCTTGATACTAATGAAATATTTCACCATGGTAAGCTGGTAGACCACCATCCATATGTAATTATTTCTTTTAGGTATACTAGGGAGTCCTTTGGGGAAATCCATGGTTTTTTCAAATTTCCATACAGGTATAGGAAATGTTTTCAACATAACCTGAGAGTACTATTGTTCCACATTGACTTATTGGTATATCAAGAATCATGATACACACTCCACAATATCCCTCCTCATATTGTTCCACCATAATTTTTTATTCACATCTTCATACATCTTATTATTTCATCTATGAATAGAGAAGGATGAGTTCTGGGTATCATTAAAAGTTTCTTTCTTTAGTTATGGTTTTTTATGGGATATGTATTCATGTTCCAGACCTTATAAATCTATCTTTATTAAAGTTTAACTATATAATATTTGAAACCATCTTCTATGCCAACTCATTATTTTCTAGGCCTCCTTAACCATCTCAAAAATATAGGGTTGATTAGTTATTCGAAAGTGTTATGATGAGGATCCTTTTATTATTCCCATATCTATCCTTTAATTATCTGAAATATTTTATCCCTTTCAATCCTCATCATGAATAGGGTTTTTGGGATCATTTTTAATCATAGAATCTTCCTATTTGATTGCCTTCCCAGTATTGTAATGGATTGCACAATCATAATCAATAAACATATATAACTATAATAAATGGGCATAATTACTCTTAGTTTGTGTGAATATGTACTAGAATATTTTATGATCTTTATATATGTTACACTTTACTTCACAGATATAATGTCTCCAAGTCTTCATTGTGAAGATCACTACTGGTAACTTTAGATCATTTATCGGGTAATTTTAATCCTGAATTTTTAATTGGCTAGAGGCATAGGCTAAAAAATTTCACCGTGCATGAGTTTACAATCCAATAACATTTTGGAATAATCTCTGTAGATCAAAAATACATCCCCACTAGTGGGTAATGTGAAAAGAAGGGAAGTGATTAGCCATTTCTGGAAATCATTAAATCTTTATTTGTACTCATCTGTCCATAAAAACTTGACACACTTCAGAGCAATGTTGTTTAGTGGGTTTGAAAATCATGATATTTATATCACAAATAAACAATAATACCCAGGTAATCCAAGGATACTTCATATTTCGATCATCGAGGTTGGTCTTTGTCATCTATCAATTGCCTATATTTTTGAAGGATCCATAGATATCACTTTTTTGGCATTAACCTTCCCAAATAAAGTTACCTTCCCAAAAAACAATATTTATTGTAGTCCACAAATAAATTTTTCGTCTCAAATATCAGTAATACAATATTTAAATTCCCCCAATTTTACTCCTTGACTTAGCTGTAAATAGGAATATCATTTGTAAAACTTACCACAATTTTAGTAAATTAATACCTAAATACTCTATTCATTATGTCCATGAAATTTTTTGGATCATTATTGTTTTCAAATAGCATCACTATGAACTCAAAGTGCTCATAAACAATATGAGAATTAGTCATGTGGATATCCTCCTACTTCAATGTTACTTGATAACATATTGACAGAAGATCCACCGTAGTGAATTATTAGGCTCCATGAAGCTAATTTAATAAGACTTCAAATCATGGAAGAGGATATTTTTTTATTGTGATAATTTTGATCACACAATAATCAATTTAGACCCACATTGACCTATACTTCTTCTTGAAGAAGATGGATGGTACACCCAATGGTGATGCACTTTAGTGTATAAATCCTTAATCAGAATTATCCAATAATAGTTTCATTATCTATCCAATTTAAAAAATTAAAATTATGTATGTATACTTATATAATATCAAATGATAGTGTAATATATTGATTGAGAACACAACCTCATTGAAAAGAGGAAGACTAGAAAATAATTTGAGAAATGCAGCAACAAATTATGTTACAATGGGAATGTCACAAGGATGATCTTTTCTTTAGTCTAAATCATTTGAAATAGATACAATTTTTTCATAAGGAAGTAATATCCATGATTGGTATGTTGGTTCCAATGAATAGTCTTCCTATACCATTCACTTGTATAGAATTTTAGGAGGATTGGCAATATGGTGTCTAATTCCCTTTTCTTTGAAATTCATGTTGGATCTATATAAGGATATTTAATCCATTCCAAGAATACAGTTGAATTTTTATAAATAGAGAAAAAAATTATTTGGTAAGTTCATCCCTCATATATATGTTGGGGAGAAGTTATATTCATGGTATATAACAATTGAGCCATTTCCTATCACCATTGATAACTTGAGTTCCATGTTTTAAGGTGGTAGTTGACTAGTTATACTATACTTGTTTGATATAAAAGAATGATTCAAAATATTATCAAATAGTATATTCTCTAACCTTCAAAAATTAACTAGCATACCTTTCACCACATAATTTTTTGGATTCCCCTCTATAGTTTTTAGGTAATATGCTCCCCAATTCTCTCTTGGTATTGGAGATTTTTTGTCAATGGATATATTTGAAAACTATCTCCATAGGAAAATGATTCACATAGTGTCACAATTCCTTAAACATGAAACATTGGATGATTGGATGAGGGTTTAGTATAGAAATCCTTTATTCCATCACTTTTGAATATTTGGATTACTGGTAATAAAAATATTTATTACCCTCCTTACCAAACCTAAAGCAATTACATTCCACATTATAGAAATTTTACAGATACTTCTTCCCACACTTCTGATAACTGTGGTGATAAATTTTCTTACACCAATTAGATTAGTACATCAATCCACCATAATTAAAATACATTCTCTTATTTTTATCTATATTCCCAAGAGACCATTGATATTTATCTACCTCTATTTTTACTTTTAGGGAACATCATAAAAAAAATACTTGTCAAAATCTCAAATTTCTACATCCTTTTATAATTTATCCTTTATCCCACTAAAGAAGCTGTCAACTTTACTTTTGTGGGAGATGAAATATATATAGGTGTATCATGTAATAGTTGTGTTTCTATAATTGAACACCCTAATGGATTCATCATCTATTCTTATTAAATTAAATAAAGTACCTCTCTATTTTTAGTCATAGAGTGAAAGGAAAATATTTGTTGAAAAAAAAAATTGAAATTATTTCCAATCTATCTCTTATACCACATCCTTTGTATTCAATTTTTTTACCAATTTCCAACATTGATAAGATTATAATCCCATATGATAAATAATTAGCACAAACATCTCATGATCATATTATTAAAGTATTTATGATATATCTTAAATGTATTTGATCCATTATTCCATGATTAGGTGATCAGTATATCCACTGAAATTCAAAGGGCTATGTCACATAAAGGAATAAACATAAAATTTCTCTTACGTAATAGAAATTGATTGTTCCTATTGATTAATTTTTTAATTAAAAATTTTATTTAACTGAGGAATTATTTTTAGGAAGTTATCGACTCCTTCTCCCTTAATTTTGGGCATATCATTTTGGTAGTCATCACATTTCCCCTCGTTGGGTTGTGGACTCAGTTTCTACAATTTTAAAGCATTGGATAAAAATAAAGGTAAAATTTTGGATGAGTATTTTGGAAATATTAAACAAATAATGGGTTTACCAATAACACAAAATTGGTAACTCATCAATGACATAAATTCCTTAAAAATGAATTTATAGGTTTCGATATGTGTTATCCACGACCAATTTCCAAATATAAAATCTTAGGTTAATTTATATTCCATTCCTAATAGTTCAAAAAAGGATTGTGAAATTATAGGATTATATCCCTAAGGAGCTTCAAACAAGGTATATATCAAATCCCATTTTCATGCACCAGGGGACAATCAAGTCTAGCACAATTCTCCCTTTTTAGGGTCATTACAACTAATTACAACTATGTTAGAGCCTCAACCACTTTCAGTATTCTGATAGATGATGTATTTTCCTAGAAACCGCATGCCCTATACTTTAAAAAAAATAAGGATGTTTTCCTATGTTTAGTCTTATACCCATGCATTTAATAATAATTTTATGATCCTAATATTTAAAAATAACTAGACATTTCATCGATTCCAACTATGTAAACCGATATTTTTATGCACTTTAATTCATGATTTGTTAAATTAAGTTACGCTCAATAAAACCCTAAAATATCATGAGGCCTAGTTTCCTTGAATAATTATGTAAAGAACATAACAACTCGATAAATAAATAAAAAATCATTTTTGAGAAACTCCATAAAATCCACTTATATTAAATAGATCTTTTAAACCTATAGTGAATAACCTAGTGATGTACATAGAAAGTGGTGAGCTATAAATCCCAAAAATTGAATAAGAAAAACACCTAAGAAGGTAAAATTGTACATTTGATCCAATAGGTGTATCAATGTAATATAAGAGGGGTAATAATCACAACCTTTAACAAAGATTAATGGTATAACATGACCACATAAAGGCAATATAAGAATTTTGAAACAACATAAAGAATGAAATCATAAATATAATTCAATGATAAATTGCAATAAAAAATATTTTCCATTGTATGACCTCCCATTCACCGTACATAATAACTCATGAGATAAAAGATTTCCAAATTCATTTGAGATCTATATAATTCCATGGCCACCTCTTATATGCATATCATGTAAATAAATATGTGTCCCACATATACCATGGAAAATGAAGATATATTTCATCACTTTTAACCAAATAATTATTTATTGTGGGTTGAATAAGTGGAAATACCCAATAAATAAAGGATAGATAACACTAGGTTATTAACTATGATTGAAATGGAAATGGTTATTCACTACAAAAATGGTTGGTGCTAAAAATCGCTGGATAATTTAGGTATCATAAAAGGGGTATATAAAAGTTTATAAAAGGGGTTAATGAGATTGAAATGGGAATTTCGTTTTTTGGGGATCATACGGATAGTAATAGGGATATTTAAAAATATCTCCAAACTTTAAAAAATTAAAATCAAAACGCATCATATAAAAATGTGCATGATCAATGAAGAGAAGGAGATGATCCCTTACCTTGATAGGGTGCTTAAAAAGATTGGGAGGAACATATTAAAATCATAGGGGGTCTTTGAGAGGGCTCGATAAGGGTAATGGAAAAATAATTCATGATCCACGAGTTTTGAGGGATGTGGAATGGAACCTTGATTGGTTTATAAAAAAAATTGAGGAGAGTTCTTTATTAATTTCCAAACATTGGTTTTTGACTCCATATGATAATAAAAACAAAAACACATACCTTATAAGTATTTTTTCAGTTTTTTATACCAAAATGGTGTAGTTTTTATTATTTCATAACTATAAGAACAAAACACACAAAAATAATACTCCTTTCGATGTATAATTGGTTCGTATTTGTAATGAATTGACTTTAAAACCCTAAAATATTATATAGGTTTTAGAGGATAAAAGATGGATTTATAAAATTAAAAAAAAACATTAAAATATAATATATTATTGGCAAAAAATAATTTTTCTCATGGATACCTTATATGGAATATATTGCATCACTACTATTCCAACACAGTTCCATAATACATACCATGAATTTATACCATATATAATTTTTACAAAAAAATTTGACTATCCCATAGACATTTTAAAATCTCACCATTGGATAATTTTTATAGGAGGATTTAAAAAATAATATTTATTTTCTTCAAAATAATTCTTTAAATATTAGAGTTGAATCGTTCAAATCAAATTTTCCATTTATTAAAAAATACAAATTTTTTAAAATATCAATTTTCTGACCCATATAAAAAATAAATTTGAATTCATAAAATTATAAAATCATTTATATTGAATAAATATTATTTAATAATAATATTTAATAAATATAAAATTTATTTAATAATTTAATGAATTCATCAAAAAGAGTGCATTTATTAAATCTGTATTTTTTGACAAATTTAAATTTGTGTTTCCTCATATCAAAATATAATTTTTATCAAACATTTTGTTGAATTATTTTAAAGTAATAACAAAATATAAATTCAATAAATATTTTTAAAAAAAATTAAAAATTAATATTTTTAGTGTTTAGATACATAACCCTTTATTAAGCTAGTTAATTCCCTAAGGGTATGGTGTGAGATAGTATGGTTTTCTTAGGGTGGCTTGAAAAACATGGTTTGGGTTGTCATCTCGATGGGATTTAAATTGTCCTTTAAATGGGTCAAATCATGATTTAGATTTTGAATCTCGGATTGGGATTAGGCATGGTCAAATCCTAGCGATTTTATCTCCCTTAAATGCAATGCTAATGGGATTCATAAGGTACGTTACAACTAGTCGAGGTCATCACTTTCTTTATCTATGTAAAATAGACTTTATCATAACCCTTAATATATAACCTTAATTTTCACTACTAAAATTCTATATTTTCAATTATTATTATGTTTAATGGTCTTATACACTTGATATACCATATGACTATCAAAAATTATCAAATCTATGTGTTTTCCATATCATCATTTATTAATAAAATATTTACACACTTAAAAATATAATTTCATTTGTAAATGTTCTATTAATTACAACAATAGTGAGAGAAGACAAATACTATCTTATTCGGAAAAAATGTCAATTCTATAGGAGGTAATAAATTTTGAATGGTTGTTTTAGATGTATCTACTACAAAAGAAGTAATTAACCCTTCAAGGACTATAATTTATAATTTCATTTGTAAATGTTCGATGATTGTAAGGATTTCATATCATCAAAGGTGAATTATAAAGAGTCATAGATTTCATGAGATTATATGGATAAGGTTTTTTAGAATCCTCATGAAGTAAAAAAATGATAGAGATGGAATTAGAAGCATATCAAAAGGATATTTTTATGTTCATTCTAGTACATGTCATCACTAGTGTCAATATATGATATGATATATGAATTACTACAGTTAAACAATCTAATGTTGTGCTTTTATCCATATAGAAGATTTTTTCTCTTATTCTTCACTAAAGAGGAATCATTACTAACACCAAGACTAGATTGTGGTTTCATCGCATTAATATTAATTTAGCTGGAACATTAAGGAAGTTTAGTTTCTTTGAGAGTGTAACAAGAGGTAAGATTATGCTGGTTGTTGAAGAAGAAAATAATATATCTAGTATAATCATGAGGGGGAGTATAGAATTTAAAAAAAACCTAGATCTATCAGACTCTATACTGAGAAATATGGTAACACTAAATTAGAATGAGCTATTTTAGGAAAAAAATGTTTAGAGGTAAAGTTTAATAGATATATTATTCAACTGTTGGTTAAGAAAATGTTTTTACTAGAAAAATAATAATAAAATTCTTGGATAAAAACATTCATAAAATAGAATTGGGAGTGAATAAATTTCCAAGGATGTATCAAGAACCTTATGTAAGAAAGGATATAGAGTTTATTTTATTAAAAAAAATTAGGGGAGATAACTTACTACACCTATTGAGAATGTTTTTGAAACTTTTATAATATATGTTTTACAACTAATTCAATTTTTTAAAGAAAGGAGAGAATAATTTTTTCATGTTGATGATGAACTAGTTGTTGATGTTTCTCATTAACCTAAGATATTAAGTATCAAAATATCATTATATTAAGAAAATAATTTTACACGTTATATCTTCAATTGAAATTATTGAAATTAAATTATTTTATTCAGTTGATAAATCATAGGAATGATTGATGAAGTTATTTCTACAAGAAAATTGTTTCTTTGATAACTATTTTCCCCTTCTGGTGATAGTTTGTAAGTTCAATCCCATCCACTAGAAAAGTATAGAGAACCATTTATAAGGGTTGTGGGGAATCATTAGATTTTGAATATTAATCTAGTTTTGAGACTCAAACCCAATATTTTAATGGGTGTATGGTTTCTAAATTCAACTTCTTAAAGGGTAAATTTTTCAAGTTTGATGAAAAACTTGAGAGTTCTAAAAATTATTCTAAAGACTTGAGAAATGATTTATTTTCCGATGTTAAATATGATTCTCTTGGTACTAAATTTCAAAATTTAAAGGTGGTTTAATTTTCATGAAAATATTTTGATTCCTTTTAAAGATGCAACATCGGTCGGTTTGTAATGATGAACAGAGATCTAATATCAAATTTTTATTTTGGTTACATGAAAAAGATTTTTGGAAAGTTAGTTTTAAGATATGAAATATAAAGCTTCATGAAAAAGTGGATAATATACTTCTACTAGAATATGTTCTGGTGATTTATTTAGAATTGTGTAGTTGGAGTGTAGTGATCTTACTTCTATGAAAAAAACTATTAAAAATTTTGAATGTGACAGTATTCATGTTCACATTCTATCAGATAATTATAAATAGATAATATAAATATTAAATTATACATAACATAGTGTCAAAATTCTAATCAATAGGTTTGGGGTATGATGGAAAAATATATTTAGTCATCTATGATTCTTCATAAATTTCTGAATCTAGATCTAGTTTATGTTTTGAATGTTTTGAAAGGTTTAAGGCATCTACTAAGAGATTGGATTTCTTGGTTGAAAAAAAAATTCAAATACTTAACAATGAATCTTATGGATATTAAAAACAATAGAGACTCCTTATCCTTTAAAAACACTAATAAATATTTCGATCATTCTTCAAATCCTAAACCTTAACCTTTTTTCATATTAATCTAAAAATTCTATTATCATTTTGAGTCATTTTTAAAATTGGTTTTATTTTACTATTTCCTATTATCTTTATATTTTATCTATTCTATTATTCATGTTTTCAAGATTATCCATATTTTAATGTACATATTTTTTTCATTTATTACATTTAGATATAGTTTTTTGAATAAATAAATAAATATGCTTTATTCCATTTTTATATTTTCTTTTTTTGTTAAACAAAATGGGGTAGAAATATGGGAAAAAATTTCAAAACAAACATTAAAAAATTATGTAATACATTCATTATTTTAATTGAACTAAATATTAACATTTTTCCCAATTATAAACCAATAAGTCAATTTTTTTACCTTAGATTCTATGGATTTATGTGTTCTATAATCATAAAAAAATTGATATTATTTTGCAAAAAAAATTGATCCAAGAAGTTTTCATTTATTTTGATTCTCAAAATACCTTCATTACTTTTACTAATGAAGTTGCATTGACTAGATTTTATGATTAAATTTAATTAAATAATAATATCATTCTCCTAAAATTCAGGAGGACTTTTATTTTATAGAGATCTTTTGTTGGAGAATACGATTTTCTTAAAAGTATTCTGGAAATTTTAAAAGGATTCTAAAATCAAAATTCATAAATATAAGTTAGTGAATAATTTTTCTACCCAACCCCATGTACGGATCCCCATGTTTGAGATAAATATTATGTTCATGAATCTAACTCTTTTTAGGTAATATCATATTTGAGTGCCCAAAAATTTATATGTACCTAATATAAGTAACATAAAAATTGAAATATAACTCACAATGAGAAACCAAAATTTTTATTATAATCCATGTTTGGGAACACAACATTTGGAATAAAAAATATGTTTCCAACCATAGTTTTGGAATCATACTTACATTGTTCAGTCCACACATTAATCAAGTCAGCTATGATATTCAAATTTTGAATTATTTTCATATACCTACTCAAATTTCCTGGGAGTAAATATCATCATAAAGAGATCCAAATGTCTTTTAAGAAATTATTCCATGTAATATTTGTTTTTTCAGATTTGTAAGGGAAATTTATATTTTCCACAATTGATAAAATTTCAACTTAAAAAACATTATTCCTTTATAAATCAAAATTAATCTTGTGTATTTCAAATATATTCTTTACATAAAAGTATTCAGGATTGGTATTTAGTATCAATGAGATATTTAATATTGTTAGTTGAAATAATTTTTTAATAATATGACTCTATAAAAATGAGTAATATAAATCCATTACATTAAAATTACATAATATTTATCTGTCTATAGAATATATTGTTACATTTACTTCTATTACTCTAATAATTATACGTGATGTGTTTTTTGTAATTTATTGAATCATTTAAAGGCTAAACTTTTGAAACATACTTGTTATATTAAGTTGTTTTTATGTGTTCTACATACTTCAAGGAATTTTGTTTTAGTTTATTCTACTATATTATCATAATGTCTATGTAAATTTCAAATAATTTTCTTTAGTACTTAGCATTAAAGATATTCATATAATAATTTGAATACATCTTCGTTTTTTAGTTAAAGTATCTACAAATTAATTATTTCATAGAGAATTTCTCAAACCAAATTCAATGTCTTTTGTATCTAAATAATAAGGTACATAGTTTTTCAAGTAATTTTTAAGGTCTTGCATGAAGACCTAAAACATCCTTTCTAATAACCTACATTTTCTTTAACTAAACTATAAATATCCCTTGGAAAAGTATTTTAATGTAAAAATTTCCATGATCATTGAGAGTTTTGGTTGAGTGAACTATGGGATCTTTCTTCCCTGAACCATTATAAAAATTAAAATTTCCTATACTTTAATTTTCCATTGAATACCCTGATTAATGAATGAATAGAATATTTTCTATATAAGCATAAGTTGGATTGGTGTTAAATTTATCTAGTGTTTAAAAAAATGAAAAAAATAACCACCCTCTTGTGTCTTCATCATCCTTATAGGAACCCATTTTTTATTTGTAAATGGAATCTGTTTTAGAATATTGGGATATTTATTAGATAAATCTTTATTATCTTTATTAACTTAACTTACTGATAAATATATCTTTTTAGTTTATTACACTCACTCTATTTTTCTAGATCTAAATCCTTGATCAGTTCCCTTGTTTTTCTTCTCTATTTTTCCCTTCAGATGATGCTTCATATAAAGGGGGAAATAACTTTGATGGGAATATTTTTTTTTCTTTTTATTACTTTGAATATATTTTTTAGGCTTTATATATTTATCTTTTTTATTCGATATGATTTTTCTATCTAACATACTTTTTGAGATTATTTTTGACAGTTACATAGAGAAAAATGTTTTCTTCCATCCAAAAGTAAAATATCAAATAGTATGGAATATTTTTTTCTCTTTTTATTTTCTTAATGTTAATATTGATATTCCTCGTCTGCCTAAAATTGTTTAATATAATTTAATTTTTTTTGAAAATTTATTCTACAAATCCTATCTCAATTCTTTTATATCAGGAATTTATTTAATATTCTCTAAAATATAGAATTCCATTCCAATACCATAATTTTTAAATTTAATTTGAAATATTTTTTGTCTTGCATTCAATAAAAATTCTACTAAATAATATAATTATTTCCAAAACTACTAATTTTTTAATTTAATTAAAAATCTATAAAATAGTTAATTTATTTCATAATATTATTATTGTTGAATTAATTTCAAAAAATCCATTATATTTAGTAAGGAAAAGAGACTATAATATTTAACAATACTATATTTTTTTCAGTATATAAATAGCTAGATAATCTTTTTGTGTAGATGCATGAAGATGTTATTACATGAAAAGGGGTTGGATGGACTTTTAAAACATTAAAATAAGGTAGAGTCTCTTTAGTAGTAGGAGATCTACGAGCCAGCTTATAGAGTCTCATTGACTAGCCACTGGTACTAGATAAAACAGTCATAGTAAAGAAAATATTAGTTGATACCCAAAAGAGATCATTACATATCTAGTGATATCTGGATATAACTATAAACCTACATGTTTCATACTGCCAACACGGTGGTAACATGTTTCTACCAGGTATTTTTGAGAAATTTTGTGAGAGGAATCATTTATTATGGTCAATATTTCCTTGAATTGGTATTTTATAACATCATTAACTCCCATTTCATTTTAGAAGATTCCAGAATCCCTTGGATCCTATAAATACAACTCGATGAGTCTTGTAACAAATCCATGGATAAAAAAATCTCAAATTTATCTCATTTAAACTTTTTCTCTCATTTCCAATAAAAGTTGTATACTCATTACAAATATTTTCCTCTACTACATTTATCTCTTTCTCTATTTTTCATTCTCATTAGTCTTATCGAGATACTAGAAACTAAACTTTAATGTGTTTTTACCAAAAAACAATCCCCTCATCCTTTTTTCTTACCATTACTTTGCTAAAATTTAACACCACAGTTCTTTTGGATTCTTTCCTTATTTGAGTCAAAAGTTAGTGTCTAACTTTTTTTTCTTTGCTTTATTCCAATCAGTAGCAATTGTGTTCCTTTTTCAATATTCCTTTTATAGTTTTTATAGAAATGTATTTATTTTGTAAATCTTTAAACAATTGAGGGGGTGTATAAGGGTACATAATTTAGTAATTATTGAACTCTCTTATCAAATTTTTTTACCTTATCATATTTTTAATTTCTCCATTTTATTTATTTATTAATATATATCATCTTGTGGATCAATTAATGTTTCATTGTATCAATAAATTAATTAGATTATAACACTATAATTAAACATTTTCATTCTAATACTGTTATAATTTATATTGTGATTACTTTGGATACTTTTGTTTATCCCTCAATTGTGTATTTTCATCATCATTTTAGTTTTAATTTTTCATAAAACTCACCACTTAACCCACCCCCCCCCCCCCCACACCTCATTTTCACCTTACTCTAATGAATAATAATGATTTTACCTTAATTATTCTTGACTAATAAATTATAAATGACATTGATGTGTATCATTATATTCAAAATAACTAAAAATTTTATAACCAAAAGAAAATACACCTCGACTTAAGGTTTTTATATGTATAGGTGTAGAATAATTTGAAAATTTTAGATTGCCTATATTTTTTCAAGAAATATTTATCATATTTATCTCAGGATCATAAATATAGGAAAGTCCCAAGGGGTTTGATACATGGATAAATAATATTATCCCAAGCATTTAAATATGAAAAATTAGTAGTCTTCTTTAGATTTTTAATATTTTGAATCTAAAACATAGTTTTTTCTCACTTAGTATAGAATTGATAAAATCCTCAGACATATATTTGGTTTTTATGTTTTGTAAAATATGACATTATATCTATTCTATTTTTGAATTTGTGGGTCTTTTCTGACTATAGATAATATTTTTATCTTATATGTATGATATATCACTTCGCCAAAATATGGGAGTTTCTTATAATTAAAAATGAGTTTTTAAAATAATTATTTCTAAAAATAAATTTAATTTTAAAATGTTTTTACATATAATGATTTTAAATACATTAATGAATGGAATTAATAAAAGGAAATTTTTAAATACCAGAAATTGGAGGATTAACAGCTTTTTCTCATGAATTTTTTTTCTCATGATCAAATTGGTCTGTAGAAATGCGTAGAATCTTCACACCATGATGAACAACCATGATAATTATGTTTCATTTTTCTAGAAATAAGGAAGTTTTGTTCTATGATGCGGTCTACTAAGCAGTGAAGGGAGCTTCAAATCAATAAAAAAATTATTTGGGAAGAAATGATAGTTGAAGTCACATCTTTATGACCAGTAAAGCTCCTCCAGTTGAAAAAATAAGTGGAAAAATCTGAATAACAATTTTTAATCGATTAAAATTTTGTTTTTTGATTGAAATTAAATTTAAAATTATAATTTGATTAAGAATTTTTAACTACTACAAGGAATAAATATATTGGTTTTTGTTTCTTTCAAAATACGAAAATTTAAGGAAATTGTAGTAAATATAAATTGATTACTAATTAGATATAAATAAATTCTAATATTATAATGGTTGTTCTGCATCTATAAGAAGTAGAAGATAAAGCTTCACATATACAAGTTGATGGGAGTTTTAATAAGCTAATGTAACTCTCTTTTTTTTTTGAAAAAAAAATCCTACATCATTATCAATGTGTATAATCCCTATAAATAGTTTGAATAATTTTTATAACACGATTTTGTAGATGAAACCCACTGATGTATAATTAATAGGATGAAAGTAGTGGAATGTATGACTTCAAGTGAATCCTGGTGATTCTAAGGACTATACACTCATTTTTAACAGTGAACCATATAAATATTTTGACAATATTGTGTATATTAATTGGATATTATAATAGTGATATAATATTCACTGTCATGTGTCATTAATGTTTTGTCAAAATTAAACATAAAAATAATTTAACTTACTAATTCATCCCCACCCCAAGTGGAGTCTTGTTATCATGAGGATCCATTTCAGTTTTATTAAATCATGTTCCCAAAATATCTTATATTCACACATTTATTGGACATGTTATATTCTTACACATGAAATAGATTCGTTTAATTCTTACATAAAAAAGGAGAACTTAGATCTCTTAGTTTTCCCATAACACTTCTTTCCTGTTAAAAAATGATGAGATTAGGGCCCATGTAATAAGAAACATTTATCTAGAAATTATACTTTTCAAAACCCTTTGTAATCCCATGAAACATGTCACCTTGATTTTGGAAACATGTTTTTATACCATTAGTTCTAAAAACATATGCCTATCTTTTTGGTATTCTTCCGTTTCACTAAATATTTATACCATCTTCTAAAACGTGATACAAAATCCTCCAGTGCATTTTGTAACAACCTGAATTTTTGTGTGTCTTTCCTTAAATAAATATAGTGTTTTATATATTATTCATTACAAGAAAAACTTATTTTATCTTGTGTGACATGTGACACTAAGTTTATCTTTCATTACAAGAAATTCAAAGTTTAAACAAAACCAAATATATTATTTAAATATTATTATTTAATATAATTGGTATCCCATAGCTACTAAAATGGAATGTATGGATAGTATTAAGTAAATTATGAAAATTTATGGTTTCAAAATGTATATTTAATGAATTATTTGGTGAATAATTAATAAGAGGACATGAGCCTCAGCACAGTTGGTGAGGACTCCATAAGTTCATCCAGGAAACCCGGGATCAATTCTAGGTGAAGGCTAATTTCTGGGGCGATTGTAGCAGTATTGTAGCAGGTACTGTAGCAGTACTGTTTCATGTACTATAGCAGGAACTATAGCAGGAACTATTTGGCACTATAGCAGTAGGGAGTATTCCCCCGTTTGGGCCTTTGGGCCACCGATTTGGTCCCCTGGTCCTTTAAGTACTTCGGGTCACCCAGGACTTCGGGTGAGTAAGGCCCTCGGGCAACCTCAAGGCCTTCAAGCCACCTTAAGTGTAGATGAAAACTAGACAATCTAAAAGGAACAAGCTTCATAAAGGGGAGGAGCAAGGACCTTTCACCATAGCAGAAGCTAAATGGATTACAAGAATGAGAGGGAATGGAACCTGCCATCGGGACAAGCATGTGCATGCATGGGAAAGCCTACCCAAACATCCATGCGAAGGTGGAGAGATGATTTCACGATTAAGATGCTGGGGAGGAGTAGTTCAAAGTAGTTAGTATGGTTTGTATTAAATGTTTGAAGCCTACAGGAAATGAATTCATCTAAGGCCTATGGGCCATGTAATACTTATCCCTATAGGCCTTGCATGGGTTTCACCTCACCCCTTGAAAGATGGATTGTCAAAATAAATAAAAATGAAGTCCTTTAGGCTATTGGAGGAATTAGAAATGAAAATAAAAACTATTTGAAAATATAGAAAATATTTTTAAGAAAAACCATTTTTATGAAAACAAACTCATTTTACATCAAGATATTAAAAAAACACTTTTAGTGAATTATATTAACTAAATTTATATATTAAATATTTAATCAATAGATTTAAATTTTTATTATGTGTTTTTGAGATAAGATATAATAATAAATCCAATTACAGAATTAAAAATTCTCATTTTTCTAAAAACTAGTAGTGTCTTTTTTTTCTGCACATCATTTAAATCTAATTTTTAAAAAAATTCAAAAAGATATTTTAAAGAATAAAAATATTTTTTTTAAATCATAATATTATATTTATATTTGTTGAATTCATGAGAATTTTCTGATAAGATTAATTTTTATGAATAGTAAAAAATAAAAAAAAATTAATTAAAAATGATATTTTAATTAACATTATTTATAAAGATAAATTAGATTTTAAATTTCTTATAATTTGAAATTAGTTAAATTATATATCTATTAATAAAATTTATGTCCTTGGAATAAATTTCACTGTAAAATTGGATACAAAAACTTCGTAAACTTTTGAGCAGTTTCTCTTTAAAACCCCACTTTCTCGTCAGGTCTAGAAGATTAATTTTAGATCATATTTTTTAACTTAAGATAATTGTCTTCATAAAAATGTGTTAAATATTTTTATTTATCATAATTTCTGTTATCTAATAAGTTCAACATAATTTTTTACCAAAATTAATAGGGAAAGTATGCAAATATAATTACCGCAGTAAAGGTAAAAATGGGATTACCATTGGGGGATAAACTAAACATATATGGGTTAAAATGAAGTAAAAACATGTAAAAATATTGATCTATGGCCATATTAAGAAATTATAAAATCTAATTATTAATAATACTCTATTTTGGTGCCTTTTGTTTATAAGAAAAACTTCTGAGCACTTTTTTCTTTTCAAACATTATAAGTGTGTGACTCAGCTAACTCATAAAAGGCCACCCACACTCCTCTATTTTTAAAAACATCAAACCATTTTTTTAAATAACCACCAAAATCACTTATAAAATTATATCCTCTCATAATGAAATCGTTTTTTTGAATAAATCTATCCTAGTAAGTCTCTTGGTGGAAACCTAAGGAGGTTACCCTAAGAACGGGTAACATTATTCAACACGAATTTTTATTTTATCTCGTCCTACAAATCCTAGAATTATTATTAAAACATGATAATATAAGGACCTTGTAATCATAACCATACTAATATTTTATTTTATTTTTTAATTACCTAAAATGATTTCAACTTCCACTAAATGTTTTTTGACAACATTGTTTTTGTGTGTGGTGGACTACCACCACATGAATTGATGTCACTCATTTTTCTATTATCACCTATCACGGTTGGTTCATATGATGGATAATATATATATATATATATATTTAGATATATATATATATATATATTATTTTTATGACATAAATATACCAATAGATTTATTATATCATATATACCATTTCACTTTCTATTCTGTAGAGGATAACAAAATGTCATTTATGTGTACAGTGGACTACCGCCTTGTGAAGTGATTTGATTCATTTTCAATAACATTCTACATGGAATATAGTAAATATAAAGATAATAAATATGTGTTATGTGTATAATATAATTTTTATATTAAAAAATATTATTTTAAAATATAATATATCATTTTCATTGTTGGATTTTTACAAACTAAATGATTTTGATGTCATTCATGTAAAAGTGGACCACCGCCTTCACAATGTGATTTGAATAAATTTTCAATTACATGCCACCATTATTATTTGTATAAGTAATTTTAAATAAACAATATCATATTTAATATATTATGATAATTATGGAATAATAAGATATTAATTACCCCCTTTTTATAATGATCATTGAAAAACGAAAATGTTACTCGTGTGTATGTACAGCCTACCATCTCATTGATCATAACATACGTAATTTATAAAGAACAACATACATGATTAGTGTTAAAAGTATAATTGATTTATAAATATTATAATTATTCAATTATTATTACTCTATATATGATGGACCCATCTTCATAGAAATGGTTCCAAAAATACCAAATCAAAATATATGTACAAAACAAAGCTGTCAATACCTGAAATGTGATTTTAACATGGAATAGTAAATAAATTGGTAATAAAATTAAACTATTAAATCATATATATTATGAATTTTTTATTTTTGGTTCTTTAATATATTTATTACAAACATATACATATTATACAGAATATTTGAATGAGTTTGAAGGATGTTCAGACTTATAGTAAGGGAATTTCATCTCAATTTTATTTTTCTAGTAGAAGCATTCCATATTCACCATGTATTTATTTTATATGGTGTATATATTTCACATGTAGTTATTTTATAAATATTACCCATAAAATTATAGCTATTTATATATCAATTTTATTATCCCTCATTCATGGGGTTTTAGGTTCAAATGATACCAAATCAATAAGGTATTTTGTCTCAATTTTCCTTTTCTGAGACATATGATTATGTTATGATCTTAACCCCTAATATAATATGTATATAATGACCCTTTGAAATGTAATATAAAGAATTTATTTACCCTCAAGATATATTAAAATTCATTTTATGATATTTCTTCTTGCATATTGTGTTTCAAAGTTACCCATGATGTAGAAAATTATGATATAATCTCGTTATTTATTAGGATTTTTTTTATTATGTTTTAGATCATAAAATAATATAATGTAAATCTAAATAAATTCATAAATTTTATTCTACACTATTTATTTCATGAGAAAACATGTTTTATATTCATTTCCTATCTTCATGAACTCAGTAGTTTAAAATAATTTTTTCAAGAAAAATGCTCTTTATTTATCTCTTCTATCAGAAGCCATTTTTCTTATAAAACCATGTTTTCTAAAAAAAATTCAAAAATTTATTTACAATTCCTAAAATGATATACTAAAATAAATATTTACCCTTTATTTATAATAATTTTTAAAGGGAATATTCATTTCATTTTCCAAACATTTCACTTTTATCATTTAACCAAAATGTGAAAGGAATCATTTTTTTAAAGTGTATAGTACATAAGATTTTTAAACTAACATAAACATTACTTTTTTTAAATATAACTTAATAATTTTTTGATTTTATTTTCAAAGAAGATTATTTTCAAAAAAAATAATGATGTTTTTTTTAAAACTTATTTTCAAATTATATTAATTTTTCTCAAGAAATATTACAGATGATCTTTTAGAATCATAATCCATATATAGTTATATATTTTTATGTATCTTATTATTTAGTGGGTATATAAACCAAGGATACTATTCTTATTCTTTCTCTAAATTTTTAATCATGAAATTATGTTTAGGAAACTAGTTTCTATTCCATGGGTTATACCATGATAAAATTCTAATAAAACCAACTTATTTCTCCATATTTTATGCTATGATGAAATGATTAAATGATTATGAAACCTATCTCACTTACATAGGTTTTTATATGATCAAATGTTTGTAAAACCCATTTTATTTCATGGGTTATGATATGAGTAATGTTTAACGATCTTATGGAACACATATGTATGATTTTCTTTATGTGATAGGTAGGACCTATATCTTCCTCCAATAAATTGGGTAACGTTTAATGTTATATGAGGTCAAATAGTACATAAAAAGTTATCATAAGCCTAATAAAGGGTTCATGGGAGGATATCCCATTCCCTAATTTGGTTTCTAGGTGGTTATCTCAACCTTACACGTTATGTACTTCTCGGTGGGTATCTTTTATATAAGAATTTGTATACATATGTGTATAACAAAAATATCTATATTATGCCACGGTTATTCTATCATAGATCTTTTTTTTGGATTACCTTATGATTTGTGTCTTATGAATTTTATTTCCATAAAGCATGACTCAATATTATGATCATTGATATGTAGGGTATGGTTTTCAAATTGTATGATCATGTCATTATACCCTTATCTTCATGTTATTCTTATATATATCCCTTGTTTAGCCATAATAAACTTCTTATCTCACTCTTTCTTATGTTTTTATTTCCCAGGTAATAAACAAAGGTTTCAAGTAGGGTATGTTTGATAAGATTATTAGAGGGGAATATCTTTATGGGAGGTGTTGAAGATCATTCACCAAATTGGAAGATTGTGTACTTACTCCTCAAATAAACTAAATTATTACAGTCCATAGGAATTTTTTGTGTGATTTATTGAATATTAATATAAAAATATGTAGTGTCTATCTATGAAAATATTGATTTTCTATAGCTGGTATCATAAGAAATGTTTATTTAAACTTTGGAAATTGGGATGATAAAACTTTAGTGAGATCCCTGGGGATATTTCTTAGGATATGTCTTGGTATGACTCTACTGATAATCCTAAGGATGAGTCCAAGTATAATAAAATGTCCAAGAATTTTTTTAAGTCATATAGAGAGTAGTTTCTAAGAAATTACATCACTTTTTGGATACTATAAGTGGTCGTGGCTCTAGTACAGTTGTAAATAATGGTAATTACACCGAAAAGGGTGCACTGAGCTGGACTAAATTATCACCTAGTGAATTAAAGTGGGCCTTGCTCCACACTTGGTTTGACACTTTTTTTGGATATGACTTGGAAATTCACAAACTCATGACGATTCATAATGAAAGATTTTAATAGATGATTAATATGAATTGACAAGGATAAACCAATGGTTTCAAGGGTAAAAAATGTATTTTTCATGATTTAGACATCCTATAATTCGTTTCCCTTGATTATGTTTTTTCCCACTATGAATATTGTTACTCAAATTGTTTTTTTGGTTTTTTTAATGGAAGAAACCATAAAGAATCATGTTAAAATTGAATTTGATATAATAATTCAGTGACTTTGAGAAACCAAATTGGATGTTGACTATAGAGATATATATTATTATTATGCTTGATCATATATCATGATATATGACTAAAAACATTAACCTCAGTGAAATTCATAAAGAATCAAGTAAGAGAAAGATAATATTTTATGATAGTTCTGTTGATAATGAACACAGAAGAAATAAGATCTAGTTTTCTATATGTCAGGAAGATGGGAAGAACAACCTATAAGAATATTACAGAGTAATGGAAGGATGTTATCTATGTGTAAAAGAAGGTCATGGAGTTAAAAATTATCAATGAGTTCAATGTATTATGTGTGGGGAACAAGGTAATTATCCATCTTGATTCTATAATAAAAGAATTAACTTCAAGACCAATGAAAGACCAATTCCATGTCAATAATTGAAGTGGAAGGATTGTAGAATTTATGTATTGGTATTATAAAGGATTATTTTTTATGAGTATTTTCTCAATGGTTTTTCGGTCTTAATAGTCATGAAACATCTAAAAATTATGTTATTTTTGGAAGCATATATGTCTCCATGTAGTAGTTAATTAAGAGTAATGGATTTCGTCACAGGTTTATAATTTCAAGGATAATAATGTTTTAAAATTATTAGACACCCCTCATGGAATTTTACCTGATGAGGGTATATCAAGATTAAGGATATTTTGGGATAAATTTATGGTAATATAGTATTTTTTTCTAGAGGAATTACTTTTTATGGAAAAACTATTAATGGTATTGGTAAACATGGGGTTTATCTTAGCATTATTATTAAGGAAATTATGGGTTATTTCAATTTCAGTTTTTTTCTCTTAATATAGTTTCGAAAAAAGGATAACTCACAAAATACAGTAGACTAATCTAAACTAATAAATATCATATTAGAGGGAAAATAGAGTAAAAATTATACCATACAAATGGGAAAATGAAAAAGATAAACCAATAACCAATAATGACTAATCATGTAATGATAAGGTAATAGGTATATAAATGTCAAAATGAAAATAATATAAAAAATCAGTTTAGACTAAATAATCCCAAAATACTCCAGACATGAACCCCATATTAGACTCATCACCATGATCCACCCCTTCTAAAAGTCAAAAAAATAATTAGCAATAAGGTCCCTTGTCATTTTCCAAACCAGAAACAATGTAATTGACTCTAGTACCAAATGGCCACCGGAATAGGATGTGAGTAAAACCTATTGGGTTGAAACGATTGTTTTTAAACCAACCTAGTATAAAGATAATTCTATATAATAAAGTGATAAATAAGTTAATTAATTACTCAATTATTATTTTACATTAATCAAACTTCTTTGACACCATATTGGAATGTCTTGGATCTTGTAACTCAACTATGTTGGACATATCCATTTACAATTTCATAATAAAACAATCATGTAGTGACCTCCACCTAATAATTTCATCTTTCAGGCATAACACATTATATTAGAATTTCAGTATGTGTCTCTGAGCATATCCAACTATATAAATATATTAGCATGTATCACTTGGTATATCCCTCTATATAATCATTACAACATGTGTCACTAGGCCAACCCCACAATATAATTATTCCATCTAATGGAAATACCCCTACATATAATTATTTAATAATCAACTCAATAAGTCATAGAACCAAGGATATAACAATGTCACATCATAAGCCTCAATGATACAATATGATAATTACCATTTTCCTTTAAATTACACTTTCATTTATATCTCAAATTATCAACCATAATATCAATAAGAAATAATTCATTAACTAGGGATTCTATATCAAGAAATCACCATGTTTATCCTGTCATGATAAACACACATTAAACCAGTAGACAAGTTCTTATTACCCAAAGGTTTTCTCAAATAATAGGTAGCCATAATCCAGGTTACATTAACCATTAAATTTAACAGAATCCAACAAAAATTATAATTTGTGATTTACCATAAATAAACCAATTAATTTTATCACACATTACATAGTCTCAATCATAATATTTCATATATTTCACATTTAAATAGACCATAATGTTAGGTTTAGACCCCCTTCCTTTATCCACTAACAAATGCAATTCATCCAATAGAAATTACAATAATAAAGATGTCACATAGTATCGTAAGAAGAACCTAGACAAACCCTGATAAAGATGAAAACCCAAAACAACTCTCAGGCTAAAAAAACACTTCTAAAATAAGGAAAAATAGAAGTGAATAGAAAAACTAAGAATAATGACTTACCAGGATTAGAATGTGTGATGAGAACATTCAGAAGGGGTGAAAAGGTTCCATAGTTTCCAAGAATTTTCTATTGGATCGATAGTCGATAGGTTTCACTGAAGGAAGGAAAGAATCAAATTTTTTTCCCACTTAAAACCACTGTGTCTGGGGTATAAACAATATCTAATCCCTTAACGTCATGTATTTGTTCATTTATATGCTACACTATAAACCACATCACCATGGTTAAAAATTATCCTGATCAAAATTTAAATGATATGAATTAGGTTCACAATGTGTAGCTAATTCACTTTCGGAACATGTTACTGGAGTATGTATAGTGACAATTTCATTTCATGTGCCATTTACATTGTGTGTAATTTTTATGTGAGTATATTACACCCTAGCTACTATGAAAGTACCTGAACCACATCTCAAGCATTAAAAAATCATAGAAAACCATCATAACTAGGTTTAAAAGGATTACCACATACCCCATTAATTTAGAAAAACATACATCCTTGAACTTTAGGTCATTTTCCCCAATAAAGGTTTTCCATCTCGGAATAAGAATCAGCCACCAAGGTCCAATTAAAAACTCAAATAGGGATATACCTTGAAAAATAAGGGATCTTATATCCTACCCACCATATAACATCTTGTTCCCAAGATACTCTAAGAAACACTTTAGGATCTCAAAAAATAGTTCTCGCCACCAGGATCACATGTTAGACTCCCTCTCCTTGGCCATGTTCTGAACATTCTGATGCTTCCACTACACTTGAATAAGAGGTATAGTCTTACCATGGAGATATATCTCACCATAGTCTAAAATATGTATCAGATTCTCCTCAAAGTATATATCAGCACAAATCATAATATCATAAATATCAACCGCATGGGAAGGGTTAAGATAATATCTATGAATTTTTGAAACATGAAATAAATATATAATAGAATTATATTTCTATGGAAGTGTTAGTCAATACACCAATGGACCCACCCTATCTACTATCTTGTACATCTTAAAAACATGGGCTCTAACTTACCCTATTTCCTAATACAGTGTTCCCTAAACCTATCTGATTCCTAAAGGATAACAAGATGACCATTCTTTAACACTAGGTGTTTTCTATAAGGGTTATCATATGATTTATTTCTACTTTATGAGGTAACTAACTGTCTTGTTATCAACTGAACCTGTTCGAATGTCTCTTACATGTGACAAGTCCCAGCAAGCACTGACTCACCAGCCTCCATCCAGAAAAGAGGAAAATGATGCATAATTCCCTAAAAAACATGAATGGTTCCATATCGATTGATTCAAAGAATATAATATTATTTAAAAAGTCTATGAGTGTCATATACATCTCCAATGAACCACTGAAATTGAAAAAAATCTCATAACATATCCTCCAAAACCTGGATGGTCCACTCTAATTGATCATTAGCATGTGGATGATTAGTTGAGCATAAAATAACCTATAATCCCAGGGCATTTTGGTGGCCCTTCAACAAATTCAATAAGAAATAAGGATAGTTTTGTGAAATGAAACTCCTTGGAAAATTCATAAACCAAACTACCTCAAGCACATAGAGACTACCCAAAACATCAATGTTGAACATATCCCGTATAGGAAAGAAGTGGGAAACCATCATTAGATGACACATGATCACCCATAATATATAATTATTATGATAATTCCTAGGTAATCATTTCAAAAAAAATCTATAGTGACATCATCCTATTTCCAATCATGAATAGTTACAGGTTTCAACAGCCCATTTGGCCTCTAATGCACATCATTCACCTAATGACAGGTGAAACGTCTCACCATGAAGCCTATTGAATCCATCTTCAATCATGACCACCATTACTGTCTACATTGATCAAAATAAATCTTTTACAAACTAGGATTTTACTCTCATCTAGAAGAATGAAAATCTCTCATCATATTCTCATGAAATCCCATAAGAACACATTTTCGTCCCTCGAAAAGAAGATAATTTCCACTGATAAGATACCATTCTGATGGTATCTCACCACTATATAATATATCTCTTAGAACTAACCCCTATGAATCAAATGAATCATTTTTCTTGGGCATATATAAAGAATGGAAATAATACATATTGAACTCATAGTTACTTGTCCCTAAGACTCCTAGACTTCTAAATGTATGTCTACAAATAGTTATATCATCTACTACTCATCAAAACACTCCCACACTACCTATAACTATGTCTTTTATTTAAAAAAGATGCAAAATGAAATTTACCTTTCCTAGTGTATAATCTATATTGATGTTGAATGACTGCGGATAATAGACCCACATCCTATGTTGAAGGTTCAAGTCCCACTGAGAAAAGACATACATCAAGCTCTTGTGGTCTATGTATACAACAAACCACTCACCCAAAAGATAGTTTCTCTAGAATCTGAGGTAATTCACCACCATATATTACTATAAATCATGATTATCATAATTCCTCTCATGGGGTCTCTCATGTCTAGATCCATAAGCAACCACTCGATTCTTCTACATTAGATTCGCTCCAAGTCCAAATCCAGATGCATCATTGTATACAATATATTTTTTTCCTAGAATTGGTAAAAGGATCATAGGTACTGAGTTCAACCTATGTTTTAGCCCTTAAAAATACCTCTCTCAAGTATTTAATGAAAACATTCCACCTCCTTCTTGGTCATTTCGGACATTGGGGATTCCAAATATGAAAAGTCTAAGATAAAGCACCAATTGAAACATTATAAACCCATAAAATTGAAAATATCAGATAAAATATTAGGTTTCTCCCAAGATCCCACTATTCAACCATATTTGGGTCGAGGAACACTCCAACCTCTGAGACGAAATGGCCCAATAAGTGTAATTTGTCAATCAAAAAATTACATTTTGTTATCTTGGTGTAAATCCAATGATCTCTTAATGTATAAAAGATTATGTTAACATGTTTTTCAAGGTCGTCTAATGAATTATAGTACAATAAGATTTCATTTAAAAAACCACCACAAGATAGACCAAAAAATGATGAAAGATCTGATTCATCAAGGACATGAATTACATTGGTGTGTTGGTCAGACCAAAAGGCATCACTATGAACTCAAACAATCCAGACCTGAATCTAAAAGTTATATGAGGTATGTCTAATATCCTCAACCTCAACTGGTGATATCCAAATCTAAATTAAATCCTAGATAATATCTTGGAACCTATCAACTAATTAAATAGATCATCGATACATGGAAGGGGATACAAGATCTTGACCTACTTCAGGTTCAATCTCAGATAATCCACACATAATGACAAAGTAACATCAACCCTCTTGGTGAATATAATAATAGAACCCTATAGAGACATACTAGTACATATGAAATATTTAGTGTATATATCTTCCAACCGAAATTTAAACTCCCAATGCTTTATAAGTTTCATTCTATATGGTGGGATGGAAAGTGGTTCTACTCACGAAACCATCTCAATCATGAACTCTATCTCACACTCCATAAGTAGACTGTAAAACTCATCCATAAATACATCATAAAAATACACTAACACTAGAAAAAATGAATCATGTTAAATTACACAGTCATCTAGAACAATACATACAATCACATCCATGAGAAAATACAATATGACCTGAAATGGTTCTGCAAGTCTAGCCTATAGATCTCACACACCCTACTGAGCATAAATGTCACCTACTAGAGATAGCAAATAAACTCTCCTTTGATTATAGTCAATATGATCTTGTAATATAACTATAAAATCCAAACCAGGAATCATGTTGTAACCTTCCATTTCATGCAGAAATGGTTCCCCATGGAAATGATAACCACTAATTTCAAGATAACACGCCTTGCAATGTTTGATATTTCTTATCTACACTCCCAATAGTGTATTAATGATCAAAACACCATCCCATATTTCAAAAAAAATCCAACCCATTTAAAAAAATATCAGATAAAAAGAAATGTGATTCTCATGTATCAAAAAAATTAAATCAAGGGTAGATGATACAATAATTGTACATTTGACGGTAAAAGGTATTAAAACCACAATAGCCAGAGTAGACTACATAATTTCTAGCTGACCAGACCCTTTTACCTAGGATCCATCCTAAATACCCCTAATTATCCCCTCTATCTAGTACAACTATTCCAAAATTAGGGTACCACAAAACCCGAATTGACATAAAGATCGTGTGGAACTCCAGCTACCGATCTACTAATGGGTAGGTGATTCCTTCTTGGATTGAGGTTCCTGTCTAGATCCCCTTCCACTAGTACTTTATGAGAAGTTCATACAAAAATTATCAAGATGACCTCGATGAATTCAATAATAACACTCCAAAGTGAGTCATGGACATAGAGGTGGATTGTTTACCATCTTACCACACTAATATTACTCCAACAGAACATGTCCTTGAGATGGATTCCCACTTCTCTGAATGCTCTTTCCATTGTTTCCTTTTAAAAAACTATCAAAGCAGTTCTTATTTCCACCAAAATAAGGTATTCTAGTTCTCCATACTGAATCACCCTAGCCACTACTCTAGGAAAATCTCGTAATTTCTTTTGTGATGAGTGTATAAGTTGTCACATCTGAAAAGATACTCAGAAAAAAACATTTACCTATGGACAGATATCATAGTAAATCACATATTGAAAATGTGTCACCCTATAGATATCAAAAGTATTTAAATATGGAAAAAATATCTATATGTAAATGAAACATTCAGAGTAATCCATTACTAAAATAACCACATGTGTTAGATGCTTGAACTCATGAGCCATATCATCCCTCAACATCTCTGGATAGAAGTGTCTCAAGAACATCACCTCAAATTCCTTCAATTATAACTTCTTGTATTTCATAATCTACTCTGGAATGTCCCTCAAAATCTTGGATGGTCCACAGAGTATATACAAATTAATATTATCCCTCCTATTTATAGGAGTCTCGAGGTTCCAAAAGATCATTTGGACTGACTCAATCCAGAAATTTTATTCTTGGGGGAATCTATACCAAGTTAATGTTGGTTGATGTTATTGCAGAAACTCTCAAGTTATCTCATACATCAAAGGAATGGCATGAATAGGCTCATGTTCCATTGATTGAAAGAACCTTAAGAAGAAATCTCAAATATGATCATCCATCTATTCCATATGTGTTATCGGAAGTTCTAGGTTGACTATGTTAGGAGAACGATAATTTATACTCTCTTGATGCTCAAATAATAGATGAGGAGGAGGCATTTTCTCTAAAGTAAAACACACTAGATAGAACATAGGCTAAAACTAATGTTAACTAAAATAATTTAAAAAAAATAAAAACCACTTTTCCTGGTGTATCTAAAAATGGATTACTAGTGTTTTAGCATGACGTAACTGCTAATTTCATTACATTTATAAATATAAAAAGTATCTTATTTTAGAGTTCATTTAGATAAGTATATATTAAATGCAATAAATATGTCCCTATCACAAAATATTCAATTCAATATATATCCCAATAGGTCTATCATGATGCATGCATACTCATCTCACACCATACCAGGCCACGTGTATAAAACACAAGAAACAACAACAACATGAAATAGTAACATCATACAACATGTGAGTCACCCTTAGTGAAATAACATCAAACTATCACAATAAAATAGAAAAAAGAGCAATCCAATCCTTAGGATCTTGGATTTTACCCTGAAAATGTGTTACGTGCTCCCATACACAAGCTCATTACTATATATTGACATATCTTTTTCTCTTTTCTACCATTCCAAAATAGTAAAGTGATAGAAAATTAAAACCATATCATAATATAATACTTTAAAATATCCTCTGATTAGGAAATCTATCACATTGTCTAAAAGGGTTGGTTATGGGACATCAAGAGCATTTCCCCATACACTAAATGCTATCAAATAGGTGGGGGTATGATATGTATAGTGGTGAGACTATAAACCATGGTATATAGTACAATACAAAGGAATAATCTATAATAATAAATATCAATGTAATGGAAAACAGTAGAACCATTATATCATATAATTTTGAATATAGAAGGATGAACTAATAGCAAATAATGAAAAATCATGTGGTGATAATATGATATATATGAAAATGTAAAACTAAACAAAATATAAAAAAAATAATCAAATAACACTAAATAATCCAAAAATATCCTCATCTCAAACACCATTTTGAATCCATCTCAAAATTGCATCCCATATAGAAAGAAACAATAGAATCAGCAACAAGGTCTCTTTCCCTGGTCCAAAACTAAATCAATGTAATATGGTTGGGAACCAAATGGAGGCCTGAATAGGGTGCGACAAAAAATTAGGATTATAACACCACTATGTCTAAAAAACTATTCTGATAATAAGTGTATCAAATAAAGTGAAATAAAAAGTGTATTAATTAATCAATTAATATAATACATCAATCAACATTTTTTGGAACCATGTTGGAAGGTCTCTGAGAATGTAACAAAACATACCAACCATATCAATATACAATGAAATAATAAATTAACTAAGAAGATACCTCTATATAGTCATTTTATCCTCTAATAATATCACAATATATAATCATTTTAGCATGTATCCCAAGGCATAACCCGCTATATAAAAATTTTGGCATGTATCACTTTGCATAGCCCTCTATATAAGCATTTCAAAATGTCTCACTAATCCAATCCCACTATATAATCATTTCAGCTTCCGAGAATAGCCCTATATATAATCATTTCAGCATTAACATAAAAAGTCATAATAGCAAGAATATCAAAATATAACATAATACGCCTCAATGGTTATTTATTAGAATTACCAGTTGACTTTCAATTACACATTTGTTTATATCTCAACTGATCAACAATCATATCAGTAAGAAATAATTCATTACCTATGTATTTTAAATTAATTAATAACCTAATGTCTCACATCATGTTAATCACACATTAAATAATTATCCATGTTCATATTACTAAAAGGTTTTCTCAACCAACAGGTAGCCATAATCTAGGTCACATCAACCATTAAAACCAAAGGAATCACATCAATATTGCAATCCATGACTTACAATTAATCAAATAATTAATTATAGTTAATTTTTTATATGTGCAGACACAATATTGAAAATAATTCACAATTAAATAGGTCATAGGGATAGGTTTAGACCACCTATATTTATCTAGTGATCCACACATTGCTTCAATTTTAAAATAAAAATAGGACCAAATGCACAAATGATCTCAAGAAGGTCCTAGATCAATCCAAATCAAGAATAAAAGTGAAAAAAAAACTTGGTAATAATAAAACCACCTCCATAATGATTAATAATGGAAAATAAGGGAAAACTAAGAAGAACGACTCATCGGGGATTGGTGAGTGATCAGAACATTCGAGAGTGGTTCCAGGGATCCAAAATAACCTATAATGTTTCCTACGGTTGAGAGATAATAGGATTCACCGATGTAATACAATAATCATATGAACTACCTAGTTAAAATCGATGGGTCCTAGGAATACACATCATGTAATCCCTTCACATCATATATTCCTTAATTTTTATGTTTTAAAAACAAACGCATCATCATGGTGTAATATTTATCCTAGTATAAAATTATATGTTTTGAATGAGGTTCTGGATGTGTTACCACTTCATGTCATGAACCAATTCATATCCTATACTGGGTGGAAGTTACAAATCATGTAACATGGTCATGACATGTACTTTTCCAGTGAACTATTTACCTCTCAGCATCATTGAAAGTTCATAGAACACCAATGATGCCATCTAAATTCATGAAAAATACCCTCATAGGTCTTTTTAACTTATTTATACTCAGACTACATTAATTCAAACCAAAATATATCTATGTGAACTTTAGGCCATTTTCCCCAACAAAGGATATTTGTTTCTAAACAAGACTCATCCACCAAGTTCCAATGAAAAATGCAAAGAGAGACATACCACTAAAAAGATGGGATCTTACAACAAGTCAATATAAAAGATTAATTATAGTAATACAACATAATTAGATATATTTATGAGTAAATATGATGATTTATAGTAAGTTAGTAAGTCACTATTTTGAGACAAAGTTCTAAAAGGATGCTTCAACCATTATCTATACAAAAAAGAAAATTAGAAGACATCACCATGGGTTTTTTAATTATAATCAGAAAAATATATAAAGAGAATAATGTTATGTGTTTTTTATTCAATAATTATACAATTTCATTAATCATCATCTATATTATAAAATATTTCTCTTGGAATAAGTTTTACAGGATGTACATTAAGAAATTTGTAAGGTTGCATGGAGTACCACATTAAATTCTATCATATCAACATCCAAATTTTTTCTTGATGTTTTGGAAAATTATTTAGTAAGAACATGATATAGATTTGTTATATGAAAATAATTAAAACCCTATAGAATATGATGATATCTTATTTAATGGATTTTAAAGGTGGTTGTTATTAAAACTTCTTCTAGTTAAGTTTCCTTAAAAAATATTTTGCTTGAGATTTTAGTTGGTGCTTTATAAACCCTTCATACAAACTCAAATGAGTGTGTGGAAATAATTATATTGGGACCTAAGCATGCTGATGAGAGGGAAGAAAATATTATATTCATTAAAAACATATAAGCATAAGATTTTGTGTCCTAGAACCAATAGGTTTTAATTTGATTACATTGATATTTAATCTATTATTACATATTGTTCATTTTTCTACATGACGACGTTGTAATAATGTCCTAGAGTATTTGTTTCAATTATAAGGTCCTGGTAGTTCCCCGCTATGATGAGAACCTTGAAATGCAATAACAATATTCTCAAATATATTTTTGTGGTTGGATGAAATGATATGATGGGACACATACCATTTAGATCATCGGGTGCCAGTACTCATAAGAAGATGAGACTTCTTTTCATGAAGATCGCACTTAGTAATCTCTAAGATAGGAGATTATGAGAATAGACCTACTAGTAATAATTACACACGTTTTGGTTTCATCGGATATTTTCATCTACCAGCGTGTGTAATGATCTTTAGACTTTAAGATTATCATTAATACATTTCATGACTTACACACTTTGATTTACTGACGAAAACCATCATTCAGACAGCTGGCGAGAAGTAGGGAACATTGGGTGTGTCACGAGGGGCATGTTATTAATGCATAATTCGATAAAGGTTTTGTCCTTTCCATTTATGTAAGTTGATATCTTTTCCCTTTGATTGAAATAGAACTGTCACGTGAAAATCCATGGCCATGGGGGAAACGACGATTTTATTTCAAGTAGTCAAAGAATGACATATCAAGCACAAAATTTATAACACAATAATGAAACATTCTTGATGAGATATTGCGACAAATGGATTATATTATATAGTGAGTGTTCGTATTTGGATATCATTGTTTCAACTTTACATTCTTTCTCTTGGATGTCTTGACCCATTGTTAGACAATACTCTTGGACTTTATGAAACCCCACCTAATTCCAATGAGAAAGAATCCCAGAGGGTCACACACTAAGTGTTTTTGGTTGTCTCAGTTAAAATTCTGTTTGGATATAATTAATGAAATAAATATTATTCTCAAGATGGTGGAATAATTTTATTCAAGTTACAATGATCTCATAAATTAAATAAAATATATCTATTTATTTTGTTGAATATTTAATAAATATATATTTACTAGTTTTAAAATTAAATATTTATTTAAGATAATAAATTATTTATTTATTTATTCGGGTTTTCAATAAATGGAAGTGGAGTTCGAGTGGACCAAGGTCGGTCCGGTAGTAAAAAAGTTATTTGAAATATGGTAAATAATTATTTAACTAGTTGGCACAAATTAAAGTAGCGTTGCTTTTATTTTATGATGTACAATTTTATTTATAATTCTTTTTTGCATAAGTTGGTACACCATAAATAATGACATGGTATTATTATTAAATGTATGGGTTTTCTCTATGTTCATGAATGTATTTAATTGTTTCTATAAAATTAAATATTTTAACTAAAATTCCATTTAAATAAATAGGAAAGTACGCCTATTGTGATAGAGACCACACCAAACTCCTGGTGAATTGAGAATTTTTGAGCCAAAAAATCTCTCTCTTGAATCCTCTTCTCTCCCCTCTCAAGAACGAGAGACGTTCTTCAACGCTGAAGAACATGCGATCAAGAACGGCCGACACAAGACACTCTCTTCACCACGCTAGCACCCGGAGAATGTGCGGCATCGATCGAAGGCCATCAGAGCATGTGGGGATCACCTCTATAGGGATTCTAGTTGGGATCCATACAAGCGCAACGAGATAATCCAAAACGGTCATTTCGGGCAATCAACATCATCAATGAAGAAAAATTCCAAAGACACAGGTATAATATTTTTATATAAATTAATTGAATTAATTATAAACATGATGTGAAAGATCCTATCTAAGGTTTTGGGCCTCTTGATTATTTATCTAAATCTTTGATTATAATTCATGGAGTCTAGCATTCATCGTCATATTGATCCCGGAATAATAATTGATCATAATAAAAATCAATGTTGTGACCCATCCCAACCACACTTCCACTGCGCCCAGAACCTACCAGTGGTATCAGAGGGGTTACATCATAGTTTATAATTATTTAAACATTTATTTGATGAATTAAGCATATAATAATTTAGTTGTTTCAATTAATGTTAATCTTTATGTAAATATGAATCTTGAGATCTATTACTCCTCTCTAGTTTCTTGTTCACCTTACAGAAATGGTCTTTTATTTTAATTTTGATTAAAATAAAATAGAATATTTCATCCGGAGGTGCCCAAGCTTCCAGGTTTTACAACACTAGAACACATGGTGTGTATTCAGCAGTACGTGCTGTGTTATCAAGATTCAATGCATCAGACCAGTCCACATGGCGTTGGAGACTTTTTAAGTCTTAAATGACTCTCTGTGTTGACCAGGAACTGGTGGCATGTGGTTTCTGGATAACACGCCGTGCGGCCCAATGGACATGGTGTGTAGTCCCTTTGGGATAGGGATAGACCATGTACCCCATACATGGCTTGCCTAACTGGAGACCATGTAACTAGGAACTACATGACGTGTGGCCCACTGGACATGCAGTGTACTCCGAAGATTTCCGAAGTATACTCACACGTTGTTTCCCCGAGCGTGTACTTCGGATAGACTGTGAAAAATAATACATGTCGTGTAGTTATAACTACATGTCTTGTACTCATCCAAATTGTGCCGATTTATTCAAATTTAGTATAATGTTATACAAACCCTTGAGATGTGTACCATCGTGCAGGCATAAAGGTGAGGCAAAACACATGATATGTGTTTTCTATGTATGTGTTTAATTTAACAGATACGTAATGTTCATTTAAAATTATTGGGTAGTTAGGAATAGTAATTCACCAGGTTTCCTTCAAGGTACAAGTTCCATACAATGATAATTTTAAATGAATTTATTTGTTTAAAATTATGATGGACGAGAATCTCAAGGAAATTTAGAAAAGGGTTTAAGAATTGATTGAAAGATTTTTTTATGCATAAATATAATTTCATTTATGGATGATCATGAGCTAGAGAAAGACCATTGTATTTGAATGGTTCCTTTTAATTTATTTATTTTAATTAAATTTGTTGGCATGCGAGCCTTCTCCTCATTAATATATAGGGCATGCGTGCCCAAGGTTTCTTTTATGTAAAACCCCTGTTTACCCTTCACCAACATGTGATTTAAAAAAATTCATATGTAATGGATGGAATGCCAAAGCTATTTGTGGTGGTTCAAGCTGGAGTCAAGGAGAAACCAATCCCAGCTGATACAGAGGTGGACAGGTGGATGTTGTAAACACGAACCCAAAAGGATCGAGGTGTTTCTCTCCTAATTTATGGTGAGTTTTTCAAATTCTATATAAACTTACCATTAAAGAAGCTCATGATCATTTCATTTACATTATTTTATTTCTGTCAGTTTCATGGTTTATCATTATGGATGTGTTGTAATGATCACATAATTAATGAATTAAATAAACATTCATGATAGAACTAAAATAAACTAAACTTATGCATAAATATTATCAAGACATGTATAATCACTTAAGTAAGTTAAACTTAATATTAAAAAGTATGTGATAGTTATATTAATAAATTCACATATAAGACATAAAAAAAATCCCTCAAATAAAATATTAATTCAGAACAAGCCTTTCGTTACATGATTAAAGGATGTACTCAATAAAATTATGTGTTTGACCAACCCTTGTTGGGACACCAACTTTTACATAGGAAGCCCTTATGAAAGGTTTAGAGTTGACTTAACCATATTAAATCAAGAGGAGTATCAATTGCTAGACATGGTTTAATAATGGAAATAAGAGTTGAGGAAATCCAAATTCATGATTTCTGGATTGGGGAGTTCACTAAACATATCAAGGAGCTTAAAGCCTACAGTTCGCAATTACATGACTACCTAAATACCTTCTAATATCTTGACCAACACTTTTTGGGGTCATGAGAAGGGGAATATGGATCCTTTCTAGTTGAATGTCATAGTAACTGAATATTCTGAGTTCAATGGTGATGGCTTTCGGGAATGGATAAAATAGTGGGAGACTTAATACAATTTATTATTTATTATAGAATTTAATTAAGAATGTACTAATGTTCTACTCTTTCAATTATAGATTAAAAATGAGAAATTCATCAACCACACTATCCCTACTATCAATTCTGGATAAAGACAACATCCTCACTGACAGTAACTTCTAGGAATGGTTTAGACGCCTTCAGGTTATCCTATGCCATGAATGGAAGTCTTACGTGATGGAGTCATCATTACCTGATTCTCCTGCCGAAGTGGTGAGTGATGAAGATTTCCTGGTCTATGAGAAACATATGAATGATGTGTTCGGCATTCAATGTTTGATGTTATCATCAATTTTTAGTGAGCTCATGAAGTCTCATGAAAACTCGGATGACTATAGCATGCTTGAGCACCTCTGTGGTCTTAAATAGGAGAGAGAAAGACAAGAAAGGATTGAGATCTCTAAGGAACTCTTTCGGAGTAAGCTTGGAGAAGGTTCCCCAGCTAGGCCTCATGTAGTCATGATCATTGGCTACATTGAGCCCTTGGATGTTCTAGGGTTTAAACTCCCCAATGAACTGGGCACGGATCTCATTCGTGCGTCACTCCCTTAGAGATTCTATAACATTATAGTCAATTTAAATATGAACAACATTGAGAAGTATCTATCTGATTTTCTTATCCTCGTTCATTATGTGGACAATGATATGAAGCATTAAATGCCTTCTATCCTTATAGTGAATATGATTAAAGGTATGGAGAAGAGATTTAAGCCCAATGATTATTCGCGGCCTTCAAAGAAAAGGATGATCAAAGGGGAGGCAAGGGAATATGAGGCTGTTTGTTTTGCATGTGGAACAAAGGGCCACTGGAAGAAGAACAACACCCATCATAAGAATCAAGGGGATGATTCAGGTTCATTTATTATCGAATGAAATCTATTTGTTTATACAAACTGGGTATTAAATATAGCTTGTGGTTCTCACATAAGTATCCAAATATAGGAACCAAGTAGATTCAGAAATATTGATCGATGGGAGGTAGATCTACGAGAAGCCAGTGGATCCAGACTTTTTGTTGTAGCTATTGGGGACTTCCACCTCACGTTGCCAACTTGGATGATTATAGTGTTAAAGGGTTGTTATAATGTTCCTTATATTACTGAAAACATTATTTATATATCCAGATTATATACAGATGGATTTTTTTTCAGGTTTATAATTGAGTGATTCTTCTTTTACAAGGATATTTTTTTTTATGGTAGGGCACATTTATAGCACAGACTTTACATTTTGGATTACACAAACCATGTAATGGCAATTGATAAAAAAGATAATATACATGACTCATACCACACCCCACTTTGGCATCACCGATGAGGTCATGTAAACAAGAAACACTTGACAAAGTTATATCGAGATGTATATTTAAATTCTTTCAAACTAAAACCAATTGGCGTATGTCATGCATGTTTACAAGGCAAAATGACCAAATCCCCATTTAATGGGAAAGATGAAAGGTCTTAAGAACTCCTTGAATTGGTTCATACTGATGTGTGTGGATTATTTCTAGTTTAATCAAGGGGAGGGTACTCATACTTCATAAATTTTACTGATGATTTTAGTAGATATGGATATATCTACTAAATGAGGTATAATTCATTTTTTTTTGATAAGTTCAAAGAATACAAGAAGGATGTTGAGAACTAACTTGGTAAGAAGATTAAGAAACTCTACTCAGACTGGGGTGGAGAATATTTTAATCAAGACTTCATTGATTACTTACGGGTGTTTGGCATCCTATCCCAACTAACTCCTCCAAACACGCCCCAGTGGAATGGTGTGAGTTAAAGGAGAAACTCCAACATGTTGGACATGGTGAGATCAATGATGAGTCATGTGAGTCTTCCATTATCCTTTTGAGGATATGAATTACAAACAGTGTCACACATACTAAACAAAGTGCCAACTAAATCGATAAATTGTATTCTATACGAGTTCTAGAGTGGAATAAAATCCATGTTATCAAATTTACATGTGTGGGGTAGTGAAGTGTTTGTTAAGGCCTCTTCAAGTAAAAAACTCACACTCTGAGGCACAAAGAGTACCATTATAGGATACCCCAAGGAAACAAGGTGATATTACCTACACAACCCCTTAGAAAAAAAAGGTTATAATGGCAAGACATACCATATTCCTTGAGAGGGAGAACATCTATATAAGATATTGTGGGAGTGAGAAAGACATTGATGAAGTCGAGGCTCAAGGTATACAAGAGTTGGTACAAGAACAGATTCCAAAAAGCCCCATGGATGAAGATTTTTTTCTAGAGAAACAAGTACTGTGTTGGAGTACAAGAAGGGTTAGAGAACTGGAACTGTATAGTTTTCTAGTTACCGAGGACAGTGACTCTTTATTAGTTGATAATAATGATCCTATAACTTACAAGGAAACAGTAAGGGGCAAAGATGTTTCCAAGTGGCAAGAAGCCCTTAATTCTAAAATGGATTCCATGTACCAAAACCAAGTCTGGAATTTGGTAGATCCTCCCGTTCATGTAAATCATGTTTGTTGAAAATGGATATTCAAGAAGAAAATGGACATGAAAGGACATTTTAGTGCCTATAAGTCATGATTGGTTGCAAAAGGTTTTAAACAGCATCAAATAATTTACTACGATTAAACCTTCTCCTTGGTTGCAATTCTAAAATCCATCAGAATTCAACTTTCCATTACAGCTTACCATGACTATGAGATTTGGAAAATTGATGTCAAAACAACATCCCTTAAGGAGATCCTTTAGGAAGATGTCTACATGACACAACCTGAAGGGTTTGTGACTCCAAAAGATGCCAATAAGGTATGAAAGTTGCAGAAATCCATTTATTGATTAAAGAAAGAGTACAGGTCCTGGAACATTCATTTTGATGAATCTATAAAATAATTTGGTTTTATCAAGAATGAATGTGAGACTTGTGTCTGCAAATGGTTTTGTGGGAGTGTAGTCTTTTTCCTAATAGTATATGTTTATGACATATTACATATTGGAAACGAGATATCAGCCTTACAGTCTGTTAAGGCACGGTTGAATAATTGCTTCTCCATAAAAACATGGATGAGGCGACATATATTCTTAGGATCAAGATACATTGTGATATATCCAAGATATTGCTGGGCCTAAGTCAAAGTACACACATTGATAAGATACTGAAGAGATTCAGTATAGAATTATCCAAGAGGGGACTGATGCCAGCATCACATAGCATTCATCTGTCCATGAAAATGTGTGCTCAGACACCTGAGGAAAAAAAGATAATGGAAAGGACTCTATAAGCATCAGCGATTGGGTCAGTCATGTATGCCATGATATGTACTAGGCTTGATGTCGCCTACACATTGAGTGTGGTGGGTAGATGTCAAGTTGACCAAGGTGACCACCATTGGATGGAAGTCAAGACTATCCTGAAGTATCTGAGGAATACTAAAGATATGTTCCTGGTTTATGGAGGAGAGGATGAACGAGTCATCAGAGGATATGCAGATACTAGTTTCAATACTGATCAAGATGACATGAAGTCGCTAACGGGATACATCTTCACTTTGAATGGAGGTGCAGCAAGCTAGAAGAGCTCAAATTAGAGTGTGGTTGTAGATTCTATAGTAGATTCCATGTATATAACATCTTCTGAGGTAGCTAAATAAGCTGTTTGGATGCAAATCCTTTCCTAGGAGCTAGATGTGATACCTAGCAGTAAAGATCCTATCACAATGTACAGTGATAGTTCTACAGTGGTGGATCTTACAAAAGATCCAAAGTCACATCAGTAGATGAAGCACATACTTTGGAAGTATCATCTCTTGAGGGATTTTTCTTAGATATTTGAAGTTTCAGTGAGTATTATTTCCACATGAGACAATGTGGAAGACCACTTGACTAAAGCCTTGAATCAGCAAGAACATGATCATCATGTGAGTACTAGCGGACTGAAAGTCATAGGTAGTTGGCACTAGTTCAAGTGGGATTTTGTAAGAGTTGGTGTCCTAGAACCAACTATTTTACTTTGATTACATGGATATTTAATGTATTATTACATATTGTTCATGGTTCAACATGACTATGACAAAATAAAGTCCAAGAGTATTTGTTGCTTTTATAAGGTCTTAGAAGTTCCCCGCTATGATGAGAACATTGAAATGCTATAACAATATTCTTAAATATATTTATATGTTTGTATGACATGCTATTATGGGACACATACCATGCAGACCGTCAGGTTCTAGTACTCATAAGCAGTTGATACTTCCTCTCATGAAGATCACACTTTGTAATCTCTAAGTTAGGAGACTATGAGAACATACTCGCTAGTAGGAATTCTGCATGTTTTTGTGTCATCAGATATTTCTTTCTGTGAGTGTGTGTAATGATCCTTAGACTTTAATATTATCATTAATATGTGTCATGACTTGTGAAAATTGATTTACTAATTAAAACAATCACACTGACAGTTGGTGGGAAGAATGTTATATTGGCTGAGTCATGAGTGGTATGTTATTAATGGATATGTCGAGGAAGGATTTGTTCCTTCCATGTATGGAAGTTGATATCCCTGCCCTTTTATTAAAATAGAAACGTCATGTGAAAATCCATGGCCATGGTGTAATGACGATTTTATTTCAGGTAGTCAAAGAATTATGTATCAAGCATAAAATATGATAACACAATCATGAATCCTTTTTGATGAGATATTGCGACAAAGTGATTATATTACACATTGAGCATTTATATATGGATTTCATTGTTGCGACATTCATTCTTTCTCTTGGGTGCCTTGACCCATTGCAAGACAGTACTCTTGGACTTTAGGAAATCCCACCTAATGCCATCGAGAAAGAATCCTAGAGGGTCACACGCTAACTATTTTAGGTGGTCTTGGTTAAAATTCTATTTAAATTTAGTTAATGAAATAAATATTATTCTCAAGATCGTGGAATAATTTTATTCATGTTACAATGATGGCATAACTGAAATAAAATATATTTATTTATTTTATTGAGAATTTAATAAATATTTATTTACTAGTTTGTAAATAAAAAATTTATTAAAAAGATTAAATTATTTATTTATTTATTCGGGTGTTCAATAAATGGATGTGGAGTTCGAGTGGACCAAGGTCGGTACGGTAGTAAAATATTTATTTTCAAGACGGTAAATAATTATTTAACTAGTTGGTACAAATTAAAATAGCACTGCAATTATATTATGATGGAAACTTTTATATATAATTTTGTTTTGCGAAAGCTGGCGCATCATAAATAATAACACGATAATATTATTAAATGCATGGGTTTTCTCTAAGTTCATGAATGTATTTAATTGTTGCCCGGAAATTAAATATTGTAACTAAAATTACATTTATATAAATAGGAAAATACACCTATTATGCCAGAGACCACACCACACGCTTGGTGAATTCAGAATTGTTGAGATAAACAATTTCTCTCTCAAATACTCTTCTCTCCCCTCTCAAGAATGATAGACGTTCTGCAAGGCTGAAGAACAAGCGATCAAGAACGGCCGACACAAGACACTCGCTTCGTCGTGTTAGCACCCAGAGAACGAGCGGTGTTGTTCAGAGGCTATCAAAGCATGGGTGGATCACCGCTAGATAGATTCAAGTTTGGATCCTTACAAACGTAGCAAGATAATATGAAAGGGTCATTTAAGATGATCAACATCATCAATGAAGAAAAATACCAAAGATACCGGTATTATTTTTCTTTATTAAATTAATTAAATTAATTATAAACATGATGTGCAAGATCCTCTCTAAGGTTTAGGAACTCTTTCTTCTTTATCTAAATCTTTGATTATATTCTGTGGATACTGGTGTTCATTGTCGTATTGATCCTGGAATAATCATTGATTGTGGTAAAAATCAATGTTGGGTCTAGTCCCAACCATGCTTCCACTGTGCACGAAACCTACAGTAAGTATTGTAAAATGTTTTCAAATATGGTATGTTGATAATAATTGATTTGATACATAATTTAAAGTTACTGAGAGGGACTTTTTATAAACTTATCTATGGAATAAATAAGTGAAAACCATTCCCTAGATAAATCAGTACCATTAAAATAATTGATCATATTGGGATAGTAGCTTATCATATGGACCTTCCACAAAACCTCTCTTAGGTTTTGGATGTGTTCTATAGCATGATATTTCTTATGAGTGAAAATTGTTAGAGATTCTTTATCAAGTGGATAATAATCTATAAAACCAGACCACTCACTTGGTTAATGTCCTATGGAAGAACCATCATATCGAGAATGCCAAATGGGAACTTTAGGATGTAATGAGGTATAATTATCCTCAGTTGTTGTTACTAAAGTAATGAATTTTTACAGTGAAATTAGTTTTTCCGGGGGGTACTCTATAACAACCCAAGATTCTATAATTTTTTAAAAAATAAATTTAGTCTTTTCCATATTTTCATTTCAAATGACACTAATTTTATATTAAATTACACACAACACTGAGTATAGCTTTTGTAACATGGAACACTATCATTAAATGAAACATTTCATATTATTAAAATATTATAATTTAATATGATATTTATCCCCTAACCCTTGGAATGGTGGTTATCAATATGATTAACCAAATGATGAAAATATATGGTATACACATTTATATGAAAAATCAAATTATTAATCTTAATTTTATATGTTTTCTGGATAAGACATAATATATAATAATATTTTATGATTAAACATTTTATTTTTATGAAATTTAATTTTGTGACCTTTTACACACTTATTTTAACACTATTTTTTGATTATTTTAGAAAATTTCTTTGAAAAAATATAATTAATTCTTAAATAATCATATAAAAATTACCTTAGGATGATTTTTTTAGAATTTTCTAAAAATATTTATTTTTTGATGGATTGTGAAAAATACATGATTTAAATTGAAAACTACCCTTGTTTAAACTATTTTTAAAGAGAAAATATATTTTAAGTAGGTTTTAAATTAAAATTAGTTTAATTATATATATTTTAATCCAACATATGCAATTTTAATACATTTCATATGAAAATTGGATATGAAAACATTATAAACATTTAAACCATTTCTCTTGGAAAATGTGATACCTCTTCACCTCTACATGATTGATTTAAAATAAAATTATTCAAATTATATGAATTGGAATTAGAAAAATGGATTCCATATTTGGAATAATAAAAATTTATACTAAATAATTTTTTCAACTTAATTTTTTACATAATTAATTATGATAACTATGAAAATAAATTTCCACGGTAAAGTTAAAGATGGATTTATTGGGGGTTGAAATAAAATGATAATGATTAAAATAACCTAAAATATTTTGTAAAAAATATTTTCTAGACATATTTCTACCCTATAATTTATAATTATCGATAATAATATACTTTTGTTCCTTATGGAAAGAGAAAAATGTGGGTACACCTTTTTCTTTTAAAGAATACTATCCAACCACTCGCCTAACTTATTAAATGCCACCACATATCCTATCATATTCACATTCATACCCTTTTGGTTTTGAAAATACCAGACAAAATAACTTTCTAAATAATCTCCAATAATCCTATAATTCTTATTTTTTTTATAAATATAATATAGGAAGTCATTTGTTGTGAACCTATGGAGGTTACCTGAAGAAGCGGTAATGTTATTCAACGGGCATTTTTATTTCATTTATTCCCCCACATCATTCAATTATTATTAAAACATGATGATATAATAACATCGGTATATTCCATATAATAATAAAATTATGTTAATTTAATTACCTACAACCATCTCTACTTCCAACAAATGGGTTACAAAAATACAATTCATGTGTATTGAGGAATACCACCTCGCGAACTAATGTCCTTCATTTTTCCATTACCAACACTCACAGTTGCGTATGTTGAAGGATATAAAGTATATATATGATATTTTAGACATATTTATTCCTATTTAGTCATTATATCATATATATAACTTTTTTACTTTCCATTTTGTACGGTATATGATAATTTCACTCAAGTTTACAGCGAACTACCACGTCGTGAAGTGACGTGATCCGTTTTCACTAACTCTCTACATGGAAGATAATAAGGATAATTTTGATGAATATATGTGATATAAATTATATAATTATGATATTAATGAAATAATTATCAATATTAAAATAAAATATATCAATTTATTTATTACCTTTTCACTCACATAAATATGATCATGTCGTTCATGTACATATAGACTAACGCCTTGATGAAGCGATGTGACTCTCTTTTCATCACAACACCACGTGGATGATATATATAAGGATATTTAGAAAATAATATGGTATTTATGATTTCATTATATTTTTATAATTATATTATATTAATTACCTCCTTTATATAATGATCATTGAGAAATGGAAATGATATTCATGCGTACGTACGGCCTAAAGTCTCCATGATCATAACATACTTTATTTATCAAAACTATATATCATGATTTGAATTAAAAGATTAATTGATTTATAAATAGGATATATATTTCATTATAATTATTCTATAGATTATTTAAGCCTAATCAAAGTAATATGAATGAAAATAACAAATGAAAATATATACGAAACAAAGTGGTTATTACCCAAAGTGTGAATTTAACATTGATTTTTTAATAAACTGGTAAAAAAGGAAATAAATAAATCATATAACGTATGATATATGAAATAATTTTTATTTTATATATTTTTAATAAAGTTATATTATTTATACAAGAGGTTTTAATGAGTATTAAGGAATTCGAGACATATGTTAAAGGATCTATATGACACTTTTATTTTTCTAGGAGACACATTCCATATTCACCATGTGTTTATTTTATATAGTGTATATACTACCCATGAATGTATTTTGTGATTATTATACTTAAGAATATTGTTATTTAAATACCCATTTTATAATCTCTCTTTCATGGGGTTTAATTTTCATAAGTTATCAAATCGGTAAGGGATTCTTGTCTCAATTTTCACTCTTTGAGACATATGATTATATTATAAACCATTCTTATATTAATTGGTGTATACATATACACCTTGACATTTAATATAATGAATTTATTTATACCCATGATATTTTATGTTTTTTAATGATATTCTTTCATGGGGATTATGTTTTAAAGTTTCCATTGTGGTATAGATTATATTTTATAATCTCATCATTTATTGGGGTTATTTATGATTATATATCTAATCATATAATCATATGATATATATCTCAATAAACTCATTAATTTTTTTATACTATGGTTAATTCATGAGAATAAATTTTTTCCTTCATTTTCCTCTCTTTATCTACTCATGTTATCAAAAAACAATTAACCAAAATAGTATTTGTTTTTCTCTTTGGTTAAACTAATTTTCCTCTAAACCCCATTTATTCTAGAAAATATTATTAAACTTATTTTTTAAATAAACTTATACCCATTTTTGAATTTTTACAAAAAAAATGAAAGAAATTTTCTTATCATTTTCCAAAAAATGCATGTTTGGATTTTACTAAATATTTGAAAAGTGTCATTGTTTTAACATCTGTAGTATGAACATAATTTTCTCTATATAATATGATATCCTATAATGTAACTTTTTATTTGATGGGGGTATAAATCAATGATACCATTATTATTTATTCCATAAATGGTTCATTGTGACAACATGTTTAGGAAACCCCTTTCACTTCCATGCATTGTACCATGATAAAAATCTTATGAAACCCACTCCTTTTTCTATAGGTCATGCTATGATGAAATGATATAATAATTATGATTCATATATCTTTTTCCAATGTTATGATAGATGAAGAGTTTATGAACACAATTTGATTTCATTTTAATGATATAATGATTGTTTTATGATATTACGGAACACATGAGTATGATTTTTATTATGTGATGGGTAGGACCTGTATCGCTATACAATGAATTGGGAAATGGTAAAAATTTAATAACCTAAAATTGTACACAGGAGGTTGTCCCACACACAAAATAGGGTACACGAGAGGTCATATAAGGCCCCAGCCTTAAACCTTACTTAATCTTGAGTTATTACAAGATTACACATTGAGGATCTTTTCGGGTTTAGAGTTTTAGAGAATTAGATCATAAAACTTGCATTACATTCCACATATATACAAAGTGGTTACATAAAGATAGTATTCTTCATTCCCATCAATGGAAACACATTTAAAATAAAACATGGATTATTTCTTGACACTTCCTTGACACTATCATCATATCATGTACCTTTCCCTTGACCTATGAAAAACATTTCAAAAAAACTTGGGATGAGCATAAAAAGCTCAGTAAGGGATATAAAAATATGGAAAGGAAACATGGGTATATATATACATAAGAATGAAATCATACTTTACCCATAAAACATATGCACTTTAACATACCTCATAAAATCATGAATAAATCATAGAAATCATAAGACATAAAGGTAATTTGAGGCATTCATAACATTCTTACGTAGGGAGTAACCCTCTTGGTTACGTTTGGAATACCCATCACAGTATATTCCCTAAATCTCTTCAGAGAAACCTTAACGTTTCACTCCTTCACGTTACCTAATGCATTGGAGAGCTATATCGGGCTCACCCGCCCTTAGTTTATCACGGAACCACCCGTCTTCATAATAATGCTCAAGAACCTCAACATAATCGTATCACATAAAATATTCATAAAGGAAACATAACATTTCCACCTTTCAATCACAAGATATAAATACAACACATTGATATAAAAACATTATGAAAACCATTTTCAATACCAAAATAAAAGAAAATTAAAACATGGTATTTATTTTTCTTTTAAAAAGAAGGTATGGCTTGTAGAGGAAGCCGAAACTCAAATAACGGTCACGGTGGCGGAGAAGTCGTTGTCGCCGCATACGTACGACAAAAACATTCCCTTTTGTCATTTAGTAAAACGCTTCGTATAAAAAAGATTCATTTTGGATAAACGTAAAAGTCAAAGGGGTTTATACACCGTATAAAAGAAGGTTGTGTATAAAACAAAATATGCCTCAATGAAAGGAGATTGAGACGAAGTCCCATACCTCGGGTCCGACTTGACTCGGTCGTTATTTAATCTCCTGAATAATAAACTTGAGTTAATTTCTACTTCTTTAAGAACCTTTTTCAAGTTCATTATTCCTTTTATATCACTTATTTCCATTTCATGAACACTATGTAATTATTTAAGTTAATAACGGTCGTTTTAACAATCATTGGTACTTGAGTCAAAAATAAACCCTTTATAATTACATGTTGTTCATGAATCCATTATATCCAGAATTATAATCATTATGTATATATCATATATATCCAGTATATACATGCATTTATAATATTACATAATCATTTAGAGGTAAGAAATGAAATGCACCGTTCATGGAGACGGTAAGCCGTACATACGCATGAACGCTACTTTCACTTCTATTTCGTATTTTATAGAATGGAATCATAATGATATAAAGGTATATTATAATTCCAGTATTATATCATATATAATATCATAGTTCCATCCTTTATACGTCTCACATATGGTGTTTAAATAATCAAATCACTTTGAGGGGGCGGTAGTCCGCACTTCCTTAAATGAAGATATCGCGTTTACCCATAATGGAAACCATAAAGGTATGAAAAAAAAGAAAAAAACAGAAGCTTAAGGAAAACATAAACATATTATATATCATATATAAATATAGTGACATCTTAATGGCCACCTTTGAAGGTGTTAAAAGAATGTTGAACAATCATCGTTTCGGGAGGCATAAATTCACCATCCACGGAAACAGTATGTCCGTTAACCATTAGATGTAGGTGTGTGTAAGTTTAGCTCGAATACTTATTATAACAACATCCTAGTATATTTAGGATACTGTAGTTGTTACAAAAGAAAAGAATAAAAAGAGTTTAGGGGGTTGGAGAATCAAAATAAAACAAAAGGACTCAAAAGAAGACATTACCTTAAAATCGGGTAACTCCCTTTGGTTTGAGCTCAAAGGATTCCTTGGGAAGACTTCTGCCAAAAGTGAGGCTTCAAGGAGTAAGAGAGGGAAGTGGAGAGACAAAATGGGCTGGGTTTGGCCGCGCCAAAGGCTTTGGGAGTGTTGGTAAGGAGGTAGAGGTGGGGGCCTTTTATAAGAGGAGAGGAGGGGCACTCTTGGAAAGTAAAGATAAGCTTCTTTATTTTAAAATGAGTTTCGGATTCAAAAGGTCCCACATTGATATAATTAGAGGATAAGGTGATAAGGTTTCGGAATCCACTCATCCAATTGGTTTTTTCCATGTGTAGGTTTTAGATTTTACATTATCTTTCCATTTTATTTAAATCGTTAAATAATGAGGTCATCGTTGCATCATCATGATGTCATTAATATTTTAATTTATTTAATGTCTAAAAATTATAAAAAAATACCATGATGTATAAAAAAAAAATTTCTTTCTAATGAATATTTATAGTCAAAACTATGACTTGTATAACCCCATATAAAAATTGTTTTAGTAACATAACACATGTTTGTGTCATTTTTACTTTAACATTAAATAAAAAAGTTATTTATGTCATTTCCCAACCAAAGTGGCTCCAAGGGGTCCCCAAGTAGACCCATGGATTGTCTTGGTCGGCCATGACACATCCAATAAGGGTAGGACATGTGTCTAGGTCATTTCATTTTATTAAAACATTATTTTTACCTAAAACTACACTAATTACCACTAATCGCGATTAAAAACTTAATAAGTTACTATTCACCAAAAAATTATTATAATCTCATTGAACCACATTTTACTTCTTAATGAAAACCATGTATGTCAGATTTTTTAAATTCAAAACACAAATATGGAAAATTTTCATTTAAACGAAAAATCAGTTTTTATAAGTACCACTTAGTGGTTTCACTATTCATCAAAAATTGAAGTTTTTCAGAAAATTACCAAAAATTCACCCTAAGCTATATTTGATACTCCGAATTAAAAAATGAAGTACATTTTACAAAATTCAAAACATATAAGTCACATTAATTAATTTAATAATTAATTCCCGTTGTCATGACAAATAGCGTGTTTTTATGAAACAATATGTATCAAAAGATTGACACCAGTTTAAGTCCAATTTCAAAGTGAAATTGATTCCAATGACCACCATTGGATTAAATGGTAAAAATATATTCTAATTTCACTTTAAAACCAATTAAAAAGATAATCTAATCATATAAATAAATTATATTAAAAATCAGTTTTGATGTAAAATGCAGTATTTTTCACTATTCATTAAAAAAATGAACATTGTCTGAAAAATACCAAAAATTCACACAGAGTAAATTTTGATGTCCCAATCATAAAGAATAAGTTTATTTTGACAAACATAGCTTATAAAAATTTCAAAAGATAGATTTAAAAATGGTTTGCCATCAAAAGGCAGTAAAACAATCTTTTAAAAAAAATATTAGTGTATTTCATGCTTAAGATTGGATTTATTTTCATTTTAACCCTCTAAAACACTATCTATTTCATTAATATGCATATATAAAAATATCTATTATTCATTACTTACTTGGGATGTTACATCCTTCCCCCCTTTAGAAAATTGCGTCCCCACAATTTATTTACTTATCAAATAAATGGGGGTACTTATCCCTCATTGAATTTTCAGATTATCATGTTGCCTCTTCCATCATGTGGTTTTTTCACAAAACCTTTACCTGATTAATCACCTTATTCCGTAACACTTTCTCCCTGTGGTCAAGAATCTGGACTGGTTGTTCCTCAAAAGATAGGTTCTCTTCCAGCTGAACTACCTCTGGACTCAAAACATGAGATGGATCTGGCATATACTTTCTCAACATCGAAACGTGAAAAACATTGTGTACCTGAGATAAACTCAGAGGTAAAGCCACCTGGTATGCAACTGATCCAACTCTTTCTAGAATTTCATATGGTCTAATAAACCTTGGACTCAGCTTTCCTTTCTTAGCAAATCTCATCACACTTTTCCAAGGAGAAACCTTGAGAAAAACATGATCACCAACCTCAAAAGATAGATCCTTCCTCCTGTTGTCCGCATAACTCTTCTGCCTACTCTGAGCTGTTCTCATGTGTTTCTGGATCAACTGAACTTTTTCTGCCATCTCTTCTACCAATTCTGGTCCCGTCAACTTCCTTTCACCCACTTCATCCCAGAAAGCTGGAGTTCGACACCGCCTCCCATATAATGCCTGAAATGGTGCCATCTGTATACTGGAATGAAAACTATTATTATATGAAAATTCAACCAAAGAAAGATATTGGTCCCAACTTCCCTAATAATCCATCGAACAAGCTCGTAGCATATCCTCCAAAGTCTGAATTGTTCGTTCTGACTACCCATCTGATTGAGGATGAAAAGTTGTACTAAAATTTAATTCAGTACCCAACGACTTCTGAAGCCCTTTCCAAAAGTTAGAAGTGAACCTGGGATCACGGTCAGATACAATGGAGAGAGGAACTCCATGTAACATGACTATCTCTTTAAGATACAAACGAGAAAGTTGATCTAGGGAAAAAGTATCTCGTATAGCAAGGAAATGAGCAGATTTGGTCAAGTGATCAACAATTACCCAGATTGCATTATTACCTCGAGATTTCTTTGGTAATCCCACAAAAAAGTCCATGGATATATTCTCCCATTTCCACTCTAGCACTGGTAAAGGCTGAAGCATCCCTTTCGGTAACTGCCTCTATGCTTTAACCTGTTGACATGTCAAACACTTCACAGTAAAAACAACAATATCTCTTTTCATTCCATCCCACCAGTAATACTCCCACAGATCTCTATACATCTTAGTATTGCCATGATGAACTGAAAACGGAGAACTATGAGCTTCACATAACAACTCTCTCTTCAACTGTGAATCACAAGGCACACACAATCTCTTCCCAAATCTCAAAAAGCAATCATTATCAATGTTGAATTCAGGAAAATTATCTTTCTGAACCAGCTCTACCTTTTTCTGCAACTCACTGTCTTGCTTCTGTGCTTGCTTGATACAATATGATAGAGATGATCTCACTGATACCTGAAACAAAACATAAGAACTTCCTGCACCAACAACTTCTATGCAAAAGTTCATCAAATCCTTAACCAAAGGATCACGTTCCAAATGCAACATTGCTAATGAAGCATTACTTTTTCGAATCAAAGCATCGGCCACTTTATTTGATTTTCCCGGATGGTAGTGAATTGTACAATCATAACCCTTGATTAATTCCATCCATCTCCTCTGTCTCATGTTTAACTGTTTTTGAGTGAATATATACTTTAAACTTTTGTGATCGGTATATATTTCACACTTTACTCCATACAAATGATGCCTCCAAATTTTTAAAGTGAAAACAAAAGCAGCTAATTCCAAATCATGTGTAGGGTAATTTACCTCATGAGTTTTCAACTGTCGTGAAGCATAAGCAATTACCTGATCATTCTGTATTAGGATGCAACCAAGTCCTTTCAATGAAGCATCACTGTAGATAACAAACTCACCATTCATGGAAGGTAGTGCCAAAACTGGAGCATTCGCCAATCTTCTTTTCAATTCCTGAAAACAATCATCACATTATTCTGTCCAGATAAACTTAACACCCTTCCGAGTTAGCTTAGTCATTGGACTAGATAACCGTGAAAAATTTCTAACAAACCTTCAGTAATAGCCTTCCAAACCAAGGAAGCTACGAATCTCAGTTACATTTGTGGGTCTTGGCCAGTCTTCCACAACTTTTTTTTTGCAGGATCAACAGTTATCCCATCTTTAGAAACAATGTGACCAAGGAAAGAAATTTGTTTCAACCAAAATTCACACTTGCTGAATTTCCCATACAATTTCTTTTCTTTTAAGGTTTGAAAGATAACCCTTAAATGCCTTTCATGCTCTTCTTTACTTTTAGAAAACACCAAAATATCATCAATAAAAACCACCACAAACTTATCCAAGAACTCATGGAAAATTCTATTCATTAAGTCCATGAATACAGCAGGTGAATTGGTTAGCCCAAAAGGCATTACAACAAATTCATAATGGCCATATTTTGTACATAACGTAGCCTTCGGAACATCTGCTTCCTTTACCATCAGCTGATGGTACCCCGATCTCAAGTCAATCTTTGAAAAATACTGAGCTCCCTGGAGCTGATCAAACAAATCTTCGATATGAGGCAAAGGATATTTGTTCTTAACAGTGATATTATTCAAGGCTCTATAATCAATGCATAGTCTCATAGAACCATCTTTCTTTTTAACAAATAAAACAGGAGCACCCCATGGTGATGTGCTAGGTCGAATGAAACATTTCTCTAATAAATCTTGCAATTGCTCCTTCAACTCTAAAAGTTCAATTTGAGCCATTCGATAAGGGGGTTTCGAAATTGGATTAGCATCAAGAACTAATTCAACAGTAAACTCAACTTCCCGATCTGGTATTATTCCAAGAAACTCATCAGGAAAAACATCAGGATACTCATTTACGTCTGGCACATCATTAATCTGAACAGTTCCTTTATTTTCAACGATGTGTGCAAGGTAACATTCATTTCCATCTTTTACAAGTTTCTTGGCCTCTTGATAAGTTATCAACAGTAATGGTTTGTTCTTGTACACAAACTGAAAGTCTTTCTTAAAAGAAACTTCTTTAGCTCTACAGTCAATCTTAGCATGGTAAATAGAGAGCCAATCCATACCCAGGATAACATCAAACTCTACTAGAGGTAGAACAATAAGGTTTGCAAGTAGGTTCTTTCCAAAGATAAGGATAGGAAGATTCTTATAAATTCTTTTTTCCTCAACATTTCCCCCAGGTGTTTTTACCAAAAGTTCAGGAGTCATTTATTGAAATGGTATTCCCATTTTTCTAGAAAAGTTTTCAGAGATGAAAGAATGTGTAGACCCCGAATCAAACAACACACTGACATAATCTGAAAAAACAAACAAAGTACCTGATACAACTTCATTTGATGGCTCGACATCTGCTGAAGTAGTTGCAAAGGATTTCACCACCCCTTTCTTCTTGTAGTCTAACTGCTTCCCATCACCCAAGCTCTTTTTCGGACACTCGTTTGCATAATGACCCATCTCATTGCACTTATAACATTTCACTAACTATAAATAAAATTTGGTCTTACCATCACCCTGATCTTTTCCAGTGCAATCAAGAGCCTTATGTCCCATCTTACCACATCGTTAGCACTTTCCAGAATTCAGAAGACATTCGCCAGCATGCCTTTTGCCACATTTATCACAAACTAGAAACTTAGTTTTCTTACCATTAGACTTTTTTGAAGAATTATTACCTTTCTCCTGCCACCTCGGTCTCTTCTTCTGTTGGTTGTTATAGAATAATTGATCATCGGAAAAATCCATTTCCACCTTCTTAGCACATCGAACAAGCTTTTCACAACTTTTAAACTCACGAGAATATAATGCCCTTCGATATTTTGGATTTAATCCTGAGTAAAAACGATTGATTTTACTATCAAGGTCTCAGATAAAATTTGGAGCATACCTTGCCAATCGAGTGAACCTTTCTTCACAGGCAGCCACTGAGTCTTCCTCTTGCCTCAATTCCAAGAATTTCTTTTCCATCCTAAGTTGAACAGACTTAGGAAAATACTTCTCAAGAAACATACCTTTGAATTCATCCCAATCGAGAGCATCAATCTCATCAGCGTCCCTGATATTTTTAACCATTGACCACCACTGATCTGCTTCACCCTCCAAATGGTAAATAGCAAGACTAACCTTTTGATTGTATGAACACCCCATGACATCAAAAATCTTCTCCAGTGCTTTAATCCACCCTTCAGCTAGCACAGGGTCAGTTGATCCTCTGAATGATGGGGGATTATGCCTCATGAAATGTTCCACCACTGACATGTTCCTCTGTGGTTGATCTGGTTGATCTCGTGCATGGATACCACCACCATTTATCGCTTGAGTCAATTGCGCCATTACTGCAACAAACTGTTTAGTTCCAATTCCGACCATCTCAGGATGTTGATTTGGAAGGTTATTTCCTTCCGTAAGCCTTCCTAGCACTGCTTCCATGTTTCCTCTGCGGAAAACCATTCTGAACAAACATGTCTTAGATGAAGCAACATGGTAATCTTCAAATGCTATATCATTTCAAAAAAATATTTTTGGATAATCATTTAATAGAATTCTAACTCCTAAAGTTATCCAAACCGACCTCTGATACCAACTATACGGCCCCAGCCTTAAACCTTACTTAATCTTGAGTTATTACAAGATTACACATTGAGGATCTTTTCGGGTTTATAGTTTTAGAGAATTAAATCATAAAACATTCATTACATTCCACATATAAACAAAGTGGTTACATAAAGATAGTATTTTTCATTCCCATCAAGGGAAACACATTTAAAATAAGACATGGATTATTTCTTGACACTTCCTTAACACTATCATCATATCATGTACCTTTCCCTTGACCTGTGAAAAACATTTCAAAAAAACTTGGGATGAGCAAAAAAAGCTCAGTAAGGGATATAAAAATATGGAAAGGAAACATGGGTACATATATACATAAGAATGAAATCATACTTTACCCATAAAACATATGCACTTTAACATACCTCATCAAATCATGAATAAATCATAGAAATCATAAGACATAAAGGTAATTTGAGGCATTCATAACATTCTTACGTAGGGAGTAACCCTCTTGGTTACGTTTGGAATACCCATCACAGTATATTCCCTAAATCTCTTCGGAGAAACCTTAACGTTTCACTCCTTCGCGTTACCCAATGCATTGGAGAGCTATATCAGGCTCACCCGCCCTTAGTTTAACACGGAACCACTCGTCTTCATAATAATTCCCTAGAACCTCAACATAATTGTATCACATAAAATATGCATAAAGGAAACATAACATTTCCACCTTTCAATCACAAGATATCAATACATCACGTTGATATAAAAACATTATGAAAACCATTTTCAATACCAAAATAAAAGAAAATTAATACATGGTATTTATTTTTCTTTTAAAAAGAAGGTATGGCTTGTAGAGGAATCTGAAACTCAAATAACGGTCACGGCGGCGGAGAAGTCGTTGTCGCCGCATACGTACGACAAAAACATTACCTTTTGTCATTTAGTAAAATGCTTCGTATAAAAAATATTCCTTTTGGATAAACTTAAAAGTCAAAGGGGTTTATACACCGTATAAAAGAAGGTTGTGTATAAAACAAAATATGCCCCAATGAAAGGAGATTGAGACGAAGTCCCATACCTCGGGTCCGACTTGACTCGGTCGTTCTTTAATCTCCTGAATAATAAACTTGAATTAATTTCTACTTCTTTAAGAACCTTTTTCAAGTTCATTATTCCTTTTATATCACTTATTTCCATGTCATGAACACTATGTAATTATTTAAGTTAATAACGGCCGTTTTAACGATCATTGGTACTTGAGTCAAAAATAAACCCTTTATAATTACATGTTGTTCATGCATCCATTATATCCAGAATTATAATCATTATATATATATCATATATATCCAGTATATACATGCATTTATAATATTACATAATCATTTAGAGGTAATAAATGAAATGCTCCGTTCATGGAGACGGTAAGCCGTACGTACGCATGAACGCTACTTTCATTTCTATTTCGTATTTTATAGAATGGAATCATAATGATATAAAGGTATATTATAATTACAGTATAATATCATATATAATATCATAGTTCCATCCTTTATACGTCCCACATATGGTATTTAACGAATCAAATCACTTTGAGGGGGCGGTAGTCCGCACTTCCTTAAATGAAGATATTGCGTTTACCCATAATGGAAACCATAAAGGTATGACCAAAAAGAAAAAAACAGAAGCTTAAGGAAAACATAAACATATTATATATCATATATAAATATAGTGACATCTTAATGGCCACCTTTGAAGGTGTTAAAATAATGTTGAACAATCATCGTTTCGGGAGGCATAAATTCACCATCCATGGAAACAGTATGTTCGTTAACCATAGATGTAGGTGTGTGTAATTGAAGATAGAATCCTTATTATAACAACATCCTAGTATATTGAGGATACTTCAGTTGTTACAAAAGAAAATAATAAAAAGACTTTATGGGGTTGGAGAAGCAAAATAAAACAAAAGGACTCAAAAGAAGACATTACCTTAAAATCGGGTAACTCCCTTTGGTTTGAGCTCAAAGGATTCCTTGGGAAGACTTATTCCCAATGTGAGGCTTAAAGAAGTAATAGATTTAAGTGGAGAGACAAAATGTGCAGGGGTTGGACAAGCCAAATGCTTTGGGAGTGTGGGTAAGGAGGTAGAGGTGGGGGCCTTTTATAAGAGGAGAGGAGGGGCACTCTTGGAAAGTAAAGATAAGTTACTTTATTTTAAAATGAGTTTCAGATTCAAAAGGTCCCACATTGATATAATTCTAGGATAAGGAGATAAGGGTTATAAATCCACTCATCCAATTGGTTTTGGCCGTGTTTAGGTTTTAGAAGTTACATTATCTTTCCATTTTATTTAAATCGTTAAATAATGAGGTCATCGTTGCTTCATCATGATGTCATAAATAATTTAATTTATTTAATGTATAAAAATTATAAAAAAAACTACTATGATGTAGGAAATCTTTTTATCTTTCTAATTAATATTTATAGTCAAAAATCTGACTTGTATAACCCCATATAAAAATTGTTTTAGTAACATAACTCATGTTTGTGTCATTTTTACTTTAACATTAAATAAAAAGTTATTTATGTCATTTCCCAACCAAAGTGGCTCCATGGGGTCCCCAAGTTGACCCATGGAATGTCTTGGTCGGCCATGACACATCCAATAAGGGTAGGACATGTGTCTAGGTCATTTCATTTTATTAAATCATTATTTTTACCTTAAACTACACTAATTACCACTAATCGCGATTAAAAACTTAATAAGTTACTATTCAGCAAAAAATTATTATAATCTCATTGAACCACATTTTACTTCTTAATGACAACCATGTATGTTTTATTTTTGAAATTCAAAACACAAAGATGGAAAATTTTCATTTAAACAAAAAATCAGTTTTTATAAGTACCACTTAGTGGTTTCACTATTCATCAAAAATTGAAGTTTTTCAGAAAATTACCAAAAAATCACCCTAAGCTATATTTGATACTCCGAATTCAAAAATGAAGTCTATTTTACAAAATTAAAAACATATAAGTCACATTAATTAATTTAATAATTAATTCCCTTTGTCATGACAAATAGCGTGTTTTTATGAAACAATAATTATCAAAAGATTGACACTAGTTTAACTCCAATTTCAAAGTGAAATTGATTTCAATGACCGCTATTGGATTAAATTGTAAAAATATATTCTAATTTCACTTCAATACCAATTTAAAAGATAATATAATCATATAAATAAATTAGATTAAAAAGCAGCTTTGATGTAAAATGCAGTATTTTTCACTATTCATTAAAAAATTGAACATTGTCTGAAAAATACCGAAAATTCACACAAAGTAAATTTTGATGTCCCAATCATAAATAATAAGTTTATTTTGACAAACATAGCTTATAAAATTGTCAAAATATATATTTAAAAATGGTTTTCCATCAAAAGGCAGTAAAACAATCTTTTTAAAAAAATATTAGTGTATTCCATGCTTAAGATTTGATTTATTTTCATTTTAACCCTCTAAAACACTATATAATTATTTAATAGGCATAGATAAAAATATCTATTATTCATTACTTACTTGGGATGTTACAGTTCATCCCAAGCCCAAGGAAGTCACATTATTGTTTATCCCAATCCTAACAAGTTATGAATTTATTGGTGGTTATCCTTAACCTAATATTTTTTATTCCTCTGTGTATTCCAAGAATATATGTATTATGCCAATGTTTTGGTCTCATGGCTCATGTTATTTTATTACTGTATGATTAATGTATTATAAACATCTAATCTTTATTTCATGACTCATTATTATGATCTTTGATATGAATGTTGTAGTTTTGAAAGTTTATAAACATATTCTCATACCCTTTTGATCATGTTGTGCTTACATATCTCCATTAATTACCCTTATTAATCACTTTGGATCACCCTTTATTAAGTTTTTCTTCCCTCTGTTGTGAAGAATGTTTTTAAGTAGGTTATTTTTGTGATGAGTACTAAAGGAAAAGATATTTATGGGCGGTTTTGAAGATCATTCACTGAATTAGAATATTGTATACCTAGTCCCCAAAGACACAAAAATATTATAGTTCAAATTTTGTCTGTTTTTAAAATGTATTGAATATTCATTTAAAAATATATAATCTCTATATCTGATAATTCTGGGCTGATATACCTTTCCTTTATAAATACCTCAATTTTATTCCCACTTTAAAATATTTTCAACTTTATTATTCAACAAAAACAACCCAGAATATCAAAAAAAAATCAACTTTATTTTTTAACAATCTCCCCCATTTGGATTGTTAACAACGATTCAAACTCTATAACCTTATTTCTTTAAGAAACATTATTACTTTTAACTCAGGCCATAATATACACTTTAAACAGTAAATATTTATCAGATAATTATTTATTAAGAACTCTAACCTTATTATGTCATGTTCAATGTGATAAACATTCATAACCTGAAAATAATATCCAGTAATCACTTCATTCATCTCTCAATAACAACTTGGTGATTGAAAATAATTTGATGCATTATTTTTCAACCCTCCCCCACCAAATATCTTTTCTACCCCTAATTTAATAAAGAATAAATCACCCCATTTTATCATCTTTTAAAAGATACTCTACCCCTCTTAGTGGTTGAATAAATTATTCCTCCTCTATCATGGACAATATATCTCTCCCTATAACGACCCAAACTTTTATTAATGAAAATTATTCTTGATCTAATTAAATGTCTTATTTTATAAAATGGTGATATACCATATTCACTTATTTGGTTTTATGATTTTTGATTTTAAAATACCATTAATAATTATTACAATTTCTTTTATAGTTGTTGAACAGTGATCACATTATTAGTATAAAAATAAGATATTAAAAAATCCAATCTACTCAGACAAAGGAAGTGACGGCCTCATCAAGTACAATTTCTCCATATGAATCTCATTTTTCAGTTCTCGGAAAGGAGGTGGAATCACTGGGCTTCGCTATTGACCTATCTGAATCCGAGCTTCAACATGTTAAGCTCAAACGGAATTGCCTATGGGAGAAGTGGAAGTTGATAGAGATTACCATCTGAGAAATGTTATCTAAGCCACCCCAAGATTCTGTCACCATCGTACACCATACCCTTAGTTCATATACTAGTGTTATAATGGTTAATGTAACAAGACCTTTGCACTATGATTATGTGCATTTTTTGTATATAATAAATAATATACATTCATTTTTGTTACTTTCTAAATAGTTTTTAAAGCACAAATAGTATTTTTAGTTAATATTCAATTAATAAATCCATTTTGATGAATTAAAAGATTTTTTAATTAAATATTATTTTAATAAAATATTATTACAAAATTAATTTTTATTAAATATAAATGATCGTATAATTTTTATTAATAAAATTGTGATTTTTATTAAGGTTTGAAAGCAGTTTTTGTCAAAAACCCATGAATTTTTGATAAATCTCAGTTTTTATTTTAAAACTAAAAAATCACATATTTAGAAAATTATTTATACAACATGAATATTTTTTTGTAATCATGATGTTGAATTTATCCAATGGTAAATTTTTCATAATTTTTTGAGACAATCGAATTTTCGGGTGAAAATTAAATACCGTTTAATTATATAATGTGTTTTATGACATCATAATGACTCAATAGTGATGTAATAAAATACTATAAATGAAATTTTCGGAAAATATATGTTATAACATTAAAATTATTTTATATTAGGTTTTTTCATTTATTTTACAAAGCCTTAGTGAACACTCCAAGACTTATAAAACATTTCAACTTTTTAAATGGATTTCCTTGAGAGTGTGACTCACCTCCACATAAGAAAAGCTAATATTTGAAGAATTTGTTCCCTTTGCCTAATAAAATAAATTTTTTGACCCCCATTTGGAAAATACCATGGTAAAATCCCATGGGATGGTTTGTGGTTTTGATTAGTTTAATGTGTGGTGTCCAAAACCTAAATAATAAATCATTCCCTCTATTTTCTTATATAAACTCAGACAAGATCCCACATCCTCTTCACTAAAATCCTTTGGAGATAGAAAAACTTCTTCCATAATATATATAGAATCCTCTCAAGGTGCCTCAAGCTCTCAATAAGCCTCTCTCAAGCCTCTCCCAATCCTTTGGGATCACACATCCAAGTAAGGGATTTCTTTTTTTCTCATTTTTGTCCAAATTTTATTATGTTCTTATACCATTTTAATTTCAGTTAAAAAAATTTGGGTATTATTTATCACCTACACCATTCTTTGATATGTACCTTTAAATGATTATATACCCATTTCTCTATCATTAATGCCTCTCATGTACACCAGTTACCATGCAGAAATTACGTATTGAATTTCACTCTTCTTGTTTACAATAAAGAAATTATTTTATATAATGAATATAAATTCCATTAAATGTGTTATGAAATGTTTATATATGTCCCACTTACTATAAATATCATGTAAATATGATTAGAGACCCCTTTCTCTCTCATCAACCATTTTTATGAATCCTCATGTCACGTCGTCAAGCTGCTAAAATTGCGTTGTGATTTTCAAAGCAAAATTCATTCTGTAGTGAATACCGTGCACATTTCCCAATAAAGTGTATTCACCTTTATGTGAATTTACTTATTGATTATAGAGTCTCATTTATGAATTCAAAATTCCTTTATCATGGAATAAATTATGATTTTAATGAATCCAAGTTATATGGTCCATGTGGCACATCTATGCATGAAATGAAATGATTAAGAAAGGTGTGCCCTAATAGTGTTCCAATGCAATGGGTAAAGATTAGTATCATTATAAATCAAGAAACCTGAGTTTTTACTCATTCTAATTCAAGTTAAATTAGGGTTTACTCATTCTCCATGTGCAATTAGCATTGAATCATGCTAAAATCATGTTAAATGTTGTTTCTATTTTTCAATGTTATGATCAGGCCTTTATGTTCATGTTTCTCTTATGATCTATTGATATTCCTATTTCCTAAAATGTATTGTATTATTTATTTAATGCCTTTTTACTCCATTACTAGGATTTATATCATACCCTTTTATTATGCATGTCCTCAGGTTATCCCATTCAATGCTAAGTATGAAGGAATGATGTGGTCATGCAAAAGATGTTTTCAATAAGATGTTGTGTTTTATGTTTTAAGTTGTAATGTAATGATCCTAATCCCCAAATACACTAGACCACTTGATCATAAATGTTTTATTAAGTAAAGGTTTTATGTAATAAATCATGATTAAGTTTGAAATAAAGTGCAAGGTTTTTTTAGTTGGTATCAAAGGAAGGTTTAGTTATTTTTTGGGTTAAGATTAGAAAACCCTAGTAAAAGATTTTGGGATAAGACAAAGAATAATATAAACCTCCCAAAAAAATTTGTGAGTATTGAGTAGGTGGTTTATCAAGAAAATTACATCCCTAGCTGCATATGAGCAGGTAGAGGCAGCTCTGGCAAAGGTGTATCTAGAGGTAAAACCCAAAAATACCGCTTTGACCTGGACTTGAATGGGAACTGAGGCACGACAATGGGCCTTGTTACACTCTTGGAAACGATACTCCCAAGGGATATGATTTGATAAATTTAAAAGCCTACTATGAACCATTATTAAGGAAGTTAAAAAAAATCCACCTAAGAATATATATTGAGAAGTTGGTCGTCGATAACAAAGATTGAAGACTATAAATTCATAAGTTGATAAAATAAAAGTAATTTATAAGTCTTCTGTTTTTGTCTTTGTACTACCCTTTATGTGTTACCACTAATTTTCCATTTATTTTATCCAATTGATGCTAATATAAGGACCCGGCAAAACAACCGACATGAAGATCAATGAGATGATTTTTCTAATGAGATGTCTAATCCAATGGGACCGGGAATCACGAAATGTGTCACGATACTCTCTCAATTAACTCAAGTATTGAATAGGAACATGGGTCAAGAGGAACATTCAACCCCCCCCCCCCAATAAAGAAAAAGTCACAATCGAGAGTTTCATAATACAAAGACATCCTACTTTTAATAGATCATCAGATCCCTCAATCGCCGAACAATGGATCAACTCCACTGAGAATATCTTCTCCGTACCTCAATGTTCTGAACAATATAATGTACTTATGGAATCTTATCATATGGAGGTTGAATCTGATCAATGGTATACATTGATCAAAAATACAAATCCCGAGGAGGAGATAGAGGCATTGGAATGGAAGGAATTGTAGAAACAAAAATTGATAAATATTTTCCTCAAACCCTCCAAAATAAGAAGAAAATGGACTTCCTTTCCCTCAAGAAAAAAGGCAATGAATCTATCAAAGAGTATGAGGAAAACATCACAAGTCTTGCACGATACACCTTTTCCTGGGTCATTAACCCCAAATTCAAGGTTGATCGCTTCTTTGGGGGGCTAATTTCTATCCTACGTAAATCCCTGGAGATCTGTGACTTCGATAGCTATGAAGAAATTGTCTGATGTTCCCTAAAAGTAGAAATGGATATCAAATAATCTCATGGGAATCATGGGTATAAGAAGTGTAAGGTAGACTTCAATTCTAGTAGTTTGATGGATAAATCCAACGGCGCTAAGAAAATTTAACACCCCGCTTGCCAAAGGCTCGGAAAGAAGCGCCACAGAAATTTTCTAAAGGAGGTGAGGAAATTATTTACGTGTGGAATAGAAGAACACCGAGCCATTAACTACCGATAAGAAAACCCCGAAGTTTTGATAGAGGAGATGAACGCTCCGTTCGACCCTCAACGCATTGTTCATTTCTTGAACTACAAAGAAACAGGCCACTTTGCAAATCATTTTCTTAAGACAAGGATTTTTTTAGGCAGCCAACAACCTCCAAGGTAGCAAGGTTGATCTTTTTCCATCACTATCGTTGAAGTGAACCCCGACAATGAAGTGTTGATAGGTACACTAGTTATTTATTAAATAATAGTGGACATAATTTTTGATTTTGGTTCTATACATTCATTTAAATCCTGAAAGTTTAGTAGAACTATCCCAACAACACCACAAATCAAGGAATTAAAGATGTTGGTCAGTACGTTAAAGGGGGAAATCATTTCATCCAATCAATATAACTCCTCCCCTGTCATAATTTCTAGATTGAACTTCCTGGATAACCTCTTCATACTCCCTCTGGAAGAATTTGATGTAATTCTTGGCATAGATTGGCTTTCTCTATATAGATCAAACATAAATTGTCGTGATAGGGAAGTCACTCTAGATATAGAGAATTGACCCCAGATTCTGTACAAGTTCAAGGAGAAAGATGAATCTTCTTTAGTACCATTATCTCAAGTGTGAATATTATTTCCCTATGAGAATGTGTATATTTCTCAGTTGACTGATTCTAACAAAGAAACCATCCTTGAAAAAATGCCTATTGTGAGGGAATTCACTGAAGTGTTTCCTGAGGAATTGTCTGGTCTTCCTCCTAAAAGAGATATTGAATTCTCAATTGATGATATACCTAGGAATTACAAATATCCATGACTCAATATATAATGGTTGTTGTGGGACTTGAGGAGTTGAATAAACAAATATTGGAGAATCTGGATAAAGGGTTCATACGCCCAAGTGCTTCACCAAGGGGTTCACTAGTCATCTTCATCAAGAAGAAGGATAGGTCAATGCACCTTTACATTGATTATCATGAGCTCAACAAAATCGCGATAACGAACAATTATCCTCTTCCCTGAATTGATGACTTGTTCAATCAGATACCTGGAGCAAAATACTTCTTGAAGATGGATTTATCTTCGGGATATTTCCAAGTAAGGTTGAAGAAGGATGATATCCCCAATACTGATTTTCATACAAGATATGATCACTATGAATTCATATTAATGCCTTTCAGACTCACTAATGCTCCAGAAATATTCATCAACTCGATCAATAAAGTCGTTATAGATTACCTCGACAAATTTGTGGTAGTATTTAAAGATGATATTTTAATTTACTCTGAAACCAAGGAGGATCATAAGGAGCATCTAATCACTTTACTAGAGACATTGTGAAAGGAGAAACTCTATGAAAAGTACAGAAAGTGTGATTTATTGTTGAAGTAGGTATTATTATTTGGTCATATCATCACAAGGGATGGAATATATATAGATCCCTCCAAGATATCTACAATTGAGGGATGGATGAGGCCAAAATCGGTAATGGATATTCGTAGCTTCCAGGGGTAGGTGGATATTATTTCCGATTTGTGAGAAATTTCTCCTGATTTTATAGCCCTCTTACCAAGCTAACTCGGATGGGAGTAATGTTTTTTTTGGAGTGATAAATTCAAAGAGAGAATAAAGAAGTTTAAAAGGAGTCTTATCACAGCGCCAGTGATCACATTACCAATAAGTGGAGAACCTTTTGTGGTATTTAGTGATGCTTAGAAGAACGGACTGGGTTGTGTGTTGATGAAAAATGAAAAATTCACTGCCTATGATTCAAAGAAATTGAAATTTCATGAGAAAAGATATCCAACACGTGATCTAGAGTTTGCTGCAGAAATCTTATCTTTAAAAAATTTCCAACATTACCTCTTTGGAGAGAATTGTGAAATATACATGGATCAAAAAAGCCTCGAGTATATATTCACACATAAAGAGTTGAATATGATCCAACAAAGATGGTTAGAGCTGATCAAAGACTATGACTGCTCAATCCATTACCACCCTGGGAAAGCGGCAAAGTGGAGGATTCTCTAAGTAGAAAGGACCCATAAATTTTATCGTTGATGATAATTGAAAAGGATCCAATCTTCTTAGATTTGATGAATATGGACATGGGAATCATAAATAAGGGAGAATCATCAATCCTTTCACAAATTATTTCTCAACCATCTCTTTTAAAAAGGTGAATCGATGCTCAAAAGGATAATGTGGGAATTTAGAAGAAAGTGTAAACTATCAAAAAAGGGAAATCCTCAAAGTTCATTGCCAATGAAAAAGAAATTGTGAGATTTGGGAAAAGTCTATGTGTTCTATCAAATGCGCAGTTAAATAATGAAATTTTGTATGATATACATAGTTGAAATTTCACTATTCACCCAGGAAACACAAAGATGTATCGAGATCTCCGAGATCATTATTTGTGGGATAACATTTAGAAATGGATCGCTAAGAATATATCAAATTGCCTTATATAATAGAAAATGAAGGCTGAGCGGTAGAAGGCTTTGGGGATGATGCAACCATTACCCATAACAGCATGAAAATGGGAGAACATCACCTTGGAAATTGTCACCAGACTTCTGATGACATCCAGAGGAAACAATGCCATCTAGGTTGTTGTGGATCGTCTAACAAATTCTTCACACTTCATGGAAATTTGAGAGTATTTCACATTGGATCAACTAGCACTGATACACAATAGAGAAGTGGTAAGGATACATGGAGTACCACTATCGATTGTATCCAATCGAGATCCAAGATTCACCACCCTGTTTTGGAAGAGTATTCAACAAGTTATGGATACTGAGTTGAAATTCATTACATCTTATCATCCTCAAAATGATTTCCAAACTAAGTGGACTATCCAAACACTTGATAACATGTTGAGAGCATGATCAATGTACTCCAAAGGATTATGGGATCAACATATTACTCATGTTGTGTTCTCTTATAATAGCAGTTTTTACTCAAGCATCCAAATGACTCTTTATGAATCCCTTTATGGGAAGAGATGAAAAACACCGGCATGTTGCGATGCAATTGGTTAGAGAAAACTACTAGGTCCATAAATGGTCGATGAAATGGTGGAGAAGGGTAATACCATCCAGAAGCACATTAAAGATACTCATAGTCGTCAAAAGAGCTATGATGATAATCGTCGATGAGACCTAGAGTTTGATGTTGGAGACATGTTATTCCCCCACATATCACCATGGAAGAGAGTTATGAGATTTGGGAAGAAGGTAATGCTTAATCCAAGGTACATAGGCCCTTTTGAGATCTGTGATCGCATTGGAGGAGTGGTCTATCGACTAGCACTCCCACTAAACCTATCTCAAGTACATGGTGTATTCCATATATCTCTCTTGAGAAAGTACAAACATGACCTATCGAATGTACTCAATCCAATGTTGGTAATATTGTATAATGACCTATCCTATGAAGATAAGCTGGTGAGGAACTTAGATTGTAGGGAAAATGTTCTAGGAAATAAGACAATACCCCTCGTGAAAGTATTGTGTAGAAACCACAAGTTTGAAGAAGCTACATGGTTATAGGAGGAAGTGATGAAGCATAGTTACCCACATCTATTTTAGTGTGGGAAAAGGAAAATTGGAGGGTGAAATTTCTTAAGGGGGGAAGATTGTAATGACCAAAATGTTTAATAATGAAAATTATTCTTGATTTAATTAAATGTCTTATTATGTAAAATAGTTATATAACATATGCACTTATTTTGTTTTATTATCTTGGATTTCAAAGTACCTTTAAGAATTTTTATCGTTTCTAATATAACCATTTAATAGTGATCACATGATTAGTATAAATATAGTGCTTTAACAAATCCAATTTACTGAGAAAATGGAAGGAATGGCCTCATCCAGTAGAATTGCTCTGTACGAAGACCATTTTTCAGAGCTTAGAAAGGAAGTGCTGTCACTAGGCTTTGCTCCTGACCAAGACCAAGTGGAGATTCAACACATTTAGCTCTCAAAGAACCGTTTATGGGAGAAGTGGAATTTGATAGAGATTACCGCCCGAGCAATGTCATCTGAGCCACTCAAAGATTCTGTCGCCATCGCACACCTTACCCTTAGGTCATATGTGGGTGTTATAAGGGGTTCTGTAACAAAACCATATCACTATGATTGTTTTTATAATTTGTTTATATAATAACGAATATACATTCATTTTTGTTACTTTGTAAATAGTTTGTAAAGCATAAATGGTATTATTAGTTACTATTCAATTAGGAAATGTATTTTGATGAATTAATTGATTATTTTAATTAAGTAATGTTCTGATAAAATATTATTACTAAATTACTTGTTATTAAATATATATTGTCGTATAATTTTTATGAATAAAATTGTGATTTTCATTAAGGTTTGAAAGCTATTTTTCTTCAAAACCGGTGAATTTTCGATAAATGTCACTTTTTATTTAAAAAGTAAAACTTCACATATTTAGAAAATTATTCAGATAAAATGAATATAATTTTTTGAATCAGGATATTGAAATTATCCCGCAGTGAATTTTCCATAATTTGCTGAGATATTCGAATTTTTGGGTAAAAATTAAATACTATTTAATTATATAATGTGTTTCATGACATCATAATGACCCCATAGTGATGTAATAAAATAATCTAAATGGGTTTTTCAGACAATATATGTTTTAATAATAAAATAATGTAATTATAGGTTTGTTTGATTTATTTTACAAAGCCTTAGTGAACCCTATAGGACTTATAATCCATTTTAACTTTTTAAATTGATTTCATAGAGAGTGTGACACACCTCCACAAAGCAAGACTAATATTTTAAGAATTTAGGACATTGGCCTTATAAAATTATTTTTTCACTCCCCTTTGAGAAAAACCATGGTAAAAAATCATGGGTTGTTTTGGTGTTTTGATAAGTTGTAACACCCCAAGCTTCCACCGTACTCTTCTCTTTCAATAATACAAGAGCTTGCATGGTACGCCACTTCGAGATTCTAACACACCGCGGCCAATCAAAGTAGCAGTTATGAATAGTAATAACCACTTTTTGAAATTATATAAATTTTATATTTCAAAATGGACTTAATTTTGGGATTCATAATATCAGAATTAGCCTATGTTGAATTTTTGGTATTTCTCCGAGATCATTTAGTTTTTGATGAATAATGAAAAATACTTAAAAACAAATTTTTTAATCAAAATATTTATAGTGATAAATTATACTATTGAGTGGTTTTAAGGTATAATTAGAATATAATTTTACCCTTTTATCCAATGGTGGTCATTAGAATTAATTTCACTTTGAAATCAGACATAAACAATTGTCAATCTTTTGATTGATATTCTTTCTTAAAAACACGCTATTTGTTTTGACAACGGGAATTAATTATAAAATTAATTAATAAAACTTATATGTTTTTAATTTTGTAAAGTAGACATCATTTTTGAATTCAGAATATCAATTATAGCTTAGGGTGAATTTTTTGTATTGTTTTGAAAAACTTCGATTTTTGATGAATAGTGAAACCACTAAGTGGTAGTTAAAAAACTGATTTTTCGTTTAAATGAAATTTTACCACCTCTGTGATTCGAATTTAAAAAATCCAACATACATAATTGTAATTAGGATGTAAAATATTGTTCAATGAGATGAAAATAATTTTTGGTAAATAGTAACTTTTAAGTTTTATTTATTGCAATTATAGGTAATTAGTGTAATTTAAGGTAAATATAATGATATGATAATATGAAATTACCTTTACAATTGTCCTACACTTATTGTATGAGTCATGGCAGACCAAGAAAATCCATGGGTAAACTTGGGGGCCCCATGGAGCCACTTCGGTAAGAAAATGACATTAATAACTTTTTATTTAAAGTAAAAATAAAAGTGTCACAAACATGTATTGTTTTACAAAAACAATTTTTATATGGAGTTATACAAGTCATATTTTTTACTATAAATATTCATTGGAATTATAAAAATATTTCCTACCTCCTGATATTTTTTCATAATTTTTAGACATTAAATAAATTAAATTTCTTATGACACCATGATGATTCAGTGATTACCTCATTAATTAACGATTTAAATAAAATCAAAAATATAATGTAAAATCTAGGACTTACACATCTAAAAAACCTATTGGATGAGTATATTTCGAACCCTTATTACCTTATCCTCGAAATATATAATTGTGGGACATTTAAAATCCAAAACCCATTATATAATTTTGTAACATTTCATGGCTTTCGAAGTGTGCCCCTCCTCTCCTCTTATAAAAGTCTCCCACCTCTACCACCGTATTCACACCATCAAAGCCATTTGTATGGGAAAACCTCTGCCGAAATACACTCTCAACTTCCCTCCCTTACTCCTAGAAGCCTCAATTTGGGCAGAAGGAATCCCAAGGAAGCATTTGGCTCAAATCAAAAAGAGTTACCCAATTTTAAGGTAATGTCTTCTCTTATGTTCTTTTGTTTCATTTTGCTTCTCCAACCACTTCAAATCTTTTTATTCCTTTCTTTTTTTTAAAAACAAGTATCTAAAATATACTAGGATGTTTTTATGAGAAGGATTTTATTTACACTTACACACACCTTCGTCTAATGGTTAAAGAACATACAGTTTCTCTGGGTGGCGAATTACTGCCTCACGAAACAATGATTGTTCAATATTCTTTTAACACCTCTCATGGTGGCCATTAAGATGTCACTATATTTATATATTATATATATTATGTTTATGTTTTCCTTATTCTTCTGTATTTATCATTTATGGCATACCATTATGATTTCCATTATGGGTAAACGCGATAATTTCATTTTAGGAAGTGCGGACTACCACCCCCTCAAAGTGATTTGAATCGTTAATGCCATATGTGGGACGTATAAAGGATGGAGTAAATGATATTATATATGATATTATACTATAATTATAAAATAACTTTATATAATTATGATTTCATTCCATTAAATACGAAATATAAATTAAAGTAGTGTTCATGCATACGTACGGATTACAGGCTCCATGAACGGTGCATTTCATTTCATACCTCAAAATGCAATGTAATATTATAAATGCATGTATATAGTGGATATATATGATATATTGTACACCCCATGCTTCCACGGTACGTTTCCCTTCGAATAATGTGATAGCGTGTGTTGTACGCAACCTCGAGTTCTAACACACACCACAACTAATTAAACTAGCTGTTGTGAATAGTAAAATCTACTTTTTGAAATCATATATATTTTATATTTCAAAATGGACTTCATTTTTGGATTTGTAATATTGAAATTAGCCTAGGGTGAAATTTTGGTACTTTTCGGATAACTTTTATATTTTGATGAATAGTGAAAATTACTAAATTTTAATTAAAATCAACTTTTTTAATCAAAATAATTAATATTGATAAATTATGAATTTCAGTGGTTTTAAAGTATATTTAGAATATATTTTTACCATTTAATTTAATGTTTTTCATTGGACATAATTTCACAATTAAACCAGACATAAACAAGTGTCAATCTTTTGATAGTTATTATCTCTTAAAAAGAGGCTTTTTATTTTAACAACATGAATTAATCTTAAATTAATTTCTGCCACTTCTGTGTTTTGAATTTGGAAAAATGGATTACATATTTGGAATCAGGATGTCAAAATTATGTAAATAGGTAACTTTTATTTTTACACATTTTGAATAATTACTGCGGTAAATATTTTATTTACCATGGTTAAAGGGTAAATCCAGTAAATAAGGGTTAAAAAAATAATATTATAATAATACAAAATTACCCTAAAACGTGTCCTAACCTTATTTGTGGACACATACCCGACCATGGGCATCCTTGGGTCGATTTGGGGACCCCTTAGAGCCACTTGTATGTGGTAGGGACACATTATGTTAATAAAGTTAAAATAAAAATAAAAATGGCATAAGCTTACATCTTTTAGAAGAACAATTTTTACATTGGGTTATACATGTTGGATTTTCGATTATAAATATTCATTAGAAAGATAAAAAGATTTCCTACATAATGATATTTTATTTATAATTTTTAGACATCGAATAATTTAAATTATTAATGACACAATAATGATTCAATGTTTACCTCATTAATAAATCATTTAAATAAATAAGATTATAATGATTAAAATATTATCTAAAACCTGTCCAATTCTTATTGGTTGATGTTATTTAGAATATGAGTCATCTTATCTTCGACCTCAATGATTTTTGGACCATTATAAACCGAATATAATTATATTATAAAGTAATACTTTCACTCTTTCCTAAAGATCCCCTCCTCTCCCTTATAAAAGAAGACCACTTCTACTCATTCCTCACACCTCTCAAGCCACTTGGATCATCCAAACCTTGCCCAAATACTCTCCCAACTTCCCTCACTATAGCCTAGAGGCCTTAGTTTGATCAGAAAGCCAACCTAAGGAGCCCTTTTGATCAAATCAAAAGGAAGAGCCCGAAGAAGAGGAGGTTAACCTACCCCAACCAAGGAAAAGTACAAGGTAAGGGTTATTTCACAATCTCTTCATTATCCGAGGTTGTTTATACGTAATAATCTACTGGGATCTCGTTATCATCCCCATCCATGTTTCTTCAAAATGTATTTCAAAACATTTTTAATATTTAAAATAATATGGGTTAAATTCATTTATACCATTGTTTGACTTTTTATAAGAGGTTTATAAGAAAATCTTTCCGTCGTTTTCCAAACAAGGTGCTTTTTAACCTTTTCAACCGAATTAAGATAAGAATGTTTTTTTTAACTTATACGGCGGGTGCGGTTATTTTCCGCCGTTATAAAATCTTCAAATCTTCCCTTACAAGCTTATAAGAATATTTTCAAGGAAAATGTTTTATTTTATATGGATCTTAAATGATTTCAAATTAAAAGGAGATATTTCTTTAAAAAGAATATTGATTTCATCTATGTCAACATCCTTTGATGGATTTTAAGATTATTTGAAGTTGATTTATTATGATACAAAACTTCTATATTGTATTGAAGGTTTTGTGATATGTTTGACTGTGGATGTGCTATTTTTATACCAATCATAGTTTATAGTGAAATTATTTACATTTCGTATGCTAGTTTTAATACAAATGTTTATGTTATGTTTAAACCTTTTAATATGGGAATGCATTGGACTTAGTAAGTGACGGGTGGAGCCCGCTATAGCTCCTTGATGCATCGGTAGGTCTCATGAGACAAACTAGTGTCTTGGCACAAGGCCTTGACAAAATCTTATTTGTAGTCTTGGCACGAGGCCTTGACTATGTGGTTATGATAGTCTAGCATTATGCATTCCAACATTATGAAAGTGGTTATTAATTTTTGCATGTGATTATTCGATTAGTAGAATATCCATGTGAATAAGTAAATGGAATTATTTCATTTTATTTATGTCGTACCATGTTGAAAGTTCATGTTTAAAAGGCTTTTGTTTTAGTTATACATTGCCTTAAATGTTTATTCTTATTTATGAAAGTTTCCGCTATATTGTTATCCTTACTGGGCATTTGAGCTCACCCCTTTTCTATCTTTTATTTTCCCAGGATGTGAAGAAGTAAATTATGAATGACTTGTAGGGATATTATGAGGGGTTAATAGTATGGACTATGGAGACAATATGTTGTTGTAGTAGTTTTTTTTTATTTTGATGATGTAATGTAAAATTTATGAATATATCTAGTGTTTCCAAGGCTACTAAACCAATCGGTCTTTCGAGATTTGATCTTTCTTGTGATCATGCCAATGTTACGAAGTAATGCACTGACTCTGGGTAGCTGGGGTTGGGGCGTTACAGTTGGTATCAGAGGAAGTTTAGTACAAACCTTGGAAGCTAGATTTAGATAAACTCTGATTAGAGCACGTAGACCTAAGATGAACTTTGAGGATTAGTATAGAAGACCTTCCTAGAATTTTGGTATTGTAGAGATTTTGTGAGTTTTCCGAGCAATACATCTCTGTCTGGATACGAGCAGGTAGAGGTGGCTCTAGCACAGATGTACCTAGGGGTAAAACCCGAAAACACCGCTTTGAGCTAGACTCGAACGGGAACTGGTGCACGACAACGGGCCTTGCTGCACTCTTGGTTACGACACTCCCTGGGTATATGATTAGGATAACTCTCATTTTCTTTACAAATCATTATGAAGGGTTTATGAGTATATAATTCCTCAAAGAAAACATTTTTATGATTATGGATTATATCCATAAATAGTTCAATTTATGTTGAGTGTTTTATAAGTATGGGATTATGTATTTTGGTTCATAAACTGATCTAGTTTATGCCATTGTTTAGAAATGGCACCTAGTGGAAGAAATGGAAACTGTATCAATGCACGCACTCCATGTAGGGATTGCCCTCCTGCTCAAGATAATTATAGTGGGGCTGGTGATGCAACTGGTGTCGATCAGTTAATCACCATACTGGGACAACTTACTCAGGTTATGAATAATAACCTTACCCGTATGGAGCACCCTGATCCGCAGCATGGAGGATCAATGTTAGATCTATTCATGAGGCAACAACCACCAACGTTCAATGGGAGTACAAATCCCTTAGTAGCTGAGCAATGGATAAATTCCCTAGAGAAAATATTTCAGGCTTTGGGGAGCAGTGAAAGGGAAACGGTTATCATGGCAGTTTACCGCCTCACTGGAGATGCTGATCATTGGTGGTCATTGATTCAAAACATGAAGGAAGATGATGAAGTATCAAATATGGAATGGAGGGAGTTCAAAGATCTGTTTTTAGAAAAATACTTCCCTCGTGACCATCGAGCAGATATGGAAAGGCAATTTCTAAGTCTGAGACAAAAGGAGGATGGAATGTCACAAAGTATGAGGCTAACTTTACAAGGTTAGCAAGGTACGCTGGTGATTATATAAGTAACCAAAGAAGTAAGATTGATCGTTTATTTGATGGGTTAAAACCATTTCTCCGTCGAGCATTAGTCTCACAATCCTTTTCATCGTACGAAGACATTGTCTCATGTGCTATCAAGACCGAAGAGGAATTCTCTAAGTCTTATGACTTTAAAGCAAAGTAAGAGAAGAAGAGACTTGCTGATCAATCTGGGAATGTAAATAAGGGGAATAAGGGAAAGGTTGAATATCCATCTTGTGGTAAATGTGGGAAGAAACACCACGGTGCTTGCTTGAAGGGAATCGGAGTCTGTTACAAGTGTGGTGAAAAAGGCCACCAAGCTCGTGATTGCAAAGGGAAGAAGGAAGCCACCAACATTCAGTGCTACAATTGCAGGGAGATGGGGCATTATGCAAATGAATGTCCTAAGCGTCAAAAGAACTTACCTCAGAAAAGGCCAAGGGATCAAGGCCAGGCTTATGCTATCACTGCTGCTGAGGTAGAAGCTCCAAAAGACGTGGTGGCAGGTAATTTAATGGTTTCCTCAAGTTTAGAAAATGAATTATTTGATTCTGGATCATCGCATTGTTTCATATCTTCCCAGTTTGCTAAGAAAATTAGATATTTCCAATTTGATTTAATAAGGGAGTTGTCAGTTAAAACTCCTAAGGGAAGTATCATTGCAACAAAGTTTTGTGAATCAGTCCCCATTAGAGCACATAAATTTTCTTTATCTTCTGATCTCATCGTCATACCTATGATTGAGTTTGATATAATCCTCGGTATGGACTGGCTTTCGGACTATGATGCGAAGATTTATTGTAAGAAGAAAGAGGTTACGATTCTTGATGATAATGATAAGGAACACCTTATTTTTAGAGTATAATCGTCACCACCTAATTCTTATTTAGATCCACCCCCAGTAACTCAACGTAATTCAATTATTGGGGAGGAAGAGAATGAAATAACTATCGGTGAGGAAAGGAATGTTCAAATAGAGGATGTACCTGTCGTGAAAGAATTTGTAGATGTATTTCCGGAAGATTTACCTGGACATCCTCCAGAACGAGAAGTTGAGTTTTCCATTGATTTGATTCCTGGATCAAGGCCTATATCAAAGACCCCTTATAGAATGGAAACTGTAGAATTAGTAGAACTAAAGAAATAACTAGAGGAATTGAGTAATAAGGGATTTATTCTCCCTAGTGTTTCTCCATGGGGAGCCCCTGTTCTTTTTGTTAAAAAGAAAGATGGATCTATGAGGTTATGTATCGACTACAGGGAGATCAATGTTATAACGATAAAGAACAAGTATCCCCTACCTCGTATTGATGATTTATTTGACCAACTGCATGGAGCTCAATACTTTTCAAAGATTGACCTTCGATTTGGATACCATCAGTTGTGTGTAAAGAAGGAAGACATTCCGAAGACAGCATTTCGAACCAGGTACGGGCATTACGAGTTTACCGTAATACCGTTTGGATTGACTAATGCACCCTCTGTATTCATGGATCTGATGAATAGAGTTTTTAAGGAGTGTCTAGATGAATTTGTGGTGGTATTTATTGATGATATCTTGGTATACTCCAAAACCTACGAAGATCATGAAAATCACTTGTGCATTATCTTGAAGACTCTGAGGAGGCATGAATTATATGGGAAGTTTAGCAAGTGTGAATTATGGCTTCAGGATATTTCTTTTCTTGGCCATATTGTCTCTAAAGATGGAATCTCTGTTGATCCTTCTAAGGCCAAGGCAATCCAAAAATGGCCAGCACCTACGAGTATAACTGAGGTACGTAGTTTTATTGGTTTGGTAGGTTATTATCGACGTTTCGTCCAGAATTTTGCCCGATTGGCTAACCCATTAACGAAGCTCACGCATAAAGGGGTTAAATTTGTTTGGACAAAAGAGTGTGAAGAATGTTTCGAAGAACTGAAGAGAAGATTAGTCAATGCTCCTATATTGACTCTACCATCGGGGAATGATGGGTTCGTTATTTATAGTGATGCATCAAAGAAAGGACTTGGTTGTGTCCTTATGAAAAATGATAGAGTTATTGCCTATGCATCACGACAGTTGAAAATTCATGAACAAAACTATCATACTCATGATCTTGAGTTAGCATCTGTGATCTTTGCTTTGAAGATATGGAGACACTACCTTTATGGTGAAAAATGTGAGATTTATACTGATCACAAGAGTTTGAAGTATATTTTCTCACAAAAAGAACTCAACATGAGGCAAAGGGGATGGCTTGAATTACTCAAGGATTATGATTGCACGATACACTACCACCCGGGGAAAGCAAACAAGGTGGAAGATGCTTTGAGCAGAAAAGACCATGGAGTTTTGAACATGATGAGAATTGAAAGGGATCCAATTTTCATGGATCTAGTGAAGATGGACATGGGAATAACCAGGGAAGGTGAAACATCAATGCTTTTTCAAATGGTTTCCAAACCATCTTTACTAGAAAGGATTAAGAGTTCTCAGACCGATGATGAAGAATTTCAAAAGAAGATTAAAGCTGTGAATGATGGGAGATTGAGAGACTTTGTGTATGAAGATGGAATTTTGAAATTCGGGAAGAGACTTTGTGTTCCCGATTTACCTGATCTGAAAAGGGAATTGCTGGATGATACTCATAGTTCCAATTTCTCTATACACCCTGGGAGCACCAAAATGTATAGAGATTTGAAGGAACATTTTTGGTGGGACAACATGAAGAGGGAGATTGCTTATTTTGTGTCAAGATGTATGGTTTGTCAAAAAGTGAAAGCTGGAAGGCAACAGCCTGGAAGAGTCATGCAACCTCTTCCCATACCGGAGTGGAAATGGGACAATATTACGATGGACTTTGTCATGGGGCTACCAAAGACTCCTAGAAGGAATGATGCAATATGGGTTATTGTTGATCGTCTTACCAAGTCAGCACATTTTCTTGCTATAAGAGAAGATCTACCCCTGGAACGTCTAGCAAGACTATACATTAATGAAGTTGTGAGACTTCATGGTGTACCTCTATCGATTGTTTCTGATCGTGATCCCCGTTTTACTTCAAGATTTTGGAAAAGTCTTCAGAAATCCCTGGATACTAAAATTCATTTGAGCACTGCTTACCACCCTCAGACAGATGGACAATCAGAACGGACTATTCAAACCCTAGAAGACATGTTGAGATCTTGCTCACTTGACTTTCAGGGTATGTGGGATCAATATTTACCACTGGTAGAATTTTCCTATAACAATATCTTCCATTCGAGTATTAAGATGGCACCATATGAAGCGTTATACGGAAAGAGATGTCGTACACCAACCTATTGGGATGAGGTTGGTGAAAGAAAACTTGTAGGCCCAGAACTGGTGGAGGAAACGGTGGAAAAGGTGAAGGTAATCCAAAATCACATCAAAGTAGCCCAAAGTAGGCAGAAGAGCTATGCCGATAATCGAAGGAAGGATTTGGAATTTCAAGTCGGTGATCATGTTTTCCTGAAGGTATCTCCATGGAAGGGAGTCATACGTTTTGGTAAGAAAGGTAAATTGAGTCCCAGGTACATCGGACCTTTCAAAATTCTAGAACGAATTGGGGCTGTAGCTTACCGATTGGCAATGCCGCCAAGTCTCTCCAAAGTTCACGATGTGTTCCACATATCCTTGTTGAGAAAATACATGCCTGACCCAATGCATGTACTCACCTATGAGGAATTAGAACTGGAAACCGATCTGTCTTATTGTGAAGAGCCTGTCAGGATTCTTGATACAAGAGAACAAGTACTGAGAAACCGGACGACACGTCTGGTAAAATGTTTGTGAAGAAATCATAAGATGGAAGAGGCAACGTGGGAACCCGAGGAACTTATGATAAAGAACCACCCGAGTCTTTTTATGCAGTAATACCCTAGAAATTTCGAGGACACAATTATTTGAAGGAGGGGAGAATGTAACACCCCAAGCTTCCACGGTACGTTTCCCTTCGAATAATGCGATAGCGTGTGTTGTACGCAACCTCGAGTTCTAACACACACCACAACTAATTAAACTAGCCGTTGTGAATAGTAATACCTACTTTTTTAAATCATATATATTTTATATTTCAAAATGGACTTCATTTTTGGATTCGGAATATTGAAATTAGCCTAGGGTGAAATTTTGGTACTTTTCGGATAACTTTTATATTTTGATGAATAGTGAAAATTACTAAATTTTAATTAAAATCAACTTTTTTAATAAAAATAATTAATATTGATAAATTATGAATTTGAGTGGTTTTAAAGTATATTTAGAATATATTTTTACCATTTAATTTAATGTTTGTCATTGGACATAATTTCACAATTTAACCAGACATAAACAAGTGTCAATCTTTTGATAGTTATTATCTCTTAAAAACACGCTTTTTATTTTAACAACAGGAATTAATTTTAAATTAATTTCTGCCACTTATGTGTTTTTAATTTGGAAAAATGGATTACATATTTGGAATCAGGATGTCAAAATTATGTAAATAGGTAACTTTTATTTTTACACATTTTGAATAATTACTGCGGTAAATATTTTATTTACCATGGTTAAAGGGTAAATCCGGTAAATAAGGGTTAAAAAATTATATTATAATAATACAAAATTACCCTAAAACGTGTCCTAACCTTATTGGTGGACACATACCCGACCATGGGCATCCTTGGGTCGATTTGGGGACCCCTTAGAGCCACTTGTATGTGGTAGGGACACATTATATTAATAAAGTTAAAATGAAAATAAAAATGGCATAAGCTTACATCTTTTAGAAGAACAATTTTTACATAGGGTTATACATGTTGGATTTTCGATTATAAATATTCATTAGAAAGATAAAAAGATTTACTACATAATGATATTTTATTTATAATTTTTAGACATCGAATAATTTAAATTATTAATGACACAATAATGATGCAATGTTTACCTCATTAATAAATCATTTAAATAAATAAGATTATAATGATTAAAATATTATCTAAAACCTTTCCAATTCTTATTGGTTGATGTTATTTAGAATATGAGTCATCTTATCTTCTACCTCAATGATTTTTGGACCATTATAAACCGAATATAATTATATTATAAAGTAATACTTTCACTCTTTCCTAAAGAGCCCCTCCTCTCCCTTATAAAAGGAGACCACTTCTACTCATTCCTCACACCTCTCAAGCCACTTGGCTCGTCCAAACCCTGCCCAAATACTCTCCCAACTTCCCTCACTACAACCTAGAGGCCTTAGTTTGATCCGAAAGCCAACCTAAGGAGCCCTTTTGATCAAATCAAAAGGAAGAGCCCGAAGAAGAGGAGGTTAACCTACCCCAACCAAGGAAAAGTACAAGGTAAGGGTTATTTCACAATCTCTTCATTATCCGAGGTTGTTTATACGTAATAATCTACTGGGATCTCGTTATCATCCACATCCGTGTTTCTTCAAAATGTATTTCAAAACATTTTTAATATTTAAAAGAATATGGGTTAAAGTCATTTATACCCTTGTTTGACTTTTTATAAGAGGTTTATAAGGGAATATTTCCGTCGTTTTCCAAACAAGGTGCTTTTTAACCTTTTTGACAGAATTAAGATAAGAATGTTTTTTTTAACTTATACGGCGGGTGCGGTTATTTTCCGCCGTTATAAAATCGTCAAAGCTTCCCTTACAAGCTTATAAGAATATTTTCAAAGAAAATGTTTTATTTTATATGGATCTTAAATGATTTCAAATTAAAAGGAGATATTTCTTTAAAAAGAATATTGATTTCATCTATGTCAACATCCTTTGATGGATTTTAAGATTATTTGAAGTTGATTTATTATGATACAAAACTTCTATATTATATTGAAGGTTTTGTGATATGTTTGACTGTGGATGTGCTATTTTTATACCATTCATAGTTTATGGTGAAATTATTTACATTTCGTATGCTAGTTTTAATACGAATGTTTATGTTATGTTTAAACCTTTTCATATGGGAATGCATTGGACTTAGTAAGTGACGGGTGGAGCTCGCTATAGCTCCTCGATGCATCGGTAGGTCTCATGAGACAAACTAGTGTCTTGGCACAAGGCCTTGACAAAATCTTATTTGTAGTCTTGGCACGAGGCCTTGACTCTGTGGTTATGATAGTCTGGCATTATGCATTCCAACATTATGAAAGTGGTTATTGATTTTTGCATGTGATTATTCAATTAGTAGAATATCCATGTGAATAAGTAAATGGCATTATTTAATTTTGTTTATGTCGTACCATGTTGAAAGTTCATGTTTAAAAGGCTTTTGTTTTAGTTATACATTGCCTTAAATGTTTATTCTTATTTATGAAAGTTTCCACTATATTGTTATCCTTACTGGGCATTTGAGCTCACCCCTTTTCTATGTTTTATTTTCCCAGGATGTGAAGAAGTAAATTATGAATGACTTGTAGGGATATTATGAGGGGTTAATAGTATGGACTATGGAGACAATATGTTGTTGTAGTAGTTTTTTTTATTTTGATGATGTAATGTAAAATTTATGAATATATCTAGTGTTTCCAAGGCAACTAAACCAATCGGTCTTTCGAGATTTGATCTTTCTTGTGATCATGAAAATGTTACGAAGTAATGCACCGACTCTGGGTAGCTGGGGTAGGGGCGTTACATATATATGATATCTAAATCATGAATATAATTCTGCATATAATGGATATTTTACCACATGAACAAATTGTAATTATAAGATGTTTATTTTTGACTCAAGTACCAAAGATCGACAAAACGACCGTTGTTAACTTAAATAATTACATAATGTTAATAACAAGGTAATAAGTGATATAAAAGGAATAATGAACTTGAAAAAGGTTATTAAGCAATTATAAATTAACTCTAGTTTATTATTCAGGAGATTAAAGAACGATCGAGTCAAGTCGGACATGAGGTAAGGGACTTCATCTCAATCTCCTTTCATTGAAGCATATTTTGTCTTATACACAACATTCTTTTATAAGGTGTATTTCCCTTTGACATTTACATTTATTCAAAAGGAATATTTTTTATATGAAGAATTTGACTAAATGACAAAAGTGAATGATTTTTTTTGTCGTACGTATGCGGCGACAAAGACTTCTCCTCCGTCGTGACCACTATTTGAGTTTCGGATTCCTCTACAAGCCATACCTTTTTTTAATGAAAAATAAATACCAGGTTTTAATTTTCTTTTATTTAGGTATTTAAAATGGTTTTGATAATGTTTTTATTATATCATTTTGTTGTATTGATATCTTGTGATTGAATTGTGGAAATGTTATGTTTCCTTTATGCATGTTTTATATGATACGATTATGTTGTGGTTTATGATATGTTTAAACCTGTTCATATAAGGAATGCATTGGACTTAATAAGTGATGGGTGGAGCCCGCTATATCTCCTCGATGCATTGGTAGGTCTCATGAGACAAACTAGTGTCTTGGCACGAGGCCTTGACAAAATCTTATTTGTAGTCTTGGCACGAGCCCTTGGCTATGTGGTTATGATAGTCCGGAATTATGCATTCCATCATTATGAAAGTGGTTATTGATATTTCATATGATTATTCGACTAGTATAATATCCATGTGAATAAGTATATGGCATTATTTCATTTTATTTTGCCATATTATACTGATGTTCAAGTTTAAAAAGCTTTTGTTTCAGTTATACATTGCCTTAAATTTTTATGTTTATTTATGAAAGTTTCTGCTATATTGTTATCCTTACTGAGCATCGGAGCTCACCCCTTTCAATGTTTTAATTTTTCCAAGATGTGAAGAAATATTTTATGAATGACCTTCATGGATAGTCGGAAGGGGATATGAGTGTGTACTATGGAGACCATGTTATTGTATTTTTTTCACTTTATGATGTAATGTAATGTTTATGAACGTATCTAGTGTTTCCAAGGCTACTAAACTAATCGGTCTTTCGAGACTTGATCTTTTGTGATCTTGAAAATGTTACGTAATAATGCACTGACTCTGGGTAACTGGGGTCAGGGCATTACAGTTGGTATCGGAGGAAGTTTAGTAATAACCATGGAAGCCAGATTTAGATAAACTATGAATAGAGCACATAGCCCTAAGATAGACTTTGAGGATTAGTATAGAAGAACTTCCTAGAATTTTGGTATTATAGTAATTTTGTGAGTTTTTCGAGTAATACATCCCTATCTGGATACGAGCCGGTAGAGGAAGCTCTGGCACAGATGTACCTTGGGTTAAAACCTGAAAACACTGCTTTGAGCTAGACTCGAACGGGAACCAGTGCATGACAACGGTCCTTGCTGCACTCTTGGTTACGACACTCCTGGGGGATATGCTTCGGATAATTCTCATTTTCTTTACAAACCATAATTAAAGGTTTATGAGTATATAATTCCTCAAAGAAAACATTTTTATGATTATGGATTATATCCATAAATAGTTCAATTTATGTTAATTGTTTTCCATATTTGTTATTATGTATTTCGATTCATAAACTAATATAGTTTATGACATTGATTAGAAATGGCGCCTAGTGGAAGGAATGGAAACTGTATCAATGCATGCACACTATGTTTGGATTTCCCTCCTGCTCAAGATAATTATAGTGGAGCTGGTGATACAACTAGGGCTGATCACCTTATCAGCATACCGAGACAACGCACTCAGGTTATGAATAATATCCTTACTCGTATGGAGCACCCTGATCTGCAATGTGGAGGATAAATGGTAGACAACTTCATGAGGAAAAAACTTCCAACATTCAATGGGAATACAAATACCTTAGTAGTTGAGCAATGGATAAATTACTTAGAGAAAATATTCCATGCCTTAGGGAGTAGCGAAAGGGAGAAAGTTGTCATGGAAGTTTACCGCCACACTGGAGATGCCGATCAATGGTGGTTGCTGATTCAAAACACAAAGGAATATGAACAAGTATCAAGTATGTAATGGAGGGAGTTTAAGGATATTTTCTTAGAGAAATAATTTCTACATGACCATCGAGAAGATATAGAAAGGCAATTTCTGAGTCTGAGGAAGAAGGAGGATGAGAATGTCTCAAAGTATGAGGCTAACTTTACATGGTTAGTGAGGCATGATGTAGATTATATATGTAACCCAAGAAGTAATATTTATCATTCATTTGATGGGTTAAAACCATTTCTCAATTGAGCATTAGTCTCACAAACCTTCTCTTCGTACAAAGTTATTGTCTCGTGTGCTATTAAGAAGGAAAAGGAATTCTCTAAGTCTTATGACTTTAAAGCGAAGAAAGAGAAGAAGAGACCTTATGATCAATCTAAAAATGGAAATAAGGGGAAGAAGGAAAAGGCTTAATATTAGTCCTACAGTAAATGTGGGAAGAAACACCCTGGTACTTACTTGAAGGGAATGGGAGCATGTTACAAGTGTGGTTAAAAGGCCACCAAGCTCATGATTGCAAGGGAAAGATAGTTGCTATCAATGTGGAATGCTATAATTGTCGAGAGATGGGACATTATGCAAATTAATGTCCTAAGATTTAGGGGAACTTACCTCAGAAGAGGCCAAGGGATCAAGACCAAGCTTATGATTTCACTACTGCTGAGGTTGAAGCTCTGAAAGACGTGGTGGCAGGTAATTTAATGGTTTTTCCTCAAGTTTAGAAAATGCATTATTTGATTCTGGATCATCGCATTGTTTCATATCTTCCCAGTTTTCTATGAAAATTAGATATTTCCAATTAGATTAAACAAGGGAATTGGCAGTCAAAACTCCTAAGGGAAGTATCATTGAAACAATGTATTGTGGATCATTCCCCATTAGAGCACATAAATGTTATTTATCTACTGATCTCATTGTCATACCTATGATTGAGTTTGTTATAATCCTCAGTATGGATTGGATTTCGGACAATGATGAAAAGATTTATTCTAATAACAAGGAGGTTGCGATTTTTGATGATGATGATAAGGAACACCACATCTTTAGAGCAGAATCGTCACCACCTAATTCTTATTTAGATCCACCCCCAGTAGCTCAACTAAATTCAATTATTGGGGAGGAAGATAATGAAATGACATAGGTAAGGGAAAGGAATGTTCAAATAGAGGATGTACCTATTGTGAGAGAATATATAGATGTGTTTCAGGAAGATTTACCAAGACATCCTCCAGAACGAGAAGTTGAGTTTTCCATTGATTTAATTCTTGGATCAAGTCCTATATCGAAGACCCCTTATAGAAGGGCCACTGTGGAATTAGTTGATCTAAAGAAACAACTAGAGGAATTAAGTAATAAGGGATTTATTTTCCCTAGTATTTCGCCATGGGGAGCCCATGTCCTTTTGTTTAATAAGAAAGATGGATCTGTGAGGTTGTGCATTGACTACAGGGAGATCAATGCAATAACAATAAAGAAAAAGTATCCCCTACCTCGCATTGATGATTTATTTGACCAACTGCATGGAGCTCAATACTTGTCAAAGATTGACCTTCGATCTAGATACCATCAGTTATGTGTGAAGAAGGGAGACATTCCGAAGACAGCATTTTGAACAAGGTACGGGCATTATGAGTTTACAGTAATGCCTTTTGGATTGACTAATGCACCCTCTATGTTCATGGATCTAATGAATAGAGTTTCAAGGAATATCTTGATGATTTTGTGGTGGTATTTAATAATGATATCTTATTATACTCCAAAAGATATGAAGATCATGAAAGCCACTTGCGCATTATCCTGAAGACTCTTAGAAACATAAATTATATGGGAAGTTTAGCAAGTGTGAATTCTGCCTTCAAGAGATTTTTTTCTTGGCCATATTGTCTCTAAGGATGGAATTTCTGTTTATCCTTCTATGACCAAAGAAATCCAAGAATGTCCAGCACCGAAGAGTATAACCGAGGTACGCAGTTTTATTGGTTTGGCAGGTTATTATCGATGTTTTTTCCAGAATTTTGCATGATTGGCTAACCCATTAATGAAGCTCACATGCAAAGGGGTTAAATTTGTCTGGAAAAAAGAGTGTGAAGAGTGTTTTGAAGAACTGAAGATGAGATTAGTCAATGCTCTTATATAGACTCTACCGTCGGGGAATGATGGATTAGTTATTTATAGTGATGCATCAATGAAAAGAATTGGTTGTGTCCTTATACAGAATGATAGGGTTATTGCATATGCATCATGACAGCTAAAAATTCATGATCAGAACTATACTACTCATGATCTTGAGTTAGCAGCTGTGATCTTTTCTTTGAAGATATGGAGACACTACCTCTATGGTGAAAAATGTGAGATTTATACTGATCACAGGAGTTTGAAGTATATTTTTTCACAAAAAGAACGTAACATTTGGCAAAGGAGATGGCTTGAACTACTCAAGGATTATGATTGCATGATACACTACCATCCGGGGAAGGTAAATAAGGTGGAAAACGCTTTGAGTAGAAAGGATCATGGAGTTTTGAACAAGATGAGAGTTGAAAAGGATCCTATATACATGGATCTATTAAAGATAGATATGGGAATCACCATGGAAGGTGAAACATCAATTCTTTTTCAAATGGTTTCCAAAACATCATTACTAGAAAGGATAAAGAGTTCTCAGACTGGTGATGGAGAGTTACAAAGGAATATTAAAGCTGTGAATGATGGGAAATTGAGTGACTTTGTGTATGAATATGGAATTTTGAAGTTTGGGAAGAGACTTCATGTTCCTGATATACCTGATCTAAAAAGAGAATTGTTGGATGATGCTCAAAGTTCCAATTTCTCTATACACTCTGGAAGCACCAAAATGTATAGAGATTTGAAGGAACATTTTTGTTGGGACAACATGAGGAGGGAGATTGCCGAATTCGTGTCAAGATGTATGATTTGTCTACAAGTGAAAGCTAGAAGGCAACAGCCTGGAGGAGTATTGCAACCTCTTCCCACACCTGAGTGGAAATGGGATAATATCATGATAGACTTTGTCATGGGTCTAGAAAAGACTCATATAAAGAATGATGCAATATGGGTCATTTTTAATCGTCTTAACAAGTTAGCACATTTTCTTTCTATAATAGAAGATCTACCACTTGAACGTTTAGAAAGACTATATATTAATGAAGTTATGAGACGTCGTGGAGTACCCCTATCGATTGTCTCGGATCATGATCCCTATTTTACATCAAGATTCGGGAAAAGTATTCAGAATGCCTTGGATACTAAACTTCGTTTGAGCACTACTTACCACCCACAAATAGATGGACAATCAGAATGAACTATAAAAACCTTAGAAGACATGTTGAGATCATGCTAACTTGACTTTCAGGGTATGTGGGATCAATATTTACCTCTGGTAGAATTTTCCTATAACAATAGCTTACATTCAAGTATTTGGATGCACCATATGAAGCGTTATACGGAAATAGAAGTCGCACACAAACCTGTTGGGATGACGTTGGTGAAAGAAAACATGTAGGCCCAGAACTGGTGGAGGAAATGATGGAAAAGGTAAAGGTAATCCAAAACCACATCAAAGCAGCTCAAAGTAGGCAGAAGGGATATCCTGACAACCGAAGGAAGGATTTGGAATTTCAGGTAGGAGATCATGTTTTCTTGAAGGTATCTACATGCAAGGGAGTTATACGTTTCGGTAAGAAGGGTAAATTGAGTCCTAGGTACATTGGACCCTTCAAAATTATAGAACGAATTGAGGTTGTAGCTTACCGTTTGGCAATGCCGCCAAGTCTCTCCAAAGTTCATGATGTGTTCCACGTATAATTGTTGAGAAAATACATGCCTGGCCCAACGCATGTACTCACCTATGAGGAATTAGAACTGCAACCCGATCTGTCTTATTGCGAAGAGCCCATCAGGATTCTTGATACAAGAGAACAAGTGCTGAGAAACCGGACGACTCATCTGGTAAAAGTTCTACGGAGAAACCATAAGATGGAAGAGGCAACGTGGGAACCTGAGAAACTTAATATGAATAATCACCCGAGTCTTTTCATGTGGTAGTTTTCTAGAAATTTCGAGGACGAAATTATTTGAAGGAGGGAGAATGTAACACCCCAAGCTTCCACGGTACGTTTCTCTTTCAATAATACAAGAGCTTGCATTGTACGCCACTTCAAGATTCTAACACACCGTGACCAATCAAAGTAGTCTTCATGAATAGTAATAACCACTTTTTAAAATAATATAAATTTTATATTTCAAAATTGACGTCATTTTTGGATTCAAAATATCGGAATTAGCCTATGTTGAATTTTTGGTATTTTTCCGAAAACTTTCAATTTTCGATGAATAGTGAAAAACACTTTAAAACAACTTTTTTAATCAAAATAATTTATAGTGATAAATTATAATAATGGGTGGTTTTAAAGTATAATTAGAATATAATTTTACCATTTTATCCAATGGTGGACATTAAAATTAATTTCACTTTGAAATTGGACATAAACAATTGTCAATCTTTTGATTGATATTGTTTCTTAAAAACACGCTATTTGTTTTGACAACGGAAATTAATTAAAAAATTAATTAATGCAACTTATATGTTTTGAATTTTTTAAAATATAAATAATTTTTTAATTCAGAATATCAATTATATCTTAGGGTGAATTTTTGGTATTGTTCTGAAAAACTTCGATTTTTTATGAATAGTGAAACCACTAAGTGGTAGTTAAAAAAACTGATTTTTCGTTTAAATGAAATTTTACCACCTATGTGATTCGAATTTCAAAAATCTGACATACATCATTTTCATTAGAAAGTAAAATGTTTTTCAATGAGATAAAATAATTTTTGGTGAATAATAACTTCTAAGTTTTATTAATCGCGATTAAAGGTAATTAGTGTAATTTAAGGTAAATATAATGATATAATAATATGAATTTACCTTTAAACTTGTCTTAAACTTATTTGATGATTCATGGCCGACCAAGACAATCCATGGGTCAACTTTGGGGCCCCATGGAGCCACTTGGGTAAGAAAATGACATTAATAACCTTTTATTTAATGTACAAATAAAAGTATCACAAACGTGTATTGTTTTACAAAAACAATTTTTACATGAGGTTATACAAGTCCTATTTTTGACTATAAATATTCCTTGGAAATATAAAAAGATTTAGTACATCATGATATTTTTTTAATAATTTTTAGACATTAAATAAATTAAGTTTTTTATGACACCATGATGATGCAGCGACTACCTCATTAATTAACGATTTAAATAAAATGAAAAATATAATGTAAAATATAAGACTTACACTTGTCAAACACATGTTGTATGAGTAGATTTCAAACCCTTATCACCTTATCCTCTAAATATATAATTGTGGGGCCTTTAAAATCCGAAACCCATTATATAATAATGTAACATTTCATGACTTTCCAAGAGTGGCCCTCCTCTCTTCTTATAAAAGGCCCCCACCTCTACAACATTATTCACACCATCAAAGATATTTGGCTCGTCCAACCTCTGCCCAAATACTCTCTCAACTTCCCTCCCTTACTCCTAGAAGACTCAATTTGGGCATAAGTCTTCCCAAGGAAGCATTTGGCTTAAATCAAAAAGTGTTACCCGATTTTAAGGTAATGTCTTCTCTTATGTTCTTTTGTTTTATTTTGCTTCTCTAACCCCTTAAACTATTTTTAATCCTTTATTTTGTAACAACACCAGTATCTTCAGTATATTATTATTTTTTTATGAGACCTATTTGATTTACACTTACACACACCTTCATCTAATTGTTAAAGAACATACTGTTTCTGTGGGTGGTGAATTACTGCCTCACGAAACGATGATTGTTCAATATTCTTTTAACACCTATCATGGTGGCCATTAAGATGTCACTATATTTATATATGATATATATTATGTTTATGTTTTCCTTATGCTTCTATGTTTATCATTTATGGCATTCCTTTGTCATTTCCGTTATGGGTAAACGCGATAATTTCATTTTATGAAGTGCGGACTACCACCCCCTCAAAGTGATTTAAATCGTTAATTCCATATGTGGGACGTATAAAAGATGGAGTAAATGATATTATATATTATATTATACTGGAATTATAATATAACTTTATATCATTATGATTTCATTCCATTAAATACGAAATATAAATGAAATTAGCTTTCAGGCGTACATACGGTTTACCGTCTCCATGAATGGTGCATTTCATTTCTTACCTCTAAATGTTATGTAATATTACAAATTCATGTATATAGTGGATATAAATGACATATATGATATCTAAATCATGAATATAATTCTGTATATAATGTATATTTTACCACATGAACAACTTGTAATTATAAGAAGTTTATTTATGACTCAAGTACCAAAGATCGACAAAACGACCGTTATTAACTTAAATAATTACACAATGTTCATAACATGGTAATAAGTCATATAAAAAGAATAATGAACTTGAAAAAGGTTATTAAGAAATTATATATTAACTCTAGTTTATTATTCAGGAGATTAAAGAACGATCGAGTCAAGTCGGACACGAGGTAAGGGACTTCATCTCAATCTCCTTTCATTAAGGCATATTTTGTCTTATACACAACTTTCTTTTATACGGTGTATAAACCCCTTTGACTTTTACGTTTATTCAAAAGTAATATTTTTTATATGAATCATTTTACTAAACGAAAAAAGGTAATGTTTTTTTTTGTACGTATGCAGCGACAACGACTTCTCTGCCGCTGGGACCATTATTTGAGTTTTGGCTTCCTCTACAAGCCATAAGTTTTTTTAAGGAAAAATAAATACCAAGTTTTAATTTTATTTTATTTTGGTATTGAAAATGTTTTTGATAATGTTTTTATTATATCAATGTGTTGTATTTATATCTTGTGATTGAATTGTGGAAATGTCATGTTTCCTTTATGCATGTTTTATGTGATACGATTATGTTATGGTTTATGATATGTTTAAACCTGTTCATATGAGGAATGCATTGAACTTAATAAGTGACGGGTGGAGACTGCTATAGCTCCTCGATGCATCGGTAGTTCTCATGAGACAAACTAGTGTCTTGGCACGAGGCATTGAAAAAATCTTATTTGTAGTCTTGGCACGAGGCCTTGGCTACGTGGTTATGATAGTCTGTCATTATGAATTCCATAATTATGAAAGTGGTTATTGATATAGCATGTGATTATTCAACTAGTATAATATCCATGTGAATAATTAAATGGAATTATTTCATTTTATTTTTCAATATTATGCTGAAGTTCAAGTTTAAAAGGCTTTTGTTTCAGTAATACATTGCCTTAAATATTTATGTTTATTTATAAATGTTTCCCCTATATTGTTATCCTTACTGAGAATCTAAGCTCACCCCTTTAAATGTTTTAATTTTTCCAGGATGTGAAGAAGTATTTTATGAATGACCTGGAAGGATAGTCGGAAGGGGATATGAGTGTGGACTATGGAGACCATGTTATTTTATTTTTTTTCACTTTATGATGTAATGTAACGTTTATGAACGTATCTAGTGTTTCCAAGTCTACTAAACTAATCGGCCTTTCAAGACTTGATCTTTTGTGATCATGCCCATGTTATGTAATAATGCACCGACTCTGGGTAACTAGTGTTGGTTCATTACATAAGTTTAATGTGTGGTGTCCAAAACCTAAATAATAAATAATTCCCTCCCTTTTCCTATATAAACACACCCAAGCTCCCACTTTCTCTTCACTCAAATCCTTTAAATATACAACAACCTATGATCTCATCTCTCTATAATCCTCCCAAGGAGTCCCAAGCTCTTAATAATACTCTCTAAAGCCTTTCCTAAGCCTTTGGGATCACACTTCCAAGTAAGGTATTTCTTTCTTTCCACTTTTTGTCTAAATGTCATTTTGTTGTTATACCCATTTAATTTAAATTAAAAAAAAATTGGGTATGATTTTTAACCTCCCTCGTATCACCCTCCTTTTGTTTTAATGATTAGATACCCCTTTCTCTTTCATTAATGTCTCCCATGTACACCTGTTACCGTGCCGAAATTCCATAAAAAATTTCTCTCTTATCATTTACATTCAAGCAATTATTTTGTTTTATAAATCTAAATTCCATTACATATGTTGAGAAATGTATCTATATGACCCCCTTAATTTCCATTTCATGTAAATATGATGAGACACCCTTTCCCTCTCATCACCCATTTTTATGAATCCTTATGTCACGTTGTAATGATTCCGAAATTGCACCACGATTTTCCAAGACAATGTCATTGTTTAGTGAATACCATTACCATTTCTATATCAAGTGTATTCACCTTTATGAACATTTACTTACTGATTATAGATTTTCATGTATGAATTTCACATTCCTTTATCATGGAATAAATGATAATGTTTAATGAATCCATGTTATATGATCCATGTGGCACATATATGAATGAAATAAAATGATTAATAAGGGCGTGCCCTGAGAGTGCTCTAATGCATTGGGTAAAGATTAGTATCATGATATGTCAAGTGAAATGAGGGTTTGCTCATTCTAATTTAAGTGAAATGAGGGATTACTCTTTCTCCATGTTCAATGAGACTTGGATCATGCTAAAATCAGTTTAAATGTAGTTTCCACATTTCCATGTTATGATCGTGCCTTTATGTTCATGTTTCTCTTATGCTCCATTGATATGCCTATTGCCTAACATATATTTTATTTTTCATGTTATTCCTTTTTACTCCCTTACTGGGATTTATATCTCACCATTTTGTTATTCATGTAGGGTATCCCATGAAATTTGAAGTACGTAGGAATGATTTTGTCATGTAAAAGAAGTTATCTGTAACACCCCAAGCTTCTACAGTACGCTTCTCTTTGAATAATGCGATAGCGTGTGTTGTACGCAACATCGAGTTCTAACACACCACAACCAATCAAACTAGCTGTTATGAATAGTAATACCTACTTTTTGAAATTATATATTTTTTATATTTCAAAATGGACTTCATTTTTTGGTTTCGGAATATCGAAATTATCCTAAGATGAATTTTTGGTATTTTTCTGAGAACTTCCAATTTTTATAAATAGTGAAAAATACTTAAAAACAACTTTTTTAATCAAAATAATTTATAGTGATAAATTATATTATTTAGTGGTTTTAAAGTATAATTGGAATATATTTTTACCATTTTATCCAATGGTGTTCATTAGAATTAATGTCACTTTGAAATTGGACCTAAACAATTTTCAATCTTTTGGTATATATTGTTTCTTAAAAACACGCTATTTGTTGTGACAGCAAGAATTAATTATAAAATTAATTAATGCAACTTATATGTTTGGAATTTTTTAAAATAGACATCATTTTTGAATTTGGAATATCAATTATTGCTTAGGGTGAAATTTTGGCATTGTTATGAAAAATTTAAATTTTTGATGAATAGTGAGACTACTAAGTGGTAGTTAAAAAAACTGAATTTTTCATAAAACATAATTTTACCGCTTCTGTGAATGGAATTTCGAAAATCCAAGAGACAAGGTCAATATCAAGAAGTAAATTTTGGTTCAATGAGATGAAAATAATTTTTTTTTTGAATAGTAACTTTTTACTTTTATTTACCATGGTTAAAAGTAAATAGGGTAATTAAGGGTAAAAATGATATTAATATTACCATAACACATGTCCTAATTCTATTGGACAAGTGTATCTCAACCAAAAACAACCTTAGGAATAAAATATTATCATTTAGATCCACTTGGATTAGATTACGACATTTATTATTATTTAATTCAAAGAAGATTTAAAAGAGTTAAAATCAAAGTTTATTTACTAAAACATTTTTAATATAGGTTTATACATAAGATGAATTCTATTTTAAATATTAATTAGAAAGAAAAAAAGATTTCCTACATAATTATATTTTATTTATAATTTTTACACATTAAATAGTTTAATTTATTTATGACACAATGATGATGCAGTAATTACCATAATAGTGAAAAATTAAAATAATTGATATTATAAATACCCAAATAAATATAATTTTAGACTTTTAATTAATTAATATAATTTACTAGGTTAATATGAAATGTTAGTAATGAGTTAAGTAACTTTTTCTGAAGTAATCATTCTGTTATGATTTTTACAAAAATCAATTATTGAGTAGAGTCAAAATTGACATAAAAGAGTTTTTAAAAAATATATTATATTATTAATTGATATTAAATTCTTAAAATCTAAGGTTCGTCCAAGAGACTTATATCATGATAGGTTTATAATTAATGGACCACTTGGGGGTCGATTGGATATATATAGTAAGTTTATTAACCATATAATATAAAAATACAAAGAGATATTGTAAAAGTGAAACTTATTAACTAAGAGTTAAAACTATAAGATAAGGTTAATATAGTAACCCAAACCTGTCTAAATTCTATTGGTTGAATGTTTTTAGACCTATAACCACCTTAAACTTTAAATAATACACTTTGGAGCCATTAGAAACCGAATATAAATTTATTATAAAATAATATTTCTAGCTTTTCCAAAGGTTCCCCTCACCCCTCTTATAAAAGGGCACTCCCCCTTCTCATTAAATCAAACCTTCAAAGCCTTTTGGTTAGGCCAAACTCTACCCAAATACTCTCTCAACTTCACTAAATTCATACTAGAGGCCTTCCTTTAGACAGAAATCCAACCTAAGAGCCATTTTGATCAAATCAAAAGGAAGAACCCGAAGAAGAGGTAATGATTTCACCACCCTTTTCCATGTTCCTTTCTTCTTCCACTTCTTCCTTATTTGTTATTAACATTATAAAATAATAACTCCAGTATCTTATATATACTGTGATATTATTATAAATATGGTACAACCATATTCAGTATTCTATCCATCCTTTGAATAACATGTCACCATATGTGCGTACGTACGGCTTACCGTCTCCACATCGTGGTGTAATTGTTATTCAATAAATTATTATTTGGATGGGTATAATAATGATGTGTAACTCATTTAAATATTAAATATAACATGATAATGATTCTGTATATATGATATACCATCCAATTATATATTAATATCAAAATAATGATATTGTCGCTCGTGCGTACGTACGGACTATCGTCTCCACGAACGCGATGAGATTCATTCTACATCGTATCCATTCAAGTATAATTCTCATTTGAGGATTAATAATAGTATCTAAGTACTTGATATCATTCTGGATATGATTAAGACACAACTTATCCATGAAAAACATATCTTACGTAAAAAAACATATAAAATAAAACGAGTAAGTTAACACCTGAAACAACGATAATACTAAGATGTTATTAACAAATCAATGTTAAAATATCATATATGATATCATATTAATGTATATGATTCTTGTATAATTTAATAACAATTATTTCACCATTATACAGGAGGTTAACCTACCCCAACCAAGGAAAAGTACAAGTTAAGGGTTATTTCTCAATCTCTTCATTATTCGAGGTTTTTTATATGTAATAATCTACTGGGATCTCTTTATCATCCAAATCCATGTTTCTTAAAAATGTCTTTCAAAATGTCTTTACTATTTTAAAATAATATGGGTTAAAGTCATTTAGACCCTTGTTTGACTTTTTATAAGAGTTTTATAAAGGATTCTTTCTGTCATTTTCCAAACAAGGTTCTTTTAAACCTTTTCAACAGAATTAAGGTAAGAATGTTTTTTTAACTTATACGGCGGATGCGGCTATTTTCCACCATTATAAAATCATCGAGGCCTCCCTTACAAGCTTATAAGAATATTTTCAAAGAAAATGTTTTATTTTATATGACTCTTAAATGATATAATAATAAAAAGAGATATTTCTCTAAAAAGAGTTTTGATCTCATCTATGTCAACATCATTTGATGGAATTTAAGCTTATTTGAAGCTGATTTATTATGAAACAAAACTTCCCTATTGTATTGAAGGTTTTGGGATATGTTTGACTATGGATATGTTATTTTTATTCCCTCCTTGGTTTATGGTGAAAGATTTGACATTTCGTATGCTGGTTTTAATACGAATGTGTATGTTATGTTTAAACCTTTTCATATGGGAATGCATTGGACTTAATTTGTGACGGGTGGAGCCCGCTATAGATCCTCGATGCATCGGTAGGTCTCATGAGACAAACTAGTGTCTTGGAACAAAGCCTTGACAAAATATTATTTGTAGTCTTGGCACGAGGCCTTGGCTATGTGGTTATGATATTCTGGCATTATGCATTCCATCATTATGAAAGTGGTTATTGATATTGCATGTGATTATTCGATTAGTAAAATATACATGTGAATAAGTAAATGGTATTATTTAATTTTACTTTTTCCATACTATGTGGAAGTTCAAGTTTAAAAGGCTTTTTTTGTAGTTATATATTGCCTTAAATGTTTATTCTTATTTATGAAAGTTTCCTCTATATTGTTATCCTTACTGGGCATTTGAGCTCACCCATTTTCTATGTTTTATTTTTCCCAGGATGTGAAGAAGTAATTTATGAATGACCTGCAGGGATAGTGTGAGGGGTTAAGAGTGTGGACTATGGAGACTATGTTGTTGTAGTTTTCATTTTATGATGTAATGTAAACCTTATGAATATATCTAGTGTTTCCAAGGCTACTAAACCAATCGTTCTTTCGAGATTTGATCTTTATTGTGATCATGCCAATGTTATGTAATAATGCACCGACTCTGGGTCACTGGGGTTAGGGCTTTACAGTTGGTATGAGAGGAAGTTTAGTACAAACCCTGAAAGGTATATTTAGATAAACTCTTATTAGAGCACATAGATCTAAGATGGAATTTGAGGATTAGTATAGAATAACTTCCTAGAATTTTGGTGTTGTAGAGATTTTGTGAGTTTTCTGAGCAATATATCCATGTCTGGATACGAGCAGGTAGAGGCGGATCTGGCACAGATGTACCAAGGGGTAAAACCCAAAAACACCGCTTTGATCTACACTCAAACGGGAACTAGTGCATGACAATGGGCCTTGCTGCACTCTTGGTTACGACACTCCCGGGGGATATTCTTAGGATAACTCTCATTTTCATTAAAAATCATTATGAAGGGTTTATGAGTATATACTTCCTCAAAGAAATTTTTTTTATGATTATGGATTATATCCATAAATAGTTCAATTTATGTTTAGCGTTTTATAAGTATGGAACTATGTATTTTGATTCATAAACTGATCTATTTTACGCCATTGTTTAGAAATGGCGCCTAGTGGAAGAAATGGAAACTGTATCAATGCACGCACTCCACGTAGGGATTGCCCTCCTGCTCAAGATAATTATAGTGGAGCTGGTGATGCAACTGGTGTCGATCAGCTAATCACCATACTGGGACAACTTATTCAGGTTATGAATAATAACCTTACCCTTATCAAGCACCCTGATCCACATCGTGGAAGATCAATGTTAGATCGCTTCAGGAGGCAAAAACCACCAACATTCAATGGGAGTACAAATCCCTTAGTAGCTGAGAAATGGATATTTTCCCTAGAGAAAATATTTCAGGCTTTGGGGAGTAGTGAAAGGGAAAAAGTTATCATGGCAGTTTACCGCCTCACTGGAGATGCTGATCAATGGTGGTCATTGATTGAAAATACGAAGGAAGATGATGAAGTATCAAATATGGATTGGAGGGAGTTCAAAGATCTGTTTTTAGAAAAATACTTTCCTCGCGACCATCGAGCAGATATGGAAAGGCAGTTTCTGAGTCTGAGACAAAAGGAGGATGAAAATGTCACAAAGTATGAGGCTAACTTTACAAGGTTAGCAATGTATGCTGGAGATTATATTCGTAACCCAAGAAGTAAGATTGATCGTTTCTTTGATGGGTTAAAACCATTTATCCATCTAACATTAGTATCACAATCCTTCTCGTCATATGAATACATTGTCTCATGTGCTATCAAGACCGAACAGGAATTCTATAAGTCTTATGACTTTAAAGAAAAGCAAGAGAAGAAGAGATCTGTTGATCAATCTGGGAATGGAAATAAGCGGAAGAAGGGAAATGTTGAATATCCATCATGTGGTAAATGTGGGAAGAAACACCCCGGTACTTGCTTGAAGGGAACGAGAGTCTGTTACAAGTGTGGTGAAAAAGGCCACCAAGATCGTGATTTCAAAGGGAAGAAGGAAGCTACCAATGATCAGTGCTACAATTACAGGGAGATGGGGCATTATGAAAATGAATTTCCTAAGCATCAGGGGAACTTACCTCAAAAAATTCCAAGGGATCAAGGCCAAGCTTATGTTATCACTACTGTTGAGGTAGAAGCTCTGAAAGACGTGGTGGCAGGTAATTTAATGGTTTCCTCAAGTTTAGAAAATGCATTATTTGATTCTGGATCATCGCATTGTTTCATATTTCCCAGTTTGATAAGAAAATTAGATATTTCCAATTTGATTTAACAAGGGAGTTGTCAGTTAAAACTCCTAAGGGAAGTATCATTGCAACAAAGTTTTGTGAATCAGTCCCCATTAGAGCACATAAATGTTCTTTATCTGTTGATCTCATCGGCATACCTATGATTGAGTTTGATATAATCCTTGGTATGGACTGGCTTTTGGACTATTATGTGAAGATTTATTGTAAGAAGAAAGAGGTTACGATTCTTGATGGTGATGATAAGGAACACCTTATCTTTAGAGCAGAATCGTCGCCGCCAAATTCTTATCTAGATCCACCCCCAGTAGCTCAACTAAATTCAATTATTGGGGAGGAAGAGAATGAAATGACTATGGGTGAGGAAAGGAATGTTCAAATAGAGGATGTACCTGTTGTGAATGAATATGTAGATGTATTTCCAGAAGATTTACCTGGACATCCTCCAGAACGAGAAGTTGAGTTTTCCATTGATTTAATTCCTGGATCAAGGCCTATATTAAAGACCCCTTATAGAATGGCCACTGTTGAATTAGTCAAACTAAAGAAATGACTAAAGGAATTGAGTAATAAAGGATTTATTCACCCTAGTGTTTCTCCGTGGAGAGCCCCTATTCTTTTTGTTAAAAAGAAAGATGGATCTATGAAGTTATTTATCGACTATAGGGAGATCAATGTTATAACAATAAATAACAAGTATCCCCTACCTCACATTGATGATTTATTTGACCAACTGCATGGAGCTCAATACATTTCAAAAATTTACCTTCGATCTGGATACCATCAGTTGTGTGTGAAGATGGAAGACATTCCGAAAATAGCATTTCGAACTAGGTATGGGCATTACGAGTTTACTGTAATGCATTTTGGATTGACTAATGCACCCTCGGTATTCATGGATCTGATGAATAGTGTTTTCAAAGAATATCTTGATGAATTTGTGGTGGTATTTATTGATGATATCTTGGTATACTCTAAAAGCTACAAGGATCATGAAATTCACTTGCGTATTATCCTGAAGACTCTGAGAAGACATGAATTATACGGGAAGTTTAGCAAGTGTGAATTCTGGCTTCAAGAGATTTCTTTTCTTGGCCATATTGTCTCTAAAGATGGAATCTCTGTTGATCCTTATATGACCAAGGCAATCCAAGAATGGACAGAACCTATGAGTATAACTGAGATATGCAGTTTTATTGGTTTGGCAGGTTATTATCGACGTTTTGTCTACAATTTTGCCCGATTGGCTGACCCATTAACTAAGCTCACACGTAAAGGGGTTAAATTTGTTTGGACAAAAGAGTTTGAAGAATGTTTTGAATAACTGAATAGAAGATTAGTAAATGCTCCTATATTGACTCTACCATCGGGGAATGATGGATTTGTTATTTATAGTGATGCATTGAATAAAGGATATGGTTGTGTCCTTATGCAGAATGATCAGGTTATTGCCTATGCATCACGACAGTTGAAAATTCATGAGAAAAACTATCCTACACATGATCTCGAGTTAGTAGCTATGATCTTTGCTTCGAAGATATGGAGGCACTACCTCTATGGTGAAAAATGTGAGATTTATACTGATCACAAGAGTTTGAAGTATATTTTCTCACAAAATGAACTCAACATGAGGCAAAGGAGATGGCTTGAATTACTCAAGGATTATGATTGTACGATACACTACCACCCGGGGAAAGAAAACAAGGTGGCAGATGCATTGAGCCGAAAAGACCATGGAGTTTTGAACAATATGAGAATTGAAAGGGATCCAATTTTCATGGATCTAGTGAAGATGGACATGGGAATAACCAGGGAAGGTGAAACATTAGTGCTTTTTCAAATGGTTGCCAAACCATCTTTACTAGAAAGGATTAAGAGTTCTCAGACCGATGATGAAGAATTTCAAAAGGAGATTAAAGCTGTGAATGATGGTAGAATGAGAGACTTTGTGTATGAAGAAGGAATTTTGAAATTCGGGAAGAGGCTTTGTGTTCCCGATATACATGATCTAAAAAGGGAATTATTGGATGATGCTCATAGTTCCAATTTCTCTATACACCCTGGGAGCACCAAAATGTATAGAGATTTGAAGGAGCATTTTTGGTGGGACAACATAAAGAGGGAGATTGCTGATTTTGTGTCAAGATGTATGGTTTGTGAACAAGTGAAAGCTGGAAGGAAATAGCCTGGAGGAGTCATGCAACCTCTTCCCATACCGGAGTGTAAATGGGACAATATTACGATGGACTTTTTCATGGGACTACAAAATACTCCTAGAAGGAACGATGAAATATGGGTTATTATTGATCGTCCTACCAAGTCAGCACATTTTCTTACTATAAGAGAAGATCTACCACTAGAACATCTAGCAAGACAATATATTAAGGAAGTTGTTAGACTTCATGGAGTACCCTATCGATTGTTTCTGATCGTGATCTATGTTTTACTTCAAGATTCTGGAAGAGTATTCAGAAATCCCTGGATACTGAACTTCATTTGAGCACTGCCTACCACCCTCAGACAGACGGACAATCAGAACGGACTATTCAAACCTTAGAAGACATGCTGAGATCTTTTTCACTTGACTTTCAGGGTATGTGGGATCAATATTTACCTTTGGTAGAATTTTCCTATAACAATAGCTTCCATTCCAGTATTCAGATGGAACCATATGAAGCGTTATACGGAAAGAGATGTCGCACACCAACCTATTGAGATGACGTTGGTGAAAGAAAACGTGTAGGCCCAGAACTGGTGGAGGAAATGATGGAAAATGTGAAGGTAATCCAAAATCACATCAAAGCAGCTCAAAGTAGGAAAAAGAGCTATGCCGATAATCAAAGGAAGGATTTGGAATTTCAAGTCGGTGATCATGTTTTCCTGAAGGTATCTCCATGGAAGGGAGTCATAGGTTTTGTTAAGAAAGGTAAATTTAGTCCCAGGTACATCGGACCGTTCGAAATTCTAGAACGAATTGGGGCTATAGCTTACCGATTGGCAATGCCGCCAAGTCTCTCCAAAGTTCACGATGTGTTCCACGTATCTCTGTTGAGTAAATACATGCCTGACCCAATGCATGTACTCACCTATGAGGAATTAGAACTGGAACCCAATCTGTCTTATTGTGAGGAACTCGTCAAGATTATTGATACGAGATAACAAGTATTGAGAAACCGGACGACGCGTCTGGTAAAGGTTTTGTGGAGAAACCATAAAATGGAAGAGGCAATGTGGGAACCCGAGGAACTTATGATGAAGAACCACCCGAGTCTTTTCATGCGATAATATTCTAGAAATTTCAAGGACGAAATTATTTGAAGTGGGGAGAATGTAACACCCCAAGCTTCTCTTGTACGCTTCTCTTTTAATAATGTGATAGTGTGTGTTGTACGCAACATCGAGTTCTAACACACTACAACCAATCAAACTAGCCGTTATGAATAGTAATACCTACTTTTTGAAATTATATATATTTTATATTTCAAAATGGACTTCATTTTTGGTTTCGATATATCAAAGTTATCCTAAGAAGAATTTTTTGTATTTTTCTCAGAACTTACAATTTTTATGAATAGTGAAAAATACTTAAAAACAACTTTTTTAATCCAAATAATTTATAATGATAAATTATATTATTGAGTGGTTTTAAAGTATAATTAGAATATATTTTTACCATTTTATCCAGTGGTGTTCATTAGAATTAATTTCACTTTGAAATTGGACCTAAACAATTGTCAATCTTTTGGTATATATTGTTTCTTAAAAACATGCTATTTGTTGTGACAGCGGGAATTAATTATAAAATTAATTAATGAAACTTATATGTTTGGAATTTTTTAAAATAGACATCATTTTTGAATTCAGAATATCAATTATAGCTTAGGGTGAAATTTTGGCATTGTTCTGAAAAACTTCAATTTTTGATGAATAGTGAAACTACTAAGTGGTAGTTAAAAAAACTGAATTTTTCATAAAACTTAATTTTACCGCTTCTATGAATGGAATTTTGAAAATCCGAGAGACACGGTTAATATCAAGAAGTAAAATATGGTTCAATGAGATGAAAATAATTTTTGTTGAATAGTAACTTTTTACTTTTATTTACCACGGTTAAAAGTAAATCGGGTAATTAAGGGTAAAAATGATATTAATATTACCCTAACACATGTCCTAACTCTATTAGACAAGTGTATATCGACCAAAACCAACCTTAGGAATAAAATATTATCATTTAGGTCCACTTGGATTAGATTAGGACATTTATTATTATTTAATTCAAAGAAGAGTTAAAAAAGTTAAAATCAATGTTTATTTACTAAAACATTTTTAATATAGGGTTATACATAAGATAAATTCGATTTTAAATAGTAATTAGAAAGATAACCCAATTTACTACATAATTATATTTTATTTACAATTTTTATACATTTAATAATTTAATTTATTTATGACACAGTGATGATGCAGTAATTACCATAATAGTAAAAAATTAAAATAATGTATATTATAAATACCCAAATAAATATAATTTGAGACTTTTAATGAATTAAACTAATTTAATAGGTTAATATGACATGGTAGTAATTTTTTAATTAACTTTTTTCGAAATAATCATTCTGTTATGATTTTTACAAAAATCAATTGTTGAATAGTGTCAAAATTGACATATAAGATTTTTTAAAACAAATATTATTTTATTAATTGATATTAAATTCCTAAAAATATAAGGTTCGTCCAAGAGACTTATATCATGATATTTGTATCATTAATGGACCACTTGGGGGGTCTCTTGGATGTATATAGTAAGTTTATTAACCATATAATATAAAACTACAAAGAGACATTGTAAAAGTGAAACTAATTAACTAAGAGTTAAAACCAAAAGATAAGGTTAATATAGTAACCCAAACCTGTCTAAATTATATTGGTAGAATGGTTTTAGACATATCCACACCTTAAACTTTAAATAATTCACTTTGGAGCCATTAGAAACCGAATATAAATTTATTATAAAATAATATTTCTAGCTTTTCCAAAGGTGCCCCCCACCCCTCTTATAAAAGGGCACTCCCCCTTCTCATTAACTCACACCTTCAAAGCCTTTTGGTTCGGCCAACATCTGCCCAAATACTCTCTAAACTTCCCAAAATTCATCCTATAGGCCTTTCTTTAGTCATAAAGCCAACCTAAGAGCTTTTTTGATCAAATCAAAAGGAAGAACCCGAAGAAGAGGTAATGATTTCATCACCCTTTTCCATGTTCCTTTCTTCTTCCACTTATTCCTTCTTTGTTATTAACATTCTAAAATAATAACTCCAGTATATTATATATATTGTGATGTTATTATAAATATGGTACAACTATATTCAGTATTCTATCCATCCTTTGAATAACATGTCACCATACGTGCGTACGTACAGCTTACTGTCTCCACGTCGTGGTGTAATTGTTATTCAATAAATTATTATTTGGATGGGTATAATAATGATGTGTAACTCATGTAAATATTAAATATAACATTATAATGATTCTGTATATATTATATACCATCCAATTATATATTAATATCAAAATAATGATATTGTCCCTCGTGCATACGTATGGACTACCGTCTCCACGAACGCGATGAGATTCATTCTCCATCATATCCATTCAAGTATAATTCTCATTTGATGGTTAATAATAGTATCTAAGGACTTGATATCATTCTGGATATGATTAAGATACAACCTATCTAGGACAAACATAGCTTACGTAACAAAACATATAAAAGAAAACGAGTAAGTTAACACCTGAAACAACGATAATACTAAGATGTTATTAAAAAATCAATGTTAAAAGATCATATATGATATCATATTAATGTATATGATTATTTTATAATTTAATAACAATTATTTCACCATTATACAGTAGGTTAACCTACCCCAACCAAGGAAAATTACAAGTTATGGGTTATTTCACAATCTCTTCATTATCTGTGTTTGTTTATACGTAATAATCTACTGGGATCTCTTTATCATCCATATCCTTGTTTCTTAAAAATGTATTTCAAAACGTTATTAATATTTTAAAAGAATATGGGTTAAAGTCATTGATACCATTGTTTGACTTTTTATAAGAGGTTTATAAAGGATTCTTTCCGTCGTTTTCCAAACAAGGTTCTTTTTAACCTTTTCGACGGAATTAAGGTAAGAATGTTTTTTTTAACTTATACGGCGGGTGCGGCTATTTTCCGCCATTATAAAATCGTCGAGGCTTCCCTTAAAAGCTTATAAGAATATTTTCAAAGAAAATTTTTTACTTTATTTGACTCTTGAATGATTTCAAAATAAAGAGAGATATTTCTCGAAAAAATGTTTTGATCTCATCTATATCAACATCCTTTGATGGAATTTAAGCTTATTTGAAGCTGATTTATTATGAAACAAAACATCCATATTGTATTGAAGGTTTTGTGATATGTTTGAATATGGATGTGTTATTTTTATTCCCTTCATGTTTTATGGTGACAGATTTTACATTTCGTATTCTAGTTTTAATACGAATGTGTATGTTATGTTTAAACCTTTTCATATGGGAATGCATTGGACTTAATATGTGATGGGTGGAGCCCGCTATAGCTCCTTGATGCATCAGTAGGTCTCATGAGACAAACTAGTGTCTTGGCACAAGGCCTTGACAAAATCTTATTTGTAGTCTTCGCATGAGGCCTTGGCTATGTGGTTATGATAGTCTGGCATTATGCATTCCATCATTATGAAAGTCGTTATTGATATTTCATGTGATTATTCGATTAGTATAATATCCATGTGAATAAGTAAATGGAATTATTTCATTTTACTTTTGTCGTACTATGTTGAAGTTCAAGTTTAAAAGGCTTTTGTTTTAGTTATACATTGCCTTAAATGTTTATTCTTATTTTTGAAAGTTTTCGCTATATTTTTATCTTTACTGGTCATTTGAGCTCACCCATTTTCTATGTTTTATTTTTCCTAGGATGTGAAGAAGTAATTTATGAATGACCTACAGGGATAGTGTGAGGGGATAAGAGTGTGTACTATGGAGACTATGTTGTTGTAGTTTTCATTTTATGATGTAATGTAAACCTTATGAATATATCTAGTGTTGCCAAGGCTACTAAACTAATCGGTCTTTCAAGATTTGTTCTTTCTTGTGATCACGCCAATGTTATGTAATAATGCACTGACTCTGGGTCACTGGGGTCGGGGTGTTACATTATCAATAAGAAGTTGTGTTTTATGTTTTATGTTGTGATGTAATGTTCCCAAGCCCAAAAGATACTAGACCTCTCAATATTTTATGTCGTATAAAGTGAAGGTTTTATTTAATAAATCATGATTAAGTGTGAAATAAAGAAAAGGGTTTTTATACTCCCTCTTTGTCAATGAAACCATAGGAAACTCTTTTGTGTGTTAGGAGTGAAATAAAAAAGAAAATGGAAAATCCATCATATACATTAAGGAGTATGGGTTCCACATCCACATTCTTTCATTTTGAGCAGTCCAATAGACTCGGAGATCTAGTTTATACTTATCTAATATTTCCTCGTATAAGGACTTTCCTGGAATTTGTGTGACCCTATTTTTCTTAGGAACATACTCCAATTTCACTTTATCGTGTTAAACATTCTCATTTATAAATTCATACTTCATTTCAATTTCCATCTTCCTTGGGTTATGGATGGGAATTTTTCAAGGGTTAATAGAACCTGAATTGTCACATTTCATTCTGAAAGTAGACTTCACTCCATATCCCACATCTTTAAGGTGTTGCTTCATCTAAAACTGTTTCATGAAAGATTCAATGGATGCAATATATTCAGCTTTTACAATTCTTAGTGAAGTGAAATTTTTTTTCCACTCAATGAAATGCACATTCCTCCAACATAGAATTAGCCAATTAATTTTGACATTCCATTGTATATGAGACTGGCCCAATTTATATTTCAATATATTAGTCAATCATGCCCAGATATGTAAATGTAAAGAAACCTCAAATCCATCATTCCATTTATATATCTCAATATTATCATAACCATTTTCATGTGGCTTTCCATAGGATTAGACAAGTTTATAATTGTCTAACAAGTGATTTGTACAGTGGTGGGTAATGTCATTGTTAAGTACAATAGGCTCCCATTGATCTACCTATACTATATAATACTGACCTCATTGTTATTTTCAATCCTTTAAAACCTCAAATGGGTAGAAACTAGAATTTTCATTACATTGGAATCCAATTTTCCAAATATTTCCCAACACATATCTAATATTTGGATTATGAGTAATGTTTTCCTTTTATTCCTTATATCACCTACAAATAAGTAAAAATTGAAGTTGTCCAATCATCCATATTTCAAACTCACACATTTTAATTTCAATAAACTGCTTGAACTTTACTTTATTTGATCTAATAAAGATTTTTACAACAACATATATGATCAAAAACATTCTTTGATCACTAACTTTGTTTAGAAATGTATTATGAAATGATAAAAAACAAATCATATTCAAGAACATATCTAGTCTGGAATACCATGGTTTTAGTGCTTAAATCCACCCGAAAAAGAACCTTCTTCATCCAGTAAATGTCATTATTATATTACTTATTAGGAAAACCATTTAGTTACTTGATTTACACATATTAATCAAATAATACATTTATAAAAATTTATTTAATGTTCATTAGAATACCTTGAACCTCATATGCACTACTATGGACTATAATAGTTCAATTGTTTCGTCCCAATCCAAAGGAAAAAAATTTCATTTACATATAAGCCTTAAATATTTTAATTTATTTTTATAATTAACATATTATATTCATTTAGGTTGTTACAAAAAACCATTTAGCCATAAAAAAATTATTATTCATTGGTCATGAAAATATCTCTAATGTTGCATTCTTCTCAATTTGGTCATGCTCTCCAAGAATCTCCTACACCCAATTATAATATTTAAAAGTCTCTTAAAACACTTTGGGATAACCTGATTAAATGGAGAGTTTTTTATAGATAATTCATTCTCCTCTCTTGAATTCATGTATCCAAATCATCTGTGATAATCAACTCACCAATTTCATCTACAATTATTTGATTCTATATAGTTTCTAACCTAACTTCATCCCACACATGATCAATTTATAATTAAAAATCAACATCACCATATACATCTAATTCTCATACTATGTTTCTCAACTCAAAATCACTTTCCACAAAAATTTGTTAATTATCTTTCATAAGATTCCACTCATGTTTCACCATTGTGATGTATAGAGTTTTGTTAATTGTTCTAAACCATTTATTGAAAATTTTTAATGATTTTATATTAGATTATAAGATAATTATTATTATTTTATCACCATGAGATTCAAAATTCAGGTGTTTCTATTTATTTGGAAAAAATAACATACTTTCAATGAATCAAAAATTATTTCAATGTCATCTTATTCCTATACCACAACTCAAATTGAGTCTTTTTTATCTTGAAAACATATATATATATATTATAAATAGAGTTAATAATCCAGAATTATTCCATCAAAAACCCCTTTTTTAGATTTTTTAAATAATCATCATTGTGACCATATTTTTTATGATATGGTTTCTCCTCTAACCCTCACATATTTTTTGAGGTGTTCTCAATTTTGATAGTCATTTCCTCTTCCTATGATTCTATAGAACATTCTTCACTCATATTTTAATGAAATGCATACAAATTTTAGTTCTTAATTTTAAAATATTCTTCCAAAGAATATTTTCATCCTTACTCTAGTACTAAGTATTGTAGTAAAAGACCACAAAATTATGGGGGTTTACCATCAATAATCTATTCTTATTTTAATAATCATTGAACAAATCATAGTATCTCTCCCCATCAATTTCCCACAGTGATATAATCCCACACACATTAATATACACCAATTAAATAATCCTTATTGAATTCTTTTCTTTCATCTTGTACGTATTATGAATTATCATCAATTTTGAAAAAAATTGTATGTGTTTTTATGATCTTGTTAAATTCTAATAAAGCTCGATATCCATCTTTATTTACTAGATATTCTAAGGACTAATGGATAATGTAACCAATCCTTTTATACCACAATATATTTTCCCTCCCTCAATAAAAACCATATATCTTCATCATTAGTGATATGGTACATGTCCTCCTTTATGAACATTCCTTTCGTCACAATTATACAATTATTCCTATTTATAAACTTTCCTTTCATCTCTTTCCATTCTTCAGTTACAAATATCCGGATTCCATTATTATCATTCATGATGCATTTGAAAAATCCTTATTTCACATCATATAAAAACAACATCCACCATCCAGAATCTATGAACTATTATAATCTAATTGTTTTAGGGAAATATATATAACCACTTATCAAATATTTTCTTTTTTATCCTTGTATTTTAATTCGCACCCAGTGATGATTTGTTGATTTCACCCTCCAATGAAAATATTAGACCATCCCTATATTATAATGCATCAAATTGATTTGGAATTTTCATCCCACCAAATGTTTCCTTGATCTCCTTTCTATGAAAACTATGGGTCTTCATGTGAAAATTCATCTAAATTGTCGATGATAAATACATAGAGATATGACCATATCAACCACTGTTGATAGAGTGTCCATCAAAATAATACACAAGCTAGTAAATTATTATCGGCTGACATTATTGTTCTTGTTCCTCACAAAACATATTGGTTTTGGAAAAAATTAATAATGTACTAAATATATTCAATAATAAAATCTAATCAAAGTAGAAATCTTATGTGTTTTTTATATATCTCCAGTACCTATTTGGGTGTTTTACATGTTCCAACTATACTTCACTCCAAAATCAACCTTCAACATTAGAGTAATTCATTGTGAATAATCGTAAACCAATATTTTTTTATTCTTCTACACAACCCACAGACTAAATTTTTTGTTTCGATGTGCCTTTTCCTTCAATTATAAATTATCAAACTATCTTGATATAATTCTATGATTCTAAACCACAATTTTTAAATCCTATTCAATATAATTTCTTAATGTCATAACATGATTCAATATTCTATATTGTCCATCAATTTTTCATCATTAGATAAAAATTTAACCTTTAATATCTTTAATATATTTTCCTTAATATTTCATTGTTTTTTATAAAACTTTGATAATCTAACTCCACTTTGTGATATTGAGATTATACTCAACAATCTTCTACATGATTTCTGGATTTTATGATTTTTTGATTTAATATTTCTACCTTAAACGAATACATATTGACTTCCTACTAATACATGTATAGTATGTAATAATGATCCACTTAATTGGATTGATTTATCTTGTCTCTTCAAACATTGTTCTCGATTAGAGAATTTCTCTAAATCTACTATGAGATCACCTCTCCCTTCTATATCTTTTTTTTCATAATTATCTTCCCTTCATTGTGACTTATCTACAGTATACATAAGGACTTATTCATTAAAGTTTTTTCAATCCTAATCCTCCTCCATTTTTGTTTATTTTGTTATATTATTTTATCAATAAAGTAGGTTTTAATTCTTGAAGATTTATTTCTTAGTGATATTCCTATAATTAACATTATTTGATTATTCTATCAGTAGAACTTCATAATCCTCATCATCGTCATAAAGAATCTTGGGGTACTTTTCTATGAGGTTCCCAAGCCTTCTATATCAAAACCACGCAAGTGGAAGTTTCCAATCAAAAATTATTTTCCCCATTTCATATTTTATGATTTAATGACCTAAATTCATCAAAAAATTATTATCCTTAATAAATCTTCATAATAAGTATATTTAATTCCTTGAATGTAACTTCTCAATATTTTCCTTTTTAAATAACCTCGTCATACTCATTCATCATCTCATATGAAACATCGGTACTTTGAACACTGTATACTGTTAGATCCTTTTGATCCTAATCCTTTAGAGAATAAAATTTTGGATTAAATTGAGGCTTAAATATTCTCAATATGTGATTGATGGTGTTCACATCATCGGGGGATTCTCTAATTTTATTCATAATCCCCACATTAACATTTATCTCATTAAATAATTTAGCAATGTATTTATTCAAGGGAATCCACAAATCATCATACTTTCTACTGAGAACTTGTACTTTTTATTATCATACCTTTGAGTCCCTTTCATACATATTAAAATGATTTAAAAACATGGTGTTTGAGGATATTCATGACATTATTTTTTTTGAGATTTTATTAGCCAAAGTACCCTCTAACACATTATTTCCCTTGGAATCAACATCCAAATATTTTTGATCTATATCTAATAATAATCACTATCAATATTGATTGATATACCTTGAATATCATCCATATAAACATACATTTCTAAATATTTACAGTTTTCATTCAACTGATTCTTCAAAATAAGAATTTTATTTCCATTGAAGATCAAAATCTATTTTTGATTTATTACTTCCAGGATATCTATTTCGATACTAATTCCACTAAATTAAACCCCTATATTTGATTCCACTTATTATACCCATATTTTGTTGAATACCTTATGAAGGTTATGAATCAAGGTATATAAAATTAATTCAATCCCACTTCGGATCATTTTTTATCCTAAAACAAAACAAAATTCCCTCTTTTTCTCACAAAAATGAAAAATGGAAATAACATCTTGTACAAGACATGATGAAATTTTCTTAGATCACCTACACTAGGATATATATAATGAGTATAAAATTAAGAGTAATAATATTGAAAAATCACTAAAATAAAAAAAAATTGTCCTATTTATATTGGATTCACTATCCCCCAAGTTTTCCAATAATCAAAATTTGATAACTCATTGCCCTATCAACTGAACTACACTCATTGTTCCTTCGTAATATTTTGATGAAATAAATAAATATATTTAAACAAATATTGGTGTGTCATAAATCTATTATTTTAATAAAATAATAAATTCTAATTTTCTAAATAAATTATATGAAATGATCGTATGGTTCTTGTAGTCCATTTTTTATGAATAAATGATGTTCAGGTAAAGAACATTCTCAAAAATAATTATTTGAGTAATAAATTTTTCAGAAAAAACTATTGGTTATGTAAATTAATTTTTATAAGAAATAGGTTTTTATATTTACTATATGAAAAAAGATCCATTATCCCTCCAGATCTTCCACTTAGACATCTTTCTCTTACAAGATGAATATATTAGTGCCTTATTTAGAATAAAAATTATTCTAGAAATCTTATGTCTTTCTATCAATTTTGATTTTTATACACACAACAACTTGAGTTTGAAAATTTCACTGAGTTAGTGAAATATTGGTTTTTCATTAAAATTACTATTTTACATGACTCTTTTCATTTACGTGAATATTCTATGCAGTATTCTTGAAGACACTTTAAACTCCACCATAGCCTCTCCATCATGAGTATTGTAACACCCTATAAATCTAAGGAATGCTTAATTTCAATCTTGTTTTATCTATTGTGATGTTATAAATGCTTCCAAAATTCATTGGTTTAACATATTAAGTTTCTATAAAAATTTAGGAAAGGTGCATACTTTTGGTCTATGTTTTCTAGTCAACATACAGTGACCATGTTACATGATTATTGGAGATCCAGTATAAATTTTCATGGTTTAGTAATGATTTTTCTAACCATGTGAGTCATTAGCTAAACCATGCAGTTGTTTAGGTTGGTATATAGATGTTTCAACACTATGGGATAATTTTTTTTTAATCCACTTATTTATAATAATAAAAATTTGTGTTTCAAAATTCAAAGGATAGTGGCTATTACATGGTTAGTGAATAGTTCCTCTAAAAATACAGCCTAACCATGTGACTAGATATAAAGATATTAAATAGTTAAATTTCTCTAATGACCTTGTTTTTTTTTTACTCTAATGTCTTCCAAATTCCCCATTACCTCAGAACATTCCCACTATGATTCTATAGTGGACTCTTCCCTTCATTCCTTGGTGATACTTAATTTTTTTGGGTAGATCTCATCAATTTAAGTTCAGATTTTCTCTCAATTTCTCCTCCCTTGCATAGATATACCCCCAATATCTATTACCCCTGATCCATTTGAAAAAAAATTGGTCTATGATTTTAATATATAAGTTTTTTTTATATACAATTTATAATGATCTAAATATATCTAGGATCCTGTGTACTGGTTCTTATTTCTTCTCCTCTCTATTTTTTAATACAATGTGGTTTTAATCATGTTTGAGGTAGGATTATCTATAATATAGTATATCCCTTATAAATCCTTATGTTCTGATAGAATTTCCATGTTTTAAGTTTTTGAAATTGATGAATTTATTTACAGGAGAGTTGAATTGGTATTTCATGTTCATTGAAATGTTTTCAATGAATGGGTTTTGATAAAAAAAATTAATTCACATAATGTGTTCAATAAATTTCCCCAAAAATGATTAAAAACGAAAAGGTTTTCCAAGCATATAAGTGGTGTGTTATCACTATAGAAATTTTTTTTATGAAATTATGGGCTTGAAATCAAATGGATTTTTCTTGAAATTTTTTTTAAATGTAAATATTGTTTATTGAATGGAATAATGATGTATTAATACATCACTAAAACCTCAGGGTATAAGAAAAAACAAGATATATATGATCCCAATGGGAGTTACTTACCATTAGTAGAGGTGTTCAATATGATGTGGTTTTTAGTGTGTAGAATTTTTGGGGAAGCATCTTTCCCCAAATATAGGAGTCACTTATGTCAGCTAAGAATCTTGTTTGTCTGAGTTATGTCCACGCTTGTGTTTTTATTTTCCCTATGGTGTTGTGTGGATACATTATTTTCAAGTCCACTTATCATGATTAATTTTCAATTTATATAGATATGATAATGGAAACATATTTATTTCATTTACTTATGCCTCTTGGAAAAATTATATATACTATTACTTTCTGTATTCAAATATGGAAAGATTTAAAAAGGAAACCAAATGATGATTTTATATGGAGAATTATTTATTTTAAAATATTTGGAAAAAAATTATATAAGAACCAATTCTTTCTTGTGTATAAACATCATATAGATTCATTGGTGGTTTCATTCTATGTTGTAGTTATCACACCCTAATTTTTATTTTGGGTGTTTCGAGCCTTGTATTTAGATGATACATGTTAAAGAAAGAGTTCCACATAATGGAATACACTCTAGGATCATGTTTTCGTCTGGTGGTTTAGGATGGAGGTGACATATTTTCATTTGTATATGGACCCATGGGTTGGTTCAAAATACAAATTATTTTCCTTCTTATTTAAACCTTTTATTCTTTTTGTTGGATGTGAATCTTATGGTCATGTGGTTTTTCACATGTGATGTATCATAGATATCTTCTATAACACTCTATGTTTTCAATATTATCATATGTTTATTGAGAGTGAAATTTTTCTCAGGTTTCTTTTTATGATATACTGGTGCTTCTCACTAGCCTTTAGTGATCAATACCCAACAATGAGCCTCTTTGTGTTCCAAAATAATTTAAATATTAATTAGAGGTTCTTTACAATATTAAAGTTGATTATATTATGGTAATTCATATAAATTACCATGTAAAATAAATTGTACTATACTTTTTTATCTTATTTGAGTTAAATAAAAGAGAATGATCTTGATTTTGAAATTTAATATTTAAAAAAATGAGGGAATTTATTGTAGTTTATTTTGGATATCACTTGAATTTTATATTTAAAATTATAAAAATAAATATTTTTTAACATTAAAAAATTGATATTCAAGTAAATAGAAATGAATAAATTGATGTTTCATCTTGATTTTTGATAAAATATTTTATGCATATATGGTTGTCTGAAAATTAAATTTTAATTTCTTAAATATACATGTTATTATAAAATTAAAATATATTCATGGAGATTGAGTTTATTTTACCATAAAAATAATTGTTAAATGTTGAACATGGAAATGAATGTATTTTTAAAATTGGGTATTGTTTGAGGATTCATCCCAAAATTATAAATATTTCTTATTTTTTCAATTAAAAGACAAAATTATATGATGGAAATCATTTTAAAAATATTATCATTGTTAGTTTTTTAAAATTAAATTTTGAGTTTTTATTTTCTGTATTAACCACATTTATTATTATTCTTGTAGGTTAGAGGACTTATGAATTTGGGATTTTGTGGTTTACTAAATTAAGGTATCATTATATTTTAGTAGAAAATGTTCACCTAATATATAAAATAAACCTTGAGGAAGATATTTGGTAATCATTATTGTCATACCCAAATATTTTATGATATTTATTGTTTAAATATAAATTTAATCCCTTAAATAGATTAGTTTTCACAAAACATCATTCTTAAATATACTCCAAAAATATTATTATTTTAGCAAAAATGATATCAATAATTCATTGGAATGGAGGGAATTGTTGATATTAACTAACTTATAAAAATATAGTATATTCATTTATATGAAAATAATTAATAATTCAATAATTAATTATAAATTAAAATAAAAACCAACTGAACAATAAGGATTTAATTTTATAAAAAACACTATTTTTATTCTCACAGTGACATTTTGTCTTTAAAAATTAAATTGATAAATATTTTTGTAATATTTTAATTAAAATTACATTTTAAAAATTCAATAAAAAGTTTTTAAATTTATCCAATATTTTTTATGGTATTGAGATAAAAAATCCAATTCTAAGCAAAAAATCTATATTTTTTCAAAAGACAGTTTTTCTACACTTTGATGGTTAATCTATTCTAAAATAAAATATTGACACTTAAATAAGTTTTATTTAATCAAAATATAATTAATTTTTGGAAAAATTATATCAAAATTAGATAAAGATTAATGTTTTTTATTTTTCTGATAAGTTTCATTTTTTGATGAATAGAGAAAAATTCTGAATTTTAATTAGAAACTGTTTTCCATCTAATTTTCTTATATAGATAAACTGTATCTAAAGTTTTTATTTAAGATATAATTAATTAAATTATACATCAATAAATTTAATTTATATCATCAAAATTAAATTCACATTTGAAATTGGATATAAAAACATTTTGATCTTCTAACCTTTTAACTTTTAAAACCCTCACTCAAGTTGTGTCTCCGGGATTAATTTTAAATCTAATTTTTCAAATTATGTGAATTTAGTTTGGAAAAATAGAATCCATATTTGAAATAATATCATACTAATTAGGTTTAAAGAAAATTGTTTTATGTAAAAAATTAACTTGGAAAAATTTTTTTACAACAGTATAAGTAAAATAGAGGAAAGGTTTAAAGTTAAAAGGTAAAAACATAAAATATATAAAAAATACAGCATTTGATGTTTGGTTGAGGTATTTACCAACCCTAACCATTATCCACAACATTAATTAAAAACATAATTCATTTAAATTAATTCCACCACAATGTTGTCAGCTTTAAATTTTAAATAATTATAATTTTAATCACATAAACCCACCTCTCCCCAGGTATAAATACCACTCCTCACTAACCCACCAGGATTCAAAATAAAATAATCACCTAATATCTCTTTCAAAACCTCTCCTCATTATTATACCCACTTACAAGTGCTTTTGTCTTACCAAAATAACAAATAACATGTCCTCGGTGGTCTCAAAATGAGGTGATATTCAAGAGGTAACTTTCTCTAAGCACCTCTCAAAATTTCTTTTCTTATTCTAATTTTTCATCATATATTTCATCCATTAAGTAATAATAATTCTATAATCCTGTAAATATTATTATTTTTTGTTTATAATTTAATATCTTATATCCATCCCCATTTATTACCTCCTCTTTTTCAAAGAAACTAAACCGTTGTTAAAGTTATGGCGATTAACCATCTCCATTAATAATGATTATTCTATTTCTGAAACTGCCTTCATGGATGGTCATAAAACTATTTTTCTGGTCAAATAATATTATTATAATTATATTCTATTCTATTTCATGTTATGTAACAAACTTATGATCATCATACAAAATAAAATGAAACTAGTTCATGGTGTTCGGAAAAAATGTTAAAATAAACTAATCTTGTATCATTATTTTATCTAATGAATCATCCTCAAGTAAGAAATAAAAATGGTATATGAGAACATTTATACTTATGGAAGTTAGTTAATACTATTTCATTATAATTATATATTTTTAATCTCATTTTACATTAACTTCCATAATCTTACACAAATGAACTGATATTGAAACCAAGAAAGTAACACACACTAAATAATGAAAATAATGAAATATTACTAACGAATATGTCATATTATGTTATAAAATAATCACATAAGGTATTATAAATATTAATATAATTTTTTAATGAGTTAATAACATTATTAAACTATTATAAAATTGATTAAAGTGCACACCACTTAAAGGAAACTAGATGTAAGGGGTTCCTTAACTTAATTTCCATTCATTGGGTTATATATCTTATTTGTTGATTATATTATTTCAAGATTTTTGTTTAATACACTATTTATTTATTTATTATATAAAATAAACTATATTTTTTGGATATATTTTCTTACAAATCATCACCCCTATTTTTTATTTCCTGCCTCAATGATACGAACTTCATAAGGGTTTCTCAAATCACTTTCTACTTCTGTAAGATAAGTGCCTTATTCACCACTAATTTATTTGTTTTCATGTATATACACATACCATTGATAGAAAATATAATTAATCTAATTATAATCATGATATTAAATGTTTCGTATGATAATTACTACTTTTATGGGTCATATGATTCAATATATTTCAAGTGGTAAGAGAAATCATAACTTTATTACCATTCATTAGGTTAAACTACCATTACCCTGATTATTTCATTATATGATTATATGTGAAATTACTTTTGATTATATAATTTTTTATTTCCAATTATTTTATGTTTATTTATAGTGAATACACATAATTTATTCAATTGATTAATCCCCACTTCAATTATACGATAACTTAAGTTGATTTATATTCTCACTTTTATTTTTGTCAGACTTATGCCATATTCACAACTAATTTAAATTAAATTTATGTTTATAATTCCCAATAATGTAATATTTTATCCTTATCCATAAATTTATTTTTATTTAAATATATATTTCATGATCCCTCTTTCATGGTGTATATGTTTTGAATGTTACCAAATTGGTAAGGTAATTTTATCTCAATTTTCCTTATTTGAAACTAATGTAATGTTATAAAAATATATTATCTTTTAAGGTGTATATACTGCCCTTTTACATGTTTTATATTTAAAATAATTGTTTTTATAATATTACAAGTTTCATGTAATCTAACTTTTACTTCAGTCGGAAATTTGTTTTCTTCCAAAACCAGGTTTTCTAAAAATGTTTTCAAATTTTTTTTTAAATGATCATTTAATAATTTCCAAAAAATGGATTAAAAAGATGATAAAAATTCTTTTCAATGGTTCCTTTTTATGTTTTTGATGTTAATTTGCAAATAAAATGGTTTTCAAAATATTTTATGATTTAAAAATAATTTTTCAAAGTGGAAAGGATATTTTCCCCAATAAATTTTTAAAAATATCTTGCAAAATTATTTTCCATATAAGATGACTTATATTGGTGTTTATCGTGCCTTATGCATGGTATGATCCAAGGATACCATTCTTATTCTTTATATTAATAATATATGTTTATTATATCATGATGTTTATTAATTTAATTTATTTTAATTCCATTAGTAAACATTATGTTTGATTATTTATGTGTCACACATATGCATGAACATGTTGTGATGGGTGTGTCCAGATAGTGCTCTAATTAATTGGGTAATGTTTTAGTCTCATGATCTGTCATGTTCAGATAGGGAGTAAAATTAATTCATTAATGGAACATTTTACACTATGTGATATAGTCTTGGAAATGAGCCTTTAATCTGGTTTATTTCATGTTATATTTCATTTCCATAATTCTATGTTTTTGGTTATGATATCACAGATCATGTTATTTGATTATTTTAAAAATCATGAAATATAAACATCCATGTTTTATTTCATGACTTGTGATTCTGAACTTTGATATATAAGTTATAATTTTCAAAAGTTATTATAATCATATCTTACCCTTATGATCATCTTGTGATTTCATATAATCAAGGTTTTATTACCCTTATGTTTTCCCTTACTAAGATTCTAAGCTCCAAATTTTTATATTTTCCTTTCACCAGGTTTTGAGGAAGAATTTTAAATTAACTATGTCTGGAAGGATTTCAGATTGGTGATGTTGATGACCTATTTTGAATGTTGGGAATAGTGTGAGATAATGTTGAGAAAGTTTTTTATGAACCCAAGTTGTTAAGAGTTTTTCCTAATTATATAAAAGTATACACCTAGAAGGTCAGTGGGTGTGTAAGTGGTATAGTATTTCCTTTTGAATTTCTATGTTCTTTTTTTAAAAAATGGGTCACATTTATCAGTAACAAATTTAGGAATGTGATATTTATATTTTTAGCACTGAATTTGGAAGTACGGATTCTGGGTTATTATAGCTGGTGTCACGTCATGGACTAAACAAATTGGAAATTAGGATATTCAAGGTTTTGGTATTATTATGAGTTATGGATGTTATCAAGGGTTTACAATTTTCAGATTTATAATAAGTTAAGTATCTTAGAAACCCCTTTCAGGGATTTAAATTATTAAATTTTACGTTGACTAATGATATTCTTTGAGAATTTTATTTTACAGTTAATTATAGATTATTACATTTTGGGATGAAAAAAATGAATGGTATGATATAAACATAGATGTTAAAACATAATAAGGTTATATTTATGGATGTTTCCCACATTTATGATATCTTATAAGGATTATAATAATATATTTTTAGAAAAAGGAAAACCCACAGGATGGGTGAAAACTTATCATATCTGGAATAGTTATGGTAATTGAACCAACAACTAATGGGAGATAAGGTGGAATTGCCTATCACTGGCCTAAGTTAAGTCCTAATTATAAGAAAATAATTTTATTTCATTTTAAATATCTGTAGAATAATGTATTAGTTAATTTTGAGAAAATATGTTTTATAGATAACCATAAAATTTTAAATGATTGACTGATTAAGTGATTCATATTATTTTGGAATATGTTCATAATTTTGGGAACCCTTTATGATTAAGGTAAATATAATATTGTGGTATTGTATTTAAGTAATAAAGTTGATTTATATTTTTTAGGCATATATAAATTTATTGGGTCTTTATGGTGATTCATGTTATTTATAGAAATGGTTATCATATTATGTAGATTATGTGATTTATGAAAATACATTTTCTGTATGATAAATTAAGAGTGATTGATGTTGTTTGGGGATAAATATTAAAAGACTATGTGATCAAATCATTTTGATTTTTGGCCTTCAATCATAGTCTAGAATAATTTTGAGTGACTTTAGTTATTTAATAAATAATATATGTTGAAATTTGGGTGTTAATGTTGAATTTTAGAGATTAATGTTTAATTTTTCAGATTAAAGTAGTTTTTCGTCATATAATGGATTATTACTTATGTAAGATTAAATCGTGTACTAACCACTTTCATTTTTTCCTAATTCCTAATCATAGGTGTAATAGATAGTTATACATTTGTGGATATTTTTATTTTTGGAAGTTGATTATGATTCTTAATGAATAAAAAATTCATCACTACTCATAATTTTAGGAAAATATGAGATTTAAATTGAAATTTTCAGGTAATTATGTTTCCATATTTATTTAGAATAGTCATTAAAATAAGTCTAAAATTTTAGGAAAATTATTTTAAAATAAAAACATTATCCATTTACTTTTATCAGTAGACTATTAACACATAACAAATTTACATTTTTGTGATGTTTAACACTCTAATTACCATGTTCTCAATCACTCTCTGTTATTACTTGAGAGTTTATTTTATCTTCCATTTCCATGTTTTCCAACAAGAAATTCTAGTATGTGTTATCTCAGGTGACCATCGTACTTCCCTTTATTAATTTTAAGATGAAGTTTTATTAACTGATTTTCTACTGTGGGTTTCCCACAAGGGATATTTTCAGACATCAATCTTATATTTTCTTGTGAATTTTTTTTCTTGATTATTTCGGTATGGTAGATTATCTATTGGCTCTTCCACAAAATCTCTCTCAATTCCATGATATGTTGCATTATCTCTCCTAAATAAGTACATACCTAATCCTTCAAGTGTACTAAAATTAGAGGTTGTAACACTAGGAAATTTTTTTTTTATAATGAAAAATGTGTATAAATTCTGGGTAATGAGTATAAATTTATACAAAACAAGACCATACACTTTGTGGAAAAACCACAAATTTATGGAAGCAATGTGGGAACCCAATGATGCAATGAGGTAGAGTTATGATCATATTTTTACCTGAGTAACAAATTTTGAGAAAGATATTTATTTTAAGGGGGGTAGAATTTGACACCCAAATATTTTAAGATATTTCTTCTTTAAAAATAAATTTAATCATTTCGATATTTTACTTTGAAAAAATCATTAAGCTTAAATTAATTCAAAAAATATTTTATTTTAACACAACCATTATAACCAATGCATTGGAATGGCGGGAATGAATGACATAAACTAAATTTTGAAAATATAGTTTATCCATGTTTACAATATTAATTCATTGGTTACGAGTTCATTAGAAATTAAAATAAAGACAAATTGAACATAAAGTTTATTGTTTTATAAAAAACAATTTTTTGATGACAATGCAATTTTGCCTTACTATATTTTATAAAACACTATTGTGACTGCAGGATTAATTTTAAATATAGTTTTTTTTCTATTTTTTTAATTGAATTTGGAAAAATAGATTCTATTATGGGAATAATAAGGTCTAAATTATTTTTTATGATCAATTTAATTTTTAGGTCTAAACAATTAACCATCGTAAAAAAATTATTTACCATGGTACAAGTAAAATAGTGACAAGGGTTAAAGTTAAAAGGTAAAATATTAACTTACCTAAAAATTGCAAGATTTAATGGATATTTGAGGTATTTATCAACACAAAACAGACTCAAAAACATTAATTAACAATTTACCTCCTTGAAATTAATTCCACCTCAATGTGGATGGCATTAAATATAAAATAATAATTACTTTAATCAATTAATCCCACCTCTCACAAAGAATAAATAACACCAATTTAAACTTGAAATATTTAAATCCCCTCAAATATGAAACCAAAAACCCCATTATAATTTTCCCCAAATCTAAGATCTATTGGTCTTACCAAAATACCAAATTGAAGGTCCTCAAGTGTCTCTCAATGAGGTGATCTTTCAGAGGAAATTTTCATAAAGAACATCTCATAATTTCTTTTATTCCTCTACTTTCTCTACATATATTTCATCCTTAAACTCATAATATTTATAAAATCATGTACCCAATTAAATTTTATATTTCTAATTTAACATCTTATATCCATTATTTTTATTTCTTAAATGAATGATAATTTCCCAGGGGTGGCCTTTTTCAACCCTCCACACTAGGAAACTCCCCTCTCCAAAAAGGGATCACTTCAGAGAGTCCACAGCTGCGAAGAATCCAATGTCAGCCGAGAAGAAAGAGTTCCTCCAAGTTTTACAACCAAATCAGTGATTTTTTGAAATTGAAATCAGTTATCATAGGTCAGTCGCACCTCACACCCACCTGGTCATGAACTGGGTGACCCATCAAGACAGGTGGATCTCTGAGGAAGGATAATTCATCCAAGAGATGGCTCTGAGGAATCAGTCACTACACCTGCCAAAGAACATATTGGTTGTACCCATAAACATCACCACTACACCACAACATAAGAGGCATGTAAAACCCATTTATTTTCACCTATTATTCAAAGAAAAGAAATTATTTTCCAAGTTTTGGTGATTAACCAACTCCTTGAATAATGTTTTTATTTTTTTCCATTTGCATCTTCATGTATGGTCAAAAAACTATATTTCTAGATAAATAATATTTTAATAATTATTCATTATCTTATTAAATGTTCTATAACTAATGTTTTCTCAAAATACTAAATAAACTAAAACTAGTTCATTAGGTTTGGAAAAACAACCAAAGAAAAAAAATCATTTATTATTAACACTTTATCTAATGAATCATTCTCATGTAAAAAATAGAAATGATATATGGAAAATTTATAATTATGTAATATAATTAATACTATTTCATTCTATTTCTTTTTTTGTAATCTAATTTTTAAAAGAACATCCATAATATTAGAAAAATGATTCGATCATGAAACCATGAAACGAACGCACCCTAAACCATGAAAATAAAGAAATATTATTAATTTATTTGTCATAAGTTGTTATAAAATCAACACATAACATATTATAAGTGTGAATTTGTTTATTTAATTAGTTAATAACATTCATGAACCATTTTACTAGATGATTAATCATGCTACACTGAAGGGAAGCAAGTGGTAAGGTATTCCTAAAATAAATTTCCATTCATTGGGTTATACATCTAAATCGTTGATTATATTATGTCAAGATTATACATGGAATCTACTATTTATTTTTTTATATTTTAGTCACACTTCTTATTTTTTTGGATATACTTTTGTTATACATAATCACCCCATTTTTAATTCTCACCTTAAATATATGAACTTTATAAGGGTTTATCATGTCACTTTCCACTTCTCTGATATATAAGACTTATTCCCCAATAATTTCTTTTGTGTTGAGTATATAAACTAAACAATGACATTAAATTTTAGGAATATATATATATATTTATATTATTGAATTTTTAATTCAATAATTTTTACTTTTATGGGTCATACAATTCGACAAATTTCAAGTTTTATGGGAATTCATAACTCAATTTCCATTCATTGGATTAAACTAACAATTCACTGATTATGTCATCCTATAATTATTTGTGAAATAAATTTAAATTATCTCATATTGAATTTTGCACTTGTTTAATTTTTATTTACAAATAATACACATAATCAATTCAATTTATTAATCCTCACTTCCATAATATGATAATTTTATGGGAATTTCTAGTCACACTTTTATTTCTGTGAGACTTATTCCATATTCAACACTCATTTATATTAAAGCAGTGTATATACTACAAACAAATGTAATCAATGATCCTTGTCCTTAAATTTAATTTTATATACATATCTATTTTAGGATCTCTCTTTCATTGGGTTTATGGTACAAAAGTTTCCAAATTAGTAAGGTAATTTTGTCTCAAATTTCCTTCATTGAAACATATGTTGTATTATGCATATATATACTTTTACAAGGTGTATATTATATAATGTTACATGTTGCAACAATAATATCCTACTTTTAATGATATTTTAATTTTAATGTAATGTTACATTCTCTTTAGATGGAAATTTTTTTACCACAAATCCATGTTTTCTAAAAATGTTTTCAAACAGGTTTATAAATGAACTTCTAATAGTTTTAAAAAATGAATCCAAATAGGTTTAGAATGGTTTTAAAAATTTTCATTATAATTTTTTTAATTTTATTTTCAATGAAAAATGTTTCCAAAATATTTTATTTAAAAATCATTTTTAAAGTATAAAGAAATAATTTCTCAAGAAATTTTTTTAAAAGATCAATAAAAGTTATTTTTCATCCTAGATGACTTATGTTGGTGTTTCTCATGCCTTACTAGGGGTATGATTCAAGGATACCATTATTATTGTAACGCCCCGACCCCAGCTACCCAGAGTCGGTGCATTACTTCGTAACATTGGCATGATCACAAGAAAGATCAAATCCCGAAAGACCGATTGGTTTAGTAGCCTTGGAAACACTAGATATAATCATAAAGTTTTACATTACATTTCAAAGTGAAAAACTACTACAACAACAAAGTCTTCATATCCACACTATTAACCCCTCATAATATCCCTGCAAGTCATTCATAAATTACTTCTTCACTACCTGGGAAAAATAAAACATAGAAAAGGGGTGAGCTCAAATGCCCAGTAAGGATAACAATATAGCGGAACATTCAAAATAAGCATAAACATTTAAGGCAATGAATTACTAAAACAAAAGCCTTTTAAAATTGAACTTCAACATAGTATGGCAAAAGTAAAATGAAATAATGCCATTTACTTGTTCACATGGATATTCTACTAATCGAATAATCACATGCAAAATCAATAACCACTTTCATAATGTTGGAATGCATAATGCGAGACTATCATAACCACATAGCCAAGGCCTCGTGCCAAGACTACAAATAAGATTTTGTCAAGGCCTTGTGCCAAGACACTAGTTTGTCTCATGAGACCTACCGATGCATCGAGGAGCTATAGCGGGCTCCACCCGTCACTTATTAAGTCCAATGCATTCCCATATGAAAAGGTTTAAACATAACATAAACATTCGTATTAAAACTAGCATACGAAATGTCAATAATTTCACCATAAACTATGAATGGTATAAAAATAGCACATCCACAGTCAAACATATCACAAAACCTTCAATACAATATAGATGTTTTTTATCATAATAAATCAACTTCAAATAATCTTAAAATCCATCAAAGGATGTTGACATAGATGAAATCAAAATTCTTTTTAAAGAAGTATCTCCTTTTATTTTGAAATCATTTAAGATCCATATAAAATAAAACATTTTCTTTGAAAATATTCTTATAAGCTTGTATGGAAAGCTTCGACGATTTTATAACGGCGGAAAATAACCGCACCCGCCGTATAAGTTAAAAAAACATTCTTACCTCAATTCTGTCGAAAAGGTTAAAAAGGACATTTTTTTGAAAACGACGGAAAGATTCCTTTATAAACCTCTTATAAAAAGGTCAAAAAAGGGTATAAATGACTTTAACCCATATTCTTGTAAATAGTAAAAATGTTTTGAAATACATTTTTAAGAAAACATGGATGTGGATGATAAAGAGATCCCAGTAGATTATTACGTATAAACAACCTCGGATAATGAAGAGATTGTGAAATAACCCTTACCTTGTACTTTTCCTTTGTTGGGGTAGTTTAACCTCCTGTATAATGGTGAAATAATTGTTATTAAATTATACAAGAATCATATACATTAATATGATATCATATATGATCTTTTAACATTGCTTTATTAATAATATCTTAGTATTATCGTCGTTTCGGGTGATAATCGATTCGTTCTTCTTAAATGTTTGGTTACGTAAGACATGTTTGTAATGGATAGATTATATCTTATTCATAATCAGAATGATATTAACATTATTTTTAACCCTAAAATGAGAATAATACTTGAATGGATATGATGGAGAATGAATCTTATCGCGTTCGTGGAGACGGTAGTCCGTACGTACGCACGAACGCTACTTCCATTTAATTTTCATTTTAAAAGAATAAAATCCAAATGATACATAGGTATATTACTATTTCATTATAATATAATATTTTATATATGTTACTTAAGTTCATTAACACCATCCTTTATACGTTCCATGTGTGGTATGAACGAGTCATATCATTTTAAGGGGGCGGTAGTCCGCACTTCCTCAAATGAAATTATCGTATGTATATACAACATGAAACGAATAATGGTATGAAATAAAATGGAATTACAGAAGCTTATATATAAAATATATATAATTAATATCATATTTAATTACAGTTCCATCATAATGGCCACCATGAGAGGTGGTAAGATGTATTTGAACAATCATCATTTCGTGAGGCGTTAGTTTGCCATCCACAGAAACATTATGTTCATCATCCATTAGATGGAGTTGTGTGTATGTGTAGTTTGAATCCTTCTTATAACAACATCCTAGTATATTGAGGATACTGGTGTTGTTACAAAAGAAAGGAAATAAAAAGATTTTGGGGGTTGGAGAAGCAAAATAAATGAAAATACTTTAAGAGAAATTGTTACCTTTAATTTAGGTAACTCACTTTGGTTGGAACCAAAGGACTTCTTGAAATGCTTTCTGCCTAAGGGGAAGCTTCAAGGAGGAGGAGAGGGATGTGGGGAGCTTATTTGGGCAGAGTTTGGACGAGCCAAGTGGCTTGAGAGGTGTAAGGAAAAGAGAAGGAGGAGTGCCCTTTTATAAGAGGGGTGAGGGGCACCTTTGGAAAAGCTAGAAATATTAATTTATAATAAATTCATATTCGGTTTCTAATGGCTCCAAAGTTGACTATTCAAAGGTTAAGGTGGGTATAGGTCTAAAACCACTCAACCAATAGAATTTAGACAGGTTTGGGTACTTATATTAACCTTATCTTTAAGTATTAACTCTAAGTTAATTAGTTTCACTTTTACAATGTCTCTTTGTATTTTTATATAATATGGTTAATAAACTTACTATATACATCCAAGCGACCCCCAAGTGGTCCATTAATCAGGAACCTATCATAATATAAGTCTCTTGGCCGAACCTTAGATTTTTAGGAATTTAATATCCATTAATAATATAATATTTGTTTTAAGAACTCTTTTATGTCAATTTTGACACTATTCAATAGTTGATCTTTTTGAAACTCTTAACAGATTGATTACTTCGAACAAAGTCAATTAAATCAATCCTAATATATCATATTATCATATAAAATTAGTTTAATTCATTAAAAGTTTCATATTATAATTATTTGGGTATTTATAATATCAATTATTTTAATTTTTCACTATTATAGTAATTACTGCATCATCATTGTGTCATAAATAAAATAACTTATTCAATGTCTAAAAATTATAAATAAAACCTCATTATGTAGGAAATCTTTTTAGCTTTCTAATTAATATTTATAATCGAAAATCCAACATATATAACCCTATGTAAAAATTGTTGTTCTAAAAGATATATGCTTGTGTCATTTTTGTATTCATTTTAACTAAATTAAAATAAAGTGTCATTATCACTTACAAGTGGATCCATGGGGTCCCAAAATAGACCCAAAGATGGCCATGGTCGACCATGTATCAACCAATAGGGTTAAGACACGTTTTAGGGTAATTTAGTATTATTATAATATTATTTTTTAACCCTTATTTACCGGATTTACCCTTAACCATGGTAAATAAAATATTTACCGCAGTAATTATTCAAAATGTCTAAAAATAAAAGTTACCCATTTACACAATTTGAACATCCTGATTACAAATATGGAATCCATTTTCCTAAATTCAAAACACAGAAGTGGCAGATATTAATTTAAAATTAATTCCCACTGTCAAAACAAAAAGCGTGTTTTTAAGAGATAATAACTATCAAAAGATTGACACTTGTTTATGTTCGGTTTAATTGTAAAATTATGTCCAATGACCAACATTATATTAAAATGTAAAAATATATTCTAAATATACTTTAAAACCACTAAAATTAATAATTTATCACTATTAATTATTTTTATTAAAAAAGTTGTTTTTAATTAAAATTTAGTAATTTTCACTATTCATCAAAATATAAAAGTTATCCGAAAAGTACCAAAATTTCACCCTAGGATAATTTCGATATTCCGAATCCAAAAATGAAGTCCATTTTGAAATATAAAATATATATGATTTCAAAAAGTAGGTATTACTATTTACAACGGCTAGTTGAATTAGTTGTGGTGTGTGTTAGAACTCGAGGTTGCGTACAACACACGCTATCGCATTATTCGAAGGGAAACGTACCGTAGAAGCTTGGGGTGTTACATTCTCCCCTCCTTCAAATAATTGCGTCCTCGCAATTTCTAGGGTATTACTGCATAAAAAGACTCGGGTGGTTCTTCATCATAAGTTCCTCAGGTTCCCACGTTGCCTCTTCCATCTTATGATTTCTCCACAAAACTTTTACCAGACGCGTCGTCCGGTTTCTCAGCACTTGTTCTCTCGTATCAAGAATCTTGATGGGCTCTTCGCAATAAGACAGATCGGGTTCCAGTTCTAAATCTTCATAGTTGAGTACATGCGTTGGGTCAGGCATGTATTTTCTCAACAGAGATACGTGGAACACATCGTGAACTTTGGAGAGACTTGGAGGCATTGCTAATCGGTAAGCTACAGCCCCAATTCGTTCTAGAATTTCGAAAGGTCCGATGTACCTGGGACTCAATTTACCTTTCTTACCAAAACGTATGACTCCCTTCCACGGAGATACCTTTAGGAAAACATGATCACCGACTTGAAATTCCAAATCCTTCCTTCGATTATCGGCATAGCTCTTCTGCCTACTTTGAGCTGCTTTGATGTGATTTTGGATTACCTTCACCTTTTCCACCGTTTCCTCCACCAGTTCTGGGCCTACAAGTTTTCTTTCACCAACGTCATCCCAACAGGTTGGTGTACGACATCTCTTTCCGTATAACGCTTCATATGGTGCCATCTGAATACTCGAATGGAAGATATTGTTATAGGAAAATTCTACCAGTGGTAAATATTGATCCCACATACCCTGAAAGTCAAGTGAGCAAGATCTCAACATGTCTTCTAGGGTTTGAATAGTCCGTTCTGATTGTCCATCTGTCTGAGGGTGGTAAGCAGTGCTCAAATGAAGTTCAGTATCCAGGGATTTCTGAAGACTTTTCCAAAATCTTGAAGTAAAACGGGGATCACGATCAGAAACAATCGATAGAGGTACACCATGAAGTCTCACAACTTCATTAATGTATAGTCTTGCTAGACGTTCCAGGGGTAGATCTTCTCTTATAGCAAGAAAATGTGCTGACTTGGTAAGACGATCAACAATAACCCATATTGCATCGTTCCTTCTAGGAGTCTTTGGTAGCCCCATGACAAAGTCCATCGTAATATTGTCCCATTTCCACTCCGGTATGGGAAGAGGTTGCATGACTCTTCCAGGCTGTTGCCTTCCAGCTTTCACTTTTTGACAAACCATACATCTTGACACAAAATAAGCAATCTCCCTCTTCATGTTGTCCCACCAAAAATGTTCCTTCAAATCTCTATACATTTTGGTGCTCCCAGGGTGTATAGAGAAATTGGAACTATGAGTATAATCCAGCAATTCCCTTTTCAGATCAGGTAAATCGGGAACACAAAGTCTCTTCCCGAATTTCAAAATTCCATCTTCATACACAAAGTCTCTCAATCTCCCATCATTCACAGCTTTAATCTTCTTCTGAAATTCTTCATCATCGGTCTGAGAACTCTTAATCCTTTCTAGTAAAGATGGTTTGGCAACCATTTGAAAAAGCATTGATGTTTCACCTTCCCTGGTTATTCCCATGTCCATCTTCACTAGATCCATGAAAATTGGATCCCTTTCAATTCTCATCATGTTCAGAACTCCATGGTCTTTTCTGCTCAAAGCATCTGCTACTTTGTTTTCTTTCCCCGGGTGGTAGTGTATTGTGCAATCATAATCCTTGAGTAATTCAAGCCATCTCCTTTGCCTCATGTTGAGTTCTTTTTGTGAGAAAATATACTTCAAACTCTTGTGATCAGTATAAATCTCACATTTTTCACCATAGAGGTAGTGCCTCCATATCTTCAAAGCAAAGATCACAGCTGCTAACTCAAGATCATGAGTAGGATAGTTTTGTTCATGAATTTTCAACTGTCGTGATGCATAGGCAATAACTCTATCATTCTGCATAAGGACACAGCCAAGTCCTTTCTTCGATGCATCACTATAAATAACGAACCCATCATTCCCCGATGGTAGAGTCAATATAGGAGCATTGACTAATCTTCTCTTCAGTTCTTCGAAACATTCTTCACACTCTTTTGTCCAAACAAATTTAACCCCTTTACGTGTGAGCTTCGTTAATGGGTTAGCCAATCGGGCAAAATTCTGGACGAAACGTCGATAATAACCTGCCAAGCCAATAAAACTACGTACCTCAGTTATACTCGTAGGTGCTGGCCATTCTTGGATTGCCTTGGTCTTAGAAGGATCAACAGAGATTCCATCTTTAGAGACAATATGGCCAAGAAAAGAAATCTCCTGAAGCCAGAATTCACCCTTGCTAAACTTCCCATATAATTCATGCCTCCTCAGAGTCTTCAAGATAATGCGCAAGTGATTTTCATGATCTTTGTGGCTTTTGGAGTATACAAAGATATCATCAATAAATACCACAAAAAATTCATCAAGATATTCCTTGAAAACTCTATTCATTAGATCCATGAAAACAGAGGGTGCATTAGTCAATCCAAAAGGCATTACTGTAAACTCGTAATGCCCGTACCTTGTTCGAAATGCTGTCTTTGGAACGTCTTCCTTCTTCACACACAACTGATGGTATCCAGAACGAAGGTCAATCTTTGAATAGTATTGATCTCCATGCAGTTGGTCAAACAAATCATCAATACGAGGTAGGGGATACTTGTTCTTTATTGTTATAGCATTGATCTCCCTATAGTCCATGCACAACCTCATAGATCCATCTTTCTTCTTAACAAAAAGAACAGGGGCTCCCCAAGGAGAAACACTAGGGAGAATAAATCCCTTATTACTCAATTCCTCTAGTTGTTTCTTTAGTTCGACTAGCTCTACAGTGGCCATTCTATAAGGGGTCTTCGATATAGGCCTTGATCCAGGAATCAAATCAATAGAAAACTCAACTTCTCGTTCTGGAGGATGTCCAGGTAAATCTTCCGGAAATACATCTACAAATTCTTTCACAATAGGTAAATCCTCTATTTGAACATTCCTTTCCTCACCGACAGTTATTTCATTCTCTTCCTCCCCGATAATTGAATTAAGTTGAACTACTGGGGGTGGATCTAAATAAGAATTAGGTGGTGACGATTCTGCTCTAAAAATAAGGTGCTCCTTATCATTATCATCAAGAATCGTAACCTCTTTCTTCTTACAATAAATCTTCGCATCATAGTCCGAAAGCCAGTCCATACCGAGGATTATATCAAACTCAATCATAGGTATGACGATGAAATCAGCAGATAAAGAAAATTTATGTGCTCTAATGGGGACTGATTCACAAAACTTTGTTGCAACGATACTTCCCTTAGGAGTTTTAACTGACAACTCCCTTATTAAATCAAATTGGAAATATCTAATTTTCTTAGCAAACTAGGAAGATATGAAACAATGCGATGATCCAGAATCAAATAATGCATTTGCTAAACTTGAGGAAACCATTAAATTACCTGCCACCACGTCTTTCGGAGCTTCTACCTCAGCAGTAGTGATAGCATAAGCCTGTCCTTGATCCCTTGGCCTTTTCTGAGGTAAGTTCTCCTGACGCTTAGGACATGCATTTGCATAATGCCCCATCTCCCTGCAATTGTAGCACTGAACGTTGGTAGCTTCCTTCTTCCCCTTGCAATCATGAGTTTGGTGGCCTTTTTCACCACACTTGTAACAGACTCCCATTCCCTTCAGGCAAGCACCGGGGTGTTTCTTCCCGCACTTACCACAAGATGGATATTCAACCTTTCGCTTCTTCCCCTTATTTCCATTCCCAGATTGATCAGCAGGTCTCTTCTTCTCTTGCTTTGCTTTAAAGTCATAAGACTTAGAGAATTCCTTTTCGGTCTTGATAGCACATGAGAAAATGTCTTCGTACGATGAAAAGGATTGTGAGACTAATGCTCGACGGAGAAATGGTTTTAACCCATCAAAGAAACGATCAATCTTACTTCTTGGGTTGCGAATATAATCACCAGCGTACCTCGCTAACCTTGTAAAGTTAGCCTCATACTTTGTGACATTCTCATCCTCCTTTTGTCTCAGACTCAGAAATTGTCTTTCCATATCTGCTCGATGGTCGCGAGGGAAGTATTTTTCTAAAAACAGATCTTTGAACTCCCTCCATTCCATATTTGATACTTCATCATCTTCCTTCATGTTCTGAATCAATGACCACCATTGATCAGCATCTCCAGTGAGGCGGTAAACTGCCATGATAACTTTTTCCCTTTCACTGCTCCCCAAAGCCTGAAATATTTTCTCTAGGGAAAATATCCATTGCTCAGCTACTAAGGGATTTGTACTCCCATTGAACGTTGGTGGTTGTTGCCTCATGAATCGATCTAACATTGATCCTCCACGCTGCGGATCAGGGTGCTCCATACGGGTAAGGTTATTATTCATAACCTGAGTAAGTTGTCCCAGTACGGTGATTAGCTGATCGGCACCAGTTGCATCACCAGCCCCACTATAATTATCTTGAGCAGGAGGGCAATCCCTACATGGAGTGCGTGCATTGATACGGTTTCCATTTCTTCCACTAGGCGCCATTTCTAAAAAAAATGGCATAAACTAGATCAGTTTATGCATCAAAATACATAATCCCATACTTATAAAACACTAAAAATAAATTGAACTATCTATGGATGTAATCCATAATCATAAATATGTTTTCTTTGAGGAAGTATACACTCATAAACCCTTCATAATGATTTGTAAAGAAAGTGAGAGTTATCCTAAGCATATCCCCCGGGAGTGTCGTAACCAAGAGTGCAGCAAGGCCCGTTGTCGTGCACCAGTTCCCGTTCGAGTCTAGCTCAAAGCGGTGTTTTCGGGTTTTACCCCTAGGTACATCTGTGCCAGAGCCGCCTCTACCTGCTCGTATCCAGACAGGGATGTATTGCTCGGAAAACTCACAAAGTCTCTACAATACCAAAATTCTAGGAAGTTCTTCTATACTAATCCTCAAAGTTCATCTTAGGTCTACGTGCTCTAATCAGAGTTTATCTAAATCTAGCTTCCAAGGTTTGTACTAAACTTCCTCTGATACCAACTGTAATGCCCCGACCCCAGCTACCCAGAGTCGGTGCATTACTTCGTAACATTGGCATGATCACAAGAAAGATCAAATCCCGAAAGACCGATTGGTTTAGTAGCCTTGGAAACACTAGATATAATCATAAAGTTTTACATTACATTTCAAAGTGAAAAACTACTACAACAACAAAGTCTTCATATCCACACTATTAACCCCTCATAATATCCCTGCAAGTCATTCATAAATTACTTCTTCACTACCTGGGAAAAATAAAACATAGAAAAGGGGTGAGCTCAAATGCCCAGTAAGGATAACAATATAGCGGAACATTCAAAATAAGCATAAACATTTAAGGCAATGAATTACTAAAACAAAAGCCTTTTAAAATTGAACTTCAACATAGTATGGAAAAAGTAAAATGAAATAATGCCATTTACTTGTTCATATGGATATTCTACTAATCGAATAATCACATGCAAAATCAATAACCACTTTCATAATGTTGGAATGCATAATGCCAGACTATCATAACCACATAGCCAAGGCCTCGTGCCAAGACTACAAATAAGATTTTGTCAAGGCCTTGTGCCAAGACACTAGTTTGTCTCATGAGACCTACCGATGCATCGAGGAGCTATAGCGGGCTCCACCCGTCACTTATTAAGTCCAATGCATTCCCATATGAAAAGGTTTAAACATAACATAAACATTCGTATTAAAACTAGCATACGAAATGTCAATAATTTCACCATAAACTATGAATGGTATAAAAATAGCACATCCACAGTCAAACATATCACAAAACCTTCAATACAATATAGATGTTTTGTATCATAATAAATCAACTTCAAATAATCTTAAAATCCATCAAAGGATGTTGACATAGATGAAATCAAAATTCTTTTTAAAGAAGTATCTCCTTTTATTTTGAAATCATTTAAGATCCATATAAAATAAAACATTTTCTTTGAAAATATTCTTATAAGCTTGTATGGAAAGCTTCGACGATTTTATAACGGCGGAAAATAACCGCACCCGCCGTATAAGTTAAAAAAACATTCTTACCTCAATTCTGTCGAAAAGGTTAAAAAGGACATTTTTTTGAAAACGACGGAAAGATTCCTTTATAAACCTCTTATAAAAAGGTCAAACAAGGGTATAAATGACTTTAACCCATATTCTTGTAAATATTAAAAATGTTTTGAAATACATTTTTAAGAAAACATGGATGTGGATGATAAAGAGATCCCAGTAGATTATTACGTATAAACAACCTCGGATAATGAAGAGATTGTGAAATAACCCTTACCTTGTACTTTTCCTTTGTTGGGGTAGTTTAACCTCCTGTATAATGGTGAAATAATTGTTATTAAATTATACAAGAATCATATACATTAATATGATATCATATATGATCTTTTAACATTGCTTTATTAATAATATCTTAGTATTATCGTCGTTTCGGGTGATAATCGATTCGTTCTTCTTAAATGTTTGGTTACGTAAGACATGTTTGTAATGGATAGATTATATCTTATTCATAATCAGAATGATATTAACATTATTTTTAACCCTAAAATGAGAATAATACTTGAATGGATATGATGGAGAATGAATCTTATCGCGTTCGTGGAGACGGTAGTCCGTACGTACGCACGAACGCTACTTCCATTTAATTTTCATTTTAAAAGAATAAAATCCAAATGATACATAGGTATATTACTATTCCATTATAATATAATATTTTATATATGTTACTTAAGTTCATTAACACCATCCTTTATACGTTCCATGTGTGGTATGAACGAGTCATATCATTTTAAGGGGGCGGTAGTCCGCACTTCCTCAAATGAAATTATCGTATGTATATACAACATGAAACGAATAATGGTATGAAATAAAATGGAATTACAGAAGCTTATATATAAAATATATATAATTAATATCATATTTAATTACAGTGCCATCATAATGGCCACCATGAGAGGTGGTAAGATGTATTTGAACAATCATCGTTTCGTGAGGCGTTAGTTTGCCATCCACAGAAACATTATGTTCATCATCCATTAGATGGAGTTGTGTGTATGTGTAGTTTTAATCCTTCTTATAACAAAATCCTAGTATATTGAGGATACTGGTGTTGTTACAAAAGAAAGGAAATAAAAAGATTTTGGGGGTTGGAGAAGCAAAATAAATGAAAATACTTTAAGAGAAATTGTTACCTTTAATTTAGGTAACTCACTTTGGTTGGAACCAAAGGACTTCTTGAAATGCTTTCTGCCTAAGGGGAAGCTTCAAGGAGGAGGAGAGGGATGTGGGGAGCTTAGTTGGGCAGAGTTTGGACGAGCCAAGTGGCTTGAGAGGTGTGAGGAAAAGAGAAGGAGGAGTGCCCTTTTATAAGAGGGGTGAGGGGCACCTTTGGAAAAGCTAGAAATATTAATTTATAATAAATTCATATTCGGTTTCTAATGGCTCCAAAGTTGACTATTCAAAGGTTAAGGTGGGGATAGGTCGAAAACCACTCAACCAATAGAATTTAGACAGGTTTGGGTACTTATATTAACCTTATCTTTAAGTATTAACTCTAAGTTAATTAGTTTCACTTTTACAATGTCTCTTTGTATTTTTATATAATATGGTTAATAAACTTACTATATACATCCAAGCGACCCCCAAGTGGTCCATTAATGAGGAACCTATCATAATATAAGTCTCTTGGCCGAACCTTAGATTTTTAGGAATTTAATATCAATTAATAATATAATATTTGTTTTAAGAACTCTTTTATGTCAATTTTGACACTATTCAATAGTTGATCTTTTTGAAACTCCTAACAGATTGCTTACTTCGAACAAAGTCAATTAAATCAATCCTAATATATCATATTATCATATAAAATTAGTTTAATTCATTAAAAGTTTCATATTATAATTATTTGGGTATTTATAATATCAATTATTTTAATTTTTCACTATTATAGTAATTACTGCATCATCATTGTGTCATAAATAAAATAAATTATTCAATGTCTAAAAATTATAAATAAAACATAATTATGTAGGAAATCGTTTTATCTTTCTAATGAATATTTATAATCGAAAATCCAACATATATAACCCTATGTAAAAATTGTTGTTCTAAAAGATATATGCTTTTGTCATTTTTGTATTCATTTTAACTAAATTAAAATAAAGTGTCATTATCACTTACAAGTGGATCCAGGGGGTCCCAAAATAGACCCAAAGATGCCCATGGTCGACCATGTATCAACCAATAGGGTTAAGACACGTTTTAGGGTAATTTAGTATTATTATAATATTATTTTTTAACCCTTATTTACCGGATTTACCCTTAACCATGGTAAATAAAATATTTACCGCAGTAATTATTCAAAATGTCTAAAAATAAAAGTTACCCATTTACACAATTTGAACATCCTGATTCCAAATATGGAATCCATTTTCCTAAATTCAAAACACAGAAGTGTCAGATATTAATTTAAAATTAATTCCCGCTGTCAAAACAAAAAGCGTGTTTTTAAGAGATAATAACTATCAAAAGATTGACACTTGTTTATGTTCGGTTTAATTGTAAAATTATGTCCAATGACCAACATTATATTAAAATGTAAAAATATATTCTAAATATACTTTAAAACCACTAAAATTAATAATTTATCACTATTAATTATTTTTATTAAAAAAGTTGTTTTTAATTAAAATTTAGTAATTTTCACTATTCATCAAAATATAAAAGTTATCCGAAAAGTACCAAAATTTCACCCTAGGATAATTTCGATATTCCGAATCCAAAAATGAAGTCCATTTTGAAATATAAAATATATATGATTTCAAAAAGTAGGTATTACTATTTACAACGGCTAGTTGAATTAGTTGTGGTGTGTGTTAGAACTCGAGGTTGCGTACAACACACGCTATCGCATTATTCGAAGGGAAACGTACTGTAGAAGCTTGGGGTGTTACAATTATTCATTATATAAAGAGTTTATGTTAATGATGTCATTATTTTTAAGAATTTCATTTCATTCCATGAGTAAACATTACGTTTGATTATTTATATAGCTCACATATGCACGTACATGTTGGGATGGGTGCACCCAAATAGAAATCGATTACATTGGGTAATGTTTTAGTCTCAAGATAATTCATGTTTGGAGAGGGAGTAAAACCAATTTTCTTTATAGAACATTGTACACCCCGTGATATTGTCTTAGAAGATAGTTGTGAATCAGGTTTATGTCATGTTTTAAGTTATTCCCATAATTACTTGTTTTCTATTATGATCTCATGGAAAATTTTCTTCGATTATTTTTTAACTCATGTCTTCGGAACATCCAAGTTTTATTTCATGACCCATGATTTTCACCTTCGAATTATAGGGTATAATTTTCAAATTTTATTTTCATGATTATTTTCCCTTATTCTCACCTCATTATTTTATATAATCATGGTTTGAATACTCTTATGTTAACCATTACTAAGTTTCTTAGCTCACCCTTATTATGTTTTCATTTCCCCAGGTTATGAGGAAAGATGTTAAATTAATTGTGCCTTGAATAATTTCACATAAATTATGTTGATGGCCTATTTTGAATTTTGGGTATCGTTGGATATGATGATGATCCAATTGTTTATAAACCCAAGTTGTTATGTTTTTTCCTAAGTCCCTAAAACTATAAACCTAAATAGCCCTTGAATATATAAGTGATCCAAAATTTATTTTTGAAGTCGTAAATTTTTTTTGAAAAAAATGGGTCACATTTATTATTATCAAAGTTAGGAATATAATATTTGTTTTTTTACCACCAGAAATAGAAGTGATAATTATAGGTTTTTATAATTATCATGTTTTTGTGATAGAGATATTTTTTCTTAAGCTAAAGTAACTTCTTGTCACTTATTCTAGTTCCTGTCTTATGAAAGATAATCTATCAAGGTTCATTGAATTCAAGGAGACCCATTGTTTCCGATTTATTTATTGAGAATGTGTCTCAAGTGGACCAATATGAAAGGAACTAAAGTTAATTTTTATGGATTAACCTTCACTTATATCTTAAGTTCCCATGTAATCCCTATAATGGAAAAATAGGGAGTTCTATAATTTTACTGACAATATAGCCTCAATAGGGATGAGGATGCAAGTTTTATACCAATATTATTCATATGATACTGGTCTAGCTATCACACTACCTCAATGAAAATTTCAATGGTGGGTTTAATCAAGGTTTTTAGCTTCATGATGCATGTCATAGCTCAGGTCTTAATAAATGTACTAGAAATTAATTTTTTGATGGTGGTTTGTAATTTTTTTGTAAAGAGGATTGTGATTCATTTAGGTTTTGGTATTCATAATCCATTTCATCAAGATATATTGTGATTCTCATATATAATTATTGGTTCCACTATAGAGTGATGGGGGATCTACAACAGGTGTTAGGCGAGTTTAATAGGTCCTTTCATTCCCCCAATCTCTTAATTTAGTTTAATTACTTGTTTAAGATACTAATTGAGAATAAAGGATTATGTTTAGCATGATCTGAATGTATGGTAGATGAGATTTATTCACTACACTCAATGGTGCATAATGTTAATCAAATTCGAAATCATTGTCACTGAAAAAACAATACAATCCCTTCCACAATGGAAAAAAATCCCACCTTTAACCCTATCAACCACATATCCCTCTACCAAATTACACCAATACACAAAAGATAGTACAACATACCTTAAATACAAATACAACCATTATATCACCATTATCTAACTTATAATCCAAATTTCCCTTCCAATTTCAACATATAAAAACAAGAACATTGTAAAAAAAATAAACCTTATATACTAACATAATTACTAAGTCATCCCACTCCCAACAACTAATTACCAACCCAAGGTGGGTAGAAGTATAGGTATAATTCTCATAAAGAAATAGATACATGGGGGGATATTTTATTAACTATTACCAAAATGGAAAATGAAGGTTGTAACTAGTAGGTCAAGATATTTAAATTATTATCTCATATTTTTTGATTCTTGAAGTAGCCTTTAGGGGAAAAATCTTCCCTTTGTGAAAGAGAACCCTTCGTTGATCCTTCATTTTTATGAATAAAAACTCACTTTTAATCAGATTGTTTTTATTAACTTTATTGGTTCTATTTATGGACTGTACCCATTCCATTCGATCTATATTTTGATGATTTATTTGACCTAATATATTGTTTTACAGGATCAAGTTATTATTATTATTTTATTCTTTTTTTATTATTCATTATTTATTGTTTATTGATATTATTATCAAGTATTACTCAAATTTTATAATAGTGAACTAATTCTTAGTATAGGGTTTGTCAAATTGAAACTAAATACATAAATTGGTATTAAAAAATTGATATTTTTCTAAATAATAGGGGTTTTTTTAAATCTATCTAACATAAAAAACCAATACCCATCCTAGTTGTGTTCAAAAAATAAATTATGTAAGATCTTTAAAAAGAAGAAAAATATTTCAAAAATCATTGGTGTTAAGAAATTATATTATCATCTTCAATGGATTTTAAAATTTATATTAAAAAATTTTTCAGAATAAAAAATATGTTATTTATTCAGTGGAAGGTTGAATTTGATAGAGTCAAATATATTACGCATCCAGTTAAGGATTTGAAAAACATACGCAATTACTTCATTTGTAAAGGATAAATTATTATCCATATATAGATTTGGGAAATGATTTTATGTATAAAGTTGATATTTAAAATCATATCTATGAATATTGAATTTATGGATTTTATATGAATGCATAAAAATTATATATCAAATTAAGATAAATAAGTCATTAAAATTTATAATTTGATACTACAAAAGATTATTTTAGGATGTTATGAGAAGTTAAGAACATATTTGAAATTTTCATAAAGAAAAATATTCTAATGAATTATTTTAATTAATAATATAATACTTATGAAATAAAAATTTATGCTTATGAAATTGAATAAATGGTACATACCAAATGGAAGAAGTGGATTTTACAAACTATAAAACAATGCTCTTAAGAAATGAAGGATAAATCTTACAAACTGAAGTTAACCTTTCATAATTATTGAAATAACTCATATATATTAAAGATAAAATAAGTAAATGAATCATATATTCTATTAAGATAACCCATACAAAATTTGTACGATTTAGATTTTAGAAAATTCTTTTACTCTTATAAATTAAATAGAAGTTATATTTTTAAACTTACACTATAGGAAGATATACTATTATAAGTTAAAGAGTATATTCATATATTTTAATTTATTTAATCCAAAGATATCAATTTATATTTTATTATATTGGAAAATTAATAATATATGACATGAAATGGAAGATAAATAATTATTTAGTAGTTCAAATGATTTTATTGTAAAGTTATATGATAATGGTAAAAATATTTTCACAGATAGGTGGTGTGTTTACTCAAATTTAAATGTGTTGAAGTTGGGGAGAATATTTCAAGAGATTATGAATATTTAAATAAAAAATTTTATTGTAAATATTGAATAAATATTTAATAATTGTATACATGGATGATTTAAACAATGTCAATGGATGTCTCTATATCCTATCTATTTAATTTTTTATCAAAATAACATTTAGTAATATATGAAAAAGATATGATCATATATGTTCCTATACAATGTGTTGGTGTCTTTTTATTGATATATTAGTTTAAATATCTTTAAGTCAGTTAATTAAATGTTTACCAGTTGTATGATGTGGTTAGGGGGTTTTCCAGGGGTTCGGTACATAAAAGAAAAGGAAATTGGTCATTCTATTCACATTTCAGGGTTAGCGTATGATTAGTGTAAACTATGCACCCAAACCATGCTATCCATTAGGAGGGTTCACGGTTAAGTAAAATCATGTAAGTGGGGAGGTCAAACCACATGTAATGGTACAATGGGATTCCGTATAGTTCGCACATAGTTTCTCTAACCATGTAGGCCTCCCAAGATAACTATGTGGCTCGACTCGTCTTGGAAAGTAGTTGGAACATGGTTTTCCCATGGTTTAGAAAACTGGGTGGAAAAAATGTGCACCATATTAAAAAGTGTGAAATTCTCAAACTACCTCTCAGAATTTTTATGTTTTCAACCAATTTTACTCCCTTTTATTATACCTCCATCCATAGTGATGAACGTAAACCCTCAATAGCTTCGAACCATCGGTCTCTCTAATTTCTAGGCATTTTGGAGCGTCATTGGATGGTGATTGAAGCTCCAGTAAAGTCTAATCTTTCTCGTTATTTTATTTTCTAGATTAGGGCTTGTAGATTTCTTCTTCTACTATAAAAGACCCAAAACCATATTTTTTAGTGGTTTCTTGGATGAGGCATCAAGCAGTGCTTCAATCTGAATCTAGGGCTATGGTTATGGGTGCCTCCACCATTATATTTGAGTTTGGTTGTGTACAGTTATATCCTATAGATCTTGTTTTGATTTTTTCTTCCATGGATGTGCATTTTCTTTACACTTATTATGTGTTTAATGTCTTTAGTGATATTTTGTAAAAATGGTCATCTAAATGGGGATTTGAACCCCTCGCAATCCCAATGGGATGAATTGTAATTGACTAGACCAATGTTGGCCCACCATTTGGGTGAACCAATGATTCCGTACATAGAAAATATTTATGTTAATCCAAAAATTGATTTGTGAGATTGTTGACCCAATGAAAAACATGTTGGTATGTTAGTTTGATTTGAAAAGGGGATATGGATTGTTGTATATAGACTTAAAAAATTAAATAAGGGACTATTTGGATAATTTGAAATGGTTTAGAGGTAATAAAGAGATTGAGCTAAGTGACTTGTGAATTGTACTTCAAATTATTAAGTGATCCAATTCACCTGAAGTGATAATTATCTAAAATCTGGATAATATATGACAATTGTGGAATATGCATTAATGTTTAAGGTATAAGGAAGGGAAATGAGTTATATGAGCTAAGTAATGAAAATAGTAAATGTAATAATGGGTTAATTCATGATGTTAATCCTACATGTTGAATGATTGTGAAATGAAAATGTTATTTTAGTGACTATTAATGGTTTGTGTTATGGTATATGGGGTAATGGATAAATAATCATGTGCACATGCATTGGTTGTTTTGGATTTGGACATGAGAATCTGTTTCCATGGGTTGGGTTAAGATTCAGGATCTAACCCCATCCCACAATACATGGGTTAGGAAAGGGGGCTAAGGAACCATTCCCCTCATATATTCATTTGATGAGACTACATATATCGAGGATTCAAGGTATGTGTATGGTGTTTATTGTGATATTTTATCCCTGTAGATTTAGGTAACTTGACTTATTCCCTTATTCATAGTATATAACCAGATTAGGGCATGGTTTAAATGATGTAATACCTAACCCAAGGAACACATGATGAAGATGAACTTAGTAATGAAGATAGTTTATTTCATGAAATGTATTTCGTGATGAAAATGGTTTAATAGTAAATTATTAACTAATGGAACATGAGTTGTCTTTTTTTACCTTTTAATTTGTTTATTACTTGAATTCCCAATCTATTTAGATTGTATATTTAGTATAAAACATTGTTTGTGGCCAATTCTGATGTACTCACACACTGATCGGGCCACAATTGGGTAACTGAGCAGATTTCATGGGTGCATGTCTTGAGGAGGGAAAGGTATTTATACTAGGGAGTTGAGTTGGGCATGGGACATGTATGTACGAGGATATGAAATTGGATTTGGGGCCTATGTGGGGGATTTGTTTTTTTCTTGTTTTGGGTATCCTTCACTTGTTTCATGGTTATCCTGACATGACATATTTAAATTTTGATTGTGGTTGTGCCCCAGTTGGGAAAGGATTTGTAATGCACGATTCTGGTTATTTTCTAATTTTATCTATTATTTCATATGTTATATATTGTTTATTACTATAGTAAAGAGGTTATAGTCTATTCAAGTGACTCATTTGACCCTTACTGCTTGTCAAAAACCTCTGGCATACGGGGAGGTGTGCTTGAGGTCATGTGGTGACTTGGAATAGGAACCTTTTTTGGATTTGAGTAGAAGATGTTACAAAGTGGTATCAGAGTGGTTATTTTCTATGGTATTATGATTTGGGATGGTAGATAGAATATTATGATGTTTTGGTCCTTGGAAATAATCCCATTCTTGGGATTTCTTATCCCATGTACGATGGAAAACCCATGTCACCTAGGGTGGGATTGTTGTTCTTGGTGTGTGTTTTTATTTATTGAATGATATTTCACCATTGGGTAATGCACATGTTGTGTGATTTAACTATTTTATGATTTTTTAGGTTTTTAGGATGGGATGAGGTTGTATATTGATGCATCATCATAGGCACCTAGGGATATATGTGGAATTCATTTGGATAGGCACACACATGATGTGTGGGTGGGACATGAAGGGTAGGATGCATTATACACTTTTAAAATTCGATGAAAATAGTGTCTAATAAAGATGATCAAAATTGTTAAAAAGGAATAATTTTAATGAATGGTTAAAAGATTGTTATAAATGAATGGGAATATATGAGTTAAAATGTTCGTTATAATGAGTTTTGAATAATTTATAAATGCTAGTTTGAATGAACTTTACGCATAGTAATGTGCATAAAGAAGAATTCTTTTCATTGTAAGTAAGGGAATGGTTTTTAAAAGGTTTCTAATGAAACAATTGTGTATTAGTATGTTGGTTTACCCTCATTAGTCACAACCCATGGTAGGGATGGTCGAGGGTAGTGTTCTAGGTGTGACAATATTCATTGGGATAGTATGCATATGATCACTAATTATGAATAGACAAGACTATTTCTAATAGAAATTGTGCAAGCTTAATATTATAAGTTCTAAGACAAAATCATTAAATTGGAAAACGTTCCACCATATAAATGCAGGTCGGTTGGGTGAAAAGAGGATGTCTCTTAGCATACTCCTCCAGAAGTGGGGCAGGAAGTTCTAGAAGTTCATTGTAATCAAGGTGAGGAGAGGTTCTGGGAAAACATTGATTATTTAATATAGATGATGTAATGAAATATAAGGTAGTAAATTCCAAATATGTTTGATCTAACCATAGAGTTTTAGTTTGAAATACCCTCCAATGGTTGTCAAAGAGGGTGGACCCGATGCTGCAATGTTCTCGATAGAGTCTATCCAAATGATTTTGGATCACTTTGAGAATCCTTATGATAATAGAGCCAAGTTAAAAGCATACATGTTGTGGGAACTAGTGAAGTGATGGTGGGATATCTTGTTTTAGACCTAGTAGGTTGATGGTATGCTATGGAAGGACTTCCAGTAAATGGTTTTGGAACACTTTTACCCAGAAACCCTGAGGTAGGAGTAGGTTGTAGAGTTTATGTGGTTGAACTAGGGAATGATGTTAGTGATAGATCATTCCGGTTGTTTCATCAACTTTTAGTGCTTCATTCTGGTGTTTTCAAGAGATGTGTTCCTCACAACAAGATGATTCCAATATGTACATGGGTATGAGATTAAACCACAGTTAAACATCATCCACTTAAAAGGGTTTATAGAAGTTTTGGACCATACACTTATTTCAAAAGGGGTCTTAAAGGAATATTTGGGAAGTTGGTTTGTGTCACAAGTTGGATGGACTAGTGTTGTAACTTCCAATTGTAGGAACCATCATTTTTGGAATCCTCATAATAGTAGTAGTGTGAATGGTATACAGAATAGGGGATAAACCTATTAGCGTGGTGACCAGATGTTTTTCTATCAGTGTGGCAGGTCAAGGCACATTCATGGACAATGTCCTTGACCACTATTTGAGTGCCAAGTTTATAGTAAGATAGGAAATGTGTGATGGTTCTCTAGGAACCCTCGACAGCCGAGAATATATAAAGGATCGAGGCTTGTTCTGAGTTCTTGTATGAGATTGATTACCCCTTATCAAGATGATAGTAGAAGTTTGAATGACAATAATGATATAGACGGTGGACATGCTACTCTGTGGTGAGAGAATCCATAATAGTAGGGAATTGTAGCACTAGGAACTTAGATTGGGGGATTGCATATAGTGGTAGGTTATCTTTAGGCAGTTCAGTCAACACCATGAGGTGGTGAGGTGGGGCTATCGACTATTCAAGGTACAATCCTTGTAGCTTCTATGTTTACTTGTAATTTTTTTGAAATAGGTGTGTCGCATTATTTTATTTATGCTCATTTTTTGGTTGTGGTAGAATTACTGGTGGAGAGTATACAAAAATTTATGTATATTAATACACTGTTGGGGGTATGAGAAGAGGATATCAGGTAGTATAAGGGGTGTCCTCCCAGGATTGGTGGATAAGGTTTTCTATGGGATTTTTTCATTATTGAAAAGTTTAGTTTTGATTTTATTTTGGCCATAAATTGTCTATGGTTATACCTAGACCACATTGATTGTCACCATCATATAGAAACACTCATGTCTCTCAAGGGAGATGCTTATGTCCACCATGGTGAATGTGATGTTTGGGTAGGCTATGTAGGACCTATTTTTCAGCAATTTTTTGAACTCATATCCCAAGTATCTTGTCTTATGCTTAATTATGGGGGAGTATAACTGCACGTCTTACCTCCCAGGTTGGATCATTTTTAGGATGTTTTTACAAAGAATTTATCGGGTCATCCACCCAAGAGGGGTGTTGAGTTTACAAAAGAGTTACTACTAATAGTGAAACAAGTTTCCATAATTCCATATATAAGGGTACTACTATAACACCATAATCTTAAAACTTGGTTTGTGGAGTCGGAGAGTAAATACTTTATTCATCCTAGTATGCCTCCTTGGGGATATCCAGTGTTGTTTTCCAAAGATTTTGATGGGTCTTTGCAGCTGTCTGTCGATTATAGTAAGTTCAATCAGATGATGATCAGGAGTAGATACACTCTACCTCGAATAAATTATTTGTTCAACCATATGATAGGTTCATCAGTGTTCTCTAAGATAGATTTGATATTGGGATATCTTCATTTGAGGGTGAGACCTTGTGATGTATTGTGGACTTCTTTTAGCCATAGGTACAAGTTGTTTGATTTTATGTGATTTTGTTCAGTCTCACCAATGCCCCGGGAATTCTTATGGATTTAATCAACTGAATATTTCACCCACATATAGATCAGTTTTTAGTTTTCTTTGTTGATGACATCTTGTTGTACTCCCAAACTCACAATGATCATGTAAAACATCTTAACATCATCCTAAGTACTCAAATAGATATTAATCTATACTCAAAGCTATCCAAGTGTAAATTCTAGATTGACATGGTGCACTTCTTTGAAAATTTCAACTTAGATGAAGGTGTATATATAGATATGGGGATTGTTTTGGCAGAATCTTCTAGGAAGATTTCAAATAATATTTTGGATGTCCGAAGTTTTATGGGTTTTTATTACTATTACTGAACGTTCATTAAATAAATTTCTCATTTTGTTGCACCACATTCATGTTTGAACAAGAAGTGTATCAATATTGAGTAGTTTGAGTCTTGTGATAATTACTTTCAAGAACTAAAGAGGCGGTTGAAAAATTCACTAATTCTGATCATAACTTATCCAAGTAAGAATTATATCTTGTTTTATGACATGTCTGGTGTTGGTCTTGGGGTAGTGTTGATGTAGAAAAATGGATCTGTTGCATATAGGCAATGGCATTTGAGGTCTCGTCAATGAAATTACACTACGCATTATATTGAGTTGGATGTAGTGGTTTATGCCTTGAAATATTGGCAGTATTACTTTTGATGAAAATGGGTTATGATGTATACCAGTCATAAAATACTTAATTACACCATATATCAGTGTGATTTGAATCTTTAGAAATGAAGTTGGGTTGAATATATGAAATCCTTTGAATATGAGTTTGATTACACACTAGGAATGGGAAATATTATTGTAGATTTCTTAAGTCAAAAGACTCTGAATCGGGTTGTTCAAGAGTCAAGTTAGGAGTGGAAGATGATGTCATTATTTGTTGAGATGAATCTAGAGGTGTGGGATGTAAAGAACTGGAAATCATGTGGAATTTTTTTTAAAATACATGGGAATTTTACGAGTCCTTGAAAATTCACGGCGCTTGATTCTGAGGCCCGGTGTGCCCGGAATCAACTTCTGAAGTTTTTTTGGGTACATTTAGAAAACGTACAAGCGGTTTTTTATAACTTTTAAACCAGTGCTCGGAATTGAAATCTGAGGACACCGTTGAACTTGCAGCGCCGGTATTCTCGTAAGAAGACTATCACCTCGACGGCAGTCGGTTGAGGTTAAAAGATAGTTTTTGGGTATTTAGAGAATTAATTAAAAAAATAAAGTGTGTGGCATAATTTTCATTTGTTGGTTAAAACATCCCCATAGAATTTGGAGGTGGGACCACCACACCTTAACCTCCCATGAGAGGTTATGGTTGTGGGGCCCACCCGAACCTAACCTCCCGTGAGTGGTTTCGATGTGGGGACCACACGGAACTAAACCCCCTATTAATGAGAGGAGAGGAAAATCTCTCAACTCCCCTCATTAATGAGGGGGATCCCCTCTACCTCCTCTAACATTTATGGTTCCACCACCTACCCTCCTTTATTGGTGCCAACTCTCCTAATTTAATGGTGCCAAATCCTCCACATTAATTAAGGGGAGCCAAGTTAATTAATCCTTCCATTTTTGAATTTTAAACCCAACAATCTAAAATAATAGACAATCAATTATTTGGAGGGGATATTTATTTGGCTTGGCATATTCATCTTGTTCAAAACTTGGGAGAATAAAGAATAAATCTCGCCAACTAAGAACAATGAATGAAGAACCCCGGCGAGGAGCAACTTCAACTTCCTTCCTCGGATCTTACCCACGTGGGACATCTTCAACCGACCTACCCCCCACATCATCTTCAACAAGCCGATGCATGAACTCGGGATTGGAAGTCTGTGGTAGACGTGACAAATGATGATCACCTTCGTCTTCTTCCTGCGACTTCATTGACGATCAATGAACAAAGGTAGGGGTCATTTTCTTTTATGTTCCATGTTCTTCTATTTTAAAATGAAGAATGAGGATGTGTTTTATTTGACGGGTGAGTTATTGTTCATTATTCTCCTACCTTGATGAACCGATTGTTATCACCCGAATCGCGGAGGGTGTGGGCCAAACTAACATGGCCCAACTCCCTCAGTCGATCTCTTTTGTGATATTCTTTGGCGTGGAGACGAAGCAATGAGGCGACGAAGGAGGCGAAGACAATGGTCGTGCTACCCACGGCCTTCGTGATCCCTACCGCCCCTACGGCGTCCCGCACCGCCACCGGCTGAACCGGCCACGGCCGTGCCACTCGCAGAGTCGATTCGCTGCCCCGAGCCGGCTCGTGCCCCGTCAGCCTGCCCGACCACCCGCCGGCCAACTTGGCGCCCTACCTGGCCACCTACCGGCCTGGCCGCGCCCTACCTAGCCCATGCTGGCCCACCTACCACCCTGCCCGGCCACCCGCCAACCCGCCTTCCAGCCTTGTCGCGCCCTGCCCGGCCACCTGCCGGCCTGGCCGCGCCTTTCCGCCCTGCGCGTCATCCTTCCTGGCCGCCTCCAGGCCTGCCCAGCCACCTCCCCACCACTCGGCCTCTTGATCTGCCACCTGATCGAACTAGAGCACTGGCCATGCTGCCCTCCCGAGCTTCCCCACATCCCCCCTCATGGCTCCCTAGCCAAACCGGCTCAGCCATGCCCTCCGGGCCGAGCCGCATCGGGCCGCACCTTCACGGCGCTCTGGGCCGAACCGGCCCTTAGCCCGGGCCAAACCGCCCACGCATCCTACTGGGATGGGCACAGTGGGCCAGGCTGAACCTAACAGGTTGGCTTGCACAATTGGTCGGGCCAGACCTAATAGGTCTGACCGGGTCGACCCAGACCGGGTTGGCCCAGACTGGGTCAGATGGGGTCAGACAGGACCCGGGCCCACTACAGACCCTTTACTATCATTGGCACCGGAAAACCATTTGACGAACCGTCAGCGGTGCTAGTTTTCTTTGAGCGCGACGGTCCCTTTGAGTATACCCCACTGGAGTTTGGGGTAAATTTGACACACGGTCAAGTTGGATCGTGCACGAATCCAACCGGGCCCCCGGGACTAAAAGGCTAATAACTCACAGATCGGGCATCCGGTTGACGTGATGTCTATTGTGTTGAGACCTGTATGACATGGTGCCAGACCTTTGAGATACTTATTTGTGGGGATTATTGAGAGTTGGAGTATCAAACTATAGCTCATGGAGTGGATCCTCCTGGAGACGAGTGAACAAAGTGCGGAGACCTAGTAGCTGGCTGAGACCTAATGATTACTGACTTTTTCGACTCGGAGTGACTACACTAGCCCAGTAGAGAGAGCCTTGGTGTCACGAAAGACCCATGATGGGGAGATCCTTGGTGTCGCGGAAGACCCACGGTACTCGATAGGAAGAGTACCTCAGTAGGCTACGAAGGGGAGCACCTCGGTGTGACGCGGCAGACCCATGGTGGGGAGCACCTCTATGTGACGCAGCAGACCCACAGTACTTGATAGGAGGAGTACCTCAGTAGTCCTAGGTTAGTGGGAAGTGCCACTGTGTGACGCAGCAGGCCCACTATACATGATTGAGTAGGAGTCCTCCAGTATCTAAGGTTTCAATAATTTAAATAAAAATCCTGGTTGAGCTGAGTCAGTAACCTTTGTGTTTTCCTCATGATTGAGATGGATTACATGATAACTTAGGTATATGTATGGGCATATACCTAAGTGGGGTTATCTGTTGATTTCATAATTTGTGGTTTATCTTTGTTAGATTTTGTGAGTCCTTGAGGGTCCCGGGGTCCCAACTGAGTATCGTTATACTCACCCCTACAGGGGCTATGCCCACACCTCGTTGTGTTGGATGCAGACGACGGATAGCGCTGACCGAGGCTGAGTGTACCAGGACTGGACGGTACCTAGAGGTGGACCACGTGGCGTGACAAGACACGGAGGTGACGGACGTACATGGTGTGATGTTGAGGCTATCTATACCTACCCTTCATATAGGATTTCTTGGTGGACAATCTAATATTTGTTTTCCCTTTTTCCAGTACTCGTATTTTCAGTTTCTTGTACCTTATAGTTGGGCTTGTATTTCCGGCCCCTTTTACTTTTCAGAACTCTTTTGTTATATAGTTTTTACTTAGTGTTTTTTCTTCCAGCTTGTACCCTGTTGAGTGCATTTTTTTAGGATATAAAGGCAATGCCTTCCCAGTTTTATGGAATTACGCCTTTGGGGCTAGTTTCCAGCCCCTAGCATATGGAAGGCGGTCTTGGGGTAGTCACGGCACGGGCCCTGGGGGACGTTTCATGACAAATTGGTATCAGAGAAGTCAGTTTTACCACGGAAATTATGACTCTAATATTTTGTGTGAAGCAATAGTGTTAAGGGTACTGAGTATGGTTTTCAGTTCATGGAATCCAGTGTCGATGCGCTGGCCGACGTATCCATATACTAGGACACTGACTACTAATTTCTGACTTAGTGCATGAAAAACCTGATTGTGTGTGTGTTTTCAAATGTTTTCTCTAAGTCTACTCAACAAGGTCAGCTCACCAGGTATAAATCATTGATCGTGTCGCATCTGTTTCTTTCATGATGCCTCCCCAAAAATGACCAGTGAGAGTACTGAGAGTAGTACGCACAGATAGCCCACTGAGCGACGAGGCCTTGGTGGATGGCCCTTACCCAGCGGTGCTACTTCATGTTGGGCCACTGATGCCACCAGCCCCAGGAGAAGACGATGCATGCCACTTGAGTGTGTTGCATGAGTTCCCGTGTGAGAGGCCACCTAGGTTCAGGGGAGAGACGAACCCACGGGAAGCTGAGGATTGGTTGGAGGCTGTGGTGAGAGTTATCTGACTTGTACGGACACTATCCAACTTCGTGGTGATTCTTGATGCCATCCTTCTACAGGAATCAGTGGGCAGATGGTGGAGCCTGATGCTCCAGGTGCATGATGAGATGACACTTCTTTGGGCAGACTTCGAGAGCGTATTTCGGGCAGAGTTTGTCCAAGCCACCTTGTGTGTTGTGCGGATACTGGAGATACGTCATCTGTAGCAGGGTAGCATGATGGTATCATAGTACTCAGTGAGGTTCACTGACCTCTCACGCTACTCCAAAGATATGGTGCAGGACACATTCTTCAGGTCCCGGACCTTTGAGTAGGGGCTCAGGCAATATATCGGAGCTTCAATGATCTCCCTCAACATCCCGATGTAGGAAGGGGTGTTGGAGCGAGCCCTCTTAGTCGAGTATTTCCTTGCTGATCAATCTCCAGTAGTGAGACCCACCACTAATCGATATACAGCAGATTCTTCTACAGCTGGAAGTAGACCGATGTCATAGAAGTCCAACAGGACCAGACCTATAGGTGGACGACCTCATGACTCAGGATAGGTTATGCAGGGAACCCAGTGCAGAGACATACATGCCAAGACCGGGCAGTTTTTCTCATGTAGCGGGAGGATCACATGGCTCGTGACTATCCACCAACCATTCGTATTCTCAGCAGAGGGTTGAAGGACCTCCCATGCAGAGATAGAGATTTGATCAAGGCAGTCTGTAGGGACTAGGCAGACGTGGCAGAGGAGCTGGTCATGCAGCTGGCGGTGGACGACTTTTTGAGGTGTTACCGCCACCACAACCAGGAGGTCCACCCCTATTGTAGGGAGTGGGTGGAAAGGCGAGAGATCAGCTAGAGGAAGTAGAGTCTTACAATCATGGTGCTCCAGAGATGATTTGAGGTACGGTCTGTGTCTACTCCACCTTAGCTGTAGTTTTTATTGACACAGGTGTTAGTCACTCTTTCATTGACACTGCCCTCCTTCGGAGCTCAGAGATTCAAACGGAGCCATCGGCTTGATCCTTATAGCTAGAGACTCCTACGAGAGCAGACTTGAAGACTACACACTGGTGCTGGTAGTGTGAGATTACTCTAGGAGTTGAGAGATTCGGCTAGAATCTCCTAGTAGTGGCGTCGAGGCCTTACAACATCATCTTGGGTATTGACTGGTTATCTATAGTCCATTCCCAGATCGAATGTATTAGGTGCAAAGTGTGGTGTGTCTGCACGGATGGGACCATGTTCACCTTCACCGACGAGAAGGGAGCCTTTCCAGTGCAAGATGGACTTTCCTGAAGGAGAGTACAATCGATCACTCATTAGATGTCTTGACTTACCCTCAAATCAGTTGATGTGGAGAGTCCGACTTATCCTATAGTGGTGGACCAGTACATGGATGTTTTCCCAGATGATGTTCCCAGACTACCTCATCATAGAGAGGTGGACTTCTACATTGACATGTACCCCGGGACAGCACTGATATCTACACCAGCATATCGGATGGCTCCCGCTGAGCTTCTTCAGCCACAGGTATAGCTGCAGGACTTGTAGGGGAAGGGATTCATCTAGCCCAGTGTTTCTCCCTGGGCAGCCCCGATTTTGTTTTCCAAGAACGTGGATGGAAGCTTGAGGCTTTGTGTTGACTACCGTTTCCGGAACTAGGTGATCGTGAAGAACAATTTCTCACTCCTGAGGATTGAAGACCTTTTTGAGCAGTTGAAGAGAGCTCGGTGGTTCTCAAAGATAGACCTCGGATTAGGCTATCACCAGCTCAGAGTTCGAGACGAGTATGTACAGAAGACAGCCTTCAAATGTCGGTACAGACACTACGGGTACTAGGATATGCCATTCGGTGTAACCAATGCTTCAGTAAAGTTCATGGGACTCATGAACAGAATCTTTCAGCCATACCTCAATCACTTTTTCATAGTCTTCATTCATGACATTCTGATCTACTCGACTACTGAGGAGGAGCATACCTACCATTTGTAGGTAGTACTGGACAAACTCCGAGAGCACTAGCTTTATGGTAATCTCTCAAAGTGATAGTTTTGGATCTGAGAGGTTCACTTTTGGGGGCATGTCATCTTGGCAGCTGGAGATGAAGTAGATCCAGCGAAGATTAAGGCGGTACTTGCTTGGAAGCCACCCAGAAGTGTGACAAAGGTACAAAGTTTCCTGGGTTTGGCTGGATACTACCGGAGGTTCGTTCCAGACATTTCCAGAGTTGCAACACCACTATTAGTCTTGAAGAAGAAGGGGAAAACTTTCATGTGGTCGGAAAGATGCCAACAGAGATTTCAAGAGTTTAGGTAGAGGCTGACTAGTGCCCCTATCTTGAGGCTTAAAGATAAAGGCGTCGGGTATGTAGTCCACTGCGATGCATCCAGGACCGGATTCAGGTGTGTCATGATGTAGGAGCGGTCAGTTATCGCGTATAGTTTTCAGTAGATGAGATAGGACGTGTAGAACTATTCTACCCATGACCTGAATTTTGCAGAATTAGTCTTTGCCTTGAAGATGTGGTGACACTATCTGATGGTCAATCATTTTACCATGTACTCTGATCACAAAAGTATCAGGTATATCTTCTCTCAGATAGACCTGAACCTGAGACAGTGGCGATGTCTTGAGTTCCTTCAGGACTATGACTTTGAAATAGTCTATACTCCTGGAAAGGGGAAGGTTGTTGCAGATGCACTCAACAAGAGATCTTGTATACAACAGCAAGGAGAAGCAACAGAGTAGCTGGCTGCTTTAAAGATATCCTTTGTGGATAGATATGGAGTAGCTTTCCTTTAGTCTCTTACAGTCACTCTCCCACTTATTCGGTGAGTCAGGGAGGCACAACATGGGGACACTGACTACAAGACACGACGTGCTAAGATATCCACAGGGCAGGCACCTGATGGATTCTTGGAAGGTGGGGAGCATGTCATTCTCTTCAGAAGACATACTATGGTGCCAGTCTCACTTCAGGAGGAAATATTGATGGAGTTCCACACATCCCCACTAGCGGTACATCCAGGAGTCGCAAAAATGTATGAGGACCTCCGATGACAACACTGGTGGCTAGGTATGAAGAAGGCAGTAGTGGAGTTTGTCTCTTGGTGCCTCACATGTAGCAAGTGAAGGCATAGCACCAGGAACCAGAAGGCTTGGTGCATCCTTAAAAGGTCCCAGAGTGGAAGTGGTATGGGATATCCATCAACTTTGTGATAGGACAACCGCGTACATCCAAGGGTCACGACTCAATTTGGGTGACCGTTGACTGACTCACCAAGTCGGTCAACTTCCTACCGATCAGAGATATGGGTTCAGTAGAGAGCTTGGGACGCCTCTACATGTAGGATATTGTACATCTAAATGGAGTACCTCCGACGATTTTCTCTGATCGTGATGAATGGATTACTTCCGGCCTATGGAAGGGGTTGCAGGAGGCTTTCGGGGTGCAGCTTCATTTGAGCACTACCTTCCATCCATAGATGGGTGGTTAGACTGAGCATACCATTCAGACCCTCAATAATGTGCTACGTGCTTGTGTCCTCGACTTTGGTCGCAGTTGGGAGGACCTCTTACCTTTGGTGGATTTTTCATACAATAACAGCTATCACTCCACCATCGGGATGGAACCTTTCGAGGCATTATATGGGATACCTTTTAGATCACCCTTGTGTGGGACTGACCCTGGGGAGTTAGCACTAGTGGGACCAGAGATGGTACGAGCTACCAGGGAGAAGGTGCAGATCATCTAGGAGCAGATTAAAACAGCACAGAGCAGATAGAAGTTGTATGCAGATAAGAGATGGAGACCTATGGAGTTTGAGGATGGCGATCACATCTTTCTACAGGTCTCACCTCAACAAGAAATATGGAGATTTGGCCGAGGCGGCAAGTTATCTCCAAAATTCATCGGACCTTTCCAGGTCCTCAATAGATTTGGCAAGGTGGCTAACCGCTTGGCTCTTCCACCTCAGTTGCACTAGGTGCACGATGTCTTCCACATATCTCAGCTGAGGATATACGTGCATGACCCTTCTCACATCATCGACCATGGCGAGTTGGACATCGACGATGGGGAGACATTCATGGAGGTTCCAGGGGAGATTGAGGATCGACAGGAGTGGGTCCTACGTGGATGGTCGATACCTCTAGTGTGTGTTCGCTGGAAGTACGGGAACCTCCAAGAGAGCACATGGGAGCGGGAGGACTATATGTGTGCTCAGTACCCCCACTTTTTCTCATAGTTCGAGTTGTAGCTTATAGGGATGTAATGCCCTGAGGTGGGGAGAATGTAAAGAACCAGAAATTTTGTGGAAATTGTTTTTTAATATAGGGGAATTTTACGAGTCTGCGAAAATTGATGGTTCATGTTCCGAGGCCCGGTGTTCCTAGAATGAATTTATGAAGTTTTGTATGGGTACCTTCAGTAAAAGTATGACCGGGTTTTTATAACTTTTAAACCCGTTCTTGGAATTGAAATATGAGGACACTCTGGAACGCGCAGTGCTGGTATTCTCTTAAGAATACTATCACCTCGACAACATTGGGTCAAGGCTAAAAGATTGATTTTTGGTTTTTAGAGAATGAATTAAATAAAAATAAAGTGTGTTGTTTAATTTTTATTTTTTGGTTAAAACCTCCTCATGGAAGTTGGAGGTCGGACCACCACACCTTAACCTCCCATGAGAGGTTATGGTGATGGGGCCCACCCGAACCTAACCTCCCGCAGGAGGTTATGACGTGGGGACCACATGGGATAAACCCCCATATTAATGGATGGAGAGGAAAATCTCTCATCTCCACTCATTAATGTGGGTGATCCCCTCTACCTCCTCTAGCATTTATGGTGCCACCACCTCCCTTCATTTATTGGTTCCAACTCCCCCAATTTAATGGTGCCAAATTGTCCACCTTAATAAAGGGGTTCCGAATTAATTAATCCTTACATTTTTAATTTTAAACCCAACAATATAAAATTATATAAAATATATTATTTGGAGGGGCTATTTATTTGGCTTCGCATATTCATCTTGATGGAAACTCGGGAGAATTGGGAAGAACTCTCGCCAACGAAGAACGAAGAACGAAGAACGTCGGTGAGGAGAAACTTTGACCTCATTCCTAGGATCCTACCGATGTGGGACATCTTCAACCGAACTACCCTCCACATCATCATCAATGAGCCAACGCAGGAACTCAGGATTGGAAGTGGGTTGCAGATGCGATGAACGATGATCACCTTCGTCTTCTTCCCGCGACATCATCAGCGATCAACGAACAAAGGCAGGGGTTGTTTTCTATTATGTTCCATGTTCTTCTTTTCTATCAAAACGAAGAACAAGGATATGTTTCCATTGGTGGGTGAGTTGTTGTTAATTGTTCTCCAACCTTGATGAACCGATTTTTATCCCCCTAATCGCGGAGGGTGCGGGCCAAACTAACATGGCCCGACTCCCTCAGTTGGTCGCTTTTGTGATATTCTTCGGCGTGACGATGAAGCAACGAGGCGATGAAGGCAGAGAAGACAAAGGTCGCACTACTCGCGGCCTCTGTGATCCGTGTTGACCCCGCGGTGTCCCACACCACCATCGGGCAAAGCCGTCCTGGGCGAGTACCACCGGTCGCGCCGCTCGTAGAGCCCAGCCACTCCCCCGAGAGGGCCCCGCCCCGCCGGCCTGCCCCGCCACCTGTCGGCCTCCCTGACCGCCCACCAGCCCGCCTGGCCCCCTGTCGGCCTAGTCGCACCCAGTCCGGCCGCCCGTCGGCCAGCAAGCCCGGCCGCCTCCCGGCCTGCCCGGCCACCTCCCGGCTTCCCGGCCTCCCGAGCAGCCCCCCTACCGAACCGGCGTACTAGCAAGGTCGGCCTCCTGAGCCATCCCATGACCCCACTCACGGCGCCATGGCTGAAGCGGCCTAACTACGCCCTCCAATCCGAGCCACGCCGGGCCGCACCCTCACGACGCTCCGGGCGGAACCGGCCACGCGGCCTCCTAGGCTGGGCCCGGTGGGGTGGGTCGAACCTAACAGGCTAGCCTACCCAATGGTTCAGGGTAGACCTAACAAGTCTAACTGGGTCGACCCATACCGGGTCAGCCCAAACTTGGTTGGGCCTGGTCGGACCAGACTCGGGCCCACTACCGACCCTTTATTATCTTTGGCACCGGACGCCCGTTTGACAAACCGTCAGTGGCACTGGTTTTCTTCGAGTGTCATGGCCCCCTTGACTATAACCCACTGGAGTTCGGGGTAAAGTTGAGATACGGTCAGGTTGGATGATGCACGAATCCAACAGGGCCCCCAGGACTAAAAGGCTAATAACTCACTGTTCGGGCGTCCGATTGACGCGCTGTCTGTTGCGTTGATACCCAGATGATGTGGCGGACCGTTGAGATAATTATTTTTGGGAATTAGTGATAGTTGGAGTATCGACCTGTAGCTCGTGGAGTGGATCCTCTTGGAGATGAGCGAGAATTGTGCGGAGACCTAATAGCTGGCTGAGACCTAACGACTGCTGACTGTTTCAACTCAGAATGACTCGACTAGCTCAGTGGGAAGAGCCTTGGTGTCGCGGTAGACCCACAGTGGCGAGAACCTTGGTGTCGCAGAAGACCCATGGTACTCGACAGGAGGAGTACCTCAGTAGGCTACGAGGGGAAGCGCCTCTATGTGACATGGCAGACCCACAGTGGGGAATGCCTTTGTGTGACACGGCAGACCCATGATACTCGATAGGAGAAGTACCTCAGCAGTCCAATGTTAGTGGGAAGTGCCTCTGTGTGATGCGTCAGGCCCACTATACACCATTGATAAAGAGTTCTACAGCATCCAAGGATTCGATAATGTGAATAAAAATCATGGTTGAGTTGATTTAGTAACTTTTGTGTTTTCCTCATGATTGAGATGGATTACTTGATAACTTAGGTATATGTAGGGGAATATACCTAAGTGGGGTTATCTATTGATTTCATATTTTGTGGTTTATCCTTGTTGGACATTGTGAGACCTTGAGGGTATCGGGGTTCCTACTAAGTATTGTTATACTCACCCCTACACGGGTTATGCCCGCACCTCGTTTTGTTGGATGCAGATGATTGACAACGCTGACCGAAGCTGAGTGTACCTGGACTGGACAGTACCCGGAGGAAGACCACAGGGTGTGATGGTACACAGAGGTGACGGATGGACGTGGAGTGCTATGGATGCTATCTTTCGTACCCTTCAGGCAAGATTTCCCGGTGGATGATCCAGGAGCTATTTTCCCTTTTTCCAGTACTTGTATTTTCCGTTTCTTGTACTTTATAGTTGGGATTTTATTTCCGGACCCTTTTACTTTTCATCACACTTTTGTTTTATAGTTTTTACCTAATGTTTTGATTCCGTGTTTTACTTTGTTGTGTGCGTTTTTTTAGGATATAAATGCAATGCCTTCCAAGTTTTAGGGAATTACGACTTTGGTTCTAGTCTCCAGCCCCTGGCTTATGGAAGGCGAGCTTGGGGTAGTCACGGCACGAGCCCCGGGGGACAGGTCATGACATAGGATATCCAAGGGAAGATGAAACTTACATCCTTTATAGTTGATTATGAGCTCCTATGTAGAATCAAGGAGAAAAATGTGAGGATTCATATTGTTTTTTTGAGGAAAATCATAAAGGTGGAGAGTCACCATCTGTTTGGACAATTTGTGATGATGGGATTTTTTATCATCGCGGTTGTGTTTTTTGTGCCAATGTGTATGTGAGAAGAGTCGATGCTTGAGTTTCATGCATTGAAGTGGGTTGGGAATTTGGGACTGACCAAAATGTATCCAGATCTTTGCAGGTAGTATTGGTGGCCATGGATGGAGAAAGAGGTTATAGTTTTCATGGCATGATGCCTCGCTTACCAGTAGGTGAAATATTAGCATCAATGGCTAGGTGGCTTTTTGTTACCATTTCCCTTTCCTAAATGGACATGGGATGATGTGATGATGGATTTAAAAGTGGTTCTTCTAAGTATGCCTCAGAATAATGATGTGATCTGGGTAGTTATGGATCAATTGACTAAGGTGGATCATTTATTTAAAATTTGAGAGACTTCCACCATGGACTTGTTGGGTGAGTTATATGTTTGTAAAATAGTATGGTTTCATGGGGTGACATGTATTATTGTTTTATTTCATGATACATGTTTGAAATCGTGATTATAAAAGGGATTATAGAAGTCTCTTGTTACCCAATTCTTTTTTAGTATAGCTTTCCAACCACAGATGGATGGTTGTCAGAGTGTACCATTCAAGTAAAAGAGGACATGTTGAGGGATTATATCCTAGATTTTTGTGGATCATGGGGGAATAATTTATAACTTGTTGAGTATGCCAACAATAATAGTTACCTGGCTATAATTTAGATGGAACCATTTGATGCGCTCTATGGTAGACCATTTCAATATCCATTGTGTTAGATGGAAGATTGGAAATTGAAGTTTTTAGGACCAAGTCTCATGTTGGAGACATTGAAGTAGATTCAATTAATAAGAAACTTCATTGAAACATCCCATAGAAGGAAAACATTCATATTATAACTAGAATCTTCGACTTCTTGAGTTTTTGGTCGGTGATTGAGTGTTCCATCTGGTGTTTCCAATGTTGGTTCACCATCGGATTATGAAACATGGCAAGTTAGAACCCAGTTAATTGGGACCATTTCATATTATGGAGAGGGTTGGGTTGGTGGCATACTGATTTTCTCTACCATAGTGGTATATTGGTATGCATGATGTTTTTAATGTTTCACATCCTCGTTAGTATCACCCTGACCCATCTTATGTGATTGATCATGATGATGTGGGGATAGAGTCCAATGTGTACTTTGAAAAGAATCTGATTTGAATTATAGATCATAGTGAGAAGGATATTTCGGGTAAGAATATCCCTTTGGTTGGAGTTTTATGGAAAAATGAAAATTTTCTAGAAGAAAATTGTGAAACAGAGTTAGAAGAGTGGGAATAGTGGCCCGATATCTTTTCTTCGGAATCTTAGTGATGCTTAAGAGTTTGGATCAGGTACCATCCATCATAATGTGGAGAGGCAGTAAGATACCAGAATTCATGGAGGTGTATTCTTATTTTAATTATGATTTAAATATATTTAATTTGGTTAATTACATGTCTACTAGGTGTATGAGGAGGTTCGGGGGTGTTCTAGGGGTTATAGACATGAAAGAAAATAAATGTGTCCATTTTGTGCAAGTTGCATAGTTGGTGCATGATTTATGTAATCTGTTGACCCAAACTATGCTATCCTAGAGGAGGGGTTCGTAGTTAAGTAAAAAAATTCAAGTGGTATTGAAAAATCGTGAAAAATTTGATAGTTGAATTCCGCAAGGTGGGTGTAAGGTTTTCCAAAACATCTGGACCTCCGTTGGTAACTGTGCAGCTCAACTCATCTTGGGAAATGGAAGGTGCATGGTTTGTGTGTAGTTTGCAAAACTTCATGGATAAATCATGTTCCCTATTAAAAAGTGTGAAACTCTGAAACTTCTCCTTCAGTATTTTTCTATTCTTGACTGATTTTACTCCCCTTAAATTCATCCCATGTGATGATCCTAAACCCTCAAAATCTTCCAAGGATCAATCTCTCTCATTTATAGGCCATTTGGAGCACCATTGGTTGCAGATCAAAGCTCTGTGTAACTCTAATCTTCATCTTTCTTCTCATTTCTAGATTAAGTCTTTTATATTTCTTCTTAATATTTCGAAGCAACAAAACCATATTTTTTCAATGGATTCTTGTTTGAGTCTTCAAAGGTTTCTTGAATCCAGATATAAGGCTATGGTTAAGGGTTTTTTCATTTTGGGATTCGAGGTAGGTAGTATATAAGTTATTTATCATAATCATTATATTTATTTGTGCTTGTATGGGGGTGTGTTTAATTTTATCTTTTTGTGTGTTTAATGCCTTAGTGATATTTGATAAAAATGATAGTCTAAATGGCGATTTGAACCCCTTATGATCCCCTTGGGATTCATTGAGGATGAATAGACCAGTTTTGGGCCACCCTTGGGGTGCTCCAACGATTTTGGGCAAAGGAAATAGTTATGTTAAGCCTGAATTTGGTTTTGAGATAGAAGAGACAATGAAAAAACATTTTAATGAGTTAGTTTGAATTATAACAGAAACATAGATAGTTGTGTCTATAATTTGATAATGGAATAAGGGACTGTTTGGGAAATATAAAATGGATTAAAGGTAATAAAGTGATTATTTTAATTGACTTATTAATTGTACAATAAATTATTATGTGATCCAAATAATGTGAAAAAGTAATTATGTTAAATTTTTATAATACATGAGAATTGTGGAATATGCATAAATGGTTAAGTCATAAGGAAGGGAAAGGGATTAAATGGTCTGTGTAATTAAAATGGTAAATGTAGAAATGGTTTAAGTCATGATGTAAATCCTACATATTCAATTATTATGAAATGAAAATGTTATTTTAGTGATAATATAGGGTTTCTGTTATGGTATATGGGGTGATGAATAAATAAGAATGTCAAAATTTCTTGGTTGTTGTGGGGTGTTTGACTTGAGGATATATTCACATGGGTTTGGTTAAGACTAAGGCTATTACCCCGTCCCAAAATTCTAGGGTTGGTTAAGGGGATCGAGGATCTATTCCCCTAATAGATTTATTGATGAGACTACCTAGACCGAGGCTTCCAAGTAAGTGTATTGTTTTAATTGTGAAATGTTATCCCTAAAGAGACATAGAAGTTGACATATCCCCATAGGCATAGTAAATAAATCACTTAGGATGTAGTGTAAATGATGTAATACCAAACCCATGTAAAAAATGATGGATATGAACTCGGTCTTGTTTCCCACAACAATAATGGCCCATGATTTATATCAAATATCCCAAGGACTGTCCCAATATGAAGATCCCATATCCAAATGCCAGGAGTCTGATCATGCACTCTGTCTTATTACCCAAAATAATAATCGCTCATGTGGGATTAAGAGGATGAAATTAATACCTCATTAGGAATCCTAAATAGTGAAGCCTTAGTGTGTCATCCCCAGCATTAAATAACTATGGGAAATCCAATTCCCACTATAGCCATGATATGTAGGACGCCTCCTTAAAGGCTAGATCCACATATCAAATATCTCAAGGACTAACCCAATATGTAGATCCCATATCCACATGCCATGATGTTTTTCATGCACACCCTCTTGTTTCTCACAACAATCATGGCTCACATGGGCTCAGGGGGTGCAATGAACACATCCTTAGGGGTCATAAATAGGGAAGCCTTAGTGCATAAGTCCCAACGCCAATGGAACTATGTGGGTTTTGATTCTTGCAATAACCAGTGTATTCAGAAAAACTAAAAAGGGATTAATCCCATCCTCGGAATATCAACCCCCTCCACAAATCAGAACATTACCTTAAGTTCATGGTCTTGTGAATACAACACATAGTGATTTCCCACTATCAGAAATTGGGGGAAAACATCATATATACAAAGATGAATCATGACCTATTGAACATAAAAGAGAATTGACCCATATAAGTTTTTTCAGGGTAACTGGTCCTATATCAGGATTAGGGAGAGATTCATGAACATGTCTTAAATTTACAAGAGAGTCTCAAAGTAGGAAAAATTCTACACAAAAGGGTGTGATGATCCCCACCTCCCATCCTCTCGACAAATGAAAGTCCCTAACAGTCAATGGGCCTCAAAACCTAGATGATCACCAGACTTTCGAAAGCAGGTCCATTCTCAGCTTTCTATGAGGGAACCATTGGGAGTTTCAAGGAAAATATAAATGGTAACATGATGAGAAAAATCCATTCCATTCCATGAAATCCTGACGAAACAAAAATGGGAAACCCAACGTGAATCTATGAAAAAATAAAATGATGAATCATATTCCATCGAGTCATGTTGCTTGTCCCTTATAAGCAAAAAAGATTGATATGCTTGATGTGAACCTCTTGGGCCACATTGTTTGGTAGCTTATATATAAGAAAAGAAGTAAGACAACCACAAAATAGGATTCCTATATGTATTCCATCAAGTTGATGAGTCCACATGAGAAGAATTTTCAGAAAGGGAATATAGGAAAATTGTTTTGACCATGCATATCTGATTGGGCATTATCATTCCTATGACATGAAACTTACTAATGACCATGTTCCGTGTTGTCTACATGATTTTAGACTCATGATTCAATAAAACGTATTCATCTTCCGACACCCATTCTGGCACCTCATCCACTAACACAACCCCCACGGGTCATAAAATGATATCACCTTTGAAACGACTCTAAAAACTGGTAGAAAACACGATGATTCATGAGTACCACCAATATGGAATCATCCCAAATATGGAAAATGCTCATGAGATTCTGAAAGTGTGGTAGTCGGTGAGTCCACATTGTTCGAGAAATGTCACCACTAGACCACTAGCCCCCATCTTCGCAACCAATCGCATCGGGAGCCTATCCCTAGAGTGTGACAACCACCACATTTTTTACCTGATGAAGGAGGATAATAAGGCTAGATTCGGATCTTTTATGGTCCAGGAACAACTGAGTAGGGCCTCTACTAACCATCTTCGCATACATCATCATATTGGTGCCTATCAGCTACCTACTAAGGGAACCATTCAATAGAAATCCATCTAGGGTGCCTATGCATGAGCTCTGTAGATAAGGACTCCTTGAATGATGAAGGCGTTGGACACCCAGGAGGGGGTGAATATCTCCTATCCTATCAAAAATTCCTACAATCATACTCTAGTAGGGTCCATCCAGAGGGCTCTTATCCATGCTTTCCTTGAACAAGTCTGTGGGAATATTCTTGCAGTAAACAAGGGGGAGGATTACACTCTTACTCCCATGCATGATGCCCATGGGCATATTTTGATGCAATATAGAGGACAGAAGTGGGTGCATATCCCCACTTCAACTTAATAAATCTTCCAACATGTTATGGAAATGAAGTAAATATAGGATAATATTCCTAGACACGATTTTCTAAAGATCCAATACAGTTTAGCAACAGCTGAAGAACGCTGCCAGCTCATTCTGACACAGTTGTAAATTAAGGCACAGGTGCATACTCTTATCTCTACATCTAGGATAACTAAACACTCTGATCATCATGATCAAGTGGTTGTACCAGAGCAAGCTCACTTTATTGCTCCCACTTGATAGTATTATTAGAATATCCTAATGAAGGGAGAGGCATTGGATTGAGATCATAATCTCATTCCAACTAGAACCAATAAGGTGAGAGTGGAACATGCCTCGGGATAGAGGCACGTGCCTGTAGAAAAAGTCAAGTGGCATGATTTGATGGCCCAAGATCGGGCCCATATCTCTGTTCTAGATAAGGTTAACCAAGTTAGAGTGGTACATTCCTTAGTATAGGCCCATATTCCTACCATTTAACCTCCCTGGCATACTCTATCAGGGTATAGAAGCAAGGCACATATTCCTTATTATGCCAATGAACGACTACGCCATCATCATTTCAAGGAAAAACAAGAAGAGGCTCCTATTCCTTATCCCATTTCAGAGGAACATCGGCATATTCTGATGGTCAATGCATATTCATACAATGTGTATATTCTTTTTCTAACTAATACTTACCAAGTGAGAGTGACACTCACCTCAGGACAGGCGCATATCTATTTCAACAATGATTCATCACATAAACATATTCCTACAGGTCCTCGGTGGTGGGACCATATCCCAATAGTACCATGTGGTTATATGAAAATTATTTCAACCTCTATATAGCAATCCCACATCCCTGCACAACCACCAAAGGCAGACTTTCATATTCCGACCATGATGCAGAACATGAATCTTATTTCTAATATACTCAATGTGAGTTCCTTGAAGTTGTTCGAGAGACACTCTAAACACCACAAGGCTATGTCAACTTTTATATCAAGTTGGATGAAGGATACATTCGTTACCACGATAGTCCTCCTCGTGGTAATTTGGAGATAGATCATATGGACTCTACTCTTGAAATACATCATTTTCAACCTCCCTATAGAGCTATCTCTCACAGGCAAGGCAATCCTCTCTTTGTCTATATACCTTCATATAGATAGGTGAACCAAAAACACATACACCTTTGTATAGGGAGGTGATCAAAATGTCAGGAACAACTGTATATAGTTCCCCGTCAGCCTCCAGCAGCACTCCACCTACGTCAACAGGCAACCATTAGATTTGTCTTCTATGGTCGGACCAGATGGGGCATGTATTTCAGATGAAGAAGAGGCTGACATTGGAATATAGAGAGAATTAACTAGATACATGCTCCCCCATCATGTTCTGGCCCCCTTACTACTTTAAACTATGATATCCCCAAACGATCTAGAAAAGTATTGTATTTCTTAACTATGAAAGAATATGTGGGTCACTCATATGCGACTGAAGGATCGACATATCACTTATTTTGGATATGAGTGTCACCTCTAGAACATTAGGATACTATGTTTCCATCTCGACCTTGCTGTTATCTCCAAGGAATGGGATCCAAAACTGGAAAATCATAGTGCAAATTTGCAACATGCTTTCCGCAATTGCATTATGAAACTTCGACAACTGATCTTTGAAGCCACATCAAACATTTGAATTTTAGTATGGGTAAAATATATAGAATTACACTTCGCTACTTTACTATAATAAAAGATACCCTTGAAAATGGAACCTTGAAATGTAATAGACTCCTAAAAAGTCAGAGGATTCATGAATGATTGAGCTAGTTGGTCACTACAACAGAACCCCCCACACCAACAATTCCCAAACATCACTGATAGGTAAAAGGGATAGCTAACAATACATCAAATTAGACCCCTACAAATAATAGGAAGACAATCTGGACAAGGATATCAATGTTTCTATCACCTGAATAACTATGTGTAAGGAGCGATCCTCATCATGGGCTACCATCGCACCCAACTCTAACACAAGCACAACTGACTACATCACAAAGACTGTAGTAGAAGATGCTATGGTAGTCATCCAAGAGCATACTCATCCCCTTGGGGCAAAATAATATTTTCCACTACCACTGCCTCTTGGTATATTAGCCACTTAGAAAATTCAAGACTTTTTTTCAGATTTCACAGGCAAACCCCGACCCGGGGGTTGGGAGAATTTATATCTCAATCACCAACCCCAAATTCAGCATCCCCTAAAAGGTCCTGGGAGACATCAACAGTGATTCCAAATCAACCCAAGCCCAAAGTGTTGGGGTCATTTTTATCATCATCACCGCCACATAAGGAATCAGTATTCTCCTAGTCTGAAGGAAAAGACCCATGGTCGACATCCCACTAGTACCTCCCATCAAAAGACAAATCTTTGTTGGTCGGCACTCGTTCGGAAAACCTGACCAAAAATTCCCTCATGGTCACCATTCGTAAACCAGGAGGAGAGGAGCGTACAGTGAAATTAATTAGGCCTTGTTGGATTCATAGTCAAAAATGGCTCAATAAGGAAAAGAGTTCGAGTACTGACCATAACGAAATCCTCATAGGGTTAACTTTCCAGGTGGAAATAAATGGCACAACCACCATTGATTGATATGCCCCTGTGAACATCGTCACTATGGAAGAAATCAATAAATATCCAGATTCAGAGGATCACAACAAGGAAGACATGCCCTAAGAGGAGGGTGATTTCGATGCACCAAATGAGGGTGTGTGCACCCAGAATCAAAGAAGAATTCAGAATTTCGCACCATCGAATAATGAGTTTCCACATTCACAACAAAAAACCTCTAAGTCTATAGGGAAATAAGCGACTGCCTCTTGGTTTCCATCTTTAGAAGAGAAATTTCAACAATATGAGAGTGAGATAAAAGCTCTCCAACAACTCAATGATGAGAGGAGAAATACTCCCTCTAGGTTTCATCTCTATCTAGAAGAAGATATTCTGCCTCTTATGGATGATCCACTAGCAAGAGAAACATATGGATACCAGATTGGATTTGGGTCTAGAAAATCCATCCACATAAACAAGGAAGTCAAAAATGATCAGGACTTCCCACCACTAAGGCGATAGACTCTCCATTTCCAGGGTAACTCCTCATTCATAGTATATTTAGAGGATCAGGGAGAGATGAAAGTGGTTCCAACTCGTCGGCCACCACCCACTCCTTAAGTAAGGGAAGTGGCTTATATGGCAGTGCCCCCCGAGATTCTCAATGCCATTGAAACTCTAGATAATTATATAGAGGCCGTGGAAGTATAATGCACACAAGTGAAACCTCAGAATAATTCATACCTTAAATGGGTAGATGATACACTACCTCAAACCAATTTTTTAAATCCTACCTTCTTCACCTTAAAAGGTACAAGGGATCCTGAGCAACACCTCACACACCTTGTGTCTCGATGTGGGCCAATGATGGGTCATCGAGATCAGTAGGAGGTGACCAAACTGAGGTTAGATACATTTACAAGTCAATCCTTTGTCTGACATAGCAGTCTTCTTGTAGGGTCTATCACAAGCTGGGAATACATTCACCATCAGTTCCTTTACCAATTCAGTTCAATACTGAGGAAGATGACGATCATCGACCTATAAAACTGTATGCATTGTGAGAATGATAGGGTGTATGACTTCATTTCAAGGATGAATGGTCTGACCTATTTTCTCATCATCCCTCTCTTATAGGAATAATTGTTGGAACTTTGTAATGAAAATATTAGGGAGTAGATTCAGACACCATGAAATATCAAGGTGGATTTTGAGAATTCTCTGAAATTGAACAGAGTATTAAAGAAGCTATCCAGTGAACAAAATCCAAGTCTCGGCTCATACACTCATCCCAATAGAAAAATTCATGAAAAGCAGAATCTAATGATGTTTCCCTCAAGCCCGTAAAGGTCCATGCACCCAGGCAAGCTTCGAACATCCCAGCACCCCTTGCTGACTGGAGGTAACCTCAAAATATCCCTCGGCTGGAAACACAAAGAAATCAGGTCTTCCGGGGATTCTAGGAGAAGATAAATATGGAATACTTCTTCCAAAACTAGTTAGTCTGCCCTAATTCTTGGTTGCCATGGAAGACAACTTGCTCACACATCCGCATCCCAGGAATCTGGACTATGTCAATCTCACAAATCATCCCTATTACTTAATTTTCCAAATAAGGTTGGGTCATAATATCCAAAATTATTTCATCCTTAAGGATTTCCATCAAGGTATGATTGACTCTAGATAGGTTGCTTTAGATTATTTTCTATAAAAAGTGTCTTGCATAACCATTTCCAGGTTAGAGGAAGATGAAGGATGATAGAAAATTTCTACCAGGAAAGCATTGAAGTTCGTCAACTGGATAACTTTTAAAACAGTTGATGGGCCCCATAGCGCCCTCAAGGCACAATTGTAAAAACTCACAACAACTGCACCACCCAAAAATTATATGTCTTATATACCTTCCAAGGGTGGGAGTGACCACCAGAATAAAAAAATATATTGAGGATGAAGATTCATATTCTGCTACAAAAAATGCTCTATCTCTCACGGACTTCTTACCTGAAATAACTATAACACAAGAACCATTGCACCAAATGAATTCCTCATCAGGCGAAGAACCCATATTTCGTTCTTTCAAAATGATACCTTTGACAAACCCCTTCTCTGATGATGAGTACGCCCCTAAATATGGTTTTATTTCATGTACCAGCTGAATGGGAGGCCTCATGCACCGATGATGAGGATATAGGGGACAACATGGATATGAACATAGTCAGTATCCAAGACATATCCCCACAAAGGACTCATATGTAGCTGAGACTCATGGGAAAGAACTCTTGTGGATGAAAGGAGGAAGGGAGGTTCCTCAGAGCTGTCCAGTAGCTCCCACACATGATTTTCTTGTGTGACCGTTTAGCGATGGTTCAACTAGATAAACCCAAGCCTATGAAAAGGTCAGTGAAACCTATGCCACTAGAAGCAGATATTCCCTCAACTTCCACACATTCCCTAGTCCCACTGACCTCAGATACTCCAGTTCCTCATCCACAAGTCCAAGAGCAGCCCCATACTTGTAGGCAGCGACCTCTGTCGCAGAATTATGATTTTTTCGAAAAAGATAGTCCTGGCCCCAGCCAGGCTCTCAATCATTTATGTGATTCATCTTTCAAAAGAACTCAGGGAGTCACATGTTGAAGCCCTCTGAATCCAATGGAAATTTGATACAAAAGTCAATGCATCTCAGGTATATCAAGTAAAAACATTACACTTAGGATGTCATGTCATAATTCCATTCACTAACCAAGATCAGGAAGAGGCCACCCTGGGATAAATTGGACCCTTTTCTGACTCAAAAAGACTCAGTAATGTCATCTTAAAAATTTTGTTGATAGATAATGGATCCAGGATAAATCTCTCCCAACCTGGACGATTCGACATTTGGTGTATAGCGAAGAGGATATATCACCTACAAATATAACCATACTGGGGTATGATAAGTGTGAGAAAAGGACCCTAGAAAAGATTAAACTAGAGACCCAATTTGGGGAGCTCACGTATGATGTTGATTTCATGGTTATCCAACAAGACACCACATACAACTTCTTTCTTGGAAGACCTTGGCTCCATAGCCACTAGGTAGTCCGTTAGTATTCCATCAATGTTTTAAGTACCCCATCAATGGAAAGGTCGGCATACTCCACGTTGATAATTCCCCCTTAGAAACTTATGGATCTATATATGTTGAACCATACTTCTAAAATAAGGGAGAAAACAACCATTAGCAGATGATGTTATACAGTTTTCTGCCACCAATGGCTTTGAGATGCCCCTGTAAATCCTTGAAGAATTCCCGATGAGAAATTCATGTTCCCCATAAACATGGTTAAAATGGAGGGCCCAATCCCAAAGGTCCATCCCCCCTTTCCTTAGAGACTTTCAACCTCATCATCTCTCTTCCACAACCCAGATAAGAGGAGGTGATGACATTTCTCCTAATAATCTCCCTCACCCTGATACTAATAATGTGATCCCTAGACTACCATCCTAACCTGGAGTTATCCCCAAGGATTAAAAAATAGAAGAGTATGAGGATAACCTTAGAAACCCCCCCCCCCCCACCAACATTCAAGAAAGGTGTTTACAACACTATAGAAAATATCTAGTAGATAAACTTGTGGACATAAGAATATCCAAGACCTAGTTTGATTAGCGTCTCCATGCCTCCCGAGGAGCATGAGATGTACATCGCATTCTTGAAGAAGCATCGATATGTGTTTACCTGAAACTATATGTAAATTCCTAGATTGAATCCAAATATATCTACACACCATCTAGAAATACCTGAATATCATTGATGATTCAAGCAGGAATCCAGAAGAATGAATCCCTCCTATGCAACAAATGTAGAAGCAAAGTTCGACAAGTTGATCAAAGAAGAATTCATCCGAGAGTTTAAATACCCCAAATAGATTATCAATATAATCACCATCAAGAAAAAATGGGAATATTAGGGCCTCTATTTATTTTAGAGAGCTTAATCTACATTTCTTGAAGGGTGGTTTTCCATTTCCAATAACGATACTATTGATCGACACAACTGCTGGCTTCTAAGACCTTTCCTTAAAGGATGGGTACTCAAGGTATGATCAGATCAAAATGACCCCTGTATATAAATAAGTCACCACCTTCAGGGAACCCTAGGGTATCTTCTGCTACCCATTCATGCCCTTTGGATTGAAGAACATCAGATCCATGTATTAATGCGCCATGCATCACATCTTTAATCCATTCATATGGAAGATATTCAAGTGTTATGTTGAAGACCTGGTCATTAAATATTGACACTGATGTAACCACGTCAATGACCTCCAATAAATATTTGGAAAATTATGATAGCATGTTCTAGAGATGAATTTGTTGTTAAAGTGTTCTTTTGGGGTATCATTAGGAAAGTTCCTTGGATTTCTGGTACACTACCATGGAATTGAGGTTGACCCAGAGAAAACCATGGTTATCTTAGCAATGTCTCTCTTATGTACCTGAAAGAAATGAGGGGTCTCCAAGGGGACCTTGCCTATATTTGGTGATTCATAGCTAACCTATCCACAAATCTCTCCCCTTAATGAGGATGATGAAGAAGTTAGTCACCTACCAATGGGATGATGATTATCAAAAATCCTTCAAGAATATAAAGCAATATATGTTTCACCCACTAGTTTTGATGCCCCAGTGGAGGAGAGGCCTATCATCTTATATGTGGCCACCATGGAATGCTCCCTGGGTGACCTCATCGCACAAAATAAGGATGCGGGGAGTGATAATATTATCTACTACCTCTTCCAGACTATGATGGGTGTTGAGAAAAGATATTTTGATGTAGAAAATACCTACATTTCACTCATATTTATAGGGAAAATGATGAGGCATTAATTGTAGCACCATGATATCCACCTATTCTATTGTATCAACCCTCTCAAGTACATCATTGGTCTTCCTATGTGGACCAAGCATTTCACTTGATGGGCGGTCATCCTGTAGCAATACTACATCATGTTCATATCCTAGATGTAGGTAAAAGGAATAACCCATGATGACTTCCTCACAACACATCCTGCCCTAGAAAATTCAATGGAGGAAAATGAACTCCCTGATGAATATGTTTTATATTCCCAAGACACTCCCTCGGCATGGAAGATGTATTTTGATGCCACCTCTTGGAGTCCTATCTGCACAAGAATGGAGAACCCAAAACTCAACTGGGTTGGCCGAGGAGCCATGTTTGTCTCCCCAGATAAAGTAGTTCTTCCCTATTATTTCTCAATATCTGAAGGCTTCACAAACAATGAGGCAGAGTACATAGCCCTCATCACTAGTTTGGAACTAGAATTACAATTTTACATAGCCTACCAGAATATCATAGTGGATTCGGAGCTGGTGATAAAGCATATCAACTGAGAATATGCCATCAAAAAAGAAATAACTAGCCCCTCTCAATGGCTATGTCAGGGACTACTGGCATAATTCCCCTTTGAATCCACATTTCATTATATCCCTTGGTCACATAATTCTCACGCTGATGCACTGGTCAATGCAGCATCCATCTTGGAAAACCCTAATCTCGAGGAAGCAACCTTCCGCATAACACATCAATGAATGGTCTCATAGATAGTCATGTGTGATATGAAATAAATCAATCATATCAGAACTACCAGAAAGCACGATGAACTAGTGACCACCTATGGATGGATGGATACGATAATCAGTTATCTCCATAGTGGGACTCTCCCGAAAGATCGAGCTGGAAAGTAATAGATCTGGAGGAGAGTGGAAAACATCAACTTGGAGATGGGCCATTTGATCAAGAAATACTATAAAATCATGGATTCTATGGAAGTATCCTCAGATTTATAGAATAAGGATAAATTCTCAACATCATGGAACAATTACATGTGGTCTCCTAAGGTACCCATTAATCTCAAACTAAGCACTCCAACCATATCATAAGGTTGGGGTATTACTGGAAACCCATGATACAAGACTGCATGGAATTCACTAGAAAATGTCATGAATTCCATATTCATGCAAACATTATCAATCATCCCCCATAATTACTACACATATCTAAATACTCTTGGCCATTCTCCATTTGGGGGATTGATATTGTGGGGCCATATCCCTCATCCACAGCCAAGTAGTTCAAGTTTATCCTTACTTCTACCAACTACTTCTCCAAATTGGTTGAGGTGATACCCCTAAATGATGTTGGGATAAATAATGCCATCATCTTCATGAATTCCCACATCATCACTAGGTTCAGAGTTCCTCATAATATATTGATGAATAATGGCAGAAACTTCTATTATATAATGTTAGAGAAGTTATATCATGAGTATAACAACATATCCAATCACTCATCAGGCTATCATGTAGTGAAAAATGGAAAGATAGAGGCATTCAACAAGACTCTATTGAATATACTATAGAAGATAGATAATAAGGATAAGAAGCCCTGAATGGAAAAATTCCTCCAATCATTATGGTCCTTCTGTCTCAACATTTGTACTGCTACACAAGCAACACCATACTCATTAGTGTACGGGACAGAGGTAGTGTTACCCATAGAGTTCCAGCTTCTCTTGCTTTGAATAAACATGTGTGGGAAACTCTGAGATGATGAATGATATCAAAAATGGCTGGATGAGTTGGAGAAACTAAATGAAAAGAGGTTTCTCACACTGTAAAATATGGAAATCCACCAGAACCGGATTGCACATGCCTTTAATAAAAAGTTCCACCTCTATTTCTGCCTCTAAGTAGAATTGGTAATACCTCTCAGAACCACAATGAGACCAAGAAAGAAAACCCTAAATTCGGAACCCATTTGGGAGGGACCCCATGTTATACATAAGGTTTATCATTATGAATCATATTCATTGGTCACCATTGATGGGGATCATATCACACCACCCATCAATGAGATAATTTCAATAAATAATTTTCATAATCACCGAAAATAGGGCATCCAAATTGGTGTAATTACCATACTCGTCATTTCCAAAAGATATTAAACTACATGGAATGCCTTGCACAAGACAATAAACTATGAAGATAAGTCCTCACCGCATGACATTAAATTGCACGGTCTCTCTAGTACTATGTATGGAATGATTCCCATCCCTATGGGATACATAGGGATACCATGATATATTTTATTCGCCCATACCCCACAAGAAATAAAATAGCCCCATCCTATTATTTAGGCCTCTTAATAATTAGAGGGTTCCTTATCATTCTGTGTTTCTCACATCAAGCAGAGCTCACTAGTCTTAAGAATTCCTAAAATGGTTTTCCTACACAAAACAGGGTGTGGAGGAATGGGATGAACCAATTATCATCCTAAATATAAAGAGATAAGGGGGATGTCATGATTCCTCTCCACATGACATTAAATTTCATAGTCGATGTCCTCCACAAGACATAAAATTGTATGCTCTTGTGGACCTCATCTGAGAGGATCACCATTTTCGGTGTTGGTCTCCTATCACGCTAGCATTTAAAGAACTATGTGAGGATTGATTATACTTCTAAATGAGATACATAGTGATTCTTGAATCCTTGTTTCCATACCAAGTCATAGGATTATCCTCATTTCATTTTGGGTGATCCAATGTCCTTACTGCAGAACATAAAACTGCACATAATTGTAGAATCCATCCCATTCATGTCGGGTGACCTTCATCCTACCCACTTGATGTTAAACTATGTGGAATATAAATAAATATGTGTGGCTTGGTTCCTGACCTCATGGGTTATGTAGGAACACCCGGGCATATTGCATCTTGTCCAGACCTAGGCCCATTTCACCTTTCCTGGCCCATTGGCCTAAGTCTCCTCTTAGGATTGTGTGGTGTGGCACGGAATTATTTGGTTCCCATTAATGTCAAAAAAAATTCCATTGGCATTCTTATATGGGATATTATCTCTCTGATGTCTTAACTAGGTGAAAATAAAGTACATGGAACCTTCGAAAACTATGTATGCCTTGATTCCTGCCCTTCCAGGATACGAAGGAATGCCTAGAAATTTTGTCTTAAGGCCCATCCCCATGAACCACAAATCATTACATCTCTTTTTTTCGCCTCTTGGCCCGTGTCCCCTCTAGAAATTCACATGGTGTGGTGTGGACTACTTTCTTCATCATTCAAGTTAGGTATATTCTACCATGCCATGTGCATTCTTATTTGGGAAATTATCCCTCGGGTGTCCTATCCGAATGACGTTAAACTGCATGGTTCTCCAAGAACTACGTGGACATGGATTCTTAATGATTTGGGATACATAAGAAACCCCCTGGGGTTCCAGACCAATACTTCACTGACCTTATCCATTCCTATTCATTCACATCACTCCACCCTCATCCTTACCGCATGATGTTAAACAGCATGGAAGAAAATCCTCACTGCAAGAAATTAAATGAAATTGGATCACATCCAACTAAATGATGATAAATTGTATAGGTCATCATCCATAACCCCTCCTTATCAAAAGACCATAAGAGCCTCACCCTGGACAACTAGAGAATAGATTGCTTTCATCATCTTACTAATCACCTCAATCCATGTTCCACACTTAATGTCTCAAGAATCTCAGGTCATTGCAAACCTTTCACTAACCGTGAAGAGGAAAATAGATTTCTCTTCTTGTAAATGCTATTAATATGAGGTCTAATACTTACCAACTAGAGATATATTCACCTGGTGTAACGGGATTTCTGATTCTTATGATCCTGACATCACTAAAGTGGATCTCATCACCCCACTGTGTTATAGGTTAATCCTAGAATGATCATCTCATACCCTCACACATGACTTAAGTACCTTGATCCATGATTTTGACATCTCCTCCACCCACTCAGAAGGAAATTAGAGTAATCTTGACTTTGGGTAACCAAGATATAATCTTTTGTATCATACTCATACAAGGTATAAGAGGCATCACCTTAAACTTCTCACACCTTGGTCAAATCTGTATGTCCTTAAACTCTAGCACATAACGGCACACATCAAAAGACCTTAATCTGCTAATGAAATAGAAAAAAACATGTCAGGTCAAAAACCTGCAAAGAGTGACTTGAGAAAAAGTAGAGTCTCCTCCTGCTAAACTCGTCATTTCCAGAGTTCAAGGCACAAATAAATAAGGCATAAAGCTAATAGGGTCTATTATATAACCCTATTAAAACCCAAGATATGCTAACTAGACCACTTGGTCCAGGAAAAAATAAGAGCAATAATTTTTCACATCTCATCTCGGAGAGAAAACATTTGAACAGTTTTTTTTGACATTTGGGGTACTCGAACCCTTCTTGGATCTTACGTTTTACATATATCCCACTTCAAGATCTAAAGTGTCTCAAGTCATTGAAAATATTTCTTTACCCTAGAAGAGGAAATGAGATCTCTCTGTCTTTCCATGTTATTGATGCATGGGCTTAGACCCACCAACCGGAGACATCTTGGCTCGGTGTAAATGTCTTTCTGATTCTTGTGTGCTTGACATCACTAAAGTGGAACCTAGCACCCCATTGCGTTATAGGTTACCCCTGAATGATTTTCACATAGCTTCCTCATGACCTGATCACTTTGGGCTATGATTTACAGTCTCCATATCATACTATCCAATATGATTAGATATCATCGATGTTGCATCACCATGTTTTGTACCCATTCTCAAGGCTGGTAAGCGGGCCTTCATTATTGAACATTTTTATGGCCCACACCTCATGATTCAAATCCACAAATCATAGGGATTGATCATTTCAATCAAGAAAAAAGTTGCCCTAGGGTTCCAAAACCATTCCTATATATCCTTCCTTCCATACCCATCTTCATCATCTTGATGTATGGTCCTTCATAAATATTTCATATCCCCTGGAAAGGAGTATATATTTCTCCACTTGGCCACCCAATTGATGTAAGGTCTCGTACCCACCAATCGGAAATATGTTGGCCAAGAATAAAGGGACTCTTAATTCTTGTTATCTTTAACCACACTATGGTGGAACCTGACACACCCATAGTTTCAAGGGACATACCTAGAATTTCTACCCCATTTCATATCATCCAGATCAAGATTCTGAGTTGTTATTTACCCCTCCCACACTCCAACTATCTAGGTGGGACTATCTTCCCTAACATTTTCCCGCAATCATGTCCACCCCACAAACCTTCCATATCCCTTGGAACTCCTATCCTTGTGATCCCTCTTAGTATCATTCCATAACTCTGCATCCAATAATATTTTAAGTCATTTCTGGCATGTTATCCCCATATAAAACATATAGTCTGAGCTAAAATACCCTAAACTAAAGCAATATATAGTCCAACAAAAAAGACCCTAAACTAAAGAAATGGATGTTCTAAGCTAAAAGACCATAAACTAATGCAACATATGGTATGCGATAAAAGACCATAAACTAAATCAATATATGGTCCAAGCTAAAAGACCATAAAATAAAGAAATAGATGGTCCAATCTAAAAGACCCAAAACTGAAGAAATTTTTGGTCCAAGATTAAAGACCCTAAACTAAAGCAGTGGATGGTTCAAGCTAAAATAACCTAAACTAAACTAGTAGATGGTCTAAGCTAAAAGACCATACACTAAAGAAATAGATAGACCGAGCTAAAATACCCTAAACTAACGAAACAGATGGTCTAAGATAAAAGACCATAAATTAAGCATGTGATGTTTGTCATGACGTTTTTATACGTCACTATCATGCTCAAGATTCTCTCCACAGATATTCAAAGCACCCACTATTTGGGGTACATCACCCACCCTTTTGATCTCTCTACAAATCAAACATTCACACTCATATATCACAATGAAAGAAATGGACATATTCCATGATTCTTAATGTAATGGAACCAAAAATTATTCTACAAAGAAGAGGATTGGATAGTAGGACAAGCTCATACATTCATGGTAGGAAAAAGGGGGATGAATCTCTACATTTTGGAGTCCCCCCAGAAACCTAAAAAAATGGGGCGTTGTGCAAAAATGTGGAATGCATTACAAGTAAACAGAATTACAACAAAATATGATCAGTAGTACTAGAAATATCAACAAGGGTTTAGTGGGATGCTTCAATTGAGCTCTGATGTGTCACTCTCACAACTTCCTCCGCCTCTACTATAAGATAAAGAACTTCGACTAGAGTAGTCATCTTCTCAATTCTCTTTTGAGTAGTGGTCAATGAGGTTGATGATGTTGAGATATTAGACTTATTCTGAGAAATCATCACTTTTTACCTCCATATATTCCCCATCCAAAAAGACATCTATGCTTGAAATTCAGATGATAATTGATGACCCTTCTCTAATTCCTCTGTTGCCTCTTCTAGTTTCTTGGAAAGGTAGGCCTCATTTGCAAAATCATGAAGGGTCATCTCTTATGCAGCCAATTCTCTTCAGGATAGGATGATATATTACATAATTTCAAATAGAGGTTTCCAATAAAAATATCCTACCTCAGATCCTAGAATAATCGGTGAATCCTATCCCCTTAAATATGTCATGCTCACAAAGGTGTCTTAGTAATTAAGGCATGGATGCGCTCCCATACCATCCAAAAGTGCGAACAAGCCTCAGTATCTGAAAAAGTAGGTATGGCATAAGCATCGCCAACTAGGTGAATCAATGATGAAATGGGATAGTATGCTTCAAACATCTGCATTTCAATAGGAAAATAACATATAGAGTGCATAAGAGAATTGAGTTAATTGACGGAATCTGGTCTGCTATCTGAACAGCTACCATCAGAACGATGACACTTCATGGATGCCTCACCCACATCCTCAATGAGGTCCATAGATACTATGGATAGAGGAATCGGTATCATGAGAGGCCTACCCACAAGATAGACCAGTTTTCCCAACACACCATCAGGAAAGGCCATTATCCAAGAACGAGAATAATCCTGGGTGAGGTAGGAAGGAGCACAGACAGGATGAAATATAATCAGAGCCTCGGTGTCTTCATGAGATAACATCTTAAAAAATTGGTGGATGACACTAGGATTCCATTCCCCATGGAAACTAGACAAGGGAGTAGGGGAAACCCTCTACACATAGACAAATTTTCAAGAAAACTGATGCGGCGAATATGGTTCATAGATAACAAGATCATCCACCCTAGTTGCAAGGACCCCATCTTGAAAAAAGACCATATAAGATCTATCATAAATAGAGATGATGTGATCATCAATAATTTAATTGGTCGGTATACATGAAATAAAAAATATGAAACTATCAGACTGATACAGCACGCCTTTGACCACTGAAGGGGTTAGGGACATAGGTCCAACTCCATAGATGTACAACAATCTAGGGTTGGATATGGGATCTAAAATCAGTGAATTATTGTAGTACTCATAACTACAAAAGTGTTCCCTTATCAACCCAAACAACATATAAGAGGAAAACCAATTCTATAGGGAGTGTTGACATGCTGGATATAGCCCAACATCTGGTAAAGGTGCACAAGTATAGGTACCACAAAATTGAGTTGTTTCCACTCTACGAGTCATGCAAACATCACGAGTGGGCTAACGAAGATTCCAGAGCATGCATCCCTTGGTGGGAAGAGCCATATATTTAGAAAAAAATAAAGAAAACCACCTTCCCTGAGGTCTGGAGAAACCTCTAAGTTCACTTAATAGCTTCATCAAGTATAGACCCTCCTTTTCAGAATGGCCCAATATGAGACAGCATCATCCCGAACCTGCTGAGAGGTATATCAATGAAGTAGACTAATTCCCAGCTTATCCCCATTACTACATATGAATTTTTTGATAAAATTATTGTAGGAAATGATCGATTGCACCATCAGATCTCTCCCTACTTCTTTCCTTTCAAGGATGAGCATCTCTTTTTATGAAGTTGAAATATGTAAAAGATCATCTCTAATGTTTACAGTAAGAAGAAACTCATCATACATCTCTATGGGAGGAGTAATACTACCCAACTGATGGATATCCCATAGGCTGATGCCCACTTCACCATGGGGAAGATCGAATGTGTGGGTCCCAAGGTACTAATGACCGATCATTTCCTGGAGCAGTTTAGGCTGGCGGTAGATGATGACCTAAGATATCCACACAGATTCATAAAGATGAACCCTGTATAAATCTTTGGTGAATTCCAGAAAACTCTGTCACACCCAGAATGGCCAATCCCATTTATTAGAGAAATTTCCTCCTGGTCGAAGATCCCACTTCGAATACCACCCGCTAGAAGTAACATTCAGGGAAGATTTATATATTCTTGAATAGATCTGGGTGATATGATACTGAATTAGGTAACAACCATCCAGGATAAGGGATTGAGTTTACCAATAGATAGCACAAACCCTAGGGGTGGGCAGTTTCCAGCTTGTCATCCTCAATAATCAACATCTGAATGCAGTCGGAGGATCTGAATACCCAACGAGATGTAAGATTGAAGCATGTGGAGGGAATATATACATCTTCTATCAGACCAAACTCATATAATATAATCCCATCAGATAAAGGATAGTCAAATAGGTTGGGTGAAAGGAACTTCCACAAATTCATGATATCATAATGCACATGATAGCGAGGGTCGGCATTGCAATTCTTGACAATCAGGGAAATTTCATTATCCACAATCGAGAAACCTTGATGAGATCCAGAATCCATATGACAAATAAGTATGTGGCACATGTCAGATGAAACAACATAAAGTCTCAACAAAATTAAAGGCTTGAAAATGTCCCAACATCATCATGAGCATCGCATCACTTAGCCAAAGGTTCACGAACCACATAAGGAGCTTGTGAACCACCTGGATTTCAAATAACTGATGGGGTGCATAACCCATGTCAGTCCCTAAGTGAATCACATGACCTTCTTAAAGGCTTTTAATCACATGACCTGGACATTGTCACTTGAACTGATTGACAGGACAAGCCAGCAGAACCTGCGGAATCCTCATGATAGCCCCCTAAGTCCAATAAATTACCGAATTTTAGTCTATAGATTAGATGGACGATTGTCTGAGCAGGAAGAGGTCATTCACAATATCAAAGCTCATCTTAAATACTCATGGTGGTGACTCGATGATAGGACTCGTGACCTAGATTCATGGTTAAGGCTTGCGGTAGGGCGGTAGTGGTAGTGATTTTAAGAATAAGGCGATCGGTGGAATGAAATTTCCTCCACCTCCCCCCCCCCATATTTAGGTGGATTTGGGAATAATAAAGACCACCTAGAGAATTGAAAATCGGATGAAATAACTGGTTTGCGAAACCACCAAGGACTCTAGTGGGCATATAGTTTCCCTCAAGACCTATTCCTTGTCCCATAAGACATCACTCCTAGGGGGAATTTTGGACACCTGCAAAATAGGAAGAAAAAAATCATGAAGGAATAAAAACCAGGACATGGGAATTATCTTTTCCATGAAAGAAAGAAAGAAGATAATGGATGAAGACTTGTGGATCCCATAAAAGGCTCATGATCCCATGAATTCCTCAAGGTCTTTCGAAGACTTCATACATGGTTCTTGGCCTACAGAAATCCCTATGAAACCCTCCATATCAAGAACCCATGCTTGCCAGCAACCGAATAGTGAAGGACAAATGAGCATCCCCTAAGGCTGTAAAGTTTTTCATTTTTAAGTTCCTGAAAACCCATGTAAAATACCCCAAAAATCAAGGTAAGTGACATCCCAAGAGACCCCCAGTTTTCACAAAGATCAAGCACCAAAGAATCTTTGGTAATAATAAAATACCTTAATTATGTCCAAGACAACTCGTGAGACCTCTGATCCTTCATCACCTAAAAAACGAGATAAATACGAGGATACAAGAGAGATTTGTGGTCACTGGAGGACATATGATGTGCTTCTGAAGACATGTGATGCATCTCAACTCATTTGGTGCCTCTTGTGGAGGCCCTTTGGCTCATCAGCCGTGTCACATGGGAACCTTCGAACAACCATGTAGTGGTCTAAGGACAAACTCATATTTTTTTCCACAATAATTTCTCACTCTCACATAATCCACATTTTTTTAGTTGAGAGACCATCAGAAAAATGATTAAAAATCATGGATATTACTCAAGAAAACTTGTGTGCCTCCTAAACATTTTCAAATGAAACAAAGGGAAACAAAAGGGTGGAGGAGAGTGGTGTCACCATCACTGAACGATGTATGATGTACGCCCTATGTGACCCAAGAGAAACAGTGAGACCTCAGTGTCATGACCACCTCGCATTGAGAGGTCCCTTTGGCTTGTCAGTTTCATTACAAATAAGACCTAGCACATGTCCAGGAAACCCCGTGGTGCTCAGAGGATGAATAGACTGGTTCATCCATGAAATACTCATGCATCACCATGTGACCCATATCCGTCACGTGACTCATCTCTAAAAAATAAAGGAAATTCCCCAAATTCCATACATGTAATTGTGCATGACTCCTGACCTATATCATATAAAATGAAGGATATGGAAAAACGGGAGGCGAGTAGGGTTCGCAGTCACTGAAGGACACTAGAAATGTCTAGTGCACCCTCAGCAAAGACCACTAGACCATGAGATAGGCCATCCAAGGACTCGTGAATTCCCTCTGACATGCACATGGATCTTGTGAAGACCCTTGGACATGTTGACATTATCGAATTTAATCCCTTCAAGGTGGGAGTCTTCAATAATTAGAAATAACATGATAATGGATGGAAGTTTCTACGACGGCAAAAAATCACGTGGCTCCCCAGATGCGGTCTACCACAGATCTTGCGAAACCGAGTAATGTCAGTTCCTATGTCGACTCCAACCTAGACTTGCGTTAGATTCCCTGCACAAACTGGTGATTACATGGGATGGTTGAAACTATAAATTCTCAACTCCAACTCAACAAATTGATTGGTTGGTTAATAAATTTGTAGGCCGATTGACAAGATGTTAGAGGCTACACACATCAGCGATTATATCTTAAGCTTTTGTGCACAATTGATAATGTTATCCAGCAACTTCTCACCAGGTAATACACTAACATAAAGATAGATTATTCATGTGTTTGGTATAAAGTCATTTGCGTGATCAATCAAATATCACGCAAAGGACACATGGTGAAACATGAAACGTCCACATCGCAAGTCTTATAGATTAAAAAAGACCCAAAAACTAACACTGAACCAAGCTAAGTCACTCACAATACAAGGAAAAAAGGAAGGATTAAAAGTTCAAAACTGAAGAGAAGGATGAAATAACATACCTATGTGGGCTTCAGCTATGACATCCGAAGACATGAGACATTTCCAAGTTGTGCCACCCAGAGCTCCTTACATCCCTTAGTCATTTCATCTGAGACATGTTGAATGCTCTGGAATGTCGAGATAGGTCTTATGAGCCTTCTTCAAGAACCACCCAAGTCCCAAAAACCCCCAGTTTTTTTCACCTTAGACTTGAGACATCCTTTAGACGCATCACTTAATGCATATGATGGTGATTACTCACATTAGTCGAGTCTAGTCAACACATTTGGACATGGTGACACTGATCTCATGGTGTACCCCCTAAATAAGTCATCTAAGACCCAAAAAAACCTCTGTATATGTCGTATTGGAATCACTCTATCTCCCTGAGGTGTTGGCCAAGACAAGAAGCACACATGTGGACATCCTAGCCTGGATTCGTGATGTCTCCCCAAGGTGTCGACCAAGACATGTGGAACACCTATAGACATGCCCTCCTGGACTTGCGATGTCTCCTCGAGGTGTCGGCCAAGACATGTGGCACACCTTTGGACATGTCAGCCAAGACATGTGACACCCCCCGGACCACGTCACTGTGGCTCTCATGACACCCCCCATGTGTGTCGAGATAGGTTAAACAATGACTCCAAAGTTATGCTAACATGATCATGAGACACCTTCCAGATATGAAGGCCCATTCATTAGGGCAGCCTCACGGTGTAAGCCCTATCCTTAATGAACTATGAGGCATCTCTTTCCAACTATAACCAGGATACGTAGGACGCCTCCATAAAGGCTTGATCCCCACATCAAATATCTCAAGGACTGCCAAAAATATATAGATCTCACATCCACATGCCATGAGGCTGATCATGCACTCTCTCTTGTTTCTCACAACAAGCATGGATCGCGTGGACTTAGGGAGATTCATAGAACACCTCATTAGTGATCACAAATAGGTAAGCCTCAGTGTGTAAGCCACAACTTTTAAGAACTACAAGGAATCTGATTCCCTCCATAACTGGGATATGTAGGGAGCCTCTTTAAAGGCTCAATCTCCATATCAAATATCTCAAGGACTAACCCAATATACAGATCCCATATCCACATTCTGTGAGGATGGTCATGAACTCCCTCTTGTTTCTCATGATTATCATGGATCTTTTTGGATTAGGGGGATGCAACGAACACCTCATTAGGCATCATAAATAGAGCATCCTCAGTGTGTGAGCCCCAAATTTAAAGAACTACGAGGAATATGATTCCATCCATTACTGGGATACGTAGGGTCCATCCGTAAAGGATTGATCCCCATATCAAATATCTCAAGGACTACCCCAATATGAATATCCCATGTCCACGTGACATGAGGATGATCATGCACTCCCAATTTTTTCTCACAATGAGCATGGATCACATGGGATTAGGGGGTGCAACGTAAACCTCGTTATGCACCATAAATAGGGAACCCTTAGTGTGTAAGTCCCAAATCCAATCATAATACATGGTTTTTTATTCTTAAAATAACCAGGATATGTAGGACACCTCATAATGGATCAATCCCATCCTCATAATTTTAACTGTCTCAACACATGGGAGCATAGCCCGAAGCACTTAGTCATGGGAGTTTAGCACATAAGTGATTTCCCACTATCAAAAAATTATGGAGATCTTCATATACAAAGAGATGAATCATATCCCATTGAACACAAAATATAATTGAACCAGATCCAACTTTTCAAGGCAATCAGTCTCGTATCGGTATTAGGGAGAGATCCATGAACATGTCTTAAATCTAAAAGAGAGTCTAGGAGTAGGCAACAATTCCCCCCAAGAGGTTGTGATGAGCCTAACCTCTAATCCTCTCAACCAATGCATGTCCCTAGGAGTCGCTGGGCCTCAAAACCTAGATGACCACCAGAAATTGAAAATTTGGTCCATACTTATCTACAGATGGGGGAACCATTGGGAGTTTTAGGGAAAACTAAAATGGTAACGTGACAAGAAAAAACTATTCCATGCCAGGAAATCCCAACGAAACAATCATTTAAAGGAATCTATTCACCCCCATTGATATTTTATCTTCATCCTATCTGAGACAACTTGTGGAATAAAATACCTCTCTTCAATGTTTAACCTTATATGACATAAAAATATAGAGATATATATTCAATAAACAAATACATATGGTTGATCTGGGGAAATGTTTGTCTATGGTAAAACTATCATTTTTCAATTTTGAAAATTATAGTTACATGAAATTTAGAAGGTTTATATATTTAAATAATATTGGATAAAAATATTATCTCAAGGTATAGAAACCTAATTTAATTTGTACCAATGAACCTATGACATGAGATGTGTATCAAGAAGTTGATTACGATTTAAATTTTATGTCTACGGTTTTTATCATTTTCTTTCTTGGATAGGTTGATTTAAACTGGGTTTCCCAATGTTATACTAACTATAATAGGCGAGATTCTATTTATATTACCTTAAAATGAATCAATAATGTCATAAAATTAATGTATAATACTTCAAACATTAACTTTGATACTTATAAAATATATGTTGGAAAAATTTCTACTCAAATTAATGGAACTCTTAGCAAGATAATGATTGATGTTTCTGTCATAGGAGTGACAGTAAAAGAATCAGATCTGGAAACAAAAGTTATTAGAGTTTTAACAATTAAAAATATGAATATATATTATAATTAAATATTGTACACCAATTAATGATCTTAAAATGAATAATTTTATCAGAAAACAAATGATGTATGAATTTGAAATGTTCGCATAAAATGATTTTCATAAGTTAAGTAAGAAGGAAAATGTTTCTATTAATGTTTATTTATACAAAAAAAATATTCAGATTTTTATATTGAATATTCTTGTAGTTCATATTCTAGTAATGAAATTACTCAAAAATATATAAAATTAAAAAAACATTAAAATTATAGAAAATAAAAATTCAAAAAATATGATGAAAATAATAAGGATATTATAAGATATTAATTAAAGAAAATATAATATATTATAACTAACTACCCTAAATATAAATATTAAAGCAAATCATTTTATAAAAGGAAATGTAATAAGTTTAAGAAAGCTACCTTGATTAATTATAAAAATTTTAGTGATGATTATTTCAATAACTTTAAATTTTGAGCATTAAAATCAATTAGAAATTTTATTTATTATAGCTAAGACTAATGAGGTACAATAATTCAGAAGTGCCTAGTGGATCATATAGGTACACTAAGAGGTTGGGGTGAATTAGTGTACCCACTTTTTTAATAGTTTTATTTTCTTCTCACTTACTCTTTTTTAATTCAAACATATGCACTTGTTAGAGTGAATATATCTCCCCGGATTACAAACAAAATAATACCACCTGAAAGATACAAAGTAAATGAATAACAACACATGGTATTTTTACAAGGTTTGTCCCCAATGTGGGTGATTATGTCCTTCATGTGTTTGGAATAATCTGAGACATATAATTTCTAAAAGTAATATGCAATTTCATTACAAATAAAGAAAATCTCTTGAAATTCTGAAGGGACAAACTCCCGTAATGTCTGATCACAACTGATTTATAGGGACTCTCTCCTGACGGGATATTTAGACAGACATCCCATCAGTGTTCCTTATACTAACTATCTCCAGTTGATATATCTCCATAAATTCTCTTATTTCTATACTAGAATCCCTATAGTTAATTAATGAATAATTTTTATGAATATGTCTTAAACTTCCACTGGCTTATTTTGTAGTGATATGTTATCCTTGTTCTGATTCTAGTCCACACAGTGTAATATTCTGATTAACTATCAGCCTTACTCACATTAAAAATAATCAAAGGAAACTGTTAAATTATCTAAATTAAACACTTATCGAGTTATTCCTTCTTCAACTGAATCCCCAACCTCAATCAACATTGAAAACTCAGATAAAAAAATTCTTCTGAATCACTAAAGATAAAATTGTCTCAGCTTCAATCTCAAAACACTGCACTCAAATCATGCAACATATATTTCTGGTGCACTTTTCAAACATCATGAAGGATCTACTAAAATTATAAAACAATTAATCATTAACAATACACACTTTAGTTAAAGAATTATCTCATGTGCATGCATGAACAAGATCATGTATTCATCTACATTCTCACTATCTTCGAAAACAAATTGAATGCACAACACTGTTTTCATACTAAATGTATATATACTCATATAAGCGTAGAATCATATATGAATACCCATACTACCTTAATGAATTAAAATCCTTTGTGCAATAGTTATGTAATTCTTTTTATACAAATCATGCACATGCACTATTTACACCATTTTCGATCAAAACTTGATTCCCACACCTTCTTATGCACAAACATGAATTGGTATAGACACAGTTCATGAAAGGCCTTATACACAAGATTTTATATGTGTAAACATATTCAATGGTTCCTCAATAATATTCAAGAAAACAAGGAAAATATAGAAAATATATATCGTACTACCTCAAAGGCTTTACAAAAATGCAGTTCTTTACATAGCTGTTTTGAGAGTGTTAAACGCCTCTCGAATGCTTGTGGATCCTTCTTCTTATTCACCCAAATATAAATAGTGTGGAATATTTCATCAAATTTTAATAGAAATAGGATATTTGTGGAACTTATATCTATCGCGATTTAGAGAGATCAGGTTGACTCAACTTTCCTAGAAATCTAAATCTCTCAAACTCACAGAAGTAGTATCGAGTGAAGAATTCAGTATTTATAGGAAATGAACCTCGACTCAAAATATTTGAGAACCTTCAAGAATCATGAACGAACTATCCTTTCCACAAGAGTTCACCATCTCTGAATATTTTTTTAAACTTATTACTAACCTTCAACTCAATCTTCATTTTGTGTTGCAAATGAAGTTGCATAATATTTCTTTCATCCTTGTATTTTTGGATCACTCAGATGATGCTCGGATGACACAGTTTAATCTACAGATGATGTTGTCATGGAGATTCTATTGTACATATGACTTTCAACCAGATCCTTCAGTGTATTGATGGAGAAGTTGATATGGAGAGGGAGTCATACGGCTAGAAGTTAACATCATGAAATCAGATGGTTGTGGAGCTTAGTGAGACAATCATATGGATATAATAATTTTATTGGGTGATTGTACAATCATGGTTTTTTTGGTAAATCCCACAGTGAAATGCACCAGAACCTCATGACCCCTTTATAATTCTTGATGCTACATCCCTGATTCAATATTCCCCTATCTCTCCTCCTCTACCGCTACATAATGAATCTGCAAGCGCGCTTTGGTGCCCCCCTCCACCAACATACTTCCCCGTATAGTAGTGCTCTACTGCTCCTCCCATACACCCCTGTAGGAACTCTCTTTGGTTCTTCATGTGGTCTGTAGAGTAGCTCAGGATACTCCCCTTGGTCATGGTTGACCCTCCGAGGTCCCAAATAGAAAGGTGTTGAGTTTGGTAGAGTCGTCTTGTTTTCTGGATTATTTTTAAACAAGAGCCATAATTTCATTCTCAAAAAATTGAAAACATACTCATGCTTGAATCAAGAAAATAAATTCCCATCATCCATCACCTCAATACTTCTTCTACAAATATAATATACTCTTCACGTGTGGATTCTTTTTATTTTTACTTCATTAAATGTTGTCAAAATTGTGTCGAACTCAAATAACCAATGTAATATGCTTTCTAAAGTAGAAACCAACATATCAGTCCTAAAATTAAATAACTTGTTGGATTTTCATCTCATTAAGTAATTGAAAACAATTTCAGACACAACAAATCACTTTTTCTATTCAATCTCTCCATATATATTTTTTTTCAATACTTGTTTCATCTTTAAATTCAATGATATATTATCCACCTTATTGTAAATAGATCCAAATATAAAATTATCATAAGGAATATCATTTACAAAATAAAAATTCTAGGAATATTATCTTCTCTTCTGATACATATTTTCTGTTTTATTTCTAAGAAGAATGGAATCACTGATAGTTTAGAAAAGAGCTAAAATTAATCATATATAAGTCTCCATGAGAAATGATTTGGTTATAAAATAATATCTTTCAAATTTAACATTAATGTTTATATTAAACTTTCAGTATGTTAAACTAATCACTAAAACCACTTATCATGGGTGTTTCAAATGATTTCCATCAAATCTCCTGAATACATCTTAATAAAAATATTAAAAACATTCAAATGCAAGAATATATTCCCCCTTTATAATTATTTTTCTTTTTATCAACAATTAATTAGTTTATCCCTTTTTTGGAATATATTTTTCATTGTGAAAATTATAGAATATAATCAACATACCTCAATAATGACAAGATTCAATTTCTTGACAATTTTAGAATTATAAAATTAGTACCTAACCAGAACTTCCGATATTAATGTGACGTCAATTAAGATAGAAATATTTTATGGATGATTTGTTTTACACATCCTTAAGATATGTATTCAAAAATTATTCATCATGATTGGGATTATTTAAGAAAAAACTCCAAGTAACTTCTGATATTATTTAATATGTTTTAAATAAATAACATGATGCCAATAATCTTAAATGATGGACATCATTTTACCATTAAGATATTCACATATTTTACAAATATGGGTCTCACCCTAAATATAGGTTTCACCTTCAATCCCATAAATGAAAAACAAAAACAAAATATATGGGAATAAGGTATCTCATTAATGCTCCTCTATTAGAGAGACAGGGCCGAGAGTTTCTTCTCAACCCAATAATCTTCTTGGATGAAAAAGGCTTCTTAACATTTGGTAATAATGAAATTCCCTTCTTCTATTCTTTCTCCAACTTTTTATACAATTAAACAATTTTATGTTCATATAATTACAAATTCTTTTGGTATATGATTACAATTATTCTTGTGTGTATACTACTTCTTCATAGATTCATTTTTTGCATAAAAAAGCTATTGGTGCTTCTATTTTGTTTTTCACTAGATATATTTGTCCAGGAAACCATTTCAAGCATTTATCAGCAATATTTCTAGACATTTTCCACCTCTCACAAAAATCTCTAACAATAATAGGGATATCCTTTTTAGACAACCTATCATGAAATTCGAGTTTTCCATATTGATTTTCAGGAAACAAATCAATCATGTTACTTATTTTTTAGTTTAATTTCATTTTCTACATTAGAATGCTTCCCCAATCATTGGTTTTTATAACCTATTTAAAATGGTCCATAATATGACATTTTCTTCCATAATAGAAGGATCACTTCATTGTTATGACATTCATAACAATATTTCTCTTAGATGTATCTTGCTTCACAGTTTTCTTAACATTCTTTTTCCACACACTCCTCAAGGATTATTTATCTGCATTTATTATTTGCCTCAACATTTGATGTGGTATCTTCTCTATATCATCATGTGCATAGTTAATGGTTGGTACATTCCAACACTCATTAAAATTTCTACCACTTATATTTTAATAATCATATAATTCTTCAAGATAATCAAATCTATTATTGATAAATAGATTCTTCTTCATTTGTGAATTATGCTTCTAGTTTTCAGGTTTTATCTTCACATTAGATCTGATCCCCCTTAACACTATCCTCCTTTAATTTTTATGAATAGAAATATTATTCCAATTATCAATAGCTCAATTCCCAAATTTCGAATAACACCTACACTAGCCAATAAATTTTGATTTCTTCTTATATACAACAAGTTGGCTTGTTTTGGAATCTTGTTTATTTTGGATGATATGATTATTCAAATGATATCTTTTTTGGGAACTATAATTCACATTCTTCTTCATATCTTCCTTTGATGATATGGAGGATTTTTCATTAATATTATTCACCTATGTTTTTCCAAAATTATTTTTGAAACATGTACTTCTAAATCAGACAATATTAGTAAAAATAGAATCCTCTGGATCAAGGGTTACTTGATTCAATGAGCTTACATAATATTTACCTTTATATAATATCATGCTCTTATTATCACTTAAATGAGTCTTGTCATAAGTAAGTCTCTTTTCAGAATTAATCTTTACAGCTTTTCTGATCACAGTATTTTGGGAAGATTCAGCTTCAATATTCTCAAGATTTCAGAACTTAACCTCCACCTCAAGATGTTTTAGACTTATAGAATTCTTTTAATCTTAAAGTTATTTCACCATATCATAAAATCCTTTATGGGAAGTATTTAATTGTGTTTACTTCGGATTTTTTAAATTAGCTTCCATTTCAAGACACTTCATTTTGAGGAAATTTTTCCAATCATCAACAGCTCTCAGTTTTTCTTCCCATTAACTATTCATTTTCTAAACTTGATCAACATGAATTTGACTTACTTGCATTAGAGAATTATTCATCTCATCAATTCTTTGTTTCTTAACCTCTATCTAATATTCTTTAACATTCATAGTGGTTTTGTGTAGTTTTTCAAATTTCTAAATCACTTCTGTATAAAATTCTTCAGTCACATCCTCCTCAAAAACATGTCATAGTAATTTATCATCAATCAACGAAAGTATTTCATTGAAATAAAATATATAACTTTCTTTTGATTTTTGAACTCAGATGAATATTTCACCCTTTTCTTTCATTTCAAACTAAGTGTCATAAATATTCATTAATGCTTTATAAGATTCTTTAGGTTTGTGAATTATCTCTATAAGAACCTTCTCAGTAACTTCTTTCTCATAAGTAATTATTTACAATTGTTCTTAGAGATAGGATAAATGTTCATTTAAAAGTGATATAACTTCTTATTTGGAATCAATAATTTGTGAGAGAACTTTACATCTTTGAAAATACTTTTTTATGGATTACTCCATATCCATTTCTTCCCTTTTGAGTTATCAATTTTCATCATATAGTATGTAGATAAAAGAAAATGTGAAAGAAACAAATTTAGTAGGAACATTATTCAGATAATTTTTTATTTAAGAATAAAAATCATTGTTTGCTTCCATAAATTCTTCTTTATCAATGCTTGAACAATACTCATCAAAAGGATATTAATCAATTTATTTAACAAAAACTGTAGTTAGAATACAATTTTTACTACATATAGTTTGTGATGAATCCTATTTCTTCTCTAAATTATTTTTCAGCTTTCTTACCTCTTTATTTTGTTTGTTCATCATGGATTTTTCAGACACCTCCTTGTTGATACTTATAGAGATACTAACTAATTTATTCATTAGAGACAACTTTGTCACTTCTTCAAATTCAAAATTTCACTTCATATAAAATGGATACAAACAATTGTTACAATGATATAGATCCAATCAGAGGTATAACATGTTCTCAAATACCAAATGAAGTGCCTAGTGGATCATCCAGGTACAATGAGAGGCAGGGCGAATCATAATACCCAAATTTTTACCAATTTTATTTTATTCTCATTTACTCTTTTTAATTCAAACCTATACACTTGTTAGAGTGAATAAGTCTTCCCTGTTTCTAAATAGAATTATACCACATGAAAGAAATAAAGTAAATGAAGCACAACACATTGTATTTTTACAAGTTCATCCTTAATGTGGGTGACTACATCCTTGTTGTGTTAGGGATAATATGAGATATATAATTTCCACTACTAATATACAATGTGACTTAAAAAGTAGAAAATATCCCGAAATTTCTACCAGAAAAATGACTGTAATGTCTAATCACAACTAATCGTTGTGGACTATATCCTAATAGGATCTTTAGACTAGAATCCCACTAGTTTTCTTTATACTAACTCCCACTAGTTCATCTATCTTCTAAATGTAAATTGTTTTTATATGGGAATCATGTGAGTTCTTCAATAAATACTTTTTATGAACAGGTATTCAACTTCCATTGACATATAATGTATCTATATGTTGGCCTTCTTCTACATCAAGTCCACATAGTGTAATCTTCTTTTTAACTATCGTCCTTTATCACTTTTATATTGATCACCTATAGATGGATAGGTTTCTCAATTCAACACTTCTCAGGCTATTCCTTCTTCTACTAAACACCTAGCCACACTCGACACTAAAAACTCAGATGCAAAAATTCTTTTGAATCACTGATGAAAAAAAATATCCAGGCTTCAGTCTCAAAACATTGCCCTCAAACCATGAAATATATATTTCTTGTGTACTTTTTAAATATGATACATGATCTTAAAACATTATATAAAAATTAATTATGCACAAGGCACACTTTCATGAAAGCATTATTTCTTGTAATTGCATGACCATAATCACATATGGCTATGCTTTATCACTATCTTTTCATAAAAATTGAATGCACCACATTCTTTGGATAATAAATTTAAGTACACTCATACATTCATCGAATCATGCATAACTCCACTAAATACCTTTATGCATGAAAATACTTCACACAATAGTTATGTAATACTTATTACAAAAAACATACACACTCGTTGTTCTCACAATTTTTGAAAAAAAAACTAGATGTTCACTCCTTATTATGAAAGACCTAAAATGGGTATGGTCATAGTGCGTGAAAGACCTTCAGAACCCTTTATAATACCCAGTAAAAAATCCCTGGATCAGCATTCCCTTCTCCCTCCTCTAATACCACCTTGTACCAACTCTTCAGGTGCGCTATTGCAACACCCTTTGTCGTTGTGCCTCCCCACATGGTGGAGCTCTGCTGCTCCTCCCATGTGCTTCTACGGGTGTGCTCTTCATTTCTTCAGGCTTCCTATGGACAGGTTTGGGCTACTCCACTTAGCCATGGTTGACCCTATGGGATCCCACATAGGATAGGGTTGAGTTATCAAGTTCCAGCTAAAGTGCTAACTCGATTTTTCAAACAAGAACCTTAGTTTCCTTCCCAGAAAATTTTTAACATACTCATACTTGAATCAAGAAAATAAATTACCCTCATGTATGGCCCCTTAACTTCTTATACAAATATAAAAACCTCCTCATGCATATACTCTTCTTATTTTTACATTACTCAGTGTTGTAAACATTATATCTAACTCAAATCACCAATGACACATGTTTTCTTAAACTACAAACCATCTCAGCAATCGCCACATTAAATAACTTGCTCACTTTTCATATTCTTAGTTAATAAACAACAATTTCAACCTCAACAAATCACTTGGCCTCTTCACACTCATCTATATTAATTCTGATTTAAAAAAAATATTCTTTTGATAAACTAATAGAGTAAAATTTTATAAGTAAATATATATATAAATATATATATATAATCAATTAAGGATCCCTAAAATATTATAAATTTTTAATTTTTTGTTATTATTAAAAAGGTTGTTTTCAATGAAAAAAATAGATTTAAAATCTAAATTTAATTGAGATACTTACTCTTATGAAATACCTAATAGTCAAATTAAACATTAATTAACTGGGGTTGATTCTTTGAAGTAAGATACTATCATTTTTATAAAGGAGAATATTATCTTAATAAAATACATGATATTGTTAAAGTAAATAAAGTAAAACATTTTGCTGGAATTAATTGTGAAGTGGATAAGATTTATAGGAATTATTATGTTCTTGTTTCAACTAGTAAAATCACGTATAGTGTTAAATGTTTTTCAATGAGATTTAAAGATATTATGTTAATGGATATTGTTTTAAATTTACTCAAATCTATGGTATTTACCATGACTATATTTTTTAAATAGTTATTAAAGTTTAATGATAGAATTTTCTCTTATTCTAAATATTTTGGTTGCATAAATCTCTTGTTGCTAAAGCTACAAGACCCATAAGTATATGGGTGCCAAAAATTATTTGTGAAGTATTATTGAAGTACTATGTTATAGAGCTCATTGGATGAATGGTTACAACTTTCTAAGTACTATTTCCTTAATTTCAATTATAATTATATTAAATACTTAAAGTGAGACAAATCTTTTATATAATGGAAAATAATTTTAATTATTTCATCTTGTTCTCTTATATTTTACAAGTTAAAAATTTTTGTGATTTTAAAACTTATATTATGATGTGATATTTTATTTTTAATGAATTTATTAACTTATATACACCATTGATATAGTGAATCATTCTAATTATTATAATATTTGGAATGACAAAAAAATTATATCTTTATTTCACTATTGATCCTTATTAAACTATTTTATCTTCTGGTTTACACTCATGTTATATCATAATTATATTAATCAGTGTGGAGTATATATAATTTAAACTATATTATTAGATTTTAATCATGTACTATGAGTTATTATCTATATTTATTATACAATAAGTTTAATAAAAAAATTATTACCTAATTATATTTTCATATATTTATGATTACTTTTATGGTGAGAGGTATAATATGTACTTTATTTTATTATCATGAGTTGAATTGTTGTTTATATATAACTATTTGAATATTTTTAACTTTATTTTTGTCTCCTTGTAGATAAATTATTATATTGGATGAGTTTAAATTGATATATATCCCCAACCATGTCTTTTAAGGAAAATAAATTTTTATTATTCTATCTTTTCGCATAAAGAATTTTATATTAAGGTCGAGATTTAGTTGATTTATCATTTTTTTAATTTATATTAATATTCATGGGATTCAAGGAAAATATTCTTTTAGTCTATAGAATTTTATACAAAACATTTTGTATGAACTATTTACTATTATGGAGCATACTTTATATTTGGATTAAATTATGTAGAGCAGCTTATATATTGTTTTTTTTTTATTTTTTGTGTTCAAGAAGTATTGTTTTTTGTTGAATAATATATCTTTAAGAGATGTTTTATTATCTGAAGGGGAGAATTTCTTCCATATTATTATGTGATTTAATTTTACTTGGTCTAACAATCATTGTATTAACATTTAGGATCATTATAAAAAGGGTAGATTATGTTTCATACAATTGGGTTCTATCATTTTCAAAAAAGTGTAGAATGTTGAGTTTCTCTTTTCCACTCTATCTATGTTCAATTAATTACTTCATCATTTCATATATTTTTATATGAATTAATTTTTATTATTATTATCATTATTATTTTATTCTCATTGTTATTAGTTATTATTCATTATTCATTAATGCTATAATTCTATATTCTTAATATTATATATTTGAGAAATATTTATTATAATAGGTTTTATCAATTGAAAATAAATATATAAACTGGTACTAAATAATAGAAATTTCTCTAAGGTATAACATTATATCTAAAGTTTATAGAAATATGACTCATTATAAAAACTTATAAAACATAGTCGAGATGTGTAAATGTATTATATATGATCTTATGATAAATAGAAATTTGTCACATTTCTCAATTGAGTCCCTAAATTACATTATGAATTTTTAATGGATTTGAAAATTTATATTATATGTTTATTTAGAGAAAAAATTTATTACAAATATAGTATAAGAAATATTTTCACAAAGTCAGATATATTACGCATTTAATGATGATCTTGAAGAACTTACACAATGTGTTTTTTATTAAGGATAAAATATTAATCATCTGAATATTAGAAAAATAATACATTAGAGACTAAAAATAATTAATATGAATACTGGATGTTGGGATATTCTAAAAATTCATCATTACTACATATGAAATAAAGTTAAAGAAAACATTGTGTTTTATAGTTTATATATTTTAAAATTTTAGTTCTATGATATACTAAGATGTTAATTTCAAAGATTGATTTTTCAAGAAGTATAATAATTTTATGTCATACTGTGAAAAATGATTTGACTCTTATGAAATAAGAAGTAACGATTTTGAAAAAATAATAAATGATTCTTCCTGAATGGATGACATGCCCTCTATGAAATAGAATACATAATTCTTATCAAATGAAGAATAGATCTTATGAGCTAAATTTATTCTTATAGAATGAAAGAAATGAATTATATTTTTTATAAAATATAAAAATAGATGACTCTTACGTGATGAGAAAATAAAACATATGAAATCTAGAATGCAGTGATTTTGGAAAGTTATTTTACTCTTATAAATTTAGTGGAATTTTGAGATTTAAATTTATACTGAAGGGAGATTTAATCTTCAAATTTAAAGAGATTTAATATATATCTTATTTAATTTGCTATTATAATATAATTTAGAAGTTATAATATATTTAAATTTAAATATATAACATCCAATAGAATATTTAGATTTATTATTAAAAGAATTTAATTCTCTTGTGAAACTTTAGGATAATGGGGAAAGTATTATCATAAATAGATAATGTGTTTTTTAAATTTAAAATGTGCTGAATTTATTAAGATTTTGTTTGGGAAAAATATTATGAAAATTTATATGTTAATTTTTGTGGAAAATATTGAATAAATATTTTTTTTTTGAATTATTATATTTAAATATTCTCAACAGATGTTTTTATCACCCATCTAACTAAATTATTTTGAAGTAAGTTATTTTAATGATTTCTTGGTCATAATTATTGTTAAATTGTGTAAAATATTATGGGTTGTGTGGAATCATTTATTTTTTTATTACCAAAGAGATAGGAATCCTAAAATTGAAATAATTATTCATTATATTACGTATTGTTTTCTCTAGAAAATCTATGTGATATTATGAAATTAAAAAAAACAAATTTAAATTAAAATATTTTCCTTATTGTTGAATTAAAAAGTAATATCATATATTATGATTGTAAAAAAGAAGAAAAAAAGAGATGAGGGATGCATGTGATAACTTTAATATCACTTGATACTGTTACTATGTCTGATAAAGATCATTTATAGTGAAGTCTTTTCCAATATTTTAAACATGAATTTTATTCATTCTATTGTTGAATAAAAAATTTATAAGTTTCTAGAGCCTGGAGTAAATTATGAGATACAACTATTTTCAAATTTTTTATCTATTAAACTTCTACTCAATTTAGTAGCCACTTATACATAGATATGGGTGATGTGGCAGCTACTTGTACTTAAATGTGGGTTAAGTGTCAACTTATTGTACTTAGTTGTAAAGTCCCCGGTAAAATAATATAAAGGGAAGATAAAATAATCGTTGTACATGGTAAAAACTACTTACATTTAGTTTCAATAACTCTATAAAAATTATCTAAATATAATAAATAAGCCAAGATTGGGTGTTATTGGAGTGGACTAGGAGATTTTATATAGCTCTAAACCACTATAAAAATATAATTTTTTCATATCCATTTACTAGACCCCCACCCCCACCGTCTTCGTTATTTTTCTTCAAACTATAAAAGGAAAAACTTTTCCTGCATATTATTAATCTAAATCCATCATGATAAAGTTTTTTAGTGTTATTATTTCCCTTACCTATTTTTTTATTTTCTTTCTATTGAGAATTTTTTGATGCATTCTCACCACCTTTGTACTGATCTAAATACGGGGATCACACAATCATATTCTTGAGGTATACAGTGGTATTAGTTTTGTTATGTGGGTATTTGTTGAGGTAACTTCATTATTCACTCTTTTTAGTACAAAAATGTACTATGAAGGTGTACTAGAATCTCAAACATCAATATTATTTTCAATGATTGAACAGTACTATTGTATAGTTTATGTTTATGTGCCTCACTTACCAATGGGTGTAGTAGAGCACAATACTTCACTCATTTTAAGAATACGTCTCAAAGTTCTAGAAAAAATGTGGGGTTATATTTATATATAATTTATGGTAATAATTTTACATTTAGGTAAGTGTCACGATGCTCATTAGTTGATAATTGATTGATAGACCAATTTATCCCACAACCTTCCAATTTCTCTGTAGAGTTCACTGGTGATTCGAGGATGATTTTATGTGGATTTCATCATGTTGTTATCAAGAGTTCCCTTAGTTATCAACTATAACCAAGTATCCTGATTCACATACTAGTTTTAGAGGATTTTTTATGTGACTTTAAAGACACATGTCTTGTTAATTATGGTGTTTGATGCCCAAGAAAACAACTTGATGTAAAAAACTATTTAGAATATCAAGAATTTTTTAGATCCTGTGAAATTTATTTTGATAGGAAATGGGATGATCATTTATTTTTAGTGGAGTTCATTTAAAAAAACACTTATACTCTACTATCAGTAGGGAATAGTTAATGGATCTATATCAAAGAAACTATTAGTATTCCCTTTTAAAGATAAACATTTGCGAGTTAGAAATTATGGGTTTATGGTTAATGTTCCTAATAAGGACAAAAAATAGTTCAATGAAATTATACACATCCCAATAATGGATTCCTTTAGAAAACAAGGAAGAATATTGTATTTTTCTACTCTTATCAATGTTAAAATGTTTGAGGTATTTTGGTCAGGGAAACATACTCTACTTAACGTTCATTGAGCATTTCTATATCCTATACAAGCAAGGTGAGGTTTATTATCTCATGATGTTACCCCTCATTTCAGTGGGTGCACAACAACATCCATGCATCAAAATTCAGGAGGTATGATCATAAACTCTCATACATTACAAACTGGGGTTAGATAGACTTTAGGGATGGAACCACCTTTCCAAATTTCTAATTAGTGATTGAGGACTGATAAGAGAATATACTTTAGGGTTAGGTGATACTATCATATTCCATATTTTTGAGGTATGAAAATGTTTAAAAGGGCTTGTGGGAGAAGGATAATCATATGTGATCTCATTATTCTCACCACTTTAAGTGAGTTTTTCTTTCTTAATTGAATACTCATAAAGGTGGCGAGGATATAGCGGCTTGTAATTTATATTGGGTCCTTAGAATAGTTTTTTTATTTCATTAAGTTCATGGTCCCATAAGAAGGGTATAATGGGGATTTAAAAAATCTTGGAAGGAAATTTTGAATGAATCATTGGATTTGGGCCATGATTTTTTCACTTGTTAAACGATTATATCAATTTTTCTGGATGTTTTATTTCATGAAGATGATGGGTGTTTGTGGATTATTATTATATATTTATTTTAATTAATCATTTAAAATAAATTATTTTCTTAAGTATAAATTGTGGCATTGATATATTTTGGTGGTAATTACAAGGAAATATTTTAGGGTATGGGGTAGATAAATATTTTAATTTAGTTAAAATGGTTTGCTAGAGTAATTATATTGGTAATTGAGTGGGAGGTTTTAATGGAAAGTAACATAATATTTATTGTCCTGTTATATTTTTCATTGATATGCGAAAGGAAAGAGGAATTTAATTTTTCATAGACTCATGGGACACCATTGAAATTTCTATGAAAATCCTCTAATCCTCTTAGTAATCACAATGGTGGGAATTCTAGGTTTGGTGTCTCATACTTGATTGAAATTTTGGATAATTAAGTATGGGATTAGTTGGAAAATCCATGCTGATCATCAAAGGTTCCAATGATAATGTACATCATGGAATTGGGGAGGGTGAATCATGACTTTCACTTAATTTTATGATTATATATAGAATTAGTGTTATTTTTATTCATATATTATAATGTAAACATAATTACAAGGAAAAATCATAATCATGGGGGGAAATGTTTTACAAAGTTAAGTTTTTTTAAATTCATATATTGGGAGTTTTATTAATTAAAATAGTATAATATGGACTCTCAATTTAATATTGATAAATTGTATATTTATGGTTGATGTGATAATTAATGTATATATTGAATAGTTTTCATATTATTATTGATATTTAAATTTAATGATATGGTTAGATTTGTTACACCCATCCCCTCAATTCAAAATTCGGATTTGTATTTGTAAAAACCAATAGAAAATCATTTGGAGGAGAATTGATGGAAATTACAACTTTTCATACAAACAATTACACTTAATAGAATGTTGTACTAAAGTGGTGGTTAGTTATAGGGTAATAATGTGTTGAAGATTTAAATGGGATATACCACTTTATCAAAGGGTCATCCACATTTTTGTGATGGAAGAAATAGTGAACTATATTATTTGTGGTGGTCAAGGAGTTTAAAACTTCATTCATATTTGACACATGGATTTTCTAAATCATACATAGGTATTTACACCCTTCAATATTCATCTATATTTTTATCAACTTATATGTGATACTTATTGAATACATTATAGGATATACACATAGGATTATGATAATAGGATCTAATTTTAGGTATTCATTGGAACATATTAATCAAAAGTGCTTGGACTTTAAATTCCAAATAAATGGGGAAGAAGATATTACATGAGATGTATATCCCATTAGTACACATTGTGCTCGACGAAGTTCAAATCATGTACTTTTTAGTTTATAGTGTATCTGTTATCTTATCACTCGATTACTAGAATCAGACAAGTTAAGAGTAAATTTAAAACATATTTTTGTGTGTACATGATAATTATATTCTCTTAACCATTAGATTCCATTTAAAATGTGTTTTGGGAAGTTTTAATATACTAAATCAGTAAAATAGAGGACAAGGATCGGGTAAGAAACATAGAGAAGAAACTGTATTAGAACACCACTATGGAAAAATTACTTCAAGTCATATGTCATCGGCATGCATTTAGGATTTGATACTCCCCTCTTTTTGGGGTTCTCAGTCCTCCATTTTATACATGGGGTTTGGTACTTGTGATAAACCCAACCTGGATTCCCTCTCGAATGGATACCTTACCCAAACAACCACATACCTGAAGGGAATTTCTTATCACCATGGGCTTGTGACTAGCACCTAGGCATCAAAAAAACAAATGGGAATGATTTATCCAAACCGGAGGTAGAAAAAAAAATATATAGAATACATAAATAAATAGTGTAAGAATAAATAGGAATATATGTCATAGAAAAATAAAATAGAAAAAATAAAGATACTCAAAGGTAGACAAACAATATAAAAGACACAGGTATAATAGAAAAGGAAAACTAAAAGAAAAATCAATACTCCCACTGATAGTGGGGGAAAAATCCCACCATCTCACCCTCAGCTACCTAAACACAAGTAATAGAAAACCTCACTACCTCATGTGGGTCCTTGCCTTTCCCTGAATTGAAACAAATAAAAAGGTTTTCACATTGCCTAAGGGGTGTGGAGGTTTTGAGATGAACAATATTTGTAGGATCCCACCCTGGTGTTCCATAACAATCCTTTGTAAAAAAATCTGAAAAATCACCCACATTGGAAAAAATAGGGCACAGTAAATAGTTAAACAATTTTTATATCAAAATTATGATCAAACATTTTCCCTTTTAAACAATTTCATATAATAAAGCTAAAATTATTTCAAATAATTTCATATATATATAGAAGAATCTAAATAAAATAATGCATCACATATCATATCAAAACCATGGAAGAACAGGCTAAACTGGTACAATCCCAATCACAAGTAACATCATGACATGGGTTACAATAGGTTAGGAAAGCTTGTATACACATAACTATACATAGATAAGAGTATGAATCAAGCATCTGGACATATGCATCTAATCTAGAGAGCATAAGAACACCCTATAAATTTAACATCACAATAGTTTCAAATAAATCCCTAGTAAAATGGGCCTAGGGAGAAGTGGAATACCCCATGATTGAACCCCTTGATATTATCAATTTATGAAGCCTATTACTACAGCTTCCACCTAAGTACCCAAGTATTCCCATGCGAAACATTTTTTAAACCATTTCATCAAAATTAGTCATTGAAAACCATTTCATAAATCCATTTTAAAATTCTTAGAAAATACCTTTTTCACACAAGAAACCACATATTTTCTAAAAAACAATTTCTACACACATAAATAAATCATTCCAATTGATTTATAAAAAAATTCATATAACCAATGAAATCAAATTCAACTAACATAGTCAAGATATGAAACCACCTACCTCAATCTTGAGTTGCACACACCCACAATTTTACAACAATTTTAACATTTCATGATGAAAAAAAACTATTTTACCATTTCATGATGTAAACACCTCTAATGGTCTGTAAACATTTCACACTTTGAACCAATTTTTGAAATCTTCCTGATGAAATTCTCATATTATGTCAACCACTCTTGATGTGAAAATTTTCAACAGACAACAAATATACTAGATTCCAAACATTAACCCAAACTATCTATTGTGTTCTCCAAACTTGTGGAGAACCTCAAAAATCCTTCTACACATTTATAACTAGGATCCAATAATTCCAAAAAAACATACATACCTAAACATTAGTTTATTTTTTACCAAAAAGGTTTTATGCTCTCAGAACCTCCAAAATGCGCCCAAACAAAGAGGGAAATGAATATAGAGATAAGAAATACAAGAAAGTGAGTAATGGGATGTTATAAACTCCACACTATAAGATATTCTTTCCTCATAATGTCAGGTGAAAGAATGATCTCCAAAAGGAGGTGAGGCCACTTCTCCCTCATCAATGGATCGCACTCCCATTTATTGTGATAATTAGATCCATGTCTCCATAACACTATAACCAACGCAATCAAATTCCCACATAATTCTTTCACCTACATTTCAAAAATCTCTACTAGTTTCTCTAAAACAAATACATCTGGCTAAAAATAAATATCTTCCCATAAAAAATGTGAGAGGGATCAGGATGGTATTTTTAGAGTATAGATATGCTATAAACATCACGAATTACATTAAAATGAGTTGGAAATTCCAACTGATAAGAAGCCTTTCCAAGAAACTCAGTGACCTCAAACAGTCCAACATATCTCGGAGCCAATGTTCCCTATTTTTCATACTGACAGTGATCCAACCAATTAAAAACTTTCAAGAAAAAGAAATCACCAATGTAAATATCTAAAGGATGACGTCAACAATAATAATAAAACTTATGCTGATGGTGATATATTACTAAATGAAAATATATATCTAAAATCCATATTAATGTCTCTTGAAAGACACTCAATACCACAAGATAGGAATCACCCACCAATTCCCAAAAAAAAGAGTTGATCTTTATGGGTGATCATACAAAGCCTCTAAGGTATCCACTCTGATTTATTATTGTTAACTATTTTTATAAAAAACCCAATGAGTCCTAAATTTCAATCCCATGATTCACTAAAATTCAAGTTGCATAAAAGAATAATATTCTCCTAGATACGAATAGTAGGATCTATTTATCCATCTATCTTGGATAATGTTTTGTACACAACTTTACTTGAGTTCCCATCACCTCTTGGAGACATGTCTAGAATAGTCAAGTAACCCTAAGATCCCTCTCCAACACATTGGCAGAGGGAACAACGAAATCCTCACAACCTCTTTCATATAATGATTACCCAGATTATCAAAATTAGTGGTGTTCTAGATCATAATGAAATGAGAAAACTTTTTCAATCGATTAATCACCATCAAGGTAGAATTCTTCCTTCAGGGAGTCTTTGATAATCCAAAAAAATGTTTATAGACTCCTCATCTAATTTCCAAATAAGAACCGAAAGAGGTTGGAGCAACCCAAAAGGTTTTAGATGCTCTACCTTTGTCATTTGGTAAGTATAATATCTTTATTCATAGTATATAATGACATGATTCATACTCGATTACTAGAATCACAATCTCATGGCATAATACATCTTCATAGTGCTCAGATTAATATCCCATGATGAAGTATGATGCTAAAAAAATAGAGTTCCACCCAGATGATGGGATGAATAACAGATCCACAAAATTGATAGCACCATCTAACAAGATATACCAATGAGAAAAGGTCTCCCCATCATATAAGGTTTCCCAAATTCCCTTGAATTTATCATCCTACAATTGATCCTATATATTAGACTCATAGAGATATGATAATAACTGAACATCGGTCATAATCATGGATGAAAAATACTCTTGATCTTCCAGGTGTAACTGAAAAAATATCCTCATAAGGTTCCACCCTTTGATCCCAAAACAACCTCTGATGGTACTTTCCTATTGAGAGCATTGATAATGTCATTCCCCTTCCCTAGGGAACAAGCAGTGTTTAAGAAAAACATTTGAAGGTATTTCACTCACTACATCTATCTAATATTCAATCCTTTCTAATAAAAGAGATATCTCCACTTTTATGGTTAGAAATGATCATGAAACTCTCCCAAACAAAAAAGTGTCATCACCATTTAAGCACATTCATATCCAGGGATTTCTCTAAATCATGAGTGTGGTAATGTTTTTCATGTGGTCGAAGCTGGAAAGAGTCATTCTCCACAACATGATCACACTGCATAAGCACAAAACTCAAACCAGCACCAAAAGTGTTATAGAAAACCAAATACCCCTTACTGGGATCAAGTAAGATCAGAATAGGAGTCTATGTCCGCAGTCATTTCATCTCAACAAAATAAGACTGACACTTTGCATCACATATAACTTTCACCCCTTACCTAATAAGGGAAGTCAAGGGAGACTCCAAATTTGATTAATCCACGAATAATTGTTGGTATTATCTATCTAGACCATGGAATATCCAAATCCTAAATACATTATATGGTTCTTTATATTGACTGGATAGCCTTTACCTTCTCAAGATCAACACATAAGTCATTATCAGAAATCAAGTGCGATAAGAACTTTACTTATTGAATCCAAAAATTTAATTTTTAAATCTTTCAATAAAAATAGTTAATCCTTATGATTTTCATAAACAAACTCAAATGATGCTCATGATCACACTTGGATCTCAAATAAACCAAAAATTTCATCCAAAAACATTACCAAAAATGTCTCAAGATACTCATGGAATATCCAATTCATCTAGTCTATAAAAACTATATGATTTTTCTCTGACAAAATAGTATCACAAGATATTTGTAATGAACATAATTACTCCTAAAAGTTATCTTTTGTATATCAGACTCACGAACTCTGAGATGATGATCATTCGACTGAACGATATCCTTCAAAACCACTTAGTCACATTTAAATGATCAAAAAATAATCCACATAAAGCAAAGGGTAATTGTTCTTAAATGTTGCCTCATTCAACTTCCAATGGTCCACATAGAATTATAGTGAAAAATAACCATTCACAGAAAAGTGAAGAAGGGGTTACCAATTATAAATATTAATGTGAAAAAGACCATTCACTATCAAGTCATCCAACTAAATCGTGAGTATTTTATAACTCCACTAGTGTCATATGGTAATAGGGCATCGGGATTTTATATTTCCTTAGAACTAGATCAATTGTAAACTCCAACTCCCTCTCGGAAGGAAGACCATATAAATCATATGATAAAATGATTAAAAAAATAAAAAAACAATGATTGGAAGATCAAAAGAAGAAGAAACATCATCGGAATCAACTACTATAGTGGAAAAAAAACTTTTGAGCTCTAGGAAGGAAGGTCCTACATGACCATACCTTGGATCCCACTCTCCCTAAAACACTTTTGATCTCCCATTGGCCACAAATAAAAAAAACAAATTGATGATAAAAATCAATATTAGCATTGTGAAAAATAATCTAATCCATCCGAGTGATGATGAAAAATATATATAGATCAAGAACAAGGAAATCTCAAATTAACACGACATCAGGTACCAATAACGAACTAGAAGGACACAAATTACCATGATCATTACAAATTCAAAGAGGTTATTTTAACTCTATATCAAAGGACATGAGCCCCATTTTAATTTTAAGCATATAAAAAACAGCAAGATATAAATTAGTGGGGGGAATCTATATCAAAGAAATCTTTTTCAACTAAAGATAAAATAAAGATATTACCTCCCACTATTAATGGACCCACATCTAAATTAACTAAAATTTAATCCACTATATAAAGGATCTATTCTAAAGAGCCTTAATACTAGATCCCTATAGTTCTAAAAGCATCAGATTATGATACAATATCATTTGGAGCTGATGATCCCTACACATAAAGAGGAAAATACATATCAATATAGAAACATTGCAGATGACCATAATAACCACAATTGTTTCCATCATCATAGATTTGAAACTATAAAACCAGTTCTGTTTGACCGTCCTACACTGATAGTATGTTATAGGTAAACTATTTTATGCAACTTTAGGAGAGAAGGGGGACTGTTACTAAGAACCACAATCACCACTCCTGTGTTGATAATTCCACTTCCTCTTTCCCCCCTATGTGCCACTAAATCCACTACTTGGTGGAAGAGAATTAGAATACCTACCAATATTGAATGTTTTATTCATATCTTTCATAATTCCCCTACCTAATATCTATTCATAGGTTAAAATCTTCTGCATAATTACCCAAGATCTGATATGTGATTGAAACCCCTAAAGATACTTATAAGCCTTTAACTAGTCATTTTTTACAACCTCTGGAGTAAAAATAACCATCTCCACAAATATATTGGGGTACATTGAAACCAAATTATCCCCCTAATTTAAGGATAGGAACTACAAAGACTTCTTTTACATCAGTAACTCTGGACAAAAGATCTGGAAGAATAGAGTATTGAAACCCTTCCAGTCCAAACCCAATTGTCTGTCTATGTGTACCATAGAATCCCATCATTGCTTTCTGGGACCCTCAAGTTAGGAAGTCAAAGATCTGACTAATCTGTTCAATCCATTACTCCACCAATTGATGTGAAACCACACCCATAAAGGACTTTGTCTTCTCATGTAATAACTCCTTTGATTAATCATTTTCTCCAATATATCCTAGTTATACTTTAACGACTACATTCTTGGATTTTGGAATATTTCAGTCTATATTATGAAGTTATTTTCCAGTAGCCCTGATAAAATTCTGATCTAGATGTAGATTTACATTAGGAGTATCAGTCACACCCTCCAAAGGAACCTCTAGTAGATGTCTTAGAGGCATACTATAGCACACTAAAATAGAATAAGTAATTAAAAAATATGATAATCTCTTATAAAACCAAAAAACAATAATAAAAAACTAATATTCAGATCAAGAACTTAAAACTAGACACACAAATCCCTATAGGACCCTGAAACACTCTTACAGGGGAGGGGTGAATCACAGGGTCAACTTTTTATTTTAAAGTGATAGATCTTCTTCCCAAATTGGTAGTAACTCATTAAAAATGTATGATGGATGCAGTCAGAAATAAAAAATTCACATGGAAGGAGTTGACACAACACTTTTACTTTGTTCACTAATAAGGGATACATTCAAGGAGCATACACCAATAGTGTGTCAGTCATACCAAAATCCGTTAAACTTCACTAGTTATGAAATATATAAATTCACTCATAGTAACTATATACTAGGCACAATTCCCTTACAATATTTCAGGGATGGCTCATCGCGTCCCTCAGAAAACTTTTGTCGACTCCCCCTATCTCAATGCTTTAGGGGAATTCTTACTCAGTTTATTTACTTGAAGTTCTCTTCAATTGATTTTCATTGAAGAATTTTTCTCTGTCCATCATGATATTCTTCTTGCTTCAAAATCCTGAGTTGATGCACACTGAAATCCCTGTATACTAAAATATGACATTCAAAACTGCCTTTTTCGCAAATCTCTTTCATGAAGAACCTTTGCGAAGCTCACCCCTTCATAGATATCACCCATTTGCAATGATCACTACTTAGAAAAACACACTACTTCAAAAATCACCTTCTCTATTACAAACAACCTACCATCATGAAGCACACTACCTTCATGGATCATTATTCCTTTACAAATAAAACTACCTTAATGGAAACAAATTCTTCACGAACCTCGCTAAATCAATAAAGAACACCCCATCATCATGAAGCATAAAATACAGAGAATAATTTGCATCACTCAAGAATAAAATAGTATTTTTTCAATCCCCAAGCTCACATAGAATCCCAGTTTTAGGGAGCACCCCCTACTTCATGAAATTAGAGTGATTCCGGATTTTCTCTGAAAAAGTTCTTCTTAAATGAAGAGGGGAAGCCTCTTATTTATAGGTGCGTCCATCTGTGAAGCTCCACCACCTCCAGCATGATTTTTGGATCAGTCAAAATCTTCTCTGCACTGCTCCTCCATTCACAAACCTCCAGGGAAATTCTTTGTTTGCAAATCTCGTCATAACCACAAAGATTTCCATCAAAACCATGTGTGCCGCTGCAGAGCTCCAAATATCGTAATCGCAAAGTAACACCATCCCAAATATCAAAGATTCATATCTTTTAATTCCTCAATAAGTCTTTGAAAAGTACATACCTTTACCATAATTATGAAAAGTTTAATCTAGAAAACTACCTTTTGCAATGCTCAAGGCTAAAATTCTCATAATCACATAGCACACCGTCATAATAATTTAATCCTTCACGAAACACAAATCATGAATCACATCCTAAAAAAGTAATTCCTTTTCCATATTTTCATAAGGCCTTTAAAGAAACCGCATTTTTCAAAGATTTTAATTTTCTAAATTTTGGACCCCGAAAATTTCATAAACATTGGGAAACAACGCCACCTTCAATTCTCCTTATGGATTTAACTGTATGATCCATTTTCTTTCAATCGTTCTGATCATCCATTAGAGGATTGACAAAAAAACACAAACCATACCACTTTTATTGCAAAGAATAGTGTATGTTTCAACAACCCCAAAATCCCATAGTAACTTGAGTCACATCACGAGAAGATCTATCTAGGCACTCATCGTAACGTACGACTCAAGTCCTGACACTCCTATCTACAATATAGAATCCTTCCAAGATAAGGACTCTTGATATAAAAACTATCTATTTGAAACCAAACTATGACCAACCCATCCTTTATACCCTCTCAAACTAGTACCCAACTTGAACCACCACATTCCTGAAGAGCATTCTCAATCCCCAAAGGTTGTAGACCAGTACCTAATAATCAACAACAATCAAAGGGAATGATTTCACCCAACCTAAAGAACACAAAATGAAATATATATACATGATGGGAATAAATAATAGATGTATAAACAAGAATGTACTTCATTGAAAAATAAGATAACTACATAAGCTGAACAACTAAAAAAGTAGATAAACAATATCCAAGATACAAGTCCAATAGAAAAGAATAAATAAAACCAAAATAGATACTCCACATGATTGGAAGAAAAAACTCACACCATCTACTCATACATAGCTAAAAAACATCTATGTGTCACTATAGCGCCTTTAGTTTCCCTACATCAAAAGATATAAAAATTTCTATGCCCACTAAAGGGGTGCACAAGGTGTGAGCTAAATAGGCACAATAAGATCCTTCTCAGGTGTCCCATAAAAAGTATTTTTATAAAATTCTACACATGAAAAAACTTGAATAAAAAAAAGGAATGAAAAATATTAAAACTATTTTTATATCAAAATTATGGTAATGCATTTTTACTTTTTACAAAAATGCAAATAATCCAAGTAAAATATTTTCAAAGAATTCAATATATATATCAAAGTAGTCAAGTCAAATCACGCATCACACATCATATCAAAACCATGGATGTGAAAGATAAAATAGTACAATTCAAATCACAGGTAACATCATGCTAAGGATCCGAACATGTCAGGATTGCTTGGACACTCATATCCAAAAATATACAATAGAGCTCATTAACCCTCAAGACATATGCATCGAATCTTGAGAGCATATAAACACCCCCTAAAGTTAACCACCTAAAAATTTCTAATGTGTCCCTAGAACATCGATCCTAGGGGGAATAGGAACACCCCTTGAAAAAAAAACCCTGACAATATGAATGGAAGAGGACTATTACTATACCTTCTACTTCAGTGCCCAAGGCTTTCCATGTGTTACAATTTTAAAACCAATTAATAAAAATAATTATTTAAAAACCATTTCATAAAACCATTTCTCAATACCCTAAAAGTATATTTTATTTTACAAAAACAAATAGGAAACAAGATTTTCTCAAATAATACTTATTTCCACACACACACAAATAAATCTTTTCAATTCATTTATAAATCAATTCATAAAACCAGAGAAATTTAGTTCATCTAACAAAGGCTAGAGATGATATCCCCTACCTTAAACCCTGGTTGGACATGCCCCAAATGGGATACACCAATACATAAGAAATAAAATATTACAAAGAAACCATAGAATCAATCCTCGTGTATCAAAATAAATTTTACAAAAAACATAGTCGATGGAGAGGACAGATCATAACACATCTCAAAGAATGCTCATGTCGCACCAAAACCAACACAAGGGTCAGATTTTGAAGAAATATCTCACAATTGATCTATAAAGGATCAAGAATATTATAAATTTATATCAATTGATATATAAAAATAGGAAAATAGTGACATATCAATCAATGGAAATGAAAAAAAAAAGATGGGTTACTCAACTGAAGATAAACACTACAACCACAATAATGATTAATCACAAAAACCAACGATATGGAAGGAGTAGAGGTCTCCAAAATTGCCTGGGAATGCTCCTGGATTTCAAACAAAAGGTATTCACTTGAATAAAACAAATAATCATATGCGTACCATATTAAAACCTAAAAATCTTGATCCTTACGTGTCATGAATCCATATATCATGATGCAGAATCAATAAAATCCAAGCACACTAGAAAACACATCTCTTTATATTAAAAAACCTTATTTTACCATTTCACAATGTGAAAAAAAAATATAGCATAAATACTATTCATTCCTTGAAGCAACTCCCCATATCTTCCCAATTAAATTTCCATGTCTTGCAAATAGTTCACAACGTAAAAAAAACTCTAACAGAGAACAAAACAGACCAGGTTATATAGTAAAACCCAAACTATTTCTTATATTCTCTGAACTCAGGGTGAAAATCACAAATTATTTTACATGTTTATACTCAGACTATATTATTTCCAATAACTATACATCCCTGAACTATAGTTTATTTTCCCCATAAATGGTTATTCATCATCGGAATCCCCAAAATGCACCGAAATAAAGGGGGAAATGAAAATATAGATGAGAAATACCTAAAAGTGGGTAATGGGGTGTTATAGTACTACCCTATGAACAGACTCATGAAAGGACATAGGTCCCCCATATGGTAGATGGAGTTTTGGTTCCCCCCACGTTTCAACAAATGTTTCCTCTATATGTGGATTCATTACTCCCTCAATCAATATAAATATTCATTCAAGACTTATGGGAAGTTAATAGGGATTAGTACACCATTGATCTATATAACATTCCCTAAAAGTGGTATGGGTTACCCGTAATAGATTTAGATATGTGAAATGGAAATTAAAATAGGTTTTGATGCTATAAGACTTAATATATTATAGATATATTGATACTCATCCTCACATTGGTGTTTTTCTCACACATGTATTGTTTTATTCATGTGAAAAATACTTCAGTTGTGATAATATAAAATATTTATTTAGTAGAGCTAGATCTTAGTAGTTCTTGACAGACAAGGTTATTGAAAGTGTTTATTTAGGGATTTGTTGTGATGTGGATATTACAATTTCTAATTGTTTTATATTAGTCTTTACTTTTGAATTTTAAGATTGTGTGTTATCCATTATTTTTGGAATTTTTAATTTTTTTTACAATAATGGCTACTAATTTTAGTCGCATTCATGTTACTCTATAGTTGGTTATTATACCAAGATTTATATTGGTTATATTTTTTTAGATACATATGTTTATTTTTTAGTTTATTAATTATGGCTTTTCATGTGTGTGATATGCCTTATTAGAGCTATTAATTTTCCTTTAGCCTATCGGAGTCGGGATTGGGGTGGAACAATTGACTCAACTATAGGCTATAGATGGGCCCCAGTAGGTTGGGAAATTTTATAGAGTTCCCAAGATATAGATTTTGTGACTCGTGATATAAGGGAAAGTATAACAACGTTTATTTTAAACTGTATAAAGATACGTATAAATTTTAACCACTGTAGTTAGTTTATAAATATCCATTTTTTTATTACAGTGCTTCTAGTCTAGGTAGAAAACATTGTGTCTACATCTTTCTTGATGACTACTATAGAGGCACTTGAGTATATATTCTAGCTAATAAAATTGATTTTGATTTTATTTTTTCATTTTAACAAAAAATTGAATACCGTACTAGACTCACAATAAATACATTGACAAGTGATCACAGTCATGAGTTCAAACACAATGATTTGAAATACAAAAACTCATAGCATGGATACAGTCACAATTTATATACCCTAATAACCCCACAAAAATGTGTTTATTAAAAGTGAAAATGGAACTATTTAGGAAATATCCAAGAATATGTTCAATGAATATGATATACCTACTTATTTGTATGATGAGGTGGTGGTCATATCTTATTATGTAATCAATAGAGTCTTAATTCGACCACTTTTTAATTATAACCTATATGATTAAGGGAATTATAGAAAACACAAGTCTATCTACTTTAGATTCATTAGTTACAAAGTAAATATTCTCAACACTAAGAAGAACATAAAAAAATTTAAACCTAATTCTAAAGAAGGAATTTCCAAAGGTTATTCATCCTCTTGTAAGGCTTATAGTATTTTCCATAATTGAAAACTGTTATGTAAGAATTTTCTTAATTATTGCTTTCTATGATAGGACCACATGAGACAAAAACCCTTTTTTCTTACTTTAAGTATGATTTGTATAATTTTTTATGTCAATTATGATCTAAAACTAATGACCAGGTTGTTGATTTCATTGAATAATCACATGGTAGTGAAGAAATGGATTTTTGAAACCATGAGGATAGTTTGAAGAAACCAAGAACCTCATTACTTGGAACCTATAGAATACCAAAAAACCAACCTTTCGAAATTTTAAAAGGTTATCTTAATAATGGATCTCTTGTTAGAGTTACCTTGAAAAAATATGTGGAGCATCAATCTTACTTCTCATATCATATACCTAAAAATATTGATGGTGATATTAGTGATCAAAACTGAGTGATAACTAAAGAAGATAACCTCAATGGGTTTTAGAGAGATAATTCTTGTGGATTACTAGAAAAATATAAGAAATATCTCACTATTAGTATCAATTGGGTGTTCAAAAAATATAGATGGGTCAAGGAATCTTCATAGAAATAAATATAGACTACTTTCTCAAGTGTATATTCGAGATAAACGTATTCATGATGAGGAATCAAGACTACCAATAACTAGACTTGAGAAAATTAAAATACTATTTGATTATGAATGTAATTGTTATTAACTATGTAAAATACACAATAGATATTTTAAAACATATTTAGTATTGATAGTGTTGAGTATAGTGACACTTACATGAGTACTAACTCTAAGCTTGACTTAGATTGAATATAGAAACAAGTTGAACAATCTATTTATAGAGGTATGATTATAATTATTTTATACCATACTACTAGATTGTGTGACATAATGTTATCTATTTTTATAAGACCTATATTTCCTGAAGACCTCAAAGAATCTCATAATGGTGTTGATAAAAGTAGTTTCAAAAAATAAAAAATAATAGTTCATTTTGGTCTGTTCAATCTAAAAGGCTAACCATTGGAATTAGTTATATATTTAAATATTTATTCTGGTGAATCTATTTCTGAAAGAAATATAACTTCTAAAACATGAAACATTTTGTGATAGTATCTGGTTTCATGGTATTGTAGGAATAAGAATTTTGTTTCATCATATAATGTTGAGATTAAGTACATAGTATTATCTAGTTAATGTGTATAGATACTATAAATAAAAAAACTCAATAGATAATAGATCTTAATTCAAATCTGACCCCAGAAATTATGGCAACACAAGTGTTATTATCATCTCATATAATGATGTATCTTATTCTAGGAACAAACAATTTGATATAAGTCGTTCCATTCTAAAATATAATTATCAAAAAGGGTGATAATACTCTATAATTCATGGGTATAGATTTTTAGTTAGTTGATATCATAACTAATCCATTGAATGTTAAGGGAATTGACTGTACCAAAGATGATTTATGGGTCGTTAACTATTCAAATATTAACTTTTAATGATTTGTGTTACTTACTTGATTTATGAACATTAAAATCACCTCTACATTATTTTGTGTTAGTTAATAAATTTTTAAATAATTCAAATGACTTCGTTGTGTTTTCATAAATTCAAAATCATTTATTTTCAAATAAATTGTCAAAGAAAGAAACCATAACTACTAAATAAACTAATTAAGGATATAGTTCATGGTAAATTATTCATAACCCAACATTGGATTATTTTTTAGATAAACCAACAACAGGATTTTATTTACCAACTATATTTTTTTAAATTCTAAGAGTTTATTATTCATGGGTTATTCACTTATTTACATTTAAATTTAATTCCATAGGAAATGATTTCAGAATCTATCCTATAATTTTAATCATTTATAATTTCTAATTTCATGGGTATTTGATAAAATTCCCCTTACTTATTACAAAATTTACTTTCATCTACCCATCACTCAAAATAGTCTCTATATAATAATTTCAATGCGAATTAGTTCCACTAATTTTTCATAATTTAAAAGATGAAAATACCAATTCCATCATCTCCTTACTCAAGTGAATAGGTCATTCAATAAAATGTATGAGGATACATTATATTCACATTGAAGGGTATAAAAATAACCATCTATGAGATAAGATTTTTGTTACAAAAATAGGACCAAATATTCCCTAAGAGGGGATGAATTAGGGTGTTAAATTCTTCTTATATTCCAAAGGATCTTATTTACACACTGATAAGAAAAATCAAAACCTATCAATCCCCATGAAAATTCAATATCCAAATAATAATAATAAGTACAGTAACAAGAATATTTAAATTACTTAACCGCAAATAGAAAATCGAAGGATTATTCACTAATGGTGTTCTGACATACCAATGGATAAAACAACTCATTTTAGATGTTACAATGGTTTTAGAGAGATGAACTACTAATACCAGGGTTACACTCATTTATTTTCTTCTATTTCACTACTATGAGACAAGTAACACAAGGATATGTGACATAATGATTTCTTAAGAGGATTATTTAGAAAAAAGGAACATAAATATAAATCCATCAATGGTGTTATTATTATACTTTAACTCTTATATAAAATTTAATGTTTTAAAAGAAATTCATTACCCCAACCTTTTATTTCTTACTTTTGTCAGTATAGAAAAATATTTTATACCTCTCTCTTTTCATAACTCTCATAAATTACGGATTAAATAGTCAAAATACATATCCATGAATCTACTACACATAACTTCCTGGTTGGATAACAAAATTATTCCATTTTGAATTAATTAAAAACATTAATAAGCCACCATTGACTGTCATTATATAGTGAAAATAAAATCTCAATCATTCTTTAAAAACCACTCCACCACAGCATGTTTTCCCAAGAAATGTATTTTGGATGTCCATCTAAGAAATTTACATAGATCTTCATGGAATAAAAATCACTATATCCTAATATTTTCAACTATTTCAAATTTAAAAATTCAATAATTTGAGACCAACCATAGAATGGTATAGAATTAAACAAAGTATTATGCTTCTTTATAAAAAAACGAAATTTGAAACGGCTTCCTCAACACTCAACATGTCATTCTCTGTTCAACTATAGAAACCCTAATATGTGAAATGTCATTCCCTATAGAGAATATTCTACATTCTATTTCAGTAACACTTACATAAATAATACAATATATTTATTACCCTTGTACACAATCTATTACATCCTATAAAACACCACTTTTTCATCTCCCCATTTTTCATAGGTATTTTTTAATACTGATATGGTTTATGCTTGGTCATTGTCCTTATCATCTCGTTGTTTCAACACCTCCAAGTCTCTATAATTTTACTCCATAAATCAAAATATAAACACACGACTTAATCCACTTGTATATTTCATATTAATATTTCAAATTCAGACTTTATATTCTAAAAAAATCAGCAAAGTCATGGTAATCACCAATTTCTAACTACACAACGTAAAATTTAGTAACCCCACGATGTGGTGGTTTTAACCTTCACCAATTATATCTTCATACACCATCCAAAATAATTTTAGATAAATATTGCTACTAGAGTGGGAAAGTTTTCAGTAACACCAAAAGCAGTATATTCGTCTCCAATAAAAGCTCTCAAAGGAGGGTGTCCTCCTTATGAAATCGCATGGACATGAAGCATGGTTCTTTTTTGATGGAGTACATGGGATCCCATATTTCTTCTGGTAGAATTCGAATCAAAGACTATGATCACATTGTGAGTATAATCACTAGTCATATCCTTAATTGGAAAAATAAGTTTTTATGTCTTTCACAGGACGTATAGCTCTGGTGAATAGCGCGTTTACTGTCATTCCTATCTAGGAAATTACCTCTTCTAATGTCCCTTAGGGTGTGATTCATAACATCGATAAGATATTGTGAAAATTTGTGTGGGATTCCAAATCATAAGTAAAGAAACACTGGTTTCGTGGGTTAAGTTGGAGAGGTCGATATAGGATAGTGGGATTAATGTTAAGAGCCTACAAAGCACGATTCTCTACATGTATGGAAAGCTTTCAAGGGAAGTTCTGGAGGAGCGATGCTTATGAGGTAAGGCTATTTTTTCCTCTCTATGGTGAGAGTACAGAGGCTATCAGTGGTTATAATTCTTCTATGTGGGTGAAATTCTATCCCTTGTACAAGATGCTTCAACTCAACTCATGGTGGATTGTTGGAAAAGGGGATATCCTTTTCTGGAACGGAAATTGGGTGGGGTCTGTTTTAGCTTTCCCTCGTTGCCCGGCACCGATGATTATGGTTAAAGAAGCATGTCAATACCCCATCTTCACCTCTGAAATTCTAGATGAGGATCAATAGGCCCTTCTTGAGACCATTGAGTTTAATGAATATCCGGACAAATGTGTGTTTACCCCTGCTGCTTCGGAGGCGTTCTCCTGCAAAGATTTCCACAGGTTGTTTTCTGAGCAGGGTCTTTAGGAGTGGTGGAATGTTGTAGTGTGGTGCCATAAGATTGCAGTGAAGTTCAACTTTATAACTTGGCACATCAAGAACTCCGCTTAACAATGGATGAGAACGTTAGAAAGATGGGAATCAGCTTGGCCTCAAGGTGTTCTTGTTGCAACAATAGGTGGGAAGAGAGTACAAAAAACATGTTTTTTAGGGGGATTGGGCTCATGCGGTGTGGAATTTCTTCGGTGGTTCCTTGGATCTCTCTTATCACAAGCATAATGTCACCACTTTTGTGGATATTTGGTTCCAAGGCATTGAAATTTCCGATAATTTAAGGATGGTTCATTCAATGATTTTTAGTATTGGATGTTGAAGCTTGTGGGAAGCCAGGAACCAATCAAGGTTTGAAGGCTCCATTACTTCTATTAGGTCCATCATAGAAAAGACTCATTTCCTTCTGATTGCATTGGCTCTTCTCACCAAGGACTTGTCAGAGTCTCCCTCTCCCAGCTAGAACCTGGTCTGTAACCCATTATCTTCTCCTTCTCGGACCGTTCGACAGGAGAACTAGGTAAGCTTGAAACCCCCCATATCTGGTTTGAATCTGAATACAAACAGGCCCCGTGTGATGGGGGTGATGAAAGGAGGAGGCATGGTTTCTGGCCCTCAGGGGGAGGTGTTCATGTCATTCACATCCTTCTTTTGAATGGTAAATTATCTATTGGCTGATGTAGGGGCCATGCTCATGGGGATTTCCCTTTATAGGTAGGAGAAGATGGAGCTAACCAAGGCGGAGAGTGATTCTAGGATTTTCCAAGATGCCATGCTTGGTAAAGGATCCCCCCTTTGTCTTTTACATACATTGTTATAAAATTTAGATCCATTCTTAGATCCAATATCTATGTGTCTCACACTTGGGGTGAGGGTAATAAGGTAGCAGATCACTTGGCTTCCTTGGTGGTCCAGATCACAATATAGACTTACCATCTCCCTATCAATAGTTTGAAACCAGAGTGTGTTAACTTACTTAGAGGGTATTCCCTTATCTTGCACTATTTCAGACACCTATAATCCCCAGGGTCCCATGGGTTGTATTGTTTCCTTGTTTTTTGAATAAAATTTTGTTTTGGAAGGATGGTTATAGCGCTGATAATTACTAGTGCTCTTAAAGGTATGTTTTGTAGTAATGTTTGAAATTAATTAAGAATTTTTTGAAAAGAAGTTTATGCTATCATTGATGAAGATTTAAAAAAAATTGGATTTAAGGAATATATCCAATAAACAATAGAATAAATAAACATTCATGTTTTCAACAAGGATTTGTGGTAATTTATGTTATTACCATGTTTTAAGAGAATATATTATAAAGGTATTGAAATGTCTTGTATGCAGAAACCAAGAGCTTTATGATATATGGTGGATCAAACATAATTTATTTTTGAGTAATTTAGAAACATTCTTTCAACAAAATTAGACTCCCATCTTTCATAAGGGTTATAAGGTTAACCATTTATTGAATGTTTTATGTTAAACATCAAATGAGGTTTTAGAGATTAAAGTATTTCTCACTATATGATGATTTATGCATATTGGATATCTTGTGATAATATTTTTATTTTGGTAAAGATAGATAGAATGGCCTATAATATGATAAATGGATCTCCTGATCAGCTAATGATTTAGGAATGATAAATTAGCCTTTATTTATTGGATTTAGATATCAAGTGGAAATCGAACAAGGCATAATCAAAGGGTGAGATTGTGTATATGAAAATGAATAAAATCTAGTAAGAATATTTCCATATGTACTTAGACAGTAAAATAATTCCTCAACATTATAAAAAGGATATTCAAAAAGGTTTATCCTATTACATTTATTTATTTTGAACTGATGGTCTTATAAATCCTCATAAATCTATGGTTTTGAGGTCCTTAACTTTCCACTGATCATTCACTTGATGATGATCAAGGATCTCTATCACTCTCGGGAGTTATTTACACTTTTCTTCCATGTACAATTCTCACTCCCTGTAAAGACTCAAAAATTCCATGTAATTTTTTTTAAATAAATAGAAATTTTACGAGTCTTTGAAAATTGACGGTGCATGATTCCGAGGCCCGGAGTGCCCGGAATGAAATTCTAAACATTTTTTCGGGTACGTTCAGTAAATGTGTAAGTGGGTTTTTCTAAATTTTGAACCAGTGCTCGGAAATGAAATCGGAGGGCATTGTTGAACTCGCAGTTCCGGTATTCGCTTAAGAAGACTTTCACCTCGATGGCAGTTGGTCGAGGGTGAAAGATAAATTTTGGGTTTTTTGTGGAAATAATAAAATAAAATAAACACACGTTTTATTTTATTTTCTTTGTTGTCACCACTCCTTGTAGAAGTTGTTTGTGGGGACCCCCAAAACATAACCTCCCAATGAGAGGTTATGGTGGTGGGGACCACCCGAGCCTAACCACCCATGACAGGTTATGGTGGTGGGGACTACCCGAGGTCTAAACATCTTCAACTCCCTCAATAATGTGGAGGAGCCTCTTGAGATTCATCAACATTTATTCTGCCAACCCTTATTAATTAATTTTTCCAACCCTTAGTATCCTCCATTTTTAATTTTATGCCAACACAGCCCATTTATTGTTTCCAATTAATTAAGCTAACTTTGATTTCTAACAAATTAAATAGATAAAAATATTTTATATGGTTGGAAATTCATTTTATTGAAAATTATTGGAAAACGAGGATTGGGAGAACTTGGGGGGAAAGCTCTCCAACAAAGAACGCCCCACCAATGAAGAATGTCAACCTCCTTCGACCTTCTTCCTCGGGAATTCTTCCGATGTGGGACGTCCTCATCTACGGTGAATCAGTGACCATACTACCTTCTTCCGCAAACATCATCAAGCGAACGATGTTGGGGGTTTATTTGCGTGTTAATACTTTTTCCCATATTCTTACCTTGGTTTTTTTTTGGTTTGAGAATGAAACATTGGGGGAAGTTGTAAGATTAATGTTCTTCTTTTTTGTGGTGCCATATGCTACCACCCTAACGCAGAGGGAACGGGCCAAACCAACATGGCCTAACCCCTCCGAAAATCTTATGGTGTTCTTCGTGATGGTGGAGGATAGATACCATCCAAGGTTGGGTCTTGAGAACGGTGACTGGCACCACCGCCGGCCGCAACGAAGGCGATGGTGCCCTGACGTCGCACCACGGTCACCGTCGCCGCCCCGCGTCCTCCGTGTCAACCGCGGCCACCGTCGTCTTCCCCAGCTCCACACCTCCGCGAGGGAGAGGAGCTGCCCCGCAGCTGAGGCACTGCCCCGTGCCCGGCCGACCCGCCCGCCCACAACCGGATCGTCGCCCTGTGGTCGGCGGAGCAGTCGGCCTGCAGCCGAGGCACCGCACCGCGGCCGGCTGAGCCGCCCACCCATGGCAGAGGCGTCGCCCCACTGCCAGCCGAGCTGAAAACCTGCAGCCGATCCGCGTCCCCGCGGCCATTCCGTGCCCCCGTGGCTGGTCCGCCTCCCTCACAGTTGGTTCGCAACCCAACGGCTGGTCTGCGCCCTCACTGCCGGTCTGCCGCCCTTGCAACCGATCTTTGCCCTCGCGGTACCCACAGCTGGTCCGCACCCTCATGGTACCCTATGGGCTGGGTCGCACTATGGGCCAGGTCAGACTCTATGGGTTGGGCCAAGTATACCTGAACTGGGTCAGGCCAGGCCGGGTCAGACAGGACCCGGGCAGACTACAACCCATTTACTTCTTTTGGCAATAACTTTCGCACCAGACGTCCATTTGACGAACCGTCAGCGGCCCTAAAAATCATGGAGCATGATAGCCTCTTTGAGTATACCCCACATGAGTTTTGTATTTAGATGGGTAATGGTCAGGTTTGATCGAGCATGAATCCAACCGAGCCCTTGGGACTAAAAGGCTAATAACTCATAGACCGGGCGTCTGATTGACGGACCGTTTGTTGCGTTAAGACCCGTATGATGTGGAGGACCTTTGAGATACTTATTAGTGGGACTTAGTGGATGTTAAAGTATCGACCAATAGCTTTATCAGCGGATCCTCCCAGAGACGATTGATCATAGTGCGGGAACCTAGTGGCCAGCTGAGACTTGATGACTATTGACGCTTTCGACTCGGAGCGACTTAACAGGACTAGTGGGCAGTGCCTTGGTGATGCGGCAGACCCATAGTGGGGAGCGCCTTGGTGACATGGTAGACCCACAGTACTCGACATTAGTAGTACCTCAATAGGCCCAGTGGGGAGCGCCTTGGTGACGTGGCAGACCCACGATGGGGAGCACCTTGGTGACACGATAGAACCACGGTACTCGACAGGAGGAATACCTTAGTAGTCCAAGGTTAGTGGGAATCACCTCTGTGTGACGCGGCAGGACCACTATACTCGATAGTGGAAGAGTTCTCCAGCAGCCGATGTGTTCGATGTTGTGACTGGGAATGTCACTTGATACTACCCTAGAATAAATCCTGGTGTGAGCTGAGTAAGTACCTCTGTGTTTTTCCTCATGATTGGGATGGATTACTTGATAATTTAGGTATATTTATGGGAATATACCTAAGTAAGGTTATCTATTCATTTCATACTTTGTGATTTATCCTTGATGTTTTTTGTGAGACCTTGAGGGTCTCGGGGGCCCTCCTGAGTATCTTTATACCCACACCTGCACGGACTATGCCTGCACCTTGTTGGGTTGGATACAGATGACAGACAGCGCTAACTAAGGCTGAGAGTACTAGGTGTTAATGGAACCTGGATGTGGACCATACGGCATGTCAGTACACATAGGAGACGGGGTGGACGTGGAGTGATGAGAAGGTGATCTGTACCTAACCTTTAGGTAGGAACCTCAAAGGACGATCCAATAGCGGTCTTTCTATTTCTTTAATTGTATTGCATTTCAGTTTTACTTGTACTTTCTAGTTGGGCTTGTATTCTGGATCCTTTTTACTTACTGTACTCACTTGTTTACAATACAGTTGACTTGTGTTAATATCTTTCTGTGTGTCTGGTTGCATGTGTTTACAGGTTATAAAGGCAATTCCTTCCTAGTTTTAGGGAATACGCCTTTGGTGCTTATCGCCAGCCCCTAGCCAATGAAAGGAGGGCTTGGGGTAGTCATGGCATGGGCCCTAGGGGACAGGTCATGACAAATTGGTATCAGAGGAGTCGGTTCTAATACAGAACTAAGACTCTAATCTTTTTTGTGAAGCAATAGTGTTAAGGTTAATGAGTGTGGTTTTCAGTTCAGGGAGTCCAGTGTTGGTGCAGCGACCAACGTATCCATACACTAGGACCTTGACTTCTGATTTCTGACTCAGTGCATGAAAACACTAATTATGTGTCTGTTTCCAAGAGTTTTCTTTGTTATCTCTTGATTCATCTCACCGGGTATAACTTATTAACCATGGCAAACCTGCTTTTTTTAGGATGCCTCCACGAAGACAGCCAGCTAGAGTTCTGAGTGTTGTACGCACTGATAGCCCACCGAGCGATGAGGCCTTAGTTCAGGGCCCTTTTTCAGTAGAGGCACCAGCAGAGGCACCAACGGTACCACTCTCCATTGGGCCACCAATGCCACCACCCCAACAGCAGATGGTGCCTACTGCTTGAGTGCGTTGCATGAGTTCCAGCGCCAGAGGCCACCCTACTTTAGGGGAGAGACGGACCCGCAGGCGACTGAGGATTGGCTGGAGGCTTTAGTGAGAGTCTTCCAACTTGGTTGGACACCAGCTGATTTCATGGTGATCCCTGCCGCCAGCCATCTATAGGCAGCAACAGGTAGATGGTGGAGCATGAAGCTCCAGGTTCACGATGAGGTGACTCTTCTCTGGGTAGACTTCGAGAGCTTATTTCGGGAAGAGTTTGTTCCAGCAACTCTTCGCATAGTACACATACAGGAGCTTCTTCATCTGCAGTAGGGCAGCATGATTGTAGATGAGTACTCAGTGAGGTTCACTGACCTCTGACGTTACTCCATCGATATGGTACGGGATCCATTCATTATGTCCCATACCTTCGAGCAGGGGCTCAGGTGGGAGATCAGCGCTTCGATGATCTCACTCAGCATCCCGACGCAGGCAGGGTGTTAGAGAGAGCCCTCTTGGTGGAGAGTTTCCCTGATGAGCAGTCACCAGCAATGAGACCCACTACCAGTCATCACATAGCGGAGACTTCTGCAGCTAGCAGCATATATTCATCATATAGGACCAAGAGAAACAGACCTATAGGTGGACGACCGCATGACTTAGGATCGATCGTCTGGGGCACCCGAGATGGATCTAGTTATACCAGGAGCAGGCAGTGTTTCTCATGTGGTAGGCAGGGTCACATGGCTCATGACTATCTGACCCGCCATTCAGATGATCAGCAGACGGTTGAAGGACAACCCAGGAAGAGACAGAGGTTCGATCGAGGTTGTATACAGGGAGCAGACGGACATGGCAGAGGAGATGGTCGTGCAGCTGGCGGTGGCCGATGATTAGATATTACTGCCACCACCACTAGGAGGTCAACCATGACCACAGGGAGTATGTGGACAGGGGAGAGCTCAGCTCCAGGCATCTGAGGCTTACGATCATGTCACTCTAGATATGATTTGAGGTACGATCTGTGTCTACTCCACCATAGCTTTAGTACTTATACAAATAGGTGACAGTCATTCTTTCATTTCCACTGCCCTCGTTTAGAGCATGGAGATTCTGACAGATCCGTTGGTTCAATCCTTACGGATAAATACTCTTATGGGTGTGGATTTGAAGATTACGCACTGGTGCCGGTATTGCGAGCTTACTCTAGGAGGTGAGAGCTTCGTCTAGGATCTTCTAGTAGTGGCATTGAGGCCTTACGACATCATCTTGGATATGGACTGGTTATCTACAGTCCATTGACAGATTGAGTGTATTAGGCTCAAAGTGCGGTGTGTCCGCACGGATGGGACCAAGTTTACCTTCCCCATAGAGAAGGGAGCCTTCGCAGCACAGGATGGACTTACCCAAAGGAGAGTACAGCCGATCACTCATCAGTTGGATAGCTTTACCCTCAGAGCTATTGATGTGGAGAGTCTGAGCTATCCTGTAGTGGTGGACTAGTACGCGGATGTCTTCCCTGATGATGTTTCGGGTCTACCTCCTCGCATGGAGTTAGACTTTTATATTGACTTGTAATCTAGGATGGAACTGATATCTACACTAGCTTATCGGATGTCTCGCGTGGAGCTTCTTGTGCTGCAGGTACAACTATAGGACATCCAGGGGATGGGATTCCTTCACCCCAGTGTTTCTCCTTGGGCAGCCCCAATTTTGTTCTCCAAGAAGGCCGATGGGATCTTGAGACTTTGTGTCGACTATCGACACCTAAACCAAGAGGTCGTGAAGAACAAGTACCCACTTCCGAGGACTGACAACCTCTTTGATCAGCTGAAGGGAGAATGGTGGTTCTCGAAGATAGACCTCAGATCAGGATATCACCAGCTCAGAGTACGAGACGAGGATATATAGAAGATGGCATTCATATGTCAGTACGACCATTACAAGTTCTTGTTTATGCCATTCGGTGTAACCAATTCTCCCGCATTGTTCATGGACACATGAACAGGATCTTTCAGCAATACCTTGATCACTTTGTAGTGGTCTTCATCGATGACATTCGGATCTACTCGACTAATGAGGAGGAGCATGCCTATCATTTTTAGGTAGTACTGGACACACTCTAAGAGCACCATCATTTTAGTACGCTCTCTAAGTTTCAGTTTTGGATATGAGAGTTTCAATTTCGGGTACATGTCATATCAGAAGCTGGATTTGCAGTAGATCCAATGAATATTGAGGCAGTACTTTCTTGGGAGCCACCCAAGATCGTGACAGAGGTATGGAGTTTCCTGGGTTTGGCTGGATATTACAGGAGGTTTGTGACATACTTTTCCAGAGATGCATCACCACTATCAGCCTTGACAAAGAAGGGGCAACCCTTCGTGTGGTTGGAGAGATTCTAGTAGAGTTTTTAAGAGCTGAGGCTGAGGCTGACTAGTGGTCCCATCTTGAAGCTACCATAGGTGGGCGTAGGGTACGTAGTTTACTGCAAAACATCAAGGACCGGGCTTAGATGTGTCCTGATGCAGGAGAAAGAAGTGATCACATATAGTTCTCGGCATCTGAGACAGCATGATCAGAACTATGCTACCCATGACCTGGAGTTAGAAATAGTGGTCTTCTCCTTGAAGATGTGTCGGCACTATCTGATGGGAGAACGTTTTACAGTGTACTCTGATCACAAGAGTCTCGGGTATATCTTCTCTCAGAAGGACCTGAACCTAAGACAACGACATTGGATTGAGTTCCTCCAGGACTATGACTTCGAGATAGTCTATATTCCTGGGAAGGGGAACACTGTAGAAGATGCACTTGGTAAGAGGTCTGGTATACAACTGTTGGGTGAGGCGATGGAGTAGCTGGCCACTTTATAGATATCCTTTGTGGATAGAGATAGAGAAGCCTTTCTATAGTCTATTACAGTCACTCCCCCACTTCTTCAACGAGTTAGTTAGGCACTATGTGGGGATGCTAACTACGAGGCACGACGTGCTCAGATATCCACAGGACAGGCACCTGATGGATTTTCTAAAGGTGGGGAGCACGTCATCCTCTTCAGAGGACGTACCATGGTACCAGTGTCACTTCAGGAGGAAGTGTTGAGGGAGTTCCACACATCCCCTCTAGTGTTACATCCAGGAGTGGCGAAGATGTACTACGATCTCTAATGATAACAATGTTGTCCAAGAATGAAGAAAGCAGTTGTAGATTTTGTTTCTCGGTGCCTCACTTATTCGCAAGTGAAGGCGGAGCATCAGGTACCAGTAGGCTTGGTTCCTCTTTTAGAGGTCCTAGATTGGAAGTGGGATGGGATATCCATATACTTTGTGACAAGACTTCCATGTACATCCAAGGGACATGACTCTATTTGGGTGATCGTTGACCGACTCACCAAGTCAGCCCAATTCCAACCTATTAGAGAGGAGGTTTCAGTAGAGAGCTTGGGATGCCTCTATGTGCAGGAGATTGGGCGGATACATGGAGTACCTTCGATGATTGTCTCCTATTGTGACTCACGATTTACTTCCCTGCTATGGAAGGGGTGGCATAAGGCTTTCGGGATGTAGCTTCATTTGAGCGTCGCTTTTCATCCGCAGACGGATGTTCAGAATGAGCGGACTATTTAGACCCTTGAATACATGCTCCGTGCTTGTTTCCTTGACTTCGGTCATAGCTGGGAGGATCACTTACCTTTGGTGGAGTTTTCATACAACAACTGTTATCACTCTAACATTGGAATGGCATCTTTCGAAGCGTTGTACGGGCGACCTTGCAGACCACATTTGTGCTGGACTGACCCGGGGGAGTCAGCACTAGTGGGACCAGAGATGGTATGGGCTACCATAGAGAAGTTACAGGTCATCCAAGAGTGGATGAAGACTACAACGAGCGGGAAGAATTCATATTCCAATAGAAGACTGAGACCACTAGATATTGAGGATGGAGACCACGTCTTTCTACGGGTCTCACCTCGATGTGGTTTGTAGAGATTTAGCCAAAGCAGCAAATTATCTCCAAGGTTCCTTAGTCCCTTTTAGGTCCTTAGCAGAGTTGGTGAGGTGGATTACCACTTAGCTCTTCCACCTCAGTTGCAGCGGGTGCATGGCGTCTTCCATGTATCCCATCTGAGGAGATATGTGCACGACCCTTCTCACATCATCGACCATGGCGAGCTGGACATCGACAATGAGGATACTTTTACAGAGGTTCCATTAGAGATTAAGGATTGATAGGAATGGGTCCTTTTTGGACGGTTGATACCTATGGTGTGCGATCGATGGCAGCACGCGATCCTCCAAGAGAGCACATTGGAGCTGGATGCTCAGATGCGTGCTCAGTACCCCCACTTGTTTACCTAGTTTGAGTTGTGGCTTACGAAGACGTAGATCCCTGAGGGGGGGGGGGAGAATGTAAAGACCCATAAATTCCATGTGATTTTTTCTACATAAATGGGAATTTTATGAGTCCGTGAAAATTGACGGCGTCTGATTCTGAGGCCCGGAGGGCCCGGAATGAATTTCTAAACTTTTTTTCGAGTATGTTCAGTAAACGTGCGAGCGGGTTTTTCTAAATTTTTAATCGGTGCTCATAATTGAAATCTGAGGGCACTGTTGAACTCGAAGAGCCAATATTCTCTTAGGAAGACTTTCACCTCGATGGCAGTTGGTCAAGGGTGAAAGATTAATTTTCAGTTTTTTGTGGAAATAATAAAATAAAATAAACACACGTTTTATTTTATTTTATCTGTTGTAACAACTCCATGTGGAAGTTGGTAATGTGGACCACCAAACCTTAACCTCCCACGAGATGTTATGGTGGTGGTGACCACCCGAGCCTAACCTCCCATGAGAGGTTATAGTGGTGGGGACCACCCGAGGTCTAAACCTCTTCAAATACCTCATTAATTTGGAGGATCCACTTGATCTTCCTCCACATTAATTGTGCCAACCCTTCTTAATTAATTATGTGAAACCTTGGTATCCTCCAATTTAGATTTTATGCCAAAGAAACCCATTTATTGTTTCCAATTAATTAAGAAAACTTTGATTTCAATAATTTAAATAGATAAACACATTTCATTTGGTTGGAAACTCATTTGTTGGCAAAGTATTGGAAAAGGATGATTGGGAGAACTTTGAAGAAAGATCTCCAATGAAGAACGCCCCGCACATAAAGAACACCAACCTCCTTCGACCTTCTTCCGCGGGACTTCTTCCGATGTGGGACGTCCTCATCTACGGTGAATCGATGACCATACTACCTTCTTACACCAATGTCATCAAGCGAACAATGTAGGGGGTTTATTTTCATGTTAATACTTTTCCCATATTCTTACCTTGGTTTCTTTTATGGTTTGGGAATGAAACATTGTGGGAAGTAGTAAGCTTGACGTTCCTCTTTCTTGTTGATCCATATGATACCACATTAACATGGAGGGTATGGGCCAAACCAACATGGCCTGACCACTCTGCAAATATTGTGGTGTTATTTGCGATAGAGGAGGAGGGCAGCGATCCATGGATGGGGCATGAGAACGGTGGCGAGCACTGCCGCCGGCCGCGACGAAGGCGATGGCGCAATGGCACCTCCCCACAGTCATCGCTACCGCCCCGCGGCATCCGTTTCGACTACGGCCACCACCGCCGTCCGAAGCTCCGTGCCACCCTGCGGCTGAGGCACCACCCCAGGGCCGAGGCGCCGCCCCATGGCCGGAAGAGCTGCCCACCCTCAGCCGGACCTCCGCGTCGCGACCGGCAGAGCCGCCATCCCGGGGTTGAGGCGCCACCCCACGGCCGGCCGAGACACCGACCTACGGCCGGTCTACACCCCTGCGGCCAGTCCGCTCCCTCGCAGCCGATCTGCGCCCCCGCAGCCTGTCCGCCACCCTCGATTCCATTCTGCACCCACGCGGCCAGTCCGCGCCCACGTGGCTGGTCCGTCGCCCTCGTAGTACCCGCAGCTGGTACCTGCCCTCGCGGTACCCTACTGGCCAGGCCACACTGCGGGCCTAGTAAAACCCAACTGGTCAGGCTGAGTCGACCCAAACCGGGTCGGCCCAGGCCGGGTTGGACCAGACCCAGGCCCACTATGACTCATTTACTTCTTTTGGCCATAACTTTAGCACCGGACGTCCGTTTGATGAACCATCAGCAGCTATGGAAAGCCTGGAGCGTGAAAGTCCCTTTGAGTATACCCCACTGAAGTTTTGGATTAATATGGGGAATGGTCAGGTTTGTTCGAGCATGAATCCAACTGGCCCCCCTATACTAAAAGGCTAATAACTCACAGATCGGGCATCTGATTGACGCACCGTCTGTTGCGTTGAGACCCCTATGATGTGGTGGACCTTTGAGATAATTCTTCATGGGAATTCTTGGAATTTGTAGTATCAACTAGTAGCTTGTGGAGCGGATCCTCCTGGAGACGAGCGAGCATAGTGCAAGAACCCAGTGGCTGGCTGAGACTTGATGACTACTGACTGTTTGGACTCAGAGTGACTCTACAGGACCAGTGGGGAGTACCTTGGTGACGCGGCAGACCCATGGTGGGGAGCGCCTTAGTGACATGGCAGACCCATTGAACTCGACAGGAGGAGTACCTCAGCAGGCCCAGTGGGGAGCGCCTTGGTGACGCAGAAGACCCACGATGGGGAGCGCCTTGGTGACGAGGCAGACCCACGGTGCTTTACAGGAGAAGTACCTCATCATTCCAAGGTTAGTGGGAAGCACCTATATGTGACGCGGCAGGCCCACTATACTCAATAGAGGAGTAGTTCTCCAACAGCCGAGGTGTTCGACGTTGTGAATGGGAATGTGACTGGATACTACCCCAAAATAAATCTTGGTGTGAGCTGTTTCAGTACCACTATATTTTTCCTCATGATTGAGATGGATTACATGATAACTTAGGTGTATGTATGGGAATTACCTAAGTAAGGTTATCTATTGATTCCATACTTTGTGATTTATCCTTGATGGTTTTTGTGAGACCTAGAGGGTCTCGGGGTCCCTACTGAGATTGTTATACTGACCCCTATATGGGCTATGTCAGCACCTTGTTGTGTTGGATGCAGACAACAGACAGCTCTGACTGAGGCTGAGAGTATCAGGACTAGATGGTACTTGGAGGTGGATGATATGGCATGTCGGTACATAGAGAAGATGAGTGGACGTGGAGTGATGAGAAGGAAATCTGTACCTACACTTCTATAACTTGGCCTTTTATTAGTGATAAAAACCGACATTAACAGCGCTAGAAAAGCACTGTTAATGCCAACGTAGATAAAGTGGAGGTCCCCTTTACCAGCGCTAAAAAAAGCGCTGATAAAGTACCCCCATTATCAGCTCTTTTTTAGCGCTGATAAAGGGGACCCCCCCCCCCTTTATCTACACCGGAATTAACAACTCTTTTCTAGCGATGATAAAGGACACCTTTATCAGTGCTACCTTGAGCGCTGATAATAGGGCCCTTTATCAGCGCTATTTTAGTGTTGTTAAAGGTGTCTTTTATGAGTGCTCAAAAAAGCACTGATAAAGGCACCTTCCCCTGCACCTGCACAAGCAACACTTGCACACCTGCACAAACCAGCACACCTACACAAAATAGTACCTGCACACCTACACAAAATAGCACCCGTACACAATATTTTTACAAACAATGCTATTTACATTTACTTAACATCATGAATACAAAAAAACACACTACTATATACATTTCAAACGGTGTTTTACAAGTTTACAATTAAAATTATCCAACAACAGTTATAAAAATTAATGTTTCATCCTTTAATATATGTGATCCTCTCTAAAAAAAATTCTTCCACGGTATTTGTTTCCAAACAAAGCATCTGAACCCAAGGAAAAAAATTCACCTATATAAGAAAACAAATATTATGTTAGTAATACAATAATGTAATAAATTAAAACATTAATATGAAAGAATACATTAATATGGAAATGTGAAACTAAAATATGTAAATTATAAACAAAAATGTTTTCATTCTAATAAAAATGAAAAGGAATAATGTAAAATCAATATGTTTTTGGATGATTTATCTCATTTAATAAATACTGATTCTTTATCTATTGAAAAGGTTTACCCGTCACACCATGCATCAGATTGAAGTATGGTCAATTCATACACGTCACAAATGACTCATAGATCATTGTCCTAAAGTATCAAAACAATCCGAACGCATTTTCTCTGTTTTATGTATGTCACATGTGTTGTTTTCTAAAGTCAATGTCATTTTCAAACTGATATCAGTCACTTTTAGCCATACCGGTCACACCCTGCATTGGATTGAAGTGCGGTCAATTCATACACATCACAAATGACTCATGGATCATTTTCCTAAAGTATCAAAACAATATGAACGTGTTTTCTCAGTTTTTCGTATGTCACTTGTGTTGTTTTCTAAATTTAATGTCAATTTGAAACTGATATCAGACACTTTTAGCCATACTGGTCACATCGTGTGTCGTATTGAGGTGTGGTTGATTCTTACACATCACAAATGACTCATGGATCATTGTCCTAAAGTATAAAAACTATCCGAACACATTTGCTAAGTATTATGTATGTCAGTAGTGTTGTTTTCTAAAGTTAATGTCAATTTCAAACTGATATCAGACACTTTTAGCCATACTGCTCATACTGTGCGTCAGATTAAGGTTCAGTTAATTATTACACCTCAAAAATGGCTCCTGGATCTTTTTCCTAAAGTATAAAAACAATTTGAACTCGTTTATCAGTTTTCCGTATGTCACTTGTGTTGTTTTCTAAAGTTTATGTCAATTTGAAACTGATATCAGACACTTTTAGCCATACTGGTCACACTGTGCATCGGATTGAGGTGCGGTCAATTCGTACATGTAAAAAATGACTCATAGATCGTTTTACTAATGCATAAAAATAATTTGAACGCATTTTCTCTATTTTACTTATGTCAGTTGTGTTGTTTTCTAAAGTTAATGTCAATTTGAAACTGATATCAGACACTTTTAGCCATACCGGTCAGACCATGCGTCGAATTGAGGTGTGGTTGATTCTTACACGTAAAAAATGACTCATGGATCGTTTTCCTAAAGTATCAAAACAATCCGAACATGTTTTCTCAGTATTTTGTATGTCAGTAGTGTTGGTTTCTAAAGTTAATGTCAATTTCAAACTAATATCATAAACTTTTAGCCATACTGGTCCCACCATGTGTCAGATCAAGGTGTGGTCAATTATTACACCTCAAAAATGACTCATGGATCCTTTTCCTAAATTATAAAAACAATCCGAATGTTTTTTCTTGGTTTTCTGTATGTCACTTGTGTTGTTTTCTAAAGTTTATGTCAATTTGAAACCAATATCAGACACTTTTAGTCATACCGGTCACACCGTGCATCGGATTGAGGTGCGATTGATTCGCAGATGTCAAAATGACTCATGGATAGTTTTCCAAAAGTATCAAAACAATACAAATCCATTTTCTTGGTATTTCATATGTCACAAGTGTTGTTTTCTAAAGTTAATGTCAATTTCAAACTAATATTATACACTTTTAGCCATATCGGTCACACCGTGCGTCGGATTGAGGTGTGGTTGATTCAAACACGTCACAAATGAATCATGGATAGTTTTCCTAAAGTATCAAAACAATACAAATGTTTTTTCACAGTTTTCCTTATGTCACTTGTGTTGTTTTCTATATTTAATGTCAATTTGAAACAGATATCAGACACTTTTGGCCATACCGGTCACACCATGGAATGGATTGAGGTGTGGTTGATTATTACACATCACAAATGACTCATGGATCATTTTACTAAAGTATCAAAACAATCCGAATGTGTTTGCTCAGTATTTCGTATGTTAGTGGTGTTGTTTTCTAAAGTTAATGTCAATTTCAAACTAATATCAGACACTTTTAGCCATACCAGTAACATCATGCATTAGATTGAGGTGCAGTTCATTCTTACACCTCAAAAATGACTCTTGGATCATTTTACTAAAGTATCAAAACAATCGGAATGTGTTTTCCTGGTTTTCCGTATATCACTTATGTAGTTTTCTAAAGTTTATGTCAATTTGAAACTGGTATCAAATACTTTTATCCATACCGGTCACACAGTGCGTCAGATTGAGGTGTGGTCGATTAGTAAATGTCAAAAATAACTCATGGATCATTTTCCTAAAGTATAAAAACAGTCTAAATTCATTCTCTCCATTTTCTGTATGTCACTTGTGTTGTTTTCTAAAGTTAATATCAATTTGAAACTGATACGAGACACTTTTAGTCATACCGGTCACACCGTGTGTCGGATTGAGGTGAGGATTATTTTTACTCCTCAAAAATGACTCATAGATTGTTTTCCTAAACTATCAAAACAAGTTGAACGTGTTTCCTCGGTATTCCGTATGTCACTTGTGTTGTTTTCTAAAGTTTATGTCAATTTCAAAAAGAGATCAGACACTTTTAGCCATACCGATCACACCGTGCGTCAGATTGAGGTGCGGTCGATTCATACACCTCAAAAATGACTCATGGATCATTTTCCTAAAGTATAAAGACAATCTAAATATTTTTCTCGGTATTCCGTAGGTCACTTGTGATGTTTTCTAAAGTTAATGTCAATTTCAAACTGATATCAGACACATTTTTCCATACCGGTCACACCATGCATCGAATTGAGGTGAGGTCAATTCTTACATGTCACAAATGAATCATGGATCATTATCCTAAAGTATAAAAATAATATAAATGTGTTTGCTCAGTTTTCTGTATGTCACTTCTGTTGTTTTCTAAAGTTAATGTCAATTTGAAACTGATATCAGACACTTTTAGCCATACCGTACACACTGTGCATCAGATTGAGGTGTGGTTGATTCGTACACGTCAAAAATGACTCATGGATTGTTTCCCTAAAGTATCAAAACAATCCGAATGTGTCTTCTCGATATTACGTATGTCAGTAGTGTGGTTTTCTAAAGTTAATGTCAATTTGAAACTGATATCATACACTTTTATCCATACCGGTCACACCCTATGTCGGATTGAGGTAAGGTCAATTCTTACACCTCAAAAATTACCCATGGATTGTTTTACTAAAGTATCAATACAATAAAAACGTGTTTGATCAGTTTTCCATATGTCACTTGTGTTGTTTTCTAAAGTTTATGTTAATTTGAAACTGATATCAGAAACTTTTAGCTATATCGGTCACACCGTGCATCGTATTGAGGTGCGGTCGATTAAAACATGTCACAAATGGCTCATGGGTCGTTTTCCTAAAGTATCAAAACAATAAAAACATGTTTTCTTGATTTTTTGTATGTCACTTGTGTTGTCTTCTAATGTTAATGTCAATTTGAAACTGATATCAGACACTTTTAGTCATACCAGTCACACTGTGCGTTGGATTGAGTTTTGGTCGATACTTACACCTCACAAATGACCCATGGATCATTTTCCTAAATTATCAAAACAATATGAACGTTTTTTCTCATTATTTCGTATGTCACATGTGTTGTTTTCTCAAGTTTATGCCAATTTCAAACTGATATTAGACACTTTTAGACATAGCGGCCACATTGTAAGTCGGATTGAGGTGCGGTCAATTCGTACACCTCACAAATGACTCATGGGTCATTGTCTTAAAGTATCAAAACACTCTGAACATGTTTTCTCAGTTTTGTGTGGGTCAGTAGTTCATAAGAGTCTCTCATTAAGTTATTCTTTACTAGAAACTCAAATCATTTCTAAAAACATTTTTCATAATATAAGGATATGAAACATAAGAAAGGGTGATCATAGATGCTCAATAAGTTTAAACAAGGGAGATATTGATGATCATATAAATATAACATAAGTATTAGGAATTCACCTTCCTTGTCCTATTTGTTTACATTCTTCCATCAGGTACGCTGCCCATTCGTTTCTAAACACATCGATATCATCTTGTGAATAGGAGTTTTTGCGACAGTCATAGTAGTACTAAAAAAATATAAATACACAAAGGATTAATAAATATTTTAAATGAACTAGTAATTATTTTCAAAAATACCTCTTCAGGGATGTTAGTTTTTTCATGACATATGATCTCTTTGATAAATTTACAAACATAATAATCTCATTCGTTTCCGTTTTTTTGTTTCGGACACTACAAAAACATCAGGAAAAATAAGTAATCTATTTTGATATGTATTTGGATAGTGCAGTATAATTATTTATACCCTGATACTTGTCCATTTGTAGATCTCGTGCGCATTGTCGTCCTTAAACCCTGGATTCATTCCAGCCTTTAGACGATATTAATACACCGCCCTATCATAACAGAATCCTCATTAAAAGATATTATAAATTATATAACTAGATATTTAGTTCTAAAATGTTGGATCTAGTGTATTACAAATTGACAATCACCATCATGTGTGGTCGGTTTTTTGGATATCCATGTAGTGAATCCAAAAAATAAATCTTTAGAGTATCCAAATTGACTGCAATGGGCATCCAATGCTGCCTAAAAACACAAAAAGGAATAATTAATGATAGAAATGAAAATATAATTGATATGATTAAAATGTAGAGTTTTACCCATGAAAATTTGGTATTAAAAAGAGCCTGTCAGTAATAATTTTGCATTGAAATGTTCTGAGCAGGTTTGACATTAATTAAGCCTGAAAATTGGAATCTATATCTTTTTGTTGTGTAGACATTGTGTGAGGACTAATGAGTACAAATTTTTATTCAAGGTTAAATCCCTTCAATTGTTTTTCATATATATTCCTATGAAAAATATGAAATGTATTTATCAATAATTATCATAGTATATCAGCATCTGTAAAATGAAATCATGAATATACCCCATGTATACATTTATAACTGAGGTGCCTAGCGAGTCGTATGTGATGATTTCAGCTACAGCGTCAGCACTAACGAAATCTACTGTTTCCTCTTTGTATGTATCTTTTTCACAAACAATTGTGTGATTATTTCTTCCTTTCATTTTCATATCCACATGAGCTTGCAATGATAAAAAATTTAGATATAGAACGGGCGGGGTGAAGGTGCCCTCATTAGATTGTTTTGATCGGTTGGTTGATCCTTTTGAGCCGTTATTTTGTTTTAGCTCCTTCCTTTTGTCCTTCTGTAATAACATTCATTAGTTCAGCCCTTTTCTAATTAAATGTTAAAGGTTTTTCTTGAAAAATGAATTGGAAATGAATACCTCCTGGTCGACATGTTTTTTTACAAGATTCGATGGTCATGCAATGAATGTTCCAACAGCTTTTTCCACTGTATGAATTTCGTCATCGTCATTTGGCACGGGTGGCTCAGTGCTCGGCTCATGACCTACGTTAATCGACACTTTGAATTGACCAGTTGGAAGTGGTCTGGAGTGTAGCATGCCATTCTGGATATTGAACACCGTAGCCCTCGCTACAAGGTGATGGGTGGGAGTTGACAGATATAAATCACAGTCATTTTCACCCAGTAGAATATCATTATAAGAAAGGTATCAGTGTCTATCTGATTCACATTTCACAGAAACAAGTATTAGAACATTGATTACCTCGGTTAAGTCGGGTATTTGAGGGGAATGTCTTGCCTCAAAGCTGGTGGGGGTGGGGCGGGTTGTTCTTGAGTTGTTTTTTCTCTTCGCCTCTCCCCCATCAACGTTTCTAGCAACTCTCCCTGACTTTGGAATTTTTCTTCAAGGGCAGATAGTCTATCTCTCATAATTTTCATTTCTTTAGTTTGTTCCTCCTCTTGTTTTTTTTTTCTTAAAATATGTCCGTGGTGTCACCCCAAAACCCACACCTCTGACGTGGCCATACTGTTTTGGCTGTTTCAAGACCGCTGAAAGTATGTCTGCATCTGGTGCAGGTGTTGTTGATTCTTGTGACTATGTGAAATAGAAAAAATGGGAAAATAAGTAATCATCATAATGTAATAGTGATTTAAATCAAGACAAATTTATATTATGTCATTCTTATGCATGTTTCCCACACTATTTTTTTATTTTCATCTACCAGTTTCCCCTCTTTATTAACACGAGCCTCTTTCCATAGTACATGACGTGGGATGGAAGTGGCTTGGGATTTTGATTCATCAAACTTCATATATACAGAGAAACATGGTTACAGTGTTGTTTTATGTCACATAAAAGTATTACGGTACTTTTAAAATATGTACCAATTTTTTTTCAATTGAAGCGTACCCCACCTTTGCTTTAAGATAGGGGTACACTGGTTTTGCTTCCCGTTCTTTATTTTCAGCACTATGTTGTTGTTTCATAAATAAAAAAGTATCAATCAATGTGATTAATACAAGTAATGTTAAACAACATGTTACCAAACACAATGTACCTGAAAAGTCTGCTCCACATGAAAGTTTGAAAAATGCATCCCATGATCCTTGGAATATCAAGTGTGCATAAAGAGGAGGTGGGTGCGGCTTGATTTTCCCTTCAGCATATTTTAGATGACATTTTGTTAAAATGGTGGGAAAGCCTCTATGAACCCTTCCTTCCAGTCTTAATACATATTCTTTGTGTGAGACATCTACTATAAATGCACTCTACAAGAGATGTCGTAGAGTTAGTAAATATTTTAGTATTTTATTTTATTTTATTTTAATAAATTAAATAAATGATATCGTAATGTTATTGTAATATCTTACCACAATAATGTTTTCACCCCGCTGACAGCAAGGTGTCATGACTCTATATCAATCAGCACGCATTTCCGAGTGACGAATCCAATGTAGCTACTAAACATGGCTTTGTTGGGGTTTACATGCTGGCCTCACTGATTCCATCCCACCTCATATTTGATGCCTTTTTCTTTTTCCATGAGTATTTTGGCTAAAACTGTAAAACTACAGTGCACCTATTTTTTTGTGCCGCTGGGGTATCATTGCCTACCATTTCCTCGGTTTCTGCATCATCATTATGTTCTTCTGAAGCACTAGCCTCGGCACCGGGACTAGCAACAACAGGTTGAGAAACCTTTTGTACCTCAGCAGTGGGACCAGCAGCAACAGGTTGAGAAACCTATTGCACCTTAGCAGTGGGACCAGCTACAACAAGTTGAGAGACCTGTTTTACCTTAGCAGTGGGACCAGCTGCAACAGGTTGAGAAACCGGTTGTGTCTCGGGATTGGGTGCATCAGCAGGTGCAAAAGTCATTATTTGTAGAAGTGGTTTAACATTTAATTTAGGTCACAGAAAAGAAGTAGCAAAGAGATAATAACATAATGTAACACAATCTATATTACAATAAAAAAACCTAATTATTGAACTCTCTTTTTTTTAAGGCTAAAGGGATTTGACCCCTCTGTCGACTATCCATATCCCTTCATTGTGGTCTCCTCTGACATAAAAAATGTCATCTACATTGGGACCACTACGAAATGATTGTGAATCCTAATGAAAGGGTCATCCTTCATTGAATTTTAATCTAACCCTTCAGTTGTTTTGGTCGACAACAGAACAATTGACTAGTTTCGGTTTGTGGGATCTCGAACATAATTTACTTGCACTGCTTGTGATGCCATTATAAACGGTTCGCCTTTCTCCCCTTCCTTACTGGAATCAACTTTCACGAATCCCAATTAATTTATTTTAATAGCACCCCTGTTATTAACCCACTTGAATTGAAAAATTGGAACTTGGAATTCCGTATAATCTAACTCCCATATTTGTTTGATGATGCCAAAGTATGATATATTCTCATATATTGAATTTTTGTCCTTAGAACTGGAAACATGCATCACTTCGGCCACAAGTGTAACCCCACTATTCTGTATGGTACTGTCTTTATCATGTTCATTAGTATACAATTTATAAACTTTAACTACATAAGCATTTTAAGATAATACATACACACTTGGTCATCCGGCTAGCCATCGAAGTCGGTCTGAATTTGACTCTGGATTTTCATCTAACTTCTTAAAAATATGGTCCTGAAACCATCCTATAAACTATAGATTATTTGTATCTGATATCCGTTTTTCATCCCTAGATGGATTCAGATGCCTAAGAATTTCTTTGTTGGTTTCAACATATGGGTCAACGTCGAAATTGTAAAGAAAAACATAAAGGTGGGCCTCCTCCCGATCTGTAATATTGATTGTGAAAACCTGTCTTCTAGAAATTATTTTACCCTCAAGCCACCCAGTGTGATGAGATTTTGGTAGGTCAATTCTTTCCACACCAGATAGGTATTCGGTACAGAATTCAACAGCTTCCTCAATAATATATCCCTCTGCAATACAAACCTCGGGCCGACCTTAATTTTTGACATACCCTTTCAAAATCTTCATATACGGTTCAATGGGGTACATGCATCTGAAATGTACAAGACCACATAGTTGAATATTTCTCACCAAGTGGACCATCAAATGAACCATCATATCGAAAAATGATGGTAGGAAGAACATTTCTAATTCAGATAATATGACAGCAATTTCTCTTTCCATAGTTGGAATTTTCACCGGGTCTATAACTTTTCTGCATATAGCTTTGAAGAAGAACCACAGTTTTGTTAATGTATGGCGAACATTCTTGAGAAAAATGCAACGTAAAGAAATAGGAATGAGATATTGCATCAAAACATGGTAGTCATGTGATTTCATACCTTTTAACTTCAAATAGCTCATTGACACAAGGTTCCTGATATTTGACGAATACCCCTCTGAAACCTTAACGTCATTAAAGAAGTTTCAAACCTGATATCTCCCCTATCTGGAAAGAGTGTAAGCATTAATAGAACGAAATTTTCGTTTTTCACCCTTCACGGGTGCCAACTCTTCTCGTATTATCATCTCAACCATGTCCATCCTAGACTTAATTCCATCTTTTGTTTTGCTAGGTGTATTTAGCAACGTGCCGATGAAACTATCAAATACATTTTCTTCTACATGCATAACATCAAGAAAATATCTGACATATAGACAATTCCAGTATGGTAATTCAAAAAAATTGATATCTTTTTCCAACTGATTTTCGTAAGGTTTTTTAAAGTCGGTTTACCGAAAGTAGTGTCCAAATTTTTAACGTTCTCAAACAATTGATCGCCTGTTTTTGGAGACGGTGTTGTACATTATTCTTAACTTCCATCGAATGATGTCTTCCATGATCGGTACATATGTCGTCAGGGTAGAAATTTGTGATGTCCTAGAAACACGGTTTTTGATGAATGTTTCAACCTAATTGATTGTGTACCTTGTTTTCAAATGGGACACCCTTGAGTTCCTTTAATGCTATATCCTGACAAATTTCCATAAGTAGGAAAGTCATTTATCATCCTGTACAACATGGATCTCAAAGTGAAATCTTCCTTTTTGTAAGCATCATACAATGTAACACTGGAATCCCACAATAATTTCAAATCATCGATCAATGGAGATAAATAAACATGAATATCATTACCCGGTTTTTTTGGTCCTGATATAACCAAAGATAAAATGTTGTAATTTAATTTCATGCATAAAAACGGTGGTATGTTACAATTTACCAACATAACCGGCCATGTACTGTGACTGTTGCTTTGAAAACGAAAATGATTCACTCCATCTGTAGATAACGCAAGACGAAGGTTTCTCGACTCGTTTCCAAATTCAGGATACTCATGATCAATTCTCTTACATTGAGGAGAGTCTTCTGGGTGACGTAGTATACCATCTTTAATTCTTGTATCTGCATGTCATGTCAATTGTCCTGCAATCTCCTCACTTTCATATAGGCGCCTAAACTGTGGAATGATTGGAAAGTACCATACAATATTAGTAAGACTGGATTCATCTTTCTTTTATCAAGAATAACCACACTTTGGGCATTCATTAAATGATTTTTGGTTCTTTTAAAATAGTATAAAGTCATCCGGGCAGGTGTGTATTCTTTCAGAGATCATACCCATCGAGCGTAGCATTCATTTGGTGTCGTATGTTCGGCTCGGGAGCTCATTATATTCTGGGAGAAAGTCATTCGGGAGATCAAGTAGTTACATAAAACTAGTGTCACTCAACCCATTGTTTGATTTCAAATTATACAGCTTCAGTACGGCAGACAGTAATGCATATTTAGTGCAACCAGCATACAATGGAATCTTTGCACAACTTTTGAACTTCTCAAACAATTTTGGGCAATCATGAAGTTCATCTTTGACAGTCCTTGTCATTTCCTCAATATGATCTCCATCATCATTCACATCTATAATCAAATCCTTCATACAGTCATCTTCATTGTTCATACTTGTAATCATATCAGATGATCCATAAAACGCAGTGTTATCCCAGCCACTACCTACATTCTTTGTTTCCCCATGTTTATTCCAACATGTATAACTCTAATATTTTCCATGACAGATCAAGTGTTCTTCCAACTCCTCTAGACTAATTTGTTTTGAATAAAAACAGTGTAAACACAGACAAAGTATTTGAGAAGGGTCATATGCATGATCTTTCGCAAACTTGATAAACTATTTCATGCCTTCTTCATACTCTTTTGTCAACCGATTGGCATTAATCCATTCATTATTTATATTCGTCCTATTTTAAATCCAAAGGATGGGTATATAGGTTAGTGGAGAAGGAATATGAGTATAATTTAGATAAAAAACTAGATACTTCAAAAATGGTGGGGGTGTTCTAATTAATAGAAAATCTTGGGTGGTTCTTGGTATTCATCCATTATCTTCCTCTCTTTGATCCCCCCTAGTGAGGGGTGGTTCTTGGGTGTTTTTTATAGTGTGTTAGTGAATTCTTCCCTCGTAATTCCTCAATTACTATTATCCTATATTTCCCTATGATTTTGGATGACTTTAACTAGGATTTGTGTAATGATTTCACTATATCATCTTCAAATCAATTCAGATGATGTGGATTTTGTTTGTATTGGCTAGAGTTTATCCTCGTATGATGAACGCACCATATTTTGTGTGTTTTAGGTGGTGTTGTGTTTCCCAGTGAGTTTTTAAAAGATTATTCCTAATTATATTAAGGTGAATAATTAATTATAAGTTTCTATAATTAATTATTTGGGAATTGTGCCTTGATATTGGGTCTCAATCATTGGTATAAGATTAGATAAGTCATTTATAGTCTTGGTTGAGGATGAGTTGATTTGGTGAGGGGGTTACTTTATTTTTTGAGGTAGGTGGACCCTTTAATACAAAACCATGTTCCAATTTATGCATGATTGTGCATTCATGCAAGAGTATATGTGTTCCAGTGAAAGGGATATAAATCAATAGCAACCTAGGTAAATAAAAAGGGTGTTTTTTATCCACCAAGAGATAGAGTGAGGGTTCTGTTGAATGTTTTTGATTTTTTGATCATACAAAAATTATGTCTCCATGGAGGTGAAGTTTCTAGTTGTTTTTATGAGAGGATCGGGTTTGGTATGAGATTTGTATAGCCTAGTTTGGTTTTCTAAGGCTATTTGAGTAGGTATTAGAGTCTTAGGCCTAAAGAAGATGGATAATATAGTTTTATATATCACGTATGCTGGGGAACACCCTCTTAAGGATATATAAGAGTCATGGTGTGTGTTATGAGTAGGATATTCCATATAGGGATTAGTGAAGTGTGACATAGAGGATTTACTCTTTATAATTGGATTAAGAGATCTCCAAGGGGAGATATGATAAAAGTGAGGGTCCTGGTAATAGTCTGGAGGACTTAACATAGGGTATCTAAGGCCCACCTAGTAATTTTATACATAACACCATCAATCTACTCTTGTATTATCACTTATAAAATGTGGTAAGAATCATTAATCTTATATATGGTCCATACATACACTAATGATCTTGTGTAGGTTGAGTGATAAAATATTAGTAGGACACCAATAATGGGCAACCTAATATAAATCATAATATACTAGGTTTATCTATATGAATTCAAATAAATAAACACACATTATGAAAGAAATAAAGTATGATTGTTGTATGGTAACTAATGAAACAAAATAACAAATAACACTATATTCAATGAGAATCAATACATTAAACCATGGGTTCCCAAAAACAATCTTACCTCCTAATAAAACCATACCACATACAACACATATATTTTTTGAAACCCAAACATAACCAAACCTTGGAAACTATGCATCTCATATGGGCTGATAAGAAACTGATACACATGAACCATGGATCCTATTTAGGAATCTAATAACCCATACCTTGACGATCATCGATCTTATATAGACACCTAAAATCCAGACACCTCAGTCACCATGGATCCTTTATTTTCTCCTAACATACCACAATATTGGGAACCATGGATCTAGTTTGTGACCCAAACATTCCAATACCATTGTCACTATGAATCAAGTCTATACCCATAATATAACAATATAATGGTCACCATTGGTATAATACATGACCGTAGTGTACATATAAGGGGAACATGGATCACGATTATCCCCTAGAATATGAACCCACTTAAATAGAGAAACGTCACCTTATAAGCATGTTGTATTATCATGGACTGATGAAAAACAATCACACATATAAGACATACACAAACCCTTTCCTAGATCTCCACTAGAATTTTATAATCTTCCTTTTATTGTTTTTAGACCCATACACTATAATATAGTCACTCCTGAAATATACCTTTATATATAAAACACAACCGAGCACTTACTAATCCATATATTCCATCTCCACTATAAAACAAGAAAACAAATTAGTTAAACTGAAATGGTCATAAATCTCATCACATTAGTGGGAATTAATTCCACATTCTTCCCCTGAAAATATATTGGGTTTTTACTTGTGGATGTCCACCCATATCTACCATCAATTTTATAATCTCATATCCCATAAGCTTTACCTGATTCACTCTCAATACAAAAATTCAAATTCCACCTTCTAAACACTATAACTTTTATTATGGCCATTATACCCTATGACCATTTCACAAACAAATCATGAACAAGTCATAATGGTGAACACATCATAATTCCAACCACCCAAATACAACTAGGAAGGATAGTTACTGATGCATACAAGCAAAAAACTAGGTGAGAGTAGAAAAATACTTAAAGGTGGGGGTGAGTCAATGGTTACGAAAAATTCATAATCTAAACGCATTTTCAAATACTGATTAGTGAAAAAAGGATCTTGATAGTTATAGTAAAAGGATGATAGTAATTCAATGAAATAACATACGTGGATCAAGGGATAATTACAGGGTTCACAAAGCCTAGTTATAAATTTTCGTATCCTTAGTGTTCATGATGTCCTGAATCTTGTTCTTGGTTTATTCTCAATAAGAATAAAGAACGGAGTAAGGATATAACCATATAGTCCCATGTACGCGATATAATGATCTAAATCTATAAGTTCATTGATTTCCCCTTTTTTAACCACAAGTGCCTATAGAATTTGGATTATGTGTACCCCCCCTATTATTCTCATTAAATATTAACTAAATCATCATTGGAACAATCCATGGATTGAATTGTTGGGTAACTGAAGGATTCTTCATTGAAATCCAATCATTGATTTGGGTCATGTAACACTATATTTATAGAGATTAAATGTTCTTTTATGTGAATTATCCCCATAGGGAATGAATCCTAATTCCAAACTACTTAGAAACTAAATCCAAAAGATCCTTAACCACATTTATGGCCTAACATAACATATCATGAAATGCAATTCATGTATGCTCATATTTACCAATATCTGTAGAATACCATTCATGGTGTGACCCTTATAGTTGTGGCATGGTCTGAAACGTCCCTTTAAACAATGATACACTAATTACTAATGAACTATATACTATAGTATGAAATAACACTATTATAGCGTGAGCCTTTTCATTACATACTGATATCATTAGACCCCCAGACCAGGGAAACATTTATTTTCATGAGCTTGGTATCCCAATGAAATTATCGCTTCATATTCCCTTTGATACATCCATTATAGTTAAATGTTCCATATTACAATATGTCTCTCCTACATCTCAAACCCTTCATAGTTACACCGTCCCTATTATGGTGTGATATCTTACACTAGAGTGAACATCATCATTTGGAACACTCCCATAAAAGTGTAATCACGTCTTCCTTGTTCTATGACACTTGTTATCCACAAAAAACATAAATTTTTAATATTTTCTCACCTTTAATGATCCTCTAACTCATATATGATAATGCTTTCAATAAATATATTGGTAAAATACATCTAAAACCCATGAATAAATTTCCTTTTGAAGCTAGTAATAATATGTTTCCAATTTTTACTCCATCTACTCACCATACCAAATTGTAGAATGGTCGGTGGGAATACTCCTACTCTTCATGTAATAAAAATTCTACTATGATCATGAGTTTACGAAGATAAAATTGAATATCACCCTTTTCAATTCACTTATTGAGGGGCTTCATCAAACCACAAAACTCATTAATTACCCCAAACCATCAAGGGCACTTAAATATCACAATGGATCCTCAACGAACCTATATAATTCATTCACTTATTTCCTATCCCTTTTGGATCATAGGATGTACCTCTAAAAGGATCCTCTATATCTTGAGCCACATACTTTTACTCATCCATAAATAAAACCCATAAGGCCGAACTATCTTTTATCATTAACCAACCAAATCGCTCAAGGAATCTAATTACACTGCTCATTCAGGATTCTATAAAGTTAATAGTCATATGGTTTACACCCCAAATCCTGATGAACTATCACACACACAAGAATCATGCCAATACATAATTAATCTCAATATTGAAAATAAATTCAAATATAATTAATTCATGTAAATTCAATTTTACTCAACATAAAGAGGAGGACCCGGTGGTGGAGGAGGAGGAGGCGTCGACAGCGGAGGCAATGGAGGCAGCGGAGGCAGTGTGGAGGTAGCACAGAGGCAGCAGGGGAAGCAGAGGCAGTGGAGGCAGCGGAGTAGATGGAGGAGGAGGTGGAGGAGGAGGCATCGGTGGAGGAGGAGGAGGAGGACGTGGTGGAGGAGGAGGAGGAGTAGGACCCGTGGGGAAGGAGGAGCTGTGGTGGAGGAGGAGGAGGAAGAGGAGTTGTGGCAGAGGAGGAGGAGGAGAAGTAGGCACCGGAGGAGGAGGTGGAGGTGGTGGTCGCGGTAGAGGAGGAGGAGAAGGAGGCAGTGGCCACGTTGGAGAGGAGGCAGTGGCGGAGAGGAGGTAGCGGTGCAGAGTAGGGATTCCGTGAAAGCTTGACTGGGTATGGGGAGGAGGAGGAGGACCCTGTGGATTTTATAAATCCCGTGTGGACCTTTATCAGCGCTAGTAGAAAGCACTGATAAAGGGGGTATTTATCAGTGCTAAAAAGAAAATCATTGATAAAGACCATCAGTGCTTTTATAGCGCTGATAAAGGGTGACTTTATCAGCACTTTTCATTTTAATGATGATAAAGACCCTCGTTATCAGCGATTTTGTAGTGCTGATAAAGACATACTTTATCAGCGCTGATAAATTTATAAATTTAATAATTTTTTTATATTATTTTATATTTATTTAAAATGATATTTATGATAAATATATATGTATATATATATTAATAATTATAAATCTAATTAAATATATCTTTATTTATAATTATAAAATTATTTGAAAGGTATATTTATATATATATAATTGAAAATATAATAAAATATATATTTATTTTTTAAATATAATGTAATATTAAGTATAAGTGTACATTTTTTAAAACTTATATATTATATTGGTAACATAATGAATTATAAATCAATAACACATCAACGTGATATGTAATTATAATCTATAAATGAACATTATTCATGCACATATATATACACATGATATATTCATTGACCCCGATTCATTGGAAAACACATATATATTGAATAATTTAAATTATACAGATATTTTAAAAAGTATTATATATTTATAAATAAAACAAATACATTAAATATAAACAAATATAATAAATATATATTAAATATAATGAATTAATAAATATAATAAATATAATGAATTAATAAATCTAATAAATTTTATAAATCTAATAAATATATTTATTATTAATCTTATGATTATTTAATTATATATATATAGTTATAACATGTGTTTTTTATTTAATGTATACAATAAACATTATCAGCGCTAAGAAAAGCGCTGATAAATTTAAACTTTATCAGCGCTAAGAAAAGCACTGATAAAGGGATATATAAAGCGCTGATAAAGGGTACACCTTTATCAGTGCTTGTTTTAGCACTGATAAAGGGTACATTTATCAGCACTTTTTTAGCGTTGATAAAGGCCTACCTCTTTATCAGTGCTTTTCCGTTAGCACTGATAAAGACCAACGCCTGCCTTGCCCAATTTTGTGGTAGTGCTACCCTTTAGGTAGGAACCTAGGAGGACGTTCCAGTAGCTGTATTTCTCTTTCTTTAGTTGTATTGCACTTCAGTTGTACTTTTACTTTCTAGTTGGGATTTTATTCTGGCCCCTTTTTACTTACTGTACTCACTTGTTTACTATACAATTGACTTGCGTTTGTATCTTGCTATGTGTTTGGTTGCATGTGTTTACAGGTTATAAAGGCAATGCCTACCCAGTTTTAGGGAATATGCCTTTGGTGCTTGTCGCCAGCCCCTAGCCGATGGAAGGCGAGCTTGGGGTAGTCACGGCATGGGCCCCGGGAGATGGGTCGTGACACTCCCAGCCTATTTGCTCATTCCTGGAGACCAAGTTATGTGTTAATTTGGGTAACTGTTATGGTTCCAACTTTTTTTAAGGAAGTTTTAGTATTCATTTTTAGGATGTGGGTTTCTATGAAAGGAAATTTCAGAAATTAATCTTTCAATAAGCCAAAAACAATTAGAGGATGAAATTCATTTTAAGGGGGGTAGAATGTAACACCCTAAGATTTTTCAAAAAAATCAAATTAATCTAATCTCTTTGATATTTGGGAATTCACACAACACTATATATAGATTTTGATATATGATAGCACTATGTTTGGATTACATTATACACAACACCAAATTGAGATTACACTACACACAACATATAGAGTTGCTTGTAGTACATGTTACACAATGTTTGACTTGTGTTATGCACAACATTGAGTCCCTTCGATAGCATGTGTTACACGCAAGACGGATTTTTACGAAACTATAATATACTATTAATATTATTATTAAACATTTATTATAGTTATCACCTAGCCATTGGAATGGTTGTTATGAATAGGACTAACCAAATTGGGAAAATATGATTTAAACATGTATATAAAATAAATCATGTGGCCATCAATTATTTAGAAAAGGTTGTAAGAACTATTTGTAAATAATAAAATTACTTTTCTAAGAGATATTTCAATTTAAAAAAAAATTATCTCAATGAATTAAACAAAAAATTTGATGAATGTTGAAAATAAAATTTATATATAACATATCCAATAAATATTTTTTGTTATTAATCAAAAATATTTTATAAGTATAAGATAAGAATAAATACAATTTTATAAATAAAAATATGTATTTATCTAAAAGGAAATTTCATGGCCTCTTAATGGCGAACCCATTTTAAATATAATTTTTGAAAAGTGAATAATTTTTATTTTAAAAAATAAACTTTCATTTTTCAAATTGGGATATCAAAATTTATTTTGGGTTAGTTTTTTTTATTTTTCAGAGAACTTTCATTTTTTAATAAATAGTAAAAAACACTGAGTTTTAATTGAAGAAATTTTTTTTAATAATTTATTTATTTAGTTAAAATATATTTTAATTTGGTTTTAATGTATAATTAGATAAAAAATTAAAAAATTAATCCAATTTATGTCATTGGATCTAATTTATCATTGAAATTGGATATAAAAACATTTTAAAATTTTGGGACTTCTCAATTAAAAAACTCATTTTCTAATCACGTCTTCGTGATTAAATTTAAATTAATTTATGCCACATATGTGTTTATAATTTTTTTTAAATAGATTAAATATTTTTAATTAGACAATTTTATAATATCTAATAAGGTGAAATTATTATTTGACCAAAAATAATATTGAAAGTAATTAAAACTAATTAATGTTATTAAGGTAAAAACGAGATTACATAGTGGATAAACATTAACATAAGGGGCAAAATACCCTAAAAACATGTCCAAAATCCATTGTATATACAAATTTAGACTATATCATCTATTTTATGTAAAATTGAAAATTATTTAGGCATATTATTTAAGGGAGACCTCTCAATATTTTTTACCATTTTATATTTACAGGAATGACACTCCACCAATATAGAAGGGAACTCACACCCATCACTTCCTCACACATCTCAAGAATCTTTGGGTTATCCAAAACCTGAAAAAATATCATACCAAGTTCCATACATTCATCCTGGAATCATAATTTGGGGAAAATTCCAACCAAGGAATCCCTCTGGTGCAAACCAAAAGTTGTTAACCAAAGAAGAGGTAACATCCTTCCACAAACTCTTTTGTGTTATTTTCATTCTCCACACACTAAAATATTCTTATTCCATGACTATAAAATAAACACGGTATTTATAATGTAATGATATGTTGTAATGTTATGTTTTCAACCTACACTAACACACACTTCCATCAAATGGGATATGAAATCATCCTCTTTGTATATGTTGGTCTACTGCCTCATGAACCAATATTGTTCGTTATTTCATTACCATGTTTCAAGGTTGGAAATAATAATGTAATTTACGTATTTATATTATATATATAATATTTTTTTTGATTTTATGCTTTTTTAATTATTATATAAAACATAACATCATATTTTATATTTTGTATAAATGTGATAACTTCATTTGTGGACGTGTGGACTACCACCTCCTCAAAGAGATGTGATTCATTCACACTTTACAAGAAATGTATTAATAATGGGTTTAGTGATTTTATATGATATATATGAAATAATAATTCTATTATAATTATAATATGTATACATATATATCATTTATTGTCTTCCTTTTAATATGACAATAAAACGGTAATAGTGTTCACACGTACGTATAACCTACCGTCTCCATGAAAGGTGTATTCCATTTCATATTTCTAACATATAAATATTCTTATATATATTTATATACTGAATATATATGATATTTATATATATATTTTTAATTATTAAAATATGTAAATCATGATCTATGTAAGTTTATCATGAATAAAAAGTCAAACCATATACGAAAAACAACACGAATTCTACATGAAATGTATCATTAAGATAGAATTGTTAATAAATAAGGAATATAAAGTCATGATTAAATCATATGTAGAATTAGATATAACAATATGGTTATTTGGTAGATTTACTATAGACTTATATTTATTATATAGTATTTTTGAACATGTTTGAATAAATTAAAGACTTAAGGTATGGGTTTTCTCATATCACTTTTAATTTGGAGAGACTTATGCCTTATTCACCACTCATTTATTTTCTATGGTCTATAAACTTCCAATGAATTTATTCTATGATTATTATACATATATTTATGGGTATTTATATAAACATTTTATGATATTTATATCATGGGGTTTATGGTTCAAAAACTTTCAAATTGGTAATGTAATTTTGTCGCAATTCGCCTTCTTTGAGACAAATGCCATATTATGCACCTATATTTTTTTATGAGATGTATATACTGCCCTTTGGCATATTATATAATTAATATCCTAATATTTATGATATTTTAAGATTTATTTAATGTTATTCTCTCATGGGTATTATTAATTATAGTTTCCAAAGTGGTAAGAGTTTATTGCTACAATCTCATTGTTTATTAGAATTGTTTTGATTATACTTCCATTGATGAAATATTATAATTAATATCTTAATAAATATTATGAGTTTTCTTATCCTATAGTTTTTATTTTTATATCCAATAAATGGTACCTTTTTTCACTCTTTGGTACTTAAGATAATTAAGAAAAAAATTATGAAAATCTGACTTTAGATTTCATTTTGGTCAGAAATCTATGTTCTTTCAAAAATGTGTTTTCTAAAAAAGGTATAAATAATCCATAATATAGGCTGATTATTTTTAAAGTAAATTTTTTAAAAAATTTACCTATTTAAGAAATAAATTTTAAATGGAAACATCATGTTTTTTCAATCAAGTCACATTTTTTAACTTTTTAAGGTGTAAAAGGAATGTTCGGTATGTAAGGACTTACCGACTATCATCGTTGTTATTTACTCTAATCTTACATTGTAAGTTTACAATGTCATTTATATAGAAATATGTTTCTTCATATTCTTGAAATTTCTTTATTTTAAAATGGTTTTCAAAGAAAAAGTTTTTCATAAATGTTTTATGTTTAAAATAATTTTAAATGATTCTCAAAGCTTCCTTAATATTTTATCAAGTGGTTATTTTCAAAGAAAATGATTACGATGATTTCAATATTTCTTTATATCTTTACAAATACATTTTCTTAAAAGGTTTTAAATATGATTTCAATTCTTCCTTTTAAGATTTCAATAATATTTTTAGATAAAAATATATTTAAAATTTTCTCAAGATTTCTTTTTTATATTTTAAGGTTTTTTCAATGAAAAAGGTTTTCAACAAATTTTGAAGATTCCAGTATAAGTTTTTAAAAATATTTTAAAATAAAAGGGTTCCAAAAATTCCTTATGTTTTAAAAAGTGTTTTTCAATGTGGAAACTTTTTTCCTCAAGAACTATTTTAAATAAAATTGTACATATTTCTTTATAAGAAAAGGATATTTCAAATGGTTTTATTGAGAGGATTTTTAAATAATGTATTTTTTTATTAATAAATGTTTTATTTTATCACTTAAAATCTTTCTCCTTATAATATGACATATTTTTTAATTGTTTGTGATTTTTTGGGAATATAATCCAGGAATTACGTTTATATTATTTCTTGAATGGTTTACATTTTGATAGAATGGTTTTTAAGAAACTTGTTTCTCTTCTATGGGTTATATGCTTTCGAAATCCACTTCCCATCATGGATTATTCTTTTATGAAATTATTATGAGACCTATATCTTTTCTATAGGTAACGATATGATGAAATGTGAAGAAACTTTGTGAGGTTTTGTTTTAAAAAAGTTTTTATTTTTTTAAAACTAAATAATTTTTAAATAATTTTTTTCGAAAAAAAAATGAGAAATTTTCCTAATATACACACCCAAACACAAAGGGAAAAGAAATGTTTTGTTTTTTTGAAAGATTTGTTATAGATATAAAGGATAGGGCTGAGAAAAAATAAATTTAGATTATTGGGATGACAAAAACTGGACACATAAGTTTTTAGAAAGATGAAGTTGTTGATCGGATGCATCATCAATCTCATATCAATCGACATGAATTTCATGATTAATCAAACTCGATGTTGGTTAAGAAGATATACATTTCTTAGTGAGGATGTCATAATTATGTTGAAAATAATTAATTGTATATTGATAAAGGAATCATTGTATTTATTTGATTATACTGAGACAATCGGATTGTGTTTATCGAACAAAAGGCCATAAGACTCAGGGACATCCAACTTAGTATCATAGGACACGGGAAGTTTTATAGAGAAGATTTAAGAAATTATTTATACATTTATTTTATCTAAATTTATTATAATAAAACTTCATAAACATATGGATATATTATCTCCATTTCTATTAGGTGATAGAAGGTGTCTAATAGAAGTTGGCATAAGTTATATTCACTTTATCTTAATAGTAACTTTTCATAGACTCTTGGTAGTGGATTTGGAAAGGATGTAGGTTCTCACAATGAGGTAAAATCAGGTAAATATTGTGTACTTTACTTGATTTTATACTTTTCATGCATGATTATTTAATAAAAGATGATAAGTAAATGAATTTTAATAGGTTGTAGGGTCTAATTTTCTAAATGTGTTGAAACTTATAAAAAGTTAACAATTGATTCAACCCCCCCCCCACATCTCAGTTATTATATAATAAATTAGAACATCAATTGGTATCAAGGAAAATTTTTTCTTATTGACTCCATATCATGTATAATATCAATTTTGTCAAGAGTAATGTAATTCCTCATTTTATGAAAAAAATTATTATGGATGTAAAAATTGGTTGATTGTTAATCTCATATCTCTTTTCCTAGAAGTTATTGATGTTGCAACAATTGATTTTTCACCTATTGATAAAGAATCCACAATTAATTTTTCTGATAATAGAAATATTGAAGTTAATGTAAAATAATGAAATTTTATCCTTATTTCTTTATTAGAAAACTTTTATATATGGCTAATTGATCTCAAAACATTAGTATGTATCTGGGAAAATATAGAAAGTATTTTTGAAAAGAATAATAATGAGAAGGAATAAAGGGAACAAATCTGATGAAGTAAGTATGAAGACATCATAATTAGTGATGAAGAAACTATTGATGAATACCTCACCTTAGTAAATGAAATTTCTTGAAAAATTATAGGATTTGACGATATCTTGTAATATTATAAAATTTTTCCGAAACTTATGAGAAACTTTCTGAATAGGATTGATTCTAAAATTTCACCTTTGCTATATAAAGAAGACTTACCTCTTGATGAGTTTCATAACATTCGTTTTTCATAGGAAATGATAAAAACTCCATTTTTCTATACTAATATGAAATATTAAATGGATTTTGAATCCATCAAAAAATAAAAATAATGGATAGTGAAGATGTTGATCCTTGTAACCCTAAAGAAAAATAATATAATGAGTTGAATAAATAAATCATGTCTCTTATATCCAATAACTATCGAAGGGGAAGACTAAAGTATGGAGGTAAACGTCCTCTCTAATGTTTTGAGTGTGGTGGAATGATAATGTTTTCCATAAATTTCCAAAATTATAATGTTGGTGAATATCAAGATGATTATAATGAAATAAATGAATGAAAGAAGTGGAACCAAAATTATAAAGAATAAAATTTTTCCAAAAAATATAAGGAGAAGATTACTGGGAAAAAGAGAAGTATATTGAGTCATAAAGATTAATCAGAATCAACCAAAACAATTCTTTAGAAGATGAAAGTTTAGAAAAGATTAAAACATTCATTTAAAAAGTTGATAAAATATAATACTCCACAATTGGTGACTAAGAAGAAGGTGAAGAATCTTATAAAGGGTATTACCCCAGAACATAACTTCTTTCATGTTTTGAGTAAATGAAATCTCTTAAGAAGGAATTAAAAATGATAAATAAAGACAGTGGAAATGTTTATGAAGATGAAAAATATGTTTTCAATGTATAATAATAATATATCCAAGAGATATTAAGTTACAACATAACAATTTATAAACATGAAAATATGATTTAAGATCTTATTAAGAATCTGAAAGCTAATGAGGAAGAAATTTATAAGATTCAATCAAAACTTATTGAGTTCGAATGTACATTGAGGAAGATGGATTAAAACTTCAATAAATCCATGAAGGTAAAAGTTGATACTGCAAAATTTTCTAAGAAACCCCAAATCAACAATTAGTTGAAATTATCAACCTTCAAAAAAAATTGTTTCATCTGATATTTATAACATTTCAGGTGATAATAAAAGTGATAGAAAATTTCTTATTGAGAAGGGATGTGAGAACCTTATCACGTCTACAAAATTTTTAAACTTACTATATATGAAAGATGGTCTATGTCCTGAGTATGACAGAGCATGAAGAATTTATCAACCTCAAAAAAATCCATAGAGAAATTTCTTACTTTAATAGAAAATCAAGATTTGATGGATATTGATGGTGTTATTGAATCTACGAGAATATATCTTATAATTGTTGGTATAACTTGTCACTTCCCAAAAGATGTTTTAAAAAGAGAAAAATAAATAATGGAAGAAGGACGAATAAGTATCTTAACCAATGGGAATTTAGAAAAGAAAAAACTCTTTATTTTAAAAACATTCCAACAAAAAAATCAATTTTAATGTCCTCAAAAAGATTATGGAATATTTTTTCAGGCTATTCATCATGCCTAAAGTTGTATGAAAAACTTTCTAGAACAACTTTATTTTAGTAAAAAATAGAAGTAAGCTGGAAAGAATAAATTTAAAGAAAGATCTTCTGTTGTTGAGATAGCTTTGAAACCAAGTAAAAGGAATAAACTATTGATACTTTATAGTGGATTCTATTTATATATGATATTAGATAAAAAATATTGAAATATGTTGAAATACATAATGGAGGAGTAGTTACATTTGATAATCATAGTTCCATAAAAATAAGAGAAATCAGAATGGCTGAGATTAAAGTTAATAGATGAAATCTAAGGTATTTTTATTTGTTTATGGGAAAAAACATAAGTTAATTAGTGTAAGACAACATTGTGATGATGGAAACTAAGTTATTTTAAAAAAAATTATTGTAACCACTAATTTATGACATATGGAAAAGTAATCAAAAAGGGTAAAGAAATGGTGGTAATCTATTTCAACATGGAGAGTCTCTTAACTCTTGTTACTCGAGTGTAGAATATGGAAACAAATTGTACCTCTAAATAATTGGAAACCTTGGGAAGAAGAACATGAACACACTTTCTAATTTTGATTTTTTGTATTATTTTTCAGAATTTATAAGAATGGATGAAGATGTTTTTGAAATTTATTAAAATGGAAAGAAGAATAAAAAAGTCATAAGAGATTTCAGATTTAGTCTACCAGACATCTTAAACTTATTCATTCTGATTTATGTGGGATAATGAGGCATCAAACAATATAAGTATATTTATATTTTTCAATTTTATTTATGATTTCACTCAAATGAAATCCATCAGTTTTTTGAAACATAAGTCAGAAGCTATGTAAAAATCATAGTTTTTTAAAAAAAATTGAGAAAGAAATGAGGGTTTAAATAAAGAAGTTGAGAACAAATAATGGTACCTAAGTCCAAATAAATAATTATGAAACTTATCTAAGAAATCATGGTATCAAACATTACTATAGTTATCTATATACTCAACAAAAAAAGAAGCATCAGAAAGAAATGATAGAATTTTGGTGAAAATGTAAAGAAGTATGTTAGTAGAATAAAAACGTTCAGTGTTCTACTTGATAGACGATTTTAGTGTTTTTGTAAATGTTCCAAAAAGATGCTTATTGAGACAAGAAAACAACTTTACTTCTTAAAAAATTTGGTATAACAAAAAAATTTCATTGAAGTACTTCAAATTTTTTGGAAGTCCATGTTTACAAAAAATCCAAAATCCATATATCAAAAAAATTGATGAGAAAGCTAATGAAGTAACTTTTATGTGTTTTTTATCCAATAGATGAAGTTAAAATTTGTTAAAAAAAATGATTACAATGGTTGGTGGACTCAAATGATGTGAAATTAATTGAAAATAAAAATTTCTTTAAAAAATTTATTGAGAATAGTGACGAGGATAAATTCGAGATTTCCAATGACTGTGAAATTGAGTCAGAACATCCTTAACAAGATACAAAAGAATCGTAGGATGATGAAAGTTAAATAGGAAGAGAAAATTTGAAATTTATTACCTTATAAAAACATGTTGAGTCCCAAAAAAATAGTGGAAATTATCAGGCTCTATTTTAGACCATAATAAAGTTGAGATTTGAAAATAAGACTCCACTTATCTCAAATTTTGAATTGGAATCAGTTTCAAAAGCTATTAAACAAAAAGAATGGGGGGATACTACGAAATAAGAGTTGGATAAAATTGAGAAAAATGAAACATCAGAACTTGTTCCATTGCCAGTAAATAAAAATGTTCTAAAAAAAAGTGGGCTAGAGAGGAAAATTGAATGATCATGGAGAGGTTTCCAGAAACAAAGAAAGACTTGTTTGTAAGGGATATACACATGTACAAGGTCTGTATTTTAAATAAACATTTTCCTTAGTTTCCAGATTATAAATTATTATAATGTTTCTATCAGTAGTTCCACATTGAAAGTAAAAACGTTTATCAGATTGATGGTAACACCCTGATATTTTTATAAAATAGATTTTTCTTTTAAAAATATTTGTTTAATAGCTTGTATAGAATGCTACACCTTTTTAATCTTGCATTACATGCAACACCATATTATCTTGTGTTGCATACAGCACTTAGTTTCTAGGAAACATCATTTAATTAAAGTAATTATTTAAACAAGAAAATTATAACCTAGATGTTTGAAATGAGGGTGTGAAAAGGATTAACTAAATTAAAAAATTATGGATTACACATGTATATATAATTATTTTAAAAATTAATTATAAATTAATGTAAAAGGTTTTCAAAAAATAAAAGGAATTTCTTTCCTAAAAAATTATCCATGAGTGTGTTTCATACCAATAAATAAACAAATAACTCTTATTGGATTATATTAATGATATATATATATATATATATATAATATTCAGTATAATTTTTAAAATTCAGCTTATGTGTTTTCTAGACATTATATAATAACAAATCTAATTGTATGCATATAAGAAGTATTTTTCAAAAAATGTAGTTCTTCTACCTTTTAATGGATCACTTGTTAAAGATCAAGTTTTTGAAAATTTTATATTTTATATTTCAAAAAATAAGCTTCTTATTTGTAATCATGATATTAAAATTTACTTTGGATGAACAATTTTTATTTTTTCTGAGAAGTTTCGTGTTTTGATGAGAAGTAAAAATATAGATTTTTATTGAAAACTATATTTTCTTTAAAATAATTTAAATAGTTAAAATATGTTTTGGATTATTTTAAAATTTTAATTAGTTCATTTTAATTCAAAATAAACTAATGATGATTTTTGAAAATTATTTTATACAAGAATTTATTCTAAAAACATTTTTTGTTTTAAAAGGTCATTTTTCAGAAAAATAGTTTTTTATGGTGTTTTACCAATTATATTTTAAATTACATTTTGCAACTTCTATATTTTGGATTTTGAAAAAATGAATTAATATTTGTATTAATAATTGCAAAATTTAGTTAATATTTTCCTTTTATTTTTTGTCAATATGAACAGTAACCATGGTAAATTTTCTTACCAAAGTAAAGGGTAAACTGGGTAATTTAAGTTAAAAATGATACAGATTGTTAAATGATTCTAACACATGAAAAAAAATATTGGATGAAAGAAATTAAACCATTAAAACATAAGGATCTAAATTATTTTGTTTAATAGACACTTTTACCTAAAAATATCTTATATAATATTTAAATATAAGAAATACACAAAATGTTATTTTATTTTTATTAAATATCTATTATGTGTGCACATATGGACCAAAATATGTTATGAACAAATATAAAAGATTATATAAATATTAGATTGTTTATTTTTATGATCATAATTTATTTTTAATTTCTATATGTGAAATAATCACATTTAATTATTATGAATCACTATTGTAGTTCACGTGAAAGAAATTAAAAAAATCAATAAAATGACATTAATTAAAATGATAGGAAGTATTAAAAGACCAAAAATACCTGAATTAATCTGATTTTTTGATTATATCACGACCATAATAATACAAGGGTCAAATTAATGACCATTTGGATCCACATGGAAAATATTATGAATTTTATAATATTTTATTTAAAGTGGAGTAAAAGTTGTCACATTCAAGTTTAAATAACTATAACATTTTTATATAGGGTTTTACATAAGCAATATATGAAAATAAATATTATTTTAAATATAAATGATTTATATTCATCATATTAATTTATTTATAATATTTAGTGAATAAATAATTACCTTAAATAATTTAACAATTATGATACAATAGTTATTCAATTAATGGAAAAATAAAATAAATGCTATTAAAAATATTAAAATAAATATTATTTAATTAATTAAAGTGATCCATTAATTTTATAGGTGAATATGATGTATTAGTAGTGCATTATATAATATTTTTTAAAACTATCTTGTTGTTTAGAGTTTCTTAAAGTCAATATAATGAATAATGTCAAAATTGGCACTCATGGAGTTTTATGAAAGTAGTATTTTATTAAATTATTTAAAAAACATAAAAATATTTAAAAAATGTAAACCAATTATGATAAGTTAACAATTTTTCTAAATGGACTATTTATAAAAAAATTACTATATATAAGTAAAAATTTAAAATAAAATACATTTAAATATTTTGTTACCATAGTTAAAAGTAAAATAGGTTAACTAAGGGTTAATCAAAATGATAAGGTTTAAAATTAAACGAAATATTGTCTAAAATATATTGGTTGATGGTATTACAACCCTATCCATATTATTTTGAATCTATTTTAATTCGGAGGTATTTTTATTGATATTTAATTTATTATAAATTAATATTTTGTGAAATTCCGAAAATTCCTATCACATTCATTATAAAAGGAAACCTCTACCATCATATCATTTCACAAAATTAAGCCTTATATATTGACCAAACTCTAAAAAATTATCTTCAACAATTTCCTACCAGCATTAAAGAGGTTCTGGTCTTCTCAAAATACCAACTCTAGTGTCCTTAGAGGAGATCTAAAATAGCCGTTTCCAAGGAGAGGTAATCACTCTAACCAATCAGTCTCTTTTTCTACTCTTCAATATATCCTATAAATATGTGATATATATCATAAAATAATAAATTCATCATCCTCAATATTCTGAAATATTATTATTATTATAAACACACCACTATAGCGATACAATTCATTTTCCATCACCATATTTTATGGGTGGGAATTATGAAGGATATTTTTAAATTATATTTATGACATAGTTATACTTCTAAAATGATAATATCATATCTACCTCTTTACCAACTAATATTTTGGGAAATGATTATGTCAATCATGCGTACGTATGGTTTACCATCTCCATGATGTGATGTGATTAATTTATCATCTATATTTTAAATGGATTCAAATATTGATGAAATTGGTGAATGTATATTATATATATAACATAAAAATGATTCTTTAATGATAATATATCATATACGTTTCTTTCTATTAATATAACAAGGAAATTAAGACAATTTTAATGCGTACATACGGCCTACTGTCTCTATAAACGGTGTATTTTATTTTTTATCTCTAAATGTTATTAATAACCATGAATAAATATATACTGAATATATATATATATATATATGATTTTTATATCATGGATATCATTCTATAGATGATAAAATCAAAATCTATGTAATAATAACAAACATTATAAGTTAGTACATGAACGAAAAAAAATGAATTACTTGAAACATAACATTAACTTGGAATTGTTAATAAGCAAGTAACATAAAGTCATAAGTAAATCATATATGGTATTATATATATATAGCTCCTTTGTAGATGTATAATTAACTTAAAATTATTATACAGTAGGTTTGACCATTTATGAAGGAATTTAATACTTAAGTTATGGGATTTTTGCCTCACTTTTATTTATCTTGTACACATGCCTTATACACAACATGTTTCTTTTTTGTGGTTTATATACTTCCAATGAATATATTTTATGAATATTATTCTAAATATCATTGTATTTTCAAATCCTTATAATTTTATTTTTCCAGGGTCTTACAATTTTACTGATTATAAATTAGTATGGGTTAATTTCATAATCTCATTATTATCTAGGATTGTTTATATATAAGTATATACTGGGAAGTATTTATAATCCATGTCCATGTTTCATAAAAATGTTTTCTAAAACATTTTTACTGTTATTATACAATTGTTTTGAAGTTATTTTTATGTATGTGATATTTTTTACAAGATGGTTTGAAATGAATCTTGTTTTCATTTTCCAAAAAAGGTACTTTGGTACTTTTATGGAAAAAGTATAAAAGGAATGTTTTTTTAATTTATATAGAATGAAAATATCATTACACATTCAAGAGACCTTAACTCCTTGAATCTTCCATTATGATATTAAAAGATTATTTTCAAATAAAATTTTTTCTTTTAAAATTGCACGTCATTTTAAGAAAAAAAAATTTCAAAATAGAAAGGATATTTTCCTTATGAATTTTTTCATGTGATCCTTTAAAATCATTTTCCATCTAAGATAAAGTTATTTGATGTTACTTATGTTTTAATGAGGAAATTCCTCGCTAATATCATTCTTATTCTTTATCCAAATGGTTTATGTTTATGATGGATCTATCCTTTTGAATTTTATTTATTTTCCATTAGTTATGTAATGATGAAATGTTTGTTAACCCATTTTTTAAAGGTTATAATAAGAAGAATCATTTAGGTTTTTGTGGCACTCATATGTGTGGTTTTCATTATGTTGCGGGTGGGACCTATATCACCCTAAAATGCATTGGGTAAAGATTTATATCTCATTAGATTGGCAGGGATGGAATGGGAAGTGAACGCAGTCCGGTAGCACAAGACTGGAATGAGAGTAAACTCAATTTAGTAATATAGGACTGGAATGAGAGTAAACTCAGTTCAGTAACACATTGCTGGAATGAGGAGTGAACCTAGTTTAATAAAGGAATTTTTCCACTATGATGGTCTTATAAATGAGTCTTTACTAATATGGAAATGATTTTCTATGCTTATGTGTATGTCATAATTCCATGTCTTATTTCATGCTCTCATAGAATATGTTCTTTGATTCTTTATGAACTTCTATGATTAATTCCATGTTGTGATTTCATGATCTTTGATACATAAGATATGATTTTAAAAAAAATATGTAATTATGATTTATAGATATGTTATGATTGATATTTCTTTTGTTTACCGATACTAATCATCTGAGCTCAACCTTTTTATATGTTCCATTTCCTTAGGTTATAAACAAACATTTTAGGTAGTAATAGTAAAGGGGAATATCTTTGTGTGGAACATTGAATATCCTTCACTATAAAAGATGATTGAATTCCAAGTTTCCAATGGTAGTAAACTAATAACTTCTTCGGGCGTGTGTTTTTGTAATGTATGAAATATTCTGCAAATATGATGTAATTCCAATATATATTAATCCTTGGTCATTATAGTTTGTATTAGAGAAAAGGTTTAGTAAACCTTTGGAAACTAGTATGAGGTAACATTACTAAAGTCCATAAGAATTATTGTAATGATAGGTTAAAATCCCAAAATTTCAGTAATAATCATAGATAACCAAGGATTTAACCTAATATGTTATAGATTGAAAGTACACTACACCAAAATTTATATTTAGCGGTGGTTTTTTTACGCTTTGCGGGGGTTTAAACTCTCGGTAAATCATTCTACATCTATTTTGGAAATCCAACGCTAAATCTTGTGTCAAGAAATAATTAGTGGCGGTTTTATAAAATAATCATAAAACGATTTAGAGGCAGCTTAAACCGTTGCTAAATCGTTCTTAATTTTTTTTTCTTATTTTTTTTTAATTTTTCTAATTTTTCTAATTTTTCTAATTTTTTTAAATTTTTTAATTTTTTTATTTTTTTTAATTTTTTTAATTTTTTAAATGTTTTTTATTTTTTAAAATTTTGTAATTTTTGTGATTTATTTATTTATTTATTTATCTGTTTATTTATTTATTTATTTATTTATTTATTTATTTATTTATTTATTTATTTATTTATTTATTTATTTATAGATTTATTTATTTATTTATTTAAATATGTATTTATTTATTATTTATTATTACCATGCTCGTGCCCATCTCTATGCACAAGTCTTTGTCCCTGCACACGGACATGCCATATATAAAAATTCTCTATTGGGTGTGATTTTAACCATTTACCTCTTGCTAATTCTCTAAAGACTTTACCTCTCCAGTAGACTTTTCATGTGGTCAGTAAATCAAATTTAATATACTTATATATATATATATATATATTGAAAAAAAATACATAAAAGATAGATACATGCTAAATAATTATTAATCAATAATTATTATTCAATAATGATTAATCGATAATCAATCATTAGTAAGTAATTATTAATATTTATTAATTACTAATTAATAAATAGAATATAAATGAATAATATATAAATATATATATAATATGGAAATAAATGGTAAATAAAAAATAGTAAATAAGAAATAGTAAATAACAAATAGAAAATATTAAATAATAAATAGTAAATAATAAATAGTAAATATTAAACAGTAAATAGTAAAATGTAAATAATAAATAATATATAATATATAATATATAATATATAATATATAATATATAATATATAACTTATAATATCTAATTTCTAATTTCTAATATATATTATCTATTATCTAATATCAAATATATAATATATAATACATAATATATAATACATAATATATAATACATAATATATAATACATAATATATAATATCTAATATGTAATATGTATTATATAATATATAATATATAATTTATAATTTATAATATATAATATATGACACATAATATATTGTATGTAATATATAATACATAATATATAATATATAATATATAATATACAATATATAATATATAATAAATAATAAATAACATATAATATACAAGTAGTTTATAAATAATAAATTAATTAAAAAATAATTGAATATATGATAAATAAATAATAAATTAACAATAAATTATTAAATAATAGATAAATAATTAATTAATAAATAAATAATTAATTAATAAATAAATAATCAATAATAAATAATGAATAATAAATAATTCAACCATAATAATTAATAATTAATAATAAATAATTACTAATTAATAATTAATAATTAATAATAACTCATAATTAATAATTGATCATTAAAAATTAAGATTTAAGATTTACTATTTAATATTTATAAATTTATAATAATTGATAAATTTTTAAGAAATTTTTCATAAATAATAAATTAATAAATAATAAATATTGAATATTGAATAAATAAATAATTAATAAATAATAAATTAATAAAAAACTAATAATAAATTAATATTTAGTAAATTAAAAATAAATTAATAAATAATAAATAATAAATACATAAATACATAAATGCATAAATACATAAATACACAAATGTATAAATAAATAAATGGATAAATAAATAAATAAATAATTCATAATTCATAATTATTAATTATTAATTATTAATAGATAAAAAATCATAATTCATAATTCATAATTCATAATTCATAATTAATATTTATTATTTATTATTTAATAATCAATATTTAATATTTAATAAATAAATAAGAATTAATTAATCAATCAATAATGAATAAAGAATATATAATAAATAAATAACAAAATAAATAAAAAATGAATAATAAACTCATAATAATTAATTAATCATAAATTATTAATTAATGTGTACATAATAACTAAAAAATAAATAAATAAGTAAATAAAATTATCAATAAATAAATTGATAAATAAATAAATAATTAATAGATAAATAATTATTAATTAGTTAATAATTAATTAATTAATTAATAATTAATAATCAATTAATTAAGTAATTAAGTAATTAATTAATTAAATCATAAAACATTAAGAACCACTAAAAACCCTAAAAGACACTAAAATGACAATAAAATATGATTCGGGACTCCTTTTTCAGTGCCACAACCAGTCAAATCAAAGATAGTGAAATGACATTTGATATGGTATGCAGTATAGGCTGAACGGACACCGGGATCGAAGGTTATAATCGTTTGAATATTAAAAAACTATGGTCTGCAACTAAAACCTCTTTTTGGAGGCCTTCTCGACCTTTCTGGAAGAATTACAAGATGTAGAATACTCATAGAGTTAGTACCAGACCTAAAAAGTGTAGATCTTGTAGTAGGCTTCGATTTGATATGTGGTAGAGTTCAAACAGACACCCTGATTAAAAGTTATGGTCGTTTGGACTCTAAGTTTTATTTTCAACTTTTGAACTTGAATATATTTTATTCCTCTGATTATCACATGATTTAAATCTCATTTGCTTTTAGATCATCTGATAAGGTTTGATTTAACTAGTTGTGGAGCTAAAATGGACTATTGGATCAAAAGTTATAGGGATTTGATGTCGAAGTTTGTTCTTCAACTAGTTGATGATTGTTTTTCAGTTTAAAAATTTTATTAACTAATAATTATAAATATTTATTATTTGACACATTATAAATAATTAAAATTATAAATAACAAAGTATATTTGATTTTAAATAATAAAAATAAATAAATTATTATTCCTCAACTTCATAGCAGCTTTGAAAAAACTGCCGCTAAAAAAACTGTAAATTTTTTTGGTAGAAATATTAAAACATTTATAAAAAATATTTTAAAAACATTTAGCGGAGGTTTTTTTCTAGGCAGTTTTGAAAACTGCCGTTAAAAACTATTTTCTTATAGTGGTACATTCTCTTTATTATGTTGTTTTCCTAGTATGATTAGTGTTTCCCACACTATCCTTTTGGTTTTTTCAATGGAGGGAACCGAAAGGAACTGGATTAACATTGAATGTGACAGATAATTTTCTGATGAGAAGTCAAATGGAATGATGATTAGAGTAAAGGATGTTGTGATTATTCTTAATTATAAATCTCATAATATGATTAATAATCTCATCTTTGGTCAGTTTCCTAAACTATCTAATAATAGAAATAGTGAGTTTCATGGTGACCACATAAGAAAGAAAGTTCAATTTCCCCATGGTAAAACAAGTCAGAAGAGGTATAAGGGGTATTGATAAAAAGGGGCTAGTATATGATTTGGGTATAAAAAATAAGGACACATATCAAGTAATTGAAAATAAAAAGTGAATGGGCGCTAAGAATGGTGTTTCAAAGGCATCATTAATTGTTAAATGTTTTAAATGGGGAATTTATGGTCATTTTGAAAACTGATTCCCTATAGGGAAAGCTTATAAATAGAATCAGCATGGTTGTACTGATGATGATGAAGAGACTATAAATGATATATGATATATAAGATATGTTAAGGAATAAAATTTTTTAGCATGGATAATGGTTTAAGAAGGAAGTGTAATGATTGAGTGTTTATGTATTGGAATTTAAGAATAATGTTTTAGAAGTACTTTTATGGTATTATGGAATAATGAAACGTCTAAGGATTGGTCTATTATACTTTTCCTAAAGTTTTTGAGATTATATTTTTAATTATAATGGTAACCATGAAAAGTGATTGAGGTGGTAGGGTGGTATTTTTGGAAAACACGTGATTAAGGGAAGGATAACCCTTAACATGTGAAAGATATTGGAAAATAAAATAAAGGGATGTTTGATTATAATAGATAAATAGTATATATGACCATCGAACTGATTAGTAATATGATGGAAATGTGGTTTATTATATCATGTATTGAATTTATAAAATTTTGGATTTATGGTATAAGAAAAGAGTTAATTTTTTAGATCATTCATGTTTTCAATAAGCTCTTATGGAAATTCATGTTATTACCTTGTTTTAAGAGAATATAGGATAATAATATTCTCATGTTTGGTGTGTGACAATTAAGATCTACGCCAATTTATTTGGGGGATTAATGATAAGTTGATTTTGTTAATTTAATGATCATCTTTCAAAAGTTTTGGATTTTAATCTTTTGAATTCTCATAAAGGTAACCATTTATGAAATTTTTTATTTGATCGAGATTTTAGTTATTAAAGTATTATCTCTCAATATAAGGATTTATGAATATTGTATAACCTATGCTAACCATTTTGTTGTGACATTATGATAGATGGAATAAACTATCATTCTATGGATCTTATGATCTTATAATTCTTTAGGAATTAAAATCTCACCTTTATTTCTTGGAACACGATATGAATTATAAATTGATCAAGACACAATGAAAGAATGAGATATGCTTACGAAATGTAATGAAATCAAGTAACTATTTATTCTCTTGAAAATTATTAAAATATAGGAAAATGATATTGAAACCAAAAAAATTATAATGGATCCTTATTTTTCAATGAATCAAATGGTATCTTACAACATCTCGTATTTATGGCTTTGTGATTTTTTTTACTTTCTCTTCAACATGTTCTATATCACTCTCCATCAGAACATGATAGTTATATTTCTCTTCAACGTCCTTGTTTTCACATTACACCTAAGTTCTTCTTTGGGTAAAAATAGTTATTAGTTGTTTTGGGTCACTATTATGTTTCCAACTTTCCATTTTTAAAGGGGGTTTTAGTATCTATTTTTACGATGTGGGTTTCTTGAAAGGAAATTTAAAGTGTTAAACCTTTTATGGACCTAATGAATATCAAGGGAGAAATTAATTTTAATGGGGTTAGAATTTAGCACCATGAAAGTTTTATAAAATAAATTTTTTGAAATATATATTTAAATAACAAAGTTTCTTTAATATCTTGCATAGCACTATAAACTTTGTTAAGATTTCATTATACGCAACACGGACTTATCTAGCATTACTTGCAATTGAGAGTTTCTATGAAACATAATTTTACTATTGAAATTATTTAATCAATAAAATTATATTTTAGAAATTGGAATGGAGGGTCTGAAAAGGATTAAATTAATTACTAAATTTAGTTTTACACATGTATATAAAAATATTTGATCAATTAATTATAAATTAATGTAAACTTTTTAAAAAAAATAAAAGGAAATGTTTTTCTGAAAAAAAAATATTTAAATGTCTGTAAGTTTATTTTATAATAATAAATGAACAAATAAATATTTTTTTATTGTATTAATTAAATATATATTATTTTCCAAATAATTTTTAACATTGAACTTATGCTTTTTCTAGACAGGATATAAGAAAAAAACTAATTTTACTTATAAAAGAAATATTTTTCTAAAAAGAAACTTTTTGTCACCTATTGATAGACCACTTGTTAAAAATCTAGTTTTTTACAATTTTAAAGATTCTATTTGAAAAAAAAAACTTCTTATTTAGAAGTGTGATATCAAAATTCACTTTGGTTTAACTTTTGAAATTTTTTCTGAGAAGTTTCATGTTTTGATGAATAATGAAAATACTGATTTTTATTGAAAACTACATTTCATTTTGAAGCCTTTTCAAGGTCAAAATATGTTTTGGATTAGAATAAAATTTTTATTGGTTAATTTTAATTTAAAATAATCCAATTATGATTTTTTTAAATTATTGTATACATTAATTTACTATAAAAACATTTTTTATAATGGAATTTTTCCAAAAAAATATTATGGAGTTTTATCTCTTCTATTTTAAATTAAATTCAGAAACATCTATGTTTTGAATTTTCATAAATTTATTAAAAATATATATTCATAGTTACCAAATTTATTGAATAGTTATATTTTATTTTTTTTCAACGTGAATAGTAACCAAAGTAAATTTTGTTACCACGAGAGAGGGTAAATTGTGTAATTTAGGTTAAAAAGAAAATAAAAAGTGTATAAAATGACTAGAACACATGCCAAAATTTTATAAAATGAATATACTTATACCATTAACACATAAGAATCAAAATTAAGTTTTTTAATTGACATGTTTCTAGGTAAATGACTTATATAATATTTAAATTAAAGAAAGACACAAAATGCCACTTTCTTCGTCTTAAACATCTCTTTTGTGTCCACATAAGGCCCAAATTAGGTTATAAATGAATATAAAGGATTATATTAAAATTATTTTTTTTATTTTTCTGATATTATTTTTTTTTTAATTTTTATATGTTAAAAAATAACTTTTAATTCTTATACAACACTAATACAGTGCTTCTGTTAGCAGGTAAAAAAATCAATAAAATGAATTTAATTAAAATGATAAGAACCATTAAAAGGAATATTTTCAATAATTATTCTTATTTTTTTAGTATATATAAACCATTATCATCTAAGCGTATAACTAATGACCATTTTGAGCCACATGGAAAATATTAGGATATTTAAAATATTATATTTGAAGAAAAGTCAAAGTTGTCACATTCTTGTTTTAATAACCATAAAATTTTTAAAATAGGTTAATAAAAAATATATATTTTAAAATAAAAATTATTTAAAACTATAAATAATTTAGATTCATCTTATTAATTTATTTATAATTTTTAGTGAATAAATAATTACCTTAAACAATTAAACAATTATGATACAATAATTATTCAACTAATACAAAAATCAAATAAATGATATTAGAAATATTAAAATAAATATAATTTGAATTAATTAAGGTCATACAAGAATTTTCTAGGTGACTATGGAATATTTTGATTTTATGAAATTATTTTTTCGAAGTTACCTTTATGTTTATAGTTTTTTAAAATTAATTTAATGAATAGGTTCAAAATTTACAACCATGATAAATTATGAAAATATTATATTATTGAATTGTTTAAAAATCATAAAAATATGTAAAAAATAAAAAGTGAATATGATAAGTTATAAAATGTCATGCATGGACTATTTATGGATAATTTACATCATATAAGTAAAAAAAATACAATGTTTTCATTTTAAATAATTTGTTATAGTAGTTAAAAGTAAAATGAGTAAACTAGGGGTTAATCAAAATGATAAGAATTAATATTAAACCAAGAAATGTGTAAAATATATTCAGTGACTAGATTACCACATTATCCCACTTTATCTTCAAATAAATTTCAATTTGTAGGTATTTTTATTGAGATTAAATTTATTAAATTTAATATTTTGTGAATTTTCAAAAATATCCCTCCCCTTCATTATAAAAGGACACCACCTCGATTATCTCATTTATTCACTTCGAGATTTAAATATTGAAAAAAAATATACCTAATTCTCTTATAAACTTCCCTAAACACATTCTGGATATTCTAGTCTTACCAAAATACCAACACTAGAGTCTTTATAAGAGATCTAAAGAAGCCATTTCGAAGAAGAGGAAATCGCTCTAGTAGGTCACTCTCTTTTTTTCCTCTTCTATACCTCATATAAAACTGTTAAATATATATCATAAAAGAAAAAATTAACCATCTGAAATATTTTTAAATTGTATTATTATTGCTTTTAAAACACCACTATACAACCCCTTTCCCCTCGAACAAGAAATGAAAGTATCGCTCATGCCTATGTACGGCTTACCGTCTCTACGTAGTGATATAATTCATTTTCCATCCACATATTTTATGACTGGGAATTATAAATGTTTTAATGTTTATATATAGTATTTATGAAACAATTATACTTCTATAATGAAAATATCATATCTATGTTTTTCCTTCTAATCTTTTAGGAAATAAAAATAATGCTCGTGTGTATGTATGGCTTATTGTCTCCACAATTTGATGTTATTCATTTTTCATCTATATTTCACATAGATGGTAATAAGGGTTAATTTTATGAATATATGTTATATGTATAACATAAATAATAATTTTTCATTTCAATATATTATATAATTTTCTTTCTTTAAATATAAAAGGAAAATTAAAACAACGTTCATGCGTACGTATAGCCTACCATCTCAAAGAACGGTTTATTTTTATTCCCTATCTCTAAGTTTTATGAATAATCATGAATAAATATATACTGAATATATATATATATATATATATTATATTTATATCATGGATATAAATTAAGATATGATTAAATCATGATCTATTTAAGGAGACGAATTATTACAATTCAAAACATCAACTAAAAATAAAGTGTTTATTACACGAAACATGATTTTAAAATGGAATTATTAATAAACGAGTAATATAAAGTTTTTAATAATCATATAAGGTATTATATATATATTAATATGTCTTTTTGGTAGATGTATATATTTATTATTCAAGATGTTTAAGAATATACTAAGTAAGTCAAGACTTATAGTAAGGTATTTTTGTCTCACTTTTATTCCCTTTAGAAAAATGCCTTATACACTGCCTGTTTATTTTGTGTAGTGTATATACTAACCATGAATGTATTTTATGAATAATATTCTGAATATTATGGTATTTTCATATACATTTAATTTTATTTATTTCATGGGGCATACAATTCTACTGATTATAGAGTGTTAAGAATTAATATCACAATATCCTTATTATCTGGGAGTTTTTATACATTTGTATTTAATGGGAAATATTTATCTTCCATGTCCATGTTACTAAAAAATATTCTTGAAAATATTTTTACTATTTTTATAAAATTTTAAATTTATTTTTACCCATGTGATAATTTTTACTAAACGATTTGAAAGGAATCTTTTTGTTATTATCCAAATGAGTTTCTTAGTGAGTTTTCAAGAAAAAGTATAAAAGGAATTCTTTTTGAACTTATATGGAATGAACATATTTTTAAATTTTTGTGATTCCTTAATTACTTGAAGCTTACCTTACAATATTAGACTGTTATTTTCAAATAAAACATTTTCTTTTAAAATTTTATGACATTTTAAGAGAAAAAAGGTTTTCAAAACACAAAGGATATTTTCCTCAAGAATTATTTCAAGTCTTCCTTTAAAATCATTTTTAATTTAATATAATTTTATTTAATGTTACTTATGATTTACTAGGGATATTATTCAATAATACCATTATTATTCTTTCTACAAATATTTTATGTTTATAATGGATTGATCCTTCATGATTTTGTTTCTTTTCTATGACTTCTATTGTGATAAAAGTTTTATGAAAAAATATTTTTTTGGTAAAGATATGAAGAATTATTTACATAGTTGAAGAACAAATATGTTTGGTTATCATTATGTGGTGGGTGGGACCTATATCTTCCTCCAATTCATTGGTTAAATATTTATATCTCACGAGAAAGATAGGAATAGAACAGGTAGTAAACACGAACTAGTAACACAGGACAAGAATGGGAGTACACTCAGTTCGGTAATATAGTACTCGAGTGGAAGTAAACTCAATTCCGAAATACACGATAGGAAAGGGGAGTGAACCCAATTCTGTAAAGTACTTTTTCAATTCTAATTTTCTTAGAAATTAGTATTTAATAATATGTTAATGATTTTATATGCTTGTTTGTATGTCAAAATTCTATGTCTTATGTTATTCTCTCATAGTATATGTTCTTTGAGTCTTTATAAACATCTATGATATATACCATGACACGATATCATGATATTTGATATACAGGATATGATTTTCAAATGTATTCTTTATGTACTTGTGTTTTTTTATTATTTTATTATTGATATCTCATTTTTTACCCTTATTGAGGATCTGAGAAAACCCTTTTCATTTTTTTCTTTACCTTAGGTTATAAATAAAGGTTTCTGGTAGGAATAACAAAGTGGAATATTTTTTTGGGAAGCATTGAAGAACTTTCACCGAACTATAATTTTGTGTTCCAAGTTTCCAAACTAAATAAAATAATTTGGTCTTTTGTTGTGTGTTTGTGTGTTGTATGAAACATTCTATAAAAAAGGTAATGTCTACATATGTTAATTCTTGGTCATTATATGGATGAAAAGTCAGAATTCATAAATGGTGAGACAGAGGAATAAATTTACATTGAACAACCCGATGCTTTTAAACGTTATAATGATTAAAACAAGGTTTTTTTATTGAATAAATCATTTTATGGGTTAAAACAACAACCACATTCATACAATTAAAAAATTGATATCTATTTGAAAATAATGATTTTTTATAAATTAAAAGTTAATAGAAACTTATATATAAAATACGTGGACTTTGGAACTCTAATTATTATTGTTTATGTGGATGGTGTAATTTTTTTTGAGGAGGAGGGAAAAGTTTTTAATGAGTTTTATAATTAAATAAAGAATAGTTTTTAAATGTCAATATTGGGAGAATTAACATTATTATTTAGCTTACAAGTTTAACAAAAAAAGAAAAATGCATATTCTTATCTTAAGAAAAGTATACTAAGTAATTGTTAAATAACTTTGGGATGTAATAATAAAAATAAGTATATACTCAAATATCTATGATAAAAAATATGAGAAAATATGAGTTGAGAAAATGTTTGAATCTCAAACACATTCATAATCTGATTAGAGGACTACTTTACCTTACACCCTCAAGGCCTGATATTTTTTATTTTGTGAATTTATGTTCCAACTATCACAGTAATTCAAAAGAATCACATATGTTGATAGCAATAATAATTCAAATATATGTCAAATGAACAACTCCACGTTCATTTTTATACAAAATAAATTTTGATATAAAGTTTCATTGTTATGCCGACACCGATTGGGCTGGATATTATATTGATAAAAAATCACCCTCAGGAGGAACATTTTTTTTGGGTGAATGTTTTCTGGGTTGGAATAGTAAAAAATGATTTTCTATGAATTTAATCCTAGAGGAATCATAATATGTTGTAGATACTCGATATTGTACTCAAATGTTATGGATGAAAGTTTAATTTGAAACTTTTAAAGTAAAAGTTCATAAACATTAAAGATGATTTGTGATAATCCGAGTGCATTTGATACTTCTAAAAATCATTTCCATCATTCAAGATCAAACACATTCCTAAAATTCTTTACTTTAGAAAATATAAATTTTTTGAAGGATATGTTTTTCTGGAATATAACTCAATAAAGTATCAAATTAATGACATCTTCATATAGAAAATTCCAAAAGGAAGTTTTATTACATTGAGGTTATAAATACAGGTTTATCCTCTTCCAATTATTTCCAAAATATCATAATGAATTCCTTTAACATAATTCAGATTATTTTAAAAGTGTGGGGTGAAGTAACAACTTTGTTCTATATAAGAATTTTTTTCTTGTATCTCTTTTATGAATATGATTTTTTGGTTATCAGATAATGGGAAAGAGGAAAATAAAATTTAGAGAAAAATAAAATGATAAAAGATAAATGTGAGTGGGAGTTTATCTAAATAAGTCAATAAAACATTCTTGTATTCATAGGACAGAATTCCTTCAAAAACATTACTTTATCAAGTAGTGTAGTGTTAGGATGCTCACTTTTGAGAAAGGTTGTGTTTTGGTAAGAGTCAAAGAACATGATTTGTTTAAAAAGGTTATTTATAAAAAAAATTAATGAAAGTTATCAAACAAATCCAAATAGAGATATTAAAGAACCATTTTGATATTTTTTTTTTAAAATACTTGTTGAAAACTATAATTCTGAAAAATAATTGTTTTGAAAAATAGGTGAATGTTTTAGAACGTTCAAACCCAATAAAAAAGAGGGTATATGTTTTATTTTTGAGAAATTTATTTTTTAGATATAGAGGATTAAACTGAAAAGAACTAGATATAGATTATAGGACTAAGAATAACCATACACAGAATTGTTTAGAAAGATAATTTTTTTGATCATATACATCATTATTTTTAGATACTTTGGTAAGATGTAAAGATTCATCAGACTGGGTGTTGGTTAGAAAGTTAGAATCTATTGATTGAGTAAGTTATAATTATATTGGAAAGAATATAGGAAACTAGTAAAGTCATAAGTTAAAAAGTTCTTTAATTTACAACCTAAAGTCAGAAAATTATTTTTCAATATTTAATTTCTTAGAAATTGTGAAAACTCTCAAGATAAATGTTTTTTAAGAAATAGAAGAATCATAAATATTTTATTGATTCTATGAATCAAGAAAAATTTTGCATGAACTTTTGAAGTATTAGTCATGGAATTTTCCAAAAGTCTGAATGAGTTATTGTTATTGAGTTTTACAGTTTTTCTAAGTTGTAGAGTAGATTTATCAACATAATTATCATTCCATAATAATTAAAATTCCAGAGTTATAAGGATTCCATCTGACTGAATTTGTGAAATAAATTCAATTGTACTAGCTTAGAGGAAAAAGTCACATCATAATGATCATAGAAAGAAATTAAGATCTTAATCATCATATGAAGAAAGTTATATTGTAAGGATAAGGGGAAGAAATTTTGATCGTAATGAGTAGAGGAAGTTAGTTAAATTGTATAGAAGCTTAGGAAGTTAATTAGATAGAATTTGAGAAAGTTAATTAGACTAAAGTTGAGTAAGTTACATCAGACTGATGAAAAGTTAGTTTTTTTCAAAATACTCATTTGTAGAAATCATGAGAAGGCTTGATGTAGTTTAAGTTTAAATTTTAATTTGAGTGATTTTTAAAGATTTTAAATTTGAGTAAGCGGGAAAAGTTTTTTAGTTTCTCAACTTTTCTATTAATAGTTTCATATAAATATAATCACATTATTTTAATACTTTCCAAATATTTCACCATATATGAAAATGAAGAACAATATATAATTCATGTAAAATTTATCTTTTTTGGATATAGATCTCAAAATAAGATCAGACTGATGAAATTTTTCTTATCAGAATGAGGAATATTCGACTAAGGAAGATTAGACTGAGGAAGATCAGATAGAGAATTTGAGCATAGTTTGAGATGTGAAGATTGAGGAAGGGAGCATCGTATTGAGATGATCAGACTGAGTCAATCAGACTGTGCTCATCAGACTAAAGAACATCAAACTCATAGTCATTAAACTCAAGAATGTTTATAGAGTAGACTGAAAAAAGTTTTAAACTTTTAATTTTCATAATGTTTTATAATAAAACGTTGTAAACATATGGGAGTCAGAATAATCATTCATATTAGGATATATATAGTGTCTGATGGGATTTTACATAAGTTTTATTCACTTTTTCTTTGTAATTAATTTTTATAGACCCATTCGACTAGATATGTAATGGATATAGGTTCTCACACTAAGGTCTAACCATGTAAATATTGTGTTCCTTATTTTATTTCCAACTTTTTCATCCATTAGTGTATACAAAAATATGATAAGTAAATTATCTTTAAGAGGCTTGTGGGGATATGTTTCTAAAATTATTAAAACCTCCAATAAGTTAACAACTAATTCAACCCCCCTATCAATTATAATTTTATCCTTTGTAACTTCCATTTTTATCATAGAAAATTTACCCTAATTGAATAATTATCATTGATAATATAAATTATTTCAGAGGAATTACTACATTTAATGGAAATATTATTATGGATGGAAAATCAGGATGATCAATTATCTTCTATCTCTTGGCCAATAATTTTTTTATACCACTAAAATTGTTTTTACACCAATTGAGATTGATACCCTAAGTAATTTTGTTGATAAGATAAATATCTATGTAGATGGAAAAGATATAAATGCTATCATAATTTCCTTATCAAGAAATTTTTATATAAAGGTGATGGGTCTCAAGCATTTAAAGAGTATGTTGGATGAGCAAGAAAGTATTTTCTAAGGGAATACTAAATTTAATGAAGCAATGATATAAATATAGAATAGTAATTCTGAAGACATCAAAATGAGAGATAAATAAACTATTGATGAATGTTTCACCAGAGTAAATGAAATTTTTTTCAACATCATTGGATTTGGAAATGTTGGAGAAGATTTAAAATTTGTAGGTAAATTTATGAGAAAAGTTTTAGAAAATTTTGATTCCAAATATTCTATTTTATAAGATAAATATGATTTATCTCTTGATGAGTTTCATAACATTCTTTTTACTTATGAAATGATAAAAACTAAAATGCTCAAATAGAATATAAAAGATAAAATGTATTTTGAATCCCAGAGAATAATGAAGAAATCAGATACCAAAGATGTTTATCCTTACAAATCTAAATATAAAGATGAATATAGGTTGAATGAAAAAAAACATGTCTCTTATATCCAAGAAAAATCAAAGAGGAAGAGGAAAGTTGGGAGGTAAACTTCCTCTCAAATTTTATGAGTGTGGTGGAATCAGACGCTTTTAAATTAATTACACCTAAGAAGAAAGTTTTATAATATCTAGATTATTATGATGAGCTTTTAATGAAAAAAATAGAAAAAATATAAAGAAGAAAATTCATCCAAAAATATAAAAATAATTTCACTAGGAATAAGAGAAGTATGTTGAGTAAGAAAGATGAATCAGAATCAATCAAAAACAATTATTCAGAAGATGAAAGTTATAAAAATTTTAGAACATTTAATGAAAAAGTTAAGAAAATATAATTCTCCTCAAATTGTGAAGAAGAATAAGTTGAATAATCTTACAGAGAGTATCAGCTCAGAATAGAAATTCTAACATGTCTTTGAAAAAAAATCTTAAGAAATATGTCAGAATGACAAAGAAATAATTGTAAACGTTGATGAAGGTGAAAATGTTTTTTTTAGAAAGAATAATAATACATCCATGAGATATTAAGTTTCAAAATTATAATTGATTAACATGGAAAGATGGTTGAATATATCATTAATAAGTTGGAATCCAAGAAAGAAGAAGTTAACAATTTTCAAAAACCAGTTAATGAGTATGAAATTACCTTGAGAAAGGTAAATGAAAACTTCAACAAATCCTTGGAATTAAAATTTGAGACTTATAAAGTATATTATAAAACATAAATCATGAATCAGGCGGAATTCTCTCCCTTTAAAAATAATGTTTCAACTGATATTTCTAACATTTTAGGTGATAGGAAAAGTTCTATGGAAGGATGGATATATAGGTAATGTGAGAAACATATCACATATACTTTTTTTGAAAATTTCATTAATAGGAAATATGGTTCATTCCATGATTATTATATAGTAGAAAGAAGTTATGAACCTCAAAAAAATCTATATAAAAACATATTACTTTAGTAAAAAATAAAAAATTTATGTTTGTTGATGTTGTTTGGGGATCAATGGCATAGAGATTATAATTTTTGGCTTAAATTATCACTTCCCAGAAGAATGTTTGGACAAAGTGAAGGAAATTATGGAAGAAGGATGAGTAACTTTTCTAGAACATAGGAAGTTAAAAAAGAAAAATAACAAGATGATAGAAACTTTATAATAAAAAATGAATTTGAATTCATGTAATAAGTTTGTGGAATATGTGATAAGTATGGTAATCATGCCAAAAGATATCTAACACTCCTTCTAGAAAAAGTTTTTTATGGTAGAAAATTAAAGCAGTAAAAAAAAATATAATGAATGATATTTTGTTTTTGATATTTCTTTGAAAGAAAATAAAATGAATAAACCATGGATACATGATAGTCGTTATTCTTCACAACTTACAGGTGAAATAAAAATATTGAATAATTTTAAAAGTCATCATGGGGGAGAAGTTACTTTTGGTAATGATAGTTCCTTATAAATTATAGGAATCAAAATGGCTAAGATTGAAGTGGAAAAGTTAAAATCTATGGAAGTTTTATTTTTTGATGGGCCAAAACGTAACTTACTTAGTGTAATTCAACCTTGTGATTATGGTAAAGATGTTATTTTCATAAATGATTCTTGTATCATCAAAATTATGAAATATGTAAAATTTATCACAAAAGGATAAAGAACTGGTGGTAATCTCGTTTAACTTTGATAGTTTAAATACTCATGTTACTTGAGTGTTGAAGATCAAAACAAATTGTGGCAGTAGAGACTTTGAAAATTTGGGGAAAAAATCAAAAAAAATCTAAAGTTGATGTTGTCCATTTTTTCAAGAATTGAAAAGAAGAGATAAATATTTTTGTGTTTCTTATCAAAAAGGTAAGATGACTAAAAAAACTCAAATGAGATTTGTGATTCAGTCTACCGGGCCTATTGAACTTATTCATTAAATTTATGTAGGCTGATGACATATCAATAAACAAAATTATATTTAAAATTTGTTATTATTATTAAATAATTAACTCAGATAAAAAACATCATGTATATGAAACATAATTCAGAGGTAGTGGAAATGTTTATTTTTATAAAAAAATTGAGCCAAAAATAGGGGTTTATATAAAGAAGTTGATAAAAACTAATGATACTAAATACACAAGAACACATTTTAAAAGTTATTTAAGAAATAATTATATCAAACATGAGTATAATTCTTCCTATACACCATAATAAAATAGCGTATCAAAAATAAATAATTGAAGTTTTGTGGAAATGGGAAGAAGTGTGTAAGCATAATATAAACTTTTAAAGTTCTATTGGAGAGAATTTATTTCTACTGATGTACATGTTCAAAAAAATTCTTATTGAGAACAAAAATCAAAATGACTTCTTATGAAATATGTCAAAACAAAAAAAACCTCACTGGTGTACTTAAATGTTTTTGGATATCGATGTCTACTTCAAATCAATGAATCTGGATCTTGGAAATTTTAATGAGAAAATTGAGGGAGGATTTTTTATGGGTTATTAACGTAATAAAAAAAGTAACAAATGTTGGAAGAAATTTATACAAAGGTTAGTGTACTCATATGATTTGAAATTGATTGAAAATCAAAATTCCTTAAAAATTTTGAAAATTCTAAGGAGGATAAACAAGATATTTCCTATAATAGTGAAGTTGAGTCAAAACATCCTTACAAAGATACAGGAGAATCGTATGGTCAGGAATATTTAGTAGGAAAATAAATTTTAAAATTTACTACCTTATAAAAACATGTTGAGTCCAAAAACATTATTAGAAATTATAAGGAAAAAGTTTATTCCAAAAGGTAGTTTAGATTCGAAAAAAAATACTTCACTTATCTCAAAAGTTGAACTGGAATCAGTTTTATAAGTTATTCAACAAAAAAATTGGGTGGAATTAGTGAAAGAAGAATTGGACCGCATTGAGAAAAATAAACAAAGGGAAATTTTTCTATATCTAATAGATAAAAATGTTATTAGAACAAAGTTTTTTTATAGAAACAAATTCAACGAGCATGGATAAGTTTCAAGAAACAAAGCAAGACTTGTTTGTAAAGGATATGTACAGGTGGAAGGTTTTTCTTTTTTATTGGTTTAGTAATTTGGAAAGGTATAAAAGAGTCTATAATGAGTTGATAAATGGTAATGATCTTATATATGAGAGTATATAACCCATAAACAGTGAAAAATCTATGTTCCCAAGGATGTGATTGATGTTTACATTGTATGCTCGTTATATTTTATATTATTTCACCTTGGGTGATTCACATGTTGTGTGATGAAATTGTTTCTTGATATTTATAATCATAGCTCAGTATGTAGTGAGATGAGTATGCATGAATTATTATAGGCACATAGGGATATGTTGACATGAAAATTTCATGATTTGGACATGTCTTTTGCATATTTTATATACTTTCCTTTAAAAACTGAAATATGAGATATTGGGTATATATCTGATAAATGGGATGAAATAAACATATATATCACAATAAATCACTTGTAATAAATGTTTAGTGTGACCTAGAGTAGTGGTTCTCAATTCTTTTCACTTTTTGTGGTTGGCATTAATGTTATATCTAGTATTATATAGAGTGTGTTTTCCTTGTAGAGAAAATCCATTTTCATCATCTTCAATTTGAGCATCAGGAGAGTGAAAATTATCATGATCCTGATGAATTTGAGCTATGGGTTCCTATAGAACTTGAGTATTATATGGATGTAAATCGTCAAGATATCTTCTTGAGGGTCATGCGATCCATGGAAGGGAAGACTATTCATATTCTGCCTTCGATATTTGAGATGATGTAAGTGTTCCAGTTATATCATTAACTATGTTCACTTGGTAGGGAGGCCCCTAGGTAGCCGAGTTCAAGATCAATTCATCCCATAAAATCTTTAGGAAAATTGAGGACCTCATTGATAGGAAGGTGAAACTTTCTTCATATATGCTTTGTGGACCATCCAATCATTTGGGAGATATTCAAAAAAAAATGTTTGAATTCCGGAGGAGTTATCTGAGAAGGACTTTGAGGTAAAGTTCTTGATCCACTTCTATCTAGAGATGTTTATAGATGATAAGGTTTGTTATTTCATGAATCTAACATTGGAGATAATGTTACTAATAGACTACTCTGAACGTTTACCTGAGCGGCAACACTTTTCACTATATTTGGTTGAGGATGAGGTCTCCAGGGAAATACATTTTACAAATTGACTCAGTTATATGATCATGTAACATGGGATCATTTTTCTTCTGATTGTCTTTTCAGATGTGATAAATTAGGTACTCATCACTAATGGGAATGTGAGAGAGGCTCTAAGTGGTGGCCAAGTAATTTCAGCAGAGCGAACTAAGAGATTATCTTTTGGTGGTAAGAATCATTGGTATGGTAGTTTACACCAACATAACAGTGTATAGATTATTCAGGGTAGTGGGTATCCATCTACAGAATGGGTTCTATTTTAGTTATTTTAATGTTGAATTTTTGTACATAAGAATCCTTGGAGTATATACCCTTATTTAGATTGTTGTAATTGTGGTACAATGAGCCACATGCAGAGGATTTATAGCCCCATGAAACATTAGAGCATTGGTAGGGGATCCAGATAGGCATTGGAGTTTGGGAAGGAATTGGTGACTCCTCAGCAAGATGTTAGCTATTTTTCCACAATATATTTAGGTATGGTTAGGGGATGTTGTACCATAGGGATGGAATGAAAGTACTAGGTGTATGGAATATATTAGAGGAGTCAAGATGGAGAATGGGGTAGAGGGGTATAGGGGTTGTTCATATTCACATTATGAAGACTACTCTAGATATTATGGATGTTATAATGTCTACTGTTAGAGGTAAATTGTTATATTGTCTACCCTTTCTTGGGTTTTGTTTGCTACAATATCATCACATTCCTTTTTATTTATTCTCTTTTGAAAATGATTTTAGATTTCTTGTGGAAATATTGAATGGTGTTTTGATAATTGATACATTATTGGGAGTGTTGTTAGAGAATATAAAATGTATTAAGGAATATTCTCTAGAGATCGATGGTCAACATTTCTGGAAGGTACTATTTGTGCTAAAAATGGAAAGTTTATATTTGATTCTTGGTATGGATAGGTTAGTCCTCTACCAAGTTCTTATTGATAGTTACTGAAGTAGGTTTACCTTTTATCTCCAAAATTAGATAGCTATTCTAACAACTGTGAGAGGGATCCATATGTTGGTTATGAAGGACCAATTCAATGCATATTTAATTATCTCATAGATATGGTAGAAATTATTGTTCTACATTATGATGGAATGAAGCAGAATTATTTTCCTCTAGTATTAAACCATTTTCAAGTTGTCTTTACTTAGGAGTTCTAAGGATTTTTTCTTAAGAAGGTGATTGAGTTTACAATCGAGTTGGTGCTGGTAATAGATCTAGTTTCTATCCCTCTATATAGAATGGATCCAGAAGAGATTCATGAGTTGAAAGTTTAGTTAGAAGATCTATAAGATAAAGTCTTCATACAACTAATTACATCCACACTGGGTTCTCCAATAATTTTAACCAAGAATTTTGATGGTACCTTGCACTTATATGTGGATTATTATAGATTGAACTAGATGACAGTAAAGAACAGGTATCCTCTTCCACACATCAATGATCTCTTCGATCAAATGATAGGTTCTGGGAACTTTTTCAAGATCGATTAGAGATCAAGATACCACCATCTAACGGTGATACCATCAAACATACCTCATAATTCAATTAGTAGTAGGATTGGATCCTATGAGTATGTAGTGATATTGTTTGGTTTGAAAAATGCACCAAAGATATTAATGGAGTTGATGAATTGAATCTTCTATCCTTTTAAATATCATTTCATGGTGGTTTTTGTTTATGACCCATTAGTGTACTCCCAGTCATTAGACGATCATTACAAACATCTTGACATCATCTTGAGAACATTATGAGTGCCTCATATTTATTCTAATATAAGAAAAATCAATTTTTGGATTTATAAAGTCAAAATTCTTGGGTCATGTCATATTAGAGGCCGAGGTGTTAGTGTATCTAGAAAAATTTCATCGGTGGTGTCTTGGGAGCTACCCAATAATATATTTGAGATATGGAGTTTTCTAGGTTTAGTAGGTTATTATTTGGGATTTATCCTAGAATTCTATCATCTATGAGCACTCATGTTAGAGAAGACCAATAAGGTAGTGACATTTGTTTGTCCAAAAACTTGTGAGAGGTCATTTTAAGATCTCAATATTAGTTTAACCTCAAAACCTATCCTCAATTTAACTACTCTAGGTAAAGAATTTATTGTGGACTGTGATGAATCTAGAGTTCGACTTAGAGCTATTCTGATAGAGGATGATATACTGGTTTGTTATGGCTATAGATAGCTGAGACCACATGGGAGGAACTACCCCAAAAAAGATATGAAATTCAATCTGGTGATACATACCTAGATATATTTGAGATACTATATTATGGGAGAGTGGTTTCTAGTATACACATACCACAAGAGCCTCAGGTACATATTTTCTCATTGGGGCATGAACCATTGGTAGAGGACATGGGTCATGTATCTATAGTATCTCAATATTTATATGGAATATACACTCATATAGGGAAATTTCATTGTCAATGCCTTGATCTGGAAGATACAGATAGATGGAGTGTGGGAGTCTTACGATGAGTGTTGGATGATGGAAATTTTTGCAGACATACATCAATATGTTCAGGATTATCAGGGATGAGTATCCATAAATTTAATTTCTATTATGCCTATTATTTTAGACTAAATCATGATAGATGAATTATATGAACCATATGGATTAGTTATGAGATATAGATTATATGGTGGGTAGACACCATCAAAATGGTATATTTGTGGTGGAAATTCTATTCTTTTCCATGGCTGGTTATGGGTTCTTATGGACATGACCGAGGAGATGATGTGAGAGTTTCATGCTTCTATATGGATGGTACATACTGGTTTGAAAAATAAATATCTTCATCTTTGTAGATTGTACTGGTGGTCAAGAATGAAGAAGGAGTTCGTAAGAATTGTGGTGAACAAGTTGCCCAACGTGAAAATTCATAGGTAGATGTGATGAACCAGTGTAGAGATTGAAACAATTACTCATCAGGTAAATATTTTACATCATGTAAAAGTCGAGTAGGGTTAAATAATAACCTATGACGGTTTTTTTTTCTTCATATCTCTTTAAAAATTAATATATGGTTTGTAAATGTATTACGTTTCATTTAAATATCATGTTTATTTGTTTCAATTAGCGGTGTATTCATATTTCTAATTACACTATTTTTTACAGCCCCTCCTCTCAATACCTAGGAAACTTTAGATGATTTTGAGGCAATTACATCACCATCTAACATTTCAGTTTGGTGTTTGAACCTTTGTAGGTCACCTTGTTTTGGTCTTCATCCCATTTACTCATTCTACTATTAATGAGGTGATATATTTTAATCTCCACGTTGGATTCATGTTGATCTTATTTTGGTGTGATCAATGTTTTCTTCTTTGATCTCCCTCTCATAAATTATAGTTTTCATTACCCAATTTGTTTGTGGCTAAATCAATGGTTAAAGGTATAGATCTAAACCTTAACCCTGTGGTTTGATAATAGTCAAGTATGTCAAATATTGTGATTGTTCCAATATAACACGAACATTAATTGGTTAAATAACAGATTGGATTATTCCTGGGATCACTTTTAGATCTAATGGACTGTGACCTGGATTTTTTATGTTCGTTGTGTGATAAAACCATTGATTAAATTTAAATTGTCTAATGGATTAAAGTGTGTTTACAATGACCTAAGGCATTATGTGATTTATTGATTTAGAAACCTTATGTAACAGATTATTGTTTATTGATATGATTTCTGATCAATTGAGATATAAATAAATGTTTAATTGAAATACAAAGGGTAATTATCATAATTAACCAGAGGCTTATGATGTGATATTAAGATATCCTTGTTGTTATGACTTTTTGTTATGCTTGGTGATTATATTGAGAGAGATTCTCTAAGTCCCATGTTTTAATACTTATATTTATCAGGATATGATCAGTCTCATGTTATAATTCTTATATTTACCAGGTTATTCCTTGTCCCATGTTGTAATGATTATGTTGAGTGGGTTATGCCTAGTCCCATACTGTAATGCTTATATTAAGAAGGCTCTGCCCAGTCCCAAGATCTAATCCTTATATTGAGAGGGCTATGCCCAGTACCATATCATAATTATTATATAGAGAGGGTTATTCCCAGTCACATCCTGAAATGTTTATATAGAAGTCTTGATCCATATTTTTGTGAGTATTCCCTGTTTACGGTTATGGTTGATTTTCCCATGAAAATATTGTTATAGTTGTCTTGGTTGTGCTATATTCTTAGATATATTTTTTCATGGTTCTGAAATAGGTTGATAGTTGTACTGTATTATTTGATTAATTAATTCAACATTTTATATCTTTATTACATACCCTTATTATATGACTATTAATATTTAGACATAATGTTTTCAACCTACCGAATTTTACCCATGCCCTATTAGGGATTCCATTTTGGTACCAGAGAATATTACATAGATGTAGGTTTGGAAAAGGTAGAGGGACATAGTGGATGATTCATTTTTTTCTTACTAGATTGGCTAAAGTATGAATATGGGTCTGACATGGGGATTGGGATCGGGTTGTTTTGATATTTATTACTACCAACTGATTCTTTTATTTTTTTCAGTTTGAAATTTATATACATTTCATATTGTCATTACCTGATTTTTTATTATGGGTATATTGGTTTATTTTTTATTTACAAGTTGTATTATGTGGTTTTCACTATTTCTATTACTCTAATTATGGTTATTTATATTTCTTTTCAATTTTTATGAAACTCTATACAGGGGGGTATAGTCTCCCCACTATAAATATCACACCCCGGTTATTAGTCAGGAGTCTCAAGCGTATAGGTAGGTGTGCTTGAGATCTCGTAATGAACTCATTTTGGCCATGTGAGGGAGAGATTGATCGGTGTATGTCACATCTGAGGGTCTAGAGATTTGAGAATACTTGAAATCAAGGAAATGGAACACCTATCTACACTTGGTTCAATTTGATCTAGTCTCGTAGAAAAGAAAAAAGTGATATCTAAGAAAAACTTATTGAAAACTGTGGTTTCAATATCTACCATATTAGAGTACGTTGTGGAGTCTAATGTATCTTAAGAAGTGGTTTTAGAAAAATAATGGTCTAACTTTAGGTGATACAAAAAAAACAGAATTATCATTTTATGATAAGCATTGACAATGGATTTATTCAGAATATTAGGATTCTGAAAAAGAAAAAAGAGGTAGATACTCAGTTATATTGCTACTTAATGGGTTTCACCATGATAGTAATGTTTTAGTAAACATATTCATCGAAAATATACATTGAATTACTTACCCAATCCATGGAATATGGTAGGCCTGGTAGTTTTATCCATACTCATTAGAACCATGATTTACATGTGAGGAGAAACATGTCATTAGTAATTGGATATATTTAAAGTGGGAGCTTATTGGAGTTGGTTCACTAAAACCAACTAATTTATAATTTAGATTACATTAATATTAAAAGGAGTGAATATTAATAAATATATATTATCACATATTGATTTTTATTCTTCATAACATTGATTTGATATTTCCCTAAAGTGTTTGTTTCATTTTAAAGGTAATAAAAACTCTATATTGTGATAAGAACCTTGAAATGGCATGATAACATTCCTAAAAATAGTTCTATGGTCGAATAACATACAATGATAGGGCACACAGTATATATATAATCTTGTCTGAGTACTCATAAGAGGAAGAGGATTCTTCTTATAAAGTTCTCACTTAGTAATATCCAATATGAGATATTATAAGAATAGACCAGCTAGTAGAAATTTTGTATGTTTTAGTGTTATATGACACTCCTATCTATGACCGTGTGTAATGTTTCTTAGAATTTTTTAATATTATTAATTAATATTATGAATCATGCACTTATATGTATTTTTTAAAACATTACGATAACATTTTATCGAAATTTTAGATATTTTGGGTGCATTATGAGTGACATGTCATTAATGAATAAGTCCATGAAGGATTTTTCCCTTCCACCATTATGAATTTTTATATCTTGGTACATTTATTGAAATATAATCATCACATTAAAATCCATATCTATGGTGTAAAAATTTGTTTATGACATGGTTGTGTAACCTAATTGATGATATATTGTGAAAAAAGACTATATTACATAGTGATTGTTTGTATGTGGTTTTCATTATTATGGAATTAGTTTCTTTATCTTGGGTTTCATATCCCTTTGCGAGAAAATAATATTGGACTTTAGGTAATCCTGTTAATGCCAACAAGAAAGAATCATAGAGGTTCATGCACTATATGTTTCTATTGATCTCTATAAAATTATATTTAAATTTAATTAATGGAATAAATATTATTATTAAGACTACAGAATAATTTCATTCAAATTTATTGATCGCTTAAATTAAATAAAAAAAATTCAATAGGATATAAATAAAATTTATTTATTTATTTTATTTTATATTTAATAAATATTTTCCTGCTGGTTTGTTGAAAAAATATTCATTTATGAATAAAGTGTTAATTAAAATATTTAATAAATAAAAAGGCGTTCTAAGGGACCAAGACCGTATCTAGGGGAAAATATTAATTTATAAGCCAGATAAATAATATTTGTTATTGTGCAAGTTAGCATGTGTGATATAAAATATTATCATTTTTGTTATTACTCTAGAATGGTGTATAATAAATTTATTATATTATTTAAGGTTTGGTATGAAATTAAAAAATATTTTAACCTAAACCATTTCTCTATAAATTGATGGTTATATTTATTGTGTATGGTTGGTTACAAATTGAGATTAAAGAATCATTATGCATAGTGGAATTCTCTATCTCTCTCTCTTGAACTTATCCTCTCTTCCTATTAAGAGAGAAAAGAACTCTTTCAAGAATGAATGGTCTTCGAGAAATCAATATTAACAATGGAAGCTAATTGATTTGTCATTCTAGAAGCCAAAAATCAATCAGCATTGCTCAGACATCAAATGAGGACTTGTGGATCACCATATGAGGGAATCTACATGCGCAATGAACATAATACCAAAGGGTTTTTGTAAGATCAATAACATCATTTTAGAAATGATCCTAAGACACAATAATAATTTCATTAAATCATAAACAAAAAATAAATTTGGCATGAAATATCCCTATTGGGGTTTCGATAAACTCTAAATTAAAAGAAATTTTAATTTACTTCCTACCAAAGGTACTTCTGCGATTCTTAGAGCACTAAATAATGACATCCATTTTGTTGGTTGTAAAATTTTTCTAAATATCCATGGTCAGAAAAAGTATAATCAGTTCATTTATCACAACTTGTGTAAATATGTTTCCACATAAACTCATTCTATTTATACATAGATTATGAACACCAATCATTCTTTTTTTAAAATCACCTATCTATGATCATTATATTATTTTTAAACACCCAAATAGTTTATGAATTATTAGGATCTATCATCCACTTCATTAGATCCCATGTCTAATTTTTCTCACTTGGATCGAACTCCTCATTCATATCCATAACACATTACTCATATTTAAATTCTTCTTAAAATAAGGATAGCTTCGTTAGATATAATTGAGTAGTGTTCTCAATATTTATCATCCTTTGAGTTTTTTGTTAGAGTATATTTATCACCCATATTTTTTCACTAATTGGTATTAGCTCATCAATTCCTCCATTGAGCCAACTGTTGAATTCATTAAATAATATCTTCATTCACTAATTTTTACTCCAAATCCACTTCACATGTATAATTGTGTAAGATACTATAATTTTCATGTCAATCCTCTTCTTTATCGAAATAGTTTCTCAATTATAGAATTTCATATTTGTTCTTAGATTATCTTCACAATTTTTGACATAAATTCTTTCCATGATCTTTTTCAACCACTTATTACAGTATTTTTGTTTCTTACTATTGAATGAATAAAATATGAAAATACATTCATCCTCTTAATATTCATATTTTATTTTATTTCCTTCCATGTTTAAGATTTCACGCTTGCAACCAAAAAATTTAAAATGATTTAGCATTGGTTTCCCCCCATGCAGTATCATGTATCTTTTCTTCTTCAATATGAGACTCAATAAATATTTATTTTATATGAACACCACTACTTACATGACTTACTTACAATAGTGATGAGAGATGAAACTTTTGATGATAAGTTTATTTTCCATATTTCTTATCCTTTAAAACCCCTTTTTTAAATAGTATTGTGTTATGGTGTCCTCACTGATGAGACTTCATGCCTAATTTCAGGATCGTCTAGGTAACGTTCCACCATATGAGAGGTATAATTCATGCCATTATATAATCAAAGATTTAAAAATCTTCCCCAATTATCCTGGTCAATTTCTCCTTCAATAACACTAAGCATGTTTTGCCTTTTATATTTAACATAGCTTGGTCTTTAGATCTTGGTTGTACTATCATTATAAAAATTTTATGGTCATCCATGTAAAATTGCAATGATACTTCTTCCAATTACATCAACTTAAAAAAATTAAAATAGGTTCTTAAGGATTTTTGTAGATACAAATCTAATAAAATTGACAGCGATGTCATTATTTTGGAAGAGGAACTTACCCAAATCCATAACACCACTAATTTTAATAATTTTTCTTCCGATCCAAAACCTGAAATCAATATTACTTGGAAAATTATATCCTTTCTCGCCTTTAAGGAAAAAATTTTTAAAAAATAAAAAAAAACTAAGTGGATCACTGATGGTGACAGAAATACTAAATTCTACAATTCCCTTTAAACAACCAGGACATCTTGTGACCACTAGCCTTACTTAGAGATGGAGACAACCTCATTGATATTGAAGATGGTATATCCAATCATGTTATTGTTTACTTTAAAAATATTTTCAATGGGGTTGATGTTAATAAATACCTTTTACTTGATGTCATTACTGTGGTGGTGAATAAAAGGGATAAATCTTTTCTCAATAGTATTCTCCATGACAATGAGATTAGAGATACTGTACTTAGCTTAAATCCTGGTGGTGCTCTGGGACCTGATGGATTCAACAATTTCTTATATCATAAATTTTGGGATGTTATTCAAGTTGATGTTTGTAGATTAGTTGGATCTTTATTTTATAAGGGTATTCCCCCTCGTCGGCTAAACTCCAAATTCCTCTCCTTAATCCCTAAAGTGGATAATGCTTTAGAGATTCATCTCTTCAGAAACATTTACATTATTAATACTCCTTATAAAATCATCACCAATCCCCTTTATAATATAATTTCTTTTATCATCAACAAAATTGTCTCTTGGAACCAATTTGGTTTTCTTAAGGGAAGATCCATCCATGATTGTATTTTCCTTGCCTCGGAATGCACTAATTTGTTGAATAATTCTAGTAGGGGTCAAAATATTTCCATAAAACATAAAATCTGAAAATATTTTTATACCATGGATTGGAATATTATTTTCAAAGTTTTACAGAATTTTGGGTTTAATGACTCTTTCATCAGTAAAATTAAAACTCTTTCCAATTCATCCTACATTTCAATTCGTATTAATGGATCTCCTTGGGGTACCTTTAAATGCACTAATGGTGTCTGATAGGGTGACCCCCTCTCTCCCATTATTTTCTTGATTTCTGAAGATTACTTAAGAAGATTACTCACACATCTTGTGGATCAGAACAACTTAAACTGATTCATGCTTCCAGTAATATGAATTATCCTATGCATATATTATATACATATGACATTATCCTTTTTTTACAATGTTATAAATGAGATATCAATAATCTCAAATGTTCCCTTTCCCACTATGAGAATGTTTCTATAAAAACCATCAGTTGGAGAAAATTCTACATTTTTTTTAGAAAAGATTTCATTCAAAAAGAAAATCCAATATTATCAATGTTTTAGGCATTAAAGAAGGATCTCTTACCTTCACTTATCTAAGTGTTCCTATATTTTAATAAAGACCTGAGTCTGATTACTTTTCTGGTAATATTGACCAAATCCTCCACTAACTCAACTCATGGAAAGTGAAATCCTTCTTTATGGCTAGAAGGATTTGTCTTGTCAAACCCACAATTGTCTCTAAAATGGTATACTCCATGATGGTTTATAATTTCCCTGTCAGTCTTCTAAAAAATGAATGTTTCCATAAAAAACATTATGTGGAGTGGAATCACACTTAAAAGAAAACTGGTGACAGTTCTCCGGTCTACCTATTTCAAGCCTTTGGATAAAGGTGGTCTCGATATCAAAAATCTCAAATTCTTTAATGATAGCATATATGCCAGACTCACTTGAAACCTTCTGCATGATTAATATAATTCCATTTCTTTACTCAAAAATCAATTTCATGATAAATTATAGAAAGGAAACATAATAAATAAAAGCTATTCTATATAGACTTTTGTTTAAAATTCTTTTTCTAACATATTGTCTAACCCCAGATAGATGGGGAACAAAGTATCTTCCTTGAACTTCTAGACTAAAAATTGGACTGGTGTCCTCTCATTTCAAAGGTTTTCCACCTTCAGCTAGATGAGAAATCCAATAATACTATTAAAAATATGTCATGCTCTTAAATCATTAAAATACCTGATAATATTAATAAGGTCGTTGATAACTATCCATTTACCAATAATGGTGATTTTTTCATTTGGGTGTTGAGATGGTATGTGGAGTATGATATACTCTATAATACCAAAAGTAGGATTGAAATAATATAGATACTGAATGAAGTATCTAATAATAATCAAAATACAAGAGGGGGTGAATTGTATTCTTTAAAAAAAACCTTTGTAACCTTTAAAGATGATTATGTTTAACAAGGTTAAACAAGGAAATTCACAAAACCTCTAGTTCTATAAACTTTCTTGAATCCAAAAAAGTGATCCTGAGAAAGAAACTCTGAAAATATGGTTTCGAAAAAAGAAACTTAATGAAAGTTTACAAAGATAAATATTCTTCGTTAAAGCATATAGAATCTTACTAAATCAGAGTACAAGTATAAGGAATTATAAGATAGTTATACTTCCCTCAACAATCAAAATACAGCGGAAAACTTGAAATAAACAAGTAACAAGTATTAAGTATTTTAAAACAAAGAGAAAGGTATCCAACAAAATTGGATAAAGGTGCTTGATTTATACTTTCAAGAAATTCCGTCTTACCCACACCAGGGTAAGCCCTTGATACGAAGATCGGAGTCTGTCTTGCTATCCCCACAAGACCCCAACTTCAAGGTAGTCGGCACCTCTATCTTCGTCAGCAAGGAAGCCCTCAACTTCAAGGTAGTCGGCACCTCTTTCTTCCAATCACCGGAAGCCCTCGATTGTACTCATCAACATTCGGAGTCACACGAAGAAAACCTTAACAAGGTGTTCATTACGCACAAAGCAATAAAGTCTCTCTCTCTAGAAATCACTTCACAAGCATGTAATCTCTAGATTGATCAACTTGTATTGATCTCTTTCAAATGAGCTTCTATTTATAGGCACAAATCCAACGGTCGACTCCCTCCTCCAACGGTCATCTTTTTCCTTGAATTTTGAAGGGACCTGTACACGTGTCACTTAAACAATGGTTAGTTAGTAACTGAATGCATGATATTGTTTTATAATAAAAACAAGTGAAAGAAAAAAAAACGGTTATATAACCAACATCAAGTATTCGGAATGTAAGAAAATAAAATTTTTGATTCTAACTAAAAACACATTCGGTGACTATAATACAAGGATATTCAGATTCTGTTTTTTAAGGAATTCGGCACCTAAACTCTATAGAATTCCAGAGTATGAATTTCAAGGAAATTTGGAATATGGATTCAAAAGAATTCGGAACCTTAACTTACAGAGTTTAGAGTAAGAATTCATAAGAAATCGGAGTCTAAATTTACAAAGTTTGGAGTCTGAATTCATTAGGATTATGAGTCAGGACCGAAAATGTTCAAAGTCATAATTAATGAGAATTCGGAGTCAGAACTCATAAGAGTTCAGAGTCTGAATTCAGAGAACTCAGAGTCAGAACTTGGATCCTGAAAATAGAATGCACTTTATCTAAGTATTATATGATTCTGAGGTTTTAGATATGAAACCGAATTTTACACTTAGACAAGATAATGAACAATGAAAAACATGGTGAGGTTAAATTTCCTTGAGGAAGGAAAATTTTCCTTATAGAAGTAAAACATAGAGTAAAATGAAATTTTCATTTAGATAAGGTGTTTGTGATTTTCAAAACAAGAAGGAATGGTAAAGACATAAGAAAACCTTATTGACTCAACAATCTCCCCCATGTATGAAGGAATGTAAGAGTCATAAGGGAAACCTTATTGACTCAACAATCTTCCCCTTTTTGGAAAGCACTAACATCCTTACGAAAAATAATATAAGGACTTAGAAAAAAAAATTCTAGACTTTGAAATAAAACTTATTTCCCTTCACACAATAAATATGATGAATATGACTAACTCTCCCTTAATATTTGGAACACCAAAGATCGTATTCTAGATTTCTAGAATGATATTTTTCATTATCTTGAATACGGAATTCTCTGTAATGAAAACTCCCCCTTAGATAAATTCCCCCTTAGGGATTTTTCTTCTTTACCTAGTATTCTTTTTCCTTTCTCCCCCTTTGTGATTTTAAAAAAGAATTTTAGGGAATGGAAAAGTAAATATGGTACTTGAAATATTATTACAAAACATCCAAACAAAAACGAGCAACCAAAAATTTCATTTTTATAGGAAAAAAATTTTCAAGGAAAGGAATAGAACAAAAGATCGGGTTGGGTATATCATCCATCATTTTCCTTGGGCATCAGCTTCTTCACTATTGTATTTAGATTTTTGAGCTCGTTATGATCTTCCTCTGATCTTTTAAGAATCTATTCATGATCCTCAACTTTTTTGTCTAAGGCTTTGATTTTGTTTTCCTGATCCTTGAGAGCCTCTGCCTGAGTCTTCTGGATTTCTTCCTACTTAACAAGATTTTCTTCAATATCAATTCGAAGATCCCTTTCTCTCTTCCATATTTGGGCAACTAAATACAACTTTCCATCTAAATCCTTCACTTCTTGAATCCGATTATTCTGCTCAAGGGTTTTCTTTTCTTCAAAACTGTTTGTAAGATCCCATATCTTACTATCTTCAGTATCAAAAGCATCCATGGCGTTTTCATGAAACTCATCAAGAATCCACATATCATCTATGGTTTCCTTAGACCATGTGGTTATTGATGTCCATGGATTTTTTCATGTATTTTAATAATTTTATAACATAGTTTTAATTAATTAGTTTAACCAATTTTTATATTTTCATTTTATTTTTGTAGCTTTGTAGTGGTTTAGATATTTTGATAATTTTTAGTTAATTTATATACTTATATTAGTAATTTATTATTTTTATTAGTTATATTAATTTTATATATTATATTTAAATTATATTATTATTATCAGTTTCACTAATTTTAGTTTAGTTTATTTTATTAATTTTTATTAGTATGTATATATTTTAATTCTATATTTGTATTTTATTTTATTTCATTGTTTTTATAGTATTAATAACATAGTATCTTTTTATTAGTTTATTATTTTTATATTTAATAGTATAATATCTAATTACATGTGCATAAATTTTTAGTTCTAATTTTATTATTATTATTATTATTATTATCTAACATTAAATATTGAGATAATTGTTTTCTTTTAATTTGAATTTGAATTTTAGTTTTAACTTTGATTTCACTTTTTGATTTTGATTTTGTTTTCTTTCTCTCTCTCCAATTACCCAACCACCCTTTGACCTTTTCTCCCATTTTTTTCTACCTATTTCCTCTCCCACATCACCTCTCTACCCCTCATAACCTCTCTCCAATCTCACCCCACCCCACTCCCCAATTTCAGCGGCCTCCCTATTCTCTCCCCTTGACCCGCCACCCACTCTCTACATATTATTTCCTCACGCCCCAAAAAGAAACCCTCTCTCCAATTATCCCCTCCCCAACCCGCCTCCCCTTTCTCTCCCCCTAGACCCCGTCGCTCCCTCCTCTCCATTCCACCAACCCACGCCCCCTTTTCTCTCCACCCCGCCTACCCGCCTCACCCCCCTCCCTATTCTCTCCCTTCTCTCACCCTCGGCCCCAGACCTCCCCGGCTCCCATTCTCATATGGTGGCCCCCCTAATCAACCCCAGCAACCCGCGCCCCCATATCCCTTGCTCCCCTCTCTCTCGCCCCACCTCTCAACCCTGCCGCTACCTGCACCCTCTGCCGCTCTCCACTCGCCTGACCATCCTCCCCCGTCAGAACCGGTTTCTCCCTCCTTTTACCCAGCATTTCCACAAGTACAAAACAGCGTACACCAACCAGCGAGCAGCCCTCCTCGGTCATCAAACAGCGACAAACCATCATCAGGAGTGTATCGGAGGTTCGGACACGTCATCGACGTTCGCTTGGCTTCCGGAGATTCACGTCGCATGGCGAGAGCAGGCGCAGATCAAATTATATTTTCAGCGGCGTTGTGGTTTGATTCGGTTGTGGTGTCAGTGACTACACAGAGTGGAGTGATGATTACTATATTGCGATCATTGACAACATCTCGCGGTGATCACAGCAACGAAACGAGCACGGTGATATCTTCTATTCATTATTTTATGTGTCATGTCGTCGCGATGGCGGGCTAATTCAGTGGAGTCGGAGTTGTGATAAATTTGATGGTGAATGCATGTCTTTAATTTTTTCCTATGTTTGATTGCCTTTTGAATTAATTTCATTTGGATGTTTATTTAATTAATTGTATCTGCGTTTAAATTAATTATCATTTGGGCCCTTCACACATGCTTTGGTGCCTGTTCGTGTGATACCTAATAAGTAATCACGAATGGGAGTTCATCCAAGAATTTATTTATCAGGAATTCGATCAAGCGCGCGATCGAATTTTGAAGAAATAAATATATTAATTGAAAAATTAATATTTTGTTTGCGCTCTCCTTCAAATTGGAATGAGTGATACCTAATAAGTAATCTCATGTGAGCGAACCCAACGCAGGTAGACACTTCAACTTTGTGAGAAACGGGTCATTGTATTTCACCAAGTGATTCAGCCCTATAAGGATGCGCAAATTATTCGTTAGGACAGAGAACCAAATGAAAAATAATTTGTGTGAAAATTAGAATGTTATCTAACATCAGAGAATGAGACCATATGGAATTTTTATTAAATTTGAAATCGGTGATAATTGAATAAATAAATATTCAAATGTGGGAATTAAATAATTAAAATTGCATGCACTTAAATGGACGTCATGACTCTGACACTTCCATCTCTGCCGTTTTCCTTCATAGCTTAGTTCACTTAGATAGTTTTAGTTAATTTAAATAGCCATTTTTAAATTATTCATTTAGTTTTTTTTAGAACTTAGTTGTTAATCACACAATTAAAGCTCATTTTCTTGAACATTTCTCCAAAAGGATATTTCCTAGTGTCTACTCACATTCTCTCTGTGGTTCAACCCTGCTCGCCACTTCTACAGTAGTTAGTAGGTAAATAAATACTGCAAATTTTCAAGCGTTGCGACGCACGTGCCAAATTTCTGGCGCCGTTGCTGGGGAGAATAGTAGCATTAGGAGTTCCTTTAAAAGAGTGATTTAGGTCAAAAAAATTAAAAAAAAACTAAACAAAAAAAAGCAGTTCACTACTCTGGGAATTTTTCATTTCAAGGGTTTTCAAGACACCCAGAAGTTCAAAATGATGTGGGCCGAACAACATAATTACAACCGGTACCCGCCCTATACAGCCCCAACTCAAGGTATGACGTATAATGATTCACCGCACATGAGCTATCTAGGTAATCCCGTTTATTTCAATGATCTTTATTCAAGTCCATGCTATGATCCATATGAGAATATTTCGCCATGCTATGAAACAAGTCCTTGTACATCTGTTGATCATTTTCAAAGTCAATGCATTCTTGAAAATTTAGAACTTGATAATTCATTTCAAACAAATGATTCAATAATTGAGCACATGTTTCATTGTGCTATCACTGAGACAAATCGGAGGTTTGAACTTCAAGATGAACGCAATGCAAAGTTTCTTTCCTCAACAAAAGATCTAGAAAATCAATTGAAGAATTTAGTAAATCAAATGAATCATATTTCTGAACTAGCTTCTTCATTACCACTTGATGATCTAATTCAAAACAATTCTTTTGAGGAGAGTGCAATTGAGGTTCCATTTGAACAACATCTATGTCCTGAGTCTGATAATGAGATTGACCTTCCTTCTTTTCATCCAAGTGATGACTCATATCCGTCACAATATAATTCTTCCAATCTAATCGCATTTGAAGAATATGAGAGTTTGGTCTTCCGCCCTGTTGAACATACTGTTCCCTCGGAAAATGTGATTTCATGTCCTTCTTCTATGAATTCACAACCTAGTCATCCCAAAGTGAAAAAGGAAACATTCAATGTATATCAAACTGCACCTTTTGAGGATGAAGAGGAAATTGAACTAGGACCATTCTTTACCATGATAGATTCAGAATTGAACCAAGAAATAATATATTTCCACACTCAAGAGGACATCACTTAAAATGACATCAAAACACCTCTTTCTGAAAATAATTGTGAGTCCGAAACTTTTTCTAAAATGGAGATTTCTGAAACATTTCTGGAGTCGAAGAATAAATCAGCATTGATGGTAGATAACACTCATAATTTTCTAGAAACAATGGAAGAATGGGATTGGTTGGAGGATCCAGAGTTCGTGGTGGCACATGTGCCTGCATAGAATTATGATGAGGGTGGTATAGAAGAAAATATTGAAAAAGATGTCATTATTGACACAATGGAGTCATCTTCTCCAATTGATCCCGCGTCACTTGCTCCATGCGTCGAGGTTAAAAACACTTCACTTGAAATACCCACATATGCTAACAATATTTTTGACCACGGAACAATCAATGAAACCATCAAGCATGAATTGAGTTGGAAACCAATAGATTTCCCAGTGCTAGTGGTTGGCTGTGAAAACGAACTGGGATACATAATCAACCCAGATACTGCATTCAAGGATGTGATGGATATAAGCGAACCACTGAAGGAGTCTGGAAAGGGCACTTTTGCACTTGTGTATGTTCAAAGGGATTGCAGGATAAAGTAATCTTCAATGAATGGATTCCACACTCCTCCTGAAAAAGAAGCAGATGCATGGTTTACATTTCCGTTCGACCCGGGTGGAGTTTCAACAACATCTGGTTGAAGACGAAGTAAACTTAGCGCTCAATGGGAGGCAACCCATCATTTGTTTGTTTTCTTTTCACTACATTTAATTTAATTTCATTTAGTTTTATTTTAAAATAAAAAGGCATGCATTTACCACAATCTCTTTTCTCCTGAAACTGTAGTGGATTTAAATTCATCATAAATATTTTTAACATCCACATGATTTTGATTATGGTGTGACTTCTTTGATATGATGTGAGTACGTGTTATCAATGTGTAGGTTTTACAGGTATACCATTTCTGGAGCTTCATTGGATACAAACAACCTCTCTGCGTCAATCTGTACTTACACAGGAAAGTTTTTTATTTTTTCCATATTTTATGCTTCCAAAAACACCACGTAAAAAAAACAAAAAAAAATGATGAAAAAAAAACTAACATTCCTGTCATTGATGAACCCACATGAAGTCTGCTTTATTTTTGTTACAACACAGTCAGTAACATACCACTTGTGTCCCTAGGCAGTTTGAGCACCTGATTCTTGTTTGAAATTATTTGATCCTTGATCTCATGACTTAGATGATTGCTGATATTATTTCATGCTTCAAAAATGTTTTTCAAAAACTTGTATATTTTTTATACTTATTCGCACTCATGATCATTTGTGCTATCCAAAATTATATTTCCATACCCGTGAGGACTCTGAGCCATTTTAAATCATCTCTTATTTATCTTTTTCTTGAGGGAATCTCAACCATGTTATTTCTTATAGAACTTGCCATGTTTTTCCATCAAAGCGATAGGAATTTTTGAAAGTTGCACTAAAATGATCGAGGCATCTGTTTGATATTTTAGCCCCGTTGACCCACTAAGCCACCCATATATTTTCTCCATCGTATATCCCATATAATCCATGAAGAAGCCTTTTTAGGATGAGCCCAAGCTGATGCCCTTCCCTACCAATTTCTTGAATTTTTTGCATGATAATTTTGAATCTAAGTGTGGAGGAGAGATGTACTCATGAAGAGGGTTCTGTGAGGGGCAGTGAGTCATTTGATGTACATGGATTGACATTATCACATCCTGATCATATGAGTTATTTTTCACAGTAGCCACATTCATTATAGATATTTTGATATAGGAATATAGAATCCTTTTGGTTCCAACAATGAGTACATTGGTGGTCATTACGCGGTAACCCTCCCTTTTGGGGATACCTATAAAAGTGATGATCCATTACTCCAGGAACTAGAAAGTTTTCAATATGGCCTACCTTCATAGAGATGTTACATCGTATATGATACTTGTGTACCTTTATTTGGGATTATTGTCTGACCTTTATTTCATGCGGTTTTGGAACTGGTACGCACTTTTTTTTCCTACCCATCTTATTTGAGTGAGTTGTGTAAAAAAAAGAGCGAAACATTGGATTATCAAATGCTTGGGGACAAGCAGTGTTTTAAGTGTGGGGGAGCGAGAGTTTGAGGGAGACATTTGGATTGACTTATCATGCATTTATTTCAAGATTCAACCCTCCTTTTTACCAAAAAGATGTCAATATTTGTTTTAACCCACCGTCCCACATCTTCAAAAACATTTGAACCTCATGTAAAGTCCTTGAGATTGGTACATTATTTTGATTTCCACTAGTGGAGATGTGAAATTCATGGAAAGCCTATGGTAATCATGCATGTGTACGAGAATTGAGCATGACTTTGATCAAATATTTTGATATATGAGAGTGATGGAAAGGTAGGTCACATGATACATGAGTGCATGTACTTGTTTTGAAAAGAATGCAAGTGAAAGAAAAATTGTTCTTGAACATTGAAGTTTTAAATGAAGCATGATATTTTATGAGTAAAAGAGATTGAACAATTTTGAACTTTTAATTTTGATGTTTTGATTTGTCTAAGGGTCCACTTGTGTTTTCTTTCTGATTGTCTTGCCCAGGAGTGCAAAAGTTTAAGTGTGGGGGATTTGATGTACATGGATTTTTACATGTATTTTAATAATTTTCTAACATAGTTTTAATTAATTAGTTTAACCAATTTTTATATTTTCAGTTTATTTTTGTAGCTTTGTAGTGGTTTAGATATTTTGATAATTTTTAGTTAATTTATATACTTATATTAGTAATTTATTATTTTTATTAGTTATATTAATTTTATATATTATATTTAAATTATATTATTATTATCAGTTTCACTAATTTTAGTTTAGTTTATTTTTTTAATTTTTATTAGTATGTATATATTTTAATTCTCTATTTGTATTTTTTTTTATTTCATTGTTTTTATAGTATTAATAACATAGTATCTTTTTATTAGTTTATTATTTTTATATTTAATAGTATAATATCTAATCACATGTGCATTAATTTTTAGTTCTAATTTTATTATTATTATTATTATTATTATTATTATCTAACATTAAATATTTATATAATTGTTTTCTTTTAATTTGAATTTGAATTTTAGTTTTAACTTTGATTTTACTTTTTGATTTTGTTTTTGTTTTTTTCTCTCTCTCCAATTACCCAACCACCCTTTGACATTTTCTCCCATTTTTTCTACCTATTTCCTCTCCCACGTCACCTCTCTACCCCTCGTAACCTCTCTACAATCTCACCCCACCCCACTCCCCAATTCCAGCGGCCTCCCTATTCTCTCCCCTTGACCCGTCACCCACTCGCTACATATTATTTCCTCACACCCCAAAAAGAAACCCTCTCTCCAATTATCCCCTCCCCAACCCGCCTCCCCTTTCTCTCCCCCTGGACCCCGTCGCTCCCTCCTCTCCATTCCTCCAACCCACGCCCCCTTTTCTCTCCACCCCGCCTACCCACCTCACCCCCCCCCCCTCCCTATTCTATCCCTTCTCTCACCCTCGGCCCCAGAACTCCCCGGCTCCCATTCTCATATGGCGGCCCCCCTAATCAACCCTAGCAACCCGCGCCCCCATATCCCTTGCTCCCCTCTCTCTCACCCCACCTCTCAACCATGCCACTACCTGCAACCTCTTCCGCTCTCCACTCGCCCGACCACCCTCCCCCATCAGAACCGGTTGCTCCCTCCTTTTACCCAGCACTTCCGCAGGTACAAAACAGCGTACACCAACCAGCGAGCAGCCCTCCTCGGTCATCAAACAGCGACAAACCATCATCAGGAGTGTAGCGGAGGTTCAGACACATCATCGATGTTCTCTTGGCTTCCGGAGATTGACGTCGCACGGCGAGAGCAGGCGCAGATCAAATTATATTTTCAGCGGCACTGTGGTTTGATTCGGGTGTGGCGTCAGTGACTGCACAGAGCGGAGTGATGATTACTATATTGTGATCGTTGACAGCATCTCTTGGTGATCACAGCAACGACACGAGCATGGTGATATCTTCTATTCATTATTTTATGTGTCGTGTCATCGCGATGGACAGATAATTCAGTGGTGTCTGAGTTGTGATAAATGTGATGGTGAATGCATGTATTTAATTTATTCCTACATTTGATTGCCTTTTGAATTAATTTCATTTGGATGTTTATTTAATTAATTGTATCTGCATTTAAATTAATTATAATTTGGGCCCTGCACACATTCTTTGGTGCTCGTTCGTGTGATACCTAATAAGTAATCACAAACGGGAGTTCATCCAAGAATTTATTTATCTGGAATTCGATCAAGCGTGCGATCGAATTTAGAATAAATAAATATATTAATTGAAAAATTAATATTTTGTGTGCGCTCTCCTTCAAACTGGCATGAGTGATACCTAATAAGTAATCTCATGTGAGCAAACCCGACGCAGGTAGATACTTCATCTTTGTGAGAAACGGGTCATTGTATTTCACCAAGTGATTCAGCCCTATAAGGACGCGCAATTTATTCGTCAAGACAGAGAACGAAATGATAAATAATTTGTTTGAAAATTAGAATGTTATCTAACATCAGAGAACGAAACCAGATGGCATTTTGATTAAATTTGGAATTGGTGATAATTGAATAAATAAATATTCAAATGTGGGAATTAAATAATTGACACTGCATGCACTTAAATGGACGTCACGACTCTGACACTTCCATCTCCGCCGTTTTCCTTCATAGCTTAGTTCACTTAGATAGTTTTAGTTAATTTAAATAGTCATTTTTAAATTAGTCATTTAGTTTTTTTTAGAACTTAGTTGTTAATCACACAATTAAAGCTCATTTTCCTGAACATTTCTCCAAAAGGATATTTCCTAGTGTCTACTCACATTCTCTATGTGGTTCGACCCTGCTCTCCACTTCTACAGTATTTAGTAGGTAAATAAATACTTCAAATTTTCACGCGTTGCGATGCACATGCCAGTTATATTCTTGCAGGATCTATTGTGGGATTTATAGTTAATGAAAAAATTCTTAAAGTCTGTCTCAAACTTCACACATTTGTTCATCACCATGGACACTAAATCCGATTTCTGATTTAGTGTGTGTTAATGCATCTGAAATCATGATTCTATGCTTGGAAAAATCAGAATGGTGCCAACCAGCTTCATCAAGGATTGGACTACAAAATAATGTCCAAGACAAGATGATTCTGAATATGAGACTTTTCTTGGTGAGGGATCTTTCTCTAGCTCACCAAGCTTCGTATTTGATGATCCATCAGCATATTTCTTCTTCACAACCACTTTAGTGGGTGTATCAACAACCACTTGTTTACCCTTGTTAGTTCTCGGAATGGCTTCCTAATCTGGAGATTCATGTTCACTGTCAGACAGCTGAACAATCTTAACTTCATCTATATTATTTTTCTCATCTCTAGCCTCAGCATCCTCAAGAAGTATGAAATCATGGTTTGAGATTTATTCCACAGATAGTTTATTAACTTCTTCTTCTCCCTTCTCATCTTCACCTTCCTCATCCTTCCTAGGAGTTGTGAGCTTTGAAGACTCGGCTTCAAAAGTTCAGATAGACAGTTTCTCAGATGGGGTTCCCTTTTCATGGTAATCTTCAACTTTCTTTATAAGATCTCTGGTGCCACCACTAATTTCTACCTCTTCTTCTCCTTTTTCATCAACAGTCTTTTCTTGGGCTTTTTCCGAAGTGACAAACTTCTTACTCAGAGTTTCTTGTAAAGCTTATACCATGAAATATTGTGGTACCAGAATATTCCCAGATTCTATTTCAGTATCCCAGAAAAGGGATTTCACTAACTCGGCTTCAGTAATATTCTTCTTTAAATTATTTTCTTTAGCATGCTTCTCAAGCTCATCAGCGGTATTCTCTTTTAAATCCTTGGCCTCAGCAGGATCCAACAAAAACGTGGCTCTCATGCTTTCCAATTCTTTTTTTCTTCCCTCCATTTAGCTATGACCTCATCCGGATAAGCTTTATTCTTCTTGGGATTTGGAGGTGCAGATTGGGTTCCTTTAGCCTCTGGGGTGCCTTCAACTTCTACTTCTTTAAACTTCCTCTTCTTTCCTCCCTTTTTCGATGGTTCAATAACTTGTTGTTCCTTCGAAACAGCTCCAGCCTCTTCCGCCAGTAAGTCATAAAATTCTCCAGAATCTTTATAAAAACTAATATTCATTCTCTTCAATGTATCATCACTTACTAACATGACTTTTCAATTCAGTGGCCTAGAACATCAAGGAATCTTGAAAGACTAAAGTCACCGAACAATTATCTTAGAGAGGATGGCTAGATACATGAGTATATGACCTTTTAAATTCCCATTCTTAATAATCTCAATCATAATGAGAATATGATTCATCAATTTTATCTTCCTTTGGTTTACCAAGAAGTACAAAAGGTACATATCACTCTTCTTCAAGGTGTCCTTGTCACCTTTTCTCGGAATGATGAAACCTTGCACCCATAGTTCAAGGATCCGATTATTTGTAGAGATGTGATCAATCTTCGGAGTCTTGACATCAGTAAGACCAAGGCACTCTATAGCTTTCACATTTAAAAAACTAACTTGAACATCTGGCAACTTATGAGAAAAAAATTAATATTTTCCTTCTTAAGAAAACCCCACCAAGCTTTCAGCCTTGGTGTATAAAAGGGCATAAGTTTTTCTATAGATTTTGAATGAAAATTTACTCCTATATTATTCTTTGAAAAAGCTCACAGATTCATAAAATTCCACAAGAAAATCCGGATATACTACATCTTGAGATCTTGGATTTGATATGAAAATGCTTTTCCATCCATTCAACCTGATGTTATTGGATATAATGGAATCTTACATGGAAAAGAAATTCGGATGGACCAACCAGTCTCTGTAAATATTTCACTCCGAAATCAGCTTGACAGTTGACATCTCTTGAGAAGGAACTCAACAGACATTCGGATTTGAGCAAGATTTGAGAGGTTCAGAACAGACTTTTGAAAGGGGGCAGAGCTTTAGAACGCAAAGGCTTGAAATCCGATGTGGGATCACCATCAGGGGGTCCTTTATATAGGTGTTTGATACGATGGTTGAACTTCCAAATTTAATCCAATGGTTGAGAAAACTTCTAATTATATCTGACAATTGAAATGATGGCCACAAGGAAAACTCGAGTCCGATCTTTTGAGGTTTTTAAAAAAACATTTTGATTTAAGGAAAAGGGAATCCGAAATTTTTTTAAAAACAAATGAAAATACCAGAAAGTAAAATCTGATTACTAAAAATTAAGAAATAAAATCATACCTTTCAGATTTCTAGGAAGATTATTCAATTTGAGGAAGAAAAAAAATTCTTGAAGAACTTTAGATTCCCAAAAATTTTGACAAACGAAAAACTTCATTACAAAAATTTTGAGTACGAAAATCTTCATTACAAAAATTTGAGTACGAAAATCTTCATTACGAAAATTTCAAGTATGAAAATCTTCATTACAAAAATTTCAAGTACAAAAATCTTCATTACAAAAAAATCAAGAACGAAAATCTTCATTACGAAATTTTTCATGTACAAAATTTTAGACTATGAAAATCTTTATTATGAAAAAATTTGAAAAACTGACTACGAAAATTTTCATTACGAAATTTTTTGAAAAACTGGCTACGAAAATTTTCAATAAGAAAAATTTTGAAAATATGACTATGAAAATTTTCATTTCGAAAAATTTTGAAAAACTGAAAAAAAAAAAATTACTCCCCCTATGGAAAGGAGTCTATTACTATAAGGAGACTGATTTCAATAGAAAGTTAATGGAGATGATTACCTTAAGTTTATCATTCCTAACTTATATTTAATTTATTCAAATCTATCGTAGGGTAAAGATTTTGTGAAAATATTAGCAAGTTGATCTTGTGTTTCAATAAATTAAAGAATGATATCTCCTTTTTGTGTGTGATATCTAAGAAAGGGATGCCTAATATCTATGTTTTTTTCCTAAGAGTGATGTGCAGGGTTTTTACTTAGTGAAATGGAACTTGTATTATAACACAAAATTGGTGTTTTGGTAAAACTCATACCATAGTCGGTGAGTGTGTGTTGCATCCACAGCACTTGAGCACAACAACTTCCATCAGCTACATATTTAGCTTCTGTAGTGAAAAGTGCTCCTGAGTGTTGCTTCTTTCATGACCAAGAAACTACTAAATCTAATAAGAAATGACAAATTCCAGATGTACTCTTTCTGTCTATTATACATCCACCAAATTCGACATCCGAAAAACTTTTTAAAATAAAATCTTTTCCAGAAGTATAAAAGAGTCCTAAATCCATGGTTCCCTTTAAGTAGCAAAAAATTCTTTTCACTACCTTTAAATGAGATTCCTAAGGATTGGATTTATATCTTTCACATAAGAATACTAAAAACATTAAGTATGGATTACTAGCTGTCAAGTAAAGTAAACTTCCTATCATACCTCTAAAAGATGTCTGGTCTTCTGGTTTCTCAGCTTCATCAAGATGAAGAGTGTTTAAGATACCAACAGGAGTACTTATTCTCTTAGTGTTTTCATATCCATATTTTTTAAGAAGATCATTAATATAATTATGTTGGGATATATATATTTCTTCTAGTTTTTGAGAAATATAAAAACCAAGGAAAAATATTAACTCACCCGTCATACTCATTTCAAACTCAGATTTCATTATATCCCCAAAGGAATCAGTTAAAGATTGCAGAGTTGAACCAAATATAATTTCATCAACATAAATTTGAACAATCAAAATATTTTTCTTATATTTCTTTATAAAAAGGTTGGATCTTCATTTCCCTTAACATAATTATTTTGAAGAAAAAATTCTATAAGCCTATCATACCAAGCTCAAGGGCTTTCTTAAGTCCATACAATGCTTTGGTAAGTTCAAAAACATGTTCAGGATGTTTTGTATCTTCAAAACCAAGAGGTTTTTCAACAAAAACTTCTTGAACATAACCATTAAGAAAATCACATTTCACATCCATTTGAAAAATATTGAAATTTAAGAGTGATACAAAGGAAATTATAATAAGAATAGATTCAAGTCTAGCTACCAGAACATATGTTTCTTCATAGTCTATTCCTTCTTTTGGATTATAGCCTTTTGCAACCAATCTATCTTTATTTATTACTATGATTCCATTTTCTACACACTTATTTATGAAGACCCATTTGACTCCAATAATGAAAGTTTCCTTAGGTATTTCAACCAAGGTCCATACATTATTCCTTTCGAATTCATTTACTTCAACTTGCATAGCTTTTATCCAATCATCATCACCTAAAGCTTCATCAGTGATTTTTTGTTATAATTGGGAAAGAAATTCTAGATGTTCTACTTTATTCCTTAACTAACTTCTAGTCCTTACATGATGATTCCCATAAACAATGATACTATCACTAGGATGATTCTTTAGAAACAACTGATTTCAGTTTTGTAAAACCTATTCATCAACATAGGGTAGCAAATCTTCTGGTGTAAAAGTTTCATAATTATCTTCTTAGACATTTTCCTTGTCATAAGGATCTTCTATCATGGGTTTATAATTAGTTTTTGAGAACACATCCGAAGATGTAAGTTGGGGGTTTTTTAAAAACAAAAGGATTTGTTTCATCAAATTTACCATGTATTGTCTCTTCAACAGTACAAGTGTTTTTAGTGAAAACTCTATAAGCCTTTGAAGTTGCGGAGTAGCCTAAGAAAATTCATTCTTTAGATTTTGGTGTGAATTTTTGAATATTATTTTTAGTATTCAGAATGAATACTTTGCAACCAAAAACCTTAAAGTAGGAAAGTCTAGGTTATCTACCATTCCATAACTTATAAGGAGTTTTATAAAGAAAAGGTCTAATTAAAACAAGATTTATAGTACAACAAGCAGTACTTACAGCTTCATCCCAAAAGTGTTTGGCTACAGAATACTCAATCAACATGGTTCTTGTTATATCTTGAATAATTCTATTTCTTCTTTCAACAACACCATTTTGTTGAGGTGTTCTAGGTTATGAAAAGTTATGAGTAATGCCTTTTCCCCTAAAAAAGGTTTCAAAATCAGAATTTTGAAATTCTCCTCCATGATCACTATGAATAGTTATCAAAGGAAGGTTTTTATCATTTTTAACTTGGGCTATAAAACTTTTGAAATAAGAAAATGCTTCATATTTATTTTATAAAAAATATACCCATGTAAATCTAGTGTAATCATCAACTATGAAAAATGAATAATACTTGCCTCCAATGCTTCCAGTTTGTGTTGGTCCAAAAAGATCCATATTCACTAACTGTAATGCATCAGTTGTTGAGACTTCACCGAATGATTTAAAACTTGAATTATGTTGCTTTCCATTTTGACAAGGATCACAGACTTTTGAAGAATCAAATCAAAACATCGGTGGATCCTTAACTAATATTTTCTTAGAGAGTTTGCATAGATTTCTAAGGTTATAGTGTCCTAATATTCTATTCTACAACCAATAATGATCTTCCATTTCACTAAGGCAAGGTAGGTCTTGTCTCCTAAGGTCTTCTAAGTTTAGTTTATAAACATTCTCTTGCCTATTGGTAGAAAGAATAAACTCTTCCTTGGAATTGTGTACTCAACATTTTTCATTCCTAAAATTCACAAGGTAACCATCATCACATAATTGACTTATGCTAATGAGGTTGTTCTTAAGACCCTTAACAAACAAAAACATTTTAAATCAATGTCTTTCTAAGAAGAACTATGTTACCTATAACAATAATTTCTCCCTTAGCATTATCTCTGAAAGTTACTTTTCCTCCTTTCGCCTTGATAATGTTTTCAAAGAAGTTCTTCTTACCAGTCATATACTGGAAATATCCATTATCCATGTACCATATATTTTTTTTTGGTACTTTTTTTACTTTTCTGAAAATAAGAATGTTAGGCTTTCAGAACCCAAACTTTCATGGATCCGAAAATTTTAGAAAGCAACATTTTAGGCGCCCACATTTTCTTAGAAAAATAGGCTTTATGAAATCCTAAAGACTGGGTTTTGTTTAAGGAACAACGTTTTATCCATTGTCCACCACAGTGACACTTAGTACAGAAAGGACCACTTTGAGGAACAAAATAATTGTTACTAAAAATCGGTTTAGAACAAGTGTAACCAAAACCAGAATTATTCCTTAGAGGTCAGATTTGTGAATAGATCTTATCAAACTTTTCCTAACCTAAAGTAAATTTTGACAAACACTTCCTAAATGAAACAATTTCGGACTTTAGTCTGATAACTTAGTTCTTGTCTTCTAAAAAATTTGATTTTGAACAAGAGTTAGGCTCGAAAACATTTTTCTTAGAAATTACATTTTCTAGATCCTTAGAAAGTTTATCCTTCTCTGAATTTACTTCCTCAAGATTTTTTGAAATACTTTCAAAATCAAGGGTTTTCTTATCAATATATTTAGAAAGATCTGATATTTCTTTAGTAAGTATATAATTCCTAGAATTTTCCTTATCGAGCTTTTTGTTGACTTTAGAATTTTTATTCTCAAGAATCTTAGAAAACCGGGAAACTTCTTCATAGGTAGGTAAATTATTATCCTCGTCAGAAGAAGATTCTTCATTTGAAGATTCATAATATTTATCATTACTATAATTTTAATTTAAAGAAACATTGGTCATTGATTCATAATTGTGTAACTTATCCATTAAGCAATTATTTTAAATAAGCAGTCTGGCTATTAGACCAAGATTCTTCTGTCCAGAAGATTCGTAATCTGATGATTCATCTGAAGAGTCTCCACCACTGGAACTCCAGGTTTCATTAGATTTCAAAAATTTCTTAGCTTTAGCTTAGTAGTACTTCTCTCTATTTCTCTCATAATACTTTTCCTTTCTTTCTTTTCTCTTAAACATAGGACAATCAGGACTTATATGTACAGCTCTCTTGCATTCATGACATGTATCTTCTGAATATTTCTTATCTTTCCTTTCTTTCTTCTTATATCTAGATTGAAAGTTATTCTATCCAAAAATCCTGTTCCTCCTTGGAGAAATATTTTCTAGTTCATTTTCTGAAGATTCACTTCCACGAGATTCGGATTGTATAACAACCTTCTTAGATTAGGACCTTGTAACTCTCTCAGGAGTCTTGGATTTCATATGAATTGTAGTTGAAGTAAAAGAAACATTGCCATTTATATTCTTCTTCTTTGCATTATCAGCATCTCTCTTCATTATAGTCTCATGTTGAAGAAGAGTTTCGAATAGTTCATCAAGAGTAATCTGAGTAACCTTTTTATTTTCTTCAATAGCTATTCTCTTATATTCCCATTCATTAGGCACGATGTTGGTGATCTTATCAATAAGAGATTCATCATCTAATCCTTTCTCACCCATAGCTTGTAAACTATTAACGATAGTCATGAATCTATGCTTCACCTTACATATGATTTCTCCATAAGGAAAGAAAAAACCATGGTATTCATCTCTGATTATGGCTCTTCTAGTTTCAATGACTTTGGAAGTTATAAAGTGTGTAACTTCAATCTTTTTCCATATACAATTTTTTTCTTCACAAGAAGAAATTTGGATATATATATTTCTAGTAATGGAACAAATCAATGTATTATGTACCTTATAATTCAGTTGATATTCATTCTTTTCTTGATTTGTGAAAGACCTAACTACCTAATTAGGAATTTTATATCCTCTAGTAAGCATTAAAAAATTGCGTAGTCCAGTATTGATAATGAATGTCTTCATAAAATCTCTCCAATATTCGTAATCATTCCCATAAAAAATATTTGGTCTTGTTGGATTTAGGTTGTCTATATAACCAACATTTATTCCTGCCATCTTAAATGAAATCTTTCCACACAAACTCATTAATAATAGAAGATTGTAAACAAGGAAAATATTGCTCAGAAAGAAAAATATAGAACAAGAGTATCTCTAAGAAAAAATGAATCCAAACTTTATGAGTCTGCAAATGTGAATTTGAACTTGTGAATCTAAAAAGATGATTCCGAAAATAAGAAAAAGATGAATTCTCTTCTGAGTCTAATCATGAGATTAATTCAGATTGAACCAATGCTCTGATACCAATTGTTAATATGTTATGCAGAGTCTGATATACCATATAATACCAAATGTAGGATCAAAATAATATATATACTGAATGAAGTATCTAATAATACTCAAAATACAAGAGGGGGTGAATTGTATTCTTTCAAAAATTCCTTTGGAACTTATAAAGATGATTGTGTTTAACAAGGTTAAACAAGGTAATTCACAAAACCTCTAGTTCTATAAAATTGCTTGAATCCTGAAAAGTGATTCTGAGAAAGAAACTTCGGAGAGACGGTTCCGGAATATGGAACTTAATTAAAATTTACAGAGATAAATATTCTACCTTAAAGCATATAGAATCTTACTGAATCAGAGTACAAGTATAAGGAAGTATAAGATAGTTATACTTTACTCAACAATCAAAATATAGTGGAAAACTTGAAACAAACAAGTAACAAGTAGTATGTATTTTAACCCAAAGAGAAGGGTATCCAACAACATTGGATAAAGGTCACTTTATTTATACTTTCAAGAAAGTATGTCTTACCCATACTAGGGTAAGCCCTCGATAAGAATATCGGAGTCTATCAAGCTATCCCAGCAAGCCCTGAACTTCAAGGTAGTATGCACCTTTGTCTTCCTCAGCAAGGAAGCCCTCAACTTCAAGGTAGTCGACACCTCTATCTTTCTATCCCCGGAAGCCCTCGAATGTACTCAGCAACATTCAGAGTCGCATGAAGAAAAATCTGAATAAGGTGTTCAGTAAGCACAAAGCAATAAAGTCTATCTCTCTCTCTAGAAATCACTTCTGCAGCATGTAATCTCTAGATTGATCAACTTGTACTGGGCTCTTTCAAATGAGATCCTATTTATAGGCACAGCTCCAATGGTCGGCTCCCTCCTCCAACGGTCATATTTTTCCTTTAATTTTGGAGGGACCTGTACATGTTTCACTTAAACAATGGTTTGTTAGTGACTGAATGCACGACATCATTTTATTACAAAAACAAGTGAAAGCAAAAATATGGTTACATAACCAAAATCAAGTATTTGGAATTTAAGAAAATAAAAGTTCATAGTCTAACTAAAAACACATTTGGTGTCTATAATAAAACGATATTTGCGTTCTGTTTTCTATGGAATTCGGAACCTGAACTCTACAGAATTCGAGAGTGTAAATTTCAAGGAAATCCCGAATCTAGATTCACAAGAATTCAGAACCTGAACTTACAAAGTTCGGAGTCAGAATTTATAAGAATTCAGAGTCTGAACGTATAGATTTCGGAGTCTGAATTCATTAGGATTCGGAGTTAGGACCTACAAATTTTGGAGTCAGAATTCATCAGAATTTGGAGTTATAACTCATAAGAGTTCAGAGTCTGAATTCAGAGAACTCGGAGTCAGAACTTGGATCCTGAAAACAGAATTCTCTTTCTCTAACTATTATATGATTCCAAGGTTTTAGATATGAAACTGAATTTTACACTTAGACAAGATAATGAACAATGAAAAACATGGTGAGGATAAATTTCCTTGGAGAAGGAAATTTTTCCTTATAGAAGTAAAACATAGAGTAGAATGAATATTTCCTTAAGATAAGGTGTTTGTAATTTTCAAAACAAGAAGGAATGGTAAATTCATAAGAAAACCTTATTTACTCAACAATTTCCCCCAAGTGTGAAGGAATGTAAAAGTCATAAGGAAACCTTATTGACTCAACATTGGGAACCTACTCATTATGGCATTATGGACTCAAAAAACATTTATGGACATCTTCTTTGTAATTTTGACAATAACTTGAGATGGCTAAAAAACTTTGATAAATTATGGTTAAATTAATCGAGATTCACCCTTGATTGGCATATTCTGAACAAAAGGTTTCCCGCTAACACTTCCCTTCAATCTTTTGGAGTTACGTTTTTGGTCATTTTGAGTGAATATGGTTACTTCATAAATCAATAAACTCTCAACTCCAAAATTGTGTGGATATGATGGCCTCTCAACAAATCAAGAATCTCTTCATAACTTTCATAGTTAAGCTACTCTATGTGATCTGGTATGATAGAAATTCTCATATTCATAACAATTACTCAATTTGTCTTAATAAAGGGAAATTGAGAATCCTTACTGTCGTATGGTAAGCCGCCTCAATTTAGAAGGGTCTCTGCAACAGTACAGTTAGCGACTTTGGTATTCTACATCAGCTTGGGGGGAAGGGTATCTATACTCATCCTAAATGAACTCTTGATGTTTTCTCAAAAGATCCACCCCCTTGTTGGATTAAAGTCCGTGTTGGCAGTGCTTCTGAAGGCAACTTGGGTCCCTCGGGTTGTGGTGAAATCTACAAAAACCACTCTGGGAAGACTCTAGGGTGCTTCAATAGTAGAAACAGAGTCTCCTCATCCTTTTAATCTGAAATTATGGGATTGATTTACTCTTTTTTTTTAACATGGATGAAAAAACATTTGGATCAAAAGGGATTTAATGACCATTGTGGAAGCTCTTTGGAATGGCGTAGTACACCTTGCATGGCCGCTAAACTCACGTTGGATAGACTGTCTGTATTCTCTTATGGATATCTGTTATATTGTCACTATTAAACTTCATGAATAGAACAAGGTTTTCATGAGGACTTTCTAGTACTAGAGTCAATAATGACATAACCTGGTTTTTGAACTCCCTATTTATTTACTTACACTTTATGATAGGGATTGTAAAAAAAATCAGTCTTCTAGACTCCTGTAATCCATTTCATTAATAAACTTAGTGTTTCAGTCTTTAACCAAAACACCAGTTAAAAAACTAAAAAATTTATCTAAATTTCATTATTATAACTCCACTGAATTTTATTAATATACTCAATTACTTCAATATCTTCCTATATGAATATGATGAAACCTATTCTACTATAATAATTAATAAAAATGATATAGTATTTATAACCATGTGATCAAATAACCTTTATTAGGCCACACATGTGGGAATTGGTTCCAATATATTTGAAACAATTATTTTCCTCAGGGATTATAGATTTATCTATATCTTTACTCTTAAGTAAGCATCACAAATATTTTCTCGATCACGTCTTAAATTGGGATTTTCTATAATGGCCTTCAATTTTGGAAGATTCTCCATAGGTTTTTATTAATATGTCTGGTCCATTGATTCTATAGGTTTTTTTATTATTCCACCACAATTAGTCAATTGTTCTACTTTTATCTCTAGTAGATATGAATTATTTTTTTCCCATATCATTTCATAAAATAAATTCTAGAAATTCCATTGATAAATCATCAATTCTTGTTGAGTTGAAACATAACATGATCTCCCCTAATTTTATTCTATATAATAAGTGAGATTATGTTCTATCCCTCTAGGGTGTATAAACTATATTGAAAATAATCTCATTCTACTACCTTGAATTCATCACCCTTTGAGTCCCATAGGAGTAACGTATATTCCCTTTTTCCTTAAAATGTAATAGTTAGTGACCAAAGTCAGAGGAAAATTAAAAATATCCATCAAAATTGTTTTGTCTTGGTTCTGTAGGGTTAATTAAAATCCTTCTTTATAAATTATTGATTTCTCATCCTCTTAAAAATACCTCCACCGTTATGGAATAAGTCATTGGATATCTATGGTAGAAATAAATGAAACTTAATCAAGTGAAATATTGTATCATTTCTTTCTCTACACATATTTTCAACAACTGAGTGGATTATTGTTTTGTGATCAGTACTTGGTGACTGAGGGTAATCTCTAACGTTTTTCAATATTTTGTTTCCTATAACAACTCTACCTTCCTTAGATGTCTCAACATGACAACTAATACCAATCTTTTCAATATTCCAAAACATTTGATCACTTATTATTTCTCAATAGTCAACAAACCACTTCCAATGCTTTTTAGAAATTTTATATTAGATAAATTTGCAAATTGAAACTTACTTTTTCCACCATATTTTTTAAATTTATCAAAGATATTCTTTTGTAAGGAAAAAATTATTATTTAATTAATTGAATCTTTTTAGTTATTTACTTATTATAAAAATTAAGGTCATTAATCACCTTATCTTATTTTATGACATTTAAATAAACTAATTATCTATACGTAGTTTGATTATCTCCATATTCATCCAAAAGAATCTCTAGATTGGTAAACTCAACTCCAAGTTTATCGACATACTCTGATGACTCCCTTAGAAAACCACCAATATTTTATTCTTCTTATGTTGAACATCCAACTCCCCAAGAGCTCCTTCAAGATCAACTTTAAAGTAGAAAATCCCCTCTATCTAATTTTCTTCCAAAGTTTCTGATTTATCTTTTTAAAATATTTTAGTCCTTATATACTTTATGTCTAAGATAAAATGAAATTCATAATATTCAAAACATACCTTATCTTTCCCTCCCTATTCTATCACAAATATTTTCATTAAATCCTTTTCATGGATGTATTTCTACATTTAATGTTTTTAGAAGGAAATTATCTCTTAAATATTCATGAAGATTCATCTTTTGTTTTCTATTTATCTTTCCTTGATTATATTATTACTAAATGAACAAATTTTCTATACTTGATGAAAGAAAATTGAATCTTATCATCAAATAATATATTCATATCTTAAACTGTCTCTCTATGCCAGATAAGAAATCATCACTTAAAACATCTTCCTTGTTTCCAATTTTGTTTATATCAATATTTTCTATATCCTAAAATGATATATCCTTTTATAAATACATTTTTTTCCCTCTAGATTTACCCATATACCATAACAAACCATCTTATTATAAATATTGTCAAGTGAAAATGATAAAATCTCACTTTATTCACGTTCCAATACCATTGGAATCCAAAATGGTGGTAATACTTCATAATATTTTCATTATGAGTTCAACATCATTCATTTCTTCCTTGATTCCATGGATATTCCCTACAACCACAATGAGATAGTTAAAAAACCAGGAATTTTTTCACTTTAACTCATCTTCAAATTATCAAATATATTGTGTACCACCTAAACCATTTTTTTTCTTTACCTTGTTTAATCCATCATAAATATTACCTAATCTATCAGAAATAGATTTTTTTTATGTATAGCTTCTCACTTTCAAATAGGTTTAATTTGATGAGGTTATAAATTATTAATTTCATACTTTTTCATCAATGTCGTGTATGTTTCTATCAAATTTAGTCATTAATATAACCATAATATTGTTAACATGCATTCAATCAATTGTAACCATAAAGATATAAAATCTAAGAGATTATAAGTGAGATATTATCTTGTTCATCAATATATGATAATTATTACCACCAAACAAATGGACCCCTTTAATATTTACAGCATTATCCATGGTATAATTCCTAAAATTAAGGATTTATTAAGGAGAAATATTATCTTCTCAAGGCCACTTATTACAACCATAGGCCCAATTACACCTTAAGGGGATGGGTAAATTAGTTTTTTCAATTCATCTCATCTCCCACTAGATCTTATTCTCATATTAGTAATAACACAACAAACTTGTTAGTCCTAAAGAAAACACAATATTCAAATGCTGAAAATAAATGAAATACAGCCAATATTTTACTTAATACATCACAAAGGTTTTATCCAAGGTATATATATCAATGGTTTTTCAATGTAATAAATGATAACACTACTCACTACAGATGTTACAAAGGTTGTAGAAACATTCACTTTTGATCCAAGGGTAAACCTCTCATCTTATCTCTTTGGAAACTATATTGAGACCTAGAATACAAGAATATGTGAATCGATGATCACATACAATGATTTTTTTCATGAAATATAAACATAAAACTAGTAAGAGTAGTATAATCAGGTTTTAATTCTTCTCTTTAAATTTAAATTTTCAAAGAAACTCATTACACCAACCTCTACTTCATCACCTATCTCACTATACAAAAATGTTCTACACCACTCCTTTTTTGATTATCATAAAACAAATATTAAAACCATAAAATACTTATCCATTAATCTACCATTTTTTTACTTTCTAATTAGGTAAAAAATCTATTTTGAACAAATTAAACCCCCCCCCCCAATAAAAAACCATAGGCCACCAAAATCTAAATCAATCCAAATATATAACTTTCATAAAAACTTTCAGGGAACCATGATGTAGTTATCCCTGAAACACACATGTTGGATGTCTATATCGTCCATATACTCCATGATCTATAGTATAAAATATCCCATGTCATAACATTTCATATGATTTAAATTTTAAATATTTTATATCAAGTTCAATCATGGAAAGTTATAATGTTCACTATTACACGGTGTCTCTCTAGAAAAAACGGCTTCCTCCATGCTCCATATAAAATTTCTTGTTTAACTATATAAGTACCAATATCCAAAATTATTTTATCTGTTTCATAAAGGATCTTTAGAATCCTAATTTAATTAATCATATGTGAGTTATCCGTGATTTAGATTACACTTAAACGCCATCAATAAAAACCTTTAAAATGCTCATTTGGGGTTTCCATTTTTTATATAATAATTTCATAATCTAAATAAGTAATTTTTTAATAGTTTGTCCCTCATCATATCTCAATTTTAAAATATTGAGGACTCTAAAATTTTACCTAAAAATCCAAATCCTTATCCCCATTGTATACAATGGCTGGGGTTTTCAAACCGAAATTGAAACTATAGACTACACCTTCTAAAATTATTATTGGGCCATTAGACTCACCATATTCCAAATACACTATAGAATATCCAATAGCACCATGGAATTTAGAGTTTTTCCCTTTCCAAGTTTATCTTCAAGATCTATCCAAGACCCTTTAAATAATTTCAAAGATTGTATTAGACCAATCCTCATCATGAGAAACAAATAGTCCTCCCTGATTGAAAAAAACATAGTCACACTCCTCCTTCAGTCATACTAACATCTCTAAAACATACCCTAGGTTCCAATAATTTTGGATAATTATAATATTATATGATTTGAAATTATTGAACTCACTAAAAAATATAGCATGGAATGTTCCAGTCAACCAATAATGGATTTAAATATTCAAATTTCATCTTTTTTACCCATTATTAGTGAATAGGTTTAACTTTAACGCTATTTTTTCCTTTTTATAGAAAAAATATATTATTAAATTGATTATCGATGGGGAAATCGTAAAACTAGTTTCAAAAGAATTGGAAGAATCATTTGGATTTCCATAAGTAAAACACAATGAATTTTAAAAGAATTAATATCCTATTTGTAATGCATATTTTAAGGTTACACAATATTTAAAAATATTGATCGATTATACCAATCTAATTTGATAAAATGTGATTGAAATGAATAGTTAGGAACAAGTTCTTTTGGTGACATTATAATATTTAATTTATCATAAGAGAGGGGTTTTTAGTGTTATGATACATAAATATACATTCCATTTATATCATCTATATAATTGGAAAAGGCTTAATTTTTTCTTAAATTTTATGAGGCTATAGAAGAGGAATATAAAACCACTTTTAGGTTAATAGTTGGTTTTCATGAAACTCTGCAAAATATAATTTATATTTAACCATAAATATAGTATTATTGAAAACCAATTTCATCTCCTAATGATAGTTACTCATACACACTAATCATGATTTTTCACTTATTAATTTTTTTAAAGTAATTCTAAAAAGTAAAAAACAAATAAATAGGGTGGTATGGAATGAGAAATGAAGGATAAAATTAAATTAAATACAAATGATGAACATAATCACAAAAAATTATACACAAATGAATGGTAAATGCACTCAAGATATTCCAAATGTTTCATCCTCTATCTTAGTAATACCATTCCTAATATAACTTATTGATCTTTCAAAAATCATTCAAAAGATCACCCTTATTGCTCAAATTTCATGAACACATAGTATATATAGAGATCTCTAACAAACTATAGGAAATTAACCCCTAGACGTAAAAGAGGTAAACACATTGATTGAAGGTGATCCCACTAATAACATCATTGGTGTTCAATCACATTCCATTATTAACTTATGTACTAGTTACATCATATACTAATACTCAAGTGAATAGATAAAAATATATTTTCATAGAGAGGAATAAAAGAATGAGACACAAAGTAAGGGGAATTATTACCATCCATGACCTAAACCTTTCTTATTCCCCCAAATTTGTAAAAAGGAATGAATAAAATGAAAAGCATAAAAGACTTGAGAGTGTTCGATTGAAATAGTATATGTAGATTCTCAATTACAAGAGGGGTGAATTTTAGGTTTAAAATCTTTCATTTTTATCTTTAAGGAAAAATTGTGTTTAACAATTTTAAATAAGGTAAATTCACAAACCCTCTTTAGTTCGTCACTATGAAGCAAATTTACTTAGGGTCTGGAAATATGAATCCAAAAAAGAAACTTAAGAACTGTTTACTTAGAAAAATATTCTACCGTAAAGTATATAGAATCTTATTTATCATAGTATATAAGTATAGAAAGTATAAGAAAAAAATACTTTCTTTCTTTAACTAAATTTCACCCGAAATAAAAAACGTTACAACAAACAAGTAAACAAGTAGGATATCTTTTAACACAAAGAGAAGGGTATAAAACAACCTCGGATAAATTTTCCTTGATTTATACCTTCATGAAAGTCTATCTTACCCACACTAGGGTATTCTCTTGATAATAATATTGCAATATATCTTGATATACTTGCAATCCCTTAAACTTTAAAGCAGTCGGCACCTCTTTCTTCCAATCCCCGAAAGCCCTCGATTGTACTCAGCAATAATTGGAGTCACACAAATTAAGTTGAACATGATGTTAACAATTGAACAAGATTTTTATATAATGCACAAGGCATGAGAGTCTTTCTCTCTCTAGAAATTACTTCATAGAATGTAATCTCTAGGATCTTCAAATGATAATGAGATCGTTCGAATGAGCTGCTATTTATTGGCAAAACTTCAACAGTCAGCTCCCTCCTCCAATGGTCATATTTTTCATTGAATATCGGAGGGACCTATAAACATGTCACTAAACCAATTGTTAGTTAAAAAAATATTCTACGACATAGTTTCATTGTAACAGAAAATAGAAAACATTATCATGCTTTGAGAAATAATGTAACTTAACTAAAATTCAATAATCGAAGTCTAAGTAAAATAGAATTCAGAGTCTAAATATATATAAACAATCATATTCTAGAAAAAAATGGATATTCAGAATAATTTTTTTCTTAGAATTTTGATTCTGAATTATGATGAATTTAGAGTTTGAATTCTGAGGAATTCAGAGTTTGAATTTTGAGGAATTTAGAGTTTGAATTTTAGATAATTCGGAGTCCGAATTTTAGAGAATTTGGAGTCTGAATTTTAGAGAATTTGAGTATGAATTTCATAGAATTTGGGGTCTGAATTTCAAAGAATTAGGAGCCTTATTTTGAGAGAATTCAGAATCTGAATTTCAGAGAATTCGAAGTCTGAATTTAGGAGAATTCATAATCTGAATTTCAGAGAATTTGGAGTCTAAATTTCTGAGAATTCAGAGTCTCGATTTCAGATAATTTAGAGTCTTAATTATAGAGAATTTGGAGTCTGAATATAGAGAATTTGGAGTCTTAATTTCATAGAATTCTGAGTATGGTTTTAAAAAGACTCGGTAGCTTAAGGAACTATAAGAGTCTGAGGTTTTTGATAAGGATCCAAATTTTTTACTTAAAGAAAAAAATTATTAGTCCTGGTTAAGAGAAGACATAGAAAAAGACATTGAATAAAACAAGGTAAGGATACAACTCTTCTTAGAGAAAAAAAATTTTCCTTAAAAAAATAATTCTACGAGAAAGATAATTTTCCTTAAGAAAATCTTTTTGTGGTTTTCAAAAAATATAGGAATGGAAAAGTCATAAGGAAGCCTTATTGACTCAACAATATCCCCCTTTTTGGAAACCACAAACAACCTTTTGAAAAAGAATATGAGGAATAAGGATTTTACTTTTTGATCTTTAAAATAAATACTTATCTCCCATAACAAATGACTAATTAAAAATATGACTAACTCTCCATTAGGTTTTGAAACCCCTAAGGATCATATTCTTATATTTATTAGAGAAGTTACTTATTCTTATTTGATAAAATCCTCTTTAAGTAGACTCCCCCTTAATTGATTTCCCCCTTACTTAGAGCATTCTCTTATTTTTACTTAATATTGTTTTGATAATTCGTTCCTCCCCATTTGTGATTTTGAAAAATAAATAGAGGGAATGAAAAAAAAAGTGTACCAAAAATATTAGTGATATAAAAACAAAACAATTTAAGGATAACCAAATTTTCATTATGAAAGGAAAAACTTTCTTACAAGGAAAAGATGCAACAAAATATCGGAGTTGCATAAAAATCATTCATCCTTATTTTCTTTCGACATGAGCTTACCCAAGGTTTCCATTAACGTCTTTAGATCTTTTTTATTGTTCTCTATCCTCTTGAGCAGCTGATCCTAATCCTAATTATTCTTTTCTAGAGCCTTGATTTTTTCTTCTTGAGACTTCAGAATTTCTACCTGAAATTTTACTACCTCAGCTTGCTCTTTAAATATTTCTTCTAACTCAAATCTGATTTCCCTTTATATATTTGTGTTTAAAGAAACTACATTCAACTTTCCATTCAAATCGTTGTCCTCTTACAATAGGGCGGCTTTCTCTTGATTGAAATTTTCAAAAAGATTTGAAATTAGGTTTTTCACAGTGTCATCAGACTGATCAAAATAATCTTTTAAGGAATCAAAAAAATCATCTTGTATCTTCAGATCTTAGATTATTGACTTCAAAAAAAATTAATTTCCTTACATAATCTCCTATGATAATAATATCCAATATGAAAAGTTTTGAAATCAACCTCAACCTATATAAATGTTTCCATGAGCATGCTTATCAAATCTGACTACTAATTAACAGAATCTTCAAGCTACTAGAATATTGAATCTATATTAGGAATCAAAGAAATTACCTTTACTAACTTATTCAAGGATTTAACAAAAAACTCTTTACCAAAGGAAGATGAATATTTGGAAGCTGATTCCCTTGTTGGTGAGGATGATTTTTCTATATCTTCAGCTTTCCTCTTAGATGATCCACCAACATCCTTCTTATCTTTTACAGTCACAGCCTTATTAGGCATGTCAACAACCACTTGTTTTCCTTTACCAATATTAGAAATAATATTCTCATCCCTCAGAGACTCATGCATGCTATCAGAGAGTTGCGTTATCTTATCTTCATCAGCCTCTTCTTTCTTATAATATTCCTTAATATCTTCTGGATGAATAAAATCATGGTTGGTACTCTCATCATAAATAGGTTTTTCAACCTCATCATATCCATCAGCATCATTACCTTGAGAAATTATTTTGTTTGACTCAACATGGGAAGTTCATATTGATAGTTTATCTGAAGGACTTTCCTTCTTAGAATATTCTTCTACTTGCTTAATCACCTCATCACATTCTCCTTCTTCCTATTCTTGTTATTATTCTTCTTAAAATTTCTTAATTAACACTTCTTCCAAAATAGGTCCCAGAATTTGAATTTTATTTCCAGAGATTCTATAGGAACTATTTACTGGGGTTAGTATTCTGATACTTAAATATTTTCATAGGCTTTCTTAGTATCCCTGAGAAGGGCTTGGATAATCTTTTCTTCTAACATTTTCTTTTTCAACTTCTTTTCTTTAGCGTTTTTATCAAGCTCTTCTACAATCTATATTTTTAGAGCCTTTAAGTCAGTAGGATCTAACCCAAATCTTGGATCTCCTCCCTTCTTCATTTTCTTCTTCTCCCTCCACTTTACTACTACTTCATCCAAAAATACTTTTTTCTTTTTCAAATTTGGTAGGGATGACTATGATTCTAGAATGGGATATTTTTATTTGTCTTTCGATTCTTTCTCATTTATCTTCTTCTTGGTTTTCTTGGAAGTTTCTTATATTTCCCCATTCTTAATAAAATCTTGAATATCAATTTGAGAAAGATCATCAAATTCTCCTGATTTGGTACTAAAGCCGGCTTTCATCCTCTTCAAGGTGTCATCACTGAGAAAAATGATCTTGAAGGATTAGGGTTTTGAACTACAGGTAATTTTAAAAGATTCTAAACAAAGAACTATGATCTTGGACAATATCACTAGATACATGATAATATTAGATTTTAGGTTTCCATTCTTTATGTTAGTGATTTTCATGAGGATTTACATCACCAAGTTTACCTTTCTGAGGTTAACCAAATAGTCCAATATAAAGATATCACTTTTCTTCATAGAGCCCTTGTCTCCCTTTCTCATAATACTAAAAACCTCTACCCATAAGGATAGCATCCTCAAATTCATAAAGATATAATTTATTTTTGGTTATTTTAATCCCTTGAGTCTAAGGCACTCAATTTCCTTTTCCATCTTAAAAATTTCTAACCTATCAGAAAACTTGTGAGGGAAAAAAATTGCCTCACCTATATAGGGAATACCAAGAATATTTTTAGCCATATTAAATGATAAAGAATAAGTTTTCCCATGTCTCTTGAATGAAAATTTTTCCCTTCCACCTTCATCATAAAAACTGATTGTATCATAAAATTCTATAAGAATATCAGGATAAGTTGGATCCTGACTCTTTGTCTTATCTACATATAGAATTTCTCATTCAATCAGCATGATGTTCTTCATAATTAAGGAATTATACTCGGCATAGAAATTTGGGTCAACCAACATTTCCCTATAGATTTTCCAATCCTTGATTTCCTTGTTTGAAAACATCTATTTCTATAGGGAAACTTTAAGCGACATTTGGAATATATGGAAACTTGAAAAACTGAACAAATAATTTGAATAGGAGCAAATATTAGGTGCATAAAGTCTTGAAAAATCGATGTGGAACAGGGATTAGGGGGATTTATATAGGCTTCGAGGTGATGGTTTGAATTCCCCATTTTATCTAACGATTAAAATAATCAAGATGAGATCTCACGGTTGAGATGAGTGCAAAAGAAGGATTTGGTTGGTTCTGATCTTTTAAGGTTTTATGGAAAAAATTAGATTTAAGGAAAGTGAATCCAATTGAGTTTTTCTTAAAACAAGATAAAAATACCAATAAGTAAAGGTACAACTACAAATATTTATGTAAAGAAACACACTACCCAGATTACTTTAGAAATATTTGTTAGTATTGATAAGGTTCTTCTAGAAAAATATTAGATTAGAAAAAAAATTATTAAGGAAAGGAAATTTTTAATTCTAGAAATTTGGGTTCTGAAAAAATATTTATTAAGAAAGAAAATTTTGGGTAAAAAAATTGATTAAGAATTAAAAAATGAGTAACAAAAAAATGTATTCCCCCTATGAAAAGAAGTTTTTTAATGTAAGAAGATAGGTATCAACAAAAAAATTATCATGAAAGATTACCTTATTTTTATCATTACAAACTTTTGTTTAATTTATTAAAATCATTTGGAGGGTAATGATTTTTTATAAATATCATCAAGTTGATCTTGCATTCCGATAAATTTTAAACTAATATCTCCTCTGAGTGTGTGATCCCTAAAAAATTTATTCCCAATATCTATTTGTTTTACACGAGAGTTATATGCATGGTTTTTTTGTTTAGGGTAATGGAATTTTTATTATCACACAATATCTGTGTTTTGGTAAAACTCATTCCATAATCTGTGAGTGTTTGTTGCATCCACAACACTTGAGTACAATAACTTCCAACTGCTACAAATTCAGCTTCAGTAGTGGACAGTAATAATGAGTTTTTTTTCTTTCATGGCCAAAAAAATAATGAATCACTTAAGAAATGACATGTTATGAATGTTCTTTTTCTATCCATTCTATATCCACCAAAATCAGCATCTGAATTGATTTTTAAAATAAAATAATTTCTAGAATAATAAAAAAGTCATAAATCCATGGTTCCCTTTAAATAGTGAAAAATTATTTTCAATTATTTTAAATGAGATTCCTTTGAATTAGATTGATATCTTGCACATAAATGTACTGAAAACATTAAGTCTAGATGAATAGCTATTAATTATAATAAACTTCCTATCATACCTCTAAAAGATGTTTGATCTACTAGTTTCTCATCTTCATCAAGATCAAGATAATTTGAGTTACTGATTGGGGTACTTATACTTTTAGTTTTTTCATATCCAATCATTTAATAAGCTCATTAATATACTTATGTTGTGATATATAAGTTCCTTCTATTTTTTGAGAAATTTGAGAATCAAGGAGAAATTTTAACTCGTCCATCATACTCATTTCAAACTCAGATTTAATTAAATTCACAAATGAATCCGTTAAATATTACTGATGTCATATGAATATAGTTTCATCAACATATATTTGAACAATAAAAACATGTTTCTTATATTTATTTATAAAAAGAGTTGGATTAGCAGTTCCCTTAACATAATTGTTTTGTAACAAAAATCTTGTATGTCAATCATACCAGGATCTAGGGGCCTGTTTAAGTCCATATAAGGCTTTGGTAAGTTTGTAAACATGTAAAGGATATTTTTTTCTGCACATATAGGATATTGATCAACATAAACTTCCTCTTGAACAAATCCCTTAAGGAAATCACACTATACATCCATTTGAAAAAGTTTGAAACTAAATAATGCTGTAAAGGAAAGTAAAATACAAATAGATTCAAGTCTAGCTACTGGAGCATAGGTTTCTTCATAGTTTATTCCTTATAGTTTATTATAGCCTTTAGAAATTAATCTAGCTTTATTTCTTGCTATTATTACATTTTCATCACATTTATTTCAAAATACCCATTTTACTCCAATTAAAGAAGTTTCATTAGGTCTTTCAAAAAAGACCCAGACTTTGTTCCTTTCGAATTTAATTATCTTATCTTGCATGGATTTAATCCAATCATCATCATCTAATGCATCATCAGTGATTTTTTATTCTATTTGGGAAAGTAATTGTAGATATTCTACTTCATTTCTTAAAAAACTTTTGGTTCATATAGGTTGATTTACAACAACAGTGATACTATCACTGGGATGATTCTTAATAAACAATTGATTTGGTTTTTATAAAACTTGTTCATCAACATTAGATAAAAAATATTCTATGGTAAAAACATCAAAAAAAATCTTGAGAATTTTCCTTATTATAAGAAATTTACAATAAAGGTTGATAATCAGTTTTTTAAAACACATCTGAGGATGTAGGTTGGGGTTGTTTAAAAACAAAAGGATCAGTTTTATCAAATTTAACATGTATGGTTTCTTTAACAGTACAATTATTTTTTGTTAAAAACTCTATATGCCTTATAAGTAGTGGAATATCCTTAGAAAATTCCTTCATTAGATTTGGGTGCCAATTTATGTAGGTTATCATTATTATTCTGGATGAATACCTTGAATCCAAATACTTTGAAGTGATAAAGTCTAGGTTTTAGACCATTCCACAATTCATAAGGTGTTTTGTTAAGAAAAGGTCCATTTAAAACTCGTTTTATAGTATAACAAGCATTATTAACAGTTTCATCCCAAAAAAATTTAGCAATAAAATATTCACTAAACATGGTTCAGGTTATCTTTTGAAGAATTTGATTTCTTCTTTCAAAAACACCATTCTATTGAGGAGTTCATAGAGCTGAGAAACTATGAGTAATGCCATTATTAAAAGAAAAAGTTTCAAAATCTGAATTTTTAAATTCTACCCCACGATCACTATCAATAGTTATCAATGGAATATTTTTGTCATTTTTAACTTTGGATATAAAATTTTTAAAATAAGAAAAGGCTTAAGATTTATTTTCTAGAAAATATACCCACATAAATTTAGTATAATCATCAACTAACACAAATACGTAATATTTTCCTAAAATACTTCCAGTTTGTGTTGGACCAAATAGATCCATATTCACTAACTATAGTGCATCAGAATTTGAGACTTCACTGATTTATTTAAATCTTGACATATGTTTCTTTCCATATTTAAAAGGATCACAAACTTTTGAATAATAAAATATATGCTCTGGTAGATCCTTAACTAGTCTTTTATTTGATAGTTTTTATAAGTTCTAAGGTTATAGTGTCATAGTCTTCTATTCCATAACCAAGATTGATCTTTTATTGCACTTAGGAAAGGTGGGCCTTTGATCCTAAGGTCTTCTATGTTTAGTGTGTAAACATTTTCAAGCCTATGGGTAGAAATAATAAACTCTTCCTTGTAATTTTGTACTAGACATTTATCATTCCTAAAATTCACAAGGTAACCTTCATCATAAAATTATAATTTTATTATGAGGTTGTTCTTAATACCTTTAACAAATAAATGCTTGAAATTAAGGCATTTACAAGAAGAAAAATGTTACCTATACCAATAATTTTTCCCTGATCATTATCTCTGAAAGTTACATTTCCACCTTTTGTCTTGATAATATTTTCAAAGAATTTTTTGTTACCAGTCATATTTTGAGAACATCCACTATCCATTAACCATGTATTTTTGTGGTTAAATTCTTTATTTTCATGAAAATAAAATATTTAGACTTTTAGAATCCAAAATTTCTTGGATATAGAGATTTCAGAAAGTAAAATATTTGGAATCCACATTTTCCTACAAAATTAAGATTTATGAAAACCTAAAGATGGAGTCTTATTTAAAGAAAACAATTTCCCCAAATTTCCACCATATTGACACTTAGTGAAAAAGGGATCACTTTGGGGCACAAAATAACTACTACTAAAAAAATTTGAATTATTATAAACACTTCTTGAATAATTCCTAACAGGATTGATTTGAAAATACATTTTATCAAATTCATTCCTCCCTAAAGTAAAATTTGATAAAATTTTATTTGAGAAAAAAATTAGGATTTTAATATGATGACTAATTTATTATCTTCAAATTCATTAGTTTTATAACTTGAGTTATTCTCTAAAACATTTTTCTTAGAAATAACATTTTCCATATCCTTAGAAATTTTATCCTTCTCATAATTAACTTCTTTAAGATTTTTAGAAACACTTTAAAAATCAATATTTTTTCGAACCAGATCCTTATAAAGATATGATACTTATTTTGTTAAAATATAAATTCTAGAATTTTATTTCTCTAACTTCTTCTTTCTCTTACAATTTTCATTTTCAAGTAATTTAGAAAATCTAGAAACTTCTTCAAATGAAGGTAAAGTATTATATTTTGATGGAGAATATTCTTCATCTAAAGATTCATAATATTCTTCAGTAAGAAAGTTAGTGTTTAAAGAAATATTAGTTAAAGATTTATCATTGTCACTAGTGAAGAAAACGTTTTTTACGTCACCATTTTTTACGTCGGTTATATAAAACCGACGTCATAATATGTAAAATGAGGTTTTTTACGTCGGTTATTTAATAACCGACGTAAAAACCTGTGTTCGGTACACCTTTAACGTCGGTTATAAAAATAACCGACGTTATTAATCGCGCGGCTTCGTTTTTTACGTCGGTTTTACATTAACCGCCGTAAAAAACAGAAGCGGGGGGTGTTTTTTACATCGGTTATTATATAACCGACGTAAAAAAAGAATCCGCAGATGTTTTTGACGTCGGTTATGGAATAACCGACGTAAAAAAACGCGGATTTTGAGCCCTTTATAACGTCGGTTATAAAATAACCGACGTAAAAAAAGAATCGGAGGAAGGTTTTTACGTCGGTTATTGAATAACCGACGTGATAACTCATTTAAAAATTTACCCAGACCCGTGGATTGTCATTCGCGAGTTTACCTTTGACATTCGCGACTCGTCTCTCTCGCGAGTAAACCCGAATCGGCTCGTCCATTTCGTTGGTTTAGATTCGTTTTGCGATCATCGTTTCTCATATTTAATCTCCTCGGATCAATCATCTAAACTCGCAGCACTCAGGTAATCCTCCCACTCGTTCGTTTTTTTTTCGCGGATAGTATATATATATGTGTTGTGATTTTTTTGTTGAAACTAGCTAAGATTCTTCGATTGCGAACCCTTTTAACTCGTTTTGGCACCATAATCTTATTTATCATCCCTAGATCTATTAGTTCGACTTTCAATATTGACTAATTTTATGATTTCACTAATTTTTCCTCGTTTTCTATAAATCCCCGAGAGGGTTGGGGCGTGTCCATTTGGGGGGTGTCTAGGGGGGTGTCCAAGGGGGTAAGGTGTGGGGGGTGGTGTCCAGGAGGGGTGGGGGCTGTCCAGAGGGGTCGGGGGGTGTCCAGGGGGGTTTACAAGGGGGTGGGTGGGTGTGGGGGGATGTCCAAGGGTGTGGGTGGGTGTTGGGGGGTGTCCAGGGGGGTGTCCAAGGGGGTAGGGGGTGGGGGTGGTGTTTAGGAGGGGTGGGGGGGCTGTCCAGAGGGTTGGGGGGTGTCCAGGGGGGTCTCCAAGCAGGTCGGGGGTGGGGGGTTGTGTCCAGGAGGGGTGGGGGTGCTTTCTAGAGGGGTCGGGGGCTGTCCAGAGGGGTCGGGGGGTGTCTAGGGTGGTGTCCAAGGGGATGGGTGGGTGTGGGGGGCTGTCCAAGGGGGTGGCGGCCTGTCCAGAGGGGTCGGTGGGGTGTCCAGGGGGGTGTCCAAGGGGTTGGATGGGTGTGGGGGGCTATCCAAGTGGGTGGAGGCCTCTCCAGAGGGTATTTGGGGTTGTCCGGGTGGGTGGGGGGCTGTCCAGAGGGTTGGGGGATGTCCAGGGGGTGTCCAAGGGGGTAGGGGGTGGGGGCTGGTGTCCAGGAGGGGTGGGGGCTGTCCAGAGGGGTCCGGGGGTGTCCAGGGGGGTTTACAAGGGGGTGGGTGGGTGTGGGGGGCTGTCCAAGGGTGTGGGTGGGTGTTGGGGGGTCCAGGGGGGTGTCCAAGCAGGTCGGGGGTGGGGGGTTGTGTCCAGGAGGGGTGGGGGTGCTTTCTAGAGGGGTCGGGGGCTGTCTAGAGGGGTCGGGGGTGTCCAGGGTGGTGTCCAAGGGGATGGGTGGGTGTGGGGGCTGTCCAAGGGGGTGGCGGCCTGTCCAGAGGGGTCGGTGGGGTGTCCAGGGGGGTGTCCAAGGGGGGTGGATGGGTGCGGGGGGCTGTCCAAGTGGGTGGCGGCCTCTCCAGAGGGTATTTGGGGTTGTCCGGGTGGGTGGGTGGGGGCTGTCCAGAGGGTTGGGGGATGTCCAGGGGGTATCCAAGGGGGTAGGGGGTGGGGGTGGTGTCCAGGAGGGGCGGGGGGCTGTCCAGAGGGGTCGGGGGGTGTCCAGGGGGGTTTACAAGGGGGGTGGGTGGGTGTGGGGGGCTGTCCAAGGGTGTGGGTGGGTGTTGGGGGGTGTCCAGGGGGGTGTCCAAGGGGGTAGGGGGTTGGGGGTGGTGTTTAGGAGGGGTGGGGGGGGCTGTCCAGAGGGGTCGGGGGGTGTCCAGGGTGGTGTCCAAGGGGATGGGTGGGTGTGGGGGGCTGTCCAAGGGGGGTGGCGGCCTGTCCAGAGGGGTCGGTGGGGTGTCTAGGGGGGTCTCCAAGGGGGTGGATGGGTGCGGGGGGCGGTCCAAGTGGGTGGCGGCCTCTCCAGAGGGTATTTGGGGTTGTCCGGGTGGGTGGGGGGGCTGTCCAGAGGGTTGGGGGATGTCCAAGGGGGGTGTCCAAGGGGGTAGGGGGTGGGGGTGGTGTCCAGGAGGGGCGGGGGGCTGTCCAGAGGGGTCGGGGGGTGTCCAGGGGGGTTTACAAGGGGGTGGGTGGGTGTGGGGGGCTGTCCAAGGGTGTGGGTGGGTGTTGGGGGGGTGTCCAGGGGGGTGTCCAAGGGGGTAGGGGGTTGGGGGTGGTGTTTAGGAGGGGTGGGGGGCTGTCCAGAGGGTTGGGGGGTGTCCAGGGGGGTGTCCAAGCAGGTCGGGGGTGGGGGGGTTGTGTCCAGGAGGGGTGGGGGTGCTTTCTAGAGGGGTCGGGGGCTGTCCAGAGGGGTCGGGGGGTGTCCAGGGTGGTGTCCAAGGGGATGGGTGGGTGTGGGGGGCTGTCCAAGGGGGTGGCGGCCTGTCCAGAGGGGTCGGTGGGGTGTCCAGGGGGGGTGTCCAAGGGGGTGGATGGGTGCGGGGGGCTGTCCAAGTGGGTGGCGGCCTCTCCAGAGGGTATTTGGGGTTGTCCGGGTGGGTGGGGGGGCTGCCCAGAGGGTTGGGGGATGTCCAGGGGGGTGTCCAAGGGGGTAGGGGGTGGGGGTGGTGTCCAGGAGGGGTGGGGGCTGTCCAGAGGGGTCGGGGGGTGTCCAGGGGGGTTTACAAGGGGGTGGGTGGGTGTGGGGGGGCTGTCCAAGGGTGTGGGTGGGTGTTGGGGGGTGTCCAGGGGGGTAGGGGGTGGGGGGTGGTGTTTAGGAGGGGTGGGGGGGCTGTCCAGAGTGTTGGGGGGTGTCCAGGGGGGTTTACACATCGATTTGTTTTATATTTCAAAATTGTTTACATTCAAATTATGATTTTTTTCATATAAAAATATATTTGTCTTATCTAAAAAATATATATATTTTTGCTATTTGTTATAGGTAATAATGAGTCGAAGTTGGATTACGGCACATCGAATGAGCAATGAATATGGGGAAGGTGTTGATGCCTTTTTGGAATTTGCTAAACGAAATGTTCCAAGTAGTGACATTTTTTTCTGTCCATGCCTAAAATGTCTGAATATGAAGAAGTTGAAAAGTAGAGAGATAAAAGATCATCGGATTTGTCATGGTTTCAATCCGAGTTACAACCCTTGGATTTGGCATGGCGAAACTGGACAGAATGTCACTGATGATAATGAATCGCAAGATGGTAACTCCGATGGAATTGAAGAAATGATTCGCGATATTGTAGCATAACAAATTGAGATAGAACCGACAGTTGCACGTCTATATGGTGATGCCGAAAAACTATTATATCCTGGTTGTACAGATTTTACGGTTTTGTCGGCGGTGTTAAGATTGGTTAACCTGAAGGCGAAACATAGATGGAGTGACAGAAGTTTTACAGAGCTGCTACAATTGATGAAAGACATTCTTCCAAAAGATAACGATCTTCCAGATTCACATTATAAGGCCAAAAAAATATTATGCCCGATGGGATTGGGATACAGGAAAATACATGCCTGTCCGAATGACTGCATTATATATAGGAAGGAATATGAATTTCTGAAAGAGTGTCCTATATGTGGGACATCACGGTATAAGGTGAAAGAAAAATCACAAGCTGATATAGAGATTACAAAGCTCCCTTCAAAGGTATTTTGGTATCTTTCTATAATTCCTCGTTTCAAACGTTTATTTGCTAATTCACATGATGCAAAAAGGTTAAGATGGCATGCTGATGAGCGGGTATGTGATGGAAAAATACGTCATCCAGCTGATTGTCCACAATGGAAGAAAATTGATGCCCAGTACCCTACATTTGGAAATGAAATTAGAAATCTGAGACTAGGCTTGTGCACATATGGAATGAATCCATACCGAACCCTCAGTAGCACACATAGTTCATGGCCTATTTTATTGGTAATTTACAACCTCTCTCCTAAAGTTTGTATGAAGCGCAAATATGTCATGTTGAGTATCATGATCTCTGGTCTAAAGCAACCCGGCAATGATATTGATGTATACTTGTCACCGCTGATTGATGATTTGAAACTGTTATGGGCTGATGGTATTAGGGTGTATGATTCTTATAAAATGGAATATTTTCAACTGCATGCAGTGCTTATATTCACTATAAATGACTTCCCAGCATATGGAAATTTGTCTGGATACAGTGTTAAAGGGCATAAAGCATGTCCAATTTGCGAACAACAGACGTCATATTGTCAATTTCATCATGGGAGGAAAACAGTGTACATGGGTCATCGAAAGTTTTTGCCTATGGATCACCCTTATAGAAGACTAAAAAAGGTATTCAATGGCTCACAAGAATTTGATACTGCTCCAAAACCTTTATCCCCAGATTTGTATTTTGAGAGGGTGAAAAACCTTGATGTGACATTGGGAAAGACACAGAAATCTGGTAATGATAGACATATTTGGAAGAAAAGGTCAATATTTTTTGAGCTACCATATTGGAGGTATCATGAAGTCAAACATAATATTGATGTCATGCACGTGGAGAAGAATATATGTGATTCTTTGATCGGAACATTGCTAGATATTAAAGGAAAGACAAAAGATGGGTTGAATGCAAGGTTAGACCTACTATCAATGGGAATACGTTTGAGTTAGCTCCCACTCCTAAAGGAAGACGAACATTTCTTCCCCCGGCTTGTCATACATTATCGAAGAGGGAGAAAAGTAGTTTCTGTCAGTGTCTTCATGATATCAAAGTGCCTCAAGGTTATTCTTCAAATGTAAAAAATTTTGTCTCATTGAAAGACTTGAAGTTGATAGGTATGAAATCACATGATTGTCACGTCATGATGCAACAAATTCTACCAGTTGCACTGCGTGGAATATTGCCCCATCCATGTCAGAAAGACTATAATGAGGTTGTGTTTTTTTTCCAATTCAATTTGTAACAAGGGCGATTGATGTGAATGCTTTGAACATTTTGGAAAAGGATGCAATTTTTTATACTTGTCATTTGGAAATGTATTTTCCTCCAACTTTTTTTTTGATATGATGGTGCATTTAATGATTCATCTGGTTCGAGAAATAAAGCTTTGTGGACCTGTATATCTTCGTTGGATGTATCCTTTTGAAAGGTATATGAAAATATTAAAGGGATATGTTAAAAATCCATATCGACCTGAAGCCTCCACTATTGAAAAGTATATTTCTGAGGAGGTAGCAGAGTTTTGTACGAGCTACTTGGCTACGGCGCAACACATAGGTTTGCCTCCATCTCGCCATGAACGGGTTAATAATGAGGGAAAGGGGATTCGTGGCTTGAAAGTCAAATCACTGTCAGCTGAACATATGAAGAAGTTAGAATCATACATCTTGAATAACATAGCTGATGTTCAACCGTATATCACATTGCATATTAATGAGTTGAAACAATGTCATCCAAGGAAGAAAGAAATGTGGATTTTGAATGAGCACAACAAAACTTTTTTGCCATGGTTTAAAAAGACCTTGTTTGGTAGATCAGATGTATCAGAGACATTAAAATGGATAGTGGGTGGTCCATCTTTAAATGTGATAACATGGTCCGCTTATGACATTAATGGCTATACATTTCATACGAAAGCTCAGGACAACAGAAGTGCAGTTCAGAATAGTGGTGTATTGGTGTTTGCAGAAGCAATGCATTTTTCGAGTGCTAAGGACAGAAACCCAATTTCAGCATCAAGTGCATATTATGGAGTGATTGAAGACATATGGGAGGCTGATTACTTTAAAATTAAAGTTCCTGTTTTTAACTGTAAATGGTTTATCGGTAACAACAGTGTCAGACACGATGAATTTGGAATGACACTTGTTAATCTGAATAGATTAGAAGACACAGCTGATTCTTTTATAATGGCAAAACATGCCAAACAAATTTTCTATGTAGTAGATCAATCAGATATGCAGTGGTCTGTTGTTTTACAAGGGAAAAAACAATATGTTGGTGAGGATGAATTTGATGGAGATGATGATTTATGTGAGATCTCTACTTCCATGGAAAGATTAACAGAACATAATGATGAGTATGTTGAAGACATGGTTTGTGCCATAAGGAACGATCACGACGAAGGAATTTGGGAAAACAATCCAACTGTACATTCCTAAAATTACAGGTAACACATGTTTATTTCTTGTTTACATTTAGTTTTTTCATATAATGTTAGATATTGTAAATTTTTTACTTATTAAAACATGTATCAAACCAAAATGATAAAACAATAAAAACTGTAAAGAGGAGAAGTCCCTGGGTGCACCGGCGGGACGGTGGTGGATCACCGGTTGGTCGGTGGTCCAGAGCAAAGCTCTGTCTGGTCCACCGGCCGGCCGGTGATGAGCCAGCGGCCGGCCGGTGGTCCAGACAGAGAGGAAGGCACCTGTCTGGTCCACCGTCTGGCCGGTGGTGATCCAGCGGCCGGCCGGTGTCCAGACAGAGAGGAAGGCTCTCTGTCTGGTCCATCGGCCGGCCGGTGGTGATCCAGCAGTCGGCCGGTGGTCCAGACAGAGGAAGGATCTGTCTGGTCCACCGGCCGGCCGGTGGTGATCCAGCGGCCGGCCGGAGGTCCAGAAAGGAAGGCTCTGTCTGGTCCACCGGCTGGCTGGTGGTGAGCCAGCGGCCGGCCGGTGGCACCAGGCAGTGGGCAAGTCTACTGCCTGGGTCATCCGGCTGGCCGGTGAGCGCACACCGGCTGACCGGTGGACTCAGTGAGTCCACTTTTCAGCTTTCTTGGGCCAACTCCTTGGCAACCTTTTGCCTGTGTTTACCATGTTTATCATTGTTTAACATGCTTACCATATTACCAATGTTTACTATTATGTAATTTAGTACACTTTTCTATTTTCTGATTAAGTAGTACTACAATATTTGAATTTTGTATATTTGTGAACTAATGTTTGTTTTTTTGATTTGAAGGAAAATGACAGATCAATCAGTTGATCAGCCACATGATTCTGGAGACGAGCATATTGGTCATACATCTGGGGAGGAACATTCACATGCACCTATTACGAAAAAGAGTTCAAAGGTTGGTAGCGTGGGTGCACACGTTTACCAAAATTATCACTTGCCCGTACGAAGGAGGAGAGGATAGTCGTGGAGTTTGATGATGATGATCTTCCTAGAGGTCCAAATGCTAAATATTTTAAGGGTTTTTGTAGCAACTCAGGCTAAGAGCAAAGTAAGCATTATCTATGATGATTGAGAAGTGTGGATAAGGCGATAATTTCTCAGCTTGTGGGAGACCATTTTGGTAAGATCTTTTTCTATTGTTTTGACTTGTTCTTTAAATGTTTCTAGTATATATAATATTTTTAACCTCTTTTTTATCAGATGACATTTGATATTCCTGACACTGGAGGAGTCAGGAAGAAATGCTTATCATTGGCTGCTAGGAGATGGAGGGATTTCAAATCAACCCTCTCATCTGATTTCATTTATGGTCATAGGAGTCGTGAGAATCCATGTCGTATATATCCTTTTATAGATGAAGACACATGGAGACAATTTTTTGAATGTAGAAGAAAAGAATCATTTTTGGTAAGGGCAATGTAAACTTTTATAAGCTTTCTTATATAAATGATCTTATTATTGTTTTGTTAAGGATTACTTATTCTTAATTTACAGCAAACAAGGAAAGCTCATCAAGAGATCCAATCTAAAAATGTATACCCTCATAGTTTATCTCGGGGAGGGTATGCATTATTGGAAGAACAAATGATGGCAGAAAAATTTCAACAACTAAGAGCTGAGTCTTCAAGCTCTGGAGAGGTGGCCCCTCCATCCCCTCCATCTAGACATGAGAAATGGAAAAGAGCTCGGAAGGGCAAAAAAGGACAATATCTTTCGGAAGAATCGAGACTCGTAGTTGAGAGGATTGTAAGATATCTATTTTATTTATTTAAGTTTACTATTTTCATCATATATTTCCAATCATTATAGAAATGTTCAATTAATTATTACAGGACTCTCTTGAGGAGCAGAGTTCACAGAGAACATTTACACCATCTGGGAGGGAAGATATTTTATCTGTGGCATTGGGAAAGCCCAAACATCCTGGCCGTGTAAGAGGATATCCGGCAGGTGTATCGGTAATAAAAGTGTTGCCACGTTCCTCAACTTCTAACGTTGAGGGAGTTTATAAAAAAAATAGAATCCTTGGAGGCTGAAGTCCATAATATTAATGCGACAATGGAGGACAAGATTAGAGCATCGGTGCAGTTTATGTTTGCAGACTTGCAAAGACAATTTCAGGGTGCAGCTCCCACTCCACCTCTCCCAGTAGCTCCCACTCCCCCACCTCAGCCTGCGGACCCCATTTTTGATCCTCCTCCTCCGCCGCAGCTACCTACTTATTGTGAGTTGTATGTTGATGATCCTCAACATCATATAGTTGCATATGGGATGGTATATTGTATAGGAGATACAGTTCATCATCAACAGTTAGAGGTAGAGAATCAGAGGGTCACTGTACAGGATATTATAGATAGATCAGCTCGGATACCATTACCTACGGATGAGGTGACGACAGTTGGACATAGTATCGGCCATTTTTTACTTTGGCCATCCAGACTTCTTCGACTCATTACCATAGAGGTATGGATGTTATATCTTTTATTTTATATTTTTATTAATGTTTTATCATTTGAAAACTAATATATTTTTCAATTTATTTTTACAGGAATACTTCAAAGGTAAAGAAATACTGTATAGACAACAACAAAGACAGCTAGCTATGACATCAGATGCAGATACTAGCAGTCTTGACAAATTGTCAAGATATTCAAATTTTTTGGCGGATCATTATGACTTTACAATGGAAGCTCATGTCTGTGGACGTGAACTAAGTGTGGGGATTATGAAAACTGATATCATGGAGTTTGTCACTGGAGATAAGTTGGGCATCAACGTGGTGCAAATTTTTATCATGTAAGTCTTAACACCTTTTCCTTGCGTTATATTTATTAAAAATGTATACTTATGTCTGCTTTGTATTAGGTATCTGTATAAAATTTGTGAGAGGAATGAGATGACAGATGTATATGGATTCGTGGACCCACAATTGATTTCCCTTGAAGCATGTGCATTGGATGAGGAACAAAGAATGCTTTATATTGCTGATAGATTTGAAAAGAATGTAATCACACAGTGTTGGATGATGCCTTTTTGTGAGAGGTATGAAACACATCCCTCTCAAAGAGTTAATTATCTTTTAACATAAAAAACCACTAACGTTAAATTTCCTTTTATCAGGGATCATTGGATGTTAGGGGTTTTTTGCCCTAGGGAGAAAACACTTTATTGGATATGCTCTCTCCATGATGATGTGCGAGAAAGATTTAAGAATATATTGGAAACGTAAGTTTCAATTTCACAATAGTTTTATATATTATAATGAATTTTAAATTTCCCCATTCGTATTGTTTTCTAACAGGGCATGGGTCCACTTTCGAAAAAGCGCAAAGAAAAGGAATTTCAAGATCAAATATGTACATGCGAAGGTAAATATCCATTTATAATTTGTACATTTTGATTTATTACATAAAAATAATATATTGAATTTACACTCATTCAAACAGAAATGTCATGAGCAACAAGGCATCATCGAATGCGGATATTACATGTTAAGATTTATGTATGAAATAATAACAACTGGGACAGTTCTGAGTTTTGACCTGGTAAGATTTCCTCTTTCTCATAATATTTCAATTTGATTTATTCATTATACACGTTGACTACTATCCTTTTCCTTTGTAGCTTTTTGATGACCCTCAACCCTTTACTGCTGAAGATATCAAACACTTACAAGTGGAGTGGTCAAATTATTTTACAAGTTTGATTGACTTTTAGTTGTTTGTAATGTAAAATGTAATTTTGAATATTGTCAATGTAATTGTGTATTTCGTAGTCGTTTAGGTTGGATTTAGTTTTTTTTGAAGTTGACAGTGTAAGTTTTGAATGTTATATAAGTGAATGTTTAATTTTTCTCTACTTCTTGTTTTGGTCTACTGTTGATGGTTTTTCTGGTCTGGATTTTGGTATGGGGGGAGAGGTTCCAAGGGGGTGGGTGGGTGTTTGGGGGGTGTCCAAGGGATATGGGAGGGGTGTCCAAGGTGTGTTTGGGGCTGTCCTAGGGGTCTGGGGGGTGTAAATGAGGGTGGGGGTGTCCAAGGGATATGGGAGGGGTGTCCAAGGTGTGTTTGGGGCTGTCCAAGGAGTCGGTTGGGTGTAAATGAGGGTGGGGGGGCTGTCCAAGGGGTGGGGGGTGTCCAAGTGGTGGGGGGTGTCCAAGGGATATAGGAGGGGTGTCTAAGGGGTGTTTGGGGCTGTCCAAGGGGATGGGGGGGTTTCCAAGGGGTAGGGGGGTTTCCAAGGGGTGGGGGGTGTCCAGGGGGTGGGGGGCTGTCCAAGGGGTGGGGGTGTCCAAGGGGTGGGGGGGTGTCCAAGGGATATGGGAGGAGTGTCCAAGGGGTGTTTGGGGCTGTCCTAGTGTTCGGGGGGTGTAAATGAGGGTGGGGGGCTGTCGAAGGGGTGGGGGTGTCCAAGGGGTGGGGGGTGTCCAAGTTGTCTGGGAGTTCTGTCTAAGGGGCCGGTTGGGTGTAAATGGGGGTGGGGGGGCTGTCCAAGGGGTGGGGGTGTCCAAGGGGTGGGGGGTGTCCAAGGGATATGGGAGGGGTGTCCAAGGTGTGTTTGGGGCTGTCCTAGGGGTCGGGGGGTGTAAATGAGGGTGGGGGGTGTCCAAGGGGTGTTTGGGGTTGTCCTAGTGTTCAGGGGGTGTAAATGAGGGTGGGGGGGCTGTCGAAGGGGTGGGGGTGTCCAAGGGGTGGGGGTGTCCAAGGGATATGGGAGTGGTGTCCAAGGTGTCTGGGAGTTCTGTCCAAGGGGCCGGTTGGGTGTAAATGAGGGTGGGGGGCTGTCCAAGGGGTGGGGGTGTGTCCAAGGGGTGGGGGTGTCCAAGAGATATGGGAGGGGTGTCCAAGGGGTGTTTGGGGCTGTCCAAGGGCTCGGGGGGGTGTCCAGGGGTCGGGGGGGTGTCCAAGGGGTCTGGGAGGGCTGTCAAGGTGTGGGGGGGTGTCCAATGGGTGTTTGAGGTTGTACTAGGGGTCTTGGGGGTGTAAATGAGGGTGGGGGCTGTCCAAGGGGTGGGGGGTATCCAAGGGGTGGGGGGTGTCCAAGGGATATGGTAGGGGTGTCCAATGGGTGTTTGAGGCTGTACTAGTGGTCGTGGGGGTGTAAATGAGGGTGGGGGAGCTGTCCAAGGGGTGGGGGTGTCCAAGGGTTGTGGTGGGGCTCCAATGTGGTGGGGGAGGGCTGGCCAGGTTGTTAGGTGGGTATAGATGAGGGTGGGGTTCAGTTGGGGCTTGGGGGAGGGCTGGCATGGTTATTTTTGTTTGGTTTCTGGTTGCTTTTTGGTGAGAGCAGTGCAATTATTTTAAAAAAAATATCGCTTTCACGTCGGTTATTTTATAACCGACGTGGTAAATAAATCGGTAGGGGTTTATCACGTCGGTTTTTTCGAGAACCGACGTGATAAACCATTCCCAGGCCTTTTATCACGTCGGTTCTTAATATAACGGACGTGCTAAAAGGCCTGGGAATCGATTTACCACGTCGGTTATTGGATAACCGACGTGCTAAAACGTTTCCCAGGCCTTTTTATCACGTCGGTTATTTAAGAAACGGACGTGATAATAGGCCCGGGGAAGGGTTAATCACGTCAGTTATGTCATAACCGACGTGATAAACGATATCCCAGGTGTTTTATCACGTCGGTTTAGAAAATAACCGACGTGATAAACCCCCCCCCCCCCCCCGCGCATATTTATCACGTCGGTTATTAATGAACCGACGTGATAAACACCGTGATGTTAGGGATGTTACATCGGGTTTTAAATAACCGACGTAAAAAACGTTATTTATAACGTCGTCCGTATTAACGTCGCCTAAAAACCGACGTAAATAATGAAAAATAACCGACGTAAAATTTTTTTTCTGCACTAGTGTGTGTACCTTAGCCACAAGACAATGATTTTAAATGGGTACTCTAGCTATAAGACCAATATTCTTCTGACCCAAAGATTCAAATTCTAAAGATTCATCCAAAGAGTCACCACCACTAGCACACCAGGTGTCATTTTCTTTCAGGGAATTCTTAGCCGAATATTTGTAATACTTCTTTCTATTTATTTCATAATGCTTTTCCATCCAATATTTTCTCTTAATCATAGGAAAATCAGGTCTTATATGTCCATCCCTTTTGCATTTATAACAGGTTACTTCAGAATCTTTCTTGTCCTTTATTTATATCTTCTTATATCTATACTGAAAATATTTCTTTCCCACACTTTTTTCATCCTTCAAGCAAGATTGGCTAATTCATTCTCAAACTGATCATTGTCACTGGATTCCGATATAACAATAGCTTTCTTATCTTTAGAATAAGTTACCCTTTCTGGAGTCTTGGCTTTAAATGTAGTAGTGAAATCTACACTTCCATTACCATTCTTCTTGCTGTTAAAATCAGCATATCTCTTGACACTTGTTTCATACTGAATAACAGTTCCAAATAACTCATCAAGAGTAATATTAGATAATTTTTTATTCTCATCAATATCTATCCTTTTATATTCTCATTCATTGGGCGTGGTATCAATTATCATGTCTACAAGAACTTCATCATCAAGGCCTTCCTCTCCCATAGATTGAAGACTGTTGAAAATGGTCTTAAATATTTTATATACTTTGCAAACAGGTTCTCCATAAAGAAATAAGAAAACAGGATATTTATCTCTTAACATAGCTCTTATAGTTTCAATCACTTTAGAACTTCCAAAATGTGTAACTTAAATTTTATTACAAATACATTTGGCATCTTCACAAGAAGATATATGACTTTATATATTCCTAGTCATAGAACACACCAAAGTATTGTGTAAATTTTAGTTTAGTTGATATTATTGTTTTTACTGGTTGGTGAAGGTTCTGACTTCCTTGTCAGGAATTTTTTAATCACCGATGAGCATAAAAAAATTATCCACTCCAGTGTTAATCAAAAAATTCATCATCCTATCTCTCTAGTACTCATAATCATTACCATTAAAAATTGGTGGTCTAGTATTATTAAGGTTGTAAATAGAACTAAAATTTATACATTCCATTCTATAAGTAAATATCTTTTCCACAAAACTTCTAATTAGTAAATGCTTATAAAGAAACATAAAAAAATTTAAGCAAAACCTTAGGAAGAAAAGTTTAAAAAAAACTTCAGTAAGAATAATTATATGTAAGTATTAGTATTCAAAGACCTACTTTGATAACAATTGTAGGATAGATATAGTATATGTAGATGCTCAATTAAAAGAGGTGGGGTGAAGTGTAGGCTTAAAAACTTTTGTTTTTAACCTTAAGGAAAAAATATGTTTAACAAAGTTAAATAAGGTAAATTCACAAACCCTCTTTAGTTTTTATCTATGAAACACACTTGCATAGGGTCTAAAAATATGAATCAGGAAAAGAAACTTAAGAATAGTTTACTTAGAGAAATATTCTATTGTAAAAATTATATAATATTATTTATTAGAGTATAAAAGTATAAAAAGTATAATAAAATAATACTTTCTTTCTTTAACAAAATTTCAGCAGAAATAAAACTTGTATCAAAAAACTGGTAAAAAAGTATTAAATATTTTAACCCATAGATAAGTGTATCCAACAACCTTGGATAAAGGTCCCTTGATTTATAAATTCAATAAATATTGTCTTACCCAGAGCATGGTAAGCCCTCGAAAAGAATATCATAATATGTCTTTCTATCCCCACAAGCTCTCAAACTTTAAGGTAGTCGTCACTTATGTCTTTATATCCATGTAATCCCTCGATTTTACCCAGAAACAATTTGAGTTACATAAAGAAAGATTAACAAGATGTTCATGGTTGAAAAAGATGTTCATAAAATGCACAAGTCACGATAGTATTAATCTCTCTAGAAATTACTTCACAGCATGTAATCTCTTGGATCTTCAAACGATAATGATATTTTTCAAATGCGATCATATTTGTAGGAAAAACTTCAACAGTCAGTTCCCGTCTCCAGCGGTTATATTTTTCCTTTAATCTCGTAGGGACCTGTACATGTGTCACTCAACCAACTGTTAGTTAGAAAAAAATTGTACAGCATCATTTCATTAAAATAGAAACATATAAAACATTATCATGATTTGAGAAAAAAAGTAACATAACTAAAACTGAATAATTTGAGTCTAAGGAAAATATAATTTAGAGTCTAAATATATATAAATAATAGGATTTTAAAAAAAATTGGATATTTAGATTATATTTTTCTTGCAAATCAGAGTCTGAATTATGATGAATTAGGAGTCTGAATTATGAGGAATTCGGAGTTTGAATTATAAGGAATTCGGAGTCTAAATTTTGAGGAATTAGGAGCCTGAATTATAAAGAATTTAGAGTTTGAATTTCAGAGAATTCGGAGTCTGAGTTTTATAGATTTTGTAGTCTATATTTTATAGATTTCTAGGTCTAAATTTCAGAGAAATTAGATTTTTAATTTTAGAGAATTTGGAGTCTGAATTTTATAGAATTTGGAGACTCAATTTTAGATAATTCGGAGTGTGAATTTCAAAGAATTCAGATTCTGAATTTCATAGAATTCAGAGTCTGAATTTTAGAGAATTTAGAGTCTGAATTTTAGATAATTCAGAGTCTGAATATAGAGAATTTAGAGTTTGAATTTTATAGAATTCAGAGTATGAATATAGAATGACGTGGTATCTTAAGGAACTGTAAGATTCTGAGGTTTTTTATAAGTATCCAAATTTTTTACTTAATGAAAAAAATGATTAAACTTAGTTATGATAAGAAATTGAAAAATTCATTAAAATAAAGGTAAGGATAAAACTTTTCTTAGGGAAAGAAAATTTTCCTTAAGAAAATAATTCTTATAGAAAGATAATTTTCCTTAAGAGAATGTGTTTGTGATTATCAAAACATAAAGGAATGTAAAAGTCATAAGGAAACCTTATTGACTCAACAGAGAGAACACAAGTCTTACTAATGAAAGTAATTCATTATATAATATTCTCATTAGCATGATATTGGGAGATCGAAGATGATATAAAGAAACATTGAATTTATGACTAACAAAAATAAAATATAGTGTAATAAAAAAACAATAAAATCCCTCATATGGGAATCCTTATATCCATAGATGATAATAGAAAATAAATTTAATATCTTTCATCTTTATCAAATTTACTTCTTTTCTAGGTAACTATCAGTGTAGGAAAGAGTCAGTACAATAATCTTCCTTCTCCTTCTCTATTGGATATGAATCTATGTGGTTCATTTTATTGAATGTTTATGAAATTTTGTTAGATAAGTCATATATATTATTTTTAGTTTATATTGTGTGTACATGTAGGATTAGGGGAAAAGAATTTTCATCAATGGAATATATTTCCTTTCCTCTTTCTAATCTGTGTTCCTAAATTTTTCTTATTAAAAACCCTTATATGAGTCCCAGTTAAAATTATATAGTCATTTTTATTATTGCAAGGCTTGATTTGATTTAAATTTATTCTTATGTTGGTTCTATTTACTCCTAACATAGATACATATTAAGAATATATATTCTTTATAATTTTCTATTCAATATTATATAGTAAACTTTACTCCTTTATTTCTAACAAAAAGGATAAAACCTTATATATTATCTAAATTTGATTAATTACACTTATAAAACATTCATATTTATCTATATATTTATATATGGTTGGTATTTTTAATGTGTAACCTGACAAATTCCCAGTTTAAACACACACATCTCAGCAAGCCCTTTAACATTTTAAAAAATTATAGAATCCTAAAAAAGATAGGTCAGTCCTTAAACTACTCTTATCTATCTAGAGTACATGTTGGTTCATTCTTACATAGATTGTCCAAAATTTAGTTTACTCACATATAGCCTGATGGTTCATCACCTACACATAAAAAATAACAAAAATTCTAGATATGGAGTTAAAATTTAATTAAAAAATATTAATTAAATCAATAAAATATCAACATTAGTCCACTTTTAAAAAAAATGAAATACACCTAAAAAATTAGATATTCTGTAAATACCCATAAAATGTGCAAATAGTGTGGATATAAATAATTAATTTCAATATAAAAATAAGGAACAATTATACCTTTAAACTCTTGTACACTTATAATTTTTCTCTTTGGAAAATATTGTATACTAAAGTCAAATTAAGCTTCTCAATTCAACAGTGATAGTACTTTTAATTTTCACATCATTAGACCAAATATTATTCCAATATGAATTTAATTTACACAATTCTTTTTTTAATAAAAATAATTCCAATATCCGACTAATACCCATGAACATTTTTTACTTACCATAATGAAGATGTACCTGGTTTCCCTCAAGAAATGTTTTGGAATAGTTTTCCTCTTTTAAAATGAATGTACGATTTCCATAGGCTTTTTAAATTTCTAATTATATACATAAAATAATGATAATTTTATATAAATAATTAGGGTTATAATATGGGTAGATCAAAGGGTAAAGGTGGGTGGTTAACTTTGTAAAAAAACATAAGGCTAGAAGAGAAGGTTTCTCTTTATAATATAAGGCCTAATATGTAATTAAAGCTTGATAATTATTTTACCTCTTCCTTAAACTTCAAATTTTATCACTCATCACTCTCACTCCCATATTTTTTAGGTATATGGAAGTATAAATTAACCAGTCAATAATCATCACCTTATCTACATATTTTTTCCATATTTTACAATTTTTTTACATATATGTTATTTTAATATTCACATTTTAATTCTTATAGTTTAAGAGAATAACTAGGTATTAAAATTAAATTTCTAAATTTTGAAACCTCATGACCCAGAACTAGATGAAAACAACCATTATAGTTTTCCAACAACAAAATTTTTCCCAACATATTGTATGAGAATCCATTCCCCCACACTTAGCATGAATAAAATTAATACAAACCACCCAATATAATGGTAGACAATGAAATATATATCTCTTAATTTGGATTAACATAATTATATATTGTGAAAAATGAATCATTCACTTTGATACAACATAAGAATTGTAACAGTTTTAAAAAATAATTTCAAAATGTTATGGATCATACGGAAGGACCCATGAATATCATGGAACATATAAATATAAGAAAATTTCAAATTCTTTCTAAACCTCTTTTTTCGGTAAGACTAACTTTAGATAGTATGTGTGCACATGGGATTTCACATTAGATAAAATTTTATCCAATGTTCAAATTGGTTATTAGGTAATAAAATAAATATAAAAAATAAGACCACAGATACTCCAATCAAGAAGTTCTCCCAAAAATTACAACATAATTCAAGTTCAACTAAGGTATTTAACTAAGTTCAAGGACTCTCTAAAAACACACCAAAATAAAAAACAAAAAACCTTTAAATTTCTATAGTTGGTTGGTAGCACCCCCCAAACTCATCTATAAATACTCTTATTTACCATTCAAATATTATTATGATAGCATTCACATTTTATAATAGTTGGATAGTAAATAGATTCAAAAGTAAGAGCGATATGACCTGGTGGTTATTCATGGATGGATAACAATATTATTTATTCTTTCCACTAAAATATACAAATAACTTTCATTCTTTGAAACCAAAAAAAAAATACAAGAATAAAACCGAAATAAAAACATCCAAAAGAAAATTAATGTAGGTTATATCTCCTAGTAAGGATCCATATTTTAGCTTTCAAGATTAATAGTTCAAATAGTTTATCCCTAATATATAGTGCAATGGGGTTTCTTGAAAATAAAAAACCAAACTACTGTAAGTAACCTAGCCCTATAATCCCAAATTTAGTGGTTACGTTATTAAATTAGAATAATAGCGAAGAAACTGTGTTCCATAGGACCAAAAAATTTAGAAGTTTTTGAAAAATAGAAACATTAATGAACCATACATTACAATTGAAAATAAAAAATACAACATAGTGAATCCTTTGAGAACACAATTAATCTCCAAGCTTAACCCCGCATATTAATCATAATAAACTTATTAGAATCTTGGGATAAATTAAACATAATAAAGGGGTAAGATCATATTCTAATTAAGGGTTAAGTATAGTATAATCTACCGTAAATAATCATAAAAAATTATGAAAATGAAAATTACTGGAAAAAAAATCTTTTTAATCCATAACCTAAACATAATATGGTCGAAATAGATAGTGAAAAAATAATTCCACATAAATAATCACATAAGCTCGTAAACTTATCCATGTATATTATTTTAATTTAATAATCGCCTGAAATTAATAACAAATATCATAATTAAGGAATTCATAATTCCATACATCTAAACATACCGTCAAGGATTCATCCAAAACACTATACATTAACCGTAAGACATAAGCCAATACTCAAACTAATTTGTATCACGAAACCTACTGATGCATCAAGGGAATATAGTAGGCCACACATATCACTTACTAAGTCCAATTAATTCCTACTATGAAAGGGATGACACACATTTTAATATAAACATTTTTATTGAAACTAGTATCCAAAATGTAAATAACTTTCCCCATTCAGTAAACATAATCACAAACCATTCTGTGTAATATGGTGAATAGTATCTAAAAATTGTGTTACTAATAAAACGGGTCCTAAACCATTAAAGAAAATACAGTAGATGATATCATAAGATATTAACCTCAATTACTCATAAGATTAAAGAAAGTAATTTGAAATATATGAAAATACTTTAAATGGGATCATTGAAATTTTCTTTAGGAAATAACCCTTTTCACTTTTGAAAATCACTTATTATTAAATCACCTTGAAATTATAAAAGAAAAATTTCATTTAAAAATAAACTTTTAAACTAATAATGGAAGACTCAAAACATTAAGGTTTTATGATGGTGGTAGAATTCATTCATTCCTTATAATCAAAAAAACATTACTTCTATATTTTTGATGAAAAAGTCTCGAAGAACATTTTTTAGAAAATGATAAAATTTAACTTTCAACCCATTTTTTAAAAATTAAAAAAAAATGAGTAAAACGTTTTTCAAAAATCATAGAAGAATATTAAAGACATTTTTGGAAATAACTATCGAAAACATGTCCCTAGAAGAAAAATATATTTTTAAGAAATTTTTTAAAAATATGATTTTTTATATGAAAGTCTCTTAAAAATATCATATCATTAAAGTGATCTTTAATAAAAATGATTAAATTATGTGTATCAGATATAAATATACATATAAAAATGGGAATACAACATAATTTAATAAAATTTCATTTCACACGTAATCTTAGCATGACATAGTCAATGAAGTTGAAGCTTAACCAAAAGAAAGGAAATTGGGTTACGAATTCCCATTCTACTTTGTAATGAGTAAAATCGTAGGCCCGATAATGGTAATAATTATCAAATGAAAAACTTAATGACATTAATATAATTATATTCATGATATTATATATAAAATTTAATTATATACATCACACATGAGAAATTAGTGGTGAATATGGCATGTATCTCACAAAAGTAAAAGTGAGACAAGAAACTCTTAACTTACGCTTCCCTATAGTTTTACACAACATAATCTCCTATATAAAGGTTAAAATAATGTAATTAATTCAATATATAACTATAATGATATTTATAATACCTTATATGACATTTTTATAATATCATACCACCTGTTAATTAATGATATTTTGTTATCTCCATTTTTTACGGTGTATTCGTTTCAGGGTTTCCAGGCTCAGTTCAGTTGTTTATAATTATGTATTTTCTTTTAAAACAGAAATAAAAAATAACAATTAAAATTAAATGGTATTAATTCAATTAAATTATTTTAAATTTCCTCATATATAATTTTTATTTTCAACTTGAGCATGATTATCTTGACAAAATGGAAATGATAAATGTTTAGTTTATTTTGGCAGTTTTTTGGACCATTACATATCAGTTTTATTTTTTTTAATATTATATATATATATATATATTAGTAACATAACATTAAATAGGTTATTATAAACCTTTAAATATCTTATTTAACCATCATAATAGTTTTATGACTAGACATGAAGGCGGTAATGGAAAATGAAAAATCATTATCCACAGAGATCCTTAACCGCTTTAATTTCAACAATGGTTTCATTTATTTGTATAAGAGGAGGTAATAAAAGGAATGGATATAAGATATTACATTAGAAACATAAAATTTAAATATGTAAATTTTAATGGATTTATTTTTCATTTATGGATGAAGAAATTTAGTGGAAGGTAGAAAAAGGAATAAATTATGAGAGGTTGTTTGATGAAGTTACCTCTTAAAAATCACCTCCTTGAAGGACCCCTTAAGGAAGACATATAATTGGAGGATAAAATGACTTTACTATAAATCATGTGTTCATTTCCTAAGAATAATTAAATTATTATTGAATATAAACATCACTTTTATTTCATAATATAGTAAATATTTTTCCAACATTCAAATTTAATGGTTGCTTTATAACAGTCTTGTTAAAATGTAAATTTTTTGAAGTTCGCTTAAACTGGGTGTTTTTCATAGCATCTACTATTGAACATAATTTTATTTCAAAATCTCTAGGTGTTACAAATATTCTCCTCTTAATTACATTTAATTTAATGTTTGAGGGTATAGGAATTAAATTCTTATTCTTCCTTATATAATGGCCCTCTTAAACTGTATAACACTTCCCATCACTACAGTGGCCTTATCCCTGTAGTATAGGAACTGTGGCCACTACTCTCTGGATACCTCATTAAACAAATATTTTTTACCAATTAAAATTTCTTCAATAACTCCCACCAGTTCAATATATTTTTAAATAGGTTTGTATTTTTTTGATTTATAATCCTCTTTTGGAATAAAAAAATTAACTAAAACTATAAGAAAATCAAGGGAGTGATATGTTTTTAAATCATAATTAATAACATTACAATAAAAAGAATTAAAAATAAAACTATATCCTCGAAAAATATTAATTTTCTACCCAAATTTGTTATTAAACTATTAGTAAAAAGTTCATCCATATGAATGATAATCCTTAAATTCCATCACTAAAAAAATATGATTTTTATAGTTTTTACTTATTGTCAATCTTTGTGTTTTTGGCCAACGAGAACAAAAATGTGAGGGATGAACTCCCTAGAAATGGTGTAAAATTTTTATAGAGGTTTTTATGAAGATATAAAAAATAATATTTCTATTTCCCCTAGAATATGACATTAGTGTAGAAAATGTTCATCACCCAATTCTAGTTAATCACAAACAATAATCTAGTTTTTTCTTATTAATTTAATTTAAAAAGAAAAAATAAAGTAGGTATATGGGAATGAATAAAACATAAGAAAGAAAATATAGATGATGAAAATAAATAAAAATAAAAATTATAAAACAAACTAAATGTAACTACTCAAAGTACTAACCAAATATTTCATTATCTATATTTCAAATACTTTTCCAAATATAAATCTATAAAAATTCCCACATCATTCACATGATCACCCTTGTTGAGAAAACACGGGTATTTTTTAAAATAAGTTATATCATTAATATGTATTTCATGAATCAATATTTATTAAATAAAAATCTATTTTAATGTGTATATATGTCGATTTTTGTTCATGCGATTTATGATATATTATTCTTAAAATTATTGTGTTTATATCATGATATTTGTTCCAATGATCCCCCATACTTACGACATTTCAAGTCAGTGCATACCAATTTTTTAAAGGCTAACAGTCACTAGGGATTAACCAGTGACTCCTAGTCTTGTGAATTTCTCAACAACATGGGATCTCAAGATAATATCAGACATTTTGTATATAATTACTTCCTACTCTAGGAAATTCTTAAATATTTTAGTCGTATTCATGAATCCTTCCTTTTAATAGTATTACTACCAGTAACCACCATGAAAATGATTGATTGAAACTAAAAATTGATATTATCATATGAATCTATTGGAGTTTCTTCATATTATGTTTTATTATAAAATATATTGTGGTTTAAATATTCATAGTTGGGCACTGAGAAATATATCTCCATATTGGGAGGTGGTAGGTAGAGTTGGGATCGGGCCCACAGGAGGGGATTTCTACATATCCCTGTGAAGGGAATAAAAATCCATGAAGTTGAGTGTCACTTTTTGAGACACATTAAATCTTTTATGGTTTTTAGAAAAATACCAATGTGGTTCCTTTTATTATCATGATGTTTTGACTGAGTGAAGTTCCTATTAAGGCCACGTGTCTATAACCTATTTAAGTTCCTTTTAAATTTGTGTTTCCATAACCTTTGGGTTTTTATTATTAAATATCAAAGAGGCATGTCACATATCCTAGTTAACATGAATAAAATTTTATGTATTTCACGTAACAAAGTTTAAGTTCATCTGATAGGACTATTCTATATAGTCTAACATTGTGTAGTATGGATGTTAATGTTATCAAATGGGTGAAAATTTGATATCGGGTGAGGTTTATTCAAGGGTTTCCCTTTCCAATTCATCTTCTCTATTGGTAAACAGATAATAAAGAGCATAGTTATAATTTCAAACAATATATCATGTAAAGGAATAATGGATCATAGGGAATATGAACCATTGGTGAATAATGTCTCATAATAAATATGGAAAATTGATTAAGGATTTCGGGCTTATGAATGGGATGACCATTTAGATTTGGATAGATCACTAATGGACCACATAGATTAGATCATTAATGAGGGAAGAATCGGGAATTTCACTTAATTAGGAGTCCCATGACCTACTCAGGAGTATGAAGTATTTGCGGATTAAAATGGGTTACCCAAAGGTGTTTGACCTAGAAAGTGTCTTGGGTAAAGATGGGGTTTTGGGTATTACCCCATAATGGAGAGCCAAATATAAATCATTGGATCATTGAGGGTATAAAATAGGCTCATTAGATTCTAGAGAGGATAGGATTATCTATATAGGGAAAATAATATGAATAAAATTATCTAGGAGAGGATTCACCAGTATCCTCATTAAAGGTACCCTCGTTAAAAATGGAAACCATTAGAGTAATTAACCGTACGGTTCTATCACTTTAGGAACAAAACTAGGGGAATTCCATTATCAAAAGAAGATAATATATAAGGGGATTCATAATGATGTGCATGGCCTAATCATATATCTTGGGATTCATAGGAGGAGACTTATTTGAAGAGTAGTTTAGGGGATTTGACCATGGTGAAATGGAGTCAATGAGGTCATTTGGGATAATTTAAAGTTGGTGAATGAGTTCTAGTTTCCCTTTATATGGTTCCTTTATAAAATGACCCACCATTGGTCAAATATATTATAGTCTAGGATCATTGATAAGATAACTATAATAACCTTATTAAACCCTAAATTTTCATAACATTAGTGATCTATGTGAAGTGGAATTGTTTTCTAAAGGCTGGATTTCAAATGCAATATAAGAAGGGATTTATGCGAGTGTCCCTCCGTGAATGGGTCTCATGGAATTTATTCAGAATGGATGTATATACATATCCCCATGAGGTTTATAAATAGAGGTATAATTATCAATAATCTCCATCATTATGATCCTCCCCATTTATTCTATGGTAAAAATAAATAACTTACATGAGTTTCCTTCAAAGTATTTTATGAAGCGAATAATTTTTGAAAAATGTAATTTTTTAATTTATGTATATCTTAGACTAGAATGGAATAAATGTCTTCAAAAGTATTCCAAGAGTGATCCTATTATGAATTTTCACTAATTATTTATAAGTGATGTCTTGTAAACACCATCATAAATTACATGTTCCATAATATCTTTGTGAATTTGAAGGATTTTTGAGCCACACATAAATTACACAATCATAGAGGTTTAATATTTCCTATATGAAAACAATGTTGGTATATAGTACTTTTAAAGATATTAAACCCCCACCACACTATAATTGTAAACAAAATCTAGTCACACAAGATGTATGTAAGCATGAGGGATGGACATCAGTCCTTTGAAAATGACATATACCGGCAATCCATGTATTTAACCATGAAGCACTAAACCTACAATGATAATTATCTGGATTCCATCAAGATCATTTTTATATTCCAATTTTTAATGACTTTCGGTTGTGAATTAACTTTTGAGAGAACCAAAAAATTCCACCCTTAGAATCAGATCTGATTAAATAGAGGAATTGATTCTGAGTAGAATTAGGTGCACCACGTAAATCCATAGTTGTGCACATCAGATTTACCCACCCCTATATATATGAATCAAAGGGGATACTTGTAAAGATTTACCATGTAATTAAACCATACTCTTTGAAAATGAATCCTTATTTATGAATGGTTATTTTCCATGAAATAATAAATCTTTGAACTAAAATACTCAACAAATTTTCTCTTTCATGAATGAATTTCAAAGGTAACCATAGAAATCTTACAAGTAAATCCTTCCTTGTTTTGGTAAACTCTCTTAGTTTCATATATTTAATGTGATGTATGATTTTCATAGGTGATATGAGAAGTTTTAGACTATTCATTGTTCCTAAAAATCTTAATAACCTTACTTCTTTATAGAAATGGAATATGTAATAGTTCAGTGAGATACTAACATTACAAGAACTAAAATTATTGGTATTGTTTACTTTAACTAACATAATTGTTTTTTTGAAACATGTCTTATTATCTCGAAACTCATGGGAGTGGGTCTTTGATAGAATCCTATATCATTGAGACTACTTATTTATCAGTTTGTACTACTAAGTGTAATTCCCATTTTAGCACCATGACTAAGGAAACAACCAATAAACTAGGTCAAATGACATTATGAACTTGCCCGGCTCATCATCTTGTTGATAGTGTAAGGACCCGACCTTAAAACATTACATAATCTTGAATTAAATGAATAATTCATATTGAGGATATTTTCAGCTTTAGAGTTTTAGAGAGTTAGTCCATAACTATTACATTTCAAAATATTACAAATTAGACACTTCTACACAGTTTCCATTTTTTCATAAAATAAAAACTCTTGAAAAAAAGAGTCATGTATAGTTCCATGTTTAAGATAGAATGAATTTTCCTGGATCACATCCTTGCCCCTATTCTACATTATGTCCTGTGAAAAACATTTTAAAAACATGGGATAAGCATAAAAAGCTCAATAAGGGATACACAAAGAAGGAAAATAGTTAGTTTTTCAAAACAACAAGTAAACCATGAATACATTAACATAAGTAATATTTTTCACCTTTGTGAAGTAATAAATACTCTTCACTAAATAAAATATCATTACATACCCTTTTGCAACCAAAATATTGCCATAAAACCCATATAAAGAACACATAACATATAAAGGTAACTTGGGACATAAACATACTAAAATGGAATAACCATACGGTCGACTTCCAGACATATCACTAAATAGAATAGCCATACGGCTGACTTCCAAACCCAATAAATTGAAGGTTATAACGTAACCACATGTCCTGGTATTCACGGCACCACCGGTCATTTGGTTTATCACGTAACCACCCGTCAAATGTCCAAGTACCATTATAAAATCATAACACATAAAACAATTATAAAGGAAAGAAAACATTTCCACATTTCAATCACAATATATCACTTAAATATATTGACATAACAAATACATTATCAAAATTATTTTCAATACCAAAATACATAAAAGAGTATATGGTGTTTATTTTCTTTTAAAAACATTACGGCTTGTTGAAGAATCAAAAGATAAAATAATACTCATGGTGGCGAAAAAGGTCATTGTCACCGCTTACGTTAAAAGAAACAATCATTTTTTTCATTAAGTAAAACACTTTGTAGAAAAATATTCCCTTTGAAAAGTCAAGGGTTTTTATACAGCATATAAAAGAAAGTCGTGTATTAAAACAAAATATGCCTCAATGAAAGGATATTGAGACGAAGTCTCTTACCTCGTGTCTGACTTGATTCGATCATTCTTTGATCTTCTGAATAATAAAATAAAGTTAATTTCTAATTTCATAAGAACCTTTTTCAAGTTTATTATTCCTTTCATATCACTTATTACCATGTTATAACATTATGTAATCATTTAAGTTAATAATGTTTGTTTTGTCGATATTTAGTACTTGAGTCAAAAATGGACTTCGTATAATTACATGTTGTTCATGCGGTCAATAGTTCATTATATCCAGAATGAAATAAATTATTTAGATATCATATATATCATATATATCCTATATATACATGTGTTTATAATAGTACATAACATTTAGAGGTAAGAAATGAAATGCACCGTTCATGGAGACGGTAAGCCGTACGTACACATAAATGCTACTTCCATTTCTATTTCATATTTAATGGAATTAAAACATAATGATACATAGTAGTATTATAATTCCAGTATGGTATCATATATAATTTCATTAAATCTATCCTTTATACGTCCCACATATGGTATTAACTATTCATATCACTTTGAGGGGGCGGTAGTCCGCACTTCCTCTAATGAGATTATCACGTTTACCCATAATGGAAACCATAAAGGCATGATATAAAAGGAAATTACAGAAGCATAAAGAAAATATAAACAAAATATATATCATATATAAATACAGTGCCATCATAATGGCCACCATGAGAGGTGGTAGGAGATAATTGAACAATCATCGTTTCGTGAGGCGTTAGTTTGTCATCCACAAAAACATTATATTCTTCATCCATTAGATGGAGGTGTGTGTAAGTGTAGTAAGAATCCTTATCATAAATACTTCCTTGTATACTTAGGATAATGATTTTTTTACAAAATAAAGGAACAAAATAAAGTAATAAAAAGATTTTATGGGTTGGAGAAATAAAATAAAATAAAACAATTTAAGAGAAATTGTTACCTTTAATTTGGGTAACTCCTTTTGGTTAGAACTAAAGGACTTCTTGAAGTGCCTTCTGCCTAAGGTAAGGCTTCTAGGAGGAGGAGAGGGGCGTAGGGAGCTTAATTGGATAGATTTTGGATGATCCAAATGGCATGAGAGGTTTGAGGAATTGGTTAGAGGTGGTCTCCTTTTATAAGGGAGAGGAGGGGCTCTTTAGGAAAGTGTAAAAATATTATTTTATAATATAAATATATTAGGTTTCAAAAGGTCCAAAAATCATAATAGTCGAAGATACGATGACTCGTGGTCTAAATATAATCATCCAATATGGATTGGACAGGTTTTTGATAATATTTTAATCATTATAATCTTATGTATTTAAATCATTTATTAATGAGCTAAATACCGCATCATTATTGTGTCATGAATAATTTAATTTATTCAATTTCTAAAAAATATAAAAAAATACTATCTTATAGGAAAGATCTTTATCTTTCCAATTAATTTTTATAGACAAAAAGATAATATATATAACCCCTTATGAAAATTAATTTACTAAAAAGATATTTTCTTTTGTCATTTTTGCCTTTACTTTAAGTTAATTAATCTAAATTGTCATTATCACTCCCATGTGGCTCAATGTGGTCCAAAAATCGACCCAAAGATGATCATGGTCGTTAATGAATCAACCAATAAGTTTTGGACAAGTGTTAAGGTAATTTTGAATTATTATAATATTCTTTTTACCTTGAATTACCCAATTTACCTTTAACCGAGGTAAATAAAAGTCAAAAGTTACTATTCACCAAAAATTATTTTCATCTTATTGAACCACATTTTACTTCTTGATAACAACCATGTATGTCATATTTTAAAAATTCAATTCACATAAGTGGTAAATTTTCATTCAAATGAAAAGGTCAGTTTTTTAACTACCACTAAGTGGTTTCACTATTCATCCAAAATTGAAGTTTTTCAGAAAAATACCAAAAATTCAGCCTAAGCTATATTTGATATTGCGAATTCAAAAATGATGTCTATTTTTTAAAATTAAAAACATAAAAGTGTCGTTAATAAATTTTAAAATTAATTCCCGTTATCAAAACAGATAGCATGTTTTTAAGAAATAATAACTATCAAAATATTGATCCTTGTTTATGTCCAATTTCAAAGTGAAATTAATTCTAAACATTGGCTTAAATGGTAAAAATATATTTTAATTTCACTTTAAAAACAACTAAAAATATAATCTAACCATTTAATAAATTAGATTAAAAGGCACATTTGAATTAAATTACAATATTTTTCAATATTCATTAAAAAAATGAACTTTATCCGAAAAATCCCAAAAATTTACCCAAAGTAAATTTTTAAGACCCCATTCTAAAGAAGGATTTTATTTGGTCATATAGAATGTATTAAAGTGTCCAAAAATAGATTTAAAAAGGGTTCTCCATTAAAAGGCGGTAAATCATCCTTTAAATGTAAATTATGCTTAAAATTAGATTCATTCATATTTTAAGCCTCTAAATTTTTATTGGATAAATGTAAATACATTTAACAATCATGTATAATCATATTGTAGATGGTTTTTTTCATTCCCTCCAATAAAATAGCTAGGAGTTAACTACCATTTAAAATTATAATATTATATTATTAGTGTGCAACGTAAGATTTCAAAAAAACCCGTTGTTGCGTATTGGGAACGCTATCGAACATAGAAACCCATTTAAAGTAAAATTAATATTTAATTCACAAATGTTAATAAATATGAAATATGTCTTATTCTTCATTTATCTGGGATGTTACATCCTTCCCCCCTTTTGGGAATTGCATCCTTGCAATTTTTATTCACTTATCAAAATAAGTGGGGGTATTTATCCCTCATAGCATTTTCAAATTACCATGTTGCCTCTTCAACCATATGGTTTTTTCACAAAACCATTACCTGGTGAATTACCTTATTCAACAACACTTTCTCTCTACAGTCAAGAATCTAAACTGGTTGTTCTTCAAAAGAGAGATTCTCTTCCAACTGAACTACCTCTGGGCTCAAAACATGAGATAGATCTGGCCTATACTTTCTCAACATCGAAACATGAAAAACATTGTGTACCTGGTATAAACATGGAGGTAAATCTACTCTGTATGCAATTGATCCAACTTTCTCCAGAATTTCATAAGGTCCAATGAACCTCGGACTTAGCTTTCTCTTCTTACCAAAATGCATCACTCTTTTCCATGGATAAACTTTGGGAAAGACATGATCACCTACCTCAAAAGAAAGATCCTTCCTCCGGTTATCTGCATAACTTTTCTGTCTGCTCTAAGCTGTTCTCATGTGCTTTTGAATCAACCGAACCTTCTCTGCCATCTCTTCTACCAATTCTGGTCCCATCAGCTTCCTTTTACTTACTTTATCCCAAAAATCTGGAGTTTGACAACGCTTTCCATATAATGCCTCAAATGGAGCCAGATGTATACTAGAATGAAAACTGTTATTATATGAAAATTCAACCAAATAAAGATGTTGGTCCCAGCTTCCCTGGTAATCCATCGAACAAGCATGTAGTATATCATCCAATGTATGAATTGATCATTCTAACTACCCATCTGATTGAGAGTGAAAAGCTATACTAAAATTTAATTTAGTACCCAACAACTTTTGAAGGCCTTAACCAAAGATAGAAGTAAACCTGGGATCACGATCAGATACAATGGAGAGGGGAAATCCATGCAACCTGACTATCTATTTAACATACAACCAAGCAAGTTGATCTAAATACCAAGTATCTCTAATAGGAAGTAAATGAGTAGATTTAGTCAATCGATCAACTATAACCTAGATTGCATTATTACCTCGAGATGTATTTGGTAATCCCACAATGAAGTCCATGGATATATTCTCCCATTTCCACTCTGGCACCGGTAAAGGCTGAAGCATTCCTTTTAGTAACTGTCGCTCTGCATTAACCTGCTGAAAAGTCAAACACTTCACAGTAAAATCAGCAATATCTCTTTTCATTCCATCCCACAAGTAATACTCACAAAGATCTATGAACATCTTAGTACTGCTAGGATGAACTGAAAATGGGGAACTATGAGCTTCACATAACAACTCATTCTTCAACTGTGAATCATAAGTCACACATAATCTCTTCCCAAAACTCAAAACAAAATCATTATCAATGTTAAAATCAGGCAACTTACCCTTCTGAACCAATTCTACCTTTTTCTGCAACTCATTGTCTTCTTTCTGTGCATGCTTTATTCTGTCTGATAGAGATGATCTCAATGACATCTGATACAAAACAGAATAATTTCCTGCACCAACAACTTCTATTCCATAATTCATCAAATCAATAACCAAAGGATCTCGTTCCAAACGTAACATGGTTAATGAAGTATTACTTTTTTGACTCAAAGCATCAGCCACTTTATTTTCATTTCCTGGATGATAAAGGATCATGCAATAATAATCCTTGATTAATTCCAACCATATCCTATATCTCATGTTCAATTGTTTATGAGTAAATATATACTTCAAACTTTTGTGATCAGTATATATTTCACACTTCACTCCATACAGAAGATGCCTCAAAAATTTTAAAGCAAAAACAACAACAACTAATTCCAAATCATGTGTAAGGTAATTCAACTCATGAGGTTTCAACTGACGTAAATCATAAGCAATTACCTGATCATTTTTCATAAGGACACATCCAAGTCCTTTCAACGAAGCATCATTATAGATAAAAAACTCACCATTTCTGTATGGCAGTGCCAAAACTAGAGCATTCACCAATCTCCTTTTCAATTCCTGAAAACAATCATCACATTCTTTTGTCCAGATGAACTTAACACCTTTTCGAGTTAACTTAGTCATTGGACTAGATAACCGTGCAAAATTTTCAACAAACCTCCAGTAATAACCTTCCAAACCAAGAAAACTACGAATCTCGGTTATATTTGTGGGTCTTGGCCATTCTTCAACAACTTTGTTTTTAGCAGGATCAACAGTTATGCCATTTTTTGAAACAATGTGACCAAGGAAAGAAATTTTCTATTACCAAAACTCACACTTGCTGAATTTACCAAACAGTTTCCTTTATTTTAAGGTTTGAAAGGCAACCCTTAAAAGAATTTCATGTTCCTATTTACTTTTTGAATAAACCAAAATATCATCAATAATCACAACCACCATTTATCACCTTATTCAACTGAGTCATCACGGCAGTAAACTGCTCAATTCTGATTCCGACCATCTCTGGTTGCGAATTCGGAAGGTCATTCTCCTCTTTATTCCTTCCCATTAAATCTTCTCTATTTCCTTTACAAAAAATCATTCTTAACAGAGACATATCTTAGACTAAGAAACATTATAATCTGTAAATGCTATATGATTTCAATATTAACATAAATTACTTTATGGATATTGATTTAACAATAACCTAACTCTTAAAGTTATCTAAACTGACCTCTAATACCAACTCTAAGGACCCGGCCCTAAAATATTACATAATCTTGAATTAAATGAATAATTCACATTGATGATCTCTTCATGTTTAGAGTTTTATAGAGTTAGGCCATAAATATTACATTTAAAAATATTACAAAGTAGACACTTCTACACAATTTCCATTTTTTTCATAAAATAAAAACTCTTGAAAAAAAGAGTCATGTATAGCCCCATGTTTAAGATAGCATGACTTTTCCTTGATCTCATCCTTGGCCCTATTCCACATTATGTCCTGTGAAAAATATTTCAAAAACTTGGGATGAGCATAAAAAGCTCAGTAAGGGATACACAAAGAAATAAAACAGCTAGTTTTTCCAAACAACAAGTAAACCATGAATACGTTAACAAAAGTAATACTTTTCACCTTTATGAAGTAGTATATACTCTTCACTGAATAAAAGATCATTACATACCCTTTTTTAACCAAAATATTACCATAAAACCCATATAAAGAACACATAACATATAAAGGTAACTTGGGACATAAACATACTTAAATGGAATAACCATACGGTCGACTTCCACACATATCACTAAATGGAATACCCATACGGATGACTTCCATACCCAAGTAAATGGAGGTTATAAAATAACCACCCGTCCTAGTATTCACGACACCACATATCATTTGGTTTATCACGTAACCACTCATCAAATGTCCAAGTACCATTATAAAATCATAACACAGAAAACAATTATAAAGGAAAGAAAACATTTCCACATTTCAATCACAATATATAACTTAAATATATTGACATAAAAAATCCATTATCAAAACCATTTTCAATACCAAAATACATAAAATAGTATATGGTATTTATTTTCTTTTAAAAACATTACGGCTTCTTGAGGAAGCAAAAGATCAAATAATACTTACGGTGGTGGAAAAGGTCGTTGTCACCGCTTACGTTAAAAGAAACAATCATTTTTTTTCATTTAGTAAAACGCTTTGTAGAAAAATATTCCCTTTGAAAATTCAAGGGTGTTTATATAGTGTATAAAAGAAAGTCGTGTATTAAAACAAAATATGCCTCAATGAAAGGACATTCAGATAAAGTCTCTTACCTCATGTCCGACTTGACTCGGTCGTTATTTAATCTATTGAATAATAAACTAAAGTTAATTTATACTTGTTTAAGAACCTTTTTCAAGTTTATTATTCCTTTTATATCACTTATTACCATTTTATAAACATTATGTAATCATTTAATTTAATAATGTTCATTTTGTCGATATTTGATACTTGAGTCAAAAATGGACTTTTTATAATTACATGTTGTTCATGTGGTCAATAGTTCATTATGTCCAGAATGAAATTAATTATTTAGATATCATATATATCATATATATCCGGTATATACTTGTATTTATAATAGTACATGACATTTAGTGGTAAGAAATGAAATGCACCATTCATGGAGACGGTAAGCCGTATGTACGCATGAACGGTACTTCCATTACTATTTCATATTTAATAGAATTAAAACATAATGATACATAGTAGTATTATAATTCCAGTATGTTATCATATATAATATCATTAAATCTATCCTTTATACGTACCACATATGGTATGAACGAGTCAAATCACTTTGAGGGGGTGGTAGTCCGCACTTCCTCTAATGAGATTATCGCGTTTACCCATAATGGAAACCATAAAGGCATGCTATAAAAGGAAATTACAGAAGCATAAAGAAAACATAAACATAATATATATCATATATAAATACAGTTCCATCATAATGGCCACCATTAGAGGCGGTAGGAGATAATCGAACAATCTTCGTTTCGTGAGATGTTAGTTTTCCATCCACTTAAACATTATGTTCTTCATCCATTAGATGGAGGTGTGTGTATGTGTTGTTCGAATCCTTCTCATAACAACATTATAGTATATTAATTATACTGGATTTGTTAAAAAATAAAGTAATAAAAAGAGTTTAGGGGTTGGAGAAGTAAAATAAAAGAAAATAATTTAAGAGAAACGGCTACCTATAATTTGGGTAACTCCCTTTGTTTGAACCAAAGGACTTCTTAAAGTGCCTTCTGCCTAAAGTAAGGCTTCTAGCAGGAGGAGAGGGATGTGGGTAGCTTAATTGGTCAGATTTTGGACGATCCAAATGGCTTGAGAGGTGTGAGGAATTGGTTAGGCGTGGTCTCATTTTATAAGGGAGAGGAGGGGCTCTTTAGGAAAGTGTGAAAATATTATTTTATATTATAAGGACATTCAGTTTATAAAGGTCCAAAAATCATTATAGTCAAAGATAAGATGACTCATGGTAGAAATATAATCATCCAATAAGAATTGCAAAGGTTTTAGATAATATTTTAATCATTATAATATTATTTATTTAACACATTTATTAATGAGGTAAATAGTGCATCATTATTTTGTCATGAATAATTTAATTTATTCGATGTCTAAAAATCATAAAAAAATACTATATTTTAGGAAATATTTTTATATTTCCAATGAATATTTATAGACAAAATGATAATTTATATAAACCCTTCTAAAAATTAATTTACTAAAAGATATTTTCTTTTGTCATTCTTGCCTTTACTTTAAGTTAATTAATCTAAATTGTCATTATCACTCCCATGTGGCTCAATGGGGTCCCAAAATCGACACAAAGATGCCCATGGTAGTTAATGATTCAACCAATAATTTTTGGACAAGTGTTAAGGTAATTTGGAATTATTATAATATTCTTTTTACCTTGAATCACCCTATTTAACTTTAACCGCGGTAAATAAAAGTCAAAAGTTACTATTCACCAAAAATAACTTTCATCTTATTGAAACACATTTTACTTCTTGATAACAACCATGTATGTCCGATTGTCAAAATTTAATTCACAGAAGTGGTAAAATTTCATTTAAATGGAAAAGTCATTTTTTAACTACCACTAAGTGGTTTCACTATTCATCAAAAATAGAAGTTTTTCAGAAAAATACCAAAAAATCAGCCTAAGCTATATTTTATATTCCGAATTCAAAAATTATGTCTATTTTGAAAAATTAAAAACATAAAAGTTTCATTAATTAATTTCAAAATAAATTCCAGTTATCAAAACAGATAGTGTGTTTTTAAGAAACAACAACTATCAAAAGATTGATACTTGTTTATGTCCAATTTCAAAGTGAAATTAATTACAATGACCAACATTGCATTAAATGGTAAAATTATATTTTAATTTAACTTTAAAACCAACTAACAATATAATCTAACCATATAAATAAATTATATTAAAAAGCACTTTTGAATTAAAATACAATATTTTTCACTATTCATTAAAAAATGAACTCTATCGGAAAAATCCCAAAAATTTACCCAAAGTAAATTTTGATGTCCCCATTCTAAATAAGGATTTTATTTTATCATATATAAGATATGAAAGTGACCAAAACTATATTTAAAAAGGGTTCTCCATTAAAATGTGGTAAATCGACCTCTAAATTTAAATTATGCTTAAAATTAGATTCATTCGTATTTTAAGCCTTATAACTTCTTATTGGATAAATTTAAATACATTTAACAATCATATATAATCATATTGTAAATTGTTTTGTTCATTCCCTCCAATAAAACATCTAGGATTTAACTACCATTTAAAATTATAATATTATATTATTAGTGTGCAACGTAAGATTTCAAAGAAACTCGTTGTTGCGTATCAGGTATGCTATCGAACATAGCAACCCCTTTTAAGTAAAATTAATATTTAATTCACAAATATTAATAAATATGAAATATGTCTTATTATTCATTTACCTGGGATGTTATAGATAGAATACTTCACCAGTGAGGATTACTACATAAAATAGTATCCCATTGGGTATACCCCTGTCTCTAGAGAAAGGATGGCATATTATAGATCCTAATGTCCATAGTTACTCATTCATCCTAATCAAATACACTCTTGGTCATAGATTATGTAAGTCATCAAGACAGAACCTTTATCCCATGAGTTCCTTTAAAATTAACTAATGATGGATCAAGTAGGTATCTCATAGTTTTCTGGAGTTTAGGGTGGAACTGGTGGAAGTTGTGACTTACAAAGTGGTATGTGTTTCACAATCATTCTTCCACTTTAATAGGAATAGAATCCTAGAATTGATCATTTGGTGAACTTGGATCTGAAAACATTACAATTAATATATGGTGAGGTCAATATGAGACTTCTGGACATGAACATCCTTAGTGGGACTCCAATTATAGGGTAGATATATGATTTCATCCCTTTTACACACATATTGGATAATGTGAAGTGGACTGCCCCAATTAAAATAGAGTTCCTTTGACTGGGAAGCAGTGTCATGGGTTTGTATCTCCATCCATGAATTGATGTCCCATCACTATATTAGTTAATATATTTATCATTGCAAATAGGATACATAAAAGGATCCCTCATAGCTTCCATACCCAAAAGACCTACAGGCTTCCCAGTGTTCACCGACCAATATTAGAGGGAGGTATCTATACATAATGGGGTTGGGAGGTCACCCCATAGGTCAACTGGTTGGTTCAACTAGTGGGATATTTTTTCATGATTATGAGTGTATGAATCCTACTATAGTATGAGTCACACATCAAGGTAAGGTTAAGTAACTCATTAATGGTGGAATGGTTGTAAATACTTAGCTAATTCAACTAAGTGGCATCGATGTTCGATAATATGTACCTCATTTTTGGAAACATCAATAGGGGATGCTCATATTCAGAATAATTGATCCCTTATAGGTATTATGAGGTTATATTTCAAATTATATGAGGGTATATGAGTTAATTCAGGACAACCCCATTCTTGGTGAACAATCCAGACCCTGTCTTCAGACCTTATGTGTAGTTAGGCTACTCCTACTAGATGATAGGGATATCGGTATCATGTTTAACCACCATAATTAGTTCATATTTAGAATATATCCATTCAAAACTAGTGTCACTATCAATAAGATGAATGATAGAAACTCAAATCATTCATATCTAATATTTATTCAAGAGGTCATTCTAGACAACATAATTGATAGGGAGACCAACTGTGAGGAATATTCACCCTATAGATTTGGGTGGTAGTTTGGTTGTGTTCACAAGAATTTCCCTGTCCTAACTCAATGTTTATGAATCAAATGTCATACCATGGTGGAACTTTAGTTCTATTTTCCACTCATGGAGGAGGAAACAAGAATATGGGTTATCCTTCCATCAATTTATATTGTTGTTGGGATTTTGACCAAGTATGTTGAGACCTAGAGCCAGTGATACCCTAGTGGGAAATTTCCTAACCCAGTTCCTCAATTTAATGGTCTACTAATGATTGAAGCTGAAGAATAATATAAAAAACTCTAAGTGATGTTGATTCCTCATAAGAGGCATACACTATGGAATCCACCACTGCCCAGGATTCTTAGTATATGGGGGACTTATAAACACACTATCCCTTTAGCGAGCAAGGTATAACTTCCACTACCCATCCCTCCTAAATCTATGTTTCTAGAATCTTGGAGGGAGAAAGACACTTTTAGGAGCACCTTATTTTCTTAGGATATCAGTGACACATTTCTAGTGGAGGAACTTTTAATGACATGGTTTTTTCATTTTAACTCACCCATTAATATCCCTTGTGAGAATCATTCCAAATAGACGGAATATTACCTTTGGGGGTTTGAGTATACAATTAACATACTCAAAAATAGAATATTTTATATGAATTGGGTACTCAAAATAAGGAATTCCAATGTGAACCTTTAAGAGGAAGGCAATATTGAGTGTCTTGAGGAATAAAGGGATACAACTAGTGAAGAGGGTGGTAAAATATCTTCCTCATAGGAGATAAGATACATTATCAACTACCCATATCATGTTTTAAATGATGTAAATGTTAATATATTTCCATTAATATTATAGGATCCAAGAGGGGCTCGGTCACCTGTTATATCTTCAGAATATTATCCAATTGGGACGTAGATTACGTTGAGGGTTTATTCAGGAATCGTGGTTGAGTATGAAGTTTCTACCACCATTTTAAAGAAAATATGAGAAGTTGTATCAATCCAAATTGGAGAATTTTTTATATTACAAAATATTATTCTTCTTATAGATCAACCTATAAAATAAATCAATATAGGGAGTATCAAAGGTCACTAAGAATATCTATTTTTTGGGATGGATAGTAAATGTTTTATATGTATATTTCTCTCTTGATATATTCTGGGAATATAATATTGACCCACTCATCTACTTAGATTTAAAGATGGACCTCATGGGATCATGGTTGTACACTTCTCAGAATCACATAGCCCAGGCAATCCTAGTATGTACCCCTTTAGAAGTTTAAATTAGTTAATCCCAAGAGAGGAAATATTCAAACCTTAATCTGGACGCTTCTCCCATTATTCTAGTTCATTCATGGCTAGTGGATAAATATATATACATAAAATACCTAGATATTCATCCTAATATTGAGGTAATTTATTTTATTCAATATCTATAAGGAGGTGTATTAACTTTATCTTTTTTACTTTCTTTATCAATCACACTAACCAATATTGATTCCCATATAAGTCATCCATGGTGCTTCTTAGGATTCTCCTAACCCAAAAATTCCCTTAGATAACAAAACCCTAATAAAGAACTTAGTGATCTATTAGATGGTCCAAATATCCCAAATTAACATGTGAGAAAAACCATGATAAGGCCCTCATATTTCTGATTTAGTAGGGGTGAAAACCATTGAAGAATTTGAAGCCCTGGTGAATGAAGATGATAATATACACCTCAAATTATCTGGTAACTTATCATATTTACTGAATAACATATTTTACATTTTATTTTAAGTATCATTATCCTAGTCTATGTAAATTTAAATGTCACTGATTTAATTTATAAAATATTTGAATTCATATAGTAATGGAGTATTTTAGTTCTAGTTCACTCAATATGTGTTAAGAGTGTACCTTCATTAAGTGATTTGGTTCCAAATTAATTATTGATCACTATGGTGGTCTCTATTTTTAACCTAGAGTATTCTACACTTACTTAGATGATAATGAATTGGGTTTGGAATAGATTCATAATTGCGGTCATTGATACCCCTTATAGGTCCTGATTTCTAATTACATCACCTTCACCAATTGTTTTTACTCTAAGTTATATCAGGTATGATTACCATGAAATCCACGATAATGTAAAGGAGTTTATCAAAGATTGGGAGTGAATGATTGTACTCTATTAAAAAATATACACCATTAAGTCCATGTAAAAATTATTTTCTCTCATAACCAAAGAACATAACAAATCTTCCCAACATCTGTCAATAGTAGCAGAGCAAAAACATCAGTCCTTGGACTCGCAGGAATTACTAAACCAACTCTATCAATAGTTGGATAATACTAAAATAATTATAAGACTAGTAGTGACATATTGTTGAGGAGACCTCAAATATAGTAATAGATGATATTGCAAGGGTAGAGGCACCAGTGTCCTAATGCTAAAGCTAAATCTAAAACACTAGTTCAGTTGGGCCAAGCGATCACAGACACCATGAAGGCAATGATTCAACTTTGTTATTCTATTGAATGCACCTTGTATAATCATCATCATTCATACATCCATTTCATTAATTAGTGATACTCCATATTTTGGATTATCCTATCTATTTTAATCATTCAATGAAAATGTTATTTTATTCCAAATCATTATCAATTTGGTAAATCTTATGTTTCATTAATTTTTAATTCAAAACAATCTATAAAACTCAAAAAAATTGTATGATTATAACTAAATCCATTTAAACATTTTGTGGTTATATATATGGTAAATAATAATTTTCAAATTCCTAATACACTGATCAAATATGGACCAACCCATTTTCTCATGGATATTTTTCAGATGATGGATATAGGTGGTCTAGAAAAGGGGGAATATGTACCATCACCATAAGTTGGGGTAATTATATGAAAAAAAGGACTTGGGAATTTTGTTACCTTAATAGTGTGTACACCTATATAGATATAGGTAATCCATATATAATGGAAAATACACCATCCCCATGAAATAGGGTTACCTCACTCAAAAATATTAAATGGATTCTTCATGGGCATGTACTCTTAGACATGTATGTGTATTATGGGTATATTGGTATATGTACTATAACCATAAGATGATATTAATCCATTAAAATATGGGATAGTTCAATAACACTAAATGAAGGCAATCATGAAGGGGGGTTTAATTGAGTATTTAAATGTTCAAAAGGGATTAGGTATCCTGAAATCTCTCCTTCATATATTTTTTACAAATCATATCAACCAGTATGTAAAACACATATGGGTTAACTAATTTTTTTTCCTAGGTTTATAGAACTATAAAGCATAGATTAACATTTGATTGAACCATATGGTGGGACTTATAAGATTTATGTCATTTATTTTTTGCTTTATTTTTTTCCTAATCCAAGGAGGGGATATCCTAGTGTCATGAACTCTGATTTTTTCTAGATCACCCTTAATGTGTTTTTAAGATGAAATTTTTTGTAATTTTTTTTTTAAAATGATAATAAATTTACTCGCTTACGTGAGGTGTATATTTAGTGACCAGAGAATAAAATGTTTTCTAGTTCACCCTTTTAGGTTTTCAACTGATAAATTACTGTGTATTTTCCTTAGGAAATTTAAGTTCCTATATATCAGGCCATTGTATTTTGAAGTTTAGTGTCATTCGATAATGACCATGAAGGGTAAAAGAGTCAGATTTCATAATTTTTCAATTAATAAGATGATCAATTTTGTAACACTTAGGTTATTTTATTCGACTGGAATTGTAATATTCTATATTATTTTAATCATAACTTGAGACATGTGAAATAGGAAATGATGGGATGGATAAAGTATGTAGAGGATAACCATTAAAAAAATTCAAATAGTGGGTTCCACTATAAAATTTTGAAGGCTGTATAGAGTTAGATAACCTTATACTCATGATGAAGTATACCTATAGATGGAAGTTTCAAATATAGAAGCATAGGTATCATTACCATGAAGAGGTGTCTATTTTAGTTTAATACGCTATTTATTGAAAGGAATGAAATGTTTTGGAAGATTCAATTACTTGAGGAGTGTATATTTATAAATAAAATATATTTAATAAGGTTTTGATAACCCTAACTGTTAAACCACTATGTATTAAACACATTATCATGGTGAAGGTATATTAAAGAATATAGATCAAGTTTATGGCCCTCTTAATTGAATAATCATCTTCATGTGTCCCTGTATTTAACTATAATCACTCATGGAATATCTTAAGCACGTTTCCATAAAGAAAATAAGATATTCTCAAACTTTTCCCTAGAAATTTCAGTCGTTATAATATATCTTGACCTTTTTCTTGGCCATATATTGGACCCAAAAATATTTATGACTTATTCATTTTTTACTCTAACTTTTTCCTAAAGCATGAAAGGTAATGGCTTAGAGATCCGATAATTATCACTTTCCCTGCCAACCCCTTTATGGGTTTTCATCTTGAGAAGTCTTTATTACCAATTAATTTTTAATTTAAGGGTCTTTAAGAAAAATTTATTTATGGGTGAATTAAAGTCATACAGGTCTAGTCAAAAAAGGGTGGAGCCTAAGGTTGTACATCATTAACCAAAACATAAGGATGGATTCCTAGTATAAATGTAAAGGTTATATAGATGAATTGAAACCCAATGTCACTAATACATAAAGCCTCAATGATAGGTGTGTGAAATTTGAGATCATAGTGATTGGAAAAATATTTAATGGGTTAAAGGTCACATATCTTTGACCAAAATGAGGTTGATGATTAAGGTTTTATAGTTTTTACCAAATATTTACATTATCTATATAGGATGGGAGAGACAAACCTATCATGAATATAGATCCCAGTTCTAGTTAGAATATATCATAGATGGTAACACAAAATTTAAGTACATAATACCCAAGATAAGAATTGAGAGGGTATGACAACCCAAATGGGGATAAATATCTACAAGTTCCCTAAAACCTCCGAATAAGGAATAAAAATGAGGTAAATCATAGCATGGTGTCTTTGAGTCAAGAAATAATGCAATGTAACTAGTATATCAAGGATAACCAATATACAATATTAAAATAATGGATTTTAAAAAATGTTTTCAAGGAAAGATGGGGTTAGAGAACCTTCTCCATAGAATGAAATTTGCCTCTGGTTATTAGTGGTAAATAAGAAATCATGGGTATCATTACCAAGATAATTCATCCCTTGAGACAAATGTGGTAGTTTCTAACAGTCATAAAATATTTATGGTGATTCAAAACACTTGAGATATGAAGTGTTTCTTATGGGAAGCAGATATACAAAAAGTTATGAGTACATTCCAGTCCTGATCTAATAATGGTTGGGATGTTATAGACCATTGAAAAGAAGCATAAATGGTGGAAAAATAATACCTAAACCAAAATAATATGGTTCATATGTCACTATGGGTCTTGAAGTAATAAGAATCAAGGCACACAAAATTAACATGAGTTATTGTAATAGATATAACTCTTGTGAATAGAAGTATCGGGTGTAATTTTTCTAGTGTTAGGCTATTATAAAAATCTTGATGTGAACGAGTGAGATCCTCACCACTAGAATTAATGATAATAGAATTTTTGGTTGGGACTATGACTGGGATTCAAAATTTTACTAGGTATATTAAAATGAAAATAATGAATACATACAGAGTTATTAATAAATAGTCTCTTTAAGATCTATCTCATATGTTGGAAAGGGGAATTTATATTCTATTATAAGATTGTAACTAAAAGAAGATCCATGTATTTTACTTAGAATATGAGATTTGGGTTTCCTTAGAAATAGTTAATTTTATACTATCATATGCTTATGAATATTAACATTATATCAATCACCATTAAATAGATATGAAACTCATTTCTGGAAAATAGATCATATAGAATGGACTACTCTAATCAGATCAAGGTTTTTTAGAGTAAGTCCTATGTCATCCAGTTAAAAATAACATGGAAAGGATTTAGATCATATATTATTTAAGTTCATAGAACAAGGAATAATTCCTAGATGTTTAGAGTCATGAGGAATGTACTTATGTGTTTTCTTGTTTTTTAATATTAAAATGACCTTTATATAGAGAATTTTATGAATATATATTTCATGTTCCAAATGAAAAGTATTTATCTTTTTGATGAACCCGTGGAGAAAAATCCAACCCAAATTTTTAAGGCCTTAGATTATAAGAGGAACCTAGCTTTGATTGGGACAAGGCTAATGGATGGGTCTAATAATCTAGACTTCACTACGTAACCTAAAATAATATGAATTAATCCATGTATAGTTCTAAAAAAGGCTTATTATAGGGGTCATTAGAGAAAAACCATTATGAATAGTGATACCCATACAAGATAGGGGAATGAAATTGTTGGAATTTTTTGCTAAGCCAAGTATAAGATATCTAAAAATCACTATATATTATAAAATAACAGCAATCAAGCCACATATATTTCTTAAAATGTCTCTTTGTAAGTATTTTCCATGTGTAGGGTTACACGGTAATAAAGTAAATGGTAATCGTACTATGATAAATAAGGAAACCAGATGTGAATAGTGTCTCAACACCAAGAAAACCTAAATCGATCTCATTCTAAAGCAAAAACATGAGAATATCTTACATGATATCAATAATATTCTCATCTACTAAGTGGGTTCCGGTAAGAAGATGAAATTTATTGATTGTCTTGGGATGAGAGATCTAGGTGTCATTACATATCCTATATTAATAAGAATTAAGCCACAAATAGTTCTTGATATACAATCTCCCAGTATAGATTACACTTTATACGTGAGGGAAATTGAGGAGTGTATGTATGTGTTGTTGATAGAAATGGATGAGTTCCAACACGAATATTGAAAGGCCCATTACTGGAGAAGAACTATAAATGGAAATGGAAGTTGCAGCCATGCCTAAGATACATAAGTTAGGTTTCACTATGTAACCTAATGTGGCAGGAATAAACCCACTTTTAATTATAAACAAATATAGGCTATCATAAGATAAAGTTTATTGTGGAAAGACAAAATGAGAGTGAAGAAACTATAAACTAGGATAGGTTTTATATCGAATTTATTTTTAACTGGACCCAAGATTAATAATTTTGGTTCCTTTAGGTATCATTTCATGATATAAATCAAGATATATATAAATATGATAAGTAAAAAAATTATATTTTAGGTAAACCATGACATCGGGGTCAGCAAGTGCAACTAAAACCAGTGAATCCATAGGGAAATAATGACTCGTATATAGATCAATAGCTTAATTAGGGGGAATTTATGATTTGATTTCATATAAAATAGACCCCTCTAAGTAATTTACAATCATGCCTAATACTCCACAGTGGTCCATTTAAAGTCATATGGGATGGACTATATGTCAAACAATTTAAATTAATGTCATAAAGAATATGTGATATATAATTCATAGTTATGAAGAGTGTTATTTTTCATGTATTTTTACTTCATGTGACAAGTACATTTGAACCTTTTATGAATTTAAGAAAATTACTTCTTTATAAACCCAATATTTGTGGTAGAAATAATATCCTCTCTATCCATTGTAACTACATTTTAGGATCCTTTGGATTAAACCATATGTGTGTCATACTATTGTTCCAATTTTAACTCAAAAATTTTAGGATTTTAACCAAGTATCATTGGGTTTCTTAGATCTAGTACAAATTTTCCTTGGACAAAATAGACGAGGCAAACTAAGGTGCCTTTGAACCACACTCCCAAATCTAATACTAAAAATACATTCTTCACACAGTTTTTGTGACACAAAGTGATATGAACCTATCTTTATTTTAAATTATTTTCACAAGTAAGGCCTTACATATCACAATTAATCACAAAATCAAAATTATAGAAGGACTGGTTTCTTTAATTCTTAGATACATAATCAACTTATTTTACAAAACTTGTGAACATTTTTATATAATTAATCCACACTACACTCCCTTTAAGACATAGCATATTTGATAATCTTATATATATATTGGGGAGTATAAATTTAAAAAATGGATGATCTATAATTATCAATAAGCAAAAAATATCATCAATTTTTCATAATGGGTCAGATCATAAGCATATGAGAAAACATAATCATGGGAGAAATATATTATTGAAAATAACATGGAACAATTTCAGTTCTTTGTAAGTCATTATAATATCACATGAAATCTCAAATGAACCAACCTATACCATGGAAATAGTTTTTGAGATAATAAATATGATCTATAGACAATAATCATAGGTATCTGACCTAGGAATATGGCATGTCACAAAATCATGCCCTAACAAGGAATTATAGAACAAACATGACCACAAAAAATAGAATATTGTGGAAAAAACCAAGATTTTGCTCCCTAAATGTTGAAATAACCAAAACATTTCAAACCATAATGTTTTGAACAGATCCAATAAATTTCATGATTTATTTTAATAACAATTTCAATAATTTTTACTTTTTATGTTGTTATCAAATCCATGCATGTTCATGCTTCATTATCTCATGAGATATGAAACCATAACCACTGAATTGGAGGGATAACTGAGACCCCACACATCAGCATCTATAAATTTGTGTGATACAATTTATCAATAATTTAATATTTCTTGAAACCCCATGGAAATAAAATGGGTTTCATTCATCATATTATAAAGAAGCAACAAAAACAAAAATCGGTTTTGCAATATTTCTAGATGTTATCACCAAAATTAACCTCTAGAATGTAAACAACTAATACAAAAAAATTCATTCACCCTAAAATATTATTTAATAATATCATTTAAATGTTTATAAATGAAAAATAATTTATATGGAAATAAATCCTTTGGAGATAAAAAATGTAAAATTCTAGTGAAATAGGAAAAGAGTTTTAGAAAAAAAATTACATTTTCATAAAATAAGAAGTTACAAATCACTTCCAAAAATAATATTGAACGGTGCCTCAATCACTTTTAAAAACTTTTACTTTTAAAAATAAAACTCAAAAATAAATCCTTGAAAAGATATAAATGTTATCAAAAGTAAATATTTTTTGGAAGATAAAACATTTTATTATGAAAGTATAGAAAACATTTTTAATATTTTGAAATACCTATGTTGGAAACCCATATTGTAAAAAGAGTAAAAAATTACATTTTTTAAAAATGATAACAGAAATATAAATTTTACTAAAGATAACAAATAATTGGGTTTCTTCATAAAAATGAGAATATTAGTGGGAAATTGAAATATGGACAGGGGGAAACCATCGTTAAAGTGTATGGGAAATATTCTCAACAATGATAAATTCATCAAGATAAATATTTGAATTAAAATTTTCATTTTCCCTAGATATATAAGGAATTATAATATCACCATAAAATATAATAAAACCATTTTAAAAACCATAGTAAAAACATTAATCATAATAACTCAAGAAAATAAGTGGAGACAAGAACAACCCATTACATCTTTGTTAGATTTTGAACTGAAAACCCAAAAATGTAGGACATGAGATACATTTTTAAATAAGTTGGGTTTAATATTTAATTATGATAGAATAAATCTATGAATAATATATACATACAAAAAATTAAGTGGTGAACACACATCGTATCACAATTAATAAAAATTGAGATACAAAAACCTTAAGAGTAATGGTAACGTAAGAATCGAAAGAACAAAATAGGGATACCATAATATAGACATAAAATATAATGAAATGAAAGATATATATTATTCTTGAATTAAATATGGTATTTAATACACTATATAAAAGAAAATATGTTGTGAAATATCAAACATATCTCATGTAATTGAAAATAGAGACAAATAGACCTTATAGTCGTGTTATCCTTTGAATCAAAATCATTTTAAACAAAAAAATACTTATCACATAAAAATATATGAATTATATGAATATAGTAAAATAAATCAATTAAGAAGTAACCAAACCATATAAAAGATATCATGGCACACAATATGAAATATGTCTTAAGAAATTAAATTTGAGAAAAAGAACAACTTACCTTAAATCTCAACTTCCTTGATATTGTTTGAATATTATGTATAACAAATACAAATATATGAATAACTAAATTCAAAAACTTATTCAAAAATATTACCTTTTAGAAATGTAAATTATTATAATCTATTATAAATATGTAACTCAGTTATAGTTTATTTTAGTCATAAAAGGTAAGTATTTTTTTTTATTTTTTTCATTCAAATTTCACAGTGATGGGGCCAATTCTCACTTATTAGTTCATATTTCATCATTCACATATTATTCAAGATAGATTAAAAAATTTCAAGGAATTATTATGTCCCATTTAATTAGGATAAAAACATGGGTATGGTTCATGAAAAATGAAACTTTGATCAACAGGTTTTTTCACGGTTAACGATCGAAGGATTGTATATTAACGAATATAATAAATATTGATATCAAATTTAAATATTTTTAAAACATATTAAATAAATTATTATTACATTATATTAAAATTATATAACATTTTTTAATCATTCAGGATATAAAAATTATTACATCATTTACGTGGGAGGTTAAATTGACCTAAAGGAGAGCTTGTTATAATAATTTACTTTGTGAGGACATGTTTATATATAATGTTAAGATAAATTTTATAGAATATTAAAAAAGTAATAAATATCATTTATCTTCATTAAATTAATTCTTTATACCATCTATGTCGGGTTGTAATTACAAATGAAACTTGTCATTTGTGGAGGCAGTAGTCTGCATGTACAGATGATTAAAGATTCCATTTCTCAATGAATAGAATATAATGAATGATTTTTATAAATTATCATTCCAAAATAATAATCTTTACATATAAATATATCAATTATTAAAATACATCCTTTTTATTAGCCATTTAATTTTCTAATGAAAAATGAAACGCATCGCTTTGTAGAGGAGGTATTCCTCATAAAAGCACGATCGATGTTGTTTTTTCCTTCTTAGTGGATTGAAATAAATGAATAATTTTTTAAAAATAAATATAATAACATTAAATTATATTATTAAAACTTTTTTATTATATTAGGGTGTCTATAATAATTTTAAAAGTAGAATACTAATAAGAAAAGGCTAACAAGTAAGAAATAATCATATTGAGAACTTGAGATTTTTCTTGCAAAAATCCTTAGAAATATATGCCTTAGGCTTACAAACTAAGTATAGTGGATTATGAAATTGAGATAAAAATCTAGGAGGAGAAAAATTACATTTTTTAAGGTAAAATTATAAGGTATAGAAGTAGACTAATGTTTTATAAGTGATCCCCTTTTATAAGTGAAGTGATGGTAATTTTGGAAGTACTCATTACATTTCAATAATGTTTGTCACTATTTAAGAGTAAAATATAAAAAAGTGTAAAGTATTTGAGGGGAGGATGTTTTTAGGAGACACCTCTCATAAAAACTCATTGATTCACATTTTTAAAAAAAAATTAGGTATTTTACACATAGAAGAACCCTTTTACCATATTTACTTTTACCAAGGAAACTTATTTTATATCCATGGTAATTAATTTTATAAATAAAATTAAAATTGAGTTTGTTAACTAATTTTAGAACTATTATTTCTATTATATAATTTATTTTTTCAAATAAAAATAAATTTTTTTACATAAGTTGATTTTAATATTATCGTACCTAGCGCATAAAAACTGTTTTATAAATATTGAATTTTAAAGATTAAAATTTATGTATAGTATTAATTTATCAATGTAATTGACTTAATGAAATAAAATTGATTATTGTAAAAAAATGAAATTTTTCTGACTTTCAAATACATCTGAAACTGAATTTCACCATTGTAATTTTTAATTAAAATAAAATATCGGAAATAATTTTTAAATTAGAATGAAGTGTTACTAATGTTCTAAAATGTAGAAATAGGTTTTATAGGATTAAAATATAATTTTGAAATACATAATTTTACACCTTAAATATAAATTTTTTCAATTAAAATATTGTATAAACTTCTAGATCTAGTTAATATAATAATACATTCGTAAAAGGTATAATTTCATAAAAACATTATTTTCACTATTCAAATAAAAATTAATTATCTGAGAAAAGTCCCAAAAAATTTTCCTAAACTAAAAAAAATATTATAAATACAATAATGAAATCATAAAAATATAATGAAAAAAATTTCATAATAAAATAATTTATTTAAAATTTCAACATTCTTTAATATTATTTTTATCAGTTACCAATTATAAATATTATTCATATCAATAATATATTTTATTTATAATATATCTAATTCCTTAAAATAAAGTACAAAAAAAGGAAATTTTAGATAAATATATTTTTTGAATAAAGTGGTCTCATAGCTATATTAATTTAATTTTATCACTATAATAGAATTAAAAAAATATTTTCCATTAAAATTAAACATTGAAACCTAAAAAATACTTGTCATATATAAATAATTTATAACATTGATAGTTATATGATTATATTAACTTAATTTAAACTTACAAAACCCCTTAATATCTTTGTGTACGTCCAAAACCTAAGATAAGCTTTAGTGGCCATCACAGGTGGTGATTTTGCTAGTATGGATATCATAGAAATTTAAAAAAGATTGAACTTCTCCTATATCTTAATTTTCCAAGTTCATATTGGTAATAGTCAAGAGAAAACTCTAGTTAAGCTACCTATTTCCCATGCTCAGACAATTTTACCTCATAATGAATACTTCAACTACTTGATGTCAATGCTTGTTTCTCCAAAATTTCATAATATGATTACTCCTATTTATACCTACTTATAAAAAAGATATAGTATAATGTTCAAAATTAATAAATTTATTTTAATGTATCATACATTTATATTAGTTTGGTGTTTCATGTAGAGAAAGATATTAAATATAGTATCTAAAAGGTAAATTAATACTAAAATCTTGGGGTGCTATATCCCCCACCCCCCAAAACAAATTATGTCATCACAATTTTAATTATCACTTGCTAATGAAAATGGATAAGGGTGTCTAAATGATAGTCGCAACATAGGATAAAATTTATATAGATATATCAAACTTACTAACTTAAGAAATATATTTTTTCTTTAAAATTAATTTATTCATAATATTGAGTTTTTTAGTAACCATTTGAGCCAAGGGTCTATCATTATTTAGTATCAAGACCCACGTTATATATTTTTTTAAACAGTGTTCATAATCATACATATGTTAGTATACTACCATAGGATTTAAAGAAATTTAATCATCTAATTCCAAATAATCTTTCCTCTAAGTGGAGATAACCAATCCTTTCTAAAATCACATTAGATTTATCTAAATAAAAAATAAGATGTCCACAAGTAACATTCCTACAAACTTTAACATGGAATGAAATAATCATATAAATAAAAGTATTTATTTTATCACTAAATCATCATGGTGGTGATTTATTACTCTCAATAATATTCCTAGATACATTACAATTCCTATAATCAAACATAAAAAATACATCCACAAATCTTTAGTGGAAGAAACATATATCATAATCAGGATGATCCACTTTAGTGATAGTCATCACATAGGTCTTACCTGGTTCCCTTGGTCTTGTATTTCATTAATTATTATTACCCTCAGTAGTCCAAGGCTAGGGCATTTATTTTCATAATGTATTAAATCCATCCATTTGAACCATTTAAGTGTTGATGACATTTTATATGGGACATTTATACTTTCCACTATATTGTCTTTCCACTTTATCTATCTTCAATAATTATGAGATCAATGGAAAATCCTTCCACACAAGAAACATTTCCTTATTCCTGTAATACTTTCACTTCGGTATTTCTTACTACATTTTTTACACAAAAGAAATTAAATATCATCTTTACCACATGAACTTCCATGGCACTCCATACTTCTCTTCTTTGGTGTTTTTGATAATTCAACTATATTAATGTCATTAATCATAATTAGTTATCTCTGGTTTGGGTACATTGGGTGCATCATGAATGACATGTTATTAATAAATAATTAAATCAAGGATTTTCCCGTTAAATATTTATGGAATTTGATATGTCGTGTCATTGATTGAAATGGAATCCTAAAATTAAACTCCACAAAAATGGTGTAGCCATGGGTTTATTTTATATAGTCAAAGAAATATATATCAACCATATAATTTATTTACATGTGTTTGTGGCCTGCTTGATGAGATATTGTGATAGAAGGAATATATTTTACAATGAATGCTCAGATGTGATTGTCAATATTTCAGCATTAACTTCTTTCTCTTGGGTTCCTTGACCTGTTACTAGATAGTAATTTTCAACTTTAGGAAATCCTGACTAATGCCAATGATAAAGACACCTAGAGGGTCACACACTAAGTGTTCCCTTGGTTCTGAATTAAATTCTATTTTAATTTAATTATTACAATAAATATTATTCTCATTCCTGAGAAAAAATTTTGTTCATTATTTATTGTTCATAAATTTTAAATAAATATTTATTCGTAAGGAAATTGTTTAATTACATGAATATATCATATTTATTTATTTATTTTTATTCATAAGGTAATAAATAATTATTAATTAAATATTAAATAATATTTTTTAATTTCATTAATATTTAACAAATATTTATTCTCCAAAAATTTAATATAATATTTATTTTATTAATTAAATATTTAATAAATATTTATTCTTTATACTGTGAATAGAATATTTATGTTATTTATGAATAAACATTAAAAAATATATTTATCTATATATTTGATAAATATCTAACATGAAAAGAAGAATAATATTGTGTCTTGTGATAAATATTAATTTGCAAGACAAAAAAATAATATTTATTATTCCTTCAGTTTACGCACACCATAAAAATAATAAATTTATAATTCTTCTCATGGATCCATCAAAATTTCTTGTCAATATTATTTTTAAAATATTCAGTGGTCATGAAATTTATATCTTGTAAAATATGTGATGGATCCATTGAATCTAATAATTACTCAGTTGGTATCACCCCTAAAAAGTGCTTCTACTATGATCAGAACCATCAAGTGGTATCAAAGGATTCACATTCAAATTAATAATTTTTTATTTGATTATTATTCATTATGCATTAAAAAGTTAAAATTCATTTAAAGTTTTAATTTGTTCTTGATATGTCATCAAAATCTATTCTTCCTTACCTTTGTTCATTGGTAATAAAACCACGTTTTGTAAATCATTAAGTTTTCACCTGAAGAAACCATCCAGGGGTAAAAAGAATCCTTGATTGATAACACAAGGTTACATACCATGTACTCCTTTGTTACATGTCATGTATCCTTATTCATTGAACAAGGATGCCAGTGTGAACTACAGGTCATTTTGTAATTAATAAATGCTACATGAATTAAATTTATTGCATATTGGATAGTTGGGGTGGCACATGGATTTACCAAACTACACTGCATGTTTATTTTCTAGAATCCACATAGTCCACATGTTTTCAAGGTGGAAAACATAGGGCCCAAACTCACCATGTAATAAATACACCATGTAAATTTAATACACAATGTATATATTTGGGAATTTTTGTAACTCATAGTACATTTTTTATACTTCATAAATGATCATAAGAAGTTCATGTCGAGTCCCCAGGCATTTACTATAGATATCTGTAAAAGTGAACTGCAAGGTGTGTAGCTGGATTTCATACGTCATGTACTTACTAATTTATATAAAAAATTAAATTTAAATAATTAACCCATTAAACCATATAGGCCTGAGTTTCTTGTGGCAATAAATTATCAGTTCACACTGGTTATTAAAGTTTATCTTATATTTAATGCATAATTAATTTCTTGTAATATTTGAAACTATTATTCATTTATGGAAATTATATACTAAACACTCACCACATTAAATTCTATGGGCTACATAATTTTTATGTCTTCCATGTGTAATTAAATTTTAAGTGAACACTATGAAATTATAACACATTCCATGTTCACAATTTTTCATGTAAGATCATTATATACAATTAAAACCATGCCGAATCGTTAGGATAGATACATGTCGAGTTTCTTCAGAGTACAAAACTGTGTACTATATTATTGGGATTTTAAATAAAATAAAATTATTTATTTTATTTAAAATCAAAGTTTGTTTTGATTTTAATATGATTGGATGAAATAAGACTAAATTTATTTATTTATTAACAATATAATTAATCCGACTAACTTGAGTGCATCTTTTCTTATCAAATTATAAATTTAAGTAAATGCTAGATATATATTTTAAATTCATAATCGTTGTAAGTTTATAGCCGATAATTATCTTGAATAGGCATATGTTTGTGTTGGTTTTATTTAATTTAATTTTATTACATTATTTTTCAACTAATAAATATTAAATTGAATATTATGGAATGTGAGTCATTCAACCTCATTTTATTATGTAGGACCTGCATGTCCAAGGTTGGTTTATGTAATTCCCCTTCACCAATCCTTTGGTTCCCCAAACCAACATGTGATTTATTAAAAATATGTAATAAAAGAAGTTTATGAAGGTTTATGGAGTCAGTTCAAGATGGATCTGAGGTGAACATGGTTCAAGATGGAACTAATATGAAACTAACATGAGAGATACATAGGTGGAATTGTGTGAAGTATTAATTTGTACCTAGACCGACACAAGTAGTTGAACCGAATGGTATTAAGTTGATTTATTATATTTTTAATAAACCAACCATTAGATAAATATCATGATATTGTAATTTATTTATTTATTTTATTACTATCTTATTAATGATTTATTTTATGGAAGCAATATCGTGATCACATAAATAAATGCGCTAATATACAAAGATAGAATTAAAATAAATGGGTTATGCGTAAATGTTTTTTCACAACATGGATAGTCCCAAAAGTAAAATCTACTTTATATTAACAATACATATAAAGGATAAAAAAATAAAAAAATCATGTATACTAAAATAATCCTTCAATATAATAGTCAGTGTGACATATCTTTCAATAACTTGATTCAGAATGAGACCCTATAACTAAGTGTTTGACCAACCCTCATAAGGAAACTTACTTTTATCATGGATTATTTATGAAAGTTTTGGGTTAAATTAACCAATTTACATCAATATAAGTATATCTCACTAAATTTCATGAAACTTGGAGGAAAGTGTTGAGTAAATATGAGTAAGGGTTTATGGATTGGGGAGTCCACTCAACAGATCAAGGATATGCAAGCCTATATTTGGAAAATACCTTACAACTTAAAAACCTTTTATTTATCAATTTATCCATTACTTCAGTTATGAGAAGGGGTATATTGATCCTTGCCACTAAAATGTCCAAGAAACTTTTAATTTTGAGTACAATGGTCAGGGATATTGGGAGTATGTAAAATAATGGGAGACTTAATAAATTTGAGTTATTATGCCTCACATAATTTTTAATCAAGTAAATTTCTAATCAAGTTTTTTAATTATTGTATAGGATGGTTGGAAAGAGAAACCACGTAAACACTATGATCATTCCTTATCATAGTGTATGTCCTTACAAATAAAAATTTTGGAATATGGTATCATTACTTATATGATGCATTATTATCATAAAATTTTTATTTTTTATTATAATCACATAATCTTATTCTTCTACCTCAGCAGGTGAGAAAAGGTCAAAAGGATACCTTCCAAAGATATATACAGGAAGCTTCCAATGTCTATTTTATTATATTATCAACTATGTTCAGATATTCGATGACATAATATAAGTAAATTAATTCTTATGCTATAATATATCACCATATATTTCTTGAGAAATAGAAGAATATTATTGAAATAAATAACTTTTTTATGCAGTATATAAGTGTAAACAGGAAGAAGGGAATCCTCATACTGATCATGGATTCAAAATTCTGGGGTATATTGATCATCTAGAAAAAATTGGAATTCCACTTGGATAATAAATTTTCTATTAATCTTATTTTATTATCCTTATCACCAAGTTTATCATTGTTAATAGAACCCCATATAAATGAAATGGATAAGTCTCTACAGAATATTTTGACCATACTTAACCAAGAAGATTATGATTGATTAAACATGTTTCTATACACCTTATAGTTAAAATTTGAAAGACAAGGTTTATGATACCATGGAAAAAATAAACCCAAAACATCCTTTATATCATCCTTTAAAGATATAATGGATTCAAAGGTAAAATAACAAAAAAGAGGTTATTTGTTTCTTATATACAAATAATGGACACTAGAAAAGAAATTATAATGAATTATAGAAGAAACATGTTTCATCCACTTGAGGTATATTCATAAAGTTTCTATTCAGTAGTTTTTTATTATGATAAAATATGATTAAAAAGTATATTTATTTATATACATGAAATGAGAAAGGATAGAATGGCTATGGTGTGAACTCAAAATGAGTTGAGAAATGGATATCCAAATGTCATCCATGGATATATCACTACTTCTAAATGAAAAAATATAAATATTAAAATTTGTAATAAGTGTTATAAAAATGTTTATCTTAGTGTACATTAAGACTCAATGATACATTATTTCATATATTGAATAATTATTTTTTTGGTAATTCAATATTAAACTAATGGTACAATAACTCTTTAATCGCACATATCCATTTCAAGGAGTGATGAATATAAAAGATAAAACTATTACTCAGTTGTGGCAAGATAATTATTTGTAATATAAAAATTAAATTAATTAACTTATATATACCCATAAAATATTTTTAGTCTCAATTGAGCTAACATACTGAGTATAAAAAACTATTTATCCTGTATAGATAAAAAAAATCCTTTAAAATAATGGCACACCATAGATATTTTAGAGTTAGTTCAACATGTCCATATAAAATACTCTAAAGATTAAGGTAACTTCATATAATTCATAACATTGCTTTAATAAATTCTAGAAATTCTATGTTAATTAAATGAGTGAACTTGGTAAAAAATGTGGAATATTTGATATGGTGTGTCAAAGAACATCTTATCCAATTAATCATTAATTGTACATATCCATTAAAGGTATTCCAAAACTCAAATTTCCTTATATACATCAATATCATGATTTTAATGGAATAAATATAAATTATGGGTCTTATATATGTTAAAAATAATCCATAATTTTTAACAAGATGTTAAAATAATAGTTGTAGTACCTTTACAAAAAATATTGTCTCCTTTAGGTACATAGTCTTTCATGACTTTTCTTTCCTGTGGTTAGCTACTCAAAGCTCACCTATGGCAGTAAAAGACCTCATGATGGGAAGAGAACTCAATTGACTTATATTTAATGCCCAAAACCCTCCACAACTTGATGTGGGACTGTGGAACAAGTGTCATGAAATGAAAATATTTACAATTAGTTTTTATCACTTGTATGAAAATGTGTCAAAGGAAATATATTAGAAGAAAGAGAATAAGAGAAATTAAGAAAGTCCAAGGATTTCAAATCCACTGAAGTCCCTTTATGTAGGTACCCATCAGCATCATCGGAATGTAGGGAATTTATGCATTAGCATGCATGACCGACCTACGTGTCATCCTAGGTGGTACACCTATGTGGAACACCTAAGCGAAATAGACCTTTCACCTAGGGTCAAATATTTTCCTATAAATATGATATTGGGGTCTTTATTCTTTAGGAGGTAAATTCTCTAAGACCTCATGATGCTCCCATCACCCTAGTCATTCTCCCATTCCCTTCGAAACCATGTAGGTACTCCAACAAAACAAGAAGAAGAGGGAATTAATTGGGGATAGTGGAACTAAATTCCTCCCATAGTTTAAATGCTTCATACATGTACGAGGAAATATCTCCCATGTGGTGGGCGAACACTAGCATGAGGTCCCATTCCCTAACTAAGTTCCTACATGATCCTTTTCTGGGAACACCTATAGAGACCCATAAAGGACTCATTCAAGCCTCTCCAAAGTATTTTTTCCCATGTGGTCGGTCACCCAAGGTACCATCAACTCTCCCAGGAATAACAGCATGAAGCACCCCTTCATGAGCGTCCCCTAAATCTCCCTAGCCTCTTACTTGCATGAGCCACTAATATGGACCAATAAAAGACACCAATGGTAGGTCCCCTTTTCATTTTTATCCCATTTACAGAATGAGACCAAGTTGAAACCCCCATCGAAGACTCTGGACTTGAAAATACATGGGAAGATTCACACCATCATGTCTCCCATTTGGATATGAATTCCTACAAATAGAGGTTTACTACAATTTTATAACCTGATGTTCAGGGTCCTTGGGGTGCAAGTTGTTATGAATTCCAATGGTCACAAGGATCTTGACCCTAGGAATAGTTTTAGGTATCTCCTAGTCTTAGGCATAAGGTTTAGGACCATGCACTACCATTATCGTCTCTAAGACCTAGAGCCTTCGGTTCTAGGTAGGTAGCATAAGAATTATTCTTGTTTTTCAATTCAATGTGGAATTAGGTCCTCCTCCCTCGCTACATAACCAATTTACGAAATCCATCCTGGAGTAATCCCATAGCATTTTTTAAGGGACGATTCACTCTTTCACCTCTTCACCTCCTAAGTTATATCTGGGTGGTTAGTCTGATGTGACTATCTTGGATACGGATATCATAGAGGGGATGGTCACCAGAGCTCTTCCCATCTCTCATCTCCCCATGCACTTCCACTAGTGAAGGAGCAGAAGTGTGTGTTTTTCAGATCTTCCATTTCTTATTTTTTTCTCACATTAAAGCATTACTCACCATGTCTTGTGGTCTTAGAGGCCATCCATGATCATGGAATCCACATTTTCATATTTATATTTCAGGGAAGAACCTTCTTTAAAATCTTCTTCTCCCCTTCTTTCTTAGTGCCTCCTTAGGCATGAGTCCTCAAGGACATGTATCCAACATTAGGGTATAGAATATTTTTTGGTTTCTCAGATCTTATGCATACTCTTGCTCCTCTCACCAATCATGACTCACATGGGATTATAGGTAAACAGTAATCATGAAATATACATGATCTCCCACCCAAACAAATCCATAGTGTGTAAGCCCTAAAATATTGATCGATGAGAACTCTGATTCCTATTATAATCAGGATACATAGGAATCCTACATAAGGCCCCATCTCAATGGGTCCCATTCTTAGGTATAAACCCTAAACAAGACTCCAAATCACTATGAGTCAGGAAATCCCTTATGGACTCCCTTCCATAATAGAAATCCTCTTCAGGAGTAAGCCCCAACTAAATCCTCTCAAAGGGTCAAACTCCCCTACAAGAATAACTTGAGGGCCTCCATAGATTTGGGTCCCCACAACTGAACAATTTGGGATTTGATTCCCATCCAAATAGGATATGAATGAATCCTCCATAAGGTCCAATCCAGACACCCTAAATAAACCCTATTCTCTATAAGCCACCCTCCTAGTGGGGTCTAATTCAACTTGGGAATCCATATCCCTTCTAGGTTCCTTAGGCCCCTGCTTCAGCATAAGCTCCACACCAAACATTTACTAGCCATCATTATCCTATAAATAATTTTTTCATTATGTTAAACTGTAAGATTGGGTCCTTATCCCATGACCTAAAAAGGTATGATGTTCCATAATAAAGATGCACTAAACTACGTGGGTTTACATTCATTTCATGAGGATATGTTGGAATCCCATTCAAGGATCTGATCCCCATATCAAAACAACTCTCATCTGCCTGGATGATGACACACTTCAAAGTGCCCCACTGTGGGGCTAAGAAAGCAGAATCTATGCAATAATAACTAAATAATCTCTAATTAGTACATAAGAGGAACCATTGATAGATAACCTCATATACATATAGATATCTCCCTTGATGAAGAACCATTGATACATATAGATGATTCTAAGCTTCATGTGTGCTAATAAATGAATGTTAATTAAAGGGTGACTCATGTCATACTTGAAAATTAATGAAGGATTTGTGAACATATCTTAAATCCATAAGAGATTTCCAGAGTAGACAACAATTCTCCGCAAAAGGGTGTGATGATCCCGACCTCTAATACTCTCGACCAATCTGAATTCTTAAACATCATTTGACAACTTCTCCCAATGAGTGTTTTCATTTGTAAACCAGGTACCTCCAGGAAATAGAATCATCGGGTGCTTATGGTTCCATGAATAAACACATTGGAATCCTTTTATAAATAGTCAACCAGACGTGAATGATTGCAAATGATTCAACCCCCCCCCCCCCCCCCGCAATCTGTCAATGGGGGATGCATTTTCCTTCAGAAATAAAAATGGTAAACCTGACATGAATTACTTAACTAAAACATCTCCTTCACAGTATAAAAATGATGTACTTCCAAATTCTCATCGAACCATTTCATTCCGGACCCAAAAAAATTTTTTTTGAAATTGATGCCCTATGGTCAATCCATGACATCATAAAACCAAGAAATGGGTTTTTCAAACCACTACTACAAACTTAGGTTTATATAGCACTTGTCTTTAACATAGAAAGCAAAAAATCACTGATAAAGGACCCATTTATCAATTCTATAAAAATCTCTAATAAAGGGGGAATTTATAAGTTATTTCTTAACATTGATAAAGGGTCTTTATCAGTTCTAGATAAAAGTGCTGATAAAGTCTCCCTTTATCAATTCTAATAAAAAGGCATTGATAAAGGGTTCCATTTATTAGTGCTATAAAAACAACTTATAAAGGAGAGCCTTTATTATTTCTACTAAAAATGCATTGACAAAAGGGGACAATTTTTCACTCTTAGTGATGATAAAGGGGGCCCTTTATCAATGCTTTTTTAAAATAGCTAATAAAGGTCCCCCTTTATTAGTTCTTTTTTTAGAACTGATGAAGCATATATTTCATAAAATAAAATATATTTCACTTGAAATAATACATTAATATATAAATGTTTTTATATTGTATAAATATAATATATTTTTTAAAATATGATTTATATAACGCTAAATACACATTTACACTTAATATATAAGAGATTTAGTGAGAATGGATTATAAAATAATTAAAATGTATCATTAATTAATTATTTTCTAATTATTTTCAATTAATAGTCATTTAATAACAATTGGATGACATAAAAATTAAATGAAATAATGAACGGCCTAGGTTAAATTAAAAATAGGAAATTAATTTCAAATGACCATAACATTTCATCGATGTGTATATTTGGGCTCTACCACATATCAAATAAAATCTTGCGAATATATGTACTCCATGGTGGCCTAGGGGAACCTAGGTTAATTTTTTTCCAGTATAAAATAGGATAAGAATTCCCCCAAAGCTGATTTTTTAGTTGGGATACCATTTTTTTAATATCAAATAGTATTTCAGATTCATTTAAGAGATTATTATTATCTAGTTTTGGTTGGGAATGAATTTATTCCCAGGGACTACATTCATATAGATATTATGGTTTTGAAATTTTATGATTTTCATGTATTTTTTTTTATAATTAAATATATGCATATTTTATTAAATTTACTTATAATAAATCAATTCAATAAATACATATTTAAACATATTTAAATAAAAAAATTATTTTTAAATATATAAAAAAAATATAAAGAAATATTTTTTATTCCTTTTATTTAAAGTAAAAAAACATCCATTTTATTTACCTTATAAAAATGCATTAATATGTAAATAAATATATATACCTATATAAGTAATGTTTATATATAATCATGTGTGATTCAATAAAAAAAATATTTATATGAATATTATAATATATATAAATAAATATAAATATGTAAATATTTTTACATTTATGTGAGAAATTTAAATGCATACAATTGTGTATAAATATGTGTGTAATTGTACATGTATCGATATTATGTATAAACATCATATAAAAATGTATTTTTATAGATATATCATTATCATTAAATCTAGTATATAAATGTATTTATAATAAATATTTATAAATACATTATAAAAAATTATATCCACTTCGGTGGTGGTGTGATGGTGAAAGTGAGTTGCCAAAACCGGTTGTTCTTTGGGAGGTGCAGGGTTTGATTCTTGGGAGTCTGCTTTCGGGGGTGAGCATCTCCCCTAGATCCATCCACCTTGTCGGGTCGCTCGGATTCTTCTGGGCTGGCAAATTGAGGTGCGGCCCAACCACTGACGGATCGCTGTGACGGACCATTGCTTCTGGGTTGTTACCCTCGGGACGCTCTTCCATCTCGGCTGGAAACGGCTCCTTCCCCGGTTGGGGAGTTGCCTCCAGGCGCTACCTCTTCATGGGGGAGGGTGGTTTCTCTGTGTGGAGGGTTCGAAAAGGCCATAGAGGGGAGTTCCCTTTTAGAAAACAAAAAACATTATAAAAAATTATATCTAAATACACAATTTCATGTAAATGTATATCTCATGTATAAAATTTATATCTCAATATATAGAAACATTTAAAAATTAATTTAAAAATAATTATATAAATAACATGAGATTAATTATTATCCATTTTATTGAAAACAATATCTTACCATTTTTCATACATTATAAAGATGTACAAATATATATACTTCTATAAATGTATATATAATGTTTTTATATACATATGGGTGTATTAGTAAACACATATATATTTCTATTTCTATTTCTATTATAATATATATAAATGGATATTAATATATAATAGATTTAGATAAATATAATTGTGTGTATATATATAACGTATAGTGATCATAGAATGTTATTTTGTAAATTAATGAGTGACATGTGTCTCTAACTAGCTAGTGGGATCACTATAAGTATTCAAGATAAGTATATTGATAACATAAAGAAAAAAAGTGTTGTGTCTCACCAATTTTTTGAGACTAATGAATCAAATTCATCAATGTATGACCTAAAGTAACAAACATGTTCTACGTAAAAAATATAAAAGACTATATCCAATGGGTGTGTTAAATCCATTTATAATAGGTATATTAAAGTATAATGGGAAGGGTATTTCCAAAACACATACTACGTAGGAATCCATAACCAAATAGGAGGTTCATGGTCACTATGGTGGGTGATACATATATTACTCTTTCAGAATAACTATTCTTATAAATAAACAGTAAATGGAAATGTGTAATGGTTGAAAAGTATGAATATATTCAAGTAATGGATACCATGCATCAAGATTTGAGGTCTTCGTATCTTGAATGTTTAAAGAATTGATATAACTAGTTGGTATTCAAGAGAAACTACTCATGGATGGTACAATATAGTACCAATAACGCATAATTGATTATTTAAAGGTTTAGTCTATGAAAAAACCTATACACCAATTATCATGAACAAAATTCTTTGGAATTCTTATTATCAAGTTATACTTATATGATTATAATATTCGCCTATTGATAGTCAAGGAAAGATCATTTTGAGGATTCCTTAGGGAAGATGTCTATATGACAATACCAAAATTAGTCCCTATGGAATATGTATAGAATGAATAACTATAAATACTCAGTGAATCAATTAATTCTAATGAGATAGAGAGATTATATAAAATCATTTATTAATAAATCATGTGCAGTGATCATAGAATATTATTTTGGAAATAAATGAGTGGCATATTTCTCTAACTGGTTAGTGGGATCACTATAAGTATTCAAGATAAATATGTTGATAACATATGGAAAACAAGTGTTGTGTCTTACCAGTTTTGTAAGACTAAAAAAAGAAATTTCTCGAAGTATGAACTAAAGTAGAAACCATGTTATACTAAAATATATCTACAAAATTGATCCATGGGTTTGAAGAATCTAGTTATAGTAAATATATTAAAGTACTAAAAAATAAGTGTTCAATCAATTCATGACCGAATTGTTGTTGGTATCAATACCTCTAGTAGAACATGCATGGTCTCAAAATATATTATTGATAATGAAATAATTTCACAATATTAAGTTATAGTAATTTATCTTATATTCCATTATATGTACTGACATTCGGTTTTACTAATTCCTAATAGGTGAATATCAAACATATCTAACATAAATGCATCAAATTGTAGTTAGAACTATTTGATAATACTAGGAAAAGAAGAACTGGATGAGTTATTGATGTCTAGATAAGTGATAATTCTGGTGATCAAGAGAATTGAACATTTGTCTTCACTTAGTTAAAGTTGATCTAGTATCATATATAATGGTAAGTTAATATGAAAGAAAAAGTTATTTCATCCAATTGGTTCCATATCTAAAGTATATGGGTTTGTTACGACTTATGATGTAGCTAAAGAAGTGGTTTAGAAATATCCTATTCCTAATTTAGGTAATACTATAATAAATATCTTTTTCATTATTATGATAATGTTTCCCTATGGACTCAGTCGGTTTGTTAGGATATTGACTTTAGAGTAAGAGGTGGATACTTTCTTATATCACTTCTTGAGATATTTTCTCAAGTTAGTAATGTTTCAGTAAGAATATTCACTAGATAGACATGTGGGTATGCCAACCATAGTCATAGAACCATGGTAGTACTGGCAGGTAGATCCATACTCAGTCAAATAATTGTTAACATGTGAGAACTAACCAAATATTAGCAATTGTATCTAGTGAAAATGGGTGTCTAATGGATTTGGTGTCCTATAACCAACTAATCCATACATTATATTACATGTATATTCAAATAAGTGAATATTAACTTAAATACCTTATCTCATATTTGTTATTCTCATTCATAACATTAATATTATAATGTTCTATAATTTCTTCATTGAAAATGTCAAAGTAGTTCCCAGATATGATAAGAACCAAAAAATTCCATGACTATGTTTTTAAAACCAGTTCTATGGTCGGGAAACATTCTGTAATGGTGGTCATAGTATGTTGTCTATTTGGTTCACGTACTCTAAGGAATATGATAATTCCTCTAATGAATTTTACCCTTAGTAATATCCTAGATAGAATATTATGAGAATATACATACCAGTAAGAATTCCACAATTTTATGTCTCATTATATATTCCTATCATCAAGTGTGTGTAATGATCCTTAGACCCTAAAATTATTATAAATGCATTTCATGACTTTAGCACTTTGATTTATTGACCAAAAATGTGATGTCGTAATGTTCACAGTAAGTATGGTATGTTGGGTGCATCATGGATGATATGTTATTCTATAATATGTTGATGAAGGATTTTCCCCTTCCATATGTATAGAAGTTGATATCTTAGACTGTTGATTGAAATGGAACTGTTTCATTAAATTCCATTTCCATGGTGTAACAATGGGTATATTTCAGATAGAAAAAGAAATATGTATCCGTAATGTAGGTAGATGACACAAGTGTGCATCATTCTTGAAGAGATATTGGGGAAAATAGATTATATTACACTGTGAGTGATTTCACATAGTTTTCAACATTATGACATTAATTACTATCTCTTGGGTGCCTTAACCAATTGCTAGACTATAATATTGGAAATTAGGTAAACTCATCTAATTTCAATGAGAAATAATCCTAGAGGGTTATACACAAAGTATTTATGTTGATCTTAATTAAAATTTATTTTAATTTAATTATATGAATAAATATTATTATCATGACTAAGGAATAAATTTTTTCATAATTTATTCCTAGAAAATATTAAAAAAAATATCTATTCATAAGGTAATAATTTAATTACAGTGATTTATAATATTTAAGTATCTATTGTTATTCACATGGTAATAAATAATTTATTTAATTATAAAAATATTTAATAAATATTTATTCTTCAATCTATGAGTATGATAATTATTTTATTTATTGAATATTCAATAAATATTAATTCTCCAAACTACGGATAGAATATTTCTTTTATATATGAATAAATATTTAATTAAATATATATTTTGGTATTCAATAAATTTTGGGTAGGATGAGTGGAAAAATATGGTGTCTAATGTTAAATATTAATTTAAAAGTTGGTAAAATAATATTTACCATTTCATAAGTTTTCGTACACCATAAAAAATAATATTATTTGTTAGGTCCATTAGATAAAATACCCTGAGAGGGGGGTGAATCCGGGTATGATAGATTAAAACTCTCTCATTCGGATCTTGTTTCATTATTAGACAAAACTCAAATTCTCTCTTCCTCCCATATCAATATATGAACATATATGAAATCATGCACTGGAAACAACGATTTTTACTTGGTTCACCCTCACTGGGCTACGTCCAAGGAGCTTACAACGGCAATGTGTTGATGTACCAAATTCACTAAGGGTCACTGCCAATAATGTGTACAATGTTCAGGCTAGATCTTCTATGCTGAAACTCACTGCCTTTAAAAGGTTTAGGGTCTTCTAACTTCATTCCCAAGGGTCACTCCCTTTGCCTCTTTCCATGGCTCACTGCTGGTGGAAAGGGTCACCATCTTCCTCTTCCCTCACTCACTGCTCTTGGAAAGAAGTCCAGTCAAAATTTATAGAATTGTAGGTAAAACATAGTTTATAGACATGTAGGTTCCTTCATTTTCATGAATTGTTGAATCCTAAACCATAGGTAGATTCTCTATTGAAGTTCTGTTTTCACCTGTAGATGAAGTCCACCTTCTCGGGTACTGTTAGGAACTTGAAAATACTTTTGTAAACTGAATTGAGGCTTTTTCATGCTTCCTTGAGCAAACCATGAACCACCTTCCTCTCCCATGTACTGAGTACTAGTTTTGGTATGTGGGATAGCTTTTTTTCATACCATCATCACTACTATGAACCACCCTTCGTCCGCGGACTTTCCGACCTTCACAATCACGTACCGCTACCGCATACCGATTTCACGAACATCCTCTGCAAAACCCCTCATGTTCGAGAAATATTCATTGATCACGGACTGCCTTCACATCTATGTACCAGAGCTTCTCCCTACACATACTACTTGTGGAACTCTCTCTCACACACATTGGAGATTCCTCCTCCGCTTACCGATAAAACTCCATCCACGTATTGTACTTCCTCCTCTGCGTACCGGACTTCATTTGCAGGTTATGAATTCCAGCAAACACCTTCGATAGAATTTCTTCTTTGCAAACCACTTCAGCCCTTGAAAACCTCCCTTCACGAACTACCTTCGGCCTTTTCTGAAATCCCAAAGTAAAATTTATTAACTGATAATGTTTAGTCTCATCAGTAACTGTTGGGGTTAGAGATTATTATATAGGAAAAGATACCCGCTTAATCCGCTAAATCAAGATTTACAAAATCTTGATTCAATACATCCTCCAACTCTTACTGATTCTTCAGCCACTACGAACCACAAGATATCTACAAACCATTTTCCTATGTGCTCTACATACTTCATTTTCTCCTACTTGGTCGATCTCTTCCGCTGACTTCAACCCATCTGCATACCACACTGCTGCTCAGCCGTGAACCGTTTTTGTTTCCGTGAACCGCATCCACATACTATTCCCACTGCCTGGTATGCAGTCACATACCCTACCCAAAAATGGTATGTGATCAATGTCCTGAGATCCTGATTACTCTACCTTTTTCAATTTCATTCATCATTATTCGCACAAATTCCCTATATTGAGGCCCCAAAATTTTCCAAACACTCAGAAACTGTGCCACCTTAAAAACATGTATTCGAAAAACACCAACCATTCTCATTTGCGGTCAGATGGATTTTTCAACAAACACAACCACACCCAAAACATACCAAGAGGAATACTTGAGGTATTTTTTCCTAACAATTTCCCCTTTTGGGTCTTTTGACAATTCTTTTCATAATAATCCTTGCACATTTTGATACCTCCTTAAAACTTCATCCAACTTCAACCACCATTCGCTCCATGCGATTAAGATAGAAATAAAATATTTACCCAGCACATACTCTATTCCCACATGAGCATCGCTCAGTGAGAGAAACAAGATTAAATGAAATGTTCATCAATGAATCAGTTTATTTCTTCCACCAATGGTTGATACCAAACTAATACCAATTGATGATTGTTAGAATCCATCTAACACCATTCCAACACCACTCTTCTGCTTTTATGATGATCCTAAACTATTTTGATATCAATTATTTGATCGATGAATTCTAGCGTCGACAGATTTAATGCTCCCCCGATCTTATATCTCTTCCAAACAGCTTCATCTCATCTTTAACTCCCCCTATTTGCTGCTCTACTTTATTGCTTCTCCCTGTGTCTTTTCTCCCCCAAGAATACACACTTTCTCCCCCTTTGTTAACGAACCCGAAGGGCACTCCAAGGTTTCCTGTAACATGGTAAAGAATACATATTAGCACATTAAGGATAGACACACCATACCTTTGAGAGAGGGGGACCAACATCCACACTTTTTCAAGTGCAGGAAGTCAACTGCACTCCCAAAGCCAGTCGATGCCTTTCAAATGCTTCTTTGTGTAAGGCCTTTGTCAGAATGTCTACCACCTGTTGTTCTATAGAAACATACTCCACCTTCACAAGCCCTTTCTCCACCTTCACCTTAATAAAATGATATTTGATTTCAATGTGTTTTGTCCTTGATTGATGGACTGGATTTTTTCTTAGATTTATAGCACTTGAATTATCAAAATGAATTCTGATCGGAGATTTCAATTTAATTCCCATATCTTTAAGTTGTTGCTTCATCCACAATAGTTGTGTACAAGCTTGAATAGCTATGATGTATTCATCTTAAAATGTTCTTAATGAAATGCAATCTAGTTTTTTGCTTAACCAAGAAATACACAACCTTCCAATATAAAAGGCACCTCCTGACGTTGATTTCCTATCATTTGCTGAACCAGCCCAATCTACATCTCTATATTCTAATAATTCAGTTAGAGATTTTTCACTATACATTAGGAAAAAATCCATTGTTCCCTTGATATAATGAGTCATTATTTTTACTGAAATCATGTGGATATCCTTAGGATTACTTTGATACCTTGAATCTTGGCATGTGGTAAACACAATATCAGGCCTTGTCGCTATCAGTTACAATAGACTTCCAATTATTTGCCTATATTCTGTGATATTAACTAGCTTGCCTTCATTATCTCGTGACAATTTCAACTGGGTAGCAATCAGAGTCTTCATCTCTTTGTAATTATCCATTCCAAACCTTCTCAAAACCTCCTTGGAATATTTAGTTTAGGAAATAAAAGTTTCATTCATTCCTTGTGTCACCTGTAATCCAAGGAAAAAATTTATCTCTCCAATCATCAACATTTTGAACTCACTTTTCATGAATTAATAAAATTATCTCCATTGTGCTTCATCTAAGCAACCAAATATTATGTCATCAACATAAACCAACACCATCATCCTTTGACTATTTCCATTATTGTAATACAAAGTGTAATCAACTCCACCAAGATGAAAACAGAGATTCTTTAGAAACTGATCAAGCCTTGAATACCATGCTCTTGGTGCTTGCTTCAACCCATATAAATTCTTCTTCAGTCGAAAAACTCTATTCTCATCTTCATGAACGAGAAAAACATATTTTTGCTCAATGTAGACTTATTCTTCTAGAACTCCATTCAGAAATGCGGAATTGACATCCATCTGGAAAACTTTAAACCATCGTTGCATGGTTATAGCCAAGAATAATCTAAGTGTCTCCAACCTTGGAATAGGTGAGAATGTTTTATTACCATCGATACCCTCTATCTGGGAGTACCCTTTGCACACAAGTCGTGCTTTGTTTCAAATTACAACACCATATTCATTCATTTTGTTGTGAAAGACCCATTTTGTACCTATGAAATTTTTGTCTTTTGGTCTTGAAACAATTTCCAACATTTGATTCTTCTCAATTTTTTCAAGCTCTTCATTCATAGTCTGAACCCAATTCCTATTTCTAACTGCATCATTAAATAATTTAGGCTCTACTAGTGATAAGTATGATTCTTTTTGTAGAGACTTCATCCTTATTGTCTTCACTAGTGTTGTATAATCACAAATTATGTTCTGCTTATCAATTTCATCTCTTTTTTATGGTCTCTAGGAAGACACAAAATTATTCTCATCATCTGAGTCTTCTTCTGAATCAATCTCTAGAGCTCAAGCATCTCCTGGTCTGCTAATCTGTTCATCGATATCCTCCTGAGTCTGATCATGTATTTTCTAAAGATTCTGTTCATTTTATACAATAGTCACATCATAACATTCAACTATCTTTCTTAGTCTCTTATTAAAGAATTTCCACGCTTTGGTTTTCTTTGAGTAGCCAAGAAATATCCCTTCATCCCCACAAGATTCAAATTTCCTATGTTTCTCATTTTTGAGAATAAAACATTTACATCTGAATATTCAAAAGTACTTTAATGATGGCTTCTTTCCATACCATAATTCATATGAAGTCTTATCCTCTTTTGGAAAAATTAAACCTCTATTTGATGTTTATACTACTATCATCACTGCTTCTTTCCATAATTTCTCTAGAAGGTCTTTCTCAATGATCATTGTTACGGCCATGTTTATGACAATCCGATTCATTCTCTCACTACTCAATACTACTATGGAGTTCTTACTACTTAAACTTGATGCCTTATCCCATGTTTTTTGTTATAATCCTCCTCTTGGCTGTTTGTGAACTATGTTCCATTATTTTTTCGAATTGTTCATATTTTTTGACCAAGCAAGTTTTCAAATTCCTGTCAATATCTTATAATTCCGTTGAACACTTCATATTTAGGAGTGATTACTGAAACCCATGTCATTCTATTATAGTCATCAATGAATAGAAAATAATATCTCATCCCATCAATATCTTTAAGGGAAATTGCCCCACAAACATAAATATGCACCAGCTCAAGCAATCCTATTAACTTTTGCTCCTTTTCTTATATGTCTTCAGAATAATCCTCCCATATTGGAATGCATCATATGTATGAGTACGATCACGTGATTATCAAGGGAGATTTTTATATGCATCATATTTCACCAGATCTTCGAAATAACCATGGATTATGTGGCAAAGACGCTTATTCCATAACTTGTTTTATTCTTCCTTAGATAGAAAGCACATATCTTCTTCTCCACTCACGAGGTAGAGATTCCCTTCCGTACACTTTCCTTGTAAAACAACAAAACCATCATTTTCCTTGATGATACATAATTTCTTGGAAAAACTTATGGTATGTCTTAAGCCACACAATTAACTAACACTAAGCAAGTTGTGACTAAGCCCCCCAACAACCAAGACATCTGCTCATCTCATGTCTTTTCCCCCAAACATGGATTTTCTAGAACCAATAATTTTCACGCCCTCATCAATACCAAATATTACAATACCTTCATTATCATAATTGATTCTAGTTACTAGATTCTTATTTCCATTCATATGGGAACTGTGTCCACTATCAATTATCCATATCCTTGTGCGATCCGATGCCTTGAACATAATTTCTGCAACCACGACATGCTCGGCCCTTTTCTTTTTGACCCAAGCCTTTGAATTTATTACCAATGTGGAATGATAATCTTGATCTTACTCAATATATGATGGGTCAAATTTATCCTGCAGAGCTACAAATTGATGTGCAATATCTTGCCTTATGTCCAAGACCTTTACACCTAAAATAATGATCGTTGAATGATGACTTGTAATTTCGAACTCTATATCACCACTTCTGTTGGACTTTCCCACTTTGGTACCTATTTTCTATGGAACATACATTTTGATATTTTACTATCTTACCACAAAAATAGCATCTTATGTGAGGTACATTCTAGTGTGGTAGTGATGAACCATTAGTTGTGCCTTGGGTTCTCTGAATCTTAGGATTCTGCTTCGTACCCAAATCAATATTCAATATTGGAGTGGGTTCTTATGGTCTAACTTGAACCATAACTACTTTCTATTTTAGATCAAGCTGCATACCAGTCTTATTATTCCAAGTGGATTTGTGCTTCTGTTCCTATGGACCACTCTCTTCGAATCCCATCTTCTCAATTGCCTGTATGATCTTCTTTCCAAGCTGTTTCTCCTTATCTTCAATTGTTCTTTGCATATTGACAACTTCTTATTCTAGTTATTCAATACGTTTTATTTGATATTTTCTAGTTTTGGTCAACATATCAATTTCAATTTTATGTTCTTCAATTTTAAGTTTGTACTCAACTACCTTTTTGGAGCTTTCTGGCATTGAACACCTCAGCTTTTCAATTTCTTCATTCAGATCAAAATTCTCTTCTTCCTACTGTTGCAAAAAGAGTTTGGCATCTCAAACAGCTTTGTTTTTTTTCTTCATTTTGGATCTCAAAATATCTATATCTTTTCTAATTCAGCCTGAGTATCAAATCTTTCTTCAATTTCTCCATCTCCATTGTCACTTTCTTCCCTCATTAAATAATTTCTATCCACTGCCACCAAAGCATCTACTTTGTGATCCATGCAGTCCTCCAATTCTTCAACCTCAGATTCTTATGAACTTTCATCCTCTCTTGAAAACAGATTTTTCTTTTTGAATAACTTTATCCAAGTACTTCTCCTCACTTTATCATTTGATGAATACTTCTTTGGGGTAATTTCAACATTTTCATCATCAAACTTCTTAGGACACTTTGATGCAAAATGACCATCTTTCCACATAAAAATCATGAAAATGGAATCTTACCTTTGAACTTTCCTTTACCTCTTTGCAGATTAGAGGATAGAAATGACATAACATAATCCATATGTTCCTCCTCCGAACTATCTTCAATGAAGAGATTCTTCATGGACTTGAATGAAACTTCCTTTGACTTCCCCTTTTGCACTGCATCATTGTCATCATTTCTCATTTCATATGCGACAAATGTACTGTGTAAGTTATCTAGTTCCATCTCTCTCGGGTCTTTTTCTTCCAATAATGAAACTTTTAGATTGAACTATGGTGGAAGTTTCCTCAAGATATGTTTCAATATCTATATATCTTCAATGAATTCTCCAAGACCCTGCATTTCTTCTACAATAATATTTATCCTGTCAAAGAATGCATCAACAGTCTCATTGGGATTCATTCTGAGATCCTCAGCTGATATTCTATGCATAGCTATTGTGAAGACATCCATCCCAACCGATCAGAAGTAATGCTGCAATAAATTATTCCATAGTTGAAAATTATTTCCATTGAGGATCGGAATTTCTTTATGACTGACCACCTTCATTTCTTATGAGATAGAACCACTAAATTTCAACCTTTCACTCTGATACCAATTATTAGGTCCACTAGATCGAATAACCTGAGAGGGGGGTGAATCAAGGTATGATATATTAAAGCACTCTCCCATTTGGATCTTGTTTCGTTGTTAGACAAAACTCAAATTATCTCTTCCTCCCATAGAAATATATGAATATATATGAAATCATGCATAGGACATGGAAATTTTTACTTGGTTCACCCTCACTGGGCTACGTCCAAGTAGAATACAATGGCAATGTGCTAATATACCAAATTCACTAAGGATCTCTGCCAATAATGAGGACAACGTTTGGGCTAGATCTTTTATGCCCAGGTCACTGCCTTTACATGATTTAGGGTCATCTCACTACATTTACAAGGGTCACTCCTTATGCCTCTTTCTCTGGATCATTCTTCGTAGAGAGGTCATTATCTTTCTCTTCCTTCGCTCACTGCTCTTGGAAAGGAATCCACTCACAGTTTATCGAATTGTAGGTCAAACATAGTTTCTAGACATGTAGGTCACTTCATTTTCATGAATTGTTACATCCTCAACTATAGGTAGATTCTCTGTTAAAGTTTTGTTTCCACCCGTAGATGAATTCCCCATTCCCGGGTACTGTTAGGTGCCATAAAATACTTTCCCAAACTGAATTGAAGCCTTTTCAAGATTCCTTGAGCAAATCGTGAACCACCTTCCTCTCTCACATACTGACTACCGGGTTTGGTATGCGGGGCACCTTCTTCGCATACCCTTGTTGCTACCGCAAACCACCCCTCGTCTGTGGAGTTCCTCCACCTTCAGGATCACGTATCGACTCTGCAAACCTCCTCTGTGAAACCCCTCCTGTCCACGAACTGTTCATTGTTCATGGGCTACCTTCACTTCTGTGTACCAGAGCTCTCCCTCCACATACCACTTGCGGAACTCTCCCTCCCAAGTACTGAAGATTCCACCTCCGCTTACCAAAAAAACTCCTTCCACATACCAGAATACCTTCTCCGTATATTGGAATTCCTTTTCGAGTTATTAATTCCTACAAACACCTTTTACAGAATTGCTTCTGCGGGAACCACTTCAACCTTCGCGAACCACCCTTCATGAACTACCTTTGGCCTTTGCAGAAATCCCAGAGAAAAATATATTCACTAATAATATTCAATATCCTCAGTAATAGGTGGGGTTAGAGATTCTTATATAGGCAAAGATACCCTCTTAATCCTCTAAAACAAGATTTACCAAGTTTTTATTTGATACAACCTCCACCGCTTACCGTTTCTTCAGCCACTGCAAACCACAAGAAATCTGTGAACAATTTTCCTACTTGCTTTGCATACTAAATTTGCTCCTACGAGGTTGATCTCTTCTTCCAACTAAATCCCATCATCATACCGCACTATCGCTCAGCCGCAAACTGTTTTTGGTTCCGCGAACTGCATCCGCGTACATTTCCTGTTGCCTGGTATACAGCCATATACCCTTCTCAGACATGGTACATGATCCATGCCCTGGGATCCTAATTCCTCTTCCTTTGAAGATTTTGTTTGCTATTATTCACACAAATTCCCGATATTGAGGCCCCAAAATTTGGAAAACACTGGGAAACTGCGCCCCCATAAAAACATTTCTTCAGCAAACACCAACCATTCTCATTTGCGGTCAGCTGGCTTTGTCAACAAACACACCACACCCAAAACATACCGAGAGGACACCTTGAGGGATTATTTCCCAACATTATTATTATTATTACATGGAATGGAGTTATATGATATTTTATATAATATTTCTGCATAATTGTGTAATTAAATAATATTTTAATCCTAACCCTATCAGTATAAGTATATGATTTTTTCAATTGTGTACATGTTAATCGAGATTGATCAAAATTTAGAATCATTGTACAAAATGAAACCTAGATATCTCTCTCAAGATTGAATAGTGATCTAGATATTTTCCTTCCTCATTCATCATCTTAATAATGAATTTTTAAGGATGGTTATTCTAGCCCAAAGGAATCATTATAGTTATCAAGATAGACAATACAAGACAATTGTCTTAGTGTGTTATTACCCAGGAATCCATCAGTGTTGTTCAAAGATCAAAGGATCATGTATGTATCAAGATTAAATATATTCTATACATGAATCATAAAAATTCAATGATCCTGTCCTGAAAAAAAATTCAAATGTTCTATACATCCATTGAAGAAATATCTCAACACCAAGTAATTCTTTCTTCCACTCAATTTAAATTAGTTAAAAATATAACATTAAAGTATCTTCTCATGGTTCTGGAAACATTTTTTTCACTATTATGTTAAAAATATTGGTTGTACATGAGGTTAATTTCTTTTAAAATATGTTAATGGTCCATTGAATCTATTAATTGTTTAGTCGGGATCATCCTCGATAACCACTTCTCCTGTAATCATATCCATCAATGGTTTGGAAAAATCAAAATATTTATTTCTCTATCTATTTTCCTATTAAGTTATTCATTATGAAAATATACTCACTTATTATGGAACCCTTCATTAAATTGATTCATATGGACTTTTGTGATTACAAAAACCAAAATTAGTTAACATGAGTATTGAAAATTTAACAACATAAAAGAACTATTATAGGAAAATTGCAAGAAAAATTCAACCTCAAAATTTATTACTCTTTGAAATTGTTAAATTATCATTTAGTTCAACCTAAAACACTCTCAGTCCATTATAGGTTTCTTTTGGTTGGGTTATTTCATAATAATTAACCTAATTTAATAATAAAATAACTCTATTATAATAGCTTATAAAAATCTTGATTAACCAAAGCATATACCACAGTAGTGTCTAGTAAAGTGAACTGACTTAGGAATAATAATTTTTCACCAAAGTGAATATTGAATTAATACTCAACAATAACTTTTTCGGGATATTTAACCTAGGTGAATATGTTCCATAGCTGCATCCACTTTATATTATCTCAACATGGATGTAATTTCATATAAAATCACATACTCAAACATTTACCAAAATTATAGGATATTATCCTATACTTAGAATCATAAATTAGAAATATCCCTAGAATTTTCACTAAATCCCATCCTAATCCCCAGAAATTACTAAAATAATCCTCAAAAATAACTAAAATCGGCTCTAATACCAACTGAGGTACCCCAAACCCACACTCATCAATCTAGTGCTAAAAACACTTTTGATAAACACTATTTTTGTAAAAAAAAATGAGATAAACCTATTATTATTTTAAATTTTCTGAATACGTTAAACATTACATATCAAAAATAATAACATAATACCATGAATGTAATTTTTATTTTTATTGATTAATAGTCACATAAGAAACATTTTTACAAAACTAGTCAACATTTCTCTATAATTGAGCCACACTAGACTCCCTTATAGAATTATTATTTTATGTACTCGTATTAATATCCTGGGAAATAGAAACAAATGAATGGGTTGATCTCAAATTATTGGTAATAAGAAAATATCATCAACATGTCATTAACAGTTATAACACAAGCATATTAAAAAACATAAGTATGGGAAAATAACTTTCTAAAAGAAACTTGGAACAATAATAGTTTTCCATAAGTCATGTTAAAAATACATGTATTCTAAAATGAAAAAACATGTGTCATTCCACAAGATTGTGAGATAATAAAATTGATCCATGGAGAATAATAAAAGAAATTTGATATAGGAAATGGCATGTCATTGAATCATATCATAGTAAGGAATTGTGATAAAAACATAAGCCTGAAAAAATTCATATTGTGAGAAAATACAAGTATGGCCACCCTTAATGTTGTGAAAAAATAAAATCATGTCAACCACTAAAGTTATGAAAAAATCAAACAATGTATGCTCTTTATGCTATGAATGAATCCAATAATTTTTTCGCTTTATGTTATGATCAAATCCAAGCATGTCCATAATTCGTTATCTCATGAGATATAAAACAATAAATAAAGAATTGAAACCCTGCATCATAAAAATAGTAACAATGATAATTTTTTTAAAATATGGGATAGGAAAAATTAAGGTCACATGAGATAAAAAAAATTGGGTTTCCACATAAAAATGATAACATTGAAGATAAAGGGAAAGATGGACAAGGATAGGAAACCTTTACTAAACTAGATAGGAATTATTCTTAATAATGATATACTTTTGAGAAATAAATTCATAAAATTAATGATTTAAATTAAAATTTTAACTTTATCCTTCTAGATAAGTTTGTATAGTATCATCATAGAATGGATGGAAACAATATTATAAAACCATAGTAAAAAAGGCAATCATAATGACTCAACAAAATAAGTTGAGACAAGAACAACCCCTTACATCACCCATATCTTTCGAATTAAAAAATTCATAAAAGGTAGTACATGATATGGATTTATAAATCCATTAGATTCCAAATATAATTATCATAAAAAATCCATGAACAATATATACACCAAAAAAAATTTAAAAAGAGTTGTTAATATGCATCATATTTCAGTGAAGGAAAATAGAAATGAAAAAACCATTACGGTAATGGTAATGTGATAATCAACAGAAAATAAGAGGGATATAATAATTTGGATGTTAAAAAGTTATTAAATTAAATATATTAATTATTTTTTAAGGAAACAGGGAATGTAATACATCATATAAAATATAATATGGTGATAAATATTAAACATGTCTCATGGAATTGAAAATAGAGATAAATATTTATTACAACTTCCGTATCCTTTAGATAGAAATACATTTAAATAAATAGAAATATATGTAAATTCAAATCCTATAAATTATATGAATATGATAACACAAATCCATTAGGAATTAATCACATCATACCAATGATATCACGGTTCATAATATGAATTCAAATCCTATAAATTATATGAATATGATAAAATAAATCCATTAGGAATTAATCACATCATACCAATGATATAACGGTTCACAATATGTAATATATCTCAAGAAATTAAATTTGAGACAAATTACCCCTAACCTTAATTTCTGGCATCAAGGATAAAACTTGAATATCCTATATAATGGAAATGGATATATTAATAACTAATTTAACTACATTATTAAAATGTATTACCATTTACATACAACATTTTTAACCATGTATTATGAATATGTTACACATTTGTAGTTTATATCTGTCATCGGATGTTGGGATATTTTGATTATTTTTTCCATATAAGTTTCATGATGAAGGGGTCAATTATAAATTATTAGTTAAAATTAAATAATTTATAGATTAGTTAATATATAATAATAATTTTTTTATATTATTCCAAAAGTTACATCTCATAAGGTGAAAAAGATGGATATAGTTTGTGAAGAAACAAATTGTGATGAACAATTTTTAACAAGTTTAACAAATGATGGGAGCTATATTGATGAATATGTTAAATGTTAACAATAAATTTATATAAACATTAAAAAAATTAAATATATTATTACATGATATTACCATTATATAACATTTATTTATCATTCAGTATATAAACATTATAATATATTTTAAATACATTGTAAAATAGAAAAATAAACATGAGTGTGTTATAATTATTTATAGAGAAAGTTAATGTTTATATGTAAATTCAATATAAGTTTTAAAAAATATTAAATATTACATAAAGCTAATTAAAAATCATTAAATTACTTCTTAGAACCATCCATGTGGGTAGGTAATGATAAATGATATTTATTTAGCGAGGTGGTAGTCCACACGTGTGTGCGATAAATTATTCCATTTCTAAAAGAATGGGATGGGATGACGGTATATGATGTATTATAATTCAAGAATTATAATTATTAAATAGGAAATATATTCATAAAATTTATACTGATTATAATCCATGAAATCTAGTGATGAAAAATGAACCACATCATTTCATGGAGGCGGTAGTCTGCACGTAAGCATGATCGATGTCAAATTGTTTTTAATAATGGATAGAAAGGATTTAATAATGGTTTATCCATTAATATAATTACATTAAATTATATTAATAACACTAATGTGATTATATTATCATGCATATAAAATTATTTAAAGAGGAATATTAAGAAGAAATGGCTAAGTAGTTGTAAATACTCATATTCAGAACTTCATATCTCTCTTGAAAATATCCTTAGAAATAGAGGCCTTAGGATAACTAATTAAGATTATAGGCCTATTAAATTAAGAGAGGAGTATAAGAGGCTAATGTTTTAATTATTTAAGGATGAAATTTTAATTTATAGGTGTATAATTAAGTGGTTTAGTGATCCCATTTTATAAGTGTAGAGAAGGGAAATTTTTGAAGTACACATTACCTTTCAATAATAGTATGTCTTTATTTATTAGTAAAAGGATAAAAACATATAAAATAATGAAGGCTAGGAGGTTTATACAAGAAACATCACATAGATACGATTTTATTTATTATTTTAAAAAAATTTAATCCTTTTACACTAATTAAAACTCTTTTTAACCTTTTTACTTTTTACGTAGTAAATATTTTTTTAACCCTAGTAACTAATTTTAATGAAAAAAATTTAAATTGTAATTATTAAATAATATTAAAATTATGAGTTAAAATTTTAAAATAAATTTATCACATAAAATTTCTAAAATTTAAATTAGTTAGCTTTAATTTTTGAGCACGTAACTCAAAACAACCATCTATAAAAAATATGTTTTTGAGATTAAAATTTATTTTTAGTTTAGATTTATCAATTTAATTAACTTTTCTGATATAAATTGGTTTATTTTTGAGAAAAAATTATTTTAATTTAAAGTCACTCCAAAACCAAATATCACCATTTAATTTTTTAACTAAAAGAAAAGACATGCAATAGTTTTTAATTAGAATTAAATGTTACTTATGTTTTGAAAAATTGAACATTGTTTTTTTATTATTAATATATTATTTTAAAATACATAATTTTACTCCTTAAGTAAATTTTTAATGAATTAAATTTTTTTATAAAATTATATCTCGTAATTATTTAAAAATAAAGTCGTAAAATGTATAGTTTTGGTAAAAACTCCAATTTTCACTATTAACCTAAAAAATAATTATTTTATAAAAGTCCCAAAAAATATCTTAAGATAATATTGTCATTATAAATCAAAAAATGAAATTAATTTGGTAAAATTAAAATTATAAATTTTTAAAATTTAACTTTTAAATAATAAAATAATAATAAAATAAAAATAGTTTCCATAAGAAAATAAATTCTTAAAAATTTCAAATGTTCTTATTATTATTTCTTATCAATTAAATAATAGATATATAATTCATATCAATAATATATTTTATCTATAATTTATATTTTTACTTAAAATAAATTTTATAAATTACTAATTTCAAAAACATGCAATTTTTTCATAAAATGGTCTTATTTTTTATTTAACTTTATTAATTGAATTTTATCACAGCATTAGTATTAAAAATATAGTTTCCTTTTTATTAAAATTAAAGATATTAAATTTATAAAATACATGTCATATATAAACAATTCCTTGTGTTTATAACTATATGTTTATATCAACTTAATGTCTACTATTATAACACCTAAAGATCTTCACGTTAGACCTAAGAATAAAAATAAGCTCTAGTGGTTGTCACAAGTAGTGATTCCACTTGCATGGATCTTGTGGAAATTCTCTCAATACAGATCTTGTCTCATATATTATTTATCCTATATAAATATTGTTTGAGTTCCGCTTAGTCTGGGTCTAGATAAAAACCTAGTGAATCTGCATCCTTCCCAAGCTCAGATAAATGAAACCCATAAGGAAAACCTATGTTACTTGATGTCATTACTTATTTCTCTTAAATTCCATAATTCAGTTACACCTATTTATACCCATTTATTTAAATGATATATTATAATGACAAAATATAATAATTTTATTATAATTTATCTTACTTTTTTTAGTTCAATATTGCGTGGAGAGAAATCTATTAAATATAGTATCTAAAAGGGAAATTAATACTCAAATATGGAGTTGTAACAAAAATATTGTTTTTGAATGCACACATGACACTATTTTGATGCATTTAAAGGTTTTATAGTGCAAATAACCTTCTCCCGTCAAGTCACTCCATTTAATCCAACCATATATGATACTTATCATCTAGATATAGTTGATTACATATGGACACAATAAGTGAGAAAAATTTGACCACAGTAGATAGGATTGTATCTATCCCATATACCAGTGAATATGGTATTTCTTGTGTATTCATATGATTTATGGCATAATAATCCCAAGAATAATATAGAATCTAATCCAGTCATGACTTTTTATCTTTTTCCACTATTTTTTGAGGATATTAGACAAAGATTTCTTAAAGGTCTCTATTTGTTTGTTCACAACTATAAGATAATAGGACAGGTGGTTTGACTGGATATTATACTATTTATATATCCTATTCAATTTATAAGTACATAAGTTTATGTTTTTTTATGTCAACATCATATGAGGGACACAAAATATGATATTGATATTAGAATTTATGAAATTGGTGATAGATTTTGTTCTCACATCCTTGAGGGATATAGTTTTTACCAACTTGGAGAAGAAATCAGTGGAAGTAAGGATATACTTCAATTTTCTAGTTATTTTAGGGGGATATCCCCCCTCCCTTGACATCCATTCCTTCTATTTAAAATAGCCAAAATTATTTGGAGCTATTTAGAATCTCTAGGGGATGATGCATGAAGCTGGCATGACTTTGAAAATCATAAAACTTATTTTTGAATTCTATATAATTATGCATGAATTATAAATATAAATATCAAAGTCTCCTAAATTTTGGGTTCCAGAGGTTACATCATGGACTTATTATATGAAAGTGAGGGTATTTCCTCCTTCAATTTATTCATGGAGGATTCCATCAAAACCTTTTTTCTAGAGAACTTTCTAGAAATCCGGTCTATCATGGGGGAAAAATTTACTTTCGAATGAGAGATTTATTTCATCTAGTCTAGATCGTGGAGGATAATCCCATTTTTTGAGGTACTATACTTGGGGAAACATCTACCCAACAGTGGTATCAATCGGTAAGGGTAGATCCCCCCTACCATCATGGGTGGAGTTAACCTCAATGATCTCCTCTATATCAATATTGATAAAAATAATGGCCACCCTATGATGTGTTTTGTGAATGATCATCTCATCCTGGTCTTAATCTTTTAGGGACATAGACGTATTGAAAATTGAATATTCCTAGGCATTCAGGATATGAGACAGTGTTGGAAATGAGTGGAATTAGGCTATCAACTCTTGCACAAATAAAACATTGGAGAAAAATATTTCATTCTGATGGAATAGTTACCAATGAATTTATTTATTATCAACTATTAATTTCCATTGATATTCAATCCGGCCATAGGTATCTACATGCTGAACACCAAATCTCCAATTAGAGACTGGTATTTTACCTTATTGTTGGTGCATCCATCTGATAGAAGGAAGAAGTAAGGCGGAATTGTTTAATGGGAAAGATGAATAATGTCTCCATGACAACCCAGTTTTTCATTAGTATTTCCATCCTTCTCCTTATTGGGATCCAAGAAGAACCATAAAATTACATCTACCATGCTTGGTAAGTGTCGTGTATGAAAAATACTTCTTTTGAGAGGAGTTTTATGTTCAATAGTGACTTATTAGAGATAGTGTAACAAACCAAAATTTTGAATAATTTTTTTCCTAACATTGTGTGTTATTTTATATTATACTAAACAAAACTATTTCATTTAATAAAATGAGTATAATTAAAATAAGACAGTTGGGTTTTGACTATTATATGACCGTTGGGTAATATGACCATTGGAAACTAAATATTGCGATTATTGTCTATAAATACAAGTGATCTTGATTAATTAATATAGAAAGAAGATTTGATGGCCCCATCCTGTAGTCTCGGGCCGATCGAATCCCATCTGAAGGAACTCGGTAAGGAGGTATCACCTTTGGGCTTTGCTCTGGACCAAACCCAAGCCGAACTTCATTATGTAAAGCTGGAACGGAATCCCCTTCGTGAGAAGTTCAAGCTGATAGAAATCACTACTCAGGAAATGTTGGTCGAGCCGCCCCAAGATTCTATTACCCTAGCACACCTTACTCTTAGGTCCTATACTGGTGTTATAAGGGGTTATGTAACGAGACCGCAACTTCCTTGTGTAATCCTTTGATTTAAATAAAAAATTGTGATGTCTTCTTATGGTGAAGTTTGTGAATTTTCAAATGTCTGGATAAATATAGTATGCATATTATTGATTAATTTTAGAAAAAGGATATTTTAAAAATATTTATTTAAACCTAAAATAATTAATAATGTGTAATGATTTTCAAAAAATGGTCTTCTATAGTTATGTTCAGTAAGAAATTTAGAGTCTATTAGATCAACTTAATTTTTGATGAATAGTAAATTATGAATAGTGACTTTATGCTTAGGATTAGTAATGTGACCAAATGGATTATTAATCTCACTTAAAGAAAGTATTAAAATAATTTGGCACCTTGATTAAGTAATTTGATTCAATAAAATAGGTAAATAACTGTTTCAGAAATTTTTAGTCAAGTAATAGTTTTTTTGAGTAAATAGTGTTTTTTAATTAAAAATTAAATTAAAATTATTTAGAAAATTATTTTTATTAAATGGAGTTCATTTTTGAATTCAGAGCATCGATATTATGTTAAGGTAATTTTTGGGCATTTTACTGAAAAAAAAAATGAATTTTCGGTGAATAGTGTTTTTATTTAAAAATTAAAGTAAAAATTATTAGAAAATTATTTTTATAAAATGGAGTTAATTTTTTAATTCAGGTCATTGATATTATGTTAAGGTAATATTTTGGGATTTTTCTGAAAAATTTGAATTTTCAGTGAATAGTGAATTTTCAGTTTAGAGTTTCAGGTGTTTAATGACATCATTAAGAATGTAATAATTATGTAATCATTATGGTCAACTTATGAATAAAAAGATAAGGTATGAGGTGTCCCAAGTGGCCAATACCATGGGAAAATACCATGGGCAAGCCCATGGTTTTTCCAATACCACCAATGAGGTGTCCCTTGGCCATTAATGTCTTGTCCCCTTACTTCCCCTATAAATACCAAGCCATTCTCTCATCCTTTCCATTACAAAATCCTCCTCAACGAATTTTGGGTCACCTTACCTCTCAATGAGTCCTCCAAATGTTCCCCCAAGCCTCCCAAGGTCCCGACCTTCAAGCCATCGAAGTTACTCTTCAAGGTAAGGGATCTTACCTCTCTCTTTCTTTTCATTTATTCTCCTTTATGTCATTTAATTTAAGCTCCATGTTATTATGTTTGGGATGATATTTTATATTCATCATAATGTACTTTTCATGTTAATATTATGAGATACCCCCACTTTCTCTCATCAATTCATTTTAAGAATGTTTAAGTGGCGTTGTTAGGCTGCCGAATTTTTGTAAGGGATCCTTTTACCCTTCTCATTTTCATGTTTTATTTTCAGGTCAAGTCTTTCAAGTTCCTTTATAATATTTTGGGGAATTATATCTATATCCATCATAATTTTGTTTTATTTTCATATGATTAGAGACCCTGTTTGACCTCATCAATTCATTTTTTTGAAGTTTTAAGTGATGCAGTTAGGATGCCGAATTTTTATAAGGGATTCTTTCACCCTTCTCATTTTCAAGTTCTATTTTCATGTCAAGTCTTTCAAGTTACATTTTATTATGTTGGGGTATGATCTCTATACCCATAATAATTTTTTTTATGTTCATATGATGAGAGACCCTGTTTGATCTCATCAATTCATTTTTTTGAAGTTTTAAGTGACGTCGTTAGGCTGCCGAATTTTCATAAGAGAAATTTTATTTTTGTATTCCTTCCATGTTTTTCATTTCATATGGTATGTCTTTAAAATTTCATTACCATGTTCTTATATCCTTTATATTATTTCTCTATACTATTTTATAGATCATTTATGAGTGGGTTACCCATGTCCCCTCTCTTTTCAATGTTTTATAAAACCCTGCAACATAGCTATTATGCTGCCGAATTTTCGTCTCAAAATGTCTCTCTCCGTTTCTTAAATTATTTTATTTTATTAAGAGAATACTCAAAACTATTTATTCTATAGGTTTATTCATATCTATATCAAAATTTTCTATTTTAAATTCTAGGATTTACAAACATGAGACCCGATTTCCTTTTCTGTGGGTTTAAAGTGACATAAAGATCACGTCTTTAAAGCAGTTTTTAAAATCTAATGACTATGAAATGAAACAAATTTATTTTATGCTATATGGGTTATTTTTGAAATTATTGATGATGATATATGTGGCTCACATGATAATAAAGACAAATTAAGAGTGTTCCCTGATAGCTCTCCAGTGCATTTGGTAAAGACTTAATCTCTAGAGATGACCATTTTAACGATACCTTGGTGAATAACCTTTGAAATTTTTTTAAATGACACCTTGGGGATGGACCTTGGTGAAAAGGAAATGATTGTATAAGTTAAATGTTGTAGCCACATCTTCAAGTTATGAAACACGTTATTTTTATTATAATATGCCTCATGATCTCTTTATCATGACTTAAAGTTATTTATCATGACTTCATTGATGTATCTCAAGTTCACATGTAAAATGTTTCTCTTGTTTCCCTTAACGGGCATTCTTCTCACCCTTTCCTTTGATGTATGCTCCCAGGTTATGAGATGCTGTAATGAAATTAGGATGAACAAATGAATAATCCTTTCAAGTGTTTAAGATGATATTTTTATGTTGTCATGTATTATGTTCCTGGTTTCCAAGACACTAAACCTTAAAGATCCTCTGTTTTGTATAATGTAATGAAAGTTTATGTGATAAAAAGGAGGGATGTTATAGGTTGTATCAAATGATGGTTTAGTTATTTGTGGAAATTAGGATTTGAAAACTTTACAAGGATTCTAAATGAAAATATTAAATATAGGAAAACATCCTGGTATTTTGGTGAAGTATTGAGTAAGTGGTTTCCAAACAAATAAATCCCTTTCTGGATACAAACAAGTAGAGGTGGCTCTGGCACAGATGTATATAGGGGTAGAACCCAAAAACACCACTTTGATCTAGACTCGAACGAGAACTAGTACACGACAACGGGCCTTACTGCACTCTTGGTTACGACACTCCCAGGGGATATGTTTGGTTAATCGCAAGCTTTTTGTGAATAATTATGAAGGAATTATAAAAAATATAATTGTCTAAGCATGAAGTTTTAATACATAAAATCCTTTTTAGTTAAAAGAGTCATAAATGAAATAAGTCTCTCACGAAGGATTCATTCTTTTAGAAAATTTCCCCATTGTCTAGGAATACTTGGAGGTATTTCCTGAGTAGTTACCCGGTCCTCCCCCTATAAAAGAGCTAGAGTTCTCCATTGAACTCATACCTAGATCTCATCCGATGTCAAAGACCTCATATAGGATGGAAAATGTGGAGCTAGCGGAAATAAAGAAAAACTCTGAGGTCTTTTGGAGAATGGTTTTATCTGACCAAGTGTGTCTCCTTGGAGAGCACCAGTTCTCTTTGTGAAGAAGAAGGATGGATCGATGCAGCTATGCATTGATTATAGAGAACTGAATGGGATCATAGTGAAGAAAAAATACTCTCTTCCAAGAATTTATGACTTATTTGACCAACTTTGTGGTACTCAATTATTCTCTAAGATTGATCTTCATTCTGGTTATCATCAATTGAGGGTGAAGAATGATGATATTCCAAAAACTGCCTTCCAATCAAGATATGGGCATTATGAGATTATTGTTATTCCCTTCAGACTGACTAATGCACCTGCTATTTTTATGGATCAAGAATAAGTTCATTTTGGAAACTTATGTTTTATCAAATGGATATCCTTTGTATAGGAAAATGATTTGGTGATTAAATGATAACCTTTATTTTGGATGATGTTTTCTATTTTGGGGTACTATATGCCTAGGGGAAATAAAATACTACAGGATTTAAATTGATGAGGAATGGTTGAATTTTTTTGTAAGAATTTATGAATTTACTGTGGACATATGGTGATTTGGGTTATTTCGGGAAAATGATAAACCTAGCATAGAGAATATGTGAATAGGATAATTACACTTTAGTATGAGACTTTAATAGTAGTCGATGTTATTTGGAGATAAATGTTAAGATTTATAGGGGAAGACTATGTGATTAAATCCTTCTGAGTTTTGGGTTCCAATCTTAGTTTGGATTATTCTGAAGAATTTTAAGGATGATTGTGTATTGAATGGTCTTTCTGGAAATTTGGGTACTTTTGTTGAATTTTGGAGATTAATAGTAATATTTATTTTTATATAGGATTATCCTTTTTGGGGATTATATGATCTCGTACTAACCTTTTTAGTTTTAGTTGATGACTAAAGACAAGGGAAAGTATAGTTATTCTTTTGTGGATTATGTGATTGTCTAGAAGATGATTATTGTGCTTTTGATGAGACCAAGTCTTTTTGAATGCTCATTGTTTGAAGAAAATATTAGTCTTAGTGGAAACGTACTAAGGGATGAAACTCTACTTGAAGGTAAGTATATTTCCTTATGTTTTTATCCTATGTAGTTAATTAATTCCTCAAAATTATGAAAAGAAATGTAAAACAAAAATGTTTTTGGTTTACGTTTCCTACTGGGTAATCATAGACTATTTAACACATCTTAAGTTTGTGATCTTCTTGTGGTTAATTTTCTCCTAATCATGTTTTCTATCACTCTCCTTCTGAACTTAACCCATTGTTTTCTCTTCCATATCTATGTTTTCATACATGGAATCCTAGTATGGATTAACTCGGGTGACCTTTGTACTTCCATTTCTTTCTTTTAAAGTAATAGTTTTACTGACTCTTTTTCCGATGTGGGACTTTCAATGAAATTTCCAAGCCCAATTTTAAAATTTAGAGGAAGCAATTTCTTAAGGGGGGGAGATTGTAACGACCCGAAATTTTGAATAATTTTGTTCTCATAACTTTGTGTGTTATTTTATTTTATACTCAACAAAAATAATTCATTTAATAAAATAAGTATAATTAAAATAAGACTGTTGGGTTTCGACTGTTGTATGACCATTGGCCAATATGACCGTTGGAAACTAAATGTTGCGATTATTGTCTATAAATACAGGTGATCTTGATTAATTAATATAGAAAAAATATTTGATGGCCCCACCAGTAGTCTCATGTCGATCAAAGCCCATCTGACGGAACTCGGGAAGGAGGTAGCACCATTGGGCTTTTATCTGAACCAAACCCAAGCCGAACTTCAACATGTGAAGCTGGAACAGAATCGCCTTCGTGAGATGTTCAAGCTGATAGAAATTACTACTCGGGAAATGTTGGCCAAGCCACCCCAAGATTCTATCACCCTAGCACGCCTTACTCTTAGGTCCTATGTTGGTGTTATAAGGGGTTATGTAACGAGACTGTGACTGCCTTGTGTAATCATTTGATTTAAATAAAAAATTGTGATGTCTTCTTATGGTGAAGTTTTTGAATTTTCAAATGTCTAGATTAATATAGTATGCATATTATTGATGAATTTTATAAAAAGGATATTTTAAAAATATTTATTTAAACCTTAAATAATTAATAATGTGTAATTATTTTCAAAAAATGGTCTTCTACAGTTATGTTCAGTAAAAAATTTAGAGTCTAATAAGATTAACTTAATTTTTGATGAATAGTAAATTATGAATAGTGAGTTTATGCTTAGGATTAGTAATGTGACCAAATGAATTAGTAATCTCACTTAAAGAAAGTATTAATATAATTTTGGCACCTTGATTAAGTAATGTAAATCAATAAAATAGGTAAATAACTGTTTCAGAAATTTTTTGTCAAGTATAAGTTTTTTAGGGTGAATAGTGTTTTTTAATTAAAAATTAAATTAAAAATATTTAGAAAATTATTTTTATTAAATGGAGTTCATTTTTGAATTCAAATCATCGATATTATGTTAAGATAATTTTGGGGGATTTGTCTGAAAAAAAATGAATTTTCGGTGAATAGTGTTTTTATTAAAAATTAAATTAAAAATATTTAGAAAATTATTTTTATAAAATGGAGTTAATTTTTGAATTCAGATCATAGATATTATGTTAAGGTAATTTTTTGGGATTTTTCCGAAAAAGTTGAATTTTTTGTGAATAGTGAATTTTCAGTTTAGAGTTTCGGGTGTTTAATGACATCATTAAGGATGTAATAATTATGTAATCATTATGGTAGACTTATGAATAGTAAGATAAGTTATGAGGTGTCCCAATTTTCTAATACCATGGGAAAATACCGTGGGTAAGCCCATGGTTTTTCCAATACCACCAATGAGGTGTCCCTTGGCCTTTAATGCCTTGTCCCCTCACTTCCCCTATAAATACCAAGCCATTCTCTCATCCTTTCCATTCCAAAAAACACGTCAACGAAGTTATGGTCTACTTACCTCGCAAGGAGTCCTCCCAAGGTTCCCTCAAGCCTCCCAAGGTCCCGACCTTCAATCCTTCGATGTTACTCTTCAAGGTAAGGGATCATACCTCTCTCTTTCTTTTCATGTATTCTCCTTTATATCATTTATTTTAAGATCCATGTTATTATGTTGGGGATGTTATTTTATATTCATACTAATGTAATTTTCATGTTCATATGATGAGATACCCCCGCTTTCTCTCATCAATTCATTTTAAGAATTTTTAAGTGGCGTCGTTAGGCTACCGAATTTTTGTAAGGGATTCTTCACCCTTCTCATTTTCATGTTTTATTTTCAGGTCAAGTATTTCAAGTTCCTTTTTATTATGTTGGGGTATGATATATATAACTATAATACTATTATTTTAGTTTAATATGATAAGATACCCTATTTTATCTAATCAATTCATTTTTTTTTTGAAGTTTTAAGTGACGTCGTTAGGCAGCCGAATTTTTATAAGGGATTATTTCACCCTTCTAATTTTCATGTTCTATTTTCATGTCAAGTCTTTCAAGTTCCTTTTTATTATGTTGGGGTATGATCTCTAATCCCATAATACTGTTATTTTATGTTAATATGATGAGAGACCCTATTTTATCTCATGAATTCATTTTTTTGAAGTTTTAAGTGACGTCGTTAGGCTGCCGAATTTTCATAAGAGAAATTTTATTTTTGTCTTCCTTCCATGTTTTTCATTTCATATGGTATGTAATTCAAATTTCATTACCATGTTCTTATATACTTTATATTCTTTTCCTATACTATTTTATGGATCATTTATGAGTGGGTGACCCATGTCCCCTCTCTTTTCAATGTTTTCTAAAACCCTGCAACATTGTCGTTATGCTGCCGAATTTTCGTCACAAAATGTCTCTCTCTTTTTCTCAAATTCTATTATTTTATTAATTGAATACCCAAAACTATTTATTCTATAGGGGTATTCACATATATATCTAAATGTTCTATTTTAAATTCTGGGATTTACATACATGATACCCACTTTCCTTTTCCATGGGTTTAAAGTGACATAAAGATCACGTCTTTAAAGCAGTTTTTAAAATGTTATGACTATGAAATGAATCCCATTTCTTTTATTCTATATGGGTTATTTATGAAATTATTGATGATTATATATGTGGCTCACATGATAATAAAGGAAAATTAAGGGTGTACCCTGATAGCGCTCCAATGCATTGGGTAAAGACTTAATCTCTAGAGATGACTATTTTAATGATACATTGGTGAATAACCTTGGTAATTTTTTTTTAAATGACACCTTGGGGATGGACCTTGGTGAAACAAAAATGATTGTCTAAGTTAAATGTTGTATCTACGTCTTTAATTTATGAAACACTTTATTTTTATTATGATATTCCTCATGATCTCTTTCTCTTTCCTTAAAGTTATTTATCATGACTTTATTGATGTATCTCAAGTTCAAATGTAAAATGTTTCCCTTGTTTCCCTTATTGGGCCTTCTGCTCCCCCTTTCCTTTGATGTATGCTCCCAGGTTATGAGATGATGTAATGAACTTAGGATGAACAAATGAAGAAGCCTTTCAAATTTTTAAGAGTATTTTTTTATGTTGTCATGTATTACATTCCTGGTTTCCAAGACACTAAACCTTAAAGATCCTTGGTTTTGTATAATGTAATAAAATTTTATGTGATAAAAAAGAGGGATGTTATAGATTGGGTGTGTAGTGAGAAAATTCCTCAAATCCTACCATTTAAAACACAAACATGACATAAAACTATAGTTGAATGACCACCCAATAAGATATATTCCTAGTTAAAATCATATGACTTAAAATATATTTTATCATGTCTACATGAGAAACAAGGTGTACCTCATGATACTATAAATAATATCTCATCTTATGAACTGTGAATATCAATACAAGGAAGTTCTAGTTGATATCAAAGTATCAATTCACCACATCCAGAATCATTTTTGTCAGTTAATATAAACATTTTTCCTTAAACTTATCATTACTAAAAGTGAGGAAGGCACTAAGTCTTCATTTTATGGTTTCCAAATAGAAGATGTGAGGATTTCCCTCTTAAGGTGGCATCAAGATCGGTCGATATAATAGGTATTGTATAATATTTTCATTATACATATGAAAATATTTATGATGCTGATAAGTAACACCTTTCAACATTGTCATTATATGTGGAAATCAGTTTCCTATGATAGAAGCTATAAATCACTTGATATAGGTGAAATTTCCCTATTATCCTCCCCACCCATTGGAGTTTTGAGGAGGGGGCATATAGAGTATCACCACATTCTTTTTAGATTCAAATTCAATGCTATGATTTTGTATTTGGTGACCTAAAAACAAATTCTATATAATTTATAATTACCTATATTCATGTATTTTAAAATTAATAAATGTTCTTATTACATCATGTTTATTATTTCTCATGAGATAGTATATTATAATGTATTAACAGTACTTATTTCACTAACAGATCACAATAGTTCCCCGCTATAATAAGAACCAATAAGTTCCAAGACAATATTTTTATATATAATTTATATAGAAAAATTATTTCATTTTATAGGACACAAATGATATAGTCTGTCAAGGGTATAGACATCATGAATATTGAGACACTTTCTCATGGTTTCAACCCTTGGTAATCTTTATTGTAGGAGATTATGAGAACATTACCATCCAATAAGAAATCTAAATTTAAATATGTTATTGGATATTGATATCTATATAAAATTTGTAATGATACTTAGATAGTAACATTATTATTAATGTATTTTAAGATTCATGTGCCTTGATATGCTGACAAAAACAATGATGAAATATTCCCACAGTGAGGTAGGATATATTGGGTTCAACACAAGTGATGTTGTGTTAATGATTAAATTAAGAAATGATTTATACCTTCTCTTCTTTAATGGAAGATGATATATTAGTCTCATTTGTGGGAATTTAATAGATTTTTTAATTCCATATCCGAGGTATTGTTGACATCGAGTTCATTTCAGGAAATTAAAGGAAAGATACATCAAGCATATAGGTTAAGGACACTAGTATGAAACCCACTTAATTAGATATATTGAGATAAAAATATTATATTACACAGTGTACGTTCATTGGTGGTTAAATTTAATTGTAAAATTAAATTCATTCTATATGGGATCATTGGTGTGTCGTGAGATTCAAACCTCGTAATGTAGGTATTATAGTCAAATGTCATTGAAAAAGAGGCCTAGAGGGTCACACAACAAGTATATTATCAATCATGGTTAAATTCCATTTGAATTTATCATACTGGATAAAAATTATTCTCACATATGTTTTAATAATTATATATGTAATTTTGATCATAAATATTCAATCACATGTAATTTGAGAGAATATATATGAGAGCCAAATATTTAATAAGTATTTATTCACCGGGTAATTATATATTTAATTTTGTTAATAAATAATATTTTTTTATTTTGGTATATTCACAAGGTATAAAATATTTATACATTTAGTTATCTGACTATTTAATATATATTTATTCACTAATTTGGAAATTTATATATTTATTTAAAAATAACATGATAAAAATTATTTAATTGATTAAATATAAATTATTCAAAGGTTGAAAAATGTTTAGTATTGGCGGAATAAGTTTTATTTTTTGGTGATAAGTACCATATAAAATATTATTTGAATAAATATTAATGCATTTATTCAGAAAAATAATTCTAATTTTATCCATGCGATTAGCCCATGTCAAGTAAATAATTATAATTATATTATTATTTAGATATGGGGATTGCTAGTGATTAAATAATTAATAATATCTCATACGAAATTATTAGTTTCTAACCCTAGAACTATATAAACTTTGTTATGACATTTATTGTATAGTTGAGAGCCACATTCTTTCATTGTGCACAACAGACTCTAGAGAGGTTCTCCAAATCCCTGGAGAGATTTCCCCTAGAATTCTCAAAATAACACATAGATTTTAACCTCCTCCACCAGAGTGAATCTATTCTTTCTTAAAGGATTTGTTTGTGGTCAATAGTGATCATCAAAATTATTATAATCATTAATTTTAAAACCCAAAAAATTCTACGATGATGACATGAGGTTCGTGAAGAAAGTCTAGATTATCGCTTGAGATAATTTACCCTTTAATACTATGTTGCAATGATGGTTTGAAAAGATTTGTCTATTGACTCATCTACAATTAAGAAACATTTAAATGGAATTGAATTATTTTATTAAATAAATAAATTGTAAATTATGTTTGAAAATATCTTCTATTCATGGCTTTAGGTTCTTTTCAACTAGTATTTGAATCAATTTTATTAGTTATGGTGACTATTTGTCACGTACATCGTGGATTGTTCGTGGATTAAACAAAAAAATGAGTTTTCTGTGACTCCACCGATGTTTATGATATATCATAACCTTAAATTAGTATCAGAGTGATCGGATAACAATATATAGATATTTATTATTTTCTGATCCATTATAGGAAGTTTTTGCTAGTTTTTCACTTATAGTCCATTTTTTCATTAATCCAAAATTTAATTAATATTATATCAAAATATTAACTATCTTATTTAAAGTTCCATATCATCTCAAATATATTAATAAAAGAAAAATAATGATTGAAAATTCTATCGGGGTGTTCAAAGGATTCCATCCAGCAAACAGGGATACACGGTGTGTGACTAGAAATACATATCGTGTACCCATGTTCACAACACCTAGACATGTCCCTCGATACATGATACTCTAAGAAATAATAAAACATGGATAATTTAATGCACTTTGTATATTTACTGGGCCATCCTAGTATGGAGTCTATCAAACCACACAGCATGTGGATGCTATACACATTGTATCATCTACAAATTTTAGTGCTAAAATTCATGATAACCTAGTGAGAAAATATGTTCCATATGCCACATGAGACTGACTTGTTGTATCATTAATAAGATATAAAATACGTAACTAGTTTACATGGTATGTGAATCATTAATCACTACATTTGATAAACAAACCGATTCAACTGGTGGGTTACCCATACACATGAAAACAGGGACATATGGCTTGTAAATCATTTTAACACACGGTGTATCCCTATTGAGAAATATGTCGAGTCCCAAGGTATCTATCCTAGATACATATAAAGTTAAAAACAAGTCATGTAGCTCATTCAAACATGTCATGTAGTTACTCATTATATAATATAATTAAATTATATAAATAATAATTAATTACATCATTAAGAAGCTTAATTACATTGTTGGCATATGATGTTTTGACTATGTAATAAAGTTCATAGATTTAATAAATACTCAATTAATTTGATGTAATTATCAATAAATATTATTCAATTCATTTATTTTCCTTGTTTTATTTATTATGGGTATATCTAAGAGGAATCATATGGTTATTAAGATAAAGATAATTAATTAATTAATAGAATTAATTCAAAAGAGTTTATATTAATAATATATATTTATTAAAGTTAATTCTAGATACTGTATTGTTGTGTATTAATTGCATGTAAGAGGGTGACTATGAGCTTAGACCATAATGTGTATGTGATTGGTTTATTTAATTTATTATTATCCATTTTTTAATAACTTATTAAATTAAAAATGGCATGTGAGTCATTCCTCTCCTCTCATTGTGTAAGGATCTATGTGCACATGGTTTATTTTATATAAACACCTTTAACCAATCCTTCAATTCTACTCACCTATCTGTGAGTAAAATTATAAAATGGATGGAGCTCCCAGTCTAGTGGAGGTGGTTCAAGTTCCGAGCCATGGTTAAACTAATCCCAAAGGTATATAGGAGCACATATGGAATGCTAAAACTCGACCAATTCTTGGTTAAAAGAGTTTAATCCCTAAGTTAAATGGTTAGTTTTTTATCCTTTAGATAAACCAACCGTTATAGAAACTAAGGGTCATTCCACTTTACTTATTTTTATTTCTATCAATTGTATGGTTAATTATTTATGGATTTTAAAAACATTAAATAAATTAACTAAAAATATTGTAATATAAAATTAAACTAAATTTTATAATATGTGTAAACTTTACCTATACAAATTTAATCACTTTAGTAAAAATAAACTTAATATTAAAAAGAATACAATAAGATAAAAGAGATAGTTTACACATAGTGATAAAAATACCTCAAATAAAATATTAAGTTGGTATGGCCTTTCATTACCAAATTTAGAATAGAACCAATAGATCATAATGTCAGATCTAAGCCAAATTGGGATGCTACCATTTAATGGGGAGTTTTAAATGACGTTTTTATGTAACTTCATTAATTTTACATCAATGGGAGTATCCTTCTCTAGACTTCATGTAAGTTAGGATGAAAATTGTTAGGGGGATTCTAATATGGGATTTTAGTATTGGGGAGTCCACTCAACAGATCAAGTAATTGTGTGTCAATACAGTTGAAAACATACACAACCTAAATACCTTCAAGTATCTGATCAAGACCGCACTTGTGTTATGATAAGGGGAATAGTGATCATTTACATAAGAATATCTATACAATGGGATATTATGAAATCAAATGTGAGCTGTATTGGGTTTTTCTAAAATATAAGGATATTAATAAATTATTTAAATTTATTTTCAAAATGTAGATAAAATACTAAAATTATGATTTTATTTATTGTATAAATGGTAACCCACATGACTTAAACTAAATTACTTTGATCCATATTAGATTAGGATAACCTTCTCAATATCTCAAATTTACAAGAATGGTATAAACCAATGTGCATTATACTACTCCATCAATGAAAATTATATGTACTAGAAACCCCTCTTCTTAGGGTACCTAAAAAAGATACCAATGAGGAAGAAATGTCTCTCTATATGAAATATTTGGATGATTCCACAGATGTCCAATTTTTCATGTTTTCATCCGAGAACAGTAATATTTTAAAGCAATATGAGGATATGTATGTGAATAGAATCAATTCTTTCTTTCATGATATTAATCAAGAGAAGGAGAGACAAGAGATATATGATATCTCCAATGCATATTTAATGTGAAATATTAGAGATTCAGTTCAATGTATACCTCACGTAGTCAATATGACTGGATAAATTGACTGCTTATACATCTTGGGGTTTATGATCCATTATGAGTTACATAAAGATATCACTTTATCCTTACTACCAAAGAATTACTCTTATTTTATTGTTAATTGTAATATGAGAAATGGAGAGATTACACTTTTGTAATTTTTTACTCTTATTATCCAAATTGATAAAGATACTATGATTGAATAGACATTGGTCCCTATAGTGAATAAGAAAAAGAAAAAAATGAAAAGGGACCTAAGACTCATTCCAAGTCTCAGGCTCTTGAGCACCATCTTTCCAAGAAAAGGAAGATCCAGTAATAGGAATAGAAAATTTATGTAGTATGTTTTTTATGTGGAAAGATGAGCCATTGGAAGAATAACTACACCTAGCTAAATAATCAAAGGTAATATTTTGGTGTGTTCATTATTGAGTGAAATATTTCTATATATATGCATTGGGTATTAGCTATAGATTTTAATGCTCAAATATATATTAAAATACTGAAACCAAGTATATTTTTAAATATTTCCAAATAATATATGGATTTTAACTACTAGAAACCATATTTATCCCCATGTATCTATAACCAAAGTTTAGAGAATCTATGGGTATAGAAATTGTTCCAAACCTATACCTATGGTTTGGAAAAACTATTAGTATAAGTTGATCTATACTAATGCTTTTTTAAAATCCAATGGCATATCCCTTTACAAAACTAGCCTCGCTCGAGATCCCCCTCACCTCTTCATTTTAAGCCCTAGTTCTCTCCTCTCTCACTAGCCTTAGAATCCCCCCTCCCATCCATTGGCGACACCATCATCCCCCCTCCCCTCCTCAAGAGACATTGTACCCATTGGCCTGGTGTTCCCCGTCATTTTTGGTAGTTTATTCATTGCGATCATTGAGAGGTAAGATTTAATTCCCTCCTCTTATATATTCTATTATTTTATCCATTGTTCTCTACTAATTCAAGGATTTTTTTATTATGATATTATTCCCAATCAGATTTTTGAATTTTGAATCTATATTCTTTTTGTTGGTTGTTATTTTCATTTTTATCTAAGTGTGGGATTCTAATGGATCATGTTGAAATCACTTCTATCATTGTGTTTAAAAATTTATAATCTAATAGAGATCAAATATAGTTTATTAGATTAATAAAAATACTACTTTAATTATAATTAATTTATTTTCAAAACTATTCTAAGGATTATTAAAATTTTAACTTAAATTTTAGATTCTTTTGGAAGAATATTTTGGGGATTTATATATTTTTTCTGTTGGGAATCATATTTAAGTTAAATATAAGGGTTAATGTTGGTTTTTATTATCCAAGAGTTATGGGATTTAATTATTGAAATTTAATTTTTCATATCATGAACAATGGTTAAACTATTTATTATATTATTTTAACCCAAAAAGAAATAAGTGTATGATGATGTGAATGATTATATTATTATAAGTAAATCTATAATATTTCTTTATATATGAAATAAGGTATGGGTTTCATAAATTTGTATATATTGCATTAATTATTTAGTCTTGATAGATCTTAACCAAATTAAATACTTCATAAATTGAAATTGAACATCACTTAAAATATAATTTCCATGTGTTTGAATAATCTATAAATGTTAGCCTTAAATAAAATCATTTTGAGGATTAATGTTATCCTCAATTATGCTTTCAAATGATAAACATATATGGATAAGAAATTCACATTTTTCTTCTAGTATTCTTTAGTCGTTAATTATTGTAATACATGCACCTTGTTTCTATTTTTATGAGTATGCCTTAGTTTTTTATTATGATATGCCTTTTACTTTACTGGGATGGATAGTATAGTATTCTATAATGGTCACTTACATTATGCATTGTATTCAATTTTGTTTCCTATTAGTGTTCTTTAATTTCCTCTACACTATACTTTTAATTTTTATTTGAATTTGGATATCATTGTAATTATTGTTTATATTTTTGATTGGAACATAACTTTTCCCTACAATGGAATGTATAGAAGTTGGATGTAGAATACTGATCATATTTCAATCAAGTTTTAACATAATTTAGAAATTGTTTTATATTTTTTATATAACAATGCTTTAGTTAGAGGTCATATACAGTGTCCATGTTATAATTATGTTGGAAGACCATGGTTATGCTGGGAAGAAGTTAGTTACCATATGACAAAATCTATATTTAAAACAAACTATTATGTTTGGTATCACAATGGAGAGAAGATAAAATATTCTACTATTCATGAACGAAAATGATGAATCGGTATAGAGAATTTTATATTTGATCGGTTCCCATTTGTGCATCATCACGAGATATATATTATGCTAATGAAAGAATGAAATGATATCAATACACATGATGAAAAGTCTAAAGATGCTAACATCTAGAGAGTGAAAAAAATTAGTGGATGATTCCAGAACTCATGTATATAAGGAATGTAATAAAATGAAAGGTTTAAAAATTTTAATGCGATTATATCATGGAAAAACCATGTGTGGAACTACTAATATTACCATTTATTATATTCTTAGAATTTTTAATGACTTTTTACTTTATGGTTAAGATACTCCCTCAAATAATTATAAGGTATATAAGTTAATTAAGAAGATGGTATTTTCTACTTATAAAATTCAAGCTTGTCCAAAATACTGAGGAATATTTTGGGAGGAAACAATTAACATTAATGACTGTAAAGAATGTGGTACAACTTGATGGAATAAAAATAAGGATGGAAAACCTTCTCTTATGCCACATAAAGTCATGTGGCACTTTACATTAACTCCCATGCTTAAAAATCTATTCATGTTTATAGTAATCTCATCTAATATGTGATTTCATGATGCTGAGATAATTAATGGTAATGATGAGTTGGTACATCCAAAAAATTGATTGTCATGGCGGTAATTTGATGTACAACATATATATTTTTACAACTAAGGTTCATAATGTCAAGTTGGGTCTATCCTTTGATAGTCTTGATCCTCTTGGTCAAATTCTTACTGCTCACAGCACATGGCCAATTTTTATTCATGATTATAATCTTCCTTCATGGATGTGTATGAAAAAACCTTTCACTTTATTGAGTAAACTAATATCTAGACCTTTGTTATCCTGGTAATGATATAGATGTCCACTTTAACCCTTTAATTATAGAGTTGAAGCAGCTTTGGGATATGGGTGTGCACACATTAGATTCTTCTTTAAATAATATATTTCAGATGTGGGATTCCCTTCTATAGACTATAAATGACTTCCCTCCTTACGCAATGATGTTCGGTTGGAGAACAAAGACAATGATATCATGTAAGATTTATATGAAGAACACAAGATCGATAAGGCTTAAATATCATCATAGTATCAGTTTTATGGGACACCATTAATTCTTTATGATGGGTCATCAATACAGGAAGAAAAGTAAGAGGTTTGATAATACTATTGAAACTAAATAGCCACTTCAATGTATGTCAGGAACTGATTTTCTTAAAAAATAAATATATTTCATATTTTCATTAGGGAAAGATCAGATGAAATAAAAAAATAATCAAAATGATGACACTGAAGCTACTTATAGTTAGAAAAATAGAAGTATCTTTTTTGAGTTTCTATAATATTCTACCAATTTATTACATCATTTTTTAAACATAATTCACATTGGGAAAAAATATGTGTGAAATTTACCTTTCAATTCTTCCAAATATCAATGGGAATACCAAATATGACTTTTGATCTCACTAGGACATGTTAGATTAGGATATTCGACCAAATCTATATCTTGTGTGTATCAGTGAAAACAACTGGATAGTTCCTTGTGATTCTTATGTGATGACACCTATAGAGAAAAATAAATTTTTGGAAGTATTGCAGAATATCAAGGTTCCATATAAATATTTCAATAACATATCTAAATGAGTCAACAGAATGGATTTCAAACTAAAATACCTAAAAACTCATGATTATCACAACCTTCTTTGTGAATTGATTCCAATAGAAATCTAACATTTGATCTCCAATAAATTAAGGGTAAAAATGATTATATTGTACCATTTTTTATACCTTTTTTCTAAAGGGTTTTCAAAGTATTTCTTGATAAAAATGAAATAATAGGTGCCATGAATTTTTTGTCGGTTTCAAAAACAAATAGTCAATAATTTTTCACCTACATGCTGCATTTAATTGTTTATATTCCAACTAAAACACTTCATGGGGGACCCATTACTTTTTGGTGGATATATCCTACTAAATGAAATATTTGCATAACAAAATATTATATCCTAAACAAAACTCATCATGAAGGTTCGATTGTGAGCAGCTATTTGTCATAAGAATGTATGGATTTTTGTTCAATATATTTTTCTTATGTAAGCACAAAACATAACCATCCAATGAAAAATTAAGATGAGTAGTATGGGGAAATTCAAACCTTTTTTTCTTATCTTCCCCAAATAAGAGAAATTCTTGGGTTATATACATTGGCTACATTGAGCCGTAAAGAGCAGGATATGGCACATGGCACAGTCTTGTTTAAATTTGGTTTGTTCGATGACTATATCAAGTAAGTAATTTAAATATTTATATGTTATCTCATACAATGTAATTTCACATATACATTAAACTTTTATTATCATTTTATGTAGGGAACAAAAACAAATTATTATTAGAGTTCACTAATTTTTTCCTTTGAGAAGGAGAGAGACTTTTCATAGCCCATAGCTTCATGCATGGTTGAAATTGAAGGTATGAACATTAATTTAATTAACATAAAATTTTTATATTAATTTAATTATATTATTCATATATATTTCAGGTATTGATCTTATATGTTAACTCTATTTATAAAGAATTAAGAGCCCTGGCTTTTGGTTCCAATTATTTGGTTCTTGAATGAAAATATTTAATAATAAATGTGAAAATATTTGTTAAAAATAATAAAGTGGTGAAAATGATAACATGGAATGATGGTGATATGTTAACTTCTACAATAGACAATTATTCTAGTGCATCAGATAGTTTTCATTGATATGAAAATGTATCTTATTATGGAAATTCTGAGAAAATATTATTGTTGGATTACTATTTTCAAAGTTGAGTCACTATGATGAAATGTAAATGGATTGATTCAATGGAATGACATGGAAAATTTATTAATAATGGTGGATTCAGAGTTATTGACATGTGTCTATTTCTAGCTACTGATGAACCAAACATTTTAGCATCAATGGAAAAATAAATTTTTATGTGAAAGATTATATAAGACCTGATTACAGTGTCATTAATGAAGTAATCCCAAGAAATATTGTACATCATGATGGGGAGAAAATTGACACCATTGATGCCCCCATTGTTTTTACTAAAATATTGCATTTGATGACTAAAATTTTCACATTGTGAGATTTAATGTTGAACATGAAGTAGTGGTGGATAATATATAGAAGAAAATTTATATGTTCATAGTTCATTCAATTTACTGTGAAATGGGTTTCTCAGGTTGGTATTATTTTAATTACCTTAATTTAGTTTCAGTTTGGAATGATATGTGTAGTTTATTATTGGTTGGTTTCATTTCATTTAATTATATTTATTTCAATTTAGAATACTTGGTTTAAAATAGGTTTTTAAAAAATATATATCTTGGTTTTAAATTATTCTAACTAAAATATGTTATTACATTTTTCATGAACTTTTTGACATATAAATTGTGTGCATGATTTTTAAAAAATGTTTCAAAAAAATAAATATTTCATTATTTTGAAGATTATAAAAAATACTATAGAAGTGTGAGGGAAGTGATTATTTTTTTGCATATCGATAGATGCACAAGTGTTGGTTTCCTCCTATTCTTTACCTAGTGAGTATAATAATTGTTATATTTTTATTCTACATTACATATAATGTCATGTTCATATTATATGTCAAATTATTTTTAGTGAAATTCAGTTACACTAGAGTTGACTCCTCCTCATCTAAATAGTATGGTTCCGAGTCGGGATACTCCAAGACCTAGATGAAGAACCCGTCCTACCCACTCCCACCCTGACCAAACAGCGAACACCCCATCTACCACACATTTACATCTTCCTCTTGAGACTCCAAGGATGTTCCCACCCATGCCCCCGTCATCATCTTATATCTTCTTTCCATACCATGTCTACACCACCTCCAGGGATGTTTTCACCTTTACAATATCCATATCCTTGGATGTATTCCCAACCCTACTACCCATATTTTTCCATGTCTATGTCACCTTAATTTTCTAATATATATCCTTGTTATAATGATTATATTTCATCATATTCCACTCTAGTTCATGTATATCACCTAGAGAATGCATTGGAACATACACATCTTTTAGAGGTTAGTGATCCAGAACAGCCCACAAATCCAACAAAGCCTATTGAGCAGCCTGCAACTGGTTTTTTTATTATAAGTGTGTCAAATTATATCACATCATTTTTCCTATTATATCTTGAATTATTATTATTATTATTCATTTATCTTATTCAGTGTGATCTCATAGTAGTTTATGTGGGAACACCCATATGTGGGAATCTTGGAATCTCCAAACACAAATATTGGTGGATTAAAATGAAGAAAATTAGATCATGCCTAATAATTCTAGGTAGTGCAAAATTTTTATGGAAACTTTATCCAAGTACCATGATATCATTCTAGTGGAACCATTATCATGGATACATATCTGTAATGAAATCAAGGATAAGGCATGGGGGAGATATGGGTAATAAAATTTCTAAAATTTATATATATATATTTTTTTTTTCTATGAATTAATATATTCCTTAAAGTATTGGTTTAACTTTAAATATTGTGAAGCTTAAAATTTTTAAAGTTTTTTGGATCGTGGGGAGTTCTAGAGATCATATTAACAAGAGTTAAATTTTGGTTGGAGGAGTAGAGTTAGTTCTGATTTAGAAGTTATACCCATATTTCCTGACTTTCCAACAACACAATATCAAAAAATGACCTCATATTGAAAGAGTATTGAGTTTAACAGAATCCCAATATTTAATGTTTTGCATATAAAATTTAATTCTTATTATTTTATTTATTTTTTTAGTATGTGTCAGGAAAAAACAATAAGAACAATGATTCAAAGATTTATTTTCACACTTTGGGGCACAATACAATTCTTGAGAATGAGAAGCGCCATGTACTTTAATATAAATAGAAATAATATCAAGATTTATATTGTTAATTAGTTAGATTTTCATGATAAAATTTGAGTTTTATTATCATTAATACCTTTAATATAAGGCTGAAAATATCCCATTAAAATGGCCTAATGGACAATTGACTAATTATCCTAATGGATTAATGGCCTAATGGCCTCATAGACAATTGGCCAATTGCCCTAATGTCTAAATGGTCAATTGTCCTAATGGATTAATGGAAAATCAACCTAATGGTGTAACGGCCTAATCTCCTAATGGACAAATATCCAATTGGACTAATGTAAAATTACACTAATGGCCCATTGGCCAATTTTTCTAATTACCTAATAGCCTAATGGGCCAATTGGTAAATTGGCCCAATGGCCTAATGGCCTAACATCTAAATGTACCGCAGTCCTAATGTCCTAATTTAGTAATTGGTATAATTTCCAAATGTACAATTGGTTAATTGGCTAAATGGCATAATAAGAAATTGGTCAATTGGGTCAATGGACTAATTGCCTAACAGACTAATGGAAAATTGGCCAATTTTCCTAATGTTCTAATGGTTAATTGTCCTAATGTCATAATAGTCAATTGACCTAATGGTATAATAGGTGATTATCCTAATGTCCTATTGGACTAATGATCTAATGGACAATTGGAAAATTGTCCTAATGGAAAAATAGCCTAATGGCCAATTGGCCAATTAGATTAATGGACTAATGTTCAGTTGACCTAATTTCCTGATGGCCTACTGACCAATTGTCCTAATGTCTTAATGGTCAATTGGCCTAATTTCCAAATGGAATAATGGACTAATGACCTAATTTCATAATGGCCAATTATCTGATTAACATAATGGCCTAATGACCCAATGGTCGAATGATCAATTAGGCTAATGGAGAGTTTTTCAAATTGGCCTAATGTTCTAATTGCGTAATAGCAAGTTATAAAATTCACCTAAGGCTAATTGGATAATTGGACTAATGGTATAATGACCAATTTTACAATTGTTTTAATAGTTTAATGTAGTAATTCCCAAATGGACTAATGACCAGTTAAACTAATGTACTAATGGCCAATTAGTCAAATATCCCAATGTATAATTGGCCTAATGGACTAATTTCCATTTGTCCAATTAAATAATTGGTCTAATGGGTTATGGCCAATGGAACAATTGTCCTAATGATAAATTTTACAATTTGACTAATGAATTAATGGATAACTATCCAATTGGTCTAATGTTATAATGGCCTAATGGCCTGGTGGCCAGTTTGCCCAATGGCCTAATGGAAAACTAGCCAGTTGGTCTAATGGCCTAACTTCCAATTGGACAAATTTGCATAACAACCTAATCGAAAATTGGAAAATTTTCCTAATGACCTAAAGGAAAATTGGTGAATTGTCCTAAGGGTCATTTGTTCATTAGGTCAATCTGAATTCTTTAAGACTTTGAAATAAAGTATTTATATTTAAAGACTATGAATTTTTTATAAATACATAATTTTAATTATTCAAATTAGGGGCCTTATTTTGATATTATTGAAACCACATAAAAATATGTTTGATGATTTATTTGATCAAGGATTAAATATTATTAACTCTGTTAAATTTAGATTATCTAAATAGTTTGTATAATAAATTGAAATATAAAATCATTATATTAAAAAAAATGTCATATATATAAAGAAAGTTACATATAATGAATAATATTAAGGAGTTCATATTATGAAATTAATATAAAGATTTCATATTCAGGATTTTAGAATGTCCAAAATGAGTATCTAAAATTATAAAGTGATTACCATTAGCTTTTATTTATGAATTTTTCATCAATTTTTATCACATGTTTAGATTTATGAATTGTTTCCTTCATTTAAAAGTTATTCCCTTTTATTATTATTCAAAAATATAAAATTTTTATATGGTGAATATTTATTTTCTATAAAGTTATAAAAATCCATCAAGTGATTATTATGCATGCAACTAAGCAATCATACACTAGGTATAATAATAAATTTTGTTTTCGTCTATCTTGACATTAGTTTATAATTAATGTAACTCGATTAAGTTTCATTATTGAATATTTTTATACATATTAGTTAAAATAGATATGATGATTTGAAATCTATTGTGAATTAAGTATACCTTGGTAAAGTGACTTAGTGTCGAACTTCCTACTAGTATTAAATTTCTAATTAAATGAATTTTTAGATGCTTCTTCATTTTTAGGATTTCTTCAATAGCTACAGTTTTAATTCATCATAGATTTATCACTTTCATATTATTAAATAATTTACTATAATACTAATAAATATCATTTACAACATGAGGTTTTGGGTATCAAAGTTTGTGTACCTAAAGTACAGTTGTTTTTCATGAGTGGGAACAAAAATCATAGAAGTGTGGTAAATGAACAAATAAAATAAAATATTGTAATTTTATTTATTCATATTTCAAATATTAATATGGAATTAATAATTAAATGTATTGTTCATATTTTAAATAGTCTTCAATAGAGGACCTATATGAAAAATAAGATGAAAACTTCCAAACAAATGATCATTTGGGTTGGGTTTTAAGTGAGGACCACTAGGGGAGAGTCTGATGTCAACCCAGGAAAAACATTATCCCCACTAGGTATTGATATTCATCGGGATACCCTCAAACCTCTCGAACCAATAAGATGAAAATTTATCATCCAGAAGTATTTGAGGGAAAAATATCTCTTCATGAGTGTTAAAGTAAACTGGTCATTGAAAACCTTCATAAGGTTTGTTAGATATAGATAAATCACTTAAATTAGAGGTTGATACTACTGTTGATTCATATATAGCATCAATGCACACTTTAAATGATGCCCTAAGTGATTCCAATAAGGGTCCTTATGGAGGTCGAGATGGTGGCGGTGGTGGTGGTGAGGATGATAATTATTACGATGATGTTCTAGGTGATTATGTTGGTGATTAGGATGTTGGTGATGGTGATGAGGATGAGGATGTTTGTGATGGGGGGGATATTGATCCTCTCCATTTTGTACTTAGCAGTAAAGATACATGTGGATGTTGTTTAATGATGATTGGTTGTATTGATGTATATGTATGTTATAGTACTGTAAATATATTGAAAATTATTTCAAGCAGTTCGTTGAATGCTAAATATACAATATTTTTATTGGATTGAATGTGAAATGTGGTTTTAATTTTATTTAAAAGTTTTGGGGCTCGAAGAATTATTGTTGCTTCCAAAGGGGAAAGCTACCTATACCCGTGATTCAATGGACTGTGGGTGTATGTTTTTATTGGGAAAAGTTATACCCATGGTTTGGAGAACTGTGGGAATAGATATATACCCACGGTTTTGGTTAAACTCTATGCATCATAAAATCTCTAATCTTATACCCACAGTTTCTGCAGAAAACATGGGTATAGATCTATATTATGGGCTCCATCATCCAAGGTTTTGAAAACCATGTTTATATCCTATGCCCATGGTTTTAGGGGTTATAGCCACAGTTATAAACCATGGGTATAGGGTATTTTTTAGTAGTGTTACAGGATACCAATGGTGTGACATTGGATACCCTATCCATTAGAGACTTCCACCTTCCATCGCCAACAATGATGGCCTGGGATTTGAGATATTGTCATTATGTAGAAACTATTACTAGGAAAGTAATTTTGGTATCCTATATAAAAAAATGGTTTTATTTTCAAGTTAAAAAATAAAATCTAAATATTTTATAAAGACAGTATATGTTCAGTATGGTACATCTAAATAATTCTCATCATATAATAAATTATGAAAAGAAAGTATTGTAAATTGATAAAGAATCAAGTTCATATGACTCAATTCAAACCCATTTATGGAATCATCATCTTATTCATGTAAATGAGTAAAACTTTACAAAGATATATCAAGTTGGTTACTTAGACTCTTTTAAGTTAAATCCATTTTAAAAAATTTACACTTGTTTATAAGGAAAAATGATCAAGTCATCACATAGTGAACAAGGTAAAATGGTACATATTGATATTTTCATACCCATTCTAGTAGAGGATGGTGGTGGTTATCCTTACTTTAATATATTTAATAATGACTTGATTAGATATGGTTATGTATACATGACGAGGTATAAGTCTCAATCCTTTGATAAATTCCAAGAGTACAAGAAATAAGAAGAGAATAAATATGGTAAAAAGATAAAGAAGATTCGATATGATCGATATGTTCAACATCTTCATCAAGAATTTATCAAATTTCTATGGGAATGTGGGTTTCTATAAAAATCACTCATCATTATACACCACCGTGAAATGGTGTTAGTGAAAGGAGGAAACATACCTTGCTTGAGAGGGTATGCTCAATTAAGAGTCATGCAGGTCTTCCATTAACCTTTTGGGGATATGATTTACACATTATAGAATACACACTAAATCAAGTGAAAACAAAGTAGAAAACATAATACCACACGAGTTAATTAATAGAAGAAAATATATGTTGTAAACCTTACATGTATAGGGTTTCAAGGTTTTTGGTAAGGAAATATATGGAAATAGAATAAAAACCCAAGGGATAAAGTGTATCTTTATAGGATATCAAAAAAAATGTGTATATGGTATCTATACAATCCCTCAAAAAGGAACGTAAATGATTCAATACATTCCATACTTCTTAAAAGGGAGCATATCCTCAAGAAGTTTAGTGGGATAAATATTCACTTCAAAGAAGCTGATGCTCAAGATATAGAGGATTTTGTGGATGAAAATATTCAACTGAACCCTATGAATTATGTTCTTCCTAAAACATATATATTGTGTAGGAGCAGTAGAGAGGTCATAGAACTAGAAATATATGGTTTTCTAGTCACTAAATATGGTGACTTGTTATTGTTTTACAATAAAAAACATCATTCATACAATGTGGAAGTAGAGAACTCAAAAGCGGCATGATGGAAAGAATCCATGAATTATAAGAGGGAATACATATAACAAAATTAAGTTTGGATACCAGTTTATCCACTTATTGATGTAAATACCAATGGTAGAAAATGGTTATTTAACAAAAAACTGGACATGGAAGGTAAAGTATATACCTAAAAAGTACAACTAGTGATTAAAGGGTTTAAATAGAATCAGTTCATTAACTATGAAGAAATATTTTCTCCAATTTCCATGATTAAATTCATTTGAATTCTTCCTTCCATACTTGATATACATGACTATGAGATTTGGTAGATGGATGTAAAAATAGATTTCCTTAGAATAAACCTTGAGAAAACTGTCTATATGAAAAAAAACTAAAGGGTTTGTGACTCCAAGGAATTATAATAAGATATTAAAGTTATATAGATATGTATATGGGTTAAAGTAAACATCTTGTTCATGGAACATTTGGTTCTATAAAGCCATAATAGGTTTTAGTTTTCTAAAAAACAAAGTTGATCCATGTGTTTACAAGAGGTTCAGAGGGAGTGAGTTCATATTCCTATAAGTATATTTTGATAACAGATTACTTATTGAAAATGAAATACCATCCTTGCAATTAGTTAAAGACTGGTTAAACAAGTTCTTCTCCATAAAGTACTTAGGTGAAGCCAAAAATATCCTTGTTTCAAGATCATTCATTGTAGAACCAAAAGGATTCTTGGACTAAGTCAAAGTAAATACATCGATAGGATACTAAAGAGATTTAGTATGAAAAAATTAAAGAGGGGATTGGTTCCAATGTTACTTGGTATGTATAACATCCTACATCAACTTATTGGATTTAGAAGAGGTATAATTACACTAAATATGGGTGACATCCCCAAGGCACAAAATTCTAGTAATAAATTCCAAGGTCATGGAAGAACACAGGGGGTGATTTTCCTTTTAGAAAAACATCAAAATGACAACACAATATATAAACATCCAAACAATATATGTGATGAATGATTATAATTAATACAAATAAAATTTAAAACCAATATAACAACAATATCATAGTGAAAAATGGAAAGCAACATACACTAAAAACACAAAAGACACATAACAAAAAGAGACTAAAGAGGAATCATCCCAAGCATTACCTAAAATAGCTCTAAGATCCAAAACCACCTTCAATGTCCATGGTATCAAGAAGCATCCCTATAAAAATGAGATATATTTCCCTTTCCTACTTCTCAGTATACAACATCTCAAAACATTCCAAAGTTCCCAAGCATAGGGTGAGTAAAAACTGAGTATGTAATCCCCAAAGACTTCCCAACACATGTCACTAGGAAAAGAAACAAGTAGAAAATTTCATATAAAATAGTTGAAAAACAATTTAAAAGTTTATATAAATTCATAAGTCAAATCCATGTGAGAAAAACTATAAACAATCTTATAACCATTTATTCATACTTTTAATAACCATTCCCATGTTCACAAAAACACACACTCATCCATACACTCAAGCATGTTTCCACCATTGATGGTGGTACTTCATAACCATACTCTATCCCACTTTGATGGTGGTACTTAACAACCATAATCCATCCCACTTTTACCACACACAAACCCAATTATTTCAAATTCCATGACAATTAATTTTACATAATATAATTATCCCTCTAAAATAATTCTTCAAACATTTTTCTTGCATAAAAATCATTCCATATTTTTAAAACCAGAATTTTAAAATTATAAGAAAATAATATTTCCAAAAGCAATCCATTTTCCCATTTTTTTTAAACCAAAAATAAGGTGATTTCTCTAAATAAATAAAAAAATGAGTCCACATAAAAACCAAGAAAAATCTTTTAATAAAACATAAACATCAGGTTCTAGAATAACTGGAGAAGAGAGAGAATCCACATACCTCTCAATGGATGAAAAAAATGAATAATGACACAAATAAATTCTTGAACCAGGCTCACAACACCTTCCCAACAATAGATCCAAAAAGATATCGTAATTATTTAACTCATAGAAGATAAACCTATCTACAATAGAATAGATCTATCATCCTAAGAGATAAGATAAGAGTAGATCTAGGAGGAAGAAGGAATAACCAGAACATACTATTGATTATGGATCTCAAACAAAATTTGATTTATCCAAAAGTTTCTTCTGGGTGAAGGATAATTTCCATAGGAGCCTAGGAGAGGAAGTGAGTTCAAGATATATATGGAATATTAGGATAATTAGGGTTATAGTATATTAGAATAGATTTAAAATTTATTTTTATTGAATTAAATGCATGTTACATGGTTAGGTCGCATGGTTTAACAAATAGTGCCCCAACTCTGTCTATTATAATAGACATCACACAGGTAGTCACATGGTTTTTGCCACATAGTTTGAAAATCATGCACTAACCATGTTGTGTCACTATCTTAAGGACAACACCATAAATATTTGAAGCATACAGTTTGAAAATTTTTGTTCCACCCATAATTATCCCATAATCTATACTTGTACACTTTCCCTAAGTATGAATATGGTTTGGAAAAACTATAATCCAACCATACGCTATCCCAATGACTCCCAACATTGAATTTTCCCAGTCAGAATCCAAGTAAGAGAGGGAGGGTTTGAATTAGTTATATCTTTTTCTTTTATGTTTCCTTATTTTTAAAACAGCCTTCACTTCCTGTTAAAGAGTTATTTCCCTACTGAACAAAATAAAAACACACATCCCTAGGAACACAAGATTTATAAGGTTCACTACTCAACAAAATTAACAAAGTCCTTGGTATGGTACGAAAACAATCCAGTACCACACAATCCACTAGAAACCAATTTTTTGATGTGGAATACAATTAGTATGATATACAATTACACTCATGTAGCACATGGAAAAAAATCCGCAAGCATGTGTGCACCACCCTATTTGTACAAATATGGTAATTCAATTTTCTGTGCTTATTTAAAAACTTTCACACATCTGATCTCTTAAAATAATTATTCTCTTCCCTCACCAAAAGTTGAGAGAAACTTTCTGGACATTGTAACGATACTTAGTTTGATACCCTATTCTAATATTCATGTACATAGAAAGCACTTCCCAGTTAGATTGGGAACTCAAATCTTCAACACATAGAACTCTTTCACAGAGCTCCTTTGTGAAGCTCCCAACTTTACAAAGAAATCTAGTTCACAGATCTCCCATGTTTTCACATCCCAAGTTGTTCTTTCCTAAGATAACTTCTTTCGCAAAGCTCAACGTCCTTCTGTGAAGCTCCTTCCCTTCCTAGAGCTTACTGCCTTCACAAAGCTCACTGGCTTTACGAACCTTCTTTTCAATTTGAGAGTTCTAAAATACTCATTGAGTCTCTCTACAATTTTCAAGGGGGTAGGGTCCTATTAATAGTTGTTTCCCATAGACCTTAGAACCTTCCATCCTCCTCAGTTCCATGTCATCACCAAATCATAGAGCTCTGAAATTTATACTGAAAATAACTATATTTCACGAAGCACCACGGATATTTTCTAGATTCGCAAAGCTCTTAATAATCGCTATTAATTCTATCAGATCCTTTTCACTACTATGATGATACTTCTTCCTTTGCACATCTATAATTAAAGTCAACTTAACCACAATAATCCTCACCCAAAATGCTTGTTCCCTCTGCCATTCACAATGATCCTCGTACTCGCAGATCTCATCTTATGAATCCTTTAATCCTTTGTGATTCACTCTTCATAAAGTCCATATTCACAAAATTCATTTCTTTTACATGTTTTGATGATATCTTCAAGTAAATACACTTTTCTCAATGCTCACCAAACTCCAAATTTTGGACCTCAAAAATTTGGCAAACAGTAGAAAACTACACCACCGTAGACACCCACTTCTATAAAACCAAATATTTTGATTGATAAAAACTTTTCTCCCCCTGTCATTGATAAAGCTTGAAACAAAAGTTCTTCAAACTACTTATGATATTTTTGAAATACAGACCAGCAAATCATCATCAGATTTACCATAGAAAGTATTATAACTTCCATGTCTTCCCTCATCCACTTATACAAAGTGAAGTGATTTTATTTCTTCTCAAACTTCCTTTACAACAAAAGACAATAACTAAAAAAGATACTCTTTATTATCAAATTGGTCATAACAATCTCCCCCATTGGATTTTGTTGTCATCCTAGATTCGTAAATCAATGAAATTTGAAACCTCAAGCAAAGGATTACTTATCAACAATTCTAATACAACGTGAGATAAATCATTATAGTATATAATAATTATTGACATCAAAACCATGTTGTCCAAAAGTAGTGACTATGAAGTAACATCAACTTTCCTCCTCATCCTTCTTCAAAATTCTTCCTCATCTTTCTCCATTTCATCAACATTCTTGGAACAAAAATAAATCCTACAAACACTCCAAGAAATGGTTAGAATAGTACACATACTTATAGGATTCACAGCATACCCACAACTCCCCCTTTATGAATGCTCATTAGGATAGATTTATGAAATAATTCCTCCCCTTGACAACACTATCCAAAGGTAAGATGAGGGAGGGTATGGAAACACATACCTCAACATTGATGAGAAGGAGGTTGGACTCCCATGTTCAACCTCAATTTAGAACATGGTTCCTCTGGTAAAGTTTTCGTGAAAATGTTAGCAACTTGTTCCAATGTAGGAGCATACTCCAACTTTAACTCATTCTTATCCACAAGATATTTGATAAAGTGGTACTTGATTTCAATATGATTTGAATGAGAATATTGTATAGGATTATATGTAAGATTGATATCACTTTGATTGTCACAACCCAAGAGTAAGGGTAACTTTACTTCAATAATTAGAACTTCTAAATGAGTCTCCATCCACATAAGTTGGATAGTAGATTGAGTAGAAGAAACATACTCATCTTCCAATGTGCTAAGAGTCAATGAATTCAATTTATTTGTATGAACACTAACACAGATTTTCCCAAAAAATAAAACTCCAGTAGATGTGGATCTTCTATCATCAACATTTCCAGCCTAATCAGCATCTGAATACCCGAACATATCAAAAAAATTTGAGCCATCATACCTGATTCCAAAAAACATTGTGCCTTTGATATATCTGAGAATTATTTTTCTAGAAATTAAATGTAATTATTTAGGAGAACTTTGAAATCTTTCACATAAGTTGACAGCATAGACGATGTTGAGTCTTAATGCAGTCAAATATAACAAAACTTCCAAACATCTTTCAAAACTATTTCTGATCAACTTCTTTACCTTCTATAACTACGGAAAAATTGGTTTTCATAAAAATTGGTCAAGAAACTAGCTTTAAATTTTTTATGCCAAACTTTTTCAGAAGTTCCATAGCATACTTTTCTTGAGAAATAAAATTATGGTTCTCTTTTGTAAAATTTTCAACCCAAGAAAGTATTTCATTTCTCCAAGCATGGACATCTCAAATGACTTCTTCATATCCTCATAAAATCTTTTGCATGATATATCATTATTTCTAAAAAATATAATTTCATCAACATAAACAATTACAATGATAGAAAACTCCATACATTCCTTGATGTAAAGGTTCTTTTCAACTCTATATTTCTTGGAATTCATCTTCCTCAAGAAGGTATCCAGTTTATAATACCATGCCATCGAAGCCAATTTTAGTCCATACAAATCCTTCTTCAACCTGTACACATAACTTTCATCCTTCCCAATAACAAATCCACAAGGCTGATCTATGTAAAATTTCTCATCAAGATAACCATTCAAGAATGTGGATTTTACATCCATTTGAAAGATTTTGTAACCTCATTATGCAGAAATAGTAATAAAGATTCTAATTGTTTATAACCTTTCCACCAAAAAAATGTTTCATCAAAATCAATGTCTTTAATTTCTGAATACCCTTTGCAAAAAAATCTTTCTTTGTTTCTTACCACTTCACCTTCTTTATTCAAATTTTTCTAGAGAACCAACTTTATACAAAAAAAATGTTCTTATTGTCCTACTTGGGTACAAGCTCCCAAGTATCATTATTTTCTATATGTTCAAGATCTTCATTCATAGCCTGAACAAATTCTAGATTCTCAGAAGCTGCATTCACATAATTTGGATCAAATTTTGAATACAAATAAGTGTGTGTCATAGTTTTTTATGTTCTTCTTTTTTGAACCATCTGATATTGATCACCAATAATGCTCTAAGATTCCACTTTCTTCCTCATCCTAGGATGATCTATTTGATTTTCTTCCTCATCACTTGAAATTTGTTGAGTTTAATTCTTCTTCCTGAGTAGGATTACCTCTATCTATAGCATTGTCAAAAAAATTAACAAAACTTTCCTTATTCTGCTCAACTCCTACATCATCATAATACTGCTTTTCTTTCTCAATATTTTCAATAACTTTCAAATCAGTAGAATCAATAATTCTACCTATTTATTTTTTGAGGAATCTATATCCACTTCCTTATGGATCGTAGAAAATAAAAATTAAATCATCTCCTATTTGATCAAACTTACCAAGGTTTCCACATTTCTTTTTTTTAATGCGCATAATCCCAAAAAATAATAAGTGTTTCAGACTTGGAATTTTCCCAAAGAACATTTCATATGGATTCATATCTAAATTTGTTCTGTAGAAACATTGCTTCTAAATATACATATCAGTTCTCATTGCTTTCCTCTGATAATAATTAGAAATACTAAGTTCAAGTAACATAGTTCTCCCCATTTCCACCATACTTATATTCTTTCTTTCAGTAACCCCATTTTGTTGAGGTGTTTATGTTGAACTGAACTCATGCTAAATTCCATGATTCTCAATAGAAGTTCAAACACTTCATTATTATATTCTCCACCATTATCAGTTCTCAAATTATTCATTAAATACTCATGTTCCTTCTTTTTTTTCCTCTAGAAACTCTTAAACATTTTCAAATCATTTGACTTATGTCTCATGTACATAACACAAGTAATGCAAGTAAAGTCGTCAATGAAAGTAATGAAGTACTTATCTCCATTTGTTGATTAATTTATCATTGTTCTACAGATATCAAAATGTATAAGTTCCAAGGGATGTTTTGAATGAATGTAAACTCTCCTATGCACAAAGTTTGTAATCTTTCCTTTCTCACAAATAATGCAACACTAATCTCTTCTTCTTGATAAATCAGGAATATCTCGGATACTATCACATGTCGATAACTTATACATGGTTCTCTAATATATATTTCCCAGCATATTATTCCATAACTTATTTTCATCCACCATACCCATGTAACAAGAGTTTTTTACTTCACCAACTTAGAACAATTTCCCTTTTATAAATTGGCCGCTTGTAACTACCTTTCCATCATTTTTACTTTTCACAAAAAAACCAAATTTTCTAAAGATAACTTTGTTTCCATTATCACAGAGTTGTGAAACACTCAGAATATTGTGTTTCATATCTTAAACATATAATGTTTTCCTGGATTTTATTTATTCCTTCCTGATGATGGTTGATCTGACACTGTTGATCCTCAAAGATTCATCATTTCCAAATTTAAATATTTCTTATTTGAAGTCTTTCACATTATTTAGAAAATTTAAGTCTCATGTCATATGAGAAGAACACTCACTATCAAAAATCCATGGATCTTTTTTCTTGTAGCCTTCAATGTAGTTTCAACAAGGGCATTCTGTTTTTCCTTTTCATTCATCACCTCAATCTTCTGAGATTTTTTAAGAACCTTTTGTTATTCTAGAAACAAAACAAGACATCCCTTAACAAGATGTCCAGCCTATTCACGTATTTCACAAATAATTTCTAATGGTTGGAAACTATTTTCAACTTTCATATCATCCTTCTCAGAATTTTTCTGAACTTCCTTCTCATACTTCTTCTTTTGAGAGGATTAACTCCCCCTCAAACCATGTCTTCCATAACTTGTGGAATAGTAGTAATTATTCTAGTTAAACAAACATATATTTTCCAGGTGTCTGAATCCACCAAAATACCAACAGTAGCCATAGAATTAATATTTCCCTCTAAAACTTCCATACTTACCAGAGTTGTGAACATGATTCTCAACACTCTTCTTAACAGAACTATGGTGAAAATTAGCCTTCCTATTTTCAATCACAATTTCATTCTTCAGCTCATATTTCTATTCATATTTATCAGAACCTTAAGTAGTATAAATCTTTATGGACTCAGGATTTTTCATTACTTCTGATTTTTCTTCATTTCTAAATTTGGACACACATATAGCCTTTACATATTTTTTCTTATCAGAAACAGTTCCATATTTCTTATCAAAGTTTGAAGGTAACTTTTGTTGATCCTTATTTGGATAATTCTTACTATAACTTTCACCAGCTTCAGAGATAGATTTTTGGAAACTTATATTCCTTTCTTCATGTTAAGAAAGTTTTTGTCGGACAAGTTCCAACACTTCTTCTTCTCACTTTATCTTTAATTCTATATGATCATTGCGATTAATTTAACTCTCAAGAGAATTATTCATATCATCAATCCCCTTTTCCAACTTGACCTTCTCATCAAGAAAAATTTCTTTACTGTTTAATGAGGAATATTCATTTATCAGCTTCTTGTTTTCCTTCTCAAGCCTTCTGATCTTTCTCAAACATTCTTTCAACTCTACTTTTATGCGATATTGAAGTTGAGTTTCTACTTCATCTTCAAAATTGTTACTCCTGTAATCTTCATTATTCACTATTGTAATAAAGGTATTATCTCTATATTTCCTAGTAAAAGTTTTTTCAGATTCAGTTTGATTATCCTCTTCTTCTTTATCTTTGGAAAAAAGGCTTTTCCTTTTAGATTCAGATAGCTTTTTATCTTTCCCTTTTGCAAAATATTTATCTTTATCACCCTATTTCTTACAAGAACTTCATGGCCTTATTTAATCTCCATCACTATCTTTATAGATGTTCTTTAGAATATCCGTGATGCCCTTAGTAGTATTGATACCTTTCACTCTTAAAAAATAACTCTCAGAAAGAGATTATAGTAATGAATTTTTAGCCCTTCCATCTTTCTCAAGATTCTTCTTATCGATAGGTGTAAGAAGATCCCTTTTGTATTTACAAGAACATCGAACCCAGGGTATCTAAGATAATTAACCATTCTATCTTTACAGATATGATAATTATTCCCATAAAATATTAGAATCACCTTATTTTACATGCAATTCAGATTTTCCATCACAACTTCTCTTCAAAACTTCAGCAAAGAACAAAAAAGAGGGAACTTGTGGCTCTAATACCAATTGAAGTTGCTGAGTCAGGATCTAAGTATCACTGAGATAGGGAGGGGTGAATTGGTGATATGTTTTTATTCTATGTTTTTTTATTTTTGAAACAACCATCACCTCTTGTTAAAGAGTTATTTCCCTATTGAACACAATCAAAACACACATCCACAGGAACATAAGATTTACAAGGTTCATTATTCAACAAAAGTAGCTACGTCCTTGGTTTGGTTGGGAAAAAATCTAGTACCACACAATCCACTAGAAAACAATCATCTTATGTGGAATAAAACAATTAGGATATACCCTTACACTCATGTAGCACTTGGAAAACAATCTGCAAGCGCGTTTTCACCCTCTTAGCACAAATATGGTAATTCAATGTTTCTGTGCTTCTTGAAAAAATTTAACAAATCTAATCTCTTAAAACAATTCTTCTCTTCCCTAACCAGAAGTTGATAGGAACTTCTAGGACATTGTAATGATAATAAGTCTAATACCCTAGTCTAATCTTGAGGCACTTAGAAATCACTTCCCAGTTAGATTGTGTACTCAAATCTTCAACTCGTAGAACTCCTTCCCAGAGCTCCTTCGCGAAGCTCCCAACTTAATAGATCACCCTAGTTCACAGAGCACACAAGTTCACATAGATCATTATTTCGTAGAGCCCAAGTTGTTATTTCTGAATATTAATTCCTTCATAATTCTCAATGGCCTATTTTGAAGCTTCTTCCATTCACAGATCTTACTGCCTTTGCGGAACTTCTTCGTAATTCGAGAGTTATAAAATTCTCATTGAGTCTCTCTACACATGTCAAGGGGGTAGGGCCTGATTTATAGGAATTTCCCACCAACTTTAGAACCTTCCATCCACCTCTATATCATCCCGTCTTTTTATAACATAAACTTTCATTAGATTACAAAAAACTGAGGATCTTTAAGGTTTAGTGTCTTGGAAACAAGGATCATAATACATAAAAAAAACATAAAACATTCTTCTTAAACACTTGAAAGGCTTCTCCTTTAGTTCATACTATGTTCATCATGCATCTCATAACCTGGGGACATTCATCAAAAGAAAGGGTGAGCAGAAGGCCCAGTAAGGGAAACAAGAGAAACATTTTACAAGTGAACTTGAGATACTTCAATAAGGACATGAAAAGAACTTTAAGGAATGAGAAAGAAATCATCAGATACATCATAATAAAAATAACATTTTTCATAACTTGAAGATGTGGCTACAACATTTAATATTGACAATCGTTTCGTTTCACCAAGGTCCATCCCCAAGGTGTCCTTAAAAATTACCAAGGTTATTCACCAAGGCGTCGTTAAAATGGTCATCTCTAGAGATTAAGTCTTTACCCAATGCATTGGAGCACTATCAGGGCGCACCCTTAAATTTTCCTTTATTATCATGTGAGCCACATATATCATCATCAAACATTTCATAAATAACCCATATAGCATAAAATAAATGGGTTTCATTTCATAATCATAACATTTTAAAAACTGCTTTAAAGACACGATCTTTACATTACTTTAAACCCACGGAAAGGGAAAGAGGGTGTCATGTATGTAAATCCCAGAATTTAAAATAGAACATTTTCATATATATGTGAATACCCCTGTAGAAATAGGAGCTTTGAGTATTCACTTTATAACATAAAATAATTTTGAGAAAAGAGAGGCATTTTGAGACGAAAATTCTGCAGCATAACGGCTATGTTACAAGGTTTTAGAAAACTTTGAAAAGAGAGGGAACATGGGTCGAACAATCATAATTGACCCATAAAACAGTATAGGGACAGAATAAGAAGGATATATGGAAATGGTGATGCAATTTTAAGTACATACCATTTGAAATGAAAAACATGGAAGGAAGACAAAAATTTGATTTCTCTTATGACAATTCGGCAGCCTAACGGCGTCACTTAAACTTCAACAAAAATGAATTGAACAAATAAAATAGGGTCTCTCATCATATGATCATAAGAGATCAGTATGATAAATATAGAGATCATACCCCAACATAATAAAAAGGAACTTGAAAGATTTTACATGAAAATCGAACTTGAAAAATGAGAAGGGTGAAAGAATCACTTAAACATTCGGCAGCCTAACGGCGTCACTTAAACTTTCATAAAACGAAATGATGAGAGTAAGAGGGGATCTCTCATCATATAAACATGAAAGGGGAAGTAAGAGGAATATAAAATAACATCCTCTCACATAATAACATGGAGCATAAATGGAATGACATAAAAGAGATTACATGAAAGGAAAGAGAGGGGTTGGATCCCTTACCTTAAAACCTGACCCTTGAAACTCAAAGTTTTGGACCTTGAGGGCTTGGGGGCACCTTGGGAGGACTCCTTGGGAGGTAAGGAGACCAGAACTTCGTTGGAGGAGAGTTGGGAGTGGAAACTAAAGGAGGAAAGGGTGGGTATTTATAGGGAAAGTGAGGGGACAAGGCATTAATGGCCAAGGGACACCTCACTAGTGGTTTTGGAAAAACCATGGGCTTGCCCATGGTATTTGCCCATGGTATTGGCCACTTGGGACACCTCACACCTTATATTACTATTCATAATTCGACCATATTGAATATATACTTAATACATCATTTAATGAAGTCATTAAACACCCGTAACTTAAAAACTATATTTTCACTATTCATCGAAAATTCAACTTTCTCAGAATAATCCCAAAATTTCACCTTAACCAAATATCGATGCTCTAAATACATTTATAAACTCCATTTTATAAAAATAATTTTCTAAATAATTTTAATTTAATTTTTAAATAAAAACACTATTCATCGAAAATTTGTTTTTTTCAGAAAAATCCCCAAAAATTACCATAACATAATATCGATGCTCTGAGTTCAAAAATAAAGTCATTTTTATAAAAATAATTTTCTAATTATTTTTAATTAAATTTTTAATTAAAAAACACTATTCATCCAAAAAAACTAATACTTGACTAATAATTTATGAAACCGTTATTTATCCATTTTATTGAATCACATTACTTAATCTAGGTGTCTGAATTATATTAAAACTTTCTTTGAGTGAAATTACTAATCCATTTGGTCACATTACTAATCCTAAGCGTAAAATCACTATTCATAATTTATTATTCATCAAAAATTAAGTTGATCTTATTAGACTCCAAATTCCTTACTGAACACTTTTGTAGAAGACCATTTTTTGAAAATCATTACACATCATTAGTTATTTAGGGTTTTCATAAATATTTTAAAATATCCCTTTTTCAAAATTCATCAATAAAATACATTCTAAAATTATCTAGACATTTGAAATTTCACAAACATCACTAAAGGAAGAAATCTCAATTTATTCACCCGAAAGGATTACACAAGGAAGCTAGGGTCTCGTCACATAACCCCTTATAACACCGGCATAAGACCTAAGTGTAAGGTGTGCTATGGTGAGAGAATCTGAGGGAGGCTCAGATAACATTGCCCTAGTAGTAATCTCTACTAACTTGAACTTCTCCCATAGGCGTTTCCGTTCAAGCTTGACACGCTGGAGTTCGGCTTGGGCTTGGTCCAAAGCGAAGCCCACAGATGCTACCTCCTTCCCAAGCTCTGATAAGTGGGCTTCATAAGGGTCGAGTCTACTGGATGAAGCCATCGACTCCTCTTTCTGCATTAACCATTAACATCTTATTAAATCATTAAGAGTAAGTTAATATACTACTCAAAAATATTGGGTCGTTACAACCTCAGTGCCACAACATCACCAAATCACATAACTGTGAAATTTCTGCTGAAAATAATTTTGTTTAACAAAGAACCATGGCTATTTTCCATATTTTCAAATCTCATCTTAATAATGAATCATTCTGTCAGATCATTTGTGCTGTTGTGATGCTCCTAATTCCTTTTCACCATCGCAATTATCTTCAACTTCACTACCTCAATGCTCACTTTCAATTCTTTATCCCTCTTCCATTTTCAAATCTCGTTGTACTCGTAGAGCTCACTGTCATAATCCTTTAAGCCTTTTTGATTCAATCTTCATAAATACCATCTTCATAAAATTCATTCATTTTCCATGTTTTTATTAGATCTTCAAGGAAATACACTTTTCACGATGCTCGCCAAACTCTAAATTTTGGACACTAAAAATTTGGTAAACACTAGAAAATTGTGCCAACTTAGACTCCTGCTTCTACAAAACCAACCAGGTTAATTGATATCAACTTCTCTCCCCATTTCCTTCATAAATATTTCATCATAAGTTCACTAAACTAATTACAATATTTTTAAAATATAGACCATCAAATCATTATTATATTTACCATGGAAAGTATTGTAACTTTCCTATCTTCCCTTATCCACTTATACAAAGTTAAGTGATTTCTATTATTCTCAAACTTGCTCGAAAAAAATAAAATACCATAAAAATATACTCTTCATTATAAACTTGGTTCTAAAAATAATCACCTTTCATGGTTTTTTAGAGATATTTTAAGGTTTTTACAAACCATGACCAAACCATGAACCTTTAGAAACACTTCTCAAAACACTCAAAAACCTTATGAAAACACTAAAAACATGAACTCGGTAATATATAATCTCAAAGTAAATAATAAATTAGTGATGTACCTGAAATGTAGTGTGTTATATTATTTTTACCATTAGTCTTTCCCTCCTAGGAAATTGGGAGAGTGGTATTGTTTTTCAATAGCATGGGACACTCCTCTAACATTTTGTTTTCACACACTTGCATATCTTCATGAATCTGACAATGCTATCATAAAACAAGTACCAAGACATTTTCTTCCCAAAAAAAAATCATCTCTGGCCTAACCATAACCTATACTAACACATGAATGAACATAGCAGTCATCTCTAAAACAACATTTTCCCATCAAATCACATGGTCAGGATTAGGATGCAAATTCTTTAATTGAGATACATAAAACATATTGTGAATAGAACAAAATCATGGAAGTAATGGAAATTGATAAGATATATCATCTACTCATTAGAGTATCACAAAATGTGTAATGTACTAAGGACACAACTTTCCTTTATTTCCAAAACAATGATTCCCTATCCTTGGATTGATTCTCAATAAAATATGATCATCCACATCAAATGATAATGGTTATCTATGATGATCCATAGAATATTTCTGATAAATCTGAGCTATACCCATTCTTTTTCTGATCATTTGAATCTTCTATGTTATCTCATGTACTATAAAATATCTGATAAGTGACGTCTCACCTACTTCCACCCAATAGAGTGAAGAATGATATGGATCGCCATACAACGCTTCGAAAGAACCCATGTTCTTTAAGTCCTGATAACTATTACTGTATGGGAAATCCATGAATGATATATGATCCTATTGTGAGTATCAAAAATCCATCACAAAGTTATAATAATGTCTTCCAATATTTGGATTGACCTCTCTAACTAAAAATTAGTTTGAGGATGACACGATGTGCTCATAGTGAACTAGGTTCCTAGGTCTTGTTATAGGGACATCCATAATTGAGATATAAACCTGGGTTCCAAGTTAGAAATAATTGAAATAGGAATTCAATGTATCTTTAAAAATTCTTGAATATAGATTTTGGATAAGTATTCCACCATATTAGATTCAGGGATAGAGATAAAGTGAGATGACTTTGTAAGCTAATACAAAATCACCAATTTCCAAACATGTTTCTTAAATATTTTTGGAAGACTGATGAAAAAATTCAAATCTACTAACTCCCACTTATAATGGGAAATAGTAAAGAATTCAATACACTAACAAGACATTATTTCTCTTAATTGACCCACTGACATGTGTTGCATCTCGAGCAAAACTCTACCACTCTTTTCTTCATGCCATCCCACCAAAACTATGCTCTTAGTTCCTTATATATCATTTAAATTCCAGGATAAATAGTTCATCTTGAAAAGTGTTAGGTATAAAAAAATTACTTCTAATAAGCTAGAGCTACCACTTTCTAATCTTATAAATGATTCACTAAACACCCATCTAGATTTTATCCCTTAACAATCTCCTCACCATTGAGTTTAGAACTCATATTTAAAAATTCAGGATGGAATGTTTGAGAATCTTTAACCATTCAACTAATTTATGAACAAGAGAAACACGAAAGAAAATTTCAATGAATCCTTGAACAAAAAAATTAAAATTCATATCATTTATTACCGGAATTATATACCACTGATCCAAAACCTACTTAGCTAACTTATTGAAATACTTCATACTCAATGCATCAGCTATGGAATGCCACTAAACTTGGGTGACATTACCAAGACACAAAAGGATGGAAATAAATTAAAAGGAACTATAAGAACCCATGAAGATGATTTTAACTTTCTAAATATAAAAATCTCTCAACAAAAAATATAAACAACCAAATAATATATATGATGCATGAATAAAAGTAATAAAACTAAAAGGCAAAACCAAAAAAACCAAAACATCAAAGCGACAATGAAAAAGGAACATGAACTAAAAAATCCAAAAGACACATCACCCAAAACACAAAAATAGTTTTTCAAAAATCAATCTAGTTTTTCATATTTCCAAAACACAAACCAAAATTGTTTATATAAATAAATAACATAAAGTTTCCACACAAAATATAAGAAAAAACTTTTAATAAAAACAAGACTTCAAGTTATATAATAATTAAATATGAGTAAGCATCCACCTACATATCAATGGATAATGAAAATGAAGAACGGTATAAAGAAATTACGGATACTAGTTTGCAACACCTTCCCATTAATTGATCCAATAAGATCTCATCAAGATTTACCTCTTAGAACATAGATCTATCAATAACAAATTAGATCAATGGATCTAAGGGAGAGAATAAGAATGGATCTAAGACAAATAAGGAATAAAAAGTACTTACCATTAATTCTAAATCTCCAAAAAAATTATTCATCCAAAAATTACTTCTAGATCAAAAGGAATCGCATTGGGAGACAAGGAGAAAAGGGGAGTCTGATTGCCTGAGATAATAGGGGAATAATGAGGCTTTGGGGTCTTAAAAAAATTTTAAACTTAATTTGTAGATTATTAAATGACCGTCACATAGTAGGTCACATGGTTTAATAAACACGTTCCAACAATCTGCATTCAACTAAACATCTCCTATGTAAAGACCCAGACATTTCAAGGAAATTTTTTTTCTTAATTTTCTTTGGAATTTTACAAGAACGCAGTTTCTGACAGAACCTGATTCTGAGGCCCGATGTGCCCGGAATCATTTTCCGAAGTTTGGCTCGGGTACGTTCAGTGAACGGACGAACAGGTTTTTCTAACTTTTGAACTGGTGCCCGGAATCGAATTCCGAGGGAACCGATGGAATCGCAGCGCCAGTTTTTGCTTAGAAACGCCTCTTCCAGATTTGCGTTTGCTTGGGTGTGGTTTTTAATTTTCGGGCATAAAGTTAAGAAATAAAATAATTGTTTGACAAACTTTATTTTATTTCACCTAAGCCACTTGGAAGCCACTTGAAGTCACTTAAAGCAGCTTAAGCTGAGTTGATGCGGATAGGGTGCTATCCAGAAATATCCTACCCTCTTGGTAGGATATTTGTGAGGTGGGCCCCGCACGAGCCTCGTCGTTTCTTTTCCGCTAAGTAACGCACCCGCGAAAACCCGTCATTATGAAAGTCAACTGACGCGTTTTCTTAAATTCTTAATGCACCATTTAATTGGGCGGTTTTCTTCGTGAATTAAATGGGCGGTTTCTTTCTTTGAATTAATTCTGCGAATTAATGGGTCGTTACTTACCTCTTTTTCATTTGTTGGCGTATAATAAAATAAGACCAACACGACTTCTGGAGGATTACACCTTGAGAGGTTTTTGACAGAGGTTCTTGTGCCTTCACCCTTCTTCGCAAAGAACGCGAAGAACGCGAAGAACGCCGGCCTCCGACAAAGAACGCCGAACCCGCGGAAATCTACGACGCGACGCCGTGTGCCGCGACGCCGACGTTTTCTCTCCCGCGACGTTCTTCTGCGACGTTCCTTCTTCCGCGATGAAAACCTTCGATCATCCGTTGAGGTGAGGGTTTCAGATTCCTTTTTATTTTTCCTTTGTGGTTTTTAATTCAGAAGGATTTAATTATTATTAATTAAATCCTTTTGTTCTTGAACCTCGGAGTTCGTTGATGCGACACCCTTCCGCGACGATGCGATGCCAGATACCGCGACGACGCGATGATCCCCAATTCCGCGAAGAACCCGCGAACGACGACTTGACGAGGTAGGGATTTTTGTTTTGGAAATGCCCATTTTCCCATGAACGTTTCTTTAAAATTAAATAACCGGTTTCAAATGAAAATTTTTAATTTATTAAAATTGTTGTTTCATGTGTTGAATTATCTTCTCCCGTTGTTGTTAACTAACGCGGAGGGTGCGGGCCAAACGAACACGGCCCGACAACCCTCCGTCGTTCTTCGTGGTTGTGTGGATTTTGGTGGGTGACGACAAAACGTGACACAGGGGAAGTTTGTTGATCCCGCAGTGAAGAACGGAATCCGGGAGGAACAACGGCGCAGACGGGAAGGAAAACAGACCACCGGAGCAACTCTGGTGGCCCGCAGAAGATTCCGGCGGCGCGGGTCGCCGGCGCGGCGGCGCCCCGACGCGCCGCCGGACGAGACCACCGTGGCGGCGAAGGCCAACGGACCCGCGGCCACGCGGGTCCGGCTCGCACGCACGGTATGCTGCGACATGCCGCGTCCGCTGGTCCAGCGCGGCCCCTCGAGGGCCACAGCTACTTCAACCCGCGGGGGCGGCGCCCCACGGCTGCGGCGCTCGGCCGCTCGGCCGAGCCGAGCCAGGCCGGTCCGACCGGCCGGGCTGCCCACTGTCCGGACCAGACCGGGTCCAGCCAGGGCGGATTGGGTCAGGTCGACCCGGTTCGGCCGACGCAGGGGGGGTCGGGCCGGGTCGGCCCGGACCCGGACCCGGACCCCCCGTCTTCGGACTGTTTTCGGTCTTTTGCACGTAACTTGAGCTACGGGGCTCCGAACGATGCGCCGTCAGTGGCAACGTGATCCTTGGATCGAGACGGTTGTTCTGGTATATCGCACTCAAGGTTTCAGAATACTTTGGGATCGGTCGGGTTGGTTCGTACACGAAACCAACCGGGCCCTCGGAGCGGAAACACTCATATCTTGAGCTACGGACGTCCGATTGACGTGCCATCGGCTTTGGTGGATTCCTCTAAGTGAGACGGATCTTTTGGCTCACTCCGCCCGAGGTTTGGACGTAGGTGGAGTACGATCAGGTTGGTTTTGCCTTAAAAACCAACCGGGCTCCTCGGACGAAAAAGCCAATAACTCTCAGACCGGGCGTCCGATTGACGCACCGTCTGCGACGTTGAGTTCCTGTTGACGATACGGAACTTTTGGATACATGAACTTCGGACTTTGTGTCAGTTGATGTATCAGCCTCTCGGCTCGTGGAGCGGACCCTCCCGAACGAGCTTGCTGTGTGCGGGAACCCTAGAGCTGGCTGCGACTGCTGCTGTGACAACGATGACTATACAGAGATCCTCAGTGGATTCGATTGCGATGATGATGAAGACAGTACGAGAATCCTCCGTGTTTTCGGCAGTGACCACTACGGTACATTTTGGGATACATCAACTCCGGACTACATGTCAGTTGATGCATCGACCACTTAGCTCATGGAGTGGACCCTCCCGAAACGAGCATGTTGTGTGCGGAAACCCTAGAGCCGGTTGTGACTTGACGAATGCTGATCGAACGACAGAGGTGCGCTTGGTTGTAGCGGCACAGGAGAGCGCTTGGTTTTAGCGGCAGACCCACGACAGAGGTGCGCTTGGTTGTAGCGGCACAGGGGAGCGCTTGGTTGTAGCGGAAGACCCACGACAGAGGTGCGCTTGGTTGTAGCGGAACAGGGGAGCGCTTGGTTGTAGCGGCAGACCCACAACAGAGGTGCGCTTGGTTGTAGCGACAGAGGGGAGTGCTTGGTTGTAGCGGCAGACCCACGACAGAGGTGCGCTTGGTTGTAGCTACACAGGGGAGCGCTTGGTTGTAGCGGCAGACCCACGACGGAGGAGCACTTGGTTGTAGCGGCATAACCACTGTACTTTATGGAAAAAGGAGTTTCCCAATAGCTTTGGGTTCAACTTCCTGAACGATCCTTTGTAGGTCATTACGGGGGTTAGTACCTACCAATCCTTTCTGGGTCCGACAGCTTAGATGAATCAGTGGCTACATCTGATTATCTCTTTTGACTTTTGAAGAAGTATACCTGTGTGAGCTGAATCCTGTGTTGCTCTCCTTTGTGGATTGTGTTGAGCTATCCTGTGTGGATTTACTGTTTACTCTCCTTTGTGGATTGTGTTGAGCTATCCTGTGTGGATTTACTGTTTACTCTCCTTTGTGGATTGTGTTGAGCTATCCTGTGTGGATTTACTGTTTACTCTCTTTTGTGGATTGTGTTGAGCTATCTTGTGTGGATTTACTGTTTACTCTCCTTTGTGGATTGTGTGGAGCTATCCTGTGTGGATTACTGTTTACTCTCCTTTGTGTATTGTGTTGTGCTATCCTGTGTGGGTATACGTTTTTGCTTTCCTGTGTGGACTGGGTTGTGCTTGGGCTCAAATGTTGGAGCCGAACGGGAATTGATGACTTAGGTATATGTATGGGCATATACCTAAGCAGCGTCGGTTGTTACTTCGTGATTGTATCTTTCCTTTTGGGATTATCCTTTATGGATTTCGGGAGACCTTCGGGGGTCTCGGGGTCCCTACTGAGTAGCTTATACTCACCCCTACACGGGCTATGCCCGCACTTCGTTGTGTTGGTTGCAGACGATGGGCAGCGCTGGTCGTGGTGGAGGCGTGCGGAGCAGGACGGTACCTAGAGGTGGACCACTGGGCGGGACTTACTCGGAACGGACGGCTGGACCGAGGAGCTGTGGAGGCTATCTGTACCCACCCTTCAGGTGGGACCTTCATAGGACAGCTCGACGCTGTGACTTTTCCTTTCAGTTGTTGTTTTCCCCTTTCAGTTGTACTTTACAGTTGGGGTTGTATTTCCGGCCCCTTTTTCTTTCAGCACAGCTTGTTACAGTTTTTACTTAGTGTTTACTTTTCTGCTTGCTTACTCTGTGGTGCTTGTTTACTTTTCAAAGGCAATGCCTTCCCTTTTTTCGGGATTTACGCCTTGGTGCTAGTCGCCAGCCCCTGGCCTATGGAAATCGGGCTTGGGGTAGTCACGACACGGGCCCTGAGGACGGGTCGTGACAAATTGGTATCAGAGGTGGTCGGTTCTACCGCAGACTCTGATCTTTCTTCTATGTGAAGCAATAGTGTTTAGCGTATTGGGTGTGGTTATCAGTCCAGGGAGTCCAGTGTTGGTGCGGCGGCTGACGTATCCGTACACCAGGACCCTGAATTCTGATTTCGGACTTAATGCACGAAAACATTGATTGCATGTGTGTTTCAAGTTTTCTTGTGATTTCTTGTGTCAGCTCACCAGGTATACTGTTCTGACCGTGGCGCACTTGTTTCCTTTTCAGGATGGCCCCACGACGGCAGCCAGCTAGGGTTCCGAGCGATGTGTGTGGCGAGAGCCCACCGAGCATCGAGGACTCGGTACAGGGCCCTTTGACAGCTGAGGTACCGGCGATACCTATACCCGCCGAGCCACCGATGCTACCAGCCCCAGCCGCTGACGATGCACGTCACCTTAGTGCACTTCATGAGTTCCAGCGCCAGCGACCGCCCAGGTTCTGCAGGGAGACGGACCCTCATGCCGTCGAGGACTGGCTGGAGGCAGTTGTACGGGTTTTCATATTAGTGAGGACACCAGTAGACCTCATGGTGATCCTCGCAGCAAGCCTCCTACACGCGGCAGCAGGCAGATAGTGGAGCTTGATGCTCCATGTGCATGACGAGGAATCTCTCCTCTAGACGGACTTTGAGAGCATCTTCCGCTCCGAGTTCGTCCCATCCACCCTTCGAGCGGTGCGCATCCAGGAGCTACTACAACTGCGGTAGGGCAGCCTGACAGTGGCCCAGTATTCGGCGAGATTTACTGATCTCTCGCGCTACTCCACAGATATGGTACGGGACCCGTTCTTCTGGGCCCGGACATTCGAGCAGGGGCTGAGGCACGAGATCAGGGCTTCGATGATCTCCCTCAACATTCCGACTCAGACAGGGGTGTTGGAGCGAGCGCTCTTAGTGGAGAGTTTCCTTGCTGAGCAGTCTCTAGCAGCAGGACCCACCACTTGCCGGCATGAGGCAGAGTCTTCTGCGGCAGGCAGTAGACAGATGACGCAGGGGTCCAAGAGGACTAGACCTACAGGTGGTCGACAGCATGACTCTGGATCGTTTGTGTAGGGCACTCGGGGTGGACAACGACTTTCCATGAGAGGGCAGTGTTACTCCTGCGGCGGGAAGGGTCACATGGCTCGTGACTGTCCGACCCGCCATACGGATGACCAGCAGATGGACGAAGGGCCCCCCATGCAGAGCCAGAGGTTCGATCAGGGCGGGCCGCAAGGAGCAGGCGGCCATGGCAGGGGAGCTGGTCGTGCAGCTAGAGGTGGACGACGATTCGGGGTGTTTCGACCACCACCACCAGGAGGTCCACCCCTACCGCAGGGGACAGGAGGACATGGGAGAGCTCAGCTCCAGGTAACTGAGGCCTACGATCATGGGGCTCCGGGAGCATATGGACAGGAGCGGGACTAGCTCCAGACCTGGAGACTTTTGTTCATGTTTCTTCTAGTTTTGTTGTTGTATGTTTGTAGATGCTTTGTGTCTTTGTACTTGAGCTGCAGTAATAAAAGACACCTTTTCTTGTGGCATTTACTTCCCTTCCCTCTCTTGTGTTGTTACTAAGAGGTTCCAGTTTAGACTGTTAACTTGACCCTCACTTGAGAGGTATCTACTGGAGGAGAACCAGTTACCACACACTGATGCCGACAGTGTGACTCAACCCTTGGAGGCGAGAGTAACGGTTGGATCTCTTGGTAGTAGCGTCGAGGCCTTACGACGTCATCCTTGGTATGGATTAGTATCATCCATGTCGGGATTGACTGCATTAGGCGAAGAACGTGGTTCATCCAGGGGATGAGACCGGATTTCTCTTATCGGCAAGGAAGAAATCATAGTAGCTCTTGTGGGACCATAGGTAGTCTAGGCCATGACAGATAAGGTCCAGGTCATCCAGGAGTGGATGAGGACAGCTCAGAGCCGGCAGAAGTCTTATGCTGACAGGAGGCGAAGGCCACTAGAGTTCAAGGATGACGACCACGTCTTCATGCGGGTCTCACCTCGATGTGGATTACGGAGATTTGGCCGAGGTGGAAAGTTGTCTCCATGCTTCATCGGACCCTTCCAGGTCCTCAGCAGGATTGGCGAGGTGGCTTACCGCCTAGCTCTACTGCCTTTGTATCCCTAGTTTGTGTTGAAGCTTTACGAGGACGTAAAGCCCTGTGGTGGGAGTAATGTAAAGACCAGAAAATTTCAAGGAAATTTTCTTTCTTAATTTTCTTTGAAATTTTTCAAGAACGCAGTTTCTGACGGCACCTGATTCCGAGGCCCGGTGTTCCCGGAATCATTTTCTAAAGTTTGGCTCGGGTACGTTCAGTGAACGGACGAACGGGTTTTTCTAACTTTTGAACTGGTGCCCGGAATCGAATTCTGAGGGCACCGATGGAATCGCAGCACCGGTTTTTGCTTAGAAACGCCTCTTCCGGAGTTGCGTTTGCTCGGGTGTGGTTTTTAATTTTCGGGCTTAAAGTTAAGAAATAAAATAATTATTCGACAAATTTTATTTTATTTCACTTAAGCCACTTGGAAGCCACTTGAAGTCACATAAAGCAGCTTAATCTGAGTTGATGCGGATAGGGTGCTATCCAGAAATATCCTACCCTCTTGGTAGGATATTTGTGAGGCGCGGCCCACACGAGCCCCGCCGTTTCTTTTCCGCTAAGTAACGCACCCGCGAAAACCCATCATTATGAAAGTCAACTGACGCGTTTTCTTAAATTCTTAACGCACCATTTAATTGGGTGGTTTTCTTCGTGAATTAAATGGGCGGTTTCTTTAGTTGAATTAATTCTGCGAATTAATGGGTCGTTACTTACCTCTTTTTCGTTTGTTGGCGTATAATAAAATAAGACCAACACGACTTCTAGAGGATTACACCTTGAGAGGTTTTTGACAGAGGTTCTTGTGCCTTCACCCTTCTTCGCGAAGAACGCAAAGAACGCGAAGAACGCCGGCCTCCGACGAAGAACGCTGAACCCGCGGAAATCGACGACGCGACGTCGTGTGCCGCGATGCCGACGTTTCCTCTCCCGCGACGTTCTTCTGCGACGTTCCTTCTTCCGCGATGAAAACCTTCGATCATCCGTTGAGGTGAGGGTTTCATATTCCTTTTTATTTTTCCTTTGTGGTTTTTAATTCAAAAGGATTTAATTATTATTAATTAAATCCTTTTGTTCTTGAACCTCGTAGTTCGTCGACGCGACACCCTTCCACGACGACGCGATGCCGGATACCACGACGACGCGACGATCCCCAATTCCGCGAAGAACCCGCGAACGACAACTTGACGAGGTAGGGATTTTTTTTTTTGAAAATGCCCTTTTTCCCGTGAACGTTTCTTTAAAATTAAAGAACCGGTTTCAAATGAACAATTTTAATTTATTAAAATTGTTGTTTCATGTATTGAATTATCTTCTCCCGTTGTTGTTAACTAACGCGGAGGATGCGGGCCAAACGAACACGGCCCGACAACCCTCCGTCGTTCTTCGTGGTTGTGCGGATTTTGGCGGGCGACGACAAAACGTGACGCAAGGGAAGTTTGTTGATCCCGCAGTGAAGAACGGAGCCCGGGAGGAACAACGGCGCAAACGGGAAGGAAAACGGACCACCGGAGCAACTCCGGTGGCCCGCAGAAGATTCCGGCGGCGCGGCGGCGCCCCGACGCGCCGCCGGACGAGACCGCCGCGGCTTCAGCCGCGGCGGCGGCGGCCAATGGACCCGCAGTCGTGCAAGTCCGGCTCGCACACACGGGACACGGCGACATGCCGCGTCCGCTGGTCCAGTGCGGCCCCTCGAGGGCCGCGGCTTCCTCAACCCGCGGGGGCGGCGCCCCACGGCTGCGGCGCTCGGCCGCTCGGCCGAGCCGAGCCAGGCCGGTCTGACCAGCTGGGCCGCGCCCTGGCCGGACCAGACCAGGTCCAACCGGGTCGGGTCGACCCGGTTCAGCCGACCTAGGGGGGTCGGGCCAGGTCAACCCGGACCCGGACCCCCCGTCTTCGGACTATTTTCAGTATTTTGCCCGTAACTTTAGCTACGGGCCTCTGAATGATGTGCCATCAGTAGAAACACGATCCTTGGATCAAGACGGTCGTTTCGGTATATCGCACTCAAGGTTTCGGAATACTTTGGATTCGGCCGGGTTGGTTCGTACACGAAACCAACCGGGCCCTCGGAGCGGAAACACTCATATCTTGAGTTACTGACGTCCGATTGGCGTGCCGTCGGCTTTGGTGGATTCCTCTAAGTGAGACGGATCTTTTGGCTCACTCCACCCGAGGTTTGGACGCAGGTGGAGTATAGTCGGGTTGGTTTTGCCTTAAAAACCAACCAGGCCCCTGGGACGAAAAAGCCAATAACTCTCAGACCGGGCGTCCGATTGACGCACCGTCTGCGACGTTGAGTTCCTATTGACGATACGGAACTTTTGGATACATCAACTTAGGACTTTGTGTCAGTTGATGTATCAGCCTCTCGGCTCGTGGAGCGGACCCTCCCGAATGAGCTTGCTGTGTGCGGGAACCCTAGAGCTGGCTGCAACTACTGCTGTGACGACGATGACTGTACAGAGATCCTCAGTGGATTCGATTGCGACGATGATGAAGACAGTACGAGAATCCTCCGTGTTTTTGGTAGTGACCACTACGGTACATCTTGGGATACATCAACTCTGGACTACATGTCAGTTGATGCCTCGACCTCTTAGCTCGTGGAGTGGACCCTCCCGAAACGAGCATGTTGTGTGCGGAAACCCTAGAGCCGGTTGTGACTTGACGACTGTTGATCGAACGACAGAGGTGCGCTTGGTTGTAGCGGCACAGGGGAGCACTTGGTTGTAGCGGAAGACCCACGATAGAGGTGCAACTGGTTGTAGCGGCATAGGGGAGCGCTTGGTTGTAGCGGCAGACCCACGACAGAGGTACGCTTGGTTGTAGTGGCACAGGGGAGCGCTTGGTTGTAGCGGCACAGGGGAGCGCTTGGTTGTAGCGGCAGACCCACGACAGAGGTGCGCTTGGTTGTAGCGGCACAGGGGAGCGCTTGGTTGTAGCGGCAGACCCACGACAGAGGTGCGCCTGGTTGTAGCTGCACAGGGGAGCGCTTGGTTGTAGCGGCAGACCCACGATGGAGGAGCACTTGGTTGTAGCGACATAACCACTGCACTTGATGGAAAAAGGAGTTTCCCAATAGCTTTGGGTTCAACTTCCTGAACGATCCTGTGTAGGTCATTTCGGGGGTTAGTACCTACCGATCCTTTCTGGGTCCGACAGCTTAGATGAATCAGTGGATACATCTGATTATCTCTTTCGACTTTTGAAGAAGTATACCTGTGTAAGCTGAATCCTGTGTTACTCTCCTTTGTGGATTGTGTTGAGCTATCCTGTGTGGATTTACTGTTTACTCTCCTTTGTGGATTGTGTTGAGCTATCCTGTGTGGATTTACTGTTTACTCTCCTTTGTGGATTGTGTTGAGCTATCCTGTGTGGATTTACCGTTTAATCTCCTTTGTGGATTGTGTTGGGCTATCCTGTGTGGATTTACTGTTTACTCTCCTTTGTGGATTGTGTTGAGCTATCCTCTGTGGATTACTATTTACTCTCCTTTGTGGATTGTGTTGTGCTATCCTGTGTGGGTATACGTTTTTGCTTTCCTGTATCGACTGGGTTGTGCTTGGGCTCGGACGTTGGAGCCGAACTGGAATTGATGACTTAGGTATATGTATGGGCATATACCTAAGCAGCGTCGGTTGTTACTTCGTGATTGTATCTTTCCATTGTGGATTATCCTTTGTGGATTTCGGGAGACCTTCGGGGGTCTCGGGGTCCCTAATGAGTAGCTTATACTCACCCCTGCACGGGCTATGCCCGCACATCGTTGTGTTGGTTGCAGACGACGGGCAGCGCTGATCGTGGTGGAGGCGTGCGGAGCAGGACGGTACCTGGAGGTGGACCACTGGGCGGGACGTACTCGGAGCGGACGGCTGGAACGAGGAGCTGTGGAGGCTATCTGTACCCACCCTTCAGGTGGGACCTTCAGAGGACGGCTTGACGCTGCGACTTTTCCTTTCAGTTGTTGTTTTCCCCTTTCAGTTGTACTTTACTATTGGGCTTGTATTTCCGGCCCCTTTTTCTTTCAGCACAGCTTGTTACAGTTTTTACTTAGTGTTTACTTTTCCGCTTGCTTACTTTGTGGTGCTTGTTTACTTTTCAAAGGCAATGCCTTCCCTTTTTCCTAGATTTACGCCTTGGTTCTAGTCGCCAGCCCCTGGCCTATGGAAGGCGGGCTTGGGTTAGTCACGGAACGGGCCCCGAGGATGGGTCGTGACATCCTAGGATGATGTATAGTTTGTGCCACATGGTTTGGAAAATTTTTCACCAACCATGCAGTGCTACTATCTCAATGCCAACCCCTCATATGGTTGGCCCGCACAGTTTGAAAAATTGTATTCCAGTCATTATTCTCCCTCTATCTCCAACTTCACTATTTCTCCTATAATCACATAGTTTGGAAAAATCCAACTCTAATAATGTGTTCCCAGTGACTCATAGAATCACCATTCACATTTTCCTAGAGAGATTGCATGGTTTCCATTAATAGTTCACCTCCATAAACACTTCCAAAAATGCTCCAAACCATTTTGGAAACTTCTAAAACTCAACCCAAGAACTATATAATATCAAATTACATAATAAAATTGACATGTACCTTAAATCGGGGGTGTTAAAGTTTATATCTCTCTAAGAAAATGTTTACTAGGATATAATAGGAGAGGGAGATAGAGAGAATGTGTATGACCCAGTATGAATCTGTAATATAATCTATCATATATTCCTTGTTTTGTACTATGATTGATGTTTTCTATACTTTAATCATGGTAGTTAGATATCTGGTTCATCCAAGGGGGGCCACATCAGTCTACTGTTATGGTTATCCTTAAGTGACTCGGGCATACTTAGGCTAAACTCCCAATATATGTAGGATATAATGAATTGTTCATCAAATAATATAATGATGTTAGTTTCTAAATAGATTAGAATTATTTGATGTCATAGTACGGATATTTCTTCAATCTCAATGGAAGATCAATGAGATGGAATAATTCAAAGCTTCCAATTATCACTAATTCACCAGTGGAGTATTAGTATATAGCAACTTATGATATATCCAAAAAAGAGGATTGGATTCAAAAATACATCCAAACCCACGATGTGGTTCCTAGAACTAGATATCCTATCACATTATATTGTAATGATATTGAAGTGGTGTCTCTCAAAATGGATCTAAATTTGAATCAATGGGAAAAACACATACTCCATTAATATTATATCCTGAGGAATTTTTCTTAATGGGTTGAAGTCACCAAGAGCAGATATTTCATAGATGAAAACAAATTAGACCCCTTGAATATAGACTTATCTTATAATAAGCATGAACATCATGTGAGTACTAGTGGACTGGAGTTTTTTAGTAGTTTTATCTACTGTAAGTGGGAGTCTATTAGAATTGGTTCCATATAGAACCAACTTTTAAGAACTTTATGATTACCCATATTCATTTATTTTAATATTAATAAAATTTATTTTTTCAGACCCAAACCTATGTTTGGTGTTATATTTTTTTCCAATCACAATGTCATATTGTATGATTAGAGCATTAGAATGCTAATTAGAATTGATATCATAAGGAAGATATTAAATAAAATCATATACTATCTAGTCTATGAGAATGAATAAAATAAAAATTCCTAGAATATATCAATTAAATATCTATTAGAAGTAATTACCATGAGTTATGATTGAATATGAAGAAGGATCTAGTTGAATATGTGTAATACTTTTTAATATACTAATATGAAGGAAGTAGGTTGTGAAGTACTTAACTTAGTCCACAGTAAGGGATCATTTATGGCTCAGGTGAAGATTAGAAGAGCACCAATGTGATGTCAGAATGTTGAAGGATGAATTCAATATAATGATTCTATTGTGGAATTATTCTCATCTATATTAAGTTTTATGTGTTATTGTGTTTTTTAAGACATGGAATTAACCCTTTTCTCAAGAAGTTGTTCATATCTATCTTTTTTAAAGAAATAAGGTAACATCCATATAGAAAAGTACATGCCATGAATTCAGAATCCTAGAAGAGAAACTTAATTTTGTTACATTTACCAATGCTTTCCAAATTTTTGGTGAAAATTTATGGAGGGAGATCAATGTTTCATGAAATTTAGTGTCTGAAAAATAGAGAACTATTTTGGATTAAATTCATGATTTTAGTGAAAGGTGAATGTTTTTGTGAAAGTGTGTTAGTGACCTGAAAGAATGTTATAGAAGATGAAGGAATATATATAGGAAAACTTTTAAGACTCATAAAAGATCTAGTTTCATGAATATATTTACATTGGTGAATAGAAAGAGACATATATTTTAGGTGTGGTAAAATACCTTGAATTGATTTACATTATCAAATTTAAGGTTCCATAATATAGGGAAGTTTGGTGAGGAAAAGTTTCCTGACTGAGGAATGATAGATAAAGTTATGAGAAGGTGGTGTTTCCAAGTTAAGTGAAGGGATGGTATTTTTCAATAAATACTTGATCACTAAAGAAGAAGGTATATATTTTTGGTAGAGCAATATTCTTGATAGAAAAATGCTCTAAATTTTCAAATTTATGAAATTAAAAAAAGGAGGTATGCTAACCATCAAGTTTCATGTAAAAAATTCCGTGAATCATTGTGTTCTTTGAACATACTATTTTCATGAACCCTTACTTAATGTGAAGGTAAATCTTACAAAAAATAATATCCATGTGAAAGGTTTGTACTTTAGAAATTATATGGTCATACTTTCATGAAAGTATGAGTTTTTTGAAAGTAAGGGTTTTGCAAGAGGGGGTGTTTCGTGAATATAACGCATTGAATATTCATTTTAATTGAAATATAGATTCAAAGATCATGAAATTAGGATTATAATGAAAGTAGAGCCACACTATAATTAGGGAAAATCCTTATGATTCCAATCAATTGAATAATACCTATAATTCTATAAATTATGAAAGTAACTTCACTAACATGTTGCATAGAGGTGGGGAAGAGGTAGTGTACCTTGGGTGGGGAGTGCCCAAAACCAAGGCTGTAAGAACCCGGTTCTTATTTTTGAGGTACAGGTTTCTTCTTTTCTCTTTTCCTTAAGTGTTTTTGCATAGAGGTGGGGAATAGGTAGTGTACCTTGCGTACGGTTCTCAGCAGTTGAGGCCACATGATAGGAATTACCCAATGCATGACCTCAAGTTGCCTGCAGTTGTGCATGTGTTGCATTGTTGGAGACATTATCTCTTGGGAGAACATTTTGTGGTTTTCACCGACCACAAAAATCTCAAGTATATTTTTACTCAGCGTGACTTGAACCTGAGACAGAGAAGGTAGTTCGAATACCTTCAATACTTTGATTTTGAGCTTGCATATACACCTGGTAAAGGTGCAGTAGCTGATGCACTGAGCAATAAGACTCAGATACAAGCAGTGCAGGAGGCCAGTGGTGAGTGGCAGCTTATGGCTTTGTCCTCTAAGATGAATTTGGAGGTGCACGACAGTCAGGGGAAAACTTATCTTTCATCTTTAGCTGTGACTTCTACCCTCCTGGATAGAGTGAGGATGAAACAGTTATCTGATTCAGAAGGCCTAGTTCTACAGGAGTCGGTGGCCAGTGAGGACCCTCCTCCTGGTTGGACGATAGGCGATGATGAAATTATCCATTTCCATGGACGAGTGTGGGTTCCAGGGGATATACACGAGGAGTTTATGTGGGATTTTCATGCTTCAGTTTGGGTAGTTCATCCCGGGGTTACCAAGATGTACCGAGACTTGAGACGTCAGTACTTGTCGCCGGGTATGAAGAAGGAAGTAGCTAGTTTTTTTATGAGGTGTTCCACCTATCAGTAGGTGAAGGAAGAGCATCAGAGGCCAGCCAGACTGTTACAGCAGTTACCTATTCCAAAATGGAAATGGGATGACGTCGCGATGGATTTCGTGACAGGATTTACGAGGTCACCTCGAGGCAATGATGTCGTGTGGGTTTTGTGGATAGACTGACAAAGGTACCTCACTTTTTTCTAATCAAAGAGACCTTTGGAGTTGATGATCTCAGGAAGTTTTATATCTGAGAGATTATACGTCTTCATGGGGTTCCTCATTCTATCATTTTAGATAGGGACTCTCATTTTACGTCTCGTTTTTGGAATAGTTTTTAGAGGGCACTGGGTACGCAGATGCTTCTGAGCATAGCTTACAACCCTCAGACCAATGGCCAGTCAGAGCATACGATATCGGTGCTTGAGCACATGCTGCGTGCATGCATCGTAGTCTTTGGGGGATCTTGGGAGAAGCATATACCCATATTCGAGTTTGGCTACAATAATAGTTTTCAGGAAACTATTGAGAAGGAACCTTAGAAGGATTTATATGGTAGGCCATGTCGATCACCCTTGTGTTGGTTAGACACAGGTGAGGCAGCTTTACTGGGACCACGTCTCGTGTAAGAGACTTCTGAGCAGGTCCAGTTGATTCAGAAGCAGATGGCTACTGCACAATCTTGTCAGAAATCTTATGTTGATCACCGCAGACGACCCTTGGAGTTTGTGGTTGGGGATCAGGTTTTCTTACATGTTTCACCAAGGTTAGGACACAGATGGATAAGGATACAGGGTAAACTTTCACCAAGGTATGTGGGGCCATTTGAGATTCTGGAGAGAGTCGGGCTGGTTTCATATCCATTGCAGTTACCACAGAGGTACCGAGCCATGCACGACATCTTCCATGTATCTCGGTTGCATCGCTATCATTTAGAGTTGTCTCACGTCTTTCAGCCCGAGGAGTTTGAGCTGGAGGTAGATGCGTCCTTTGAGGAGCAACTGATTCACATCGTGGATAGGAGCACGAAGCTTCTTCGAGGCCGGTCAGTTCCTCTCGTACGGGTGCTATGGCAGCATGGCCGAGTGCAGGATGAAACCTGGGAGCGGAAGACCGACGAACGTGCTCATTGGCCACAGCTGTTCTGAGCATTATCTTTTCTACCCATGGAAGGGAAATTCGGGGATGAATTTCTTTAAGGGGGGAAGTTTGTAAGAACCCGGTTCTTATTTTTGAGGTACGGGTTTCTTCTTTTCTCTTTTCCTTAAGTGTTTTAGAGAAAATAAGGAAAATGAGGGAAAATACTAAATTTTGGGACTACGTGTTATGTACTATTCCACACGTTGTGTACTTTGGCCATATGGAATGAGTACACATGGTGTTTATCCATGTCGGCGACGAAGGGTGTAAAAACCGACTACACACTGTGTTGTGGTCCTTTACACGTCGTGTAGTCAGTTGATAGGCAAATAGTAAGGCGGTGGAAGTAGCCGCCAACTGGATGAAAGTACACGCCGTTTACTCAGGATTCACACGCCATGTACTCATGTCAACAGATGAACAGTGCCACGCTGGCGAGAAGCTTCTAGAGGAACAGTTAAAAATGAAAAGTACACGCCGTGTACTTGAGAAGTACACACCGTGTAGTTTGTTTTTTTTTTGCTTAAAATCGGCAGTATCCTCCCCTGTTCACAGGGCAGGCTTAGAACAGGAAGAAGGATTTGGTAGAGGAGTTAGTACTTTCAAGGATCTCTAGATCGAGCGTCGGGAATCCGTTTTCTCCTCTGATGATCTCGTTGGAACCGCACGGGTAAGCCCTCCACTCTCCTTAAGTCGTTCTTTCCAATTCCTCCTCTAAGGGAAGTTAATTAGGTTTGAAAATGTTGTTGTTTTCCCCAAATCTTTTTTGTTCTTGGGAGTTTTTAGAAGCGTTGTTCACGTATACCGTTCAGGGACATTTAAGGTAGGTGGCTTGGTGTTTAATTTCCAACTGTTGTGCCTTTGTGTGTATCATTGTGCCACGAACCCATGTTGGGGTGTCGTGTGGCTAAGGCCTTAGCTGTTTAAAATACCTAGAATTTTATAGGTAATTAAATGTGATAATAAACTTTTGTTTGGGATCACTTCTTGGATCCAGGACCACATCGGGGGTGCATTCCTCTATTTAGCCGTTTGGCCAGGATACCCGAGGGTATGCCATGTTTATTTTGCGCATTACTTTTTCTTTGAGAGGAATTTTATGTGAATTGCCTGTTTATATGTTGGAAATTTCCTGGTTACCTGTTTAGCCCGAGGAAATTGTTTTACTTAGACTGAGGGCAGTGCATCTTTTAGCCTGAGGGAAACTTCTTCTGTGCATGTGGGCAATAGACTCTGTGCCTGAGGGTGACACTTTGTATGTTTGAGGGCAATATCTGTTATGCCTGTGGGAAATTACCTGTGGGTTACGTTTCTGATTACCTGAGGGTAAGGGTTTGTGTGTCTGAGGACACTGACTGTTTACATAGAAATTCACTATGGCGGTTTCCTTATAATGAAAGATTAAATGAATAATAAAATGGAAATATAACTGGTAAAGTTAGTTACTTTTCAGTACTGCTTAATTTATTGCATTTTACTACTGCACACTGTTGTTGCATATTTTCACAAAGTTGGGAACGGGCCTTTGGGGGTGCCTACTGGGATTTATTTCTCACACCCTGTTTGGGTCATGTCTTCGGGCCAAACAGATTACATTTTTTTAGGTGTGGATAAGGGAAAGGGTCCCTATATAGGTACTTGATTGCTGCTGAGGAGTAGTGGAGCATGGGACGGGGCTTAGGCTCACGATTCTACTGGCTGTTTTGTTTTTTTTTTGTACTTTATATTGTACTCTAATTTATTGTTGTGTAACATGTTCTGGCTGTTTTCTTAGAACTTGAGACATGTTGCATCATTATCTATACGATTGTTGGTTATCTTTTACTGCAGTTGTCTATTTTAATTGTGTATGGTTTATTGCTTCCATTGTTGTATGTTTTTATATTTTATTCCATTGTGCTACACTTTGAAAAATGAGGGCATAGTTTCCCCACTATCAGACCTGGGCCCTCACTGCTAGTCGGTAGCCTCTGGCATTTGGGAAAATGCGCTTAACGTCTTGTGACCAATCGGGTTCGGGGCACCCGTTGAGTGGAACCCAGATCTGGGACGTCACAAAGTGGTATCATAGGAGTTCTTTTCTTTGAAATACTATTTGGAACTTTAGTCAGGGATAGGACGAGAACGGTAGTTGGTAATAAGCTGTGTCCAGGCGTAGCTAACCCATGTATAGGGAAAAGCCAGTTTACCTCGTATTTTTTCAATTTTTCTGATTTTGAAAATTTTATAGTTTCTTTGATTTTCACCGTTGGGTGACGCACTTGTGATTGTGCAGTTATATTTTATCCAGGGGTTCTATTTAGTTGCAACCCGATGAGATGAGGGTATTCCATCTCATGCATCATTTAGTCACATGCTAGAAATCACATGTGATGCATAATTTCATGCCACGTAGGTGTATTAGAAATTTCATGTTGTTGTGATAGTTGTTGTGCTCGAAAAACATGTTGTTGTGATAGCTGCTTGATAAATACCTGTTATGTGATAGGGTATCCTGGTGTGAGTCTGTTGATAGAATGGATGCCAAACTTTGGTTTTTGGGGAGTATAGGCCCCCATTGACCGGAATTTGGTGGATCATTGACTGTTTATTTTGTTATAACACATATAAGATTCCAAACTTTGATTCGCAGGGAGTATGGGCCCTCACAGATTGGAATTTGGCACTTAGGTGTTGTTTTTCAGTATTTTCTGGGTTCCGGATTAGTTTTAGAGGTGTACTGTCTGGAAAACCCAGTATACACGTCGTGTAGTTCCTTGGACACACACCGTGTGTTCTTCTATTTGGGAAGAAAATAAAACTTTTTAAGTACATGTCGTGTACCCTAAGTACACTCTTTGTAGTCGCTTTCCGTGTCAAGGACTGTGTTGGCGGGGACACGGGGAAGGAAAATGCTTGGGGCGAACACACCGTGTACTGGATGTACACATTGTGTAGTGTTGACCCGAAGCCCGCCCGTGTAAATAACAACATGGATGGAGGAGACCTTAAGACATACACGCTGTTTCCACTATGGAACACGCCGTTTAGTCTGACCTGGGATGCGGTCGTGTAACTAATAACATGGGTCGGTGTAATCCTTTCGTGTACACACCTTGTGTATATGGAACACGCTGTGTAGTTTGAGCCATGTATCCGGCCGTGTAACTAAAAACAGGGTTCAGCGGAGCTCGTCTAGTACACGTCGTGTACCTGTGGGACACGCCATGTAGTCTTGTCTGAGGATAGACTGTGTGGTTTTAGCTGTGTGGCTGGGAAACGGGGTGTTGTACACACCATGTGCGGGTGTAACACGCCATGTAGTTTCAAACCGAGTAGTCGGCCATGTCACAAATGACACGGGCAGTTGTAAAATTACACCATACACGCCATGTAGTAAATATAGACGCCATGTAGTTTTTTTCAATGGGATCCATGTGGCTTAGCCATGTAGAAGGACCCGAGAAGGGGAAGAGAATTCAGGTACATGTCGTGTAGTCAGTATACACGTCGTGTAGCATTGTTTTACAAATCTTGAATTCCTTCTTCCTCCTATTCCCTTTTTGGGGCCCTTTGTTTTTAGTCTTTCATAATCTTGATCTAAGGTGGGTGTTTGACCTTGTAGATTCATGCCGCCAAGACGACCACACGTTGCTTTCCAGGAGAGCGGCAATGATTATACTCCAGAGATGGTGGGCCATGGGCTACCAGTAGATCCTCCAGAAGAGCCAGATGCAGCACCAGCCGTTATTCCAGACACAGGTGCGGAGGCGTAGTTCTGTGAAGGTTTTATGCAGTTCATGCAGACCTTTCAGGGAACACCACCGGCTATCAAATCTATGGCTGAGCTGACTCATATATTCCAGCAGCCGCATCCACCGACGTTCTCAGGGGATGGAGGAACATAGGCTGCGGAGTCTTGGCTAGGGTCTATGCAGACTATTTTCGAGCATTTTGAGACACCTCCAGGGCGGAGGGTCAAGCTCGCGACGTATATGCTACGTGATTCTTCCATAAGGTGGTGGGATGTTACCACCCAGTCAGATATTCACAGAGACATGGCGTGGGAAGATTTTCAGGAAGTCTTCAATGACTTCTTCTCTCCAGAAATGTTGAGAGCAGATAGGGCTCTAGATTTCATGAATCTACAGCAGGGCTCTATGTCGGTTATGGATTATTTTGCTTGCTTCACCTAGCATCAGCGTTTTGCACCCGTTCTGGTGGGTGATGAGATGTTGAGAGCTAAACGCTTTGAGGATGTTCTTTGATATGACATCCGAGTAGTGGTGAATGTTTTCAGGTTGCCTTCAGTACATGCTATTGTAAACCAGGTTCTGATTACATAGAAGAACCTATGGGAAGCTATTGGTGTGGGACAGGGTGGTTCAGCACCAGTTTTTGGTACTATTTCCCCTGGCAAGAGGAATAGACAGATGGACTTCTCTCAGGTTGGCAGTACCATCCAGAAAAATGTTTCAGGTGGCCAGGTCATGTGATACCAGTGTGGTAAGGAGGGGCACAAGAGACCTCAGTGTCCACAAGACACAGTGGAGTGTCAAGCTTGCGGCAAGATGGGTCATCTGCAGTGCTTTTGCAGGGCGTTTCCACCAGTGGCTAGTGAGAGGAGTTCTGTGCAGACTTTGCGTGTGGGAGCAGGACCAGCAGCTTCTTACCAGTTGGGAAACTGGAATACGTCAGGGCGTGTAGGCAGAGATGGTGGTCGTGGTTGTGGTAGCCAGACACCAGAATCTCAGAGGCAGCGGGGCGGGACAGCTCAGGGTAGCCAGGCTGTGTCACAGGGTCGTGGCACTGGGCAGGCATATGCAGTGCAACAGACCCAGTAGGAGCAGTATTATGGACCTTCTATAGTCAGAGGTACTATTCTAGTAGCTTCTATCTTATCTTCAGTACTTTTTGATATGGGTGATATGCATAGTTTCATATCTGTGCCTATTGTGGAGAGCCTTGGGCTCTATGTTTCTTCTTCTTCTTCTGTTGTTATGACGCTAGACACTCAGTTGGGAGATAGAACGACTGGTGTGCATCAGTGCAAGGAGTGTCCCCTTGAGGTTGTAGGGTGTCACTTTCTATGGGACCTTTATGTCTTAGAGAAGATGAGCTACTATGTCATTCTTGGGATGGACTAGTTGGTTCCCTTTCGAGCCTTTGTAGATTGCTATCGTCGTAGGGTGATTTTCACGTCACCAGATGGCGGAGAGTTTCGCTACAGGGGTGAATGGGATGTTCAGGAAAGTTGAGAAAGACCAGAGGATCATGGGCAAGGTGGAGTCACAGCCCAGATTGCGAGTTTATATCTAGATGATCAGGGGACTTGTCAGAAGGATTTACCTCCAGTGGTTGATCGTTTTAGGGATGTCTTCCAGGATGACTTTTCATGTCTACCTCCGGAGCGTGAGGTGGATTTATCTATTGAGATTGTTCCAGGAGTAGTGCTGGTGTCCATTCCTCCTTATAGGATGGCTACACCAGAGTTGCAGGAGCTCAAGAGACAGTTAGAGGAGTTACAGTCAAAGGGTTTCATCCGACCCAGAACTTCTCCTTGGGGTTCGCTAGTCCTTTTTGTGAAAAAGGCGGACGGTACCCTCAGACTCTGTGTGGATTATCGGAAGCTGAACCAGTTGACTGTTAAGAAACGATATCCCTTACCTTGGATTGATGATCTTTTTGATAATCTTCTTTGAGCACGACTGTTCTCGAAGATTGACTTGAGATCAGGATATCATCAGTTGCGCGTGAGACCATCGGATATACCGCTTACAGATTTTCGGAGCAGATATGGTTTGTATGAGTACTTGGTTATGTCGTTCGGACTCAAAAATGTCCCAGTAGTTTTCATGGCTCTGATGAATCGTGTGTTCCATCCGTACCTGGATTCTTTCGTGGTAGTATTCGTGGATGATATCTTGGTTTACTCTCACACTCGACATGACCATGCCACCCATATTGAGATCATATTGAGCACACTAAGAGAGAAAAAGATATATGCTAAGCTCTCAAAGTGCAACTTTTTGATGGACCATATTCACTTCCTGGGTCATATCATCTCAGAGGCAGGAGTTGCAGTAGACCCAGAGAAGGTGAGAGCAGTAGTTTCTTGGGAGAAGACTAAGAACATGTTTGAAATATGGAGTTTCTTGGGGCTGACTGGTTACTACAGACGCTTCATATAGGAATTCTCCCACTTATCAGCGTCGTTGACAGGTTTGACTAAGAAGGGTGTGAAGTTCGTTTGGTCGGAAGCTTGCGAGACAGCCTTTCAGGACCTGAAAGGAATTTTGACATCAGCACCAGTCCTGATACTTCCAGAGCAAGAGAAGAGTTATACAGTTTACTGTGATGCATTAGGTATTGGGCTGGGAGCAGTGTTGATACAGGGCGATCGAGTTGTTGTGTACAGTTCTCGGCAGTTCAGGACACGTGAGAGGAATTACCCGATGCATGACCTTGAGTTGGCTACAGTTGTGCATGCGTTGCACTGTTGGATACATTATCTCTTGGGAGACCATTTTGTGGTTTTAAACAACCACAAAAATCTCAAGTATATTTTTACTCAGCGTGAATTGAACCTGATACAGAGAAGGTGGGTCGAATACCTTCAATACTTTTATTTTGAGCTTTCCTATACACCTGGTAAAGGTAATGCAGTAGCTGATGCACTGAGCAGGAATACTCAGATACAGGAAGTGGAGGAGGCCAGTGGGGAGTGGCATCTTATGGCTTTATCCTCTGAGATGCATTTGGAGGTGCACGATAGTCAGGGGAAAACTTATATTTCATCTTTAGCTATGACTTCTACCCTCCTGGATAGAGTAAGGATGAGACAGCTATCTGATTCAGAAGGCCTAGTTCTACGGGATTCGGTGTCTAGTGAGGACCCTCCTCCTGGTTGGACGATAGGCGATGATGAAATTCTATGTTTACATGGATGAGTGTAGGTTCCAGGGGATATACGCGAGGAGTTGATACAGGAGTTCCATGCTTCAGTTTGGGTAGTTCATCCCGAAGTTACCAAGATGTACCGAGACTTGAGACGTCAGTACTGGTGGCCGGGTATGAAGAAGGAAGTAGTTGGTTTTGTTACGAGGTGTTCCACCTATCAGCAGGTGAAGGCGGAGCATTAGAGGCCAGCCAGACTGTTAAAGCAGTTACCTATTCCAAAGTGGAAATGGGATGACGTCACAATGGATTTTGTGACAGGATTTCTGAGGTCACCTCGAGGCAATGATGTCGTGTGGGTTGTTGTGGACAGACTCACAAAGGTAGCTCACTTTTTTCTGATCAAGGATACCTTCGGAGTTGATGAGCATAGGAAGTTGTATATCCGAGAGATTTTAAGTCTTCATGGGGTTCCTCTTTCTATCGTTTCAGTTAGGGATGCCCATTTTACGTTTCATTTTTTGAAGAGTTTTCAAAGGGCACTGGGTACGCAGGTGCTTCTGAGCATAGCTTACCACCCTCAGAATGATGTCCAGTCAGAGCGTATGATATAGGTGCTTGAGGAAATGCTACGTGCATGAATCCTAGACTTTGGGGGCTCTTGGGAGAAGCATATACCCCTATTCTATTTTGGCTACGATAATAGTTTTCAGGAAACTATTGAGATGGCACCTTACAAGGCTTTATATGGTAGTCCAGGTCGATCACCCTAGTGCTGGTTAAAGGCAGGTGAGGCAGCTTTACTGGCACCACGTCTCATTCAGGAGACTTCTGAGCAGGTCCAGTTGATTCAGAAGAAGATGGCTACCGCACAGTCTCGTCATAAATCTTATGATGATCGCCTCAGACGACCCTTGGAGTTCGTGGTTGGGGATCAGGTTTCCTTACATATTTCACCGAGGTTGGGACACAAATGGATTAGGAGATAGGGTAAACTTTCACCGAGGTATGTGGGGCCATTTTAGATTCTGGAGAGAGTCGGGTTGGTTTCCCATCTGTTGCAGTTACCATAGAGGTACGGATCCATGCACGACATCTTCTATGTATATCAGTTGCATCGCTATCATTCATACTCATCTCACGTCTTTCAGCCCGAGGAGTTTGAGCTGGAGGTAGATGCATCCTTTGAGGAGCATCTGATTCACATCGTGGATAGGAGCATGAAGGTTCTTCGAGTCCGGTCAGTTCCTCTCGTACGGGTGCTATGGCATCATGGCCGAGTGCAGGACGAAACCTTGGAGCAGGAGACTGGCGTACGTGCTCATTGGCCAGAGCTGTTCTGAGCTTTATCTTCACTACCCATGGAAGGGCAATTAAGGGATGAATTTCTTTAAGGGGGTAAGTTTGTAAGAAACCGGTTCTTATTTTTGAGGTATGGGTTTTTTCTTTTCTCTTTTACTTAAGTGTTTTTGAGAAAATAAGGAAAATGAGGAAAATCCTAAATTTTGTGACTACGCGCCATGTACTATTCCACACATCGTGTACTTTGGCCGTGTGGAATGAGTACACAGGGTGTGTAGCCATGTCGGCGACGAAGGGTGTAAAATCTGACTACACACCATGTAGTGGTCCTTTACATGCCGTGTAGTCATTAGGCAGGCAAATAGTAAGGCGGTGGAAGCAGCCACCAATTTAACGATAGTACATGTTGTGTACTCAGGATTCACACACCGTGTAATCATGTCGACAGATGAACAGTGCCACGCTGGCGAGAAGCCACTGGAGGAACAGTTAAAAATGAAAAGTACACGCCGTGTACTTTAGAAGTACACGCCGTGTACTTTAGAAGTACACGCTGTGTAGTTTGTTTTTTTCTCTTAAAATGGGCAGTAGCATCCCATGTTCATAGGGAAGGCTTAGAACAGGAAGAAGGATTCAGGAGAGGAGGTTGAACTTTTGAGGATCTCCAGATCGAGCGTCGGGAATCCGTTTTCACCTCTGATGATCTCGTTGAAACCGCACGGGTAAGCCCTCCACTCTCCTTAAATAGTTCTTTCCAATTATTCCTCTAAGGGAAGTTAATTAGGTTTGAATGTGTTGTTGTTTTTCCCAGATCTTCGTTGTTCTTGGTCGTTTTTAGAAGCATTGTTCATGTATACCGTTCAGGGACGTTTAAGGTAGGTGGCTTGGTGTTTAATTTCCAACTATTGTGTGTTTGTGTGTATCGTTGTGCCACGAACCCATGTTGGGGTGTCGTGTGGCTAAGGCCTTAGCTGTTTAAAATACCTAGAATTGTATAGGTAATTAAATGTGATAATAAACTGTTGTTTGGGATCGCTCCTTGGATCCAGGACCACCCCGAGGGTGCGTTCCTCTGTTTAGCCATTTGGTCAGGATACCCAAGGGTATTATATGTTTATTTTGCGCATTACTTTTGCCTTGAGAGGAATTGTATGTGAATTTCTTGTTTATATGTTGGGCATGGCCCGTCTACTTGTTTAGCCCGAGGGAAGTGTTTTACTTAGCCTGAGGGCAGTGCATCTTTTATCCTGAGGGCAACTTCTTCTGTTCCTGTGGGAAATAGACTCTGTGCCTGAGGGTGACACTTTGTATGCCTGAGGGAAATATCTGTTATGCATGTGGGAAATTACCTGCGGGTTACGTTTCTGATTACCTGAGGGTAAGGGTGTGTGTGTCTGAGGACACTGACTGTTTACATAGAAATTCACTGTGGCGGTTTCCTTATAATGAATGATTAAATAAATAATAAAATGTCAACATAACTGGTAAGTTAGTTAACTTTGATTACTGCTTAGTTTATTGCATTTTACTAGTGCACACTATTGTTTCATATTTTCACATAGTTAGGCATGGGCCTTTGGTGGGTGACTACTGGGATTTATTTCTCACACCCTGTTTGGGTCATGTCTTCGGACCAAACAGATTACATTTCTGCATGTGTGGATATGGGCAAGGGTCCCTATACAGTTACTTGATTGCTACTGAGGAGTAGGGGAGCATGGGACTGGGCATAGACTCACGATTCTATCGTCTGTTTTGTTTTGTTTTTCTGTACTCTATATTGTACTGTACTTTATTGTTGTGTAACATGTTCTGGCTATTTTCTTAGAACTTGAGACATATTGCATCATTATCTATACGATTGTTGGTTATCTTTTACTACAGTTGTCTATTTTAACTGTGTATGGTTTATTGCTTCTGTTGTTGTATGTTTGTATATTTTATTCTGTTGCGCTATACTTTGACAAATGAGGTCATAGTTTCCCCACTATCAAACCTGGTCCATCGCTGCTAGTCGGCAACCTCTGGCGTTTGGGGAAATGCGCTTGAGGTCATGTGACCAACCAGGTTCAGGGCACCCGTTGAGTGGCACCCAGATCCGGGACGTTACAAAGGTCTTATAAAAGAAGTGTTCCTAGAATGGATTGATAATTTTAAAATCATTTTTAACCACCAAACTAGTGAAGATCATTATATTCCAGTACAACTAATGCAATATCAATGATATTCTTTGGGCTTTTCCTTTGTGGTGAACCAAGTAAAAATTCCTATGTTTTTTGGATGTTTTACTTTCCTACATATTTTTTTATCACTCCATCAGGTTTATAAAAATGATTACTAAAGTTAAAGGTTAAACATAGTTCTTTATAATGTGGGAAAAAGATCCTAAAATAAAGTTATCCATACTTCTAAGAAAACTAGAAATTTATTTATCACCATGATTCATCCTCCCCCCCAACACCCTCTCAAGGTGTATCACGTTTAACCAAGTGGTATCAAAAGGTAAAGGATGATAATCAATGTATAAACTCATAATAAGTGTTTGTACTTTTTATCACGGGTTTTATGATGAAGCCTCTATTTTTTAAATGAAATTGATATAGGAAGAAATAAACATTTTCTTGTGGGATTATATTGTAGAGGTCATGGAATTTATCTAGACAGATATTAACTTGAGAAATCAATGTGAGCAAGTGGGTAATTATAGAATGTAGAATATTTAAAATATATCCTTTTTTGATGATTTCTATAAGAAAACTACTAATTTGTCTACTATTTGTAAAAAATTTAAGACTCTGGATTCTATTTATGTAAACATTATAGATAAAAACCATGTTTTGATATCATCCTCAAGATACGGTTTCAAAACTGGCAATAGTGAAAATTTAGTGAACAAGGTTGGTGAAGAGAGTCTTAGGAATAAAAATAAAGAAGAAGAAAAAGAATAAGAAGAATATTTTCAGAAGAGCATGTACTAAAATAAAGGTGAACGATCATAACTATATGATTTCATATTAATCTAACCACATTGTAGTGGTTTCTTGTAAATCAATAAATTGAGATTTCTCCTTAGGGAAGAATGAACCAGCATGTGATATTCAGCTTCAAGTATAGGATGAAGGTGTTCTTGAAGAATTACATATTTAAAGAGAGAGAAATCAGAAAATTGTTAGTATATTAAAAGAATATATTGAATAGGTGGATGATAGAGAAGAAGATATTGGTCGAATAGAGAAAGAATGATTAGATCCATCAGCTAGTAATTTAAACTGGAAATAATAAGTATAGATTAAATACAAAACTAAATACCATGCTAAGGATAATGAAAAATTTATGGATTATATTGATGAATAAGAAAAATAATCGAGTTTATTGATGAAAAAAAAAATTAAAGGAAAAAACTTTAAGGATGCATTTGAAGAGGATGATAAGAATAAAATATTCAGTAGATTTAGTGGTGAAGATGAACCACACACATATTATATAAACTATAACAAGGAATAAGAGGCTATGAGTTATGGATTTCATTTTAGATAAAATTTATATCATGATCAATAAGAGATAAAATAATTAAAAGAGATAGTGGATCAATCGAAAGTCATACAAGAAGTAGAATATGAAATCATCAAGAATTTTTTCATAGAGAAGAAGAGGATGAAAATAAAAGTGGTGGACATAAATGTTTCCATGCATAAGATAGGTAGTGAGGATAATGAATAAATTTATTTTATTGAAAAAATTCCTCAAAATATTATAAAATATATGGACATGGAGAATGAGATAAAATAAAAATTTCCCCCTCTCAAGACATAGCTAGAGGAGACTATAAAATCTTAGAATGAATCAAACTCCATATTGAAGGAGAAACAACCTTATATTATAGAGTTTGAGGCAAAGCTCCGTCGTTGCAAGGGAAATGAGAAATTAGAGATTCCCTCCAAAGAAGCATCTATGAGTGAACTATTTAAGGTACCAAATATGAAATTCAAAAATATATGTAAGAATATTTCATAATTTTAGAAGAATATGGACATTAGATGATGTAATTGTGGAATAATGAAACATACTATGATTGTGCTTCAAGAATCCTAAATGCTCTACAATGGAAAAATAATGGTTTCATCAAAATTTAAAATGATACAATGTGTGTGTTCAATAGAAGATGTTATATTTTATCTCACCCTAGTTATATGGAAAGTAAATTTAGATCAAAGAAATAATGTAAGGAAAAAAGATGCAAAATATTTCCTCTACTATGGGGTCGTATAAGGAAAGAGCCTATAATGGAAATAGACCTGTAAAGATAGAAAATAGGTACACTTTACTAGAATAAAAACTTAAAGTTTAATGGAAAATGTAAAAATAACCTATCATGATTAGATTGAAAAATACCTCATAGAGATAAAGGAAACAAATAAGGAAAAATAAGGGGGAGTAAGTTCCAGTTCGAAGTAAGAAGGTTTTTCACCAAAAGAAAGATTCAACTAAAATGAAAAAGAGTGATATGTCTTAAATGTCTATTAAAAAGAAACACCAAAAAGCAAGTCATGGTAAACTTTCAAGAAATATCTCAATATGAGAATTGAATTCTAGTAGAATAGTTATCTGATATAGGAAGAATAAATAGTATAATTCCAATGGTAATATTTATACTATAACAAAGAATCAAGTAAAACGGTGCACAAACGGTGCATTAAAGAAATAAATCAGTACGAGTAGGTTTGAATACACAAATAAGAAAAGGTTCGATCTAGCAGTACCTATATATCAAAATAATACTAAGAAAGTGGGTAAATAATATCTAATTATGTGGTTAAAATAGTTGTAGTTTGCTAGAATGTTGGAACAAACATAGGATTTCAATATTTTTCAAGAAAATATAAAAGTTTAAGTCCATCAAGATCAACCAAAATTATATTTTCTAGGATTATAGAGGTACCTCTATCACCATAAATTTAACTTCTTCAAATATATTTTTGAAGTGGAACAGTATTAAGGGGGATATATGATCCATGGGATGTGTATGTTCAGGAAAGGAATAGGTATGTAAGTTAAATAGAGAAGAATGTGAAATTAATAATCAGAATACATGAAATTAAAATATGTTATTATATTCAATATTTAGTGTTAAAGAACCACCCTATTTTTCAAATCTATATTTGAAAGTATTATGCTATGAAAATGGACGATCGTATGATGAAGAACCTAATGTGAAATTGAGGAGATATCAAAGCTATATTTGAATGGTCCAATTGATCCAAGTTACATAGAATATTCAACCATTAGTATAATTACTTATCTAAAGTGGTATTTCATCACCAAGAAAAGATATATTGGTGTAGAATCAACAAAATTCATATATTTCAATTTTATCTATTTTTTTCTAACAATATGGTATATGTTGACAATTTTCAGGATACTAGAATATGGCAGAAAATCAATAGTGTTCCCATCAACTGGTATCCCTATTTTGAAGATGAATTTAACATCTAGAAGAAGCTCAATGATATGGTAACGATAATTAGTATCAGTCCAAAGTTATATATATTCAGGAAGACTTGGTGATAATATTTATAGGCTATTCATCCTTATCCAAAAATGATTCCAATGATTAATTGAAGATATTTTATACCAATTAGTACCTTGAGAATATCTTTAATAAGTGGTTCCATTTGGTTTAAGAAGTGGTATGACCTACACACATGTTATTAATTACTTACTTATTGATTGTTCAGTGTTAGTGTGATTTTCATCATGAAATATTATTTAAAATAAATAAATTTACACTACTAGAATTTATGAAGTGAGTGACATGAAAAAATTGGTGTTTTTTGCATTAAACTCTTATTTTCTATCATGAGTTCACACTCAATAGTCTTAGAGGATTTATCACTGACTAAATTTCAAGTGATAATCTCACTCACTGAAAATCTATAAAAATTTTGAAACTATAATTTAAAAATGGATCTGAGCTTGAAAGGTGTTAAGAAGATAAAATTATTCAAGAGTAAAATGATAAATGGTTTTAAAAGAAAAATATGGAGCTCAACGGAGGAGAAAAATATCTTCATATATATTTTCTCCAGAGTTATAAGAGAATAGTGTTCTACCATAGGTTTCTTAGGAACATTTTAAATATATTGAATAGAGATTATTGATTAAGGGGAGTAGTGTTTTTTATAAAACAAATCACTATGGATTTCATAGTGATAAGGGAAAATAATTAAAGTAAATTTGGGTATAATGCCTCTCTATTAGATAATATTTAAAAGGGGGAGAAATAAAAGGAAGCTATAAAGACACTAAGGGTAAGAGAACATGAATAATTAATTAGGTTCCATATGGTCCTTGGCATTTTGATGTTAAATGGGGGAAGAAACTTCATTGATGAGGAATCATAAATTCATATCCATGAAATGCTTGGAGTATTTGATATATGACAGATTTATGATAGTATTGACAACAAAATCAAAAGAGGGACTGTAGTAACCAAACCTATTTTTGGTGTTGGATTTTTTTCCAGTCACAATGTCATACAATTTGATTAGATTATTGGAATGGTAATGAATGTCACTATAACATGAAAGATATTAGTGACATGAATATACATCCCATTATAATAGAATTAAGTGAATAAAAATTCATGGAAGATATTAATTTCATTTTTGGAACTTATGATCAGGATTTATGCTGGAATAGAAAGAATGAGTCGGTTAAAAAAACTTAAAAATGGGAGAATGATAAACCCAAACCTATATTTAGAGTTGGATTTTTTTTTCAAACATAATTTAATATTGTATGACCGGAGTATTTTAATGGTAATGAGAATCACTATCATAGTAAATATATAGAATACAATCATATATGACCTTGTCCAGAAGAATGAAATGAAGATAAATTCTTGGAAGATGTCAATTTCATATCGAAAAGTTATGGTCAAGCATTATTCATGAATAGAAAGAAAGAGCAAGTTGAATATCTAATTTTTTTTTTGAATTTACTAAGTTGAAGGAAGTAGGTTGTAGAGTTCTCCACTCAATCCCTAGTGAGTGATAATTTCTATCCTATGTTAAGATAGGCAGATCACCAATGTGATGTGCGAATGTTGAAGGATGAATTCAAGAAAATGATTCCATTGCAGAATTATTCTCAACTCGGTGAATTTTCCCATACTATTGTGTTTTTTAGAAGACATCAAATTAATCCACATCTCGATCAATTAATACTATCAATATTTTTGTAAGAAATAATAGTATATACAAAAAGTGAAGCACAGAGCATGAATTTTAAATCCTAGAAGAGGAACTTAATGTTACATCATTTCCCAATTTTTTAACAAATATTGGATGTAAATTTCTAAAGGGAGATCAATGTTTCTTTAAAGTCATGGTTTGGAATATAGATAATTATTTTGGAGAAAATAAATGAAATTTTAAAATGACGTATGTTTGTGAGAAAGTGGGGAAGTGCCATGAAATAATGTTATGAAAATATGATGGAAGAAATTTTGGAAAAGAATGAAAATTCATGAAAGATCAAGTTTCAAAAATATTTTTATATTAGAAAATAGAAAGTGGAAATTTATAAGTGTGCATTATAGTTCTATGAATGGATTTATATTAACAAATACAAGGCACTATGAAACATTATATTTTGGTGAGGAAAAATTTTATGAATGAAGAATGGTGGAGAAAGTCTCATAAACTGAACTTACAAAAATGTGTGTTTCCAAGTTACATGAATAGTATGTATTTTCTTATAAATAAATGAACCCTAAATAAAAATATAGAGATTTTTTCTTAAGAAATATTCTTGAGAGAAAAACTCTCTGAATTTTTCAAACTCTGAATTTAAGCGAAGGAGGTTCATGAACCACTGAGTACCGTAAGAAAATTTCTATGAATAAATATGTTCCTTAAACATACTGTTTGCACAAAAAAAATTATTAAAATAGAGTTTAATCTTGTAAAAAAAAATTATAATGGTTCATGATTTATAAATTACAAGAGCATAATTTTATAAAAATGGGATCTTCACAAACATAAGTGTTTCACGAAAGTAGTGATTTTGCAAAGGGGTGATTTTCCACAACAGGATGAATTAAATATTTATTTTAAGTGAGAAGTGCACTCAAAGAGAATTAAATCAAGATTATAATGAAAGAAGAGTCTCGTGTTAATCAAGTAAAAAGACTTGTGATTTAAATCCATTGAAAAAGATTAATAATTCCATAAATTGTGGAAGTACCTTCATCAATGCAGTGTGCGGAGGTGAGGAAGAGGAGGTGTGCCTTGGGTGAGAAGTGCAAACCCCCTAAATGTTTACAAGAAAGAGTTACAAGCATCGAGTAACCATTTTTAAGTAATTTTTAACCTCCATTCTAGTAAATATCAGTAGATTCATGTATGGTCATCACAACATCGTTGAATGCTCCTCATACTAGCCCTTTGTGGTGAACCAAGTAAAAATCTTTGTGTCCTTTGGATGTTTTATATTATTAAATATTTTTTATCACCCTATGTGGTTTATAGAAAGGCTTAATCAAGTGAATGGTTGAACATAGTTCCTTCCAATGTGGAACAAGATTATAAAATAAAGTTAACCGGGCTATGAAGAAAGTTTTAAATTTATCGGTTGCCCTGATCCACCCCCCCCCCCCCACCACCACCACATACATTTCCCACCCCATCCCAGTATGTACTAGTTATATATCCTATCAGATCATGATTCTTTATCTTAATGAAAGAGTATGTGATAATTTTCTAATGGTACTTTTCGTACTAAAATTTCATACCAGTTCTATGATATGATAAGAATATAGATTTGACATGAGAGTATTATTAAATATAAGTTTTATATCTAGATGAAAATATTTTATAGGACACGGATGATGTAGGATATTTGGGTGGAGACTCATTGGACTTTTAGATACTTTCTCATGGTTCACACCTTGGTAATCTTCAATGTTGCGAGTGATGTTGTATTAATGAATAATTTGAGAAATAATTTATACCTTATGTTATTTAATAGAAGCTAATATCACAGGCCCCTTGATGGTAATTGAACTACTTAATACTATCCATAGACATGGTGATATTTTCAAAATGTTTGTTTCTATAAGGTCAGTGAAAGTGACATCGATCATATAGGTTTATGACACAAGTATGAAACCTGCTCGATTAGAAATTTTGTGATAAATGGAATTTATTACATAGTATACATTTATAAAAGGATATATTTCATTATTAAAATAACTTATTTCTTTATGGGAACCCTAGCATGTTTCTAGATTCTAACCTTCGACTTTAAGAAGTCCAATCAAATGCCACCAAGAAATGGGCCTCGAGGGTCACATAGTAAATGTATTTGAAAATTTAGTTAAATTCCAAATGAATTTAATATGTCGGATAAATATTATTCTTCTATATGTTTTAATAATTATTCATGTTAGTTTGATCAAAAATATTAAATCACCAATTATTTAAGAGAATATATTTGTGAGTTGAATATTTAATAAATATTTATTTATAACTTAATTATTTATTTAATCAAATAAATATATCATATTTATTTATTATGGTTTATTCACAAGGTAAATGATATTTATTTATTTAGTTATGTTAATATTTAATAAATATTTATTCATTAATTTCATGAATACGATATTTATATATTATTTTCTAAATAATACAATGAAATTTATTTACTAAAATAAATAGATATTATTTAAGGGACAATAAATATTAAGTGTGATTGGTGGACCGAGATAGTTGGTTCAAGAACAAATGTCGTATTAAATATTATGTGAATAAATATTAATTAATTTATTTAAGAAAATGATATCGATTTTATCCATGAGTTTAGTACATGTCTTGTAAATAATAAGAATTTTATTATTATTTAGAAAAAGTGTTATCTTTGGATTAAGAAAATAATAAGGACCCTTAAGAAATAATTATTTTCTAACCCTAGCATTATATAAACCTGGTTATGAAATTTTTGAAAGGGTGAGAGCCACATTCCATAATTGTGCACAATGAAATCTAGATAGGATTTTCTCAATCCCTAGAGTGCTTTCCCATATAATAATCAGAAGAACATAGATCTTTTCTCCTCCTCCACCAGAGAAAATCCTTACTTTCTTGAAAGATTTTATAACAATTAATGTAAATCATTTCAATAGTTAGAATCATATTAGATAGAACCTGGATAATTCTATGATGATGATCAAATACTCATAAAGAATGTGTGGATCACCACTAGATTGAATGTTCCCTTGATTCCTCTGACACAACACAGGTGTGATGAGAGTCATCTACTAATTCATTGACAATGAAGAAAGATTTAAATGAAAGTAAATTACATAATTAAATGAATTAATTATAAATAAGACATTAAAAGATCATCCTTGCTTCATTCTAGATTCATGTTAATTAATATTTATGTCAATTATATTAGTCATTATGGATCTTCATCATGTATATAACAGAATGCTCATTGATTATGGAAAAAAAATATGAGATGAACATGCCTTTAATAGTGCTTCTATTATACCCAGAACATCCAAAGATGGCATACCATGAATCTGAGTAATTTCTCTAATGTTACCCTAAAATCGCATTTTATAGGATTCATCTTCAATTTGTGATGCCATTGTTTGTTTAAAACACTTTTAAGATTGGAAATATGATCACAACATTGTTTGTATTTAACAAACAAATCATCTACATAGAACTCCATGGTCTTCCCTTGAAAGGGGTTAATGATTTGGAGTATGGAACATTGATATTTAGTTCCAACATTCTTCAATACAAATGGATTTATGTGATAGTATTATAACTCTTCATGTTCCCTAAAGGCATTGGGAATTTAATCTTCAAGGCCCATTCAGAAATATTTTTAGCTAGAATATCTTTCCATGTGAGATAAGGCCTAAAATTTGGTTGTTTCGTTGATTTGAGACTCCATGATCAGGACTAAGAAATCATCCATTGTAGAATACGTATTGAGATCCCTAAAATTGATACAAAGTTTGGTTTTCTTTTTCTAATTCTCAAAGGGGATGATTTTTGTGAGAGACTTCAGGGATTGAAATCCCAAATAAAGTTGAAATTAATGAGTTTTTAACTTCAGATTCCATTTTGGAAGCATAGATTAGATGAATTATCCTAGAAGTTTGTTTATATCCAATGTGTTCTTCCAAAAAACCTAAATAATGGGTATCCAAATTGGGATACAATCCTCCAATATCAGTGTAGTTCCATGAAAATACATATTAATGTTTTTTATAAAAGAGATGTAATTTTCATGTTCTTCCAGATCCATGATGGAATTGATCAATATAGGTTGCAGTTCTTCATTTAAAACTAGATCAAGTTTTTTGAGTTCATTGATAGTGGTCGAGATGCCTTCTTTGAATATCAAAGGATCATCTATCAGATATTCTCCTTTTTGTTCACCATCATCATGGGTAGAAGATATACTTTCATCCTGATATCTGGGGTATGATATGTGGGTATTATTATTTACATTTTAAAAAAATCCATATTCTAGATAGTTAGACTCATATGATATAATAGATACCATAGCGATGGGAGTTAACATGCTTTAACCTCAGGTTCATTTTCTTTTTCCAATACTTATATCCATTTGGTCAAAGAGTCTTGGTGATATTGACTAAATATCGGCTAAACCTACTTGGTAGTAAAGATACTCAGGGTCTAGGTTGATATGAATGGATTATATGGAAGATTTTTCCTTTCTCCACGATGGATGTTTCATAGAAATGTATTTATGGACATAATATGAAAGGAAGGTTATTAAATGCTTGGGTTTATTGTTGAATGGAACCTATTTGACCTCATGACTCCAAAAATGGGTAGTTTTTACCATAATTCAGTTAATGGGAAACAAGTAGTCTTCACTAAGTTCATTTCATGGATTAGTATGAGTATATTCCAAACCATTGGAGCAACATTATTAATGAAATTATTTACCCTCAATTACTTCCACTCCCTTTTATATAAATATGATTCTATATATTAAAATTCATATTAATAAAAGTGATAATGATATCCAAAAAATATCCCAAATTTCCCATTAGTAGAGTACTCTAGGCACTGATGATATGATGAGGCCACTATTGTATGCATATGAATCCACATCCTTCGTAGTCAAACATTTAAAGTTATATATAGGAAGACAACCATAAATTTAAAGTTAGAAGAAGATTTCCAAACTCATCTATAATGTTAATATTTATAATGGATCTCTATTCACTCCTATCAAAACACTGCATAGTTAGGTTGGAAGGTGAAGAGTCATCTTCACTATATCACGAGTGCCTTATAATTTGTATTAAAATGATATTGATCCAAGAACCATTATCAATTAGGGATTATTTACTATTGATATCATTGATCTTGATAAATATTTATAAAGTAATGATATTTCCTTTTACATCAGCTTCCCAGTCTTGATCTATGAAAGAAATGATTATATGATACTCAATGCAAATAGTCACTATGTGATATGTCTAAACTATAGAAACCTCAATTTCCAAATCTTGTGGGCTTAAGAGGGACTCAATAAGGGATTATTTTAGTGTTATTGAGCAGTAAAGGGGATATTAGATTAAAATATCAGTTCAAATAATATAAATATTCTTCAAAATATCATACTTTTTGGACTAGGGTTGTATTCTTCATGTCATATGTTTAATCCCCACCTTGGGTTTTGCAGGATGATGAAAAAAATGTTAGAAGTTCCTTCCCCAATAAAATTATGGGACATTTCTATGGTTTTTGGGTTGGGTTGTGATTGTCGCCTTGTATTTTGATGTTGAATAAATAATCACATATATTCTCATTGGACTTCTAGTATAGTTAGATCTAAACTATCCTAATAGGATTCAGGATCACATTGATGCTCTTGTTGATATTGTTGGAGTTCCTACCTAGGGGTTTTAGCTGTATTTATCACCTTATAATAAATGGTTACTGAACACTATGTTCCACCATGATCTCATATTCCTCAACCTCCCCGACCTCTATGATTATATCCTATAATTTGTATGGGGTGGTCATGTTTATATATGTATTTATCATTGGTGAAAGGGTCTTTCTAAAGGATGGAATTGGATGATCCATATTATGAATCCTCATCTGATGAGAATATCAATTTGTAGGGTGGTTCCCATTATATCATTTGGTGGTAAGGTGTTTATCCACTCAATGATGAGGTTATGAAATCCAAAAAAGTCTAAACCATTTTAGGTACTAGCAAGGGTTCTTCTTTCTAATCCTTATTATATTAGTGATGATTGCATTAACTCTTGAATAACATTAATTACGAAGGTAGACGATATAATATTCTTGTGGTAAATGGGATCCCAAAAATTTGATTTAGTAACACCATGACTATACTATGTGCCTATCTAACCTATTTCCAAATCATCTGATTATACAAATTTTTTAAATATTTTTTTGATACTTCCTATAAATATTCTTCTTCTTCTATAAATGTAGTGGATACAATGACCACATATTCTAGTGGTTTACCCAACCTAACCTACCTAGAGTCAACCATATTTTAGAATATATCATTAAAGACAAAGTAGATGGAAGGGTCAGTAATCAGGATGGTCATTTAGACAAACTTCATTAGGTTTCCTAATCTATAATAGTTTTAGCATGTTATTATCCATGGTGGTGATAAAGAACCTCAAGATTTTATATTTTATAAAAAAATAAAATTTATTCTTATGGTTCTAATTTAGTTATTATGATCCTTCTTTCCATCCTAATGAGGGAAATATTATTATTTTTTTCATTCAGGATGATGCACTCTATGGTTTTTTATGTCTTTGGGAGATATATTTTTCATCAATGTTTGTTTGAGAATGATGATCATAGTCTCCACTCTACAACATTTCCTGACTTTTTATGTTATCTTTACGTGATACTTGGCCTTAGACTACCACACGGTATCTTCCAAGCACTTTTCCACCATTGTAAACTCCAAAAAACCACCAAATTACTTCAAAGGAATGCTAGAAATTTTTAATTCAACACAGATATTTTCTAAATAAATCTCAAAAAGCTTCTCTTAAGGAAGTTTCATGTTCATGGAGTAGGTAAGGCGCTACTGCTTGGATATGAATTCTTAAACCCTCTCATTTTTTTCACTTGCTGATATTTTAGAGGTTGATGATATTTTTATTCATCTATGTAGAGATATATTAGTAAAGAAAATATCATTGAAGATATTTACAGTTTGTGATGGACCTAGATAGTACGTTTTTTTACCAAACAAATGCTAGTCCATTAGGAGTTTACAAGAAACATCAGAGTTTTGAAACACCATGTCACTCTAATAATCTAATCAAGGGGCCACATCAGGATGAGAAATGTGTGAAATACTGCTCTTAATATCCCATAATAATTAATATTAGAAATTTTTGATGTTTGGTATTATATAGGGGTGGATTCAAGTCCACTCAATTAGATTATGGTTTCCCCTCTAGCTAAACCATTGGAGATCATTATTCCATGAATTACATACAAGTGGTGATGGACTCATTGGAGTCAAGGAGTTTTGGTAGGACTATCTCTATATTTGATGCTTAAGTTTAGGTAGAAGGCAAAGCATGATATGGTCGACCCACCTATACCTACTTGTGATATCCATCTTGAGTTTTAATGGGGTATTTCATTTGAAATGATCGAGGTTTCTTCCCCAATGAAGGATATTCTTGATATTCCTCAGCCGATGAGTTTAAGTATATTGATTTTTTAGATGCTGTGTTTGTAGGATAACTAGACTATAATTTTCTATGCTGAAAATATCTTTATTGAATGGGATTTTATAGAAGGGATATATTGGACCCTTCTTGGAAATTACACTCAGTAAGAATATTTCCCTTCACTAATCCAGCGTTAGGTCTCCCCTAAATTTCCAAATTAGTTTCATATTGAGAGATAATATCCTTATTATAAAGAATATCATATTATTCAAGTGGTGTATGGGGTATTGCCATACATTTCCCATTATCTTTATCTAAATCTCGCTAAGCAGGTGGTAGTTGAATGTTCGGAAGAGATCACATATCTTCAGTCTACCTATAATTTTAGAAAACATAAACCATCCTTATATACATTAGTGTAGACCTTATTTTGAATAGATTCATCCTCATTTCATTCAATTATATTGGAATCATGTTCCATATCTTCTATGGGGATAACACTAATGGTATTCACAATTGTAAACTGCATAGAAGGAATAAAATACTCAATAGATTTATAGGAGGATTTATCAATACCTGAAAATCCATTTAGGGGAAACTAATGATCCTTTTTTAAATCCCTTTTTTGGTTGGCCGCTTTAGTTTATATCCACTTCAATGTTTCACTCTCCATGTTCAGTGTTTCTCTATAATTTATTTATGGAGGGTGACCAAAATAGATTCCTCAAAAACTTTCATATAATGCATTCCCAGTAAATAAGATAGATCAACAACTGGAATGAATTGTGATGGTTTTTACTATGAAGTCACTCCAAATATGGAGAAGATCGACTTCCATGGTAGTGAAGGTGTTAATAATTCCATCAAAACTATGTTTTGGGGTTGAATTGGCTATACTATCATCCGGGCATCACTTCATTGTAGATTGTATGTTCCCATGGGTGGTGGTGGTGGTATAAATTCCCCCATCCCAATAGGGATTCCCCTATAAGGACACAAAGGATGTTGTTTTCATGAATGTTCTTTCTATTTGGGTTATAATTCTATCACTTCCTAGGTACATCACACATTATTTTTAAGTGTTACCTACCACTAAGGGTAACTCAGTGATCAAGAATTTATTTCCCAGAAACAAGAAGCCTATGTGAACTTCTTAGTAGTTAGATATATTAGTCTATCAATGGATCTCCCTCAGAGAGTATTAAACTTTTAGGCTTCAGGGTTATCTATATTTAGTTGTACATACCAGCTGAAATATGCATATCCTAGTACTAAGATATGGATTAAAGAAATAACATTGTGGGATACCTTCCTTAATGATCCTTGTTGACAAGTGAGTAAGGTGAAATATAGAGCTCTAAATTCACACCAACCTCCAATACATTCATCATATGGGGTGTTAGTGATTATCTATTGAATTTCTTTCATACTATAAAGGAAATCACACTAAAGGAACTTAGATTAATTTCGGGTTCTGAGCCACTGAAATGGATCCCATGCCAACTTGGTGGTAGAACTAACTTATCACATCAAATTGGTTAGTGTACTCCCCAAAATATATATATAAGGACTTAAGATGGTGAGGTGTAACCTAGAGGATTTGAAAGAAAAAAGGTACATATTCCACTATTACTTTACATGGAATTTCATATTGATGTGTGGCCATTGGCCTAAATATGACCGGTATTATATCATTGGTCAGATCCTTCCACATAACAATGGAGTTATCCGAAAACTTTGGGAGGGGTTACTTGATATTATATATCCATAAAGGTAGTTTCAACACCACTTCTTTATGAATATAAAGATTATTCAAAATCTAACTAGTTGTGTCAAAAAGGTATCTGATCTAAGGTAGGCACAGATGGTTATCATCACCTAAAACTATCTTTTAATTGAGGTGAGATTTTGTTGGTCAGTGTTTAGATTTTTGGTGTAGCTAGCCTCAATTTATCATATGCCTCTCAATCTGAGTTAAAACTCAAAGAAGATTTGACATAGGGAGGGACATTGTGTCAAGAATATGAGTCAATGAGTAGAGGGACCTTATAGTACCTGAATTACTGATCCAGTATTCTCTCTCATTGTGAGGACCTTTACTTCATTTATTTTCTTTGTTATAGGAAGTGACTCTGTAACATATACCCTGGGTAGCATCTCTAGGGTTCTTATAATGGATTCCATAAGGAGGACCTTCTTTGTAATTAGTTTTTGATGAGTTAGAAAGGGGAAAACTACTTGTTTTTTTCATTTCATATTTGTGGGATGACCTTGATAACTTGTACCATGGGGTGGATTCATGATTTATATTTATTCTACCACAGGGAGGAATTATATGGTTGGTGTTTTAGGTAAGACCTTTGTTGTTTCTAAAATATGTATCAGGAGGGGGGAACATTTTCATCCATAACTACCTTCTTCAATTTATGGGGAATATATAAAATCCTTGGGACACCATAGAGAGATATCGGAGATCCTCAAGAATATCTTCATTGATAGAGGTGTGGATATAAGTCTACTCATGTATTATAGATTTCTCACTGTGATAATTCCTTGAGGATTCTCTCCAAAGTGAAATTGGGGTTAGAACCTCAATAATTATTTGTTTCATGTAGTGTGGGTAGTAACCCCATTGAGTGAGATCCTTATAGGATGAATCTTGTGTTACCATTAAAATATAATGATGATCTTGTTATATGAGTTCAAGGATATGAGCATGCTTCTAATTTGTCACTAGAATATGATGAAATCGTTTTTGGGAGTGGTCAAGAATACGAGCTAGCTCCATGGTTTCCACTGTAATATATCAATTAAATTTTAGAGTATATATGGGAAGTGGGATATGAGCCTAATCCTGAGACACCATTAAAATTTTTCGATGATCTTACTAGATGTTGGTAAAAGTAGGGATATGGGCCTAATTTTAAATAATTTATGGAATATAATGACAAGATACCTAGATATTGGTGAGTGTGGGGATATGGGACTGCTTTTATAGTATTTCCAAAATATGATGATGATATTTATGGGAGTCAGTAGGGATATGGGATTTCACCACAGTTAGTGTAAGGATATATTTAAGGGATTTATAAGTTATTGTTGAGATATGCTAACGGGGTTCTTCAATCATTGTCAGGATGTGTTAGTGGACTCATTTAGGGAGAATAAGGATATGGTCCCTCTATTCAGTGTATACCAAAATATGTTGATAGACTTCATGAGGGTAAAAAATAATATAACCCCCACTCTCAAACATCATTTTCCTTTCTCCCTTAGCACGTCCTTTTCTTAGGTACCCTGGTCAAGGCCACTGGAGTTGGGATCTCTTTTCTGATTACCTTATAAAATTCTTGAGGATTTTAGGTCATTTTGAGATGGTAATGATGATGTCGTGAAGGGGACCTCCTAGGTAACTCTAGAGTGGAAGTGAGGGTGTGGTTGAAATCTTCCTTCCCCACCCTTGGAAAAGGGTAGTAGGTATTGTTGAGTTCTACACAGAGACTCCAAATTCCGTTTAATGTCACAATCATGGCCACATAGTTCTTCGCAACATGTCGTTGATAGGATGGTCAATGAGAATTTATCTCCAAGAAAATTTTATTACTTTACTCCAAGGTTAAAATGGGTTCATTATGATTCCACTCTCTTAATAGGGAATTAACCACCTATAGTTAAAACATTTCATTTGACGATAGGGTACACTCTCATTCAGGGGGCCACAACCATCATCACGGTCAAGGCACATATCTATCGCATCGATTGGTTATACGCAATAGCTTGAGGTGTTTTATACTAGTTATTAGACTCTCTATGAAGCTTGATATAGGATAGTACATTGGATTATTCCATTTTTGGGATTGAAGGAAAACCATAGAGGTTTTCGGAAATAGATAAACACAAATAAGACACATGTTAATGTAATATCACAATAAAAATCATTCCAGATCTAATACTTTCATGAGTAAAGGATTCTTGTCAAGTTCACTATTTTATTTCATATTTTTACCCCATGCCCATGGAATTTTGAGTCATTTTGTACCTAATTTATAAAGTTAGGTGGTCATAGGGACTTTACCAATGAATCTTTGGGTTTTGTATTGGTCGATAGGATGGTATATCAAACTCATCATTCCCCTTCCTAGGGGAATTATTTCCTACTTTAGGACTCTCTAAAAGATTTAAAAAATATTCTTAAATATTTCATAGTAATTATTTCACTAATAGTTACCATAGTGAAATTGATTAATGAAAATCATTTATTTATGTGAAATTTGTTCTATATCATCAGTTCTCTATATTCCTTTTTCTCGTGATTATATTACACTGTAAAGACATAAATTTGGGGAATCCATAATTGTTTTCAATATAGGTAGGAAATAGGTGTTGTAGGGCTAGGATCAAGACCATGAGAGGATATTACTACATATCCTTATGACGGGAATTAGAACCCAAGTATGTAGATATCTTGTAATAAGACACATCATGTAACACGCTGAGATTTTAAAATAAGAATTTGTATTTGATAGGTTATGAGACACGCAACACTAAGCTTAGAAGGAAATATAACACCCCGGGACTTTTTGATTTTTTATTTTTAAATAAATTAAATATCTTCAATATCTTGAATTACACACCACATTAAGTTTATATTTTTTTACACTCAGCACTATGTTTAGCTTTTGTTACACGCAACACTGAGTTTAAGTTTCATTACACACAACAATGAGTTCAAATGAAATGTGAAATATTATTGTTTAATATAATAGATATAACCTACTAGTTAAATTACTGGGTATGAATAGAAATAACTAAATTATGAAAACAAGGTTATATATTTATTTGTAATAAAATAAGAATCTTTTTGAAGAAAAAAATGTTTTCTGAAAAACAGTATTTTTCCTACAAGACGGTTTTGTCAAGCTTTGTGCACATAATATAAATTAATTTTTACCAATTTTATAAAATTTATTTGAAATAATAAGATTCATTTTTTAAATTAAAATATCAAAATTATCTTAGTGTTAATTTTTGGCATTTTTTTTGAAAAGTTTCATTTTTTAATGAATAGTGAAAAATACTGAATTTTAATTGAAACAAACTTTTCATTTAAACAATTTATAATGTTATATTAAATTTTAATTTAGTTTTAAAATAAATTAAGTAAAATTTTATATCAATTAATCTAATTTAGTTCATTGTAATCATTTTTATACTGAATTTTTATATAAAAACTTCATAAACTCTTCATAAATTTTCCCTCTAAATACTCGCTTTCTCATCTCGTATGCGAGATTGATTTTAAATTAAATTTTTCCAAAAATTTGAATTTAATTTATAAAAATATACTCATTATTTTTAATACACATAATTTACAATTTATAATAAGTTAAACTTAATTTTGGACCAAAATGGACAGTGAAAATAGTGAAAATTAATTACTATGGTTAAGGTAAAAATTGATTTACTGGGGATTAAACTAATAAAATAAGGGTAAAAAACCTAACAACATGTAAGGAAAACATTTTATGGATATATTTAGTTCTTATACCTTATATTTTTTATAATGGCCCATTTTGAAAGATTTTTTGAGGATAAAAATGTTGGTATGATTGAATCTTTTCAAAACATTATAAGTGTTCCACTCACCTCACTTATAAAAGGCCACCCACTCTCCTCTCCAATTAAAATATTCAAACACTTTTGGTTCATCCAATCCCTAAACAAATAACTTACCAAATTTCCTATAACAAATAAGTCTCAATGGAATGTAACTTGAGACGAAATCCCCCACCTCATGTTTTCTTTTGGTTGAACATGATTTAAGCTCCTATATAGTGGTTTAAAAAATGTTATTAACATATTACAAAACCATATTGATAATTATAATATCATATGAATATCCTCAAAGAATATATGTTTATGATTATAATATTATCTGTATATAAATTTTTCAATTTATGTTAAATGTTTCACTAGTTTTGGGATGATAAATTATGTTTCATAATGATATGATCTAATCTAGTGTATGATATAATTTAGAAATGGTTATTAGAAGAAGTAATGGTAACAACATAAAATCATGTAATCTAAAGATTATGATCATTTCTTTGATATCCTTAAGCCTATATTTTGAAGGTAATTATTCTCCTAAGCATTCTCATCATATGAGGACGTATTTTCATGTTCCAAAAAGACAAGGAATGAATTATCTAAGTATTATGGATTTGAAGGGAAGCATGATAAGAACATTGTGGAAAGGAAATTGATTTATAAATGAAATAAGGGAAATAAGTATTTTCCCACAAGTGATAATTGTGTAAAGAAACCCTTTAGTGCATGATTAAAAGGAATAGGTGTTTGCTATAAGGGTCGAGAGAGTGGCCATTGTTCTTATGATTTCAAGGTTGAGAAAAAAGATTACAAATGTAAAACGCTTAAAATGTAAGTATATGGGGAACTATATAAATAAATGTCTCAAATTTCAAAGTAATATAACTCAAAATAAGCTAATGGATCATGGTCAAACTTATGCTCTTACCATAGATGAAGTGGAATAATTAATATGAATTTGTTTAGATTCAAAAATTATTCCATTTGAGTATTTTATAAATGATATCATGGATATAAGAATTATGAAATGTAAAAGTATTTTATTATAGTAATTTTTAATTAAGGATTTGAAAGTATCTATTGAATGATACTGATAACCATGAAAAACGATTTGCTGGAAAGTTGAAATTCTTGGAAAACACATGACTAACGGAATCATAACCCTTAATATATTCCCAATGTATAGATAATGATTTTGGGATAAATATATGATTAATATGTATAAATTATATTTTATATTACCAAATATCTATGAACTAATTAATGATAGGTTTATTTTTTCAAATTTAATGACTGCCTTTCTAAATTCATGAATAATAATCTTGTGGAAGGGCTATAAGGTTAACCAATTTTGAAATGGTATAAGTTAAACTTTGGATGAAGTTTTAGAGACTAGTTTATTATATTGAATAACTTGTACAAACCATATTGGTTAAGTAAAATAGTTAAAGATAGACAGAAAGAGTTTTCACTCTTTTATAGATCTCAGGATCCGTTAAAAATAAATTTTAGTGCAATAGACTTAAGAATTCATTTTTTTATATTCATTTCTTAGAGTAAGATATGAATTGTAAATTGATCGAAGAACAACCAAGGGATGAAATTGTAATTATGAAATAGAAATGTATCAATAAATAATATATCCTTATATTTAATTATATAGTTAGAGAGTAAAATAATTCCTCAACTTTAGGAAAGGAATCTTGAAACAAAAAAAATTGTCTGAACACATTCATATCCAATGAATCATATGATCTTTTAAATCAACAAATATTTATGGTTATGAGGCCATTAACTTTTAATTTATAATTTAATTACTTATTATAAATGGAATCAATCACTCTATATAATTATTTATGATTTTATTCTATTTACATATATTCACTTTCCACCAATGTTCTCCTACTTGGAAACCTAGTTATGTGTTATTCCATATGACCTTGGTTATTACCTTTCTCTCTTATTAAGAGGATGTCTTATTAAATATTTCTATGATGTGGGTTATCAAAAAAATAATTTTAAAATATAAAACCCTTGATTACCAAGATCATGTTTAAATTGTGAGGATTAAATTTATTTATGGTGGGGGAAATATAACACATCAAGATTTTTAAATAAAATCACTATATTTAATAGCATATGCGACACGAAACATCAAGATTAGAAGAAAATAAAACTTCCCAATACTTGATGATATATTTATTTTTAAATAAATTCAACCTCTTAAATAGCTTAAATTACACACAAAACCGATTTATCTTGCATTACATGTAATACTAAGTTTTTCTTGTATTGCATGTAGCACTGTGTTTATCTTGCATTACACCAAACCCCGAGTTTAAATGAAATGAGAAATATTATTAAAAAAATATCATTTAATATAATAGTTATAATATATCTTTTAAGTTGGAGGTTATGGATAGTACTAAATAAATTATGAAAAATATTTTTATGTATTGATTATTAATAAAATAGGAATCATTTAGCAGAAAAAGAAATGTTTTCTGAAAAAACTGAATGTTTTCAAAAACATGGTTTAGTCATGCTTTGAAAAAATAGTATAAATTAATTTTTACCCCATTTATAAAATTCTAAAAAAAATAAACTTCAATTTTGAAATAGAAATACTAAAATTATCTTTGGGAGAATTTTTTGTATTTTTCTAAAAAGCTTCTTTTTTTGATTAACAGTGAAAAATACTAAATTTTAATTAAAAACCACCTTTTCATTTAAATAATTTGTAATTTTAAATTATATTTTTATTTGGTTTTAAAGAAAAATAAGTTCAATTTTATATCAATTAATATAATTTAGGTCATTAGTATCATTTTTATTTTAAATTTTAATAAAAAAATTTGAAAATTTTTGGACATTTTATTTTTTAAAACTTGATTTTTAGTCATGTTAGTGGGAATAATTTTAAATAAAATATTTTCAATTATGTGAATTGAATTTGTAAAAATTTATTAAATATTTTTATTAATAATAATTTCTAATAAATTCATTTTAATTTTTTACCAGAAATGAATAGTGAAAAAATTAAAGATTAATTATTACGGTTAAGGAAAAAACTGATTTATCGAGGGTTAAACATAGAATATAAGGGTTAAAATGACCTTAAAATTTATGAAAAATCCATTATATAGACATATTTAAACATATAATATTTTATATAATTTACCATTTTACAATCTTTTTTAATGATAAAAACATGGGTATGATTCAATCTTTTCAAAAAATTAAAAGTATTCCACTCACCTCACTTATAAATGGGCACCCACTCTCCCCTACACTTCATAACTTAAAACCATATTAGTAAAAGAAATACCATCCCTAATAAATTAAAAAAATACCTCTCCTCATCCTTGAGGTTTTATTTTTTTATAAATCCAACCTATGAATGTTTTTTGTTCAAACATAAGGAGGATACCTGAAGAACAAGTAACAAACTTCAATGATCATTTTTATATTATTTATTTATCCACATACTTAAATTAATATTAAAACATAATAATATAATAATATAAGTGTATTAAATATTCTTATCTGTTTTTATAATAATGTATTGAACTAAAACCATCTCCACTTCCATCAAATGGGTTATGAAATCATCATTTTTACGTATGGCAGAGTATCTCCTCACAAACTGATCTCATGTGTACTTTCATTACCACCTTTCGCATTTGGGTATGATGATGGATATAAATTATATATATGATATTTATAAAATAATTATACATCTCGAGTCAGTATATCATAAATACCTTTTTACATTTCATTCTGTATGGGATTTGATAATGTCACTCGTGTGTACGACAAACTACCGCCTCATAAAGTGATGTGATTTCTCTTAACGTTTTACATGGAATGTAATAAGGTTATAGTTAAAAAATATATTTGATATACATGAAATAATTATGATATTTATGACATATTATCATTCTAAAAAATAATATGCTTCTTTACCTTTTCACTCACTTAAAGATGAGAACAATAATTGTGAGTGTATCGACTACCGCCTTCGCAAAACGGTGTGACTCTCTTTTCATCACCACAAAACATGCATGATATATATATATATATATATATATATTATGGTATTTATGATATTATTATCATCATTTAAATACAAAATATTACCTACCTATTTTCCATAATGATCTTTGAAAAATGAAAATGTTACTCAAGCGTACGTATGACCTACCATATCCATGATTGTAACATATTTCATTTTTTGTAATGATCTTTAATTATTGTTTTTAAAAGTAAAATTACAATAAAAATATGATAATTATGTTATGGTTATTATTTTGTATATTATATAACTATTTAATATGAAAAATAATCAGATCTTTCATGATCAAACAGGCATGAGAAAACAACGCAATTAACACCCAAAATAATGGAAATAATGAAATATTATAAATAAACAGGTGATAAGATGTTATAAAATGAACATATGTGATATTAAAAATATTAATATAGTTATGTAATAAGTTAATAACGTTTTTAAAACCACTATATATGATTTTAAATCTTGTTCAACTAAAAGGAAGTGTGATATAAGGGATTTCATCTCAATTTATATTCTATTGAGACTTATTTGTAATTATGCACAAATTTACTTTTATATGTTGTATATACTACCCATTTGACATGTAATATAGTGATTAATTCCTAATTAATGTTATTTTAAATTTCATTTTGAATTATTTCATCCAATGGGAATCAACTTGAAAATTTCCAAGTGGTAAAAGTTACTGTGCAAACTCACTTTCTTTTTTTATTATTAACTTTCTCTTGAAACAATCACTTTATTATAATAATTATTCATTAGAAATTAAATTTATCTTAAATATCCATATTATTATATAATGTATATAATCCTTTAAAAAACCATATACTATTTTTACATATGATTTTTACTTTAAAAGTTATTTGATTAACTGTGGAAATATTGATAAATCTATATCCTTCACTCGATATGGGTATTTGATGATAAGGCATAATAATTCATGGATTAAATAAATTATTTCATATATGAGGGATGATTTTGACTTGAAGATATGGGTGGGTCTCGGTTTATATATCCTATTGATTAATTGATGGGTATCATGAGATAAATAAGTTAAACAAACCCAATGAATTTGTGTTCATTAGTTTTAAACTGACTTGTGAAAGGTCTTGATAGTAGAAGTATAGTTGGTCAAACCACATTAGTTTTTACAAAACAGTTTTAAATAATCTTTTTAAAGGTATTTCTGGTAGAGGTATCATTTTCTTCAGACATTAAGGATAATAATTAATCATTTCTTCTGTTAATAATTGAGTTATTATTATCCATGATATTTTCACAATGATATTATCTCTGGATGCATTTTATTATCATTTTATTTTTTAGGTGGCATGTTTGTTCAGTTATTTACCATTATATATTTATTATGCATTATATAATTCTGATATCCAATTGATTGATTAAATATAATGTGTGTTCATTTATATAACTTTCCATATTCATTATTCTTTAATGATCCATGATAGTTTCCACTGTACTTAACATTTACTGAGCATTTGGGCTCTCCCTTATTTTTTTCATTTCCAAGGAATACATGAAGTTTAATTAAACCTTAATAAAGTAAGAACTAACTCTAGGATACTAAGGATAGTTTCACTACATATCATACCTTTTAATGTTGTGTGACAAGGACCAATGTGGTTGCTTTTAATATTGTGCACCAATGACCAAGTGAAGTTCCTTTTAAGGCCATACATCTAAGACCTATTAAAGTTCCTTTTAAGGTAATTTTTCAAGGACTAATGGGATATAGGTATTTAACTTCTCAAATTAATCCTATGTATCTTAGTTAATATGAATCAAAGACCATGTAGTTTTGGTATCATAGCTTAAGGTATTGTGATTGGATTGGTCCATGTAGTTTTACATCATGTGATAAAGATGTGTGTGTCGTGAAAGAGGGAAAATAAGAGATAGAGTAGGGCTTACACATGTTTTTACCTTTTTGGTATATCATATTTGTTGATAACTAGATAGGAGATAGTATTGTTTGACAAGGAGGTAATATGACTCATTAATAAATAATGTCTCATAAGAAATGTGAACACTTAAAGAATGATAACTCGTAGGGAATATAGCCCATTAAGGAATAAGTTGAGCCTTAAATATTGGATACCCATAGAGAGGTGAAAACTCACTAATAGGTAATAGGTATGAGATCCTTAATAAGTTAATAATTATATTTTATGGATGAGGAGGCTTGTATACTTTCCAATAATACGAAAGTTTTGTTTAGGGCTTATACATGTGTGGCCCAAAGTAATTAAACCTGGAAGGTGGCTTTTATGAAGGTAGGGTTTTTGGTATTAAACTATATTATAGTACTATATAGATATTTTTAGATCATTTAGTGTAAAAAAGAGTCAAATTTTATGCTAAAGTATAAATGATACCTGGTATATGGAAACCAATATGAACAACATGATCCATGAGAGGTTTCACTGGTATCCTCATAGTAGTGACTCTTGTTATCAAGGGAATAAATGATAACAATTACCCTGAGAGTTCTATTATTTTTGGAGTAAAACCATATAAATTACATTATAAATAGAATTTATGATTAAAATGTATTTAATATTATGTGTATGGCCTATTCATATATCTCAGGGGTCTATTTTGGAGTTCTTGTTGGAAAAGGATTTTCAGGGCAATGTCTACAGATAAAGGGATTCGAGGAGTTCATTTTGGTTAATTCAAACAAGTTATATTACCTAGGTGTAATAATGGATATTAAATTGGTTGGGATTCCATTGATATGGTTCCTTTAAAAAATTACCCACCATAGGGAAAATCCTTCATAGTTTGGGACTATTGAGGGAAAGAAAAAGAACCTAAGGAAACCCCATATTTGCATAAAATTAGGGCTCTACATAAAGGGGATTCATTTTCTAAAGGATTGTGATTAAATTTTTCTCAGGAAGGTATTTGCATGAGAGGGCCTCCAATAAGGGGTCACATGGTAATCCTTTATTAAATACTACTATGAATTTCCCCATGATCTTTCTATAATGGTGTAGCATTATCATGAAACTATTTTGTGACGCTCCTTCTATTTTCCTCTGTGGATGAAAATTTTTCTGTTGTCTAAGTTTTAATTAAATACTTGTGTAATGGGAATGACTTAATAATGATATTACTTTATTATCTTGATGTATATCTAAAATAATAAATTTATTGAAGTCTCTAAAATTATCTCAAGTTTGATCCTATCTTGAAGTGTGTATCAAGTATTTAAAGGTGATGTCTTGTAACCACCTTTCCAAATTACTCTACTGAGAATATATTTGTGATGGGAAATGATGTAACACCCTAATCTTCCACGGTATGCTTCTCTTTGAATAATATAGTAGTGTGTGTTGTACGCAACTTCGAGTTCTAACACACCACAACCAATCAAACAAGTCGTTATGAATAGTAATACCCACTTTTTGAAGTTTTATAAATTTTATCTTTTAAAATGGTATTAATTTTTGGATTCGGAACATCGAAATTATATTAGGGTGAATTTTTTGTACTTTTCTGATAACTTTCATATTTTGATGAATAGTGAAAATTACTAAATTTTAATTAAAAAAACTTTTTAAATTGAAATAATTAATAGTAATAAATTATGAATTTGGGGGATTTTAAAGTATAATTAGATTATATTTTTACCATTTAATCCAATTCTGGTCATTGGACATAATTTCACATTTAAACTGGACATAATCAAGTGCCAATCTTTTGATAATTATTATTTCTTAAAAACACGCTTTTTGTTTTGACAATGAAAATTAATTTTAAATTAATTTCTTCCACTACTATGTTTTGAATTTAGAAAAATGGATTCTATATTTAGAATCAAGAGGTCCAAATTGTGTAAATATGTAACTTTTATTTTTATACATTTTGAATAATTACTTCGGTAAATATTTTATTTTCCATGGTTAAAGGGTAAATTCAGTAAATAAGGGTAAAAAATAATATTATAATAATATTAAATTACCCTAATCCTAACCCTATTGGTTGATACATGTCTGACCATGGGCATCTTTGGGTCAATTTTGGGACTCCATGGAGCCACTTGTAAGTGATAATGACACTTTATATTAATTAAGTTAAAGTAAATACAAAAATGACAGAAGCATATATCTTTTAGAAAAGAAATTTTTACATAGGGTTATATATGTTATATTTTTTACTATAAATATTCATTAGAAATATAAAAAGAGTTCCTATATAATTGTATTTTATTTATAATTTTTAGACATTGAATAATTAAATTTATTTATGACACAATAATGATGCAGTATTTTCCTTATTAATGAAAGAATCAAATAATTGGTATTATAAATGTTAAAATAAATATAATTAGAAAGTTTTAATGACATCAAAGAATTTTATTGGTTAATATGACATGTTAGGATTACTTAAATTAATTTGTTTCGAATTAATAAAGTTGTTAAGACTTTAACAAAAATCAATTATTAAATATTGTCAAAATTGACATAAAAGAGTTTTTAAAGCAAATACTATATTATTAATTGACCACTTGTGGGTCGCTTGGAAGTATATAGTAAGTTTATTAACTATATAATATAAAAATACAAAGATACATGTTAAATGTCAAACTAATTAACTAAGAGTTAAATATAAAGGATAAGGTTAATATAGTGACCCAAACATGTCTAAAACCTATTGGTTGAGTGTATTTCTACCCATCCCCACCTTATCCTCGAAATAAATTAGTTTTGAGCCATTAGAAACCGAATATTAGTTTATTAGAAAATAATATTTTAAGTTTTTCCTAAGGTCCCCTCACCCCTCTTATAAAAGGGTACTCCCCCTTCTCTCAAATTCATACTATCAAAGCCTTTTGGATCGGCCAAACCCTGACCAAATACCCTCTAAACTATCCTCCCTTCATCCTAGAGGCCATCCTTTAGTCATAAATCCAACTTAAGGATCACTTTTGATCAAATCAAAAGGAATAACCCGAAGAAGAGGTAAATATTTCATCACCTCTTTCAAGTTCTTTTCTTCTTCCACTTCTTCTTTATTTGTTATTTCCATTCTAAAATAATAACTCCAGTATATTATATATACTGTGATATTATTATAAATATGTTACATCCATATTCATTATTCTATCCATCCTTTGAATGACATGTCACCATACGTGCATACGTACGGCTTACCGTCTCCACATCGTGGTGTAATTGATATTCAATACATTATTATTTGGTTGGGTATAATAATGATGTGTAATTCATGTAAATAATAAATATAACATGATAATTATTCTGTATATATGATGTACCATCCAATTATATATTATTTTAATATCAAAATAATGATATTGTCACTCGTGCGTACGTACGGATTACCGTCTCCACGAACGCGATGAGATTCATTCCCCATCGTATCCATTCAAGACTAATTTTCATTAGATGATTAAAAATAATGTCTAAAGACTTGATATAATTCTGGATATGAATATTATACAACCTATCCATAACAAACACATCTTATGTAACAAAACATATAAAAGAAAACGAGTAAGTTAACACCCGAAACGGCGATAATACTAAGAACTGACTGAAAATTAAATTTTTATTATCAAAACACTTTTCAGGATAAAGTGAGAAACCACATGATCCAACATTACAATCAAATAAAACCATAAAGAAGAATAACCCGGATCAAGACTACATGATCTGCCCCTCCCCAGTGATTACATCTGGGTGCCAAGCCTTCACCATCGCATGACCACTCAGCTAGCAGTCCCGTGCAGAAGCACGGGCACGGTACCGATGGCAGAGCCATACCCTCTCAAACTTCCAAGTCCAAATGGCTGGCGCAGGTGAAAGTACAAGGAAAAGTACAAGGTAAGGGTTTTTTTCACAATCTCTTCATTATCCGAGGTTGTTTATACGTAATTATCTACTCAGACCTCTTTATCATCCACATCCACGTTTCTTAAAAATGTAATTCAAATCATTCTTACTATTTTATAGACTGTGGGTTAAAGTCATTTATACCCTTTTTGACTATTTATAAGATTTTTATAAATGAATCTTTCCGTCGTTTTCCAAACAAGCTCATTTTTAACCTTTTCGACAGAATTAAGGTAAGAATGTCTTTTTTAACTTATACGGCAGATGCAGCTATTTTCTGCCCTAATAAAATCGTCGAAGCTTCCCTTACAATCTTATAAGAATATTTTCAAAGTAAATGTTTTATTTTATAATTATATGTCTTTTAAATGATTTAAAAAAAAGAGATATTTCTCTCAAATAGTTTTGATTTCATCTAGGTCAACATCCTTTGATGGATTTTAAGTTTATTTGAAGTTGATTTATTATGATACAAAACTTCCATATTGTATTAAAGGTTTTGTGATATATTTTACTGTGGATTTTTTATTTTTATACCATTCATGTTTTATGGGGAAGGTATTGACATTTCGTATTCTAGTTTTAATACGAATTTTTATTTTATGTTTAAACATGTTCATATGAGGAATGCATTGGAATTAATAAGTGACAGGTGGAGCCCGTTGTAGCTCCTCGATGCATCGGTAGGTCTCATGATACAAACTAGTGTCTTGGAACAAGGCCTTGAAAAAATCTTATTTGTAGTCTTGGAATAAGGCCTTGACTATATGGTTATGATATTCTGGAATTATGAATTTCATCATTATGAAAGTGGTTATTGATATTGCATGTGATTACTCAACTAGTAGAATATCCATGTGAATAAGTAAATGGAATTATTTCATTTTATTTCTTCCATATTATGTTGAAGTTCAAGTTTAAAAGGATTTTGTTTTAGTTATACATTTCCTTAAATGTTTATGATTGTTTATGAAATTTTCCGCTATATTGTTATCCTTACTGGGCATCTGAACTCACCCCTTTTTATGTTTTTATTTTTACCAGGAGGTGAAGAAGTATTTTATGAATGACCTGCTAGGATAGTATGAGGGGATATGAGTGTCATCTATGGAGACAAGATAATGTTGTAGTTTTTCACTTTATGATGTAATGTAAACTCTATGAATGTATCTAGTGATTCCAAGGCTACTAAACTAATCGGTATTTTGAGACTTAATCTTTTGTGATCATGTCAATGTTATGTAATAATACACCGACTCTGGGTAACTGGGGTCAGGGCGTTACAAATGATTTCTAGGTTATTAGTATTTTTCAAGGTCATTATTTTTCTATTTCACTATGAAACAAATGACATACTTCCATAGATATTATACTTGTTTGTGAACCCCCACCATGCCACCATCAAAAATAATAGCCTTTCATGAGACATATGTGAGACCATGAGGGATGGACATTAGTCCTCCATAAAGGATCTTTTTCTATGAATAATTTATGTTTCCTAAAACACTCTAAACCCCATTTTCAATTATCTGGATTCCTACACATTCATTTTTTATTTTAAATTTTTATTCACTTTAGGGTGTAGATTACCGTTCATAGGCACCAATAGAGATAAAAGATTTTTATTGGATATATTTTCATAACAAGATTTATTTAAACAATTAGTTAATAATTAGATATTTTATTGATTAATATTTATGTTAATGGAACTAAATTTATATTTACTATATTAAAATTCATCAAGTTAATTTTATCAAAAATAATATAAGAATATTTGTTTCTTTCCTAAATATAAGATTTTAAGTAGGAGTCTAGTGGTTGTGTTGAAAGTATTGAACCATGGAACGGTACGGTATCTCGTGATATTTCTCATAATATCTTAATAGTATGAAATTTCACATCATAATGAATTCATTATTATCTATGTTTATCATACCATCTTAATTAATCGTCCATGGCTAACTTCTCTAGATCATGTGAGCACTAGTTCATCAGTCCTCTATGGTGTCTTATCTCATAATTGATCATCTCCTTCCCTTGTTGTGAGATAATCCTATCATTTAGATACATTATCTCTTGTAATTTTATTATCTTCATACATGAACATAGAAACTCACATATTTCAATAGTATAAGATTTATTTTACTTTAAATTTTTAGAAAATTAATTTAACATAATTTAATCTCATATGATGTATTTTAATGTGAGTGTATACTTAGTCCTACATGAGAAATGTAGTTTTATTCATACATGAGTGCATTAATCACACATGAAGTTAATAATGAATATAACAAAGGCCATACCCATAGATATTATTTTTATGTGATATACAAAGTAATATAGCATGAGTGTAGATTTAAGATGACATGAGTACAGATTTTAATCTGACATGAAGTTTATCTCACATGAGAGATATGAAATAGATTGATTTTATTCACACATTAGAATTTAATTATTAATATATGATCCATATTGGGCCCTCTTATTCAAACCTGGGTTAATTTCTAACCTAATAATTCCTATATTATATTTTGAAACCCATGTTTCTCTAAACTCAATTGCAACTTGATTATTCTAACATAGTTGAGTTCTTTGTTTCATTATTAAAAATTAGGTTTGTAAAGTCCTTGTTTAACTTTACGCATTGTAATTTTCACCTCAATTATTTTTATGCAAGTCTTCTGATTAATTATGATATAGGGTTAATCCTATATAAATGGGCCCTATCTATTTTATTCAAAAGCATTAAGTTTAATTGAAATAATTTTTAAATATTAATTCAAAATTTATACAAAATATATATGAATTTAGAATTTATTAATTCTTTCTGTTTAGTGATAAAATGAACAATTAAAATAAGGAAATAATAAATATCATATTTAATTATAAAAATAATTTAAATATTATAATGTAATTTATTATTTATTTTTTCTAAAATGATGATATCAATTTAATTATATGTCTGGATAGATGTTATAAATATGTTAAAATATTATAAAATAAGTAAAGATAAGGATAGTAATAAATATTGAGAGAGAATAGTAAAGTTAAAATATGATTAAGGAACTATATGAGGTTATTTATATTATATTCTATATAAAACTCATATGGATCATATTCAATGATAATTAATAAGATCTTATGATGTGAGAAGATAAGAGTTTTTTATCTATCCATGCCTAATATACACGATCAACTTCATATATTTTAAATTTCATATTTAACTATCATGATAAAATTAGGTAAAGTATGATTGAGTCAATATATTATTATAGTAAACTTTCAATTTAAAAATTATATACTTAATATTTAATTATGGAAGTTTTGTTGATTTTTTTCTATAAAAGGTCCCTTACTCTACCCATTTCCAAATATCTAAAGTTTTGATTCCTATCTATATTCTTCTTATAAAGCTAATATTATTATCCATATATACAACCTTAAACTTTTATAATTAAGAAATATTTCTTATGTTTTGTCACAAAAGTGATCCATAACAAAATATTAAATTCTGGAACATATATATTTTCTCATCCTTCGGTTATTTTCTTAATCTTCATTCTCTACCTATTTTTGAAACTGATTTGAATAACATAGATCTAAAATAAATATAATATTTTAATATAGTTACAATAGTAAAAATGGTTTTATATTTATTCATACTTTGTGGTGAATTTATGCCTAGGTAATTTTAACCATCTACTTGAATGATACTACTCTATTTTATTTATAATTGTTATTATGGAATAAAATGATATGGGTATTCAATATTTATTATATATTGAATTTATTGAAGCTAATATAATGGGATGATAATATGGTCATGAAAATAATGATATTAAATGTAAAAAATCAAGGTATAATTATAAACATCTTTGCTTCTGAAGCATATGGGACCACTAAAAAAGAATATTTGACCGTTGTACAACTAAAGACTAGAAAATCTCAAAAAAATGTAGGAAAAACTTATCAAAAAATAAATATTAAAATATAGTAAATGAAAATAAATAATAATCATGAAAAAAGGACTATAATTGAGTATATTATTAGTATAATTTTACTATTCAATAAGTAAAGAATGTACAAGGCAAGTTCGTACCCAAGGTAAGGGTTTTTATTAACTCAATCTCTTTTTATTGAGTCGTACACCTTGAATTTTTAATATATAATTATAAGTTTGATTTATTATATCTTATATTTAAATTGTGTTGTATTTACTCTTTAATTTCTTGGGATTTTAATTTTTACTTAATAATTTCCTTTTTGATTGATTCTCACATGATAATATGTGACATTATAAGGGTTTCTTATATCAATTCCCTTTCCTTATGAAATGCACCATGTTAACAACCTTTTTTATTTTATGTAGGGTATATATTTTCCTATAGAAGTATTTTATCATAATTTTCATGAAATTCATGGGATTTTTAAATCCATATCATGTTCTATCTTTCATATATTGTTTATTTAAAAGTTACAAAGTCGTAAGGGTTTTGCTTGACTTGATATATTTTCCTTAAGTCATAATCTTTCTTATATGAAAATTTTATTCTATGATTGATATATTCTTCACTTATATTTCTAAAATGGTATTTTATCTATTTCTATGTATAAATTTCATGTTTATTTCATGTTATTATTCTTTGATAAACTAATTATTTCATAAAATATAGTGTTGTTAAGAGTAATTCCCCTCAACTTTATTGTCTACTTTTCTCCTACATTTACATGTTCATTGTTTCCAAGAAAGATTTTTATTATTATTTTGAAAGATAAAATATATATTCTCTTTTGGACAATTCTTATTTAACATTATCTCTATTCAATAGGAAATTTAAAAAAAATCGATGTAGGTTTCCTTAAAACCATTTTAAGATCCTACAAGATATTTATTTCAACTTCTATATTATTTTTATCTTCCACTCCACATTTTTCTCATTAAATTTATTTATTTTCAAGGTTATATTATTGGGGATTATTTAAAAATTAGATTTTTTAAATTCCCCATTTCCCCCTTTGGAATAGATTTTGAAAGTGACATATAATTTCATTTTTACAATTACATTACAAAAGCTTTAAGAAAATTTTTTTTAGGATTTTGTTTCCATTTTCCTCATTATATCTAATTGATCTAGCTCTAATGGAGTTATTATTCCATGAATCGCTATCTAAATTCACTTATGATATAGTTATTTTAGGTAATTGATTTTTTGGAATCAACTAAAAAAATTCTCGATTTGTTCTTTTGCAATATCATTTTAAAGTTTCATGTTACCCACTCTCTTTTCAGGGTTTTTTCAAGACTTTTTGTATGGTTGATTTTATATGGGACACATAAATATTTTTTATAATTATTTGATGGGTGGTTCAAAAAAACCATCCAAATCATTGGATAAGATGGTATATCTAATGATATTATGTTTTGTATGTGTGAAATTGATGCTATATTTTTTCAAAATTTATGTGTGGGTATTCACTAAAATATTATAATATATTGGTAGTTTTATTTGACCTAATTTTATGAATACTTTTTTTATCTTCATGCCACATTTGTTTCTCTCGTATTTTCCATGATATTATGATACTTTACTCTTATTCCCTTTTTTAGGTTATATTTATGATCTTTTAAAAGTAAAAAGTTTATATTTCAAGGAAAACAAATTCACTACTTTTTATGTTTTCCCAATAATAATTTATATATATAATTAAAACTTTTCATGTATCCCACTTTATTTTTATAATTTTTCTTAAGATTCAAAATCCTTTCATGTTTTCTCTTTCTTTTATACCCATTTTATAGGTTTATTTTCTCATCCCATGTTTTCAAATAATTTTTACAAATCCTAAGGATGAGTGGGAATGATTATAAAGTCTTCATTTTGGTTATATGTATTTATCCTTGAGTGAATAAAGTGTATCATTTAAATAGTTTGGTTTAGTGTAAAACAAGTCCATTTAGTGGGAAAATATGGTTTTTATTATGTAAGAGTCATTACTAATTCTCTAAAAAACTAAACCTAAATTCTCAAAGGTTAGTAAATGAATAAATATTTTCAATAAATCATTTAATTATGGTGTTGTTATGTTTGAACCATTAAATGTGGTATGAGATCCATGTTTAGATGGCTTTATGAATTATTATATTATTGGTTGAGGATACTTTGATAATGGTACATACCATCATGGGTTGGTAATTTTAAGGATGATCATAAATTCAAAGGCATAGATACACTTATTAAGGTCTTATGTGATTGTATTTTGAGGTAATTAAATGTATTTATGGATATTTTTATCTGTTTTTTTGTAAGAGTAAATGATTGGGGTATAGGTAACCTTTAGGGTTAGAATATGATTTGATGTTGAGGAAATTATAGTTATCTGGAAAAAATTGTTGGTTGATCCAAGAAAAATAATTTGATAGTGGAAACTCTTTAGGGCCAATGAGTATAGATATATCATATCCATGTGATAATCCTTCAGAGTATATTATTGTACCTTCCTTACCATCACCTGGAGCTTAAAGGTAATTTTACGAGGAATTTTTATTAGTGGTATATTTGAGACTTCTAGTGATACTCTGAAGGGTAATCTTATAGATTTTATTAACTATGGTAGGAGAATTATCTCTTCTCCTTATCACATATTTGAACTCATGCATAAATTTGATGAATATATACTTATCTAATTGCCTAGATTTTATAAATATGAAATATCTAGTTTACCAAATGAATTTGAAGAACACATAACTATTCATTCTAAGTTAATTAAAAAGACCCTATTACTAATTTGCATGAAACTCCACAAGATATAGTGGAAGTAAAGACATATTATATTATTATTAAAGTTCCAGATTATATTGTTGATTTAGTTCCTACTTTTAAGGCTACAATTCACTATAATGACGTGAATATGGAGATATAGTGAGAAAAAATTTTAAATGTACTGTAGGTGAACAAGTTGCTTACATAAATAAACTTGTTTGCATAGAAGAATTAGAAAATTTAAACCTTATTATAAATTAAACTATTAAATAATAGGTTTCACATTTTATCATTATTAATGACTATTAAATTGTGTGAATATATATTATGATTTTACTTTACTGTCTATTTTTTGGGTTGAATCCTACAAAGATCATATAAGTTGATGATTCTTAATTTTTTAGAAAAGATAAATAGGTAAGAAGTCATCAAGTTACTTGATGATAGTTATCTTAGTTTAGAACATCGTTATTAGAGATTATCAGGGAAGAGGATACTAGATTAGTGGTAGATTTTACTATTTAAGGGGATTGATAAATTTTTATTGCATAAAGTTCTATTATGATAACAATCGAGGATACTTTATTAATAAAGATTAAAGTTTTGGTTTCTTGGATGAAAATTTTCATCAAGATATTAAAGAAACCTAAATTATATCCACACTTATTGGGATGTTTTGTTATCTATTGGGATATAATTTGGTGGATTTTATCATGTAATTACTACTACACCACCTATTGCACCTAAATTGGATTAGGAATATTTATCTAGGGATATCAATGAGGAGATCTAAGCAAATTTTACCATCATGCCTTTCCCTAAAATATAACATGCCTTTCCTATATTTTATGTTATTTAACAAAATTATTTCTTTAGTTTACTTTTAGAGAATAGTTGAATAATCTTTTACTATTTTTCTTAATTGAAAACATTACCATTATCTCAAACCATAAAACCATAATTCGGAAAATCATGATAGATTTTATGAATAGATATGTTCTAACCTTCCACACTCACTCAAAATGGCTTGATAAGATGGATAAATTATTCACTTAGATGAGATTTATCTTTTATAAAAAAATTATATATAAGGATTTAGTTTAATTATATGACTTGTGATCCTAAAATGCCTAATTGTTCCACCTAGTTCAAGTGAGAAGTGAGTACAATGGCATAGAAAGGTAATATCCTATAGATATTTTTGGATACCCAATAATATTTTGAGAATATACATAATAATTCATTAGAAATATTCCAAACTACAATGGTTAATATATTAATTATTTTAGGATTAATTAAAAAAATGAAAGGTAGTGATTTTGGATCTCTAATTAAGATATAGACCCTTGTATTTATAGTTTATTCCATGAATGAACCTAGATTCTCTTTACTTGAAAGTTATTCTAGTCAATAACCTTATCTAATAACTTCTTATACAAAGGCTAAGAATAAAGGAAAAGATAAAGTGGTTATTGATTATTTAGGATATGGGAACTCCTTGAATGACTATAATTTAATATAATTCCTACATAAGATATTCACTTGAGTGTTAATGATATCTACTAGTTATTCAAAAATAGAATCATATGGTTCAAACTTAATATATTTCCATTTAAGAACAATAGAAGGATTAGTATGGTATTTATATAGTTTCAATATTGTAGACAAGGAATAGGGGTTTTCTTTCATTTCTTATTTTATATTTTGTAGACTTTTATACCTTTTATTTTTGATTTACTAGTATATTTTTATTACTTATAAAAAATTTTATCTTGGAATTACTAGTATAATTGTATTTATACCTACACATCTTTCACCCCATCTAATAATTTCTCACAAGAATTGCTCCCTGGTGTTTGTGATGATCGGGCATTGCAAGTTAGTTCCAATAATGATGAGTTTGTGATTTGTTTCTATGTTTGTTTTGATTGGGATTTATCTAATAAATTATCTTAAAAGTGGCTTGATGGTTCTAGTTTTTTCTTGTATTGTGTGATTCTAAGGGAAGATACATTAGGGGTAGGGCCCTAATATAAGTTTTTTATTACAGTAAGTTGAATATGTGTGATGATGACCAGTTTAGGCGACAGTTTCATTTTGGTTTTTTTATCTCTTTCTTATAGGATTTTTCTTGATAATTGATGTTGATTTCTTCTTTTTGTTTCATATTTTTAAGGATGAATGATATTCTATGAGGTTTTAGTGATGTTATGATGATTAGGTTAGTATATGATGTTGGTTTTTATTGATCAGTGTTCCTAGTTATTTTGTCTAGTCGTGTTTCCAATAGCAATGGCATGTGGGGGTTGTGTGGTAGGTTGGTGTTTGGGTCATCAAATAGATGGGGGTACACATCTTGAGGTTTGCTATTATTAGGGTCTAATCTCTATCGAGGTGATAATTTCCACCAAATGGCATTCACACAGCATTGTTTTGAATTTTCAAATTTTAGGTTTGTATGTTTGTGTATAGTCAGCTTTTAAGGTGGGATTTTTTTGGATGGTTTTGATTGTGAGTTTACCGCTTAACAAAACTGATGATTTTTAAAAAATAACAAAAAAAATTAATTTGGAATGAAGGAATATATTATATTTTCACTAACAAAAACATACTAAGAGTATAAGTATACTATATATTTCCTCTAATATGATATTTATTTCCTTACTTTTTGTTATCTCACATTTGTGTTCCTTTATTAAGAAATATAATATTTTATGTTTGCAATGGGGGAGAAAATTTATCACATTGGATATTTTGATGTCAAAATTTCTTGATATATCATGTGATTATTTTCATTAAATTTTCAGGATTTATGAATATCATAATAGGGTAGGTTGTGGGACCCAGGAAGCAGCTCTTATTTTAATGCTCAAAAATAATGTTTATCAAATTAATAATATATTTCTTTACTGTAAAGTCTATTTTATACATTTTATTAAAGTATAGGGAATTTTCCCATACTTAGATAATTTTTATAATTTTGTATGTCATAGTCAACCATGTAGAACAAGTGAGTTAAATGTGTGGTATATTTGAGTCTATGGAGAAATTTAGAAAAGTGGATTTTGAAAAATATTGTAGTCAACCATATAGTTCAATTGAGTTGACCATAGAAAACATGTTAATCAATGGTGAACAAATTTTTAAAGGCATATTCAACTGTGAATTGATCAAGTCATCCATGTAGTATAATATAAGTGATGGTACGGTTCGATAAAAATAACTATGAGTGCTATACGTGATTTTTGAAAAATTATTTATTATAATTTTATCTAACCATGATTGTCTAGAATTTTTTCAAAGTATTTCATGACTAGTTCAAATGACCATGGCTTTCATCGAATAAACACCAAGTGTTTCAGTACAATGTCAATTAACCTTGACTGAGATCAATCCACTAGAAAATAAGGTGTAAAAAATAGTAAAGTTGATAACAAGTAACTAGGGAATCTGATCAACATAGTCATTACTAAATACATATGTAATGAGTATTAAATATTAAGACAGTCACTAACAGTATAATTAAAGTCATTTAATGCAAGGATCTAAAGATAGGATTGATAATACCAGCTATATGAATCTATGGTAAATAATCATTAAGGACTAATGAATACTTTCATTAAGAAAATTTATATATATAATTAGGACCCTCATTATGAAATATATGATCCTTTGAATTTTAACACACTCTTGAAAATAACTTTTATAATCCTTTGTTTTTAGAAATAATTTAAATAGGAGCTCCTACACTAAGTTGTGAATATTTATTCTTTCAATGTTAAAGGACTCTTCTGAGGTTGAACATCATCTAATCCTATACTTCCTCAAACTCAAAATTTTATAGTTTCATCAAATATATTCTTGATCATATCTTAATCTAATTTTTTTTACTAATATATAGAATGTATTGTTATTTTTACTTAATTAATTGTTACAATTATTTATAATTAGTGTTTTCAATGTTATTATTTCATCTCCAACTTATATTTATTTTCATAATTGATTTGAAAACATGGTTCCATTGAGTGTTCCTGGGTAGTGATTTTCGTACTATTAAACATATTTTAGGTTGTAGATGCGTTACTTGGGTGAAAAATGGATCTTGGTATAGAGTGAACTTGTTTAGATTTTCAATCAAGTTGAGGAGATTACGGACTAACTTTATAAAAAATATTTAAGATTGAGTGAGTTATGGGATTATAGACTTACTTAGACCTAGACAAATTATTTTAATTCTCTTGTGATTTATTACTTAACGTATTTTTTTGATCATATTTCTTAAGTTTTTGGTTGAATCTTGATATCACATTTCTTCTTCATTGTGTTTTAAAGATAAATGATGTTTAAAATAAATATTATTTAATAAATAATTTTATATTCCAAAACAACAATCATACTTTGATTATTTTTCTCTTCCATTATGGACTTAGTTTTGGTTTGAGTAAAAACATTTCAAAATTTATGTTATATTTCAAGATAATTTTATTGATTTTTGATCAGTGCATTAAGAATCATTATAAAAACTTAAAAACTATTTCTATATCTCTCTATTTTTTCAAATACATATGATTAAATTGAGTGGTTTTTATAATTTTATTATTTTTTAAATATCTATTTTAAATTAATACTCTTTAATTCGTACCCCCCCTCGGTAATACCCCATTATTTTATAGCACGTCTCTTTTTAAATTTAACTTCTTCTATAATGTATGTTGCATGCAACTCCCAACTTAAACGAACAATGAAATATTATTATAACCTAGTAACTAAATTATAAATAATGAATAGAATTAAATAAATAATGAAATTTATATATTATATATTCAATAAATTAATTTCAAATTCATCCAATATATTTTATAGTCATAAGATAAGAATAAATTAATTTTATGCATAAAACCTATATTTTTTTAAAGGAAGTTTTGTCGCCTTTTAATGGGGAAAAAATTTTTAAACTAAATTTTGGAGCCTTGATAAATTTTATTTTAAAAAAAAACTTCAATTTTTAATTTTGGATTTCAAAATTATCTAAGGTTGAATTTTTGGTATTTGTCTGATAAGTTTCATTTTTTGATGAATAATAAAAAACACTGCATTTTAATTCAAAAATCACTTTTCAACTAAATTATTTATAATGTTAAATTATATTTTAAATTGGTTTTAAGATAAAAATAGATCAATTATAAACCTATTAATCCAATTTCATTTGTTTTAATATTTTTTATATTGAATTTGAATGCAAAAACATTTCAAATTTTGAACATTTTCACTATAAAACCTCATTTTCTCATCACGTATGTGGGACTAATTTTAAGTTAAATTTTTCTAATTATGTGAATTTAATTTGTAAAAATTAATTCCATATTTTTAATTATTATGTAAAAATTTAGTAAATATGACCCTTTTATTTTTGTATAATATGAATAGTAAACTTCTAATTTTTATTATCACGGTTAAGGGTAAATCGGGTTGTTAAGGGTAAAAATAATTATGATAAGGATTATAAAATTACCCAAAAACTTGTAATAATTTTATTATTTTATTTATTTGAGACAAAAATTATCCTTGGGATGAATTTATGACCTCTTGGTTCTACTTGTATTTCTTTAAGCCACTTATAGTATTCTATTTTAAGAAAAGTCAAACTTGTGAGACAAATGTTTTTAGTAAGTATAAAACTTTTAATATATGGTTATATATAAGATAATATAGACCATAAATAGTATTTTTAAATATAAAAAACTAATATTCATCATGGTAATTTTTTATTTTAGTTTTAGAAAATAAATAATTAGTTTAAATTCTTTCACAACAGTGATGTAGTAATTATTTTATTAATTGAAATATCAAATAAATTATATTAAAAATATAAAAATAAATAAAATTTTATATAATTAATATCATCCATTAATTTTATATACTAACTTTACATGTTATGGATGTATTAAAATAGTTATTTTAGAGATATCATGTTGTATTGATATTTTTAAAAGTCAAAGTAATGAATAGTGTCAAAAATGACATTAATGATATTTTAAAACAAATAATATCTTACTAAATGATATAAAATTATTAAAAATATTAAATTCGACAAAATTATTTTTATAGGGTTTAAAATTTCATAAATAATCTATTTATGGGTCTTTTTTATTTTATAGTAACTATATTGACCCTCAAAGAGTAAAAAATCATGTTGTTGTGGTAAGAGTTGAAGGGATTAAATGGGGGTTAAAACCAAAAGATAGGAGTTATAATGTGACATAAAATTATATAAAAATTATTTTATGAGAGTATTTATACCCATAATTATATTAAATTTGATATAAATCATTTTTTTATCCATTTTTAATGTAAAATTAATTTATGTTGAATTAGTATTTTGAGAGTTTCCAAAAGTGCACCTCACCTCAATTATAAAAGGTCTCACCTTCCTTCACTTATTCACACCACTTTGAACCTTAAAGATCAACCAAACCATGTAAATTTATCTTATAAACATCCTTATTAAAGTAATTAAGGCTATGTTCCTTCCACAATACCAATCATGTATCCTTTAAGAGGACATCTAACGGAAGTCCTCTAAAGAAGACATAAACATTTTTACCAACTCATTCAAATTAATTTCTTCCTCTACTTTATTTTTAACTGTTGTTCTCATCCTAAAATAATAAATCCATTATAAAATATATTCTTATATGTTATTATTATTATGTAACAACCATATTCTTCCTTCTATCCATCCTACAAAAAACGAAAGCATTGTGCGTGCGTGTGTATGGCTTACCGTCTCCACGTCATGGTGTAATTTTTTTCTCCTTACCACTTTACAAGGATGGTTATAATGATGGATGTAGTGGATATATGTGGTAATTATGACATGATATAGATTATTTATAATTAATATATCACCTTCTTCCTTATTTTTTTACACATTAATGGAATGATATCATCGCTTGTGCATACGTACGACCTGCCATCTCCATGATGTGATGAGATTAATTTCCCATGTTCAACATTAAAGAATGGTTATAAAACTATATTAAATTATTAATTAAAATATTTATAAAATTAATATAATTGTTTAAATGATGAATCTATATCCAATTCAAAATAACCAAAAAATTCAAGATAAAATATACATAATAAAACAAGGCAATTAACAACCAAAACAATGAAAATGATTAAATATTATCAATTAACAGGTGATAAGATGTTATTAAAGGATCGTATATGATATAATAAATATTAATTTTGTTCATTTATAAGTTAATATCAGGCATAAAACCATTATAAATGTGGTTAAATAGCATTCTACCAAAAATAAGTATAAGGTAAGGTATTCTGTTTCCATTTACATTCCATTGAAAATTATTTGTTATTATGAAACAATTAAATTATATTTGGGGAATATAATATACCTTTTACATGTAATATCATGATTTATTCATTCCAAATTTTATTTCAGTTTTCTATTTGAATTATTTAAACCAAGTGGTTTTGACTTGAAAATAACCAAGTTATAAAAGTTATTGTACAATATCACTTTCCTTTGTGATTGTTAACTTTATCTTGAAACAGTCACTTTATTATAACCCTTTTTTATTAGACTTTAAATTTCTATTAAATATCCATATTATTGTATTATGGGTATCATTATATCTTAAATTGTATTCAATTTTTATATACGATGTTTGTATTAAATTGTTTTCATTAAACTTGGAAATATTGATAAATCTGTATCTTTTATTCAATATGGCTATTTGATGATAAGACAAATTATTTATTAATTAAATAAATTATTAAGTATATGAGGAATTCTTTAGACTGACAGAAATGGGTGGGGCCTAGTTATAGATTGAACCTTAATGCAATAATATTCTCATTATATGAATCAGTTAAGATAACATTAAACTACTTTTTACCTGAAGATTAAAGTATCTTGTGAAAGATCATGACAATAGTGGTTCATACACCAAATATATGATATCCAATAATTTAGCATTGACTACATTAAGAATTATGTTATTGTTATATAGAGTATTTTCACTATGAAAAAAATCTATGGATTCATTTCATTCTCAGTCTATTGATTAAATGGAATGTTTTCTCACTTATTTACCATTCCATATTGATTTTTCCTTCTCTATTTATTTAAATGGAATGTTTGCACACTTAATTACCTTTCTATGTTAGCTATGATCATTAATTCTTTATTTTTTCCAATATACTTAAACAATACTAAGAATGTTTTATCACCCTTATTTTTTTATTTTCCCTAGGTTATAGAGAAGATATATTAGAATGAGTTTTCAAGGATATAGTTTAATTTTTTTTTATGTATTATATATTATTTTTTATTCCCATTGTAAAATGGGTATAAAGTATGTATATAGTCAACTAAGACTATTAAACTATTTAGTAATTGGGATGTGATTCCTTATATCTTACAATAATGTAATAAAGTAGCCATTTTCTCTTAGATACTAGGTTCGGGATCGTTATAGTTTGTATTATAGAAATTTTAGTAGAAACCCTAGGAACTGGATTTAGAAAAACGTAGATTAGAGGAAAATCCCATTTGAAAGAATTTGGAAATATATCCAAATATACTAATATTATGATTTCGATATTATTTACACCTAAATTTTCAATTTATGTTAATTGTATCACTAGTTTTGAGATGATACATTATGTTTTATAACATTATGATTTAGTCTAGTGTATTCCATTTTTTAAAAATGGTGCCAAATAGAAAGAATGTGAATTACATCAATACACATAATCCAAAGAGTAAGAATTATTATTTATTTTATGGGTATAATCCAATCTTTCTAAATGAACTTGTCACCCAAACATTTTCATCATATGAGGAAATAGTATCATGTTATAATAAAACAAAAAAAATAATTATGTAAGTATTATGACTTTAGAAGGAAGCATGAGAAGAATAAGATGGTAGTAAAAAACATAGATAAAGGGAAGAATGGAAAGAAATATTTTCCCACATGTGAAAATTGGGGAATAAAATACCTTGGTATACTCTCAAGAGGAAAAAGAGTTTTCTTCAAGTGCGGAGAAAAAGGACATCTTTCTCATTATTTCAAGGCAAGGAAAGAATTTTACAACATAAAATGCTTCAACTATAGAGATATGGGAAACTATAAAAATGAATTCCCTAAGAGTAAAATCAATACACCTTAAAGGAAGCTAATGTATCATGGTCAATCTTATGTTATTAACACAGATGAAGAGAAATGATTAATGTTCTTGTGTTTGGATTCGATAATTATGTAATTTGATTATTTTATCAATGATTTCTTGGTTATTAGAATTATGAAATATAAAAGGGTTATACTCCATTAATTTTTTCTTAAGGATTTGAAAGTGTGTGATGAATGGTACTAAAAAAATTGATTCAGTGGAAAGTTAAATTTCTTGTAAAATACATTATTGAGGGAAATATAACCCATAATATGATTGTTGTCATGTGATAATTGTGTTGGGATAAAGAGATGATTGAAATATATAAATTAAATTGGATAGTGTTGACCACCCAAGAAATAACTATTTATTTATTGAAAAAGTGGTTTATACTATCATTGATAGAGTTTAAAAAAAATTATATTTGAGGAATATATCCAATAACAAGTATTTAACATAAATAATAATAAATCATACTTGTTTTCAATGATTTTTTATGGTAATTCAAGTAATTACCATTTTTAAGATAATACATGATTAAGGTATTCACATGTTTGGTACATTATAATAATAGCTACATTATATTGTTTTGAAGAATATAATGTTAAGATTGGTTTTGGGAATTTAGAGACCTTTTTGGACTGTGAATTTGAATAGATGTATTATGGATGAGTCTTAATATTAAAAACTTTTGGAATGAATTAAGTTGAACATTTGATATTGTTTTTTAGGGTAAATTAGGATTTATTACATTCGATAACCTTTTATAACCATTTTGGTTTTAGTAAATTCTAAGAGTCAAAAGAAATTAATTATGGTTATTCAGGAATAAAAAAAATTCATATTTAATATCCATCTCTATATGTAAGAAATGGATTAGAGATAGATCAAAACACATCCAAAGGAGGATTTTATGCTTCTGACCTAGAAAAAAGTAAAGTAAGTTCATTATCCTGACTTCTTTATTTAGATATTAAAATAATCCCTCAACTCTGGGAAAAGGATTTTGGAACAAAAAAATTATCAGTTTAATTTTATTACTGATAAATCAAATGTATTTTAACTGATCACAATATTTATGATTTTGTGATAGTTTACTTTCTAATGACCATGTTCTCTGTCACTCTTCATCAGAAATTGAAAGTTATATTTCACTTTTATGCCCATGTTTTCACTTCCAACTAATTTTATCCTATTTGAAAGCCTAAATTTGTTATGAAGAAAAATATTATAAGATGATAACCATTATGAACTCAAATAGAGACAAAACTCAATTTGATAAAAATCCTCAGATTCCAAAAAAAGATTAAAACTAGTTTTCTTAAGAGTAATAATAAATTTTTATCAGATGTTACATGATTTGGATGTGGTATAGAAGGTAATTATTATCAAAAAGGTTCTTTAAGTTTTAGTAAAACTCTTGGATATATGAAAACTGTTATTTTTATGAATTTTTATTCTAAATTACCATATAATAATTGTTTAAAATGTACTTGGGTACCTAAGAATTCTTACACTAACTCAACTGGACCAAAGATGGAATGGGTAGACAAATTTTTTTCTAATTAATAAATATTTTCTTGAAAAATTAATTAACATTGTCATTGATAAATGTTATATGTAAAAAAAACTTCTCGAGACATGTGATTTCATATATATCAAAGTGTTTACCATATAATCAATGTGATGGTGACCCTATCAAATTCTGGGAAAAGTCAAAAGGCATGGTAAATGGATTTGGTCAAGTAGAAATGTCTAAAATTACTTTAATTTATAAGGGTTTATATGTTAAATTTTTGAAACATAAATTAATTACCACTAAACAATTATGTGATGGTGGAATGATAATTAATTTAATGTTTAATTTTGAAAAATCTATCTATATAATTTAATGATAACAGAAAAAAAAATATTTATTCTATATATTTTTCTTAATTACATAACTATAATTACAAGTTTATAAATTCCTTAGAAACATATAAAATCTTATAGAATTTTAGATATAGGTATTTAAACTTTTGGATGTTACAAAAACTGTCAATAAAAGGACATGTGCAGCAGCTACCCAATTTGAAAATTAGAAATAATTTTACTTGTGATTATTTCTTAAAATATAGATTGCATAAGATTATATTTAAATATATTAATTAAGTTAAAATGGTTATAAAATTATAGCTTATTATATTAGATTCATTTGGTCTTATGCATGTTTCTAGTTTAGATAGTAAAAAATATGTTTTTATAATTTTTTATGATTTTGAAGATTTATTTAGACTTATTTTAAACCTAATAGAAGTGAAACATTTTATATATTTATTGATTTTTATAAATTAGTTAAAAATCAAAAGGATTATTTAATTACTTATATTAGAAGTGATAATGTAAGTGAATTTATAAATTTTTTATTTGAAAAATGTTGTGAAGAAAATGTTTATTTTCATAATTTTATTCCTTCAATAATACACCGACAAAATGGAGTTGTAGTATAGAAAAATGGAACGAATATTGAAATAGCTAGAAATGTGTTTAATGAATATATTTTAAATAAATATTTTTAGTTCGAATCTATTAATGTAAATTGTCATATTTTTAATAAAGTTCTAATTACACCATTTATAAAGAAATCCCCTTATAAATTGTTTAAAGGAAAGAAACCTAATGTTTGTTAATTTAATGTTTTTGGGTGTAATGTTTTTATTTTAAACATTATGTATAATTTAGATAAATTATATTCTAAATGTGATGAATGAATTATTTTTGGGCTATTATAATAAAATTAAAGATTATAGGTTAAATTTAAGGAACATAATTTAAAAAATGATTCTATTTTAAATAATTTTCAAGAAGAATTTAATTATTTTAATTTTTTTGAAGAAAAACGTATACATGTTGATGTAATTTTTTAGGGGTATATTACTCCTTATAATTATGTTCCTAATTCATGGGAATTTCATAAATACCATATTATTTATAATTAAATTATTAATGTTGATTCTGGTGTCAAAATATAAAATTCTATTTTAAATTTTTATGAGTATTCAAGTTTTCTTTTTGATAATGTGTAAAATAATGGTTTTGATACTTTGAATGACACTAATTGGATTGTTTCCATGAAAAAATAATTTAATAAATTTTCTAATAATAATTTTTATAATCTAGTTAAATCCCCTATAGATAATAATGTTATTAGAACTAAATATACCATTGGGAAAAAATGTATAAATATGGTTAAATTATTAAGAATAAATCTAAGCTTGTAACTAAATGTTATTTCCAATAATTAGGTTTTTATTTTGATGAATATTTTTCACATGTATCTATAATTGAATCATTATAAGTTTTTCTATATTTTATATCTTTTCAAGGTTTTAAATTATTTTAAATTGATGGTAAAAGTGTATTTTTAAATGGTTTTATTTTTTAATAATTTTATGTTTCTCAACCACCTAGTTTTGAAAATGATAAATTTTATAACTAGGTTTCTATGTTATCAAATTAATTACATTGTCTTAAAAAAGAACCTCATGAATGATATGATAGAATTACATTTTTTGTTGAAAAATGATTTCATTAAAGGTAAAGTACATCCTAATTTGTTTATTAAAAGGATATAAAATGATATTTTAGTTGTTCAAATTTATGTTGATGGTATTTTTTTGTCTCTTTAAGTTAATTACTTTGTAAAGAGTTTCATAATTTTATGGAAAGTGAATTTGATATGTGTTTAATAGGTGGACATAAATTCTTTTTATTACTTAAAATCAATCAATTAAATGATGGTATATTTTATAATCAAACTAAATATGTAAAATATTTTGTTAAAAATTTTGGTTTAGATTATTGTAAAAAACTTTAACCCACTATGACTACAAATTTTTAAGTAATATTTATATAATTATGATAAATTATTAGATTTTAGTATGTTTAAAGTCATGATTTTTATTTTTTTATTATTAATCTTCTATACCTAACATTATATTTAGTGTTTTCTTAATGTCCTAGATTTCAATTTTTATAGTAAGGAATCTAATTTAAAAACTTTTAAGAGAATTATAAGGTATGTTAATGGACTTATTCATTTTATATAATTTTATTCTATACAAAATTATTTAAATTTTATTAGTTATTTAAATTATGATTTTAGAGGATACAGAATATTTAGAATAACTACATGAGGTATGAGTTATTTTCTAAGTAAAAGTTTAGCTTCAATGAGTTCAAGAAAAAAAATTGTATTACTTTATCTACTTTTAAAAATTGAATAAAACTATAATGCTTCATGTTATTCTCAATCAATATAGATTATACAAAATTTTTCTTACTATAGTTTTACTTTTGAAAAGATTCATATTTTTTGGGATAATTCTTCTTTGATTTTAAATTTAAAAAAACCATTTATTGTAATATAGAACAAATCCTATTGACATAAAATTTAATTTTAAATGGGATTATATTAATAAAGGATATATTATTTTTGAATATATTCAAACTTGAAATCAAATTCTTGAAAATTTTACTAAACCATTGTATTTTTCTATAATTAATAAAAAAAATTGATTTGGGAATGTTTGAAATTTAGTTTAACAATCTTGTTTTATTTATTTTTAACTAAACATAACATTAATTTATAAAGGGGGTTTTTTTGTTTAAACTAAAAAAATTTAAAATCTACTTTCAATCTTTTTATATTTAATTTATTTTTTAAATATTCAAAATATGGGGATAATTTTACAAGACTTGTATGACATGTCTGGTGTTTCCCCATGACATGGGAGACAAGTCTAAAGAACTTCACAAGACTTGTATGACTTGTCTGGTGGTCTTCTCAAGACCTAGATGACATGTCTTGGTGTTTCCACATAACCTGGATAGGTCATGCGAAGTTCACGATGCCTCCACATAAAATTTATCATATCTTTATTCACATAATTCTTCTAAATTTTTTATTATTTATTGAATATGTGCCTCAAGGTTCATCAAGCAATAATCTGTTTAAATCTTGAATGACCAAGTTCACATACGGATACCCCTTAAAATAACCTAGATGTCAATCCATAAGTCCTTTGCATGATCTATCGGTTAATCACGTGAAATGAATATTCATGTCGTGTGATCCCTTAGGTTGATCTGTTGATTTTACCTATTGGAAGACTCTTTCAATCGTGTGAACTTATGATTTAAGAAGTCCTCCCTTTTTCACTCCCATGGGTGTATTCACCATCATGTGTGAATTCATCCTTCCTACATAGTGTATAGTACCCTTTTTTATGTTGATATAGAGGAATTTATAGGCCCTTTAACCCCAGTTATAGGTCACCTTGCACGGAATGTAAACCACAGATATGATCTTGAGTTGATGGAGGGAGCATCGCATCATGCGCTATGTATGATCCTACTGTGGGTCATCTATATCCCCACATGATGAGCAGTAACCATGATATCACTTCATAATTTACATGTTTATTAGAACTCATCCTATCAACGGTATTTTTTATAACCATGTTGACAAGTCAACTAGACTTTATACCATTGATCTGAAATGTCTTGTAGCCTTCATGAGATCAAGACATTTGCAGAAAGCATCTCACATGATCAAAGAAGACTGGACAGGGGTCCTTCACGAGACTAAAACAGCTTGTCTGGGGCCTCCCATGAAATCATGTTGTCTTTTTAGGGGCCTCTTGTAATATCAAGCTATCTTGTCGAGGGGTCTCTATGAGATTGATCTGGCTAGTCAAAGGGCCTTCATGTGAAAATCAACGTAACTTCCCTTTGTGAGAGGATTCTATTATTTTTAACTTTTTATTTCTTATTTTACAAAACTTTAGGCCTTTTACCATTTTTTCCACTATGTAATTTCATTATTAGTGTAGGACATTACAATCTCATGTGATCAGTGTCATGGAAAATCTCTCTTCTTGTATGTGATGTATCATGTGATCAATGTTGGATCTTATGATGGTGCACAAGAATTATTATGAACAATCCCTCTGCTTATCTATAGAACTGAAGGGGTGTCACATGATCAAATGGATATGACTAAGTTCCTTCGCTTAATAAAAGTGAAAAACCAAAATTCTCTTGCATGAAAAGGTCGACATGTCTTCAGGGGGCTCTGCGGGGTCTTGTGAATCGCATAAGCACGTCGAATGAAAATCAATGTAACTCTTTATCTCATGAAGATTCATCATTTTTTCACCTATATTTTATAAGTTGTTTTGGGTGAATTTCATGAATCTAATGATTGAAAAGCGGTAAGATTGGAGGAATTCATCTACCATCCTTCACATGATCGTCAGTTCTTTTCGGCATGCCTTCTCAATAACATGATGGCTTATTAAAGGAGTTTCATATAAACATAATCATATCATTCACAACCGTTTACATGACCTTCCCAGCCTCATGTGATAACGTTTCCTTCTATAGATTACATGATCTGTGTGATTTGGCCTTCTGGACTTCATGTTGTCATAATACTCCTTTCTTTGTTCTTATAGAGAAAAAAATACCCATGTTTTGGATATTCCTTCAATTATAGAATTGTCGATTCTCATTTGGAGGTAATAAAAATTCACCCCCCCCCCCCCCCCGGGGAGTGAGGTTCATAGGTACAATGACTTGGTTATGAGGAGATTAAATGTCCACCTAAGTCATTGGGGCTTATGTTGATCAGTATCTTGAAATACATTTGGTAACCCAGGTGACCTTTGGTATTCTGTGGATAATCCTATAAATAGGGTATTGATGGGAGGCTCATTTAATCAGTGACTTCAAATTCTAGATTTCTTGAAATTTATCTCATCATATGACTTCTCCAAAAGTCCTCACCACAAAACGCATTTCGCAAGACCTCTCCACAAGAACCGTTCACCAGACTATTTCAGAAGACTATTTCATGACATCCCACCATGTGACTTATTTGCCTCAATACTTCTTGAAATGAATCACGAACTAAGTCTTGATAATTTATTGAACCTTTAACTAGGTCCTTAATTGTATGGATATATTGCAGTCTTCACATGATCTGTTGGATTGGTTTCATGATCTCCTAGTCATCATGTGATTCGTATAACCATATCAAGGTCATACGATCATAAGTCTCAAGATAGATTATGTGGTCATGAAATTCTCTATGGGTCATGCAATTCACGAGGTGCTTCCCTGGGTAATGTGATTCGCAAGACCCATATTAGGTTATGTGATCAAAAATCCCTTCATGGTTCATGTGATTTGAATGATGTTGTTGGATTCATGCACCTCTTTTGATAGTATTTGTTTACTCATATGACATGTTATTCTTATTTTGTACAGATGGATTCCAGTTCTCAAACATCCTCCAACACAGCTAATCAAAGGGATATGATTATTGGTAATAAGAATGCCAGCCCTCAGTATCATGTTTTATCTGACAATGAGACTTTGAGGGGGATTATCCCACGTAGACTTCAGAGCTATCCCATGTCACACTAACTTCCTTTGTTTGGATTTAGTCTTCTAGATGATATTTTAATTCCCACACCTGATTACAATCTTCCATCTTTCTATCTTTCATCTTTCCTTGACTATATTCAAATGATGATTTTTGAAGTTAGATAATTGGTCATAGCACAGTCCTAGGAGTTGTCCTATATATTGGATAAATCTCCTCAAGGTCTAGATATTTACAATCTTTCCCGCCAGTGAATTGCTCAAAGTTATTCGAGTATACTCGCCTCCTCCTTGAATGATCTGAGACGTGGTTGTAGTTATAAGATGGATTTATAACTTGGTGGAAACATTTTTGATGAATGGGCATGGTTATTCTAGGTGAGGAAAAGCTACTCATATTTCTCCAACAAACTACACATTATTCATCTTTAAAAGGTAGCATGGTTTTCCCAATTCGTCATTTATCATCATTCAAAGATTCTTAAAGATATAATTATTCATTGGAATCCTGGAACTAATTCTTTTCATATTTCTCATATTGAAGTAGGGATCATACTTTGGGATGTTTATCAGATTGGAGGGATATATCCTATGGGGGAGATGTGTGATGAATTTATTCCTACCATAGATGTTTGGGATGACCCCGCACAAACCCCGATCTTGGAAAGGGTCATTCTACCAATTATTAAGGTGAATTTAGTGAATAAGATGAAACTTTTCTCAGTAGTTTCCTTTAATGATTAGATCAACATCTTCCTATTCCATAGTAGGACCTGGAAAATTTTTATACACCTATGTCGATTCCCTTCCTGATAGGTTTGTGATAGTATGAGTTTTTATTACGAAATCCTTCATGATGGGGAGGGTTCCTCATGGGTCTATCGGGTGAGACTGGGGGTATCCCTAAGTTTTAAACTAGTGGGGGTTTTAGTCATGTTTTTTAATGGATGTATTTTCCCGGTTTAGGATGAATTCCTAGAAATTTGAGTGATCGCGTTGGTGATATCAACTCGATTAGTAGAGGGGATTCTTCTTAATCTAGTCATACTGACTCTTTCTCACCTCTATGAACTCCTTGTTCATATTAAACAAAGAAACAACCCTGACAGGATTGGTGGCCCCTTACAGTTCTTATTCGACTATATAGAAGATCATTTATGATGTTAAAAATATCATAACACCACTAGGATCTCTAATGCTTCATTCCTTCCCCTTTTTGGATGTATTTGAAGTTGAGGTGATGTCGTTGGGTCCCGATATGGTCATTGGAATGTTGAGTTAGCATGATCATTTCAACTTCATGCCTTATCCTAAACTAACTAGGATAATTTCTAATAATGGCAGTGGATCTCTTAATTAAAGTTCATGTAGGATCTCTCTCTGGAACAAGTTTATCATAGACCATGTAGATAAGCTAGTTATTTGTGATCCATATACCCCTTATCGGTTCCCATGCCAATTTGTCTACATTCAAAGGGTTTCTTCTCTCTCTTAAGCTAGTGTGCAGGGAGAATGACATCCTAGACATATCCACTAAATTTCGATTATGTTGGCGTGTGAATATAAAAATGTTGATATTATTCTTCTACCTATTGGATACCTTGTTTTCCTATCTTAAAATTATGTTGGGATTGGGTAGATTCCTACTCTAGTGGGGTACTAAATAGATTGGTATGTTGGGTGGAAAAACCCTATGCAACTTTTAAACCCTTACTTATTTTAGAAATAGAGTTGATTCAAGACTCGAGAAAGACTCCAAGGAATATTTTCCATCCTATTATGAACATCCCATTAGTGGGATAGAATGTTTCAAGGAACATGGTCCTTCAATATCAGTGACAAGCTATTCATAATTTGAGAGAAGAGCACATGAAACTTCCTATCTTGTTTCTTTGTCATCTCAACCAATCGTTCCTCCTTCTGATGTTCCCACCTTAATGGATATAGGACCCAGGTATAAAGAAATAAATTTTGGAATTAAATAGACACCATAATTACCAAAACTCCCTTAGAGGAGTTTCTTGGAAAATAGGAATGATTTTTCTTTCTTTTCCAAAATATGGGTCTAGGTGGATTTGACTGCCAGCTGTTTCATGATATTATGTGAAAAAATGTACTAAAATGAAAACAACTGGATAGTATTGAGGGGGAATTGTATGGTTTTAATGATAGGACTCCATTAATAGAATTAATAAGTTAATATTGATATGTTATAGAATTGAGACATCAAATATTCTCTCATCTACATGCCCATGTGGATGACTTGACCAAATAGATATCGAGACAGCAAGAGATCTTAGCTCACTCAAAGTCTGATCTTTTGGAATCATCGTGTTTATTTTTGACTAATTATAAAGTATTTTAGGTTTTTTTTACTTTTATCAAAACTATTTTCCTCTGAGCAGTGTAAGAAGAAGTGGGGAGAAAGGAACTTCAGCGCTCAACCATCAGTTCTTTCCAGACTCTCACTAATTTACCAAATTCATCCAATAAAATTTTATTTTATCCTGATCAAAAATGTTTTGTTTTTATGGAATCCTTAGATAGTATTTAGAATGTGGAGATTACTCCTTTTTCATGCTATAAATGAATAAATATTCTGAACTTTACATATCATTATCCATCTTTCCTTCATTTATGGTGTGCATGAAATTTCATTGTCTTAATGTTGCATTAATCATAAAAAATATCCATCCTTTTTATAATACTAAGTAAACCCAAATTTCTAAATATTAATTTTTAAATCACATCAGATTTATCTTTATAACTGTTCCTGAATTCCCACCATCATGAGATTCCTCATTGATGTACCTATGCTAGTTGTATCGAGATCACCTGATTTAAAAGGATAATTTGGGTAAGATATCTATACTAGAGTGAGAATGATATAATTTTTTCTTAAGTAAATAGACTTAGAAAGTAAAGATTGGTTATTTTATAGGAAAAATTAATGATACCTATAAGATTTTCACCTTTTTATTCTAATTTTTTTCTTTTTTTTCGTTTGTTATACATGTACTATACTGAATGCCAATTACCATGTATTTCTATTTATTTTTATAGAATCATGAAATAATCATCATTTTGTATATGATTCTTCTTGTGTCCTTGATTATTTACTCATGTATGAATGTAATATTATGCTACTGATCTCTTATTATATTTCTTCTGTTATTTATTAATTTATTATCATTATTGTGTTACTCTGATCATGAGGGTATAGTCTACCCACTATTCCACCTTGGACCCTCACAACTAGTCGACAGCCTATGGCATATAGGGAGGTGTGCTTGAGGTTATATAACCAACCGGTTTGGTTACTTATGAGTAATATGCGTTTGGGATGTTACAAATTGGTATCAGATCTCTTTTGTCACGACCCGTCCTCGGGGCCCGTGTCGTGACTACCCCAAGACTGCCTTCCTTAGGCCAGGGGCTGGTGACTAGCACCAAAGGCGTAAATCCTAATAAAATGGAAGGAATTGCCTTTATATAAGAAAAAAACACCATAGAGTACGCAAACTGAAGTAAACACTAAGTAAACTGAGTACAAAAGTAAGTGTCAGAAAGTAAATGGGCCAGAATACAAACCCAACTGAAAGTACAGTACAACTGAGATAAGAAAGTACAACAGCTGAAAAGTAAGCAACAACCACCAAGACGTCCTCCAGAACTCCCACCTGATGGGTGGGTACAGATAATCTCGTCGGCTCCTCGGGTCCGGTCGTCCACTCCGTGTACGTCCCACCTGATAGTTCATCTCTGTATACCATCCCGCTCCACTGGCCTCAACCACAATCAGCGTTGTCCGTTGTCTGCAACCAACACAACGTAGTGCGGGCATAACCCGTGCAGGGGTGAGTATACGATACTCAATAGGGACCTCAAGACCCCTGAATGCATCCCAGAATCCACAAAGGATAAATCACAAAGAAAATATACAAATATGAAGTATCAACCAACACTTCTTAGGTATATGACCATACATATACCTAAGTCATCAATTCCAGTTCGGCTCCAACTTCCGAGCCCAAGTTCAACCCAGTCCACACAGGAAAGTACAACCCAATCCACACAGGAAAGCACAACCCAATCCACAGAGGAAAGAAAGTCAATCTTATCAAAGATAATGATTGAAAGTCAAGACTCATCTCACACAGGTATACAACTCATGAAGAGGGGTGGAGATGATTAGATGTAGCATCTGAATCATGTCCTCTGCCGAACCCACGTAGGATCCAAGTACAGAAGTTGTCGTTGTCGAACCCACGTAGGATCCAAGTACAATAACCATCATTTTCGAACCCACATAGGATCCAAGTACAGTCTTCATCACTGCCAAACCCACCGAGGATCCAAGTACAGTCGTCCTTGCTGCCGAACCCATATAGGATCCAAGTACAGTCGCCCTGGTCGTCGCAGTCACAGCCAGCTCTAGGGTTCTCACACAAAGCACACTCGATTCCGGGAGGGTCCGCTCCAGGAGCCAAGGGGGTCGATACATCAACTGTCACTAATTCCAGAGTTGATGTATCACAAAGTTCCGTCTCATCAATAGGAACTCAACGCGACAGACGGTGCGTCAATCGAATGCCCGGTCGGAGAGTTATTGGTTTTTTCGTCCCAGGGGCCCGGTTGGTTTTTAAGCTAAAACCAACCCGACCGTACTCCAGTTGCGTCCAAACCTCGAGTGAAGTAATCCAAGAGAACCATCTCACTAAATGGAATTTAACGTAATTGACGGCACGTCATTCGGACGTCCGGTCGTTAAGTTATAAGTGTTTCTGCTCCAGGGGCTCGGTTGGTTTCGGGTTCGAACCAACCCGGCTCTACCCAAACTTTGCCAAAACCTCAGATGTAATATAGAGAAACGACCATCTCAATCCAAGGATCTCGACGCAACTGACAGTGTGTTGATCGGAGGTCCGTAGCCAAAGATATGGGCGTTTGAACGAACCTGGTCTGAAAATATGGGGTTTGGGCCCGGTCCGACCCGGCCCAATACCCCCTAGGTCGGCCCGAACCGGGTCGACCCGACCCGGGTCCGGGTCTGGCCCAATTGGGCGCAGATCGGCCCGGTTGGCGTAGCCCGGCCAGGCCCATGGCTGGGCGCGGCCTGACCCGCGGCTGGGCGCGGCCTACGGCCCGGCTCGGAAGTAGGTCGCGGCTCAGCTTGCAGCCGAGCGGGGTGCGAAGGGGGGCGCCGCCCCCTTGTCTCCAAAATGGCGGACCCGTGGGGTCCGCCCTACGGTTCTGTCAGTGGGGTTACACCCCCCTGGATTTCTGAAACGGTTGGCCGTAATGGCCGGCCTTGGGTGTAACCACGGGACCCTCACGGGTCCCGCCTTCAGGTGGCGCCGGCGGCTGGCTCAGCCGGCCACCCCATTGAAGACTGTCGTGGCTCCTATCCGACTGGCGCGGCGCGACGACGCCGCGCCCCTCCGTCACGGCCCACCCCGGCCATGGATCCTTGAATCTCCGACGTGGCGCGATGGCGTCGCGCCCCTCCGCCGCGGCATGCTCTTGGCCGCGGCCTCACCGACACGGCGTGACGGCACCGCGCACCATCGCCGCGGCCCGCTTTGGCAACGGTCCTTTTTTTCCCATGTGGTGCAACGGCACTGCGCCGCCTTATCCACAACGATCAACAAATATTAACAAGTTAAGGGGAGGAGGATTGTCCGTGTTTGTGCGGTCCTATCTCCTCCCATTATAAATATAACAAGCGGCCAAAATAAACGAGATTCTCAATGATAAGACAAAGCACAATTTTAATTCATTAAAATTGAACTTAACCCCTACCTCGATAAACGATATCGCTTGTCGGCGACGTGGAAGATGGCATCGCGGGGTGAGGTTTTGAAGACGGCATTGGCGTGCATCCAAGGATGGGATGGCATCTCACACTAGCTGCGAAGAGAAGATGGAAAGGCACATCTTCTCTCCTTATGGTGATGGCGTTCTTCGTCGAAGGGTGTCGTTCTTCTCAGGAGGAACTAGAGCTCTCTCCCCAATTCTTAACACAATAAGCTAACCCCAAAATAAAATAAGTCTCACCTTATTTTATTAATTCACGCCATGCATTCAAATATTACCAATTAAAATTCCAAAAAACATAATTAATTAAACATGACTTGTCTAATAAATTATGTGTTAGGTTGGAAAGCTTTAAAGAGGGAGAGAGGGGAGTTACTCAAATAAAGGGGGAAGTTAGGGAGTTAGAGAAAGTGAAGATTTTGGGCTCGTGTGGGCCCCAACTCACCTTTATCCTCTCATGGTTAGTTGGTAACTAGTGGTTCCCACCCCAACTCCCATACCTAGGATATAACCATTTAGAATAAAGAATAAAAATTGTACTACAATTTTTATTCAATTCTTATTTAAACCACAAAATTAAACTCCATCTCTCGTGAAAACGCATCTATGATAAAAGCCCTCTTAAGCAATTACTGGTGCTATGGTTCCATCGGTGCCCTCGGATTTCAAAACCGAGCACTGGTTCAAAAGATATAAAAACATGCTCATTCGTTCACTAAACGTACCCGAGCTAAACTTCGGAAATTGATTTCGGGCACACCGGGCCTCAGAATCAGGTGCCGTTAGAAACTGCGTACTCATAAAATCCCAAAGAATTTAAGAAAAAAATTTCCTTGAAATTTACGGGTCTTTACATCTTTTCCTTTATCTTACTATTTTGTGTTGGTAGACAGAAGACTAGGATATGTTGGAATTTTGTAATAATCCTGTGTTTGGGGGTAGTTAACCCACGTAAGGGGGGAAACCCAAATTTCCTAGGATGGGATTTTTTTTATCTGGATTATGTTTGCTACAGTTATACTGATTTCACCATCGGTTGATACACATGGTGTTGGGTGTTTATTATTATTATTGTAGACTCTATTATATCATTTTCCCAGTATAGCAAGGAATTACTAATAATGCATCATTATAGGCACCTTAGTGGATTAATTTGTCATGAATTATGCCATGCCATGTAGGTTTTATTGCCTGACTACATTGTACATGTCGTGTAATCCTTGAGTGATATATCAATTATGTAACTAATGTTTTTATAGGAAAAAAGTGGATTAAATAACTGGTTATTGAAGTGTTTGAATCAACCAAAATGGTGTTTTCCCATATATTTTGATGGTTCCACATTAATTAAACAATTATTGATTTTTTGAGTTATGTAGCTAAGTTTACATAAATAGAAACTCTCGCTGATTTTGAATACATGAATTTCATTTGAGATTTAAAGAGTGCATGTACCTCTATAAATTGGGAATGATGATTCATCTAATCAAATCTTATTTTATTAATAATTTCATTCTGCTGATGAATGTAATGGTTTAGATGAATTTATATGAATTGTTAATTATAATTTATAAATCAATTACTAGTATAAATTGGGAATGGTACTTCATTTAACTAGTCCATGATATAAATTTAAAAAAAATGTAAAATCCTAATTTAAATATGAATTCTGTTAAATGGGGATGCCAATTGTAACTTAAAGGGTTTTTTAAATTTGGGATTGGATCCCCTTTTATTATGAAAAAAAATACTTATTTCTATCTGGGTATAGGGAGACACATTACATAGCCCATATGGCCAAGACAAATGTTTCTACATTATGCCTACATCATCACCATCCCGCATCATGCCTATGTGACCGCCCAAACTTAAAGGGTCTTTTCCTCTATAACTTTCAATGGACACTCCATATATTGAGACCTCTTACTAAAACATAGATCTTGACCCAGAATCGAATTTAGTAGTGGGAAGTAGGAAGTGTCTCTAGTGATTCTTTATGGTCTAATATGTTACCCAGGACTGGATTTTTGAGCAAGAAGAATGTTTTGACTTACTTATATGAAGGCTTGTACCTATCCCATTTTTATATATTCTATATATGTTATCAAATATACTTGAGACATGTTCTTGGAATTTGTAGAGATATTCCACCATGATTCCCTCAAGTCTTGCACTAGTAGGGTGGTGATGACCATGCTCTAGAGGTGGTGGTCCCTAAGCCACCATTGCTACCTTTAGTAGTGTCACCTATGGAACCTCCTCCAATTCCCAATGTGGTTGATGATTCCCAATTCTTAAATGGATTTATGTGACATATGAAGATCATGTAAGGAGCTCCACAACCTTCCTCTTCTATGGAAGAGTTGACATGAGAGTTTCAACAGTATCATCCTCTACATTCTTGGGGTATGGTGGACCTTAGGGTTCGGAGTTATGTACTGAGATCATTTTATCTATCTTCGAGCATCTATAGATGCCTCTGGAGATGAGGTTCAAACTCACAACCTATATTATTCATGTAACATCCAAACATTGGTGAGATAACTATAACCAGGAAGATTGGCACTAGGAAATGGTTTGGAGGGATTTCTAATCTATCTTTTATGACTAATTTTTTCCAAATACCTTGAGGACTGACTGAGCCCGGGAGTTTATAAACCTGGAGTAGGTCACCATGTCTATTATGGATTATTCAGCTCGCTTCATAGATATTAAATTCTTTGTTCCAAACTATATTACTGATGAGTTTTCCAGAGTGTGATGCTTTGAGGATGGGATCAGGAAACCTATTCGATCTCAGGTGAACATCTTTCAATTAACTACCATGTTAGAAATATTAAATCAGACTCTTATTACTAAACATAACCTTAAGGGAAGATGGAGGTACATATAAAAGTGGACTAGCTTCTTGACCCAATGGAATGGTATCTAGTGGTAGAAATCATTGGTTTAAGACCTCTACTGAGGGTAGTCTTGGTAAGAGTACATGTGCTGGTATTTTTGTATTTTTTCACCAGTGTGGAAAGTAGGGGCACATGAAACCTTAGTGTGATAGAGCCTCGGTAGAGTGAAAATCCTATAGTGGGATAGGCAATTTATAGAGATTTACATAATCTTTCCTCTAGAAACCAGTGAGAGAGGATCTACACCGACTCTGGGTACTGAAGCAGGATTAGGAGCTCAGCATATAGAAGGGATCTATAGTGTTAATAACTGATCAAGTTGATGGGATATTTGTTGTCAAGGGAGCTAGACATTAATGGTATAGCACCAGTAGAGTAGTCCTTCTCGAGGCAGTCAATTTGTATCTTAGGTCCATGGATTGTTCTAGATTTATACAATGCATTTTGTACTAGGGGGAAGATTCTAGGGCCTTATACGATTTGAGGTATGATTTTAGTGACTTGGCATCTATTTTATTTGATATAGGTGAATCTCATTATTTTATATCCATAGGTATTGTGGAAATCCTTAGGCTTGATATTCAGTATTTTTGTGGCATGGTGAAACTTGATACACCATTGGGAATATATTCAGAGAGTGTATACTAGTGCAATGAATTCCCCCTTGAGGTGCGCAGTTATTATTTCTTGTGGGAATTCTTCATAATGAAGATAACAAGATTTGATGTCATTCTTATAATGGACTGGTTAGATCCTTACCACGCTTATGTCGATTACTATCATCATAGGGTTTCCTTCACATCAGTATAAGGTGGTGGTTATATTAAATAGGGTGAATGGGATTTTTAGTAAATTTGGGTTGGACTAGAGTATTGTAGGCTGTTTGGAGTGATGGGATAGATTGTTATCCTTTTTATAGATGATCAGGGAATATATCAGGATGATTTTCCTTTGGTTTGGGATCAGTTCAAGGATGTATTCCCTGAAAAATTTTCTTGATTACCTCCTAAGAGAGAGAGATTGAGTTCTCTATTTAGATAGTTTCAAGAGTCACATCAGTGTCCATTCTTTCTTACAAGATGGCCACTACTGAGTTGCAAGAGCTAAATAGGTAGCTAAACGACTTAGAAGATAAGGGTTTTATATGGCCCAGTAAATCACCTTGGGGTTCAACTTTCCTTTTTACCAAGAATAAATAGGGTACCCTCAATATTTTTGTGAATTACCATCGGTTAAACCAGATTGAAGTTAAGAATTGGTATCCACTACCTCGTATATATTACCTCTTCTACCAGCTCTGAGCAATAATGGTTTTCTCATAGATTGATTTGAGGTTGGGATATCATTAGAAATGCATTAGATATTTGGGCATACCATGTATAGAATTCTGAAGTAGATATGGCATGTATTAGTATTTGGTTATTCCGTTTGATCTCGCGAATTCTCCAACCATTTTCACAATTTTGATGAATTAGGTTTTTCGCCCATATTTGGATTCATTTGTGGTGGTTTTCATGGATAATATATTGGTCTATTATCATAGTCTACATGACTATGTTAAACATCTTGATATCATATTGAATAAACTAATAGATCACTAGTTGTATGCTAAAATCAGAAAAGGCTACTTTTAGATCAACATGGTTCACTTCTTTGGTCATATTATTTCAAAGGCAGGAGTGTCGGTTGACCTAGAGAAGTTGACTATTATAGTTTCCAAGGAGAAACCCAAGAATACCTTTGACATATGAAGTTTGTTAAGGATGGATAGCTATTACAGGTGATTCATTTAGGATTTCTCACATTTTTTGGTACCACTCACAAGATTAACTAAGAAGGGTGTAACGTTTACGTGGTCAAAGGCATGTGAGAAAGGCTTTCAGGGGCTGAAAGGGACAGTGACTTCAGCACTGATCCTGATTCTTCCAAAGCTGGTAAAATGTTGCATAGTTTATTATGATGCAACGAGTGTCGATCTAGGATCAGTTATGATATAGGGATATAGAATCATGGAAAATTAGTCTCTTAATTTGAGGCCACATAGGAGTAATTACCCGATGCAGGATTTTGAGCTAGCGGTTGTGGTTCATGCCTTGTGTTGTTGGAGGAATTACTTTCTTGGATAGTAGTTTGAGGTGTTTTCATATCAAAAAATACTCACAGACATATTCACATTGCATGACCTAAATTTCAGGTAGAAGAGGTGGGTTAAATACCTACAATCATTCGATTTTGATCATGCCTATATGTCAGGTAAGGGAAACTTTGTAGTGAATGATCTAAGTCATATAACTCATACATTGGCAGTTTTGGGCCATTATTGAGTGGTAGTTGATGGTCATGCTTTATAAAATGTACTTAGATATCTAGGAGCATCATGGGAAGCCTATCCTTACAACTTTTTAAGTGACCTATTCTCTTCTGGAGAGAGTGAAGATGGGGCAGTTATCGGATCTCAAGGTCCAAGTCCTAAGAGAGAGGGTTTCAGGAAAGGACCCACAACCGGGTAGAATCATTGATGAGGATGAGGTATTTCTTCTCCATGGATGCATTCGGGTTCCTAAAAACATCTTAGAGGAATTGATGAGAGAGTATCATACTTCTGCTTGAGTGGTACACCCTGGGATTACAAAGATGTATCATGATCTACGTCGCTAATATTGGGTTCCTAGCATGAAAAGGGTGATAGATGTCTTTGTTACTCGGTGTTCTACCTATTAGCTGGTGAAGGTGGAACACCAGTGACCAGTAGGTATTTTATAGTCATTTCCCATTCTTGAGTTGAAATGGTATGATTTCATCATGGATTTTGTGACTAGCTTACTGAGATCCCCTCGACGCAATGATGTGGTATGGGTGATCATCGATGGGCACATGAGGGTCACACACTTTTTACCTATCAAGGAGACCTTTTTAGTGGGTAATCTTAGAAGTATATATGTCTAATATATTATCTTTATTCATGGATTCCTATAGACTATTAAATCAAAAAGGTATTCTCATTTCACTTCTTGGTTCTAGAAAGGGTTTCCGAGGGCGATTGGTACATAGGTACTTTTTAGTATAGCATACCATGCTCAGACTAACGGGTAGTCTAAGAAAACAATACAGGTGTTGTAGGACATGCTTAGGGAATACACCCTTGATTTCGAAGGTTCTTGGGAGAAACATATACCTCTATCAAAGTTTTCTTACAATAATAGATTCCATGTGACTATATAAATGGATCCATATAAGGCCTTATATGGTAGGTCATGTCGATCACCTCTATAATGATTAAAGGTAGGGGAGGTAACACTTAGGCAGAGACCCCACATGATTGGAGCACAGTTTTTCTAAACTATACGGGATAACTGTAGGAGGGGTGGCTCCCTTTGGAGAGTGATTGTCGCATGGCTAGATCATGGTTTAACCAACTGTGCGGCCAAACCGTGTGACCCCTTAAAGTTGGGTGAAAGGTCCATTTTTTCCTCTATCCTTTCAAAACTAAAATCCCTCTTTATATTACTCATTCTCCAATAGCCCCTCCCATGTGAAGAAATCATCCCATGACTCACCTAGGATTTGATCTTTCTTCTTCATTCGACATCTGAATCAAGTTTTTTCTATAATGTTTGATTTCTTCAGGTAAGAGCTTTGATATCTTACCTTATTTTATTGGTTTTTATCTCCATATATTGTTCAATCTTCATGCAGGATATTTTTTCCAATTTTCAGGGAATTTATATATTTATCCATTTTCACTCATTCTTCTTTAAAATGAAATATGATACTATACATCAAAAGGTAGGTGTTCTATACCTTTTTCCCAAGTTTTTTTCTCTTATTAAATTATAGTCATTGTGATGCACACCAGAATTTCCATACATTTCTCCTAAAATTAATAAATGCCTTAAATCAATGGTTTTAACCTTAAATGTGATTCCCACATAACACCTTGACTTGGTTGGAGATTGTCAATATCATCTAGAGCCACCTCCAAGGTGCGTTAATTCATCTTCCTAAGCTAAGAACCAACCCTTTGGGTGTGTGAGCTTGACACCCAGTTGTAGAAGCCTTAATGGAAATTAAATGACTAAAAGAATGGATTGAATATGGATATTGTGGTGTTATGGATGATTGTACCAGGGAATAGACACTAACATAACCCTTGAATTTTATATTACTTTTTTATTTTTGAAATTACTGTATGGAAGCAATGATGATTATGGTATGGAACCAATCCGGATTACAGTATAGTACCGATGAGGGGGATCGAGGTATAGAACCTATGACCATCGTATACACATATATCTTCAGATATTATGATGCCTCGGCCATGGGCCCTAGGTTCCTGGCACATGTAGGTCTACACTATTCCGAGTTCCCTTGGATGAGTTCCTTGGTCTCGAAGAGGTCTTCTTTGTTTTACGCCTTAGGACCTGGCCTATGTAGGTCAGATACTTAATATATATGTGGTGTATAAAAAATCTCATAGTTAATTTAATACCTTATTTTTATGTCTTGATATCACTTTTACATAAATCGATATTCACTCTTTATAGCCTTATCATAGTTACATCACTATTATAGACTTGTTTATACCTACCACTCATTTTATAACTTTACCTGTTATACCTGCACACAGTTATAATTTTTATGCAAATGATGTATTTTTTATAAATACCATTGGTGGTGGCCTACTAAGTATATCTCAAACCCTATTTATCCCACCATTTGGTACACAAAAAGAATTCATGGATATGGTTAGGGAAAATGGAAAGTGTCTGGTCATGGATGATTGATTGATTTGTAGCATGGGATATTAGGATCATAGGATCAAGACATTTCTAATGATGCTTAGAGATTGAATTTTTGTTCTTTTGTTCTTTTTTTATGCATGTACTACACTGGATGTATGTTTCCATGTATGTCAGTTTCTTTTTGTAGCATCATGACATACTCATATTTTTTATTATGATTTTTCTTATGGACATTATTATTTACTCATTCTGGATGTAATATTATTCCAATTCTCTCTTATTATTATTATTATTCCATTATTTATTCATTTATTATCATTGTCATGCTACTTTACTCATGAGGGTATAGTATCGCCATTGTACCACCTTGGAATCCTAATACAAGTCGGTGGCTTGTGGAAAATGTGGAGGAGTGCTTGAGACCGTGTGACCAACTAGGTTCGATTACTTATGAGTAATATAGGTCTGGGGTGTAACATCTCCCATGCACAGGATGTTGCTCGAGGTCCCCTCCTCTTTCACCTATGATTCCATGGTTATCCTTTATTTGGAATCATAATAGAATGCCATCGGTCACATTTGATCACCCTCAAAAAGACTATGATTCCTCTTTCTCCATTTCTTTATTTATTTTTCTATATTGGATGCCATTTCCATGCAAGCTCATATGCCCTATTATAGAGAATTTGACAATTCTTCTGATTTCTCTCATTCTGGCTTGAATCAAAGCTTAATAATAGATGAGTAAAGTTTATTAACCATGAGGTAGGTGTTCTAAATTCTTTTCCCGTGATGTTTCATCATTTATAAATTATTTTCATTATTCCATATGCTGAACTTTCCCCACGTTTATACTAAAACTTGTAATACATTAAATTGAATAGTTAAACCTCGTTTAGACATGTTATTCCACCCTCATAAATGGTTGGAGGCCAACAACCAAAACCCGAACCACCACTTAAGGTAAGTTCAGTTAAAATGAATATAGAAATCATTGTTTCTTATCATGCTGAATCACCCCTTGGGTGTGTTGATCTTTCCACTTGGTAATGGGATCTATAATTCCCTTCAAAGAAGTATGAAATTGTTAAATAGAATTAAATGAACTATAGTGGTGTATATGACCCACTTATCTTATGATCATTACTTATATTATGCCAGATCCATATTCTCTAAATAAAATGGCCAACATGAAACAAATGAATTGTTTAATGGTAATGATCCACCCCATGGCCATGATCAACTTGTTAAATGTAAAGCATGACATATTTTTACTAGTAAGTGGGATGATAAATATATTAAAATGGAGTGAAATGTTAGTTGGGTTGGATAAGAAACTCTTAGTACATTGTATTTTGTATGATTGACTACTAAAATGAATACTTGAATTGTAATATGGCATGCTATAAACATGTACCTTATATTTCCATTGAAAATTGTATTGATTAACGAAATGAATCTTGATGACTTTTATTATGACATGAATGACTTCTCGTGGACTATGTTAATTACTAAATGTAAACTTCCTAAAAAGGAATTATTATACCTTGAGCGAACCTTGGATTCACATATAAGAATACCTTGGATAGGCTCAAAGTTCAAAGGAATTACACTACGCCTTGACTGATACTGGGTTTTTATTTATGAAACACCTTAATTAAGGACTCATAGGGTAGGTGAGATTACCATATACATGATTATTACTAAGTGGCATTGGTTAGGGTTGTTGGTTATGAAATTTCACACCCCTTGGTATAAGATATTGAACATGATGCTTCAAATCATTTTGGGTTATTGGAAATGACGCTTCACACCTGTAATTAAGATGTTGGAAATTATTTTTCACATCCTTTATTGAGACTTATGGGAATGGAACTGCATATCCCTTATACAGATGTTCGGGATTGTTTCCATATTTACACAATGAGGCTTATTGTTATTATTATAATTATCATCATCATATGTGGATGCCTTGGTCTTACACCTCAGAACCTTGTCAGTTCATGTATATCTCTGCATATATATGTTTACATATATGTATATATATACATGAATGAATGTTCAAAGATATTCCAGCTTAGTCCAAAGAAGTTATGGTTGCACGGGTGTCCTTCAAGGAACTTGGGTCAACTTGATTACATTTTTTTAGTCACCAATTATTTATTATACCTACACACTACTTTATTTTATATTCATATATTGGATTTCATTAGACACCTTTGGTAGTGGCCTACTGAGCTTATCTCAAACCCTATTTGAGACACTATTTGGTACTCGGACAGACCTCTTGGTTGTGGGTTTGGTTTTGGATTGTGATATGTGTTGTTACACTTGGTATGGGATCTTAAGAGCATAATATTGAGCCAGTTCTCATGATGCTCATGGATATAGCATGTGGGTATTTGTTCATTTCATTATATATGTATTGTATTTCTACTGTTGGTACATTATAGCATGTTTGTGCATGGTTGTATATTTGGAACTGGTCTTGTTATCTATTTATTGCTTATTAATTATTTTATTATCAATTGTCAGTTATTATTATTTTATAAATCTCTTGTATTCATGTTCTTCCATTTTTTATTTATTTTATATATCATTGCGATACTCTAATCCTAAGGGTATAGTATCCCCACTATACCACCTTTAGATTATCGCTTCAAGTCAGAATCCACTGGAATATGGGGAGGCATGCTTGAGGCTAGGTGAAGAAGAAGTAAAGGTGACCTATGAGGGTCCCATTAATCTATTCTAGGTTCAGTTATATGGGAATACATTCCCAATTTATGGAGTCAGTGATCTATAAAATAAAATTGGAATCCCATTTAAATGAAACCCATAACAGTTATTTCATTCGAGATTTAACACATCCTTAATGGGTTTATCTCATAAATAGCATACCCTGACCAACCTACTTGGGCCCAGTGGTGTATTTAGGAATTTTGACATATGTTTCAATAACATATTTGTGCTTTCAAGGCAGCATGATGGTGATGTGGTTGGTTGAGTACCCAACCATTGACGAATGTTGGGAGTTAGGGTTGGACTCCGGTAGTTGTACTTGAACTTTCATGGTTACCTTGGGATATAAGGTGACGCGATTGATACCTTAAATAAGATATTAGCTGTTAATCTATACTTATATTAAAAAGTTCACTTTTGAGTGGATTGACTGATGCTTTGATGATCAAATTTTGAATTGAGCTGAGGCTTCCTTGTTTGTGTCATGTTAAACAAGACTAATGAATTTTAGGGCATGACCCTTAAAATTGTATTGTAAGGGTACTGAAATAATTTTAGTGAATCATGGCTTGGGAGAACTATACACACTTATCGATGATAATCCTCGATAACATCTTAGTATAATCCGGATTTAATGATGAGCATGTACCCTATCTTGACATCTTCCTGAGTATACTAGGATGGTGTCATCTTTAAGTGAAGATAATCAAATAATTCTCTAGTTTTACGGATGACCCTTGTGCGAGAAGGGCCATTAGATCTTGAGGCCGATCATTGGATGGTCATATTGGAACTTTGATGTCATCAAATTATTGAACCAATAATGGTTCATCCAAGAGACGTTTCCAAAAGTTGATTATGTACTTTGGTGAGCATGCTTGAAATGACCTTTGTGGACCTTGGAGTAAAGGTGCTAGAATCAGGTTTTAATAATGCATCAGTAGTTAAAGTTAAGAATTTTTTATAATAGATTTCCAAAGGTGGTTTCACTTCTATTTTTGTGGTTAGTTGAATGTGGTAAATGAGGAACAAAATTAAATACATCATCGAAAGTGATGAGTGTGGTGTAAGAGTCAGCTGAGGCTTTTCAAGGAAAATTTAGTATGACCAGTTAAGGCATGGTCGATTAGGACTCAACCATTTTGATCAAATTGAGGGCCAAGTATTGATTCAATAAATTTTCCTTATGAATTTTCCATTTTTCTATGTTTTGAAAGTCACAAACACTTTATTTTAAAGAAAATTTTATTTTCCCAAAGGATTTTTCTCTAAGGAAAATTTTCATTCTCTAAGGAAAATTTTCATTCTCAAAAGAAATATTTATCCTTACCTATGTTTTCATTGTTCATTTTATAGTCTCTATAAATCTAACTCATTTTATTCCTAAGTCTAAAAATTAGTTTCACATCTAAAACCTCCTAATCCTATAAATAATTGGATATAGAGTATTCTATTTTTAGATTCTGAATTCTCTGAAATTCAAATTCCAAATTCTCTGAAATTCAGATTCTGAATTCTCTAAAATTCAGACTCCTAATTCTCTGAAATTTGGACTCTGAATTCTCTGAAATTCATATTCTGAATTCTCTAAAATTCAGGTTCTGAATTCTCTGAAATTCAGGTTCTAAATTCTAAGAAATTCAGGTTCTAAATTATCTGAAATTCAGGTTCCGAATTCTCTAAAATTCAAACTCCGAATTCTTTGAAATTCAGACTCTGAATTCCTCAGAATTCAAACTCCTAATTCTCTGAAATTCTGAATTTGAATTATCTGAAATTCAGACTCTGAATTCCTTATAATTGTGACTCTGAATTCCTCTGAATTCAGACTCTGAATTCCTCATAATTTAGACTCTGAATTCCTCAGAATTCATACTCTAAATTCCTTAGAATTTAGATTCTAAATTCATTGTAATTAATACAGCAAAATCTATAGAATTTAGATTCCAAATTCTTTTTAAAATAGAATCCGAATATACATATCTTATAGACTCATAATTTTTACTTGGTTAGACTACGAACTTTATTTTTCCTTAGACTCGGAAAAATAAATTTGGTTAAACAACTTCATTTTCCTTATATGTATTATGAAACAATTTCGTACAATCGGTTTCTAACTAACTGTTATTTGAGTGACACATGTATAGGTTCCTCCGAGATTCAAGGAAAAATATGACCATTGGAGGAGGTAACCGACCTTTGGAGAAATGCATATAAATAGGATCCCAATTGAACAAGCTCAAAAACATGTTCTATCACTCTAGAGATTATATGTTTTTGAAGTGATTTCTAGAGAGATAGACTCTCATGCCTTCTGTGGTTATAAACATCTTGTTCAAACTGCTTTGCGCAACTCCGATTGTAGCTGTGTACATTCTAGGGCTTTCGAGGATACGAAGACTGAGGTGTTGACTACCTTAAAGCTCGAGGACATTCTGGGATAGGAAGACAAAGGTGTCGAATACCTTAAAGATTGAGAACTTTGGGGGATAGGAAGATAGAGGTGTCGAATACCTTAAAGTCCGAGGGCTTGTGGGGGTAGTGAGACAGATTCTGGTATTCCTATCGAGGGAATACCCAGGTGTGGGTAAGACATACTTTCTTGAAAGTATAAATCAAGGGACCCTTATCCAAGGTTGTTGGATACCCTACTATTAGGGTTAAAATATTTCATACTTGTTACTTGTTATGTTTCAAGTTTATTTCTATTGAATTTTAATTAAGGAAGAAAGTATAACCTTCTTATACTTTCTTGTACTTTTATATACTCTGATGAGTAAGATTCTATACGCTTTAAGGTGGAACGTTTTCCTTGTAAACTTTCATTAAGTTTCATTTTCAGATTCATATTTCCAGAACCTAGAAAGTTTTTAGAACTCAAATAGGTCTTGTGAATTTACCTTGTTTAACTTTGTTAAACATAGTTTTCCTTAAGGTTAAAAATGAAAGTTTTTAAACTTACAATTCATCCCCCCCCTCCTCTTGTAATTGAGCATCTACGTTCATATTTCGATCCTACACCAAGATCAGAGTCCTCATGTGTGACTGTGTGTTGTGATTTGAGAATCATATTGAGAGAATCACTAGAACACTAATGGATTGCTTGTTTAGGCAATTCAGACAGTGGGGAGTACCATGAATTGGAATTGGTTGTTCAAAGTTAGAGCCTATGTTGGGAAGCTCCATAGGACAAATGATGAAAGATGTGATGACATGGTTGTTCCTTGAGTTAGATGGGATTGGGTAAGCATCGTCTTGATGTTTCGATTTTGAATAGGAGCATTGGATCGAATTTTGGTGATTTAAGTACCGCATGTTTAATGTAGCACTTTCAGATTTGTTATGTGTGGGAAATTCAATGTTGCGGCTTGAGAAAAATTCATGACCCAAGTAGGTTAGGTGATGTTTTATTTATTCCCCAAGCTTTCCTGGGGATGAGGAATTCCAAGGTGGGGATATTGTAACATCCCAGGTAAATAAAGAATATGAAATTTTCATATTTATTAATATTTTTGAATAAAATTTTAATATTACTTTAAAGGGAACACCATGTTCTATGGCGTACCCAATATGCTACAACGAGTTTCTTTGAAATATTATGTTGCACACTAATAATATAATAATATTATTTTAAATGGTAGTTAACGCCTAGTCGTTGTAATGGCGGGAATAAACATAACTAACTACAAAATGATTATATATGTTTGTTAAATATTTTAACAATTACCCAATAAATGATATAGGCTTAAAATTCAAATGAATCCAATTTTAAAAATAAATATTCTAATATTCTTTAAAGGTCGATTAACCGCCTTTTGATGGAGAACCCTTTTTAAAAATACTTTTTGTCAATTTTATATATTATATTTGACAAAATAAAATCCTTCTTTATAATTGGGACATCAAAATTTACATTGTGTAAATTTTTGTTATTTTTCCGATAAAGTTCATTTTTTAATGAATAGTGAAAATGTTGTATTTTAATTCAAAACCTCCTTTTAATATAATTTGTTTATAGGGTTAGATTATCTTGTTAGTAATTTTAAAAGTGTATTTAAAATAAATTTTTATCATTTAACCCAATGGTGTTCATTGGAATTAATTTCATTTTGAAATTGGACATAAACAAGTGTCAATCTTTTGATAGATATTGTTTCTTAAAAACACGCTATTTGTTTTGACAGCGGGAATTAATTATATAATTAATTAATGAAACTTCTATGTTTTGAGTTTGTTAAAATGGACATCATTTTTGAATTTGTAATATCAAACTTACTTTGGATAAATTTATGGTATTTTTCTGAAAAATGTTCATTTTTAATGAATAGTGAAAAATACTGCAATTTACTTCAAAACTGCTTTTTAATCTAATTTAATTATATAGTTATATTGTCATTTTAATTGGTTTTAAATTGTAATTGAATTATATTTTTATCACTTAATACAATGTTGTTCATTTTAAGTAATTTCACTTTTCAATTGGATGTAAAAAAAGTCAATCTTTTGATAAATTTTACTTCTTAAAAACTCGTCTTTGGTTGTGATGACGGGAATTATTTTTAAATTAATTACGAAAATTTCTGTGTTTGGAATTTGGTAAAATGGATTTAATATTTGGAATCATAAGGTCCAAATTATGTAATTAATACTCCTGTTTTTGGACATTATGAAAAGTAATGACGGTAATTATCTTTAATTCTCGTGATTAATTAGTAATCGGGTAGTTAAGGGTAATAAAATAATATCATAATAATATAAAATGACCCCAACATGTGTCCAAATCCTCTTTTTGATTCATGGACGACCATGGAAAGATTTTTTCCAAACTTGAGGTTCCATGGAGTCACATGGGTGTGATAGTGACATTTATGACTTCATTTTTTTAAAAAAAGATAAATATAACAAAGGTTTGTATATCCTAAATAAAACAATTTTAATTTTGTTTACATAAATGATCTCTTATACTATAAATAGTAATTGGAAATCTAAAAAGATTTCCTATATCATGGTATTTTGTTTTATAATTTTTAGTCATTAAATAAATAAATTTATTTATGAAACCATGATGATGCAGTGATTACCTCATTAATGAACGATTTAAATAAAATAAAAATATAAGGTAAAATATAAGACATACACTTGTCTAAAACCTATTGGATGGGTGGATTTCGAACCCTTATCACCTTATACTCGAAATATATCATTGTGGGACCTTTAAAATCCGAAAACCATTTTATAATAAAGTAACATTTCAAGACTTTACAAAAGTGACCCTCCTCCCTCTTATAAAAGGCCCCCACCTCTACCCCCTTACCCACACCTATAAATCCCTTGGATCGTCTAAAATATGCTCATATTATCTCTCAAAATCTCTCTCTCACTACTAGAAGCCTCACTTTGGGCATAAGTCTTTCCAAGGAAGCCTTTGGCTCAAATCAAAATGAGTTACCCGATATAGAGGTAATGTCTTCTATCGAGTTTCTTTCTTTTATTTTCCTTCTTCACTCACCACTATCTTATTATTATTAGATACCATAATAACAAAAGTATCCTAAATATACTAGGATTTTGTTATGATAAGGATTCTATCTACACTTACACACACCTCCGTCTAATGGTTAAAGAACATACTGTTTCTGTGGGTGACAAATTACTGCCTCACGAAACAATGATTGTTCAATCTTCTTTTAACACCATTCATGGTGGCCATTATGATGGAAATATATTTATATATGATAAATATTATATTTATGTCCCCTATATGCTTCTGTATTTTATATTTAAAACATACCTTTATTCTTTTCATGTTGTGTAAATGCGATAATTTCATATGAGGAAGTGTGGACTACCGCCCCCTCAAGTGATGTGAATCTTTCATGCCAAACATGGAATTTATAAATAATATAATTAATGAACTTATGTTACCTATATAACATATATATTATACTGGAATTATAATATATCTATGTCTAATTTAGTTTTAAAGTCCATTAATATGATAAAAAAAATGAAAGTAGCGTTCTTGCGTACGTACGGCCTACCGTCTCCATGAATGGTACATTTCATTTATTATCTCCAAACATTATGGAATATTATTAAATACATATATATTGGATATATATGATATTTAAATCATTAAAACCATTCCGGATATGTTGTACTTATAACTACATGGACAATTCTCTTCAAACAAGTTCATTGTTGACTCATGTACCGAACATCGACAAAACATATGATATGAACTCGCATAATAAACTAATTATTATAACATGATAATATGTGATATGAATTGAATAATAAAATTTACAGGAAGTCCTTAAGATATTATAAATTGACCAAAGTTTATTATTCAGGAATATAAATAAATGAACAACACAAGTCGAACTTGAGGTAAGGGGATTTCTTATCTCACTTTTAATTCCATGAGATTTCCATTGTTCGCCAATTATTTATTGCATGTGGTGTATTGTGTAATTCCATTTGATATATATTATCAGGATTCTATTTATATTCATGGTATTATGTGATTAATTTGGTTCTTATTATCTTTTGGTCATATGATTTGATTGATTACAACGAGGTAAGGGGTTTTTATCTCGCTATTTATTCCCGTGAGATTCATGCTATATTTGTCACTATCTCCTTTGAGTGGTGTATTTACTGCCAATTATTCTACTATTTGTGTAATATAATTTCATTTATAGGTATTTACATCAACATTATATATTCCTTCTTTCATGGGGTGTATGTTTCGAAAGTTACCCAAATCGGTAAGGTAACCTTTCACCCTCCTCTTTTTAAAAGGATTCTTTTTGTTAGGTATTTTAATTTAAATCTTATTAATGTTGGGATATGTTATTATATATCCTTATTACTGAAAATTTTATTCCCAAGTTATGAGATACCCTTTTATCTCTCATCAACTCATTTTCTGAATTTTAAAGTGACGTCGTTAGGCTGTCGAATTTCTGTAAGGGAACTTCTTAACCCAATTTCAATTCTTTGGGTTAACCCTCTACTTCTTGATTATGTAGTACTATGAATATGTGCGGATGACCTATGATTTCTTTACACTTAATATCCACTTATATTGGGTGTATTTATATTTTTCACACATAATTATGTAATTGATTTATCCTTAATCTAAGGATACCGTCTTTATAAGGGATTTCGTCTCAAATTACATTCCATTGAGACTTCATTGTTGATATGCACCAATTCACTTTGATATGGTGTATATACTTTCCTTGGGTATATTATATAATGAATACCTTTATTCTCATGATATTATAAAGTTTTGATTAAATTTTATTCCTCAATTATTTGTATTAAAGCATCTCCTATTTGTTAAGAACTCCTTAACTAAAATATCGTCTTAATGATTTAATCTTCTAAATATTTCTTATTAATGTCCATGTTTAAAAATGGTTTTAAGGATTTATTTATATGAAAATTACTGTTTTTAAATATTAATTCTTTTAAAATATTCAAAGTGGGATGGGACACTTTGATTCAAAAATCTCTTTATTAAATGTTTTAAATGGTTTTGAAAATGGTTTGATAAATCATTGATTATGTCAATATATTGAAATGATATATTGTGATTGCAATGTAGAAATGTTATATTTCCATTATGATTGTTTTATGTGTTATGAATATGTTATGGTTAATGGGCATTGTTACGTATATGGGTGGTTCCGTGATAAACCTAGGGCGGGTGAGCCCGACATAGCTCTCCAATGAATTGGATAACGCGAAGGAGTTAAATGCTAAGGTTTCTCCAAAGATATTTAGGGAATATACTGTGATGGGTATTCCAAACCTAACCATGAGGGTTACTCCTTACGTAAGAATGTTATGAATGCCACAAGTTACCTTTATGTCTTATGATTTCTATGAGTTATTGATAATTCTTATGATTTCATGAGGTATGTTAAAGTGCTTATGTTTTGTGAGTAAAGTATGATTTCATTGATTCTTATGTATACATGGACTAATGTTTTCTTTCCATATTTTATATCCCTTACTAAGCTTTTTATGCTCATCCCAAGTTTTTGAAATGTTTTTCACAGGACATAAAGTGGAATAGGGTCAAGGATGGGATCAAGGAAATGTCATACTATCTAAAACATTGAATTAGACATGAATCTTTTGTTCAAGAGTTTTTATTTTGTGAAAAAATGGAAACTGGGTAGATGTGTCTACTTTGTAATCTTGGAGATGTAATAGTTATGTCCTAATTATATAAAACTCTAAACATGAAAATATCCACAATGTGAATTATTCATTTAATTCATGATTATGTAATGTTTTAAGGTCGGGGCCTTATATATATTTTAAGGTCTTATGGTTTTTAACCAGTTGAAAATTCCAAGAGAAATTGACCATTTCATTTGGTGGACAGGCCAAATTGTAAATTGAGATTTAAAGTGTGAATCCAAAAGTTGGAACACTTTAAATTGTTGTTTTTATATGGGATTTAATGGTAAAATATGTCTTGGGGGTCTGGGTGAGTTTCAAAAGCATCGGTCTTTAAAAACTCATTTGCGGAGGGGACATACCTAGGTACACAATTGGTGCACAATTAGTGCTAACCATGCAGCCCAAATCATGTGACCCATTGTATAAGCACGTGAATTTTCTAAACTGTGAGAATGGGACACACGACCGTGTGGGTTTTCTATAGAAAATTGTAGAGGGGGTCACATGGCTTGTGCATGATTTTACAAACCACGAGCTTAGTAGTGTGATGGGGTGTTCCTTCACATATTGGCACTGCATGGCTGGAGCATGGTTTTCCAAGACATACAGATCTTTAAAGGGGATGAAATGACTATTTTCCCCTCCATCACTACCACAAAATAGGGCAAGGGAAGCACTACTTTTTATCAGCGCTAAGCAGAAAGCACTGATAAAAGGGTGGGCCTTTATCAGCGCTATTATTAGCGCTGATAAAAGTTTTTAATAAAAAATATTATTAATTTATATGAAATTATTATATTTATATTCAAAAATAAGGTTTATTTGTATACATTAAATAAAAAATGCATGTTTATAATTAATAAATATTTTTTAATAGTTCAAATATATATATATAATGTTTTAATTGAAAAAAAAAGTATTTCTAAGATTATAATTATATATATATATAATTAAACAATTATAATATTATAATAAATTACATTAAATAATAAATATATTTATTATATTTGTTATATTTATTATATTTATTATATTTATTATAAACTTATTAGATTTATATTTATTAGATTTATTAGATTAATTTATTAGATTTATTAGATTTATTGGATTAATTCATTATATGTTTTGATTTTTTATATTTAATATATTTATTTTTTCTTTTTAAAATGGAATTCCCCAGTGTGGCCTTTTTGAACCCTCCACATAGAGAAACCCCCCTCCCCCACGAAGGGGTAGCACCTGGAGGTAGCTCCCCAGCCGGGGAAGGAGCCGTTGCCAGCCGAGATGGCAGAGCGTCCCGAGGGTAACGGCCCAACAGTGATGGTCCGTCACAGCGAGCCTTCAGCAATTGGGTCGCGCCTCATTTTTCCTGCCCAGAAGAATCCGGGTGACCCGGTAAGGTGGGTGGATCCCGGGGGAGAGGCTCGCCCCAAAAGCGGACTCCCAGGATTCGAACCCTAAACCTCCCATAGAACGACCTTGTTTGCGAAACTTACCTTCACCACCACACCACCACCAAAGTGGCTTTTAATATATTTATTATATTTATTATATTTATAAATATATAATACTTTTTAATACATTTATTTATAATTAAAATAATTGAATATATGTGTGTTTTCCAATGAATTTGATCAATGAATATATTGATCATGCGTATATCTTATGTATCAAGCATGAATGTTCATTTATATATTACATCACATTGTCCATTGATGTGGTATATTGATTAATTCATAATGTTACCCATATAAACTATATATGTTCTAAAAAATGTACTTATAAAATTACATTAAATATATTTAAATAATAAATATATTTTATTATATTTTTAATGATATATATAAATACTTTTCAAATACATTTTTAATTATAATTATAACTATATATATATAAATACTTATAAAATTATACATATAATTTTATAATTTTATTAATATATATATATATTAACAATAATATACAAATATTTATAAATATATACTATTTATAGTTATAATTATAACTATAAATAAATATATGTGTGTGTGTGTAAATAATTATAAAATTATAATAAATATATTTATTATACCACTTATAAAGTTATAAATATATAATTAAATATATATATCTATAAATAAATACAGATAAATTTATATTTATTTAAATAAGTATTAATTTATAAAAAATATATTTATTATTTCATGTATAATGTTTTATATATAATTAAATAAATATATAATTATATATATTTATACAAATATTGATAAATAAATATAAATGTAATTTATAGTTATAAATAAATACATATATATTTAAATAATTTAAAAATTATAATAAATATATTAATTATATATATTTAAAAAATTATAAATATTAGATATATAAATTTTTTATAATTTTATAATTATTTAAATAAATAAATATTTATTTATTTATTATTATATTTATAAATATATATATATATACATATTTCATATAAATATTTATAAAATTAGAATAAATATAGTTATATATATCTATAATATTTTAAATATATATAATTAATATATTTATTTTATATATTTATATGATTATAAATATAATAAGTTTATTTCTTATAATTTTATAATTACTTAAGTTATAATTTTATAAGTATAAATAAATATATATTTATTTATAGTTATAATTATTAATAAATAATTATTTATTTATCCTATATATCATTTTAAATTAATATATAATAATATAAATAAATTATTAAAATTATACATTTATCAGCGCTATAATTTTAGCGCTGATAAATAGGTCTTTTATCAGCGCTTTTTGAGCACTGATAAATAGGTATTATATCGGTGCTTTTTTAGCGCTGATAAAGACCTATCTTTATCATCGCAAACAAAGCACTAATAAAGGTATGTTTTATCAGCGCTTTTTATTTTAGTGCTAATAAAGCATACCTTTATCAGCACTTTTAACTAGCGTTGATAAAGGTTTTAGTGGGTTTTATAAAAGAACCCTAACAGGATCCTCCTCCCTCGCACCCTTTCAAGCCTTTATGGAAGCTGACCTCCATGTCGTTGAACCCTCCTCTTCCATTGAGGCCTCCTCCACCATCGAGCCCCCCTCCGCCGCAACCCCTCCTCCTCTACGGCTGTCGTCGAGCCCTCCTCCGGTGCACCCTCCTCATCCGACGACTATCCCGGTAGCCTCCTCTACAACACACGGATTCCCCCCGGTGAGTCTCTATTGTGGTTTCCCTAGTTTCCATAGGGTGCGTAGGGTTTGGTTGAACCCTTATGGGTAGGGTTTAGGTGTGATGTCTTTTCTTTGGTTTTTAGGGTGCGTGTTTCCTTTGGTTTTCTTGGTTTTGTATGCCTCATGGTTGTGTGTTTTTTTATATTGTGTCTCAATGAATCCATCTCATTGTGGCTATTCATTGCGCCTCACAATAACCTTGTTATGAAATGACTGTCACTAAAATTTTAATCCACTGAAGGGGAGTATACTATATTTTTTCACATTGACTCATCAAGGATGTCTTCTCCTTAGATGTATCTCTTTATAGTAAACCATATAAAATACTTGTTTTCATTACATTTATTCATTTGTGTTTATTTTGGTAAGTGAACCATTAAGAGTGAAGTATTTAATGAGTTCCTTTAAATGAGGTAAAAATATATTATAAAAGGGGTTAACATCATCAAGATAGTAGTTCTAAATATGCACCACCTAGATTCACCAATCATCTTAGGGTGATCATTTTCAACATGGTCTGAACATACATGAATTCTATATGTATGAGTAAACTCATCCAATTTTTCATTACCATCATGAAAAAATTATATTCTTCATAATATGATTCACTTTAACTTGATAGAACACATTTACTTTGAAAAATCCTTCAACCCCATAGAGAATCCAACTAATCCATGAGTATTTTAATAGAAATAATACCTAAAAAACAATACCAACACCCATGACTAAATTTTATTAAGAAACTAGTCTTATGATGTATCAATTATGAAGGTAATCTATATACCACACAATAGGATAAAATTTCATTTTTATACAACTCTAATTATCAATGTAAAAACAATTTCATATTAATCTTATCTCTACTAAAATCAACTTGAAAATCTTCTTTGTCAAGTCATATAATGAGATACATATACAAACATAAACAACCCAGCAGTCATCAATATATATTCAATATCTCTATAAACTCTAAGGTCCTTCATACACACCCCAGAAATAAATCTACATCTATCATATTGGGCCTCAAAACAAACTCATCCCAAAAGAAACATGAAGTGGATCTCTAGTTTAGAATAGATGAAATACAATCTCAAATTTATATAACCATCACTAAGTCACATTACTTACAATGAAACCATCATACTTCAATAAATTCTCTGTATATAATCCCCTTAAGGATAGCTTCATTACATTCCTAGCCTCTAGTTTTAGTCTATGATGCACATCCTTGGATGCTTGATGCACCTCTTCTTATTGAACCTCAAGATGGAATAACACAACAGACCTAAATATAATTACTTAAAACAACCTCATTATAAAGAAAAATATACAATGAATATTTAAACACACGGACACATCATCATTTCCATCAATATATCCACATCATTCAGCCCACCCCCCCCCCCCCAAGCTTATCATTTACACATTTCACATCACTTGTAACTATATGATGAATGAAACCAAACCTATTAAGATTCAATGAGGTTTGTAAGATATTTCATATATATTTTTCCATAGGTTATGAAGTCATCCCATAATTTTTAATCACCTGTTTGTTTATGATGTCTACTTCACACACTAGGTTCAACAAACATTACTACCATACAAATGAGGAAATCCTTAGCAGTGACTACTCTAATATCCAATCTATAAAAGATTTATCAAATATGCTACTATCAGGACCCACCCCCATAGGAAATCTAGTTGAGTTGGGAATATATTAGTGTCTAACCCCCCCTCCCCCCCCCATCCTATATTTAAATGGACATGGGTCAGTTACAATTAGAAATGTAATGATACGGCCCAGGCTGGTATCATAACTAGCAACTAACCAAAATTTCCACTAACCTAAAAGGTGTTAATGATCCCTACGGGATAGTAATGATCCCATGGGAAAAAGATACAAATTAAAAACGATCTTTCTCCTAAAAACCAGACATGTCCCATTCATAAGTTGAACATCTTGGAAAATAGTAGATACACAAAAAATAAATAAACAGGAAGCATATATCATAGATGAAAAATAAAATCCCACTATTGTCCAATAAAAATGTTAAACCAGACAAGTTCCATTCCTAAATCTCATTGGACCTATTTTTGATAGGTATGACATATGAGTTCTCATTTTATGTTTTCTTTTCAGTTGGAAATCCCATCTTCTATGTGCCTCTCCTTTGTGGCGAACTCACCTTCGCCGTGTGTATAACCACACCTTCATAGTGAGTTTTCTACCCTTACTCATCGATTTCCACTTGTTTGTATGTTATTACAATTTTATATTGACGGTTATGTTTTAAATTGTATGGGATAAACTCCCCACTGAAAATCGTGGTCATTAGTCATCCTTGTTTGTGCACTAAATGAATTTCATGTTGGTTGGTTCTTGTTGAACATTTGAATATAGAAATTGGTAATTTACATATACTTGGAAAATGAATGAATGCCCCAGGATGGTAAAATTTCTATGATAACCCCTAAATTAACTAGCAGAATTAAATAAGGGATGCTTTGTAAAATCTGAAATTGTGTTTGTTTGGTTTGTATAGTGTTGCGATTGTGAGAATGATTTTGTGTTTGTATAGTGTTTCGATTGTTGTCATGAATGGTATTCCATTTGTTTTTCATGTTTTAGTTCCTCCACCATTGAATATCAATCCAAATCTTAACCATTCCAATGGAACCACCACTTTGTTACTAGTGCAATTCCACTGAATCTTAGAAAACCACTTCACTAGAGGACTCTATGGGACACTTTATGGACACCCTAGTCAAATAACCATAACAACACATGTAATAAATCCTTACACCTACAAGAACTCTATGGAAAATAATTCCATCTATTAGTTTAGTACCATAGTTCTTGACTCGATACATTATGTTTCTAGAGAAACACTAAAAAACCAGTTTACAACAATGCATATAGATCACATGTGGGATATTAAAACATTCTAGCGCAAGGGATTATCAAAGCTAGTTCCATTGTTCAGGTGGTTGGGAAGATGGGTGTGATCTACTTTGGTCCTGAGTAATGCATGGATAGGTAAGGGTATTATTTACCATAGCTAGTTCCATTGATTATAGTTGGATGATGACCCTAGTTGAACATCTTTTGTGTAATTATTTTGTTAAATATTAATATTACTGAATCAAATAGGATGAATATGAATAAATAATGGATGAATGTAAATCAGTTGACAAAAGAGTATGAAGATGGCGTAAAAGAGTTTATCTAGTTTGCAAAAGATCATACATATAACCCTTCTCAAATCCTTTGTCTGTGTTTATGCTATTGTTATTCAATACAAATTAGTCCAGAGGAGTTGGAAGAACACTTAATCTGTCACGGAATAGATCTAAGTTATACATGTTGGAATAAACATGGGTAAAAAAGAATATAGGTAGTGGATGGGATAGCACTGCATTTTATGGATCATCTGATATGATTACAAGCGTGAATAATGAAGACGAACGTATGGAGGATGTGAATACAGATGTGAATGGTGATGAAGATTATATTGAGGAAATGACAAGGAAAGTTGAAAATGAACTTTTTGATTGTCCAAAATTGTTTAAGAAGTTAAATAGTTGTGCAAAGACGCCATTTTATGCTGGTTTCACTAAATATATAGAATTTTCAGCCATACTGAAGATATATAATTTAAAATCAGGCAACAGGTGAAGTGACGCTAGTTTTATGGAACTACTTTCTCTCCTAAATGACATGCTCCCAGAAGATAATGAGCTCTCGAGCCAAACACATGACGCCAAACGAATTCTACACTCAATGGGTATGATCTATGAAAGAATACACACCTTCTCAAATGATTGTATACTATTTCACAAGGACTATAAATCACTTAAAGAATTCCCAAAGTGTAGTGATTCTCGATACAATAAAGATGAATTCAGCCCTATGAAAGTTTTATGGTACTTTCCTATCATTCCAAAGTTTAGGCGCCTATATGGAAGTGAGGAGACTGTGCGAGAATTGACATGCCATACAGATACAATAATTAAAGATGGGAAACTATTTCACTCAGCAGACTCTCCTTAGTGGAAGAGAAATGATCATGAGTATCCTGAATTTGGAAACAAGCTAAGAAACCTTCATCTTCCATTATCTACAGAAGGAGTGAATCCTTTTGGTTTTCAAAGCAACACTCATAGTACATGGTGAGTTATGTTGGTAAATTCTAACTTACCACCATGGTTATATATGAAACAAAAATACATCATGTTATATATGCTTATATTGGGACCAAATCAATTGGGTAATGATATTGATGTTTATTTGGATCCATTGATCAAGGATTTGAAATTATTGTGGGATTCATGTGTTACGTTGTATGATGCTTAAAAAAATGAAGATTTCACTTTGAGAGCCATGTTGTACGGGATGATAAAGGACTTTCCTGGTTATGGAAATTTTTCAGGATATAGCATTAAAGTAACTCGAGGGTGTCCCATTTACAAACAAGGTACACAATCAATTAGGTTGAAACAGTCATTGAAAATCATGTTTCTAGGACATCATATATTTCTACCCTAATGGAATAAGTACTGATCTTGGAAGAAATCATTTGATAGTAGTTCAGAAGAATGTACAGCATCATCTCCGCTAACATGTGATCAATTTTTTTAGAAAGTAAAATATCTGGACACTAATTTTGGTAAACCGTTTTCAAAAAACCTTATGAAAACCAGTTGGAAAAAAAGATCAGTTTTTTTTAGAATTACCATACTATAATTATCTGTATGTTATACATTTTCTTGATGTTATACATGTTGAAAAAAATGTATGTGATAGTGTCATAGACACATTTCTAAATGCACCCAGCAAAACAAAGGATAGAATTAAGGCTAGGTTTGACATGGTTGAGATGGGAATATGAGAAGAGTTGGCACTAGTGAAGGGTGAAAAAAGAAAATTTCTTCCTCCTGCTACTTACACTCTTTCTAGGAAGAAGAGATATAAGTTTTTAAACTTCTTGAATGATGTAAAGGTTCCATAAGGGTATTCATCAAATATCAAGAACATTATGTCAATGAGAAATTTAAAGTTAAAGGGTCTGAAATCACATGGCTTCTGTGTTTTTATGCAAGATCTAATTCTTATAGATTTATGTTGAATTTTTTCCAAGAATGTCTGCCATACATTAACGTAGCTATGTTTCTTCTTCAAGTCTATATGTGGAAATTTTATAGACCCAACAAAATTACCAACTATGAAGAGAGAAATCGTCTTCATATTATGTAAATTAGAAATGTTCTTTCCACCAACATTATTTGATATGGTGGTTCATTTGATGGTATGCTTGGTGAGAGAGATTCGACTATGTGTTCCTGTACATTATATATGGATGTACCCCATTGAACAGTATATGAATATTTTGAAAGGGTATGTCAAAAATCAAATTCAGTCAAAGGGTTCAATTACAGAGAGATATATTGTTGAGGAAACCGTTGAATTCTATACCGAATACCTCTCTCATGTGGAAAGCATTGGCCTACCAAAATCTCATCACACTGGACAGCTTGAGGGTGAAGGAATTTCTAGAAAATAGGTTATCACAATCAATATTACAGATCGGGAGCAGGCTCACCTTTACTTTTAGCACAACATTTTTGACATTGACCTATATGTTCAAACCCAAAAATAAATTCTTAGGCATTTGAATCCATCTAGGGATGAAAATGGATATCAGATACACATAATTGACAGTTTATAGGATGGTTTCGGGACCATATTTTTAAGAAGTCAGATGAAAATCCAGACTCAATTTAAGAATGACTTCAATGGCTATCCAGAGGACCAAGTGTGTATGTATTATCTTATAATGCTTATGTAGTTAATGGTTATACATTCTATACTAATGAACGTGATGAAGATAGTACCATATAGAATAGTGGGGTTACACTTGTGGCTAAAGCGGTGCATGTTTCTAGTGATAAGGATAGAAATCCAATTTATGTGAATATGTCATAATTTTTCATCATCAAACAAATATGGGAGTTGGATTATATGAAATTACAAGTGCCAGTTTTTCAATTTAAGTGGGTTGATAACAGGAGTGTTGTTAAAATAGATGAATTGGGATTTGTGAAAGTTGATTTCAGAAAGGAAGGGGAGAAAGACGAACTATTTATAATGGAATTATAGGTAGTACAAGTATTTAATGTTCCAGATCCCGCAAAACAAAACTGGTAAATTGCTCTATTATCGACCAAAACAACTGAAGGTTCAGATGAAAATTAAACCGAGGATGACCTTTTCATTTGTACTTCACAGTCATTTCGCATTGGTCTTAATATAGAAGGTGTTTTATATGTCATAGGAGACTACAATAAAGGGATTTGGATTTTCAATAGAGGGTTAAAATCTCTTTAGAATTTAAAAAAGAGAGAGTTCAATAATCAGGTTATTTTTTATTCTAAAATACATTGTGTTGACTTATGTTATTATCTTTTCACTACTGCTTTTATGTAATCTAAATTAAATTTTAAACCACTTCTGTAGATAATAACTTCTACAACTATTGATGCTCCCAATCCTAAGGCACAACAGGTCTCTCAACCTACTTTTGTTGGTCCCATTGTAGAGGAATAATAATTTTCTCAAACTGTTGATGTTGGTCCCAATACTAAGGTACAACAGGATTCTCAGCCCGTTACTGCTAGTCCCAGTGTCGATGCTAGTGCTCCGGAGGAACATAATTATAATGATGAAACTAAGGAAATGCTAGGAAATAAAACCCTGGGGGTGCAGAAAAATACAAGAGCATCGTAGTTTGACAGTGTTGGCCAAAATCCTTAAGGAAAAATCAAAAGGCATTAAATTTGAGGTGGGATAGAATAAGTGAGGCCAACATGTTAACCCCAATAAAGACTTGTTTAGTAGCTACATTGGAATTGTCACTCGGTAATGCGTGTCAATTGATGTATAGTTGTGGCACCATGTTGTCACCAAGATTAAGACACTAATGTGGGAATAGATTATGGTAACATTATGATATCATTTCTTTAATTTATTAAAATAAATTAATATACTAAAGAATTGACTTACTCTTCATCATCCCTTGTAGAGCGCATTTATAATTGATGTCTCGCATAAGGAATATGTATTAAGAGTTACAATAAGGATTCATAGAGGCTTCCACACAATTTTAACGAAATATAATCTTAAAGATGCTGAAGGGAAAATCAAGTTGCACCCACATCCTCTTTATGCACACTTGATATCCCAAGGAGCGTGGGATGCGTTTATAAGTCGTCGTGCGGCGCATACTTTTTAGGTACACTGTGTCTAGTAATACATTGTTTGATGTTGCTTGTATTCATCACTTTGATTGATAGTTTTTTATTTATAAAATAGCAACTGAATGCTGAAAATAAGTAACGGGTAGCAAAACCAGCGTACCCCTACTGTAAAGCAAGGATGGGGTATGCTTCACTTGAGAAAAAATTGGTACTTGTTTTAAATCTACTATAATAATTTTATGTGACATAAAACAATCGCATAATCATGTTCCTCTATTTATATACATTTTTTATTAATCGAAATTGAAATCCACTTCCATCCCATGCTATGTACTATGGAAGGAGGATCGTGTAACTAAAGAGGGGATACCGATAGATAAAAACACACAAAAAGTGTGGGAAACATGTGTGAGTATGACATAATATAAATTTGTTTTTCTTTAAATATCTATTACATAACAATGATTAATTATTTTCCTATATTTTCTATCTAACGTAGTCACAGGAATCAAAAACACTCACACCCAATGAAAACATACTTTCAGTGGCCTTGAAGCATCCAGAACAGTATGGTCATGTCAGAGGTGCGGGTTTTGGGATCACACCCCAAACATATTTTCAGAAAGAAAAACAAGCAGAGGATCAAACTGAGGAAATAAAAAATATGAGATAAAAATTAGATATGTTTCATGAATAATTAAAACACCAGAGAGAGTTGATATCAAGTTTGATGGGGAGAAGGAAAAGAGAAGAAACAACTCAAGAATAACTCATGTGTGAAGATCCCACCCCACCCCCCACCCGTTTTGAGGTGAGCCATTCCCCTAAAAACTTGACTTAGCTGAAGTAATCAATGTTCTAATAATTGTTTCTATGAAACGTGAATCACATAGACAATAATACCTTTCCTGTACTGATATTCTATAGGGTGAAAATAAATGTGATTTATATCTATCAACTCCCACCCATCATGTTGTAGCGAGGGCTACAGTGTTCAATATGCAGAACGACATGCTACACAACAGACCACTTCCAATAGATCATTTCAGAGTGTCAATTAATGTAGCTCATGAGCCAAGTACTGAGAAACTTGTTCCAAATGACGATGACAACATTCATATGGTCAAACAATCTATTGAAACATTCATCGCATGGCCGTCAATTCTTGTAAAAAACATTTTTACAAGGATGTATTCATTTCCAATTTATTTTTTAAGCTGAACCTTTAACATTTAATGAAAAAAATTCTAAACCAATGAATTTTATTATAGAATGACAGAGGGAAGGGGATGAAACGAAATATTGGATCAAAACTATCTCAGGGATCAACCAATCGATCAAAACGATCTACTGATATCACATTCACCCCACCCATTGTATAACCACATTTAATATCATTACAGGATAATTTGGATACAAAGTTGATAGACAGAAATACTCACACATTTGATTTTGAAGAAAATATGTACGGAGGGGAAGAATCAGATTACATTAGTATTGACAATGTAAATGAAATCCTCAAGTATGAATGGCTAGGTGCCTTAGTTGTAAATGTATACATGAGGTATGTTTTAAATATTTGATTTTACAAAAGCTGATATACTATGATAATTATGACTTACATTTCATATTTTTCATAGGCATATATATGAAAAACAATTGAAGGGATTTCCCTATGAAAAAAAATTTAGACTCGTTAGTCCTCACATCACCTCTTCAAAAGAATAAATAAATTCTGATAAGGAGGTTCAAAAAATTCATCCCTGCTCAAATCGTTTGAAAAAAAATTACAGATGACTGACTCTTTTTAATACCAATGATGCAGGGGTAAAAGTCTACAATTTAATTATATCAACTATATTTTCATTTATTTCATTACTTATTATTTTTTGTGTTTTTAGGCATCATTGGATGCTCATTGTGGTCAATTTGGATACTCCAAAGATTTATTTTTTGGATTCATTGCATCGATATCCAACAAACCAACCATTCATGACGGTGTTTTTTAATTTGTAATACACTAGATCCAACATTTTAGAACTAAACATCTATGTAACACCCTGATATTTTATGAGAAATATTCTTTCTTTATGTATTATGTTCTATGAAACACCAAAGGAATATTTCACTACACACAAAACTGTCTTGGCTTGCATTACACGCAAGAGCAACCATCCTCGATAGCTTGCGTTGTATGCAATACCGAGTTTCACTAAACAACGATGTGTTATTAAAATATTATATAAACTAGCAGTTATGAATAGTAAAACCCACTTTTTAAAATTTTATATATTTTATCTTTCAAAATGTAATTCATTTTTGGATACGGAATATTGAAATTATCCTAGGGTGAATTTTTTGGTATTTTTCTGATAACTTTCAATTTTTGATGAATAGTGAAAAACAATGAGTTATAGTTTAAAACCGAACTTTTATTTAAATAATTATTTATTTTATTTAAATTTATTTTTGGTCAAAATAGATACATAATACCTATATAAGTTCAATTTAATTCATTGGAGTCTTTTTATAATGATTTTAGATATGTAGAAATTTTATAGAACTTTTCACCATCTTTTACCCACCTCCTAAGAGATTTTGAAAATTTACATAAAACTTAATTTTACCACTTCTATGAGTTGAATTTAGAAAATCATAGTGACATGGTTAATATCAGGTATTAAAATGTGGTTTAATAATATAAAAATAATTTTTGGTGAATAGTAACTTTTTACTTTTATTTACCACGGTTAAAAGTAAATAGGGTAACTAAGGGTAAAAATGATATTATTATTACCCTAAAACATGTATGAATTCTATTGGATAAGTCTAATTCGACCAAAAACAACCTTAGGAATACAATATGAACCTCTTTGATCCACTTGGATTAGATTAGGACATTTATTATTATTTAATTCAAAGAATAGTTAAAAGAGTTAAAATCAAAGTTTAATAAGTAAAATATTTTTAATATAGGGATATACATAAGATAAATTAGACTATAAATATTAATTAGAAATATAAAAAGGTTTCCTACATGATGGTATTTTATTATAATTTTTAGACATTAAATAATTTAATTTATTTATGACACAATGATGATGCAGTAATTACCTTATTAATGAAATGTTAACATAATTGATATTATAAATACCCAAAAAAATGTAATTTGAGACTTTTTATGAATTAAACTAATTTTATAGGTTAATATAACATATTAGGGTTGGTTATATGAATTTTGGTCTATGTAATAATGCTGTTATAAATTTAGAAAAAACAAAATACCAAATAGTGTCAAAATTGACATAAAACAGTTTTTAAAACAAATATTAAATTATTAATTGATATTCTATTCCCAAAAATCTAAGTTTCGGCCAAAATACTTATATAATAATATATATGACATTAATGAACCAATTTGGTTTCTATTTGTAGTTTATAGTAATTTTATCAACCATATAGTGTAATAATACAAGAAGACATAGTAAAAGTTAAATTATTTAACTTAGAGTTAAATCTAAATGATAAGGTTAAAATGGTAACCAAAACTTGTCTAAAACCTATTGTTTGAGAGTATTTCTACCCATCCCCACCCTATCCTTTAAATAAGTCACTTTTCATCCATTATAAAACGAATATAAATTTATTATAAATTAATATTTTTAGGTTTCCAAAAGTGCCCCTCTCCTCCCTTATAAAAGAGAACCTCCTCCCTCTCATCTTCACACAATTTTGAGCCTTCAAGATCGGACAAACCCTGCCCATTTCTCTTATAAAAATTTCTATTTATATCATAGAGTTTATGGTCTTCTCAAAAGACCAACTCTAGTGCCCTAAGAGGAAGTTTAAAAGAGACATGTCAAGGAAGAGGTAATCTCTTCTCCCGATTCTTCCAAGTTTCTTTCTTCTTCTACTTCCTCTTATTTATTTGTTTCATTATAAAGTAATAACATCAGTATCACTCATATAATTATATGTTATTATAAATATGAAACAACCCTATTTCACCTTCTATCCATCCTATGGAAAATGAAATCACCACGCGTGCGTACGTACGGAATACCGTCTCCACGCCGTGGTGTAATCTGTTTTCCACCACCAGCTTACTTGGATGGGTATAAAGGAGTAAAAAATAACTATATATGATTATTATAACATGATACTGATTCTTAAATATTATATCATCAACTCCAATTCCATTCATATAATTATGGGAACGATATCATCGCTCGTGCGTACGTATGGCCTACCGTCTCCACGATGTGATGCGACTCGTTCTACATGATCTTCATTGAATAATGATTATATAAATGAATTGAACGAATATATATGATTTATATTATACTAATATTATTATTTAAATGATATATCTATAATCTAAAAAGTGGAATAAGAATTTATTCGACAAAACACGCATAAGAACATAAAGCAATGAACACCCGAATAACAAGTAGTAAGGAAATATTATTAATAAGAAGATAAGAATATGACCATATATGATATCATAATAATTACTATGATTCTGTAATAAGTCAATGGAATTATTTAAATCATTATACAGGAGGTTCGGATATGTACAAAGCTTATCAGACCTAAGGTAAGGGAAAATCTCACAATAGCATCTTTTCCCAGATTGTTTATACTTCAGAATTTACTGGGGCATATTTATCATCCACATCCATGTTTCCTCAATATGTAATATTATTTCTATACTACTACAATTTTTTAAATCTAATTTTACCTATTGGTGAATTTTTAGTAAAATATATGAAAGGAATCTTTTGTCATTTTCAGTACGAGATACTTTTTGACTTTTCCGGCCAAAACACGAGAAGAATGTTTTTTTAACTTATATGGCATGAATGTATTTTTATGATTTCATAGAAAATTATTTCCATGAATCTTCCTTTACAATTTTTCAAGTTTATTTTTAATTAACTTCTTTCAGTTTAAAATTGTATGACATGTTAAGAAAGGAAAAATGTTTTTGAAGTAGAAAGGATATTTTCCTCAAGAATGGAGTTCAAGTGTTTTATCAAAATTATTTTCCATCTAAGATAATATAGGGTTTTGTTTCTATCCCTATTTTTACATTGATTTGATCATGTTATGATGTAATTATTTGTATAAATTCTTTTTATCTTATATGGTTTATGTTATGATGGCATGATGTTTAAGAATCCTATTTTTATTACATGGGTTATGCTATGATATATGATTTATGATTTTGTGGCACATATAATAATGGTTTCATTATGAGATGGGTGGGACCTATATCTCCCTCCAATGCATTGGGTAAAGATTTATCTCATGAGATAGACATGGCTGGAATGGAAAGTTAATCTCGTTCAGTGATACAGGACTGGAACAAGGAGTGAACTCTGTTCAGAAATGGAATTTGTCCACTATGATAGTCTTGGAAATGAGTCTTGACTAATAAGAAATGATTTTCTATGATTATGTGTGTATTCCACAAAGTTTCATGTTTTATGTTTTGATTATTGGGATTACATTTCACTACTATGATTTATCGCATGTTATGAAATTATGATCTCTTTTGCAGGTTAAGATTTTCAAAATGTTATGTTCTTATGAATATGATATGATTTATATTTACTTTATTTACCCTTACTGAGCATTTGAGCTCAACCTTTTGTAAATTTTCATTTCCCAGGTCAAGAAGAAGGGTATTAAGTATGATATCCCAAAAGGGACTCTAGATATGATGAAATAAATGGGAGACAATATAGATGCTTTATGAACCAGTTGTTTATGTTTCCCAGTTTCTAAAGACACTATACCTATACGGTCCTATCATGGTTTTGTTATATGTTGTAATAAGTATGCTTCAATTCTGAAGTAATAACAATGTATGTAAAGTATGGGTCATTATAGTTGGTATCAGAGGGAGGTTATAGTCAACCTTTGAAAACTAGGATGTGAAAGCCTTAGTAAGAACCCTAAGGATATGTCGTAGCATAGAACAAAATATTAGTGTTTTAGAAATGGCCATTAATAAACTATGATAAGACCTTAAGTGTGAAATTTTATTCTTGATTATGTGGTTTTCCTATTACGATCAGTGTTTCTCACACTATGCTTATTGGTTTTAGTCAATGGCTGGAACCCGAAGGAACTGTGTTAATGCTGAATGCGATGGGAAATGTAATGACTGTCCCCCTGAGCAACCAAACATTATAGGAGCTAGAATGAAAAATCTTGTATCCATGATCACACAAATTTCTTAAGCTATGAATCATGCAAGACTTCCAAACGAGCAAAAGAAGGAGCAACATTTTATTGAATCCTTCATGAGGCACTGTCCACCCTCATTCAGCAGGTCTACTGATCCATTAGTGGCTGAACAATGGATCAGTACCACTGAAAATATATTTTTAGTTCTTCAATGTTCTGAACATGATAAATTCATCTTAGTAGTATATTGTTTGGAATGTGAAGTTGATCAATGGTGTAATCTTATCAAGAATACGAGGCAAAGAGATGAAATTGAGTCCATGGAATGGGATGAGTTCAAGAACATATTTTTCAATAAGTACTTCCCTCGTATTCTTAGAACAAAGATGGAGAGGGAGTTTCTTGAACTAAAGCAAAAGGATGATGAATCTTTTGGTACCTACGAAACAAATTTTACAAGACTTGCAAGATATGCTTTCGGAATTATTATCCAACCTGGGAGTAAGATCGAAAGATTCTTTAGTGGATTAAAACCAATTCTTTTAAGGGCATTATCCATAAGTCACTTCAATAACTACGAGGAAATTTTTCGATGTTCTCTCAAGGTTGAGAAGGATATTGGAGTAACCCATCAGTCATATGGGTTTGATAAGAAGAGGAAAATGGAATTCAAAGGGAAATCTAAAGACCACACTAAAAAGAAGATGATTTTTCCTTATGCTCAAAGTGTGGAAAGAAACATGGAGGGAATTGTCTTAAAGGGACAAGTAAATGTTTCAAATGTGGAAAAAAAGGTCATCGGGAATTTTAATGCCGCAATGATGGGAAAAAGATGTCTAGTGATGCGAACAAAGAAAAGGATACACAGAATGAACCTTCTACACTTCAATGTTACAAGTGCAAGGAAATGGGGCATTATGCTAATCAATGCCCCAATCTAAGGGTTGTTGATGATGATCGGCGTCAACAAACTCTTAAGTCCAAAGACAAAGGAAACTCACATGCAATTTCTATCAGCGATGTGGAGTACGATAACGAAGTGGTGAAAGGTACACTTACCATCCACTCTAAAGTAGAAAATGTTTTATTTGATTCTGGATCCACCCACTCTTTTATTTCTGAAGAATTTTCCAAGGGTATCGTCGTACTACATCAACAATTAGATATTGAGTTAGCTGCGGCAACTCCTAATGACACAACGGTTACATCAAAAGTTTATAATTCTTCTCCAATTGACGTTTGTGGGAAAGTTATTCCTGCAAATCTTGTGATACTTCCTATAGTGGAATTTTATGTGATTCTTGGCATGGATTGGATTTCCTTATATAGATCTCATATCGATTTCCAAATAAGGGAAGCCACATTTCATATTCCAGATCAATCAACGATCATCTATCGATGCAAGGATGAATATAACCTTCCAGTGGAAATTTCTTCCATATTATGGGTCTTGATTCTAGTAAATGAAGGTTATTTATCTCAAATGGTTGGATAGAAACTCATGATTAAGAATATTCCCATTGTACGGGAGTTTGATGATGTATTTTCAAAGGAATTTCCAGGTCTTCCACCAAATTGTGAATTTGAGTTTTCAATAGAACTCATACCGGGTGCTATGCCCATTTCAAAGACACCTTATAGAATGGACCCAATTGAGTTGCAGGAATTGAAGAAGAAACTCCAAGAGAATCTTGATAAGGGATTCATATTCCCTAGTGCATCACCTTGGGGAGCACCTGTTTAGTTTTTTAAGAATAAAGATGGATCAATGAGACTCTGCATTGATTATCGAGAACTTAACAAGATCACTATCAAGAATAAATAACATCTACCATGCATTGATGACTTACTTGACCAAATACGCAGAGCTCAATACTTTTCCAAGATTGATCTTTGTTCAGGGTATCATCAATTAAGGTTCAAAAGGGAGGATATACAAAAGATAGCTTTCCGTACAAGGTATGGACACTATGAATTTATAGTGATTCCATTTGATCTTACTAATTCCCCTTCTATCTTCATGGATCTAATGAATAGAGTCTTTAGAGACTATCTTGATCAGTTTGTGGGAGTCTTTATAGACGATGTTCTTGTCTATTCAAAGAGAAATGAAGAACATAAAGATCACTTGAGAATTGTATTAAAGACCCTAATAAAGGAGAATATTTATGCCAAATTTACCAAGTGTAAATTTTGGCTTGAAAATGTTTCATTTTTGGGTCACATAATCTCAAAATATGGGATATCTATAGATCCAGCAAAAATAGAGGTTATCGAAAGATGGTCGAGACCAACAACAGTAACTGAGATCTGAAGTTTTCTTGGTTTGGATGGATATTATCGACATTTTGTGAAAGATTTTTCACTATTATCGAATCCACTCACCAGGTTGACTTGAAAAGGAGTTAACTTTGTTTGGACGGAGGAGTGTGAAGAGAATTTCAAAGAGTTAAAAAGAAGTTTATTCAGTGCACTTGTGCTCACACTGCCTTGTAGTGGAGAAAGGTTTGTGATCTACAGTGATGCATCCAAGAAGGGATTGGGGTGTGTTCTAGTGAAAAATGATATGGTGATAGCTTATGCCTCATGACAGTTGAAAATCCATGAGCAAAATTACCCAACTCATGATTTGGAATTAGCTGTGGTAATCTTTGCATTAAATATTTGGAGGCATTATATTTATGGTGAAAGGTGTGATATTTATACTGATCATAAAAGTTTAAAGTATATTTTCACATAAAAAAATCTGAATATGCGCCAAAGAAGATGGTTGGAGCTGATTAAGGATTATGACTTATCAATTAATTACCACCCTGGGAAAGCAAACAAGGTGGCAGACGCATTAAGTCAACAAGACCATGCTAGCTTATCCATGATGAGGATCACAAAAGATCCAATATTTATGGATTTACAAAGGATGGATCTTAGAATTATAATGGAAGGGGTAAAATCTTACCTTTCTCAAATGAATGTTCAGCCATCTATACATGTGAAGATTAAAGAGGCACAGAAAGAAGATGTAGAGTTACAAAAAAAGGTGAGAAATGTTCCTGAATTCCACATTGATTGTGATAAATAATAAGGTTCAGGAATCGGGTTTGTGTTACTCCCATCCCAGAATTAAAGAAGGAAATATTGGATGAATCTCATAGTTCTTCATTCTCTATTCACCCTAGAAGCACAAAGATGTATAGGGACCTGAAGGATTACTTTTGGTGGGATGGCATGAAAATAGATGTTTCTGAATATATCTCTAGATGCTTGGTTTGTCAGCAAGTTAAAGCTGAGAGACACAAGTCTAAGGGGATGTTACAACCATTACCCATATCAGAATGGAAATGGGAAAACATCACTATGGACTTTGTCACTGGAATCCCTAAAACATCCAAAGGCAATAATGTTATCTGGGTTATAATTTATCGTCTTACGAAGTCGGCACACTTCATTACTATTATAGAATATTTCTCTCTTAATCAGCTTGCCATGATATATGTGAAGGAAGTGGTAAGATTTCATGGAGTACCACTTTCCATTATATTTGATTGGGATCCGAGGTTTACCTAGAAGTTTTGGAGAAGTCTTCAGCATAATCTAGATACAGAGTTGAGTTTCAGCACTGCGTATCATCCTCAAACTGATGCTCAGTCTGAGAGGGAAATTCAAACTCTAGAAGACATGTTGAGAGATTTCTCTATGGATTTCAAATGTGTTTGGGATCAACACATACCTTTGGTGGAATTTTCTTATGATAATAGCTTTCACTCAAGTATTCAGATGGATCCTTATGAAGTTCTCTATCGAAAGAAATGCAGAACTCCAACTTTTTGGGATGAAGTTAGGGAAAGAAAGCTATTAGGACCTGATCTTGTTGATGAGATGGCAGAAAAGGTAAGATCTATTCAACAACACATAAGAGCATCTCAGAGTTGAAAAAAAAAGTTATGCCGACAACCGAAAAAAAGATCTATATTTTGAAGTGAGTGATAAAGTGTTCTTACGAATATCTCCTTGGAATAGAGTAATGAGATTTGGAAAGAAGGACAAGCAGAGCCCAAGGTATATTAGTCCTTCTGAGATACTGGATCGTGTTGGAAAGGTAGCTTACCGATTGGCACCTCCACTGAATCTCTCTCATGTTCATGATGGGTTCCATGTATCTCTTCTGAGAAAGTACATACCCGATCCTTCACATGTACTAATCTCATAAGTTATACCGCTGAAGAAAGATCTTTCTTATGAAGAACAGCCGATAGAGATTCTGGATCGTAGCGAAAAAGTTCTACGAAACAAGACCACTCGCTTGGCTAAAGTTTTATGGCGGAACCACCAATTAGAAGAATCTACATGGGAACTTGAGGATATGATGAGGGAGAGGTATCCTCATCTGTTTGTTACGAAGTGACGAATTTTGAGGGAGAAATTATTTTTAAGGGGGGTAGAATGTAACACCCTGATATTTTATGAGAAATATTTTGTTTTTATGTATTATGTCATATGCAACACCAAAGGAATCTTTCACTACACACAATACTTTCTTGGCTTGCGTTACACTCAAAAGCAACTTTCCTCGACAGCTTGTGTTGTACGCAATAACGAGTTTTACTAAACAACGATATGTTATTAAAATATTATATAAACTAGCTGTTATGAATAGTAATAACCACTTTTTGAAATTTTATATATTTTACCTTTCAAAATGGACTTCATTTTTGGATACGGAATATCGAAATTAGCCTAGGCTGAATTTTTGGTATTTTTTTGAAAACTTTCAATTTTTGATGAATAGTGAAAAACACTCTCTTATAGTTTAAACCCGAATTTTTATTTAAATAATTATTTATTTTATTTAAATTTATTTTAGGTCAAAATATATACATAATACCTATATAAGTTCAATGTAATTCATTGGATTCATTTTATAATAATTTTAGATATATATAAATTTTATAGAAATTTTCACCGTCTTTTACCCACCTCCTCGGAGAATTTTCAAATTTACATAAAATTTAATTTTACCGCTTCTATGAGTTGAATTTCAAAAATATGAGAGACACGGTTAATATCAGGGAGTAAAATTTGGTTTAATAAGATAAAAATATTTTTTAGTGAATAGTAACTTTTTGCTTTTATTTACCACGGTTAAAAGTAAATAGGGTAATTAAGGGTAAAAATGATATTATTATTACCCTAACACATGTCTTAATTCTATTGGATAAGTATAATTCTACCAAAAACAACCTTAGGAATAAAATATTAACCTCTTTGGTCCACTTGGATTAGATTAGGACATTTATTATTATTTAATTCAAAGAAGAGTTAAAAGAGTTAAAATCAAAGTTTAATAAGTAAAACATTTTTAATATAGAGTTATACATAAGATAAGTTCGACTATAAATATTCATTATAAATATAAAAATATTTCCTACATAATGGTATTTTATTTATAATTTTTAGACATTAAATAATTCAATTTATTTATGACACAATGCTGATGCAGTTTTTACCTTATTAATGAAATATTAACATAATTGATATTATAAATACCCAAATAAATGTAATTTGAGACTTTTTATGAATTACACTAATTTTATAGGTTACTATAATATATTAGGGTTGTTTAGATGAATTTTTGTTGAAGTAATAATGTTGTTATGAATTTTTCAAAAACAAAATACCAAATAGTGTCAAAATTGACATAGAAGAGTTTTTAAAACAAATATTAAATTATTAATTGATATTCTATTCCTAAAAATCTAAGGTTTGGAAAAAAGACTTATATAATAATATATATGACCTTAATGAACCAATTGGGGTTCTATTGGTAGTTTATTGTAAGTTTATTAACCATATAGTGTAAGACTACAAGAAGACGTGGTAAAAGTTAAATTATTTAACTTAGAGTCAAATCTAAATGATAAGGTTAAAATGGTAAACTAAACTTGTCTAAAACCTATTGGTTGAGAGTATTTCGACCCATACCCACCCTATCCTAGAAATAAGTCACTTTTGATCCATTATAAACCGAATATGAATTTATTATAAATTAATATTTTTAGGTTTCCAAAGGTGCCCCTCTCCTCCCTTATAAAAGAGAACCTCCTCCCTCTCCTATTTAAACAATTTTGAGCCTTCAAGCTCGAAAAAACCCTACCCATTTCTCTTTTCAACATCTATAGTTATATCATAGAGGTTATTATCTTCTCAAAAGACCAACTCTAGTGCCCTAAGAGAAAGTTTAAAAGAGACACGTCAAGGAAGAGGTAATCTCTTCTACTGATTCCTTCAAGTTTCTTTCTTCTTCTACTTCCTATTAATTATTTGTTTCATTATAAAGTAATAAAATCAGTATCACTCATATAATTATATGTCACTATAAATATGAAACAACCCTATTTCACCTTTTATCCATCCTATGAAAAACGAAATCACCGCGCGTGCGTACGTACGGAATACCGTCTCCACGCCGTGGTGTAATCTGTTTTCCACCACCACCTTACTTGGATGAGTATAATGGTGTAAAAAATAACTATATATGATTATTATAACATTATACTGATTCTGAAATATTATATCATCAACTCCAATTCCATTCATATAATTATGGGAATGATATCATCGCTCGTGCGTATGTACGGCCTACTGTCTCCACGATGTGATGCGACTCATTCTACATGATCTTCATTGAATAATGATTATATAAATGAATTGAATGAATATAAATGATATATATTATAATAATACCATTATTTAAATGATATAGTTATAATCTGAAAAGTGGAATAAGAATTTATTCGACAAAACACGCATAATAACATAAAGAAATGAACACCCGAATAACAAGTAGCAATGAAATATTATTAATAAGAAGATAAGAATATGACCATATATGATATCATAATAATTACTATGATTCTGGAATAAGTCAATCACATTATTTAAATCATTATACATGAGGTTTGGATACGTACAAAGCTTATCATACCTAAGGTAAGGGAAAATCTCACAATATCATTTTTATCCGATATTGTTTATACTTCAGAATTTGCTGGGGCTTATTTATCATCCACATCCATGATTCCTCAATATGTAATATTATTTCTATCCTCCTACAATTGTTTAAATCTAATTTTACCTATTGGTGAATTTTTAGTAAAAGATATGAAAGGAATCTTTTTTCGTTTTCAGTACGAGATACTTTTTGACTTTTCTGGCCAAAGTACGAGAAGAATGTTTTTTTAACTTATACGACATGAATGGATTTTTATGATTTCATAGAACATTATTTCCATGAATATTCCTTTAGAAGTTTTCAAGTTTTTTTTTAATTAACATCTTTTAGTTTAAAATTGTATGACATGTTAAAAAATGAAAAAAAAATTGAAGTATAAAGGATATTTTCCTCAAGAATGGAGTTCAAGTGTTTTATCAAAATTATTTTCCATATAAGATAATATAGGGTTCTGTTTCTATCCCTATTATTAAATTTATTTGATTATGTTATGATGGAATTATTTTTATGAAGTCCTTTTATCTTATATGAATTATGTTATGATGGAATGATGTTTAAGAATCCCATTTTTATTACATGGGTTATGCTATGATATATGATTTATGATTTTGTGGCACACATAAGAATAGTTTCATTATGAGATGGGTGGGTCCTATATATTCCTCCAATGCATTGGGTAAAGATTTATATCTCATGAGATAGACATGGCTGGAACGGAAAGTTAATCCGGTTCAGTGATACAGGACTGGAACGGGGAGTGAACTCAGTTCAGAAATGGACTTTGTCTACTATGATAGTATTGGCAATGAGTCTTGACTAATAAGAAATAATTTTTTATGATTATGTGTGTATGCCACAAAGTTTCATGTTTTATGTTATTATTATTGGGATTACATTTCACTACTATTATTTATCCCATGTTATGATATTATGATCTCTTTTGCAGGTTAATATTTTAAAAATGTTATGTTCTTATGGATATGATATGATTGATATTTCCTTTGTTTACCTTTACTGAGCATTTGAGCTCACCCTTTTGTATATTTTCTTTTCCCCGGGTCACGAAGAAGGTTATTAAGTAGGATATTCCAAAAGGGAATCTAGATATGATGAAATAAACTGAAGACAATGTATATACTTTATGAACCAGTTGTTTATGTTTCCCAGTTTCTTAAGACACTATACTTATACGGTCCTATCATGGTTTTGTTATATGTTGTAATAAGTATCCTTCAATTATGAAGTAATAACAATGTATGTAAATTATAGGTCATTATAATCTATTTATATAATTTATACTATCTTTTAATTGGGATTCCGTTATGATAGGGTGGTGCATCAATATTTTCTACTTCATGGAATGAATCTAGGGCCTAAGGGAAAGAACGCTGACCATATCTATAACTGGACAAGTATCAAGGTATATATAATAATATTTCACTATCCAAACACATATCAAAACAAAATAATTATTTTTATCGATGTTTCTGCAGTGTCCAAAACAAAAAAATGGAAAGGACTGTGGTTATTATGTTTGTGAATTTATGAAAGAGATCATATTTCATCAACAAACTAGCATCCCTGAAGATGTATTTTTGAAAATAATTACTAGTTCGTTTAAAATATTTATTAATCCTTAATGTATTTATATTTTTTTAGTACTACCAGGATTATCGCAAAAAACTCATATTCACAAGATGATATAGATGTGTTTAGAAATGAATGGGCAGCATACCTAATGGAAGATTGTACATAAATAGGATTAAGGTGAATTCCTACTACTTATGTTATCCTTATATGATCATTGATATCTCCCTTGTTTACACTTAGTTATCCTCTATGATCACCCTTTCTTATGTTTCATATCCTTAGGTTATGAATAATGGTTTTAAAAAATGATTTTTATTTCTAGTAAATAATAACTTAATGAGATACTCTTATGAACTATTTCTTTATGTTTCCATGTTTCTAAAAGCACTATACCTAAAATATTATGGAATGGATTATTTATATTCTGTATTTTGGTCATTTATGCTGCTATTTCTTCTGATGTAGTGTCTTTTATGAATATTGTTTTTTAATCACTCACAAATTTAATAAAAAAACTAAGGATTTTTTACTACTATTGGTTTACTAATGCTTAGCATAGAATCTGATCTGAACTTCTGATCCGGCATCCCAATGATGCTCCCATCTGACACCATCTCTATGATATCATCATTCAGGCTTCACTTTTCCTTCTCTTCCTGCACCCATTTACATAAATGGGTGAAGGAAGACAAGGAAAAGTGAAGGTTTAATGATGATATCATAGATATGGTTTCGGATGAGAGCATCAAGGGGACAGGGGATCGAAAGTTCAGATCAGATGCTATGCTAAGCAGTAGTTAACCAACAGTAGTGAAGTGCACAAAGAATCATTAGTTTTGTTATTAGATTATATATGTACTAAATAAACCCTTTGGAAAGATTTAAAGGTAATGTTACGATATAATATATCTATTTTAACAAAAAATTATATAATGAAACGTTGATTTGATTTTCATTATTCCTTGCTGGGTTCGTTTATTTTAGAAGATTTCTGTTCATGTGACATGCCTCTGCAGGAAGAGCTATGACGTTGTATCTGCTCAATCATCGAGGTAATCTTGATGTTTTCATAGTAAAACCATTTTCCATATAATTAATAAATTATTTCATATTTATGTTTAATTTATTACGTTTATGTTTGGAATATCAATCTACTCATATGTGATATCAATGTATGAAAGGTTTAGGTCATTATAGTTGGTATCATAGTAACTGACCTATTCAAAATCGAGAAAACATATTCATTTGTTTTGATACTTTCGGGAGATGATACATAAGTTATTTAAAATGTTTAAGAATCAACCCCACCTCAATACAACATACGATGTGACCGGTATGACTCAAAGTGTCTCTTTTTATTTAAAATTGACATTATTTTTAGTAAAAAGAACAACTGATATGATGAAAACTAAGCAAACGCATTCTAATTATTTTTATACTTTAGTAAAATGATCCATAAGTCATTTTTGACCTTTAGGAAATGACCGCACTTCAATTAAATACATAATGAAACTGGTATGACTCAAAGTGTCTCTTTTTATTTAAAATTGACATGAATTTTAGAAAAAAACACAAGTGACATACTGAAAACCGAAAAAATGCATTTTTATTGTTTTTATACTTTAGTAAAATGATCTATGAGTCATTTGTGACATGTAAGAATCAACCACACCTCAATATGACACATGGTGTGACCGATATGGCTAAAAGTGTTTGTTATTAGTTTAAAATTGACCTTTTAGATCAAAACATGTCACTCAATGAAAACTAATAATACCCGCTCCAATTATCTTTATATTGTAGAATAAAGATTCATAATTTCTTTGTGACATGTATGAAGCAGTCTCATATCAAACCAATGCATGATGCGACCGGTATGACTCAAAATGCATGTTTTCAATTTGAAATGACATTTTAGTAAAAAAAACACAACTGACATAATACAAACTAAGAAAACATATCTGATTATTTTTATACTTTATTAAAATTATACATAATTCATTTTTGACATGTAGTAATTGACCGCACCTCAATTCAACACACAATATGACTGGTATGACTCAAAGTGTCTCTTTTTATTTAAAATTGACATTAATTTTATAAAAAAACACAAGTGACATACTGAAAACAAAGAAAACACATTCATATTGTTTTGATACTTTAGTAAAATGATCCATGAGTCATTTGAGATGTGTATTAATCAACCACACCTCAATCTGATGCACGGTGTGATTGGTATAGCTAAAATTATCTGTTATCAGTTTAAAATTGATATTTTAGCTCAAAATGTGTCACTCACTGAAAACTAATAAAACCCACTCCAATTGTCTTCATAATTTAGGATAATGATTCATAAGTTCTTTTTGACGTGTATGAAGTAGTCTCATATCAAACCAATGCATGATGAGACCGGTATGACTCAAAATGCGTGTTTTTAGTTTAAAATAACATTTTAGTAAAAAATACAAATGACATACTACAAACTCAGAAAACACACTCGGATTATTTTTATACTTTAGGAAAATGATACATAAGTCATTTTTGACATGTAGGAATCAATCGAACCTCAATTAAACACATAATGCGACTGGTATGACTCAAAGTGTCTCTTTATATTTAAAATTAACATTAATTTTAGAAAAAAACACAAGTGACATACTGCAAACTGAGAAAACTCATTCAGATTGTTTTGATACTTTTTTAAAACAATCCATGAGTCATTTTTGACCTGTAGGAATCAACCTAACCTCAATTTGATGCACAGTGTGATCGGTATGTCTAAAAGTGTCTGTTATCAGTTTAAAATTGACATTTTAGCTCAAAATGTGTCACTCACTGAAAACCAAGCAAACCCACTCCAATTATCTTCATAATTTAGGATAACTATTCATAAGCTATTTTTGAAGTGTATGAAGAAGTCTCATATCAAACCAAAACATGATACGATCGGCATGACTCAAAATGCGTATTTACAGTTTGAAATGACATTTTAGTAAAAAAACACAATTGGCATACTAAAAACTGAGAAAACACATTTGGATTGTTTTGATACTTTAGGAAAACAATCCATAAGTCATTTATGACATATAGCAATCAAATGCACCTCAATTAAATGCACAATGGACTGGTATGACTCAAAGTGTATCTTTTTATTTAAAATTGACATTAATTTTAGAAAAAAAACATAAGTGCCATACTACAAATTGAGAAAACACATTCGGATTGTTTTGATACTTTAGGATAACAATCCATCTGTAATTTGTGATGTGTAGGAATAAACTACACCTTAATCTGAAGAATGATGTGCTTGATATAAATCTAAATATGTCATATAAATTTGATATTAATTTCAGTAAAAGAACAAGTGACATACTCAAAACTGATGAAACCCATTAAGATAGTTTTAATATTTTAAAACAATGATCTATGACTCATGTTTTATGTGTAGGAATCAACCCCAGCTTAATACGATGCATAGTGTGACCAGTATAAATCCAAATGTGTCTTTTTTATTAAAAACTGACATTTTATTAATGTATTCTTTCATATTAATGTTTAATTTATTTCATTATTGTATTACTAAAATAATATTTTTTTTCTTATATAGGTGGAATTTTTTTCTTGAGTTTGGATGCTTTGTTCGGCAACTAATACCATGGACGACAATTTTTTAGAGGGGGTCACGGATGCCAAAAGATGAAACATTAATGTTTTTAACTAATTTTTGGATAATTGTAATTGTAACCATATAAAACATTGTTTGAAATGTATATAGAAGTGTGTTTTTTTGTATTCATGATGTCAAGTAAATGTATATAACATTGTTTGTGAAACTCTTGTGTGCACTGTTTCATTATTTTGTGTTTTTTTCATGTGCAGGTGTTGTTTTGTGTAGGTGTGCAAGTATTGGGTGTGCTATTAAATAAATACCACATCATAGGAAACTAGGCCTTTATCCGCACTAAAAAAGCATTGATAAAAGGGTGACCTTTATCAATTATTTTTTTACCGTGGATAAAGGGGCCCCTTTATCAGCACTTTTTTAGCGCTGTTAAAGGGGACCCCCCCCCCATCTTTTCTGTGATTAATAGTGCTATTAAAAGCAGTTTCTAGCGATATTAAAATCCTTATTTGTAGTAGTGTATCCTTTAACTTTTATTTTCCATTTCATTTCCCTCATATCTCATGAACAGGAAGTCGCTCGAGCTCCCCTCCTCTTCCTCCTTGGCTTCAATGGTTCTCCTTAGTTTGGACTTAGAATAGAACGTTATCAGTCACATTTGATCACCCTCAGTAAGGATATATTCCTCTTACTTCCTTTATTCATTTCTTTTTTCATATTGGATTCCCTTTCCATGTAATCTCATATGCCCTTTTAATAGGTTGTTTGATGATTCTTCTAATTTCTCTCATTACAGCTCAAATAAAATCTCAATAATGGATGATTGAAGTGAACTGTGCATAAGGTAGGTGAACTATATTCTTTCCCCTTAAAGTTTCATCATTTATAAATTATTTTCATTTTGTCGCATGCTAGACTTCCCGTGTGTTTCTTCTAAAACATGAAATACTTTAAATTGAATAGTTATACCTTGTTTAAACATGCTATAACACCCTCATAAATGGTTGGAGGCTGACGAACCCAACCTGAACCACCACTTAAGGTGAGTTTAGTTAAAATTCTTATAAGGATCATTGTTTCCTATCATGTTGAATCACCCCTTGGGTGTATTAAGCTTCCCACTTGGTAGTGGGAGCTATAATTCCCATAGATTAAGTATAAAATGGTTAAATGGAATTAAATGAACTATAGTGGTGTGGATAACCCACTTATCTTATGATCATTACTTATATTATTCTATATCCATATTCTCTAAATCAAATGGCCAAATTGAAATGAATGAATTATGGAAAGGATTCACCCATTGGCCTTGATCAACTTGTTAAATTTAATGCATGAACCCCTTCTACTTGTAAGTGGGGTGATAAATAGAGTAAAACGGAGTGAATAGTTAGTTGGGTTGGATAAGAACCCCTTGGTCCATGGTCTTTTGTATGCTTGACTATTAAAACAGACACTTGAAGTGTAATATGGAATGTTATAAACATGGCCCTTATATTTCCATTGAAAATTAGATTGATTAAAAAAGAATCTTGATGAATTATATTATGGAATAAAGGTAATCACATAGCCTATGTTAATTATTAAATTTTAACTACCTATATATGAATTATTACACCTTGATCGAACCTTGGATTCTCAAGTAGGAATACCTTGGACAGGTTCATAGGTCAAAGTAATTAAATTGTGCCTTAAGCGATGCCGGGTTCCTCTTTATAGAATGCCTTGGCTAAGGGCTCATAGGGAAAGTGAGATTACCTTATATATGATTTTTAATAAGAGGACTTGGTTAGGTTTATTGGTCATATTGTTTCATGTCCCCTTGTTCTAGGATGTTGTGATGGTTTTGGGCATAGTGGAAGCATGAAAATGTGGGTGATATATTAAAATTTCTTTTAATAATCATTTCCTAAAACCAAGAATGAGGAACTTACACATCAAATTTATAATTAATTTAATTGATATTTGAAGAAATAAATACCTGGGATTAGGAAATTTCTTTGTTGGTGAATGTTAATTGTCTAAAAAGACCCCTTCAGGTTGCCTTCATTGTGTTGTGAGGATCCAAGGATAGAATCTCTATTGTGGTGATTCACACATGCTCATATGATCTCTGAGCAACACCACTCAATCTCTGGGTGCTAACATGGAAAGTATAATATCATGTGTTGTTCATTCTTGATCACTCATTCTTAGATCTTGAAGAAATATATCTTTCACTTCTCATTATTTAGAGGGGGGAGAAGGAGGGGTTGAGAGAGAATTTGTTATGTGCAATAATTCTCTATTCTCAATTTTTTTATACTCTACACAATAGAAATAGTCTTCTATTTAAAGAGTTAGGATTTAAGTTAAAATATTATTTAATTTCATACCATCTATTAAATAAAATTTATTACCTTTAATAAACCTCATGAAACAAAATAATAATTATATTATTATTATTTCATGGCGTGCGGCAACTTGCACAATAACAAATATTATATAATAGTCTTGTTAATTAATATTTTTAACCAGACATGTTCTTGGTCTATTCAAACTCCTCTAGAATTTATTGAATAATGGAATAAATATTTTATACATAAATAAATATTTTATTCCACAATCTAGTAAATAAATATTTATTAAAATATTCAAAAAATAAAATAAATATTTAATTCACAAGTAGAAGAATAAATATTTATTTAATTTATATAATCAATATAAATTGAATAAAATTATTCATCAAACTTGAGAATAATATTTATTCCATTAATTAAACTCAAATATAATTTAATTGTGATCAAAAAAACACTTAGTGTGTGGCCCTCTAGGGTTCTTTGTCATTGGCATTAGGCGGGCTTGCCTAAAGTCTAAGATTATTATTTAGAAATAGGTTAAGGCACCCAATAAAAAGAACTTAATGTCGCAGTGTTGAAAACCAAATATGAATGCTCACTGTGTAATATAATCCCTTTATCACAATATCTCATTAAGAAGGTTGCACATTCATGTCACTAACCTATATTATTAATATGTATTTTTTGACTATCTGAAATAAACACATCATTACACCATGGACATGGAATTTAATGTGATGGTTTTATTCCAATCAAGGGGTTGAGGTATCAGCTTCTGTAAATATGGAAGGGAAAAATCCTTCCTTAACTTATCCATTAATGACATGTCACTCATGACGTACCCAACGTATCCAACTTCTCCATGAAGTATTATCATCATGGTTTACGAAATACATCTCAGTACGCTAGTTGTAACATACATTAATAATAATCTTAAAGTGTAAGGACTGTCACAAATGCTCATAGATAGGAATATTCAATGACACCAAAACATACAAAATTTCTACTGGAAGGTATGTTCTCTTTATCTCCCATATTGGAGATTAATAAGTGTGAAATTCATGAGAATAAGACTCATATGCTTACGAGTACACATACATTACAGTCTATGTACTATGTGTCCCATCATAGTACGTTATCCAACCGCAGAACATTATTTGAGAATGTTGTCATAACACATCAAGGTTCTCATCATAGAGGGGAACTGTTATGACCTTATCAAGACGATGTATACTCTAAGACATTATTACATTAAAATCATGTATAACAACAAACAATAGGTAATAAGAGGTTTTATTAATATTCAATACATCGAATATACATATAATCAAATTATAAATAGTAGGTTCTAGAACACCAACTTCAAAAAAACTCCCACATGGACTATATCCAACTTCCTATGACATTTAGTCTTCTAGACCTCACATGATATTCATGTTTCTGCTGACTCAAGGCTTTAGTCAAGGGGTCTGTCACGTTTTCTTCTATGAAAATACTTATCACTGCAACTTCACCTCTCTGAGAAAAATACCTCAAGAGATGATACTTATGAAGTATGTGTTTCATCCATTGGTGCGACCTTGGCTCTTTTATAAGATCCACCACAATAGTATTATCAAAATAGAGTGTGATAGGATCTTTACTGCTAGATACCACATCAAGATCTTACATGAATTTTCATATCCATACTACTTCTTTAGTTGACTCATAAGCCACAATATACTTGAACTCTGCTATAGAATCTACAACTACAGCCTACTTTGAGCTCTTCCAGCTCACAACACCTCCATTCAAAGTGAAGATGTATCATGTTTGTGACTTAATTTCATCTGGATTAGTTTGGAAACTAGCATCTGTATATCCTTTGATGACTAGTTCCTCGTCTTCTTCATAAAAAAGGAACACATCCTTAGCAGGCCTCGGATACTTAAGGTTGTTCTTGACTAATATCCAATAATGGTCAACTAGATATTCTTGATATCTTCCTACTGCACTTAATTCATAGGAAACATCTATCCTAGTACATATAATATCATACATGACTGACATAATCGCTAATGTGTATGGATTCCTTGTCATTCTATTTCTTTCCTCATATGTTTGAGGAAATATTTTCTTGGAAAGATTAAAGCTATGTGATGCTAGAAACAATACCCTCTTGGATTGTTCAATACTAAATCTCTTAATTATATTGTCAATTTATGTTCTTTGACTTAGGTTGAGAAACCTCTTGGATCTATCATGATGGATCTTGATCCCAAGAATATATGTTGCCTCACCCAAGTCCTTTATAGAGAACCATTTATTCAACCACACCTTAACAGATTTTAAGACTGGTATTTCATTTACAATGAGTAATATTTCATAAAAATATATTATTAAGAAAATAACTACACTTTCATTAAACCATTTATAGACTCATGGGTCACATTCATTCTTTATGAAACCAAATTTCATTATGGATTCATCAAAAAAAATTCCTTGATCTGGATGCTTTATTTAATCCATAAATGGATATTTTCAATTTTCAAACCTTGTTGGCATCCTTTTGAGTCAAAAACCCTTCTTGTTGTGTGATATAGACATCTTTATGAAGGTTAATATTAATGAAGGATGTTTTTACCTCCATTTTACAAATCTCATAATCATGTAAATCCTCAATGGAAAGTATAATTTTAATAGATTTCAGCATTTCAACTGGTGAAAATTTTTCATCATAGCTAATGCTTTGATGTTGTTTAAACCCTTTTGCAACTTTTCATGCCTTATAGGTATTGACTTGTCCTTCTATGTCAAATTTCTTCTTGAATACCCATTTTCAACCAATAATATTTACATCTATTGGAGGGTCTCCAGACTTGTTTTTATTACATGAAATCCATTTCAGAATTCATGGATTATTTCTACTTGGTAATATCTATGCCACTTACTTCTTCCTTATAGGTTATAGGATAATTATTATCAACTAATAATAAGTCACCATCTTTGGTGACTAGAAAACCATACCGTTCTAGTTCTCTAACCTCTCTAATAATCCTATGTAATAATTATTTCTCTGTAATAATATCTTATTTCATGGGGCTTTGTGGAATTTTTTCAAGTGCCAACACTTGTGAATATTGATCCTGGACTTCATTGAAGTCTATCTCGCTCCGACTATCTCTTTTAGTGATAATATCCTCCTAAATAAATGTGGGACGTCTATCAACCAAAACCTTTTTGTATGAAGTATTTTATAGGTATTATCCCTTTGTTTCTTTGGGATATCCTATAATGATACACTTTGTGCCTCGGGGTGAAATCTTGTTACCTGAAGAGGCGTTAAAAAATGCTTTGCAACCCCACACATGTAAGTAAGACAACACGGGTTTCTTTCCATTCCATAATTGGTATGGTATACTGATTGTTTCTTTAGTTGGAACTTAGGTTAGTACATATATTGTTGTTCATAATATGTATCCCCAAAAGGATAATGGAATACTCTCATGAATCATTATTGATCTCACCATGTCCAAAAAGTTGTGGTCCCTCCTTTCCCTTACACCATTCTACTAAGGCATGTAATGACGAGTAAGTTGATATAAAATCTTGAACTCCCATAAATAATCAATGTAGTCTTGATTAAGATATTTTCCACAAGAGTCTGATATAAGTTTCTTAATATTCTTACCAAGATTATTCTCATCTTCATTCTTGTATTCCTTGAATTTATCAAATGAATCCAACTTATACATCATTAAGTAAACATATCCATATCTACTAAAATCATTAGTAAAATTTATGAAGTATGAGTACACACCCCTTGATTCAATAAGAAATAGTCCACCCACAATGGTATGAACTAATTCAAGAAGCTATTTATCCATTTCACCTTTCCCACTAAATGGGGATTTTGTCATTTTTTCTTGTAAACATGTGTGACATACATCAAATGGTTTAAGTTTAAAAGAACCTAAATATTTATCTTGATATAATTTAGTCAAGAACTTTTCATTTACATGACTTAGTTGGTGATGCCAAAGTTGTGTGTGGTATGATTTATAAGAAGTAACTTTGTTATCAATTTCCATTATTTGGTTTGTATAATCCAATACATAAAGACTTTTATTTAAATGTTATTTACCATGAAAAAATAAATATTTATAAAAGAAGCAACATTTATTCCCAAATTTGAAAATAAATTCATCTATATCATGTATGTATGTATAAATAATGTTTTTAGTAACTGAAGGCACATAATAGAAACCCTTTAAAACCAAGATCATTATGGTCGGCAATGTGAGGTGGTAGTCCCCAGTAGCTACAATAGAAAGTTTAACTTTATTGGCTGCTCAAAGATCTACCACTCCTCGATCAATATTTCTGAATATACTTGGTTCCTATATTTGACTAAATATGTGAGAACTAAAAATTGTATCAAATATCCAATTTTTTAGAATAGACAAATTGAACTCGGTAACAAATGCTCCTAAAGCTTCCCCTTGCTTCTTTGGCTGGGTACAATTTTTATTCCAGTGGCCCTTCTTGCCACATGAAAAATATATAGTATCCTATTCCCTTGTTTTTCCTTGATATTTATTTTCTTGGAAGGGCGTGAAGAATATTTGGTCTTAAATATCTTCTCTTGTTCTTTCTTTTTGTTCAACATAAGGACAGAAGGTTTTTCATGCTTCATATCCTTATCTACTTGGCAAAGAAAAGTAAGAAGATCTGGTAGAGACTTCTCAATTTTTATTTAAAATTCACAACAAAATTAGAGAAGATATAAGGGAGTGATGCCAAAATGAGGTCGGTTCTCAATTTTTTGGGGATTTTAAACCCTAGAACCTCTAAGCGATCAATATAGCCATTGAGCTTGACTATATCAGGCCCAACTGGGGCACCCTATCCAAGATTTCTCTGAAAGAGTGCCTTGTAAATCTCAAACCATTCTTTTCTAGTTCTATCCTAGTAAAGACCACAGAGGTGTTCAAGCATTCTATACACATATGTTTTTGTGATATTTCATCAGTTCACTAGACATCAATGAAACGCAAAACATTGAACATCAACCGTGTCGCTCAAATTTTTATCGTAGATAGGGAGATCTTCATCACTCACCTCTTTAGTAGGCGGATTGGGCATTGAGGATTCTAGCATATAATATTTATGGTCATAGTGTAGCATATCCTGAAAGATTCTAAACCACTCCTAGAAGTTACTTCTATTTAGGAGCTTATCTTTCTCTAATATTGATCATAGGTATAGTGTAGGTGATAAACTTGTTATTTTATTCTACAATTAAAAATATCATATTATTAGTACTTTTCTTTATTATAAAATAAGTGAGATATAATAAATTAAATTTTTTTTATTGATTTATTAAATCTCCCACTATTTTATCAAGTCTCAATATCCCTCACCATTGAACTTGGAATGTCTAGTTTCTTTAACATTCTACTGGAAAGGATCCCCATTACTTTTCTTAATGATAGATACTTTGGTCATGAAAACCATAATAAAGTAATTTCATAGACAGTCTTTCCAACTATGGACTTGAAACTCCTTGATTCGTTGAGTGGATTACCCTATCCTAAAATTTTTACTTGGATTTCCTCAACACTTGCCTCTAAATTTTTATTGAACAGACTTTGGGCATTAAAATCAATACAATTTCATTTAATTCAACCTGAAAATCTCATGAGAACTCCCTGATAGATTTAAGTGTCCAAAATTTTTCTATGTACTACACTTAGTTCTACGCTTTCATTCCCAATCAACCAATGGAAGTCTTAGATTGACATAATATTTAATTGAGGGACTTTAATTTTTATGCATAAATTTTATCTTGTTTTATCCTTTACATGTATTTTTAATATTAAGTGGATGTTACTTAATTAATTAACCATATTGGATAAAATATTTACACATAATTGATTTATTTAATTTCTATCTTTTCACATTAATTTATTTATTTATGTGATTGTGAACTTACATCCATAAAATAAATAATTACATAGAATGAAATAATTAATTAATTAAATGAAATGTTCAATAGATTTATCTAACAGTTGATTTAATGAGCGGACATTAAATCAACCTTTTCCATAAGGTAAATAACTCCTATTGCTGGTATTGGCATTAGTTCCATCATTCCACATGTCCACTATTGTATCACCTAGGTTGGCATCAATATGGTTCCATCTTGAACTACCTTCATGCACCTTGGGATGCTCCATTAATTAAAAATATTTATGAATCACATGTAGGTGAGGGGAACCAAAGTATTGGTTAAAGGGGATTATATAAATATCATTAGATGCAATGGTATAATATAATAAGGGAGGGAGGGATAACTTGCAGACCATCATTTAATTTAATATTAAATATTACAAAATCATATAATAAATTAAATTAAAACATCCAACACATACACAGGTCTTGTTTATGCTCATGAATGGCCATACATGCAAAGAATATGAAAAGGTAAATGGATACCATTCATTTATTTATTCATTCTTTTATTATTTAAGATAAACATGCTTGCATTAATTAATTAATTAATTAATTAATTGATTAATTAATTTTCTTTCATCTTAATGATCATTTGATCTTATTTGGAGATACCCATCATTAGTGGGATTCATGGAAAATAAATGATAGAACCAATAATAACATATTAATTACAATAAATTAATTGAGCATTTAAAATTATTTAAACCCATTATTAAATTTTCAAACACATAATGTTGTGTCAATCAATAAAATAGGGTTTTAATGCTGTAATTTTTAAATTTAATGTAATTTTAATTTTTGTTCATTAATGGAAGACTACAGGGCATTAACATCTAGCTATACACCATGTACCTCAGTTTCTGTATATCCAAGTCACACGTTTGGGGTTTCCGTATATTAACTTGGTCAGACAACATAGTTTTTACATGTCAGTTACACACCCTATGTCTAGTTTTTGTGTGCCATGTTAGCTCATTCCCCATGCGGTGTGTAATAAAAGCATCACATGTAACTAATTATTGATCGCTCCCATCGCGAGGTGTGGAAAATTGAAAGAATTAAATTAGTTCCCTTCTAAACTGACTAATTGAGTAGCTATCATTAGTCAGGTTGATCCTATGGGGCAAAAAGAAAATCGACGGAGAAGCGCAATCCAGGAAAGTCTTTGTCGATTATTCAAAAATAAGGAGTGAAGGAAACATATAGAATATTACTAAGTGAAACTATTTGTGAAAATCTAATTAAAACAAAAGAAATGACAGAACAATCATAAAACAAGTGTGTCAGGGTTTTCAATTCAATTGGAATTTGTTGAAATCATCATTAATTTGCATTAAAGTTATAAATGATATTTATTTAACATGGGGATACAATTATACTGATGTTTCTTGATCCGATAAAAATAAATTAATTTTTTAAAAGATTAATCCTTTAGTTTGGTGATTAACTACTTAAAACACGTTAAAGTTCCTTACCCCTAAAACAGTGGCATAAAGATTACCCAATGGTCATGAGTTCACCTGTTACAACTCCTTTAGTTTTCACCATTGGTGTCGTTCTTGATCTGATACGACACCAATAGTGATTCTGGAATTGAATTGATTAAAATAATTTTAAAATATAAATCATTGTAAAAACAAAACTTTATAATTCAAATCACAACGCACCCATAACTTATTACAACCCCAACATGAGGGAACTAGCCTCTTATGACCATGGTCACGATATGCGGATTGAGATGAAACTCAATCTCTACCATGGATATGATAGGAAGATGGTGAAGAGAGAATTACACGAAAACATAAATAAAAACAGGAAAGTGAAAAACAAATTTGGATTCAAGGGAGGTCGAATGATAGTGCGGCAGTACCTCCCCCAAAGTATCCAACCTCAAACATGGAGGGGATTCCCCCATATTTATAGAATTTAAAACTACACAGTGTGTACACTAAAATACACACCATGTACTCAGGTCAACATGCTTTGGCCTTGTTTTCTCCACTCGTAGGTGATCTGTGCACCACTCTTTGACTCTGAATGTGTCAGCGGTCGGTTGGTGGGGGTACATGGCCTGTAGTGCCACCCCACATGGCATGTAGTTTCAAATTCAGCCGTCAAATGCTTCTGGAAGGTCATACATGGTGTGTGAACATGGATTACATGGCATGTTATCTCTAGTCTACTACATGGGAATTTACTCGGGTTGGTCGATCCGTGTCTGGGAAATGGTACACAGCGTGTGTTTATAAAGTACACACCATGTATATGTGAACTTTTGTTCTGTTTATTCAAGATTAGTGACTTTGGCTGTAAAATACTTGAAAATCACCATGAACACAAAAATAAAGCATTTTATTGACAAAATAATAGTTATTTGGTGAAAACATGTTTATAAAATGTATGAAATGGTATACATAGATCAATAACATCAATTGTTCGGTGTATCTGGATACAATGTGCATGGGTAGATGGTGTGTTCTTTGACCGCATATCATATAATTGAGTTTTACGGCCAAATATTTAGCACTTCCCGATTGCATTTACATTCATTCTTCATTTGTCCTTAAACCTTTAAGAAAATGAAACATTAAATGAACATAATTAATATGTTGATAATATGTTAATTCAAATATAATTAAAGAACGAATAACTTGACATGAAACTCTTACCACATTTGTGCATAAATCAACAATAAAATAAATAATTATAAATTTAAATATGACCGCTCTGATACCACTTAATGGTTCTGGGCACAACGGAAGCAAGTGAAGGTGGAAAATATATTAAAATTTATTTTAATAATCATTACTCGAAACCAAGAGTGAGGATCTTGCACATCAAATTTATAATAAATTTATTTAATATTTGAAGAAATAAATACTTGGTCTTAGGAACTTTCTTTTTTAGTGAATGTTAATCATCAGAAAAGACCCTTTCAGGTTACCTTCATTGCACTATGAGGATCTAAGGATAGAATACCTCTAGTGGTGATCCACACGTGATTCCATGGTCTCCGAATAACACCACTCGATCTCTGCATGCTAGAAGAGTGAGTCGAATATATTTCATTGTTCATTCTTGGTCGCTCATTCTTCAGTATTCAAGAAATATCTCTTGCACTTCTTGTTCTTGAGAGGGAGAGAGGAGCATTTGAGAGAGAATTCATTGTGCATAAAAATTCTCTATTCTCAATTTTTGAATGCTCTACATAATAGATATAACCATATATTTATAGAGTTATAATTTAAGTTAAAATATTATTTAATTCCATACCAGCCCTTAAATAACATTTATTACTTTTAATAAACTCCATGGTACATAATAATTGTAACACCCCAAGCTTCCACGGTACGCTTCCCTTTGAATAATGCAATACCTTGCATTGTACGCAACTTCAAGTTCTAACACACCACAACCAATCAAACTAGCCGTTATGAATAGTAATACCCATTTTTTAAAATATTATAAATTTTATATTTCAAAATGGACTTCATTTTTGGATTCGGAATATAGAAATTAGCTTATGGTGAATTTTTGGTATTTTTCTGAAAACATTCAATTTTTTATGAATAGTGAAAAAATACTGAGTTATAGTTTAAAACCAAATTTTTATAATTATTTATTTTATTGAAATTTATTTTAGGTCAAAATAGATACATAATACCGATATAATTTCAATGTAATCCATTGGAGTCAGTTTATAATAATTTTAGATATATAAAATTTTATTGAACTTTTCACCGTCTTTTACCCATCTCCTAGGAAAATTTGCAAATTCACAAAAAACTTAATTTTACCGCTTCTGTGAGTGGAATTTCAAAAATCTGAGAGACTTGGTTAATATTAAGGAGTAAAATGTGGTTCAATATGATAAAAATAATTTTTGGTGAATAGTAACTTTTTACTTTTATTTATCACGGTTAAAAATAATGGGGTAATTAAGGGTAAAAATGATATTATTATTACCCTAACACATGTCCTAATTCTATTGGATAAGTATAATTCGACAAAAAACAACCTTAGGAATAAAATATGAACCTATTTGGTCCACTTAGATTAGATTAGGACATTTATTATTATTTAATTCAAAGAAGAGTTAAAAGAGTTAAAATTAATGTTTAATAACTAAAACATTTTTAATATAGGGTTATACATAAGTTAAATTTGATTATAAATATTAACTAGAAATATAAAAAAATTTCCTATATAATGGTATTTTATTTATAATTTTTAGACATTAAATAATTTAATTTATTTATGACACAATGGTGATGCAGTAATTACCTAATTAATAAAATATTAAAATAATTGATATTATAAATATCAAAATAAATGTAATTTGAGACTTTTTATGAATTCTAATAATTTTATAGGTTAATATAACATATTAGGGTTGGTTATATGAATTTTTTTTTTAATTAATAATGTTGTTATAAATTTAGCAAAAACAAAATACCAAATAGTGTCAAAATTGACATAAAAGAGTTTTTGAAACAAATATTATATTATTAATTGATATTCTATTCCTAAAAATCTAAGTTTAAGCCAAATGACTTAGATAATGTTATATATATTAATAATAAACCACTTGGGGTTCTCTTGTCTTATTATAGTAAGTTTATTAACCATATAATATAAAAATACAAAGAGACATGGTAAATGTCAAACTATTTAACTAAGAGTTAAATATAAATGATAAGGTTAATATAGTAACCCAAACCTGTCTAAAATATATTGGTTGAAAGGATTTATACCCATCCCCACCTTATCGTTGAAATAAGTCACTTTGGAGCCATTATAAACCAAATATGAATTTATTATAAAATAATATTTTAAGTTTTTCCTAAGGTGCCCCTCACCCCTCTTATAAAAAAGAACTCCCCTGTCTCTCACATTCATACATTCAAAGCCTTTTGTCTCGGCCAACCCCTACCCAAATATTCTCTCAACTTCCCTCACTTCAACATAGAGGCCTTAGTTTGATCAGAAATCCAACCTAAGGAGCCCTTTTGATCAAATCAAAAGGAAGAACCCGAAGAAGAGGTAATGTTTTCACCACCCTCTTTCAAGTTCCTTTCCTCTTCCACTTATTCTTTCTTTGTTATTTACATTCTAAAATAAAAACTCCAGTATCTTCTATATACTGTGATGCTATTATATATATTGTATAACCAAATTCAGTATTCTATCCATTCTTTGAATGACATGTCACCATACGTGCGTACGTACGGCTTACCATCTCCACGTCGTGGTGTAATTGTTATTCAAAACATTATTATTTGGATGGGTATGATAATGATATGTAATTGAAGTAAATAATAAATATAACATTATAATTATTCTTTATATATGATATACCATCCAATTATATATGGTTTTAATATCAAAATAATGATATTGTCGCTCGTGCGTGTTGGAACCACTTTGTGTATAAGGTTGTATTTGTTGTAAATAGTTGTCAATGAAGATCAAAATGAAGGATATCAAGAAGTACTCCAATGAAATGGAGGAATGGAGATTCAGACGATTGTTTTACTGATTGTAAGTCAAAGAACATGTGTCAAAGGTGATACATTGTTTACAACAATGAAGAATGTGAGGTGTAATCCATCTGAGGATGATTAAAGAAGAATGTGGTTTTTGGATGAAGTCCATGAAATTACTCATGATTAAATGATAACCATGCAAGAGACTTCTTGATGAATAGAATCACATGGTTTTCATGAAGTATATCATGATGGTTGATGAATAAGACAATGTTACAATGATTGGAATTCTAAGAAGGTCGTGCAATGATTGGAATTCTGCAATAGCCATGCACATCACATTGTCATAGAAGATGATTATTTTGAAGCTATGCCTTCAAAGAATACATATCACAATAGTGGAGTTTGTGATAAAAGCAGAAGAGTTGTTGAATGATACATATCACCAAGAAGAAGTGTTGTTGAGGTGATCGTGCTTGTTGACAAAGCAAACAGATGACATACAAATTCGTTGACAAAGGAGGTTCCATGGTGGCATGTCAAGTTCGAGGACTGTGGATAATGATCCATGTTTTATTCAAAGAAAATAAAAAAAGGAATGGATGATCTGGAGGCGGAAAAAAAGAGCAGATACAAGGTGGCGCCGTTTTCCAGTGTTTGCCAAATTTTTGGGGTCCAAAATTTGGAGGTTGGTGAGCATCGCGAAAAGTGGATTTCCATGAAGATAATAATTAAATATGGAAAAGGCATGAATTTCGTGAAGAGAGGATGCATGGTTTGGAAATCGCGAAGATTAGAAGAATGGAGGCGGTGAGTCTTCGCGATTACGTCAAGCTTCGCGAACGGCAGAGGCTGGAGAGCTTTGCGGCGACGAAGAGCATTGCAAGGGAGCTTCGCGGCGATGAAGGGATTTGCGAGGGAGCTTCGCCATGAAGGTGAAAAGGAATTGATGGGATGCTCCGCGATTACGACGAGCTCCGCGAATGGAAAATTTCCGTAGTGCTTCGCGATTTTAAGAGAATTCTGGCGGGAACTTCGGAGCTTCGCGATTTGAGCTGACGTGGCGCTGAATTCGCGCAGAAGGGTCTAGGGTCGGTGGAATCACCTATAAATAGAGTTCGACCCCCTCAAGATAAGCAGAGAGAATTTCAGAGAAAATCCTTTGCTCTCGGTTCACAAAGGTCTCTCCTGAAGGCAGTGTGCTTCGCGAAAGAAAAGCTTCGCGGCGGCTATTTAAGCTCCGCAAAAGTCGTGCGCCCCGCGTTGGCTCAGTGAGCTTCGCGAAGAGGTAGGAGCTCCGGATATCCAATCATTGCGAAGGTTGTAGCATCGCGAGAGTGCTTCGTGATTGAGCTTCGCGAAAAGGCAGGGACTCCGCGAAGGCTTGTTTGAGCTTTGCAAAATTGGGACCCTTGTGAAGTAGGGTACTTTGTGAAGGCCCTTTCCAAAGGTTGTTCGCCCAGTGGACAGGGGAAAAAGGGGTATTCATCAGTGGATAAATTTGGACTTCAACAGAGAATCATTTATTGAGAAATCACACGAGTGATTGTAATTCAGGAAAACGAAGACAAGGGGATCTATTGCATTCAGTCATTGCACTAAAGTAAAAGGTTGAATACAAAAGAGAATCAAATCAGGACTCTGATGCAAGCAAAGTCTCATGCTGAACAGGAGACAAATACTTCAATGCAAATCTATTGAAGAGACCTTCATGTCTATAAACTGAGTGAGACTTCACCAACGGCACTGAGCCAGGGGGATTCAACGGGAGTGACCTGAGGGAAGCAGTGAGCTATCCCTGAACCTTTGTAAAGGCAGTGAGCCTGGGACAGAGTGACTGTGCTCGAGCAATTGTAATCTACAGCTAGTGAAGCATAGTGGATTCAGGTACGACCGACAACCTGTCGGCGTATGCTCCTTGGACGTAGCCCTTAGTGGTGAACCAAGTAAAAATAGTTGTGTCATATCTATGCATGTGAATTTATCATTGTTGATCATATCCTTCATACAGGTTTAAGTAGTTCCTACCAACGTGGGAACAAGATCCACAACTTTAAGAAGAAAAAAGTTGACACCCTGATTCACCCCTCCCCTCTCAGGGTGTCCTGGGGTCCTACAAGTGGTATCAGAGGGAAAGGTTAACGTATGTTGGAAATTCTCCAGTAATTCTATAGAGAAGAGGATTTGAGTTTCTTTCCTAAATTCAACAATGAAGAGCAGTCTTGATAATGACGCAGTCATTTCTGAGCAGAAGTCCACATCTAGCATGACCATGATGAATAGGAAAAAGAAAGAGAAGAAGCAGTTGAAGAAGACCCTCATATCCAAAGAAGATACAGTGCCTTGTTCTCCATGCCATTCCAATAATGAAGAAACTTCAGGCTTGGAAAGTATCAAGCAGGTGGCTCGGGATTCTTCCGGAGGAAAGGATGACACCCCTAATTCAAGATTTCAGGAAAAACTCAAAACATATCTGCATGATATTCTGGAAGAAAGGGTTGCGATTATTTGTAGCCTATTAGAATCTATGCAGGTTGAGATCACTCGATTATAAAGGGAAGCTGACAATATGGAAAAGGGGTTGGAAAGAAAAGTTCTGGAAAGTATGAAGTTCACCAAACAGGTGAAAGTATTTTAAGTAGAAGAGGAAGTCAATAAGTCTCTAAAATAAAGGATCCATGCACTTGAAGCTGAGCTGAAGAAGAGCAATGAAGTCAAGAGTTTTTGTTTGGAAGAAACTTCCATGAAATTCAGGGAACTTGACTCTTTGTTACAAAAAAAAGTTAAGATGCATGAGGATGAGGTTGAAGGATTGAAGAAGACTTGTGAAGAGAATATGATCATGATTGAAGATCATAAGATCATCCTCAATAATGAAAGTCAAAAATTGGAAGCCCAATTGACAAATCTTGAGAAGACACATATTGAGACTCCACAAAATAATGAAATAAGAGATGCTGGTACTCAATGTTCATTGGAGGCTACTAAAGCTGAAGTACCTCCAATATGTGACAAGAAGATTATGACAACTCTTGAGTGTCCACCTTAAGAATCAGTTGCTGCTGGTACTCAATGCTCACTGGAGGATTCTATTTTCAAAAGACATCTAACATGTGATAAGAAGATCATGACTTCACTCATTGATCTATCACAAGCAACTGAGAAAGTGAAGGTACCATCCAAACCATCTTGTACTCATGTTTCTAAATACGTTCCTACAATCAGTGCAGGTTGGAAGAAAAGTTATAAGCAAGTATGGATGAGGAAAGGTGAGAGGAATAAACCTACCACCATGGATAGGGTGGATGAGAAGAAAAAGGAGGAATTTGGTTCTTGAAATAGAGCACAAAAGATTAAGAAGATGGCCCAACAACCTCATACAGAAGAAACAAAGAAGAAAAGATTTGTGGGCCAATGTTGGTGCTGCAACAGATTTGGGCACTGTGCATTGGATTGTTTTTATAATCCCTTGCATGGAAAAGCACAAGGAAAGCCTATATCAAAGGGAAGGAATCCAGAGAAGAAGAAGAAACATTCGTAGATCTAGAAGCATCTGTTCACCGCAAACAGATTTGGAATTCTTGATAACATCTGTGATGTATGCAATGGTAGAGGTCACATGGAAAGTACATGCCCACATCAATATGCTTTCACTGTTGATAAGAAAAGAATACCTCTGATGCCGGAAAAGAATGAAGCAGCTACCTTGGGAAGAAATCAGAAGAATGTTGTGAACACACAATTTCCCAGGAAGATCTCAAACAGGGAAGCTGAGAAGACCCAGGATTTTAGATCCATGAAATTGAAGGGTCATTCATCCAAAAGAAACACTAAGTGGGATGAAACTCAGTTGAACCCATGTGGAAGACCCAAACCAGCTGAAACAGCTCCAAATGACATATTAGTCATCTGGCCAGAAGATTTGAAAAGAATTAGGAAACTTGAAGATGAAAAGGCTAAGGCTGGTGACAAAGGAAAAGGAAAAATTTCACATGATGAAGACACAGTGCATGAGAGATTGCAAACAAAGAGAAACACACATTTCAAAGAAGTTCTGTGTGAGAGATGCAAGAAATCTGGTCACATTGCAAAAGGATGCCTAACCTTAATACCAGAACAAGAAGAATTCCTTAAGAGGAGTAAGAATCTATCATTCATGGTGGCTGTTAAGAAGAACAATTCTCCACACAAAGCAGAAGAGAATGTGAAAAGAGCCATGCCACATCAACACATATCAGAACATATGTTCAAATGTGCAGGCATGATGACTGGAGTGAACAGAGGAACTTGGTTGAGAAAAGAACCTCCAACATACAGGTCTTGTTGATAAAGCAAGGAGGAACCACCTTATTCCCGTGATCATTTGTGTATTGTATTTGTGCTAATAATGCAGGGAATTGAAGGTGAAGCATGCTCTCAGGGGGAGAACCTGAGAAGTAGTGAATGTTGTCAACTCTTGATAGCCAAGCTAAAGAAGATTCCATCCTTAGTAGATTCTTCAATTGATATTCAAAAATTGTGATGATGAAGGATCACTCTTGATGAAGATGATGAGGAGTGTTTCCCTTGAGGGGGAGAAAAATGAAGAAGCTTCCACAATCACTGTGTCAATCAATATCAACTCCAGCTGGACTCAAAAGCAGTTACTCTGTGAATTTCTTGAAGAACATGTCAATGGAGAAGGTATGCCGTTTCTCAATCTCTATCCCTTGGCTACTCAGATCAAAGATCATTCTACAAAGGGGGAGTAACTGAATTGATCAGTGACATAAGAAGAATGGATGTTCCCCAAGGTCACTTATCCTGCAGATAGCACTTGAATGTTTTTGATCAGTTTGCTGATGTAAGTGCAGGAATTTCAGGTTGATCATTCCCTATCACATTTTATTTCTTATGCATGAAATAAAAGTGGTAAACCCTTGAAGACAAAATACATGAGTTCTCATCTCATGTTGGAATCATGATCTGTGAATAATGGACAGCCTTGTTGACTTAATCAAATCCTCTTGTTTTCTACATCGAGTATTGCTCAAGTAGACTTAGAGTGAAATGATTAATGAAACATTGCTTAAGTATGGATTGATACCCTCTCTACCAGGTGCTTTGTATTTCTTGTCAATAAGGGGGAGAGAAAGTGAAATGAAAGTTTGAAAAGAAAAGTTGATTGAAGAGAAGATTCTCAATTTGACATTGACGAATTCATTTCAGAATATGTATAAGGTATTGAAAACAAAATACAAAGGGGGATATTGTTGGAACCACTTTGTGTATAAGGTTTTATTTGTTTTCAATAGTTGTCAATGAAGATCAAAATAAAGGAGATCAATAAGTACTCCAATGAAATGGAGGAATAGAGATTCAGACGATTGTTGTACTGATCGTAAGTTCAAAGAACATGTGTCAAAGGTGATACATTGTTTACAACAATGAAGAATGTGAGGTGTAATCCATCTGAGGATGATTAAAGAAGAATGTGGTTTTTTGGATAAAGTCCATGCAATTACTCATGATTTCATGAGAACCATGCAATAGACTTCTTGATGAATAGAATCACATGGTTTGAAAGAAGTAGATCATGATGGTTGATGAAAAAGACAATGTGCCAATGATTGGAATTCTAAGAAGGTCGTGCAATGATTGGAATTTTGTGATATCCATGCACATCACATTGTCATAGAAGATGATGATGCTGAAGCTATTCCTTCAAATAATACATATCACAATAGTGGATTTTGTGATAAAAGTAGAAAAGTTACTGAACGATACATATCACCAAGAAGAAGTGTTGTTGAGGTGATCGTTCTTCTTGACAAAGCAAACAGACGACATACAAATTCGTTGACAAAGGAGATTCCATGGTGGCATGTCGAGTTCGAGGACTGTGGATAATGATCCATGTTTTATTCAAAGAACATCGACAAAGGAATGGATGATCTGGAGGCGGACAAAAAGAGAAGATACAAAGTGGTGTCGTTTTCCAGTGTTTGCCAAATTTTTGGGGTCCAAAATTTGGAGGTTAGTGAGCATCGCGAAAAGTGGATTTCCATGAAGATAATAATTAAATATGGAAAAGGCATGAATTTCGCGAAGATAGGATGTATGGTTTGGAAATCGCGAAGACCAGAATAATGGAGGCGGTGAGTCTTTGCGATTACGTCACGTTTCGCGAACGGCAGAGGCTGGAGAGCTTCGCGGTGACGAAGAGATTTGCAAGGGAGCTTCACGGAGATGAAGGTCTTTGCGAGGGAGCTTCGCGGCAAAGGTGAAAAGGAATTTACGGGATTCTCTGCGATTATGACGAGCTCCGCGAACGGAAAATTTTCGTAGTGCTTCACGATTTTGAGAGAATTCCGGCGGGAACTTCGGAGCTTCGCGATTTGAGCTGATGTGGCGCTGACTTCGCGCGGAAGGGTCGAGGGTCGGTGGAATCGCCTATAAATAGAGGCCGACCCCTTCAAGAGAAGCAGAGAGAATTTTAAAGAAAATCCTTTGCTCTCGGTTCGCAAAGGTCTCTCGCGAAGGCAGTGTGCTTCCCGAAAGAGGAGCTTCGCGGTGGCTATTCAAGCTCCGCAAAAGTCGTGCGCCCCATGTTGGCTCAGTGAGATTTGCGAAGAGGCAGGAGCTCCGCGATAGCCAAGCATTGCAAAGGCTGGAGCATCGCGAGAGTGCTTCGCGATTGAGCTTTGCGAAAAGGCAGGGACTCCGCGAAGGCTTGTTTGAGCTTTGCAAAATTGGGAGCCTTGAAAAGTAGGGTACTTTGTGAAGGCCCTTTCCAAAGGTTGTTCACCCAGTAGAAAGGGTAAAAATGGGTATTCATCAGTGGATGAAATTTGGACTTCAACAGAGAATCATTTATTGAGAAATCACACAAGTGATTGTAATTCAGGAAAACGAAGACAAGGGGATCTAGTGCATTCAGTCATTGCACTAAATTAAAAGGTTGAATACAAAAGAGCATCAACTCAGGACTCTGATGCAAGCAAAGTCTCATTCTGAATAGGAGATAAAGACTTCAATGCAAATCTATTTAAGAGACCTTTGTGTCTATAAACTGAGTGAGACTTTACCAACGGCAGTGAGCCAGGGGGAGTCAACAGGAGTGACCCGAGGGAAGCAGTGAGCTATCCCTGAACCTTTGTAAAGGCAGTGAGCCTGGGACAGAGTGACTGTGCCCGAACAATTTTAATCTACAGCTAGTGAAGCATAGTGGATTCAGGTACGACCGAAAACCTGTCGGCGTATGCTCCTTGGACGTAGCCCTTAGTGGTGAACAAAGTAAAAATAGTTGTGTCATCTCTCGGCATGTGAATGTATCATTGCTGATCATATCCTTCATACAGGTTTAAGTAGTTCCTACCAATGTGGGAACAAGATCCACAACTTTAAGAAGAAAAAATTTGACACCCTGATTCACCCCTCCCCTCTCAGGGTGTCCCGGGATCCTACAGTGCATACGTACGGACTACCGTCTCCACGAACGCAATGAGATTCATTCCCCATCGTATCCATTCAAGAATAATTATCATTTAATGATTAAAAATATTCTTTAAGGACTTGATATCATTCTAGATATGAATAATATACAACCTATCCCTAAAAAACATGGATTATGTAACAAAACATATAAAATAAAACGAGTAAGTTAACACCCGAAATGACGATAATACTAAGATATTATTAACAAAACAATGTTAAAAGATAAAATATGATATCATATTAATGTATATGATTCTTGTATAATTTAATAAAAATTATTTCACCATTATACAGGAGGTTAACCTACCCTCGACCAAGGAAAAGTACAAGGTAAGGGTTTATTTCACAATCTCTTCATTATCTGAGGTTGTTTATACATAATTATCTACTGGGACCTCATTATCATCCACATCCATGTTTCTTAAAAATGTTTTTCAAATCATTATTAATATTTTATAGACTATGGGTTAAAGTCATTTATACCCTTGTTGACTTTTTATAAGATGTTTATAAAGGAATCTTTCCGTCATTTTCCAAACAAGGTCATTTTTAACCTTTTTGGCAGAATTAAGGTAAGAATGTCTTTTTTAACTTATACGGCGGGTGCGGCTATTTTACGCCGTTATAAAATCGTTGAAGCTTCCCTTACAATCTTATAATAATATTTTCAAAGTAAATGTTTTATTTTATAATTATGTGACTTTTAAATGATTTCAAAAAAAGAGATATTTCTCTCAAATAGTTTTTATTTCATCTATGTCAACATCCTTTGATAGATTTTAATCTTATTTAAAGTTGATTTATTATGATACAAAACTTACATATTGTATTGAAGGTTTTGTGATATGTTTGACTGTGGATGTGTTATTTTTATACCATTCATGGTTTATGAATAAATTATTGACATTTCGTATGTTGGTTTTAATACGAATGTTTATGTTATATTTAAACCTATTCATATGAGGAATGAATTGGACTTAGTAAGTGATGGGTGGATCCCACTATATCTCCTCAATGCATCGGTAGGTATCATGATACAAACTAGTGTCTTGGCACAAGGCCTTGATAAAATCGTATTTGTAGTCTTGGCACAAGGCCTTGACTATGTGGTTATGATAGTCTGACATTATGCATTCCATCATTATGAAAGTGGTTATTGATATTGCTTGTGATTATTCGACTAGTAGAATAACCATGTGAATAAGTAAATGGAATTATTTCAATTTATTTCTGCCATATTATTCTGAAGTTCAAGTTTAAAATTATTTTGTTTTAGTTATACATTTCCTTAAATGTTTATGCTTATTTATGAATGTTTCTGATATATTGTTATCCTTACTGGAAATCTGAGCTCACCCCTTTCTATGTTTTATTTTTCCCAGGATGTGAAGAAGTATTTTATGAATGACCTGCAGGGATAGTATGAGGGGATATGAGTGTGGTCTATGGATACAAGATATTGTTGTAGTTTTTCACTTTATGATGTAATGCAAGCATTATGAATGTATCTAGTGATTCCAAGGCTACTAAACTAATCGGTCTTTCGAGACTTGATATTTTGTGATCATGGCAATGTTATGTAATAATGCACTGACTCTGGGTAACTGGGGTCGGGGCGTTATAGTTAGTATCAGAGAAAGTTTAGTACAAACCTTGGGAGCTAGATTTAGATAAACTCTGATTAGAGCACATAGCCCTAAGATATACTTTGAGGATTAGTATAGAAGAACTTCCTAGAATTTTTGTATTGTAGAGATTTTGTGATTTTTCTGATAAATACATCACTGTCTGGATACGAGCAGGTAGAGGTGGCTCTGGCACAGATGTACCTAGGGGTAAAACACGAAAACACCACTTTGAGCTAGACTCGAATGGGAACTGGTGCATGACAACGGGCCTTGTTGTACTCTTGGTTACGACACTCCTGGGGATATGCTTGGGATAATTCTCATTTTATTTACAAACCATTATGAAGGGTTTATGAGTAAATACTTTCTCAAAGAAAACATTTTTATGATTATGGATTATATCCATAAATTTTTCAATTTATGTTAAGTGTTTTACAAGTTTGGAATTATGTATTTCGATTCATAAACTAATCTAGTTTATGCCATTGTTTAGAAATGGCGCCTAGTGAAAGGAATGGAAACCGTGCCAATGCACACACTCCATGTACGTATTTCCCTCCTGCTCAAGATAATTATAGTGGATCTGGTGATACAACTGGTGTTGATTAGCTTATCACTATACTGGGACAACTCACTCTGGTTATAAATAATAACCTTACCCGTATGGAGCACCCTAATCCGTAGCGTGGAGGATCAATGTTAGATCGCTTCATGAGGAAACAACCACCAACATTCAATGGGGGTAAAAATCCACTTATAACTGAGCAATGGATAAATTCCTTAGAGAAAATATTTCATTCCTTGGGGAGTGGTGAAAGGGAAAATGTTATCATGGAAGTTTACCGTCTCACTAGAGATGTTGATCAATGGTGGTCATTGATTCAAAACAAGAAGGAAGATGATGAAGTATCAAATATGGAATGGAGGGAGTTCAAAGAGCTTTTCTTAGAAAAATACTTTCCTCGTGACCATCGAGCAGATATGGAAAGGCAATTTCTGAGTCTGAGACAAAAGGATGATGAGAATGTCGCAAAGTATGAGGATAACTTTACAAGGTTAGCGAGGTATGCTACAGATTATATACGTAACCCAAGAAGTAAGATTGATCGTTTATTTGATGGGTTAAAATCATTTCTTCATCGAGAATTATTCTCACAATCCTTCTAGTCGTACGAAGATATTGTCTCATGTGCTATCAAGATAGAAAAAGAATTATCTAAGTCTTGCGACTTTAAAGCAAATCAAGAGAAGAAGAGATCTGCTGATCACTCTGGAAATGGAAATAAGGGGAAGAAGGGAAAAGTTGAATATACATCCTGTAATAAATGTGGGAAGAAACACCCCGGTACTTCCTTGAAGGGAATGGGAGTCTGTTACAAGTGTGGTGAAAAAGTCCACCAAGCTCATGATTGAAAGGGGAAGAAAGAAGCTACCGATGTTCAATGCTACAACTACAGGGAGATGGGACATTATGCAAATGAATGTCCTAAGTGTCATGTAAGAACCCAAATCTTCGTTTCAGGTATGCCTTTTCTTTTTCTAGAGATTTTAGGAAAAATGGAGTTTCTAGAAATTTTTGAAGTACACGTCGTGTACTTTCTGGGTACACGTCGTGTACTCTTCTCCGGCTCGAAGCCGTGTGCTGGCCATACTCGGGCCACACACACGGTGTGTAGGGGTGACGTGGAGGCTGATTTTGGCGGAGTACGGAAAAACCTAGTACACGCCGTGTACTATAAAAGTACACGCCATGTACTTTTATTTTTTTCACTAAACGGGCCGAGGTCGCACCTGACGCACAAAAACGTCTCCTTCTAGGTTTCGTTCTTCTGAGAGTGCCAAGGATCCACGAACCTTCGACGAGATCCCGCCTCTTCGTCCGTTCTATGATTCGAGCACGGTCGATTGCTTTAGAATCACAGCAGTGAGTTCTTCCTTCTTCTTGAGCCTTGTTTTCCAATTCCTCCTCTTTCTCAAGTTATCATGGTTTATGTGTTTCTGACGTTTTCTCAGATCTAAGATGTTAGAAGGAGAATCTGTCATTGTTGTTCACGTATACCGATCTCCTAGGATCGAGGTAGGTGGTTTGTGCCTTTCTGTAGAAATTCTTTGTGTATTTTGTGCAATTACGCCAATTCCCCTGAACGGGAATTGTATGGTTTCCTGTTTTTCCCTTGATTGATTGCCTGCTTTGCTTGATTGCTGTAGTAGAGGTTTATGCTTGTGAGGAGAGAAATTTTTTTTGTTCTCAGGTTGCTTTTCGATGCTTGTTTTTCTTTTTAGGTGTTTTTTCCAGTTTCCATGCCTAGCTGTAGGATAGTGAAACTGTTATACTGTTATGTTGTTGTGCCTTATAATGATATCCAAGTAGTTCTTGAGGTTTACTTGGATGATACACGTGCGCTATGTATGTTTATTTCACACAGGACTGTGAGAACCTAGTGTAGTAGACCATAAGGAGAATGGACGTAAGGGCTTCTCTAGAGTGTCTTTTAATATGATGCGAGACCACAGGGGGAATTGACGATGAGTAATTCCTTGGAGAGTCTGTAGTTCCTCGATGTGGACCGCAGGGGGAATGAGACGTTGAGTGCTTCCCCAGAGAGACTTTAGTACGATACGATACTATAGGGGAAATTGACGGTGAGTGCTTCCTCATAAAGTATACTCTTAGCTAAACCATAGAGGTGAGACTGTGTGTGCCTCCTAGAGGGTTGCTAGTACATGTAGGTTGAACCATAGGGGTTAGGCTGTGAGAGCTACCCATAGGGTTACCTGTTTTCTACTTATTTTTGGTTGTTTACTTGTGCACTTTATATGCTAGAACTGTGGATTGCAGTTGTTGTGTACTTTTCTGTTTACTATTTCCTGCACTTTTACTTGCCTTGTATTCATTGACTGTTAGGCACAGATCTTTGGGTGATTTCCTACTGGGATTGTATCTCACACCCTGTTTGGGTCATGCTTTTGGGCCCAATACAATGTTTTTGCAGGAAAAGATAAGGGCAAGCACCCTTCTTCTTCAGGTTCTTGATTGCATTGGAGCTGGAGAGCATGGGACCGAGATGAGGCTTGCGATGTTGAGGAGTTGTTCATTTGTTTTTCTTTTACTGTTTCTTTAGTACTTGTGTTCAGTTGTATTTCAGCACGTTGTTTTATTTGTTGTTTTCCTTAAATACTTGTACCTGTTGTATCATTATCATCATTGTTATATGTTTATTCTTCCGCTCTTGGTCACAGTTATGTATGTTGTTACTGCTTCTGTTGTTGACTATTGTTTTTTTTTTACCTTGTATACCTTACCAAATGAGGGCATAGTTTCCCCAATAACTTACCAAGGCCCTCGCTGCTAGTCGGTAGCCTCTGGTGTTTGGGGAAATGCGCTTGAGTTCAAGTGGTGAACCGGGTACGGGGCTGTAACAGCCCGAGATTTTATGAAAAATATTCTTTTTATTAATGTCTTGTGTTGTACGCTACACCAAAAGGAGCTTGCACAACACACATCCTTGACTTGCCTTGCATTACACGCAATCGCGACCTTCCTCGATAGCGTGTGTAATACGCAATACCGAGTTTCACTAAACAACGATATGCTATTAAAATGTTATTAAAACTAGCCGTTATGAATAGTAATAACCACTTTTTAAAATTATATAAATCTTATTTTTCAAAATGAACTTCATTTTTGGATTCGGAGTATCGAATTTAGCCTAAGGTGAAATTTTGGTACTTTTCGGATAACTTTCATATTCTGATGAATAGTGAAAATTACTAAATTATAATTAAAAACAACTTTTTTAATCGAAATAATTAATAGTGATAAATCATTAATTTGAGTGGTTTTAAAGTATATTTAGAATATATTTTTACAATTTAATACAATGTTGGTCATTGGATGTAGTTTCACATTTAAACTAGACATAAACAAGTGTCAATCTTTTGATAGATATTGTTTCTTAAAAACACGCTATTTGTTTTAACAGCGGGATTTAATTATAAAATTAATTAATGCAACTTTTATGTTATGAATTTGGTAAAATAGACTTCATTTTTGAATTCGGAATATGAAATATAGCTTGGGATGAAATTTTGGCATTGTTCTGAAAAACATAAATTTTTGATGAATAGTGAAACTACTAAGTGGTAGGTTAAAAACTGAATTTTGCATAAAACTTAATTTTACCGCTTCTGTGAATGGAATTTCGAAAATCCTAGAGACACGGTTAATATCAAGGACTAAAATGTGGTTCAATGAGATGAAAATAAATTTTTGGTGAATAGTAACTTTTTACTTTTTTTTACCACGGTTAATAGTAAATAAGGTAACTAAGGGTAAATATGATATTAATATTACCCTAACACATGTCCTAATTCTATTGGACAAGTGTAATTCGACCAAAAACAAACTTAGGAATAAAATATGACCATTTAGGCCCACTTGGATTAGATTAGGACATTTATTATTAATTTATTTAAAGAAGGGTTAAAATAGTTAAAATCAAAGTTTAATAAGTAAATCATTTTTAATATGGGGTTATACATAAGATAAATTCGACTATAAATATTCATTAGAAATCTAAAAAGATTTCCTACATGATGGTATTTTATTTGTAATTTTTAGACATCAAATAATTTAATTTATTTATGACACAAAGATGATGCAGTAATTATCTTATTAATGAAATATTCACATAATTGATAATATAAATACCAAAATAAATGTAATTTAAGACTTTTTATGAATTACACTAATTTTATAGGTTACTATGATATATTAGTGTTGATTTAATCAACTTGGTTCGAACATATAATTCTGATATGACTTTCACAAAAATCATATATCAAATAGTGTCAAAATTGACACAAAATAGTTTTTAAATCAAATATTATATTATTAATTGTTATTTTATTCCTAAAAATCTAAGGTTCGGCCAAATGACTTAGATAAGGATATATATATTAATAATAAACAATTTGGGGTTCGTTTGGCATGTTATAGTAAGTGTATTAACCATATAGTGAAAGAAAAACAAAAAGACACAGTAAAAGTAAAATTAATTAACTTAGAGTTAAATCTAATTGATAAGGTTAAAATAATACCCCAAACTTGTCTAAATCCTATTGGTTGATAGGATTTCGACCCATCCCCACTTTATCTTCGAAATAAGACCCTTTGGAACCATTATAAACCGATTTTGACTTTAATATAAAATAATATTTTGAGATATTCCTAAGGTGCCCCTCTCCTCCCCTATAAAAGGACACCTCCTCCCCCTCCTCCTCACACCAATTTGAGCACTCAAGCTCGGCCAACCCCTGCCAAAATCTCTTCTCCATTTCCCTAGCAACATCCTAGAGGTTCTGGTCTTCCTCAAATACCAATTCTAGTGCCCTAAGAGGAGGTCTCAAAGAGGCACTTCAAAGAAGAGGTAATTACCGTTACCAATTCTTTCATCTTTATTTCTTCTTCCACTTCTTCTTCTTAGGTTGTTTCATTATGAAGTAATAACATCAGTATCACTCATATACTGATATGTTATTATAAGTATGAAACAACCCTATTTCACCATCTATCCATCCTACGGAAAAAGAAATCACCGCGCGTGCGTACGTACGGAATACCGTCTCCACGCCGTGGTGTAATCTATTTTCCACCACCACCTTACATGGATGGGTATAATGGTGTAAAGAATAACTATAAATAGTTATTACAACATCATATTGATTCTGATATATTGTATAATTCACTCCAATTCAATTCAATACTTATAGAAATGATATCATCGCTCGTGCGTACGTACGGACTACCGTCTCCACGACGCGATGAGATTCATTCTCCATATTAACCATTTAAGAATGATTATAAAGTATATATAAGAAATAATAATGAAATATATGACATTATAAAGCTACTGGATTTATGTATATATATACATATGTATGTCATCTACTTACTTCCATTTCAAGACAATAAGGAAAGGAAAACAACGTTCATGCGTACGTACGGACTACCGTCTCCATGAACGGTGTTTTTCATTTTATTTATCTACCTATTATATATATATATATATACTGAATATATATGATATATAAATCATATTTTATATTCTGGAAGTAAGTAAATCATGATATAAGTAATAATGATGTCAAGAACAACAAGTCAAAACACCTACGATAAATGAAATGATTTTACCCAAAACGCTTCTTTAACATGGAATTTACAAAAGAACGGGTAATATAATGTCATAAGTGAACCATATATGATATCATAACAATGAATATGATTCTGTAATAAGTCAATGACATTATTTAAATCATTATACAGGAGGTTCGGACACATACGAAGCAAATCGGACCTAAGGTAAGGAAAATATCACAATCTCATTTTTATCCGAGATTGTTTATTCGTAAGTATTTACTGGGGTGTATTTTATCATCCACATCCATGTTTCTTCAATATGTAATATTATTTCCATCCACCTACAATTGTTTAAATCCAATTTTACCCTTTGGTTAGTTTTTAGTAAAAGATATGAAAGGAATCTTTTGTCGTTTATCGTACGAGGTACATTTTGACTTTTTCGACAAAAGTACAAAGAATGTTTTTTTTAACTTATACGGCACGAACGGATTTCTACTGTTTTATAAAGCCTTATTTTCATGAAGCTTCCTCTAAAAGATTTCATGACTATTTTCAATAAAATCTCTTTCTTTTAAAATTGCATGATGTTTTGTGAAAAGAAATTGATTTTGAAGAAGAAAGGATATTTTCCTCAAGAATTCAATTCAAGTGTTTTATCAAAATTATTTTCCATCTAAGATAATAAAGGGTTCTGTTTCTATCCATATTTTTACATTGATTTGACTATGTTGAGATGGAATTATGTTTATGAATTCCTTTATCTTATATGAATTGATTTATGATGTCATGATGTTTCAAGAATCCCATTTTTATTACATGGGTTATGCGATGATGTATGATTTATGATTTTGTGGCACACATAAGAAAGGATTCATTAAGAGATGGGTGGGACCTATATCTCCCTCCAATGCATTGGGTAAAGATTTTATATCTCATGAGATAGACATGGCTGGAATGGTAGGTTATACCGGTTCAGTGAAACAGGACTGAAACGAGGATTACTCGATTCAGAAAGGGACTTTGTCCACTAAGATAGTCTTGGCAATGAGTCTTGACTAACAAGAAATGATTCTCTATGATTATGTGTGAATGCCACAAAGTTTCATGTTTTAAGTTATGATTATTGGGATTACATTTCACTTCTATGATTTAGCCCATGTTATGAAATTATGATCTCTTTTGCAGGTTAAGATTTCCAAAAGCTATGTTCTTATGTATATGATGTGATTGATATTTCTTTTTTTTACCCTTACTGAGCATTTGAGCTCACCCTTTTATGTTTTCTTTTCCCCAGGATATAAAGAAAGGTTTTAGGTAAAAAAAAGGGATGACCTTTATGGGAGATATTGAAGAACTTTCACCACGATTAGAAGATTACGTTCCGAGTTTCCAAAGACACTAAACTATTACGATCCTTTAGTGTGTGTTTTTGTTATGTACTAAGTATTCCGCAAATGTAATGTAATGTCCATGTACGTCAAGCTTCGGGTCTCTACAGTTGGTATCAAAGGAAAGGTTTAGTCAACCTTTGGAAACTAGGATGCGAAAACGTTAGTGAGATCCCTAGAGATATTTCTAAGGTATGTCTAGGGATGTCCCTAAGGTTAAGTATACGTATAGGTTATAGTAATAGAATTACGCTAACGATCATAGAATTAAACCTAAGATTTTGGATATTGAAGGTACTCCCCCTTTATTATGTTGTTTTCCCTAGCATGATTTTTGCCTCTCACGCTATTCTTTTTGGGTTTTAGAAAATGGCTGGAAACAAGGTGATTCACGATAATGGAGGAAATTATGGACAATGGAATGATATTCTTTATGAGCAACCAAATGAAATGGGATTTGGAAGTCCAAACATCATTATTATGCCGAATCAGCAATCTCATAATATGATCAATAAAGTAAAATTTGGTAAGTTTCCTGACTCAGCTAATAAGAGAAAGATGGAGTTTCATGATGATCATAGAGGAAAGAAAGTTCAATTTCCCCTATGTAAATCATGTGGGAAGAGGCATCAAGGAGAATGTTTCAAAGGAACTGGAAGATGCTTTGGGTGTGGAAAAGAAGGACACAAAGCCAGTAAGTGCAAAGGAAAAGGTTCAGTTAATACCAGGGATGAGGATAATGGTATTGCTACGACATCAAAAATGGTTAAGTGTTTTAAATGTGGAATGTATGGGCATTATGCAAACAAATGCCCTAAGGGAAAGACTCATGAAGAGAATCAGTATGGTCATATGGGAAGTATTTATGTGGATGATGATGAAGAGACTACCAATGGTATGTGAGATGAAAGAATTGTTGAAGCTCGGTCAATGGTTTAAGAATGTAGTGGAATGATTATATGTTTATCATGTGTAATGTTGTATAAGTAATCTCATGGTACTATGGAATAAAGAGACATGTAAGGATTGTAACATTGTTGTCTAATTAATGTTACCAGTATCCATGAAAGGTTATTCAGATATTTTTGGAATGAAGATGATATGCGCATAATGAAGGGATAAGGGGAAAATGAAATGTTTGACAGTATTCATGAGCTCATGATTGATATAAGGACTAAGTGATATCATGGTTTGAGTATATAGAATTTTGAGGATTTTGGTAACTTTTAACAGCACTCATGTTTTCACTAAGGTATTCAAGAGAATACACGATTAAGGACTTTGAATGTTTGGAATGTGACCAACAAGACATATCTTAGGATATGTGGGGATCAACGACAGTATTAAATCTCTGGTAATCGTTGTCACTATATTATGAGAGTGGACTGCAGTATTATGTATAAGCCTAAAGATTAGACTGGATTATGTTGGACATAAGTTAGTATTGTTTAAGGATAGAAGATTTTCGATATTATTGATGGGATGTTATAGTGACGTAGTTTTAGAAAAAGGACAACCTGCAGGACGGGCGACAGCCCATCGCTTCGGACAAGGCTGTAGGAATCGAACCCACAACCGAAGTGCGACTGGCCTTTATCGCCTACCACTGACCTACAGGAAGTCCCTGTTTAGTAGAAACTAGTTTTATTATATTAAGCAGTATGATATATGAAGTATAAGTCCATTTTAGGAACCATATGTGATTAATCTCACTATAGAATGACTTATGTATATTTAATAACTTTTTCTAACCTTTTGTTTGAGACAGATGGAATGACCCATCATTCTATCACATAATCTGCTAACACTTCACAAATAACAAATTCAACTTCATTTATTTAAGAGATGAAGTAGAAATTGTTCAAGGCACGAACAAAAGTGAGATTGTACCAAAATAAAGTAAGTATTTATTCTAAGCAAATTTTCAACTTTAGGGAAATGATCTTGAAAACCAAAAATGATTGTCCTAGTGATCTTATACCTGATGAATCAGATGGTACCTTATATCATCACAAATCTATGGATTTGTGATTACTGGCTTTTCCATAGCCATGTTCTCTACCACTCTCCATCAGAACATGATGGTTAGATTTCTCTTCCATATCCATATTTTCACCTATGTGGAAACCCAGTGATTAGTTTATTTGGGTAATCGTTACATTTCATACTTTAGTTTTTAAAGCCAAGTTTTGGTATTCCCTTTTACGATGTGGGTTTCTATTAAAGAAACTTTCGAATAGTAAACCATTTATAACCCCGACGAATTTCGAGGGCGAAATTCATTTTAAGGGGGGTAGAATGTAACAGCCCGAGATTTTATGAAAAATATTCTTTTTATTAATGTCTTGTGTTGTACGCTACACCAAAAGGAGCTTGCACAACACACATCCTTGACTTGCCTTGCATTACACGCAATCGCGACCTTCCTCGATAGCGTGTGTAATACGCAATACCGAGTTTCACTAAACAACGATATGCTATTAAAATGTTATTAAAACTAGCCGTTATGAATAGTAATAACCACTTTTTAAAATTCTATAAATCTTATTTTTCAAAATGAACTTCATTTTTGGATTCGGAGTATCGAATTTAGCCTAAGGTGAAATTTTGGTACTTTTCGGATAACTTTCATATTCTGATGAATAGTGAAAATTACTAAATTATAATTAAAAACAACTTTTTTAATCGAAATAATTAATAGTGATAAATCATTAATTTGAGTGGTTTTAAAGTATATTTAGAATATATTTTTACAATTTAATACAATGTTGGTCATTGGATGTAGTTTCACATTTAAACTAGACATAAACAAGTGTCAATCTTTTGATAGATATTGTTTCTTAAAAACACGCTATTTGTTTTAACAGCGGGATTTAATTATAAAATTAATTAATGCAACTTTTATGTTATGAATTTGGTAAAATAGACTTCATTTTTGAATTCGGAATATGAAATATAGCTTGGGATGAAATTTTGGCATTGTTCTGAAAAACATAAATTTTTGATGAATAGTGAAACTACTAAGTGGTAGGTTAAAAACTGAATTTTGCATAAAACTTAATTTTACCGCTTCTGTGAATGGAATTTCGAAAATCTGAGAGACACGGTTAATATCAAGGACTAAAATGTGGTTCAATGAGATGAAAATAAATTTTTGGTGAATAGTAACTTTTTACTTTTTTTTACCACGGTTAATAGTAAATAAGGTAACTAAGGGTAAATATGATATTAATATTACCCTAACACATGTCCTAATTCTATTGGACAAGTGTAATTCGACCAAAAACAAACTTAGGAATAAAATATGACCATTTAGGCCCACTTGGATTAGATTAGGACATTTATTATTAATTTATTTAAAGAAGGGTTAAAATAGTTAAAATCAAAGTTTAATAAGTAAATCATTTTTAATATGGGGTTATACATAAGATAAATTCGACTATAAATATTCATTAGAAATCTAAAAAGATTTCCTACATGATGGTATTTTATTTGTAATTTTTAGACATCAAATAATTTAATTTATTTATGACACAAAGATGATGCAGTAATTATCTTATTAATGAAATATTCACATAATTGATAATATAAATACCAAAATAAATGTAATTTAAGACTTTTTATGAATTCCACTAATTTTATAGGTTACTATGATATATTAGTGTTGATTTAATCAACTTGGTTCGAACATATAATTCTGATATAACTTTCACAAAAATCATATATCAAATAGTGTCAAAATTGACACAAAATAGTTTTTAAATCAAATATTATATTATTAATTGTTATTTTATTCCTAAAAATCTAAGGTTCGGCCAAATGACTTAGATAAGGATATATATATTAATAATAAACAATTTGGGGTTCGTTTGGCATGTTATAGTAAGTGTATTAACCATATAGTGAAAGAAAAACAAAAAGACACAGTAAAAGTAAAATTAATTAACTTAGAGTTAAATCTAATTGATAAGGTTAAAATAATACCCCAAACTTGTCTAAATCCTATTGGTTGATAGGATTTCGACCCATCCCCACTTTATCTTCGAAATAAGACCCTTTGGAACCATTATAAACCGATTTTGACTTTAATATAAAATAATATTTTGAGATATTCCTAAGGTGCCCCTCTCCTCCCCTATAAAAGGACACCTCCTCCCCCTCCTCCTCACACCAATTTGAGCACTCAATCTCGGCCAACCCCTGCCAAAATCTCTTCTCCATTTCCCTAGCAACATCCTAGAGGTTCTGGTCTTCCTCAAAGACCAATTCTAGTGCCCTAAGAGGAGGTCTCAAAGAGGCACTTCAAAGAAGAGGTAATTACCGTTACCAATTCTTTCATCTTTATTTCTTCTTCCACTTCTTCTTCTTAGGTTGTTTCATTATGAAGTAATAACATCAGCATCACTCATATACTGATATGTTATTATAAGTATGAAACAACCCTATTTCACCATCTATCCATCCTACGGAAAAAGAAATCACCGCGCGTGCGTACGTACGGAATACCGTCTCCACGCCGTGGTGTAATCTATTTTCCACCACCACCTTACATGGATGGGTATAATGGTGTAAAGAATAACTATAAATAGTTATTACAACATCATATTGATTCTGATATATTGTATAATTCACTCCAATTCAATTCAATACTTATAGAAATGATATCATCGCTCGTGCGTACGTACGGACTACCGTCTCCACGACGCGATGAGATTCATTCTCCATATTAACCATTTAAGAATGATTATAAAGTATATATAAGAAATAATAATGAAATATATGACATTATAAAGCTACTGGATTTATGTATATATATACATATGTATGTCATCTACTTACTTCCATTTCAAGACAATAAGGAAAGGAAAACAACGTTCATGCGTACGTACGGACTACCGTCTCCATGAACGGTGTTTTTCATTTTATTTATCTACCTATTATATATATATATATATACTGAATATATATGATATATAAATCATATTTTATATTCTGGAAGTAAGTAAATCATGATATAAGTAATAATGATGTCAAGAACAACAAGTCAAAACACCTACGATAAATGAAATGATTTTACCCAAAACGCTTCTTTAACATGGAATTTACAAAAGAACGGGTAATATAATGTCATAAGTGAACCATATATGATATCATAACAATGAATATGATTCTGTAATAAGTCAATGACATTATTTAAATCATTATACAGGAGGTTCGGACACATACGAAGCAAATCGGACCTAAGGTAAGGAAAATATCACAATCTCATTTTTATCCGAGATTGTTTATTCGTAAGTATTTACTGGGGTGTATTTTATCATCCACATCCATGTTTCTTCAATATGTAATATTATTTCCATCCACCTACAATTGTTTAAATCCAATTTTACCCTTTGGTTAGTTTTTAGTAAAAGATATGAAAGGAATCTTTTGTCGTTTATCGTACGAGGTACATTTTGACTTTTTCGACAAAAGTACAAAGAATGTTTTTTTTAACTTATACGGCACGAACGGATTTCTACTGTTTTATAAAGCCTTATTTTCATGAAGCTTCCTCTAAAAGATTTCATGACTATTTTCAATAAAATCTCTTTCTTTTAAAATTGCATGATGTTTTGTGAAAAGAAATTGATTTTGAAGAAGAAAGGATATTTTCCTCAAGAATTCAATTCAAGTGTTTTATCAAAATTATTTTCCATCTAAGATAATAAAGGGTTCTGTTTCTATCCATATTTTTACATTGATTTGACTATGTTGAGATGGAATTATGTTTATGAATTCCTTTATCTTATATGAATTGATTTATGATGTCATGATGTTTCAAGAATCCCATTTTTATTACATGGGTTATGCGATGATGTATGATTTATGATTTTGTGGCACACATAAGAAAGGATTCATTAAGAGATGGGTGGGACCTATATCTCCCTCCAATGCATTGGGTAAAGATTTTATATCTCATGAGATAGACATGGCTGGAATGGTAGGTTATACCGGTTCAGTGAAACAGGACTGAAACGAGGATTACTCGATTCAGAAAGGGACTTTGTCCACTAAGATAGTCTTGGCAATGAGTCTTGACTAACAAGAAATGATTCTCTATGATTATGTGTGAATGCCACAAAGTTTCATGTTTTAAGTTATGATTATTGGGATTACATTTCACTTCTATGATTTAGCCCATGTTATGAAATTATGATCTCTTTTGCAGGTTAAGATTTCCAAAAGCTATGTTCTTATGTATATGATGTGATTGATATTTCTTTTTTTTACCCTTACTGAGCATTTGAGCTCACCCTTTTATGTTTTCTTTTCCCCAGGATATAAAGAAAGGTTTTAGGTAAAAAAAAGGGATGACCTTTATGGGAGATATTGAAGAACTTTCACCACGATTAGAAGATTACGTTCCGAGTTTCCAAAGACACTAAACTATTACGATCCTTTAGTGTGTGTTTTTGTTATGTACTAAGTATTCCGCAAATGTAATGTAATGTCCATGTACGTCAAGCTTCGGGTCTCTACAGTTGGTATCAGAGGAAAGGTTTAGTCAACCTTTGGAAACTAGGATGCGAAAACGTTAGTGAGATCCCTAGAGATATTTCTAAGGTATGTCTAGGGATGTCCCTAAGGTTAAGTATACGTATAGGTTATAGTAATAGAATTACGCTAACGATCATAGAATTAAACCTAAGATGTTGGATATTGAAGGTACTCCCCCTTTATTATGTTGTTTTCCCTAGCATGATTTTTGTCTCTCACGCTATTCTTTTTGGGTTTTAGAAAATGGCTGGAAACAAGGTGATTCACGATAATGGAGGAAATTATGGACAATGGAATGATATTCTTTATGAGCAACCAAATGAAATGGGATTTGGAAGTCCAAACATCATTATTATGCCGAATCAGCAATCTCATAATATGATCAATAAAGTAAAATTTGGTAAGTTTCCTGACTCAGCTAATAAGAGAAAGATGGAGTTTCATGATGATCATAGAGGAAAGAAAGTTCAATTTCCCCTATGTAAATCATGTGGGAAGAGGCATCAAGGAGAATGTTTCAAAGGAACTGGAAGATGCTTTGGGTGTGGAAAAGGACACAAAGCCAGTAAGTGCAAAGGAAAAGGTTCAGTTAATACCAGGGATGAGGATAATGGTATTGCTACGACATCAAAAATGGTTAAGTGTTTTAAATGTGGAATGTATGGGCATTATGCAAACAAATGCCCTAAGGGAAAGACTCATGAAGAGAATCAGTATGGTCATATGGGAAGTATTTATGTGGATGATGATGAAGAGACTACCAATGGTATGTGAGATGAAAGAATTGTTGAAGCTCAGTCAATGGTTTAAGAATGTAGTGGAATGATTATATGTTTATCATGTGTAATGTTGTATAAGTAATCTCATGGTACTATGGAATAAAGAGACATGTAAGGATTGTAACATTGTTGTCTAATTAATGTTACCAGTATCCATGAAAGGTTATTCAGATATTTTTGGAATGAAGATGATATGCGCATAATGAAGGGATAAGGGGAAAATGAAATGTTTGACAGTATTCATGAGCTCATGATTGATATAAGGACTAAGTGATATCATGGTTTGAGTATATAGAATTTTGAGGATTTTGGTAACTTTTAACAGCACTCATGTTTTCACTAAGGTATTCAAGAGAATACACGATTAAGGACTTTGAATGTTTGGAATGTGACCAACAAGACATATCTTAGGATATGTGGGGATCAACGACAGTATTAAATCTCTGGTAATCGTTGTCACTATATTATGAGAGTGGACTGCAGTATTATGTATAAGCCTAAAGATTAGACTGGATTATGTTGGACATAAGTTAGTATTGTTTAAGGATAGAAGATTTTCGATATTATTGATGGGATGTTATAGTGACGTAGTTTTAGAAAAAGGACAACCTGCAGGACGGGCGACAGCCCATCGCTTCGGACAAGGCTGTAGGAATCGAACCCACAACCGAAGTGCGACTGGCCTTTATCGCCTACCACTGACCTACAGGAAGTCCCTGTTTAGTAGAAACTAGTTTTATTATATTAAGCAGTATGATATATGAAGTATAAGTCCATTTTAGGAACCATATGTGATTAATCTCACTATAGAATGACTTATGTATATTTAATAACTTTTTCTAACCTTTTGTTTGAGACAGATGGAATGACCCATCATTCTATCACATAATCTGCTAACACTTCACAAATAACAAATTCAACTTCATTTATTTAAGAGATGAAGTAGAAATTGTTCAAGGCACGAACAAAAGTGAGATTGTACCAAAATAAAGTAAGTATTTATTCTAAGCAAATTTTCAACTTTAGGGAAATGATCTTGAAAACCAAAAATGATTGTCCTAGTGATCTTATACCTGATGAATCAGATGGTACCTTATATCATCACAAATCTATGGATTTGTGATTACTGGCTTTTCCATAGCCATGTTCTCTACCACTCTCCATCAGAACATGATGGTTAGATTTCTCTTCCATATCCATATTTTCACCTATGTGGAAACCCAGTGATTAGTTTATTTGGGTAATCGTTACATTTCATACTTTAGTTTTTAAAGCCAAGTTTTGGTATTCCCTTTTACGATGTGGGTTTCTATTAAAGAAACTTTCGAATAGTAAACCATTTATAACCCCGACGAATTTCGAGGGCGAAATTCATTTTAAGGGGGGTAGAATGTAACAGCCCGAGATTTTATGAAAAATATTCTTTTTATTAATGTCTTGTGTTGTACGCTACACCAAAAGGAGCTTGCACAACACACATCCTTGACTTGCCTTGCATTACACGCAATCGCGACCTTCCTCGATAGCGTGTGTAATACGCAATACCGAGTTTCACTAAACAACGATATGCTATTAAAATGTTATTAAAACTAGCCGTTATGAATAGTAATAACCACTTTTTAAAATTCTATAAATCTTATTTTTTAAAATGAACTTCATTTTTGGATTCGGAGTATCGAATTTAGCCTAAGGTGAAATTTTGGTACTTTTCGGATAACTTTCATATTCTGATGAATAGTGAAAATTACTAAATTATAATTAAAAACAACTTTTTTAATCGAAATAATTAATAGTGATAAATCATTAATTTGAGTGGTTTTAAAGTATATTTAGAATATATTTTTACAATTTAATACAATGTTGGTCATTGGATGTAGTTTCACATTTAAACTAGACATAAACAAGTGTCAATCTTTTGATAGATATTGTTTCTTAAAAACACGCTATTTGTTTTAACAGCGGGATTTAATTATAAAATTAATTAATGCAACTTTTATGTTATGAATTTGGTAAAATAGACTTCATTTTTGAATTCGGAATATGAAATATAGCTTGGGATGAAATTTTGGCATTGTTCTGAAAAACATAAATTTTTGATGAATAGTGAAACTACTAAGTGGTAGGTTAAAAACTGAATTTTGCATAAAACTTAATTTTACCGCTTCTGTGAATGGAATTTCGAAAATCTGAGAGACACGGTTAATATCAAGGACTAAAATGTGGTTCAATGAGATGAAAATAAATTTTTGGTGAATAGTAACTTTTTACTTTTTTTTACCACGGTTAATAGTAAATAAGGTAACTAAGGGTAAATATGATATTAATATTACCCTAACACATGTCCTAATTCTATTGGACAAGTGTAATTCGACCAAAAACAAACTTAGGAATAAAATATGACCATTTAGGCCCACTTGGATTAGATTAGGACATTTATTATTAATTTATTTAAAGAAGGGTTAAAATAGTTAAAATCAAAGATTAATAAGTAAATCATTTTTAATATGGGGTTATACATAAGATAAATTCGACTATAAATATTCATTAGAAATCTAAAAAGATTTCCTACATGATGGTATTTTATTTGTAATTTTTAGACATCAAATAATTTAATTTATTTATGACACAAAGATGATGCAGTAATTATCTTATTAATGAAATATTCACATAATTGATAATATAAATACCAAAATAAATGTAATTTAAGACTTTTTATGAATTCAACTAATTTTATAGGTTACTATGATATATTAGTGTTGATTTAATCAACTTGGTTCGAACATATAATTCTGATATGACTTTCACAAAAATCATATATCAAATAGTGTCAAAATTGACACAAAATAGTTTTTAAATCAAATATTATATTATTAATTGTTATTTTATTCCTAAAAATCTAAGGTTCGGCCAAATGACTTAGATAAGGATATATATATTAATAATAAACAATTTGGGGTTCGTTTGGCATGTTATAGTAAGTGTATTAACCATATAGTGAAAGAAAAACAAAAAGACACAGTAAAAGTAAAATTAATTAACTTAGAGTTAAATCTAATTGATAAGGTTAAAATAATACCCCAAACTTGTCTAAATCCTATTGGTTGATAGGATTTCGACCCATCCCCACTTTATCTTCGAAATAAGACCCTTTGGAACCATTATAAACCGATTTTGACTTTAATATAAAATAATATTTTGAGATATTCCTAAGGTGCCCCTCTCCTCCCCTATAAAAGGACACCTCCTCCCCCTCCTCCTCACACCAATTTGAGCACTCAAGCTCGGCCAACCCCTGCCAAAATCTCTTCTCCATTTCCCTAGCAACATCCTAGAGGTTCTGGTCTTCCTCAAAGACCAATTCTAGTGCCCTAAGAGGAGGTCTCAAAGAGGCACTTCAAAGAAGAGGTAATTACCGTTACCAATTCTTTCATCTTTATTTCTTCTTCCACTTCTTCTTCTTAGGTTGTTTCATTATGAAGTAATAACATCAGTATCACTCATATACTGATATGTTATTATAAGTATGAAACAACCCTATTTCACCATCTATCCATCCTACGGAAAAAGAAATCACCGCGCGTGCGTACGTACGGAATACCGTCTCCACGCCGTGGTGTAATCTATTTTCCACCACCACCTTACATGGATGGGTATAATGGTGTAAAGAATAACTATAAATAGTTATTACAACATCATATTGATTCTGATATATTGTATAATTCACTCCAATTCAATTCAATACTTATAGAAATGATATCATCGCTCGTGCGTACGTACGGACTACCGTCTCCACGACGCGATGAGATTCATTCACCATATTAACCATTTAAGAATGATTATAAAGTATATATAAGAAATAATAATGAAATATATGACATTATAAAGCTACTGGATTTATGTATATATATACATATGTATGTCATCTACTTACTTCCATTTCAAGACAATAAGGAAAGGAAAACAACGTTCATGCGTACGTACGGACTACCATCTCCATGAACGGTGTTTTTCATTTTATTTATCTACCTATTATATATATATATATATACTGAATATATATGATATATAAATCATATTTTATATTCTGGAAGTAAGTAAATCATGATATAAGTAATAATGATGTCAAGAACAACAAGTCAAAACACCTACGATAAATGAAATGATTTTACCCAAAACGCTTCTTTAACATGGAATTTACAAAAGAACGGGTAATATAATGTCATAAGTGAACCATATATGATATCATAACAATGAATATGATTCTGTAATAAGTCAATGACATTATTTAAATCATTATACAGGAGGTTCGGACACATACGAAGCAAATCGGACCTAAGGTAAGGAAAATATCACAATCTCATTTTTATCCGAGATTGTTTATTCGTAAGTATTTACTGGGGTGTATTTTATCATCCACATCCATGTTTCTTCAATATGTAATATTATTTCCATCCACCTACAATTGTTTAAATCCAATTTTACCCTTTGGTTAGTTTTTAGTAAAAGATATGAAAGGAATCTTTTGTCGTTTATCGTACGAGGTACATTTTGACTTTTTCGACAAAAGTACAAAGAATGTTTTTTTTAACTTATACGGCACGAACGGATTTCTACTGTTTTATAAAGCCTTATTTTCATGAAGCTTCCTCTAAAAGATTTCATGACTATTTTCAATAAAATCTCTTTCTTTTAAAATTGCATGATGTTTTGTGAAAAGAAATTGATTTTGAAGAAGAAAGGATATTTTCCTCAAGAATTCAATTCAAGTGTTTTATCAAAATTATTTTCCATCTAAGATAATAAAGGGTTCTGTTTCTATCCATATTTTTACATTGATTTGACTATGTTGAGATGGAATTATGTTTATGAATTCCTTTATCTTATATGAATTGATTTATGATGTCATGATGTTTCAAGAATCCCATTTTTATTACATGGGTTATGCGATGATGTATGATTTATGATTTTGTGGAACACATAAGAAAGGATTCATTAAGAGATGGGTGGGACCTATATCTCCCTCCAATGCATTGGGTAAAGATTTTATATCTCATGAGATAGACATGGCTAGAATGGTAGGTTATACCGGTTCAGTGAAACAGGACTGAAACGAGGATTACTCGATTCAGAAAGGGACTTTGTCCACTAAGATAGTCTTGGCAATGAGTCTTGACTAACAAGAAATGATTCTCTATTATTATGTGTGAATGCCACAAAGTTTCATGTTTTAAGTTATGATTATTGGGATTACATTTCACTTCTATGATTTAGCCCATGTTATGAAATTATGATCTCTTTTGCAGGTTAAGATTTCCAAAAGCTATGTTCTTATGTATATGATGTGATTGATATTTCTTTTTTTTACCCTTACTGAGCATTTGAGCTCACCCTTTTATGTTTTCTTTTCCCCAGGATATAAAGAAAGGTTTTAGGTAAAAAAAAAAGGGATGACCTTTATGGGAGATATTGAAGAACTTTCACCACGATTAGAAGATTACGTTCCGAGTTTCCAAAGACACTAAACTATTACGATCCTTTAGTGTGTGTTTTTGTTATGTACTAAGTATTCCGCAAATGTAATGTAATGTCCATGTACGTCAAACTTCGGGTCTCTACAGGGGCGCCTTCGGGTGGCTTCCGGAACTGGGACATTACAAAGTGGTATCATAGGAGTTCTTTTCTCTTGCTTTACTATTTGGAAACTTTATCCAGGGATAGGATGGATTCGGTACTTGGTATTAAGCTGTGCTTGGGAGTAGCTAACCCGTGTATAGGGAAAATCCATACTACCCAGTTAATTGCAGTTTGCTGGTTTTGATATTTAATGGTTGATATGATTTCACCTAGAGTGATTCACATGCTTTGGGTTGTTATTTTCTTGACGATGGCGGTTCTATTTTTGTCGCAACTCGATGAGATGAGGGTATGCCATCTCATGCATCATATAGGCACATATAGAAATCACATGTCATGCATTCTTGCCATGTCATCTAGGGTGCATTAGAGATTGCATGCTTTGTGATAGACTTTGTGTAGATTATTCTTGCTCTGTGATAGATGCTTGATAGGATCTCTTCTGCCTTGTTAGAGGATTTCTTGTTTCCTACTTTTCTTTAATGAATGCTAAATTTTGATTTTTGAGGTGTTATGGGCCCTCATGAATCAGAAATTGGCACCCCCTTGCCTTGTTTTATGTGTTTTTTGGGCTTCTATGCAGTTTCTGAGTTACTGCCAAGAAAAACCCAGAATACACGGCGTGTACTGTTTGACTACACGACGTGTAGTTTTTAGACCATATCACTGACCGTGTGAGCAGGGACACGCTGTTGTAGAAATAAGTTCGGGAACATGCCGTGTACGGTAGGTACACGCCATGTAGTTCGGAGCCGTGTACCCGACCATGTCATTAACAACACAGGTCAGGGAATCTCGATTAGAACACACTGTGTTATAAAGGAACACATCGTGTAGTCTTATCCGGGTACTCGGCTGTGTCACGAACAACACGGGTCGACGTTACCTTCTCTTAGACACACCGTGTGTTTTCTACACACGCCGTGTAGTTTGTTCAGGTATCCGGCTGTGTCACGAACAACACGGGACGGTGTCTCCTTCACCTATACATGCCATGTTTGTTCGGAACATGCCGTGTAAGGTTCATCCATGTATACGGCCATGTGTTTAACAACACGGGCCGCCGAAGCCGTGTCTAATACACACTGTGGTTTTTCAGAACAAGTCTTGTAGTCTCGGGTTAAGTCGGACCGTGTGGGTTAGTCATTTAAGGAGACTCGGGCAGGGGAACAGTTTCCAAGTACATGTTGTGTGTTGGGCCAACACGCCGTGTAGTTGAGGTGTTACACAACCTGTAGGGCAGGGGTACACGCTCATGTCAGTGGCTTAAGAAGACACGTGATGTAGTTTTTATACACGTCGTGTAGTTGTATTTTGTAAACTTGTGTGTTTTCCTTTCCATGTTCCCGTTTTTTACTCTTGTGTTCTCTGTCTTTGTTTTTATGATCTAAGGTGTGCTTTTAATCTTTCAGAGCTATGCCTCTGAGACATCCTTCGGTTGTATGTCTGTCATCAGGCAGTGATCAGACACCAGATATGGCTGATCAGGGACTTCATACTGATCCTCTAGTCGGGCCAGCCTTGGCACCGGCTGTTATACTAGTTGCAGGCGTCGATGAGAAGTTCAGGGAAGGTTTTATGAGGATGATGCAGACCTTTCAGGGAGCATTGCCTCCTACAACGACTATGGCAAACTTGACATGGGTTTTTCAGCAGCAGAATCCTCCCACGTTCTTGGGGGAAGGAGGACCTCAGGCTGCAGAGTCATGGCTGGAAGCCATGTTGACCATCTTTGAGCATCTGGAGACGCCTCCAAATAGGTGGGTCAAGCTCTCCACCTACATGCTTTGCGACTCATCCAAGAGGTGGTGGGACGTGATCTCACAGGTGGGTCATCAGCAGGTTATGGCTTGGGAGGAGTTCCAGCGCGTGTTCTACGACTACTTCTACCCGGAGACCCTGAGGGCCGACCGAGCCCAGGAGTTCATGAGCTTAGAGCAGGGTACTCTTTCTGTCAAGGAGTATTCCTCTCGTTTCACTGATTTGCAGTGCTTCACACCCCTCATGGATGGAATTGGGGTGTTTTTAGCAAGGAAGTTTGAGGATGGACTCAGGTGGGAGATCCGCTCGCAGGTGAACATCTTCCAGTTGACTTCCATCACTTCCATCGTCAACCAGGAACTGATTACGGAGCGCAATCTGAGAGACTCCAGAGCTGCGAGCCAGGGTGGTTCTACTTCCAGAGCTAGTTTTACTCCAGATGACAGCAAGAAGCGCCTTAGGGAGTCTACGCGTGGTGATCCGAGGAAGCGAGATGCATTGTCAGGCAGCCAGGTGATATGCTACCAGTGTGGCCGATCAGGGGACACAAGGCCGCAGTGCCAGAGGGACCCCATGGAGTGCCGATATTGCGGCAGGATGGGTCACCTTCAGCGTTTCTGCCAGGTTTTCTCACCAGTAGCTGGTGACCGGGGTTCTTCCATGACTCCTCGTTCAGGAGCAGCGCAACCAGTTTCTCACTAGTCAGGGAACTAGAGTTCTTCCGGCCTTTCAGGCCGAGGTGGAGGTCGAGGTTGTGGCAGTTAGTCACCGATTCCTTAGCACCAGCAGGGAGGATCATCTCAGAGTGGTCAGGAAGGGTCGTAGGGCCGCGAGGCAGGCCAGACTTTTGCGGTGGAGCAGACCAATCAGAAGCAAGATCCCGGAACTTCTATAGTTCGAGGTATGATTTTAGTATCCTCAGTTTTATCTTCAACTCTTTTCGATACTGGTGCTATGAATAGCTTTATCTTTGTTGCTATCGTGGAGAGACTTGGGCTCTGCATCTTTTCTTCTGCCGACTCGTTGACACTAGACACACCTTTGGGGACGAGGACATCTTGCGTACGTCAGTGTCGAGAGTGCCCTATCGAGGTTGCAGGGTATCGTTTCTTATGGTACCTCTATGTCCTAGAGATGACAGGCTATGATTTCATCCTCAGGATGGAATGGTTGGTTCCCTTCTAGGCAGTCGTCAACTATTATCACCATAGAGTGAGTTCCGTTTCACCATAGGGTGAATCTTTTCTTCATAGAGGCGAATGGGATGTTTAGGCGAGTCGAGCAGGACTCAAGCATCATGGGCTAGGAAGGGTGATGGTCCAAATTTCTAGTCTTTATCTGCATGACCAGGGGACTTCACAATTGGACTTTCCTCCAGTGGTGAATCGTTTTAGGGATGTCTTCCCATGGGACTTTTCAGGTTTGCCTCCGGAGCATGACGTAGACTTATCTATTGAGCTCATGCCAGGAGTGGCACTGGTGTCCATTCATCCTTATAGGATGGCTACACCTGGGTTGCAAGATCTCAAGAAGCAGTTGGAGGAGTTATAGGAAAAGTTTTTCATCCAACCCAGCACTTCTCTTTGGGGTTCACCTGTCCTGTTTACGAAGAAGTCAGACGGTACCCTTCAGCTTTACGTGGATTATCAGAAGCTGAACCAGTTGACGGTCAAGAACCGATATCCCTTGCCGAGGATCAATGACCTCTTTGATCAGCTTCGAGGAGCCCAGGTGTTCTTGAAGATCAAATTGAGGTCTGGTTACCATCAGTTGTGCGTTCGACCATCAGATATACCTCTGACAGCCTTCAGGGGTAGGTATGGTCTATACGAGTATACAGTCATGTCGTTCGGTCTCACGAATGCGCCTTTAGTTTTCATGGCACTGATGAACCGATTGTTCCATCCTTACTTGGACTCCTTTATCATGGTCTTCGTGGACGATATCTTGGTGTACTCTCACACTTGACATGACCATGCCACACATCTTGATATCGTTCTGAGTACACAGAGAGAGCATCATATTTATGCTAAACTCTCGAAGTTCCACTTTTGGATGGAAAAGATTCAATTCTTGGGTCACGTCATCTCAGAGGAAGGAGTATCTGTGGACCCAGAGAAAGTGAGAGTTGTAGTCTTCTGGGAGCATCCAAAGAACGTTTTTGAGGTACGGAGTTTCCTAGGACTGGCTGGATACTACAGATGCTTCATTCAGGACTTCTCACGCCTAGAAGCACCTTTGAAAGGTCTGACCAAGAAGGGAACGAAGTTCTTATGGTCAGATTCTTGTGAGTCATCCTTTCAAGAGCTGAAGGGAAGGCTGACGTCAGCACTGATACTAGTCTTGCCAGATCCAGGCAAGAGCTACACTATTTATTGTGATGCTTCGGGTATCGGACTAGGCACTGTGCTTATGTAAGGAGATGGATTCATCGCATATGGGTCTCGGAAGTTGAGGCCACATTAGAGTAACTACCTGACGCACGATCTGGAGTTGGCGGCTGTTGTTCATGCCTTACACTGTTGGAGACACTATCTTCTGGGAGAGAACTTTGTGGTCTTCACCGACCATAAGAGTCTCAAGTATATCTTCACTCAGCGTGATCTGAATCTGAAGCAGCGTAGGTGGGTCGAGTATCTTCAGTCTTTGGATTTCGAGCTTTCCTATACGTCAGGATAGGGCAACTCAGTGGCAGATGCATTGAGCAGAAGAACTTAGATTCAGGCAGTCCAGGAGGCTAGCAGTGAGTGGCAGCTTATGGCAATGTTCTCTGAGATTCATCTTGAGGTGAATGACATTTAGGGACAGACTTTCCTATCTTCTGTAGCTGTTACCTCTACACTACTTGATTGGGTACGGATGAGTCAGCTATCAGACTCAGAAGGCTTAGTCCTACGAGAGAGTGTGTTAGGATAGGACCCTCTTCCTGGATGGATAGTGGGAGAGGATGAGATCTTTCATTTCCAGGGATGCGTATGGGTTCCAGCAAACATACACAAGGAGCTGATACGGGATTTTAATTCCTCAGTTTGGGCAGTTCATCCTGGCGTCACCAAGATTTATCGGGATCTTCATCGCTAGTACTGGTGGCCAGGTGTGAAGAGGGATGTTGCTGGTTTTGTCATGAGATGCTCTACTTGTCAGCAGGTGAAGGCAGAGCATCAGTGACCAGCAGGACTTTTACAGCAGTTACCCATTTCAGAGTGGAATCGGAACGATGTTGCGATGGACTTCGTGATCGGGTTGTCGAGGTCTCCTCGGGGGAACGATGTTGTTTGGGTTTTCGTCAACAGGCTCACGAAGGTTGCTCATTTCTTGGCGATCAAGGAGACCTTCAGTGTTGACGATCTGGGACGACTGTATATCAGAGAGATCGTTCTTCTGCATGGATTTCCACACTCTATTGTTTCAAACAGGGATGCACGCTTTACTTCTCGGTTTTGGCATGGACTTTAGAAGTCTTTGGGTACCCAGGTACTTCTGAGTACGGCATACAATCCCCAGACTGATGGCCAGTCCGAGCGCACAATCCAGGTGCTTGAGGATATGCTTCGAGCTTGCATCCTAGACTTTGGAGGTTCTTGGGAGAAGCATATTCCTCTGGTGGAGTTCTCCTACAACAACACTTTTCAGGAAACTATTCAAATGGAACCATACAAGGCTTTGTACGGTAGGCCATGCCGATTACCCTTATGCTGGCTGGAGGCAGGAGAGGCAGCTTTGCTGGGACCTCGTCTTGTTTAGGAGACTTCAGAGCAGATAGAGCTGATTCAGAAGAGGATAGCTACAGCACAGTCTCGGCAGAAGTCTTATGCTGATCAGTGGAGACGACCTCTGGAGTTCGAGTTCGGGGATCAGGTTTTCCTGCGTGTCGCACCGAGCTTGGGACACAAGAGGATTCGGAGACAGGGTAAGCTTTCACTATGGTACGTCGGGCCATTTGAGGTCTTGGAGAGAGTTGGGTCGGTCGCCTATCGGTTGCAGCTACCCCAGAGGTACCGGGCCATGCATGACGTCTTCCACGTCTATTAGCTCCGATGTTACTTTTTAGACCTGTCTCATGTCTTTCAGCCCGAGGAGGTTGAGCTCGAAACAGATGCATCGTTTGAGGAGCATCCTATCCGGATTGTCGATCACAGTACAAAGTTTCTCTGAGACTGGTCTGTTCCTCTTGTACGGGTGTTATGGCAGCATGGGCGAGTGCAGGATGAGACCTGGGAGAGGGAGGCCGATGTACAATCATCGTGGCCGGAGCTGTTCGGGGTTTCTTCTTCTACGCCCCGCTAGGGAAATTCGGGGACGAATTTCTTTAAGGGGGGAAGTTTGTAAGAACCCGAATCTTCGTTTCATGTACGCCTTTTCTTTTTCTGGAGTTTTTAAGAAAAATGGAGTTTCTGGAAATTTTTGAAGTACACGTTGTGTACTTTCTGGGTACACACCGTGTACTCTTCTCCGGCTCGAAGCCGTGTGCTGGCCGTGCCCGGGCCACACACACGGTGTATAGGGGTGATGTGGAGGCCAATTTTGGTGGAGTATGGAAAAACCTAGTACACGCTGTGTACTCTAAAAGTACACTCCGTGTACTTTTCATTTTTTTTCACTAAATGGATCGGGGTTGCGCCTGACGCACAGAAACGTCTCCTTCTAGGTTCCGTTCGTCCGAGAGCACCAAGGATCTGCGAACCTTCGACGAGCTCCCGCCTCTCCGTCCGTTCTCCGATTCGAGCACGGTCGATTGCATTGGAATCTCAGTGGTAAGTTATTCCTTCTTCTTGAACCTTGTTTTCCAATTCCTCCTCTTTCTCAAGTTATCATGGTTTATGTGTTTCGGACGTTTTCTCAAATCTATGACATTCTAAGGAGAATCTGTCATCGGTGTTCATGTATATCGATCTCTTAAGATCGAGGTAGGTGGTTTGTGCCTTTCTATAGAAATTATTTGAGTATTTTGTGCAATTACGCCAATTCCCTTGAACGGGAATTGTGTGGTTTCCTGTTTTTCCATTGATTGATTGCCTGCTTTTCTTGATTGTTGTATTAGAGGTTTATGCTTGTGAGGAGAGTAATTTGTTTTGTGCTTAGGTTGCTTTTCCATGCTTGTTTTGCCTATTAGGTGTTTTTTCCAGTTTCCATGCCTAGCTATAGGATAGTGGGATTGTTATACTGTTATATTGTTTTGCCTTAGAATGATAGCCAAGTAGTTCTTGAGGTTTACTTGGATGATACACACACGCTATGCACGTTTATTTCACACAGGACTGTGAGAACCTAGTGTAGTAGACCTAGGGATAATGGATGTAAGGGCTTCTCCAGAGTGTCTTTTAATATGATGTGAGACCATAAGGGGAATTGACGATGAGTGCTTCCTCAGAGAGTCTATAGTTCCTCGATATGGGCCATAGGGGGAATGAGATTTTGAGTGCTTCCCCAGAGAGCCTTTAGTATGATACGAGACTATAGGGGGAATTGACGGTGAGTGCTTCCTCAGAAAGTCTACTCTTAGCTGAACCAGAGGGGTGATACTGTGTGTCCCTCCTAGAGGGTTTCTAGTACTTGTAGGTTGAACCAAAGGGGTTAGGCTGTGAGAGATACCTAGAGGGCTACCTATTTTCTACTTATTGTTGGTTGTTTACTTGTGCACTTTATATTCTAGAACTGTGGATTGTAGTTGTTGTGTGCTTTTCTGTTTACTGTTTCCTGCACTTTTACTTTCCTTATATTCATTGACTATTAGGCACAGATCTTTGGATGATTGCCTACTGGGATTGTATCTCACACCCTGTTTGGGCCATGATTTTGGGCCCAAGCAGACTATGTTGTTGCAGGCATAGATAAGGGCAAGCGCCCTTCTTCTTCAGGTTCTTGATTGCATTGGAGCTGGAGAGCATGGGATCGAGCCGAGGATTGCGATGTTGAGGAGTTGCTCATTTGTTTTTCTTTTGCTGTTGCTTTAGTACTTGTGTTCAGATTTATTTCAGTACATTGTTGTGTTTTTTGTTTTCCTTAGATACTTGTACCTGTTGCATCATTATCATCATTGTTATATGTTTATTCTTCCGCTATTGGTTACAGTTAAGTATGTTGTTATTACTTTCGTTGTTGACTATTTTTTTCTTACCTTGTATACCTTACCAAATGAGGGCATAGTTTCTCCAATAACTTACCAAGGCCCTCGCTGCTAGTCGGTAGCCTCTGGCGTTTGGGGAAATGCCCTTGAGGTCATGTGGTGAACAGGGTACGGGGCGCCTTCGGGTGGCTTCCAGAACCGGGACATTACATGTCAGGGGAACTTACCTTAGAAAAGGCCAAGGGATCAAGGCTAAGCTTATGCTATCACTACTGCTGAGGTAGAAGCTCCAAAAGACGTGGTGGAAGGTAATTTAATGGTTTCCTCAAGTTTATTCAATGCTTTATTTGATTCTAGATCATCGCATTGTTTCATATCTTCCCAGTTTGCTAAGAAAATTAGATATTTCCAATTTGATTAAACAAGGGAGTTGTCAATTAAAAATCCAGGTAAGTATCATTGCAACAAAGTTTTTTGAATCAATCCCCATTAGAGAACATAAATGTTCTTTATCTGCTGATCTCATCTTCATACCCATGATTGAATTTGATATATTCCTTGGTGTGTATTGTCTTTCAGACCATGATGAAAAAATTTATTTTAAGAAGAAGGAGTTTACTATTTTTGATGACGATGATAAAGAACACCTTATCTTTAGAGAATAATCGTCACCACCTAATTCTTATCTAGATCCACCCCCAGTAGCTCAACTAAATTCAATTATTGGGGAGGAAGAGAATGAAATAACTGTGGGTGAGGAAAGGAATGTTCAAATATAGGATGTACCTATTGTGAAAGAATATGTAGATGTGGTTCCGGATGATTTACTTGGACATCCTCCATAATGAGAAATTGAGTTTTCCATTGATTTAATTCCTGGTTCAAGGCCTATATCGAAGACACCTTATAGAATGGCCACTGTGGAATTATTTGAACTAAAGAAACAACTAGAGGAATTGAGTAATAAGGGATTTATTCTCCCTAGTGTTTCTCTATGGGGAGCCCCTGTCCTTTTTCTTAAGAAGAAAGATGGATCTATGAGGTTATGTATCGACTATAGGTAAATCAATGCTATAACAATAAAGAACAAGTATCCCCTACCTCACATTGATGATTTATTTGACAAATTGCATGGAGCTCAATACTTTTCAAATATTGACCTTCGACCTGGATACCATCGGTTGTGTGTGAAGAAGGAAGACATCCTGAAGACAGCATTTCAAACCAGGTACGGGCATTACGAGTTTACAGTAATGCCTTTTGGATTGACTAATGCACCCTCTGTATTCATGGATCTAATGAACAGAGTTTTCAAGGAATATCTCAATGGTTTTTTAGTGGTATTTATTGATGATATCTTGGTATACTCCAAAATCTACGAAGATCATGAAAATCACTTGCGCATAATCCTGAAGACTCTTAGAAGACATGAATTATATGGGAAGTTTAGCAAGTGTGAATTCTGGCTTCAGGAGATTTCTTTTCTTGTCCATATTGTCTCTAAGGATGGAATCTTCATTGATCCTTCTAAGACAAGAGAAATCCAAGAATGTCCAGCACTAATGACTATAACCGAGGTACGCAGTTTTATTGGTTTAGCATGTTATTATTGGAATTTCATCCAGAACTTTGCCCGATTAGCTAACCCATTAACAAAGCTCAAATGTAAAGGGGTTAAATTTATTTGGACAAAAGAGTGAGAAGAATTTTTTAAAGAACTGAATAGAAGATTAGTCAATGCTCCTATATTGACTCTACCATCGGGGAATGATGGATTTGTTATTTATAGTGATGCTTCAAAGAAAGGACTTGGTTGTGTCCTTATGTAGAATGATAGGTTTATTGCCTATGCATCACGACAGCTGAAAATTCATGAGAAAAATTATCCTACTCATGATCTTGAGTTAGCTGCTGTAATATTTGGTTTGAAGATATTGAGACATTATCTCTATGGTGAAAAATGTGAGATACACACTGATCACAAAAGTTTGAAGTATATTCTCTCATAGAAAGAACTCAACATGAGTCAAAGGCGATGGATTGAACTACTCAAGGATTATTATTGCACAATACACTACCACCCAGGGAAGGAAAATAAGGTGGAAGATGCTTTGAGCAGAAAGGATCATAGAGTTTTGAACAAAATGAGAGTTGAAAAGGATCCAATTTTCATGGATCTAGTAAAGTTGGATATGGGAATAACCATGGAAGGTGAAACATTGATACTTTTTCAAATGGCTGCCAAACCATCTTTACTGTAAAGGATAAAGAGTTATCAGACCGATGATGAAGAATTTCAAAAGAAGATTAAAGCCGTGAATGGTGGGAGATTGAATGAATTTGTGTATAAAGATGGAATTTTGAAATTTGGGAAGAGACTTTGTGTTCCCAATATACCTGATCTAAAAAGGGAATTGTTAGAAGATGCTAGTAGTTCCAATTTCTCTATACACCCTGGGAGCACCAAAATGTATAGAGATTTGAAGGAACATTTTTGGTGGGACAACATGAAGAGGGATATTGTTGATTTTGTGTCAAGATATATGGTTTGTCAACAAGTGAAATCAGGAAGGCAACAGCCTGGAGGAGTCATGCAACCTCTTCCCATACCTGAGTGGAATGGGATAATATCACGATGGAATTTGTCATGGGTCTACCAAAGACTCCTATAAGGAAAGATGCAATATGGTTCATTGTTGATCGTCTTACCAATTCAGCACATTTTCTTGCTATAAGAGAAGATCTACCACTTGAACGTCTAGCAAGACTATATATTAATGAATTTTTGAGAGTTCATGGAGTACCCCTATCGATTGTTTCTGATCGTGATCCCCATTTTACATCAAGATTCTAGAAGAGTCTTCAGAAGGCCTTGGATACTGAACTTCATTTGAGCAATGCCTACCACCCTCAAACAGATGGAAAATCAGAATGGACTATTCAAACCATAGAAGAGATGTTGAGATCCTACTCACTTGACTTTCAGGGAATGTGGGATCAATATTTACCTCTAGAAGAATTTTCCTATAACAATAGCTTTCATTCAAGTATTCGGATGGCACCATATTAAGCGTTATACAGAAAGAGATGTCGCACACCAACCTGTTGGGAAGATGTTGGGGAAAGAAAACCAGTATACCTAGAACTGGTGGAAGAAATGATGGAAAAGGTGAAGGTAATCCAAAACCACATCAAAGCAGCTCAAAGTAGGTAGAAGAGCAATGTCGATAACCAAAGGAATGATTTGTAATTTCAGGTAGGAGGTCATGTTTTCTTGAAGGTATCTCCATGGAAGGGAGTTATACGTTTGTAAGAAAGGTAAATTGAGTCATAGGTACATAGGACCTTTCGAAATTATAGAACGAATTGGGGTTGTAGCTTATCATTTGGAAATGCCGCCAAATATCTCCAAAGTTCATGATGTGTTCCACGTATCACTATTGAAAAAATACATGCCTGACCCAACGCATGTACTCACATATGAGGAACTAGAAATGGAACCTGATCTGTCTTATTGTGAAGAGCCCATCAGGATTCTTGATACTAGAGAACAAGTGCTGAGAAACCGGACGAATCATCTGGTAAAAGTTCTATGGAGAAACCATAAGATGGAAGAGGCAACGTGGGAACCTGAAGAACTTATGATGAAGAACCACCCGAGTCTTTTTATGCAGTAATATTCTAGAAATTTCAAGAACAAAAGTATTTGAAGGAGGGGAGAATGTAACACCCCAAGCTTCCACGGTACGCTTCCCTTTGAATAATGCAATAGCTTGCGTTGTACGCAACTTCGAGTTCTAACACACACCACAACCAATCAAACTAGCCGTTATGAATAGTAATACCCACTTTTTGAAATTTTATAAATTTTATCTTTCAAAATGGAATTCATTTTTGTATTAGGAATTTAGAAATTAGCTTAGGGTGAATTTTTGGTGTTTTTTTGAAAACATTCAATTTTTTATGAATAGTGAAAAAACACTGAGTTATAGTTTAAAACCGAATTTTTATAATTATTTATTTTATTTAAATTTATTTTAGGTCAAAAAAGATACATAATACCTATATAAGTTCAATGAAATCCATTGGAGTAAGTTTATAATAATTTTAGATATATAAAAATTTTATTGAACTTTTCACCGTCTTTTACCCATCTCCTAGGAGAATTTGAAAAGTCACATAAAACTTAATTTCACCTCTTCTGTGAGTGGAATTTCGAAAATACCAAAGACATGGTTAATATCAACAAGGAAAATGTGGTTCAATAAGATAAAAATATTTTTTGGTGAATAGTAACTTTTTACTTTTATTTACCACGGTTAAAAGTAAATAGGGTAATTAAGGGTAAAAATGATATTATTATTACCCTAAAACATGACCTAATTCTATTGGATAAGTATAATTCGACCAAAAACAACCTTAGGAATAACATATGAATCTATTTGGTCCACTTGGATTAGATTAGGACATTTATTATTATTTAATTCAAAGAAGAGTTAAAAGAGTTAAAATCAATGTTTAATAACTAAAACATTTTTAAAATAGGGTTATACATAAGATAAATTTGATTATAAATATTAATTATAAATATAAAAATATTTCCTACATAATGGTATTTTATTTATAATTTTTAGACATTAAATAATTTAATTTATTTATGACACAATGGTGATGCAGTAATTACCTAATTAATGAAATATTAAAATAATTGATATTATAAATATCAAAATAAATGTGATTTGAGACTTTTTATGAAATAAAATAATTTTATAGGTTAATATAACATATTAGGGTTAGTTATATGAATTTTTTTCAAAGTAATACTACTGTTATAAATTTAGAAAAAACAAAATACCAAATAGTGTCAAAATTGACATAAAAAAGTTTTTAAAACAAATATTCTATTATTAATTGATATTCTATTCCTGAAAATCTAAGGTTCAGAAAAATGAATTATATAAGGTTATATATATTAATAATAAACCACTTGGGGTTCTCTTGTCTTGTTATAGTAAGTTTATTAACCATATAATATAAAAATACAAAGAGACATGGTAAATGTCAAACTATTTAACTAAGAGTTAAATATAAATGATAAGGTTAATATAGTGACCCAAACCTGTCTAAAATATATTGGTTGAAATGATTTAGACCCATCCCCACATTATCCTCAAAATAAGTCACTTTTGAGCCATTATAAACAAAATATTAATTTATTATAAAATAATATTTTAAGTTTTTTCTAAGGTGCCCCTCACCCCACTTATAAAAGGGAACTCCCCCTTCTCTCACATTCATACATTCAAATCCTTTTGTATCATCCAACCCCTGACCAAATATTCTCTCAAATTCTCTCATTTTAACCTAGAGGCATTAGTTTGATCATAAATCCAACCTAAGGAGACCTTTTGATCAAATCAAAAGGAAGAACTCGAATAAGAGGTAATGCTTTCACCACCCTCTTTCAAGTTCCTTTCTTCTTCCACTTCTTCTTTATTTGTTATTTACATTCTAAAATAATAACTCAAGTATCTTATATATAATGTGATGTTATTATAAATATTTTACAACCATATTCAGTATTTTATCCATCATTTGAATGACATGTCACCATACGTGCGTACTTACAGCTTACTGTCTCCACGTCGTGGTGTAATTGTTATTCAAAACATTATTATTTGGATGGGTATGATAATGATGTGTAATTAGAGTAAATAATAAATATAACATTATAATTATTCTATATATATGATATACCGTCCAATTATATATGATTTTAATATCAAAAGAATGATATTGTTGCTTGTGCGTACGTACGGACTACCATCTCCACGAACGCGATGAGATTCATTCCCCATCGTATCCATTCAAGACTAATTCTCATTTGATGATTAAAAATAATGTCTAAGGACTTTATATCATTCTATATATTAATAAGATACAACCTATCCATAAAAAACATGTCTTATGTAACAAAACATATAAAAGAAAACGAGTAAGTTAACACCCGAAACGACGATAATACTAAGATATTATTAACAAAGCAATGTTAAAAGATCATATATGATATTATATTAATGTATATGATTCTTGTATAATTTAATAACAATTATTTCACAATTATATATGAGGTTAACCTACCCTCGACCAAGTAAAAGTACAAGGTAAGGGTTTATTTCACAATCTCTTCATTATTCGAGGTTGTTTATACTTAATTATCTACTGGGACCTCATTATTATCCACATCCATGTTTCTTAAAAATGTATTTCAAATCATTCTTACTATTTTATAGAATATGGGTTAAATTAATTTATACCCTTTTTGACTTTTTATAAGATATTTATAAAGTAATCTTTCCGTCGTTTTCCAAACAAGGTCCTTTTTAACCTTTTTGAGAGAATTAAGGTAGAATGTATTTTTTAACTAATACGGCGGGTGCGGCTATTTTCCGCCGTTATAAAATCGTCGAAGATTCCCTTACAAGCTTATAAGAATATTTTCAAAGTAAAAGTTTTATTTTATAATTATGTGACTTTTAAATGATTTCAAAAAAAAGATATATTTGTCTCAAATAGTTTTGATTTCATCTATGTAAACATCCTTTGATGGATTTAAAGCTTATTTGAAGTTGATTTATTATGATACAAAACTTCCATATTGTATTCAAGGTTTTGTGATATGTTTGACTGTGGATGTGTTATTTTTATACCATTCATGGTTTATGGAGAAAGTATTGACATTTCGTATGCTAGTTTTAATACGAATGTTTATGTTATGTTTAAACCTATTCATATGAGGAATGAATTGGACTTAGTAAGTGACGATTGGAGCCCGATATAGCTCCTTGATGCATTAGTAGGTCTCATGAGACAAACTAGTGTCTTGGCACAAGTCCTTGAAAAAATCTTATTTGTAGTCTTGGCACAAGGCCTTGACTATGTGGTTATGATAGTCTGGAATTATGCATTCCATCATTATGAAAGTGGTTATTGATATTACATATGATTATTTGACTAGTAGAATATCCATGTTAATAAGTAAATTGAATTATTTCAATTTATTTCTGCCATATTATGCTGAAGTTCAAGTTTAAAGGATTTTGTTTTAGTTATACATTGCCTTAAATGTTTATGCCTATTTATGAATGTTTCTAATATATTGTTATCTTTACTAGGAATCTGAGCTCACCCCTTTCTATGTTTTATTTTTCCCAGGATGTGAAGAAGTATTTTATGAATGAACTGGAGGGATAGTATGAGGGGATATGAGTATGGTCTATGGATACAAGATTTTGTTGTAGTTTTTCACTTTATGATGTAATGCAAACATTGTGAATGTGTCTAGTGATTCCCAGGCTACTAAACTAATCAGTCTTTTGAGACTTGATCTTTTGTGATCATGCCAATGTTATGTAATAATGCACCGACTCTGGCTAACTGGGGTTGGGGTGTTACAATAATTATTATATTATTATTATTTTGTGGCGTACACTAACTTACACAATAAAAAATATTATGTAACAGTCATGTTAATTATTATTTATCACTGGACTCGGACTTGGTCCATTCAAACTCCTCTAGAATTTATTAAACAACTCAATAAATATTTTATTCACAATCTAGTAAATAAATATTTATTAAAATTTTCAATAAATAAATAAAATATTTTATTCACAAACCGACGAATAAATATTTATTTAATTTATGCGATCAAAATAACTTGAATAAAATTATTCCTCATACTTGAGAATAATATTTATTCCATCAATTAAACTCAAATATAATTTAATCAAGACCAAAAAAACACTTAGTGTGTGACCATCTAAGATTCTTTCTCATTCAAATTAGGTGGGATTTTCTAATGTCCAAGATTACTATCTATTAATGGGTCAAGTCACCCAAGAGAGAGAACTTAATGTCGCAATGTCGAAAACAACATATGAACATTCACTGTGTAATATAATCCCTTTGTTACAATATCTCATCAATAAGGTTTCACATCCATGTCACCAACCTATATGCTCGATATGTCTTTCTTTGACTATCTGAAATAAACATGTCATTACACTATGGATAGGGAATTTAATGTAATGGTTCTATTCAAATCAAAGGGTCGAGATTCAGCTTCTAGAAAGATAGAAGGTAAAATCCTTCCTCAACTTATCCATTAATGACATGTCACTCATGATTCACCCAATGTATCCAACTTTTCCATGAACTATTATCATTATGGTTTACGAAATACATCTAAGTATGTGATTTGTAACATGCATTAATAATAATCTTAAAGTCTAAGGACCATCACACATGCTCATAGATAGGAATATCGGATGACACCAAAACATGTGCAATTCCTACTAGCAGGTCTATTCTCATAATCTCTCATATTAGAGATTACCAAGTGTGAAATTCATGAGAAGAAGCTCCATCTACTTATGAGTATTCACACATGACATTTTATTTACTATGTGTCCCATCATAGTATGTTATCCAACCATAGAACATTATTTGAGAATATCGTCATAGCACATCAAGGTTCTAATCATAGTGGGGAACTTATATGACCTTATCAATGCGACGTATACTATAGAACATTATTAAATTATAGTCATGCATAAAAAAAATATGTGATGAGAAGCTTTATTAATATCCAATACATCGAATATACATGTAATCAAAGTAAAAACAGTTGGTCATAGAACACCAACTCCAACATGTTGGATATGATGCTTCACATCATTTTGGGTTGTTGGACATGACGCTTCACACCCGTGATTAGGATGTTGGACATGAAGTATCACATCATTGATTGGGTCTGACGGGCATGGTGCTCTATATCCCCTATACAAATGTTTGGGCTTGTACCCATATTTATACAATGAGGCTTATTATTATTATTATTATTATTATTATTATTACTACTACTACTATTATTATCAGCATCATCATCATCGTCGTCATATGTGGATGCCTTGGTCTTACACCCCGGACCCTCACTGGTGGATGTATATCTATGCATATATATGTTTACATATACGAATATATATACATGATGGCATGTTCAAATAAATTTTGGATTAATCCAAAGTAGGTATGGTCAGATGGATATCCTTTTAGAAAACCAATTCAACTTGATTATATTTGTTTATCCATCGCTTATTTATTATACTTGCACACTACTTTATTTTATATTCACAAACAGGATTACATTAGACACCATTGGTGGTGGCCTATTGAGTTTATCTCACACCCTGTTCGGGCCACTGTTTGGTATCCAGATAGACCTCTTGGTTGCATGTTAGGTTTTGGATTGTGTTATGTGTTGTTACTCTTGGTATGGGAGCTTAGGAGCACAGGACTGAGCCACTTCTCGGGATTCTTATTGAGATATCCCAGAGGGATTTATTCTTTTTGTTATTCATGTAATGTGTGTCTAACATTGGAACATTATAGAATGTCCATGCATGGTTGTATATTTGGCACTGTCTTGGTTATCTGTTTACTAATTATTCATTCATTTATTATCAATTGTCAATTATTATTATCTTTTATTGCTATGTCATTCATCTTCCTCCATTGTTAGTTTATTGTATATGTCACTATGATACTATGATCATGAGGGTATAGCCTCCACATCATACCACCTTTAGAACATTTTTTCTAGTTGGCATCCCCTAACGTACATGGAGGTGCACTTAAGGTTATGTGGAAAACTGGCTTAGGGCGCCATTTTAGCGTCTTCAAGTCAGGACATTACAAGAAGGGTAATGAGAACTTTAAACTCCAAGCATAAAGGTAGAAAAACTTACATAAGGGTAATAAATAAGTTATTTAAAGGTAAAATAAAATTTATATAGCTCACGTAAGGGTAAATAATACCTTTGAAAAGCTACATAAGAATAATTAAAAAACATAGAAAAAATATAAAAACCTGAAATATATTTTATAGAAAAATAAAATAATAAAATAAATAAAATATAAATAATAAAATATAAATAAATAAGTAAATTGATTAATAAAATTTAATTAAATAAAAATATTGAGAAGCATTAAAAGATTATTAAAAAATATTATTTGAAAAATAATAAAAAAATTGAGAGCCCTTGTAATATTCAAAGCATAAAAGATAAATCCCCCAAAAATAGAAGAACAAATTCCCAATTCTAATACATGGGATTTTATAACTCTCACTGGTTCAAAATTTTCAACATGCATGGTCACCTTGCACAATTTCTATAGTCGTGCAGGTCGGTTGTGTATTTTGGAAATTTTCTAGAATTTTCAAATTTTCAACCCAAAACTAGTAAAACTCAAAGAAATAGATAACAATAAAAATAAATACATATCAATGACATCATGGGTATTTCATGTGAGCTGTTGGGTTTACTCCTTAGATAATATATGAAATATGATTAAGGCACATGACCATAAAAAGGTTCAATTTTAAGTATTGGGTGAATAATAAATTATTATATATACCTATGTTTTATTTTTGGTTTATCATTATGATTACAAATGTTAATATTTCAACAACTTGCACATTTAATATAATGCATCTTGAGATATTGATACTATGAAAAAAATTATCATTGGTAAAATGTGTGTTGTGTGATTTTCTTTGTAATGTAGTCTCTTTCCCTATATCGTTGTAAATATAAAAGGGGAATGGGATAAAATCTCATATTTTAAAATTTAAAAAAAAACTTCAAAGTTTCTCAATGTCACTCCCTTGAAAAAATTGACATCTTATAGTGTTTTTTATCATACATCCTTTACTTGACTAGAATATTTTTTAACCCAAAGAGTGTAAAATCTCATAATAAGTTAAATGAAATAAAAGTATTGGATAGTTAGGTGATAGTTGTGTTCCTTTGAATTTTGATGTGTGTGAAACATATATTTGTTAAGAATATTGAGCATCTCCAACCAATGAAAAATTGGTATGGAAACACCATCACAGCGTTCTATTAAATAAAATTTAAAATAAAGTGTTGCATTTTCATAACATTTTCCCATTTGTTTTTATTTTTTATGTTTTTAAAATTTTATTCTATAGGTAATGATAATATTTAATTATATTTATTACTAGTTTAGGGTATTACAAAACCAAAACTAACTCACACACTCAGGCACCGCAAGGGTCAGTCCTCATTCTTCCCCACTAGGATTGACAAGCACCTCTGAACCAATTTTGTTACATATTATTGGACTAAAGGCCCTGATGCTTTTTTTAAGCCCGATAAAATTGTCCAAAATCCCACAATATAAGGTCTATAGGAACCAGGTCTTAAAGACCTAAACTGATCTGTAGGCCCTTTGAGTATCAGCGTGCCTGCCCTACCCTACGCTCATTTGCGCCTACACCGCCACTACTAGAGGCCACTGCCCAGACTGCTTGCTAACATTTTTAGACTATAGCCATGCACGACCCATGCTCGGTGCTTATTACTACCATCGTCAAATCATCCTGCCACACTCGAAATCATCAATGTCAACCACTTCCCTCACACCGACCATCGTCCTTTGATTCTACCACCCTTGAGTTTATCCCCACTCATCGCCCTTCGGTCTAGCCCCCACCATCGAGCATGGTTGATTTTAGAAAATGTTTGTGTTGACCGAGATTTGAACCTCTTACCTGTTTCTTATTCAATAAAGACTTTACCAATCCAACAAGATCTTCATGTGGTGAGTAAACAAAATTTAATATACTTATATATATATATATATATATATATATAAATACATATTCATATATAATAATGTTATTAAGGAATAATAACAACAAATAATAAATAAAAAAACACAAATAAATATAAAAAATATGTAAGATCCTGACCTTTTTTGTAAATGTATTAAGTGTAACACCCCAAAACTCGACTCTCAAATACTGACAAGTTTATGTTTACATTTTCTATTAATTTCATAACAACTAAACAAACCTTTATTCTCATAATAAATTAATAATGTGGTTTCACTTTGTATTAGAATACAACCAAGTAAAACACACAAATGAGCACAAGGCTCTTTCATTTAAATAACAACACTATAGGGTTTACAATACACCAAGATTTAAAGGGGAGCCATGCTAAACAAATATACCTACTAAAAACCCTAACAAAACTACGGGAATACCCCCTGCAAATATAACGAGACATGGTAAATAAAGGAGATCCTTCGGGTCAATGAAAACAAAGAACAACACCACCATGATCATGAAAATTGTGTTGAGCATCAATGGTGTGGCAAGCACCATCTTCTCCTCCTTTTTATTCTTCCTCTTCTCCTTAATATTAATACACTCTAAAATAGGGTTTTATATGGAATTATCTCGACCATTACCTTGGGCGACCATTGGAAATATAACATCTATAATTATAGTTGTTAGCCTTGTGGTTTTTTAACTAAAGAACAATTGAGTACAACTTTATGTTATGAATTGAAAAATTAAAAGATAAACCTAACTATGATATAATGCTTTGAATTATGTTTTGAAACATAATAAGGAATTCAAAAACACTTTGAGAACTTTTCAATTATAATGTAAATAGTTTCACTTCTTAAACAGTGTTACGAATTATGTTTAAAATTTTCAAATCAAAGTATGGTTTTAATTAAACTAAGTTTTTTATAATACTAGTATAAGAGTTATCATATGGGTTATTAAATGTCAATTTATAACTCTTATGTTAAAAAGTTAGTGTTTATAAATAATTGATTTCTTTTTAGAAATACTTTTAAAACCAAGTCCAATTTATATTCTTTAGCCATCTAATGTTTAAATGGAATTCTAAATAGATAATTTGTTTATAAGGTTTTAATAAATATATTCTTTTTCTTTAAGAATTAATATCTCTTTATAAGAGAGTTTTTATAAAAAAATGGGCCTTCTCGGGCCAGCCCCTTTAAGTCTGGGCTAAGGGAGGCATCTCACATGAAGTAGCTAACCTATCTCTCATCCCAAGCCAAGGTCGGCCCAAGGCATAGGCAGAGCTTCTCCGAAGGGAGCACGGGATCAGGAGAGCATGGGCGCGCCACAGTGGGGGCAGGGTCACGGGGAGAAAGGGTAGGCCAAAGCCTGCGGGGGAAGGTGGGAGCCCGTGTGTAAGGATCCCTAGTGTGTGATGTGTCATCGAAGGTGTTGCGGGGGGATAGGGGTTATAAAGAACCCCTAAAACTCTCGCGGATTCAATGTGGGACAACAAATTTTCACCTGGGGTCAAATCTGGGTCGCCGGATCGCCCCGCGCGCGATCGGAGCCGTTGATTTTGATCTGGGGGTCGATCCCTGGAAGCCGCTAACCCCTTCACATTTTTTCGGGGACCGTCCAATCTGGCACGATTTAATCGTGGTCGTTCTAGTTTTTTTTTTAAATACCGAGACGATCGAGAGCCGCCCGATCTCACCTCAGATCAATTTGAGCCGTCCATAACTTTTATAAACCATAGTTGTATCCCGACCTTCAGATCAATCCAAGATCAAATCTTGGTTGTCCATTTTTTCCCCGGTATCACCCCCACTGTGTCCTCTTCTTCTTTCCTATGGAACGTGCTGCACCGAACCCTACTCTTTTGCACCTTTTTTCTTTTCTTCCTCCTTCAAACCAGGTGGACCCTCCTTGGACCCCTTGCCCATAATTATTCCCTGGACAATAAATGGATTGGTTGGACTCGAATCTTCTCAATGGTGGTAGTAAAATCTTGGAGTATTTTATATATTTTATGTAGTTTATAAACCGGTTGAACCCCTCGGTTTTGTCCGCCTGAAACACAAGTAATCCTCAGCCAAGTCTGCCTCGAAGATCTTCTTCTCCTCGGATATAGGTAAGGGTTTTATGTTTTTTTTTCTCATAAAAAACCCTATATATATATATTCTTTGCATATATATACGGGCATGTATATGTTCATACTCTCACACCTATATATATAACTCTCTAAGGTGAATTTGGGTTTTGTAAGGGTCTTCATGATTTTCTTTACTTATGAAAAATCTTGTATTCACACTTTATATATATATATATATATGAGTATGTATATGTCCATCCATTCACACTGATTTATATATATATAAACTCTCTACAGTAAATCTGGGTTTTCTAAAGGTTAAAAATTTTGTATGCACTGATATTTCTAAAGTGGATGATTATATTTGGGTTCGTTCAAATATGGTTTTAGTTTTTCAAAACCGAATATACACCTATTGTACTTTCAGAAATATACACATAGCCCCATCTACTCCTATTTTATGTTATGAAGGATTTTATATACAATAAACAAATAAGGATTTGGGTGCGATTAAAGTTTTTTTTTTGAATGAATTTTTATTAGTATGAAAAATTTTAGTTTTTATATATGAATGTTCATGCGTTTATACACTCCAAACCAAGCATGAGTGTCAGTTCTTAATCCGATGATGTTAACGAGAGGTTATACAGACTTGGGGGAGTATTTTGATACAAGTGAAATATAATCTAGGAACTATATGTGTGTGTGTGTGTGTGTTTGTTGTATGTTTAATTTATGAAAGTATGAAGGCATGTGTAGTCATACAGATTGGGTGGAAATCCTCAAATACCCAATTCTAGGTCCTTCGTACCTTCAGGTTATGCAAACTTGGATAAGTAATCCCTTTTTCTCATGAAAAATATGTATGTGAAAACCTTTCATGATTATATAGGTATACACTGCCACATATAACATAAACTATCATGTTTGGTTTTTTTAACGAAGGTGTAATAAATATGTTTTACTAATGAGAAATTATTAAACTTGGTTTACAAGTTGGAAACTCATATATATTGTGTATATACAGTTATGGCTTCCCACACCTTAATATGTATGGATCATTATAAATTAATTAAGTGATTAAAGTAATACTTGTAAAACTTTAAATGATGTTGGTCTCTATAAAGTCCAAACCAGGAGGTATTTACGTAAAGGTGTATGCCCTAATCCTTAGAAGTATGTCAAACTTGTTCAGTTAAAGAATTCTTAAATAATGATTCTATGCTTCAAAAGTACTGCATGATTGACCCTATAGTGTTTTATTATGTAAGAAAATATAAACATCGTTTTTCCCAAAATATATTTAAAAGTTCAAAGGTTGCAATAAGCCATGCAACCAGGTTATGCACACTTGAGGTTTTACCAACTGCAGTGATTGTTGTCAGTTGAGTCGTAATTTATTTACTTGGTCACTGACACTTCCTAGCAATGTATTAAATAACATGTAATTCCATTTATAAAAATTCTGAATTGAATATTTATCATTCTCACATATCATGTGGAAAACCCCTTCTCACCTACTACGTGGTATGCTTTAGTAATTATCGTTTGTTCAAATAATGTAATGAGCCATGTATGCCTTCAGAAAACTCTTACTGCCTTTTTGAAGAATGACTATCATATTATGTATTTATGGTTTAAATGGTTTCATTTTCCATTTTATAGTTTCACTCATTGATTCATGCATGTGGCTTAACATGATAATAAGATAAGGAAATCAAATTACTTAAAGTGGTATGGGACACCTTGAGTAACTTGAAATAAATTTAATCATTCAAGGTGGTATGGGACATCTTGAGTACACGACCCAGTCTGGCATATGAGTAATGTATTGGACTAGTATGTTCCAGGTTGGAGGCCGGTAAAAGTAAGCTCACAGGGTTAGAGACTGGTAAAAGTAAGCTCTCTGGGATGGGGACCGGTAAAATTAAGCCCTCCAGGATAGGATCTGGTCACAGTTAGCCCTTAGGTCTTGTCACAAGGCCCTGACACCGAAGTCTAGCATTATACATTCCCTCATTATGTGTATGATAATCATGTAACCAAATGGATATTCTATTATTAGAGTATCCATGGTTAAGAGCTAGTACTTATGAGTATCAGAAAAGTAAAAACTTATGGCATGACGTATGTTTAATTGGCATTCAGTGTATGTAATTGCAGTTATTATCTTTTTGCACAACTCTAATTATTCTCTTTTTAACCTATGCTTACATATCCATATGTCATACATGTTGAAAAGGTCTTTTACTTATTACACCAAATGGGAATGGCTAAATTGAACCATGTATTTTTATATTTCTACTAGCATGTTCTTTTAAGATAATCACTTTTATGATTCGTTACATGTGTTATAAATTTTCTTCAAAGAAAGTGTTTTATGGAAAGTTTTAAATAATTTTTTTTAAGAGTTATATTGGTTTATTTTAAACCCCTTACTGGGCATTCATATGCTCACCCTACATTTTTTGAAATAAATTTTTAGGTTTCACCATGAGATAAAAGAAGTATGACAGGAGAGGCTGGTTTCCCAGGACCTGAACCGAATTAGATCCTCTCTGGATGGGACATGATGTGTAAATTATTTGTGCATGTTTTGTTATAATGTACACATCATGTTCTGAAGGCACTAGCTCCGGGTGTTCTGGGGATAGGTCTTCACAGTTGGTATTAGAGGGTTCGGTTTAGATAACTCTGGAAAACCGTAATTTAAACAAAGAGAAATTTACTTAGGTGTTACTAAATATGAGGTTTTTCTTGATTTTCAGATGGAAGGATGGACACACATCTTGTCACTCTCTACCGAGATATTAGAGACCATCTTGGTCAAAGCATGTGAGATAGAGTATTGACCTTTCGCAAACTTAATAGAAACATGCAAGCAATTTTACGAGTGTCACACAGCCCGAGCATTATCCATTCCTATCAAGAAAATGCCTATATTTATCATGGTATAGATAATGCACAACTTGATGTGTATAGACGAAGTGGAAATTACCATGAAGGTCTTTTCCTATGTTTCACCCAATCCTAAAACTTCATGGCCAGGATGTTGTTTCAAGATGCTACCTTGGATGGGGACCTACGCGCATCCTACATGTACCAAATCCTGAGCATCAGTATGTATGATCATGTTTATGTCATTAACATGTTTATACAGGAGCTAACCCGGTGAATTCTCAGAGAAATTTTCCATTCAGACATTTTTGAACTATCCACCTATCGATCCTCTCTTTGGAAGCCCGAGTGCACACAGTACGGGTTTAACCTGTTCTGTCCGAAGTGTGTTTGGGCCCAAGAAACAGAAGAACTGAACACCAACTTGGATATTTGTCTAGCCTTACCTTAGGATCCTTCACAATGGGTGTTGTGGTGAAGTTGTAAGGGAGTCTTTTAGAGAGGTTATGTGAAAGGAATTGTGAGGACGCAATTCTTTGAAGGGTGAATAATGTAACACCCCGAAACTCGACTCTCATATACTAATAAGTTTATGTTTACATTTTGTTTGAATTTCATAACAACTAAACAAAACTCGCATCTCATAAGAAATTAATAATGTGGTTTTAATTTGTATTAGAATACAACCAAGTAAAACACACAAATGAGCACAAGGCTCTTCCATTTAAATAAGAACATCATAGTGTTTACAATACACCAAGATTAAAAGGGGAGACATTCTAGCCAAATATACCTATTAAAACCCTAACAAAACTACGGAAATACCCCCTACAAATACAACGAGACATGGTAAATAAAGGAGATCCTTAAGTTCAATGAAAGCAAAGAACAACAACACCATGATCATGAAAATTTTGTTGAGAATCAATGGTATGTAAAGCACCATCTTCTCCTCCTCCTTCTTCTTATTCTTACTCTCTGTAAGATTAAGACACCCTAAGATAGGGTTTTATATGGAATCAGCTCGACTGTAACCTCGGGCGACCATTGGAAATCCAATGGCTATAATTATAGTCATTAGCCTTGTGGTGTTTTAACTAAAGAACAATTGAGTTCAACTTTATGTTATGAATTGAAAAATTAAAAGTTAAACACTAACTGTGATATAATGATTTGAATTATGTTTTGAAACATAATAAGGAATTCAAAAACACTTTGCGGACATTTCAATTATAATGTAAAGAGTTTCACTTCTTAAAAGGTGTTACGAATTATGTTTAAAATCTTCAAATCAAATTATGTTTTTAATTAAACTAAATTTTATATGATACTAGTATAAGAGTTATCATATGGGTAACTAAATCTCAATTTATAACTCTTATGTTAAAAAGTTAGTGTTTATAAATAATTTTTTTCTTTTTAGAAGTACTTTTAATATAAAGTCCAATTTATATTCTTTAGCCTTCTAATGTTTAAATGGAAGTCTAAAGAGATAATTTTTTTATAAGGTGTTAACAAATATTTTCTTTTTCCTTAAGACTTAAGATCTCTTTATAATAGAGGTTTTATAAAAACAAATGGGCCATATCGGGCCAGCCCCTTTAAGGCTGGGATAAGGGAGGCAGCTCACACGAAGTGGCTAAGCCTAGCCCTCATCCCAATCCAAGGTCGGCCCAAGGCATAGGCAGAGCTTCCCCGAAGGGCGCACGGGAGCAGGAGAGCGTGGGCACGCCACAGTGGGCGCAGGGTCACGGGGAGCAAGGGTAGGCCGAAGCCTGCGGGGGAAGGCGGGAGCCTGTGTGTAAGGCTCCCTGATGTGTGTTGTGTCATAGATGGTGTTGCAGGAGGCTTGGGGTTATAAAGAACACCTAAAACTCTCGCGGATTCGATGTGGGACAACAAATTTTTTCCTGGGATCAAATACGGGTCGTCGGATCGCCCCGCGTCCGATATGAGCAATTGATTTTGATCCGGGGGTCGATCCCTGGAAGTCGCGAACCCCTCCGTGTTTTTTCATGGACCGTCCAATTTGGCATGATTTAATCATGGTCGTTCTAGTTTTTTTTAAAATACCGCAATGATCGAGAGCCGCCCGATCTCGCCTCAGATCAATCCGAGTCGTCCATCGCTTTTATAAACCACAGTTGTATCCTGACCATCGGATCAATCCAAGATCAAATCTTGGTCGTCCATTTTTCTCCCGGTATCACCCCCGCTGCGTCGTCTTCTTCTTTCCCGTGGCACGCATTACACCGAACCCTACTCTTTTTCACCTTTTTTTCTTTTCTTCCTCCTTCAAACCAAGTGGACCCTCCTTGTCCCCCTTGCCCATAAGTCTTCCCCATCCAATAAATGGACTGGTTGGACTCGGCTCTTCTCAACGGTGGTAATAAAATCTTAGAGTATTTTATATATTTTATGTAGTTTATAAACTGTTTGAACCCCTCGGTTTTCTCCTCCCGAAACACTAGTAATCCTCATCCAAGTCTGCCTCAAAGATCTTCTTCTCCTCGGACAGAGGTAAGGGTTTTATGTTTTATTTTCTCGTAAAAAATCCTATATATATATATATATATGATTTACATATATATACGGGCATGTATATGTTTATACTCTCACACCTATATATATATACCCTCTAAGGTGAATCTGGGTTTTGTAAGGGTCTTCATGATTTTCTTTCCTTATGAAAAATCTTGTATTCACGCATTATATATATATACGAGTGTGTATATGTCCATAAATTCACACTGATTTATATATATATAAAATCTCTAAGGTAAATCTGGGTTTTCTAAAGGTTAAAAATTTTTTATGCACTGATATTTCTAAAGTGGATGATTATATTTGGGTTCGTTCAAATATGGTTTTAGGTTTTCAAAACCGAATATACACCTATTGTACTTTCGGACATATACACATAGCCCCATCTACTCCTATTTTATGTTATTAAGGATTTTATATAGAATCAAAAAATAAGGATTTGGGTGCGATTAAAGTTTTTTTTTGAATGAATTTTTATTAGTATGAAAAATTTTAGTTTTTATATATGTATGTTCATGCGTTTATACACTCTAAACCAAGCATGAGTGTCGGTTCTCAATCTGATGATGTTAAAAAGAGGTTTTATAGACTTGGGGGAGTATTTTGACACAAGTGAAATATAATCTTTGAACTATATGTATGTATGTATGTATGTATGTATGTATGTATGTATGTATGTATGTATGTATGTATGTATGTATGTATGTATGTATGTATGTATGTATGTATGTATGTATGTATGTATATATGTATGTATGTATGTATGTATGTATGTATGTATGTATGTATGTATGTATGTATGTATGTATGTATGTATGTATGTATGTATGTATGTATGTATGTATGTATGTATGTATGTATGTATGTATGTATATGTTTGTTGTATGTTTAATTTATGAAAGTATGAAGGCATGTATAGTCATACAGATTGGGTGGAAATCCTCAAATACCCAATTCTAGGTCCTTCGTACCTTCAGGTTATGCAAACTTGGATAACTAACCCCTTTTTCTCATGAAAAATATGTACGTGAAAACCTTTCATGATTATATAGGTATACACGCCACATATATCATAAACTATCATGTTTGGGTTTTTTAACGAAGGTGTAATAAATATGTTTTACTAATGAGAATTTATTAAACTTGGTTTACAAGTTAGAAACTCATATATATTGTGTATATACAGTTATGGCTTCCCACACCTTAATATGTATGGATCATTAGAAATTAAAAGTGTTGAAAGTAATACTTGTAAAACTTTAAATGATGTCGGTCTCTATGAAGGCCAAACCAAGAGGTATTTACGTAAAGGTGTGTGTCCTAATCCTTAGAAGTATGTCAGACTTGTTTAGTTAAAGAATTATTAAATAATGATTCTATGCTTCAAAATTATTTCATGATTTACCCTGTTGTGTTTTATGATCTAAGAAAAGATAAACATCATTTTTCCCAAAATATATTTAAAAGTTCAAAAGTTGTAATAAACCATACAACCAGGTTATGCACACTTGAGGTTTTACCAACTACAGTGATTGTTGTCAGTTGAGTCATAATTTATTTACTTGGCCACCGACACTTCCTAAAAATGTAGTAAATAACATGTAATTCCATTTATAAGAATTCTGAATTGAATAGTTATCATTCTCACATCTCATGTGGAAAACCCCTTCTCACCCACTATGTGGTATGCTTTAGTAATTATCGTTAGTTCAAATAATGTAATGATCCATGTATGCCTTTAGAAAACTCTTACTGCCTTTTTGAAGAATGACTGACATATTATGTATTTATGGTTTAAATGGTTTCATTTTCCATTGTATAGTTGCACTCATTGATGCATGCATGTGGCTTAACATGATAATAAGATAAGGAAATCAAATTACTCAAAGTGGTATGGGACACCTTGAGTAACTTGAAATAAATTTAATCATTCAAGGTGGTATGGGACATCTTGAGTACATGACCCGATCTGACATATGAGGAATGTATTGGACTAGTATGTTCTGGGTTGGAGACCGGTAAAAGTAAGCTCCTCGGGTTAGAGACCAGTAAAAGTAATCTCTCTGGGATGGGGACCGGTAAAAGTAAGCCCTCTGGGATAGGGTACGGTTACAGTTAGCCCTTAGGTCTTGGCACAAGGCCCTAACACTGAAGTCTAGCATTATACATTCTCTCATTATGTGTATGATAATCATGTAACCAAATGGATATTCGATTAGTAGAGTATCCATGGTTAAGAACCAGTACTTATGAGTATCAGAAAAGTAAAAACTTATGGCATGACGTATGTTTAATTTGCATTTGGTGTATGTAATTGTTGTTATTATATTTTTGTGCAACTCTGATTATTCTCTTTTTAACCTGTTCTTACATATCCATATGTCATACATGTTTAAAAAGTCTTTTACTTATTACACAAAATGGGAATGCCTAAATTGAACCATGTATTTTTATATTTCTGCTAGCATTTTCTTTTAAGATAATCACTTTTATGATTCGTTACATGTGTTATAACTTTTCTTCAAATAAAGTGTTTTATGGAATGTTTTAAAGAATTTTTTTTTTAAGAGTTATATTTGTTTATTTAAAACCCCTTATTGGGCATTTATATGCTCACCCTATGTTTTTTGAAATAAATTTTCAGGTTTCAGCCTGAGCTAAAAGAAGTATGGCAGGAGAGGCTGGTTTCCCAGGACCTGAACCGAATTCGATCATCTCTAGATGGGACATGATGTGTAAATTATTTGTGCATGTTTTTTTAAAATGTACACATCATGTTCTGAAGGCACCGTCTCCAGGTGTTCTGGGGTTGGGTCTTCACATTAAGCTTGTTTATAGGTACTACTTTCCCTTGTTTTATGTAATTTTTGTTTGGGTTTTATCTTGGGAGGTTTTAGGAGAAATTTGGAAGTTTTTTTAGGAGTTTTAGGATATGCATAGTTGGTTCATAATTGCCACAAATTTTTCAACCCAAGACATGGAGTAATTACATGATTGGAACATGGTTTTTCAAACCATGCACTCTCTTAGGAGAAAACATGCCCCCCCAAAAGAGGTGCATGGTTTGGAAAACCGTGTTCCCTAGACTATTCGTGGGTTTTTAATTGACCCAAAATTAGATTTAAAATTTCCTGAACCCCCCATATTAACCCCAAATCAACCCCAAATCATCCCTAATCAAGTTCTCTCATTTTTAGAGGCTCTCAAGAGCATTCCTAAGTCTCCCTACCACCATTCTTCATGATTTAACGGTTGGATTGTCATATCTTCACCTCTCTGGGTATGAATTTTCTTCCTGTTTAGATCTCTCACTCTTCCACTCCTCTTCCCATATAAAAGAGGGATGTTTATCCGCTATTGGTTCTAGATCTAGATCTAGGTTTGTTAGATCTTGATTATTCCAATCTTGGATCTAATCGTGTTCTTTGTAGTGGGTTTGACCTATCCATTTCAAATTGGGGATTTCTGTTGGGTGATTGCTCATCAACGAATTGAGGTAGGTGGTCTATTATTCAAATACCAAAGTTTTTATTTCAATTACATGTATGTAATTATAGAATTTCTAAAGAATTTTTAGTAATTTAATTCATTTAATTGAATTAATTAATTTGGGAGAGTTAATTAATTAAGGGTTTGTGAAATTGGATTAATTAATTATTGAATTAATTAATAAGATATTGATATTTTGAAATTGATTTGGTCAATTTATTGTTGAATTAATTAATGAGATATCAAAATTTTAGAATTTATTGGAATAATTAATAATTGAATTAATTATTGGTTTATTAAGATTGTTGAATTAGATTAATTAATTAATAAATTAATTAATGGGAATTGTTGTGATTATGTAATTGATTGACTGGGATTAATTAATTGTTTAATTAATTAATTTATACTTTGATTGTGATATATGTGATATTGTGATATATTTGATAAACATGTGTGGGGCATGGTCTGCTGCTTCCAAAGCCCATAGTGATAAATTTATTGATAAATATGTGTGGGACATGGTCTGCTTCTTTTCAAGACCATAGTGATAAATTGATTGATAAATGTGTGTGGGACATTGTATACTACTTCCAAAGCCCATAATGATAAATTGATTGATAAATGAGTGTGGGACATTAACTACTGCTTCAAAATCCCATAGGGTCCTAGGCATGGTGACCTAGACCCAAAAAAGTGTTTTCATTGGATCATGGTTCCAATTTTTCATGTTATGAATTGAAATTAAATGGATAATGAAATCCCATGTGTTATAATAAATTGTTGATTGATTATGTGATATGATTCAGACTCCAGCACGGTCTGAAGTGGGTATTGAGAGTTCGGGTGTCCTTGAGAACCCATGGGTTATGTGGTTAAATAAAGAGTCATTGAATAAATGTAAATTCTTTACTATATTGCTTTTATTTATTCCTTATACAATGGCATACACTATTTTGAATGGATATTGTTTTTGATGTCATTAGTGGTGGCCTAATGAGTTTTACTCACACCCTACTTGGGCTACCTGATTGGTACCCGAATAGATTTCATGGTTGCATGATAGGTTAATGGTAGGGGCCCTATGTTAGATGTTTGAGTCGGGATGGATCATAAATAAGTGAATAGGATGTGGTTCGGGACCCGCTTAAGAGTTTTCAATGTCTTTATTCATTTGAGTTTTTCATATTGACACTTGACACACATTGGTATGGCATATCTATTGTTTAGTTTTTCATATTGTATTTCTTATTTTGGTCATCATGTGATATTGGTATTATTATGGTCATGGTTATATCATTTGGTTATTATTATTTATTTATGTTGTTTTGCTACTTTGATAAAGAGGTTATAGTCTCCCCATGATCGATATTGACCATCACTGCTAGTCAGCAGCCTCTGGCATATAAGGAGGCATGTTTGTGGTCATGTAGTGAACCAGATCGGGGCACCGGTGTGTGGCACCCGGGTCGGGACGTTACAAAGTGTATTAAAAGGAGTTTTCTTTTTTTCTTTTGCCTTACTATTTGGGAAAGGTAGATGGAAGAATAGAATGATTCGGACCTCGGTTAAGAGCTCTTCCATGGGATTAGCTAACCCATGTTTGTGGATAAAGGCCAAGTACTCGGGATTGGATTGCTGTTATTGAGGTGTGTTGATACAATTGATGTTATTTCACCTCAAGTAACGCACTTTTTGTGTGATGTGATTATTGTTTCTGAGATTTTCTAAAATTTGACTCATGGCCTGGTAAGGCAAGAGAGTTTTGTATTCATGTATCATTCTAGGCACTTAGGATTATTTTGTGACATGCATCATTTTAGGCATGCACATAAAAATATGTTTTTGGCTAAGTGATGAAAATTGAAATGTTTTCCTTGGTTGTGTAATTGAAATGGAAAAACATTCCAATGTGAAATTTAAACTAGAAAAAATTAAATATAATATGAATAAATGGGTCTCTAATATGAAAATTAAATAATGAGAATGATTTTACCCTTTATTAACCATGACCTAGACGTAGGATGGTTAAGGGTAGTGATAGCGCATTGGTTTTGACCATGTGGTGAGGTTTGGGGAAAAGACTTATTGTGGATTATTGTTATTTTCCTCTTAAGTAAATGTGGTAAAGCTATGTTATGTTTCCTAAGACGTGTGTTTGTCATTTTAGACATATTCCTCCATGATGATTCTTGTTGAGAGGATGATAGGAAGATATAGATGGAGATGCTCCTCTAGTAGTGGTACCTAAGGCACTGGTAATTCCAGGTGAGGAAGTTGGAGATAAATTTTCTTGGTTTATACAATTCATGGAAATAGACCCCGGGCAGGTTGTGAAAATCTTGTCTGGTTTGACGAGGGAGTTCTAGTTGCAGCACCATCTAAATTTCACTAGAGAGGGTGGACCTGAGGCAGCTGAGTTCTAGATTGAGTTTATCCATACTATACTTGACCACTTAGAGACTCCTGTTGAGAATAGATTCAAATTAGTTGCTTACATGTTATGTGGTCAAGAGAAGCGATGGTGGGACATCCATTCTTAGGATGAACAGTTGGGGAATATGGAATGGAAGTAATTTTAGGAGAAGTTCTTGGAGCACTTTTATCCTGAGACACTCAAGCGGGAGATAGTAGATGAGTTCATACAGTTAACTCGGGGGAGTTCTCTATGATGGAATATGTTGGACACTTTACATATTTGTAGTGATTTTCTCTAGTGTTGATGGGGGATGCGGCTACTTCAACAAAACAGTTTCAAGATGGGCCTAAATGTAAAATTTAAGTCCTAGGTGAATATCTTCATCCTGAATAAGTTTTTCAGAAGTGGTGAATCAGACTACCATATTTGAGTGGAACTTGGAAGAAGCTTACAGTGGAGGAAAAGTGGTTTTTGTTGGACGTTTATGAGATACGACTTCTGAGAGCAGGAAGTGTTGCTACGAGAATGTTAGTTAGGGTGATAGCAATAATAGTAGCCAGGGGGAGGGTCAATTTCATAGGACCTTACTCATGTGATATGACATCAGTGTTGTAGGTTGGGACACTTTTAGAGATAGTTACGCTAACCACCGGTAGAGTGCTAAGGATGTGGAAATATGGTATATTTATAGAGGCTTTGCGGTAACCCGCAATAGATGGGTAGGGATAGAGTAGCTTGACAAAGCCAGAGTGTAGGAAAGGGATATTCTACACCACATCAATATGGTAGTCAGAGTTCTACTAGTCATGGTGGTAGAGGTAGTGGATATGGATCTTCTTGGAAAGAGCACCCATATTGTCATAGTGATGCAACTCTGGGGACTCAGACTTCATCATAGGGAATAGGGGAAGGACAGTTACATGTCATTCAGCCTACTCTTATGGATGGTGAGGTTGGACCATTAATGGTAAGATGTACTATTCTTGTAGCTTCTACACTTTCTAATTCCTTATTTGATACTATTGTATCTCATTCCTTTATTTCGAAACAACTTTTGAATGGTTTGAGCCTGGCGTTGGAGTTCATGGGAGGGGTGTTTCCCTTGAGAGTAAGATCAGGGGAAATTTGCCTATGCAAGTGGAGTTCTCTCGAGGTTGGGGAGTATCAGTTTCTATGGTATCTTTATATTCTTGACATGTCAGGCTTTGACCTAATTTTGGGTATGGACTGGTTAGTAGCATACCAAGCCCACATAAATTATTACCCTATGAGAGTGACTTTTATGTCTCCTAAAGGTGAAAATTATATTCATCGAGGAGAGTGGGATATCCAGGCAGGCCATGCAGGGATAGTTCAATAGCAACTGGGGGAGATCATTACCTAGGTTTCTAGTATATTATTGGATTACATATGTGTAAATCATGATGAATTTCCACCCATAATGGCAGGTTCTGAGACATGTTTCCTGAGTGCTTCTCAAAGATACCTCCTGAGAGAGGCATGGAGTTTAAAATTGAGCTCATGCTATGGGTTGATCCAGTTTTTATTCCACCATATAGATTGGAACCAACAGAGCTTCAAGTGCTCAAGAATTAGCTGGAAGAGTTGATAGATAAGGGGTTTATCCATCTAATTACACAACCTTGGGGTTATCCAATTTTGATTATTAAGAAGGCTGATGGGACTCTTCTCTTTTTTGTTGATTACCAAAAGTTGAACCAAATGACTATGAAAAACAAGTGTCCTCTTCTATATATCAATGATATCTTCGACAAATTGATAGGAGTTTGTTTTTTCTCTAATATCTACTTGAGATCGGGTTATCATCAGTTGAGAGTTCAACCGTCTGATATATCTAGGACTACTTTCAAAACTAAGTATGTCCTTTATGAGTTTTTTGTAATGTCATTTGGGTTGACGAATGATCCTACTGTGTTTATGGCCTTGATGAACAGAATCTTCCATCTGCACCTGGATCAGTTTGTGGTAGTGTTTTTGGGTGACATCCTGGTGTACTCCAAGACTCATGACAATCATGCTCAACATCTTGAAATCATCCTAAGTACACTGAGATAACATCCTTTATACGAAAATCTATCTATGTTTCAGTTTTAGATTAATCAGGTACACTTATTAGGTCACTTCATCTTAGAGGTAGGTGTCTTAGTGGACCCAGATAAAGTTCAGGCACTTGTTTCTTGGGAGAATCATAAGAATGTTTTTGATATTCATAGATTTCTGGAGTTATGAGGATATTATCATAGATTCATCTAAGACTTTTCCCGATTGGTATCACCACTTTTGGGATTGACAAAAAAAAAGATAAAGTTTGACTGGTCAGAAGCATGCTAGAATGATTTTTAGGAGTTGAAGAAGCACTTGACATCGGCACTGATCTTGATCCTACCCGAGCTAGGGGAGAAGTATACAGTGTTTTGTGATTCTTTTAGGGTTGTACTTGGAGCAGTGTTAATATAGGAAGATTAAGTTGTGGTGTATGGTTCTCAACAGTTGAGGCCACATGAATGGAACTACCCTATGCACAACCACAAATTGGTTGCAGTGGTTTATGCTTTGAACTGTTTTTAGCATTATCTATTGGGTGAAAAGTTTACTATGTATATGGATCACAAGATCTTGAAGTATGTCTTTTCACAGCGATACTTTAATCTCTGGCAGCGGGTATGGGTAGATTATATGCATTCATTTGACTTTGAGCTAGCATATATGCATGGGAACGGAAATAGTGTTGCTGACGCGTTGAGAAGGAAAACTCAGACTCAGGTAGTTCAGGAGAGTCAGGAGCAGATGACTCTCGTATTAGTTTTAGTGGAGTCTACATTTTAGAGTCAGATCAAGGATAGGAAATATGGGGACTCGAAATGTTTGTCCTTGAGGGAATGCCTGGAAGGTGGGGAGTCACCTTCAAGTTAGACCATAGATAAGGATGAGATCATATATGTTAGGAATAGGGTTTTTGTGCATATGAGTATGTGGGAGAAGCTCATGTGTTAATTTCATGCCTCGAAGTGGGTGGTGCATCCAGGTGTGACCAAAATGTATCGTGACCTGAGATGATAGTTTTGGTGGTCGGGCATGAAAAAAGAGATAGCAGGGTTTGTGACACAATACTACACATGTCAATAGGTGAAGGCTGAGCATCAACAACCTGGTGGTTTACTGCAGTTGTTTCCCATTCTGGAATGGAAGTAGAACGATGTGACCATGGATTTTGTGGTGGGTCTCCCAAGGACGCCTTAGAAGAATGATGTTATTTGGGTGATTTTGAACCATTCAAAAAAGGTAACACATTTTTTACCTATACGGGATACTTTCTTAGTAGAGAAACTGTGAGATTTTTATGTTTAGAAAATAGTATGTCTGCATGGGGTGCCATGGACTATTGTTTCAGACCGTGACTCATGTTTTACTTTGTGCTTTTGAAAGGACTTGCAGAAGGCTCTTGGTACACAGGTCTTACTGGGTATGGCTTTTCACCCAAATATGGATGGACAATCGGAGTATGCGATATAGGTGCTTGAGTATATACTATGGGCGTGTGTCCTAGACTTCGGTGGGTCTTGGAAGAAGCACCTAGCTTTGGTGGAGTTCACTTATAACAACAGTTATCAGGAAAATATTTAGATGGAACCATATGAAGCACTTTATGGAAGTCCATGAATATCACCTCAGAAGTCATATGCTGATATAAATTGATGACCCCTAGAGTTTACAGAGGGTGATCGTGTATTCCTTTGGGTTTCACCTAGATTGGCACACTGTAGGATACAGAGACAGGGCAAGTTGGCACCCGGGTTTGTTGGACCGTTTGAGATTGAGGAAAGAATCGAGCTGGTGGTGTACCAATTGGCTCTTCCACAGAGGTGCAGTGTTATGCATGACGATTTTCATGTGTCACAACTTCAGCAATATCACCCTGACCATTCTCATGTGATCGATGTGCATGATATTGAGCTTGAGATAAATACATCCTTTGAGGAGCATCTGATACCTATGTTGAATCGCAATGAAAAGGTGTTGCGGGGAAAGACTGTGCCATTAGATTTTTTATTGGGGAAACATGGGTGTGTGCAGAAGGAAACATAGGAGTGAGAAGCAGATATGAGGGATCAGTGGTCCGGTCTTTTTGACTCGGAATCTTAGAGATGCTTGGGAGTACAGCTCGGGAACAAGCTATTATAAGGTAGAGAGATTGTAATATCCTGACCTTTTCTGGAGATGTCTTGAGCTTTTTTATAGGTAATATTTTCCCTTTTTTGAGTACTTTTTGTTTGGGTTTTATCTTGGGAGTGTTTGGGAGAAATTTGGAAGTTTTTTGAGGAGTTTTGGGCTATGCATGGTTGGCGTGCGGTTTGCCCAAACCGTGCGCCTAGCCCCAACAAACCGTGCAACCCAAGAAAAAGGGGAATTGAACGATTGGCACATAATTTGTTAAACTGTGCACCCTCTTAGGAGTTATCCTGCACCCCCTAGAAGATGTTCATGGTTTGGAAAACCATGCGCCCAGCCCATATGACTGTGCACAATTTTTTAATCAACCTAAAAATTAGATTAAAATTTTCTTGGACCCCCACATTGACCCTAAATCGACCCCACCTCATCCCTAATCAAGTTCTCTTGTTTTTTGGAGGATCCTGGGCATATTCCTGGGGCTCCTAACCACTGTTCTTCATGATTCAAAGGCCGGATTTTCAGATCTTCACCTATTCAGGTATGTATTTTTCTTCCCGTTTAGATCTTTCTCTCTTCCGCTACTCTTCCTAGATAAAAGAGAGATGTTTATCCATTTTTGTTTCTAAATCTAGATCTAGGTTTTTTAGATCTTGATTTTTCTGATCTTGGATCTAGGTTTCAAATCAAGATTGTGTTTTTCGTCATGGGTTTGACCTATCCATTTCAAATTTGGGATTTCTGTTGGGAAATCGCTCATCAGTGAATTGAGGTAAGTGGTCTATTATTAAAATCTCACAGTCTTGATTTCAATTATGTATATGTAATTATAGAATTACTATAAAATTTTTAGCAATTGAATTTCTTTAATTGAATTAATTAATTTGGGAGAGTTAATCAATTAAGTAAAATTGGAGTAATTAATTGTTGAATTAATTAATGATATGTTGAGATTGTGAAATTGATTTGGTTAATTTATTGTTGAATTAATTAATGAGATATCGAGATTGTGTAATTTATTGGAATATTTAATTATTGAAATAATTATTGGGTTATTAATATTGTTGAATTAGATTAATTGATTATTGAATTAATTGATGAGAATTTTTGTGAACATGAAATTAATTGAATTTGATTAATTAATTGTTGAATTAATTAATTGATGTTTTCATTGTGATATATGTGATATTGTGATATATTTTATAAACATGTATGGGACATGGTATGTTGCTTCCAAAACCCATAGCGATAAATTGATTGATAAACATTCATGGGACATGGTTCGCTGCTTCCAAAGCCCATAGTTATAAATTGAATGATAAACATGTGTGGGGAATGGTTTGGTGCTTCCAAATCCCATGATGATAAATTGGTTGATAAATGAGTGTAGGACACATACTGCTACTTCAAAAGCCCATGGGGTCCTGGGCTTGTCGACCTAAATCCAAAAAAATGTTGACATTGGACCATGGTTCCAATTTGTTGTATTATGAATTGAAATGAAATCTCATGTGTTATATTAAATTGTGAATTTATTATGTGATATGGTTCAAAATCTGGAAGGGAATGAAGTAGGTATTGAGAGTTTGTATGTCCTCTAGAACCTAAGGGTTATGTGGTTAAATAAAGAGTAATTCTCGAATGACCCTAAGGCCTTCATTTTTATTGATTTTTGATAACCCCCATTTCAAGGGGTGAGGGGGAACACTTACAAGTCTTGTAGGCTTAGTGATTACATGGCCCATAGGCTTAAGAGACATTACATGACCCGGAGGTCTTAGGGAATTCAACCAGACTATAACTATAAGGAACTGCCCCTCCCCAGCATTTGCATCGTGATGGTAGCTCTCCACCTTCACATGGCCATCTAGTTAACTTTCTTATGCAAGCACAGGCCGGTCCCGATGGCATAGTCATACCCTCTCATTCTTCCAAATATATTGGTTCTGCTCTGGTGAGTGTGCCTGCTTTGAATCCTCCTCTGGGGCAGCTCCTTTTTTTGTAGAGTCTGTCTGGGGAAACTGCATGTAGCCCGAAGGCCTTAAGGTAGCCCAAAAGTCAAACTAACCTGAAGGCATGGGTGGCCCGAAGGCCTTAAGGACTCCAAGACCAAACCGATGGCCCAAGGTGAATATTTCTGGCTGCTACAATACAGAATAGTTTCTGCTACAGTAACTGCCATAGTACTCACATAGTGCACAGTACCTGCTACAGTCCTGCTACAGTACCCCAGAAATATGTCTCTACCTGGTTTTGTAACCTGGGTCTCGTTGATGCACTTAAGGATACCTCACCAACTAGGCTGGGGGTCATGTGAAAATAAAGAGTAATTGAATAAACGTAAATTGTTTACTTTATAGATTTTATTTATTCCTTATACAACTGCATACACTGTTTTGAATGGATATTGTTTTAGACGTCGTTGGTGGTGGCATACTGAGTTGTACTCACATACTATTTGGGTTGCTTGATTGGTATCTGAATAGATTTCATGGTTTCGGGATAGGTTAAGGGCAAGGGTCGTATGTTAGATGGATGAGTTGGGATGAAACATGGATGAGGGAACTAGACATGGTTCGGGACCCGTTTGAGAGGTGTTAGTGTCTTTATTCATTTTAGGTTTTCATATTGAAACTTGACATGTATTGGCATGATATATCTAATATTTAGTTTTGCATATTGTATTCTTTGTTTTGGTCATCATGTGATGTTGGTATTATTCTGGTTGTGGTTATATCATTTGATTATACTTATTTATTTCTGTTGTTGTGCTACTTTGATGAAGATGGTGTAGTCTCCCCATGATCGATATTGTTGGAATCCTTGTGTGTTAATAATGTTTTAATGATCAAAAATCCTATACATTCTGTAAAACTTGTTAATCCTGTGTAATATGTCTCAAATCATGTGTACAGATGATTGGTTTCTTTATGCTTTAAATAAACCTATCCAATATCTTAAGTGTTATATTTAATTATTGTAAACTATTTTTAATTTGTGTTATAATGAATTTCCTTGATAAATGATTGAGTCAAATCCATTTTATGAATATCATTGTTTAAGTATTTATAAAGATATTTGTCTAAGTGTGAAAAAATCATGAGTCTGCCACCGGTTATGTTTTTCTAGAAAAGGACCAGACATCGTGACCCAGACATCGTGACCCAGAGGTCGTGACCAGACACCATGACCAGACACCGTGAATAAGATATCGTGACCAGACACCGTGATCCTAACATTGCATCTATGCTACCGGTTCTTGATCCTTATACAACTATGTCATCATGACTGTCTCATCGCTCAAAGGAAAACAAGTAGAAACTTTTTCAAGGAGACACCATTTCCAAAAAAACGGTGACACCGTTTCTTAATTTGTTTTTTCATTTTTCAATTTAATATCTAATAGTCATATTTAAATCTTTTAAATGAAATGACATAATTAATGTTTCTTTTTAGACATGTCACCTGACAGTACGAGGTACGAGGTGCAAAATACATGCATCATGTCGGCTCCAACACATGCACTCCAAGAACTAAAAGGAAAGCATGGCCAGAAACAAAGAGATAATAGAGAAAAAAGTGTGTGCGATAATGAAGAAGCATGAGCATTCTTGGAAGAAGAACCAACACTTTCAACTCGACACTTCTGAATAACACACTAAGCATACTCGAATCCTAGAGTTGTGAACATTTTTCTCACTATCAACTCCACGAAGAACACGAGCTAGATCTAAACCAGAGCACCTGACTTGCGATACTTAGTTTTCCACAAGAGAACTTGATTCTTGCATCTACTTCATCCTAGAAGTCCAGAGCTGCATAGATTAACACTCAGAGCACTTATAACCTTATCTCATCATCTTTGCTCTGTTGTGTATTATTTTTAGCTTTCGAGCAGTGTGTGTGTGTGTGTGTGTGTGTGTATAAAAACAGGAACTATCTCCTATATTAAACTTAAGGATACAAGATATCCTTTCTCATACATATTTTTACACTTGTGTATTACCACGGATAAGTAGGAAGAGGTCCCTGTGTGACCTGACAGTTCATACCCATGAAGAACTGTGGAAGAGGTCGTGTGACCTGGACAGTCCTATGTACTGTTGTTAATCCTGATCCAGGGTGTGGATCAAGTTTATTTATATAAACTTCTTGGTGGCAGGTGATCACCAAGTGGAGTGGATTAGGTCTCAACTTGAGACTGAACCACTTGTTTTATATCCGCTATGTTCTCTAATTTAGTTTTGTCTGTTTTACTGTATAATTTAGAAATTGCTAAATTAACTTTGATAGTTAATCTTGTAAAGAAGTTATAATTGATTTTCCTTATTAAAATAGCTTAAAAAGTTGTGTTAATAACTGACATTAAGATTACTAAGAATTAATCAATATTCTGAGAATTTATTTAAATAGTCAAACTTTCACAACTGTATTACTTTGATTAACTGTACTGTATTTAAATTTATTGGGGAACCTTTTAAGAATACTTTTTAAACAGAAATTTTTATACCCCCCTCTTGAGTACTCTACTCTAACCAACATTTGGTATCAGAGGGTTTTTTTATTCCTATTAAGATTCTGTTTTTTACCCTATTAAATTGTGATTTTAGTTATACTTTAAAGATATGCCAATTTATGTTAATTCTAAATTTCTATCTCTTTAAAAGTAGTTCTTTAACATGGATAATATACTGGAAGGTGTTTCAACAAACATACCACCATTCTTTAATGGAACAAATTATGCCCAATGGAAAATTAAAATGAAAATGCATTTAGAAAGTATGAGTTTTGAAATATTTCCTTCAATTATAGATGAATATAAGATTCCTGCTACTGATAGAATCAATTGGGATGACCCTACCAAGACTACCTATAATGACAATTTTAAATCCATGAATGCTTTATATTTCTCTTTAGGATATGAGGAATTTAATAGAATTTCTGCATGTAAAACTGCCCATGAAATTTGGGATACTTTGTCTGTTTCACATGAAAGAACCTCTAGTGTGAAAGAAATGATACTTAATGCTTATACTATTAAATATGATAACTTTAAAATGAAACCTGATGAGCCTATTTCTGACATGTATCTCGGGTTCAACGAAATTGTCAACATAATGGTTTCTCTTGGAAGAGAAGTTACTTCCAAAGAACAGATCCTGAGGATTCTCAGATGCCTACCTAACAGATGGAGAGGAACCTATGTCTCTATTAGAGAATCATGCGACATCAGCAAGTTACTTGTAAAAGAACTCATTAAGAAACTGATGATGTATGAAGAGGAGCTGAAAGTCAACAAGGAAGATGAGGATGATCCCAAAAGAAAATCGGTTGCATTCAAAACCACCACTTCTAAACACAAAGAGAAAGGGAAGTTGGAAGCCTCTGTAGAAAGTTACAGAAGTGAACAATCATCACCTGAAAGTGATGAGTAGATGGCTCAATTATCCAAAAGGTTTAAGATATTTAACAATAAGAAGAAAGTTTTCAGAAAACCTAAATTTAAGGGAAGATATGATCAAAAAGGAAGCTGGAAGAAAGATTGGAAAATAAATGACAAGTTTGATGAGATAGTCTGCTATGAATATAAGCGAAAGGTACATATCAAGTCTGATTGTCCCAAACTCAAGTACAAAAAGAAATATGAGGACAAAGATAGAAAGTATAAAAAAGGCAATGAAAGAAATATGGAGTGCTTCTGAGGACAGTTCAAGTAACTCAGAATCTTCACATTATGAACAGGCTAACAAAGCCAATATGTGTTTTATGACAAACACATCTGAGGTAACACTGGAATCTTCTATACACAATTTCTATTATTCTGGAGATAAGAGTGAATCTGAAAATATGTCTAATGAAGAAATTTTTGAATACTATAATATGCTTGAAGATACATGCAATGAATTAAAAGATAAATACAAGTCTTTGAAGAAACAATATGCTTTTACCTCAACTGTTAAAACTGAACTTAGTGTAGAAAGGGAGAAAATTCTCAATTACTCAAAGAAAACAATGAAATAAAGATATCTAATGAGAAATTGAAAAGGGATCTTGAAAGGTTTACTAATGGTAAAGATAGCTTGGTACAAATGCTAGGTAAATAGATTGCTCTTAAATATACTACTGGCATTGGCTATCAACCTGGTAAAAAAAATTTGGAAGAATTTATTTTGTTTCTAAGTCTAGGACATACAGCTTTACTCCTAGTTCTGGAAAACATTCAGCTAGTTCAAGTTATGATACACTCTCTACTGTTTCAAGATTTTCTGGACCAAATAGAGTTTATTTTTCAAATACTTTACATAATTCTTATAGGAAACCTATGAGGTGGATATGGGTTCCTAAAGCACTAGTCACTAATATTACTAGACCCAAACAAGTATGGATACCAAAATCTGTTTTTATCTGACTATTTTGTAGGAAAGCTGATTAAAGAGCTCCTGTAAAAGCTTATGGTACTTGGATAGTGGGTGTTCAAGACACATGACAGGAGACTATTCATGCCTCAAGAATTTAATAAATATTGATGATGGACATGTCTCCTTTGGTGACAATGCCAAAGGAAAGATTATTGGACTTGGCCAAATCAGTAACTCTAACTCAGTTTTTGATTTCCAAAGTACTTTTTTTATGGATTGAAATATAATCTACTTAAAATATCACAACTATGGGATGATGGATTTCATGTTAAATTTTAAGATGATGCTTGCAATGTTTTTGATTCTAAAAATGAATTAGTTTTTTCTGCATTAAGAAAGGAAAATGTTTACTCTGTTAACTTATATTCTTTAGTCTCTCAAAATGCTTCATGTTTAAGTGTATTTCATAAAGAATCTTGGCTTTGGAATAGGAGACTAGGACACTATAATATTCATTCCCTTAGAAAGTGTAACACCCCAAGATTTCATAGTACGTTATTTCTTCAAAGTAATCCAATAACTTGTACTACACGCAACACTGAGTTCTAGCACACCACGACTTACCAAACTAGTCGTTCAAAAGCAGTTATGAATAGTATTAACTAAATTTTGAACTTTATATAATACTTATAATTTTAGAATCCATATTATAAGTTTCTTAGACATAATGTAAGAACAAATTCATTTTTTTCAAATAAAAAAAGTATTTTTTAAAAAATGCAAGTTTACCGCCTTTTAATGGAGAACCTTTTTTAAATCCAATATTTGAAACTTTTATATATTCCATTTGACAAAATAAACTTCTTCTTTAGAATTGGTACATAATAATTTATTTTTAATAAATTTTTGTTGTTTTTCTGATAACTTTCATATTTGGGTGAATAGTGAAAAATACTATATTTTAGCTGAAAACAACTTTTTTAATCAAAATAATTTATAGTGTTAAATTATAAATTTTAATGGTTTGGAAGTATAATTAGATTATACTTTTACCATTTAATCCAATGTTGTTCATTATAAGTAATTTCACTTTGAAATTGGACATAAACAAGTGTCAATCTTTTGATAGTTATTATTTCTTAAAAATATGCTTTTTGGTTTTGACAACAGGGATTAATTTTAAATTAATAAATGAACTTTTTATGTTTTGAATTTGGTAAAATAGAATTCATTTTTGAATTCGTAATATCAAAATTAGTTTAGGGTGAATTTTTGGTATGTTTTTGAAAACTTTCAATTTTTGATGAATAGTGAAAAACACTGCGTTATTGGTTAAAACCGAATTTTTATTTAAATAATTAGTTATTTTATTTTAATTTATTTTAGGTCAAAATAGATACATAATACATATATATGTTCAATGTAATTCATTGGAGTAATTTTATAATAAGTTTAGATATATAAAATTTTATTGAACTATTTACCGTCTTTTACCCACCTCCTAGGAGCATTTGCAAATTTGAATAAAACTTAATTTTACCGCTTTTGTAAATTGAATTTCAAAAATACGAGAGACATAGTTGATATCAGTTAGTAAAATTAGGTTCAATAAGATGAAAATAATTTTTGGTGAATAGTAACTTTTTACTTTTGTTTACCACGGTTAAAAGTAAATAGGGTAATTAAGGGTAAAAATGATATTATTATTAACCTAACACATGTCCTAATTCTATTGGATATGTTTAATTCGGCCAAAAAAAACTTAGAAATAAAATATGATCCTTTAGGTCCACTTGGATACATTTATTATTATTTAATTCAAAGAAGGGTTAAAAGTGTTAAATTCAAAGTTTAATAACTAAACATTTTTAATATAGGGTTATACAAAATATAAACTCGACTATAAATATTCATTAGAAAGATAAAAATATTTCCCACATAATGGTATTTTATTTATAATTTTTAGACATTAAATAATTAAATTTATTTATGAAAAAATGATGATGCAGCAATTACCTAATTAATGAAATATTAAAATAATTGATATTATAAATATACAAATAAATGTAATTTGAGACTTTTTATGAATTAAACTAATTTTCTAGGTCAATATTACATGTTAGGGTTGGTTAGATGATTTTTTTTTTTTTGAAGTAAAAATGTTGTTATAAATTTAGCAAAAACAAAATACCAAATTGTGTCAAAATTGACATAAAAGAGTTTTTAAAACAAATATTATATTATTAATTGATATTCTAATCCTAAAAATCTAAGGTTCGGCCATAGGACTTATATAATGATATTTGTATCATTAATTAACCAATTGGGGTTCGCTTGGAAGTATATAGTAAGTTTATTAACCATATAATATAAAAATACAAAGAGACATGGTAAATGTCAAACTATTTAACTAAGAGTTAAATCTAAAAGATAAGGTTAAAATAGTGACCCAAACTTGTCTAAAACCTATTGGTTGAGTGGTTTTCGACCCATCCCCACCTTATCCTTTAAATAATTCATTTTGGAGCCATTATAAACTGAAAATTATTTTATTATAAAATAATATTTCTAGCTTTTCCTAAGGTGCCCCTCACCCCTCTTATAAAAGGGCACTCCCCCTTCTCTCTAATTCACACCTTCAAAGCCATTTGGATCAGCCAACCCCTGCCCAAATCCCCTATCAACTGTCCTACCTTCATCCTAGAGGCCTTAATTTAGTCATAAATCCAACCTAAGGATCCCTTTTGATCAAATCAAAAGGAAGAACCCGAAGAAGAGGTAAATATTTCATCACCTCTTTCAAGTTCTTTTCTTCTTACACTTCCTCTTTCTTTACTGTTTCAATTATAAAATAATGACTCCAATATCTTCTATATACTATGATGTTATTATAAATATGGTACAACCATATTCATTATTATATCCATCCTTTGAATGACATGTCACCATACGTGCGTGCGTACAGCTTACCGTCTCCACATCGTGGTGTAATTCTTATTCAATACATTATTATTTAGATAAGTATAATAATTATGTGTAATTGATTTAAATAATATATATATATAATGATAATTATTCTTTATATATGATATATCATCCAATTATGTATTATTTTAGTATCAAAAGAATGGTATTTCCCCTCGTGCGTACGTACGGATTACCGTCTCCACGAACGCGATGAGATTCATTCCCCATCGTAATCCATTCAAGACTAATTTTCATTAGATGATTAAAAATAATGTTTAAATAATTAATATCATTTTTAATATGAATAAGATACATCCTATCCATAGCAAACATTACTTATGTAAAAAATCATATAAAGGAAAACGAATCAGTTAACACCCGAAACGACGATAATACTAAGATATTATTAACAAAGAAATGTTAAAAGATCATATATGATATCATATTAATGTATATGATTCTAGTATAATTTAATAACAATTATTTCACCATTATATGGAAGTTTAACCTACCCTCGACCAAGGAAAAGTACAAGGTAAGAGTTAATTCTACAACCTCTTCATTATTCAAGGTTGTTTATATGTAATTATCTACTAGGACCTCTTTATCATCCTAATACATGTTTCTTTAAAATGTATTTCAAAACATTTTTAATATTTACTAGACTATGGGTTAAAGTCATTTATACCATTATATGACTTTTTATAAAATGGTTTGAACGGAATCTTTCCGTCATTTTCCAAACAAGGTACTTTATGACCTTTTCGACAAAAGTAAGGTAAGAATGTTTGTTTTAACTGATATGGTGGGTGCGGATATTTTCCACCCTTATAACAACATCAAAGCTTACCTTACAATATTATAAGAATATTTTCAAATATAAATGTTTTCTTCTATAATTACGTGACTTTTAAATGATTTCAAAATAGAAAGAGATATTTCTCTAAAAAGGTTTTGATTTCATCTATGTCAACATCCTTTGATGGATTTTAAGTTTCTTTGAAGTTGATTTATTGTGATACAAAACTTCCGTATTGTATTTAAGGTTTTGTGATATGTTTGAATGTGGATGTGTTATTTCATACCATTCGTGGTTTATTGATAAAGTATTGACATTTCGTATGCTTTTTTTAATAGGAATGTTTATGTTATATTTAAACCTTTTCATATGAAGAATGCATTGGACTTAGTAAGTGACGGGTGGAGCCCGCTATAGCTCCTCGATGCATCGGTAGGTCTCATGAGACAAACTATTGTCTTGGAACAAGGCCTTGACAAAATCTTATTTGTATTCTTGGCACAAGGCCTTGACTATGTGGTTATGAAAGTCTGGCATTATGCATTCCATCATTATGAAAGTGGTTATTGATATTTCATGTGATTATTTGAATCGTAGAATATCCATGTGAGTAAGTAAATGGAATTATTTTGATTTATATTTTCCATATTATGATGAAGTTTATGTTGAAAAGGCTTTTGTTTTAGTTTAATACATTGCCTTAAATGTTTATGTTTATTTATGAAAGTTTCTGTTATATTGTTATCCTTACTGAGCATTTGAGCTCACTCCTTTCTATGTTTTATTTTTTCCAGGATGCAAAGAAGTATATTATGACTGACCTATAGGGATAGTCTATGGGATCTCAGTGTTGTCCATGGAAACAATGTTGTTGTAGTTTTCCATTTTATGATGTAATGTAAACCTTATGAATGTATCTAGTACTTCCAAGGATACAAAACTAATCGATCTTTCGAGACTTGATCTTTTGTGATCATGCCAATGTTATGTAATAATACAACGACTCTAGGTAACTAGGGTCGGGGCGTTATAGTTGGTATGAGAGGAAGTTTAGTACAAACCTTGGAAACTAGATTTAGGTAAACTCTGATTAGAACACATAGCCCTAAGATAGAATTTAAGGATTAGTATAGAAGAACTTCCTAAATTTTTGGTATTATAGAGATTTTGTGAGTTTTTCAAGCAATACATCCATGTCTGGATACAAGCAGGTAGAGGCAGCTCTGGCCCAGATGTACCTAGGGGTAAAACTCAAAAACACCGCTTTGAGCTAGACTCGAACGGAAACCGGTGCACAACAACGGGTTGTGCTACACTCTTGGTTACGACACTCCCAGGGGATATGCTTAGGATAATTCTCATTTTTCTTTACAAATCATTATGAAGGATTTATGAGTATATACCTCCTCAAAGAAAATATTTTTATGATTACGGATTATATTCATAAACTATTTAATTTACGTTAGGTATTTTACAAGTTTGGAATTATTCATTGCAATTCATAAACTGACCTAGTGTATGTCATTCTATAGAAATGGCACCCAGTGGAAGGAATGAGAACTCCAGCAATATGTATGATCCACAGAGTAAGAAGGATCAAATATTTCATGGTATTAAGACAACATTAATAAGGGAAATAGTCTCCCACGTATTCTCAAAATATGAAGAAATAGTATCATGTGTTAATAAGATAAGTAAAGAATTATCTGAGTCCTATGGATTTGAAGGGAAGAAAGAGATGAAAATGATGGTAGAGAGAAAGATGGATAAATGGAATAAGGGAAAGAATGATTTTCCCATATGTGATAACTGTGGAAAGAATCACCTTGTTAAATGCTTAAAAGGGAATGGGAGTTTTTTATAAGTGTGGAGAAAAAGGACACCAAGTACGTGATTGCAAGGGTGAGAAAAAGGTTTCAAATGTACAATGCTTCATCTGCAAGGAGTTGGGACACTACGCGAATAGATGTACAAATCATCAGAGTATACCCCAAATGCTGTTATTGGATAAGAATCAAGTTATGATACTACTGAAGATGAAGAGGAATGATTAAGAGTTTTTATGTTGTTATTAAAGTATTGTGTTATTTGAGTGTTGTATCAACGATGTACTGGTTATATGAATTATAAAAATAAATAAGGATTGTATTGCAGTACCATTTCATTGGGAATTTGAGATTATATGGTCCTGATACTAAGGTAGTAATTTTGGAATAAGAGATGGTTGATTTGGAAAAATTATATTGGATATTCTTGACTACCTTGGAACTGATTAATAGTTTTTTTATTTCCTCATTGTTGGAATATTCGAAAAATTTGGATATAAGGAATATATCCAATATTATATAAAGGATAAGGGAGCAAGAATGTAATAAATAAGTTTTTATGGTAATTTAGGGTGTTACCAAGTTTTAAAATAATACATGATGAAGGTGTTCACATGTTATTACGTGGAAAAAAGGATCTTCATTGTGTTTAAATTCCTTATAAATTTTGGACTGTGAGTTTGGATAGAATTATTTTGGATAAGAAAGGTTAGAATGGATTAAGTTTGAAATTGGATATTATTGTTAAGGTTATTTTTGGATTGTTATAAAAAGGACAACACGCAGACCATGTGACGATCCGTCGCGTTAGACAAAGCTGCTGGAATCGAACCCACAACCATAGTACGATTGAGATTTATCACCTACCACTGGACTACGTAAAGTCCATGGATTGTATAATCTAGTTTTTTTAAAGGTCTAATAGATTAATTATAAATTATTATTTTTTAACCATATGCAATTAGGATAAATATAGTATTTTTATAGTGAAAGATGAGTTTGTGGTAGGAATTAGTTGATGGATGAAACTCTAATTGTCAAGTATATATATATAATTTTTTTCCCTCTTATTCTATGGGTAAATAAATTCTTATACTTTAGGGAAGGGATCTTAAAACCAAAAATGTGTTATCATAATACCTTATATTTTGTTGAACTTGTGGTATTTCAAATCATCATAGATTGATGGATTTGAGGCCCTCAATTTTACACTTGTTTGTGATTGATGACCTCAATCACTCCCTATAAATATTTATGTTTTTCCTCCAATTATGTGTCTCTAATTTCCACCAATGTTCTCCTAATCAAGATCATAATTTGGTGGTGACCATTTCATTTCCATTTTCCTCTAATTAAGACAAAATTTTATTAACTCAATTTCCGATGTGGGTTTTCCCACAAAGGTATTTTCTATTTTCAACCTTTTATTTTCGAAAAACAATTTAAAATTGAGAGGACGCAATTTATTGAAGGAGGGAAGAATGTAACACCCCAATATTTCATAGTACGTTATTTCTTTAAAGTAATCCAATAACTTGTACTGCACGCAACACTGAGTTCTAGCACACCACGACTTACCAAACTACTCGTTCAAAAGCGGTTATGAATAGTATTAACTGAATTTTGAACTTTATATAATCCTTATAATTTTAGAATCCATATTATGAGTTTCTTACACATAATGTAAGAACAAATTCATTTTTTTCAAATAAAAGAAGTATTTTTCAAAAAATACAATTTTACCGCCTTTTAATGGTGAACCTTTTTTAAATCCAATATTTGAAACTTTTATATATTCAATTTGAAAAAATAAACTTATTCTTTAGAATCGGGACATAAGAATTTAGTTTCGATAAATTTTTGGTGTTTTTCTGATAACTTTCATATTTGGATGAATAGTGAAAAATACTATATTTTAGCTGAAAACAACTTTTTTAATCAAAATAATTTATAGTGTTAAATTATACATTTTAATGGTTTGTAAGTATAAATAGATTATATATTTACCATTTAATCCAATGTTGGTCATTATAAGTAATTTCTCTTTGAAATTCAACATAAACAAGTGTCAATCTTTTGATAGTTATTATTTCTTAAAAATACGCTTTTTGGTTTTGACAGTGGGAATTAATTTTAAATTAATAAATGAAATTTCTATGTTTTGAATTTGGTAAAATAGAATTTATTTTTGAATTCGGAATATCAAAATTAGCTTAGGGTAAATTTTTGGTATGTTTCTGAAAACATTCAATTTTTGATGAATAGTGAAAAATATCGCGTTATTGGTTAAAACCGACTTTTTATTTAAATAATTAGTTATTTTATTTTAATTTATTTTAGGTCAAAATAGATACATAATACATATATATGTTCAACATAATTCATTGGAGTCATTTTATAATAATTTTAGATATATAAAATTTTATCGAACTATTTACCGTCTTTTACCCACCTCCAAGGAGCATTTGCAAATTTGAATAAAACTTAATTTTACCGCTTCTGTGAATTGAATTTCAAAAATCTTATAGACACGGTTGATATCAGTAAGTAAAATGTGGTTCAATAAGATGAAAATAATTTTTGATGAATAGTAACTTTTTACTTTTATTTACCACGGTTAAAAGTAAATAGAGTGATTAAGGGTAAAAATGATATTATTATTACCCTAACACATGTCCTAATTCTATTGAATAAGTTTAATTCGACCAAAAACAACCTTAGAAATAAAATATAATCCTTTAGGTCCACTTGGATTAGATTAGGACATTTATTATTATTTAATTCAAAGAAGAGTTAAAAGTGTTAAATTCAAAGTTTAATAACTAAACATTTTTAATATAGGGTTATACATAAGATAAATTCAACTGTAAATATTAATTAGAAAGATGAAAATATTTCCTACATAATGGTATTTTATTTATAATTTTTATACATTAAATAATTAAATTTATTTATGACACAATGATGATGCAATAATTGCCTAATTAATGAAATATTGAAATAATCGATATTATAAATATCCAAATAAATGTAATTTGAGACTTTTTATGAATTACACTAATTTTATAGGTTAATATTACATGTTAGGGTTGGTTAGATAAATTTTTTTCGAATTAATAATGCTGTTATGAATTTAGCAAAAACAAAATACCAAATAGTGTCAAAATTGATATTAACCATATAATATAAAAATACAAAGAGACGTGGTAAATGTCAAACTATTTAACTAAGAGTTAAATCTAAAAGATAAGGTTAAAATAGTGACACAAACCTGTCTAAAACCTATTGGTTGAGTGTTTTTCTACCTATCCCCACCTTAGACTTTAAATAATTCATTTTGGATCCATTAGAAACCGAAAATGATTTTATTATAAAATAATATTTATAGCTTTTCCTAAGGTACCCCTCACCCCTCTTATAAAAGGTCACTCACCCATCTCTCTAATTCACACCTTAAAAGCCATTTGGATTGGCCAACTCCTGCCTAAATACCCTCTCAACTATCCTCCCTTCATCTTAGAGGTCTTCCTTTAGTCAGAAATCCAACCTAAGGAGCTCTTTTGATCAAATCAAAAGGAAGAACCTGAAAAAGAGGTAAATATTTCATCACCTCTTTCAAGTTCTTTTCTTCTTCCACTTCCTCTTTCTTTGTTGTTTCCATTCTAAAATAATAACTTCAGTATATTCTATATACTGTGATGTTATTATAAATATGGTACAACCATATTCATTATTTTATCTATCCTTTGAATGACATGTCACCATACGTGCGTACGTACGGCTTACCGTCTTCACGTCGTGGTGTAATTGTTATTCAATACATTATTATTTGTATGGGTATAATAATGATGTGTAATTGATGTAAATAATAAATATAACATGATAATTATTCTTTATATATGATATACCATCCAATTATATATTATTTTAATATCAAAAGAATGATATCGTCGCTCGTGCGTACGTACGGATTACCGTCTCCACGAACGCGATGAGATTCATTCCCCATCGTAATCCATTCAAGACTAATTTTCATTAGATGAGTAAAAATAATGTTTAAATAATTAATATCATTCTTAATATGAATAAGATACATCATATTCATAACAAACATTACTTACGTAACAAATCATATAAAGTAAAACGAATCAGTTAACACCCGAAACGACGATAATACTAAGATATTATTAACAAAGTGGTGTTAAAAGATCATATATGATATCATATTAATGTATATGATTCTAGTATAATTTAATAACAATTATTTCACCATTATATAGGAGGTTAACCTACCCTTGACCAAGGAAAAGTACAAGGTAAGGGTTAATTCTACAACCTATTCATTATTCAAGATTGTTTATATGTAATTATCTACTAGGACCTCTTTATCATCCACATTCATGTTTATTAAAAATGTATTTTAAAACATTTTTACTATTTACTAGACTATAGGTTAAAGTCATTTATACCCTTTTTTTACTTTTTATAAAATGGTTTGAAAGGAATCTTTCCGTCATTTTCCAAACAAGGTACTTTATGACCTTTTCAACAAAATTAAGGTAAGAATATTTGTTTTAACTTATAGGGAGGGTGTGGCTATTTTCTACTGTTATAACAACATCGAAGATTCCCTTACAATCTTATAAGAATATTTTCAAATATAAATGTTTTCTTCTATAATTATGTGACTTTTAAATGATTTCAAAATAGAAAGAGATATTTCTCTAAAAAGGTTTTGATTTCATCTATGTCAACATCCTTTGATGGATTTTAAGTTTGTTTGAAGTTTATTTATTATGATACAAAACTTCCATATTGTATTGAAGGTTTTGTGATATGTTTGACTATGGATGTGTTATTTCATACCATTCATGGTTTATGGATAAAGTATTGACATTTTGTATGCCAGTTTTAATACGAATGTTTATGTTATGTTTAAACCTTTTCATATGAGGAATGCATTGGACTTAGTAAGTGACTGGAGGAGCCGGCTATAGCTCCTCGATGCATCGGTAGGTCTCATGAGACAAACTAGTGTCTTGGCACAAGGGCTTGACAAAATTTTATTTGTAGTCTTGGTACAAGGCCTTGACTATGTGGTTATGAAAGTCTGGAATTATGCATTCCATCATTATGAAAGTGGCTATTGATATTTCATGTCATTATTCGACTAGTAGAATATCCATGTGAGTAAGTAATTGGCATTATTTTGATTTATATTTTCCATATTATGATGAATTTTATGTTGAAAAGGCTTTTGTTTTAGTTTTATACATTGCCTTAAATGTTTATGTTTATTTATGAAAGTTTTCGCTATATTGTTATCCTTACTGACCATTTGAGCTCACCCCTTTCTATGTTTTATTTTTTCCAGGATGCGAAGAAGTATATTATGGCTAGCCTGTAGGGATAATTTATGGGATCTCAGTGTTTTCCATGGAAACAATTTTGTTGTAGTTTTCTATTTTATAATGTAATGTAAACATTATGAGTGTATCTAGTACTTCTAAGGCTACTAAACTAATCGGTCTTTCGAGACTTGATCTTTTGTGATCATGTCAATGTTATGTAATAATGCACCGAGTCTGGGTAACTAGGGTTGGGGCGTTACAAAAAGTTAACCAGAAAATGGTTAGTCAAAGACCTACCCAAACTTGAGTTTCCAAATGATAAAGTGTGTAATCCTTGTCAAAAGGGAAAGCAACACAAAATTTCCTTCATACCAAAGAAAGAACTGTCAACTTCTCAACCTCTCGAATTGGTTCATATGGATTTGTTTGGACCATCTAGAGTTTCTATCTTAAATAGGAAGCACTGTGTTTATGTTCTTGTAGATGAATTTTCTAGATATACTTGGACTTTCTCTTTGGCTCAAAAAAGTGAAGCCTACTCTCATTTTACCAAATATACCAAAACTATAGAAAATATTAGTGGACTTAGAATTAAATCCATAAGAATTGATCATGGCTATGAGTTTGAAAATCAAAATTTTGAATCTTTTTGCTCACAAAATGGCTATGCTATAGTCATAATTTCTATGCCCCTAGAACACCTCAAAAGAATGGGGTTGTAGAAAGAAGAAATAGAACCTTGCAAGATATTTCTAGAACCATGATTAGTGAATATGACTTACCTATTTATTTTTGGGCTGAAGTTGTAAATACAGCATGCTATATTATCATTAAAGTGTTAATTAAACCTCTTCTTAAAAGAACTCCATATGAGTTGTGGAACAATAGAAAACCCAAAGTTTGCTACTTCAAAGTTTTTAGTTTCAAAGTCTATATCCTTAATACTAAGGACAATCTTGAAAAATTTGCATCCAAGAGTGATGAAGGAATCTTTTTAGGATATTCAATCTCTAGTAAAGCCTATAGAGTGTTTAATAAAAGAATTAAATGTGTGGAAAAATCTATCCATGTCAAATTTGATGAAACAGATCTACATGAGCCTAAAACCACTCTAGAGAACTTGGAGTATGATGTATCAAATTTGGACATTAATTCAAAATCCTCTAACCATCCTGTGAAAGAATCTGTGAAAATGTCCAGTTCTGGAAATTCTTTAAATTCAAGTCACAATGAACCTGAACCTGTTGAAGAACCTAAAATCACTAGTCTGAATTTTTCTAGAGCTATTGGAAATCTTAAGAATCATCCTTTAGATGTTGTTTTAGGAGACTTAGATAAAGGAACTCAAACTAGAGCTTCTCTTAGGAATCAGGTTGAACATCAAGTCTTCTTGTCACAACTTGAACCTAAAAACATTAATGATGCTATCAATAATCAATTTTGGGTTATGAATATGCAAGAAGAGCTTAATCAGTTTGAAAGGAACAAAGTTTGGAAGCTTGTTGACAGACCCAAAGGCACATTTACCATAGGCATTAAATGGGTGTTTATAAATAAGGTATATGAAGCTGGTAATATAGTTAGAAACAAGGCTAGATTAGTTGCACAAGGCTATAGTCAAGAAGAAGGAATTGACTATGAAGAGACCTTTGCACCAATTTCTAGACTTGAAGCCATCAGAATTCTGCTTGCTTATGATGCACATTTGAATTTCAAACTATATCAAATGGGTGTTAAAAGTGCATTCCTAAATGGGTATATAGCTGAGGATTTCTTTGTTGAGCAACCCCCTAGTTTTACAAATCTTCATTTTCCAAATCATATTTTTAAATTATCAAAAGATTTATACGGTTTAAAACAAGCTCCAAGAGTTTGGTATGATAGACTAAGTACTTTTCTTATTTCTAAAGGTTTTACAAAAGGAATAGCTGATCCTAACCTCTTTATAAAATGAATTTCCAATGATGTTTTAGTAGTTCAAATTTATATAGATGACATTATCTTTGGATCTTCAAAAAATCCTTTATGTATTGAATTTTCTAAAATGATTCAAAATGAATTTGAAATGAGTTTAATGGGTGAACTAAAATTCTTTCTTAGATTTCAAATCTTTCAAAATAATGATGGTATTATTTTAAATCAAATAAAATATATTAGAGATATTCTAAAACGTTTTGGTTTGGATATCACTAAAAGTAGTGACACTCCAATGAGTACTTGTAAGTTGGATCTTAATGAAGATGGAAAATCTATTGATCAAACCACTTACAGAGGAATGATTGGAAGTCTGATTTACCTAACTTCTAGCTGACCTGACATTATGTTTAGTGTGTGTATGTGTGTCCGTTTTCAAGAAACTCCTAAGGAATATCATTTAATTCTGTTAAAAGGATTTTCGAATACCTCAAGAATACACCTAATCTAGGACTGTTCTATCCCAGAGGACAATCATTTGAGTTAGTTAGTTATTCTGATGCTGAGTTTGGTGGTTGCAAGTTAGATAGAAAAAATACCTCTAGAACATGTCACTTTTTAGGCAAGTCGCTAGTATCATGGTGTAGTAAGAAACAAAATTTTGTTGCATTATCTACTGCAGAAGCTGAATACATAGTTGTTGGTAGTTGTTGTGCACAAATTTTGTGGATGAAACACACATTACTAGATTATGGATATCAATTCAGGCATGTACCTATAAATTGTGACAATACAAGTGCTATTAACATCTCAAAAAATTTTGTTTCACACTATAAGACAAAACATATTGATGTAAGACATCACTTTTTGAGAGATCGTTATCAAAAATGTGACATCACTTAGGAATTCATTGGAACTGAATATAAGCTTGCTGATATATTCACCAAACCATTAAATTCTGAAATAATAGATTACATCATACATGAGTTAGGAATGATAAATCTTAAGTAGTAAGTATATTGTTTCATGTTTACGGTCTCACAGTTACTCTCTCTCTCTCTCTCTGTTACTGTCTAGAACTTACTGTCTCAAACAATATAGTCGCATAGTTTATAAATCACATTGTTACGGTCTCACCGTGAAAGCTTGTTACGGTCTCACCCTGAAAGCCTATTACGGTCTCACCATGAAATCCAGTTACGGTCTCACCGTGAAAGTCAGTTCCGATCTCACCGTGAAATCGGTTACGGTCTCACCATAAAAACACTTTATTGTTTTATTTATATATTATAACCTGTATCGCGGTAATTAATTATTTTACCCTTTTACTTTCCCACGCTTTTGTTTTTGTGACGCTTGGTATCCCTAAATGATAAAAACTAAATAAGTTTCACTCTTTCTTCACATGATCTCTCTTCTCTCAAACCGTAAACCCTCTTTAAACCCTTCTCTCTCTCGAACCTTCGTTGAATGCTCAGAATGAAACGCCCGTCATCGTCAACTCCTATGAAGCACAGTTCAAAGAAGAAGTTGAAAATAGTTCCAAAGTTAGCACCCAAAGGTCCGTTGAATCCGAACCTAGTGAATAGAGTAGTCGTTCCTAAAAAGGAGGTTTGACCCAAGTGGTTGTTGTCAAGTAAATCCTTATTTTTGAAAGTGTTAATAGAGCAAGGATGGCTGGATTGGTTCACAAAGGAGGATAGGCCTATTTATCTGAAGTTAGTTGAATAGTTTTATCAGTATGTTCAATTCTCTTTTGATATAGAAGATGGCTATGTTGTGAGAAGCTGGATAAATGGACAGAGATGCACGTTTTCTTCGAGGTTATGGGTTAGATGAATTGGGATACCTCATGAGGGTATTTGTGAGGACTACCAGAGAGGTCCTCCACCTCTAAGTGAGTTCTTTTTTTTGGAAGAAGCATTTGGAAGCTTAACTGGCAATGAAAAAAAACGAAGAGCTATAGCTGCTGAGCTAGATGGTGAAACCATATTTCTGTTTAAGTTTGTTCAGAATATGATTAGCCCCAGAAAAGGTGACTTTTCTACACTCAATTATCAGGATGTATTCTTGATGCGCCTTATGAAGAGTGGACATAAGATCAACCTGTGCAAATATGTTATACTCCATATGTGTGAGTTGATCAAGAAAACCTCCAAGTCAACCTCCTTATTCTATTCAAGGCTTATCTCAGCTATGCTTCATGTCAAAAGATTTGTTTGACCAGATGAAGAATCTATTAAGGATTATGAGTTTCGTCTTTCAAAAGTTACAGTAAAGAGAATGAAAATCAGTTGGAATCCATGGAGAAAAGCATGGGTAGAAGATAATGACAGGGTTTATGAAAAGTTCAATATAGTGGAACACTCTTCAAGACCTAAAGATATTTCTGATCCTGGTTTGGAACCAGATGAAATTGTTGAGTATTCTGATGAGGAATAAGAAGAAGAGTTTGTTGCACCTACAAGGGAAACTATTCTGGATGAGAAGAATAGTGAACATGTTCTCCAAGACATAATTGAGAAGGAAGTGCATGTTTCTAAAGAAGTTGTTGATCTGCAAGAACAACCTGCTTCCAAAGAAGAATTTGTTGTTGTTGTAAGTGAAAAGGATGTTGTATAAGAGAATATAGAATAAGATCTTTCTTTTATGCAAGAATCTTCTCTTGAGGAACATGTAGAGGAACAAGTTGTTCCAGAAATTATCCCATCTGCTGAACAGAGAATGGAGCAAGCTTTTCAGCTGGCTAGAAAGGAAATGGGTGAGGATATCATGGATGAAATCTTGGAAATAGAACAAGGATCTAAATCTCTCAGTCCTGAGAAAGATGCACCTATTGAGGGGGAGCAGCCCCCCAGTTTGGAAAATGTTGAAGTGCTAAATCTAGTTGATTCAAGCTCTATGGATACATGGTATAAATTTTCTAGTTATTTTAATGTAAATGACTCACAGGAAGCCTCAGTGAAAGGTATAGATCTGTCTACTGTGTTTCAATTGAAACCAGTATTTTCTATTGATGTTATAACTGAAAGGAACCTGAGCCTGTCTCAGCTCCTATTTCTGAACCTTCACAAGAACCTTCAAACTTGGTGAGTAAGGATGATTTGAAAGCATTTGAAGCTACCTTGTTGGCTGGGGTTAAAAAGCTCGTGAATACCCAACTGGCACCTATAACCAATTTAAGTGAAAGAGATACTGCTCTGTTTTTTGGAAAAGATCATATGGCAAATTCATCCTAAGATGCTTCATGAGATTCAAGAAGTCGGAGTTGAGAACAAATAGCTCAGTGATGAAGTAATGACTCTCAGAGGTATGGTTGAAGAAATGCAGAGAGTGATGAACTCAAGACCCGAACCTGTTTCTCATCCTGTTGAGGATTTTGTTAGTCAAATTCCACAAGAAGTAGTCTCCCTGATACAACCTAATCTAACCTTCTTGGCTGACAAGGTAGCTGAAAGAAATAAGAAAATTGTTCAAGAGATACATGAACTTGTTATTGGTCCTAACAAGTTGACTGATGAGTATAAGGGTTGTCTCCAGAAAGTTCTAAATCAACTGAAGTCCCTTACTTCGGTTGTTACCACTTCTCGTGCCTCTGGACAATCCTCTCAACCCCCTTTGGACAGTGATCTGCTCAGATCAGTTGTCAAAGAAGAACTTCAGGCTGTGCTAAGTGGTTTTGACAACGAGTCTCTATTTAAAGTTGTCAAGAACAGTGACAGAGTTCTTGATTTGGTGAGAATTCATTCCAAAATTACAAATGATGCTCAAGAAGAGATTACTAAGAAGGTGGACTTCTACTTCAATAGGATCTTCTCAAAGCATAACATGACCAACCGTTTCAAGTACCTAGTGAAGAATCTGAGAATCCCTCCTGTCACTCAAGCTTTCAAAACTCAAGTCCAAAAACTCAAAGATTTCACTCTGTTGTTGGATAAGTTTATGGAGAACAAGGATGACTTTGAGAAAGTCATGCAGTATGGTGGTGAGATCATTGTTGACTTCATCAAGCTTTTGAGGCTTTATCTTAATGTACAGAGTACTGCCCTTGTGGCTCCTGCAGCTGCACCCTTGAGATCTAGTTTGCCTACCTTCTCATCCTCTGCCCTTGCCTCTACATCTATGTTTGTCTCTCATGCTCTGAGTCAGATCAGACCTGTTATTCTTGATCAACAGTTGCCTCGGTCTTCCACTGCACCTACCTTGGCCCCTTCTGTTTTTGAAGAACTCCATTTACCTTCTTTGTCAACTGGTTCACTTTCATCTTCCACTTCTACCTCTGCTCCTATGGCTTCCTCTTCTGATGCTGCTGCCAAGGGAAAAGAGAAGACAATCCAGTGCTAAAGAAAAGTGACTACTATCTTTTGATAGGGATGATTTCTGTGTGTTTTTTTATTACTGTTTGTAGTGGAACTTTTTATTCATCTAATGCATTGTGCACTCTTCTTATCTATTCTTTTATTTCCTTTTGTACTCTTTTTGATAATCCCAAAAGGGAGAGAAATATGTACTCTAAATGCACACCAGGAAGAGACACATTACCTAAGAATATATCTCTCACTCACATGATTTGTGATCATCAAAAAGGGGGAGATTATTGGACTCCTCATGTGTTAATCATGTTTTAATGATCACAGATACTATACATTCTGTAACACTTGTTAATCCTATGTAATCTGTCTCAAATCATGTGTACAGATGATTGGTTTCTTTATGCTTTAAATAAACCTATACAAGATCTTAAGTGCTATATTTAATTATTGTAAACTATTTTTAATTCGTGTTATAATGAATTTCCTTGATAAATGATTGAGTCAAATTCATTCTATGAATATCACTATTTAAGTCTGTATACAGATATTTAGCTAAGTCTGAGAAACCGTGAGTCTGCCACCAGTTATGTTTTTCTGGCAAAGGACCAGACACCGTGACCCAGACACCGTGACCAGACACCATGACCAGACATCGTGAATCAGAAACTGTGACCAGACATCGTGATCCTAACACCGCATATGTGCTACCGGTTTCTGATCCTTATACAACTGTGCCATCATGATTGTCTCATCGCTCAAGGGCAAACAAGGAGAAGCTGTTTCAAGGAGACACCGTTTAAAGGAGATGTTGTTTCAAGGAGACGTCGTTTCCAAACAGACTGTGACACCGTTTCTTAATCTGTTTTGTCGTTTTTCAATTTAATATCTAACGGTCATATTTGAAGCTTTTAAATGCACTGACTTAATTAATGTTTCTTTGTAGACATGTCACCTGACAGTACGAGATACGAGGTGCAGAATACATGCATCATGTCGGCTCCAACACATGCACTCCAAGAATAAAAAGGACAGTGTGGCCAAAAACAGAGAGATGATAGAGAAACAAGTGTGTGCGATAACGAAAAAGCACGAGCATTCTTGAAAGAATAACCGACACTTGCAACTCGACACTTCTGAAGAACACACGTAGCATACTCAAATCCTAGAGTCGAGAACATTTTTCGCACTATCAACTCCACGAAGAACACGAGCCAGATCTGAACCAGAGCACCTGACTTGCGATACTCTGTTTTCCAAAAGAGGAATTGATTCCTACATTTGCTTCATCTTAGAAGTCCAGAACCGCATAGACTAGCACTCAGAGCACTTATAATCTAATCTCATCATCTCTGCTCGGTTGTGTATTATTTTTAACTTTCGAGCAGTGTGTGTGTGTGTGTGTGTCTGTATAAAAATACGCATTGTCTCCTGCATTAAACTGAAGGATACAGGATATCTTTTCTCATACATCTTTTTACACTTGTGTATTCCCACGGATAAGTGTAGAAGAGGTCCTTGTGTGACCTGATAGTTCATACCCACGAAGAACTGTGGAAGAGGTCGTGTGACCTGGACAGTCATGTGTACTGTTGTTAACCCCGATCCAGGGTGTGGATCAAGTTTATTTATATAAACTGCTTGGTGGCAGGTGATCACCAAGTGTAGTGGATTAGGTCTCGCCTTGAGACTGAACCACTTGTTTTATATCCACTGTGTTGTCTAATTTAGTTTTCTCTGTTTTACTGTATAATTCAGAAATCGCTAAATTAACTTTGATAGTTAATCTTGTAAAGAAGTTATAATTGTTTTTCCTTATTAGAATAACTTCAAAAATAATGTTAATAAGTGACATTAAGATTACTGAGAATTAATCAATTTTCTGAGAACTTATTTAAACAGTCAAACTTTCATAACTTTTTTTTTAAAGGTTGGGGCTGAAGCCTAGATTTATTATTAATGTAAAGACCTCTTAAGACTGTATAGAGGGTGACCCATTACATAGCAAGAATGCCCAAAAATAATGTTATAACTTTTTTTTAAAGGTTGGGGCTGAAGCCTTGATTTATTATTAATGCAAAGACCTCTTAAGACTGGATAGAGAGTGACCCATTACATAGCAAGAAGGTTAAGGTCAAGTGGCATGAACTCGGTGAACAGTACTGCTACAGTAACTGCACAGCTACAGTAACACCTACAGTGCCACCACCGCTACATAGCAAGAAGGTCAAGGCCAAGTGGCATGAACTCGGTGAACAGTACTGCTACAGTAACTGCACAGCTACAGTACCAGCTACAGTGCCACCACCGCTACAGTGACCTACTACAGTACCGGGAATTCTCCCCTGCCAGGATTTGATCCTGGGTCTTTTGGATGCCAAGCAGGAGCCTGAACCACTGGGGTACAGGCTTGTTGACAGTCAAACTTTTATAACCGTATTAATTTGATTAACTGAATTGTATATAAATTTATTGGGAAACCTTTTAAGAATACTTTTCAAACAAAAATTTTTATAGATACTCAATTCACCCCCCTCTTGAGTACTCTACTCCGACCAACATATATTGACATTTGCTGCTAGTCGGCACCCTCTGGCCTACGGGAAGGCATGCCTGAGGTCATGTAGCGAACCGACTTAGGGCATCGGTGTGTGGCACCCAGGTCGGGGTGTTACAAAATAAATAGAAAATAAATAAATAATAATTAACAATTAACAATTAAATAATAAATAACAAAAAAATGATTAATAATAAATAAATAAATACTAAATAAATAATAAATATATATGTGATAAATAAATAATAATTAATTAATAATTAATAATCAATTAGTATATAAAATATAGGTAGCAAATAAATGATAAATAATAAATTAATAATAAAATAATATTAAGTTAAAAATAAATTAATCATAAATATATAAACAATAAATTAATAATAAAATAATAATGAATTGATAATGAATAATAAATCAATATATAATAAATAAATAATAAATAATAACTAAATAAATAATAACTAAATAATAAATAAATAATAAATAACACGTTGATAATAAATTAATAATAAATAATAAATAATATGAGATAATATATAATAAATATTAATTAAATAAATAATAAATCAATAATAAATAATAAATCAATATATAATAAATTAATAATTAAGTAATAATAAATGAACAAATAATATATAATATATATATTAGGTAATTGGGGGTACAATTATATTTAAACACACACATACACAGGGTGAAAATGCATGACATAGCCCCCCCAAGGGGATAACCCCATCAAGCCTTATTGCATATCAACATATAACAAAAATTACATAAATATATATACCCACACATTTATATTACATATATTTAATTGTGTATTATTATAAATATATATATATATATATATAAACAGAAGTAAATATAAATAAATATATCTATATATATACCCACATAATATATAAAAATATACAAACATAAATACGTATAAATGTTTATAAATGTATATAAATATAGATAAATATGCATAAATACATATAAATATCTATGCACGTATACAATTATATATAATTTTAAAATAAATATGGGTAAGTATATATATAGAGACACGCGCACAATAGATAATAAATCATCATTAGAAGGAAAGACACAACAATTGCAATATCATCAAATCAATAGAAATGTAAATCCATGAAATAAAATCATAGATGGTTCAACAAGCATATGAAGACACTCTTAAATGCAGTTTAAATCTCATTGAATGCTCAAAAATCATGGTATATGAACAAAAAACTCGGTTTTGGAGCCCATCTGAACCTTTTTTAACCTCAAAAAAACATTGGTTGAGATTATCCCGGTTAGCATGGCGTAGAGTTTGTTGGCGACTTCAATTTTATATGCGGTAAAGTCAAAACTAACACCCGGATCCAAAGTTATGATTGTTTTAAAGTTTGATTTTCAATTCATCTTAAAACAATAATAAATTTTATTTTATTAATTATTACAAAATTATTATTACAGTTCATTTCATAAACTTCGATTTGGGTGTTTGTGGACCTAAAACATACAACCAGATCAAAAGTTATGAATATTGGATAGTGAAATTTGATTTTCAAATTAGAAACAATAAATAACAATAATAATAATTATTATTAAGTAATAATTAATTTTAAAATATTTAATATTTTCCTATTAATTTAGCGGCAGTTTTTAATAAACCGCTGTTAAAAAAATAAAAAAAATTAAAGTAAAAATCATGTTTAGTAGCGGTTTCTCAAAAATTACCGCTAAAAAAATAGTGATGGTTTTTTAAAAAACCTATGTTCCAAAAAAAAAATCACGAAGTTTTTAATGGCGCTTTTGAAAACCCATGCTAAAAAACTGTTACGAAATCCCTTTCCTTTACACACAAAATTCAAATATATCAAAAATGTGTCAATCTTACCCACCATATTTTATTGCCACTGGATAGAGCATGTATCTGTATAAATGTTGTTTAAAGTAAAATGTATGAATAGATTATGGATCCATCATTTTTTGGGGCGAGTTATCGCGTGCCACGTGGGACCTGCGAAATGATTCCACGTTTTGTCGTCTTTCTATTTATTTATTTTTTAAAATTTCAAAATGACTATAACGATGGATTCCAACCCGGCAGTTGGCACCGCTTATTCCACTGTTGAGGCCCCACCCACGCTGTTATCATTCGACCGGCCCCACCCGACCCATTCCATCATCCGTCGCGACCCGAACCCGATGGACGCGACCCCCTTGCCAATTAGGATCGCGGCGGTAAATCAAAATTTCTCAATTTTAAAATAACGCTCCGAGGAATAAAATATAATTATATTGAGTGGGACGGGTGGCAGCAAATTAAAAAATTATATTTACATTTTATTTTAATACACCTGAAAATCAGCGAGATGATTCCGCTAATAGTATTCCGCCAACTGTCAACCAACGGTGCACACCGCCCGCCGACATTCCTTCCATCGGGACTGTGACTCTGAAATTACGCTGCCAGTATATGATATTAAATAATATGAATATAATTAAAAACTCCCCGACCGGGTATTTGTATTTTATTTACCGGTTTTTTAATTAGTCATTTTTAAATAATATAATTGTTTTCAAAATTCGAAATTCGAAGATCACCGTTACAACGTTGACAGTGGCACCACGGGTCCCACAGATGCATGTTAAATATTTACACCCAAGCTTTTAACCTTTTGACGGACAGTAATTTTTTGAAATATTTTACTCACCGGCCGTTGCGCTTCCACACGCTTTCTTCGCGTCGTTTTATATAATCATTTTTTTAATTATAAATATGTATTAAATTTATTTAATACAAAATTGATGAAAAAAATGCAATTCATCCCGAGCCGTTGGATTGGAAAGAGGAAACAATGTGTGATTGATAATTTTATCTTTATTTTTATATAATTATTTTAATAATAATAAATTAATTAGATTTTCATTGTGAATCACACTTTTTAATTTTAATTTTTTAACATCCTTGTATTTTATCTTAATCGATTTTATTTTATTTTTTATCAATAAAAAACTAGTAATTTTGATCATAAAAATAGACTCCCACATTTAGAATAGGAGAGCGCCTTGAAACTCTATTTAGGCATTTTTTAAATATTAAATACACATTTAAATAAAAAATTATATATAAAGACTTGGATGATTAAAAAAAGACTGATGGTAAAGTGTTAAAGTTATTCCACAATTGGAAATGATGATAATATTATAGAAATGATTAGATCGAGATTCCAAATTAAGTTAACTAAGGTTGTACTAAATAATATTCCTTAGTTGAGTGTATTATATAGGTGATTACACACAATCTCATTATTAGATTTCTATGTTTTTTACTGGAGAGTTAGTTGAGTTTGGCATTTTTGATTTTCCAAACCCACTTGCTCACCATGATCATGTTTGATGAATATGGGTGGATCTCACATTTTATTAAATTAAATGAGGCATAATTTAGTATGATGGGTTTTGAATATCCTAGGGAGATGCATGGTCAATGCCAATAATCCAGGTGTTCAAAAAATTTTCCATCTTAAGTTGATGAAATAGTCCTGAATCATTTAATAGTATCATCACAATTTATAATTAATTAATTACATAAAATAAATCCGAGATTATTTTATTTCTAATTTTGTTGATCAAGTTCAGGTTGTCCCTGCTTTTAGAATCCAAGTGAAAATGCCTTTATCAATATCCACACGTGTTCCATAAAACTTCAACCAAGAGAATTTAGAGCTTTACATCGTTCTCCTTGATCGTAACAAGAGATTGCTTATTTTCTCTCCCTAAAACTTGAGATAAGATTGAAGATTCTTTAGCTAAAACTAGAGGAGAGTCTTTATCAGCGCTAGCTAAAAGCCCTGATAAATCTACCATTTAAGGGTAAGAACAAGTTTTGATTGAAGCTGTTGGGTCTCCAAAGGGGATGGTCTAGGGGCAAACTGCGAATGAGGTCGTGAATGGGTCTCCAAAAGGGCTGATCAAAGAGCAGATTGTGGCGGATGGGTCTTTCAAGGGGCTGGAAAAGGAGCAGGCTGTGCTGGTCACAGAGCAGGCTGTTCATGAGGCTATGGAAGGGTCATCAAAGGGGCTGGACAATTATGAGACTGTCACTGCTCCTGCTATGCAGGGCTCAGTTCAAGAAATTATTGCGGATGCCTTGCCTCGCCATGAGGGTGTGCAAGGTGATATTGTCATGCATGCTCTACGACAGGAGGAGGCTGATTTACATGTGTCAGAAGAGATCTTGGCGGGGGAGTCTTCATAGCCAATGCAATGGAGGCGCGGGCGACATCCAGCTACTCGGGGATCTCGGGGCCAGGGCCAGTACAAAAAGAGGTGATCTATCTTGTATGTGTTGATTTTCTTATCTCCTGTTTTGTCACACTTTGAATATTTCCCCCCGTTTACTCTTGTACCATTACTTTTTTATTTAATAATTTTGGGGCCATGGACTTCAATCCATGGCTGAGACGTTTGGATAAATAATTTATTAATATCAGGTCTTTATCAACGTTGATAAAGATAAACCTTTATCAGCGGTGATACAAACATGATTTATCATCACTATATTTTTATCGCTGATAAAAACGACCTTTATCAACGCTTTCCAAAAAACGATGATAAAAACTTTTCACGTTTTTATAAATGGAACCCTAACAGATCCACTTGCCGCTCTACCCTCAAGCTTTCGCATAAGTTGAGCTCTGCCTCTGCCGCCGTCGCCGCCTCCACCTTCGCCTCTGCTGCACCGCAACTCCTAAACCCACTTTGCATCCAACATCAACTGCATGGTTTAAATTAGGGGGCCCCTTGTTTGATATGTCTATTTAGGCCTTTTCCCTCTGAGGGATGCAATTGATTATTAATATGAAATGTTTGGTGCTTATTCACGGATGTGAAGATGGTCTCTTTCTTGTGAGGGTGTTAGAGTTGGCATGTGATTTACTACTTATATTATATTTATTCATGTGATGATCATTGACTTGTTGTTTCTCACTTCCACTTGTTTGCCTAGATGAGAATCCTATGAATTAAGAAATAGGTCCATATGTATACTACACTAGTTAGCTCACACACTAGCTAGTTTCCCCTAGTTGTATGATTTGCTTAGTCTATAGGAGTGTCCCTAATGAGGAATGTGTGGGTAAATCAGGTAGATTTCCTATTTTTTAGGATTCAACATTGGCCGACTATTGACCTCATTGTAGTGTGAGTACAAAATGAAGGAATAATTGAATTCCCTCTATGATTTTGATACAGTGCAAATAATAGAATTAGAATCAGGAAAGAGGGATCTATAGAACAATTAGATTTATCATCTAAAGGAGAAAGTGGATGATAAGAAATAGTGAAAGGTACCTTTAGTTGTAAATGTATTTCAATAATTAGAAGGATTATATTTCAGTTAGATTTTCTCTCCTGCTGTAAAGCATATAATAATTCAGATGGTTCTCGGCTTGGTTTCCATTAAAGGGTTATTTCTAGAACAAATGGATGTCATGATTATATTACTTCATGGAGATTCAGAGGAAGAGATCCACATAGATCAACTGGAAGGTTTCATGCTAAATGGAATAGAAGGTTCAGTTCCAATCTCAAATGAAGTTTTTGTGGGCTTAAGTAGGCACCAAGACAGTGTAACTGGAATTTCAATGCTTTCATGGTAAAATTAATGTTCATGCAGTGTAATGTAAATAATTGCTACTATATGCAGGTGTAATGTAAATAATTTTTATATCAACGTTTTGTGTATTTATTTTTTAAAATATTAATATTACCGAATCAAATAGGATGAATATGAATAAAGAATGGATGAATGTCAATCGTCTGACAAGAGTATGAAAATGGAGTGAAAGTGTTCATCAAGTTTGCAAGAGATCATGCATATGACCCTTCTCAAATCCTTTGTCCATGTTTATGTTGTTGTTATTCAAGACTAGTTAGTTCAGAGGAGAGAACACTTGATCTGTCACAGAATAGATCGAAGTTATAAATGTTGGAATAAACATGGGAAAAAAGTGAATGTAGCTAGTGGCTGGGATAACATTGCGTTTTATGGATCATTTGATATGATTACAAGTGTGGACAATGAAGAAGACCATATCGAGGACGTGATTACAGATGTGAATGACGATGAAGATCGTATTAAGGAAATGACCAGGACAATTGAAGATGAACTTCGTGATTGTCCAAAATTGTTTGAGCAGTTAGATAGTTGTGCAAAGACGCCATTATATATTGATTGCACTAAATATACAGCATTTTCAGCCGTACTGAAGTTGTATAATTTGAAAGTAGACAACAGATGGAGTGATGCCAGTTTTACGGAACTACTTGCTCTTTTGAATGACATGCTCCCAGAAGATAATGAGCTCTCGAGCCGAACATACAACGCCAAACGAATGCTACACTTGATGGGTATGATCTCTAAAAGAATACACGCCTTCCTGAATGACTGTATACTATTTCGAAAGGACCACAAATCACTTACAGAATGCCCAAAGTGTTGCGCTTCTCGACACAAGAAAAATGAATCTGGTATGATAAAAGTTGTATGGTACTTTCCAGTCATTCCAAGGTTTAAGTGCCTATATGGAAGTGAAGAGACCGTAGGGAAATTGACGTGACATGCAAATACAAGAAATAAATATGGGAGACTAAGTCACCCGACATACTCTGCTCAGTGAAAGAGAATTGATCACGAGTATCCTGAATTTAGAAACAAGCTGAGAAACCTTCGTCTTACATTATCTACAGATGGAGCGAATCCTTTTGATTTTTAAAGCAACACTCACAGTACATGGCCGATTGTGTTGGTAAATTATAATTTTCCATCGTGGTTATGCATGAAACTAAAATACATCATGTTATCTATGCTTATATCAAGACCAAAATAACCACGTAATGATAATAATGTTTATTTGGCTCTATTGATCAAGGATTTGAAATTATTGTGGGGTTCAGGTGTTATGTTGTATGATGCTCACAAAAATGAAGATTTCACATTGATAGCCATGTTGTACGAGACTATAAATGACTTTCCTACTTATGAATTTTTTTAGGATATAGCATTAAAGGAACTCAAGGGTATTCCATATGTGAACAAGGTACACATTCAATTAGGTTGAAACATTCATCGAAAACTGTGTTTCAAGGACATCGCAGATTTCTACCCTGATGACATAAGTACCGATCTTGGATGACATCATTCGATGGAAGTTTAGAAGAACGCACAACACCATCTCCACTAACAAGAGACCGACTATTTGAGAAAGTAAAAGATATGGACACTACTTTTGGTAAACTGTTTTCGAAAAACCTTACGAAAACTGGTTGGAAAAGGAGATCAGTTTTTTTGAATTACCATACTAGAATTCTTTATACGCCATATATTTTCTTGATTTTATACATGTTGAAAAGAATGTATGTGTTAGTGTCATTGGCATGCTTCTAAATGCACCCGAAAAAACAAAGGAACTAAGGCTAGGTTGTACATGCTTGACATGATAATATGAGAAGAGTTAGTACTAGTGAAGGGTGAAAAACAAAATTTTCTTCCTCCAACTGCTTACACTCTTTCCAAGCAGGATAGATATCAATTTTGCAACTTCTTGAATGATGTAAAGGTTCTAGAGGGTTATTCATTGAATATTAAGAACATTGTTTCAATGACTGATTTAAAGTTAAAGGGTCTGAAATCACATGACTACCATGTTTTGATGCAAGATCTAATGCCTATAGCTTTACATTTCATTTTTTCCAAGAATGTATGTCATTCATTAACCAAGTTCTATTTCTTCTTCAAAGATATATATAGAAAAGTTATAGACCTGGCGAAATTGCTGAATATGGAAAGAGAAATTGTCGTCATATTATATGAATTGGAAATGTTCTTCCCACCAACATTCTTTGATATGATGGTTCATTTTATAGTTCACTTGGTGAGAGAGCGACTATGTGGACTTGTACACTATAAATGGATGTACCCCATTGAACGATGTATGAAGATTTTGAAAAGGTATGTCAAAAATTGAAGTCAATAAGAGGGTTGTATTGTAGAGTGATAATTATTGAGGAATCCGTTGAATTATATTCCAAATACCTTTCTGGTGTGGAAAGCATTGGTCTACCAAAATGTCGTCACACTATGTGAATTGTGGGTGAAGGAATTTCTAGAAGAGATGTTGTCACGATCAATATTACAGATCGGAAGCAGACCCACCTTTATGTTTTGCATAACAATTTGAAGGTTTCCTTATATGTTGAAACCCATAAAGAAATTTTTAGGCATTTGAGTCCATAAAGGGATGAAAGATGGATATCAAATACACATAATCATCAGTTTATAGGATGGTTTCAAGAGCATATTTTTAAGAAGTCAGATGAAAATCCATATCCAATTTCAGAATGACTTCGATGGCTAGCCAAGAGACCAAGTGTGTGTGTATTATCTTAAAATGGTTATGTAATGAATGATTATACATTATATACAAATGAGCACGATGGAGACAGTACCATGCAAAATAGTGGAGTTACACTTGTGGCTGAATCGATGCATGTTTCTGGTACTAAGGAAGAAAATATAATTTATGTGAATATGTCAAACTTTGGCATCATCAAACAAATATGGGAGTTGGATTATACAACATTTTAAGTGACAATTTTCCAATGAAAGTGGGTTAATAATAGGAGTGATGTTAAAATAGATGAATTGAGATTTGTGAAAGTTGATTTCATTAAGGAAGGGTACAAAATGAACCGTTTATAATGACATCACAGGCAATACAAGTATTTTATGTTCTAGATCCTGCAAACTGAAAGTGGTCAATTATTCTGTTATCAACCAAAATCACTAAGGGGCCAGATGAAAATTAAACTGAGGATGACCCATTCATTGGGACGTCACAATTATTTTGTAGTGGTCCCAATATAGACGATGTTTGTATGTAAGAGGAGACCATAATGAAGGGATTTGAATTGCCGATAGAGGGATCAAATCCCTTCAACCTTAAAAAAAGAGAGTTCAATAATCAGGTTATATATATATATATATATTTTGTAATATGCATGGTGTTAGCTCATGTTATTATCTGTTTGTTGCTGTATTTATGTACTCAAAATTAAATGTTAAACCAATTATGCAGATAATGACTTCTGCACATGCTGGTACTCCCAATCTCGAGGAACAACATGTCTCTCAACCTACTGCTACTCGCAGTGCAGAGGAACAATGACCTTCTTCACATGCTGATGCTCCCAATCTCGAGGCATAATAAGTCTCTCAACCTGCTGGTCGTAGTGCATAAGAATGACCATCTACACATGATGGTGCTCTCATTGCTGAGGAACAATAGGTTTATCAACCCGCTGCTGATCTCAGTGTAGAGGTGCAAGGACCATCTGCACATGATGATGCTACCGCTCTAGTGATGAAAAACGGGCCCACGACCTATAGGCTTCGTGGGTATGGGGCGGATGCGGGGCAGAACGAGTCTAAATTTTTTGATCATTTAGAGTGCGAACCAAGGTGGATTGAGCCCGCGCGGGTGCGGGCTTACCTACATGCCTAATTTTAAAAAACTATATATTTTTTACAATATATTCTTCTTTAATATTTTAGTTTTTCTAATAAGAAATTATGATTAAACCATAATATATGATTTCTCACCGTAATTATCATACTAATTCACCATTCATTCGCATGAGGATTTTAAATAGGTTTATATTTCTTATTTTAATATGATATTATAATATTTATATTATAATTATTCACCATATAAAATTCACATGATGTATCATCCCTCCTCTCGAAAAATGGAACTCATATCCCCTGCACATGGTTTTAATTATAAAAGAGTTATTACAATCATAAAATATTTTGGGTTGATTTAATTTTGTTATTATTATTTTTTTATTAAGAAAATAAAAAATGACCTCATGGGAACCCTAATAACCTCCTTTGAAACTAGTTGTTGTTTGGAAAGTCGCCATTCATTCACAGGCCCAATTGTTCGCATTACCACATGACCAACATTATAATTCGTCACCCCTCACCGATCACTCACCTACTTTTCATCACAATAGTTCACCATCACATCTTCATCACCACATGCCACCATTAACCCATAGAAAAATGTTCCATCACATCCCTTAAAACTCTATGTATCATCAATTCATACTTCTCCCAACAACAACCATTAAGAATGAGAAAAAAATACAAATTTATTATATATTTTTTAAAATGCGGTCAACCCGCGGGCTTATGTAGGGCAAGGTAGGTTTGAAATTTTTTGTTCGCATTATATGTGGGCATTTGCGGGGAAACCTGCACAGGCTCAAACCCGCGTAGGATTGGCCTGCCCCGCCCTGACTCACCCATTTCGCATTAATATACCGCTCCATAGGAATATATTGACAATATTGATTCTGGGAAAATGGTAAGCGACGAAGGACCAACGACGTAAAAAAATAGGAGCACCGTAGTTTGATGGTGTTAGCAAAAATCATTAAGGTGAAAGTCAAAGACATCAAATACGAGGTTAGATGGAATGTGCGGGGCCAACATGTTAACCCCAACAAGGCCATGTTTAGTAGTTACATTGGAATCGTCACCCGACAACGCGTTCCAATTGATGTAAATTTGTGGCACCATGTTGTGCCCGAGTTTAAGACACTAATGTGGGAAGAGATTAAGGTAAAATTATGATATCATTTCTTTATTTTACTAAAAAATAAAATAATGAAACACTGAATTAATCTTCATCATCCATTGCATAATGCATTTATAGTAGATGAATCCCACAAGAAATATGTATTAATTCTTGTTGGAATGATTCACAAAGGATTTCACACAATTCTAAAAAAACATCATCTTAAAGATGCTAAAGGGAAAATAAAACCGCACCCACTGCTTATCTATGCACACCTGATAACCCAAGAAGCATGAGATGTGTTTACTGTCCATTATACTAGTGTGTCTTTTCAGGTACATTATGTATAGTAATACTTTGTTTGATGATACGTGTATTCGTCACTTTGATTGAAACTTTTTTATTTATGAAACAACAACTGAGTGATGTAAATAAGGAACAAGCAGCAAAACCAGTGTACCCCTACCGTAAAGCAAGGATGGGGTACGCTTCACTTGAAAAAAAATTGGTACATATTTTAAATCTACCGTAATACTTTTATGTGACATTAAATAAAACCATAATTTTGTTCCCCTATTTATATGCTGATTGATGACTCCAAATCCAAAGCCACTTCCATCCCATGCCATGTGCTATGGAAGGAGGCACATGTAAATAAAGATGGGATACTAATAGATGAAAGCACAAAAAAAGTGTGGGAATCATGTGTAAGTATTACATAATAAAAATTTGTTTTTCATTAAATCACTATTACATAACAATAATCACTTATTTTCCTATATTTTCTATCCAACATAGTCATAGGAATCAACAACACATGTACCAGATGAACACATACTATCGGTGGCCTTGAAGCTGCCAGAAAAATATAGCCACGTCAGAGGTGCGGGTTTTGGGGTGACACCCCAAACATATTTTGAGAAAAAAAAACAAGAGGAGGATCAAAGTGAATTAATAAAATAGACGAGAGAAAGAATAGCTACCCTTGAAGAATAATTCCAATGGAAGATAGAGATAATGAAAACTTTTATGGGGGGGAGTCAAAGAGAAGAAGCAACTCAAGAACAACCACATCATGGAGATCCCGCCCCACCCCCACCATCTATGAGGTGAGCCATTCCCCTCAAAGATATATCTTAGATGGGGTAATCAATGTTCTAATCAATGTTTTTGTGAAATGTGAATCAGGCATACACTGATAACTTTCCTATATTGATATTCTATAAGGTGATAATGTCTGTGATTTATATCTATCAATACCTACCCACTGCCTTGTAGCAAGGGCTACAATATTCAATATCCAAAATGAAATGCTACATAGCAGACCACTTCTAATAGGTCATGTGTGGGTGTCTATTAGCATAGTTCATGAGCTGAGCACTAAGCTAACTGCTCCAATTCACAAGGAAGATATTCATACAGTTGAAAAAGCTATTGGAACATTCATCGCATGATTGTCACATCTTGTAAAAAAATATGGCGACAAGGAAGTATTCATTTCAAATTTATTTTTCAAGATAAACCTTTAAAAATTAATGAAAAAAGGTCTGAACCGATGAATGTTATTATAAATGGACAGAGGGAAGGGGACAAAACAAAAGACCGACTCAAAACCATCTAAGGATCGACCAACTGATCAAAAATATCTACCAAAATCACCATTACCCCACACGATCTATATCCACATTTACGATCATTGAAGGTTCACGTGGATACAAAGTTAAAAGATGGTCGTAATCACATAGTTGATTTTGAAGAAAATATGTACAGAGAGAAAGATTAAGACTTCATTGGTGTTGACAGTGCAAGTGAAATCCTCGACTATGATTGGATAGGTGGCTCAATTGTAAATATATACAAGAGGTTTGTTTTCATGATTTTATTTTCCAAAAGCTGATATACTGTGTTAATTATGACTAAATACATTTCATATTTTTGGCAAATGTATATATGAAAAACAATTGATGGGATTTACCGATGATTTTTTTGACTCATTAGTCCTCACATAACCTCTCTAAAACAACCAAGAATAGATACAAAAAGAAGGATGAAATAGTTGCAGGTCTGATCAAATAATTTGAAAGAAAAACTTTGGATGAAAGAATCTATTTAATACCAATGATGCAGGGGTAAAATTATACAATTTAATCATATCAAATATATTTTCATTCCTTTCATTAATTATTCCTTTTTGTATTTTTAGGCAGTATTGGATGCTCATTGCGGTAAAGTTGGATACTCCAAAGATTTATTTCTTGGATTAAATGCATGGATATCCATCAAACCATCCACACATGATGGCATTTTTCAATTTGTAATAAACTACATCCAACATTTTAGAACTAAAAAACAAGTTATATAATTTATATTATATTTTAATGAGGATTCTGTTATGATAGGGTGGTGCGTCAATATCATGAAAAACAAGAAATGAGGCCTAGGGATAAGCACGAGGACCAAGACAAGTTCTATAACTGGACAAGTATCAAGGTATATATAATAAGTTTTCATTATCCAAACACATATTAAAACAAATTACTTATTATCCTTAATGTTTCTATAGTTTCTGAAATAAACCAATGGAAAAGATTGTGGTTATCATGTTTATAAATTTATGAGAGAGATCATGTTCCATGAAAAAACTATCATCCCTGAAGAAGTATTTTTGAAGATAATTACTATTTTATTTAAAATATTTATTAAACCTTTGTATATTTATATTTTTCTAGTACTACTATGACTGTAGAAAAGAATCATATTCACAAGACGATATAGATGTGATCAGAAATGAATGAGCAACATTCCTAATGTAAGAATGTACACAAATAGCATGAAGATGAAACTTCTATAGAAGTTGTGTATTATTTAATATTTATGTTTAATTTATTTCTTTTTAGTATTACTCATATAATAATTTTTTTCTTATATAGGTGGATTCCTTTGTTTGAGTCAGGGCTGTTTGTTTGAAATTGATAATGCTCGTGAGAGATTGGAATTCAAGGCTACAACTCAAAATTCAATGAGAAGGTAAAGTTTTTTTTAATATACTATGTTTTTCCTCATAATATTATATGTTCTCTACTACATTAACATAATCTAAATTAAATGTTAGACTACTCATGCAAACAATGTCTTCCAAAGACTTATTCCCCCTCAAAACCTTGTCACCCCTACATTGTCATCATTTATCACTTTTATTCAAAGGTAGCAGAGGGAAATTGAAGTAAAGTGATAAATTTTGACAATGTAGTGTTTCCACTGCGACAAAGAAAGAAAATGAAAATCATGTTAATGAATGATGTGGCTGGTATGAATCAAAGTGTGTCTATTTATGTAATTAATTAATTCTATCATCATTTTATCTACTATTTATAAGTTAATTTACTTATCATTTTTATCTAATACTTATTTAGTTTTTTATATAGGTCTTTTGGGAAGTCATATTTTCCTTTCAACTATCTGCAACAAGCCATAAAAGAGAGAACATGTTCCTTTAGGGTGGAAGAGGAAACCCCATGATGCATGAAATGTGATGTGAATTGTAAGGATACATTTAACAAGGGATTTATTAGTAGTTTAATGCAAAGTATGACTTCCCAAAAGATCTATCATGAACATTTTCCTGAACAATGCAGTAATCAATCGTAGATCAATCACCTACACCTTAATATGATACACAGAGTGTTCAGTATGACTCGAAGTGTATGTTTTTAGTTAATAATATTTTTTGACCCTTTAAGATTCATATCTTTTGAACTACCATTATTTGATCCATGACTCATGATTATGATCTATGATATACATGTATGAATTTATAATGTTAATATCACCATATAACATCTTTATGCTCATGTTATCCTTATATGACCATTGATATCTCCCTTGTTTACACTTATTGAGCATCTATGATCACCCTTTATTATGTTTCATATCCTTATATTATTAATAATGGTTTTAGAAATGATATGTCTAAGAAGTTTTCTAGTAAAGAATAACTTAATGAGAGATTCTTATGAACTAGTTCTTTATGTTTCCATGTTTCCAAAAGCACTAGACCTAAACTATTCTGGCATGAATCATTATGTTATGTAAGGAATATTAATCTACTAAGATGAGATATCTATGTATGAAATTTATGGGTCAATATAGTTGGTATCATAGAAAATGACCTACTCAAAACCGAGCAAAGAGAACAAGTGACCGGTATCACTCAAAGTATCTCTTTTTATTTAAAATCGACATTACTTTTAGTAAAAAGAATAATCAACATATTGAAAATCAAGAAAATGCATTCATATTATTTTAATACTTTATTAAAATTATAAAAAAGTCATTTTTGATATGTAGGATTCAACCGCACCTCAATCCGATACATGGTGTGATCGATATGACTTTTAAGTGTGTGCTTTTATATTAAATTGACATTAAATTTAGAAAAAGGAAAAAGCAATTTATTAAAAATTAAGAAAACACATTCATATTGTTTTGATACTTTAGGAAAATTTTCCATGAGTCATTTTTGACATGTTGGAATCAACCACACCTCAATATGACGCACGATGTGACCGATATGACTAAAACTGTCTCTTATCAGTTTAAAATTGACATTTTAGTTCATAAAGTGTCACTCACTGAAAACCAAGAAAAAAATTCCAATTGTATTCATAATTTATGGTAGAGATTTATAAGACATTAGTGACATATATGAAGTAGTCTCATGTCAAACCGACACACGATGCAAGCAGTATGACTCAAAATGCATGTTTCTAGTTTGAAATGACATTTTAGTAAAAAATACAACTTCCATAATGAAAACTAAGAAAACATAGTCATATTGTTTTGATACTTTATAATAATGATCTATAAGTCATTTTTGACATGTAGGAATCAACCGTACCTCAAAACGACGTATGATGTGGCCGATATCACTCAAAGTGTATCTTTTTATTTAAAATTGACATTACTTTTAGTAAAAAGAAAAAGCGACATACTGAAAATGGATAAAATTCATTCATATTGTTTTGATACTTTAGGAAAAAAATCCATAAGCCATTTTTGATATTTAGGAATTAACCACACCTCAATCCGATGCATGGTGTGGCCAGTATGAATTTAATTGTGTCTTTTTATATTAAATTGACATTAAATTCAGTAAAAAGAACAAGTGACATACTAAAAACTGATAAAAAGGATTCATATTATTTTTATACTTTATAAAAACGACCAATGAGTCATTTTTGACATGTAGAAATCAACCACACATTAATCCGACGCACGTTGTGACCGATATGACTAAAAGTGTCTGTTATCAGTTTAAAATTGACATTTTTGTTTAAAACGTGTCACTCACTGAAAAATAAGAAAACACACTCTGATTGTCTTGATAATTTATTAAATCAATTAATAAGTCATTTGTGATGTGTATGAAGAATCCTCACATAAAACCGACACATGATGTGATAGGTATGACTCAAAAATGTGTATTTCTAGTTTGAAATGACATTTTAGTAAAAAAGAACAATTGACATACTAAAAAATGTAAAAACACATTCAGATTGTTTTCATACTTTAATAAAAAAACTATAAGTAATTTTTGGCATGTAAAAATCAACCAAACCTCAATATGATGCACAACGTGGCTAGTATAACTCAAAGTCTCTCTTTTTATTTAAAATTGACATTAATTTAAGTAAAAACAACAAGTGACATACTAAAAATCAAAAAAACACATTAATATTGTTTTGATATTTTAGGAAAACGATCCATGAGTCATTTTTGATGTGTAGGAGTTAACCACACCTCAATACAATGCATAGTGTGACTGGTATGACTCCAAGTGCATCTTTTTATTTAAAATTGACATTATTTTAAGTAAAAAGAACAAGTGACATACTGAAAACTGAGTAAACGCATTAGGATTATTTTGATATTTTAGAAAAATGATCCATGAGTCATTTTTGACATGTAAGAGTCTACCACACCTCAATAAGATGCACGGTGTGACTGGTATGACTCCAAGTGTGTCTTTTTTATTTAAAATTGACATTAATTTACGTAAAAAGAACAAGTGACATACTAAAAACTGAGAAAATGCATTCACATTGTTTTGATACTTTAGGAAAACGATTCACGAGTCATTTTTGACATGTAGGAGTTGACTACACCTCAATACGACGCACAATGTGGCCAATATGACTAAAAGTGTCTGTTATTAGTTTAAATTTGATATTTTAATTCAAAACGTGTCACTCATTGAAAACCAAGTGAATGAACCCCAATTATCTTGATAATTTATGAAAATGATTCATAAGTCATTTTTGATGTGTATGAAGTAGTATCACATTAAACTGGCACATGATGTGATCGATATGACTCATAATGCATGTTTCCAGTTTGAAATGATATTTTAGTAAAAAAACACAACTGGCATACTAAAATTTAATAAAACATATTCAGATTATTTTTAAACTCTAGTAAAATTATATAATAGTAATTTGTGATGTTTAGGAATCATTTGAACCTTAATACGATGCACAGTGTTTCCAGTATAACTCAAAGTGTCTTTTAATTTAAAATTAACATCAATTTATGTAAAAATAATAAGCGACATACTGAAAACCAACCAAACGAATTAGGATTGTTTTGATATTTTAGGAACATGATCCATGATTTATTTTTGAGATGTAAGAGTCCACCTCCCCTAAATAAGACACACGATGTGACCATTATGACTCCAACTGTGTCTTTTTATTTAAAATTGACATTGATTTAAGTAAAAGAAACGTGAAATACTGAAAACCAAGAAAACAAATTTTTATTATTTTTATACTTTAGAAAAATGATCCATGAGTCATTTTTGACCTTTAGGAATCAACCAAACCACAATTTGATTCATAGTGTTACCAGTATTAATAAAAGTGTCTATTATCAGTTTAAAATTGACATTTTTGTTCAAAACATGTCACTCACTGAAAACCAAGAAAACATGATCTGATTGTCTTGATAATTTAGGATAATGATTCACAAGTCATTTGTGACATGTATGAAGTAGTCTCATGTCAAACTGATGCACGATGTGACCTGTATGACTCATAATTCGTGTTTCCAGTTTGAAATGACATTTTAGTAAAAAAACACAATTGGAAAACTGAGCAAACACATTTGGATTATTTTGATACTTTATGAAAATTATATATAAGTCATTTTTGAAATGTAAGAATCATCCAAACCTCAATACGACACACAGTGTAGCCAGTATAACTCAAAGTGTTTCTTTTTTATTTAAAATTGACATTAATTTAAGTAAAAAGAACAAGTGACTTACTAAAAACTAAGCAAACATTCAAATTATTTAGATACTTTAGAAAAATAATCTATAAGTAATTTTTGACATGTAGGAATCATCCTCACCTCAATACAACACACGGTGTGGATGGTATCACTCAAAGTGTATCTTTTTTTTTTTAAATTGACATTAATTTAAGTAAAAACAAAAAGTGACATACTAAAAACTGAGAAAGAACATTTTTATTGTTTTTATACTTTAGTAAAATGACCCATGAGTCATTTGTGACATTTAGGAATCAACCCCACCTGAATCCGACACACGATGTGACCGGTATGACTAAAAGTGTCCGTTATCAGTTTAAAATTGATATTTTAGTTCAAAACATGTCACTCACTAAAAACCAAGAAAACACACTCTGATTATCTTGATAATTTTGGAAATAAATTCATAAGTCATTTGTGACATGTATGAAGTAGTCTCACATCAAAATGATGCACGATGAGACCGATATGACTCATAATGCATGTTTCCAGTTTGAAATGACATTTTAGTAAAAAAACACAACTAACATACTGAAAATCGAGAAAACATATTCAGATTGTTTTGATACTCTAGGAAAACAATCTATAAGTCATTTGTGATGTGTATGAATCAACTGCACCTCAATAAGACACACAATGTGGCTGGTATAACTCCAAATATGTCATTATTTAAAATTGACATTAATTTTAGTAAAAGAACAAGTTACATACTCAAAACTGAAAAAACACATTCAAATTGTTTTTATATTTTAGGATAATGATCCATAACTCATTTTTTATTTTTAGGAATCAACCTCACCTCAGTAGGATGCACGGTGTGACTGGTATAACCCCAAATATGTCTTTTTTATTAAATATTGACATTTTATTAATATATTATTTCACATTAATATTTAATTTATTTCTTTATAGTATTACTAACATAATATTTTTTTTCTTATATAGGAATAATATTTTTCTCAAGTGGAGATTATTTGTTCGGCAACTGATACCATGGGAGAACATTTTTGACAGGGGATCACGGGCATCAAAAGATGAAACATTATTGTTTTTAATGTTTGTTGGATAATTGTATATGTAATTATATAAAACATTTTTTGAAATGTATATAGTAGTGTTTTTTGTATATACCATGGTTGGTCATTTTTTTATTCCCAATGTCACATTAAATGTATATAGCATTGTTTGAAATTAGAGGTTTTTACAAGTATTTAATGGGTGTGCTGTTATATTAATAGTAAATTGAAACCAACTAGGCCTTTATCAGTGTTTTTAGCAATGATAAATGGGACCCCCACTTATCATCGTTGTGATTAACAGTGGTTTTTTCGTACTGTTAAAATCCATTTTTCATACTGTTAAAGGGAATATGTGTAGTAGTGTTATGTAAATCTAAATGCGCATATTGTGTTTTTTTATAAATTAGGTTGCTGTAACGACCCAAAGTTTTTCAATGGAAATTCCTTTCTTATATCTATGTCATAAAATAACATGAAAACACAAAATAATGAACTACTAAGTGATAAGTGAACTTTAAACATAAGTTTGTCACTCCTATGTTTGGAATTTTGAAAATCCGACATACACAGCAGTGTTCAAGATGATTTTTGGAGTCTAATGAAACAAAAATAATTTTTGGTGAATAGTAACGTACCCTTAGGAAGAGTAAAATACCCTTATGAATAGTAATATAACCCTTATGAATAGTAAATCATCCAACATAAGAGTAACATTACCTATGAATAATAAAATAAAATTTAGACATCTTTGAAAGTGACAATTTGACCTTAGTAAAAATTTTGGTATTTTCTAAGTCATAAATAATTAATTATAATTAATTAATTAATTTAAAAGAATATTTATTTCCATATAATGTATTCATAAATAATTTAATCAATGTATTATAGTTTTTAGATAATTTTATAAGACACTACGTAATTTTTGGAAGCACTATAAAATCAGTTTTATTCTTAAAAACTATTTTTTTTAAGTAAATTATGATTTTAATTAAATATTAAATTAATAATATTTATAAAATTATTTTTTAAAAATGGACTTCATTTTTGGATTCTACACGTCCAAAAATGGTTGGGGTAATTTTTTGGTATTTTTCTAAGATACTTGAATTTTTGATGAATAGTAGAATCCAATAATTCACAATAAATGAAAAATAAAGTATTAATTGAGTCATCGATGATTCTCTACTGATGTAAGCCCACTTAGTTCGGGATTACATTATAAAATTACTATTTTTGGTCGTTCAAGACTCACTATTCCTTGTCTTGTGGGGAAATAATAAACTAATGAATTTTATATTAAGGAAACCTCTCTCCCCTCCACTATAAAAGCCACCCTTCACTCCCTCTTTTCCTCACACCTCTGAAACTCCAAGCCTTCTCTAAACTCTACCCAAAAACCTTCCCTAGCCCCTCCCCCACGTCCAAGAGCTGCTGGTCTCATCAAAAGACCAAGCTTAGGCCCTCAAGGAGGTTCTCAAGAGGAGGATTCTAGAGGTAATTTCCCTCAATCTTCTCCTTTAATTTCCTTTCAAGTTCAAGTTCCTTTCTTGATCTCTCCCCACCTATATTCATACAAATTGTTTTTTAACTCAAGTATTATACATATACTGTAATTTTATGATTCTAATGGGATATTATGTCACCCCACCCCCTTTCCCTCTTCCTTTTATTTTATTAAAGAGAACGTTGTTCATGAGGTGTTAATTTATCACCTTCAAAAACGACATGCTCTCTTCTTCCATTTATACCTTTAGATCTGGTCATGAAACCGTTTTTATGGTTGAACCAGAATATTTTATATGTATTATGTTCTATTTTAAGTTCTGGAAATAAGCTATGGCCATATTACTAAGTGAAAAGTTAAAACAAGTTTGTTATGATCCAAAAACCGCCCAAATTGAACCAAATAAGCAACATTTAATTATTATCTAATGATTCACCCACATGGATCTAATATAATTAATTATAAAATAATTCAAGCTCCTGTAATATCACTAATATAATGTAATATCATTTCTGGATGTTTACCCATGTTCTACCCAAACATCAATTTATGAATACAAGTGAACCACCCAAAAAAAACCATAAAAACGAACATCCTCGAACAATGTCCTTAAACTCTACAAGTCATCCAAAGGAACATAATATGAAATAATAAAACCAGAATGAACCCTATTAATGTACACATGGTTCTGTATTTCTAATTAATGAATATAATTTCATTATACAGGACATTAAAGAGAAGGAAGCATTCGGGTACAAGGTAAGAGGAAATTCTCTAACCCAGCTTTCATCCTTCGGGTTCTACCTCTTTCACTCCATTTTTGATATGGTCACTCCTTAAAGATAATTTTTTCATAATTTTCTTTCATTTTATGGGATATAAATGTTTTATACTGAAGTTTATGTCAATCCAAATGTTTTCTGAAAGAACTCTTCTCTTAAGAACTCAACTTTTACCTCTCATTCAAGGTTGATGATTCTTGTATCAAGTATGTTGTTCCCTATTTATTTTGGGAACCCAAAGTTTATGAATGTGTTATTATGATATGAAACCCATTAATTTTCATAGGTTAGTTATATTCATTTATATTATATGTTCATTGTGGCATGCATGATAAATGATAATGTTATAATGTGACGGGTGCACCCAGAATTATATAGCGCAATATTAATGTTTAAATGTGACGGGTGCGCCCAAAATTATATAGAGCTCCAATGAATTGGGTAAAGTGATGAATCTCATGATTAAATGTGAAATGATGTGTGAACAAGATGCTAGCTTGGTTCACAAGTATGTGTGGTAGTTAACCACTAATACATGATGTTTCATTTTTATGCATTGCCACATTTCAAGTCTATTATTTATGCTCCTCTCATGTTAGTGATATTTTTCCTATGTTATGATTATGCTCACCCCATGATATATTGTTCTTATCTATCCTCTTAATGGGATTTTAGCTCACCCCTTTTGATGTGTATCCTCAGGTGGCTACATGCACTAAGGAGAGGACAAGTGCCACTAAGAATCTAGTGAAGAAGAAATTAAATAAATGTTTTTTATTGATGTTGTATTTGTTATGTGTGGTCCTAGTTTTCCCAAGACACTAAACCTTTGGATCCTCTAAGTGTAATACTATTATGTTGTTTATCTTTGAAATGATGTAATAGTAATGTAATAAAAGGTCGGGATGCTATAGTTGCCTCTAAAATAATGTTAATAAATTTAATTCTTCTAATTCAATCATACTAAATATTACTTGTCAATTTTCTCTCAAGCAATAATAATAAAATTTTTATTTAAAAACGACATGAAATATTTTTTTTATAAAAGATCATGTCACCTATATCTTAAATTATAATAATAAAATGATTATTATTATTTTAAGGTCATGTGTAATATTTAAATATAACATCTTAAACAAATAAATCAATATTTATTTAAATGATCTAAAAATATATTTATTGGATCATTAATTTGATCCAAATCCTCACATAAATTTATCAAACCTTGAATAATAAAATATCCATTCAATAAAATAAATATTTATATTCACTCAACTTGTGAATACATATTTATTTTTATTCACTTAACTTATAAATAACTAATTAAATATTATATTCACTCATATATTGAATAAATATTATATTTATTTATCATGTGAATAAATAAAAGATAATATTCAAATCACTTATTTTTGTCTTGAAAAATCTTGTGATTTAATTTATAATCAAAATATTATTCTCCATACTTCAAATAAATTTATTCTTAAACTTTAGATTCAAGTGAATCTAATAAGATTCTGGAAATGATTAGTGTGTGACCTTTTATGAACTTTTCTTAGTGGTAGTAAGTCCAATCTATAAACCAAGATCAATATCTAGCAACATATCATGATCCCCATGAAGAAAAGACGAGACATCACAACGATAACCTCTTACGATCAATAATATCTAATATAATCCATTTTTAGCTCATATCTCATAAAACAATATGTATACATGTGTCATCACTATATATATGTTTGAACTATCTTTATTTTCATTTTCAATACAAACTTTTCTATAAAATGATAATCAAGCCATAATTTTTTAATATTTATTTAAATAATTTTTTTGAATTTTACCTTTACCTTGAATTCAAAATAAAAATATGAAATATTTGAGTAATGTGAATATGGAATTAAAATTAAAAATGGATTTAACCTTGTTTTTAGTTGTTTTCTTCATTTTTTTTAATTAAATGAAAATCCATATAATGATTTTTGATTTTGCTTTTAAATTGGTAAAAGGATTTTAATTCATAATTATCTAGAAAAATCCTGCAATGATTCTATTATTTTTCATGGATTTTAGGTTTTAGGCTAAAAATAATTATGAGGTGAAGTGTGTGCATGATTCATAGAAGCTATCCCCCCAGGGGTGTAGCCTAGTGGTTGTTCCTTTGAGGGGTCTCATGGGAGATCTCAGGTTCGAGTCTCCCAGAGTACTTGTAGGTGTTGTAGATTTTATTTGTTTATTTGTATCCCCTCCCCAAAACTACTGTAATATTACTCATGGAATCCACCATACAATTAATTTACTGGTCTGCATATGATTCATTCACCCATAAATATATGGGTAATTTTTATAGTAGTGGTCTGTGTACGAGTCATGAGAATCCGCGCATGAAACATAAATATTGTAAGACTTATTCATTTCATAAGATATCATATACCATGTAAGAATATGTAAAGTGACCTCTTTTTAAGGTTTCTAAACATCTTCAAAGGGTTCTCATCCCACACTTTTTAGTACCTTTATAGGGTTCCCACCCTTTATAAAATTTTAAGATGGATGACCAACTGTAAAAATATCCAAAATTAAAAAAAAACAATTAAAACCCATTTTCTCGAGTTCAGACATATCAGGAAGAGCCCATTTAATTGAACCACATGGCATTAATCCAACCAAAGAATAATGAAGTGATCATGGTAAGGAATGACTAATCGAGTTAGGAATGCTCGAGATGCTCAGCTAAAGAATCTGAACCCTTAAGTTGTAAAAGTGAAATCCATCAATGAAAAGGGAATCCTGAAAATGAAACCTAGAAGGATTTTGAAAGCATCAAGATCATTTAAGGAAGAATAAGAAGTCTGCACTGCTCATGTGGGAGATAAAAAATCCTACAAAGAACCCCGATATTTCCTATAAAGGATATGACTCATTATATTAGAAGAGTGGGGGATGTTGTTGACTGATTGAACTAAGATCTTTTGAAGAGTTTATTTTGTTTTCTATTCTACTGTAATCCTTCTCCAATAATGGCACACTAAACCCTAAGTTGTCGAGCCTAGGAGAATCTCCCCATTTCCATTCTAATGAATTACATTCTTCATTGTTACTTCTCCTCCGCTTAATTTATATGGAAGTGTTTTATTTCATTGTCAGTAGAATGTTTTTGATCTTTGAATTTAAATTATTTTCCCCTCTTTCACTAGTTTTCACACAAAATCCACTTGTACCTTCTTCACCACACATGTGATAAAGGGTAGAAGTAGGTTGATTGAAGAGTGATTGGATATCTATGATCACTTGTGTGACACCCCAACCCAGAATTCCTATTTGAAACTACTGGAAAATGGGTATATACCCATGGTTCTGCACAAAACCGTGGGTATAGGGATAATATAGGAACCTATACCCACGGTTCTCGGAAAAACCGTGGGTATAGGTTATTTTTAAAGACCTATACCCACGTTTCTCAGAAAAACCATGGGTATAGGTTATTTTTTTGAAGACCTATACCCACGATTTTGGTAAAACCGTGGGTATAGGGATTGTTACGGAGACCTATGCCCACAGTTTTGAAAAAACGTAGGGATAGGGTTTTTTTACAAGACCTATACCCACGGTTTTCAAAACCGTGGGTATAACTTTTCTGTGTTATGGCGGGGAAAAAAAATCCCGTGGGAGAAAAATTCTTTTGGCGGGAACATGGTTTGAAATTAATATAATTATATGGATAAAAGATTTTAGCTACATGATTTCTGTGGGATAGTTGGTTTAGTTCTCTGTATCATAAAGGGAAGACCGGTGTTCGAATCCCGGTAATTTTCTTTTTCAGATATTTGAGTATTATTAATATAATCAAATAAAAATATGTAGATATAAATAAAATTCGAGTGGTGTAGTTAGTAATCCGCGGCTGGTCTTTGCAGCAAGTTGCGTTTTTGAAACCGCGTATCCCTTATTTTATGGATAACATGATTTATATTAATATATTAAAATAAACGTCTACATATATACTAATATAATGATCAGCCGAGTTGGTCAGGTGATACGTATGCCGGTGCTGTGTGAGGTGCGGGATCAAATCCCTCCATGCGTGATTTTTGAATTTCTTTCCTATGGTTTGAAATCCGTGAATACAGCAGTGTGCCACGCTGTGCCACGCGGTTCAGTTCTGTGCCCATAGTTTAATAAAACCATGGGTATACATTAACCCCTCTATTGTTATGCCTTTCTATCCCACAGTTCCCAAAACTATGGGTATAGCCCGTTTTTCCAGTAGTGTGAGCTAGAGTACCACATGGACTCAAGTGTACCTCCCAATATATTAGAGATGGATGACTAGAAGTGAAGGCCTAATCCATACAATGGGGAGACTATTCCCTCAAAGAAGAGTAAAAAAATTGAAAATAACCGAACATCCACAGTATAAACATTAGAGTACACATAAACATATAAACATAGTTTCATAATAAATGAAATGCAGTATAGGGACCAACATTCATAAAATAATACAACTAACCTCACACTGGGCTGATCCCATATACAAAGTACACAAAAGAACAATATATGAACATTGGACCTAGCGCCATCCATTGGTCTCATCCCAATCTCTAATACCCATCGAGATTCTTTGGCTCGATCCACTACATAACCTATGTTCTATCCTAAAAGAAAACATAAGGTCTACACGTTCACTAGAGTGCCTATATAGGGTATGAGAAATTCATCTCAATAAGGTCTCACCAAGCGCCCCAAATATATCCCATCATATATGTGTATGCATGAGGAGATAAATAAACATATCAAACAAGTTCCTTGGATGTCATGTGATAACTAGGCAACCATGGATTCATGTGAATTAGATTACGCTGGGCTAACCAGGCCACCATGGAACCTGATCGCACCCACTTCAGTGCTATGTTGGAATCCATCTCATTTCCCCATCTCCTGTCATCAAACTTGTACCATAACCCAACTCGTACTTGATGACTCAGGGTAGGTGTCATCCATTACCTTGACCAGTTATCCAAAGGGATAAGGAATGGTAACATGTCCAAATCTCAACCCATTTCCTCATCACTTAAGGTAGGTTCATTATCCACATCGTGTGTCACATCACGACCCAACTCCCTCTCATGGGTGGCCCACTGCCCTAGGAAAAGACTACTCATGGAAAGGTCCAATACCATGAACCAAAGCTCTCAAGGTAATGTCCAATACCATGACCCAATCCTTCTCATTCAAGGAAGGGTGAGGCCTCAGGATCCTCTCCCACATCAAAGTCTGTATCCTATCATAAGAACATGTAACATAATAGGGTATGCGACCCATCACACAGATCACCAGCTTATTCCAGGGTGCTAGTCACTTGAGGCCTAGCTCATTCTTGAAACACATATGACCTCACCCATTAAGGCATCCACAAAGTCCTCCAGACTCATATTGGTATTTTCACATTGATACCGTCACATGTTCGTCACCCATCACTGACATCATAACTTGTAGGTTCATTCTGATCTAGACCTCGATGTTTGATCCAACCTCCTCAAAACCCCTTTTTCACCCATGCTTTGACTACCCTTGGACTTCCCCAAGCTATTATTCTATATTCCCCTTGGAAACTTGATACCAAGTCCCAAACAAAGCCCCAAAAAAACACCTGGTTCTCATCTCACATTCCATAAGGAAGATCACTCAAACCACTACTTAGAGGAAACCCCTATCTATCACACCTTGTCTCATCCCAGAGGACTCATCCTACTCACAATGCTCACCAAACCCCAACCACCCTCAAGAGGGTGTCACCCACCATATGTGAGACGTATGAACATATCACCCATCACCACTAGGCCCAATCCTATTGTACCTTTTCCACTAACCCTAGGTAAACCAACTTAGGCTTACCATGTCATGTCTCATACCTCATGACCTACTTAGGGCCTCATGTAAACTTATCCAAAATCTCCACCCCTTGGCAACAAACCTTCCGATCGATCTTGAAATAATCAAAGTGATAATGAAAACTTATCATGAGCATAGGAGGCCAAACTCCATCCTATCTCTCCTTCCAAAGTCCCTATTGGTCCCTATCCCTCTACCTAGTCCCATGAAACATGAATGTAGTAGAAAATTATGAAAACAAGCATATGAATTTGTATTAAGGGGACTGCCTACCTTCGAAATAGAGTTACCACCCATGTTATGCTCTGAATGTATCTGGCCAAGCCTGCACACACCTCATCCAAGATCATACCACCACCCAAGATCTTATATCATGTCACATGACACAAATAATTAATTATAAACAACTATAATTAATTATTTAAATTAAACCAAATAGACATAACTGATGAAAAACTCATTAGGCACCATCATCGCACTGAAACCTTGACTAATTGTTCATGAAAGGTCCCTGATACATCCCCATAACCATTCTGAGAAAAACACCTATCACCCAAAACATGATAAATTACCAATTTCATCTAATTTCATAAAAAACCCTACATAAATTAGGGTAATGGCCTACCTCTGTCCAAATAAAGAAAAACGACATGCGATCATCTTCCCGAGACCTCCTCTCACAAATCCATATGAAAGTCCCATCATTCTCAAACTATTTCACTAAGATCTAGTAAAATCACCTCTAAAAATCTATCCAAAATTGATCAGCAAACCAGAAAAAATGAAGGGGATCAATAAGAGAAATAACATGGAAGATCTTACCTCTGATCACCATTTAAACACACCTAGAATCATCACAAGATGAATGGGATTGAATAAGGGACATGAGAGGGGAGAATCATCCAAGAAATAGACTCTCCTCAACTTCCCAATCCCCTAAATTACGAAACACCTTGACCCAAAAAAGATGGATTTACCCCTGCTCAAGACAAAGCCACCCAATAACCATTCATGTTATGAACATGGGGTTCATAATGTGGACACATAGTCTCCCAAGAATTTCATAGCCTGAACCTCAGTTCATGGCCTGAAATGATGAAGGTTGAGGGACCCTTCCATCATCTAAACCCATTCATGGTATGAACCTAGTTCAAGACATGAATGGATTGACGCTACCCTATTCACAAACTGAAAGGGTCTCATAAAGTCCATTCACGGTGTGAACAACACCCTTCATGATGTGAATGGTTTGCTGCTATAAAATCTCCTTGGCTCTCCCACCCAAACCCTTTCCAACTTCCACCTGATCACCCAAACAACCAATTGGGCCTAGTTCCATGTCAAAAAACACAATTTAAAGACATACAAACCCTAAGAATCCCAATCCAAGTATTTTTTCTCAAAATGAACCTCTCAACAAACAAAAAATTCAAACTCCTAAATAAATAATGATCCAAAAATCTATGGGTCATTAGAAACTTCCCACCATAAAGCTTATCATTCTCAAGAAGCCTCAAATAGTCTTCTAGCCACCAATATTATCCTACTTTGGTCTCCAATTCACTGAGAACTCATCACATTCTGCTTTAGAACAACAAATGCACTTCCTCTATGCAACTTTAGACACCAAGCACACTATTCACCATAAGTCAAGTCACTCACTTGCCAACACTTCTAACACTGAGATGGTGCTCACCATACCCTTCTATCTTGATACACCAATGTGTATTTGATCGATTCATCCCAAGGGTTATGGTGATCCCCACCATAAGGATCAAATTACAGTGACCAATTTTGAAGCACGATGCTCCCCACTATAGTAACCACCTACCATAAATTCTCTTCCAATGATCCATCAATAATACATCCATGTTACAAACAATTCCACCAATGTGATTTGAACCTCACCACATCTAAACTCATGAAAGATCACCAGTAAGTCCTCCTCCGACTGAATTTTCCTAAAAACACTCTTCCATACATGTGGATGTGCTATCTCACCACCTTATCATGATGCCTTAATTCTCAGAGGCATCACAAGATTATCCAATGATCTACACCAATGTACAAACTTGATTTTCAATGTAAATCCATGTTTGTATTACCACCCAAACTCACTAGTCATCATGCTCTCACCCCGAGAATTGGCACACCTTTGATTCAATTAACCCTTGGAATGATCTAAACCCACCTCAAGCTTGATCCCAATGCACTAACTCCAACTAAAACCACATCTAAACTCTGAATATAGTATTTACTAAGGAACCATATATCGAAAAATCTTACCAAACACCAATATGACGGTGTTACCTCAACCATCCACCGATCAATATTACCACCTCCATGACCCTTCCAACACGAGTGTTGTTCACTCAAAATTGATATGATGATCCCCAAATAGGATTATCATTATCATCTCCTTGAAGAACCCAATACTTGACCACGATGACACACACTCAGTACATTTCCACACACAATGACTATATGTGGCCGAACTACTCACACCCGAGCACCATCATGAAACACTAACAACACTTGTTCCCAAATCACCAGGAACATCATGCTCCAACATCCAATGGTTTGATCTTACACCTCTCTTCAAGCACCTGTCCAAACTAGCCATATCAAAAAATTCCTTGATAATACCCCAATCAAGAACTAACACCTTGAGCTATCATTCCCACGAGTGTATCACAACCATAAAACTATTGTAACACAACTCGAGTACATCCAAAACCTGAATAATTTTCAACAGACTTACATACGACTTATTATACCAACCCACAAACCAAATGAGAACCACACATAACTAGTACACACATGCCCTCAAACACTGTAAATTTTCTTGAAAATCCACTCTAACCTCACTCTCCTATTACAAAGGAAGAGTATTCAACCAAAAACCATCTCATAGATACTTAATCATGATCCTACTTGGTCTCACCCGAACCCAATGATGCACACTCTCGTACACCCTGATCACACAACCCAACTCACGCTCCCATGAGTCACATTCCATAAAAACTAGGCTCATGTATGACTAACCCACTAATCATGTCCCTACATGTTAGGATCATCCAATATCCCAAGGCATCTCACTCATGAAAAGACCAATTGAAAAATCAACCACCACCCATTTGTCATTCCAACCCATGAGTATCTACCCACACTCTCACCATACCACTGAAAGCATATATAAAACCAATAGGGTTAGAAATTTAATCGACCCGACCTTCTAAAACCTAACTTTGATAGCATAAAAACTTCATGTGATCTAACTCTTAAGAAAAAAATCATATCACCCATTCCTTTCTCTATATATACTCTAGGATTCCATACAACCACCCATGTTCCATATCCCTAGGGAAACCAGTTCCCCTCCTCGGATCAAGGATTCAGAACTCCATGCATATACTAAACCCACTAAGGGTATCTATATGTCCCCTTTAAAATGGGACTATATAGCCACCGCCGAAGAATGTCCTACACTAGGTTCCACATGACCTACCATCAAAGAAAATAATCCAATTCTATTGAGTAGAATACCACCAACAAGTTATACATGAAAACACCATATAAGTTATCATTAACACTTTAAAAAACATAACCGTCATAAAAAAAAACCATAAAAAAGAACACATATGCCATGAAATCCTTACATTCCAAATAATTATGCATGAACATGGGCCTCTTGAAAATGGTCCAACATCCAAAACCATAAATAACATCCCTGGTAGATCCATCATATTCAATAACATCTCATCCATTACAATACAAACCAATAACGATAATCTCATACCCCCAGTAACCATAACTTATCATTAGAAAAGTTATTATGATGTAACACCCCAATTTTTCATAGTAAGTTATTTTCTTTAAAGTAATTCAATATCTTTCACAACACGCAACACCGAGTTCGAGCGCACCATGACTTACCAAACCAGCCATTCAAAAGACGATTAAGAATAGTATTAACTGCATTTTAAATTTTAGATACTCCATATAATTTTATGATCCATATTATGTGTTTCTTAGACATAATATAAGAGCAAATTCAATTTTTCAAATAAAATAAGTATTTTTCAAAAAATGAAATTTTACCATCTTTTAATGGCGAACCCTTTTTAAATAAAATATTTGACACTTTTATATACTTAATTTGAAAAAAAAAAAATTCTTATTTAGAAGTGGGAAATAAAAATTTAGTTTGGATATTTTTTTGTGCTTTTCTGATAACTTTCATATTTTGATGAATATTGAAAAATACTAAAATTTAATTGAAAACAACTTTTTTAATCAAAATAATTTATAGTGTTAAATTATAAATTTGAATGGCTTTGAAGTATAATTAGATTATATTTTTATCATTTAATCCAATGTTGTTCATTGAAAGTAATTAGATTTAAATTGGACATAAACACATATCAATCTTTTGATAGTTTTTACTTCTCAAAAACCCGCTTCTGGTTTTGACAACGGGAATATTTTTTAAATTAATTAATACAACTTCTATGTTTCGAATTTGGTAAAATAGACATAATTTTTGAATTTGGAATATCAAAATTATCCTTGGGTGAATTTTTGGTATTTTTCTAAAAACTCTCAATTTTTGATGAATAGTGAAAAACACTGCGTTATTGTTTAAAACCGAATTTTTATTTAAATAATTATTTTTAATTTAAATTTATTTTAAAGTAAAAATATATACATAATACCTATATTAGTCCAATTCAATTTATTGAAGTCATTTTATAATAAGATTAGATATATAAAATTTTATTGAACTTTTTACCGTCTTTTACTCACCTTCTAGGCACATACAAATTTGCATAAAACATAATTTTACCTCTTCTGTGGTTTGAATTTCAAAAATCTGAGAGACACGTTTGACATCAGTAAGTAAAATGTGGTTCAATAGGATAAAAATAATTTTTGGCGAATAGTAACTTTTGAATTTTATTTACCAGAGTTAAAAGTAAATAGGGTAATTAATGGTAAAAATGATATTATAATTACCCTAACACATGTTCTAATTCTATTGTATAAGTGTATTTTTATGAAAATAAATCTTAGGACAAAAATATGATCATTTTTTATCCACTTGGATTATATTAGGACATTTATTATATCTTATTTAAAGAAGAGTTAAAAGTGTTAAATTCAAATTTTAATAACTAAAACATTTTTAATATATGGTTATACATAAGATAAATTCGAGTATAAATAATCATTAGAAATATAAAAATATTTCATACATCATGGTATTTTATTTATAATTTTTAGACATTAAATAATTAAATTTATTTATGACAAAATAATGAAGCAGTAACTACCTTATTAATGAAAGACTAAAACAATTGATGTTATAAATATTAAAATAAATTTAAATTGAAACTTTTGATTCCATCCACATATTTTCTAGGTTAATATGACATGTTAGAGTTTATTAAATTCATTTTTTTGAATAAATCATATTTTTATGACTTTCACAAAATCAAAATACTAAATAGTGTCAAAAGCGACATAAATGAGTTTTTAAAACAAATACTATTTTATTAAATTATAGAATAGTCCTAAAAATCTAAAGTTAAGCCAAATGACTTATATAATGATAGATATGTCATTAATGAACTACTTGAGGTTCTCTTGGTATTTTATAGTAATTTTATCAACCATGTATTATAATAATACAAGAAGACATGGTAAAAGTTAAACTATTTGACTAAGAGTTAAATTAAAAGAGAAGGTTAATATGGTGACCTAAACTTGTCTAAAACCTATTGGTTGAGAGGTTTTAGACCCATCCTCACCTTATTTTAGAAATTAATTCATTTATAGACATTAGAAACTGAAAATTATTTTATAATAAAATAATATTTCAAGCTTTTCCTAAAGCGACCCTCACATCTCTTATAAAAGGGTACTTCCCCTTCTCTTATTTTCACACCTCCAAAGCCTCTTGGATCAGCCAAACTCTGATAAAATATCCTCCCAACTACCCTCAATTCAACCTAGGGGCATTACTTTGAGTAGAAATCCAACCTAAGAAGCCCTTTTGTTTAAATCAAAAGGAAGAACCCGAAGAAGAGGTAATTATTTCATCCCCTCTTTCAAAGTTCTTTTCTTCTTCCACTTCCTCTTTCTTTTGTTGTTTCTATAATAAAATAATAAATCCAGTACCTTAGACATACTGAGATGTTATTATAAATATTTTATAACCATATTCATTATTCTACCCATCCTATGAATGACAAAGTCACTATACATGCGTTCGTACAACTTACCATCTCCACGTCGTGGTGTAGTTTGTTATTCAACACTTAATTATTTGGATGGGTATAATAATGAGTATAACTGATTTAAATAATAAATATAAAATTTTAATGATTCATTCTTGTTGAGCAATGTATTGTTTTCAAACAATTCAAAATAATGTTTTTTAAAGGGGGAGATTATTTTAAATAATACTTTGTCTCTTTATGATGGTTTTGATGCTCACAAATACCCTTAATTATTTACTAATTATTTCGTTGAGTATTTTTCAGGAATTTATTTTATTTATTTATTTCATATAACGAGATTTCATACTTCATTTATTCCGAGATCAGTTTTAGCGCGTTCTGGAATCACTGTAGCGCGAGATCAATTTTAGCGCGTACTGGAATCACTGTTCATACCCTACGTTGATGAACGTAACGTATGGATGAAAAGTTTACTTTTTATGTTAAAAGAAACGTATGGTTAAGGAACCTTACGTTATTTTGAAACGTATGGTTAATGAACCTTACGTTGTTGAAAAGTATGGAAGAAGAACATTACGTTTGGAAGGAACCTTACGTTTTTGTTGTTAGACAAGTATGGAAGAGAAACCGTACGTTAGTTTTCAGTGTGGAGTTTGTTTCTCAAAAGTATGGATCATCAACCTTACTTTTATAATCAACCGTACGTTCTTTGGAGAGTTGAAGCAAGACAAAGTATGGATGATCAACCCTACGTTTGAATGCTGAAGAGAAAATATGTATGTTCAACCTTACGTTTGTGAACCTTATGTTTGTAAACCTTACGTTTGTGAACCCTACGTTTGGAGCCACGTCATCAACCCTACGTTTGGCGTCAGGATATTTTTGACAGACGATATTTCCTTTTGCATTGGTCAAACAGGCGGATTATTAAGCGGATTTCGAGCCGATTCTTAAGTACGACTTTGACGGAATCAAAGACGATTTTCAACGGATTAATGATTGATTTAAAACGGAGCTTTTTATGCCGATTCTTCAGGGAAGTTACAACGGCTCTGTTATTTAATATCATGAATCTAAAGGAGATTTTCATGGATCTATTTATGCGAAAGTTTTTCTCAGATTTGAATATATATGTTCTATCTTGGAAACTTCGGATATATATATACACAGGAAAGTATATGAAATAGATAGATTGATCTTTTAACGAGCAAGAAACAGAGACTGTGTGAAGGCGTTCTTTTCTGGTGATCGAGAAGAAGTGTAAAACCTTTATTATCGAAGGAAGATCTTGATAGCAGATTCACGTGTTCTTCATCGACTATCTGTTGTAAATCTACTGCTGCTGAAGTTGTGAAGTTTCTTGTAATATCTATTGCAACTGGATCGACTCAGAACTGTTTTGATTACAGATCTTTATTTTCTGAAGACGGCGATCTATCTACTGTCAATTGCATTCTGTTGCAATTGTGAAGAACAACTGGAGAAGTGTTTTCTTTATCGAAACCCTTTTTATTTTTGAGTGATCAGCTTCTCGTTCTAAGCTGTGTGGGTTCGTGTTTGAACCAGGAAGGCTGTGTTTGCCTGAAACTTGTAAAGGTGTCAACTGCCTGTACTCAGTTGTGAACAGGTCTGTGGAAACGAGGACCAGATAGTGAAAATCGCCAAGCTCGTGGATTTGAGCGTTGGTGGAGTGGACTAGGGGCCTTCTGTTCCCCGAACCACTATACATCCGTGTGTTCATGCTTTTACTTTTTCCACTGCATATTTAATCGTGCTAAAGCATAGTGGACAGAATTTGTCTAAATTGAAGAGATTGTAATAATTTTGAAAAGACACAAATCACCCCCCCTCTTGTGTGTAATCCGTAGATTCAGATCCAACAATTGGTATCAAAGGAGGAGCTTCTTATTTTTTTTAAAGTCTTATCAAGCTAGAAGTATTTAAAGATTATACATAGTGTATCATGGCTGATACGAGAGAGGGAATGTCAATGGTCAGAGCACCTTACTTTAATGGAGATAATTATGGCTGCTGGAAATCACGTATGATTATTTATCTGAAAAATCTTGGTTACAGAGTCTATTCAAAGATTCTGACTCCCTATGAAATTCCTGAAAATCCCGATACGTGGAGTGCTGCTACAGAGGCTGAGTATGACATGAATTCAAAAGCTATGAATGCAATCATCTGTGGTTTAGGACCGGATGAATTTAACAGAGTATCTCAATGCCCGACTGCATATGAAATGTGGCAAACAATAGCTGTTGCTTATGAAGGAACAAATAATGTAAGACAGATGAGATATGAAACTGCTAAATTAAAATTCGATACTTTCAGAATGATTGAAGGAGAGAGAATCACTCAGATGAATGGAAGATTGACAAAAATTGTCAATAATATAACAGCTCTAGGAGAACCAATCAAGCAGGCTGATCAAGCGTTAAAGGTACTGAGAGTACTTCCTACTCGATGGAATGGAATCTCTGCAGCAATCAGACAATCAACTTCTGTTAAAGATCTAACTATGAGAGAGATGATTGGTACATTGATGATGTACGAGGCTGAAATGCAAGATGAGGTAAATGAGCATAAAGTCTACATAAAAAGGGAAAATACTGCTTTGAAAGTGACTTCTCAACAAAAGGATAGAAAGATGAAGAACAGAGAAGTAAGTGCTAAATCAGAAAGCTCTGATTCTTCAAATTCGGATGAAGAACTGGCTCAGCTAGCCAGAAAATTCAGAAAGTTCTACAGTAAGAAGAAAGACTTCAAGAAATCCTTCAAGAAGGATAGCAAGGAAGTGAGATGTTATGAATGCAAAAAGATGAGACATATCAGACCGGATTGTCCAAAATTGAAAGATGCAAAAAAGAAGAAATTCTTCAAAAGAGATGATTATGAGCAGAAAGACAAGAAAGCTATGAAAGCTACTTGGAGTGTTTCTGAAGACTCAAGTAATTCTTTTGAATCAAGCTCAGAGAAGGAGGAAGCCAATTTAAAAGCAAATATGTGTTTCATGGCTGAAACTGATGAGGTACACTCATACTACTCCTCTGACTCAAATAATGAATCAAACTCTGAAACAGGTTTCTCAAATAAAAAACTTGCAGCTTACTGCAATATGCTTGAAGAAAGGTATGACTCATTATTTAAAAAATATAAATCTATAAAGAACTTGCATAAAGCTATTTCAGATGAGAGAAATACTTTGCTAAAACAACATAAGGAATTAATTGACAAATACAACTCTGCTGACTCAAATAAAATTAATTTTGAATCAAAAATAAAAACTCTACAGGATGAAGTAGAATCTTATAAAAAGGCTGCATTAGTTTTTACAAAAGGAGAAAACGCCTTAAATGAGATACTTGGAAAAACTGTAATTAAAAGGGAAAGGTTTGGAATTGGAAGTAAAGGAGAAAAACCTAAGTTATACAAAAATTATTTTGTTCCTAGCACTAAACAGGTTATTTGTAACTTCTGTGGAACAAAAGGTCATATAGCTAAAAACTGTTTTCTAAGACAACCTCAAATATGTGGAATTAAGAAAGCTTATATTTCCAATGATCTATATGATTCAATCAATTTTAAGAAAACAAAGCAAATCTGGATACCCAGATCACTGCTTGCTAACACTCCTGGACCCAACAAAATATGGGTACCAAAGCAATTTGTTTGAATGACTTTACAGGTAACAGGTCATCAAAGAAAGAAAGAAATATGGTATATGGACAGTGGCTGCTCAAGACACATGAGTGGAACTTCAGCTAATTTCTCTTCTCTTACACGAAAGGAAGGAGGACTTGTCACCTTTGGTGACAATGCCAAAGGAAAGATTATTGGTATTGGAACAGTTGGAGATCCAGAGACAGTCTCAATCAACAAAGTACTTTATGTACAAGGGTTAAAACACAATCTGATAAGTATCTCTCAACTCTGTGATGATGGATACACTGTTGATTTTACTAACAATAGTTGTACTATTTCTAAAGATAAACTGTTTAAGTTAAGAGCACCCAGAACTGATAATGTTTATACTTTGGATTTGTATTCCTTGTGTAAACAACAAGTAAACTGCTTAACTGCTAATATAAGTGAATCCTGGATCTGGCATAGAAGACTTGGTCATTGCAATATATATGCTTTACATAAATTATCTAAGAAACATCTAGTTTCTGATTTGCCTAGTCTCAAATTTGAAAATGACAGATTCTGTGATGCATGTCAGCTTGGTAAGCAACACAAATCATCATTCAAATCTGTTAATAAAGTTGCTACAACTAAACCTCTAGAACTTATCCATATGGATTTGTTTGGACCTTCAAGAGTAGCAAGTTTAGCTGGTAAATTATATGTTTATGTATTAGTTGATGATTATTCTATATTTACTTGGATTTTCTTTTTGAAATTTAAAAGTGAAGCTTTTAGTTTATTTGAAGGTTTTTGTAAATCTATTCAAAATGAAAAAGGTTTTAATATAATCTCATTGAGAAGTGATCATGGTGGAGAATTTGAGAACCAGGAATTTAATTCCTTTTGCTCAAACATGGGTATTAAACACACCTTCTCTGCTCCAAGAACACCTCAACAGAATGGGATTGTAGAAAGAAGAAATAGAACTATTCAAGAAATGGCTAGAACTATGTTAAATGAATATAGCCTACCTATATATTTCTGGGCAGAAGCTGTTAATAAAGCTTGTTATATAATGAATAGAATTTTAATAAGACCTATTTTGAAAAAGACACCCTATGAACTATGGAATAACAGAAAACCTAAAGTAAATTACTTTAAAGTTTTTGGATGCAAGGTTTACATCTTGAATACCAAAGATAATCTTGGTAAATTTGATCCAAAATCTGATAAAGGTATTTTCTTAGGATATTCTGCAACCTCCAAAGCTTATAGAGTCTATAATAAAAAGTCAAGGATTGTTGAAGAATCAGTTCATGTGAAATTTGATGAATCTGATCCTTTTGAGAAAAGGATAGAACAAATAGATGAACCTGATTCTAATGAAAACATGAGACTTGAGAATTTAAAGAATGATTTTGAAAATGATATAAAAGAAATTCAGTCCAGTTCAGAAGAACATGACACTGAAGAACCCTTGAATGTAATGCCTAGACAGTCTAGAACCTTAAAGAATCACCCTTTAGAATCTGTGATAGGTGACTTAGAGACTGGTATTCAAACTAGAAGAAACCTTGGAAACATAGTTGAATTCTCTGCTTTCCTATCCCAACAAGAACCTAAGACCATAGAAGAAGCCTTAGATGATGAGAGCTGGGTAATAGCAATGCAGGATGAATTGAACCAGTTCAAGAGAAATAAGGTTTGGGAATTAGTTGAAAGACCACATGATTATCCAGTAATAGGAACTAAATGGGTCTTTAGGAATAAACAAGATGATCAAGGGATAATAACTAGAAATAAAGCAAGATTAGTAGCTAAAGGATATAATCAAGAAGAAGGAATAGATTATGATGAGACCTTTGCACCTGTAGCCAGGTTAGAAGCCATTAGAATTCTTTTAGCCTATGCATCTTATATGAATTTTAAATTATTTCAGATGGATGTTAAATCTGCCTTTTTAAATGGTTATTTAATGGAGGAAGTTTATGTTGAGCAACCTCCTGGTTTTGAAAATTCTCAAAAACCAGATTCTGTTTTCAAACTTACTAAAGCTCTTTATGGCCTTAAACAAGCACCTAGAGCTTGGTATGAAAGACTAAGTTCTTTTCTTTTGAAAAATGATTTTACTGTTGGACTGGCAGATCCAACACTCTTTAAGAAAACTGTGAAAAATAATGTTTTGTTGGTACAAATTTATGTTGATGATGTAATTTTTGGATCAACCAATAAAATTCTTTGTCATGAATTTTCAGAATTAATGCAAAAAGAATTTGAAATGAGTATGATGGGAGAATTAAATTTCTTTTTGGGTCTTCAAATATTTCAAAAAGATTTTGGAAATGTTTTAAATCAATGCAAATACATTACTGATTTACTTAAGAAATTTGGACTTGAAAACAGCAAGCCATTTACAACTCCTATGTGTACTAATATAAAACTTGATTTGGATGAAACTGGAAAATCAGTGGACAACAAGTTATATAGAGGTATGATTGGTAGTTTGTTATATCTTACTGCTAGTAGACCAGATATAATGTATTCAATATGTCTTTGTGCTCGATTTCAATCAAATCCCAAAGAATCCCATTTAACTGCTGTTAAAAGAATTTTTAGATATTTAAAAGGTACTATTTATCAATCTCTGCTTTATCCAAAAACCTCTGACTTTAATTTAATTTCATATTCAGATGCTGACTTTGGAAGCTGTAGATTAGATAGGAAGAGTACTTCAGGAACATGTCACTTTTTAGGAAAGTCTTTAGTATCATGGTCTAGTAAGAAACAACACTCAGTTGCCCTGTCAACAGCCGAGGCAGAATATGTGTCTGCAGGTAGTTGCTGTGCACAGGTGTTGTGGATGAAAAACACTCTTATGGACTTTGGATTAAATTTCAATAATACACCTATTTTATGTGATAATACTAGTGCAATTAATATTTCAAAAAATCCTATTAGTCATTATAGAACTAAGCACATTGATATAAGACATCACTTTTTAAGAGATCATGTATTTAAAAAGAATATATTTTTAGAATTTTTAAATACAGAAAATCAATTAGCAGATATTTTTACTAAACCACTTCCCACGGCAAGGTTTGAATTTATTAAGGGGGAGTTAGGTTTATTTAATTTTAAATAATTTTTTTTTAAATCTTATTCTGTTTTCGAATTCTGCTTAATTTCTGTTTTCCGCTATAAGTAATTTTATTTTGTTTTAAATAAAAGTAATGATTAGTGATTACACGGGAATCAAGGCTGTCAGAACCGTTTCACCTTCTAAACTGCTTCAACTTTTTCGGAAACCCTTCCGAAAACCTAAAACCGCACATCTGCTCCAAAACCCTTTTCTGAATCTTCAAACCCTAAACTTACGAACCTTCAGAAATCGTTGTTGGAATGGCAAAGACTAAGCGTCCAGATGAAGCCGAGAGCAGTGCTGCAAAGAAACCTAAGGTAGTAGGTCGGAAAATACTGCAAGGTAAAGTCATAGATTTAGAGTGGCTGTTTGAAACTAATTTACTGTTGAAGCAAGCGTTGTCGTTTCAAAGCCTTGAGCAAGCTTTTAATAGTGCAAATTCTGAGTTTCTATATGAGGCAGAAATGAGACATTTCTTTAGAACTGTTCAGTTTAGCCTTGGAGATACGGAGGATAGTTTATTGGCTCAAATAGAGGATAAGGACTTTTCAATATCATCTATAGAGATAAGTCAAATTCTTAACTGCCCTCATGAAGGAGTTTTTCATTTCGATTTACGGAATATTGGAGATTCTGTACATAAGTCTGAAGACATTATGTCTTTTCTGTTTGGAACCAGAGTGATAAAGAAGATGTTTATTAAGGATTTGGAGCCCGATCAGAAAATTTTGGTAAAATTTGTTCAGACTGGTTTAGCACCAAGAATGGCTGAGATGGAGAAAATCCTATACCCGGACATGTACATAATGTATCTTCTGATGTGTGATATTAAGTTTAATTTTCCTCGGTTTATGATAAGATATCTGAGTTACTGCTGTCAGAGTGAAGCAAGAATGACCTTTTTCCCTTATGGAAGGTTCATTTCTTTGTTTTTGTTTAAAAGAGGAATGATCAGATTGGTAGATGCTGGGGTGAAATGTCACCACAGTAATGTTTTCAATGCTGGAACTTTAAGGAAAGTAGGATACTTCTAGAGCACAATTAAAGGAAAAATCTTACCTGTTGGAGCTGAAGAAAACTCGGAGAGTGCTCAGGCTCAACCGGCTAAGTCCAAGGAAGGACAAGCAGAATCAAGAGTTAGTACAGTGGCAAGGAGAATTCGTTTTGATATGGAGGAAGTTGAGGAAGAGAGAAGTCAAGAAGGACTTCAATCTAGAAGGAAGAGGTCAATTGATGAAGAAGTTATCTCTCCTGCCTTGAAATCCTCTGAACCGGTAATTTCTTATTCATTTGTGAGAGAAGCTGTTGTGGAGCAGACTGCACCGATAGAGGAACCAGCAGCTCAAACAGAAACTCAAGAAGAACCTCAATCTGCTGCTGTGGCTGTTGAAAAAGTAATTCAACAAGAACAACTTATGGAGGCAGTGCCTGGTGAAGAAGTGGCCGGACCTCAAGAATCAGTAGAAGTCAGAGAGACTACTGTTCATGATGAACATACTTCTGAAGCTCATACAGAGGTACTTCAAGAAGATTTTTCAGTGGAAGAGTTACAGGCTTCAAAAGATAGTTCAGTGGATCAACCTTGTCAGGACAAGGACAAAGAACAGTCGGATGCAGATTCCTTACCTCTTGCCCTGCTTCATCAACCTACTTCTGAACATGAGAATCGAGCACAGGGTGCCCCTAATTCGAGAAAAGAAGAAGTTGTTGAGTTGTACAAGCGTATCTCTCAGTTAGAATCTGAGAATGTTAGTCTCAGAAATTCTCTGGACTTAGAGCAGTTGAAGTTTCAGAAGCTGAAAGAATGTACTGTTTCAAGACAGGAAGTAGATTTGTTTAAGACTGATATGCTGCATGCTGTTGATCAGTTAAAATCAGAGATGGTAAAGAAAGATGATTTGTCTGAGTTGAAGATTTACATGCAGAATAAATTTGAGTTTATTGCAAACAGTGCTGTGAGTGGATCAGGCTCTTCACCTGATTTGATTCGGAGATTTCAAGCAATTACTGGAGCAATGAGCAATATGAGTGACAGATTACACGATCTTCAGTGTAATAGTGCCCCTTTGTCAGTTTTGCTAGATAATCAGAGATTTTTAGTGGATCAGTTGACATCTGGAGAGCAACCGATTAGGATTCTTTTGAATCAGTTATCAGAAAAACTGGCTCTTTTTGTTGAAAAAGAAGAAAGAATGCATGAGTTTTTCAGAGTTAATTTGATTGAAGATATTCATATGACTCAAGAGAACAGAGATCTTATCATCAAGTTAGGAGATGGGATGATGAAGAGACTCAGAGAACAGTTTACAGAGATAAAGACCGCGTTTCAAAGGAAATAGACACCTTTTTCCCTGTCTTATCTATGAACCTTGATTCCTCTGTATATCACAATCGTTTATATATAACAGCTTGTGAATGAAAATTCTTTTCTTATTTATTTTGTTTTGTTTATTGATTTATGATTAAGTTAGCCAGTATAACAAATTCACTTATTCATACACAGTTAACTATAGCATTTACTTATAGTTCAGTGCAATATTGAATGTGTTCAAATCCGTAATTTTTTCATTCTTTTTGATATCACAAAAAGGGGGAGAATTTGGATAAACACAACATTTAAATTCATTTGTTTCCTATGAATAAATTTAGATATATGGAGAATTTGGATATATACGATATTTATCTTTTATCTATTTTTAGCTGAAAATTTATTTTTATGGGGGAGAAATTTTTTTTATAGTTAAATATTGTTTTAATCCTTTCAAAATTCTAAAATTTTATAAAACTAATTTTTCAATAAAGATTGCAATTAAATTAGTTCTATTATTTTTTATGGGTTTTGTGATCATCAAAAAGGGGGAGATTGTTGAGCAATGTATTGTTTTCAAACAATTCAAAATGATGTTTTTTAAAGGGGGAGATTATTTTAAATAATACTCTGTCTCTTTATGATGGTTTTGATGCTCACAAATACCCTTAATTATTTACTAATTATTTCGTTGAGTATTTTGCAGGAATTTATTTTATTTATTTATTTCATATAACGAGATTTCATACTTCATTTATTCCGAGATCAATTTTAGCGCGTTCTGGAATCACTGTAGCGCGAGATCAATTTTAGCGCGTACTGGAATCACTGTTCATACCCTACGTTGATGAACGTAACGTATGGATGAAAAGTTTACTTTTTATGTTAAAAGAAACGTATGGTTAAGGAACCTTATGTTATTTTGAAACGTATGGTTAATGAACCTTACGTTGTTGAAAAGTATGGAAGAAGAACATTACGTTTGGAAGGAACCTTACATTTTTGTTGTTAGACAAGTATGGAAGAGAAACCGTACGTTAGTTTTCAGTGTGGAGTTTGTTTCTCAAAAGTATGGATCATCAACCTTACTTTTATAATCAACCGTACGTTCTTTGGAGAGTTGAAGCAAGACAAAGTATGGATGATCAACCCTACGTTTGAATGCTGAAGAGAAAATATGTATGTTCAACCTTACGTTTGTGAACCTTACGTTTGTAAACCTTACGTTTGTGAACCCTACGTTTGGAGCCACGTCATCAACCCTACGTTTGGCGTCGGTATATTTTTGACAGACGATATTTCCTTTTGCATTGGTCAAACAGGCGGATTATTAAGCGGATTTCGAGCCGATTATTAAGTACGACTTTGACGGAATCAAAGACGATTTTCAACGGATTAATGATTGATTTAAAACGGAGCTTTTTATGCCGATTCTTCAGGGAAGTTACAACGGCTCTGTTATTTAATATCGCGAATCTAAAGGAGATTTTCATGGATCTATTTATGCGAAAGATTTTCTCAGATTTGAATATATATGTTCTATCTTGGAAACTTCGGATATATATATACACAGGAAAGTGTATGAAATAGATAGATTGATCTTTTAACGAGCAAGAAACAGAGACTGTGTGAAGGCGTTCTTTTGTGGTGATCGAGAAGAAGTGTAAAACCTTTATTATCGAAGGAAGATCTTGATAGCAGATTCACGTGTTCTTCATCGACTATCTGTTGTAAATCTACTGCTGCTGAAGTTGTGAAGTTTCTTGTAATATCTATTGCAACTGGATCGACTCAGAACTGTTTTGATTACAGATCTTTATTTTCTGAAGACGACGATCTATCTACTGTCAATTTCATTCTGTTGCAATTGTGAAGAACAACTGGAGAAGTGTTTTCTTTATCGAAACCCTTTTTATTTTTGAGTGATCAGCTTCTCGTTCTAAGCTGTGTGGGTTCGTGTTTGAACCAGGAAGGCTGTGTTTGCCTGAAACTTGTAAAGGTGTCAACTGCCTGTACTCAGTTGTGAACAGGTCTGTGGAAACGAGGACCAGATAGTGAAAATCGCCAAGCTCGTGGATTTGAGCGTTGGTGGAGTGGACTAGGGGCCTTCTGTTCCCCGAACCACTATACATCCGTGTGTTCATGCTTTTACTTTTTCCGCTGCATATTTAATCGTGCTAAAGCATAGTGGAAAGAATTTGTCTAAATTGAAGAGATTGTAATAATTTTGAAAAGACACAAATCACCCCCCCTCTTGTGTGTAATCCGTAGATTCAGATCCAACAATTCTATATAATATACCATCTAATTACATATGATTTCACCACTAATAGAATGATATTGTCACTCGTGCGTACGTACAGCTTACCGTCTCCACGACGCGATGAGATTTCATTCCCCATCGCAACCATTCAAGAACAATTTTCATTTGATGATTAAAAATAATGTTTAAAAACTTAATATAATTCTGGATATGAATAAAATACATCCTATCCATAAAAAAAATGACTTACGTAACAAAACATATAAAGGAAAACAAATCAGTTAACACCCAAAACAATGATACTACTAAAATATCATTAAAAAAGAAATATTAGAAGATCATATATGGTATCAAATTTATGTATGTGGTTCTTTTATAATTTAATAAAAATTATTTCATCATTATATAGGAGGTTAACATACCCTCAACTAAGGAAACGTACAAGGTGATGGATTTTCATCTCACTTCTTATTCCCGTGAAATTCATGCTATATTGCCACTATTTCCTTTTGTGTGGTGTATGTACGTCCCATGACTGTATTCTTTTTATAATATGCTTTAATTTATGGGTATTTAAATCTTCATTGTATGATCCTTATTTCATCGGGTTTATGTTTTGTAAGTTACCAAATTAGTAAGGGATTTTCATCTCTTATTCCCGTGAGATTCAAGCTATATTGCCACTATTTCCTTTTATGTGGTGTGTGAACTACCCATAATTGTATTATTTGTGTAATTTACTTTAATTTATGGGTATTTACATCTTCATTTTATGATACTTCTTTCATGGGGTGTATGTTTCGTAAGTTACCAAATCGGTAAGGGATTTTATCACACTTCTTATTCCCATGAGATTCATGCTATATTGCCACTATTTCCTTTTGTGTGGTGTATGTACTACCCATGATTATATTATTTGTGTAATATAATTTAATTTATGGGTATTTACATCTTAATTTTATGATCCTTATTTCATGGGGTCTATTTTTCGTAAGTTACCAAATCGGTAAGGGAATGTCTAATTTTGATTTCCACTCATTGGGTTTTACACAAACTCCATTGATTATTTTACTTCAAGATTATGTGTGAAATAACTATTTATTTATTTATGTAGTAATTTACACTCCCCTTTGTGTGGAAATACTTTTGATACACATAATCACTCTATTGATAAATTCTCAAGTCATCGATATGAACTTGATAAGAGTAATCTTAACTCAATTTCCATTCATTGATTAAACATCCAAGTCAGTGGTTTTGTATTTACAAGAATATGTGTGAATGTAATCTAATTTATTTACACTAAATATCCAATCATATTGATCATATTTATATTTTTCACACATAATCATGTCATTGATTTATCCTTAACCTAAGGATACATTCTTTATAAGGGATTTCATCTCAATTTACATTCCATTGAGACTTCTTTGTTGTTATGCACCAATTCACTTTTATATGGTGTACATACTGTACTTTGACATAGTATATCATGAATCTATTTATTATTATGATATTATAAAGTTTTTATTACCTCAATTAATTTTATTCAAGCGTCTCTCTTTTGGTTAGGAACACTAAGAAAAATATCATTTTAAATGTTTTAAAGATTTATTATTTTAAATATTTCCCATTAATGTCCATGTTTTAGAAATGGTGTTAAGTATTTATTTATATGGACATGAATGTTTTAAAATTAAAATTAATTTTAAAAGTTTAAAAGTGGTATGAGACACTTTGATTCAAAAATCTATTTTTAATAGCTTCTTGATAAATAGTGAGACTTTTAAATGTTTTCAAGAAAAAGGGGATATTTCTCTCAAAAAGTTTTACTAATTATTTTCATCTATGTCAATATCATTCATTGTAATTTATTCTTGATTGAGGTTGATTTATTATAATTAAATCTTCCATATTATATTTAATGTGTTATGTTTGACTGTATATATGTTATTTTTATACCATTCATGGTGTATGGTTAAAGTATTAACATTTCATATGCTAGTTTTAATACGAATGTTTGTGTTATGTTTCAACCTTTTCATATCAGGAATGAATTGAACTTAGTAAGTTATGGGTGGAGCTCGCTATAGCTCCTCGATGCATCAGTAGGTATCTTGAGATAAACTAGTGTCTTGGCACAAGGCCTTGACAAAATTATTATTTGTAGTCTTGGCATGAGGACTTGACTATGTGGTTATGATGTCTAGAATTATGCATTCCGTCATTATGAAATTAGATATTGATATTACATGTGATTATTTGAATAGCCGAATAACTATGTGAATAAGTAAATGAAATTATTTGATTTATCTTTTCCATATTATGTTGAAGTTTAAGCTTAAAATTATTTTGTTTTTTTCTTATACATTTCCTTAAATGTTTATGTTTTCTTATGATAGTTTCTGCTATATTGTTATCCTTACTAAGCATTTGATCTCACCCCTTTCTTATGTTTCAGTTTTCCCAGGATGTGAAGAAGTATATTATGATTGACCCTTAGGAATAGGCTAAGGGATATGAGTGTGTTTAAAGGAGACACAATGTTATAGTTTTTCCATTTCATAATTTAATATAAAACCTATGTATATATCTAGTACCTCCAAGGATACTAAAAAAATTGGTCTTTCAAGACTTAATATCTTGTGATCATGAAAATGTTATGTAATAATGCACCGACTCTGGGTAACTAGGGTAGGGGCGCTATAATTGGTATCAGAGGAAGTTTAGTAAAAACCTTGGAAACTAGATTTAGAAAAAATATGATTGGAGAACATTACCCTAAGATATACTTTGAGGATTAATATAGAATAACTTCCTAGAATTTTGGTAATGTAGAGATTTTGTTAATTTTCTAAGAAATACACCCCTATCTGGATATGAGCAGGTAGAGGTGGAACTGGCATAGATATATCTAGGGATAAAACCTGAAAACACCGCTTTGAGCTAGACTCGAACGGGAACTGGTGCATGACAATGGGCTTTGCTGCACTCTTGGTTACAACAATCCTGGGGGATATGCTTAAGATAATTCACATTTTCTTTACAAACCAATTTGAAGGATTTTAATATAAGACAAGAATAAATAACCTTGGTTTATCCTAAGGTGTTTTAGATTGAAAATAAAGTGTCATGATATTCTCTAAATTTTTTTATGACTATTGATACTCAAACTATGATTTTTGGTTTAATTCAATGGATGGATTATAATGAATCCATAGTAACATTGAACATGACATACAAGGTGGGCATGCTGGTGAAAATTATAAACTAAATGGAATGTTGATAGGCATAAAAGATAGTGTGTTCATGCCGTAGAAGGTTTCCAAAAATACGATCAACAACATATATATTAACGAACTTCCAAACTCAACAAATAAGAGAAAGGAGAATAATGATAGGAGCTCCAGCAGTGGAGACTGTGGAGAAAAGAAATATCAATTTCCATCATGTAGGAAATGTGGAAGGAGACACCCAGGAAATTGTCTCAATGGAACAAAGAAATGCTTTATGTGTGTGAAAGAAGGACATAAAGTAAAGAATTGTTGAGAAAAAATGAAGAGTACTATGGAAGAAAATAAAAATGATCCTAAGAATACATTTACAGTAATTTGCCATAAATATAGGGGACCTGAGAATTACCTGAGTTAATTCCCTATTCTATAGGATAACCACTAGGTCAAGGAATAACTTATGTGGAAATAAATGGATGGAAAAATGTTTAAAAGTATTAATGCTCTTTGTTGATGGGATTACTTTGGAAGAATTTTCTATTATATGTGTAACCCTGCAGTTTGTTATGTGAAAATAATATTTAAGGAAGAATTATCTTTTCTTTTGTGGATATAGTTATAAAGAACCATTTAGGTTTATATTATCCTTGAATTTGAGGCAATTTTAGGTTATTAATTTTTGGGATGAAAATGAGAGGTATGAGTTAACATTTGTGGTTAAATTATGTTATGGTTATTTTGAGTAATTTTTCTCATTTTGGGAATGTTATAAAATATAGTTTTTGAAAAAGGAAAACATGCAGACTGTGTGGAAACCCATCGCGTCGGACAAAGCTACGGGAATCAAATCCACAACCAAAGTGGGACTGAGATTTATCACCTACCACTGGACTATGTGAAGTCCCTGGTTAGTGTGACTAATTCCTTTTAGTTAAATGATTTTATTGATCAATAATAAGTTGATTTGGGATCTTATGTTTTATCAAATTAATATCCTTAGTATAGGAAAATGATTTAGTGATTAAGTTATAAATGTTATTTTGGAAGACGTTTGCTCTGTTGAGAACACTATATGTCTAAGGAAAATAGAATACTATGGGATTTAATTTGAGGAGTAATGATGGTTTTTTATTTTTGAATAATATTTTTTTATAGAGATTAAGGTTATTAATGGAAATGATTAACGTATCATACAGAATATGTGATCTGGTTAATTACACTTCAGTATGAGACTTTAAGAGTAGTTGATGTTATTTGGAGATAAATTCTAATATTTACTCTGAAATACTATGTGATTAAATTCTTTTTATTTTTGGGTTTCAATATTAGTTTGGATCATATTGAAGTATTTTAAGGACAATTGTTTATTGAATGGTCTTTATTGAACTTTAGCTATTGTTTGTTTAATTTTGGAAATTAAGATTAGTATTTCTTTCTATAAAGGATTATCCATTTTGGGGATCATCTGATATTTTACTAGCTATTTTAGTTTTTGTTAATCTATAATGATAAGGGAAATATATAGTTCATCCTTTGCGGATTATGTGATTCTCTAGAAGTTTATTCTAGTGCTTCAGGTGTGACCAAGTCATCTTGAATACTCATCGTTTGAAGAAAAGATGAGTTAGTGGTAAAAATTTATTAAAGGATGAAACTCTACTTGAAAAGTAATTATATATCTTTATGTTCATAGTTAATCTCATAAATAAATTATGCAAATTTATGAAATGGAAATTAAAACAAAAAACGTTGTCCATTTACTTTTCATATGGGGAAACTAATGATTGTTTAACCCATTACAAGTTTGTGGTTTTATTGTTGTTAACTTTCTCCTGATCATGTTTTCTATAACTCTCCATCAAAACTTGACACTTATTTTATCTTCCATATCCATGTTTTCCTACATGAAATCCTGGAATGGGTTATCTCAGGTGACATTTGTACTTCTCTTTATTTCTTTTAAGTTGATAGTTTTATTGACTCTTTTTTTGATGTGGGACTTTCAATGAAGTTCCCAAGCCCAATTTTAAAATTGAGAGGACACAATTTCCAAAATGGGGGAAGAAATTAACACCCCAAAATTTCATAGTAAGTTATTTTCTTTAAAGTAATTCAATAGCTTGTGCTACACGTAATACTGAGTTCGAGCGCATCACGACTTACCAAACTAGCCGTTTAAAAAGAGGTTATGAATAGTATTAACGGAATTTTGAATTTTATATACCCCATATAATTTTAACATCCATATTATGTGTTTTTTATACATAATATAATAACAAATTCAATTTTACAGATAAAATAAGTATTTTTCAAAAAATGCAATTTTACCGCCTTTTAATGGAGAACCCTTTTTAAATCCAATATTTGACACTTTTATATATTCAATTTGACAAAATAAACATCTTCTTTAGAAGTGGGAGATAAAAATTTAGTTTGGATAAATTTTTGGTGCCTTTTTGATAACTTTCATATTTTAATGAGTAGTGAAAAATAATAAAATTAAATTGAAAACAACTTTTTTAATCAAAATAATTTATAGTGTTAAATTATACATTTGAATAGTTTTGAAGTATAATTATATTATATTTTTATCATTTAATCCAATTTTGGTCATTGGAAGTAATTTTAGATTTAAATTGGACATAAACGCATATCAATCTTTTGATAGTTTTTACTTCTCAAAAACCCGCTTTCTGGTTTTGACAATGAGAATGTTTTTTAAATTAATTAATGAAAATTATATGTTTTGAATTTGGTAAAATAGACATTATTTTTGAATTTTTAATATCAAAATTATCTTTGGGTGAATTTTTGGTATTTTTCTAAAAACTTTCAATTTTTGATGAATAGTGAAAAACACTGCGTTATTGTTTAAAGCTGACTTTTTATTTAAATATTTTTTTTAATTTAAATTTATTTTAAAGTCAAAATATATACATAATACCCATATTATTCAAATTCAATTCATTGAAGTTATTTTATAATAAGATTAGATATATAAAATTTTATTGAACTTTTTACCGTCTTTTACTCACTTTCTAGACACATTTGCAAATTTTCATAAAACATAATTTTACCAATTTTGCAATTTGAATTTCAAAAATATGAGAGAAATTTTTGACATCAGTAATTAAAATGTGGTTTAATAGGATGAAAATAATTTTTGGTGAATACAAACTTTTTATTTACCACAGTTAAAAGTAAATAAGGTAATTAAAGGTAAAAATGATATTATAATTACCCTAACACATGTCCTAATTATTTTGGATAAGTGTATTTCGACCAAAATAAATCTTAGGACCAAAATATGATCCTTTTTTATCCACTTGAATTAGATTAGGACATTTTTTATATTTTATTTAAAGAAGAGTTAAAAGTGTTAAATTCAAATTTTAATAACTAAAACATTTTTAATATAAGATTATACATAAGATAAATTCAACTATAAATATTCATTATAAATGTAAAAAGAGTTCCTAAATCAAGGTGTTTTATTTATAAATTATATAAATTAAATAATTAAATTTATTTATGACAAAATGATGATGCAATAACTACCTTATTAATGAAAGACTAAAATAATTGATGTTATAAATATTAAAATAAATTTAAATTGAAACTTTTGATGCCATACATGAATTTTATAGGTTAATATGATATGTTATAGTTTATTCAATGTATTTTTTCGAATAAATCATATTTTTATGACTTTCACAAAAACCAAATACTAAATAGTGTCAAAATTAATATAAATGAGTTTTTAAACCAAATACTATTTTATTAAATTATACAATAGTTCTAAAAATATAAGGTTCAACCAAAGGACTTATATAATTATAGATATGTCATTAATGAACCACTTTAGGTACTCTTGGCATTTTATAGTAATTTTTTTAACCATGTATTGTAATAATATATGAAGACATGGTAAAAGTTAAACTATTTAACTAAGAGTTAAATATAAAAGATAAGGTTAATATGGTGACCTAAACTTGTCTAAAACCTATTAGTTGAGAGGTTTTCAACCCATCCCCACCTTATCCTCGAAATGAATCCATTTGGAGCCATTAGAAACTGAAAATTATTTTATAATAAAATAATATTTCTAACTTTTCCTAAAGTGACCCTCACATCTCTTATAAAAGGGTACTTACCCTTATCTTCATTTCACACGTCCAAAGCCTCTTGTCTCAGACAAATCCTACTAAAATATCCTTAAAAATACCCTCAATTAAATCTAGAGGCCTTACTTTGATCATAAAGCCAACCTAAAGAGCCATTTTTTCATATCAAAAGGAAGAACCCAAAGAAGAGGTAATTACTTCATCACCTTTTTCAAAGTTCTTTTTTTTCTTCCACTTCCTCTTTATTTTGTTTTTTACATACTAAAATAATAAATCCAATAACTTATACATACTGAGATGTTATTATAAATATGGTACAACTATATTTATTATTCTATCAATCTTATAAATGACAAAGTCACCATACGTGCATACGTACGACTTACCGTCTCCATGTCGTGGTGTAATTTTTTATTCAACACTTAATTATTTGTATGGGTATAATAATGAGTATAAATGATTTAAATAATAAATATAACATGTTAATTATTCTTTATATATAATATACCGTCTAATTATATACAATTTGACCACTAATAGAATGATATTATCCCTCGTGTGTACATACAACTTACACTCTCCACGATGCGATGATATTTTGTTACCCATCATAACCATTCAAGAATAATTTTCATTTGATGATTAAAAATAATTTTTAAAAACTTTATATAATTATGGATATTAATCAAATATATCCAATCCATAAAAAACACGACTTATGTAAAAAAATGTATAAAGGAAAATGAATCAGTTAACACCCAAAACAATGATACTACTGAAATATCATTAAAAAAGCAATATTAGATGATCATATATGATATCAAATTTATGTATGTGGTTCTTGTATAATTTAATAACAATTATTTCACCATTATACAGGAGTTTATCATACCCTTGACTAAGGAAAAGTACAAGGTAAGAGATTTTCATCTCAATTCTTATTCCCGTGAGATTCATGCTATATAGCCACTATTTCCTTTTGTGTGGTGTATGTACTGACCATGATTTTATTCTTTGTATAATATAATTTAATTTATTGGTATTTACATCTTCATTGTATTATCCTTCTTTCATGGGGTGTATGTTTCGTAAGTTACCAAATTGGTAAGGGATTTTCATCTCACTTCTTATTCCAGTGAGATTCATGCTATATTGCCACTATTTCCTTTTGTGTGGTGTGTGAACTTCCCATGATTGTATTTTTTTTGTAATATACTTTAATTTATGTGTATTTACATCTTAATTGTATGATCCTTCTTTCATGGGGTGTATTTTTTTTGTAAGTTACAAAATTAGTAATGGATTTTATCTCACTTCTTATTCCTGTGAGATTCGTGTTATATCACCACTATTTCCTTTTGTGTGGTATATGTACTGCCCATGATTGTATTATTTGTGTAATATAATTTAATTTATGGGTTTTTACATATTCATTTTATTATCCTTATTTCATGGGGTGTATTTTTTTTAAGTTACCAAATCGGTAAGGGAATTTTTAATTTTGATTTCCACTCATTGGGTTTTACACAAACTTCATTAATTATTTTACTCCAAGATTATTTGTGAAATCACTATTTATTTATTTATGTAGTAATTTCCACTACCCTTTGTGTGGATATACTTTTGATACACATAATCACTCAATTTATAAATTATCAAGTCATCAATATGAACTTGATAAGAGTAATCTTAACTCAATTTCCATTCATTGATTAAACATCCAAGTCATTGGCGTTGTTTTTACAAGAATATATGTGAATGTACTCTGATTTATTTACACTGAATATCCAATCATATTGAGTGTATTTATATTTATCACACATAATCATTTTATTGATTTATACTTAACCTAAGGATATAGTCTTTATAAAGGATTTCATGTCAATTTATATTCCATTGAGACTTCTTTGTTGTTATGCGCCAATTCACTTTTATATGGTGTATATACTATAATTTGACATAGTATATCATGAATACATTTATTCTCATGATATTATAAAGTTTTTATTACCTTAATTATTTGTATTCAAGCATCTCTCATTTTTTAGGGACTCTAACTAAAATATCATTTTAAATATTTTAAAGATTCATTCTTCTAAATCTTTCTCATTAATGTCCATGTTTTAAAAGTGGTGTTAAGTATTTATTTATATGAACATGAATGTTTTAAAATTAAAAATTAATTTTAAAAGTTTCAAAGTGGTATGAGACACTTTGATTCAAAAATCTATTTTTAATAGCTTCTTGATAAATAGTGAGACTTTTAAATGTTTTCAAGAAAAAGGGGATATTTCTCTCAAATAGTTTTTACTAATTATTTTCATCTATGTCAATATACTTCATTGTATTTTATTCTTGATTGAGGTTGATTTATTATAATTCAATCTTCCATATTGTATTTAATGTGTTATGTTTGACTGTGGATGTGATATTTTATACCATTCATGGTTTATGGTTAAAGTATTAACATTTCGTCTGCTAGTTTTAATATGAATGTTTATGTTATGTTTCAAAATTTTCATATGAGGAATGCATTGGACTTAGTAAGTGATGGGTGGAGCCTACTATAGATCCTCAATGCATCAGTAGGTCTCATGAGACAAACTAGTGTCTTGGCACAAGTCCTTGACAAAATTATTATTTTTAGACTTGGAACGAGGCCTTGACTATGTGGTTATGATGTCTGACATTATGAATTCCATCATTATAAAATTATCTATTGATGTTAAATTTGATTATTAAACTAATAGAATATCCATGTGAATAATTAAATGACATTATTTGATTTATCTTTTCTATATTATGCTGAAGTTTAAGTTTAAAAGGCTTGTGTTTTTTTCTTATACATTTCCATAAATGTTTATATTTTATTATGATAGTTTAAGCTATATTGTTATCCTTACTGATCATCTGAGCTCACCCCTTCCTTATGTTTTATTTTTCCCAGGATGTGAAGACGTATATTATGATTGAGCTACAAGAATAGTCTAAGGGATATGATTGTGTTCAAAGTAGACACAATGTTTTAGTTTTTCCATTTCATAATGTAATGTAAAACGTATGTATGTATCTAGTACCTCTAAGGCTACTAAACTAATTGATCTTTCGAGACTTGATCTCTTGTGTTCATGACAATGTTATGTAATAATGCACCAACTCTGGGTAACTAGGGTCGGGTCATTACATTTGATGCACTAGTCTATGGTCCATCACAAGCTTTGAAACATTCCTAAACCACTTAAATACTATCTCCCCAAAATAGAGAGACAAAATAAAAGACCTGATTCTGTTATGTGATACTAGTCACATGTTTAGGCCAAGAGGTTTTGAGGTGTTGTTACATTAAGAAGAAGATGGTTATAATGAAATAAGGTTTTCTTAAATGTTGTATTTTGTTAACAAACATAAACTACTTAATATTATTAAGAATTCCTTACAAAGGCAAATGGGAAGAGTCCAACAGATCGAGGAAAACAAACTAAGTATAGCATATGAATTATATCGATCTAAAGCAATCAGATAGAGTGTGTCACTAAATGTTTATTCAATTATACTCACAAGTTCTATTGGATAGAGATGTTCAGTAAATTTTAAATCAGGTGGTGATTTTCAATTCCATAAAGTATAAAACACCATGATTATACAAAGGTATTCACGATTCTTTCTTATATTGGTTAAATTAAGTGTTGTGAATATTCTGGATAGATGGAATCCATATGAAAATTTATGAGTTCATAGAATAGATAAATGTTAGTGAAGGAAATAAACATTAATTTTTGAGTAAAATTCATTAGATAGATGTTTCAGAGTGAATTCATTATATAGAGTGATTAAAGAATGTAACTCAAAGAGATTTAGAGAGCATATTTCAAGCTATCAAGAAGAGGATTTATAATGACGCTATCATATAGAGAGTTTCATGTGGAGGCATCAAAAAAATGTTTTCGAATGACCAACAAACATTCTCTAAATCATCAGGAAGAATGTTTTTGAAGAAGAACATCATACAAAGGAAGATTAGAATATCTCTGAGGATATACGTGTGTATTTTTTCTTCTAGAAAAAGTGTTGAAGATTTGAGGTGTTGAAAAAAGATATATTCTCTTAAAGCATCATATGCAATAGAACCAGGTAGAGTGATATCGGATAGAGTCTTCCCATCATTTGGAATCTAAAAAATAGGGTGAAAAGAATATCATAGGAATATAGATTCAGTTTATGTTAGTTGAGGTGGTACTAGACATAGTTTTTTATTAGTTGGTATTAGTAAAATGAGGTATCATATAGAGGGAATTAGACCAATGTATCCAACTAAGTGTACCCGATAAATACACTAGATGAATAGGTTTAGATCGAGAAGTTTGTAAAAATGTTTTTGCTCATTTCTGTACAATAAAATGAAGAAGAAAAATAAGTACTTTCAAAAAAAGTAAAGTGTAAAGAATGTTAAAGAAGCACAATGACAACTTACTGAAGCCTGTCGGTGAAGGTTCATACTATTGTTAAAAAACATTATTATATCATATCATTTGTGCAATAAGAACATGAACTATCATAGGACTATAGTTCTATGAAAGTTATGGATATTCCCTACTTTCTATAACCATCCAAATGATTGTTTTCTAGAAGTTTGTGTGGTCTTGTATTAATTTCAATCCCTTACAAGGACCGGATAATATCATTGAGTGGTGAAAGTTTTAAATACCTATGTTCCTATGGGTGTGATTGTTTGTTGTTTTATAGAAGAGTATTTTCTCACTAAATGGTGGAAAAGGTTGTTTCTTAAGTAATAAATCATAAAAAGAGAATATCACTAATTCACCCCCTCATAGTGATGACATTGATTTTGATTGGAAATTTAAATTGGTATTAGAGTTAAGGGTTTCTTTTTTGACTGTTATAACCCCCTACCACCAAAGATACCCCTCCTATGTTGGAAATGAAGAAAGGGAGATAATGAACCCTGAGTTCTGCCTCCACTAGGCCCCAGGTTGGCGACCAACACTAAGGGTGTATAAATCTCACAATATGGGAGACATTACCCTTTATAAGAAACTATATCAGGATATAAGGTGAATCATCCAAAATAACTCCAACACACACACATATATATAATATAAATCCAAAAAACCATCCCATATGCATGAAAAAAGTAGAACTGATACAAAAATAGTAAAGTCTCCAAAGTAAATACCCAAAATTAAGCTAAATCAGTGACACAACAATCATCCCAAGGATTGAGCTAGTAATGATCATTACGGTCCATGAAATACTCCTAGAAACCTAAAAATAGTTTTATATACATAGGGTGAGCATACAAGTATACTTAGTAGAAATGCCAAAGTTTCTAATGCACATGTGAAAGAAGAATACTAATGCCCCCATGAGAAAACAACAGAAGAAAACAGTACCTAAACAGGTATACTAACCAAACCAAACCTCACTAAGTCAAGCTCACCAAGTAATGCACGTCAAGTAATATAATATGTTATAAATAACATCAATGATATGGTACCCCATACCACTTTCCCATTGGTATGATTCTCTCACCCAACATCATACACCCTAGTACTCCCATACCTTCCGTATACCACATCACATCCTACCCACACACACCTGGGCCTCACAACACATCCCGTTTGCACACACTTGGGCCTCACAGCACATCACATCTCATCTCAAAGACACCTGGGAAACAAACACCTCACCCTCAAACACCTAGGCTATCAAATCTCACCCAAAGACACCTGGGCCACAAACCACCTTTTCCGCAAACACCTAGGACATCAAATTTTACCTGAAGACACCTGGGCCACAAAACACCTTTCCCACAAACACCTGGTCCATCACAACCACCATATAAAGCACCAAAAGACCTCCATCTATCGTAGCCTATGCCATACCTACCTCATCTGGAAGAGAGAGCAGAAAAGAGAGGGTACCCATCCATCTTTACTCCTCACCAGATGTTGGAAAAAACACCCCTTGCATGACTATGTGGGTGTTTGACACATAGTTCTTAACATGGGTGGGGCACATTTAGAAATCACAAGAATATAAAATTATATGTATAGTATCAAACACTCTAGCCCAAACTATGGGTTTACAATGAACAAACCATCTCACAACATCATAACTTTTTTTGCAACCTCTAAATGCATTTATTATTATCTACAACAGTCATTATAGAAGGGGAATAGCCCTGATGAATTAAAGCAACTTACCATTACCTCTATGTTAAACACCCATTCATTTCATTATTTAGCTTCAACTGCATTAATCACACCACCATCATTTAATATTTCATTAACCACTTACATATCATTAACCAAACCAACCCAAGTCAATCCAAACTTTATTAAATAATTATTCATTTATTCCATCACTACCCAAGAAACTATTAGGAAAAACACACACCAAGAAACATAGTAATAATCATTCAGGAGGTGAAGAACCATGGTAAATTGATGCACTTCACATTAATGACACATCATACCATGACCTATAGATATGGGGTGAAGATTTTTGAATGTTATAAATGAAAAGACTCTTGGAAATTACCCACAAAAACACTAATATCCTTTTCAAACTCATTTTCCTAGTTAATCATATTAATATAACCAACCCCCAAATCACAACCACATCCAGCAACTTATTACAACACAACCAAATTTCATAGCCCTGATACATAATCATACCAAACCTATCACACCCCCATTGTACAACCTAGTATCATCTACGCCCCACATACACACAAGCCACAAAAATTCCACACATCACATCACCTCATGTGTAAAACACATTTTCAGATTTCATAAGGCATCCTTTATTTAATTTCAATTGTTAACTTTGGGGTTATCATAGAAACTGTATGATCCCGAGGCATCCATTTATTAGATTAATATACATGGTTAACCAAATTTTGTATACAAGACTTCAAAAATTATCCAAAAAACATGAATTCTATAACTATCCAGTGTGAAAACAAGGACCCCCCAATGACCACAATTTTCAATGGGTTGTTATCCCATACGAATCATAAGAAATAATGAAATCAAACATACAAAAACATCATGAATCACTTTTCCCCATCCTCTATATATTGATTCTTAAACTAATTAAATTATATTTATTAATATAGAATTAAATATCTTCACAAGTGAAAACTTCTATATACCCATCCCACATGATGTGAAATTTAGAAAGATGAAGGAGAAACCTACTTGGAGGAAGAATGATCGACACTTCCTAATTACGCTAAAAATAAGGGCGCGCCTACAACAGGTGAATCTCTAGGGAATCATGAACCAAACCCAGGAAAAATATCTAAGGAAGAAGGTTTTGGGTATTTATATTCTCAAGAGAAAGTAAGAAGGAATGGACAAAGGGAAAGATATTTTGGATTGAGGAAGATCTGATTCGAGTCATGGATTAGATACAATTTTAATTTTCCATTAAAGGAGGATCTGACCAAGACTATGTTGTTTGACCATTTCAAATCCTCCAGACCCTTAAATAAATAAAGATATAATTTATGTCCTTTGAATCAGTCTCAAATACTTTTAAATTTGGCCTTAAATCCATTTTATGTCAAATAAAGACGTCAAAAGGGAAAAATTAGAAGAACTAGAAATACTTATCATGAGGCACCGCTAGAGAGACACCATCGGACAAGGCACTTCCAAACGAGTCACCATTAATGAGATACCTCTAGACGAGGCACTATCAGATGAGGCACCGTTAGGATGAACTGCCTTCCCCCATTAGTGATTCACTTCCAGGAAAGACATCGCCAGGAGAGACACTGCTAGACGAGACACCGTCAGGGAAACCTACCACTAGGCACAAGGCACCGCTAGATGAGACACCTCTAGTCGAGCGATTGTAAGGGTGAGACACTGCCAGTGAGCCACCTCTAGGGTGATATGTCACCAAGGAGCTAGCGCCAAGGTGAGACACCGATAGGGCGAGACATTATTGGCGTGAGATACCACCAATGTGAGACACCGTTGGTGTGAGATACCATTAGAGTGAGACACCATTGGCATGAGAAACCATTGGAAAAAATGGAAAACTCAGAATTTTTGCAAAGTGTTGAAATGAGTACATTGACTTCCCAAGACACCTCAATCACCAGATTTTCTACAAATTAATGGACTATAAATATCTGGGCCATTACATAAAATACCTCTCAAAATATTCTCACTCTCGAGAATTCAAAACCATCCTGAAGGAAAAAAGAGGAAGGGTACAAAAAACCATCCCTTGAGAGACCTCTCAAGGATCATGTCACACTTAAAACACTGCTATCAACTAAACACATCAAAGTTCAAAGATAACCCATCTCGTGTTGTTTGAAAACTGGAGTGGAAACCTCTACACCCAAGAACACCCCCTCAAAATTTGCTAACCAGGCCTTATCATCATGGTTGTTGACACATTAACCCAAATGACCATAAAAAAAATTTGAACAACCGCAAAAAACCACACCATATTAACCCATGAATTAGGGAATTCTATCATCCATGTCAAGATACTATCCACTCTGGGTGGCACTGAATCACCCGCATGGGTTTAATTGCATCACAATTAATGCATCTCAATTAGGAATCAGGTTCTCCCCTTTTCACATTACAGGACTTTATCACACATCATAAACTAAGGGAAAACAACTCATCATGTAATCAACAAGGTTTAAACATCACATCATAAGGAAAAATAAAACAAGGAAAAAATTCAAAACAAATCTAGGTACTGGGCACGCATCCGCATTATCACTCCCAAGTACTCTCCTCCTGGCCACCAAGCCTCCACAATACACGAACTAAAGGAATGGTCCATCCACACAGAACCTTCTCTTGACGATCCTGGTTCTCTATTAACTGTTCCACAAACATCGCGTCATCCTTGATATATTACTCTCCTTAGTAAATGACATGGGGGTCATTGTGAAGATATCGATGAATCTTAGATATGTGAAAGATGTCATGGATCCTCTATAATCATGGTGGCAATGCCAACCGATAAACCACCTCACCAACTCACCCCAACACCTCAAAGGTCCCAAAAAAACTGGGAGAAAGATTACTCCATTTTCCAAACCTCCATTGCCCACGTTGAGCGGAAACCTTCAAAAAAATGTGGTCCCCAACCTTGAACTCCATGGGATTCCTTATGCAATTGGAATAAGTATTATTCCAGTCCTATTCTACTTTCATCCTCTCATGAACAAGATGAACTTTTTTTGTTGTGATCTGCACCACATCAGGACTAATAAAAAATGTCTCCCTAACCTCTGTCTAGTGCAACAGAGAATGATATAGTCTTCCATACAAAGCCTAAAATGGAGCCATGATAATGGAAGAGTGATAAATATTTTATAATCTAACTCTACCAAGGGAAGATGTTGTACCCAAGATCCACCAAAATCCAAGATACACACCCGCAACATATCCTACAATGTTTGGATATTTTGTTCTATATGACCATCTGTCTGAGGGTGGAAAGCAGTGCTGAGAAGTAACTGAGTGCCAAAATCATACTGAAATCCCCTAAAAAATTGTGAGGTAAAGAGTGTGTACTAATATGAGATAATAGACCTCATAAATCTATGCAACCGCACCACCTCATCCATATACTTCTTATCCAAATAATCCACTGCACCTGACTCCTTGATCTCTAATAAGTGGGACGATTTCACCAACCGATCCATGATCACCTAGATAGCATCACAATATCCCTAAGTTCTGGGTAACCCTATGATTAAATCTATTAATATTTCATCACATTTCTACTTGGAAACATCCAAGGGATACAACAAACCACCAGGAACATGATGATTAGCCTTTACTTGCTGGAAAACCAAGCACTTTTCCACAAACTATGCCACTACCCACTTCATACCAAGCCATCAAAACTAAAGCCTCAAACCATGGTACATCTTATAAATTCTAGGGTGTACTGCCAAATCTTAGATATGAAACTCACAAATGACTCCATCATGCATTGTCACCAGAACAAAAAACTTTCCACGAAAAAACATCTAGTTTCAACCATCCTTTGACCATCCCTCTAGAGCATCACCATGGCCAAGATGATCATGAATCACCTATGCCTCTAAGACTCCCCACTAAGACTCCTCCACCTACTGCATCAAATAATATTGCACCATTATCTAAAACAAATATCCTCTACCTCTATATTACCCTAAATCTAAGTGCAAGGCTTCCAACTCCTCCATTGCTCTCTGAGCATATAAAAATTCCCAAACAACATCCTTCTATGAATTTCTACTTAAATCATCTTCCATGACATTCTTCTTTTCTAAGGTTTAGGAGATCTAAAAATCATAATCTTGAAGAAACTTCATCCACCTCCACTACTGAAAGTTAAGATCACACTACAAAAAGGTATACCTCAAGCTCTTTTGATCCATGAAGACCATAAAGTGATCCCCAATGAGGTAATTCCGCCACAAATTCAGTGCAAACACAACTACTACTAGCTCTAGATCATGGGTGGTATAGTTATATTCATGTGGATGTAACTTTATAAACCCATAAGAGATCAATTTATTCTATTATGCCAGCATGAATCCCATGCCCAGAAGGAAAGCATCACAAAAAACCTTGAATATTACTCCTTCCTCAGGAAACCAGAGCACTGAAGAACTGACTAAATTTCCCTTCAGGTAATTGAACACTTCTTGGCACTAATCACTTCGCACAAAATCTTGGTCTTTCCTAGTCAATGAGTTCAACAAGGCTATAAATTGAGATAAATTGAGTAAAAACCTTCGATAATAGACTGCGAGACTAAGGAAACTATGAAACTTTTCCACATTCTTGGGAACTTCCCAAGAAATAACTTCTTCATACTTTGATGGGTCTACTTCCACACACTACTGAGACACCACATGGTCAAGGAAATACACTTATCCTATCCATAAAGTACACTTAGACAACTTTCCATAGAGCTTGTGGCATTGAAAAACATTCAAGACAGTTCTGAGATGCTCGATGTGATCCTCATATGACTCTAAGTAGATTAAGATATCGACAATTAATACGATGATGAACCAATCTAGGAACTCATAGAACATGGAGTTCATAAGGCCCATAAACACGACTGGTGCGTTCGTAACACAAAATGGCATGACTACAAACTCAAAGTTCCCATACCTGCATCTAAAGGAAGTCTTTGGGATATCACCCTCCTTCACCCTCAACTAGTGATATCTAGACCTCAGGTTGATCTTAGAAAACCAACTTGACCCTCTTAGCTGGTTGAAAAGATCTTCTATCCTTAGAATAAGGTAATGAGTTTTGAGAGTCACTTGATTTAAACTTCAGTAGTATATACACAACCTCAAACAACCATTCTACTTCTTTGCAAAAAACATAAGAGCACCCCATAAAAACACACTAGTCTGAATAAAAACCTTATGCATCAGATCATCTATCTGAATCCTAAACTCCTATAACTCAGAATGTTCCATCTAATAAGGATCCATCGAAATCAGAGATGTATCAGGATTCATGTCTATTCCAAACTCAATATCATGTCGAGGGGGTAGCATCAAAACCTCCTTGGGGAAAAAATATAAGAAATTCCCTATGCCCATGGGAACCTCTACTATTTTGGCATCCACCGATTCCACCGATAACCTATCCAACAAGGAAAGAAGGGTTTTCATACGTCAATTGCCCACCTAATAACTCCGCTCTCCAACGAGAACCACACACTGGCCACCCACATCTGAAAACAGGACTCTCCAACAGAATTAGTCAATAACAACATGTATTAAATACAACCATTAGATATAGAGGATGACATCTTATGGCTACATCTATAGCGAGAAAAGATCCCCAAGGGACTGATGCGGTTCCATCATCAGTCTACATCCCTGGCACACATCAAACAAGTTGTTCTGGCCTAAAACTAGATTACTCAACACCAGAGGAATGAGAATATTCTCTACATATAGTCCTAGAGCATGGGATAGAGCGGGTGAAACAAAGGAGTGTAAAGATCCCAAATTGAACAAGGCACAAACAAGGGTACTAAACAAATTGATCGTAACTCTGAAGATCTCTGGACCCGCTAGAACTACTGCCTCTACCACATGAAACTAACCATGCCCAAATTATCTACCTCTTTGCTAAAAACCAACTTCACAGCCATGCTCGAGTCATAGTCCCTAAACATGAGGAACATCCTGAGGTTGGACTCTACCAGCCTTATCTCCCCTCAATAGAGAAAAATACTGCTGCCCCTTCTATTGAAATGGTCTCACTGGTAACTACTATTGAGGCTGGTGCTAAACCTATCCACCTCCACCAAACTAAGCTCGGGGAACTATTGGGCATTGAATCTATAAATGACCACAAACTCCACAACTAAAATACCCAGGTGTAAAGCTCCCAGGAAAAGCACTGAAACCACTAGAACCAGAAGTCCAGAAAGGAAGCTGCTGAGGTCGACTCCCTACCGGTTGAAACCTTGGAGGTCCTAACACCTTATATCTGCCACTAAAAATTGTTCCTCTTGAAGAAATTTTTTGGATCCCCTCTCATAGTAGACCTCATCATGGTTGCATATGATCAATCACCTCTACCATCTTTTGAACCACTAAATACATTGTAAAGGTAAAAGGAGTAACAACATACTAGATATATGGATAAAGTTCCTTCTCAAGACGTCTCACATGAGACTACTCATTTGGAAAAAGTTCTGGGAAAAAACATATAAGGTCCTTGAACTAGATTACCAACTCCCACATTGACATACTCCCCTACTAAAGGGACAATAGCTCCTGCCTCTTCTCAGCCTTCATGGTCGACAAAAGGAACTCTGTCCAAAGCTCCTTATGGAAGTTAGCCAACAAAATGTATATATCCTTCCGCTCTTCTAGATATAACATCCACCATTGACGCACATCACCCCATATATGGATGACTTCCAAATGGACTTAGTACTCTATTGAGGCCCATATCAAATTGAAAGAAATCTTGAGCTCCTCTATCCAGCTCTCTACCTCCACGTCTGAAACAATTACCTCATAATTCCCCAAAGCCTGCTATTGGAAATCCCAAAATGTCTTCTTCCATTGATAAACTTTCTCAACAGGATCAACCTTACCACAATAAACTAGATAATCCTACTAAACCTCAACTTTCAAAGACACATGAGGATGAAAATCAGGATCTATAGCTGAAAGAAAAATAAGGATTTCCTAAGCCCGAGTAGTATGAAATTTTTATTTAGATTTATTTTAATTCATTTTAACCTCCCCAAAAAAACCCAATTCAAACAAGAAAACAAGTCATTATGATGCATGTACCTATCCTAGGTCTCTACCCTACAAGCAGGTCCATCTCACTTGGCTATTCAATAAGATCAAAGTCTATGCACTAGATCATGGGGGTCCATAAAATCCAGCATTCTAGTCGGTCTCTATGGCTAATTTCACGCACCAAGGTCAACTGGAACTGTTTCCATACCACCCCATGCAATCCTTACTATGTCTAACTCAAAAATCCATACTATATCTCAACCACCAGCCTCTAATACCACTTTTTCATGACCCCTCCCTCCAAAGATACCCCTCTTAGTCTATCAATGAAGAAAAAAAGATAATGACCCCCGTGTCCCACCTTCAGTAGACCCTGGGTTGGTGAATAACACCAAGGGTGTACAAATATCACAATATGGGAGGCATTAACCTTTATAAAAAACAAGATCGAGAGATAAGTTGAATCACCCATAACAAATCCAACACACACACACACATAATAGAAATCCAAAAACCACCCCACATGCAAGAAAAAAGTACATTTTATACAAAAATAATAGTCTCCAAATTAAATACCCAAAAGTAAGCTGAAGTAGTGACACAACAACTATTTGAAGGCCTGTGATAGTAATGCCCAGTATGGTCCATGTAATCCTCTTGGAAACCTAAAAACAATTTTATATATGTACGGTGATCATACAAGTATACTCAGTAGGAAATCCAAAGTCTCTCATGCATATATGAAAGAAGAATACTAATGCCCCCATGAAAAAATAGCAGAACCAAACAACACCTAAAAATGTATACTAACCAAATCCAACATCACCAAGGCATGCTCACCAAGTAACGATTGTCAAGTAATAAAATATGTTATAAATAACATCAATGATAGGGTACCCCACACCACTTTCCCACTGTTATTCCCCTCTCTCCCAACGTCATACGTCCTAAAACTCCCATCCCTTCTGTATACCACATCACATCGTACCCACACAAACCTAGGCCTCACAACACATCCCATTCACACACACCTAGGCCTCAAAATGCATCACATATTATCCCAAATACACCTAGGAAACAACCACCTCGCTCGAAAACACCTGGGCTATCACATATCTCCCAAATACACCTGGGCCACAAACCACCTCACCTGTAAGCACCTGGGCCATCAAATCTCACCCAAAGACACCTGAGCCACAAACCACCTCCCCCTCAAACACATAGTCCATCACAACCACCATCTAAATCACTAATAAACCTATGACCATCACAACCTGTGCCATACCTACCTTTCCTATAAGAGAGAGTGGAAAATAGTGGGTAACCATCCATCCATACTCCTCACTAGATGTTGGGAAAAACACCCCTACATGACTATGTAGGTTTTCAGAACATAGTACTCAACATGTGCATGGAACATATAGAAATCAAAATAATATACAATTATATGTATAGTATTAAATACTCCATCCCAACCTATGGGTTAAAAAACAAACAAACCATCCCACAACATTGTTAATTTTTCTTTAACCTCTAAATGAATTTATTAGTGTATACAAAAGTCATTATAGAAGGTGAAGAGATTTGATGAATTAAAGCATCTTCACATTCCATGTATATTCAAGACCCATTCATTTCATTATTTAGCATTAACCACATTAATCACACCACCATCATTTGATATTTCATTAACCACTTCCATATCATTAAACAAACCAACACAAGTCACTCCAAACTTTATTAAAAAATTATTCATTTATTCCATCAATACATGAGAAACTATCAGGAACAACACACATCAAGCAACATAGTAAAAATTATTCAGGAGGTGAAGAACCATGGTAAATTTATTCACTTCACATTAATGACACATCATACTACAACCTATAGATATGGGGTGAAGATTTTTGAATGTTATCAATGAAAAGAATCTTATAAATTACCCACAAAAACACTAATTTACTATTTTAAACTCATCCTACTAGTCCATTATATTAACAGAACCAACCCCAACTCACAACCACATCCAACAACTTATTATAGCACAACCAAATTCCGTAGCCATGCTATATAATCACACCACACCCATCACACCCCCACTGTAAAACCACACATCATCCACTTACCTCATACACATAATACAAGATAATTATACACATCACATCACCTCACATACCAAGGAAAAAACATTTTTAGATTTCATAAGGCATCCCATATTTAATTCCACTTATTAATTTTAGGGTTATCACAAAAACTGTTTGATCCTGGGGAATCTATTAATTATCTGAATATACATGCTTAACCAAATTTTATATATAATCCTTCAACAAGGATCCAAACAACATGAATTCCACAACCATCTAGTGTGAAAATAAAGACCCCCAACAACCACAATTTTCAGTTGGTTGTTAGCTCATACAAATTAAAATAAATAATGAAATAAAACATACAACAAGATCATGGATCACTTTTTCCCATCCCCTATATATTTATTCTTAAAACATTTAAATTACCTTTATTAATACGTAATAAAATATATTATCAAGGGAAAACATCTATATACCAATCCCGTATGATGCATAATTTAGAAAGGTAAAGGAGAAACCTACTTGGAAGAAGAATGATCGACACTTCCAGGTTGTGCCAAAAATAGGGGTGCACCTACAACAGGTGATTCTCTAGGGAATCATGAACCAAACCCAAAAAAAATCTCTAAGGAAGATGGTTTTGGGGATATCCGGTCTCAAGATAAAGGAAGAAGGAAAAAACAAGGGAAAAAATATTTTATCTTTAGGATGAGCTGGAAACACTGCTCATGAGGCACCACCAGTGAGACACTGTCAGACGAGGCACCATCAGAAAAGGAATCATCATCCAGACACTTCTAGATGAGTCACAACCAGATAAGGAACCATTATGATGAACCGCCTTCCACCGTCAATGAGTCACTACCAAATGAGACACCACCAGGGCAACCTTCCACTGGGTATGATGAACTTCCAGACGAGACACCATCGGTCGAGTGACCACTAGGGTGAGACACCGCCAGTGAGCCACCGCTAGGGTAAGATGATTATAACAAGCTAATTACAAGGCGATACACCACTAGGGTGAGACACCATTAGTGTGAGACACCACCAACATGAGACACCATTGGCACGAGACACTGTTTTCACTAGACACCATTAGCACAAGACACAATTGGGCGAGACACTGTTTGTAAAATGGGAATTTTTTCAATGTGTTGAAATGAGTCACCTTAACTTCCCAGGACATCTAAAACACCATATTTCCCACAAATTAATGGAATGGAAAGGTCCATGCCATTATATTGACACTTTTTTGAAGTTTTAAGAAAAGGAAGGCTTCAATGGATGTTCAAAACTCTATCAATTTTAAGGAGATTACTATCTTCAATGGAAATAACTATCATATCTAGAAGCATAAAATTTTACCATATCTTATATCCATTGTCCATGAAGTTCTTGAAGCTAATACAGATGGTTTCCCTCTTACTGAGGGTGCAACCTTAACAACGACTGATAAAAAGAATTTAGAGAATTATGGGTGATCCATAAATTCTATAATTTCCTCACTCTCCAAAATTTAATTTATGAGGGTGAAAGGTATTTCAATATTTAAAAGTATCTATGATAACCTAAAGAAAAATTATGAAGGAAATATGAAAGTGAAGAAAGAAAAGTTCTAAATCCTGAGATTGAAGATGAAGATCTTAAAATGGGTAAATATGAATATTTTAGTGAATTATTTACAAGATTTAATGATATTTTAAGAAATATAAGATATTTCAATGAGAAGTTGGATGATTCAACTATTATTGAAATGATTCTAAGAATTAGTTTTAAAAAATTTTATGCCAAGGTATCAACTTTAGAATATAAGGATACTAAAACTCTATCTATGGATGATGTATTATTATCTCTTATGAAATGAGAAGAGAAAAGTATTTCAAAAATAAAGAAAATGTTGATCGAGAAATCTCTTTCAAAGATGCAAAATAAGAAAAGTATAAGAAAGTTCATGAGGAATAAGTCAGCGGACCTGACACTGAAGATGATGTTAACATATTTTTTTATGAATTCATGTATTTTTTTTCTAGAAATGTGAAAAGAGGCACATAAAATTATAAATGGAAGTTACCATTGAATTGATTTGGCTATGGATTCATTAGACACATTGCCACAAATTTTCCAAGATTAGGAAAAGATGAAGATAATGATAGAGAATATAGAAGATCAATAAGATCAATGATAAAGAAGGTATAATAATTTAAATCTTATACAAAGGGAAATGATAAGAAGTTGTCTAAATAAAAAAAATATTTTTTTTGTCAATGTTTGAGGAAGATGATGAAAGTGAAGAGGAAGCTTGAAACTACAATGATGATGCTGCAAAAAAATTTATTTATTGAAAAATTAAATGATGAGAAGTTTACCAGTGATGAAAGTAACAACCTTGAAGAAGAAAAAGAGGAGAATAAAATGGATTTTATAATTAAAATAGAGTTAAGAAAATGTCTCTCAAATATTTTTAGACTTGAAAATGAGAATAAGAAGTTGAAGAAAAAATATATTTTAGAAAAAAATCATGAATTAGTTCTTAAAGAAAAATCCCTATTTAGAAAATATATTGATGATTTGGATAACTTACTTGATGAAGATAAAAACCTAAACATAAATATTGATGAAAATATAAGGGTTATGTAGAAAGAATTTGATCTTTTTCGATAAAAAATTGTTAAAGATGAGTGAGAAATATCAAACTTCCAAAATACAACTTCAAAATTTGGTGAATTTTTTTAAAAATGAAAACATTAAGGATCTATAAAAATCATCCTTAGAGTTTGAAAACAAGGTTGAAGATGCTCTAAAAAAAATAAAGTTAAGAAGACCTTGTATGTTGACAAAACAAGCAGAGTTAGAAATATTGAAATCTCTCATGTCTCAATGGATGAATAAAAATCCACTACTACTAGAGTTCCTATTAAGGGTGAAAAGAAAACTAAATTGGAGAAGAATATATTGGGAGGCTACCAACACATTTATTCATAAAAAAGTGCCAAGGTGTATAGAAATATAGATGAAGGAAAGAAGACACACAATTATGGACATCATGTATGTTATAGAGTAAAATATTCATTATATGGTTACAAATGGTGTTGTGAAGTCTTTGATAATATGATGAAAATTTACTGGTTTAATCATCAGTACTAAAAATTATCCAAGAGGAACTCGAGGTAGATTTTGAGGGGGAGTCAGTCCACTCAAAGAATACAACCTAAAAAATCTAGTTTGAAAACTGAAAATAGATTTCAACCTATAGAAACTATTTTTAAAAAATGTGACGAGCTTGGAAATCTTTATAAATAATTTATTGTTATGTTATTGACAAAAAAAAATTTATTTAAAAAATATCAAAAGTTACATGAAAAGGATTTAAAGGGTAATGAGAAGGCCTTAGTTGTTGAAAATTCTTTCAAAGCTTCAAAAGGAGAACAACCCTGGATATTGGATAGTGGGTGTTCCTCACATATGACCATAGATTTAAAGTTTTTGAAAAATTTGAAATATTATAAAGAAGAGATAGTTACGTTTTAAAATAATGAGTCCCATGGAATCAAAGGCATTGGACATGCTATTATTGTGTAGGAAAAGTTAAAATTAAGAAGTGTAATATTTGTTGATGGACTGAAAAACAACTTGTTAAGTGTTTTGAAGCTTTGTAATAAAGGAAACAAGGTTGTTTTTAGAAGAGATGACTTGGTTGTTAAAAGACTTGACGATGATAAAGTTTTTACTATTGGAGTTGGTTCCCTAGATCCAACTTGTTTAGTACTTGATTATGTATTTCTATTATTAATGAAGTTTTTTATCATATCATTATTTTTCTTTTGCATGAAATTTTTATGTGATAATTTCTAATAATATTTGTCACATTGAAAGGTCAAAATAGTTCCCCGATGTGATGAGAAATATGAGGTGCAACAACAGTATTCTTGAATATTATTTTATGTCTGGATGATATTTTCTAATGGGACACAGATGATATAGTATATTAGGGGAAAGAGACTCATAAGACATTGAGACAAATTCTCATGGTGTTCTAACTTGGTAATATCCAAGATATAAGGTTATAAGAATATACCAATCAATAGGAAATCCACATTTCCATGTGTCATTGGATGTTCCTATCATCAGATGTGTGTATTGATCCTTAAAATTTAATATTATCATAATGGATATCATGAATCAAATACTTTGAAGTATTACTAAAAATCATGATGAAATATGCTTGTGGTGATGTAGGGTGCATTGGGTACATCATGAATTATGTTACATTAATGTTTAATGTGATAAAATATTTACCCCTTTTATCCATTGGCAGAAGTTGATATCTCAGGACCTTTGATGGGAATGAAACTTCATTCATAAATCTATATCCATGGTACTTGGTGGGAAAGTTCATTTCTAAAAAGTCAAGAATGGAGGTAGAACTATTCACCTTCTACAACGACGACTGAGGAAGAGTAGATTGAGTCCTCATGATCCTAGGTCCATAGGAAATACATCAATATTATTTCAAACCCATTATCAGCCCCTTTGGGTTCTAACAAGATAAGAGGAGAATAAATCTGGTGAGGATCTACAAAGAAGAAGGTAAACTGGACCCAGAAGGCAACATACCTTGAGATAATATTCCCAGAATTATGTAAATATTCCTAGAATCCCAATAGAGAAGCCTTTATATTGTTGTGGAAGGATTAGGTCGAGCCAAAATGAGGTCAGGGTATCATTATAGGTTAAATCTTGGTCTTGAAGATTTTTAATTAAGAAATAAAAGCATTAAAAACCCATACACACAGTTTTCTAGAGAGGCCACATGGTTAGAAGTAACTGTGCACCTTAACCATGTGCTATATATAAATATTCTATTTGGGGTTCATAATTTGGCCGCATGGAAGAATTTAACCATGCTCCAACCGTGCATAACCCCTATTCTCAGGGGTGCACATTTTGGAGGGGTTACCACATAGTTTAGAAAAATGGTGCACTCCCTTTCAAAAGACCATACTTTTCCACATAGTTTCTTGTGCCAAAGTGCATGGTTTTACCTAATCATTCACTAACCGTTCATAGCCCCCTGGGATCCCATTTTTTTAAAAAAAATCCCGAAATGACTAAAAAGAAAGATCCAACCAAAGCATGGCCAAAACAAGGATCAATAAGTGATTCTAAGAAAGTAACTGAACATTTCAATCTCCCCACCATGAAGGATTTCTGTCTCTAGAAAGAGCTCAATATTTCAATCTCACAAGAAAAGAGAAGTCCACTACTGCCTCATCAACAATTCCCACCCCCTTGTCCTATGGCTATATTTTTTATACTACCATAGTACCCAGACTAGAGGAATTATTTTACCATACAACACCTTATCCCAGAGATCCATAATATGAACTGGTTGCTTAAAAATCATGGTGTCGGGATCAAGATCATTGTTCTCCCATTCAATCACATAAGAAGGATGGGTGATACCTCCTTAGCTGGGAAACATGAAACATGTCATGAATAAAATTCAAGAAAGATGGTAAGTCCAATCAATATGCCACATTTCCAAGTCATTCCATGATCTCAAAGGGTATAATAAACTTCATTGATAACTTACCCTACTTATCCAATCGATGATGTACTAAATGAGGTGAAACTCTAAGAAAAACTTGATCACCAGCCTCAAACTGTAACGACTGATGATGACGGTCCACATAATATTTCTAAAAAATCTGTGATGTGACCAACCTCTTCCAGATCAACTGCACTATTTCCATTGTCTACTGAATGAGACTCATCCCAAACAAGGATCACTCTCCCAAATATTCCTATCAGAAGGTAGATCTACATGGATACCCATATAATGCTTTAAAGGGTTACATATTTATCAAATATTAATAACTATTGTTATATTAAAATTTTATGAGAGGAAAATGCTTTTCCTAAGATCCACAAAAATCAAGCATGAAATCTCAGAGCATATCCTCAAGAACATGGATAGCTCTCTCTATCTGTCCATCCATCTGTGAATAATAGTCCATGATCAATTTAAACTAGAAAATCATTACCTCTTACAAAACTTTCCATAACCTAGATATAAAACTTAAGTTCCCTATAAAAAAATTATAGAGAGAACCCCATGAAGTCTCACAATCTATTAGATGTAAAAATCTCCAATCTTTTACACTTTAATCATCTTCTTAATTGGTAAGAAATTAACTGATTTCATAAGTTAATCAATGATCATGTTGGAAAAAAATCCCTCCAGGTGTACTCTTAGTAATTTTTGGGTGTGGTTGTGTTTGTTGAAAAATTTAGATGACAAAAAATGAGTATGGTTGGTGTTTTTTGAAGACAAGTTTTTAAGGTGGCGCAATTTCCCAATGTTTGCCAAATTTTTGGGCCTCAAAATCGGGAGTTTGATGTTTGGAAAGGAAGGATTTATTCATAGAAGTGAACGATATTAAGAACATTGAAGAAAATTGGTGAAGGATGAGAACTGTGTACCATAATTCATAGGCTGCGTACCATGTTCTGAGAACGGTACGTGGATCACCGATAATGGTACACAGAGCGGCGAGAATAGTACACTAGAGTGGTTCAAAAAACTGAAAGTGGTTCACAGTAGAAGGCGATGCAATATGTGGATGGATTGATGTCTATGGAGGAGATCAAACGCATAGGAGAAAAGGCGGCATACAGAATACATATGAAAAATGGTTCACGGGTGGCTTGCGGTTCGCAGCGTTAGTTCGTGGGTGGCTTTTGGCTCACGACGGCAGAAGGATCGCAATGTGATGAAGGTTGGATTAAAGATTTGGTAAATCTTAGATTAGTATATTTTGTGGGTATATTTTTCTATATAATAATAGTTAATCCCACTGATTACTGTTGAGATTGAATATCATTAGAGAACATATTTTTGGTCAGGAATTTTAGAAAAGTCCAAAGGAGGTTCGCGAGGAAGAATTACGCAAAAGCTGAAGTGGTTTTCACGGAAGAAATTCCATCAAAGTTGTTTGATATGATTCTTAACCCACTAAGGAAGACTTGGTACGTGGAGGAGGAATCTAGAGTACATAAAATATAAAATTCTTCAAGCGTTATGCAGAGGGAGAGCTCCGGTACGCAGAAGCGAAGATGGTCCATGAATAGAGAACAATTTGTGGATAGAGGGAAGTTCACTAATGTGGAGTGAAGGTAGCAGTACCTGGAGGTGGTAGTGGTTCACAGTAGCAGTAAAAGTACATAGAGGAGGTGTTCCACATACCAAACCCAGCACGTAGTATGCGAGAGGAGCAAGTGGTTCGTGATTTGAACAAGGAAGCTTGAGAAAGTTTTAAATCCATTCGCGAAAGTATTTTTCAGTACCTAGAAGTAATCAGAAAGGTGGACTTCATCTACGGGTGAAAAAAGAACTTCAACATAGCATCTTACTATAGTTAAGGATTTATGAATTCATGAAAATTAAGGGACCTACATGTCTATAAACTATGTTTGACCTACAAGTCGATAAACTGTGTTCAGATTTCTTTCCAAGAGTAGTGAGAAAAGGAAGAGGAAGACGGTGACCCTTTCCACCGGCAGTGATCCAGATAAAGAGGCATAGGGGGCGACCCTTGAGAATGTAGTGATTAGAATATAAACCTTGTAAAGGTAGTGAGTATGGGCATAAAAGATATATCCTGAACTTTGTACTCATTATTGGATGTGATCCTTAGTGAATTTGGTACATTGACACATCGCTGTTGCATGCTCCTTGGACGTAGCCCAGTGAGGGTAAACCCAATAAAAATTGTTGTTTCCTATGCATGATTTCATATCTGGTTATATATTTCTATGGGAGGAAGAGAGAATTGAGTTTTTTATAACAAAAAAACAATATCCAAAAGGGATAAAGTTTTAATCTTCCATACCCTGATTCACCCCCACTCTTGGGGTATTTGACTAGTGGACCTAACAATTGGTATTAGAGGGAAAGTTTGAAAGGTTGAAAGGCAGTGGTTCTCTCTCATGAAAAAGAAATAGAGGTGGTCAATCATAAATGAATTCTGATCTTTGATAGAAATAATTTTTAACTATGGAAGAATCAGATGCAGCACTACTTCTGATTAGTAGGGATGGATGTTTTCATAGAATCTATGCATGGAATATCAGCTAACATTAATAGTGGTGGTCTATCAGAAGCTGAACGAAAGGAATTGGATACTGATGATAAAGGGATCAATGATTTAGGAGGATCCCTATCAAATGAAATTTATATGAAGGTGATGTCCTGTAAAAAATAACATGCAATGTAGGAAAAATTGTTAAACATTTATGAGGGTGACACAAAAGTCTGAGAAGAAAAGTTTCAGGTTCTATGGAACAAGTATGAGGATCTCACAATGAATCCCAATGAGGCTGTTGATGCATTATTCAAGAGGATAAATATTGTTTTGGAAGACACGTGAGGTCTTAGAGAAATCATTAAAGATATAAATATTGTGAAACATATGTTGAGGAAACTTGCACCACAATTAAATCTGAAAGTTTCAGTATTGGAAGAAAAAGACCCGAAAGAGATGACACTAGATAACCTACACTGTACCCTTATATCATATGAAATGAGAAACGATGATAATGATGCATTGGAAAAGGGAGAATCTAAGGAAGTGGCATTAAAGGCCATATAGAATCTGTCTGTTGATGATAGTCCTCAGAAGGACAATATGGATGACGTCATGTCATTTATCTCCTTCAATCTGCAATGGGGGAAAGGGAAGTTCAAACATAAACTTCCATTTTTATGATTTTGACGTGGAAAGATTGGGCATTTTGCAGCAAAGTTTCCTAAGAATTTTGATGATGAAAATGAAGTAAATGATGAAATTATCCAAAAGAAGTATTCATCAAATGATAAAGGTAGGATAAGTACTAGGATAAAGTTCTTCAAAAAGAAGAATTTACTTTCAAGAGAGGATTAAAGTTTAGAATAATCTAAGGCAGAAGAGTTGGAGGATTGTAAGGATCATAAAATAGATGCTTTGGTTGTAGTTTTCAAAAATTCATTAACAAGAGTAAAGTGACAATGAAGAAGGATAAATTGAAGGAAGATTTGATCCTAAGGATTAATTAGAAGTTTCCCTTGAAGAGGTAGATATTTTGAGAGACAAAATAAAGAAATATAAAAAAGTTTTTCATGATGACAAACTCTTTATGTAGAAAGAGGTAGAAGAGAATTCTGAGTTGAATGCAGAAATTGAAAATCTAAGGTCTTTAATGCCAGAAATATAAGAAAAGGTGGTTGAGTACAAACTCAAAATTGAAGAACTGAAAATAGAAATTGATAGTTTGACTGAAATTAGAAAAGATCAAATAAAATTTATCGAACAACTAGAAGAGTAAGTTGTCAATCTACGATGAACAATTGAAGATCAATAGAAACTATTCACTCTCAGTTTGACATCAGGAAAGAAGATCATACATGAAACAGATAAGACGATATTTGAGAAGAATTGTCCATCAGAACATAAGAAATAATCAATTCTGAATGATAAGGTTGGTACAGGGAATTATCTAAAATAAAAAGCAGTTATGGTTTAAGTCAGACCATAAGAACCCACTCCAAGATTGAATATTGATTTGGGTATGAAGTAGAATCAGAAGACTCAGAGAAACCAAGACACAACTATTGATGCATCCTTGCCATATAAGAATGTACCTCACATAAGATGCTATTTTTGTGGTAATATGGGACACTATAAAAATATATGTTCCATAGCAAAGAGGTACCAAAGGGAACAAGACCAACTTAGGTGGTTGTATAGAGATAAAAATTACAGGTCATCATTTGATGGTCATTTTTTTAGGTGTAAAGGACTTTGAAATTTGGAAAGATATTGCACATCAAAAATGCAGAGGAATGTGCTGAGGCTGACTGAATCTGCACATAAGAAGCATCTAAATGTATCTTCAAGAGAGATAAAAATTGAAAATCTATTTTCAACTCTATAGGTTGAAGCTGGTCTATCAAATACTGAGGGGGATCAATATTTCCATTCCATGTCAGATATGAATCCAAATTCTTGGGTCAAAAAGAAATGGGTAGAACAGGTGGTGGTTATTGAAATTACGTTCTAAGCATCAGATTGCATAGGGATATGTATCATTGAAAGTGGATTCACTTCCCACATGATTGAAAATAAGGATATAGTGACCAGAATTAGTTATGATAAAGAAGTTATCTTAAGATTTGGTAATGATGAGGGTTGAAAATCATTGGTTTAGGAAAAGCCAAGTTTGGAGGAAAAGACATGAGACGAGAAGATGTATTGGTTGTTGAGGGGATTAGTCACAACTTACTTAGTGTTAGTAAATTATGTGGCTTAGGGCATGGCATAAGTTTTTCCAAGAAATTATGCATCATCAAAGCAAATGATGATGCTATTATGTTTCAAGGAAAGCGTATGAAATGGAATCTCTACCTTGTGAGTGGAGAATAAAATATGTGATTTCTGTCCAAGGATAAAGAAAACAAGTTATGGCATAAGAATCTTGGCCACATAAGCCAAGGTTCCTTAGTAGATTTGGTGAAATATGACGCAGCTCGAAATATCCCTAGATTATCACATGATCGTACTCATACATGCAATGCCTATCATTAAGGTAAGATCATTCAAAATACATATAAGCCAAAGGAGCAAAGGTCAAAAATATTGCTTGAGTTGGTGCATATTTATGTGTGTGGGACAATTTCTTTGAGATCTATTGATGGGAGGAGATATTATATTCTCTTCATTAATGACTATAGTAGAACGACATGGTTTTCAATAATCACCCACAAATCTGAAGTGTTCAGTTGCATTAAAAGATATCGATGGGAATGTGAAAAGATGCTTGGTTAGAAAATTCTGACGATCCAAACAGATAATGGAACAGAGTTCAAAAATATCCAAGTAGAGGATTATCTCGAGAAACATGGGATATGAAATCAAGTTTCTATTGTAAGAACTCCACATCAAAATGGAGTAGTTGAGGGAAGAAATCAGATTGTGAACAATATGGCCAGAAGAATGCTAATTGAAAAATACCTTCTAGAGAAATTTTGGAAAGAAGAAGTAATGACAGCAGTATACACTTCAAATAGAGCTTTAATTTTTCCAAAAGAGGATAAGACTTCATGCGAGTAATGGTATGGAAATAAACCTCCATTGAAGCACTTTCGAATATTCAGAAGTAAATGTTTCAATCTCAATAAGGATAAACATATGAAATTTCAATCCCATGGGGATGATGGGATATTTATTAGCTACTCAAAAAATATCAAAGAATATAAATGCTTCAATAAGAGGATGTAAAAGATAGTTGAAGTCATGATGTGACTATAGTATAAAATTAACAAAATCTTTACCAAATACATGACCAGACTTAAGAGGATAGTGATGAAGAGATGAGAAGATCAGAAGACACTCCAAATCTAGAGGATGATTTAATATAAAACTCAGATGATGGGAATAAATCAGTTTCTATCCAGAGACCAGTGAGAAGAGATGAAATTGACAGAGATAATATAATTGGTGATCAGATAGAGCCAGTGCATACAAGGAGGATGAAGACTGTACAATAAGAATCATACTTATCACAGGTGGAACCTAAATGTTTTGATGAAGAAATTGGATATGAGAACTGGGTTCAAGCCATGAATGAAGATATTGACCAAATTGAGAAGAATCAAACATGTGATATTTTTTCAAGACCAACAAAAAAGGATGTCATAGGGAAGAAATGGGTCTTTCGTAATAAAATGAATAAATTTGTTGTTGTGATTCAAAACAAAGAATACCTAATATGAAAAGGGTACTCTAAAATAGAGGATATTGATGTTGATGAGACATTTTCACCTATTTCATGGTTGGAGACAATAAAATTATTCTTGGCCATAGTAGTATAACGAAAGTTTAAAATTTTCTAAATGGATTTCAAGTCAGCATTTCTAAATGGAGTTCTGGAAGAAGTTTAAAATGAGTAACCAGATGGTTTTCTCATTCATGAATATGAGAACATATTATGTCGACTGAAGAAGGATTTATATGGTTTGAAGCAAGAACCAAGAGCATGGTATTCTAGGCATGATCGGTTTTTAAATAAGCTTAGTTTTTAGTGTGGTGGAGTTTATTACAATTTGTATTTCAATAATGACAATAGTCAAAGGATTATGGTGCTAGTTTTTGTCGATGACATAATATTTGGTGGATCAGATGAAGCACAATGCAGACAATTTTCTGAATTTATGAAAAGTGGGTTTGAAATGTTGATGATTGGTGAGTTGAAATTTTTCCTTGGCTTACAAGTGACACAAGGAAGAAATGACACTTTTATTTCTCAATATAAATATGCCAAGGAGGTTTTGAGAAGTTTTGGAATGGATAATTCCAAATAAATGAAGACTCAGGTTGCTACCTGATTGAAGCTGTCATGGGATGATGAAGGTAAGACAATTAATATCACAGAATACAAGAAAATCAATGAAAGTCTATTGTATCTAACAGTGACAAGTCCTAATATTGTATTGCCCACATGTCAAGAAGAAAGGTATCAAATTAATCAAAAGGAGAGCCACATGATTGCAGTAAAAATAATACATCAGTATATAAAGGGAATAGTGGATTTTGGTTTAATGTATTTGGAAAAAATCAGCCATAGTTGTTGGGATATACATATGCAGATTGGGATGGATCAGTAGATGACATAAAATTTACATCAAGAGGCGCCTTTTATCTTGGAGGATTTTGTATTTGTTGGTTGAGAAAGAAACAAGATTTCATTTCATTGAGCACCGCAGAAGAAAAATATATTGTGGCTACTCAAGCATACACACAGCTATTGTGGATGAAGCAATATCTTGAAGATATGGGAATTAAGTGAAATATCTGATCAAAATCCATTGTAATAATTAAAGTGCTATAAATATTAGAAAAAATATATTCCATCACTCAAGGAAAAAGCAAATTTAAATCAAATATCATTTTATCAAGGAAAATGTGTAGCAAGGGATTTTGAAGTTGGAGTATGTGCCTATAGAACAATAGGTTACAGATATTATTACGAAGGCTTTACCCAGATAAGTGTTTGAAAGGAATATACTGGCTCTGGGAGTCTAGTCGAATCCCCACACTTGAGAAAGTGTGGATGTGGGTCCCCTCTCCCCAAGGTATGATGTGTTTTTCCCTAATATGATGATATGTGCTCTTTACCCTGCTGCAGACAACCTTGAAGTGCCCTTTGAGTTTGTTGACAAAGGGGGAGAAAGTGTAACTATTACAAGGGGAGAAAAGACACAGGGAGAAGCTGTTAAGTGGAGTAGCTAGATAAGGGGAGTTGAAGCTGATCTGAAGCTATTGGAGGAGCTGTAACTTAGGGGGAGTATTAATTCTGAAGATTCTAGAAGTGATTGATCAAAGATTAGATATCATGATAGAGGAGGTTCGTGATGAAAGAAGTTCATTGGTATCAGTGTATTAGTATGATATCAGCAATTGGTGATTATAAATGAAGTGATTCATTGATGAAATTTTCATTATAATGTTGTTTCTCACACCGATAATGGCTCACATGGGCTTAGAGTATGTGTTGAGTAAATCCTTGATCGCTATCTTAATCATATAAAGTGAATGGTGGCTGAAGATAGAAGGAGTTTTAATGAGGTATCAAAATTTGCAACATTGTTATGAGAAGAGTTATAAAAAAACTCAAAGGGGGGGGGGTATTGTTGGGAAAAAATTTCTTAAGGTGTCCTCTCAGTATGTTTTGGATGTGGTTTTGTTTTTTGACAAAGCCAGGTGACCGCAAATGAGTATGGTTGGTGTTTTTCGAAGACAAGTTTTTAAGTTGGTGAATTTTTTCAATGTTTTCCAAATTTTTGGGCCTCAAAATCGTGAGTTTAATGTTGGAAAAGGAAGGATTTATTCATAGGAGTGAACAATGTGAATAACATTGAAGAAAATTGGAAAATTATGAGAACCGCATACCATAATTTATGGGTCATGTAACATGTTCCAGGAAAGGTACGTGAAGTGCCTAGAACGGTATGCAGAGCCGTGGGAATGGTACGCCAGAGTAGTTCGAGAAACCGAAAATGGTTTGTGGTGGAAGGCAATGCTGTAAGCGTATAGATTGATGTTGGAGGAGGAGATCGAACACGTAGGAGAAAAGGTGGTATGAGAACTGCATATGAAAAACGTTTCATGGGTGGCTTGCAGTTTATGATGACAGTTCGCAGGTGGCTTACGGTTCGCGGTGGCAGAAGGATCGGTATGCGGTGAAGGCTAGATTAAAGATTTGGTAAAGCTTAGATTATCATATTTTTTAGGTATCTTTGTCTATATAATAATTTCTAATCCCACCAATTATTGTTGAGACTGAATATCATTAGAGAACATATTTTTGGTCTGGAATTTCAGCAAAGTCTGAAGGAGGTTTCTGAGGAAGAATTATGCGAAAGCTGAAGTGGTTCACGTGGAAGAAATTCCGTTGAAGGTGTTTGTGGGGATTCTTAACCTGCAAAGGAAGAATTGGCATATGGAGGAGGAATATCCAATACGCAGAAGATATAATTCCACAAGTGGTACATGGAGGGGGAGATTCGGTACACGGAAGTGAAGACAGTCCGTGAACAGAGAATAGTTCATAGACAAAGGGTAGTTCGCAAAGGCGGAGCGAAGGGAGCAGTACACGGTGGTGGTAGCGGTTCACAGTAGTGACATCAGTATGTGGAGGAGGTATTCCTTATACCAAACCTAGTACACAGTACGTGGGAGGAGCAGGTGGTTCGCGATTTGCACAAGGAAGCTTGTGAAAGATTCAAATCAGTTTGTGAAAGTATTTTCCAGTACCTAGCAGTACTCAAGAAGGTGGACTTCATATGCAGGTAAAAATAGAACTTCAACAGAGCATCTACCTATAGTTTAGGATGCCTAAATTCATGAAAATTAATGAACCTACATGTCCATAAACTGTGTTTGACCTACAATTCAATAAACTATGTGTGGATTTATTTCCAAGAGTAGTGAGCGAAGGAAGAGGAAGACAGTGGCCCTTTCCACCAGCAGTGAGATAGAGAAAGAGGCATAGGGTGTGACCCTTTAGAATGTAGTTAGCAGACCCTAAACCTTGTAAAGATAGTAAGCCTGGGTATAGAAGATCTATCCCAAACTTTGTACTCATTATTAGTTGTGAGCCTTAGTGAATTTGGTACATTGACACAATGCCATTGGATGCTCCTTGGATGTAGCCTATTGAGGGTGAACCAAGTAAATATTGCTGTGTCCTATGCATGATTTAATATTTTTTATATATTTCTATGGGAGTAAGAGAGAATTGAGTTTTTTCTAACAATGATATAAGATCCAAAAGGATAATGTTTTAATCTTCCATACTCTGATTCATCCCCACCTTCTTAGGGTATTCGACCTAGTGGACCTAACTAATCCCCCAAATCGCTTCCCTCCCACTAGTATTACATGGAAAACCAAAAATTAAGTTTATTGAGATTTCATCCCACTTCCATACTAAAATGAGTAAAGGTTTCAAGAAACCGGTAGGTGTCCAGAGCTCTAGTTTAATTTTTTAACATGGGATACACCATGATATAAAGTCCGAAACCTACCGCCTCATCCCTAAACACCAATGCCAAAATCTCATGTTGTGATACATACTGGAATCTCCAAGGTGTAAAGATCAATAAGACCAGTTTCCATTGTCCATCAACCACCACCTCAGAAAAAATGGAACAAACAACTTGTTACGAAAGCACAAAAATCCATTGGGAGACCAATATCACTCACCCAAGGTATCCCCACCATAAATACCTTTACTAAACCATTGAAACTCATTTTATGTCACCTACTCAATTTGAATTGACTCATCAAAAGATGATTCAAATTTCATTGAATCCAAGAACACCTATCCACTAACCTCTTCTACTCCCAATCCTAACTCAACAAACAAACTCACCAGAGAACACTCATCAACCAATTAATTCACAGATTGTGTTAGTAATTTTCATCTCAATGCATCAGAAACCATATTCCATTTCCCAAGAGTGTATACAAGATCAAAGTAAAATGTCTGAAGATACTCCACCCAGCATCTCTATCATAAGTTTAAATCCCTCTGAGTAAAAATATATTTTGAGCTCTTATGATCATAATACTCTATAAACTGCTCCCCAAAGAGATAGTGACACCACATTTTGAGTGAATGCATAACCAAAACCAACTTAATATTTTGGGTAGGGTATTTATTCTCATGAGTGAATAATTAATGATATCCATAGGCCACCACTTATTCAACCAACATTAAGACACATCCCAAACCTATACCAGAAGCATCATAAAAAACTTCAAAACATGAACTCAATTCTCAAAGAATCAAAATTGGTGCTGAAGTCAACATCACCTTTATCTCCTAAAAATATCTCTAAATGTTTTCATTCCATTCAAACTTTACACCCTTATAGGTTAAATCTATCATCGAAGATGCATTCTTGGAGAAATACTGAATAAACCGTCTATAGTAATCAGCTAAACCCAAGAATCTCTAAATCTCAAACACATTTTTATGCTGATCTCATGGCATAATATGATATATTTTCTTAGCATACACTAAAAAACCTCTCAAATATGGAATGACCTAGAAATTTCACTTCTTGGATCCAAAACTCAAATTTGGAAAGTTTACCATGAAAAATATGTTCTTTCAAGGTTCGAAGAATGATAAAAAAATGGTCTATAAGATTCTCCTCTGACTTAGAGAACACCAAAATATCATCCATGAACATAACAAGAAAAGAGTCTAATAACTGATAAAAGATTCAGTTCATCAAATCCATAAATTCCATAGGAGTGTTAGTGAGACCAAATGAAATAACCAGAAACTTGAAATTCGCATACTAGATCCTAAATAATGTCTTAGGTATATCCTCTTCTAAGAATCTCGGCTGGTCGTACCTTGACTAAGGGTCAATATTTGAAAACAAACATTCACCTCTAAGTTGGTCAAAAGAACACCAATCCTAGGAAAATGATATTTTTTCTTAACAGTCACCCAATTGAACTTTTCATAATCCACATAAAGTCTAATACTTTTGTCTACATTCTTAGAAAAGAGCACAAGAGAATTCCATGGAGACATGTCAAGATGAATAAATCCTCTTACCTTAAGGTATCCAAGCTGAAATTTATGTTCAATAAACTCAGTGGGTTACATTAAATTAGATATTATTGAAATGGGAATCGCTTGAGGGAGAAGTTCAATAGTTCACTCGACCTCTCTATTTGGTGGTAAACTAGAACAATCAGTCAGAAAGACCTTAGGGTATGAAGGAACCACTATAGGAAGAAGACTACCCAAACAAGGGTCAATAAAATATAGAAACATTTTTGAAAATTGTCATGAGATTACCCCAATATAAGGAACAAAATTCCCTTCCATTCCCAATCTAGATTCCCAATCACCGTAAAATATTTGACCAACCCCATCAAAAGATAAAAAATAAACATGATGATGATAACAGTCTATCAGGACCTTAAATCTAATAATCCATTCCATGCCAATTATTAGGTATAAAATATCGATACCAAGAACTAAAAAGTCCCATACCACCTTGTAGTTGGCTACCATAACCCAACATATGGGAACTTAAAACCTTGTTCAAACCTATTTCCCAAAGTAATGGAATGATTTAACAAGTATAAAATAGGTTCCAAACATAATACCAACACATAAAATAATTTTGATAATATAAAATAACAATTAGAACCTATATCAAACAAACATAGCACTATAGAATATGAAAAAACACAACACCTCTAATAGTAGATATCCCTGATTCTGATTCCTCTGCTGCATACTCGACCACATAAAGTAATACAATCTTAACCACATGAAAATCCCCCTTGGCCTAAGGATTATACCCACCACCCTTGAAAGCATCAGTACAAACTTGAAAACCAATGGTAAAAGTGGATCCTGTCTTACTACCTTGGGATATCCTTTCAAAAAAACACTTTTGGTGACCAGGTTTTCCATAATGATTATAAGTCTAAGGAGCCTTTTCATAGTTGTGTTTGGTATGAACACAAATTCCACACTAGTAGCATGCGACTTGCTGTTTACCTAATGAAGCCCCTAAAATTAGACCTGAAGGAAATTAAACACCCTTTCACTTTCTTTTCTATACATAAAACACACCTTGGATAACAATTACATCAACCAAAGCTCCACCCAAACCTTTATTTCCAGCTATATCTGCCTCAATTAAAGAAGCTTCATCGAATACCTCTAAAAATATCACAATACACATGAGAATTAGTATTAACCAAATATCCTGCCTTAATCCCAACTCAAACTTTCAAGCCTTTATGTACTCATCAGTGACAAGCTTCAGTTCCAGATTAACCAACTCAACAAAATGGGTGGAATACTCTAGAATAGTATACTACCCTTTGTCTAAGGTTATAAATTCCCAGGTATTCACTATACATAAAATATCAGGGTAAAACTATTTATTGAATGTTTTCTTGAAATTAGTCTAGGTAATTTCCTTGTGAAACTTATCTTAGACAATGGAGTCCCCCCATCTCCTTCCCAGTTCTTTGAGAATATACATGGAGAACCCTACCTTAGAGTACTGATAAGTATTCAATAAGTTGAATATCCTCTGAATACGCTCAAGCCACTTCTCAAATACCCAGGGTCCCTTGTCACCATGAAATATGGGTGGATACTGCTTAGTAAATTCCAAGCCATGATCCACTACTCGTACTAGGTTCCCGATACCCACTTGGCCTAGAGTTTTAAATGTACATATTATAGATTCAACCAAAGAAGGGTCTAATGGAGGATTTGCCTACATATCCTACCTCATAGATTCCTATCTTGGATTTGGAAGACCTCTTCTCAGAGGTATTTTATGTTAAGCATAATACAATGACCAATTAGCTTTAGATTATATTTCAACTTCAATAATTAATTTCCATGGTTTAAAATATAAATAATTTAAATAAATCATGAATTCTAAAAATTAAATAAAATGATTTAATAAGTAAAATGTTCATTTAAATAAACTTCCCATTGATTTCATTCAATCAACCTCAAAAGCCAAGTCTCAAACCTAGTAAAAACTTTCTGACCACCAATGGTAACTCAAGTCCAGACAAAGAAGTGAGATGGATATGCACCCTCCCACACTTACTACTCAAATTATGATGGTTTTATCTCATTTATACCCAATACATAGAACCAAACTTAGGTATTTTTAACACACTTTAGGTCCAGAATCCCTCTAATACAATTCTATAAAAAACCAACCCGAGTCAACTAGACAGACCACCCAATCTAGTCCGACATGTTGGTGAGGTGCAATAAAATAATGAAAACTAGTCTCTCTTATAAAACAAAACAAGAAATAAAAATATAGAGCAAAGTGAAATAAATAGAAAAATCCAAGATAAAAAAAATTCAAGAAAAACCAGATAAATAGAAATAAATATATGACAAGATAAAAAAGTCTCCATATAACCAACTATCACCCCAAAAAATCATGATATGAAGGAAATGATGAAAAGAGAATTCAAAATGATACAAGATTCCATTACATTTACCTGGGTCCTGAAAAATAATGTCTACAATTATCCAAAGGAAAAAGCAGTGTGTGAGAAAAAAGTCTATTAGAATACCACCAAATAGTCTATACAAGGTATAATAATAATAATTTTACATTTCTAACTTTTTAAACAAAAATAGTTTTATAAAGAATTTTCATAACTCCAAACGCATTTATAAATAATTTCCCTCTCATTTTCATAAAATACTTTTATATTAATAAAGAGAGAAATATGAAAATTATAAGTGATAAAGTAGGAATTAATATCTATACACTATAAGTTAAGAAAGTAAATAAATATCCATGACATAATCCATCATGAAAAGCCATGTTATAAAACCTCATGCGAAAACATGTGATCAACAATCCATTACAAAAATCCATCATGCGATAAATAAGATATAAATTAAAAATAAAACCATATTAAGACCTAGCCTATGGGAATATGTAATAGACATAAAATAATCCTAAACTAGGAATATTTTTGTACCAACTGATATCGAGTCCTTCCACATTCTATCGATATCATAAAACCTCAAGTGGAATTACTCACACTAAAAGTGACATGTTTGTTCCTGACACACCCAAGGTTACTAATGTGCCAAGTTTTTAAAAATACATTTCTAAATCATGATATAAATTTATAAATCATTTCCAAAGACAAGATAAATTATATTTTTTGTTTGAAAACCCATTTCAAAATCAAAACCACTATTCAAGAATTTAATTAAACACTTGGTGTTAAAAAACCTATTTTTTTAAAGAAAAATCCATTGAAAACATGTATATTCCAAAGAAATCATTTTAAATCAATAATAACATTAGTTAAATGAATAAACTAAAATAATTTTACAAGAAAAATAATCAATTCATAGAATTAACCCTTTGTATAGAAACATCTACCTCAAGAATGCAGGTAGAACTATCTACCTTCGATAAAGGTAAAGAGAAGAGCAGACCAGGTCATCATGATCCTAGATCCATAATAAATAAATCAATCCTTTTTAAAACACCTTAGATGTTGAATACACATCCCCTTTGTGTTTTAATAAGATAAAGGGGTAAGATATCTAATGAGTATCTTCAAAGGAGAAGGTAAACTAGACCAAGAGTGAAACATACATTGGGTTGATTCATCAAGAATGATGGAAATCTGCCTATATTGCCAAGAGAGAAGCCTCCAAACCATTTTAGAAGGATTAGGTCAAGCCAATATGAGTTTAGGGTGTCTTTAGAGGTGAAAATGGGTTCCCAAGGATTTTTAAATAAAATATTAGAGCATTAAAAACCCACGTTCATGGTTTGTTGGAGAGGACTCGCAGTTAGGAGTTACTATGTGCCCTAACTATGCACCCTATACAGAGCTTCTATTTGGGGTGCATGGTTTGAACACATAGTTAATTTAACTATGCACCAACCATGCATTACACCTCCACTAAAGGGTTCATGGTTTGAAGGGGTGGCTGCATGGTTTGGAAAAACTGTGTGCTCCTTACCAGAAGACCATGCTTAAATGCATAGTTTTCTAGGCCAAAACACATGGTTTTTCCTCACCATATTCCAACCATGTATAGCCCCATGATATTCCATTTTTTTTGAACAAATCATGAAAAAACCCAAAGCATGACCCAACCAAAGCATGGTAAAAAAATGGCCAAGAATTACTTGTAAGAAAGTAACGGAACGTTACAACTAGAGGGATTCTATGCTTGGATACTACAACACAATAATAGAACAAAATGATATAGTTAACCAAATAATCCAAAAAGGTAGAATTACAAGGGGAGATAATTTTATATCTGCTCATAAATTAATTATAAATTAAATGTAAAGACTCCCTCTTGGTTTCGATATTTTTCTTTAGTCAAGTAATATACAGTTTTCATTGGAAATGATGTTTTAATCATGAAAAGAAATGATTAGATGTAAATTAAGACTAAAAGTATGAGTTGGACATGCCATCAAGGTGCTTAAATTGTGCTTGAATCCTACCAGTTATATCAGAGGGTCACATATTTAATTTATAATTATTTATTATTCATTGATTGTTTGTATACGTTTGCATTTTATTTTACTTCAGTTAGATTTATTTTAATATATGAACATCACAATCTATTTCCTTATTCATTAATTATAACATAACCACTAAATGGTTAATATTAAAATGAAAAATAACTGAAAATACCATATAGAGGTTCCAAAGGTTCTACCTAGATAGAACTAGAGTACACAATGTGTACATCAAAAATATATAGCATGTATAGTGCATCTCATATGTATATCTTTATATTGGAATATATTTGATAAAATAGGATCTAAGATATGATAAAATTTGATCAGTGTATAGATCTGAATAGACTGGTACATAATTTGAAGAACTATACGTAGTGTGACTGCTATACATGATGTGTAGTCCTCATCTTCTCATGGATGAGAACACGGGGTGTCCTAGCATGTTGTGTATCGAATACATGACATGAGGACTATCATGTATTAAAAATGTAAGGCCACATTCCATGTAATATAGATATCATACCATGTACCTTAAAATCATCCATGATAGGCAACACATCCAGTCCCTAGGTGCATGCTGTAGAGACAAGTAGAAGATATCACACACCGTGTAGTCTACTGTAGACATCGTCCTTAGTTTTACTTAGAGAAAAAATAAATATATAATTAAACATATTCACATGTGTTATATGTGTCATTTATTTTAATTACATGTCATTTCATCATATTAATAATTATATATTAAATCAATTTATTTGTTAAAATTTTGGATAAGAACACGTCATTGTCTCCAAGAACACTTGTACACTTCATTAATTTGAAATGATTTTTTTTAAATTATAGATGATGGTAAGTTAAGGATTCTTGAATTGAATTAAGATCAATTAAATTAATTAGATTAGTTCGTAGAAAATTATCTTAATTAAAGAATGAATCAATGTAATTAATGAATAGATTATAAATGTATACTTGTTGCATTTTGTGTGGATGATAATGATATTAGACCAGCCTATATATGAAATTGGTTTATTTTAATTTATTATTATGAAATTAAATTTTATGTCTTGTGTTTCATCCCTTCCATATAATGTAAGGGTCTGCATGCTCATGATTTATTTTATATAAACCAATTTTATCCATTCCATTGGATCCCATCACCTACGTGTGAGTAAAATCTTATGTAATGATTGAGATCCTAAGTAAGAGGTGGTAGACCATGTATAAAAGTTTAGGTGAAACCAGTCGAGACGATGCATAGGAACCAAGGTGAAATGCTACAACATGAACCAAGCTATGGTTCAAGGTGTTTTCTCCTAGGGTAGAGGGTTAGTTTATCATCCTCTAGATAAAATAATCATTAGAGAATCCTATGATCATAAAACATATATTTTATTTCTATCAGTTTCATGGTCAATTACTTAGTTTTATGGATGCTACACGATCACCTAATAAATAAATTAATAAGTATAAAATATAGAATAAAATATAATTGGATTATGTATGAATATTTTATTAGACATGGTTAATAAACTAAGTAAAATCTACTTAATATTAACAAGGCATGATATAAAATGGTATTTATGAATAATGATTTAAAATCACTCAACTAAAATATTAAGTTATCATATCCTTCCACTAATTATGTTAGAATCAAACTCATAGTTAAAAGTGCTTAACCAATCAAAGTTGGGGTGCTTTCAATTACGAGAGAACTTTTAGCTTGATGACTTGGGTTGAGTTAACTTAGTTTACATCAAGGGTTGATTACCCAAGAAGGAATAAATTTATCTAAGAGTAAACCATTGAGGAAATATTTATTTTGGATTTTGGGATTGGGTAGTCCACTCAAAGAATCAAGGAACTATGAGTTAATGCATTTGGAAAGTTTCTCCTACTTAAAACCCTTCAAATAACTTGTTAGATCTAAGAATGAGTTATATGAATGGGAATATAGATCCTTAACACTATAATATCTAAGAAAAAAGATATTATGAAATTTATGGTGAGGGTTATTGGGTTTCGGCCAAATAGTGGGAGATTAATGGAATTTAAATTAATTTAAAATTTATTAATATGTTTTTGTAATAAAAAAGTACCAATATCACCGCTTAATTTATAGAAATAGAAAACAAAAAAACTTTGATAATATCATTGAGATCCATACTAGCTAAGGATAAACTTTTCACCAACACTGACTTCCAAGAATAGTATAGGCGCTCATGTGTTATACTATGCCACAAACAAAAAATATATATACTTGAAACCCCACTTCCCAAGTCACTTTCCAAAGAGGCCAATGAGGAATAAGTATATCTCTATATAAAATATCTGGACGACTTAATTTATATCCAATGTTTTATATTATCCTCCTTGTAAAATGATATTTCAAATAAATATAAGGATATGGATGCACATAGAATCATTTATCACCTTTGGAATCTCTATCAAGAGAAGGTGTGATCAGAGAGAGAAGATATGTCCAATGAACTATTCACATGGTAACTTGGTGAGTTAGCACCAATTGGGATACATGTAGTCAAGATGACTGGATATATTGACTACCTAAAAAATTTGGGGTTTATGATCCTTGATGAGCTGTGCACATATCACATTCTGTCCTCCCTACCTAAAAAATTATCCAATTTTATTATGAATTATAATATGAGAAATGGTAAAAAGACACTTTTTTAACTTATTAATCTTATTCTCCAAGTTGATAAAGACATGTGGCGTGATAAACCCATGGTCCTTCTAGTGAATAGGAATATGGGGAATAAGGAAAAGGGGTGGAAGAATTATTCCAAGTTTGAGGCTCAAGAGTACTATCCTTCCAAGAAGAAGAATAATATATAGAGGCAATGAAAGGAAGAGGATGTGGTTTTTTTTCATATAGAAATAAGGGACATTGAAATATAAATTTCAACAAGTAAAATAATCAAGGGGAAGCTTAACGTTTTTTCCTTTTTAGTTTTATATTTCCATATCTAAAATTTGGGTATTAGATAATGCTTGTGGTGCTCACATCTGTATCCAAATATAGGAACTAAGTAGATTTCAGAAGTTTTCCATAGGAGAGGTGGATCTTTGAGCTTTCAATGGAGAAATACTATCTACTATATCCATTTGATACTACCATCTCACATTTCCTATAGTATTAATTTTAGTTTCAAAGAATTTTTATAATGTTCCTAGTGCTACCAAGAACATCATTCCCATTTCTTGTTTAGACATGGATGGATTTATTTTTAGCTTTGGAAATAAGATTTGTTACTTTTATAAAGATATCATATGTCATGGTACGAAATAGTTGAATTATGGTCTTTATGTATTAAATTAAAAAAACCAAACATTATTAATTGATAATGAAATAAATATGCATGACTTCATTACACCAAGTTGTGGAATCAATATCTTGGTCAGGTAAACATGAATCATTTGAAAAATCTCTATCAATATGGTTATTTAGACTATTTTGATCTTAAGTTACTTGAATGGTGTCATTATTTTTTACAAGATAATATGACTAAACCACTATTCAATGGTCAAGGTGAAAGGGCCACAGAGCTTTTAGAATTAGTGCACAATGATGTGTGAATCCCTTTTCAGGTAGAATCTAGAGGTGGATTCTCAGATTCTATTAATTTTATTGAGAACTTGAGCAGGTATGGTTATATTTTTTTAATGAGGTATAAGTCTGAGTCCTTTAATAAGCTTAGAGAGTTCAAGGATTAAGTTGAAAATCATCTTGGTACGAATATAAATAAACTTTGATCAGATTAAGGAGGTGAATATCTTAACAAAGAAATTATCAAATTTATATGGTATTATGGGATTTTATATCAACTCACTCAAAATTATATAGAAAAGTGGAATGGTGTTAGTGAATGAAGGAACTGTACACTATTAGACATGGTAAGGTTTATGATGAGTTATGCAAACCATCCATTATCCTTTTGGGTATATAGATTGCACATGAAATTATACTTACTAAACCAAATACCAAGTAAATCAGTAAATAATATTCCCTTCAAGTTATACAGTGGAAAAATATAATTTTGACACATTTTCATGCATGGGTTTGTGATGCATTTATTATGAATATCTCAAGTAAAAAAATAGCACCCTATATCATGATGTGTTTTTTTATATGTTATCCCAAGGAAACAAGGAGATGATATCTATATAACCCCTAAGATAAGAAAGAAAATATTGTAAGACATGTCATATTTCTTAAGAGGGAGAACATCCACAAGGAGGATAGTGGGAGAAAGATTAACTTATATGAAGTTTATGCTCAAGATATATGATAGGTGGTATGGGAAAGGACTCCATAGGTTCCCATGTAAGAAGTTGTTCTTGAAATAAAAGTGATATGTAGGAGCACTAGAGTATTAAGAGAACTAGATACAAATGATTTTCTAGTCACTGATAATGGTGAATCAATATTGGTTGAAAATAATGATCCTATATCCTACAAGGAGTTAGTAGAGATATCATAAGATACAAGATGGAAGGAATTCATTAATTCTGAAATTTATTCCATGTATCAAAACCAAGTTCGGGTTCTAATTGATCTACCATTTGATGTAAAACCCATTGGGTGAAAATGGAAATTCAAGATAGAACTGGAAATATAAGGTAAATTAAAAACCTATAAATCATGACCCGCGGATAATGGGTTTATAAAACATTAAGGAATTGGCTATGATAAAATGTTTTCTACAATTTCAATGTTTTAATCAATCAAAATATTTCCTGCCACAATATCTTTCCATGACTAAGATATTTGAAAAATGTATTTAAAAGCCACTTTCCTTAATGAGAATCTTTAGGAGGATTTTTATATGATAGAACTAGAAGGTTTTGTGACTCTAGGAAATTTTAAAAAGTTATGAAAGTTACAATGATCTATTTATGGATTAAATCACGTGTCCAGGTTATGGAATATTTAGTTTTGTGAATCTATAAATGAATATGGTTTCATTAATAAAAAATGTGATCCATGTGTTTAAAAGTGGTATAGTGGGAGTAAAACTATTTTTATAGAAATATATTTTGATTAGATATTACTAATTATAAATTATATACTATCCATACAAGAGGTTAAGAAATGTTTGAGAAAACGTTTCTCCATGAATGACTTAGGTGAAGTATCTTACATTCTAGAAATCAAGATCATGAATGATAAATCCAAGAGGATGCTTAGATGAATTAAAGGTACATACATTGAGTATATATTGAAGATTTTTAGTATGAAACAATCCAATAATGGATAAGTTACAATGTAACATGGTATAAATATTTCAAAGAAAATGTGTCCTCAGACACAAGATAAAAAAGGGATAATGAGTAAAACCCCATACAATTCTGTAATAATATATATCATGTATTCCAAGTTATGTATGAGGACTTACGTCGCCTATTATTTGAGCATGGTATGAAGATATCAAGTAGATCTAGGGGAACATAATTTGACTAGTGTTAAGGTTATCCTTAAGTATCTAAAGAGAACTAAAGGTATGTTCTTAGTATATGGAGGATATTAAGAGCTAGTCATCAGGGGATATAAAAATGCTAGATTTTATATAGATCCAAATGATCTAAATTTCAGTCTAGGTATTTCTTTTGTCTCAATAGGGGATATGTGAACTGGAATGGTTTTAAGAAGCCAATATTCACCAATTCTACACCTAATTCCAAGTATATTACAACTTATGATATGGCCAAAGAATCAATTTGGATTCAAAACATTTTTTGAGATCTTTATGTGGTTCCTGTTAATCAATACCCTATCATAATTTACTATGATAACACTACAATAATGACTCTTTTTAAGGAGTTTTGGTCACACTAAAGTATAAATCACATACATTGGAAGTTTCATCTCTTGAGTGATTTTTCTTAGTGATGTGAAGTCGTAGTGAGTAGAATATCCATGGAAGAAAATGTGGAAGACCCCTTGACCACAGATTTATCTTATAAGTGGCATGGATATCATGTGAGAGCTAGTGGACTGAAAGTTTTTGTTATTTGGATCTAGTGTAAGTGGGATTTTGTTAAATTTGGTTCCCTAGAACCAAATTATTTAGTAGTAAATTATGTATTATCATTATTAATTATATTTATTATTTCATCATAATTGTTCCTTTTCATGAAATTTTTATGTGATAATGTATTAAGAATACATGTTACATTGAAAGGCCATAAAGTTCTCCTCTATGATGAGAACCAGGAGGCGAAACAACAATATTCTTGAATGTTGTTTTATATCTAGATGATATTGCCTGAAAGGACATAGATGATATATTATATCAGGGGTAGGTGTCTCATAATACACTAAGACACCTTATCATAGTCTTTACTATTGGTAATATTAAAGATAAAAGATTATGAGAATAATATCATTAATAGGAAATCCACATTTCCATGTGTCATGGGATGTTCTTATTATTAGACGTGTGTATTGATCCTGAGACTTTAATATTATCATTAATGGATATCATGAATTGAATACTTTGATGTCTTGATGAAAACCATAATTCTATATGATCACAATAAGGTAGGGACATTGGGTATGTCATGATTGATATTTATTTAATAGATAACACGATAAAGGATTTATCCATTTTTTCCCTTGAAATAAGTTGATATCTCAGACCCTTTGATGGGAATGGAACCGCCTGTATAAATCCATGAACATGGTGTTCTATGGGAAAGTTAATTTATAAAAAGTAAAAGAAAGATACATCAATCACATATGTTGATGGCACTGATATCCATCCTACTTGATTTGACATATCATGAAAAATGGATTATACTACATAGTAAGAATTCGTAAGATATTGGATGTGATAATGACCTTAAATTATTTATATATGGGTGCTGTAACATACCGATCTGGATTCCACTAAACTAGTGCTATGAGCTGGTTCCTTAAGAGGCCTCAAGCATGACTCTCTATACACTAGAGACAACTGACTGAAATCGATGGACTAGGATGTGATGGTGGGGAGAATATTACCTCATATTACAGTAAGAAAACATTGTAAATAGCTAAGTATCACACATAATAGTAAATAAAAAGAGTGTAGAACCAATATATAAACTTAAATATAACCTGATATAATAATAAATGAAAATGATATAAAATCCCGAACCACTTTGTCATACATATAACACTGGTCATCCACCATGCTGACCATATAGATACATGAGTAAAAAAAGAAACTAAAATAAAATTACATGGCTCTAATACTAACTCCAAGCCTGACTATATACTCAGTCACCATACACTGTCAAACTTCATCAGCCTAATCAGAAGAACCCACTCGAGTATCTCTACTCAATATTGCAACTCTGAGCCTCATCCCTATCCACCATGAAAACCATGCTCAACCTGAAAAGAAAACAAAAGGTATGCATGCACACTGAGGTGAATGTGTAGGGGTGAGAAATAATCTCAGTAGGCCACCATAATGGTGAAACTATAAATATACTACCATAAGTGCATGAAAATGAAATATTCTCATCCCAGACGAGACACAACTGAAAAGATAAGTAAATCCAATAAATGTGAATCCAAAATCGAACCCCTAGTCCATAATCATGGCCAACTCGGAAAATTCCACCATGGGTATTCATATTTATATACATATAAATGTATAGTCCCATACCTATACATATATACATAAATATGAATATTTGTGAGTAGGGTGAATGAAATAATATAAAACCAATCAGCAGTCGATCCTTGGGTTCGTAATCCTGATCACCTAGACATCCATTGAAAAGGAATTGACCTAGATTTCATACCACTCAATTTGGGTATCATTAAGTTGATATATAGGTATGTAATCCCAATCAATATATACTTTATTCTACCATTTTCAAAAATGTCTTTGAGCAAGCTACGTCACCATAGGGGGATACTCTTCCTAACCCTAGGTTCACCTGTACTCACCTCCAATCACTGTAAAGAAGGATTCCAAGGAAGTAGATATAGTAATCCTGTAAATGGAAAAAATCTAGACACCATGCTAATCATGACTTGTAAATCCAGACCAATGTATAATCCCTATGTCTCGGTCTGTAGGTAGTCATAACATTTGAAACTTGGATGTACCCTAAGGGTCTGACCCTTGGGAGATTTGTAAGTAGAGCTCACTAGTGAGACACTATGCCCACCCATGGAGGTCTCAAATAAGGGAGAGAAAAATCATCCCTATAATCTAGAAGAGCTTAATCATCCATGAGTATCCAAAAATATAAAATGACATGTCCAACAATTCATCCAAGTATTCAATTAGGGAGAGTGTAATCATCCATATCAATTAGGAGAGAATAATCATCCACATGTATAATTATATCGAGGAGAGAGTAGTAATCCTTATCACATAAAAAACATAGAGAAGAATCATCCTCATTACTTGGGAAAATAGAATCATCCATGCGTATCCATGCTAGGGATTCCATGCCCATATCATAATATCAGGCTCAATAGAAGAATACTAGGAAACACCTCTATAAATCCTAATAATATAATAATCAAATATACAACTCAACAACCAAATACCAGGTAATACATTTAGTTATAAAAATAATAAAAGTAACATCTATCCAAAGCTGGAATCCCAGGAAATCACATCTGGTCATCCTAATAAATGAATAATATAGATCCCAGGAAGAACATATGAGAATCCCAAGGGGAAAGAAGACACATTACGTTGGGCTTAATATCCACCAACTAGGAAGCACCTATGACAATCATCACTGCATTAGTAATAAACAATTCAATGTATAAATAGAAGAGATATGGTATTCGAATGCCTAAAACTAATACTACTTCCACAATTCCATAGGATTACCAGTTTAGTATGGGTTCTAAGGAGAGACCCACTAACATCTCTACCCAAACACACAATGCACTAGCTTAGGGTAGATAAAACATTAGGGAAACCTGGGCCCATTAAGTAAAACATTGAGAGGCATCTTATTTGGAGTCCTTGAGGTCTACACATACACAAATGCATCTTACTTGGGATCCTTAGATGGAAAGGTTAGAGAGAAATCCTATATGGGATCCTCAAATGGTAAATCAATAGAGGCATCCTACAAGGGATCCACAGAATGGTATACAGGTAAATAGATCCTACAAAGGATTCTCTAGTTTATCATATAGATGTAGGAATACCATAGGGGATTCTTGGTACCAAAAGAAGATAGAGGAATCCTATATGGGATCCTTTAGGTCAAAATTTAATAAGATTTATGTTGTAGGGGATCCTCTGAAACAACTAGTATCACAACCTCCTAGGCCAGAAGAGAACATCTCACAAGGGAGACATACTCAAGGGGAAAGATACGAATCATCAGTGAATAGAGATTTCCCATGGATCATCTTAGATAAAGGGTATCACTCTTAAGAGACAACTAAATTTGATTACAGGAGGAAGAACCTCTCCATTAAATAAATTCCTAAAACACCACTTGAGAGTCCTCAAAACACATCATGGGTATTACCATCATGATATATGTGAAAAGGTACTCATAATGGACTACTCATGGGTCCAATTATGACTCATGGGAAAAAAGATACGAAAACCCTCAAAAGGGTGGAAAGGGAGGAGTGCATGATGTGTGTACCATGGTACACAATGTGTTCCCTCAAGGCCTCTCGTGGTTGTATACTTTTTCCTATACTTGGCATGTAAAATCCCAAGTAAACGATGTGTTGATCATGTATAAGGTGTGTACCCTATATGGGGTACCTACTCGTTTACCTCACATGGACTGACCATGTACTCTTTCTGGCCATGTACATATACATGGTGTGTGACCCACATAGGGTCTGGCTGTGTACTACACACGACATGTTCCCCTTACATGGGAAGCCTGTCCAGGTACTCAGCTACATGGATGAATCTCAGTACATGGAGTTTACATAAAAAATACCATCTTACCTAAAAGTGAAGAACACAAGGAATGTGTTACCTAGACCACACACTATGTAGATGGGTTTTCTCAAACTAAAACCCTTAGAACACCTGAAACCCCTGTTTTATCACCATAAAGAAAAAATCAGACCACGATGAGACATAAGAAATCATAAAAGGGGATTGAAACTTGAAAATGGTAAATCTACATTTATATATGATAAAACTAAACATTCCTACCTTTGGGTGGAATCCATGAAAGCTTCGACCATTTCCAAACTCCACGCCTGCAACACGATAATCAGACACATCTCGAGCTCTGCGACGGTATCCTTGTTTCCTTCTCTATCTATTTATCTCTATTTATACCTTCGTATCTCTCTTTTCTCTCTATCTCATGAAATAGTAACCCATAGGGGTGCATCCTTGAGAATCTAGGAGGAGGAAAGAAAAGAAAGAAAAGAAAAAGAAGAAAAATAAAAGAAAAAGAAAAGAAAAAAAAAAGAAAAAAAAGGGAGCCCTAATGACCAACTTGAGTTTATACCCTACCTAGGAAAGAATCCCCATTATGGACTCGACAAAATAGATGGAATCTCAATCTAATGATCTTTTAAAAAGAAATAGCCAAACGAACTTGAAACAATAGTTTGATATGTAATTTATTAGATATTAGATATTAATTATTCCTTTAAAATTCTTAGAATTCTTCCAAAATCCTATACTAGGGTAACACCCTATTTCGGGACCAACGAAGTGGTCATAAAAAATTATCCAAGATTATATGCTAGAGAAAAAAGACCATTTTACCCCTTACAAGCATTCGAAATAAAAAATTCAAATTTTTGCTAAAAAAATAATTCTAAAAAAAATTAGACCATACAATCTCCCCACCATAAACCTTATCATCCTAAAGAATCTTGGTGGTAAGACTAGAAGCCATGATCTCACCCTGAGCATCTTCACAATGAGATATCTTGACTGTCTAATGACCAGTCCCATAGAATCAATAACTCTTCCATCATGGAAAATGTTTAAGTGAGACCGATCTAGTACTCCTAACTATAGAAATACCCTTATCATCATTTCCAAACTAATCCTTGAGATCAAATGATCACAAAAATGCCAAATTTAAACTGAAAAGGAGGGTGATCACCCTCAAACGGCCAATAGTTAACTCCCCATAATATGAATTGTCGTACAGTTCTCCCTGAGTGTAACCTCAACATGTTTCCATTATCAAGCCAAGACGGAAGTTTAAAATAAAAGAATATCAATGTAGGGGAGATGATTTCTTAGTTTACTCTAGATGATTTCAAGATAGTTCATGATCGTCTCTAAATAATATTACACTAAGATTCCACTAAAAGGCATATAAAGATATCTCCATGACACACCCAAACCAAAGAAGGATAAAATTTCATTTAACCAACTCATGAAACCACATATCCCGACAAAGCATGTACAGGACTATCCACGAATTGACCATCTTGTGGTACCCAATCATTCTCAATGTCACCTCCACCATGAAGGTACATTTTTCACTTAACCATAACTCTCAAGCAACAATGCCCACAAAAATACTTGGAAACATCAACACTCAACTCGCATCTGGACACTCACTGATTAAGATTCAAATGGTACCATGGGAAACCATCATGTACCTTTATCACCTGAATCATAGTTTAGAAATTCATACAAAACTATGTTAACGTAGCTATGCTACATGACAATTCAGTATCATTAGGCCAAAAGAGCCTTTGGAATTACTCTTCAAAATTGGGCATCTCGCATGTGCCATGATTTTTTTCACGACCAACCATCACACGATGTCATTTTATTCACGAGTTTCCACCCACGATTTGACTACTCTAGCAACAACAGAAACACTAGTCTACCGAGCCATACACCCAAACAGTCCTGGTCATCGAATCCAGTTTCGATACTAATTCACCCTAGGTTCTTATCAAAATATGAATGCATCAATATGCCTATATTGAAAATCATGATCACCTACCATGCCTCGATATCAAAATGAGTATAAAACCAAGATCATTTCCTAAAAAGGAATTAGTAAACCCGGCCCAACCTCACTCACATAGGTTTCCATCAAACAAAATAGACATTGAATTATAAGAGTCTAAGTCAAAATTAAGGGTCTCTAAGTATCCCATCTATCCCTATAGATAAAGTCTCATAACTAGGTCACAAGGTCTAACCACCTAACCCAAAATATCAAAATTCTCTAAAGAAGGTAAAGAACACAATGACCTATGAGGTTCAAAACAGGAAACACAACCTAAAAGGGATCGATCCTTACTGAGAATAATTATACAGATATGCTCCTTGGAGTTCATAATAACAACGAAAAAGAGTGATTGAAATGATACTGACTATAAATCTGTATATGGTAATACCCTTGGAGGTACAACTCACAAGAAAGGTCCTAGTATCCATCGACATCATACTCAACTATCCTACTAGATAGCCATGGCCTGAGAAACCACACCCCATAAGGGGTACAATAAAAGGGAATCATGTTCCATATCTACCTACCAGGGCCACTGAACCTATTTTGCGTGAGGATTGAGTCATCATACTCACTAAAAAATGCCTTTATACATATCCACATTACATTCCATTAAAAGGAAATATATATGAAAGTAGGATCAATTGAGTAGAATTCCACCAAAAACCTATATGGGAAAACACTATTTAGGTTTTTTGTTGACACTTTAAAAAATTAGATGATTGTTACCAGTAATAATCACACACTAGTATTCCAATATGGTGTGAATCCTATGTGTCAAATATAATGCATGATATTCCTCTTTCCTTTTTATATCAAGTCTCAAAATCTATCTATGGCCTCTCGCCAATGGCCATTATCTAGTAATATATAATAAATCATCTCATCCACACAAAATGTGCATTGCTCGAAGTGAAAATCATATAAAAATATAACATCATAGATATAAAACAACAATTTCATACCCTAGAAACTAGGACTTATTATTGGAATAAGTTTTCTCGACACACCAGTCTGATATCCATCACAGGTTCTGACACATTTCTAATAATCTGGTATACCATATCCCAAATAGTAAATACCAAGAAAATAATAGCTCTAATATGACTTTGTGACATCCCAATCTAGATTCCACTAAACTGGTGCTCTGAGACAGTTTATTACAAGGCCTCAATCATGCATGTTCATATGCTAGAAGCTACTGACTAGTAGTGAGGGCCTAGTGTGTAACAAAGGGGAGACTATGACCTCATATCAAAGTAAAAAAACAATAAAAATAGATAGGTATCGCAAAAAAAACTAAATAAATAGAGTGAAGTAGCAATAAGTAAACTGAAATATTACATGTTGTAATGATAAATGATAATTCTATAAAAGTACGAACAACTATGTTATACATACAACAATGGTCAACCCCTGGGATGACCATAAATATATAAGAGTAAAAAAAGAAACTGAAATAAAAGTATAGGGATATAATAATAACTCCAAGACATAACACATACCCAGTCTCTAGACACCATATAAATTCACCAACCTAATCAGAATAACCCACTTAAGCAGCTCTTCTTGATCATACAACTATGGGCCTCAGTTTTATCCACTATGTAAACTGTGCTCAACCTGAAAACAAAACAAAAGGTCTGCACACACACCGAGGTGAATGTGAATGGGTGATAAATAATATCATTAGGAAACCCCAATGGAGAAACTATAAATATGTTTCCATAAGTTCAAGAAAATGCAATATGATCAACCAATATGAGACACAACTGAAAAGATAATAAAATCCAATAAACATGAAATCATAGTTGAACCTTGGGTCCGTAATCTTGGTCAACTAGGCAAGTGACACCATGGATTTCCATTTTTATTTTCATATAAATGTGTAGTCCCATACCTATACATATATACATAAATATGAATATTCATGAGTAAGGTTAATTAAATAACATAAAACCAATCAGCAGTTGATCCATGTGTCCATAATCCCGATCACCTAGACATCCCATGCAAGGGAATTGAGTTAGATGTCATACCAATCAAGATGAGTATCATTAAGTCAATCTATGGGTCCATAATCCCAATTGGAATGTACCTGATTTGGGAAATGTTGGAAATGTATCTGAGCAAGCTAGGTCACCATAAGGGGATACTCGTCTTAATCCCAAGTTCACCCGAACTCACCTCTAATAACTATAAAGAAGTATTCCATGGAATTATGTCTAGAAATACTATAAATGGGAAAGATCTAGATTACATGATACTAATTCCATGTAAATCCAATCCAATATCAGATCGCTAAGTCCCAGTCCGTTGGCCATCACAACATTTGGAACTCAGATGAACCTTAAGAGTCTGACCCTTAGGTGATCTGTAAGAAGATATCACTAGTGAGATGCCACAACCACCCCTGGAGGTCTCAAATAAGGGAGTTTAGAATCATCCCTATCATTCAGGAGAGCGTAATCATCCACAGGTGTCCAATGATGTGAAACTTCATATCCAACACTGCGATCAAGTAACCAATCAGGGAGAGTGTAATCATCCCTATCCCTCGGGAGAGAACAATCATCCACAAGTATAATCGAATCAAGGAGATCATAATCATCCTCATCAAAAAAAACATAGGAGATCATAATCATCCTAATAAGTCAGAAGAGTGGAATCATCCATGAGTATCCATACTAGGGACTCTGTGCCCATATCATAATCTCAGTCTCAATAATCGGATACCAGGAAAAACCTATAGAAATCCCAATAATATAATAATAAAATATAATACTCAACCAAAAAATCCTAGGTAGTATCTATGGGTGTAAAAATAATAAAATAATAACATGGTTCGGAAGCTGGATCCCAGGAAAGCACATCTGGGCACCCAAATAAATGAATAAGATAGATCCCAGGAAGAACATCCGAGCATTGAAAGGGGAAAGAAGACGCATTGTGTCGTGCTAAAAACCCACAAACCAGGAAGAACCTATAGTAATCATTGTTGCATCATAAATAAACAAGTTAAAGTATAAAAAAAATGAAAGGGTGGTCGAATGACTAAACCCACCACTACTGCCATAGCCGCAAGGGATTACTAGTTCAGTATGGGTTCTAAGGTGACACCCACTACCATCTCTACCCAAACCCCCAACACACTAACTGAGGGTTGGTTAATCATTTGAGAACTCCCCAGGTCCCTTAAGTCAAAAAATAAGAGACATCCTACTTGGAATCCTTGAGGTTTACACATAAACGAAGGCATCCTAATTGGGATTTTTAGATGGAAAGGTAAGGGAGGAATATTATATGGGATCTTCGAATGGTAAATCAATAGAGGAATCATAAAAGGGATCCTCAGAATAGTATATAGGTAAAGGGATCATACTATGGATTAACTAGGTTAGCATGTAGGTGAAGTAATCCCACATGGGATCCTTTGTACATAAACAAGATAGAGGAATCCTACATGGGATCTTCTAGGTTGAAATGTAAGTAGAGGTATCCTTCAAGGGATCCTTATAATCAACTACTATCACTGACTACTGGGCCAAAAGAGTAAATCTCACAAGGGAGACATACTTAAGGAAAAATTTATGAAGCATCAGTAAAGAGATATAGTGCATGGTTCATCTCAGATCAAAGGTCTCACTCTTAGGTGGAAACTAGATTTGATTATTGGAGGAAGAACCTTTAAATTTAAGAAATTCTAAAAACACTACTTGGGAGTCCTCAAAACACATTGTAGGTTTTACCATTATGATCCATGTGAAAAGATACCCAGAATGGACTACTCATGGGTCCAATTCAACTCATGGGAGGAAAGATATGAAAAACCATCAAAAGGTTGTCAAGGGAGGAGTACACAACATGTGTACCCTGGTACATGGCCTGTACTCTCAAGGCCCCACCTAGGTGTGTACTTATTCCCATACTAGGCATGAAAAATCCAAAGTACACAATGTGTTAATCGTGTACACTGTGTGTACCCTAAACAAGGTACCTACTCATGTACCACACATGGGATGACCATGCACTCTACCTTGTTGTGTACATCTACACAGCATGCGACCCACATGAGGTTTGGCCGTGCACTTAATATGACATGTTCCCCTCACATGGGTAGCTTGGATGGGTACTCGACTACATGGATGAGTCCAAGTACCTAACATGTATATATCATACTTGGTGTGTACATCTAAAAGGTCATATTCCTTAAATGGGATGAACACACTGTGTTTTTTCCCTAGAACAGAGGCCGTGTAGGTGGGCTTTGTCGAACGGAAACCCTTTGAACATCCAAAACCCCCTATTTTCTCCCCAAAAACAACATATCAGATCATGATGAGTCATAAGAAAGAATAATAGGGGATTAAATATTAAAATGGTAAATATATGGGGATATATATTGAAAACTCAAAAAGGCCTACCTTTGGGTGGAATCTACTGATGCTTCTCCCATTTCCATGCTCCACGGCTACTACACGATGATCCGAAACATATCAAGCTATGTGGAAGTACCCTTATTTCCTTATCCTTCTCTCTATACCTATTTTATATCTATTACATAAAGGAGGAACCCACATGGGGGTTTCTGTGAGAATCTTGGAGGAGGAAAGAATGGAAAGAAATGAAAAATAAAAAAAGAAAAAAAAGAAAAGAAAAGGAAAAGAAAATAAAAAAGGGGGCACCAATGCCCAACTTGATTTTATGCCCCACATAAGAAAAAATCCCTATTCTAGACTCAAAGGAGGAGAAAAAATCTCAATGCAATACTCCATTCAAAAGATATATCTAAATGAACCCGCATGAATAATTTAATTTTTAATTTATTATATATTAAATATTAATTATTGTTTTGAAATACAGATGGATTTGGATTCTACCAAACTCTTATCTTAGGGTAAAAACCCTATTTTGGGACCAAAACATTGGTCAAAAAAATTATCTGAGATAATATTCTAGTTAAAAAAGACCATTCTACCCCATACATGCATCTAAAAGCAAAAATTAAAATTTTTGTTCAAAAAATTAGTTTGAAAAAAACATGGGACCATACAAGTGAATTGGCATGTTATAAGATAATAACCTTAAAATTTAGATGGATATGACTAATGATACTGATAAGGATACCTAGAGGGTCACACACTATGTGTATCCTCAAACTTGGTTAAATATAAGTTTTAAATTTAACAAGTTTGATATAAATAATATTTATTCAGGTTCGGTTGATTGCCATGATTTAATCACAAGTTATTTGGAAGAATAATGTGAGATAAATAATAATAATAAATATTTGTTTGCAGGGTTTGTAAAATTTAATGTTTATAGTATTATATTATATTTATCAAAAAATAATGTAGTAATATTTATTTATTAAATAAATAGTAATTATTTAAGGATCTGTAAATGTTGATGAGGGAAATTATATATAACTTAATATTCTGATTAGAATTGTTATAAATTATATTTATTTATATTCTTAAAGTTATTCACATGTTATGTAATTAATAATAATAATAAAAATAATAATAATAGTTTTTTACATGGGGTCAACTAATAATTATAAACTTGGAAAGGGGATTGTGTGATATTTTCCAACCCTAATCCCACCATAATAAACATCTAATTATAATGCTCTCTATAACGAATCTTTTCACACAAAATGGATAGAGAGAGACTTTCTAAAGAATTAAAGAGAGATATAGAGATCTAGAGATCTATAACACTATCTATCTTCTTATTATCTCAATCTATCGAGAGAAAATCTATAGTTATTCCTCTAATAAGAATCCTGTTGTAATAAACTATGAATAATGCAGGTGACTGGGATCATTTGTGCTACTAACCGATGATTATAAAATGATTTTTAGAGATTTAGGTGCACATGTGAATCATTGTTAGGGGGATTATACACTTGTATCTTTCTATGTGATGATAGTATAATGAAATCTAGTCAAATAGATTATCAATGAAAGCAAAATTACAAGTTGAGGTAATTTTATATCTTCTCATAAATTAATTATAAATTACATGTGAAGATCCTCCTCTTCTGGTTCCAATATTTTTCTCTAGTCATGTAATCTATAGTATTTATTGTACATTCTATTTTAATAATGTGATAAAACAATTACATATAAATTAAATCTAAAATATTTAGTTTTCCATATCACCAAGGAGCTTCTATTGTGCTTGAATCCTATAGTTACAAGAATGAAACAAACCAAGGGAAACTTGTTTCAAGTTGGTAATTCATAATGTTTATCGTATCTGAGCATGATATAAGAAAATACTATATTTCATAAGAGGTTGGTACATATGTTATAGGGAAATATGTGCAAGATAACAAAGAGAGAAATTATTCACAATATTCCTAACATGAAAAAATAGGAGATTGGCATTGTTCCATATGCCAAAAAATGAATATTATAAACTCAGTACACAAGATAGTTGAGATACATTCAACTCATACCTCTGAGATTATACATTAAGATATATATGGGACCATGATAAAACAATAAACAAATGAATATAAGTATTTTATTTCCTTTATAAATGATTTTACTCTCATTACATGTATTATTTTTTTGAATCAAAAGTCAGAGGATCTCAAAATGTTTAAGAGTTTTAAGAGAAGTGATGAAAAGTAACTTGGTTATTCTACAAATGAGATTCGAAATAATAATGGTTCCAAACACACAAATAGTAATTTTATAGATTTTATTGAAAAATATGGTTTTTTATGAATTTAGTGCAATATACACACCACAATAGAATAATCGTTTTGAAATAATAAATAGAAATTTGGTTGAGATGGCATGAACTATATTGATTGAATATGATAATTATTGATACTTTTGGAGACAAACTATTAGATAATCTATTAAAATTTATAATCACTATTTATATAATCCAAACTTTGATTTGACTCCTTATGATATGTACTACAAATAAACCCCAAGTTTTAAATACCTAAAAGTGTTTGGTAGTCCCTATGTTACCAAAGTCAAAGGTGAAAATGTTGGGAAGTTTGATAAAAGAGGTATTGATGGAATATTTCTTAGATAACCTAATAATTTTAGAGGATACATGCAATTTAATAAATAAATACAAATCATTGTTAAATATATGGATGTGAAAGTGATGGAACATCCTGATAGAAACTTTTCATAGATAGCTATAGATATAAGAGAAAGAAAAGATGAATTTATTACTATCGAACAACATAATAATGTTTTTGATATATGTAAAGATGATAAATCTATTTTAGATTAATATTATGACTCATCTATTTAAATTTATGAGGTAAAATCTCATTCATCTTATTCTAGGATGAGAAATAGGTGGAATTCCGAACCATATTTGGAGATCAAGGGTAACAGGTTCAAACTAGAATAACATTGAGGTTATTTTCACATAATTATTTATATTATCAATTTGATCCAAGATATGTTGAGTAATATTTGGAGAATCAAGATTGGATTGATGCCACAAATAAAGAGATGGATCAAATAGAGATGAATGATACATGGTAACTCTTTCCCAAACTAACAAAAATTAAAACATGATTGAAAAAAAGGTTTTCTAATTCAAGTTGAATACATAAAAAGATGTGATGAGAAATAAGGAATGACTAGTTTATAAAGGCTAATCATAGATTAAGGTATTTAATTTTATAAGGTATTTATTTTTAAGGTAATTATTTTTCATAGTAGTAAGACTTTAAACCATCAGAATATTTCTTGCTATTTCTACACAATGAAGATATAAAATATTCTAGTTGGATGTAAAGTTATATTTTCTTAATAGAGATATCGATGAAGAAGTTTATATTGAAAAACTATGTAGCTTCATTCTTGGTTAAGATGAAATTTATGTGTACAAGTTAAAGAATTATTTGTATAGGTTGAAGTAAGCTTTGATATCTTGGTATTAAAAATTGGATACTATCTTAATGAAGTTAAATTTTAATAAAGTAAGTGTTGATAAAAACCTATATATAAAATAAAACCAAGAGGTTTCTCTCATAGTGATTGTTTATGTTGATGATGTCATATTTTTAGGGAATGATGAAGAAATGAGAAATTTTTTTTCTGAGGATATGATTAAGTTATTTGAGATATAATTTCTAGGTTAAATTAAATACTTTAATATCTTATAAACATCTAAAAAAAGAATTATATCTTTATATATCAAGAGAAGAATGCTAAAGAACTTCTGAATAAGTTCAACAAGGAATATTGAAAGCTTGTTTCTACACCCATTTAAATGGGAACAATTTTGAAAAAATATAGGAAAGTAAAGGAGGTTGATCCTAAAGAGGTTATAAATTTGATTAAAATCCTATTATATCTAATGGCGTCAAGGACAGGTATAGAATATACTGTTACTCTTTGTGCCATATATCAAGGTGCTCTGAAGGAATCTCATCTTATGTCTAGAAAAATAATTCTTAGATATATAATATATGAAAACACAAGAAATATTGATCATTATAGTTACACAGATGCAGAGTAGAAGGATTGTATCAATGATAAAAGGTATAATTTTTGTGGAGTTTTCTTTTTAGGATAAAGATGCATGAGTTAGCATAAAATGAAGAAAAATTTAGTAACTCTCATCACTACAGAAAATGAGTATTTATCTTCCACTCAAGATACAACATAATTAAGGTGTTTGAAGTCATGTTTGGAAGAATTTTTGGTTGATGTGATGTTACACCTTTTATTCGGATAATCAAAGTTCTATAAATCTCACTAAGAATATAGTGAAACATTTTAATTCTATACACATTGATATTAAATATCACTTTATCAAAGATTGTGCAAGAAAAAAGAACTTAAACTGTAGTTTTTCCTATAATAAAGAAAGTTACTAATATCTTTACAAGTCTATCACTAAAGGAAACATTTCATAAGTTGATGTTGATCATGGGTGTACAACCTCACTCACTTCAAGGCTAGGGTATGTAAAATCCATCCCCTCTCTCATCTTGTCTTTGGATAGTGATGTAAAATGTGGAGATAAGATGTAATATAAATCTATACATTGGTATTTGCTTTACCTATTAAGGGAGAGCATATATTTTGGGGGAGTTTTTAAAAGGGGTAAACTATTATTTCAATACATGTGAACTATTTTAACAGTTTGTTAAAATGGATGAAAGAAGTAGTTTTTGTATGTGTTGAAATTTGTATCATGTTGATGACATTTAGAGTGAATGGAAAAAGTTAAAAAGTTTTTAAGAAATGTTTCATCTATCAATTATTTACATACAACATGTTATTATTGTTCAATGATTATTTTTTACTATATTGAGTTCACTCCCATTGGCTTAGAATTGTTGGATAAGTGAACCATTTACTGAGTTTCAATGTTTTAGTGATTTATCTTTCTTGGTTTCTAATAAAATCCAAATGGGGATATTGTCAACTCCAAGAGGTTTTAAGGTGTTTTTTGTTAATAAGAATGTATTTGTGATAAAAGAAGGTTTTATTAATTATTGTCTTTTTTTATAAACATAAGTCAATCATCATTTTTAAGAATTTATTACAAAGTGGAATGGATGAAGTCCAATGACTTGAGCAAAATAGATTGAGTCTAGCAGATTAAGTCTATCTGTTTGAAGAAATTAGACAGAGCATGACACTAAAAAATTTATCTAATTATCCTCAAAATTTATATTGGACAGATACGTTCGGTAAAGTTTAAATTAGGATATGATTTTCTGTTCCTTAAAGCATAAAAAATAATGATTATATAAAAGTATTAATGATTGTTGATTAAGTTTTTTCAAGAAAGTGTTGTGAATGTTATAGATATAAGGAATCCACATGAAAAATTATGATTTCATTAGACATAAGGATGATAAGAAAGGAAATATATAGGAATTTATAAGTAAAGTTCATCAGATATATTTTTCTGAGTGAAGTCATTCGAAAGAGTGATTAGAAAACAAAACTCACAGAGCTTTAGATATAATATTCCAATATATTAGGTATATGATTTATAAAAATGATATCATAAAAAAGTTTCTATGATGTATAATAGAATAAATTTTTCCAAATGATCTAATAGAGTTGTTCGAATCATCTAACAGAAAGTTTATGAAGTAGGTCATCAAACATAGGAAGCATAAAAGATCTCCAAGGTTCCATTAGATGGATACCAAGGAAAAAACATATGGGAACCCATTGGATGGATGAATCACTTTCAAAAAGTATTCTAAGGGATGATCAAATAGATTCATAATACAAATAAGTTTTTTTTGAAGGAACATTGGATGGAGCACTACCAAATAGAGAGTTCCTAAGAAGGCGAACCTGATTAAGTTTGGTTAATGTTTAAACATCCTTTTACAAAAATATATCAAGTGTGATGATTTTAAGATATATGTTCAATGATTGTATAATCAAAAAAGAAATTTTCGAATTGTAGCTAAGATTCAAGAAAGTTTTAAATAATTTGGTTGAATCTAGGACTTAAGGAATGTTCATATATTTTAGGAAGTTTAAATGTGGTCAAACAAAGAATGTTTTGCGTGATATGTTTGAATTTGAATTTCACACATTTAAATTATTTCTCAAAGGATAAATTACTATATAAAGGGGTAAAATTTATTTTTGAGGATATATTTATGCATTGTTACTGTTGGGAAAAGTGATAAATATTTGAGGTGTCGATAGAATAGATTTTTCATTGGGGCATTAGATGCTATAACACTGGATGGAGTGACACCAGACAAAGTCTTTGAATCATTTAGTATCAGAATAATAAGGTGAAGATAATATTATAAGAATAGGGATTAAGTTGATATTAGTCAAGGTGGTATTGGAAGAAGTTTTATATCAATTGGTATCAATCAGATAAAGTATCATATAGAGGTAATTTGACCAATGTATCAGAACGAGTGTATTAAAAAAAACTGGATGGAAAATTTCATACATAAAATTTTGTAATGAAGTTATTGCTTACTTCTATTTAAGAAAGTAAAGGGGAATATTAAGTACTCGTAAGAAAGGAAACTGGGAATAAATTTTATATAGCACAATGATAATGTACTAAAGCCTTTCAAAAAGGTTCTTACTATTGTTAAAAAATATTGTTATATCATATTATCTATGTGAGTAACACATGCATTATCAAAAGACTATAGTACTATAAAAGTGATGTATATTACCTTTTATAAACAACAAAATGATTATTTTATAGTGTTTTTTATGGTCTTGGATTACTTATAAACTATACCAAGTACTAGATACTCTTATTGAGTAGTGAACCTTGTAAATACCTATGTTCCTATGGGTGTTATTGTTTATTGATTTGTAGTAGAGTATTTTATGACCAATTAGTGGAAAATGTTGTTTATTAAGTATGAAAACTTAAAAAGAGAAGATCACTGATTCACCCCATCCCCCTCCAAGTGATCACATTGATTCTTATTAGAAATTTCACCAAACATGAATGAATTATTTGAAACCACTTTTTGATACCCCAACCTAGAAAATATATTTGATCTGAAGTGGAAAATAGCCCTAAGATTTCCTTCTTGTATTCTTGGGGCTTATGACTAGTAGTAAGGGACTAATAAATAAAAGGGGATATTATTACCTTGAATTATAATCTAACATAGAACATAGATAAATAAAAATCCATAACATAAATATCAGAGTATGTATATATAGATAAATGAAATCCTATAAAAAATTAAATGAAACATACATACCCATAGTTATATAAGAATACAATTGATATCCCATTTGGATGATCCCATATAAAAAATAAACAATAGAAAAAAATACCCACACTGGACCTACTTCTCTCCCCTGTCCTCACCCTAATCTTCAACAACCATTGAGAAACTCCATCTTGATACACTATATAACCCATTATCTATATTGAAATAAAATATAAGGTCTTCATGTGCACTAGAGTTCCCATATAGGGTGTGAGAAATGCATATTTGTAGGGTCTCACTAATTTCCCCTAGTATACAACATCATATAGATGTTTTCATAGTTAACATTAAAAATAAGTGCCTTGGACCTTGTTTACTGAAAAGGACACCATGAATAAATGTACATCAGGTCACTGTGTACTAACTAGTCTACCACAACAACTTATCACACTTTTTTTAGAACTATGATGGAATATACCTTGTCACCTCATCTCGTTCCATGGAACCCATACCATAATCTATCCATACCCAAAGACTCAGTGTGGGAATTGTATAAGACCTAAAATCACCACCTTAAGAGATAGGGTGTGATCAGACATCCAAATATTAACACACTACCACATCACTCATGGTAGGGTCATCATCTATTTCTTGCATCACATCACGACTCAACTCCATCTCATGGGTGGTTCACAACCACAACCCAAGAATACTCAAAACAAGGTCTATTACTAGGACCAAAACCTCCTAGGGAAAGGCCCAATACCATAACCCAAGCCTTATCACTCAAGTTAAGGTCATGAATTAGTATTCTCTCCCACACCAAAGTCTATTTCCAAGAATAAATTACATGTAACAAAATAAGGCCTACAACATGTCACAAAATTCACTGAATGACCCCAAGGTGCTAATCACTTGAGACTTAGACCTTTTTAAAAACATATATCACCTCACCCATTGGGGAATCCATTATGTCCTCCATACACATCCTTGTCCTTTCTCATAAATACTGTCTTGGATCAACCACCAATAAGTGAAATCACAACTCATAGGCTCATTCCGACCTAGACTTCTATGTCTTGTCCAACATCTTTGAAATCACTTTTCACTCTTGGTACCACTATCTAGGGACCTTACTAAGCTATATTTCTCTAATCCCCTTAAAAACTCAGTGATAAGTCCCAAAAAAATTCCACGAACCACAACTGGGTCTCATCTCAAATCTACTAAGGGTGATCTCTTAAACCACTCTCGAGAGGAAACCCCTCCCCACCAAAACTTGTATCATCCCAAATGACACATCCCACTCACAATGAAAACCAAATCTAGACCACCCTCATGAGGATGTCACCCACTAGGTGTGAGATATATGACCATCTCACCCATAACCACTAATCCAAAACCTCTCATACTTTCCCAACCAGTCCTAGGGGAATCAATATAGGCTAACCATGTCACATATCATATGATACCTACCCAATGCCCTATGTAAACCCAACTGAAATATGATCCATTTGGAAACTCACTCTATGGGTGATCCAAAAACACTAAATGTGCTAAAGATAACCTTTTTCAAGTACAGGAGGCCAAACGCCATCTGATCTCTCTAGTAGAAGGCCCTATCAATCCCTATCCCTCTACTGAGTCCCATGAAACCTTCATGAGGTAGAAAATAATTCATAACAAGTATATGAAATTTTATTAAAGGGACCACATACCTCTGAATTAGTGTTACCACCAAATACACACACTATAAATCCTCGACCAATCCGATACACACCCCTCCCAAGATCATACTAACACCCAAGATCCTATATAATTCCATATGACACAAATAATTAATTTAATAACTCAAAACTAATTATTTAAATTAAACTGAAGAGGTATAACCAATGAAAAACTCACTGAGCATATCCTTATCACTAAAACCTTGTCCAACCATCAGTGGAAGGTCCTTGGGATATCCTCAATACCATATTGAGAAAAATCCCAATCACCCGATACTCAATCAATCATAAAGATCATTAAATTTCATAAAAAAACATAAATAAATTATGTTAGTGGACAAACTTTGACAAAATGATAAAAGAAAACATATAATCATCTCCCCAAGACCTCCTCTCACAAATTCATATGAAATCCCCAGAATTCTTAGATGATTTCACCATGCTCTAGTTAAATAGTCATTGAAACCCTTTGGAAAAATAGAGTAAGAAATCATAGGATATGAAGGGAAATAATAATAAAGATAAAAATAAAATATGTTACCTCTTATCATGATAAAAATTCATCCATAATCACCCCAACAAAAAAGGTATAGAATAAGGGGCGTGGGAGGGGATAATCGACCAAGAAATGGCCTCTTCTAGACTCCCCAACCCTTTAAATCAAGAAATAACATGAACTGGAAAATATAGAGTTTGCAATAATTAGTAAGTATCCACCTAGGAACCATTAACAACATGAATATGGGGTTTATGATGTGAAGGCCTTGTCACCTGATCATTTCACAGACTGATCCTCATTTCATGGACTGAAATGCTCAAGTCAGAGGGAACCTTCCCTTTTCCAACCCCATTCATGATGTGAAAATAGATTCAACACATTAATAGATCAAGGATAAACCATTCTTAGCCTAAAAGGCCCTCATTAAATCCATTCATAACATGAAAAACACCCTTTACTCTATGAGAGAACTACTGCTACAAAATCTCAACAACATAGCTTCCCAAACCTTCTACGAATTCCACTCAAGCACCTGAAAAACCAACCAAGACATGTTACACATCCCAATTTTTTTTCAAAATGTATAAACAATTATAATTCCAATACAATTTTCATTTCTCAAAATGAACCCTCACAAAAAAAAAATTAAAGTCCCTCTCAAAAAATAATGACACATAAATCTGTAGTTTGTTATAAATTGGCTAGGAAAGGATAAGGGATACAATGATTATTGAAATTTCCTATTAAAGATGAAATTAATAGGTGATGGCAATCCGTTGTGATTTTATCTGATTAGAGAGATAGATAAAGGAAATGAGTTAATTTGAATAATTATTTAACTAGTAAATGAGGAGTTATCCATAGTTAAACAACTAGTTTAACGTGAATTTAAAAATAAATTCATTTTAATTCTTAAAAATCCTAATTACTCTTTTTAATGCACAGAGAATCCACCCAATATAGAAATAACTCACTAAAAAATCCCTCCTATCCAGACACAACCTGAGTCCTAATATTAATATATTTAACTTAGGTTTAATAATTTTTTTTGTTATTATTCCCATGAAAACCACCACATTTACATAACACCATTTATACGGAGGTAAGATAATATTTTTTTTATGTTTTATATTTTTGTTTTTATTTTATTTTTTTTGATATTTTTCCAGGTATAGCTTTAATCACCTCTTTGGTCTTGATATAGAGGTTAAAATTAATTTACTATATAGAGTTAGGAATTTAAGATTCACTAAATAAGTGGATAAGAGGTTTTTCATGATCCCATTGAGTGGATATCCATCAACTTTAACTTCTAGCCTATCTACTATAGGAATTATCAAGTAAGTGTGAAAATGAAATTCAGAAAAGGGAGCTTAGGGTAGATGAATTTAGGAATGAGACACTTGTTAAAATCTTAATTCTACTAAATTTTATTCTTCTCACAATCCAATAGCTAGAAATGTTTCTTGAGATAAAGTGTAACCCTTGTGAACTTGATTAAAATTTCATGTTTAACTATGGGGGGGGGGGATCAATCCATAAATTTTTAAAATTTATTTATTTTTCTAGGATTTTTATCATTGTTTTCATTTAATGAAAATAGATTTATTAAATATTAGATTAATGTGAACCTAGAATTAGATTGAAAAATGAGTTTAAATGATGATTTTTAGTTTATTTAGTTATTCCTTCAATTAAATAGAAATACATTAATTTATTTTTGATTTTTTATTTAAATTGGTAACATGATTTTAATTGTTAATTTCTATTATTTTAACCAAATCCAATTTATCTAGACAAAAACTGCATCAATTCTATGTTTTTTATGGTTTGAAGGTGTGAGTATAAAAATAACTAAGTTATGGAGTCTTAATATGATTCATAGATGCTAAAGCATGAGTCATTCACTAGTCTGTATATGATTAATTCATTGAGAAATGAACAAGTCATCAACATAGGAGTGGTCTGCATATGATTCATGGGAAACTGTGTATGAAACACTAGCACTGTAAGACTTACCCATTTTAGAAGATATCAATAGGTGCATATTAATCCATAATTTAAGAATTATATTCAAATAAACTCTTTATAAGGTTCCTACACATCTTGATAGGGTACCTATCCTGGACTATTGGGAAACTTCATAGGGTTACCACCCTTTATAAAATTTAGAGTACGTTAAAAAGGTGTAAAAATAACTGAAATGGAAAAAGAGTGATTAAACTGTATTTTATTGAGTTTAACCATATATAGAGGCGGCACTTAAACCAAACCATGTGGAATTTATCTTTTTTAATAATAAAGTAGTGATCATGGGAAGGAATTTTGAATTGATATGGGAATATTTGAGAGACTCAACTAAAGAATTAAAACCTTTGAGCGGTGCATGTGGAATCCATTAACGGAAAGGGGTGTTCAAAACAAAAAAATCAATAGTATTTTACATATATTAAGACCGTTAAAGGAAGAATAAGTCTATACTATTAATTTGGGAGATGAAAAATACCATGAAAAGCCTCGATCATTAAAATTTCCCTATTAAAGAGAGGTATCACTTTACAAAAAGAGGGGGGATACTGCTGATCGATTCATCCAATAGAGGCCAAATAATTTATTTTATTTTCTATTATAATATAGTCATTATCTAGTGATGTCTCACAAGTCCATTAGTGGCTAATCAAAGGAGCATATCCCATTTCACATGTTAATGAATTCAGTTATTCATTATTGATTTTATTCTACTTAATTTCTCTATAAGTGTTTGATTTATTAACCAATTTTTTTTGTTGATATTTTATTTAAATTATTCTTTACCCCTTCACAGGTTTTCAAACACATCCCACTTGTTACTTATTCACTACCCATGTGATAAAGGGAAGATTGTTTACGCATGAGTGATCAGATATTTCTAATCACTTTTCTAGGAAAGAATATATAATGAAATTATTATTTAACTTCTATGTTCAAGTAGAAATTACCAGGTGATGTTGATCAGTTTAGGTTTCATATTATTAGAGATATATATAGAGAGAAAGATATTTAATTAGAATCAAAATTTAACATGAAATTAGGGAATTATCTAAGGTTAGATCACTATTTTTAAAATTAATTAAAAAAAAGTTCAATTTAATTCTCAAACACCCTTGATTAATGTTTTTAATACACACTAAACCCACAAATAAAAGGAATAAATCACTAAAACTTCATCCTCTCTAGAGAAAACTTTAATCCCACTCTTTTTACATTTAACTTGTCTTCAATAATTTATTTACTACAAGGCTCATGATAGACACCACTTAAACTACTATGACTATGATCAATAAAAGGTCCATAGATATCTTCTTCCGTTAACTCAAAAGGAAATATTCCTTTCTTGAAAACTCAATTAATTCCATATCACTTATGATGCATCCAATATATACAACCTCTTGATGAATATACATCTTTATGATTTTATTCTATGAATAAAATTTTATGATTCTTTAGATGCATTAATAATAATCTCAAATCAAAGGACTATGCATATAACTTCATATAGTAGTATACAATGATACAAAACAATTTATGGAATTCATCTGAGTAGGTCTATCCTCATGACCTCCCTCCTTAAAGATCACAAAGTGAGAGCTTCATGGGCATTATTCTCAATGCTTATGATCCCATAACACTATTAGAGCCATGGAACTTCCAAAAACTAGAATTTATCTTTCATATTTTACTGATTATAAAAAATAACTAGAATGAACCTCTTCTAGTGATCTACCAAAACTTAGAAGACACACCACACCTAAGCTTATACATCAGAATTTACACATTGAAATAATCCCACTACTAAAAAAACCACCATTAGCGACCGCCAATGGCGGTCGCTATAGGGCTCTAGCGGCCGCCCAGCGACCGCCATTGGCGGTCGCTATAGTGAATTTTTTTTTAAAAAAAAATGTCCACTGAAATAAATAAATAAATAAATAAATAAATATATATATACATATTAAAAAAAATATTCACATATATACTATTAAATACAATATTTTAAATAAATAAATAAATATATAATATATTTTAAATGTTTTAATATATATAATATTAAACATATGTATAATATAAAATCATTGTGCTATAATAATTTAAAACCCCCGATTTAAGAAATGCTATCATTTCAGGTTTTTCGGAGCACATTTGCTCCGAATTCGACCGCCGTACGCCGTTTTGGTGTTTTATGACTCCGGAAACGCGTTTCCGGCCGCCACGGTCAAATGGAACCTCCGATTGACGTGCCGTCTCTCTGAAAATTTCACAATTCATGCAACGGATGTTGTCATGCGGTTTCGTGGCATTCAGAGGTCGTTCGGGTGGTTTTGACCCCCCAACGCGCCATTTCAGCGCGCGCCGAGCTGCTGAAAACGACGCATTCGGTCGTGTCGCGCGCACCGCACGTCCGATGGATGTTCCGCCTCCTCCTGAATCTCAGGAATAATATTCCTATCTTTATCGTGCGGTTTCAGGTTTTTCGGAGCACGTTTGCTCCGAATTCGACCGCCGCACACCGTTTTGGTGTTTTATGACTCCGGAAACGCGTTTCCGGCCGCCGCGGTCAAACGGAACCTCCGATTGACGTGCCGTCTGTCCGAACATTTCACAATTCACGCAGTGGATGTTGTCGTGCGGTTTTGTGGCATTTGGAGGTCGTTCGGGTGGTTTTGACCCCCCAACAGGACATTTCAGCGCGCACCGAGCTGCTGAAAACGACGCCTTCGGTTGTGCCGCGCGCACCACACGTCCGATAGACATGCCGCCTCCTCCTGCATCTCAGGAATAATATTACTATCGTTCTCGTGCGGTTTCAGGTCGTTCGGAGCACGTTTGCTCTGAATTCGACCGCCACACGCCGTTTTGGTGTTTTATGACTCCGGAAACGCGTTTCCGGCCGCCGCGGTCTAACAGAACCTATGATTGACGTGCCGTCTACCCAAACATTTCACAATTCACACAACAGATGTTTTCGTGCGGTTTTGTGGAATTCATAGGTTGTTCGGGTGGTTTTGACCCCCCAACGTGTCATTTCAGCGCGCGCCGAGCTGCTGAAAACGACGCATTCGGTCGTTCCGCGCGCACCGCACATCCGATGGATGTGCCGCCTCCTGCTGCATCTCAATAATTATATTCCTATCGTTCTCGTGCGGTTTCAGGTCGTTCGGAGCACGTTTGCTCTGAATTGGACCGCCGCACGCCGTTTTGGTGTTTTATGACTCCGGAAACGCGTTTCCAGCCACCGCGGTCAAACGGCACCTCCAATTGACGTGTCGTCTACCTGACCATTTCAAAATTCATGCAACGGATTTTGTCGTGCAATTTCGTGACATTAGAAGGTCGTTCGGGTGGTTTTGACCCCCCAACGCGCCATTTCAGCACGCGCCGAGCTGATGAAAACGACGCATTCGGATGTGCCGCGCGCACCGCACGTTCGATGGACGTGCCGCCTCCTCCTGCATCTCAGGAATAATATTCCTATCATTAACGTGCGGTTTCAGGTCGTTCGGAGCACGTTTGCTCCGAATTCGACCACCGCACGCCGTTTTGGTGTTTTATGACTCTGGAAACGCGTTTCCGGCCGCCGCGGTCAAACGGAACCTCTGATTGACGTGCCGTCTACCCGACCATTTCACAATTCACGCAACAGATGTTGTCGTGCGGTTTCGTGGCATTCAGAGGTCATTCGGGTGGTTTTGACCCCCCAACGCGCCATTTCAGCGCGCACCGAGCTGCTGAAAACGACGCATTCGGTCGTGCCGTGCGCACCGCACGTTTGATGGATGTGCCTCCTCCTCCTGCATCTCAGGAATAATATTTCTATCGTTATCGTGCAGTTTCAGGTCGTTCGGAGCAAGTTTGCTCCGAATTCGTCCGCCGCACGCCGTTTTGGTGTTTTATGACTCCGGAAACGCGTTTCCGGCCGGCGTGGTCAAACAGCACCTCTGATTGATGTGCCGTCTTCTCGAACATTTCACAATTCACGCAAAGGATGTTGTCGTGCGGTTTCGTGACATTCAGAGGTCATTCGGGTGGTTTTGACCCCCCAACGCGCCATTTCAGCGCGCGCCGTTTTGGTGTTTTATGGCACCAGAAACACATTTCCGGCCGCCGTGGTCAAACGGAACCTCCGAATGACGTGCCGTCTAGCTGAACATTTCAAAATTAATGCACTGGCTGTTGTCGTATGGTTTTGTGGCATTCGAACATCGTTCGGGTGGTTTTGACCACCCAACGCGGCATTTCAGCGCGCGCCGCGCTGCTGAAAACGACACATTCGGTCGTGCCGTGCGCACCGCACGTCCGATGGACGTGATGCCTCCTCCTGCATCTCAGGAATAATATTTATATCGTTCTCGTGCGGTTTCAGGTCGTTCGGAGCACGTTTGCTCCGAATTGGACCGCCGCACGCCGTTTTGGTGTTTTATGGGGCCGGAAACGCGTTTCCGGCTGCCGCGGTCAAACAGAACCTCTGAATGACGTGCCGTCTTTTTGAACATTTCAAAATTCACGCACCGGCTGTTGTCGTACGGTTTCGTGGCATTCGGAGGTCGTTCGAGTGGTTTTGACCCCCCGACGCGCAATTTCAGCGCGCGCCGCGCTGCTGAAAACGACACATTCGGTCGTGCCGCGCGCACCGCACGTCCGATGGACGTGCCGCCTCCACCTGAATCTCAGGAATAATATTTCTATCATTCTCGTGCGGTTTCAGGTCGTTCGGAGCACGTTTGCTCCGAATTGGACGGCCGCACGCCGTTTTGGTGTTTTATGGCGCTAGAAACGCGTTTCTGGACGCCGCGGTCAAACGACACCTCCGAATGACGTGCCGTCTAACCGACCATTTCACAATTCACGCACCGGCTGTTGTCGTAAAGTTTCGTGGCATTCGGAGGTCATTCAGGTGGGTTTGACCCCCCGACGCGCAATTTCAGCGCGCGCCGCGCTGCTGAAAATGACACATTCGGTCGTGCCGCGCGCACCGCACGTCCGATGGATGTGCCGCCTCCTCCTGCATCTCAGGAATAATATTTCTATCATTCTCGTGCGGTTTCAGGTCGTTCAGAGCACTTTTGATCTGAATTGGACCGCCGCACGCCGTTTTGGTATTTTATGGCGCCGGAAACGCGTTTCCGGCCGCCGCGGTCAAACGGAACCTCCGAATGACGTGCCGTCTGACCGACCATTTTACAATTCACACACCGGCTGTTGTTGTACGGTTTCGTGGCATTCAGAGGTCGTTCGGGTGGTTTTGACCACCCAACGCGGCATTTCAGCGCGCGCCGCGCTGCTGAAAACGACACATTTAGATGTGCCGCGCGCACCGCATGTCCGATGGACGTTCCGCCTCCTCTTAAATCTCAGGAATAATATTTCTATCATTCTCGTGTGGTTTCAGGTCGTTCGGAGCACGTTTTCTCCGAATTGGACCGCCGCACACCGTTTTGGTGTTTTGTGGCGCCAGAAACGCGTTTCTGGCCGCCGCGGTCAAACGGCGCCTCCGAATGACGTGCTGTCTAGCCGACATTTTCAAAATACACGCACCGGATGTTGTCGTACGGTATCGTGGCATTCGGAGGTTGTTCGGGTGGTTTTGACCCCCCGACGCGCAATTTCAGCGCGCGCCGCGCTGCTGAAAACGAAACATTCGGTCATCCCGCGCGCAACCGCACATCCGATGGACGTGTCGCCTCCTCCTGCATCTCAGGAATTATATTTCTATCGTTTTCGTGCGGTTTCAGGTCGTTCGGAGCAAGTTTGCTCCGAATTGGACCGTCGGACGCCGTTTTGGTGTTTTATGGCGCCAGAAACGCGTTTCCGGCCGCCGCGGTCAAACGGCACCTCCGAATGACGTGCTGTCTGGCCGACTATTTCACAATTCACGCACCGGATGTTTTCCTACGGTTTCTTGGCATTCGGACGTCGTTCGGGTGGTTTTGACCACCCAACGCGGAATTTTAGCGCGCGCCGCGCTGCTGAAAACGACACATTCGGTCGTGCCGCGCGCACCGCACGTTCGATGGACGTGCCGCCTCCTCCTGCATCTCATGAATAATATTTCTATCGTTCTCGTGTGGTTTCAGGTCGTTCGGAGCACGTTTTCTCCGAATTGGACCGCCGCACGCCGTTTTGGTGTTTTGTGGCACCGGAAACGCGTTTCCGGCCGCTGCGGTCAAACGGAACCTCCGAATGAGGTGCCGTCTAGCCGACCGTTTCACAATTCACACAACGGCTGTTGTCGTACGGTTTCGTGGCATTCGGAGATCTTTCGGGTGGTGCGGGGGGTGCGGGGAGCTGTTCGGGGGTGCGATGGAGGGGGGGGGGGCTGTCTGGGGGTGCGGGGGGGGGGGGGGGGGTGTCTGGGGGTACGAGGGGCCGTACGGGGGTGCCGGGGGTGCTGTACGGGGGGCGGGGTGGTGTACGGGGGTGCGGGGGGCTGTACGGGGGTGCGGGGGGCTGTTACGGGGGTGCGGGGGGGGCTGTCCGGGGGTGCGGGGGGCTGTACGGGGGTGCCAGGGGGGCTGTACGGGGGTGCGAGGGGCTGTACGGGGGTGCGAGGGGGGGGGGGGGGCTGTACGAGGGTGCGGGGGGCTGTACGGGGGTGCGAGGGGGCTGTCCGGGGGGTGCGGGGGGCTGTACGGGGGTGCCAGGGGGCTGTACGGGGGTGCGAGGGTACGAGGGGGGTGGGCTGTACGGGGGTGCGGGGGGGGGGGGGGGGGGGGGGGGGGGCTGTCCGGGGGTGCGAGGGGCTGTACGGTGGTGCCGGGGGGGGCTGTACGGGGGTGCGGGGGGCTGTACGGGGGTGCGGGGGGGGGGGGGGGGGGCTGTACAGGGGTGCGGGGGGGGCTGTACGGGGGTGCGGGGGGGGGGGGGGGGGGGCTGTACGGGGGTGCGGGGGGGCTGTACGGGGGTGCGGGGGGCTGTACGGGGGTGCGGGGGGGCTGTACTGGGGGTGCAGGTGGGCTGTCCTGGGGTGCGGGGGGCTGTACGGGGGTGCCGGGGGGCTGTCCGGGGGTGCGGGGGGCTGTACGGGGGGTGCCGGGGGGGGGGGGGGGGGGCTGTACGTGGGTGCGGGGGGCTGTACGGGGGGTGCGGGGGGGGGGGGGGGGGGGGGGGGGGGCTGTACGGGGGTGCGGGGGGCTATAACGGGGGGGTGCGGGGGGGGCTGTCCGGAGGTGCGGGGGGCTGTACGGGGGTGCCGGGGGTTGTACGGTTGTGCGGGGGGCTGTTCGGGGGTGCGGGGGGGGGGGGGGGGGGTGTACGGGGGTGCGGGGGGTTAGAGTTTTTAAATGCACGCCTTAGATAATATTAGCTATCATATAATAAACAAGAAAAGAAAGAAATTATAAGTACACAACCTTCTAATTTAAATTAAATGAATAAATACAGTACATCAATGTCAACCCCACTAGTAAAGACAAAAAAACATATCTCGTGAATATATGATGCGTCACGCGTTGTCATCACTGCTACCTCCTTTTGGTGGGCCAGGGGCCTACAACAAATAAACATTATAAATATTTTAATAAAAAAAATAATTTAAATTAAATAAATAAATACAGTATATACCTGCGTCGTATGATCCCCTGCACCATCAGCTCGGCGCACATATTCCCGCAGTGCTCTAACCTTAGCTGTCAATTGCGCATTTGCCTCCTCGGAAGCGCACAGCCGTGCCTCAAAATCTGACATCTGCTGTGTCATATGAGCAACAACAGGACCGACAACCGCATCGCGTGACACTACAGAACGAGGAATCCCTGCTCCATAGGTCAAACTATAGCCATGCCCATCCCGACCGATAATGCGATGAAAGATCTCATCCCGTCGCATGGGAAGCTGTCGCTGGTCCTCTGGAAGATGTTCTAACTCAGCTTCAAATTGAGCCTGTGAAATATTTAAATATATATAAATATATATATGTTAATATATAGATTTATGTAATTATTGGTAAGTACAGACACTTACTATCAATGCTGCAACCTCTGGATCATTGCGATCACGAGTCCTCATCCACACCGACATTTTATCAATTGCTGCACCTTGCTCTCGCAACTGTATATTAAAAGAATATAAACACAAAACCATATTAATTAATAAATTAAAAAATGAATAATATATACCTCATGTCAGATCTGAGACACGTGACGAGTCCCGAGCCTGTGAGGTGGTCCCTGCAACGCTCGATTCTCAGAATGGCGTGTTGACATCTCCTACATTCAATTCATTCAAATTTCAAACAAATCACATATTCTTGAAAATATATATACACCAAAATAATTAATATACAAACCGCAACACCCTCAGTAGACCAATATGCAACCAAGTCATGCCACTGATCCGGCAGGACACCTCTCGGGACTTTTTCCAAAATGTCTAGGGCACCCACATTTGGTACCCAGTGGTCCCTCTTCACTTTGCCTTTATAATCTTTCCACATCTTACGGAATTTGCTCATACACACGGGCCGAAACTCTTCAGAGCATACTTTCAAATTTTTCTATAAAGAAAATAATCAAACATATTAGTATTCTTTATACATAGAAAATAAAGTAAAATGATTTTCTTACCTGAACCTCCCTCCATAGACGATCTAATGTGTCCTGAGGGATAGAATCCCAGTCACACGTGGTCAATGGAAATCGATGTGGGTCACGTATGATATCACCCAGTTGACAAATAAATGCCGGGGCATTCGGTCCCACAGGATGAAAAACCTCATCAAATGAAACATCTATCGTCCTGTCAGAATTCCATGATAATATGCCACGACCAGGGCCTCTCCTGTGAGAGGAAGAAGCAGCCGAGTCTGATCCTGTTGAAAACAATTTTATATATAAATTGACAAATGTTATATATATATATATGTATGTCAATTACATAAAAAATATAGACAATTACATTCAAACATACCTTGACCCTGAGACGTAGATGCCTCAGATGGATGATGTGGATCTTCTGCCTCTTCCCCTGACATGTCTGCAGTCATAGAAAACATCATTAATGAGTCCAAAGTGTTTAAAAGATAAATTGGATTGTTCTTAAAAAATCAAACTTGTACAACTGTTAATCAAACAAAAAATGGATTGAATAATTAGTTGTGAATGAATTTTAAAAAATCAGAAAGTTAACAAAACAAATATACAAATTATGTACAAAACCAGTCAATGCATAGCCAAATTTCAGATAGAACTAATAAAAATTCAAGCAGCACATGAATTAGATGAAGAATACCTCAAAGGGATGATACACCGACCATAACATCAATAAATCAAGAGTAAAAACAAAATATTTATGATTGAATTAACTTAAAAAAGTGAGGATTAAAACTTATAAAGATTTATAAAATGATTAGATAATTTATGATATCCTAGGACATTCTACTGAATTGCGGGAAAACAATTATACCTTTCATTAAGCATGCAAATCGACCGTTTCTCCTTCAACAGCCGCTCTGACCCAATAAATATCTTCTTCACGTTGAACTACGGTATGTTGATCAAGTTTTTGGTAAACAAACGGAACAGTCTCGAGTTCATCTTCTTCAAATAAAAACACTCCTCGCCGAGACATTTTGACAACAACTTTCCAACTTGGATCCGAAGGCAAAGTAACGAAGAATACTTGTTCCTCTTGTGATGTCAAAATGAAAGGTTCATTCTCAACTCGTTCCTTATTTCTGTATAACATATAGTTAAAATTCACCAAAGAAAACTGATATTGATCGACTTTACATCCACGCACTGGATCAACCCAATTACACTTTAACAATATGTACTTCAAACCGTGTGTGTATACAACTTCAATGATGTCTATCAATTGACCATAGTAATAACCAAAATCGACAAAGGGACAACCGATGCCACTGTTTTGTGTTGCTCGTTTGTCGTCAACATCTTTAATGCGAAATCGAAAACCATTAGAATCAATAGCTTTATAACAACGAGCCGTTATAGATGGACTCTCAGCCAGTTGGATAAATACTTCAGGTAGCGTGGGGTCCCCTAACTCCCTCAGCTTACGAACCTACATAATTTATAAAAATAAATACTGATATATGCAGAAAGAATTAGTATAATACTTCACTCATAATGAAAATCAATTTATACATACATAATCCTTGAACCAATCATGAAATGATGCATAATGAGATTGTTGAATTTGCAACTCAGTCGCACGATGCATCTCTTCTTTTATCTCATTAATGTGTTTCCTGCAAATGATAACGCGATGTTTAAAAGATCATCTTATGCAAACAAAACATGTAAAAGTTATACAAGCACATTGATAAGATACTTACTGCATTAATGGTGCAACTGATGGAGTATTGAACAAGATATATCGATGTGCTTGTATCCACTCGATGTTTTCCATATCAAATGTGGTTCCTTCTCCAACTGGACCATCATGAATCCGAGAGGGCTTATCTAATTTTGTTTCAACATCCGTAAGATATTCTGCATAAAAGGTAGTACACCCATCCATCAAATAACCATTGGCTATTGATGCCTCTGGACGAGCTCTATTGCGTACAAATCTTTTCAATGTACTCAAATACCGTTCAATAGGATACATCCACCTGAATTGCACTGGACCAGCATCCATTACTTCATCAGTTAGTTGCACTGTCAAGTGGACCATAACATCGAAAAATGAGGGGGGGGGGGGAGTTTCTCAAAGTGACAAAGCGTAAGTACAATTCGGTCCTGCAAAATTTTTAAATCACTCATTCGTTGATTTCTTAAACAAAGCTGTCTAAAAAAATTACTCATCTCAATCAAGGGCTGAACAACATTGGGTGATAAACAATCACAAATTGCTATTGGAATCAACTGATGAAGTAATATGTGATTGTCATGAGTTTTCAACCCTTGAAATGTCTTGCTCGTCAGATTCACACACTTTGAAATATTAGAAGAATAACCATCAGGCACCTTGACCATCTTCAAAATGGAAAGAAATGTCTCTTTCTCCTCTGTAGTCATCGTATACTGTGCAGCAGGCATATATGCCTTGTTTCCCTCAGCTAACTGTAAATGCAACTGTTTCCTTAAACCCATTTCTTCCAAATCACGGCGTGCATTAACATGGTCCTTTGATTTTCCACTGACACCTAAAATGGTCCACAATATGTTACCACAAACATTTTTTTCAATGTTCATGACATCTAAATTATGCCTCAACATGTTAGTTTTCCAATACGGAAGAGTATAAAAAATACTTTTCTTTTTCCAATTGTGACTGCGCTGCCTACCCGCAGCACGAATATTACGTACTGGAGGAGCCACCAAATCCTGAATTTCATATACCGTGCGGATGTTTTATTCCTCAATCTGCGATAACATTTCGACTCCTGTCATGATCTTTGGTGCTGGGCTGAACTCTCTAGAACCATCAAATGTCACTCTGTCCTTTCTGAATCTGTGCTGAGGAGGGAGAAAACGCCTGTGACCCATGTATGCCCATTTTTTGGAATGTTTAAGCCATACATATTTTTTACTTTTATTGCAATAAGGGAAAGTAAATTCCCCTTTCGTACTCCAGCCTGATAAATTTGCATAAGCTGGGAAGTCATTTATTGTCCACAATAAAGCATCATGCAGTTTGAACATTTCATTCGTTTCGAAGTCATAAGTCATCACACCATCGCCCCAAAATTCATTCAACTCATCAATCAATGGCTGAAGTTAAACATCAATCTTATCCCTCGAACTTTTAGGTCCATCAATAAGAGTGGAAAGTAATATAAATTGTTGCTTCATACAAAGCCATGGAGGAAGATTATATAGAACCAACACCACGGGCCATGTGCTATGAGTTGCACCAACGATAGACTTGAATGGATTGAAACCATCTGCTTCCAATCCCAATCGGACATTACGAACATCTTTAGCAAAGTCGGGATGTCTCTTATCAAAATCCTTCCATGCATGAGAGTCTGCCGTGTGGGTTAACATATCACTTTCATGAACTCTTTCTGCATGCCATCTCATTAAATTAGAAACTTTAGGTGACATAAAAAATCTTTTCAACCTCGGTTTAAGGGGAAAGTAATGCATTTGCTTTACGGCAATCGGTTTCCCCTGTATTGCATTCTGACTTTGATGAGTATTATTTCCCCTGTTCTCTTTCCACCTGGAAGCACCACAAACCGTACAAATATCCAAATGGGCAGTTTCTTTTCTAAACAACATACAGTTGTTTGCACATGAATCTATGGTCTCATATGTAAAACCTAAGTTCTCTGTAAACTTACGAGCATAGTAATACGACTCAGGAATCTTAGTGTTGACAGGAAGAACTTTTTTCAATAAAACCAAAAGCAATTCGAATGATGTGTCTGACCAATTATTCAAAGTCTTCAAATGAAACAACTCCACGATAAACGACAGTTTATTGTAAGAAGTACATCCATGATATAATTCTGTTTTCGCATCATCAAGTGCTTCATAAAACCTCCTCGAATCACGATCTGCACTAGAGTGAAGATTTATCTCACCGGTCTCAAGATTCTGGATGTCAATTCCTTCAGGATCAAACCCACGTACCATTTCAGTAATCATTTCATGCATTGGATCAGTCATCCTTGCATCAACATCCATCTGAGCTGCATCTGTATTTTGACAACGAACATATTCTTCTCCATGACGAGTCCAACTCTTATAATTTTTCAGAAATCCATTAAAGAAAAGGTGCTCCCTAATAGTATCTCGTGTGAATTGATATCTGTTAGCACATTTTCTACATGGACAACTAATATAGTCACTTTCAAATCCTCTCGTGAAGTCAATAAACTGCATAATTCCATTGAAATATTCTCTAGACGTTCGATTTGGAAGATCAATCCAACTCTTATCCATAATTATATCTGTATAACAAACATTTACACAATACTTATTACATTTAAATTTTTCAAATCAACTATATTTAAAATAAATATTAATCATTTGTTTATGAAACACTGATAAAATAATAATGTAACTAAAAGCCCATGTTACCTGATTGAGCTACAAACTTGAAAGGGAGGGGAGCTGAAGGCGGTGTAGCGAGAGAGAGGAGGCAGCGAAGGGGATCCGGAGCCAAAGGCGGTGAAGCAAGGGAGGGGACGGGCGGCGGCGACGGCGGGGAGCTGGAGGAGAGGAGGCGGTGAGGGGACGGGCAGCGGGGGGGGGGGGGGGCTGTCTGGGGTTGGGGGGGGGGGCTGTTTGAGGTGCGGGGGGGCGTCCGGGGTGTGGGGAGCGGTCCAGGGTGCGGGGGGCTATCCGGGGTGCCGGAACCGTCCGGGGTGGGGGGAGGGATGAGGGGGAGGAGGGCGGATGGCGGAGGGGGTGCGGCAGGGGAGGCCGGGCGGCGGGGGAGGCTGGGAGGCGGGGGAGGCCGGGAGGCGGGGGGGGGGGCGTCGGGGGGGGGGGGGGGCGATGGGGGGGGGGGAGGGCGGCGTCGGGGGGGGCGACGACGGGGGGGGGGGGGAGCGGGGGAGGCCGGGAGGTGGGGGGGGGGGGCGGGCGGCGGGGGAGGCCGGGAGGCGGGGGGGGGGGGTGGCGTCGGGGGGGGGGGGGGGTGGCGACGGGGGGGGGGGGGGGGGGAGCAGGGTTCGATCGAGAGGGGGGCGCGGGGGGGGGGGGGGGCAAAAAGGCTCGGTTTTTTTTTTATCAAGGCCAGCGACCGCCATTGGCGGTCGCTTTTAGATATCTATAGCGACCGCCAATGGAGGTCGCCCGATTCTGGGGGGCTTCAATTCCCCCTTTTCTAGTAGTGTCCAACTAATAACTTCTTAACAACAAATAAAATAAATAAATAGAGGAAAATGAAGAGAAATATTTTTCATCATTTAGACCTTATCTTAATATATGGGAGGAATAATATAATCACTTTTTTTTATTAAAGTAGTATATTATTATAATAAAACTATTTAAGGCCTAAAAAAAATGAATCCACCATACAAAAATATCACATAGCCCATTAGGTGAAACCAATGACACCTTATTATATTTTTCACAAAGAGAAATCCTTTATCTATTTGAGGAGAGATGGATCCCTTATCTCCCATATTTTACCTTGATAATGCCTCTCCTACCTATAGGTTTTATTCCCCTATAAAGGGAGAGTCCTATTTCATCCCCTCTTCTTTATTTTTTGTTGATGCTACTTCTCTCCCCTTATTTTTTTCTCAGTTCACTTCTAGGTTTCTCAAGTTATCAATATTATGATGTGACTCCCTCATTCTGTGAAATGCGTTTTCTTCTTTTCACATCCTCATTACTCTCCATCTATATTTGTCTCATTTCTACTCTCTTATGTTGACTCTAGAAACATTCCTAGTTCTTTTTCCCCACATTTTATCATGCTCCTGCCCTGATTCTTCTAGTGGTCTCTTTTTGCTAGATTTATTTCATGGATTTTTATACCATCACTTTGTAGAATCCATGCTCTCCCACCTCTTCTCTTACCACATGAATCTTCATGATAAAATTCATCTTGGTTTTTTTAAGAAGGAGCATAGGTGGTTTGGGATTTTTTTTGTGGGAGGTTCAATGACTTCCTCTTTATCCCGTTCATCGTGTCCTACCATTTCTATCCTTCCTCTTGTGCTCAGACTCATTTATGTTTAGTATGAGGGTGCTTGGGGTGGTTTTGGGATGGTGTTTGTGGTTGTGAGTTGGTGTTGGGGGTTCATCTTGACTGGAGTCATCAACCACTTTGGTTTCTATTTTCATTTTTCATTGGAGTTGTGGTCCCTGTTTCTTCAGTGAAGGCTTGGAGATGATGCTTTCTAGAGGGGATGTTGGTGATCACCCACTCGTGGCTTGCTATGGAGGTCTTGTTTAATATTTCTCTACTCTAGATTATAGGTCCTTTTCTCCCTTTTAGGTCATTAGAGTGTGATGAATCCCAAAGAGGTTTTGAGATGTGTTTGTAGGAGCGATGGGGTGCTCGAGGAGGCATGACCTGTGGTGAAATTTTCCCATTACTAGGATTATTTTGATGATGGTTCGTCAATTGTTTGATTCTTAATCAGGTTTTCTTTTTGGTTTAATGTTTTTGAATAGCGATAATGGATGGTCTAGATTCTGTTCAGGCAACGATGGGAATTTGGATTTATTGGGAGATGTGGCGATGACGATGGTGGGTGATAATGGTGGGATTATTTTTATTCCTTTAACATTGATGTTTGGTGGTTCTCTTTGGTTCTAGAAACGGATGGTATTCATGCAGTTGTTATGTGTTGGTGATAACATGAGGGATGGTCAACTTCCATGGTAAGAAGACTGGTAGATTTTCGTTGGCAAGGTACTGTGTTTCAGTGTCAGGGCATGTGTCTCAAGGAGGTTCATGGTGTGGGATCTCATGGACTGATTAGGTTTAGTGGTGTAATAATTGATTTATGGTATTACATATTTTAATTTCAAGTTTTAATTTTAATTTTGAATTTGGGTGAAGCTTTTGAATTTTGAGTTAGGGTGATGTATTTTGAATTTGGATTTTGGGTGATGTTTTTGATTTTGGAAATGTGTGGTTACCACTAAACCTTAAAGTGGATTTATAAAATATGAAAAATTGGATTTTTATAAGCAAAGAGAAATCCCTTATGGATATGATCTTCATAGGAATACTTTTATCTAGTTAAATATATCAACTTTCTTAACTCATCCTTCTAGTCTATAATGTGTTCTTCTAGAAACTCTACGATTTTACCCTTATGTAACATTCTGAAAAATCTTATTTATTCCCCTTGACACAAAACTACCTATAAAAATACTTACTTATCAGTAGATACAATATTATGAAAGACCTTTATGTATTCACACTTCCAACTTTATACTTGTTAGGGTAGTTTCAGATTTCCTACTTTTGACTATTTTCTTCCAAACTTCTAAACTTTATTTATGTGACTCCAACATCTCCATATATGAATTATAAATTAAAGTTTTAGAATCAATCCTTCCATTATATTAATATCTTAGATGGAAAATTATTTTCATAGCTCAACTTAACAATATCCTACATGAGAATCATATTCAGGCTCTACCACTAAGTCCACTATCAACATTCACTAACCACTTCCACTCTTAAACTTCCTTTGTATTTGTATGGTACCCTAACCAAGATTTTGGTTATCCCAACCCAACTAAGGCACATAAAATACTAAGAACCTATCAGAATAAAAACACTATTATCATATTTACTTGATTCCAAACATATTTTATATTCCATAGATATAAAACACTATCCTCCAAAAAATCCATATGAAGTGAGATTTATACTTAATGTGATTTTTCTTGGTGTTAAACATCAGATTATTGTCCAGGTGAATTGAACTTTTTAAATCACAAAACAGAACCCCATTCTTCTAAATTATTATAAGATCCTCCAACAACCCATTTAATATTATCAACTTCTTCCTAGTTTATATTAATTTAACATACTCCACTATCATTGTTTAAAATTTATCTATTGGTTAAATATTAGATATCCAACTCATATTCTTACCTCAAAAAGTGAACACATAGATCATTGTTCTCTTCTGAGTATCCGAATCACCTCCAAAGTCTAAATGTAATGACCCAATGTTTTGAATGGAAATTATCTTCTTATAATTATGTCATATAATCACATGAAATCATAAAAATTAAATAATAAGTACTATATTACCTTTAAACATAATTTTTTCACTTTTGTGATTTGAATTTTGAAAATCTTACATACACAGTTGCGATCAGTAAGTTATTTCGAGTCAAATATGACCAACTTAATTTTTGCTTAATAGTAACATACCATTATGAATAAAAATGTTACCCTCATAAATAGTGACATACCATAATGAATAGTATCATTACCTATGATAGTTTATAAATAAAATTCAAGTGGAAGTATGATATACCTATATCTGGGAATAAGAAGATAAATGTTTTAAAATTATATTTTTTCGAGTAAATTGTGATTTTAATTAAAAATTAAATTAATAATATTTATAAAATTATTTTTGAAAAATGGATTTCATTTTTGGATTCTACACATTGAAAAATGGTTATGGTAAATTTTTGGGATTTTTCTAAAATACTTGATTTTTTGATAAATAGTAAAATATGATAATTTATGATAAATTATAAATAATGGATTTATTGAGTCATTGATGATGATATGATGATGTAAGACCAATTGGTTTGAGATCACATGCACTTATTAATAATTTTTGTCATGGAATCATCACTATTTCTGGTCTTCAGGGAAAATAATAAACCAAGGAATTAAATATTATGAAATCCCTCTTCACCTGCACTATAAATACAACCCCTCCTTACCTCTTTTCTTTAAAGCCTTGTTACTTGACTGTATTCTACTCAAATCTCTCCTAAATATTCTCCCACATGTCCAACATCCCTTGGTATCCTCAGAAGGCAAAATCTCCTCCCTTTAAGAGGCTCTCAAAGAAGATTGAATCAAGTGGTAAATTCCTCTTTTCTCTTCTTTCTTTTTATTTTCAAGTTCATTTGTTTTTTTTCTATCCTTAACTATGCTCATCCAAATGTTATAAAAAATAAATTACCTTAAATTTAATATAAAGTTTTTATGATAATGGTATAATTTATTATCATTTCTCCTTTACTCTTCTTTTATTTTAGTAGTAAAGACACCATCCAAGATGTGTTAATTTACCGCATTCATGGACGATGGGTTTTCAATTTACATTACCATATTCAATTATGGTCATAAAACCATTTTAATGGTTGAAAAATACAATAATATATGTATTATTTTTCAGGTATGGTTCTTGAATCCTTTTTTACACATGGTTTTGGTTTATAAAACAAAACGCGTTCTTTGTGGTCAAAAACTGCCAATTAACCCAAAAGGTTGTCCCTAAAATTTTATATAATGATCAAACTTCACTCCAAGCAACCAAAATAAATTTCCAACCATGTAACATTCTGTATGTTCAATAATAAAATATAACTTCAATTCTGGACGACCACCTTCATCAAACATGTTTATCTGAACATGAACCAATCATTAAAATCCAAGCAAGCAAAGAGACCCAAATAATAAAATTGAACCTCATAATCAATAAAAATGGTTATAAATGAACTTAAAAATTTTATAATAAACATTTTACATATATAATAGGTTATTTAATTATTAATTAATAAACAAATTTTTTTTCAGGTAATTAATAACAAATGGAGAACACCATCAGACTTAAGGTAAGGGATCCTCTCCATTTCACTTTTATTCAAGAATATCCTTTATGCTATACCATTTTATGTGTAATCAATAATGATGGGGTATGATATAGAACCTCTCCCATAATTCACACATTATTTATATGTGATTATAAACACCTCTATCTCTCATTAATCCCTCTTAAGTACACCCTATACCATACTGATAATTTGTAAGGAATTCTACCCAAATCTCCTTTATTCCTTGAGGTTGCCTTATAATTCTTTCTACCTAAATGAAGTTATCTTATCTATTTATATGAATCTTCTAAATTCTATGTAAATTTTCAAAATTAATTTAATAAGACCCTTCCATCATTCTATTTTTGTGATATATATGTTTTTAAGTGATTCCCTCCTCAATACTTCCCGATAAGCTTACCTATTTTAAGGGAACTTCCAGAATTCTCACCCAATTTCAAGTGCACCCCGTCTTCTATTTTAAGCCAAAATTGTATTTATAAAATCATTCCTTTTTATTATGAAAACCTCATGGTTTCACTTCTTATTTTGTATAAATTATTGTTCCCTTTTCTATTTTAAAGTCTCTAAAGTATTTCCCTTAAAACCTCTCAAATATGTTTTAATGCTAAAATTCCTTATATAATTTTTCTTACATATTGTCACTTTTACTTGATATCACTTACCATGATAAATTCATATTTTCTATTATCAATGTACATGTATATTTTAGTTCTATTCTTTTATGGAATCTTTTAGGATACGCCCATTTGTTATGTTTTATGACATGATTATGGTACCCAATTCTTTTTATGGGTAACTCTTATATTTATGTAAGATTGATTATGTATGATTATATATGTGGAATAATCATGAAATATTAATATGGTTATGACCATATAACTCTCAAATTCATTGGGTAAAGTTGAGTCTCATGATATTTTATGTTCAACGGTCTTAATGGTTAGCCTTGTCTTGTGCTACTATGTGCAGCGGTCTTGGCGGTTAGCCTTGGCTTGTGCTACTTTGGGAAATGGTCTTGGTGGTTAGCCTTGAATTGTAATAAATTCATGTTTTATGTTTCTTCCACATTACTATGACTCTATGTTTATATTATTCTGTGTTTATATGTTATGATTCCATATGCCACATGCATTTCTTATATCATCATGTCATGCCTTCTATCCCCCGTGCTAATGATTTTTTCTTATGGTTATTCCCTTACTGGGATTTTAGCTCATACCTTTTTTCATGTTATCCCCAAGTTATCCTATGAAGATTTATGAGAAAAATGTAATATAAGATCTCATTATGGAGTTTAAATAAAATGTTGTTTTTATAATGTTTGACTATGTACCTAGTCTTCCAAGACACTAGAATTTACGATCCTTGTCTTGTACTCTAATTTACAATTATGCATAAAATCATGTAATGTTATATGTAAAAGGATAGGGTTTCTATTGTTGGTATCAGAGGATGGTCTATTTATTTTTGGAGATCAGGAATAGAGAACCTTAGGGAGAACATTAAGGATGAGACTAAGTATAAGAAAACATCCTTAAATTTTGGTAAGTATTGAGTAAGTGGTTTATCAAGAAAATACATCCCTATCTAGATACAAATAGGTAGAGATGACTCTGGAAAAGGTGTAACTAGGAGTGAAAACTACAAAAAGGAGTTTCAAGACTGACCCAAAGTATCCTGGTACATGATAATGGGTCTTGCTTTTCTTTTGGTTTGGCACTGCCGGGGGATATGATTTGGTTAATTTATTAGCTTAGTACAAACCATTATTAAGGGAATAAAAAACCCCCATAAGAATATAAGTTAAGAAATTGATCAAGGATAACCTAGATTTAAACCTAAGGAATCAAAAGTTAGGATATACTTCTCCTTTACAAGTTTATATATTTTTTTGTTCAAAATTTTCCTTTTTTATGTTCGATAACTAAGTATTCAAGCCCTCCAATTGTACGTTATTTTTATTAGTTAATGGAGGGAAATAGAAGAACACATTCTAATAGAAAATGTGATAGGGAATGTAAATATTTCCCTACTAATATGCCTGATATGATGGGATGAAGTTCTCAAAACTTCATGAAATTACTTACTCACCTAGCTCAGGTTATGAATAATAAATTGAATCATGTGGAACACCCTTCTCCCCCAAGGATAGAGGAAGTTTCCATATAATACTTCATGCAAAAATGGCCTCCCATGTTTAGCAGATCTTATGATCCCATCCTTGTGGAATAGTGTATTAACTCCATTGAAAAGATATTCTCCATAATCTAGTGCTCAGAAGAAGAGAAAGTTGTACCGGAGGTCTATTGTTTTGATGGGGAAGCTGATCAGTGGTAGACACTGATCAAGAATAAAATGTCCCAAGAGGAAATTAATTCCATGGGTTGGGTGGAATTCATGAGGATGTTTTTTAATAAATATTTTCTTTGAACCCTTCATATCTAGATGGAAAGAGAGTTACTATGTCTTAGGTAGAATGAAGATGAGTCCATAGGGGAATATGTAGAAAACTTTACAAGGCTTTCAAGGTATGCCTCTAACTTTTTCATGAACACCGAAAGCAAGGCAGATCACTTCTTTATCAGAATAAAACCAAGTCTATAAAAAGTGTTGGAGATTCGAGACTTCGAAAGTTATGAGAAGATTTTCCGTTGTTCCCTTAAGGTTGAAATGGACATTAGAGACTCCTAGTGGTATCATGGGCCTGGTGATAAGAAATAGAAAATAGAGAACAACTTGGGTGGTTAAACAAACAAATGCCATGATGGAAAGAAGCATGAGTATCCCATTTGTAAAAGTTTTGGGAAGAAGAATCCTTGGAACTATCTAAAGGGAACTAAGAATTGATTTAGATGTGGAAATCTAGGGCATATATCCTAGAACTACTGAAGGGATATAAAAAATCCCACTAATTTGGAAGAAGAAAGGACAGTACAAATCAATGCTCAGCTAGTGGTGATCTGTTACAAATTCAAGGAGCATGATCATTATGAAAATAATTTCCCTAAGATAAGAGTTGTTGGAGGAAATCGACAAGAACATCCAAGGAAACAAGGAAGGTATTATGCTATCACTACTGCTAAGGTGAATCCGAACAATGATGTAGTGAAATGTATGCTAGTTCTTCATTCAATAATGGAGAACATAATATTTGATTATGGTTCTATGCATTCTTTCATATCTTGCATGTTTTTTAGAACTATTCAAACGCCACCTCAAAATTTGGAGGATAAGTTATCTATGAAAACATAGAATGTGGAAATTATTGCATCCAAGGTTTATAACTCGTCCCCAGTTAATGTTTTTGGAATAAACCTAACATAAAAACATGTCATACTTACTTTAGTGAAGTTTGATGCTATCTTAGGCATGTATTGGATATCTTTATACAAATCCAACATAAAATGTTAGGAAATAGAGATCAATATTCATATCCCAAAGCATCCTCCAATTCTTTACATGGGTAAGGAGGAAGATGAATCTCATTTAGAATCATTGTCTCAATTGTGGATATTAATTACTTATTAGCAATCATGTCTAGATCAAATGTTTGAGACAAAGGAGAGAATCATGCTTGAATACATGACCATCATGAGGGATTACATAGATGTATTCCTAAAAGAGTTGCCTGGTATTCCTCCTGACTAAGAGGTTGAGTTCTAAATTGAAATTATTCATAGATATCTACCTATATCAAAGAAACCTTATAGAATGGCCACCGTAGAGAAATAAGACCTGAGGAAGTAGTTATAGGATAATCTAGAGAAGGGTTTTATATGCTTGAGTGCTTCACCGTAGGGTATGCCAGTCCTCTTCATCAATAAGAAGTATGGATCAATGCGCCTATATATTGATTATCGTGAGATCAATAAAATAATGATAAAGAACAAGTATCCCCTGAAAAAGATAGATGACTTGTTTTATCAGCTCTGTGGGGTCAGTTATTTCTCTAAGGTGGACCTGAGGTTGGGTTACCACCAATTAAAGGTGTTGAAGGAAGATATTCCAAAAACTGCCTGTCAAACGCGGTATGGAAACATTGAGTTCATAGTGATTCCCTTTAGACTCACCAATGCTCTAGAAATTTTCATGAATTTAATGAATAGAGTCTTTATAGATTACCTCGAAAAATTTGTGGTGGTATTTATGGACGATATTCTGATATACTCCAAGAGAAATGAGGAACATAAGGAGCATTTGAATACTATGTTAAAGACTTTGTGAAGGGATAATATTTATGAAAAGTACAAAAAATGTGAGTTATGGATGGAGGAAGTATCAATATTTGGGCATGTTATCACCAAAAAAGGGATATTTTTGAAACCTTCCAAGACAAAGGAGATTGAAGAGTGTCCCAAAACAACATCTGTAACAGAGATCCATAGCTTTCTGGGTCTAGTTTGGTATTATCAACGATTTGTGAAGAAATTTTCATGAATTTAAAAACCAATGACCAAGCTGAATCATAAGGGAGTGAAGTTTGTCTAGACTCAAGAATGTGAAGACTATTTTAAGTAGTTGAAAAAGAGACTAATCACTACACAAGTACTCATACTCCAAAAAAGTGGAGAACTCTTTGTGGTGTACAATGATGCTTCAAAGAAGGGCTTAGGATGTGTATTGATGAAAAATGATAAAGTGATATCCTAAACCTCAAGGAAGATGAAAATCCATGAGAAAAACTATCCCACACATGATCTGGAGTTGGCAGTTGGGATCTTTTCATTGAAAATATAGCGGCATTATCTCTATGGGGAGAAGTGTGAGATATATACTGATCAAAAGAGTCTAAAATATATATTCACACAGAAAGAGCTTACTATGCGCCCAAAAATATGGATAGAGCTCATCAAGGATTATGACTTCTCAATCCATTACCATCCCAGTAAGGAAAATAAGGTTTCAGATTCCCTAAGTAGAAAGGATTCTGCATCTTTATCAATGATGAGAATTGAAAAGGATTCGATCTTCTTAGATTTAAAAAGGATGGACATGTGAATCATTATGGGAGGAACATAATCAATAATTTCTCAAATGATTGCTCAACCATCCCTCATGGATAAATTAAATAATTCTCATAGAAAATATGTGGAAATTCTGAAAAGGGTGGAAGCTATAAAAAATGAGAGATCGACAGAATTCATGATTGATGAGGTAGGAGTTGTAATATTTGGATCACAATTATGTGTACCATCCAATATAGAGATAATGTTCTACATAACAATACTTATCACCTGGTCAAAGTACTGTGGTGAAACCATAAGAATGAAGAGGCAACATGGGAACTGGAGGAGGAAATGAAGTAAAAGTACCCACACCTATTTATGGATTAGAATGTAAAATGAAATTTCGAGGGAGAAATTTCATAAGGGGGGGATAATGTAATGACCCAAATTTTTCAATGGGAATTTCATTATTTTAATTATGTCATCTAATCACATGAAATCACAACATAATGAACTAATAAGTACTATGTGACCTTTAAACATAAGTTTGTCACTTTTTTGATTTGAATTTTGAAAATCTAACATACACGGTTGCGATCATTATGTTATTTGGACTCTAATATGACAAAATTAATTTTTGATGAATAGTAACATACCCTTAAAAATAGAAATTTTACCCTTATAAATAGTGAAATAACCTATTTAATAGTAACCTTACCTATGATAGTATATAAATAAAATTCAAGTGAAAGTATGATATACCTATATATGGGAATAAGAAAATAAAAGTTTTAAAATTGTTGTTTTTTGAGTAAATTGTGATTTTAATTAAAAATTAAATTAATCATATTTAGAAAATTATTTTTGAAAAATGAATTTCATTTTTTGATTCTTCACATTGAAAAATGGTTAGGGTGAATTTTTGGTATTTTTCTAAAATACTTGAATTTTTGATGAATAGTAAAATATGATAATTTAAGATAAATTCTAAATAACAGATTTATTGAGTCATTGATGATTATATTATGATGTAAGATCAATTAGTTCAAAATCAAATGCACTTATTACTATTTTTTTCATGGAATTATCAATATTTCTGGTCTTAAGGGAAAATAATAAATAAAATATGGAATTAAATATTATGAAAACCCTCCTCTCCTCCACTATAAATACCACCCCTCCTTACCTCTTCTCTTTACTCCTATAGAGTTTTGTGACTTGCCTATATTCTTTCCAAATCTCTTCTAAATCTCCTTCCCCACATCTAAAAGCCCTTGTTCTCCTCAAAATTCTAAATCCCATCCACTTAAGAGGATCTCAAGGAAGATTAAATCGAGAGGTAAATTCCTCTTTTTTTTCTTTTCAAATTCATTTGTTTTATTTTCTATCATTACCTCTCCTTATCCAATTGTTATGAAAACAAATATAACTTAAATTTACTGTAATTTTTTTATGATAATGGAATAAGTTATTATCATCTCTCCTTTACTCTTATTTTATTTTAGTAGTAAAGACACCATCCGAGATGTGTTAATTTACCATATTCAAGGACGGTGGGATTTAAATTTCCTTTACCATATTAAATTATAGTAATGAAACCATTTTCATGGTTGAAACAGACCTTAAAATATGTATTATTATTCATCTATGGTTCTGTAATACCTTTGTATACATGGTTTTGGTTTATAAAACAAAACGTGTTCTTTGTGGCCAAAAACCGCAAATTAATGCAAAAGGTTGTCACTAAAGTATTATATAATGATCCAAATTCCCTTCAAGTAACCAAATTAAATATTCAAACATGTAACCTTCAAGATTTTAAATAATAAAATATAACTTCAATTCTGGACAACCACCTTCATCATACATGTTTATCCAAACATGAACCGATCATTAAAACTAAACAAGCAAACAGACTTGAACAATAAAATTAAACCTCATAACCAATCAAAATGGTTATAAATGGACATAAAAAGTTTAAAATAAATATTTTACATATATAATATGTTATTTAATTATTAAATAATAAACCTAATTTTTTTAGTTTGGTCATTAATAACAAGTGGAGAACACCATCAGACTTAAGGTAAGAGATCCTCTCCATTTCAATTTTATTCAAGAATTTCCTCTATGATATTACATTTTATGTGTAATAAATAATTATAGGGTATGATTTATAACCTCACCCATAATTACATCATGATTTATAAGTGTTGAGAAGCCCCTTTCTCTCTCATTAACCCCTCTTAAGAACACCCGATACCATGCCGATAATCTGTAAGGAATTCTACCCGAATCTCCTTTATTCCTTTGGGCTACCTTGTCATTATTTATTACAAAATTAAGTTATATTATATATTTATGTGAATATTATAAATTATGTGTACATTTACAAAATTCATTTGTCAATACCCTTCCTTCATTCTCTTTTTGGTATATACATATTTTTAAGTGATTCCCTCCTCAATACTTCCCAATAAGAAAACCTGTTTAAAGGGAATTTACCGAATTATTACCTGATTTAATGTTTACTATATATTATATTTTAATCCACCATTATATTTATAAAATCTATCCTTTTTATTATTAAAATATTCTGGGTTCACTTCTGGTTTTTTATAAAGTATTGTCCCCTTTTCTATTTTAAAGGATCTATAGTATTTTCCTTAAAACCTCTCAAAAATGTTTTAATGCTAAAATTCCATATATAATTTTCTTACATGTTTTCACTTATACTTGACATAACTTCCCATGATACATTAATATTTTACCTTATGAATTTCCATGTATATTTTAGTTCCTTTCTTCCTAGGACACTTTTATGACACATCGATTTGTTATGTTTTATGACATGATAATGGTACACAATTCTTTCCATGGGTAACCCTTATGTTCATGTAAGATTTATTATGTATGATTATATATGTGGAAAGAATATTCATGAAAATTTAATATGGGTACGCTCAGATATTTCTCCAATTCATTGGGTAAAGTTGAGTCTCATGAGACCTTATGTGCGACGGTCTTGGTGGTTAGCCTTGGCTTGTGATGCTATGTGCAACGGTCTTGGTGGTTAGCCTTGGCTTGTGCTACTTTAGGAAATGGTCTTAGTGATTATCCTTGAATTGTACAAAATTCATGTTTTATGTTTCTTTCACATTACTATGAATCCATTTTTATATTATTCCATGTTTATATGTTATGATTCCATATATTATATGCCTTTTTTATATCATCATGTAATGCCTTCTATCCCATGTGATAATTATTTGTTCTTATGGTTATTAACTTACTGGGATTTTAGCTCATACCTTTGTTCATGTTATCCCCAGGTTATCCTATACAGATTTATGGGAATAATAGAAGATATGATATAATTATAGAGTTTAAATAAAAATTTGTTTTTATAATGTTTTATTATGTACCTAATATTATAAGACACTAGACTTTATGATCCTTGGATTGTACTCTATTATATATTTATGATTAAAATCATGCGATGTTATATGTAAAAGGATATATTATTTCTACTAAATATGAAAACACCTATAATGATTATTTTTTTTGAAACAAATAGGCAAATATTTTGAAACCTTAAAACACTAGAAGATCCAATTTACCACTTTCTAGTGTTCTATTCCATAATTTTCCATGATTTTGTTTACTACTTACACTACATGAATAATTTATAGTTGTGTAAAAACCATTTAAAACACAAATCTTCCAACTTAAAAATAATAAATAACCTTTTCCATGTAATCATCCTCTATTTCTATTTATGGTGCTTTATCTTAGCTCAACTTGAAATTTACAGCAAAGAGTGTGGTGAACTATTTCTCCTCACTCATTCCAAAATGCTCCACCACTTTCTAGATATAGTCATATTGACATAGGAACAATGATCTATAAATAAAATACCTTATAATACACATCCCAAAAATATATTTTTCTAGACTAATATTCGTCATCTCAAAAATGTGAGAAAATCATGTTTTAACTCATCAATCACTCAATTCACTAGACTAAAAATAACCATTTCATCAACCTAGAGAAGTAAGATAAGGAAACTTACATCATTTAATGCCTTATGATAACTAAAATGATCATAATTACATTGGGTGAAATTCTATTCCAGTATAAGGATGTTTTACTTTTGATTCCACTATCTTGGTGCTTGCTAAAATCCTCAAAGGTGCCATTTTAGCTTGGACACGAGAATCTCATTCCATTTTTCCAAGAATTTTTTCTCTCTCTCTATTTAAATTTATTCAACCATGTCACCATGAAGAGATTTGGTCTTCACACCTAAATATTATAGAGGAAAATATTCCATGGAAAACATGATAAGTACCATCCAAATAGTTACATGTTTAATAATCAGAGAAAAGATATTGAAAAAATCTATATCTTCCATTTTTTGAAACCCTTTCATGAAAAGCCTTTCCTTGTAATTATGTAAACCACCCACTGTATTATTTTTCTAATAAACCCCTTTATTTTGAATTAATTTATTTCTTATATATTTTTATATTAGCTCCCATATTCTTGATTCATGTAAGTAATCAATTTTATCCTTCATTTTTTACTCCCAAAATCTTGAGTCTTTTAGAATTATAGACTTTTGTAAGATCTTGGTCCCTCCATCATACCTGAGAAAAAATAGTACAAATAAATTTTATATATTTTCACTTACCACAAAATCTTGGTATAAGTATTAAACTACGCCTACCACTCATCCCCTTTTGGAACTATTTCTTTTGAAAATTCACTTTCCATAGATCTTTTCCCAATATTTTGTAGTTTTAGAGATTTCTAGTTATTCCGACCTAGGAAACACCATCACAACTTGAACTCATTATATTAATTCTTCCAAATTTTCTTGTGTTTCTAAAACCAACATACTGCCTAAAATTTCCAAAACATCCATAAATTCTGTACTTCTATTCATCCAAACCTTAACCTTCAATGATACTATGATATCATCTATAACCTTCACTTGGATCTAATATTTCTACAATATTTCTTCATCAAAGAACACATTTTATATTTGTAAAACCTTTAGAAAGTTATTATCCTAGAGCTAAAACCAAATCATTCATGACCACACCCTACAAATTAACATTCTCATGACTTAGTGTCAAGTTTGTTCCTTTACTTGTAATTAATTTGGACGTAGGAGAGTGAACTAAAAATTTTGAGAAGATAAAGTTCAACCCTCCACACCGATAGACTTATAGTAGTTCCTTCCCTAATAGATAATAATTACTTTTTTTAACCAAGTTGGTTACAAAATTCACGACTTCCAACCAAAAATCCTTGGAAAACCAACATGAATTATCATGATCCTTGTATTTTCAAATAACATCCACTTCATATTCTCCATGACCCTATTTTCTTTGGAGTAACTGGTATAGTGTTCTCAATCTGTATTCCTTTCCATTGGTAGAACCTTTAGAAATCTATACTTCTATATTCTCCACCATTGTTAGACCTCAAAAAATTATATTTGATTTCGATCTTCCTATACAATATGGAAATCCATCAAATAAAGGTTCTAAAAACTGCAGACTTGTGATTGAGAAATAACACACACAACTTCTATGTTGCATCATCAATGAAGGTAACATAGTACAATTAACGTCTATGAAAATGGATTGGAGATGGTCTATATATTCCTGTATGAACCAATGCTAACTTTTGATCATTGGGAGTATTACATTCTATTTGGAAATAAAACTTTCACTTAATACCAAGGATAAATTATTTTCATGTTTCATACTTTATGATTTTGATATTTAGAATTCCTATAGTAGCTAGGATATTCATCTCATTCTCACTAAGTGACCCTATATTTCATGACATGAATTTTAGAAGTTACCTTTCTGAAATATATAACATTTGAAACTCCTATTTGGTATAAAATTCCACCCTTAACTCCTTTTGGGTGCCACCATGGAACTAAATGTAATTCTCTATGGTCCATACATACCAAAATCATCTAACTATCCCACCAAAATTAAATTATTCTTTAACCTTAATATGTTCCACACTCCTTAAAAATAAAGAAAACTAATATTATTTTTCTAAATAGGGACATCACCCTTTCCCATAATCACAGGAGATCCATAATTTGAAAATATACCATTCTGTATCTTTGAAAATTATATTTCCTCATATTACTCTCAGATGTAGGTTGAAAATAATCTCCAGTGTTTATAATCCATGAATCAAGTGATCTGGGGACATTCAACAGAATACAACTCATACATTCTAAATATGTTTTTTTGAATACACTTTAGAAATAATATCTTCTCAAATTTAAGATTCATTTAGTATTTTCTTCAGATTTCCTTTCTTACCCAAGTTACAACACTTGGGACCACCTTCTGGTGAGTTACTAAGGCTCTGATATATTCATCATTTTCCATTTATATGAATTTTCCATGTTGTGGAATGACCCCTACCTTATATAATACATGTATTTATCATATATGATTGAATATTATTTTGAAAAATCAACTCATTTTAAATCACATCTATAATGTATGAAAAAACTAAGTCTATATTACTTCTTGATTTATTCTGCAAAATAACCACTACATCCCATGATTTTTGGATTGATGAATGTAACAAACAATTACCACTCTAGATCCCCAAAACTCACCTTCACTAATTATAACTAACTTATAATAATATTTAATTAGTTGATGTGATCATAAAATGGATTTCCTTACAATGTTCTCATGTTGAATAACCTTTGAAACAGGAACAACTTGTTCATTTCTATCATATTATCATACATATCAGCTAAGAATTTAATAAGTTCAAAAGCTATATTCACCTCAGAGATGGTATAAGCTATGTTTCAGACTAGTGACATCCAAATCACTTCTAGTTATTTCATATCTATACTTTCACATTCTCTCTTCTCCTCATATTCTGGTTTGGTTCCATTTAAAGGATTATTAAGATTCTTATAAAGTAGAAAATCCTCTATCTATATCTTTAAGAATCTGATTTTTTTTTATAAAAATTCCACAAAAAGACCTTACCCTTCTATAATTCCATTGATTTAAGAATTAAATAAATCTTATTAAATTTTAAAACATGTTATAGGGATCAAGAAATACTTATTGGAATTATTTTATAAGCCTAAGGGAAGAATAGTCCTACTAAAACGATCTCTGTGACACATTATCTAGGGTTTGGTCGCTTGAAACACTGTAACTAAAGCATTGATACCACTTATTAGGTACATGAAACTTCTCAACACCATAACTTATCCTCTAGAACTTACTAGAGTGAAATAAAGAACCATAATGAACCCATTCTAACTATATACATAAACTTAGAAGACACACTGTACCTAAATCACATATCATAACTCACACTTCTAAAAAAACTAGATAAGAACTTCTAAATGGAAAATATAACAAAGAAACAACAACAATGGATTCCAAAATTGTTTTATATGTTTTGGAATTAGTCTTAATTTATAGGGGGATCAATAAAATCACTTTTATTAAGAAAATATAAGACAATTAAAATAAAAAAAATCATATCCTATAAAAACTGACTCCACCATAAAAAATAGTAGATCAAAACTCAACTAGTGTAATTGGTTTCACTATGTTATGATGATCATGGATCGAAAATCCACCCCTTATCTTTAAATAGGACTAAAATTGGAAAACATAACCAAACATGACCCTTGTTTCCAATGAAATCACTACATGCCTTTCAAGACTTCTGTCACCATTGATAATTCAGAACAACCTTCACCCATCCCTATTGGAATTTCTTTCATCATTTATGGGGGACCTTCAAACACGTCGATGTCAAAGTTCATACTGGACGACTCATACAACTCAAAGAGACCAAAAATACCGTCAAACCCTTTGCATCTCTCATCCCTCTATGAGAGGATCCGCTTAACGGAAAATGAGAAAGGGATAGACTCAACACTATCACTCAAAAGGGAGATTCCTTACTTTAATGAACTAGAGGGCCGACCAACGACAAATTTCCCATGGCCACACTTCAATCACATGTTTATGCTTTTTGGTGGGTGTACACTGGTCAAGAAATAAAAAATGGACCCAATCAAACTGGTCCAATGGGAAAGGCATGCCATAAGTGAACACTAAACATGTAGGGGGACCACTGCAAGGGCTTACTGAAGCACTTTCCAAAAGAACCACTAACCACACACTTTCACACCCGCTTACTATAAGAATTCAAAATCAAGACAAAAATAATCCAAAAAGGATTCTTTGATTGAAATGACTCACATACAACTTTACCAAAATATAAAGACACACCACATAATCACCAGTTATTAAAACACCAGATTTTCCTTTAATATAAATTTTTGAAAATAAACAAAGTTAGTGGGTTGCATAAACACCAATGGTGTCCCATGGGCTTCATAAATGCATGTTCTCATGCCACACCGGAACCCAACTCATATCTATCCAAGAACTTATCATCTCATACCATTAACTATTTCACTTTCTATATACACCCATACATGTGGTTTACCCTGAGAACACTAAGGATCAAAACCAAAACTTTCTATTTTTCAAAACCAAAACATTCAACCCAAACTTTTCAAACCTTACACATCATTTTCTTTTTAACGCGATTCATTTCAAAACATTTTTCCAAGAACAAATCATTTTTACTTAAAAACAATATTTCCATGAATCCAAAACAAAGAGACGATGAATGATGCAAGAGGAAACTAGCGTCGGTGGGGGACTGGGAAATATGGTTAACGGCCATACAATAATCACACCACCACCGCATAGTTTATTCTAGGACAACCTCTATGGCTCCACAAGGATTTATAGGACCTATGATCTCACTGGGACCACTGAAACTTCTCCCTTTTTATTTCCCCCCAAAACAATATTAACCACATATACCAATGACTCGGACAAACCTGAATTTTCCCTGGTAACCCAAGCCCTGCTATCAGGTGTACTGGCTAGACACCTTACTCTTACCTAAGATGCCGAGTCCCGAAAAACTTAACTTTGGTCTACCATGAATAATCCTAATGGAACACAACTAAAGAGAGAAAACCTCCATTGATACCATTTTTTCACGAACTAGGCTAGGTCTCCATCTGACCCGGGGCCCGACCCGATCTGTGGAAAGGCCCGAAGGGCGTTCCCGATCCCCACAGGCTGGAAAAAGTGCCCAAGTATAAAAAAAATACATGGGAATGATTTATCTGAAACAATAAACACAAAACCATTGACAAGATAAATTAACTGAAACTGGAAACAGACAACCAAACATTCCTTTAAACTATAATCAGACTTAAAGTCTACAATTAAACTAAAAACCCAAAGGGATCTATAATAAAGATAGAAAACTAAAAATCCAATACCAATATCCAAGAAACCTTATAAGCCACATACCCAAGCTACTAACACAAACCTGCACGCGAAGACCATCAATAACACAAACCACAATCACTAAGCACGATGCCCAAACTTGGGATATATAAAGAAATAGGCCTTCATAGACCCAAAGGTGTATGTAGGGTGTGATCCAAGAACCCAGTAGGATGCCTCCAAAAATAGATTCCACACATAACCATTTAATGATAAATAAAATTTCTAGTTAAATAAATAAAAAAGAAATAAATTCTTGCACATTTTTTTAAATAAAATATTTTTTAATGAAAGGTGTTTTTATGATTTTTTTCAAAGAAAACAACTTAAATTAAAACACACACACACACACACACTTAATTTTAAGATAACTTAAGTGTCACAATAGTGAGAGTAATATAGAAAAGGAGCACCAAATATGGGAAAGGTCTCATGGGTGTTAGATAGCATGGGTCCTTATATCTTCATGTCCTAGTGAAGCATGGATAAGAAACAACAACCCTAAGTAAATGTGGCTTAGAAAACATGACCCTTATTACATGGATTAGAAACTATGACCCTCAATAATTCTTATGCACGAGCCACTATTAGGGAATCACCCACAACTTAGTGGTCCCCAATCATTTATAAGTTTTGTTAGTGTTGTAGTCGTCAATTTTTCTAAATCAAAACAGGACTGAATCCACCCTCAGATCACTATCCCACTAGTCTAGTCCACCTTCCTAGCTACCCTGGATTCCTGCTTTGTGCTCAGACAAGTTTAAAGTTCATAAAGTGTGCACATAACATAAAAAATCCAATATAAAACACCACACATGCCACGATACCATTTACACCGTCAATTTCACTTTTAAAATCCAAGTTCATGTCACATGTCACATTTATGAATAAAATTTAAATAGGGTACTTAAACACACAAATTCACCATTTTCACACTCAAACCATCTTTTAAAACCATAAAAATACCAAAAATATTTTTAAAACTTAATCTGCATAGGTTACACACTCAATTAAACCATCTGCACAGTTTAAAAAGAGACTTATAATTAAAAAAAACACTAGGAAATTTTATTAAACAACTTCCAAACATGTCATATATTTTTTAAAATCAAAATCTCACTCAAAACCTTTTTTCAAGAAAAAATTCATTTTTACACCTCCCAAAATCATAAACCATATCCTTTTCACTTTTTAACACACCGACTATAAATTTATAAAATGATGCTAAATAGATGAATGTAGGTTTTCACAACAAAACACACTAACAAAACATAAACATTTATGCTTTAAAATAAAACAAGACACTACCCATAACAAAAACCACTATTTACACACATAAAATACATTTTGAAATAATACACACACCAAAATGGTCTTTAACTCAAACACACAAAAAAAATCTTTCTAATCATGATTCATACTTCAAACTCAATTTAAAAATTCATTGACAAAATTTATTTTTAATCATTTCAACACAACACAAAAAGAAATTGAATCTAGATTACACCAATTTTATTTCATGTAATGTACACTTTAAAAATTTATTTCATACAAAATTATTCAAAACTACTTCTAGAACAAACTTTTCACCACTTGCACGATTAAATGAATCAATTTAATAGTTTAAAAACCATTCCCACTATTGAAAAAACCACCAAAAAATTTATGAAATAATTTTCAGAATATTCCGCATGACTCAAAATACTTAAAATTCAACCAAATATTTCTCTATGACTCAACGCACATTGATGATAAACCAAAACACAAACTACCTAGATTATAAAATGCTAATAAATAGTTCAATATGATTTTTCACAAAAAACACACCTATATCACATAAACATGTCAAACCTCAATTAAAAACTATATTCACACAAAAAAAAAACTAATTAATAAATATGCTAAATTAATTTAAGAAGAAAATTAATTCATAAAGTAATGGTTAAAAACGGATCCAACTACCTTAGTGGAGAAATATATGAGGTATGGTATGGAACTTAAATTGTACGCCAAAAGAACCAAAAGAAAATGATACATACTCTAATTCAAGAGACCAGACTAGTAAAATCAATATTTCTACCTGAAAGAAGTGAAACCCTAGATGATACCCTATAAAAAAATGAAATCCCTAGATCGGGGGAGGAGGGTTTACCCAAAGTGGATAGGGTGTAGTGGTGCTAAGGAGGTTTGGTAGGGGTGGCATGTGGCTAGTAGAGGATGGTAGGGAGGAGGGGCACTGGTCAGAACATTCAGAGGAGGGAGGCCACATCAGCGGCGGGTGGTGGCAAGATGAGAGTTCGAAAGGCATCACGATGGGAGGCCGGTAGGTGGCAGTAACAGGTAGTGTGACTAGGAGTGGGAGAGGGGAGGATGAGTAGGATGGGCTGGAGGGGGGTTACGAGGTGAGGGGTGAGGTGCAAAAGGGTGGGGGTAGAAACCCAACCTAAAAAAAGAAAGGAAAGAACATACTAACCAAAATAATAATAATCATAATATTAATGATAATAATATTATTAAATTAGAACATTATCCATAATAATAATTATAATAATAATAGGAATAATAATAATAATAATAGATTGATAAAAATTATACGCTTAAAACTAATTATAACGATATTATTATTAATTAAAATATTAACAACCCTAATGATAATAATTAATGATGATAATAATAAAATAAAATAAAAATTTATAACAATAATAATAATAATAAACTAAAATAAGAATAATAATGATAATAAAAATAAAAAAAATAAAACTCAATTGATAGTAATAAAATAAAATAAAAATTTATAAAAATTATGATAATAATAATATACCTAAATAACATTATTATTATTATTATTATCTTTTAAAACTCTTAATTTATTTGATTTTTATTTCATCACACTATTTATTTTATTTCTTTATTATTAGTTCATTTTATTTATCTTTCTTGAACATCAGACAGGTCGTGTGGTGAACCAGGTGAGGTCGCACGATGAAATAGTAAAAGCCACACAACTTCAACCGTGATGCATTGAATACTGTGATGGGATTCAACCCAGACTACCCGATTCCCAGTAAAATTAATTAATTAAATAATTTATAAGCAGCAGGTGTGGCATGAATTTTTTAGTTTAGGATTGATCATAAGGTCAAAGTATTAAAAAAACCTTTTAGGTCTTATGTGATGGGATTCTAAAAAGATTAAGGATATTTTGGTAGATATCTACAGAAATACAATCCATTGTATTAGTATAAGTTTTATTGGAAATTTTATTTAAGGAAGGATTTACTTGCTTTTTGTGGAAATGAGTTTAAAGGTATTGGTAACATTTAGGGATTATCTTATATTTAATGATTAGGTAACCATGGGTTATTATGATTTGGGAATGTTATAGGAATTATATTAATAAGTTTGTTGAAAAGGGAAACTCACGTACCAAGTGACGACCTGCGGAATCTAGCAAGGCTGTGGGGCTTGATCTCATAACTAAAGTTAAATAAGGGTTTAATTCCTAATATTATCCTACATGATGTTATGGTTAATATGTAATTTTTTTACTTAAAACTTTTTATGAATAAATATTAATGATGAACCAGTATTCTTGCTATTGACATTTATATATTAATATATTTTTTCTAACTGCATTGGTTTTTGAAAATATTTAGAAACATGGAGAAAAAATTGTCAAGATTTTATGGATCTTGGGATCTGTTAAAAGTTAATTTCAATTCTATAGGCTTCAAAAACTCATTTTTGGATATTAATTTCCTAGAAAAATATTTTAAGTGTAAATTTATTGAAGTAAAAATAAATGATGAAATTTTTCTTATAAAATAGAAAGATATCATGTAATTATATCTACTTATGTTCATATTCTAGATGGTAGATAAATTTGTTAAATTTAATAAAAAATATTTTGATTTATTTATCCCATTACCTTCATATACGATGAATCAAATTGTATTTTAAATCAATAAAAAATTATTTTTTTTGGTTCTTACCTTTTTTTTATCACTCACAATCTTGGGATCAATGATCTCTATCACTCTATAATTATTTACATTTTTTTCTATGTGCATATCTTCACTTTCCACAAATTTTAATCTATTTGGAAACTTAGTATTTGTTTTTACATATGAACTTCTCATTTAAATTTATCTCTTATTAATTGGATTTTTATTAAACCTTTTTAAAATGGTATTTTACAACCAATGTATTTCCATATGTCAAACCCTTGATTACTGAAATGAAGTTTAAATTATGAGGACACAATTTATTGAATCTGGGGAGAATATAACACTATAATATTTTAAAATAATAAAGTTGGGTTCTATATCACACATTACCTGAAACTATTATTTTATATGAGAATGTAACACCCCAAAACTTTGTGATTATATCATTTTAAACAAATTCCATCTTTTCAATAGCTTAGGAACACACAAACCCTAGTTGAAATAAACCGTAATAATTTATACCATTATAAAATTGCTCTTAAATTGGTTTGAATGAATAATAATAATTAAATTATTAAAAATATGGTTATATACTCATTATATATAAAATAGGAATCATTTAAAGTAAAAATAATAGTTTTATGAGAAACTGTACTTTTATAAAAGACTGTTTAGTCACACTTTGCGCACAAAATTTAAAATTATTTTTTACATATTTTATAAAATGTATTTGATAAAATGATGTTCATTTATAAAATAATTATATGAAAATTTCATTAGTGTTGATTTTTGGTATTTTTTTAAAATGTTTTATTTTTTGATGAATAGTTGAAATGCTCATTTTTATTGAAAACTACCTTTTTGTTTAAATAATTTACAAGTTTAAATTATATTTTAAATTGGTTTTAAATTAAAAATAGTTCAAATATATTAAAATTTAACTAATTTAGTTCATTTGAGTTAATTTTATATTAATTTTTGATCTTAAAACCTCCTATACTAATGATAATTTTATCTTTAGAAACTTGCTTTTTCATCGCCTCTACTGGTATAATTTTAAAAAGGATCATGAAAATTTTGTGAATTAAATTTTAAAAAATGGATTCCATATTTTTAATTGTTATAATTTATATTATATAAATAGTTAAACTTAATTTTTTACCATTATGAATAGTTAAAGTAGTAAAATTAATTACAACAGTTAAGATAAAAACAAGTTTACCTAGGGTTTAAAATAAGAAAATAAGTGATGAAAATAACATAAACTTGTCCAAATACAATTTTAAGTAAATAGTTTGACCATATAATCCATAAGGGTTTATAATAAAATATTTAGGAGTATTTTTTAATGTAATAAATTTGGGCATCACTTTATATTTTTTAGAATTTCATGCGTGTCCTCTCCCCCACTAATAAAAGGAAACTCCATCCTTTAACTTATTAAAACATATTAGTCCCTATACATAGACCAATACATGATTAAATATCTTAAAAACATAATTTTCTACACTATAGATCTTTTGTTATTCCCAAAAGACCAACCCTAGTGTCTTTAGGAAGAGACTCAAAGGAGATTTTCTGGGAGAAGGTAATTGTCTTAACAAAGATCTTTTATTTCATATCTTCCTTTTCAATATTAAATTATTTATTAACACATATAATATAAATAATTTCATACCATATAATTATATGTTATTATTTTTATGGAATAATATTTTTCCATCTCCTCCACCGTTAAATTTGAAACAAAAACATTGATTGTGTGCACAACGGACTACTGCCTCACGAACTGATGTAAATAATTTTCCGTAAAAAAATATCATTATTGTTTATAATGATTTACTTAATGTATTTCTATATTATTTATTATATAATTATACTTATTTAGTTAAAATATCACTTATACATCCTTACTTTTCTTGCTGTTTAAAAATATGATAATGTCGCTCATGTGTTCTGTAGACTACCGTTTCCCAAAGCGATGTGATTATTTTTTCACTTACCCATTAAATTTAAGGTAATAAGAATAAAGATAATAATTTTATGTGATATTTATTAAATTATATTTATTATGTAATATTAATTTACCACCCTATTTTTTACCCTTTCACTCATTTAGGGAAATATACCGTCGCTCGTGCGTACGTACATTCAACCATCTTTGTGGAGAGATGCAATTATTTTTCATATAAAACTATAAATAATGATTATTAAATTGTATATAATGAGTAAATATGATATTTATAAAATTAATATCATTCTTATTATATTGTTTTTATATCTTATTCACAATAAGGGGAACTTTCATGATAAAAGAGGCATGAGAAAATAAGGCAATTAACACCCAAAATAATAAATATAATAAATATTATTAAAAAAAACTTAGTAAAATGTTATAACATGATCATATATAATATTACAAATATAGATATATTTTCAGTTTAAATTAATAATATACTCAAAAAAATTATTTACGAAATTAAATCACATTCAACCAAAAGGACATGCGAGGTAAGGGATTTTGTCTCAATTTCCATTCATTGTAGTATATTTTATTATTATGTGCCTAATTTAATTTATATGGTTTACATACTACCAATTTTACATGTAATATAACTAATGATTCATAATTAGTCATATTTTTTGTTTCATGTTTCATTATTTCACTCAAGGGTATTTTAATTGAATGTTAAGAAGTGGTAAGATATTTTTTGTCTCTCTTTCATTTGGGGGAGACATAATCCATATTTACCACTTGTTTTTTTGTATCATGTATATAATTACCCTTTGAACTATTGTATAAATAAAATAATTATTTTAATTATATTTTTTATATCATTTTATGTTATTCATTAATGGTTTATAAAATTCAAAACATTATTAAAGTTGTAATATATTTCATCACAATTTCTATTCATTAAGGTATATTATAAAATTAGGCACCTAATTTATTTTATATAGTGTATATAAAACCTATGTTTCATTTAATATCACAAATACTTCATAATTAGTGGTATTTTTTGTTTTAATTTGAATTATTTCATTTAAAGGGATTTGAACTGAAAATTACTAAGTGGTAAAGAATTTTATAACTCATTTTTTTCATTGGGAAATATTACTTCTTAATCTTTACAATTTTAATGGTATTTATATTCATCAACAACATAAAATTTTTATTTTACATATGATTCAATTTTATATGTTGAATTTATATCATTCTTATTATTTCTATAGATGGTTTACAATTAGTTTAACCAGAAAAAGTATTGACGTTCTCTTTCTTGGTTAATTTTTATAATAATAAACATTTCTTGCAATATTTTCTTTCTTGTGATGAATGAACATTAAATTTACCCTAAATATCCATATCATTTATCATGGATATTCTTATTACTTAAAACTTATAGCATTTAAACATATGGAATTTAACTTTGGAAGTTATATGATTGATTGGGGAAATTATTATTTACATTATTCATTAATAGATATGGAAATTTGTCGGTAAGAAATATTGTTCAAGAATTAAAATGATTCTTCATTATATAAGTAATGTGTTAGAAATGATGTTTTGAGTGGGGATTAATTATAGTTATCCCCTTGATGCATCAATAATATAATGAGACAAATCAGTTGGGTAACCTTATTTAAATGGGTTTTTTGGTGTATACCCATCCATGGTATTAAACTTTCATGTGAATGGTCTTGAAAATAAAGGTGTCATGATGTCTAAGATTATAACGTCCAATAATTATAAATTTCGTTCATCGAGAATTTAGTTATTATTATTATCCATTACATTTTCACATTTATGTCATCTTTGGATGTATTTAGTTATCAGTTTATTGATTAAATGTCATGCGTATTTAGTTATATACATTTCTATATTTATCATTCCTTATCAATTCAAGATAGTCAAGTTATTTAAATGTAATTTGTGTTTAGTTATTTAAATTTACATTTTCATTATACCTTTTTTATTCATGATAGTAAAGTTATTTAAATGGAATGTGTGTTCAGTTATTAACCATGCCATATTGATTATCCCTTATTGATTAATGGTAGCGAAGTTATTTAAATGTCATGTTTTTTATAAAAATTTCCATTTCATATTGAATATTCCCAATCAATTCATGATAGTCAAGTAACATAAATGGAAGGTGTTTTTTTTAATTAACTTTCCATATTTATTATTCCTTATCTAATCATGATAGTAAAGTTATTTATTAAATGGCATGTGTGCTCAAATATTTAATTTATCATATTTATTATGCCTTATTTATTATTCTTGATTTACTAAAGATAAATTCTACTTTACATAACTCTATCTGATCATTTCAGATCACCCTAATTTTATTTCCATTAATATGAATCTAGGAAGTCTGATATGAATGATATGAAATGATATTCTAGAGGAAATAATGATATTTTTTTAGAAAATTATTTTGTAATTTTTGTATTATAATGTAATATGGTAATCATATATGTATCTATTTTACCAAGACTACCAAACTATTCAATACTTTAGGATGGGATTATTTATATATTATGCCAATGTAACAAAGTAGACTCTAGATATGAGTTACTGGGGTTGGGTTCATTATAAACACACCAAGAATTTATGATATATTTCTTTTTAATAAATTCAATTTATATGATATCTTGTGAAATAAAAAACTATGAGTTTTAAAAAATCATGATATACTATTAATATTATTATTTAAACAATATCATAATAACCTAGCCTATAACAACCCGTCCCCCGGGGCCCATGCCGTGACTACCCGTAGCCCACCTTCCAAAGGCCAGGGGCTGGAAACTAACATCTAAAGTCCTATTACCTAAAACGGGAAGGCATTCCCTTTAAACCTATACAAACACATAGTCTGAGAAAACAATAAGAAGCAACTATAAAGTAACTACTTTAGTAAAAGAGTGCTAAAAGAAAAGGGTCTGAAATACAAGCCCAATTGGAAAAGTACAAGTACAACCAAAAAGTAAAAAACAATTGAAAAGATGAAAAGCAGCTCTTTGATCATCCATCATAGATCATACTTGATGGGTAGGTACAACTCAAGATCAGTAGTCCCTATGTCACTTCACATCTAACAGTCCACCCTGGATCCTACTTGAAGGGTAGGCATAACTCATGATCAGTATTCCCTGTGTCGCGTCACACCAAATGGTCCACCTCCAAGCACTGTCCAGTCCTAGCTCCCTTATCCTCGATCAATGTCATACCTTGAATCATTCCTAGAGCCTTTGGGTCGCACTCCTTGACCGCATGAAGATACTCTCTTCCCTTTTCGTCTAGATCCCTGATCCTGGTGGGACCACTTTGGGGGTGGGGGGGGGGTTTAACCTATTGAAATGTACACCAAATCATGCAGCTCTCCTAGCTCTACTTCCAAATCTACCACCCTAAAGATTTGTCTATCCCAATCAAATCCTCTTCCCGAAACATTTTACACACCCAGGCATCTGAGACTCGCATCAATTTACTGCTTTCCGACTATTAACATTCACTAGCCGCATTCGGTCAGCCAAATAACAATCAACCAGAAATTTTCTCTCTAGCACCCTAACATAAGTAGGAATTCATAGTGGAATAGTGTTGGATCAGATGTCCCTAAACACACCTCACTCAGTGGTCTAAGCCATAAAGCACTGATCATATTGTATTCATCGAGTACCTGGGATGGTCAGTACATGTAGATGAATACTCAGTTACCGACATGTCATCATGCCAAAATGGTAGAATCTCTAGGGAAATATCATCCCTCATCTATTTAAAAGATCAGGGTAACCTAAACCCTATCATCATCCTACTGAGCCACATAAAAAGCTCTCTACCAGGACCACCATCAGATCGAATGGTTCCCTGGCTAGATGGAAACTCAGTTACATCCTCAAGCTAGTACATAGCCTCCAATGAGTCAGGATCACCTCATAACCTGAGGGGTATCTGATGCTGAAACATGTATAAGGCACTAAGACAACATGTGTCTTCTACCAGTTCTGACAGTTCTAACTACTGGCCAATGAGCAGTGATATAGCTGACATACTACCCGAAGGTACTATCTCAGGCAATGGTCCACGTACCGAATCCTCGTCACTATGCGTACCATCCTCATGGTCACCCACTAAAAAAAATACTAACAACTAAGATCACCATTTGCTCTACTGGTGTCTTAAATAGGTGAAAAACTCTAGCCACAAACTCCAGCCAATCCTCAGTTTCTTGGGAATCTGTCTCGCCTCGAAACCTTGGAGGCCTCTACTGCTGGAACTCGTGCCACATGCTCAGTCTATGCGCATCTTCTACTGGTGGAGCTGGTGGTAACGGCTTCCCAAAGGGTAGTGGTGCTGCTAGTACACCACCTAAAAGGTGCTAACTTTATAAGATGACCCTGCACTGAGACCTCATCTCTCGGCGGATCGTCATCGCGTACTCTCATGAGAATATTGGCTAGATGTCTATGCAGAGACATCCTGATAATAAATAAGTTCACCACAATCATTAATTTATAACTGGTGAGCTGACTCCAAGAAATTGCTAGAAAAAACTTTTCAGAAACACATGGAATCAATGCTTCTATCTACTGAGATGAAATCAGAATTCAGGGTCCTGGTGTATAGATACGTCTGCCACCGCACCAACACTGGACTCCCCGAACTAAAAACCACACTCATAACACTTAAAATAGAGTCCTAGTTCTTTAGTATAACAGAAATCATATGATACCACTTTGTCATGACCCGTACCCCGGGGCCCATGCCGTGACTACCCTAAGCCTTCCTTCGATAGGCCAGGGGCTGGTGACTAGCACCGAAAGGAATATTCCCTAAAATGGGATGGAATTGCCTTTAAACCTTTACAAACATAGGGTTCGAGAACAAAAAAAGAAGAAACTATGAAGTAACTATTGTAGTAAAAGAGTGCTGAAGGAAAAGGGAAAGGAATACAAGACCAACTAGAAAATTACATGTACAACTGAAAAGTACAAAACAACTGAAAATGTGAAAACAACTCCTAGATCATCCACCACAAATCCTACTTGAAGGGTAGGTACAACTCATAATCAGTATTCCCTATGTCACATCACATCAAATAGTCCACCCCAGATCCTACCTAAAGGGTAGGTACAACTCATGACTAGTAGTCCCTATGTTGCGTCACAACAAATGGTCCACCTCCAAGCATTATATAGTCCTGGCTCCCTCCGCCTCGATCAATGCCGTACATCATCTCCACAGGACTCAAAAAGGTGCGGGTGAACCCCGTGTAGGGGTGAGTATAATGATACTCAGTAGGGACCCCGAGACCTCATAGGTCTCCTTAAGTTCCAAAAAGGAAAATCCACAAAGTAAGACATCAACTCTAATTAGGTATATGCCCATACATATACCTAAGTTATCAATATATAATCATCTCATACATGAGGGAGGCATACCACAAAGGTAACACCATGAAGGTAGAGGTACCACACAAGTAACACCATGAAGATAGTACCATGAAGGTAAATGAATTATTTCAAACAGAACCTCAGCTCAAACCAGGTATACAACTCAGAGAAATAGGATTATGATACTGATCCACAAAGGATCGCTATGAATGTTGATAGCCAGCCATAGATTCTCTAGGGGTAGTAACAAGTATCATTCCTAGTCACAACGTCGAACACGTCGGCTTCTAGAGAACTTATCCTCTATAGAGTACAGTGGGCCTCTCATGTCACATAGAGGCACTTCCCACTAACCTTGAACTGCTGAGGTACTCATCCCCCTCGTGTACCATGGGTCTTCCAGGTCACATAGAGCCGGTCTCCCATTGTGACCTGATGAGGTACTCCTCCCCATTGTGCATCATGGAAACTCCCCACCATGTCCTTCTAAGGTACTCCTCCCCATCGCGTACCGTGGTCGTCGAGTCACTCTGAGTTAAAAAGTCAGCAGTCGTCAGGTCTCAGCTAGTCGCAGGGTTCCATATCTAGAGCGCTTGGGAGAACTTCTCACCAAGCCATAATTAATATTTAAACCAGCATGAAGTCTCACATAGATGTAACCCAATGATTTTTCGCATAACAAGGGTTCCAATGCAACAGACAATGCATCAACCAGATGCCTAGTCTGTGTGTTATTGGCATTTTAGTGCCGAGGGCCCGGTTGGATTCGACTGTGATCCAACCCAGATGAACTCCAAGTTTTTCAAAAACTCTCATGGAGTAAGTAAAAAGTACTATCTCACTCCAAGTATCCTAACACCATAGACGATTCATCAAACAAACACCCGGTTCTTGAGATAAGGCCCTTTAAGTGTTTCTCGGCCTAGGTCTGGTCCGACCCGGCCGGACCGACCGGGCCCGACCCGGCCGGACCGACCTGGCTAGCCCCAGTCTGGGTTGGGCCATAGAGGACTCATCCCACTGGGATGAGGTCTAGCCCAGACCACAAAAAGGGGCAGCCTGGCCCGTATCCGGCGGCCTGGCCCAGAAGGGGGCGGCCCAACCCGCAAGGGTGTGGATCACAAAGGCGATGGCCCATTAGGCAGGCGGCCCGGTTGGGCGACACCTGGTTGGGTGGCAGCCCGGTTGGGTAGCGACCCTTTAGGGTTGTGGCCCACTAGGGGGTGGCCTGCAATGCTTCCACCCGACAGCTCCAAGGAGCCACTCCCCGGAGATCCTGAACAACGAAAGGCCATTCAGCTTTTAAAGCGGTGGCACCACGTGGGTGTCGCCCGGTCACCGCAAAACCTGCCAGAGGTACGTGTTCCGCCTCTTCCACTATGGCTTCAGTCGTGGTATCCTACTCACCGGTGGTGTGAGATGATGCACCACCCTTCCATTATGCGGCTGGGCGATGAGCTGGTCGCCTTCTCCGTCTGTCACGGCTGACGAGCCGCGACCCTTTTGCACACTGGTGACGTGCAACGACACGCCACACCTCTTCCATGGTCGATCGGTTCCAAACACTCCAATGTCTACCGCAGATTCATGCTGTATCCTCCTCTAGCGGCATGTGTTGGCATGTCGCCTCCTTCGTAGCCGGTTGGTGTCGCCGTACTGGCGTTTTTCCACCGTAGGCGCAAGGGTAAAAAAGTTGTGGATGGTTCGGGCTGGGTTTTTTAGGCCCATTCCCTCCACGTTAGATAGTGATCAAAGGGAGGATTAAATGGGTTTAACAATTACTTGTGTTAAAAAATAAATAAATCCCATAAGGATACCCCATAACAACCTCCCGCAAAACGAATGAATCGCAGATCAACCCATTAGTCAGTTGACTCACATTCTTCATATAATTTCAAGAACAAAGAAGAGGGAATAAAAAATACACAAACAAAATAACCCCTACCTCGTAACCTATTGGAGAGCGTTCGCGACTTGAAGGTAGATTGTGTTCTTCGTTTCTGCAACCGGTTCCCAACAACAGCACTGGCACGTCATCCTTCGGTTTGTGGTTCAGTGTCTCCCATCACCACCCGCTTGGATCGGCTCCATCCTCTAAGGGTTTGGCGTTGTAGTGATCCTTCAGCACTTCGTTTCTTGGTGAAGCTATTCCGATACCCCTCCCCAAGCTTCATATATATAGGAGAGGGGGAGGTTAAGTAACAAAATTGGAGTTTAATAAGGCTAATCAATTAGGAAGCTTCCTAATTCCCCAATGACGTCGTTACTTAGGGTTGTCTGGTCAATCCATTTATTTTCATGTCATATCGCTTGCCCCACATTTTTTCATATTAGTTGGAGGATATGAAATAAAATAATAAAATTATTTTATTTCATTTGTTTTAAAAATTTGCAAAACTTAACTTTTTCTCTAGACCAACTGCGGTCAAATTAAAGCCTCTGTTAAGTGAATATCAATGCTGAGGATTCAATGGTTCTTATATTTCTAATTTGAGAAATGTTTCAAAAGTTAGAAAACACCTCTTACAAATTTACTAAATGTGCCTGAAAAAAAGTTCTATAAATTATTAGCATTCACCCTCGTCCTGCGCCGATTGAGGTTTGGCTCCGCCTAAAGAGAACACACCCCAACTAACCGAATGGTACTCTCGGATTTTCAATCCGAGTTACCGTTTATAAGTTATGGATTTTACAATAAAATAATTTCTACGTAATTATTTTATTTATAGCCAAAAACTAACTTTTACTGGTGGCCTACGCCGACCAATGTTAGTATCATCCTAATAAGAGCATACCTTCATGAGTTTAGTGGTGGTCTCGTATTTTCAACCTGAGTTACCGTTTGTGAGTTATACGCATTTGAAAAATAAAATAATGTTATTTAATAATTTTATTTATAGTTATGCCATTTTAGAGTTTTCTCACAGGCAGCCCTCACCGACTAAAATTAAGTCATGCCTAGGGTAAAACTACCATCCTAAGTAAAATAGTGTCCTCATATTTCTGATCTGGGTAACTGTTTAAGAGTAATTCCACTTTTTTCATGAAAACTATTTACACGCGCTAATTAAATCTTATCAAAACCTCAACGAATCATTCCTGGCACTCTGGGCCTCAAAATCACACGCCGTCTGATTTCACCATCTCTAAATAGTTCCATACAATTAAAAAAATTATACAGAAATTTTGGGACATTACATTGTCCCCACCTTAGGGCTTTACATCCGCAAAATCCAAAACAAAGGAAAAAAAAACAAATGAGGGTACTGAGCATGAATATGAGCCTCCTGCTCCCATGTGCTCTTCTGAAGGTTCCTGTGCTTCCAGAGAACGCACACCAGAGTTATCGACCACCCACAAAGTACCCGCTCCTGTCGATCCTAAAACTCCACTGAGAACTCTGTAAAAGTCACCCCATCATCAAAGTTCAACTCATCCTAGTTTATAACGTGTGATGGATCATGCACGCATCTCTTCAGTTGCGACACATGGAAAACATTATAAACCCGATGCATCTGTGGGGAAAGAGATAGACGATACACCACCTTTCCCACTTTTATGATAATATTGAAAGGTCTGGTGAACTTCAGAGATAACTTTCCACCCTGGACAAATCTCCGTAAACCTTGTTGGGGTGAGAATCGTAGGAAGATATGGTCTCCCTCCTCCAGTCGACATAAGACTTCTGCCAGCTCTGTGTAGTCTTCACTTTCTAACAATTGAGGCATCATGATACAAACTCTTCCACTACTTCCTTCATCCGTGGCCATTAGTACTGACACTAGTGGTCCTGTTACATCTTCGACACTCTAGGATGTACCGTTAAATGGAATTTATGGATCTCCCTCAACACCTCCTCCCGAAGCATCACTGGTACCATGGTGCATCCTCTGAAGATGATGATTTTCTCCCCACCTTCAGAGAATCCTTCAGGAGACCATCCTGAGGATATATGAGCACGTTGAGCCTCACAGTCAACGTCTCACGCTACCCCCCGAATTTGATAAAGAATTGGGGGAGTGACAGTCATAGACTGGAGGTAAGATGCTCCATCTTTATCCATGAAGGATATACACAATGCGTCTAGCTGCTCTGACGCCTCGCTCAACAGTTATAGACCAGACCTCCTACTGAGTACGTCAGTTACCATGTTCCCCTTCCTAGAAGTATAGAATATCTCAAGTTCATATTCCTGGATGAATTATAGCCATCGTCGATGTCTCATGTTCATGTAATTCTATGAGAAAACACACCTGAGACTCTTGTGATCAGAATAAACAATAAACCATTCACCCATCAGGTAATGTCTCCACACCATCAAGGCGAAGACCACTGCTACTAACTCCAGGTCATGAGTAGTGTAGTTCTGCTCATTTTGTCTTAGCTACTGTGATCCATAGGCGATCACTGCTCACTCTGGCATCAGGACACATGCAAGTCTGGTCCCTGATGCATCGTAGTAGACTACATACCCAACACCCTATTTTGGAAACTCAAGATGGTGACACTTGTCAGTATCTTCCTCATCTCCTAAAAGCTTTGCTAGCATCTCTCTGTTCAAATGAAGGTCTGTCCCTTCTTCATCAAGGATGCTAGGAGTGCCATAACTTTGGAAAGTTAGGCACAAATCTACAGTAGTACCCAGACAAAGAAAAATTACCTCTCCCTTTGCGGGAGGTAATCCTAGAATCATCTTTTGAAAAGATGTCCCCACACTCTACCCCTCCTGTCGGGAACTGAAAACTGAAATCTCCTGCTGCCATGAGGGTAAGTCTGGTTGACTCAAGAGTGATCGGCTGAACCCTCCTATGCATCAGTTTATCCCATGCTTCCAAGGTTTACTTTTTTGACGACAAAGGAAAAAACCATTCCAATGTTGTAGATAAACCACAACCTTTTTTCTTAATACATTCAGTCTGAGTATGAACTGCGGATGTCCAGTCCATACCCAAACTAACGTCGTAAGGCCTTGACGCTGCCACCACAAGGTTTCAACCGAAACTCTCACCTCAAGGGTCATATCACACCATCAACATAAGTGTGTTTATCGAGTCTCCTCTCAAAGGTATCTCTAGAAGTGAGGGTCATTTCAATGGGTTAACCGAAAACTCTAGGTCATGGAAAAGATTAATAGAAGGAAGGAATGATTGGTACCTATATATATTAATACGAAAACTAGTAATAGAAACATACCATACCTCAAATCATTCCTAGCGACCTTGGGTCGCACTACTTGACCACATGCAGCTACACCCTTCCCATATCCTCCCGCTCCCTAAACCTGGTGGGGACCACATGGGGGGTGGGTGGGTGGGTGGGTTGTAACATGTCGAAACGTAAACCACCTCATGCTGATCTTCTAGATCTGCTTCCACATCTAAAACCCTTCATATTATTATGTCCCTATCATATCCTCTTTCCAAAACATTTTACATGCCCAGGTCTTTGAGACTGGCGTTAGTTTCCTGCTTTCCCACTGTTTACATTCATTGGTTGTATTCACTCAACCAAAGAACATTAAACCACAAAGGTTCTCTCTAGAACCCAAACATAAGTAGGAATGAATAAATTAATTGTGTTGTCTTGGATGTCCCTAAAAACACCTCGCTCGGTGGTCCGAGTGCTGAAGCATTGATCATACTATTTTCATCGAGTACTTGGGATGGTCAGTATTCCTCGATGAATACTCATCTACCGACATGTCATCCTGCCTAAGATATAGAAGCTCTAGGGAACTCTAATCCCTTATCTCTTTAAAAGATCAGGGTAACCCAAATCCTATCATCATCCTACTGAGCCACATAGAAGGCTCTCTACCAGGACCACCATCTGATCAAATAGTTCCCTAGCTAGATGGAAACTCGGCTACCTCCTCAAGCCAGTCCTTAGCCTCCGGTGAGTCAGGCTCACCTCGGAACCTGAGGGGTATCTAATGCTGAAACACATGTAAGGTACTAAGCCTACATTTGTCCTCTACCGATACTGCCGGTTGATAAAGATGACACCCTACCCAAAGGTACTATCTTGGGCAACAATCCATGTACCGAAGCCTCATCACTATGCATAATATCCTCATGGTCACTCACTAAAAAAGACTAATAGCTAAGATCACTATCTGCTCTACTGTTGTCTTAACTAGTTGGAGAACTCTAGCCACAACCTCCAGCTAGTTCTCAACTGCCTGAGAATATATCTCATCTCGAAACCTTGGAGGCCTCTACCGCTGGAACTCATACAATGCGCTCAGTCAGCATGCATCCTCTACTGGTGGAGCTGGTGGTAACATATTCCTAATAGGTAGTGGTATTGCTGGTACACCTCCCGAAGGTGCTAATGTCATAAAAGGGCCCTACACAGAGGCCTCATCACTTGGTGGACTGTCATCACATAATCTCTCAAGAATATTGGCTGGATGTCTACACGGTGACATCCTGATAAGGAACAAGTGTGCCACCATCATTAAGTAATACCTGGTGAGCTAACTCCAAGAAATCACAAGAATTGTTTTTCAAAAACACATGCAATCAATGTTTTCTTGTACTGAGTTAGAAATCAAAATTTAGGGTCCTAGTATATGGATATGTCAGCCGCCACACCAACACTGGACTCCCCGAATAGAAAACCACACTCATAAAACTTAACACTATTGCTTCACAGAAAAGATCAGAGTACTAGTTCTTCAGTAAAACCGAACTCCTTTGATACCACTTTGTCACAACCTATCCCCTGGGGCCTGTGCTGTGACTACCCCAAGCCCACCTTCCATAGGCCAGGGGCTGGAGACTAGCATTGAAAGGTGTCTTCCCTAAAACAGAAATACATTGACTTTAAACCTATACAAACACATGGTCCGAGAACACAAAAAGAAGATACTGTGAAGTAACCACTATATTTAAAGAGTGATGAAAGAAAAGGGGCTGGAATACAAGCCCAGTTGGAAAAGTACAAGTACAACTGAAAAGTACAAAACAACTTAAAGGGTGAAAAGAAACAGTTGGATCATCCACCATGGATCCTACCTAAAGGGTAGGTATAATGCACAATTAGTATCCCCTATGTCGCATCACATCAAACAGTCCACCCCAGATCCTACCTCAAGGGTAGGTACAACTCACAATCAATATTCCCTGCGTCGTGTCACACCAAATGGTCCACCTCTGAGCACCATCCAGTCCTGGCTCCCTCATCCTTGATCAATGACATATATCATCTACACAACACACAACAAGGTACAGGTGAAGACCGTGCAGGGGTGAGTATAACAATACTTTGTATTTACCCCGATACCCCATAAGTCTCCTAAAGTTACACAAAGGAAAAGCCACAAATCAAGACATGAACTCTAATTAGGAATATTCCCATACATATACCTAAGTTATCAAGATATAATCATCACATACATGAGGGAGGTATACCAAAAAGGTAACACCATGAAGGTAGAATTACTACACAAGTAACACCATGAAGATAGTACCACGAAGGTAAAAGACTTAGTTCAAACAGAGCCTCAACTCAAACCAGGTATAAAAATCAGAGAAAACCGATTATGATGCTGACCCACATAGGATCGCTATGAATTCTGATAGCTAACCACATATTCTCTAGTGGTAGTAACAAGTATCTTTCCAAGTCATAACGTTGAACACCTCAGTTGCTGGAGAACTCCTCCACTATCGAGTACAATGGGTCTGCCGCATCACACAGAGGTGCTTCCCACTAACCTTGAACTGCTGAGGTACTCTTCCCCATCGCATACCATGGGTCTTCCGAGTTACACAAAGATGCTCCCCCACTGTGGAATGCTGAGGTACTTCTCCCCACCACATACCGTGGCTGTCAAGTCACTCCGAGTCGAAAAGTCAGCAGTATTCAGGCCTCAGCCTATCGTAGGGTTTTGTACATAGCACGCTTGGGAGAACCACTCCCCAATCCATCAGTCATATTTCAACCCGCACTAAGTCTCACAAATAAGTAACTCAATGATCCATGGCATCATAAGGGCTCCAACGCAACAGACAAAATGTAAACCAGACACCTAGTCTCTGCATTATTGGTATTTCAATGCCGAGAGCCCGGTTGGATTCAGGTGCGATCCATCCTAGACATACAACACGTTTATCCAAAACTATCATAAAGTAAGTCAAAAGTACAATCTCCCTCTAAGTATCCCAACTCTGCAGATGTTTTGGAAAACAAACGTCTGGTTCTTTAGATAAGGCCCTTTAAGTGTTTATGGGCTCGGTCGGGCCCTGGTTCAGTCCGACTTGGTTGGACAGACCCCACCTGACTCAGTTTGGGCTGGGCTATAGTTGACTTGGCCCACTAGGCCGAGGGCCAGCCTGCTGGGCTGAGTTTTGGCCCAGCCCGTATAGGGTGGCCCCCAAAGGGGAGGCCCTACCCGCAAGGGGACAGCCCACAAAAGCGGTGGCCTGGTTGGGCGGTGGCCCGGTTGGGCAGAGGCCCACTAGGGTGCGGCCTACGTTGCTCCCTCCAGGTGGCTCAGGGGAGCCAATCCCCCGAGATTTCGAATTTCCAAAGGCCGTTCGACCTTTAAAGCGGCAACGCCACATGGGTAACAAAGTTGCTGAGGATAACGCGCCGCGAACCCTTTGCGGCTGGCCTAATGAGCCATGGCCCCTTTTCACATCGGCGGTGCGTGACTACACACCACACATCCTCCACAACCGGCCGGTTCCTACCGTTCTGATGTCCACCGCAGCTTTGTGCGACAACCTCCTCTAGTGGAATGCGTTGGCGTGTCCCCTCTTCCATAGCCAGTTGGTGCCACCGTGCCAGCGGTCTTCCACGTAAGGCACAATGGTAACAAAGTTGCAGAGGGTTAGGGTTGTGTTTGTTAGGCCCACGCCCTCCGCGTTAGCTCGTGATGAAAGGGAGGATAAAATGGGTTTAATAATTCCTTTTTTAAAAAACAAACAAACCACACAATGATACCCCGTAACAACCTATCAAAAAACAAATGAATCACGGATCAATCAGTTAGTCAGTTGACCCGCGTTCTTCATATAATTTCAAGAATGGGGAAGAGGGAATCAGAAATGTAAAAACAAAATAACTCCTACTTTGTAACATGTTGGAGAGAATCCGCGACTTAAAGGAGGATTATTTTCTTCGTTTCCACAACCGGTTCCCAATGACAGCACTCGCACGTCGACCTTCGCTTCGTGGTTCAGTGTCTCCCATCACCTCCCACTAGGATTGGGTCCGTCCTCTAAGGGTTCGACATCGTGATGCTGCTTCAGCACTTCGTTTCTTGGTTAAGATGTGCCGATACCCCTCCCCATGCTCCATATATATAGGATATGGGGAGGGTAAGTAACGAAATTAGAGTTTAATGTGGATCATCGGTTATGGAGATTCCTAACTCCCCAAATATGTGTTTACTTAGGGTTGGAAGTTCAACCCATTTATTGGTTTGTAACATCGATGGCCCCACCCCTTTTCTTGTCCGTTGGAGGATATGAAATAAAATAATAAAATTATTTTATTTCATTTCTTTTAAAAAGTTGAAAAACTTAACTATTTCTCCAGACCTATTATGGTCAAAGTAAATCCTATCTTAATTGAATCCCAAGGCTATGGATTCAACGGTGCCCTTAGATTTTTAATCTGAGTAATAGCTCAGAAGTTAAAAAACACCAGTCATGCGTTTACTGAACATACCTGAAAAAATGTTCAATAAATTATTAGAGTTCACCCTCGACCAACGTCAGTCGAGGTTAGGATCCACCTAAAGAGAACACAACCCAAAGAACCTAATGGTACTTTCATATTTTGAATCTGAGTTACCATTTAGAAGTTTTGTATTTTAGAATAAAATAATTTCCACTTAATTATTTCATTTACGGCCAAAAACTAACTTTCACTGGTGGCCCGTGCTGGCCAATGTTAGTATAAACCTAAGGAAAGCATACCATGACGAGTTCAGAGGTGGTCTCAAATTTTCAATCTGAGTTACCATTCACGAGTTATAAGAATTTGAAAAATAAAATAATTTTATTTAATAATTTTATTTAAAGTTGTTCCATTTTTGGGGTTTCTCACAGGAGGCCCTCGCCAACTAAACTTAAGTCATGCATAGGGTAAACCTTCCATCCTGAGCGCAATGATGCCCTTAGATTTTTGATATGAGAAAACGTTTATGATTTATTCAAATTTTGTAGGAAAAATGTTTATGCGTGCTAATTAAATCTTAAAAAAATTTCGACGGATCATTTTGGGAACTCCGGGACTCAAAATCACGCTCCGTTAGATTTCTCGGTCTCGAAATAATTCCATATAATTAAAAAAAATATATGGAAATTACAGGACACTACATTGTTATTAAGTTAGAGGGTATGAATAACACTAAATTAATTATGAAAATTATATGGTTTTCACATGTATAAAATAGATTCATTGGTTTTTTTAATTATTATAAATAAAACAAGAAACATTTGGAAGAAAAAAATGTTTTATGAAAAAATGATTTTTTCTAGAAGGTGGTTCTGTTTCACCTTGAACACATAGCTAGAAATTAATTTTTACCAATTATATAAAGTGTACCTTAAAATATAAAATTAATTTTTAAAATAATAATTTTAAAAATATCTTGGAGTGATTTTTTGATAAATTTATGAATAAGATAAAGTTTTAAGGGAATAATTAAAAATAATGGTTTATATAAAAAAACTGTATTTTCATTCAAAGGAAGTGCATGATAATATGGTTTTTAGAGTAATATTGATTCAATTATATTTCTATTATTCCGATTTAGTTAATTGGAATCAATTTCATATTTAAATTTGATATAAATTTTTTTAAACTTTTGAAGATTTTCTCCTTGGAAAACCACTTTCTCCTTGCGTCCGTTTGTTTAATTTTAAAATAAAATTTTAAAATTATAAGAGTTGCATATAGAAATATGGATTAATTATTTATAATCAGAATAATTTATATTATCTAATAATTTCAATGTAATTTTTGACTATAATGAATTTCAAAACAATAAAAATTAATTACTGCGACTAATGTTAAAATGAGTTTACCATGGGGGTTAAACTAAACATATAGGGTTAAAATTTCCATAAAAACATATCTAAATACTATTTTATAACCATATTTAAATATTATACTAAAAAATTTAGAATATTTATTTATTTTTAAGCTTATGGAATGTTAATTTCATTAACATTTCAGATTCTTTTGTGAAATTTCCAAGTAGTTTCCAAGAAGGTCCCATTTCCATACTAATAAAAGATCACTCACTCCCCTCACTTATTCACACATTTAAAAACTTGTTTACTAACCAAGTCTTACAAAAATACCTCCCAATCATCATTATCCACATTCTAGATCTTATGGCCATCCTAAAAACCAACCCGAGGGACCTAAAGAAGAGATCCTAAGGATGGTTCACTATGTGAATGTAATTGTCTTCACTAAGCTCTTTCATTTTTCCTTCATTATTTTAAAACCTTTTAATATGTATTAAAAAATATAATATGATATATATATATATATAATATTTAATGAGATTTTATTATTTTTGTGGAATAATATTTATCAATTTCCACTTCTATTAAATGAGAAATGAAATTGTCAATTGTGTGTATGGCGAACTACCGCTATACGAATTGATTTACCATATTTTACATCAAAACTTATCATTGTTGGAAATAATTATGTATGTAATTTATATATATATTACTTATTACATAATTATAATCATGTAGTTATAATATCACATATAAGTTTTTTTACTTTCTATTCCATTTAAAATACGATAATGATGCTCGTTTATACGATGGACTACCACGTCATGAAGAAATGTTATTCATTTTTCACATATGATTTAAAAAGAATGTAATGATGATATATTTAATTAATATATGTGATATATATGGGATGATACAAATTATAGAAAATTAATATATCATAAAATTATCCTTTTCCCCCTTTAATGTAATGATATCACCACTCATGTTTACGTATGACCTACCGTCTTCACGAAGAAATGCGATTCACTGTCTATGTACAATTTTCTATAATGGTTATATGAATATATATATATATATAATGAAATAAATAATAATTATGACATTAATATCATTTTGGATATTATATAAGTATATACTACTTGATATTGAACTTATAACCACACCCATAAAACAAAAGTTTAGAAAAACATGTCTATAGGGCGACATATTTCCTCAGGTTATCAAATACCCAGGGTAGTAAAACACTCCCATATTTATACCCCCATTAACTCTCACACACATGTAACTTCTCCCTAGATGCTACATCCCATGATCCTTCTTGAATAGTGTAGCCACCCAACCTCCCCATGATCCTCCACTGGCGTAGCCAGCCCACCTCACTTCCAATGTTGCTCTAAGGTGGACTGAAAACCTCCTCATCCGACATGACCACCCATCCTCTTACTCTGGTGCACCTTAGATATATCTTTAACATGGATCCAACATGGCTCCGACCCAACTCTGACAGGGATTCTCCAGTATCTTCATATTCACCTCCGCCTTCGAGTGACCCACCTCATCAACTCACTGTATGATATCTCTACAGTCTTTCCACATTCGAGGTGCTCCTCCACATTTCACCTATTTTTGATATATGAATTACCATTTTTCATTAGCATTAGGTAGGGTTTGTTTAAATTTATATTGTTATATTTACTCAAATATTTTTTCGATTTATACTATATGTTGTTTTGATTAACTCTAATTTTCTACAATACACAGTCATATAATCATAGAGAAGATGAAAACATGTGAACCCAGACACTTAAAATTCCCCACATTCCCTCTCATTTATTCCAATAATATGGTTTATTTGATTTTATATCCTTATCCTCTCTAATATTCATTGGGTATGATTTATGTTTTTTGATTTATATCTTTTTAATTACTAGATTTTTCTTAGATATGGTTTAATTGTTTTGAATTAATACATAAGTCTTGATTTCAATGTTATTTTTAATTTTCATTGGGTTTGATTATATCACTAGTGTCTATGATTTCAAAAGATAGGAAAAGTTGATTTACTAGTTTTACTTTCAGGCCTCCTTTAGACATGTTATATTAATCTTCCACCCACCCTTTCCTCAATCTTTATATCTCTTATAATTTCATTGTCTTCAGTGTAAAGTTTTTTCCTTCCCTTAAATTTTTTCCCTCCCTCAACCTGTAAATAAAGAGTTAATGTTATATTCTAATATTTCTTAGATATCATAGGGTTGAACTTAATCAGAAAAACACCTCATATCATCCCACATAATAATATCTATTATTTTTTTGTAACTATATATGATCACTAAATTAATTTTCTTAAACTATACTATCTATTTATTATTTTTTATTGGATCTATAAATTTCCTCCACATGAAATTTATCCTTCGTATAGGTTTACTTAATGTTGTTGCAATATTGACTCTCTAAAAGTTTCACCCTATGTTTCTTGTTTAAAAGTTTACTCTTTATTATTCACCGTATGTGATATCAATGTGCCTATTTTTAATATGAAATGAATTAATAGTTAATTTTTTAATTATCTAAATAGTATTCTACAAATATTAACTTAATATTTTATTCTTAATTTTTTATTAACACTTTTTAGGTGATTGATGTTTTATTCCAATTTAAAATTCACACAAATGACTAGATAAACACATCTTCTACAGTAGTAAGACTTATGATACATTTTTATTTTATCTATTATATTTTGAAATTTAAGAAAATAATTACTTTATTAAATTAATAATAATTTATTTTTCTAATTTTAATGAACAATTGGAATACAAATTCTAATTTATTGGGCCCAATTAAAATATTTTATCCCATTCTTCAATACTAATGTTTGATTGCTAATTCCTTCTAAATTTATATGGTATTTGATTTCAAAGCCTTCCGAGAAATTATTATTTATTATATAATATTTAAAAATTTTTATAAAGTATTTTAACTAAATTTATATAAATCAGCTCTCAAGTACTAAAAAAATAAAAAAATTAGATATCATAGAAATTTAGGCATGGATTTTGTTTCAATCGAAAATCCTTCCTACGATACAAATTTTATCAATCAAATTGGCATGAAAATATCATTAGGTTTCATATAAAATACTATAAACAATTAACATTAAATATTGTTTTGTTGAATATTAAATATTTTCATTTTTAATATTAATTTTTTTTACTAAGTTATGTTTAATAGAGGTAATTTTAATATAGTTATTTTTGGTATCTCAAAAAATACCACCTTTTGCAAGATTTTTTGTTAAATATAATTTTTTAATGAAATTTTTTTTTTTATCTTTAAAATAATTTATTTATTTTTTATATATTCCCAAACTAAATATTTTTATGTTTAATAGGATATCATTAATTAAATTTTCGGAATTATCATGTTATTCCATTTCTTTTTCATATGATAATCCATTTTTTCTTTCTTCAATTTCTTTCATATTAAATGTTAAATTTAATTTAGTCAATTTTTTTAACACACTACATTTTTTATCAATTCATTGTTTTTAGTTATGTTATAGTATATTTTCATAAAAATAAAATTGTGAAATAATTCTAAAAATTCATAAATTTGTGTTACTGTATTCACAATAACCATTCTATGAAATATGTACCCAATATTTATAATTGCATTCATTGTATAGTTGGGATTTTATATTTATTATATAAGCATAATTTTATGATCATGTAACCTACACAGTTTTGTGAAACAATCATAACTTCATTTTATATTTATTATATAAGCATAATTTTATGATTATGTAACCTACACGGTTTTGATTAATTTTAGTTATATAGTATCTTATTTCCACAGTTTTATATAAACCGTGGAAATCAACCAACCCCTTATCAGAAAAAAAAACCCTTTAACTTCCTTGACTTATCTCATACCCCTAACAAGCACATGAACTACCCTTTCCTATTCGCTCTGGTGAAAGAACCTAATTAGGTCCATCATCTTAGTGACATCGACCGACACAAAGGAACCCTACCCACCCCCTATTGCCCCATAGGAATCCTACCAAAATTTTAAAAGGAAATACCCCCCTTACTACTCTCATAGAAGAACCCTACTGACTAAGAGAATGAAACTTTCGGCTCCCTACAATAGTGATTCGCCCATTCCCATAGGTAATCCCAATTCATTCATCAATAAAAATATAGTTGTTGATTTTATGGAGGCCGGATTGAAGGAGGCATTTATTTCCTATTTAATGAAATAAAAAAATGTATATATATTTAAAGATTTTATATAATTCAGGATGATATACTTGATTATTTTATGAATTAATTTTTTAATGGAAGTGTCATAAAATATCTGGTTTTGTTTTCCTCTAGAAATTATGTTCCCCTATTTTAAATAAACATACTTTTTCTTCATAGTTAACTATATACATAGGCTATGTTTAATTTACTATTTCAACTTTATACTAACCATAAAATTATTTAGTCCTAAAAGTGAGTTTTCATTGAACATTAAAACCTATTTAATGATTCACGTTGATAAATATTTACTACATAGTTGTAGTTTTTGGTTAAATTTTGAATGCTGCTAATAAATTAAAAAATACAATTAAAATAACATATAAACCCAATGTATTGTATTCTTGATAAATTATAATAGAAAATTTAATTTTCATATATTTATATTGTGTTTATTCTAATCACCACACACACTCTATCTGGTCAGAGTTCTTGTAAATATTATCTCATAATTTTAATTATATATAATTGTGATTGCTCTATGATAGGTGTAACTTCTAAATCCATTATTTTTTACATGTATGATACATTATTAATTTTATTTATGTAAAATTTAAATAATTATCGATATATTTTTTTATAGTTTTAAAACAAATAACAATATCTTTTCTTTTTCATTTCCATTTTTTTGATTATCATAGGTAATGTATTTTTTCATCATAAAAATACATATTTAAAGGATGATTACTGAATTATTATTGATTCTTGAATATTTGAAAACAAATTAAATTTATATTAATTTAACTCCTTAACTAAGTGCCTTAATAAATTTCATATAATGTTGTTTTCAATTATCATATTTTAGTCATTAAAAATTATTGCAATATTTTTTCCATCCAAATCATCAATGAAATTCATATTGAATTATAAATCAATGATCTATTATTGTTTATTGACCTAGAATAAAATATTATTCACTTTATATTCTCTTAATTAAAATTTTATTTTCCTTTTAGGAATATGTGTCAACGACCTAGAAAAATAATCCCTCTTTAATTCATAATCTCTAGTTAATTAATTTATTTAAAGATGACTTAATTTTCACATTTCATATTCCCTTGTACGGTAATAATATTATATGATTATGTTTTAATATGGTAGATGGGGGAAAATGATCATTGCTTGAGAGAATTAGGAGATACTATTAATAAGAATTCCCCGTTGTGTGCAATATTTTGAAATTGAATATAAATCAAATTTAAACATATCATGTTTATTATTGATAGAAATCATCAAGAAATCAATTAAAATTTAAATAGAGTTAATTACATATTGGAACAGTTCCTCTTTTAAGGCATTCAATAAATTGTTCTGTTAATTTTGTTTTATAATTTTATAAATTTGAGTATGAATTTCCTTTATATCGATGTATTATAAAATTTGTTTTAAAATTAAGTTTTAAGAATGATTTTAGATATTTCATTGTTGTTCTATTTGAAATTTTCAAGAAACATTTGTGTGTTTTTGAAAGTAAAGGAATTTTAGTTTTGTATATTATAGGGGAAGTTTCTTTGAAAAGTTATGGTAGTGAGGAAATGATAATCATATTAATAATAAATTGGAATTATATATTCTCAAAGATAGATTGTAAAATAATAATACCTTATAAATTTATTGTTTTTGAGAAATACCTGTGATATTTGGTTTTGAAATGAAATATAGTTTTCTTTTGATCCTTTTTTGACCTAATAATAATGTTCTCGATTATAGAATCCATAAAAGATTAAGAATTATTCAAAGTTATTATATTCAATAGATAAATACATATGGTTCATTGATTTTACACCCATTTCATAAATAAGTCATTACCAAATAATCCACCTCTAATATGATTTTCTATGATTTAAGATTTGTCAATAAATTTATATATATATATTTTTTAAAAATGATAAGTATAATGAAATTGGAATGAAATAAATAATATATATATTTAAATTAAGGTTATTAGAATGTAGTTCAATGGTTATAAACATATAACTATGATTTGAAGGTAAACAAGTAAGATTATTTATAAAAGGTAAATATAACTTGGTTTTATGCATCAATAAGATTCTAATTATTTAATGTTACTGAAAATATGAATAATTGTTTTAGTTTTTATTTTGAGATATGTTTTTATGTTATTTCTTATAAATGTGTGTATAAATTTCAATCATTCATAATTATTTTACAGATAACATCCATATGATTAGATTGTGAAGAAATAAATCCTCAAATACTATGAACATGATGATCAAACATATTGATTGAATGATATTGATTAGTGATGTTTTCTTCATTTACACTATCTATTTTTTACATTACTTAATGTATAATTCATGTCTAGAGATCCAATTTTTTTTTGTTATTACAAGGAGAACTGACAATAGATGTTTTGAAGAAAAATTCCACTTTCACTCTTGAGGTATTTGGATAAAAACAATGGGGAATATTGGTAAATCTTGGTTGTGTTGTAGAAGATCAAGGATATTAGTAATGAAATGAAGATTATATAATTAAATTATATATTAGATATGGTACTTCATGACATCCTCAAATGAATGGTTATTTTTAAATAGACATTTAACATCATATTTATCCATAGTGAGAATGAAGAACCATATTGATATACCCATGTCATTTTTTGGAAAACATGAAATGTAACATATAATGATGATAAAATTATATATTTTGTTGGGTATTTGTAAATCCTTGATAATTTTTACTCCTTATATTTATACTTAACTTGTATATATTGTATTTTTTTTGGAATTTATGTTATCAAATTTTGGGAATGTGCTTGATTTTTTCGACGTTGGTATGATATCTAGTATATCAATGAGATATATTTACACATTTTTATGTTGATAATATTGATGATTGGTATACTATATTTATACTAGAATCATGATAATTCATTTATATGCGATGAATATGATAGAAGGGGTATGTGTGTGTCTTTTATTGTAATTATAAATTGTAAAATAAGATTAGTCAAATATTAACAATCCAATACATCATATGTGATATTTTTTTTGAGACATGATAGAGTATATTCCTTAACCAATTACAAAAAATGGTTTTTCCCCAAATTTCATACAAACATTCTGCTTTCTATGCAGTAGTTTTATGGCCTCAATCTATAATTCCACCTGTGTGGGATGGGATGGAAGGTAACCCAATCCCCAACCTGAATTAGATGGATCAAAAGATGAGCAACCTATAACTTGATATTGATATCTCTCATTCCAAATGAAAGTATGGTCAGGTGAGTTTTGGAATAGATCCTCCTATTAAAGGATGTCATTGAATACAGTCTATGATTAATATAGTGGTTACATGTTGATATTTTTTCCATTCCTTTTTATTGTTGATTTCTTAGTTTTTTATTAATATTTATTTGAATAGTTATACTTGTTAATATATGATCCTAGTTTTTGACTACTAAGGTTGATAGACATTGGATGTTTAATACTAAGTATATATATGCTCACACTCGGTGTGGACATGACGGGGGATCTGATGTTTTTTCTACTACATACTTCTTACCACTTTAGTGATAAATAATTCAATTGAGCTTCGAGATTTATAGAGATAATTATTTGGATAAAATATGATTATCACGTGGAAATATTTTAATTATTATTTGAATGACATATGGATATATTGATATTCATGTTATCAAAATGATGATATGGTGAACTAAATTATCTAATAAATGAAACTTATCTTTCCTTTTATTTTGACATGATATGGAAATATTAGAGAATATTATGATTGATTGATGCCTTAATTTGAAAATTACACTTTGATAATAAACTGATTAATGATTAATATATTATTTCTTAGTTTTCATAATCAACTCCTTTGGAATATGTGATATATTTGTGGTTAGAAAATATCGATAGAGAAAAAACTCTAAAATAATTTATAATAATTTTTTAATAAACTGAACCGATGTATTATTATAATTTTTTATTCCAAGTATTCTTTACTAATAATGTTATCCTTGGTTTTATATTTAATTATAAAATATTGAAACTTTTTTGATATGAATTTATTACATGCTATGTTTTTCTAGTTAACAATGTTTTTTAGGACCACTTATTCATTTATCTACTAAATCAAGCTATATGTTTTCTATTTAGTAGGGTATCATAAGAACTGTTATTCATAATAACTCATAAGCATATAATATGTTATCTTATTTATGAAAATCTATTTTAGGTGAGTTTCCTATAAGTTATATATTAATATAAAGTGTTATATGATATGGGTTTGGGCATGGTATTGGATATTGAATTGTTTTTCTATATGAAAATTTTAATAAATATTTTAATATTTTTAAAAGGAAACGGGTTTTAAATTGTGTATTATAAGGGAAGTTGATTTAAAAATTGAAGTTTTTTTGAAAATTACCATCATATTCATAATAATATTGGAACTTTATTTTCTAAAATTGGGTTGGAAAATGAGAGGACCTTCCAAATTTTAATGTTTTTGAGGAATATTTTTGATATATTTGAGTAGAAATTATACCAATATTACAGGAATGGTGGCACAATAACTATTGAATGTAACTATTGAGAAAGCAACATAATTAGTTTTACATGAGTATTAGATTAACAAAAAAAAATCAAAATACTATCAAAGTGACATCATCTACATGTTCTTCCCATAATTCAGATAAAGTGGTAAAGTTTGACAATTTTGTTGGGGCATGCACAAGATTTATGATGACTGTTTTGTGGTTCCTATTGATAATGTAAGTGATGAGGGTGCTGCTGCCAAAGGTGACTCTGTTGATGGTGAAATCAATGATTTTTTATGAGGTGCAGATGAGATTTATAAAGACAAATATTATTGATAGTCTATATGTATGTGAGAGGACATATTAGTAGGATGTTTGTGTAGGTAGTATCTGAAATTGAATGTTTGTTTTGACTACTATTTGGTAAGTTTATTATTATATAAAACATTTTTTTGTGTTTCTGTGATATAATTCCCCAGGTGGTGGTGGAATGCATTGAAAATTCGAGAAAAATATTTCATAATAGAGTGATATAAGTGGTGGTGGAATGTGGTGAAAATAGTTAAAAAAATCTACTGTATATAGGTAGTGGAATGAGGTGATGAAATTACAAAAAAACCATGGTTTTAATTAAGGGTATAGGAATATAAATCCACAAGATTGTTTTAATACAACCACTATTTTTTCCATAGAAGAATCTCACTACCAGAATTTTATTCAATAACCGTGGAAATATATCTACCGTAACGGCCGTAACAACCACAATTTTGTAAAATGTGGGAATAAATATTGTTCATGTTTTTTAGGATATTTACATAATTTTAAACCATGTATATAAGTTATTTCTCTAGTTATTATATCTTGTGTACAATAAATGGACATTTCATGAAAAAATACGCATGAGAAAATAATGAAATTAAGATTCGAAACATTGAAAATAATGAAATATTATTAAGAAATGGGTTGTAAAATGTTATAAGAGGATAATATTTGTTTTGATATAAATGATTATGGTTCTAAAATAAATTCATAATTAATCTATATTTATTATCTAGGTGTTTCAAAAATATATGAATGAAGTTGTACTTGAGGTAATGGTTTCTCTTCTCACTTTTACTTTCGTGAGATATATACCATATTCACCACTTATTCCTTTTTGTGGTGTATATAATTCAATTTTTTAAATGTTATATCATGAATATATTTATATTAATTATATTTAATGTTTCATTTTTTATTCAACTCATGGGGATTATGATTAAAAAGTTACCGAAGTGGTAATATATTTATGTTTCAATCTCATTTTAATCGGGATTATTTATACTTGGATTTCAATTGAAGGAAATTATTTGATAATTATATAAGAAACCCCTTTAATTTTATTATAATCTAGTTATTTATGATGTTTTAATGTAATAATACCATATTCATCTCTTTGGTACTTAAAATTATTGATAATTGTTTTAATAAAACCCGACTTTATTTATCTATTTGTTCAGAAATCCTTTTTCTTCCAAAACCTTGTTTTCAAAAAATAGTTTAAAAAATATATTTAACATTATAGAAATTATTTTTTAAGTTAATTTTTACCCATTTTTGAACTTTTAATTTTTTTTTGAAGCTAATATTCATTTCATTTTCCAAAGAAGGCCTATTTGGATTTTATTGGAAATTTTAAATGAATATTTGTATTAATATGTATGAAATGAAAAAATTACCTCCATCATGACCACTCAATATTATAGATCTTCTTTTATTATTTTCAAATTTTATTTTGAAATAAAATTATTTTCAAAATATTTTGTGAACTTTATGTTTAAAAAATATTTTCAAAGTGAAAATGTACTTTTCTTCAAGAGTGTTTTAAGGAGTTTTTTTGGTATTTATATTCATAAACAACATTAACCCTTTATTGGATGGTTTGTGATATGTTTGACTGATGGTGTACTATTTTATTACCATTCACTATATTACTCTCGATGGGTTATGATTAATTTTGGTAAGTATTTACATTTAATATGTTAGTTTTTGAGTAAGAATTTTTAAGTTGATTATTCTTAACCCCTTTAATATGAGTAATGAATTATACTTATTAAGTGAATTGTGGGCCCCAACACTACATATCCCCTTGATGCATCCCTAGGTATCATGAGACAAATCAGTTGGGAAAAATTATATTAGGTTTTATCCATAGTTTTAACTATTTTTTACAGGTCTTCAAAGTAAGTCTATGGTGTATGAAATTATAAATTCACTAATTACGAGATTAATTATTGATTTCTATGTGATTGTTTGATTAGTTATAATATCTATAGATAATTTTCAAGATCATGTTATTAATTATATGACTTTATTTTATCATCATTTATTCCTTCTATATCATGATCAATTCATTGTCTAAATGGAATGAGTTTTAATTATTTAGATTTCTATATAGATTATGATTATATATTAATGATAGATTTGACTATACTCTTACCCTTATTGAGTATCTTAGCTCATCCATTTTTATGTTTTACTTTCCCTTGGATACTAGGAAGCGTTTTATGATTGATTTGAAGGGAATTTCTAAGGGGAAATATGAAATTCTCAATGAATACTCTCTGTTAATTTTATATTTTTAATTGTAATGTGAGATTCAAGTATTTATCTAGTTTTATGAGTCTAATAAACCATTAATTCATTTAGGACGATATTCCTTATATCTTATTTGAATGTAATAAATTAAAAACCGACTCTAGGCTACTTGGGTCATGTTCTATAGATATCTCATCAAATAAGACACAAGCATATGCCATTATCCTATATATTTAACATAACATTATTTGAATTTACAAAAATGAACTTATTGGAAAACTATTATTTTATTGATTTTTATCAAACAAATTCTTTCTAATAAAATGACCAGAGATATATTCTTCCATTAACATAAAAGGGAAAATTCCTTTATCAACCATTCAATTAATACAATATCACTTATGACTCACCCCATACATGCTACTTTATCGCCCTTATATTTTATCAAGGTTTCCATCCAAAAATAAAATTACATGAGTCATGGTACACATTATTAATGATATCAATTACAATGGGTAATATAAAAACTTATAGATAAAAATATCTAATGACCTAGATAAGAATGTTGGATTCCTATTGGTGACTCTGTCCTCATGAACTGTCATTTTTGAGATCACTAAGTGAAACTTTTATGATAGTAAGTATTAATACTTATTATTTGTAGCTCCTGATAGTTAGATATCAAATCTGTCCCATCATATTTATGTATATTATCCATAATACATATTATTTTATATTATTTTAATGACATATCATGTATTCAATTATACTGGAGAGATTACATAGGGATTCCATATAAAATATACTCCAAGTACATTATCAAATTTAAATTATATAAGAGAATAACTTCTATGTAAAAATAATAAATATATTATGATAATCAATAGTATAAAATTAGTTGTTTTTTAAGCATTGAAAGTAACACAATATATGGTCCCTAGGATTTTGTTATTTTTCTATGATATAGGGTTAGTTATCTTGAGGGAACTGAATTTTCATTGCATGATTTCTAGGACCATGAAGTCAAGGCATAAAACTTGGGTGATTAATTAGGGAGATTTCATGACTGGTTCATGATCCCTAGGACCGTGAAATTTATTTGTACATCCTCTAAAATGTTACAAATGTTTTATTTTAATTTCAAAAATTTCCTCTATCTCCCATATTTAATCCCTAACAGGGGAGTGGATTATAAGTGTGATTTTAGGATAAATTTGGTGGATTTATCCTATAGGATCTCTTCTTTATTGAATCTTTATTTATTTAGGAGATATATCAAAGGTATTTTACTCACATATCATCTTATTTTTTTGATTTATCAATATCTAGGGTTTTGGATTATAGTTACTCTGAGAGATAATCATAACATTAGTGTTATGGGGATTTTGTTACTAAGGGATTGAGGGGGATATGAGGAAAAATGATCTTTAGTTTGGTTACAAAGTTTGGATTCACTATTTGTCTAAGGTAGGTGGAATGTTACGGACACTATTTTTTGAAAAATCTCCTGGGCTTGAATATGGTATTTTAATTAAATTTTCTTACAGTGTAAAAATATTTTAGCTATTTTAGGGGATTTTATGGTTAAGGATAGAGCTTTTGGTGTGACTAATTTTGAGTGAACATGGAAAGGGATTATTTTTTGGATGTGTGTATTTTAATAAGTTTTAAGGAATTTATAAAGTGTGTTTTAGAATGGTATTTTTGATCAAAAGATTAATTGATAATGTGTTTCTATTGATTATTTTTATCATAAAGCACGTGGATTCTTAATTTAAATTTCTTTGGGAATCATATTTCATAAGGGTGGTTATTTTGATGGTTTTATCATTGAGTTGTGTTGTTGATGTTATTTGGTTTTTTCATTGAGTTACATGGTTAATGTTATGATGAATTATGGGATTGATTTTTTAATTAATCTTATTGTTTTTCTACTTGATTTATTTTTTTTAATTGCTTTTGTTGAGTTCTTAGACATAAACATAGAAAACTTAAAATTGGGTTTGGGGACCTTATCAGTGAAAATTGGGTAATATCTTGGAAAAATCTCAAATAGGTATGGGGACATCATCGACAAGGATATGGTGAGGTTAAGGTAAATAACCACTTATGTGTGTGGATATTATCAGTAATGACATTTAGAGGCTTTGGGATATTTGATCCACCTGTGGGTAGGATATATCCATTTTTAGTTGTTTATATTAGTTTAAGGTATCCATCATGTTTTACTTGAGTAAATAGGCGCATGCAATTGGGTTATGGAATTGGGATTATACTATATTGTTTGTTGTTGTTTATAGGGTGTTTTTACCATCTTTATTTAATTTCTTAATGTGGTTTAGACTGAATATTAAGAGTTGGGATTTATAAAAAACTTTTGTATCTTAATGGATTTTTCTCATTCATGGGTTATATAGAGAATCTTGGGTATATTTTTATGGGTGTTTTTATCACTTTTATATGTACTTATTTGTGTGAATTTAGATGATGTCAATTGAGTTGCAAATATCTTGGAACATTGCTTCATTAGACTAGATCAAGCAGTGAAGGTGATCTAATAGAGACTAATGGATAATGGGTCATTTTTGATGATGAGTTGGGTTTATTGCTTTGGGTTCCACTTATATTATGGATTTTTTAGTATTATTATTGCAATTATTTATTTTTTTATGTATGAATTACATTCACACCATTTTGGATTTAATAACATTCCCCATGGTAGGTGTGAGGTATTTATGTATACTATTGTTCCTTTAGCAGTCAGGGGATAATGCCAAGGGACGAGTGACATTCTGAGTAACTCAAGGTCAAGTTTGAGTAGAAATATTAGATAAGATGTTATAAATGGTTTTCGTTTTTTATGTGTTTATTAGGTGTTGATATGATTTACATCAAAACTCAAGGGGAAACCTATATAGTTTCCCGATCAACATCTTAATAAAAAGACCTAATTTTATAGAGAAGTTTTTGAATGATAAGTACTAGATAAAGTGGAATGGGTTAATCTAGTTTTATTTTCAAAAAGTTAGGACTCTTTCCCATAGTGGATCAGGATTATATTTCTATATCATTCCTCATGTATTACTATTTTAAGGATTCTAAATAATATTATTTGATTTGTCTGATTGTTGATGTGTTTTGTGGAAAAATGAATTTGAATCTTTAAGAAAGGGTAATTTTTATTTACTTTGTTATTAAATTTTATCATGTAAAGGCTTTAGTGTGTCATATTTTAAATTGATATATAGGCAAAACATTTGAAAAATAATTTTGGTGTAGGTATATTTAGGTGATATTAGTCTTTATATTATACCAAAGTTTTAATTTTTGATTAGTTATTTAGTTGAGGAACTATTATGATGCAATATTTCACTACATGTTATCTTGATCATTGATATTGAGTCTTAGTTATTTATTTTAGGATTATATATATTTAAATTAGAATAAAAAAATTTAACAGTCAACAAAGGACTATATAGTTATGGATAACTATTCATTTTGTGATGAGCTAGTTGGGTTAATGACGATATTCTATTTTATAGATCCATTACTCTTTCCTTTTAAAATTATTTAATGTGATTTTTAGGTTACCTTTTAAGATTTATAAAAGTATTATTTTAATTTAATTAGTATAAATGAATATTTTAAATAATTTATCTTTTTAGGCAATATATTTTTGGGATTTTCTACACCACAACAAAATTGAGTTATAACAGTACTAGTAAAAATTGATTATAAATTTTTTTATATCATTATTAAAGGACCACTTTAATAGTTCTTTGTTTAGCACTATTAAAGGAACCTATTAAAATAACACCTTTTAGCATTGTTAAATGGTGCCTTTAAGAATTATTTTTTAGCACTGATAAAGGTAGTTTTATTAGGGGAGAAAAATTATATTTTTTAGACCTCTATGAGATCAACCCCTCTATCATCACCTACACGACACTTTTAAAAAGTGATTCTATAAGGGTTTGGATCTACATAGATTAACCCTTTGTGGGTTTCTGAGGCTTTAGGTTCCACGAGGAGGCTGAGAGGAATTTTTGAGTAGTTCAGTTTCTAGAGGATCGAAGCAGGAAAGGATTTCAAATCGTGAATATTTACACAACGTGAAAGTGGGATTCATGATGTGTAATATTCCAGGGTTTGAGAAATAAAATAAATACGAAAGGTGATAATTTTTTCAAAGGAAACAAACCTTGAGGAATTACATGACGTGAAAGGGGATTACACATCATGTAATAGCCTGACACTATAATGGATCAAAATATTCCAGCTGCTCAGGTTGTCAAACCCTATGGCTACTAATTCCCTCCTTCTCATCCCAGCTGACTCGATAGTCCCCACATTTTCATTTTGGAGATCCCCTTGATGGGGATCTATCCTTGGGTATCCATCTTTGATTTATGGCGACCCAACTTGATCAATGGAGTGTTTTCCTTAATTTTATTATGGTTTCTTCCAGCTTGATATCGTTTCCTCCCATATCTTATCATCATGTGATAGAATATGATCTACCGTGTTTATAATAGGATTTTATTTTGTTTTTTGGTTTTAGTCGTGTTGCGGCGTCCTCGGAAAGATGTAGATCTTGTAGGAGGGGTGATCAGAGATTCGTTGCATGGTCTGTTCTTGCGTGAAGAACATCGACAACATTTTGAGGTAGGGGATTCATTGATTAGATATTTATTTATTTAAAATCGTAGAGTTAACATGGTTTATCCCCTTAGATCATAATTAAATTAACCTAATTAAATACTTGAAACAGATTAAAGAATTGGTATCTATCATATAGAAATTTTTATTCACTGTACCGTGATAATGGTTTGCCTCTTAATTTACTATATAGTGTGATATTTATTCCCTTGTTGCTTTAGATTTCTGTTCTTGATGGAAATTGGTGAAGAATGTAAAGCCATAATTAATTGATAATTAATTGGCTAAAAGATAAATAGTCTTGTTTAATGAATTTAGTTATTGTTATAATTTTATGCTAACAAAATTGATGCATATTTGCATATTTAATTGAATTTATTGTAGAACTTGAAGCATGATGATGATTTTTGATTAAATAATTAAAGGCATGTTAAATTAATTATTTAATTAGTTTATGATAGCTTATTATTGCTTGTTTTTTAGGTTTCCTGTAGTTGGAACCTGTGAATAATGAATTGATTAATTCAATATGGAATAATAATGAGTTGTGTGACAAAAGATAATGCCATTGTAGGGCCCGAGTTTCCTTCATTCTTGTAAAGTTCGAGTCCTTTGTGCTTTGGAGCTGTGAGAGATATTTGTGTGTAGAGGATAAATGCCTCTCTTTGGGGCTAGGATCCCATTGATATGTTTGTTTCATGCTTCTTGTGATGTGATGTGAGCCTAGGATGGCTGATTTTGGAGGGATGTTGTGGTATAAAGGGTAGAGAGGCCCAATTTTTGTGGCAGTAGTTGGTAACTGCAATTTATATATGCACCGATATATGCATATGGATGTTGGGGAGGGAATCAGAGATGACAGAACGGGTTGAAGATGGTCTTACCCATTTCTATAAAACATGGATGCTTATTTGAATCTATTGTTTAGATGGAATCCATGATGTTTGTTTTCTTATTTCCTTTCCTCACTACTTGAGGTAGATATATGTGTTTGGTTACTCTCTTTCCATGGGAGGTGAAGACATGGGTGGTAGTCCATGTTCTTTTCGTATTTATCTCATCATGGTTGGATGAGTTTACTATCCTTATATAAGTGGAAATGACTCAATGTGTAGTTTGTCTACTAACCGTTATGGGAGCCTTGTGTTTGGGGAGTTAAGATTGTTTTCCTAGTGTACCTAGAAATTTGGAAAGTAGTAATGTTGTTAAATAAATGAATAAATGTTTAACCCTTGGGCTTGGTGCTTGCTGGGATGCAATGCGGAGGTTAAAATAATGGGAACCCATTAAATTGGTTTTCTTATTCCTAGAGGGCATGGATATTTTTTGAAAAGGTAATATGGTGTAATGTGTAAACAATAATGATTAATTAATGGTTAAAAATTAATTAACTTAATGTGTAACTGATGAAAATAAATAAGATAATTTAATATAGTTATTTAAATGTTTGTGTGCTTATAGGATATTTAGTCTTGGCAGTAGCAGTCAGGAGTTCGAGAGATATTAGCTTTATTTGTGTCTGAGACTAGGAAATTACCTTTGTGTGGTTTTGATATATATATATATATCGTGTATTTTTTGTGTTTCTATACACTACTACCCCAAGTCAGTTAGGGAAATTAACACCCTAGGTATTATGATCCCTGGGGATATTTCCCCAACATACCGGTGGGAGGGTAGATGATTGACTACCCCCTTTGGACCTGCTCTCTTTACTTGGTAGTTACTTGTGCTACTATACATGAAGGTTAGTTTTCCACATATATTTTTGTAGAGGGTTATGATGTATTGTGGTTATTTTACACACATGTATCCTGAATATAGTTTCCTATGGACAACTATAAGTATAACATTTATAGTTTATTATGGATTGAGGATCCTCACTCAGTGCATGGGTTGTGATGGCTTGAGGTATAATACCTGATGTGTGATACACATTACGTGAGATGTGGTGGATCCTAGAAACTACCGGGTTACTTTTGGTTATGTGGACGTGGTGATGTGTGTTACACGAGGTGCATGTTGTGGTGCTTCTACCAGTTGGGTGTGAGCTATCCTTTTTATATAGAGATCCTTAGGAGGTGCACTATTGGGATAGATTGGAAAACATTTGGGGAAGTGGTAGTGGGGTACCCTTGATATTCTTTATTATATAATATTCTATTGTATTCGACATTTCATGAGAGTAGCCATGGTGAGTTTGGGAACTTAGTATACCTGGTTAGGTGATTAGTTAGTTTCACTTGTTGTTCAATATGCTTTAGCATGATTTATTTACATTTTTACAAATGGATTCAAGGAGGATTCTACTGAGTATAATGTTATACTCACCCTAAATATATAAAAACTATTTTTCAGGTCAGTTGGAGTAGGTTAGAGATCATGCTGGTTACTATTAACTTGTTGGTTGTAGGAGCTATTTGAGCTTCATGGCCACTACAGTCTTTAGATTCTTTTGGTACTTGTATTTTTACCCTTCATGTGTTTTTGTTCTAGCATGATATTACATTTTTTTACTTGGGTTTTCTTCTATATTGTATTTTGTGTAGGATTTGGTTTATGTCTTTCTTATCTCTCTCTTTTTCATGTGTTTCTATTAGAGTGTAATGCTTCCCATATGCATGTTTATTATAACCTTAGTGCTTGTCTCCCACCTAGGGCCTATTGTAGGCAAGACTCGGGGGGTCACTATCTCTCTTCTCCCATTACCGGCTTAGGAGTGGTACACTTTGTGGGGAGGGGTTCATGAAAGAGTGGTATCAGAGGTTAGGTTGAGGGATAGGATAGATTTTGGAGTTCGGCACATGTGCAGTTGCATGGGTTGGTAGGGAGATGGTTTTAGCTAAGTTAACAAGTGCTGTAAACATGGGAGACTGGATGATACACATATATTTAGGGAGCTCTACGATCTGATGCATGGAAAATTAATCTTACAATAAATACTAAACAAATTGATGTTCATTGTAGGGTTGAGACATAGAAAGGATCATGCATTATTATTAATTTCTCATGTGTTTGAATGGGTAGTCCTTGGGATAGGTAAACCTAAAAAGAAAAAAGAAAAAATTAATTAATGCTAAATTATTCCATATTCCATGTTTAGGAGCTCTGATTGTTTTTTCTTTTGTAGGTATGGCTCCAGGTTGAATTCCTCATCAGGTTCGGGTAGAAGATATTTAACTGGTTTTTCCAACAGATCACCCTAGGGTAGAGGTTGATGACAAATGCCCTTGTAGAAGGACACAATGAGAGTTTAAACACCAAAGTATGAAAAAGTATGAAGTATCCATTTTATATACAGTCATAGAAGACAGGTTAGAGGAGGTTAAGATAGCTTTCAGTTCAATCCGTGCTCAGAAGGTGCACTAGGTGTCATTATATTTGACAATTTTGCTTATGGAAGTGAGGAAGTGGTGGTTCTTATTCCTCAGGGATCATGAGGAGTTTGTAGTATCATGGGAGGTGTTTTGATACCAGTTTAGAGTCAATTTTCTTTCTTAAATCACAAAGGAGGACAATATCTTGGAGCTTTATACCCTTTGGTAGGGGAGATTTAGTGTGAGAGAGTTCGGAATTCATTTCAATATCCTTTTGTGATTTGATTCGGACCTATTACCAAATGATAAGGTTAGGGTGAGACATTTTGAGGAATATTTGTGTCCAAATATACAACACCAAATCACCATGTTTGTGTTAAAGACATATCTTAACGTGTTGGTAAGATCAAATGTCATTGAGAAGACATTAGTCAAAACCCAATCATCATGAGATGGGAGTCTTCAGGATTCCTCATGAAGCAGAGCTGTGGTCTGGGGTTCCTAGGTGTTAGGATAGAAGAACTTCTAACCATCTAGGGGTAGGTCCCAACACTCAATGTCTCATTTCCATAGGGTTTTAAGTTCTTTGACCTATTCTAATTGATCAGAAATGTGTTTTTCTTATAGAGGCCAAGTTCTTCTATGGTGATATTTCCCAACATTTCCAAGAAATCAACGCATTCCAGTTGTTCCGATTTAGTTACCTCCATTGATAAATTTCATATGAGGCAACAACAGTAGGTTTATCTAGTTTGGGATCAGCAGAGAGAAGACTGGTAAAGTATAGTATTATCCTAGGATGCTCCGTATCCTTATAGAGTAAAGAACAACTGTATAGGTGTTCTTCATCATGGCCATAGAGGACGTGAAGCAGGACAGGGACAAATTTATACTTTAGCATTGTGAGTACCAGGTGATCTAGACATTGTTTGAGGTATCCTTTTCTTGTTTTCTAATTGGTTACACACTTTTTTTTGATCTAGGAGTGAAACACTCCTTCATATCACTTTCCCTTGTCCATGATTTGCGACTTGAGGTGGAGAGGCTTGCAGTGCCTTTGGTGTTTACTATTCTAGTTGGAGGTCGGGTTTACTTGTTTGAATTATGTAGATGTTGTGAGATAGTGCTAGGGTAATAATGACCTTAGGGAGATTTACAATGTTTATAGATACAACCATATGTCATCATCCTCTACATAGATTGGTTGTATTCAATGCAGGATATCATGGATTTCTTCAGTAGGTAGGTTGTGTTCTTCTATATTGATGGAGATCTAGAGGTGTTTGTTGATGAGAGAGACCCTTATATGGGTCAAATACATGTTCATTCCTTGTTATCCTTGATGGAATATCTAATACTAAGATCATTAAAGTTTCATCAATCATCATTTCCTAGTGTCATAGAAGAGTACCCTGATGTCTTTCCAGAGGAGGTTGCATCATTACCCCTTGATGAGATATCATGTTCAGGATAGAACTATAGTTAGACATGCCTCCTATATAAACATATATATATATATATATATATATATATATTATATGGAACATTATGAGTTAGGATATATATGTATAAAGCTAAACATTTTGTTACAGTTTTGTTTTGTTTGGACGAGTGTGTCACCATGGGGTGAACCATTTTTTAGTAAAGAGGGATAATAGTGGTTTGTAGTTGTGTATTGATTATCATTGCTTGAAGCAAGTTATAGTGAATATCAACTTATATATTCCATGTATTGATGATTTATTTGATCAAATGAAGGGTTCAAGTGATTCTCAAAGATCGATTTTAGGTCAGGGTATCATCATATGCGAGTGAAGGATGATGATATCCTGAAAACTACTTTTCAGTGTGGTCATGGGTATTACAAATATTTTGTGATTCCATTCAGCGTGATGAATTCTTTATCTATGTTATTGGGCTTAATGAATGCCATGTTTCATGTGTTATTGGATAAGTTTTTGGTGGTTTTCATCAATGAAATCCTTGTTTATTCGATATCAGAGGAGGAGCCTGTATAGAATCTGCATGCCATTTTGAGAGTTCTTTTCCATGAGAAGTTGTTTGGGAAGTTTTTGAAGTGTGAGTTTTAGATGCATTAAGTCCATTTATGGGGGAATTTTTTATCACATCATGGAGTAGCTATGGATCCATCAAAAATAGAGGTAGTTTTGTCTTGGGAGTCCTCCCAAGATAGTGTTAAAGGTAAAGAGTTTCCTTGGTCTTACATTCTATTATGGGAGGTTTATAAATGATTTTCTTAGGTTGTGACCCCTCTAATTAAATATAACAAAAATCTATTAGGAATTAATGTGGAATGGTTAGTGTTAGACAACTTCTGATTATCTGAAGGATAAGTTGGTCAGTGCACTAGTTATTTGTCTACCATCATAAGTAGTTCGATTTGAAGTTTTCCATGATGCTCTGCATTTTAGGTTAGGCTGTGTTATAATGTATCATAGATCAATTGTTTCTTATTGGTATCAACAATTAAACCCCCATGATCATTACTTTTCAACCCATGATCTTGAGTTAGCGGCATTGGTATTTTCTCTGATGTCGTAGAGACATTACCTCATCGAAGAGAACTTTTTGGCCTTCACTAATCATAAAATCCTGAGGTATGTTTTCTCCGAGTGTAACATGAAACTGCATCCACATTAGTGGATGAAGTTCTTAAATGATTGCAAATTTATTATTTTTTTTACACCTGGAAAGGGAAATTTTGTTGCCGATGCATTGAGAATGAAATTTCGTAGTGTTGAAGTGTGTGAATCTGGTGATTCATGGAGAGTGATGGAAGAACCTTTAGGATTGAATTTAGATATGGGAGAATTTGGGGGGAAGAGGTTGTCTTTTTCTGATAACAGTTCAATCATATCTAGTGTAGTAGGTGGAGGATTCCCAGTTAGGGGATCTTGAGGTGGAGGTGTCGAGAGATAGAGTTGTTTGTGGTTAGGCCCCTAATGGTTGGTTTGTTGAAGAACAAAACCGATTACTGTTTCAAGGAAGAATTTTCGTTCCTTTAGAGATGCATGAGAAGGTCCATAGAGAGTTCCATTGTTCTCCTTTGGTAGTACATCCTGGACTGAAAAAGATATACTGATATTTGAGAGGCCAGTTTTGGTGGCCTATTTTGAAGTGTGTAGTTGTAGAGTTTGTGTCTCGATATTTGGTCTCTCTGAAGGTGAATGTTGAGCAACGTGCTCCCGATGATTTTCTCTATCCATTAGATGTTCCTCAGTGGAAGTGGGAGGACATATCAATGGACTTTATTATAGGTTTTACTCAAGTTCAGGGTGGCTATGATGCTATATTGGTGGTAGTGTATCGTTTGATGAAATCATCCCCCTTTATAGCGATTAAGGAGTTGTTATCATTTTAGGTTTTTTCAAGGTAGTATCTAGAGTAGGTTATGAGACTCGACATAGTCCCGAGGATGATCATTTCTGATAGATATTCTAGTTTTACCTTCAGGGTGTGGAGAGGTATCCATCATGATTTTGGTTCTTAGCGTTTCCTTAGTAGTACTTTTCATCTGCAGACGGACGGTTAGACATATCAGAACATTCGGACTCTTTAAGACATGTTGTTCTCTTATGTCCTAGATTTTTGAAGGTTTTTGGATGAGGAACTTACCATTGATGGATTTCTATTATAATAATAATTTCCAAACCACTATCGGCATGGAACCATTTGAAGCCTTCTATGGACGACCTTTAAATTCTTCATTGTGCTAGATTGGGGTCAGGGAGTAAGCAATTATTAGGCTAGAACTTGTGTAGAATACAAAAGAGATGGTTCAAGTGTTTTATGATAGGATGAAAGCAGTATAGAATCATCATAAATACTATGCCGATCATAGAATGATACCTCTGTATTTCGACATTGGGGATCTTGTGTTTCTTAAGGTGACTTCCCATTAAGGGTGGTGAAGGTTTGTTCATGGGTGTAATATTTATCCTCAATTTATTGGGCATTTTGAGGTGTAGGATCATGTTGGTGCCATGGAATATTGGATAGAGATTCCTCGAAAGATGAGATGGATACATGATGTTTTTCATGTGTCACTGCTTCTTAGTAATCTTCATGACAACACCCACTTCATCGATTTTTGTGAGATCGATGTTGAGGATGATGCGACCTTCGAGTTGGGGCCAGTAGAGATCTTGGAATTCCAGGAGAAGGTGTTACATGGGTGTGTTATCCCCTTGGTTCATGTATTATGGTAGAATTATGGTGTGGTGGAGAGTTCTTGTGAATGGAAGTCATAGATACACACTCAATACCCCAAACTGTTTTATGTTTATCACCTCTCTTCAACTATGTTCATTTGATTGTTGTAAACCTTTTATATTTATGAGATGTATTTCTCTTGTTGCTTGTTGCGGCTTTCTCTATTTTGAGAGGTATTGTAAAGAACTGAAGTTTTCAATGGAAATTTCATTCTTATAACTATGTAATATAATAACAACACAATGAACTGATAAGTACTATGTAACCTTTACACATAATTTTGACACTTCTATGTTTGGAATTTCAAAGATATGAGATTCATGGTTGTGATCAGTAAGATGTTTGGAGTCCGATAAGACAATCTTATTTTTTGATGAATAGCAACACACCCTTATGAATAGTAATGTTACCCTTATGAATAGTGATATACACTAATGAATAGTAAACTTACCTATGATAGTATATAAATAAGATTCATGTGAAAGTATGGTGTACCTATATTTTGGAATAAGTAAATTAATATTTTAAAACCGGATTTTAAGAATAAATTATGAATTTAATTAAATACTAAATTAATCATATTTAAAAATTTATTTTTGAAAAATGGATTTCATTTTTGGATTCTAAAAGTCAAAAAATTCTTACGGTAAATTTTTGGGATTTTTCTAAAATACTTGAATTTTCAATGAATAGTAAAATACGATAATTTACGATAAATGCTAAATAATGGATTTATTGTGTCATTTATGATGATCTTCTGATGTAAAACTAATTGGATCGAACACAAATTCACTTATTACTATTTTTGGTCTTGTAATCATCACTATTTCTTATCTTATGGAAAAATAATAAACTAAGGATTATAATATTATGAAAACCCTCCTCTTCTCCACTATAAATACCATCCCATACTTAACTCTTCTCTTCACTCCTCTCAAGCCTTGTTCCATGCCTATATTCAGCCCAAATATCTCCTCTACATCATCCCCCATGTCTAACATCCCTTTTCTCCTAAAAATACCAAATAATCTCCCTTTAAGATGCTCTCAAGGAAGATTGATTCAAGAGGTAAATTCCTCTTTTCAATTCTTTTACTTTGTTTTCAAGTTCCTTTGTTTACTTTTCTATCCTTATCACTCCACATCCAAATGTTAAGAAAAATCCAGTACCTTAAATTTACTGTAATGTTTTTATGATAATGTAATAAGTTATTATCATCACTACTTTACCCTTCTTTTATTTTAGTAGTAAAGACACCGTCTGAGATGTGTAAATTTACCACATTCAAGGATGATTAGTTTTCAATTTCCATTACCATATTCAATTATGGTCATGAAACTATTTTCATGGTTTAAATAAACCAAAAAATATTTATTATTTATCATATATGGTTATATAATCCTTTTTTACATATGGTTTTGATTTATAAAACAAAACATGTTCATTGTGGCCAAAAACCGCCAATTAATCCAAAAGGTTATCACTAAAGTTTTATATAATGATTCTACTTCACTCCAAGTAGCTAAATTAAATTTACAACCATGTAGTCTCCTTTATGTTAATTAATGTAATATAACTTCAATTTTTTACAACCACTTTCATCTTACATGTTTATCCATTCATGACAATAAGTAAACTGATCATAAAAACCAAGAAAACAAACGGACCCAAATAATGAAATTTAACCACTTAACCCCTAAAAAAGGTAATGAATGAACTTAAAAAGGTTATAATAAATATTTTAAATATATAAGAGGTTATGGAATAATTAATTAATTAACATAATTTTATTATTCAAGTCATTAATATCAAGTGGAGAACACCATCAGACTTAAGGTAAGTGATCCTTTCCATTTCAATTTTATTCAAGAATGTCCTCTATGCTATGTCATTTTATGTGTAATACCTAAAGATGGGGTATGATTTTTAACCTCCATATATTTAACTCATGATTTATAAGTTATTATAAACCTCTTTACCTATCATTAATCCCTCTTAAGTACACCCGATATCATACCGATAATCTATAGGAAATTCTACCCGAATCTCATTTATTCATTCGGGTTTTCTTATCTTTATTTCTACCAAGATAAAGTTATCTTATCTATTTATGTGAATATTATAAATAATATTTACATGTAAAAATTTCATTTATCAATACCCTACCATCATTATATCTTTGGGATATGCATGTTATTAATTGATTCCCTCCTCAATACGTCTCGATAAGAAAACCTATTTTGAGGGAACTTCCTAAATTCTTACCCGATTTCAAGTAAACTACATCTTATATTTTAAGCCAACATTTTCCTTATAAAAAATTATTTTTATTATAAAAACCTTATTTTTCCCTTCTGGTTTTATATAAAGTATTTTCCCCTTTTCTATTTTAAAGGATCTATTGTGTTTTCCTTAAACCTCACAAAAATGTTTTAATGCTAAAACTACATAAATAATTTTCTTACATGTTTTCACTTATACATGACATCAATTACCATGATACATGACTATTTTACCTTATGAATGTATATGTATATTTTTGACCCCTTCTTTCATAGACACTTTTATGATACGCCCATGTGTTATGCTTTATGACTTGATTGTGGTACCCAATTCTTTCCATGGGTAACCCTTTTGTTTATGTGAGATTGATTATGTATGATTATTTATTTTGAAAATATATTCATGAAAACTTAATATAGGTTCTCTCAGATAGTGATCAATGAATTTGTTAAAGTTGAGTCTCATGAGAAGTTGTGTGCGACGATCTTGGAGGTTAGCCTTGGCTTGTGCTACTATGTGCAACGGTCTTAGCGGTTAGCCTTGGCTTGTGATACTATGAGGAACATTCTTGTCAGTTATCCTTGACTCCTAATAAATTCAAGTTTTATGTTTCTTCCACATTACTATGACTCCATATTTATATTATTCCTTTTTTATATGTTATGATTCCACATGTTAAATTCCTTTTTATATAATCATGTCATGTCTTCTATCCCATGTTCTAATGCTTTGTTCTTATGGTTATTCCCTTACTGGGATTTTAGCTCATCCCTTAGTTCATGTTATCCACATGTTATTAAATATGGATGTATGAGCACAATGTAAGATAAAAGTTCATTATGGATTTAAAATAAAATTTGTTTTTATAATGTTTGATTATGTACCTAGTCATCCTAGACACTAGAATTTACAATCCTTGGCTTGTACTCTGATGTATAATTATGCTTAAAATAATGTAATGTTGTATGTAAAATTATAGGGTTGCTATAGTTGGAATCAGAGGATGGTCTGGTTATTATTGGAGATTAGGAATAGATCACCTCAGTGAGAACCTTAAGGATGTGACTAAGTATAAGAAAACATACCTAAATTTTGGTAAGTACCGAGTAATTTGCTCATCAAGAAAATACATCCATTTCTAGATACAAACAATTAGAGGTGTATTTTTCACAGATGTACCTAGGAGTGAAAACTAAGACAAGGAGTTTCAGGCCTAACCTGGGGTATCGTGGTTTACAACAATGGGCCATGCTACACACTTGGTTTGAAACTCCCAGGGGATTTACTTTAGTAAATTCATCATATTAGTACAAACCACTATTAAGGGAATAAAAAAAGAGTGCCTAAGAATATAAGTTAAGAAATAGATCAAGTATAACCTAGATTTAAACCTAAGGAATCACAAGTTAGGATAGACTTCTCCTTTAAAAGTTTATCCTTCAACGTTCAATGCTTCTTTTTTTACATTCTTATTAGCTAAGTAATCAAACCCCATTATTGTATTCACTTTTCCATAGATAAAATATGGAAAGAGGAAGATAACGAACAAATATTCTCTCTTTTCCTGAAGAAATACTTAGAAAGATCATCCAAAAGTCACACATAGATGAATTTTAATCTTTTTCAAATATAAAATTAACCCGAAAACAACTTTATGAGGCATAAAATTCCTATAGAATTGCACAGTTTTTTAGGGATCAAGAACAATCTATTGGGGAATATTGCGCTATCAACTTTCTTACCATGATAAGCATGGTAAGTACCATCAAGGTATTTTTAAATTCCTATATTTGAAAATTATGAAGCAATAAATGACTTTCTATATGCTACAAAATAGGGAGACATCCAAGCATCCTATATGTATAAATTATAGAGTTTTGTCTTTGGGGAGATACCAAAACTTATTTAACAAACCCCTATTTTGAAATATTTGAATATAAAGCAGTAAGAAGTTTTTATAAAAAACAAGTTCAAGAAGATATTTCAAAACTATATATAAGAAATAACTTTTTTGATGACTTAACGATGCTTCCATTGATATAAACCAAGACGCCTAATATGATTTTGGGAAAATAAAGTAGATGATTTTGAAAATATCCTGAGGTACCATTATAATTCATAAACCATTTATACATGAAGTAAATGATAATATTAAAGAATGAAGACATTGTTGAGGCAATGAAGGAATATAACCTACACCTATTTATGGCCTAAAATGTAAAACAAAATTTTGAGGGAAAATTTTTATAAGGGGGGATAATGTAAAGACCCTATGTTTCCAATGTTAATTTCCTTCTTGTAATTATGTCATATAATAACAACACAATTAACTACTAAGTACTATGTTAACTTTAAACATAATTTTGACACTTCTATATTTGGAATTTGGAAAACCTGACATTCATGGTTGCGATCAGTAAGATATTTAGAGTTTGATAAGACAAACTTAATTCCTGGTGAATAGTTAAAAGCCTTTATGAATAGTAATGTTACCCTTATGAATATTTATTTAACATAATGAATAGTAACCTTACCTATGATATTATATAAATTAGATTCATGTGAAACAATGATGTACCTATAATTCAGAATAAGTAAACATATGTTTTCAAACTGGTTGTTTTAGAATAAATTATGATTTTAATTAAATATTTAATTAATCATATTTAGATTTTTTTTAAAAAATTGATTTAATTTTTTGATTATATACATAAAAAATGGTTATGGTGAATTTTTGGGATTTGTCTAAAATAATTGAATTTTTTATTAATAGTAAAATGCGATAATTTTTGATAAATGCTAAATAATGGATTTATTGAGTCATTTATGATGATCTATTGATGTAAGAACAATGGGTTTAAAATCACATGTAATTATTACTATTTATGGTCTTATAATCATTAATATTTCTTGTATTATGGAAAAATAGTAAAATAATGATTATAATATTATGAAAACCCTCCTCTCCTCCACTATAAATACCACTCCTCCTTACCTCTTATCTTCACTCTTATAAATCCATGTTACTTGCCTATATGCTGCCCAAATCTCTCCTCAAGCTCCTCCCCCACGTACACCAACCACTGGTATCCTAAAAAGACCAAATACTCTCCTTTTAAGATGCTCTCAAGGAAGATTTATTCAAGAGGTAAATTCCTCTTTTTAATTATTTTACATTCTTTTCAAGTTCTTTTATTTACTTTTCTATCCTTACCTCTCCTCATCCAAATGTTTTGAAAACTCTAGTACCATTCATGTACCAGAATTTTTTTATGATAATGGAATAAGTTATTATCATCTCTCCTTTACCCTTATTTTAGTAGTAAATACACCATCCGAGATTTGTAAATTTACCACATTCAAGGACGATATGTTCTCAATTTTCTCTACCATATTCAATTATTGTCATGAACCCATTATCATGGTTGAAACAGAACATAATATATGTATTTTTTTATCATCTATTGTTCTGGAATACTTTTGTACACATGTTTTTGATTTATAAAACAAAACATGTTCATTGTGGAAAAAAACTGCCAATTAATCCCAAAGGTCGTCACTAAAGTTTTACATAATGATTCAACTTCAATACCAGTAACCAAATTAAATTTACAACCATTTAATATCCTGGATGTTCAATAATTTCATATAAATTCTATTCAGGATAGACACTTTAATCTTAAATTTTTATACGTTAATGTAAATAAGTAAACTGATCATAAAAACCAAGAAAAGAAACAGACCTAAACAATGAAATTGAACCAATTAACCCATAAAAAGGTCATTAATGAACATAAAAATGTAATACTAAATATTTTACATATATAAAAGGTTCTAGAATTATTAATCAATGAAACTAATTTGATTATTCAGGACATTAATATCAGGTGGAGAACACCATCAGACTTAATGTAGGGGAACCTCTCCATTTCACTTTTATTCAAGAATGTCCTCTATGCTATGCCATTTTATGTGTAATCCATAAATATAGAGTATGATTTCAAAACCCCCAAATAGTTCCCTCATGGTTTATAAGTGATGAGAAACCCCTTTCTCTCTTCTGAATCTTTCTTAATTACAGATGATATCATGCTGATAATCCGTAAGGAATTCTACCCGAATATCCTTTATTCCTTTGGGTTGCCTAAAATTTATTTCTACCAAAATGAGGTTACCTTATCTATTTATGTGCATATTATAAATGTTTTTTACATGTAAAAAATTCATTAATCAAGACCCTTAAATCTTTATCTCTTTGGGATATTAATGTTTTTAAGTGATTCCCTCCTCAATACTTCCTGATTAGAAAACCAATTTTGAGGGAACTTATGGAATTATTACCTGATTTAAAGTGAACTCTATCTCATGTTTTAATCCACCAATATATTTATAAAATAAGTATTTTTATTATGAAAACCTTATTTGTTCAATTATGGTTTTATATAATGTATTGTTAACTTTTATATTTTAATGGATCTATAGTATTTTACTTAAACCACACAAAGATGTTTTAATGATAAAGTTACATAAATACTTTTCTTACATATTTTAAATTCTACATGAAATAAATTACCATGATACATGACTATTTTAACTTATGAATTTCCATGTATGTTTTAGTTCTATTCTTTGATGGACATGTTTATGATACACCCTTGTGTTATGCTTTATGACTTGATTGAGGTAGCCAATTATTTCCATGGGAAATTTTTATTTTTTTGTAAGATTGATTATGTATGATTCCTTATGTGGAAAACATCATGAAAAGTTAATATGGGTGCACCCAGATAGCGCTCCAATGAATTGGGTATAGTTGAGTCTCATGAGACATTATGTGAGATAGTTTTGGCGGTTAGCCTTAGCTTGTGCTACTATGTGCAACAGTCTTGGAAGTTAGCCTTGGCTTGTGATACTATGGGAAATGGTCTTGGTAGTTAGCCTTGACTGACACTAAATTTATGTTTTTTGTTTTTTCCACATTACTATGACTTCATGTTTATATTATCCATTATTTATATGTTATGATTCTATATATTTAATTACTTTTTATATCATCATGTCATGTCTTCTATCCCATGTGCTATATAAGGACCCGACCTTAAAACATTACTTAATATTGAATTAAATGAATAATTCACATTGAGGATCTTTTCAGGTTTAGAGTTTTAGAGAATTAGGACATAACTATTACATCTCAAAGGATTACAAAGTAGACACTACTACTATAACTAATTTTTACAACAATAAAAAAAAATCCTTAAATAAAACAAGAGTTCTTTTCTTGATATAAATCTTCTTGAATACTTACTTTCTCTTCCCCTTCCTTATAACCTGTGAAAAAAATTTCAAAAACTTAGGATGAGCATAAAAAGCTCAGTAAGGGTTATAACATAATGAAAGGAAACATTAACCACCAATAAATACAAATCAATGAAACCATAACTTTCAATCATAACATACCTTCTAAAATCATAATATTCATAGAAATCATAAGACATAAAGGTAACTTGAGGAATTCATTACATTATTACGTTTGTAGTAACCCTCATGGTTACGTTTGGAATACCCATTACAGTATATTCCCTAAATCTATTCGGAGAAACCTTAGAATTTAACTCCTTCACGTTACCCAATGCATTGGAGAGATATCACAGGCTCACCCGCCCTTAGTTTATAATGGAACCACCCATCTTCATAATCAATTCCCAAGAACCACAACATAAAACATGCATAAAGGAAACATAACATTTCCATATTTCAATCACAAGATATCAATACTACAAATTGATATAATAAAAAAATTCTCAAAACCATTTTCAATACCAAAATAAAAGAAAATTAAAACATGGTATTTATTTTTCATTTAAAAGAAGTTATGGCTTGTAGAGGAAGCTAAAACTCAAATAATGGTCACGGCGACGGTGAAGTCGTTGTCGCCGCATACATAAGACAAAATATTCCTTTTATCCTTTAGTAAAATGCTTCGTATAAAAATATTCCTTTTGAATAAAAGTAAAAGTCAAAGGGGTTTATACACCATATAAAATAAAGTTGTGTATAAAACAAAATATACCTCAATGAAAGGAGATTGAGATGAAGTCCCTTACAAAGACGGTATCCTTAGATTAAGGATAAATCAATTACATAAATATTTGTGACAAAAATAAATACACCCAATATAAGTGGATATTAAGTGTAAAAAAATCAGAGTTAATTCACACATATTAATATCCTGACATAATCAAGAAGTAGAGTTTTAACCCAAATAATTGAAATTGGGTTAAGAAGTTCCCTTACAAAAATTCGACAACCTAACGACGTCACATTAAAATTCATAAAATGAGTTGATGAGAAAGAAAATGGTATCTCATAACTTTTACAAGAAATTTACATCAATAAGTATATATAAGAAGATATCCCAAAATAATAAGATTTAAATTAAAATATATAACAAAAATAAGTCTTTTAAAAAGAGGAGGGTGAAAGGTTCCCTTACTGATTTGGGTAACTTTCTGAAACGTACACCCCATGAAAGAAGTGTCATACAATGAAGAAGTAAATAAACATAAATTAAAGTATACTAAAAAATAATACAATAATGGGAAAAACATACACCAAATGCAATAAATAAGTGGATAACAATGGAGATCTCACAGAATTAAAAGTGAGATAAGAAAGTCCTTACAAAAATTCAGCAGCCTAACTGTGCCACTTAAAACTTCCAAAAATGGATTGATGAAATCAAATAGGGTATCTAATAATATGAACATAAAAGAAAAGTATTATGTATATATATATCATTTCCAAACATAATAAAAAGTAACTTAAAAAACTTGACAAGAAAATAGAACTTTGAAAATGAGAAGGGTGAAAGGATCCCTTACAAAAATTCGGCAGCCTAATGACACCACTTAAATTTTTTTAAAATGAATTGATGAGAGAAATAGGGGGTCTCTAATCATATGAAAATAATAGGACAATATTATTAACATAAAATAACATCCCCAACATAAGAACATGGAGATTAAAATAAATGACATAAAAGAGAGTAGTTGAAAAGAAAGAGTGAGGTCGGATCCCTTACCTCAAGTCCAACTTGTCTTGTTCGTTTCTTTATATTCCTGAATAATAAACTTCTTCCAATTTATAATTTCTTAAGTACCTACTTTAAAGTTTATTAATCAATTCATATCGCATATTATAATGTTATAATAATTAGTTAATTATGTGAGTTCATATCAGATGTTTTTGTCGATGTTTGGTACATGAGTAAAAAATGAAGTTGTTTGAAACGAAATGTCCATGTAGTTATAAGAACATCATCTCCAGAATAGTATTAATGATTTAAATATCATATATATCCATTACATATTAATTTTATACTATTCCATAAAATTTGGAGATAAAAAGAAATGAAATGCACCATTCATGGAGATGGTAGGCCGTACGTACGCATGAACGCTACTTTCATTTCTTTATCATGTTAATGGAATTAAAAATAAATGAGATATATATATATATATATATTATAATTCCAATATAATATATATGTTATATAGTTCACATAAGGTCAATAATTTCATTCTTTATACATTCTATGTATTGCATGAACGAGTCACATCACTTGATGGGGCTGTAGTCCACACTTCCTCATATGAAATTACTGCATTTGCACAACATGAAAAGCATAAAGTTATGTTTTGAATATAAAATAAAGAAGAATATAGGAAAAATAAACACCATATATATCATATATAAAATAAATTGACATCATAATGTCCACCATGAGAGGTGGTAGGAGATAATTGAACAATCATCGTTTCGTGAGGCAGTAGTTCATCGTCCACAAAAACAGTATGTTCTTCACCCATTAGATGGAGGTGTGTGTAAGTGTAGCTAGAATAATTCTCATAAAAACATCATAGTATATTTAAGATACTGTTTTTGTTACAAATTAAATTAATAAAAAGAGTTTAAGGGTTTGGAGAAGCAAAATAAAATAAAATAACATAAGAGAGGACATTACCTTTAAATCAGGTAACTCTTTTTGATTGGAGCCTAAATGATTACTTGGAAAGAATTATTACCAAAGTGAGGAATCTAGAAGTAAGATAGGTATGTGAAGAGACAATATGAGCAGAGGTTGGATGATCCAAGGGCTTGAGAGGTGTGGGTAATGGGGTAGAGCTGGTGTACTTTTATAAATGGGAGGAGGGGAACTCTTGGAAAGTCATAAAATGTTACTTTATTATAAAATGATTTTCAGATTTTAAAGGTCCAAAAATTATATATTTCGGGGAAAAGGTGATAAGGGTTCTAAATACACCCATACAATAGGTTTTTGACAAGTTTAAGTCTTATATTTTACCTCATCTTTTCATTTTATTTAAATCGTTCATTAATGAGGTAATCACTGCATCATCACGGTGTCATAAATAAATTTATTTATTTAATGTTTAAAAATTATAAAAAAATTACCATCATGTAGGAAATATTTTTATATTTCCAATAAATATTTATAGTCAAATATATCATTTATGTAAACGAAATTAAAATTGTTTTACTTAAGATATACAAACCTTTGTTATATTTCCTTTCTTTAAAAATACAATAAAAAGTCAGTATCACACTAAAGTGATTCCATGTGGCCCCAAAGTTGGCAAAATGCATCCCATGGCTGGCCAAGACACCACAAAAATCATTATCACACATGTTGGGGTTATTTTATATTTTTATGATATTATTTTATTACCCTTAACTACCTGACAACTAATTAGACACGATAATTAAAGATAATTACCGTCGTTACTATTTATAATGTTTTAAAACAAAAGATTATTAATTACATAATTTTTACCTTTTGATTACAAATTTGGAACCCATTTTACAAAATTCAAAACACATAAATTTTAGTAATTAATTTAAAAGTAAACCCCTCTGTCAAAACAAAAGACGGGTTTTTAAGAAGTAAAATTTATCAAAAGATTGACTTGTTTTTACATCCAATTGAAAAGTGAAATTACTTAAAATGAACAATATTGTATTAAGTGATAAAAAAATAATTCAATTATACTTTAAAAATAATTAAAATGAAAATCTAACTATATAAATAAATTGGATGAAAAGACAGTTTTGAATTAAAATGTTGTATTTTTCACTATTCATTAAAAAAATGAACATTATCAGAAAATACCAAAAATTCACCCTAATATATATTTGATATTCCAAATTAGAAAATTATTTCCATTTTAAAAAATTAAAAACATAGAAGTTTTATTAATAAATTATATAGTTAATTCCTGCTGTCAAAACAAATAGCGTGTTTTTAAGAAACAATATCTATCAAAAGATTGACACTTGTTTATGTCCATTTAAAAGTGAAATTAATTCTAATTACCACCATTGGATTAAATGGTAAAAATATATTCTAATTACACTATAAAAAAATTAAAAAGATAATCTAACCATATAATTAAATTAGATGAAAAATTAGTTTTGTAGTATTTTTTCACTATTCATAAAAAAATGAACATTGTCAGAAAAATACCAAAAATTTATCCAAAGTAAATTTCAATGTCCCAATTATAAAGAATAAGTTTATTTTTAAAAATAGAGCTTATAAAATTTTCAAAAGTTATATTTAAAAAAGGTTCTCCATCTAAAGGTGGTAAAACAATCTTTTAGAAATATTAGAGTATTTATTCTTAAAATTGGTTTCATTTGCCTTTTAAGCCTATAACATTTATTGTATAATGTGAAAACATTTAACAAACATATATAATAATATTTTAGTTAGTTAAATATGAAAATTTCATATTCTTTATTTACCCTGGATGTTACATCCTTCCCCCCTTTTGGGAATTGCGTCCTCACAATTTTAAAATTGGGCTCCAGAACTTCATTGAAAGCCTCACATTGGAAAAGGTGTAAATTAAATTATCAATTTAAAAGAAAGAAAAGTAAAAAGGTCACCTGAGACAACAGATACTAGAATTCCATGAAAACATGGATATGGAGTAGAAAACAAACCATCAAGTTCTGATGGAGAGTGATATAAAACATATTTAGGAGAAAGTTAACCACCAGAAAATCACAAACTTGTGATGGGTTAATCGGTATTTGATTCCCTAGTAGTAAAAGTTTACAAACAAAATTTTTGTTTTAAGTTACTTTTCATTGAGGATTTTATTTATGAGCTTAACTAAATCATAAGGAAATATACTTACTTGTCGTGTAGACTTTCGTCTCTTACTATATTTCTTACACAAACTCATATTTTCTCGAAAAGACGAGTATTTAGGATGACTTGTTCACATTAAGAGTTCTATAATCAACTTTTAGAGAATCATATAATCCACACAAGATGAACTATATATTTACCATATATTAGGACCTTAACCAAAAAAATAAAAAGGTTAGTACAATATTTAATAATCCCCAAAAAGGATAATCCTTTATAAAAAGAAAATCTATTATTAAACTCCAAAATTTGTCCAAAAAAACCAAAAGTGGAACAAAGACAATTCGATAAACAATTGTCCATAAAATTCTTAAAAGTAAACCAAACTACGATTGAAACCCAAATATCTAAAGGATTTAATCACATAGTCTTCCAAGGTAAATCTTAATATTTATCTCCAAATAACATCAGTAGCTCTTAAAGTCTCATATTGAAAAGTAATTAACCTAATCATATTTTCTCCATGATAGGTCAATAATTTCCCAGATAACCCAAAATCAACTTATTCTTGATTCATAAATTCATATAAGTAAAAAGAATTAGTCATACTATCTAGGGACTTCACGTAGTCCAATGGTAGGTGATAAATACCAGTCACACTTTGGTTGTGGGATCGATTCCCACAACTTCATCTGACGCGACGGGTTGTCACACGGTCTGCGTGTTGTCCCTTTTAAAAACCATATAATTTTATAACATTACCTAAAGAGAAGATAAATTCATCAAAAATAACCATACCATATTTTAACCACAAAGGTTATCTAATAACTTTCATTTTGCATCCCAAAATGTATTAACTGGTAATTGCCTCAAATTCAAGGATTATATAAACCCAAATGGTTCTTTATAACTATATCCACAAAAGAACAGATAATTATTCCTTGAATAAAATTTTCATATATCAACCATCCGGGTTACACATACTATAAAAATTATTATAATGTAACCCCATCATCAAAAGAGCCTTAATACTTTTAAGAATTTCACCATCCTAAAATATACCATAAATCTTGAATCCCTTATATGCTGAATTCTTACTCATTCAACATTCTTCATGATCCATTAACCATTCCTTTCTAACTTATTCTAAAATACTTATTTCCTACAAAAAAAATCATGAATCATATCCCAAGATTCAATAATAGGAAAACATATGTTAAGCAATAATCCATAACTTTCATTGGTCATTGTCAGTTTCTTCATCCTCAATCGGAATTGAATTAGGTATTGGTAAACGAATATTTGTAGGATCCTGGTGGTCCCATTCATGAAAATTTTTTGTAGGACATGTGTTTTCATAATGACCATGCACACCACATTTAAAACATTCAATTGATCCTTGAGAAAGAACTTCTTTCCCTTTCCTATAGTCAACTAGATGATTCCTTTTTCCATGGAAGGTTCTTGCTTTATGAACTTCATTTCTACATATATAGCATCTTTCTGTCCCTTTTAAACATTTTCCAATGTGTTTCTTTCCATATCTTTGACACATAGGTTTTTAAACATACTTACCTTTATTATTATTACCTGAACTTCCGTAGGGATTTGTTTCTTGCATATATGATGCCTTATAAAAATAACTAAGGTTTAGGTGGTCAATCATGACTCTAGATAGTTGGTTGAGAATAAAAACAAGAGTTCTCATTGGATCTCCCATATCATTCAGTTGCTCATTCAGAAAACTGTCACAGTTTCCTTCACATCCACTATTACTTTGGTGACTTCTAGATCCAACCATTTACTAAAACCAAAAAGGTTAGTGTGAGTATATTGGTAAAATCATCATATAATAATGAGGAATATAAACACTAAGATATACTTATCCAAGTTATCTCAAAATCATTCTAACTTTAAAAAAAAATGACTCCATCTACTATACTAACCATTATGGTCATACACAACTTGTCACTTATTCTTAAACAACACTCTAACCTCTAAGGTTATCTAAACCTCCCTCTGATTCCAACTATAAGGACCCGACCTTAATACATTACTTAATCTTGAATTAAATGAATAATTCACATTGAGGATATTTTCAGGTTTAGAGTTTTAGAGAATCAGGACATAACTATTACATCTCAGAGGATTACAAAGTAGACACTATTACTATAACCGATTTTCACAACAATAAAAAAAATCCTTAAATAAAACAAGAGTTCTTTTCTTGATATAAATCTTCTTGAATACTTCCTTTCTCTTACCCTTCCTTATAACCTGTGAAAAACATTTCAAAAACTTGGTATGAGCATAAAAAGCTCAGTAAGGTTTATAACATAATTAAAGGAAACATTAACCCGCCAATAAATACAAATAAATGAAACCATAACTTTCAATCAGAACATAACTTCTGAAATCATAAAATTTATGTATAACTCATAGAAATCATAATACATAATGGTAACTTGAGGCATTCATAACATTCTTACGTAGGGAGTAACCCTCATGGTTACGTTTGTAATACCCATTATAGTATATTACCTAAATCTCTTCGAAGAAACCTTAGCGTTTAACTCATTCATGTTACCCAATACATTGGAGAGATATCACGGGCTCACCCACCCTTAGTTTATCACGGAACCACCCGTCTTCATAAACAATTACCAAGAACCATAACTTAATCGTATCACATAAAACATGCATAAAGGAAACATAACATTTCCACATTTCAATCACAAGATATCAATACAACACATTGATATAATAAAAACATTATCAAAACCATTTTCAATACCCAAATAAAATAAAATTAAAACATGGTATTTATTTTTTCATATAGAAGAAGTTATGGCTTGTAGAGGAAGCCAAAACCCAAATAATGGTCATGACGGTGGAGAATTCATTGTCGTCGCATACGTAAGAAAAAACATTACTTTTGTCATTTAGTAAAACGCTTCGTATAAAATTATTATTTTTGAATAAAAGTAAAATTCAAAGGGGGTTATACAACATATAAAAGAAAGTTGTGTATAAGACAAAATATTCCTCAATGAAAGGAGATTGAGATGAAGTCCCTTACAAAGACGGTATCCTTAAATTAATGATAAATCAATTACATAAATATATGTGAAAAATATAAATACATACAATATAAGTGGTTATTAAGTTTAAAACAATCTTAGGTAATTCACACATATTCATATCATGACATAATCAATAAGTAGTGTTTTATCCCAAGGAATTGAAATTGGGTTAAGAAGTTCCCTTACAAAAATTCGACAGCCTAACGACGTCACATTAAAATTCAGAAAATGAGTTGATGAGAAATAAAATGGTATCTAATCACTTGTACAAACAATTTACATCAATAAGGATATATAATAACATATCCAAACATAATAAGATGTAAATTAAAAGACATAACAAAAAGAAGTCTCTTAAAAAGAGGAGGGTGAAATGCGTTCTTACCGATTTGGGTAACTTTCCAAAACGTACACCCCATGAAAGAAGGGTCATACAATGAAGATGAAAATAAGAATAAATTAAATTATACTACACAAATAATACAATCATGGGAAGTAAATACACCACATGCAATAAATAAGTGGAAAACAATGGAGATCTCACGAGATTAAAAGTGAGATAAGAAATTCCTTACAAAAATTCAGCAGCCTAACGACTCCACTTAAAACTTCCAAAAATGGATTGATGAAATCAAATAGGGTCTCTCATCATATGAAATTAAAAGGATAGTATGATGGATATAGATATCATACCCCAATATAAGAAAAAGTAACTTGAAAGACTTGACATGAAAATAGAACTTTGAAAATGAGAAGGGTGAAAGGATCCCTTACAAAAATTCGGTAGCCTAACGACGCCACTTAAAAATTATTAAAATTAACTGATGAGAGAAAGAGGAGGTATCTAATAATATGAACATAAAAGGATAGTATGATTAATATAAAATAACATCCCCCACATAAGAACATGGATCTTAAAATAAATGACATAAAATAGAGTACTTGAAAAGAAAGAGTGAGGTAGGATCCCTTACCTCAAGTCCGACTTGTCTTTTTCATTTCATTATATTCCTGAATAATAAAATTTTGTCAATTTATAATTTCTTAAGGACCTAATTTAATGTTTATTATTAAATTCGTATCACATATTATAATGTTATAATAATAAATTAATTATGTGAGTTCATATCAGATGTTTTTGTCGATGTTTGGTACATGAGTCAAAAATGAACTTGTTTGAAAAGAATTGTCCATGTAGTTATAAGTATATCATCTCCAGAATATTATTAATGATTTAAATATCCTATATATCCAGTAAATATTAATTTTTTACCATTCCATAACATTTTTAGATAAAAAGAAATTAAATTCACCGTTCAGGGAGACGGTAGGCCGCACGTACGCATGAACACTACTTTCATTTCTTTGTAATATTAATGGAATTAAAAATAAATGAGAGATATATGTATTATAATTAAAGTGTGATTTATATTTTATATATTTCACATAAGTTCATTAATTTCATTCTTTATACATTCCATGTATTGCATGAACGAGTCACATCACTTGAGGGGGCGGTAGTTCACACTTCCTTATTTGAAATTATCGAATTTTCACAACATGAAAAGCATAAAGGTATGTTTAAAATATAAAATACAGAAGCATATAGAAAACATAAATACCATATATATCATATATAAAATAAAGTGACATCATAATGGCCACCATGAGAGGTGGTAGGAGATAATTGAACAATCTTCATTTTGTGAGGCAGTAGTTCACCGTCCACAAAAACAATATGTTCTTCACCCATTAGATGGAGGTGTGTGTAAGTGTAGCTCGTATACTTCTCATAAAAACATCCTAGTATATTTAAGATACTAGTGTTGTTATAAATTAAAGGAATAAAAAGATTTTAAGGGGTTGGAGAAGCAAAATAAAACAAAAGAACCTAAGAGAAGACATTATCTTTAAATCGGGTAACTCTTTTTGATTTCAGCCCAAACTCTTCCTTGGAAAGAATTATGCCCAATGTGAGGATTCTAGGAGTAATAGAGGGATGTATAGAGATAATATGAGCAGAGGTTGGATGATTCCAGGGCTTTAGAGGTGTGGGTAAGGGGGTAGATTTGGGGGCCTTTTATAAGAGGGAGGAGGGGCACTCTTGGAAAATCATTAAATGTTAGTTTATTATAAAATTATTTTCACATTTTAAAGTTTCCACAATTATATATTTCTAGGAAAAGGTGATAAGGGTTCTAAATACACCCATAAAATAGGTTTTTGAAAAGTGTAAGTCTTAGATTTTACCTTATCTTTTCATTTTATTTAAACCGTTCATTAATGAGGTAATCACTGCATCATCATGGTAACATAAATAAATTTATTTATTGAATGTCAAAAAATTATAAAAAAATTACTATAATGTTGGAAATATTTTTAGATTTCAAATTACTTTTTATAGTCAAATAGATAATTTATGTAAACGAAATTAAAATGGTCTTACTTAAGATATACAAACCTTTGTTATATTTCCTTTCTTTAAAAAAAACATGATAAAAAGTCACTATCACACTAATATGATTCCACGGGGCCCCAAAGTTGGTACAAGGAATCCCATGGTCGGACATGACACCACCAAAATCATTAGGACACATGTTGGGGTTATTTTATATTTTTATGATCTTATTTTATTACCCTTAACTACCTGATTACTAATTAAACACGATAATTAAAGATAATTACCGCCGTTACTATTCATAATGTCCAAAAACAAAATATTCTTAATTAAATAATTTGGAACTTATGATTAAAATTGTGGAACCCATTTTACCAAATTCAAAACACATAAATTGTAGTAATTAATTTAAAAGTAAATTTCTTTGTCAAAATAAAAGGCGGGTTTTTAAGAAGTAAATTTTATCAAATGATTGACTTGTTATTACATCCAATTGAAAAGTGAAATTACATCCAATGAACAAAATTGTATTAAGTGATAAAAAAATAATTCAATTATACTTTAAAAATAATTAAAATGAAAATCTAATTATATAAATAAATTGGATGAAAGGGAAGTTTTGAATTAAAATGCTGTATTTTTTACTATTCATTAAAAAAATGAACATTATCAGAAAAATACCAAAAATTCACCCTAATCTATATTTGATATTAAAAATTATAAAATGTTGTACATTTTACCAAATTCAAAACATAGAATTTTCATCAATAAATTATATAGTTAATTCCCGCTGTCAAAACAAATAGCGTGTTTTTAAGAAACAATATCTATCGAAAGATTGACACTTTTTTATGTCCCTTTTGAAAGTGAAATTAATTATAATGACCACCATTGGATTAAATGGTAAAAATATATTCTAATTACACTCTAAAAAAATTAAAAATATAATATAACCATATAATTAAATTAGATGAAATAGCAATTTTGTAGTATTTTTCACTATTCATAAAAAAATGAACATTGTCAGAAAAATACCAAAAATTTATCCAAAGTAAATTTCAATGTCCCAATTATAAATAATAAGTTTATTTTGAGAAATAGAGATTATATAATTGTCAAAAGTTATATTTAAAAAAGGTTCTCCATCAAAAGGCGGTAAAACAATCTTTTAAAAATATTAGAGTATTTATTCTTAAAATTGGATTCATTTGCATTTTAAGCCTCTAAAATTTATTGGATATTGTAAAAACATTTAACAAACATATATCATATTTTAGTTAGTTATGTTCATTTCCTCCATTATAAGGACTATGCGTTTACTATTATTTAAAATAATATTATTATATTATTAGTGTGCAATGTAAGATTTCAAAGAAACTCATTGTTGCGTATTGGGTACGCCATCGAGAATAAAATTCCCTTTAGAGTAATATTAATATTTTATTAAAAAATATTGATAAATATGAGAATTTCATATTCCTTATAAACCTGGGATGTTACATCCATCCCCCCTTTTGGGAATTGTGTCCTCCCAATTTTAAAATTGGGCTCGAAAACTTCATTGAAAGCCTCACATTGGAAAAGGAGTAAATTAAACTATCAATTTAAAAAAAGAAAGAAAAGTAAAAAGGTAACCTGAGACAATAGATACTAGGATTCAATGAAAACATGGATATGGAGGAGAAAACAAACCATCAAGTTCTGACGGAAAGTGATAGAAAACATGTTTAGGAGAAAGTTAACCACCAGAAAATCACAAACTTGGGATGGGTTAATCGATATTTGATTCCCCAGTAGGAAAATTTAATAGACAATTTTTTTTAAGTTACTTTTCATTGAGGAATTTATTTATGAGCTTAAATAAATCATAAGGAAATATACTTACTTGTCGTGTAGACTTTCATCTCTTACTAGATTTCTTACACAAACTCATATTTTCTCCAAAATAAGAGTATTTAGGATGACTTGTTCACATTAAGAGTGCTATAATCAACTTCGAGAGAATCACATAATCCACACAAGAGAAACTATATATTTACCATATATTATGACCTTAACCAAAACCAAAAAAGGTTAGTACAAGATCAGATAATCCCCAAAAATGACAATCCTTTATAAAAAGGAAATCTATTCTTAATATCCAAAATTTGTCCAACAAAACCCAAAGTTCAACAAAGACCATTCGATAAAAAATTGTCCATAAAATTCTTCAAAGTAAACCAAACTAATATTGAAACCCAAATCTATAAAGGATTTAATCACATAGTCTTCTAAGGTAAATCATAACATTTATCTCCAAATAACATCAGTTGATATTAAAGTCTCATATTGAAAAGTAATTAACCTAATCATATTTCCACTATGATAGGTCAATAATTTCCCAGATAAACCAAAATCAACTTATTCTTTATTCATAAGGTCATATAAGTAAAAAGAATTAGTCATACTAATCAGGGACTTCACGTAGTCCAGTGGTAGGCGATAAATACCTGTCGCACTTTGGTTGTGGGATCGATTCCCGCAACTTCATCCGACACGATGGGTTGTCACACGGTCTGCATGATGTCCCTTTTAAAATCCATATAATTTTATAACATTCCCCAAAAAAAGATAAATTCATCAAAATTAACCATAATATATTTTATCCACAAAGGTTATCTAATAACTTTCATTTTGCATCCCAAAATGTATTAACTGGTAATTGCATCAAATTCAAGGATCATATAAACCCAAATGGTTCTTTATAACTATATCCACAAAAGAATAGATAATTATTCCTTGAATTTGTTTTTCATATATCAAGCATCAGGGTTACACATACTATAAAAAGTATTCTAATGTAACCCCATCATCAAAAGAGCCTTAATACTTTTAAGAATTTCACTATCATAAAATCTACCATAACTCTTGAATCCCTTATATGATTAATTCTTACTCATTCAACATTCTTCATGATCCATTAACCATTCCTTTCCAACTTATTCCGAAATACTTCATTCCTACAAACAAAATCATGAATCATATCCCGAGATTCAATAATAGGAAAACATATGTTAAGAAATAATCCATACCTTTCATTGGTCATTGTCAGTTTCTTCATCCTCAATCGGAATGAAATTAGGTATTGGTAAAAGAAAATTTTTACGATCCTGGTGGTTCTATTCCTGAAACTTTTTCGCAGGACATGTGTTTTCATAATGACAATGCACACCACATTTAAAACATTCAATTGATTCTTCATAAAGAACTTCTTCCCCTTTCCTAGAGACAACTAGATGCTTCCTTTTTCCAGGTCAGGTTCTTGCTTTATGACCTTTATTTCCACATCTATAACATCTTTCTGTCCCTTTGAAACATTTTCCTTTGTGTTTCTTTCCATATCATTGACACATAGGTTTTTGAACATACTTACCTTTATGATTATTACCTGAACATATGTAGGGATTTTTTTCTCGCATATATGATGCCTTATAAAAATCACTATGGTTTAGTAGGTCAATCATGACTCCAGATAGTTGGTTGAGAATAAACACAAGAGTTCTCATTGCAGCTCCCATATCATTCAGTTTCTCATTCAGAAAACTGTCACAGTTTCCTTCACATCCACTATTACTTTGGTGCTTGCTAGATCCATCCATTTACTAAAACCAAAAAGGATAGTGTGAGTATATCAGTAAAATCATCATATAATAATGAGGAAGATAAACACTAAGATATACTTATCCAAGTTATCTCAAACTCATTATAACTTTAAAAAAAAAACAATGACTCCATCTAATATACTAACCATTGTGGTTATACAAAACTTGTCACTTATGATTAAAAATCACTCTAACCTCTAAGGTTATCTAAACCTCCCTATGATACCATCTATAAGAACCCGACCTTAAAACATTACTTAATTTTGAATTAAATGAATAATTCACATTGAGGATCTTTTCAGGTTTAGAGTTTTAGAGGATTATGACATAACTATTACATCTCAAAGGATTACAAAGTAGACACCACTACTATAACCGATTTTCACAACAATAAAAAAAATCCTTAAATAAAACAAGTCTTATTTTCTTTATATAAATCTACTTTAATACTTCCTTTCTCTTACCCTTCCTTATAACCCGTGAAAAACATTTCCAAAACTTGGGATGAGCATGAAAAGCTCAGTAAGGGTTATAACATATTGAAAGGAAACATTAACCACCCAATAAATTGAAATCAATGAAACCATAACTTTCAATCACAATATACCTTATGAAATCATAATATTTATGTATAACTCATAGAAATCATAAGACATAAAGGTAACTTGAGGCATTCAAAACATTCTTACGTAGGGAGTAACCCTCATGGTTACGTTTGGAATACCCAGTACAGTATATTCCCTAAATCTCTTCGGAGAAACCTTAGAGTTTAACTCCTTCACATTACCCAATGCATTGGAGAGATATCATAGGCTAACCCTCTATTAGTTTATCATGGAATCACCCATCTTCATAAACAATTCCCAAGAACCATAACATAATAATATCGCATAAAACATGCATAAAGGAAACATAACATTTCCACATTTCAATCACAAGATATCAATAAAACACATTGATAAAATAAAAACATTATCAAAACCATTTTCAATACCAAAATAAAAGAAAATTAAAACATGGTATTTATTTTTCATTTAAAATATGTTATGGCTTGTAGAGGAAGCCGAAACTCAAATAATGGTCACGCCGACGGAGAAGTAGTTGTCACCGCATACGTAAGACAAAACATTCCTTTTTTCGTTTAGTAAAACACTTCATATAAAAATATTCCTTTTGAATAAAAGTAAAAGTCAACAGGGTTTATACACCGTATAAAATAAAGTTGTGTATAAAACAAAATATGCCTCAATGAAAGGAGATTGAGACAATGTCCTTTACAAAGACCGTATTCTTAGATTAATGATAAATCAATTACATAAATATGTGTGACAAATATAAATACACCAAATATAAGTGGATATTAAGTGTAAAACAATCAGAGGTAATTCAAACATATTAATATCATGACATAATCAAGAAGTAGACTTTTAACCCAAATAATTGAAATTCGGTTAAGAAGTTCCCTTACAAAAATTCGACAGCCTAATGACGTCACATTAAAATTCAGAAAACGGGTTAATGAGAAAGAAAATGGTATCTCATCACTTGTAAAAACAATTTACATCAATAAGGATTTATAAGAACATATCCTAAAATAATAAGATTTAAATTAAAAGACATAACAAAAAGAAGACTTTTAAAAATAGGAGGGTGAAAGGTTCCCTTACTGATTTGGGTAACTTTCCGAAACATACACCCCATGAAAGAAGGGTCATACAATGAAGAAGTAAATAACCATAAATTACAGTTTACTACACAAAAAATACAATCATGGGAATTACATACACCACATGCAATAAATAAGTGGCGAACAATGGAGATCTCACAGAATTAAAAGTGGGATAAAAAATTCCTTAAGAAAATTCGGCAGCCTAACAACGCCACTTAAAACTTCCAAAAATGGAATGATGAAATAAAATAGGGTCTCTAATAATATGAAAATAAAAGGATAGTATGATGGATATATATATCATAACCCAACATAAGAAAAAGTAACTTGAAAAACTTGACATGAAAATAGAGCTTTGAAAATGAGAAGGGTGAAATGATCCACTACAAAAATTCGGCAGCCTAACGACGCCACTTAAAAATTATTAAAAAGAATTTATGAGAGAAAGATGAGGTATATCATAATATTAACATAAAAGGAAAGTATTATTAATATAAAATAACATCCCCAACATAAGAACATGGAGCTTAAAATAAATGACATAAGAGAGAGTACTTGAAAAGAAAGAGTGAGGTAGGATCCCTTACCTCAAGTCCGACTTGTGTTGTTCGTTTCTTTATATTCTTCAATAATAAACTTTTTCCAATTTATAATTGCTTAATAAACTCCTTTAAAGTTTATTATTCAATTAATATCACATATTATAATGTTATAATAATTAGTTAATTATGTGAGTTCATATCAGATGTTTTTGTCGATGTTTGGTACATGAGTCAAAAATGAACTTGTTTGAAAAGAATTGTCCATGTAGTTATAATTACATCATCTCCAAAATAGTATTAATGATTTGAATATCATATATATCCATTACATATTCATTTTATACTATTCAATAACATTTGGAGATAAAAATAAATTAAATGCACCGTTCATGGAGACGGAAGGCCATACGTATGCATGAACGCTACTTTCATTTCTTTGTCATATTAATGGAATTAAAAATAAATGATATATATATATATATATTATAATTACAGTATAACATATATGTTATATAGTTCACATAACTTCATTAATTTCATTCTTTATACATTCCATGTATTGCATGAACGAGTCACATCACTTGAGGGGGCGGTAGTCCACACTTCCTCATATGAAATTACTGTATTTTCACAATATGAAAAGCATAAAGTTATGTTTTAAATATAAAATACAGAATCATATAGAAAACATAAATACCATATATATCATATATAAAATATAGTGACATCATAATGGCCACCATGATGGGTGGTAGGTGATAATTGAACAATCATCGTTTCGTGAGGCAGTAGTTCGCCGTCCACAGAAATAATATGTTCTTCACCCATTCGATGGAGGTGTGTGTAAGTGTAGCTAGAATACTTTTCATAAAAACATCCTAGTATATTTAATATACTGTGGTTGTTACAAATTAAAGGAATAAAAAGAGTTTAAGGGGTTGGAGAAGCAAAATAAAACAAAAGAACATAGGAGAAGACATTACCTTTAAATTAGGTATCTCTTTTTGATTTGAGCCCAAAGGCTTCCTTAGAAAGAATTCTGCCCAAAGTGAGGATTCTAGGAGTAAGAGAGGGATTTGATGAGACAATATGAGAATAGTTTGTATGATAAAAGGTCTTTAGAGGTGTGGGTAAGGTGGTAGAGGTGGGGGCCTTTTATAATAGGGAGGAGGGGCACTCTTGGAAAGTCATAAAATGTTACTTTATTATAAAATGATTTTCAGATTTTAAAGGTCTCAAAATTACATATTTCGAGGAAAAGGTGATAAGGGTTCTAAATCCACCCATAAAATAGGTTTTCGACAAGTTTAAGTCTTAGATTTTACCTTATCGTTTCATTTTATTTAAATCGCTCATTAATGAGGTAATCACTGCATCATCACGGTGTCATAAATAAATTTATTTATTTAATGTATAAAAATTATAAAAAAATTACCATCATGTAGGAAATATTTTTAGCTTTACAATTACTATTTATAGTATAATATATCATTTATTTAAACAAAATTAAATTTTTTTACTTAAGATATACAAACCTTTGTTATGTTTTCTTTCTTTAAAAAAAATATGATAAAAAGTCACTATCACACTAAAGTGATTCCATGAGGCCCCAAAGTTGGCACAAGGCATCCTATAGTCGGCCACGACACCACAAAAAGCATTAGGAAACTTTTTGGGGGTTATTTTATATTTTTATGATATTATTCTATTACCCTTAACAACCTGATTACTAATTAAACACGATAATAAAAGATAATTACCATAGTTACTATTCATAATGTGGAAAAACAAAAGATTCTTAATTAAATAATTTGGACCTTCTGATTCCAAATGTGGAACCAATTTTACCAAATTCAAAACACAGAAATTGTAGTAATTTATTTAAAAGTAAATCCTGTTGTCAAAACAAAAGACGAGTTTTTAAGAAGTAAAATTTATCAAAAGATTGACTTGTTTTTAGTGTGCAACGTAAGATTTCAAAGAAAGTCGTTGTTGCGTATTGGGTTTGCAATCGAGCATAGAATTCCCTTTAAATTAATATTAACATTTTATTCACAAATATTGATAAATATGAGAATGAAATATTCTTTATTTACCTGGGATGTTACATGCTAACTCTTTGTTCTTATGCTTATTCCCTTACATGGATTTTAGCTCATACATTTATTCATGTTATCCCCTAGTTATCCTACACATATGTATGATAACAATGGAAGATATGATCTCATTATGGAGTTTAAATAAAAAAAGTTTTTTATAATGTTTTATTATGTACCTAGTCTTTGAAGACATAAGAATTTTTGATCCTTGGGTTGTATTCTGATGTATAATTATCCTTTAAATCATGTAATGTTATATATAAAAGTCTAGGGTTTCTATAGGTATCTTACCCAAGAGAGTGTTTATGTAATGTTTGTGGTTGTTGCTTGGTTTTACACTGTTCCTTTGATGTAGTAGTTGAGATCCTGTGGTGTCAAGATCCTTCAGAGGTATCTTACGGGGTTGCTATTCAGACAAACCCTTTTTGTTTTCTCTTTGTGTTAGTTTTGGATTCTTGAGGATGAGAATGTTTTGAGAGGTATATAGTGTAAGGGATTAGATATGCGTTGATCAAACTTTTTCATGTTTAAAGGATCGAGGTTCCCTTAGGAGGATCAAAGGAATTATGGAGTAGTTTGGTTTCTAGAGGATGGAAGTCGGGAAGGAGTCCACATCAGGAAGAGTTAGATGATGTGAAAGTAGTATTCACAATGTGTAATATTTCGGTGTTTGAAAAAATAAATAAATGTGAATGTCACCAATTTTTTCGGTGGAAACTGACCTCGAGGAATTACATGGCGTGAAAGGGGACTACACTCCATGTAATTCCCTAATGCTATAATGTTTTAAAATATTCTAGCAGCTCGGGTTGTCAAACCATATGGATACTGCTTCCCTCCCTCTGGTCCTAACTGAACTGAAAGTCCCCTCTTTGATGTTTTGGGTATCCATTCAATGGGGATTGATCCTTGGGTATCCATATTCGATCCGTGGTGACCTGAATTTATTCAATGTGTGTTTTTTTACTTCATTTTAGAGTTTTCTCATGGTTTGATCTTGTTTCCTATAACATCGTCTTTCTGTGCAATGGTGGATGATATCCCATGTTTCTAATGTGGTTTATCTTGGTTTTTATTTGTTCAGTGATTCCAAAAAATCCTAGTATGGAATAGATCTTATGGGAGGGGTGATCAGAGATCCTTCGTGTGGTCCATTCTCGCACAAAGAATGTCAGCAACCTTTTGTGGTAGTGGATTATTTGCTACTATATTTATTTACCTACAATTGTAGAGTTAGAATGACTTATCCCCTTGGATCACATTAATGTTGACATAACTAAATACATGAACTAGTTTAATGAATTGGTATGGATCATATAACAATGTTGTTTCTTTGTACCATGATAATGATTTGCATCTTGATTTACTAGAAAGTGTGATATATATGCCTTTCTTGGTTTAACATTTTGTTCTTGATGGAATTGTTAAATACCTCAAATCTAGAATTAATTTATTTTAATTGGATAAAAGATAAAGAAGCATGTTTACTGAATCTGGTTGTTGTTATAATTTGATGTAATCAAATTGACGCAGATCTGCATGTTTAATTGAATTTTTTTGCTGAACCTAAACCATGATGATGCCGGTTGATAAAATTATTAAATTCATGATAAATTAATTGTTTAATTTTATTATGATTGCTTGTGATAGTTTTTTGTTAGGTTTCCCATAGTTGGAACCTTTGAATAATGAATCAGTTAATTCAATATGAAATAATACCCAGTTGTGTGACAAAAGATAACACCTTTGTAGGGCATGATTTGACTGTTTGCTTGTAAAGGTCGGGTGCCTTATTCTTTGGAGTCCTGAGATATCACTGTGTATAAAGGCTAAATGCCTTGCTTTGGATCCAAGAGCCTATTGCTATGTTTGTTTCCAGTTGCTTGTGATGTGACGTGAGTCTGTGATCACTACTGCAAATATGGCCTTTAAAATCACAATAAAAAGTCATTTACTACGCTAAAAAAGTGCTGTTAATCTTAGTGAAGATAAATGGGGGTCCCTTTTATTAGTGCTCTAAAAAGAGTGGTTAAAGGCCCCTTTTATCAGAGCTAAAAAAAGCACTGATAAAAGGGGTATTTTTTCAGTTCTAAAAAAAAGCCCTAATAAAAGTGATTTTTTAGAAAAAATCTTTTAATCAGAGTGACCTTTTTAATAGCACTAGCCACCCCACTTTAACAGTGCTACCACCGCCCCCACCTGCACACACCTACGCCCCCGCCACCCCCTTTTAACAGCGCTAACCACCCCCTTTAACAGTGGTAGCACCTCTCTACACCCACCCACATGCCTCTGCCTCCCCCAGGATTCGAACTAGAGACCTCTCCCCTGCGCGCTTGGACCCTTTACCACTCCCCCATGTTGCTTTGTTCTCCATTTAATGACATATATATATATATATATATATTTACTTCTATTTATTTTTATATTAATATTGATTTATATTAATATAGATTTATATTAATATAAATCTGTAAATGTAGTCATATCAATGTATATATACTTATTTGTATATTAATATATATTAATATATATATATATATTTATTTATTCATATTTTTTATGTATATATTTATTCATATATTAATATATATTTATAAAATTAGTTTTAAATACATTTACAATTTTTTTGTGTTTGTTTATAAATGAATACATACATACATATATACAACATATATACAACATACATACACTTGTATATATTTTATTTATACCTGTGTATCTGTAAGTATAATTATACATATATATATATATTTACATATATTATATATTCATATGTATATTCATATGCTAGAATATATAGATAATATATATCAGTTTGTTAATACAGACACACACTAATACACACACACACACACACTACATAGTTATATAAATATACATATTTTTTTTCATTTTATGATATATTGATATATTTATATATATTTCTTTAAATTTTTTATACATATACTTATATATATATATATATTTAAATATTTAAAAAAATTTATGTGTGTGCATGTGTTTATAAATACAGACACACACACATATATTTATGTATGTGTGTGCATATATAAATATGATTATACATATTTATGTTTGTTTATGTAGATTAAAAAATCATTATTTATATACATATATTTGAATATGTAGATAAAAATATTTATGTTTGTCAATACAGACACAAATATATTTATATATATATAAACATTATATATACATTAATTATATATTTATATGTATAAAAATATTCATTAAATTTTATTTTAAATAAAATAGATATTATTATTTTATTTAAATAAGGCTTATATATTGAGAAATATACTTTATATATAAATATGTTTAATTATTTATTTATAAAATTAAATTTTTATGTGTGAATATATAAAAAATATATATTGTTATATATTTGATTATAAATAACATTACACTGTGAAAAAGGATAAAATTTCAAAGCGATAATATCAAATGGACACTCAGATCAAAAGTTATGGGTGTTTGAAGTTTGAGTTATTTTTCCAACTAATTTTAGATCTTTTTTAATTTTTTAATTTTTTGTGCTATAAATTATTATTAAATGATTATTAGTCGATGATAATTAGAAATTTATTAATTAATAATATTTTTCAAAATATATTTAAGTCATTTTCACTAAATTTATTATATATTAAATGTAAATGTATATTTATACTTATCTAAAAAATATTTTAAATATATATATTATATTTATATCAATTTAAATATATTTATATATTTATATATTAATAAATTATTTTAATGATTTTTTAAAATATACCCTTTAACAACACTAGTAAAAAAGCGTTGATAAATAACCCCCTTTATCAACACTAATAAAAAAATGCTAATATAGGGGTCCCCTTTAACATCACAAAACAAATCGCTGATAAAGGGGGTAACTTTATCATTGCTAAAAAAGAACTGATAAAGGGGTACTTTTAACAATGCTTTTTTTAGCATTGTTAAAGGGTGGCGCTACAGAGACTCATTTTTTTGGTAGTGGATGGTTGGACCTGGAGGGTTATTGTGGTATGTGGGGTAGGGAGGCCTGAATATGACATGAACCTAGGATGGTTGAGCCTAGAGTGCGGTTGTGGTATGAGGGGTAGGGAGGCCTGGTTGTTGTGGGGGGAGTCGATTCATGGAGTGGCGAGATGTATTGGTATATGCATATGGATTTTGTGGAGGATGTCAGAGTTGACAGAAGAGGTTGAAGCTAGGCTTACCCATTTATATGAAAGTAAGATGCTTGTTTGAATCTATTATTTGGGTGGTGGCCAGGTTGTTTGTTATTTTTTTTCCTTTCCCCACTGTTTGAAGTAGAGAAATATGTTTGGTTAATCTCTTTAAATGGGGGGTGAAGACATGTAGGGTATTCTATGTTATTTCTATGTTTATCTCATAATGGTTGTATGAGTTTACTCTCCTTCTATAGGTGGAAAAGACTTTAAGGGTAGTTCATCTACTCACTATGTTGAACCCCTTGTGTTTTGGGAATTTTGAATATTTTCTTAGAGTACATGGAACAATAGAAATTAGTAATGTTGTCAAATAAATTTATAAATGTTTAACCCATGGGGTTTGAGCTTGGTGTTATGCAATGACGAGGTTGAAATTCTGAGAATCATTGGACTCAATTTTCTTATGTTTTTAGGGAATGGATATTAATTAAAATGGTAATATGATATAATGTGGAAATTATAATGGTGAATTAATGGTTAAGAATTAATTAACATAAAGTGTAACTGATGAAAAATAATAAGATAATTTAATGTATCTATTTAAATGGTTGTGTGATTATAAGATATCCAGTATTGAAAGTGGAAACCACACTACCACAAAACTGGGCAAGGCATGCGCCTGCCTTTATCAGCGTTAACAGTAAAGAGATGATAAATGGTCGGGCCTTTTTCAGCGCTAACAAAAGCGCTGATAAAGGTCCACTTTATCAGCACTAAAACAAGCGCTGATAAAGGTGTACCCTTTATCAGCGCTTTTTTTAGTAGTGATAAAGGGGCGATTTATCAGCGCTAAAAAAGCGCTGATAAAGGTTATATTTATCAGTTCTTTTCATTTTAGCGCTGATAAATACACCCTTTATCAGCGCTTTTTACTAGCGCTGATAAAGGCTCACGCAGATTTGTTAAAAACCTGCGGGTCCTCTTCCTCCTCCCTTCACCCGGTCAAGCTCTCGAGGAAGCCCTCCTCTGCGCCGCTGCCGCCTCCTCCTCCTCCTCCTCCGCCGCGGCCGCCACGGCCGCCGCTGCCGCCGCTGCCGCCGCCTCCTCCTCCTCCGCTGCGGCCGCCGCCTCCTCCTTCTCCTCCTCCTCCGGCCGCCTCTTCCTCCTCCTCCTCCTCCACCGTGGCCTCGTCCTCCTCCTCCTCCACCGTCAGTTCCTCCTCCTCCTCCTAGTCCGCGACCTCATCCTCCTCCTCCTCCACCGGTGCCTCCTCCTCCTCTGCCTACTCTGCTACCTCCTCCTCCACCGCGGCCTCCGCCTCCTCCTCCTCCTCCTCCTCTGCTACCTCCTCTGCCTCCGCCCTGCCTCTGCCCTGCCTCCGCGCTGCATCTGCACTGCCTCCGGTGCCTCTGCTGTCGACACCTCCTTCTCTTCCGCCACTGGGTCCTCCTCCTTAAGGTGATTAAAATTTAATTTTCATGAATTAATTATGTTGGGAATGGGTAAGTGTTTGGAAAACTATTCTTCATGTTGAATCTTCAGTTTCCATGGGTGGTTTGGGATTGTGGTTATGTTTTGATCCTGACTATGGGTTGTTTTTATGATTTCCCACTACTTCATTATATTTATTTAGTTATTCTTATGTTTTGGTGTTTTCATTTGGTTCATGTATCTCTTTATCTCCCCACGAACGATTATCTTATGGATATTAATTTTGATATGGGTTTGAGGAAATATATCAGATTTATTCTTATTGTTCTAAGTCTACCAACCTATTTTTAGGTGTTTCCAAAGGTATTTATGTGAGAGGGAATCAACGGTCATCGAAAACCACCTTCTCAATCAAGGTTTTTGTGACCACACCCCACCACGAGTCCACCCTCCATGATCAAACCCATAAATCTCACAGCCCACTGCGGACACACTCAGCATAAGCAGAATATTTCGTGAACCAGACCCATTACAAGACATCCCTTCCCAAACCACGTCTTCCGTGGACCCAATTCTTTGCGAGCCTCACCCTACTTGAGCATTTCCAATGCATAATAATCCTTCGCAAAAAAATCCTTCACGATCCGATACTTGCACGAGACAACCCCTTCGCGATCCAACATAATGATGATCTCCTCTGCAAAAACCACCCCGTGTGTTCGAATCCTTCACAAGAAAAACCCTTAACAAGCCCAACCCTTTCACATACGAAACTCCTCAATGTGACCAACACTTTCCTGTGAAAACCAGAGTAAACTACCTTGCACGAACCGAGACCCCTGCACCTGCATAACTCCCCACTCGCAAACAAAGATCCATTGTGCGAACCGAAACCCAGCCCAAACCTGCCCCAACGCGAACAAACTCCACTATGCAAACCAAGACCCCGCACAAACCAGACCCTACACGAACCAGACCCTACACAAACAATCTCCACCGCCCGAACCAAAAACCCAGCATGAACCTTCCCCTACGTGATCACTTCCATAGCAAACCACTACTTTGCAATCCTGGTGTGAACCACACCCTTGCCATCTCACCCATCACAGACCGGCCTCTATGCATTTACAACCACCGCGCATAATCACCTTCGTGATCCTCTTCCTTCATGAACTAGTACCTTTGGTCCCTTTAATCGTGTTAACCATAAACAGACGACACTCTCACAATTTCCACCCTTCATGATCAGAACAACACACTCCAAAAAAAGATTCACGAGTAGTATCTCTATCATAAATTGTATGATCATTTGTATATGTATGAGTATTATCTCTATAAATTAATTCTTTCATTTAAATACTAATTTAAAATCTTGATTTTAAATTTAATTTTATAAATTAATTCTTTCATTTAAATACTAATTTACAAAAATATAAAATAATATTAAATGATCTAATTTATTTTAGAAAATAGCAATTATGGATTATCCCTAATTAATCAATGATTCAAGATTTAAGATTATAATATGTCATAAAATGATAACTGTACACACAATAACATGAATCTTTTATGTGTCTGTTATTTATGTTGAATAATGACATTTCTTTACTTCAAAAGACAAATGAAGACATACTTATCTCTTTTTACCAAGTTGTTCATAATTATGTCACACACACAAAAACCACTTGACAGAGCAACGGTTTAAATAGGATTTTATAAATGAGGATATAATAACCTTTCATTAACTAAATATTATATGATTTTATACATCGTGTATCATTCAAATAAAATTCAATGTTTAATATTCCCTAATACGTGGTATAAGAAATATCAATGCATTAAACCATGAATGCAGAGTAACTCAGAAATCAATGAATTGATGTATTTAATTAATACGTCATATTAATTGTATCTTATTAAAGACACATAATTTAGATTTAACATCCCCCACTTGGGTTGCATTGATAAATTAATAGACATATTAAGAAATCCAAACAAGCGCATCAATTAAAATAAAGCACATTATATCCCAAAATTTGACACATTAACACCACAAATACAATTTATGATAGAGATACTACTCATACATATACAAATGATCATATAAACAACAATGGATAAAGAACCACATAACTAAAGGGATACTACTTGTGGTGGGGTGTGGTCACACAACCCTTGATTGGGTTTAGTTACTTACTCTTAACAGAAGATTCCATGTCTTGTATGGAGATTTTGATCTATAACCATGGAGGGTATGACAATTTGGTTCTATGTTATGGTTCTTATCATGTCATTTTTCCAAGGTTTTCCTTGGGGTTGTTGAAAAGTGTTCTTCATGTGAAATTTCAGTGGTCATGGAAAAGTACACAAAATCATTTCTATAGGACTTTATGGGATAACCTCCCCAATGAGTGTTTGCATTTTCTATCTATTTGCTTCACAGGAAGATCCCATTTTCTATTCCATCACATCATAAGGCTCTGGCCGATTTAGAAGAGCTAAAAGATCAGCTAGAAGATCTTTAGGGAAATGGTTCTATCTATATGATCATTTAACTATGGGATTTTCCAATTATATTTTCAATGAAGTCCTATCATAGACTATTAATTTTAACAGTCTACCGTAGTCATATCTAGGTGACAGTAATGAATAATTACATATTTCCTATAATTGATGATTTGTTTGACTATCTTATAAGGTTCTATTGGTTTTTGAAAATTTTCTAGAGATCAAGATACCAACAGTTGAGGGTTTGGGAAGAGGATGCTCAAAAGATAGATTTTTAAAGTCGATATGGAAATTTAAAGTATTTATGAATTCCATTTGGGATCACCAATGCTCTATCTATTTCATGGAACTGATGAAATAGATCTTTAATATCTTTCTAGACACCTCCATTTTCTTTTTTTAGAATACTTCTTGGTGTATTACAATATATAGGAGGAGTACTCTGATAATCTGGAGGTTGTTTTGGGTGTTTTTAGAGAGAGTTGTCTTTATTACAATATTATAAATTCCCCATATTTTGTTTAAGAAGTATTGTTTCATGGTCACATTATTTCCTTGGAAGGAGTTCTAGGTTATCCAGAAAAGTTTCGATAAGTCATTTCTCCTCTAACCTATATACTCATCCTATGGATTTCAAATAGGATGAATATAAATAAAGAATGGATGAATGCCAATCGGTTGAAAAAAGAGTATGAAGAAGGCGTGAAATAATTTATCAAGTTTGCAAAAGATCATGCATGTGACTCTTCTCAAATCCTTTGTCCGTGTTTATGCTATTGTTATTCAAAACAAATTAGTCCAGATGAGTTGGAAGTACACTTGATCTATCACGGAATAGATCAAATTTATACATGTTGGAATAAACACGGGTAAACAATGAATGTAAGTAGTGACTGGGGTGACACTACGTTTTATGGATCATCTGATATGATTACAAACATGAACAATGAAGATACCCGTATGGAGGATGTGATTACAGATGTGAATGATGATGATGATCGTATTGAGAAAATGAAAAGGACCTTCGAAGATGAACTTCATGATTGCCCAAAATTGTTTGAGAAGTTAAAAAGTTGTGCAAAGAAGCCATTGTATGCTGGTTTCACTAAATATACAGCATTGCCAGCCGTACTGAAGCTGTATAATTTGAAAACAGATAACGGGTGGAGTGACGATAGTTTTACAAAACTACTTTCCCTCTTGAATGGCATGCTCCTAGAAGACAATGAGCTCCCGAGCCGAACATACGATGCCAAACGAATTCTACGCTCTATGGGTATGATCTCTGAAAGAATACACGCCTGCCCGAATGACTGTATACTGTTTTACAAGGACCACAAATCACTTAAAGAATGCCCAAAGTGTGGTTCTTCTCGATACAAGAAAGATGAATCTAGTCCTACTAAAGTTGTATGGTACTTTCCAATCATTCCAAGGTTTAGACGCCTATATGGAAGTGAGGAGACTGCAGAAAAATTAACATGGCATACAGATACAAGAATTAAAGATGGGATACTACGTCACCCGACAGACTCTCCTCAGTGGAAGAGAATCGATCATGAGTATCCTGAATTTGGAAACGAGTCGAGAAACCTTCGTCTTGCGTTATCTACAGATGGAGTGAATCCTTTTGGTTTTCAAAGCAACAGTCACAGTACATGGCCGGTTATGTTGATAAATTATAACTTACTACCGTGGTTATGCATGAAAAAAAAACATCATGTTATCTATGCTTATATCAGGACCAAAACAACCGGGTAATGATATTGATGTTTATTTAGCTCCATTGATCGAAGATTTGAAATTATTGTGGGATTCAGGTGTTACATTGTATGATGCTTACAAAAAGGAAGATTTCACTTTGAGAGTCATGTTTTATGGGACGATAAATGACTTCCCTGCTTATGGAAATTTGTCAGGATATAACATTAAAGGAACTCAAGGCTGTCCCATTTGCGAAGAAGGTACACAATCAATTAGGTTGAAACATTCATCGAAAACCGTGTTTCTAGGACATCGCAGATTTCTACCGCGACGACATAAGTACCATTCTTGGAAGACATCATTTGATGGAAGTTCAGAAGAATGTATAACACCGTCTCCACTAACAGGCGATCAATTGTTTGAGAAAGTTAAAAATGTGGACACTACTTTTGGTAAACCGGCTTCGAAAAACCTTACGAAAATCGGTTGGAAAAAGAGATCAATTTTTTTTTGAATTACAATACTGGAATTGTCTGTATGTAAGACATTTTATTGATGTTATGCATGTAGAAAAAAATGTATTTGACAGTGTTATCGGCACGTTGCTAAATACATCTCGCAAAACAAAAGATGGAATTAAGGCTAGGTTGGACATGGTTGAGATGGGAATACAAGAAGAGTTGGCACCAGTGAAGGGTGAAAAACGAACATTTCTTCCTCCTGCTGCTTACACTCTTTCCAGGAAGGAGAGATATCAGTTTTGAAACTTCTTGAATGACGTAAAGGTTCCAAAGGGGTATTCTTCAAATATCAGTAACCTTGTGTCAATGAGCGACTTGAAGTTAAAAGGTCTGAAATCACATGACTGCCATGTTTTTATGCAAAATCTCATTCCAATTGCTTTACATTGCATTTTTCCCAAGAATGTCCACCATACATTAACGAAACTGTGTTTCTTCTTCAAAGCTATATGCAGCAAAGTTATAGACCCGATGAAATTGCCAGCTATGGAAAAAGAAATTGCCGTCATATTATGTGAATTAGAAATGTTCTTCCCGCCTTCATTTTTTGATATGATGGTTCATTTGATGGTCCACTTGGTGAGAGAGATTCGACTATGTGGTCCTGTACATTACAGATGGATGTACCTCATTGAACGGTATATGAAGATTTTGAAAGGGTATGTCAAAAATCGAAGTCGGCCAGAGGGTTGTATTGTAGAGCGATATATTGTTGAGGAAGCCGTTGAATTCTGTACCGAATACTTGTCTGGTGTGGAAATCATTGGATTACCGAAATCTCGTCACACTGGGCGGCTTGAGGGTGAAGGAATTTCTGGAAGAAAGGTTGTCACAATCAATATTACAGATCGGGAGTAGGCCCACCTTTATGTTTTGCATAACAGTTTCGACGTTGACCCATATGTTGAAATCCAAAAAGAAATTCTTAGGCATTTGAATCCATCAAGGGATGAAAAATGGATATCAGATACACATAATCGACAGTTTATAGGATGGTTTTGAGATCATATTTTTAAGAAGTCAGATGAAAATCCAAAGTCAATTTCGGAATGACTTCAATGGCTAGCCGGAGGACCAAGTGTGTATGCATTATCTTACAATGCTTATGTAGTTAATGGTTATACATTTTATACTAATGAACATGATGAGGAAAGTAACATGAAGAATAGTGGGGTTACACTTGTGGATGAAGCGATGCATGTTTCTAGTGCTAAGGACAGAAATCCAATTTATGCGAATATGTCATACTTTGGCATCATCAAACAAATATGGGAATTAGATTATACAGAATTTCAAGTTCCGATATTTCAATGCAAGTGGGTTGATAATAGGAGTGATGTTAAAATAGATGATTTGGGATTCGTGAAAGTTGATTTCAGTAAGGAAGGGGAGAAAGACGAACCATTTATAATAGCATCACAGGCAGTGCAAGTATTTTATGTTCCAGATCCCGCAAACCGAAACTGGTCAATTGTTCTGTTATCGACCAAAACAGCTGAAGGGTAAGATGAAAATTCAACAGAAGATGACACTTTCATTGGGACTTAGCAATCATTTCACAGTGGTCCCAATGTAGAAGACGTTTTGTACGTCAGAGGAGACCACAATGATGGGATATGGATAGTTGATAGAGGGGTTAAATCCCTTCAGCCTTTAAAAAAAGGGAGTTCAATAATCAGGTTATTGATTTTTATTGTAATATAGATTGTGTTACATTATGTTATTATCTGTTCGCTGCTGCTTTTATGTGATCTAAATTAAATTTTAAACCAGTTCTGCAGATAATGACTTCTTCACCTGCTGATGCACCCAATCCCGAGACACAACACGTCTCTCAACCTATTGCAGCTGGTCCCACTGCTGAGAGACAACAAGTCTCTCAACCTGTTGCAGCTGGTCCCACTGCTGATGTACAACAGGTCTCTCAACCTATTGCAGCTGGTGTCAGTGCCGATGCTAGCGCTTCAGAGAAACATAATGATGATGCAGAAACTGAGGAAATGGTAGGCGATGAAACCCCAACGAAACCAAAAAAAACAGGTGCGCCGTAGTTTGACAGTTTTAGCAAAAATCCTTAAGGCAAGAGAAAAAGGCATAAAATATGAGGTGGGATGGAATAAGCTAGGCCATCATGTAAACCCCAACAAATCCATGTTTAGTAGCTACATTGGAATCTTCACTCGACAACGCGTGCCGATTGACGTAGAGTCGTGGCACCATGTTGTCAGTGGGTTGAAAACATTAATGTGGGAAGAGATTACGGTAACATTACGATATCATCTATTTAATTTATTAAAATAAAATAAACTATTGAAATATTGACTAAACCTTCATCCTCTCTTGCAGAGTGCATTTATAGTAGATGTTTCGCACAAATAATATGTTTTCAGACTGGCATGAAGGATTCATAGAGGCTTTCACGGCATTTTAACGAAACATCATCTGAAAGATGCCGAAGGGAAAATCAAGCCACACCCGCCTCCTCTTTATGCATACTTGATATCCCAAGGAACGTGGGATGCGTTTTGCAACCGTCGTGCGGAACAGAATTTTCAGGTACATTGTGTTTCGTTACACGTTGTGTAACGTTGCTTGTATTCATCACGTTGATTGATAGGTTTTTATTTATGAAACAACAACTGAGTGCTGAAAATAAAGAACGGGCAGAAAAACCAGCGTACCCCTACCGTAAAGCAAGGTTGGGGTACGCTTCAATTGAAAACAATTGGTATGTATTTTAAAAGTACTGTAATAATTTTATGTGACATAAAACAACACTGTAACCATGTTTTTCTGTTTATATGCAGATTGATGAATCAAAATCTCAAGTCACTTCCATCCACGCCATGTGCTATGGAAGGAGGCTCGTGTTAATAAAGAGGGGAAACTGATAGATGAAAACACACAAAAAGTGTGGGAAACATGTGTAAGTATGACATAATATAAACTTTTTTTGCTTTAAATCACTATTACATAACAATGCTTACTTATTTTTTCATATTTTCTATTTGACATAGTCACAGGAATCAACAACACCCGCACCGGATGCAGACATACTTTCAACGGCCTTGAAACAGCCAAAACAGTATGGCCGCGTCAGAGGTGTGGGTTTTGGGGTGTCACCCCGGACATATTTTCAGAAAAAAAACAAGAGGATGAACAAAATAAAGAATTGAATGTAATGAGAGATAAAGTAGATACCCTTGAATAACTAATCCAAACTCAGGGAAAGATGCTAACAAGTTTGATAGAGGAGAGTCGAAGAGAACAAACAACTCAAGAACAACCCCCGCGAGAAGATCCACCCCTCACCAGCTTTGAGGCGAACCATTCCCCTCAAAGTCCTGACTTAACCGAGGTAATAAATGTTATAATATTTGTTTTTGTGAAATGTGAATCACAGACACTGATACCTTTCATGTAATGATATTCTGCAGGGTGAAAATGACTATGATTTATATCTATCAACTCCCACCCATCGCCTTGTAGCGAGGGCTACAGTGTTCAATATGCAGAATGACATGCTACACTCCAGACCACTTCCAACCAGTCATGTCAAAGTGTCGATTAACGTAGCTCATGAGCTGAGCGCCAAGCTACCCGTGCCAAATGATGATGAAGACATTCATACGGTGGAAAAAGCTATTGGAACATTTGTTGCATGGCCGTCGAATCTTATAAAAAAACATGTCGAGCAGGAGGTATTCATTTCCAGTTCATTTTTCAATCAGAACCTTTAACATTAAATTAGAAAATGGATGAACTGATGAATGTTATTACAGAAGGATAAAATGGAGAAGCTAAAACAAAAGAGCGGCTCCAACATTGGATCAACCAACCGATCAAAACGATCTACTGAGAGCACGTTCACCCCGCCCGTTCTATATCCACATTTAATATCATTGCAAGCTCATGTGGATATGAAAATGAAATACGGAAAGAGTCATACAATTGTTTGTGAAAAAGATATGTATGGAGAGGAAACAATAGATTTCGTTAGTGCAGACGCTATTTCTGAGATCATCACATACGACTGGCTAGGCGCCTCAGTTATAAATGTATACATTAGGTATGTTTTCATGATTTGATTTTACAGAAGCTGATATACTTTGATAATTATGGATAAATACATCTTATATTTTTCACAGGCGTATATATGAAAAACAATTGAAGGGATTTTCCCATGAATACAAATTTGGACTCATTAGTCCTCACACCATTTCTACACAACGAACAGAAATAGATTCTAATTTTCAGGCTGAATTGATGTCAAATCTACTCAGAACGTTTCAAAGAAGAATTACGACTGACAGACTCTTTTTAATACCAATGATGCAAGGGTAAAACTATAAATTTTAATCATATCAGTTATATTTTCATTTCTATAAGTACTTATTTCTTTTTGTGTTTTTAGGGAATATTGGATGCTCATTACAGTCAATTTGGATACTCCAAAGATTTATTTTCTGGATTCACTGTATGGATATCCAAATAACCGACCACAGATGATGGAGATTGTCAATTTTTAATACACTAGATCCAACATTTTAGAACTAAATATCTAGTTATATAATTTATATTATCTTTTAATGAGGATTTTGTTATGATAGGGTGGTGTATGAATATCCTCTAAAGGCTGGAATGAATCCAGGGCGTAAGAACGACAATGCCCACAAGATCTACAAATGGAGAAGTATCTGGGTATATATATTTATATTTCACTATCCAAATACATATCAAAACAAATTACTTATTTTTCTCGATGTTTCTGCAGTGTCCGAAACAAACAAATGACAAGGACTGCGGTTATTAAGTTTGTAAATTTATGAAAGAGATCGTATTTCATGGAAAAACTAGCATCCCTGAAGATGTATTTTTGAAAATAATTACTACTTTATTTAAAAATAATTATTAATCCTTTGTGTATTTATATTTTTTCAGTACTACTATGACTGTCGCAAAAACTCCTATTCAGAAGATGATATAAATGTCTTTAGAAACGAATGGGCATCGTACCTGATGGAAGAATGTAAAAAAATAGGACAATGAAGGTGAATTCCTAATACTTTTGTTATCTTTATATGGTCATTGATATCTCCCTTTACACTTATTGAGAATCTATGATCTCCTTTTCTTATGATTCATATCCTTAGATTAGTGAATTCCAACTACTTAGTTTGAAAATGACATAAACTTTGGAAAACAACACCAATGACATACGGAAAACCGAGAAAACGCGTTCGGATTGTTTTGATACTTTAGGAAAAGGATCCAAGAGTCATTTGTGACGTGTACGAATCGACCACACCTCAATCCGACGCACGGTGTGACCGGTATGGCTAAAAGTTTCTGATATCAGTTTTAAATTGAGATAAACTTTGGAAAACAACACCAATGACATACGCCAAACCGAGAAAACACGTTCGGATTGTTTTAATACTTTAGGAAAACGATCCACGAGTCATTTGTAACGTGTATGAATTGACCGCACCCCAATCCGACGCACGGTGTGACCAGTATGGCTAAAAGTGTCTGATATCAGTTTCAAATTGAGATAAACTTTGGAAAACAACACCAATGACATACGCCAAAATGAGAAAACACGTTCGGATTGTTTTGATACTTTAGGAAAAAGATCCACGAGTCATTTGTGACGTGTACGAATCTACCGCACCTCAATCCGACGCACGACGTGACCGGTATGACTAAAAGTGTCTGATATCAGTTTCAAATTGAGATAAACTTTGGAAAAAAACACCAATGACATACGGAAAACCTAGAAAACGTGTTCGGATTGTTTTGATACTTTGGGACAACTATCCACAAGTTATTTGTGACGTGTACGAATCGACCAAACCTCAATCCGACACACGGTGTGACCGGTATGGCTAAAAGTGTCTGATATCAGTTTCAAATTGAGATAAACTTTGGAAAACAACAACAATGACATACGACAAACCGAGAAAATGCGTTCGGATTGTTTTGATACTTTAGGAAAACGGTCCGAGAGTCATTTTTGACGTGTAAGAATCGACCACACCTTAATCCGACGCACGGTGTGACCGGTATGGCTAAAAGTGTTTGATATCAGTTTCAAATTGAGATAAACTTTGGAAAACAACACCAATGACATACACCAAACCGAGAAAACGCGTTCAAATTGTTTTGATACTTTAGGACAGTGATCCGCGAGTCATTTGTGACGTGTAAGAATTGACCGCACCTCAATCCGACGCATGGTGTGACCAGTACGGCTAAAAGTGTCTGATATCAGTTTCAAATTGAGATAAACTTTGGAAAACAACACCAATGACATACGACAAACTGAGAAAACGTGTTCGTATTGTTTTGATACTTTAGGAAAACGATCTGCAAGTCATTTGTGATGTGTACGAATTGACCGCACCTCAATCCGACGCACGACGTGACCGATATGGCTAAAAGTGTCTGATATCAGTTTTAAATTGAGATAAAATTTGGAAAACAACACCAATGACATACGACAAACCAATCAAACATGTTCGGATTGTTTTGATAATTTATGACAACTATCCGCGAGTCATTTCTGACGTGTACGAATTGACTGCACCTCAATCTGATGCACGACGTGACCGGTATGGCTAAAAGTGTCTGATATCAGTTTCAAATTGAGATAAACTTTGGAAAACAACACCAATGACATATTCCAAACCGAGAAAACACGTTCGGATTATTTTTATACTTTAGGAAAATGATCCACGAGTCATTTGTGACGTGTCTGAATCGACCGTACCTCAATCCGACGCACGGTGTGACCGGTATGGATAAAAGTGTTTGATATCAGTTTCAAATTGAGATAGACTTTGGAAAACAACACCAATGACATACGAAAAAAATGATAAAACACATTTGGATTGTTTTGATACTTTAGGACAGCGATCCACGAGTCATTTGTGACGTGTACGAATTGACCGCACCTCAATCCGACGCACGACATGACCAGTATGACTAAAAGTGTCTGATATCAGTTTCAAATTGAGATAGACTTTGGAAAACAACACCAATGACATACGCCAAACCGAGCAAATGCCTTCGTATTATTTTGATACTTTAGGACAACGATCCATGAGTCATTTTTGATGTGTACGAATCGATCGCACCTCAATCCGACGCACGGCGTGACCGGTATGGCTAAAAGTGTCTGATATCAGTTTCAAATTGAGATAAACTTTGCGAAACAACACCAATGACATACTCCAAACCGAGCAAACGCGTTCAGATTGTTTTGATACTTTAGGAAAACGATTCGAGAGTCATTGTTTACGTGTACGAATCGACCGCACCTCAATCCAACGCACAGCATGATCGGTATAACTAAGAGTGTCTGATATTAGTTTCAAATTGAGATAAACTTTGGAAAACAACAACAATGACATACGCCAATCCAAGAAAACGCATTCAGATTGTTTTGATACTTTAGTACAACGATCCACGAGTCATTTGTGACGTGTAGGAATTGACCGCACCTCAATCCGACGCACGGTGTGACTGGTATGACTAAAAGTGTCTGATATCAGTTTCAAATTGAGATAGACTTTGGAAAACAACACCAATGACATATTCCAAACTGAGAAAACGCATTTGGATTGTTTTCATACTTTAGGACAATGATCCACGATTCATTTGTGAGGTGTACGAATCGACCGCACCTCAATCCGACGCACGACGTGACCGGTATGACTAAAAGTGTCTGATATCAGTTTCAAATTGAGATAGACTTTGGAAAACAACACCAATGACATACGCCAAATCGAGCAAACACGTTCAGATTGTTTGGATACTTTAGGAAAATGATCCACGAGTCATTTGTAACGTGTACGAATTGATCGCACCTCAATCCGACGCACGACGTGACCGGTATGGCTAAAAGTGTCTGATATCAGTTTCAAATTGAGATAAACTTTGGAAAACAACACCAATGACATACGCCAAACCATGCAAACACATTCGGATTGTTTTGATAATTTAGGAAAACGATCCGCGAGTCATTTTTGACGTGTACGAATTGACCACACCTCAATCCGACGCACGGTGTGACCGGTATGACTAAAAGTGTCTGATATCAGTTTCAAATTGAGATAAACTTTGGAAAATAACGCCAATGACATACGCAAAACCGAGCAAACGCATTCGGATTGTTTTGATACTTTATGACAACGATCCACGAGTCATTTGTGACGTGTACGAATCGACCAAACCTCAATCCGACGCACGACGTGACCGGTATGTCTAAAAGTGTCTGATATCAGTTTCAAATTGAGATACACTTTGGAAAACAACACCAATGACATATGCCAAACATATTTATTTTACATTATTCCCTTTCATTGTTATGAAAATGAAAACTTTTGAGTTTAAAATTTAATATTTTAGTTTCAAATTTCCATATTAATGTATTCTTTCATATTACTGTTTTAATTTCTTTCATTATTGCATTACTAACATAATATTTGTTTTCTTATATAGGTGATTTTTTTTCCTTGAGTTCAGATTCTTTGTTCGGCAACAAATACCTTCGAGAGCGGATCACGGATATAAAAGGATGAAACATGAATGTTTATAACTGTTGTTGAATAATTGTAAATGTAACCATGTAAAACAATGTTTGAAATGTATATAGCAATGCGTTTTTTGTATTCATGATGTTAAGTAAATGTATATACTGTTGTCGGTCAAAATATTGGGTGCGGGTTCTATGGTGTGCAGGTGTGCATGTGCTACTTTGTGCAGGTATTCAGGTGTGCAGGTGTGCAGGTACTGTTTTTTTGGTGCAGGCGATGGGGCCTTTATCAGTGCTTTTTTAGCGCTGATAAAGTACACCTTTAACAGCGCTAGAGGAGCGCTAATAAAGGAACCCTTTATCAGCGCTCCGTCAAGTGCCGATATAGGAGACCTTTATCAGCGCTAAAAGAAGCGCTGATAAAGGGGTCCTTTATCAGTGCTCCGAGAAGCGCTGCTAAAGGGGACCCCCCCTTTATCTACACCGACATTAATAGTGCTTTTCTAGCGCTTTTAATGCCGGTTTTTAGCACTGATAAAGGCCCAGGTTGTAGTAGTGCCAGGTGTTTGGGAGATGCTAACTGCAGTTGTGTATAGGACTAGGATAAGCCCTTGGTGTGGTTGTGATCTATATTTTAACATGTAATTTTTGTGTTTCCGTATGCTACTCCACCCTGTTATCTATGGAAAATGATACCCCAGAGATTCTGAGCCCTGGGAAGAGTTTTTCCCAACACCCCGATGGGAAGATGGATGGATGAATACCCATTTGGTCCACTCTCTTCTCTTGGTAGTTACTTGTTATAGTATTCACGATAGTTAGTTTTCCCCATATATGTGTGCATTGGGATATGATGGCTTTTGGTCATTTCTCAGATATGTATCCTAGATATAGTTTCCTAAGGACAACTATAGGTATAACATGTATACACTCTGATGGATTGAGGCTCCTTACTCAGTGTATGAGCTGTGATGGCTTAAGGTATAATACCTGATGTATGATACACATTATACGAGCTGTGGATGATCTCAGAAACTATCTGGTTACTTTTGGTTATGTGGATGTGGTGGTGTGTATTGCACAAGGTGCATGTCATGGTGCTTCGCCAAGGTGTCTACAAGAAAGCCTTTTTGGAGAGAGATTCTCATGATATGTAACATTGGGGCAGATCAAAAAACTAGTGGGGAAATGGTATAGGGGTACCCTTGATATTATTCATTATATAATATTATCTTGTATGCAATACTTGGTGAGAGTAGCCTAGGTGAGGCTGGGAACATAGTATACCTTTTTAGGTGATGGGTTAGTTTCACTTGTTAATGACTAATCTTTAGCATGATTTCTTTACTTTTTCATGAGAGGCTCAAGAGAAAATCCTTCTGAGTATACTATTATACTCACCCTATGTATTTATAATCAATTTTTTAGTCTAGTTGGAGAATTTTTCAGATGAGGCTGGTTACTGATATCTTGTGGGATGATGGATCTGTTTGGGCTTCGTGGTCACTTCTGTATTTACTTTCTTTTGGTACTTACAGTTTTTCCATTTAGTTGTAGTTTTTCTTTGATGACATAAAATTTATGTACATGGGTTTTCTTCTATATTATAGTCGGAGTAGGTTTTTGTTGGTGTCTATCTTATCTATCTGTTACGCATATGTTTCTCATTTAGGGTAATGCCTCCCATTTGCATGTTTAATATAACCATAGTGAACGTTTCCAACTTGAGTTATACTGGAGGTGGGACTCAGGGGTTTCTATATATCTTCTCCCATTCCTGGACCAAGAGGGGTACAGTTTCTAGGGAGGGGGTCATGAAAACTCCCCTCTTTATCATCACTTTTTGCCCCACTACCCCCTTTATCAGTGCTTTGTGAATTTCCAGCCTCATACGCACCCACTTCGATTCAAACCCTGCATCTATTCTTTGAAGATGGAACACATTTACCCCTACACCATGTCGTTTTTTTAAAGATATTTATGTTTAAATATATATATATATATATATATTTACATATATATTTTTTATTTATATATTTATATAATTATATAATTATTTTTAAATAAATTTATAAAATATATGTTTGTGTGATATATATAAATCTATTCGTATTTAAATATATTATACATTATGTTCATTTACAAATACTAGAAATTTTTTATAAATATATATTAATTTATTAATACACATATATGTATATATAAACGTTAATTTTTTTTTGTATAAGGTAAAAAATGGTTAGATATAGTTTTAAATACATTCTAAAATATGTATTTATTTACATATATTAGAATATAAATATACATGTATATTTGTTTATTATTAACACCTATGTTTATTTATAAACTATAATTTTGTATGTATATATATACATATTATCACATTGTTATAAGATAAATAAAATTTATTTATTTTTTTAATTTAAATAAATTGAGTAACAAATATTTATTTTAGATATTTAAAAATACAATTTTACATCAATATGTTGATATTTTCATTTATGGAAGTGATTTATTATAGGTAAATATAAGAAAATATGAATATATTTAATTAACAATAAAACTACATTATAAAAAACAATATTATTTCAAAACCATAATATCAATATGGGTGCATTCCCTTATAATAAATTCAATATCCAACAAAAAAGAGAAAATTGGATCCCTTAAAAAAGGCTGAAAATCCATCAAATGTTTAAAAATTTGAGTTGCCTGACTAAACAATCAATTTTTGAGGTCCTATGGGCATTTTTTGTTTAATAAAAACACAACTGGTATCCCCCTGATTAATAAGGCATAGATCTCATCACAAGATTTGATTTGATATGTAGTAGATCCCAAATGGACACCTAGATCAAAGGTTATGGCTGTTTGATGTTCGAGTTACATTTTCAACTTGTTTTGGTAATTTTATTAATTTATTGATTTTTTATCAACAGAATTGATATTAAATGAGTTTTACTCAATAATAATTAGTAAATTATTAATGAATTTTTTTTCCTTTATTTCATAAGTCATTTTCAATTAATATCTTACATATTAAGTGTAAATGACTATTTAACTTCTCTAAACCGTATTTAAAAAACAAATATTAAATTTATATCGATATAAATATATTTATATATAAATATATTATTTTTAATGATTTTTTTAAAAAATAACCTTTATTAGTGCTCGTAAAAAAGTGTTGATGTGGGGGGGGGGGGTCTTTATGGGCACTTTTAAAAAGGCACTGATAAAGGGACCCTTTTAACAGTGTTTTTAGCATTGTTAAAGACCCCTCCTTTAACATCGCTACAAAAAACACTATTAAAGACACCCTTTAACAATGATTCTTCTAGCTCTCACTAAGGGAGCATTTAATAATGCTTTTAGATTTCATTGTTAAAGAGTTATTTCTAGATAACCCCCATTTTTTTGTAGTGTTAGTATTTTAAAGTGATCAAAATAATTTCATGTTATGATATTTTTGTTGGATATTTCATTTCAAAATTAAATTGGTGGTGTATTTTATAATGATATTTAAACTTAGTCATTATTTTTATTTTAAATTTGGAATTACCATAACTATTAGTGGGTTAAATTGATTTCTTAAAATCATTCAGTTATGGTTTCTATAAAAGACATTGAATTACATTGGATTTAAATAATTTAAACTATTCTTTTTTATTTTTGGAGAAAAAACATTATTTATAAAAAATTTTGTGGTTTATATTATTGAGAAAAACAGTAAAATTTTTCCTTTATCTTACATTGGACCCAATTTCTAAAATATTTATGGAATTTTTTTTAAATATAAATATTTTTCTATAATGTTTTGGAAAAATATGATGAATATTAATAAATTAATGTTATTTTCTAGTGTTATAGTTCCAAAAATTGTGTATTATAAATTTTTTTAAATTGGTGTATTTATTTATAAAATCATATTTTTGGACAAATTAATTTTTTTTAAATGTTGTGATAACAGTTTTGGCCAAAGTAATTTTTTTTTTGTGAAAAAATTTATGGTTTAATTTTTTTCTTATCATTGAAACTTTAATGGTAATAACGTAGCCCAAAAATAATTCCATGGATGTAATCCTGTTGTTTGGTAGTAGAAAGGAAACCCTAATGTGGAGCATGTTTTCTCCTTGGTTGGATGCTGGTAGCAAGTGTAGGTTCCGAGCGTAGCGGAAGCACGTTGGTGGGTTTGCCTAACTTTAATTTTAACGTCAAACAACGTTCGATCTGAGATTCGTCACAATTTAAAATGCCGAATCTTTGGAATAGAATGAAGAAAAAAAAACTTAAGAAGAGTCCTAGAACCATTAAGATAGGATCATCATATGTTGGTTATAATTAATTTAATTAATTCACAAGAATTACCTCGGTGGAATTCTTTCTTCGTCGATGTTTCTGGTCACGATTCTGTGATCTTTTGTTGCGTCGTAGAATAAAAGTATAGGATTCCTCTAGAGGTGATCCACACGTGCTCCACGTATCTCTGGACATCATCGAAGGTATCTCTGGGTGCCAGCGCGGAAGAACCTTCACTTGCGATGTCCGCCTTCGACAGCCTTGATCCGGTGGAGGATCTCGCTCTCGTAACTTGAGTGCGTTCTTGGTGTAAATGGAATTATCTCTTGGATTGAGAGTATTTCCGAATCCGTTGTGCACATCAATGGTTTTTGAAAAGTGTTGGGGTTGTGAGGATATTTATAAGCGGGTTTGAGGTTAATAGAGTTATGACAATAAATAAACACATTACAGGTTTTATTTATTTCATTAACTGTTATTGAAACCCCATGTAGAATTATTAATTCCATGACATGTGCCCATGCTGATTATAATTAATATCATTTAATAAAACAATATTGTATCCTCAAAACCCCGACTGGAAAACTACACGACATGTAATAATTAATACACAGAGTGTACTTCTATTTTCCATTTTCTCCACCATATTTATTAGACCTTGTGTAATGGCTATTTATTTCTCAAATAAATGTAACTGTATTACTCGCTAATAAATATATTATTTCACCCACAATATATTCTCTAGAATAGCTGGTGTCGAAATAAATGATATTAGACATCCTTAAATAATTATTAAACCACAACCGAGAATAATATTTATTTAACTTGTTAAATTAATATTTAACTGATATACATGGACACACTTAGTGTGTGACCCTCTAGGCCTATTTCTCAGTGGCATTAGGCGGAGCCTACCTAAATTCTAAGGTTAGTGTCTAGCAACACGCCAAGGCACCCATAGAGAAAGACGTTAAATCTGCAATGATGTGTCACCTCCTACGAACACTTACCGTGTAATATAATCCCTTTGTATCGATATCTCTAATCATGTGGGTTGTATGCTAGTGCCATCAACACATGTGCTCGATTATTCTTTCTTTGACTTCCCGAAATTGAACTCACCCATACCTTACCATGGCCATGGATTTATTTAGGCGATATCAATTCCATAAAAGGGCATGATATATCTACTTCCGTTATAGAACATAAGGGACAAATCCTTTCTTGCATTATCTATTAATGCAGTATTACTCGTGACACACGCAACGTATCCTACCTCGCAGCGAACAGTGTGTCGTCACAGTTTTCGTCAATACATCTAAGTGCACGAGTTGTAATACCCATTTATAATAATCTCAAAGGCTAAGGACCAATACACAGGTCCGCAGATAGGAACATCCAATGACACTATGAAATGTGGATTTCCTACTGGCGGGTCTCGTTCTCATAATATCCTCCTGGATATTACAAAGTGTGCACACCATGAGAAGGTGCCTCAAAGTTTTATGAGTCCTCACCCCTAATGACCTGTATTATTTGTGTCCCTCAAATAATATCATCTGGCCATATAACATATATTCAAGAACAGTGTTATGGCACTTCTGGGTTCTCATCATAGCAGGGATCCGATATGAACCTTTAATGCAACAACTGTCCTTAGGACATTATCACATTCATTGTCACGCAGAAGAACAATCAAGATGTGATAAGACTTTTATTAATTAATAAAGTAAAAAGTAGTTGGTTCTTGGCCACCAAATCCAACAGACTCCCACTTGGACTAGAGCCAACTACTAACAAACTTTAACTCGCTAGCTCTCACATGATATTCATGCTTCTGCTGAGATAGGCCTTTTGTCATGGGGTCCGCCACATTCTCTTCCTTGGAAACTCTACTCACTACAACTTCACCCCACTGATAGAAACCCCTCAAGAGGTGATAATTCTAGAGTATGTGCTTTGTCCGTTGATGTGACCTTGGTTCTTTTTCAAGAGCCACCATTGCAGTATTATCACAATACAATGTAATTGGATCTTTTCTTCTAGGCACCACATCAAGATCTTGGACAAAGTTCCAAATCCAGACGGCTTCCTTAGATGCATCAGAAGCCACTATATATTTGGACTCCGCTATAGAATCGGTGACAACTGGCTGCTTTGAACTCTTTCATCTCACATCTCCTCCATTGAGATAGAAAACATATCCAGATTGCGACTTCAAATTGTTCTGATCTTTCTGAAAACCAGCATTAACATACCCTCTGATGACAAGCTCCTCGTCTCCTCCATACACCAGGAAAATATCCTTAGTTCTTCTCAGATACTTAAGGATTGTCTTAACAGTAGTCCAATGCTATTCTCCTGGATCTACTTGATATCTGCCTACCATTCTCAGTGCATAGGCCACATCAAGCCTGGTATATAACATGACATACATGATGGATCATTTAGCCGAAGCATATGAGATATTACTCATTCTATCTTTCTCTTGTTGTGTCTGAGGACACATTTTCTTAGAAATATGTAAGCCATGTGACACTGGAACCAAACCGCTCTTGGATTATTCCATACTAAATCTCTTTAGTATCTGGTCAATGTATGTACCCTGACTTAGTCCAAGAAGCCTCTTGGATCTATCATGAATGTTCTTGATCTCTAGAATGTAGGCTGCTTCAACTAAATATTTCATGGAGAAGCACTTGTTAAACCAGTCCTTAACTGACTGTAAGGCTGGTACATCGTTTCCAATAAGCAATATGTCATCAATATATACTAATAGGATAACGAACGCATTTCCATTAAACCTCTTATAAACACATGGATCACATTCATTCTTAATGAAACCAAATTCATTTATGGATTCATCAAATCGAATGTTCCATGACCTAGATTCTTGCTTCAATCCATAAATGGATTTCTACAACTTTCAAACCTGTTTGGATTCACCTGGTGTCAGAAACCCTTTTGGTTGTGTCATGTAGACATCTTCCTGAAGGTTCCCATTAAGGAATGCTGTTTTGACATCCAACTTCCCAATCTCGTAGTCATGGTAAGCTGCTATGGAAAGTATGATTCTTATGGATTTAAACTTGGAAACTGGAGAGAAGGTTTCATCATAGTCAATTCCTTGACACTGTCTGAATCCTTTATCCACTAGCCTTGATTTATAGGTGATAACTTGACCTACCATGTCCAGTTTTCTCTTGAATACACATTTGCATCCAACAGGATTTACATCAACTGGCTCATCGACCAGAACCCAGACTTGGTTCTGATACATGGAATCCATCTCAGAATTCATAGCTTCTAGACATCTTGCATCTTCTGAGCTTTCTACTGCTTCCTTATAAGAGAGAGGTTAATCATTGTCTAACAATAATGATTCACCATCCTCGGTGACTAGGAAACAAAATATCTCTGGTTCCCTTACCTCTCTTGACCTCCTACGCAGTACTTGTGTTTCTGGAACCTCTTCCATGGGAACCTGTAGAACTTGTTTCTGTACCAACTCCAGTGTATCTTGAGCATCAAGTTCGTCGAAGTCAATCTTTCTCCCACTATCTTTTTTAAGGATGTGCTCCCTATCAAGAAAGACAGCTTGTCTGGCGACAATCACTTTCTTGTCCTGAGGGTTATATGGGTAATATCCTTTCGTTTCCTTAGGATATCCTATAAAGATACACTTAATGCCCCGGGGTGCTAGTTTGTTGCCTGAGAAGGACTTAACAAACACCTCGCATCCCCATACACGTGTATGCGACAAAATGGGTTTCTTTCCATTCCATAACTCGGAGGGAATTCCATTTTCTGCCTTAGTTGGTACTCGGTTTAATGTGTATGTTGTTGTTTGTAATGCATATCTCCAAAAGGATAATGGAAGATCCGCATGACTCCTCATCGACCTCACCATATCCAACAAGGTGCGGTTCCTCCTTTCACTAACACCATTCCACTATGGTGTATAAGGAGGAGTGAGCTAAGATAGAATCCCAGACTCTCGTAGAAGATCGATGAACTCTTGGTTCGGATATTCTCCACGTCAATCCGATCGAAGTTTCTTTATCTTCTTACCAAGATGATTCTCTACTTCATTCTTGAATTCCTTAAATTTCTCTAAGGCTTCTGACTTATACCTCACTAATTAGAAAAATCCGTATCTACTCAAATAATCAGTAAATGTAATGAAGTAAGAATATCCACCTCTAGCTTCTACTAGAAATGGTCCACATACATCCGTGTGTACCAATCCTAGAAGCTCTATGGCCCTTTCACCCTGTCCATCGAAAGGTGGCTTGGTCATTTTACCTTGTAAACAAGTATGACATCTATCAAGTGGTTTTAGCTCAGTAGAGTCTAAATAGCCATCTCGGCAGAGCTTTGTCAAGTGCTTCTCGTTTAATATAATCCCTTTGTCTCGATATCTCTAATCAAGCAGGTTGCATGCTAGTGCCATCAACCCATGTGCTCGATTATTCTTTCTTTGACTTCCCGGAATTGAACTCGACCATACCTTACCATGTCCATGGATTTATTTAGGCAATATCAATTCCATCAAAGGGCCTGAGATATCTACTTTCGTTATGGAACAAAAGGGACAAATCCTTTCTCGCATTATTAATTAATGCAATATTACTTGTGACGCACCCAACATATCCTACCTCGCTGCGAACAGTGTGTCGTCACAGTTTTCGTCAATACATCTAAGTACGCAAGTTGTAATAACCATTAATAATAATATTAAAGTCTAAGGACCAATACAAAGGTCCGCTGATAGAAATATACAATGACACTATGAAATGTGTATTTCCTAATGGCGGGTCTCATTCTCATAATATCCTCCTGGATACTACCAAGGGCGCACACCATGAGAAGGTGCCTCAAAGTTTTATGAGTCCTCACCCCTAATGACCTTTATTATTTATGTCCCTCAAATAATATCATCCAGCCATAGAACATATATTCAAGAACAGTGTTATGGCATTTCTGGGTTCTCATCATAGCAGGGATCCGCTATGACCCTTTAATGCAATAGATTTCCTTAGGACATTATCACATTCATTGTCATACAGAAGAATAATCAAGATGTGATAAGGATTTTATTAATGAATAAAGTATAAAGTAGTTGGTTCTAGGCCACCAACTCCAACAGACTCCCACTTGGACTACAACCAACTGCTAACAGCCTTTAACCCGCTAGCTCTCACATGATATTCATGCTTCTGCTGAGATTGGCCTTTAGTAATGGGTTCCGCCACTTTCTCTTACATGGACACTCTTCGCACTGCAACTTTAACCCTCTGATAGAAATACCTCAAGAGGTTATACTTCTGAAGTATGTTCTTTCTCCGTTGATGTGACCTTGGTTCTTTTGCAAGATCCACTGCTGCAGTATTATCACAATACAATGTAATGAGATCTTTTCTGCTAGGCACCACATCAAGATCCTGGACAAATTTCCAAATCCAGATGGCTTCCTTGGCTACATCAGAAGCTGCTATATATTCGGACTCCACTTTAGAATCGGCGACAACTAACTGGTTTTAACTCTTCCAGCTCACAACTCCTCCATTGAGATAGAAAACATATCCAGATTGTGACTTCAAATCATTCTGATCTTTCAGAAAACCAGCATCAGCATACCCTCTGATGACAAGCTCCTCCTCTCCTCCATACACCAGGAACATATCCTTAGTTCTTCTCAGATACTCAAGGATTGTCTTAATAGTAGTCCAATGTTGTTCTCCTAGATCTTCTTGATATCTACCTAACATGCTCTGTGCATAGGCAACATCAATCCTGGTATATAACATGGAATACATGATGTATCCTATAGCCAAAGCGTATGAGATCTTACTCATTCTATCTATATCTTGTTGTGTCTGAGGACACATTTTCTTAGAAAGATGTAAGCCATGTGACACTAGAACCAAACCCCTCTTTGATTGTTCCATACTAAATCTCTTTAATATCTGGTCAATGTATGTACCCTAACTTAGTCCAAGAAGCCTCTTGGATCTATCACGAATTATCTTGATCCCTAGAATGTAGGCTGCTTCACCTAAATATTTCATGGAGAAGCACTTGTTCAACCATTCCTTAACTGACTGTAAGGCTGGTACGTCGTTTCCAATAAGAAATATGTCATCAACATATACTACTAGGATAACGACCGCATTCCCATTAAACCGCTTATAAACACATGGATCACATTCGTTTTTAATAAAACCAAATTCATATATGGCTTCATCAAATCGAATGTTCCATGACCTGGATGCTTGCGTCAATCCATAAATTTATTTCTACAACTTGCAAACCCGTTTGGCTTCACCTAGTGTCAAAAACCCTTCTGGTTGTGTCATATTGACATCTTCCTAAAGGTTCCCATTAAGGAATGCTGTTTTGACATCCATCTGCCAAATATCGTTGTCATGGTAAGCTGCTATGGAAAGTATGATTCTTATGGATTTAAACATGGAAACTGGAGAGAAGGTTTCATCATAGTCAATTACTTGACGCTGTCTGAATCCTTTATCCACTAGCCTTGCTTTATAGGTGCTAACTTGACCTTCCATGTCCAGTTTTCTCTTGAATACCCATTTGCATCCAACATGCTTTACATCAACTAACTCATCGACCAGAACCCAGACTTGGTTCTGATACCTGGAATCCATCTCAGAATTCATATCTTCTAGCCATCTTGCAGCTTCTGAGCTTTCTACTGCTTCCTTTCAGGAGAGAGGTTCATCATTGTCCAACAATAGTGATTCACCATCCTCGATGACTAGGAAACCAAGTCTCTCTGGTTCCCTTACCTCTCTTGAGCTCCTACGCAGTACTCGTGTTTCTGGAACCTCTTCCACGAGGACCTCTAGAACTTGTTCCTGTACCAAATCCTGTGTATCTTGAGCATCAACTTCGTCTAAGTCAATCTTGCTCCCACTATCCTTTTTGAGGATGTACTCCCTCTCAATAAAGACAGCTTGTCTGGCGACAGTCACTTTCTTGTCTGGAGGGTTATATAGGTAACATCCTTTCGTTTCCTTAGGATATCCTATAAATATGCACTTCGTGCCCCGGGGTGCTAGTTTTTTGCCTAATAAGGCCTTAACAAACACCTCGCATCCCCATACACATGTATGTGACAAAATGGGTTTCTTTCCATTCCATAACTCGGAGGGAATTCCATTTTCCGCCTTAGTTGGTACTCGGTTTAATGTGTATGCTACAGTTTGTAATGCATATACCCAAAACGATAATGGAAGATCCGCATGACTAATCATCGACCTCACCATGTACAACAAGGTGTGGTTCCTCCTTTCACTAACACCATTCCACTGTGGTGTATAAGTAGGAGTGAGTTGAGATTGAATCCCAGACTCTCGTAGAAGATCTATGAACTCTTAGTTCAGATATTCTCCACCTCGATCTGATCGAAGTTTCTTTATCTTCTTACCAAGCTGATTCTCTACTTCATTCTTGAATTCCTTAAATTTCTCTAAGTCTTCTGACTTAAACCTCATTAAGTAGACAAATACTTATCTACTCAAATCATTAGTAAATTCAAAGAAGTAAGAATATCCACCTCTATATTCTACTGGAAATGGTCCACATACATCCGTGTGTACCAATCCTAGAAGCTCTGTGGCCCTTTCACCCTATCCACCGAAAGGCGGCTTGGTCATTTTACCTTATAAACAAGCATGAAATCTATCAAGTGGTTTTAGCTCAGTAGAGTCTAAATATCAATCTTGGAAGAGCTTTGTCAAATGCTTCTCATTTAATATAATCCCATTGTCTCGATATCTCTAATCAAGCGGGTTGCATGCTAGTTCCATCAGCCCATGTGCTCGATTATTGTTTCTTTGACTTCCTAGAATTGAACTCGCCCATACCTTACCATGGACATGGATTTATTTAGGCGATATCGATTCCATCAAAGGGCCTAAGATATCTACTTCTGTTATGGAACAGAAGGGACAAATCCTTTCTCACATTATCTATTAATGCAATATTACTCATGACACACCCAACGTATCCTACCTCACTGCGAAAAGTGTGTCGTCACAGTTTTCATCAATACATCTAAGTGCACAAGTTTTAATACCCATTAATAATAATATTAAAGTCTAAGGACCAATACACACGTCCGCAGATAGGAACATCCAATGATAGTATGAAATGTGGATTTTCTACTGGCGGGTCTCCTTCTCATAATATCCTCTTGGATATTACCAAGGGCGCACACCATGAGAAGGTGCCTCAATGTTTTATGAGTCCTCACCCCTAATGACCTATATTATTTGTGTCCCTCAAATAATATCTTCCAGCCATAGAAAATATATTCAAGAACAGTGTTATGGAACTTCTGGGTTCTCATCATAGAAGGGATCCACTATGACCCTTTAATGCAACAGCTGTCCTTAGGACATTATCACATGCATTGTCACGAAGAAGAACAATCAAGATGTAATAAGGCTTTTATTAAGGAATAAAGTACAAAGTAGTTGGTTCTAGGCCACCAACTCCAACAGCAAGAAGGTTAGCTTAGGTTTTATAGGGTTTCATGATGGAATTTCTTATAACTTTAATTTTATAGTAAAACCATGTATGATATATTTTTTGGAGTCATGATCTCCTACTTATTTTTTTATATGCCATGTGATATGGATGGGGTGGTTAGTGTGGATGGTGAGAACTAGATATTATGTTGTGGACAAATTGAAAGAATCTATTGGACCATTTATTATTGAATGTGTTGTTTAATTATCATTCCCTTTAGGGAAGGTGTTTCACATTGAGTTGTTCAAGGTGGAAAGATTTTTTATTGAACCATATGTGAGTTAATTATTATTTTCTAGAAGATTTATTTTTTATTGTAGTTTTGAAATTTTGGTTGATTATTTTTTATTATGTTATTCTTTTTTTAAAGGCATTGTTGAAGGAACCATAGACGTTTACTTATTGTTTGGTTTTGTCTTTCCATAGGTTGTCTTGATGCTGAGGAATTAACCGATAGTTATAATTTTTTTCATTTGAAATAACCAATGGAAACTAGTTTCATTTAAAGAAAATTTGAAAGGGATGTCACAAATTCTAAACCTACAAGAGACACTTTGTCTATAGACACTCAGTGATATAAGTGTGGTGCAAAATAAAATTATAAGGCCCCAACATTAAACATTAATTAATCTTGAGATATTTCAAGAATACACATTTAGGATCTTTTTAGGTTTAGAGTTTTAGAGAAATAGATCACAAATCATGCATTACATTCCACATTTAAACAAGGTGGTTACATCAAAGACAATATTAACTTTTTCCCATAAAAGGAAACTTATTTAAAATAAAACAATGATTCTTTCTTGACACTTCCTCGACACTATCATCACATCATTTACTTTTCCCTTGACCTGTGAAAAAAATTTCAAAAACATGGGATGAGCATAAAAAGCTCAGTAAGGGGTACAAAAATACAGAAAAAACCATAGTCCATGTATACATAAGAATAAATGAAATCATACTTTACTCATAAAACATAAAAACTTTAACATACCTCATGAAATCATAAGATTTATGAATAACTCATAGAAATCATAAGATATAAAGGTAACTTGAGGCATTCATAACATTATTACGTAGGGAGTAACCCTCATGGTTACGTTTGGAATACCCATCACAACATATTCCCTAAATCTCTTCAGAGAAAACTTAGAGTTTAACCCCTTCACATTACCCAATGCATTGGAGAGATATATCGGGCTCACCTGCCCTTAGTTTATCAGGGAGCCACCCGTCTTCATAAACAATGCCCAAGAACAATAACATAATCATACCACATAAAACATGCATAAACGAAACATAACATTTCCATATTTCAATCACAAGATATCAATACCACCAATTGATATAATAAAAACATTTTCAAAAACATTTTCAATACCAAAATAAAAGAAAAGTAAAACATGTTATTTATTTAAAAAAAAGTTATGGCTTGTAGAGGAATCCGAAACTCAAATAATGGTCACGGCGGCGGAGAAGTCATTGTCGCCACATACGTACGACAAAAAAACATTCCCTTTTGTCATTTAGTAAAACGATTCGTATAAAAAAGATTCCTTTGGAATAAATGTAAAAGTAAAAGGGGTTTATACACCGTATAAAATAATGTTGTGTATAAAACAAAATATGCCTCAATGAAAGGAGATTGAGACGAATTCCCTTACCTCGTATCCGATTTGACTCGATCATTCTTTAATCTCCTGAATAATAAACTAGTGTTAATTTATACTTGCTTAAGAACCTTTTTCAATTTCATTATTACTTTATATCACTTATTACCATGTTATGAAAATTATCTCATTATTTACGTTAATAACGATCGTTTTGTCGATCCTTGGTACTTGAGTCAAAGATAAACTTTTTATAATTACAAGTTGTTCATGTGGTAAAATATCCATTATATCCAGAATTATATTCGTGATATTTATATCTTATATATCATATATATCCATTATATACATGAATTTATAATATTACATAACATGTATAGGTAAGAAATGAAATGCACCATTCATGGAGACGGTAAGCCGTACGTACGCATGAACGCCACTTTCATTTCTATTTAGTATTTAATTTAATGAAATCATAATGATATAAAGGCATATTATAATTACAGTATAATATCATATATAACATCATTAAATCCATCCTTTATACATCCCACATATGGCATTAACGACTCAAATAACTTTGAGGGGGCGATAGTCCGCAGTTCTGAAAATAAAGATATCACGTTTACCCATAATGGAAACCATAAAGGTATGCATAAATGAAAAATACCGAATCATAAGGAAAACATAAATATAATATATATCATATATAAATATAGTGACATATTAATGGCCACCATGAATTTTTTTAAAAGAATATTGAAAAATCACCGTTTCGTGAGGTAGTAATTCGCCATCCACAGAAACAGTATGTTCTTTAACCATTAGACGGAGGTGTGTATAAGTGTAGCTCAAATAATTCTCATAAAAACATTCTAGTATATTTAAGATACTGGTGTTGTTACAAAAGAAAGGAATAAAAAGAGTTTAGGGGGTCAGAGAATCAAAATAAAAGAAAATAACATTAGAGAAGACATTACCTTTAAATCGGGTAACTCCCATTGGTTTGAACCAAAATGGTTTCTTGAAGAGCTTTCTGCCTATTTTAAGGCATATATGATGAAGAGAGAGATGTTGAGAGATAAAATGATCAGAGTTTGGTCGATACAATGGCTTGAGAGGTGTGGGTAAGGTGATAGAGGTGGGGGCCTTTTATAAGAGGGAGGAGGGGCACTCTTGGAAATTCTTGAAATGTTACTTTACTATAAAATGATTTTCGGATTTTAAAGGTCTCAAAATGATATATTTAGAGGATAATATGATAAGGGTTATAAATCCACCCATCCAATAGGTTTTTTACAAGTGTAAGTCTTATATTTTACATTATCTTTTCATTTTATTTAAATCGTTCATTAATGAGGTAATCACTGCATCATCATGGTGTCATAAATAAATTAATTTATTTAATGTCTAAAAATTATAAAAAAATACCATGATGTAGGAAATATTTTTATCTTTCAAATTTATATTTATAGTCTAAGATTTCATTTGTGTAGACAAAAGTAAAATTGTTTTACTTGGGTGATACATACTTTGGTTATACTTTCTTTAAAAAAAATATAATAAAATGTCACTATCACCCAAAAGTGATTCCATGGGGTCCCAAAGTTGGCATAAGGAATCCCATGGTCGGAAATGAAAAAAAAGTTTAATTATGACACATTTTGGGGTCATTTTATATTATTATGATATTATTTTATTACCCTTAACTTCCCGATTACTAATTAATCACGATAATTGAAGATAATTACCGTTGTTACTATTCATTATGTTCAAAAACAAGAGTCTTAATTACATAATTTGGACCTTATGATTCCAAATATGGAATCCATTTTACCAAATTTCAAACTCATAAATTGTAGTAATTAATTTAAAAATAATTCCCCTTGCCAAAACAAATAGCAGGTTTTTTAGAAACAATATCTATCAAAAGTTTGACAATTGTTTATGTCCAATTTCAAAGTGAAATTAATTCCAATTACCACCATTGGATTAAATGGTAAAAATATATTCTATTTACAATTTAAAACCCAGTAAAAAGATAATCTATCTATATAATTAAATTAGACGAAAGAGCAGTTTTGAAGTAAAATGCAGTATTTTTCACTATTCATTAAAAAAATGAACATTGTCAGAAAAATACCAAAAATTTATCCAAAGTAAATTTCAGTGTCCCAATCCTAAATAATTAATTTATTTTGAAAAATAGAGCTTTTAAAATTGTCAAAATATATATTTAAAAAAGGTCTTCCATCAAAAAGTGGTAAAACAATCTTTTAAAAATATTAGAGAATTCTAGGCTTAAGATTAGATTTTTTTATCATTTTAAACCTTTAAAACACTATATAATTCATAAATAGACATAGATATGAAAATACATAATTATTTACTTACTTGGGATGTTACATCCTTCCCCCCTTTTGAAAATTTCATCCCCACAATTTATTTACTTATTTAATAAGTTGGGGTATTTATCCCTCAATGCATTTTCAGATTTCCATGTTGCCTCTTCAATCATATGGTTTTTCCACAAAACCTTTACTTGATGAATCACCTTATTACACAATAATTTCTCCCTGTGGTCAAGAATATGGACCAGTTGTTCCTCATAAGATAGATTCTCTTCCAGCTGAACTACCTATGGACTCAAAACATGAGATGGATCTGGCATGTACGTCCTTAACATTGAAACATGAAAAACATTGTGTACCAGAGATAAAATTAGAGGTAAAACCACTCGGTATGAAACTGATCCAACTCTCTCCAGAATTTCATATGGTCCAATGAACCTTGGACTCAACTTTCCTTTCTTACCAAATCACATCACACTTTTCCATGGTGAAACTTTGAGAAAAACATGATCACCTACATCATAAGAGAGATCTTTCCTCCTGTTATCTGCATAACTTTTCTACATGCTCTGATCTGTTCTCATGTGTTTCTGTATCAGCTGAACTTTTTCTACCAAATCTTCTAAAAATTTTGGTCCCATCAACTTCCTTTCACCTACTTAATCCCAAAAAGCTGAAGTTCGACACCGCTTCCCATATAATGCCTCAAATGGTGCCATCTGTATACTGGAATGAAAACTGTTATTATAAGAAAACTCAACCAAAGAAAGATGTTGGTCCCAAATTCCCTGATAATCCATTGAACAAGCATGTAGCGTATCCTCCAAAGTCTGAATTGTTTGTTCTGACTATGCATCTGATTGAGGATGAAAAGCTGTACTAAAATTTAATTCAGTACCCAATGACTTCTGAAGGACTTTCCAAAAGTTAGAAGTAAACCTGGGATCACGACCAGATACAATGGAGAGGGGAACTCCATGTAACATAACTATCTCTTTAAGATATAAATGATAAAGTTGATCTAGGGAGAAAGTATCTCGTATAGCAAGGAAATGAGCAGATTTAGTCAAGAGATCAACAATAACCCAGATTGCATTATTACCTCGAGGTGTCTTCGGTAACCCAAAAACGAAGTCCATGAATATATTCTCCTATTTCCACTCTTGAACTGGTAAAGGATGAAGAATCCCTTTTGGTAACTGCCACTCTGCTTTAACCAGTTTACAAGTCAAACACTTCACAGTAAAATCAGCAATATCTCTTTTCATTGCATCCCACAAGTAATACTCCCGAAGATCTCTATATATCTTAGTACTGCCAGGATGAACTGAAAGCAGAGAACTATGAGGTTCACATAAAAAATATCTCTTCAACTGTGAATCCCAAGTCCCAGAAAATCTCTTCCCAAATATAAAAACACAATCATTATCAATGTTGAATTCAAGCAACTTACCCTTCTGAACCAGCTCTACCTTTTTCTGTAACTCACTGTCTTGCTTCTGTGCTTTCTTAATTCTGTCTGATAGAGAAGATTTCACTGATACCTGAAGCAAAACAGAAGAACATCAGGCACCAACAATTTCTATTCCAAATTTCATCAAATCCTTAACCAAAGGATCACGTTCCAAATGTAACATGGTTAATGAAGCATTACTTTTTCGACTCAAAGCATCATCCACTTTATTTGATTTTCCCGGATGGTAATGAATAGTACAATCATAATCCTCGATTAATTATAGCCATCTCTTCTATCTCATATTCAATAATTTCTTAGTGAATATATACTTTAAACTTTTGTGATCAGTATATATTTCACACTTTACACCATAAAAATGATGCCTCCAAATTTTTAAAGAGAAACCCACAACAACTAATTCCAAATCATGTGTAGGGTAATTTACCTCATGAGTTTTCAACTGACATGAATCATAAGAAATTACCTGATCATTCTGTATTAGGATGCAACCAATTCCTTTTAATGAAGCATCACTGTATATAACAAACTCACCATTCCTGGAAGGTAGTCCCAAAACTGGAGCATTCACCAATCTTCTTTTCAATTCCTAAAAACAATCATCACATTCTTTTGTCCAGATAAACATAACATCCTTCCGAGTTAGCTTAGTCATTGGACTAGATAACCGTTATTTTTTTAACAAACCTTTGGTAATATCCTACCAAACTAAGAAAACTACTAATCTCGATTACATTTGTGGGTCTTGGACATTCTTCAACAACTTTTGTTTTTGCAGGATCAACAGTTATTCCATCTTTAGAAACAATGTGACCAAGGAAAGAAATTTGTTGCAACCAAAAATCACACTTGGTGAATTTCCCATACAATTTCTTTTCTTTTATGGTTTGAAAAATAACCCTTAAATGACTTCCATGCTCGTCTTTACTTTTAGAAAACACCAAAATATCATCAATGAAAACAACCAAAAACTTATCCAAGAACTCATGGAAAATTCTATTCATAAGGTCCATGAATACAACAGGTGTATTGTTTAACCCAAAAGGCATTACTACAAATTCATAATGGCCATATCTTGTACAAAACGCAGTATTCGGAACATATTCTTCCTTTACCTTCAAATGATGGTACCCCGATATCAGGTCAATATTTGAAAATTACTGAGCTCCATGGAGTTGATCAAACAAATCATCAATATGAGGCAAAGGATATTTGTTCTTAACAGTGATGTTATACAAGGATCTATAATCAATGAAAAGTATCATTGAACCATATTTCTTTTTAACAAATAAGACAGGAGCACCCCATAGTGATGTGCTAGGTTGAATGAAACCTTTCTCTAATAAGTCTTTCAATTGCTCCTTCAACTCTAAAAGTTCAATTTGAGCTATTCGATAAGGGGGTTTTGAAATTGGATTATAATCAGGAACTAAGTAAACAGTAAATTCAACTTCCCGATCTGGTATTATTCCAGAAAACTCATCGGGAAAAACATTAGGATACCCATTTACCACTGGCACATCATTAATCAGAACGGTTCCTTTGTTTTCAAAAATATGTGCAAGGTAACATTAATTTCCATCTTTTACAAGTTTCTCAGCCTCTTGATATGTTATCAACAGTAAGGGTTCATTCTTGTACACAAACTGAAAGTATTTCTGAAAAGAAACTTCTTTAGCTCTACAATCAATCTTAGCATGGTAAACAGAGAGCCAATCCATACCCAGGATAACATCAAACTCTACTAGAGGTAAAATGATAAGGTTTTCAAGTAGGTTCTTTCCACGGATAAGGATAGGAAGATTATTATAAATTATTTTTGCCTCAAAATTCCCCCCAGGTGTTTTTACCACAAGTTTAAGAGTTAATTATTGAGATGGAATTCTCAATTTACTAGAAATTTTTTCAGAGATGAAAGAATGTGTAGACCCTGAATCAAACATCACACTGGAATAATCTGAAAAAACAAACAAAGTACCTGATACCACTTCATTTGATGGCCCAACATCTGTTGAAGTAGTTTCAAAGGATTTCACCACACCTTTTTTCTTATAGTCTGACTGCTTCCCATCATTTGAGGTCTTTTTCGAACACTCGTTCTCATAATGACCCATCTCATTGCAATTGAAACATTTCACTAACTGTAAATCAAATTTGATCTTACCATCACCCTAATATTTTTCAGTGAAATCACGAGACTTATGTCCCATGTTATCACATCGGTAACACTTTCCATAATTTAAAAGACATCCCCCATCATGATTTTTACCACATTTATCACAAACTGAAAACTTAGTTTTCTTACCATTAGACCTTTTTGAAGGATTCTTCCCTTTGTCCTACCACCTCGGTCTCTTCTTCTGTTTTTTGTTATAGAACACTTGATCATTGGAAAAAACAATTTCGACCTTCTCATCACATCAAACAAGATTTTTATAACTCTTGAACTCACTATAAGCTAAATCCCTTTGATATTTTGGATTTAATACTGTGTAAAAATGATTGATTTTACTATCAAGGTCTTGGATAAAATTTGGATCATACCTTGCTAATCGAGTGAACTTTTCTTCATAAGCAGCCACAGAGTCATCCTATTTCCTCAATTCTAGGAATTTGTTTCCATCCTAAGTCAAACAGACTTAGGAAAATATATCTCAAGAAACATACCTTTGAATTCATTCCAGTCAAGAGCATAAATCTCGTCAACATCCCTGATATTTTTAACCATCGACCAGCACTGATCTACTTCACCCTCCAAACAGCAAACAACAAGACTAACCTTTTGATTGTCTGAACACCCCATTACATCAAAAATCTTATCTAGTGCTTTAATCCACCATTCAGCTAGCACATGGTAAGATGGTCCTCTGAATGATGGGGGATGTTGCCTCATGAAATGTTACACCAATGACATGTTCCTCTGAAGTTGATCTGTCTGATCTCGTGCATGGATACCACCACGATTTATCGCTTGAGTCAACTGCTCCCTTACTGCAACAAACTGTTTAGTTCCAATTCTGACCATCTTAGGATGCTGATTTGGAAGGTCATTTACTTCTGTATGCCTTCCTAGCAATGCTTCCTTGTTTCCTCTACAGAAAAACATTCTGAACAAACATGTCTTAGATGAAGCAACATGATAATCTTCAAATTCCATATCATTTCAATTTCACCATAAAAAAATATTTTTGGATAATCATTTAATAGAATTCTAACTTCTAAAGTTATCTAAACCAACCTTTGATACCAATTATAAGGCCCTAGACTTAAACATTACTTAATCTTGAGATATTTTAAGAATACACATTGAGGATCTTTTCAGGTTTAGAGTTTTAGATAATTAGATAATAAATCATGCATTACATTCCACATTTAAACAAGGTGGTTACATCAAAGACAATATTCAATTTTTTCCATCAAAGGAAACTTATTTAAAATAAAACATGGATTATTTCTTTAAACTTCCTTGAATCTATAATCACATCATGTACTTTTCCCTTATCCTCTGAAAAAAATTTCAAAAACTTGGGATGAGCATAAAAAGCTCAGTAAGGGGTAAAAAAATATGAAAAGAAAACCTTAGTCCATGTATACATAAGAATCAATGAAATAATACTTTACTCATAAAACATAAGCACTTTAACATACCTCATGAAATCATAATATTTATGAATAACTCATACAAATCATAAGATTTATGAATAACTCATAGAAATCATAAGACATAAAGTTAACATGAGGCATTCATAACATTCTTACGTAGGGAGTAACCCTCATGGTTACGTTTGGAATACCCATCACAGTATATTCCCTAAATCTATTCGGATAAACCTTATAGTTTAACCCCTTCACGTTACCCAATGCATTGGAGAGCTATATTAGGCTCACCCACACTTATTTTCTCACGGAACTACCTGTCTTCGTAAGCAATGCCCAAGAACCGTAACATAATTGTATCACATAAAACATGTATAAAGGAAACATAACATTTTCACATTTCAATCACAAGATATTAATACAACAAATTGATATAATAAAAACATTATCAAAACCATTTTGAATACCAAAATAAAAGAAAAGTAAAACATGTTATTTATTTTTCAAAAAAAAAAGTTATGGCTTGTAGAGGAATCCAAAACTCAAATGATGGTCATGGCGGCAGAGAAGTAGTTGTCGCCGCATACATATGACAAAAAAACATTCCCTTTTGTCGTTTTGTAAAATGCTTCATATAAAAAAGATTCCTTTTGAATAAACTTAAATGTCAAAGGGTTTTATACACCATATAAAATAAAGTTGTGTATAAAACAAAATATGACTCAATGAAAGGAGATTGTGATGAAGTCCCTTACCTCATGTCTGATTTGACTCGATCATTCTCTAATCTCCTGAATAATAAAATAGAGTTAATTTCTATTTGATTAAGAATGTTTTTCAAGTTCATTATTCTTTTATATCACTTATTACCATGTTATGAACATTATGTCATCATTTAAGTAAATAACAGTCGTTTTGTCGATCCTTGGTACTTGAGTCAAAGATTAACTTCTTATAATTACAAGTTGTTCATGTGGCAAAATATCCATTATATACAGAATTATATTCATGATTTATATATCATATATATCATATATATCTAGTATATACATGAATTTATAATATTACATAACATTTAAAGGTAAGAAATGAAATGCACCATTCATGGAGACAGTAAGCCGTACGTACGCATGAACACCACTTTCATTTATATTTAGTATTTAATGGAATGAAATAATAATGATATAAAGGTATATTATAATTCTAGTATAATATCATATATAACATCATAAAATTCATCCTTTATATTTCCCACATATGGAATTAACAATTCAAATCACTTTGAGGGGGCGGTAGTCCGCACTTCCTAAAATGAATATATCGCGTTTACCCATAATGGAAAACCAAAAGGTATTCCATAAATGAAAAAAAAGAATCATAAGGAAAACATAAACATAATATATATCATATTTAAATATATTGACATCTTAATATCCACCATGAAAGGTTTTAAAAGAAGATTGAACAATCATTGTTTCGTGAGGCAGTAATTCGGCATCCACAGAAATAATATGTTCTTTAATAATTAGACGGAGGTGTATGTAAGTGTTCCTCAAATACTTCTCATAAAAACATCCTATTATATTTAAGATACTATTGTTGTTACAAAATAAAGGAATAAAAAGAGTTTAGGGGGTTGGAGAAGCAAAATAAAACAAAAGAACATTAGAGAAGACATTACCTTTAAATCGGGAAACTCCCATTGGTTTGAACCAAAAGGGTTTCTTGAAGAGATTTCTGCCTAAGGTAATGCTTATATGATGAAGAGAGGGATGTGGAGAGATAAAATTAGTATATTTTGGCCGAGACAATGGCTTGAGAGGTGTGGGTAAGGTGGTAGAGGTGGGTGCCTTTTATAAGAGGGAGGAGGGGCACTCTTGGAAATTTTTGAAATGTTACTTTATTATAAAATTTTTTTCAGATTTTAAAGGTCCCAAATGATATATTTAGAGGATAAGGTGATAAGGTTTTGAAATCCATCCATCCAATAGGTTTTTGACAAGTTTAAGTCTTATAGTTTACATTATATTTTCATTTTATTTAAATCGTTCATTAATGAGGTAATCGCTACATCATCATGGTGTCATAAATAAATTAATTTATTTAATATCTAAAATTTTTAAAACAAATACCATGATGTAGTAAATATTTTTATCTTTTCAGTGAATATTTATAGTCCAAGAGATCATTTATGTAGACAAAATTAATTTTTTTACTTGGGTGATACATACTTTGGTTATACTTTCCTTTTTCAAAACAAATAATATAATAAAATGTCACTATCAACCAAAAGTGATTCCACAGGGTCCCAAAGGTGGAAAAAGGAATCCCATGGTCAACCATGACACAGAAAGTAGCATTAGGACACATTTTGGGGTCATTTTATATTATTATGATAATATTTTATTACCCTTAACTACCCGATTACTAATTAATCACGATAATTAATGATAATTACCATCATTACTATTCATAATGTCCAAAAACAAAAGAGTCTTAATTACATAATTTGGAACTTATGATTCCAAATATGGAATCAATTTTACCAAATTACATACACATAAATTGTAGTAATTAATTTAAAAATAATTACCGTTGTCAAAACAAATAGAGGGTTTTTTAGAAACAATATCTATCAAAAGTTTGACAATTATTTATGTCCAATTTCAAAGTGAAATTAATTCCAATGACCACCATTGGATTAAATGGTAAAAATATATTCTATTTATAATTTAAAACCAATTAAATAGATAATATATCCATAAAATTAAATTAGATGAAAAAGTAGTTTTGAAGTAAAATGCAGTATTTTTCACTATTCATTAAAAAATGAACATTGTCAAAAAAATACCAAAAATTTATCCAAAGTAAATTTCAATGTCAAAATCCTAAAGAATAAGTTTATTTTGACAAATAAATATTATAAAATTGTCAAAAGATATATTTAAAAAAGGTTTTCCATCAAAAGGCGGTAAAACAATCTTTTAAAAATATTAGAGAATTCTAGGCTTAAGATTTGTTTTTTTTCTCATTTTAAGCCTTTAAAACACTATATAATTCACAAATATACATAGATATGAAAATACATAATTCTTTAATTACTTGGGATGTTACAAAAATCTTACCAGAGTTTCATGAATGAGTCCATGATTTACATTTTATAAAACACCCCATAAATTAGAGTTTTAAATATATTTTTTAAGAATAGGTTTTTCTTAAACATATAAAATAAGTCCTTGGGATTTTATTTCAAAACTCTTTTTTGAAAATATTATAGTTTGAAAACATGATTTTCTAAAGAAAAACATCTCAAAATTATTATTTTATTTATTATTGAGAAATACCTAAAGTAAAGTCAACCCATCCAAATAAATATACAATCATGTAAATATCCCTACGAAATAATATAATTTAAAGGAATCTAATAAAATAAGATCCTATAGGTTATAAAAAGAATTAGGTAATGATAAAAATTTACCAAAATAGGAAATGAATATAGTAAACAAATGAATATAAAGATAGTGTGGTGCAAGACATACTAGATCAATTATAAATGAATAAGTCGAAAACAAAAAATATAAGTATTTATAAATCAAGGTAAAAGTATATATAATCTAGGTAAGTATAAAGTAATGAACATGACAAAGAAAAACCATACAATCAATAATAAAAAACAATATTGGAGAAACACTATATGATCACTAAGTATAACATAACCTAGTGATTATACATCACCATAGTGATGGATTTTGGACTTATAATAAATATATGGATAGAGGGGGTCCCACATAACTACAAAACTAGTGCTAATGGTGGAGGAACCACGCCACACCTAGGTTAGCCTTCCCAAAAACATGAGGTTTCTTAGGGGGATTATAACATAAAAAAACCTTCAAAAATATAATTTATTTAGAAATACATGAACAACTTATTTGATAAAACATACTTGAAGACATTTCCACCTTGCATTTTAAAATAATGAAATGGAAATTGCCTCCCTTATAAATCAATCCATGACTAGCATAATACAATTTCTATTAAACTTCATTAGAAACATTTGAAAATAATAACTATAATAATAATAATAGTTATAATAAAAATGAAAATAATTCTAATGATAATTATAATAATATAATTTGTAGCTTCCTTTGAAAAATACTAACCATACCTACAAATTGTAATTTGGAAATTAGTGTTAAAAGTAACATTTGAAAACTTATTTGAAAACTATATTCAAACATTTTATTTAAATTTGAACACATCCCTTTATCATTTTACACACAAACACACACACACAGACCCCCCCCACATATACTTTGACACCTCTCAAAGAACATATGCACATATTCTCTTATGAATATATAGATACATATATACACACATATTTATATATGTACACCCATTCATAAGTGTATAGACAAAAAATTTCACATAAGACATTCACACATCAATTATAGGTGAGTAGCATAATGATTGGCCAAATACACTAGATAAAATTTCAAAATAATTAAATATAAATCAATTTAATATAATAAACTCTTATGGAAAAGTATTAAACTAGATAAAAAATATAAATAAAATACTAAAGTACTCAACTTTTATAAAAAAACGAACATGAATTTATTTTTCAAAAAAATAGAAATATGCAATAGGTAAAGATTTATTATAGATGAAAATGCATAAAGACCATATAAAAGTTGACAATAATTCCTTAAAAATAATGATCACTATATACATAAATCCATTTTCAATTTAATAGTATATCTAAATTAGAATTTAATGTATTTGAAAATAATCAACTTATCATGAAATGTACAGAAAATCCCAAAGCATGGAAGAACCTATCACCATTGAACATTGAAGATGAAAAAACCCTTCAAACAAGGGAGGATGTGAGAGAAGAAATATCCCAACCCTAAATGTATAATAACACAAAAATCCATCAATATTAACTCCCTAGGGTTTGTCCTATAGTTCATGTAATTAGGTAAATACATAAGATAAAAAATTAAATTATAGGGAAAATAAAGATAATAGGAGGTTACCATAAACTAGTATAGATTCACTTGAAATAACTATAGAAAATGCTTAAAATTAGAGGAGTAGGTGAGGTGGGATGCGTGAGATGGTCAACCTAGTCAGGTTTTGTGAGAAGGGGAGGGGGGATCAGAGAGACTGAAAAAATGTGGACTTATTGTTCTAATGTGGATTTTGGGTATATCACAAGTTTGTCTTCTGGTTTTACAAATCATGTGCCAACTATTCACCTCATACAAGGAGAACCTGGGAAGTTTTATGGTTCCAAAAAACATTCTTCAACCATGTGAAATGTATTTTAAATATTTCATACCCCACATTTTTTGACTGTTGTATGGTTTGGATAACCATGAGGATAAACCGGGGAATATTTAGAAACACTTAAAATTTCAAAATTTTTGAAAATAAAAGAACCAAACCATAAAAATAATAAAATAATAAAAATATAAATAAATTAAATAGTTAAGAATATAAGTGTTTTGGTTTTATTATTATCCCAATAATGACCCTTTATCACCATAAAATCCATTTAATTCAAGGAAGTCAACATTAGAGAACTGAGTTACGAAGAAGAAACCAACTATATCGTGATCTTCGACCCACGCCAAAATTAGAATGTAGCCCAATACACAATGATCTATCCACAAATCAAATTCACTATTTATCAGTTCAATTAAAAATTACAAGAGATAAAGTCCCACATGGGAATCCCATCAATTTTAGGATTCCACTACAATATTGGATTGATAAGGTAAAAATAATATAAAGGAATCACTAAAAACTATGGACCAAAATTATTTTCACTGATCTTTAACCATAAATAGAAATTAAAGATTCATGACCATGAGAATTCCTAATCAAAAGAACATGGTATCTAACATTAGGTTGAGAATAAAAAGGTGGTTACCTAGGACCCCAACTGGCGTAACATCTGTCCTAGTCTCCCAAAGCACACACCATTGGTTTCCCATGCCCAATCAATGAAAATGAGATCTCACCATAACCCCTACCATATAAAACCCCAATAATAATAACTACACCAATGACATAAGGATATAATCATAAAATATCATAAACCAAAATGAACAATTAAGGATGAAACCAATAAAACACACTCAAACATGGACTACCTAAAAAACTGATCGTTCAAGAAAACATTATATACAATCATAATGAGACATTTATGAGGTGGATATTAAAAAAAACAAAATAAATTCTGAACTAATCATTATTAAATAGAAAAAATTATCTTCAAAATGAACTACAAACTCTAGAATTAAAAACATGACACTTTATAAGAATAATTTTTTTCCTTAAAATAAATAATTCACACCTTCCACCTAAATAAAACAAAATTTAAACACCACAAAAAATAAAATTACCTTTAGAATCAATAAATAAAGGGAGTAAATTCCAAATAACATCTTTACTATATTAAAAACCAATAAAAATTCATGAATTTATCCATTAAACCATTTTAAATTCCATATTTTAAACTTTTTGATATAAAAAATTTACTTGAAAACCATTTTAAAACTCAACACATCAATTTATAAATCTCAAAAATCCGATTTAAAATTACCTTTAAACTTTAAAAATTTATTTTTGGAACCACTTCATGAGTCACAAAATAGAAAATTCATTTCTATTTAATTTAAATAAAATACTCACTACTCATTTCAAAACCCACTTTTACCTTTTTACACTATATTCCATTTTAAATATCAATAAAATAAAACCAAACTATATCAACTTTTACACAAATAACATCGAGACAACACCTGGAATATTTACAATGTAACAAGAAGTTTGAAAAATAAAAACTTAAATGGATAATTATTTATGCTTGGTTTAGACACATGATTTGATAGGTCTTGTGCCAACTATGCTAATACCACTAAGATTTTTCTGGAACCATGAATGTGGACTCCACATGATTTTTTAGGCCATGTGAGATCATCCACTACGGGAAAAATGAGCAATTGCGACGGGTTATTTGCGACGGTATTTATTCCCGTCGCAAATAGTCATGTTAAAAACTTATTTGCGACAGGGGTATTTCCCCGTCGCAAATAAGGAGGCTTTTGCGACAGGATTGCTTTCCCCGTCGCAAATAGTTTTCCCGCGATGCGCGCCAAATCGCGGGAAACTTATTTGCGACGGGGGAATATTCCCGTCGCAAATAACCGGTGGCGGTAAAAGGTAGTTGCGACGGGAATATTCCCCCGTCACAAATACTATGTCGGCAGGGGTTATTTGCGACGGGTCCCGTCGCAAATAACTATTTACCGGTTGACCGTAATAAATGTTGGCTAAGGTATTTGCGACGGGTACCGTCGCAAATAATACTATTTGCGACGGAAATCCCGTCGCAAATAGGCCCGTCGCAAATAATCTAACCTATAAATACCCCCATCCGTTTTTTTCATTTCATTCTCATTCCTTCTCTTCTCCTTCTCTCAAAATTATATTTCTAGAGTTGAGTTTTTCTCCAGTTTAATTTTTTTCTCCGGAGCTGATATTAAAGTTTTGAAGAACGATCATAACAGATCAATTTTCAAGGTATTTATCTTCATTTTAATTTTTTATTTATTTTGAATTTTTTATTAGTTTCAATTATTATTAATTAGTTGTAATTTAATTATGTTTACATTGTTTTATTACTTAATAAATTTAAATTATTAGTATTGTTTATAGTTAATGGTAATTAGGAATAATTAGTAATAATTTTTAATAATTAAGAATAAATATTAATAATTAATAATAAATACCAATAATTAGGAATAAAAACATTATTACATTATTAGTTTATTTTATTATTAATATTAAAATAATATAATTTTTTATATATATACAATTTTTTTTTGATCTGTGTGTTTGCTGTCTTCACATGTATTATTTGTATGTGGAGATAGAAAACGCACAGATCAAAGAAGAATTGTATATAAATTAGAAAATTATATTATTTTAATATTAATAATAAAATATATTAATAATGTTATTATTTGTAATTATTGGTAATTATTTCTAATTATTGATAATTATTCATTTAATTACTAATAATTAGGAACAATTATCAATAATTATCAATAATTAAGAATAATTAGTAATAATTAGTAATAATTACCAATAATTAGTATTAATTACCTATAATTAGTATTAATTACCTATAATTAGTATTAATTACCAATAATTAGTATTAATTACCAATAATTAGTAATAATTAGGAATAATTAACAATAATTAGTAATAATTAACAATAATTAACAATAATTAGTAATAATTACCCATAATTAGTATTAATTATCAATAATTAGTAATAATTAGGAATAATTACCAATAATTAGTAATAATTAGGAATAATTAACAATAATTAGTAATAATTAGTAATAATTAGGAATAATTAGTATTAATTAGGAATAATTAGTAATAATTACCAATAATTAGTATTAATTACCAATAATTAGTATTAATTACCAATAATTAGTATTAATTACCAATAATTAGTATTAATTACCAATAATTAGTATTAATTACCAATAATTACCAATAATTATCACTATTCAGTAATAATTAACAATAATTGCCAATAATTACCAATAATTAGTAATAATTACCAATAATTAGGAATAATTACCAATAATTAGGAATAATTACCAATAATTATCAATAATTACTAATAATTATCGATAATTAATAATAATTAGCAATAATTAGTAATAATTAGCAATAATTAGTAATAATTAGCAATAATTAGTAATAATTAGAAATAATTAGTAATAATTAGAAATAATTAGTAATAATTAGAAATAATTAGTAATAATTAGAAATAATTAGGAATAATTAGTAATAATTAACAATAATTAGTAATAATTAACAATAATTAGTAATAATTAACAATAATTAGTAATAATTAGGAATAATTAGGAATAATTAGAATTAATTAGAAATAATTAGGATTAATTAGGAATAATTAGTATTAATTAGGAATAATTAGAAATAATTACCAATAATTACCAATAATTAGTATTAATTACCAATAATTAGTATTAATTACCAATAATTAGTATTAATTACCAATGTTTAGTAATAATTAACAATAATTGCCAATAATTAACAATAATTAGTAATAATTACCAATAATTATCAATAATTACTAATAATTATCAATAATTACTAATAATTATCAATAATTAATAATAATTAGCAATAATTACTAATAATTAGCAATAATTACTAATAATTAGCAATAATTAGTAATAATTAGAAATAATTAGGAATAATTAGAAATAATTAGTAATAATTAGAAATAATTAGTAATAATTAGCAATAATTAGTAATAATTAGCAATAATTAGTAATAATTAGCAATAATTAGTAATAATTAGCAATAATTAGTAATAATTAGCAATAATTAGTAATAATTAGTAATAATTACCAATAATTAGTAATAATTACCAATAATTAGTAATAATTAGTATTAATTACCAATAATTAGTATTAATTACCAATAATTAGTATTAATTACCAATAATTAGTATTAATTATCAATAATTAGTATTAATTACCAATAATTAGTATTAATTACCAATATTTAGTATTAATTACCAATATTTAGTATTAATTACCAATATTTAGTAATAATTACCAATATTTAGTAATAATTACCAATATTTAGTAATAATTACCAATATTTAGTAATAATTACCAATATTTAGTAATAATTACCAATAATTGCCAATAATTAACAATAATTAGTAATAATTACCAATAATTATCAATAATTATTAATAATTATCAATAATTAATAATAATTAGCAATAATTAGTAATAATTAGCAATAATTACTAATAATTAGCAATAATTAGTAATAATTAGAAATAATTAGTAATAATTAGAAATAATTAGTAATAATTAGCAATAATTAGTAATAATTAGTAATAATTAGTAATAATTAGTAATAATTAACAATAATTAGTAATAATTAGGAATAATTAGGAATAATTAGTATTAATTAGGAATAATTAGTTATAATTACCAATAATTAGTAATAATGATTATTAATTACCAATAATTAGTATTAATTACCAATAATTAGTATTAATTACCAATAATTAGTATTAATTACCAATAATCACCAATAATTACCAATAATCACCAATAATTACCAATAATCACCAATAATTACCAATAATCACCAATAATTACCAATAATCACCAATAATTACCAATAATCACCAATAATTACCAATAATGACCAATATTTTCCAATATTTTCCAATAATTACCAATAATTACCAATATTTTCTAATAATTACCAATATTTACCAATAATTACCAATACTTACCAATAATTAGGAATAACTACCAAAAATTAAGAATAACTACCAATAATTTGGAATAATTACCAATAATTTGGAATAATTACCAATAATTTGGAATAATTACCAATAATTTGGAATAATTACCAATAATTTGAAATACTTACCAATAACTTGGAATAATTAACTTATTACATTATTTGTATATTTTATTATTAATATTAAAATAATATAATTTTCTATATTATATACAATTCTCTTTTCTTCTGTGTTTTTTTTGTCTCCACATGTAATATTCGCATTCTTTTTCAAAATTATGAACCTACTCGGCAATGGAGAGGTGAAAGTGAATGCGAATATTACATGTGGAGACAGAATGTTAAACACACAGATGAAAGGATAATTGTATATAATATAAAAAATTATGTTATTTTAATATTAATAATAAAATATACTAATAATGTAATAATGTTATTATTATATAATTAATATTTATGAAAAAATTATATTAGTGTTATTAAAATAATAAAAAATCAATATAATATTAAAATTATCAATATTTGTAACAAGTTTTGCTTTATTCTCAATATATTCAATCATTGCTTGTGTTTTTTCTAACAAATTATTCAAAACCAGTAATGCTTTTATATTTTATAGAAAAATATGGAACAACGAGGTCGTCAACAGTCATTATTAGATGACCGCATATGGATAAATCAACGTAGAAATCCAAATGGTTCTGGTTTAAATCCAGTATATATAGAGAGTGTGGAGAGTTTTTTATCATTTGCGGCATCAAATCCAGAATTTGTTTCAGAAGGAAAGATAAAATGCCCTTGTAGAAAATGTGCATTGAGAACGTTTGACACGTTTGACAAAGTGGGGGAACATCTCTTGCATTTTGGTTTTCAAGCAGATTATGTTTTTTGGTATCAACACGGTGAACGCAGTTCCAGAGCAGGTGATACCAACTTGATTCCGGATCCATCCCAGTTTCAAGATTTAGTACATGATGTTGCAGGTTCATCTGTTCAACATACAGAAACTCCGGCTGATATAGCTTCAAATCCTGAGTTGGGACCGTCTGAATTTTATGAGTTGTTGAAGTCTGCTGAGGATTCATTATATCCTGGCTGCAAGATGAGCAAATTAGAAGCAGTTGCAAAATTTATGGCTATCAAATCAGATAACGGAATGTCAAACACCTGTTTTGACCAGATATTTTATTTGCTGAAAACACTGTTACCCGAAGGAAATGTTTTACCTGCAAATTACTATGAAAGTAAGAGGTTGGTTCGAAATTTGGGACTTACTTGTCAGAAGATTCATGCATGTTCAAATGACTGCATTTTATATTCAGGGGAAAATGAGTCGTTGGATAGTTTTCCCACATGTGGGCAACTGAGATATAAAGAAGGACAACACGGGAAGTCTGGTTTGATTCCTGTAAAACAGTTGAGATATTTTCCGCTTACATCCAGACTTCAGCGTTTATTCATGTCTAAGAATACAGCGACAATGATGTCATGGCATAAAGAGAATAGTTCAACCGATAAAAGCTTGAATCATCCTGCCGATGGTGATTCATGGAAACATTTTGATAGAGTGCATCCATCATTTGCTTTAGAAGCTAGAAATGTTCGACTGGGCCTTTCCACTGATGGTTTCTGCCCGTTTGGATCTTATGGTAGTCAATATTCATGTTGGCCTGTTTTTTTAACTCCGTATAATTTACCTCCATGGATGTTGATGAAGGAGCCATATATCTTTTTGACTTTACTAATTCCAGGACATCCGAAGAAAAATATTGATGTTTATTTGAAGCCATTGATTGATGAATTAAATTTATTGTGGAGTACTGGTGTCAGTACATATGATGTTGCAACGAAACAGAATTTCATACTGAGAGCAGCATTGATGTGGACAATAAGTGACTTCCCGGCTTATGGGATGTTATCTGGCTGGAGTACACTTGGTCAGAAATCATGTCCTTACTGTATGGGAGAGAACAAAGCATTTATGCTCATTCATGGAAAGAAACCGTGTTATTTTGACTGTCATCGCAGATTTCTTCCAGCTGATCATCCTTTTCGCAGAAACAGATCTCATTTCAGAAAAGGAACAGCTGAAAGGGATGGACCTCCAAAAATGCTATCAGGTTCGGAGTTAATCCATTCACATAATAAATGTTTATTACTTTTTCAGTTTTTCGCATATAGCAGTCGGACAGGGCAGCGCTATTTTGTGCAACTATTTCTCTCAGCCGTGGACCACATGGGAGCAGATTCCCATTGATGTGCAGCAGGCCATGTTCGGCCATTGGTTGGTATGTACGTAAATAAATAATTTTTATTTTGAAAATTATCTCATTTCTAACTTGATATTTTGATTTATTTGTAGGGTTTATGGTATCCGATCGAGGATACCATGCGTGACGCCATCCACGAGGCATGGGAGGTGGCCATGCGTGATCGCCTTCGTCAGTTTTTGCACAATTTAAGAAAAGCTGCGATGAAGAAAACAGGAGTGTCAGAGTTTGATGAGTCATGTAGAGCACACCGACCAGAGTATATTTCATCCCATGTATGGGATGGATTATGTGCGCACTGGTTGAGTGGTGCCTTTCAGAGGAGATCATCGGTGGGGAGGCAGAATCGAGGGAGGCAGGAGGTGACTCATCGAGCTGGGAGTCATTCTTTCAGTACTCATAGACAGCATCTGGTACGTACATTATTTATAAATATTTTATATAACTATAAATATTAACAGTTTATTTTTTATTCTTATAGGCTGTCGAGCACCCCAATATTACAGAGTACGACGTATATCGGAGGATGTACAGTGATCCTGCTACTGGGGAGCTCAGAGGTGATCGTCAGCATCACATCGTGGTCAGTATTATTTGTTTTCAAGTTTAAAAATTAACTGCATATAATTTATTCACAATTTTAATTTTAAATTGCAACTATAGGAGTCATATGAGGCCGCAGCGGCACAGGCCCGGCCTGAGAGTCAGGCCGAGTCATCAGATCAGACCACTGCCCGTCAGTTTGATGAGGCGGCATGGATGCAGGCCACCCAGTATGCCTTCGAGAAGGGCCGGGTAGTTGGTATCGGCTCTCGACTGACTCCCGGAGATTATTATGGCAGTGCTGTGATGTCGGCGTCCAGCTCGAGAGGAGCTCGTGCATCTTCTTATACACAGTATGAGGATCAGTTGCGATCTCAGACTGCACAGATAGAGAGTCTCCGACAGGAGCAGGAGCAGATGCGTCAGCAGCATGAGGAGGAGCGTCGACGCCAGCAGCAGCTGTACGAGGAGCAGATGAGTCGGTGGCAGCAGCAGCATCAGGAGCAGATGGAGTACATGCGCCGACTCACTCATGCTTTAGGGATGGAGTTTCCTCCACCACCATCTGCAGATCCCCCACCTCCCCCCCTCCCCCCCTCCTACAGATTAGAGTTTGTATTTCTGTTATAAAATTTGTGAAATCAAAATATTTTTTTTTTCTATTCGTAGTTTCTGTCTCATTATAAAATATTAATAATATTATATTTTTAAATAACAATATTAATATGAATAATAATATTATTTATATTTTATAATATTAAATTTTATATATATATTAAAATTTTATTTATATATTAAAATTTTATATATATATTAAAATTTTATAATATTATAATTTAATTATTTTTTTGTAATACTTGAATTATTTTAATATTTGAATGTAAAATAATTCTATTATTTTTATATTAATTAAAATAACTTATTAATATTTTTTTATTTATGAATTATAATTGTAATATTATTATATTAATTAAATTATTTATTAATATTCTATTATTTTTATTTTTGAATTATAATTATACTATTATTATAGTAATTAAAATAATTTATTATTTTCATTTGTAAATTATAATTCTATTATTATATTAATTAAAATAATTTATTAATAATTTATTTTTTTTATTTTTTTTATAGTATTTGCGACGAGATACTATGCCCGTCGCAAATACTAGTATTATTAATATTTTTTATTTTTTTTAAAAAAAGTATTTGCGACGGGTCCCGTCGCCAATACTATAAAAAGTATTTGCGACGGGTCCCGTCGCCAATACTATAAATAGTATTTGCGACGGGTCCCGACTCCCGTCGCAAATACTAGTATTATTAATTTTTTTTTATTTTTTTAAAAAAGAGTTTTTGCGACGGAACTGTCGCAAAAGCTATTTGCGACGGGTCCCGTCGCAAAAGGTATTTGCGACGGTTCCGTCGCAAAAACTGTTTTAAAAGTTTTTTACAAAAAAACGGAATACTATTTGCGACGGGGAGAATGCCCGTCGCAAAAACAGTCTTTAGCGACGGGCCCGTCGCAAATAAGTGTAGTTGCGACGACGTTTTCAGCAACTGACTATTTGCGACGGGATCCCGTCGCAAATAGCCCGTCGCAAATACCTGTTTTTCTAGTAGTGATCATACACCTGTAGTTCTATCCCCATTTCTCTACAAACCATAAAAATCAGGAAAAAACCTAAAAACACCCACACTACTTAAAATACAACAAATAAACCCCTAATCACCCATAAAAATCACAATTTCATAAATTAAAATTGAAAATACAGGATAAGAATCAAGGTAATTCTCAAAAATAATATTGAAATCAGGAATTCGCATGGAATCTATAGTTTCTTCATGAGCAGTGGTGATCAGGATCCAACCCATGACCTACTTTCCAAGATCTGATGACCCTATCTTCAATCTACTGGACAATGTAAATAATAGGTATGATTAAATAACATTGGAATTATTATGAACCAAGGCTCTAATACCATTTTTTCTTGAACCATTATAAGGTAAAAATCCCACAAATTCCTGAGCCAAACCATGGAAATAACCAAGGGGACTTCTCAATCCCCACAGAAAGAAGATAAGTGATTGGGGATAAGAAACAACTAAGTGAGAATGATTTTTCCCATAAAATAAATTAAAATATATGTGGAATATTTACAAAAAATTTAGAATTTTGTATCCATACATTGGATTCCATTATGTGGGAAAATTAACATGTATAAAAAAGTAAAGAACAGAAAAAAACGTACCATGACCTCTAAATCCTTTTCAAGAAATAACACCAATTAACCAATATCTATAATAAAACATGTATATGAAACCCCTATTAAAGAAACAAATAGAAGCGTGGATGATTTATTTGAACAAATTACTATTTCATTAAAAATAAAACAAAGATACCCGACCAAGCTTCCCCATTTAACCGAGGGCCACACACAATCCACTATCTCGAGAACTGTTTCTTGTGGTGTTTGGAAAATAAGTCACTGAAGTGGAACTCCAATAAATAAAATACTAAAAATGTAATAGAAAATAGTTCAAGAGACACCAATAAATATATGTATTATGCTAAAATTACAGTAGGGTTTCACCATCAAGTCTATTCTTTCTATTTTACAAAATATAAAAAAGCACAGTTTAAAACACATTATTTAAAAATATATTTTTCTTAAACATGAATAACCAATTCATTTTAATTTCTTTAAAAAAACATTTTTAAAAACTAAAGGGCTCGATAACATTTTTTTAGATCGAAAATTGTCTCAATTATTATTTTATTCATTATTTAAAAATCCATAAATGATACCCAACACATCCAAATATATCATCAATCACATCAATATTATTATGTAGTTGTAGAAGTAAATGGTAGATAATAAAATTAAACTATTACATTTAAAAATTTAAAAGGATAATGATTAATAATTTCTAAAATAGGGTATGAATATAAAATAATAAAGAAAATATATATAGTGGTGGTGTAATACATGCTTTCTCAACATGAAAATAATAAAGTAGAAAAAGAAACTTATAATTACTAAATAAATCATGGTAAAATTAAATATTATATTCGATGGTATAAATTAATTTAAGTGATAGGGAAAACCATAAAATTAATAATCACAATAATTATGATGGGAGAGACACCCTATGGACACTAATTCTAGGTGTAGAAAGTGAATATTTTTTCCCCTATCTGTGGATTTTGGATTTATACCACATTTCTAAATAGAAGGGGAACCACATAACTACATCACTATCAATTATTATAGTAAGGGAATTTTATCTTATCTCAGTTAGCCTACCTAATCACCCATGGTTTCCCATGAGGTTTATTATATAAAAAAAATTAAAAAAAGATACTTTATTCTGTAATAAATAAAAAATTTAATTTATAAAACCAACTTTAATCCATTCCCACCATCCACTTTAATTGAATGAAATGAAAAACACCTCTCTTATCAAAAAATCTATGGATGAAATAATGTAATTTATATTATACTTCATTATAAAAATTTGAAAATACTAACTATAATAATAATAATACTAATGATAATGCTTATGATATCTTTTGTATATTCCTTTACAAAATACTAATTGGTTCTTCAAATTATATTTTAGACACCAGTGTTAAAAATTAACTTTCAAAAACTTACTTAAAGCTTGAATTCAAACATGATATTCAAATTTGAAACCTAAACTTTATCATTAAAAACATATGAATTTTTATAAATATATGCACACCTCTCATTGAACATTATCACATATGTACACCTCTCACCTAGGAGTCTACTCCTGAGTGAATTTGTCCTTTCCCAAAGATCTACTCATCTTATCTGGTCACCCGGTTCCTAACTGGGTGGGTGAAATGAGGCAACCCACCTATACTTATGGATTTATATGCCGAACCATAACCAATCAGGTTTTAACCCTTTAAGATTATCTACCATATTAGATAGCAAGGATTACTTCATGGTTGAGGCTCTATCTGGAGTGACCTTTTTGTGGGGAGTGGGTTCCCTTGAACTAAGGGTTTGAAAAGGACACACATTGATTCTATTTACAAAATCATAATATATATATATATACACACACCAATATTTTTCTTATAAAATCAAAACACCACATAATACACCCTCACATAAATCATAAGTTATTATTATAGGGACTAAACAAATAAATAAGATAAACAAGATAAAATTGAAAAATAAAGAAATTTAAAAAAATTTAATTTCTAGAATTAATATTCTAGTGTATAAAAATAAATAAACAATATAATATAATTAAAAACCCTAAAATTAAATATAAAAACCATCAAAAATATTTTATCAGTAATAAAAAACTAATATTTATATGCCTGCATATAATTTTGGAAAAATTTAAATTCATTTTAGAATCTAACCTTAATCTCTTAAAAACTTAAAATTACTCTATGCATAAATTTATTTTCACTCAATTAATATATTTAATGTGAATTAAAATATTTTTAAAACACTCTAATAGTCATGGGGTGTCAATTAATCAAAAAATCATAGAAGGACATAGCTCTAATAGATGTTATAGAAGTAACAACCCATAAAATTAGGAAGAAAGAGACCCAAGAAAATAGAATCAGACCCTAGATGGAATAAAACAAAAATAATTCAATCCCAACACCCTTGGGTTAGGTTCTAGTTAATAGAAAGGTAATTAAAGGGAATGAAAGGAAAAATGGAGGTAGAAGGGAAATGAGAGGAGGTAACCAAAACCTTGGATAGATTCAGATGAAATCATTGAGATAAATGAATAAAATCAAAAGTGGAAGATATGGGGAATTCAATATGGACTACCTTGATATGTTTCATGTGGTATTAGTTTAGGATGAGAGAAACTAGAAAATGGGGTCTTATTTTGACAAGGGTAATTTTTGAAAACATCAATTTATAATAGTTTGGGTAGATCACATGGTTTCCATTGGGTTCAATAAATCATAAATTAATTTTGATCGTGGTATTGGTCACAAATGGGAAATCACATAGTTTTTAAAACTATGATACATCCATTAAAAATGGTTCTGTAATTTTATAGAAACTTATCATGTAGATAGCACATGGTTTGACCATATAACATCACACCTTTTTATTACATAACATTTCATTAAATTTTAAAAACTGAGGATCTTTAAGGTCTAGTGTCTTGGAAACTAGGAACTTAATACATGAAAACATAAAACATTCTTCATAAATAGTTGAAATGCTTCTCCTTATGTTCATCCTAGGTTCGTTACTTCATCTCATAACCTAGGGAAATACATCAAAAGAAAGGGTGAGCAGAATTCCCAGTAAGGGAAACAAGGGGAAATGTTTAACATGTGAACTTGAGATACATCAATAAAGTCATGAAAAAGAACTTTATGGCATGAGAAATAAATCACAAGGAATATCATAATAAAAATAACGTATTTAATAACATGAAGATGTGACTACAACATTTAACTTATACAATCATTTCTATTTCACCAAGGTTCATCCCCAAGGTGTCATTAAAAAAAATTACCAAGTTTATTCACCAAGGTATCGTTAAAATTGTAATCCCTAGAGATTACATCATTACCCAATGAATTGGAGCACTATTAAGGCGCACCATTAAATTTGTCTTTATCATCATGTGAGGCACATATATCATCATAAAAAATTTCATAAATAACCCATATAACATAAAAGAAATGGGTTTCATTTCATAATCCTAACATTTTAAAAACTGCTTTTAAGACATGATCTTTATGTCATTTTAATCCCACGAAAAAAAGAAAGTGGGTTTCATGTATGTAAATCCCAGAATTAAAATAGAAAATTTTTATATATATGTGAATACCCTTGTAGAAGAAAGATATTTGAGTATTCACTTAATAAAATAAAATAATTTGAGAAAAAGATAGAGACATTTTGAGAAGAAAATTTCTACAGCATAACTACTATGTTACAGGGTTTTAGAAAACATTGAAACGAGAGGGGACATGAGTTACCCACCCATAAATGATCCACAAAACAGTATAGGTAAAAAATATAATTGATATAAGAACATGGTAATGAAATTTTAAAGACATACCATATGAAATGAAAAACATGGAAGGAAGAAAAAAATAATATTTCTCTTTTGAAAATTCGGTAGCCTAACGATGTCACTTAAAACTTCAAGAAATGAATTGATGAGATAAAATAGGGCCTCTCATAATATGAACATAAAATAGAAGTATGATGAATATAGAGATAATACCCCAACATAATAAAAAGGAACTTTAAAGACTTGACATGAAAATAGAACTTGAAAATGAGAAGGGTGAAAGAATCCCTTACAAAAAATCGGCAGCCTAACGACGCCACTTAAACATTCTTAAAATGAATTGATGAGAGAAAGAGGGGGTATCTCATCATATGAACATGAAAAGGATAGTATGATGAATATAAAAGAACATCCCCATCATAAGAACATGTATCTTAAAATAAATGACATAAAGGATAATACATGAAAAGAAAGAGAGAGGTAAGATCCCTTACCTTGAAGAGTAACTTCAAAACCTCGAAGTTTGGGACCTTGGGAGGCTTGAGGGAACCTTGGGAGGACTCCTTGGGACGTAAGGAGACCAGAACTTCGTTGAGGAGGATTTTGGAATCGAAAGGATGAGAGAATGGCTTAGTATTTATAGGGGAAGTGAGGGGACAATGCATTAATGGCCAAGGGACACCTCATTGGTGGTATTGGAAAAACCATGGGCTTGGACATGGTATTTTCCCATGGTATTGGCCACTTGGGACACCTCATACCTTATATTACTATTCATAAGTCGACCAGAATTATTGCATAATTATTACATCCTTAATGATGTCATTAAACACTTGAAACTCAAAACCTTTATTTTCACTATTCACTGAAAATTCAACTTTCTCAGAAAAATCCCAAAATTTCACCTTAACCAAATATCGATGCTCTGATTTCAAAAATGATCTCCATTTCATGAAAATATATTTCTAAATATTTTTAATTTAATTTTTAAATAAAAACACTATTCACTGAAAATTCAACTATTTCAGAACAATCCCAAAAATTCACCTTAACCAAATATCAATGTTCTGATTTCAAAAATGAATTCCATTTTATGAAAATAATTTTCTAAATATTTTTAATTTAATTTTTAAATAAAAAACACTATTCACCCGAAAAAACTAATACTTAACCAATAATTTTTGAAATAGTTGTTTACCTATTTTATTGAATCACATTACTTAATCAAGGTGCCTAAATTGTATTAACACTTTTTTAAGTAAAGTTACTTAAAACATTTGGTCACATTACTAATCATAAGCATAAATCACTATTCATAATTAACTATTCACAAAAAAATAAGTTGATCTTATTAGATTCTAAATTTATTACTGAACACATTTCCAGAAGACCATTTTTTGAAAATCATTACACATCATTAATTATTTAAGGTTTACATAAATATTTTGAAATATCCTTTTTCCAAAATTTATCAATAATATAAATCCTATTTTTATCCAGACATTTGAAAATTCACAAAATTCACCATAAGAAGAAATCACAATTTTATTTATCTCAAAGGATTACAATAGGTAGTTATGGTATCGTTACAGAGCCCCTTATAACACCAGCATAGGACTTAAGTGTAAGGTGTGCTAAGGTGATAGAATCTGAGGGTGGCTCGGCCAAAATTTCCTGAGTAGTGATTTCTATAAGCTTGAACTTTTCCCAAAGGTGATTTTGTTCCATCTTCACACGATGAAGTTCAGCTGGGGTTTGGACTAGAGAAAAGCCCAAATGTGCTACCTTCTTCCCAAATTCCATCAGATGGGCTTCGATTGGATCAAGACTACTGGATGCAGCCATCAAATCTTCTTTCTATATCAATTAATCAAGATCACTTGTATTTATAGACAATAATCTTAACATTTAATTTCCCATGGTCTTATTGACCAACGGTCATATAACAGTCGAAACCCAACAATATTATTTTAATTATAATCATTTTATTAAATGAAATATTTTTGTTGAGTATAAAATAAAATAACACAAAAAGTTAGGAAACAAAATTTATTCAAAATTTCGGGTCGTTACAATCTTCCCCCCCTTAAGAAATGGCATCCTCGCAATTTTAAAATTGGGCTTGGAAATTTCGTTGAAAGTCCCACATCGAAAAAGAGTCAGTAAAACTATTACTTTAAAAGAAAGAAAGGGAAGTACAAAGGTCACATGAGTTAACCCATACTAGGATTCCATGTAGGAAAACATGGATATAGAAGAGAAAACAAAGAGTCAAGTTCTAATGGAGAGTGATAGAAAACATGATTAAGGGAAAATTAACCACAAGAGGATCACAAATTTAAGATGTGTTAAATGGTCTTTGATTACCAAGTAGGAAACGTAAACCAACAATGTTTTTGTTTTACATTCCTTTTTATGATTTTGAGGAATTCATTTACTACATAGAATAAAAAAATAAGGAAATATTTTTACCTTCAAGTATAGTTTCATCCCTTAATAAGTTTCTACCAAGACCAATCTTTTCCCCAAATAATGAGCATTAAAAAATACTTGGTCTCATCAAAAGAACAAGAATCATTTTCTAGAGAATCACATTATCCACAAAAGAATAACTATATTTTTTCCTTGTATTTAGTCATCAACTAAAACTAAAAAGGTTAGTACGAGATCATATAATCCCCAAAAAGGATAATCCTATATAAAAATAAATATGACTATTAGTCTCAAAAATTCAACAAACTACCCAAAGTTCCCGAAAGACCATTCAATACAAAAACATCCTTAAAATTATTCAGAATAATCCAAACTAAGATTGGAACCCAAAAATCAGAAGGATTTAGTCCCATAGTCTTCCCCAATAAATATTAACATTTATCTCCAAATAACATCGACTACTATTAAAGTCTCCTACTAAAGTGTAATTAACCTATTCATATATTCTCTATGCTAGGTTCATCATTTTCCCTAAATAACCCAAATCACCATATGTCCCCAATAAATACATAAATTCCTAAAAAAAGTTCAACCATTACTCCTTAATTTAAATCCTGTTGTATTTTATTTCCCTTAGGCATATAGTACTCCAAAAGAGAAAACATCATCCAAAATAACCTTTATCATTTAATCTCAAAATTATTTTCCTATACAAAGGATATCCATTTGATAAAAAATAAGTTTCCAAAATCAACTTATTCTTGATCCATAAAAATAGCAGGTGCATTAGTCAGTCTGAAGGGTATAATGACAAACTCATAATGCACTTATCTTGATTAGAAGGAATTTTTTGGAATATCATCATTATTCACCCTCAATTAATGATATCTAGAATGAAGATCAATGTTAGAGAAGAATTGAGTCCCACGAAGTTGGTCAAATAAGTCATCAATTCTTGGAAGAAAGTATTTGTTCTTCACTGTGATCTCATTCAGTTCTCTATAATCAATGCACAGCTGCATCGATCCATCCTTCTTATTCACAATGAGAACTGGTGCGCCCCAAGGAGACACACTTGGTCGGATAAACCCACTCTACAAAAAATCTCAGAGTTGTTTCTTTAATTCCTCGATCTCCACATTTTCCATCCTATAGGGGGTCTTTGACATCAGATGAGATCTAGGTATGAGTTCAATGAATAAATCTACATCTCTTTCTAGAGGAGGTCTGAGTAACTCCTCAGAAAATACGTCAACATATTCCTAGACGATTGGGATTTTTTTAAAAGAATAAATCCTTCATGAGAAATTTATTTCATTTATAAATCTTTTAACTAAAAAGGATTTTATGTCTTAAAACTTCATGCTTAGACAAATTACATTTTTCTATAATACCTTCATAATGATTCATAAAAATCTTGCGATTAACAAAACGTATCCTCCAGGAGTGTCATAAACAAGAGTGCAAAAAGACTCGTTGTCATGTACCAGTTCCAGTTCAAGTATATCTAAAAGTGGTGTTTTCAAGTTTTACCTCTATGTACATCTGTGCCAGATCCACCTCTACCTGCTCGTATACAGACATATATGTATTTTCTTGATAAACCACTTACTCAATACTCACCAAAATACCAGGAAGATTTCATATATTTAAACTTTTATATAGGGTTATTCCTAAAGTTTTTATATCCTAATTTCCATAAATAAATAAACTATCCTTTGATACCAACTATATCATCCAACCTTTTTATTACCTAACATTTCATTACATTTTACAAATAGAGGATATTTGAGGTTTAGTGTCTTGGAAACTAGGAACTTAATACATGAAAACATAAAACATTCTTCTTAAATAGTTGAAAGGCTTCTCCTTATGTTCATCCTGGGTTCATTACTGCATCTCATAACCTAGGGACAAACATCAAAAGAAAGGGTGAGCAGAATACCTAGCAAGGGAAACAAGGTGAAATATTTACCATGTGAACTTGAGATACATCAATAAAGTCATGAAAAAGAACTTTAAGGCATGAGAAAGAAATCACGAGGTGTATCATAATAAAAATAATGTATTTCATAACTTGAATATGTGGCTACAACATTTAACTTAGACAATCATTTATATTTCACCAAGGTCCATCCCCAAGGTGTTATTAAAAAAAATTACCAAGGTTATTCACAAAGGTATCATTAAAATTGTAATCCCTAGAGATTACATCATTACCCAATGCATTAGAGTGCTATCAGGTTACACCCTTAAATTTGTATTTACCATCATGTGAGACACATATATCATCATCAAATATTTCATAAATAACCCAAATAGCATAAAAGAAATGGGTTTCATTTCATAATCATAACATTTTAAAAATTTCTTTTAAGACATGATCTTTATGTCATTTTAAACCCACGAAAAAAAGAAAGTGGGTTTCATGTATGTAAATCCCAGAATTAATATAGAACATTTTGATATACATGTGAATACCCCTGTATAAGAAATATCTTTGAGTATTCACTTAATAAAATAAAAGAATTTGAGAAAAATAGAGAGATATTTTGAGACAAAACATTCTGCAGCATAACGGCTATGTTACAGGGTTTTAGAAAACATTGAAAAGAGAGGGAACATGAGTTACCCACTCATAAATGATCCAAAAAAGAGTATAGGGAGATAATATAAAGGATATAGCAACATGGTAATAAAATTTGAAAGACATACCATAAGAAATGAAAAACATGGAAGGAATACAAAAATAAGATATCTCTTATGAAAATTCGACAGCCTAACGACGTCACTTAAAACTTCAAAAAATGAATTGATGAGATCAAATAGGGTCTCTCATCATATGAACATAAAATAATAGTATGATGGATATAGAGATCATACCCCAACATAATAAAAAGGAACTTGAAATACTTGACATGAAAATAGAACTTGAAAATGAGAAGGGTGAAAGAATCCCTTACAAAAATTCGGCAGCCTAACGACGCCACTTAAACATTATTAAAATGAATTTATGAGAGAAAGAGGGGGTCTCTCATCAAATGAACATGAAAAGGAAAGTAGTATGAATATAAAATAACATCCTCAACATAAGAACATGGAGATTAAAATAAATTACATAAAGGGGAATACATGAAAAGAAATAGAGAGGTAGGATCCCTTACCTTGAAAAGTAACTTCAAAATCTTGAAGTTTGGGACCTTGGGAGGCTTGAGGGAACCTTGGGATAAGGTGATAGAATCTGAGGGTGTCTCGGTCAAAATTTCCCGAGTAGTGATTTCTATAAGCTTGAACTTCTCCCGAAGGTGATTCCGTTCCAGCTTCACATGATGAAGTTCGACTTGGGTTTGGTCTAGAGCAAAGCCCAAAGGTGCTACCTCCTTCCCGAGTTCTGTCAGATGGGCTTCGATCAGCACGAGACTATTGGATGAGGCTATCAAATCTTCTTTCTATATCAATTAATCAAGATCACTTTTATTTATAGACAATAATCGTAACATTTAGTTTCCCACTGTCTTATTGACCAACAATAATATAACAGTCCAAACCCAACAGTCTTATTTTAATTATACTCATTTTATTAAATGAAATAGTTTTGTTGAGTATAAAATAAAATAACACACAAAGTTAGGAAACACAATTTATTCAAAATTTTGGGTCGTTACAGACCAACATTAGGCCCTAACCACATGACATGAGAAACCAGAAAAATTTAAATAATTTAAAAACATAAAAGTCCTAAGACTCAAGGATAAGAAAGAAAATAAAATAAATATATAAAATAATTAATAATATAAGGGCCTATGTGTGACATGGGAGTTGGAAGACTAGTGTAATTTTTAAGGTATGTGAATACATATAGTTTTGTGATAGTTAATGATAGAGGTATGAGTTGGTTTATTATGTTAGTGACTATTAAAATATTGATAGTATTCATACTGGGTGAATATCATTTTTTTTAAAATAAGTTAGAGTTAGTATATGTATGGAGGTGTTTGAGATTTATGGTTGGTAAATCGTTTATATTGGAATTATAATGATTTTTTGACAAATTTTTGAGACGGATTATCTTTAGTAAGATGCCATAAAATTAGAGTTTTTAAGTTTTATAGATAAATTACGTAAGTTTTGGTTTTATAGGGTGTATAATGTGTCATATGGTTGTTGGAGTTAGTATTTGGGATGGATTAAAAGTATCATTTAGCAATTGAGTGGGGTTTTTATAGGATTGGTAGATTTTTTGTAAGTATTTATTAAATTATTTTTTATTCATTTCTAGGAGTTATTGTTCACTATTAGAAACTTTCCTAGTTAATAAGTATTCAATCATTGCATGACAATAACAATTTACCTTAAATGGGTTCAAAGGTGAAAATATTTATCCACTATGTGGAGTTAACTTTTAAGACTTCATATTCTATGGTTTAGTGATTAAATAGTTGGAAAGACAATGTATTTTTTTGGATGTTACTTTATACCAATGATAAGTTATAGTTTTTATTTTTTTGGATTCATTTGATGATGGTTCCACTGTTAACACTGTATGATTTTAGGTTAATGTAATTGTTGAAGTTTAATTTTGGATTGAATTTGATTTTACTTCATTTTCTATGTAACTATTACAATGATATGGATGTGTTTGGGGTTAATGTAGTGGGTAATACTAAGGAATATTGTGGGTTATGATTTTATTGTAGTTATTATCTACATGAGGGTAATAATAATGTATGATTGATTGGATTTTAATTGAAGATGAAAATTATTGATATTGGGGATAACATTGATGATCATCATTAAAATGAATTTAAGTATTGGATTGATGTACACCACCTTCTTAGGGGATAAAATCATGAAAATGGGGACTTTTATTGTACCTATATTTGTGTTAGTTTCTTGAAGGATTGAATTATGACTAGTTTTTCAAGTAATTTGTTTTCAAGGGGTCAGAATTATAAGGATTTATTTTCAGTGGAAAATGGAAAATATTGGGGTTCAGAAGAATTAAAAATATTTAGGATGTAGTTTTAAGTGTTTGGAAGTGCTTGGAAATGATGTTGAAGTACTAAAAAGTGTTTTGAGGGGTTAAGAGGTTTTTCATGAGGGATAAAGGTGGAATTTGGATATCTAGACAAAGATGCATGATTTATACACAATCACTAGGGCTATGTAGTCAGTTCATGTAGTTTGGGAGGTTTTCAAGAGGGGAATACATGATTGGTGTATATGTCTTCAAATCACTAGGGGGGTTATACTGATGGCTTGGGCCTCACAAAATAAGAAAGAGAATCCGACTTAAAATAATTGGTAAAACATAATAGCCCATCTCAATGGCCATGAATTTTTTTATTATAATCCTTATGATTCCCCTACTGATACTATTATGAATTATGAATCTGAAGAGTTCTTCAACTGAGGATACTTTTTTCTTTGAGAGATAGCTTCTTATTTTCCCGCATCAGTGGGAATCTTATCTGCGAGGGGTATACAACTTGAATATTCATTCATCAATTTAATTGTTTCTAGAAGTTATGTCCTCCCACTCTCTAAATTGCACGTCAAGAGAAACATATTATGATAGAACATCATATGTTGATGATGTTAACTTGGGAGGACACTCGGTGTGTGGTTATACTATCAATTCTGGGGATTTTGTATCTTCGTCACTAGAAGCTATACCGAGGCATGGGTTAAATCATATCTAGATGGACAATTAGCTGATTTGGTTCGTATTATTACAACCTAAAGGGTGTCTGAGGATAAGAAAAAAGGAGAAGAAAAAGGAATTTACCAGGAACTCTTGGCTAGGAAAAGGCCTTTGAAAGCCCCTTAAATCTCCCCCAAGGATGGTCGTGAAATATGGGGTTGTGACTTCACAGGAGAACGAACGAGCTGTCGAAGCAGCTACTGGGAGTCAAACATCTATCCCACCTAAGGATGATTTTCCAGTTTCCTAATAGTGGTAGGACATTTTTAGAACCTGACAATCCTTTCGTGATCAGTCCCCTCATGCCTTATGGAAGTTCCTCCAGAATGGGGAGGCTACCCTTACCAACATTGGTTATGTGTTAGGACTTATTGAAATCTCTTTCGATGAGGATCCTAATAGGATAGTGAATTACATTGAGAACATCAATACCTTGATCCATTACGAGAGTGGTCACTACAAATACTTTCATCAGGTACTTAACATGGTTCAACCAGAAACTGATGACTATTATGACGATGTTGCTGGCTCACCAATTTTTGCTACAATTGGGGGAGATTCTCATCTACTCCGAAGTTACCATAAGCATTCAACTTCTGGGGGTCCCAAGACTAAAAAATCACCAAATAATCATTTATAGCTAAGAAGGCCTGGTCTACTTCCCTGTGAAAATCCTCTAACATTGGCCATCCGAGTTACAACTGCATTTCTATATGCTTAGAGGGTCTGGGTTGAAATGAGGGAAAATGCTTCTCATGAGGATATTTGGAGACTACTTCAAGGTGGATTCTTTGGCCTTTAAGGTTTGGGAGGGTCCATTTACCCCACCTATATTTCTACTTTATATGAGATATATTAGGTGGTTGTTTATCTGAACAAAATTGAAAAATACCTTTCCACCACTAATGATAGGAATTATTGGTCTGAATGAGTAGCATTGATGGAATTAATCCTACAGTCTATGACCATATAATGAGAGGTTGTTCTATCCACGATTCCATAATTTAATTTACTTCATTTTGGAGACACTAAAAGCCTTTTTTTACCTTTATAGGAGCCTACATGGCCTTGGAAAATAGTTCATTCCCCAGTTTATCCCCCCCGAGGCACTGTAGTTGGGGAGTGTAAACCTCCAATTATGGGGGGTGTTGTAGAAGGATCTCATGGATTCAGAGATCATATGTATGTAGTCATCGCAATCCCTTCCTGGGTATTTCTTCCTTCGGCTCCCCTATTTGATCTATCCTGAACCATCTCCATGATAAACCAAGATACACAAACAGGTGTCCCAACTATCAGGAGACATCAGGAGGGGAATCCCAAGTAATTTTCTGTTCACCTGGTTGTCGAACCGAGTTCCCTTATCTTGTTGACTCACTATTATGTTCGTATTTTGATATAGATCCCATCAGTAACCATGTGGTAGTTTCCCAAGCATCTTTGGATCTATTTCACTTTATGGAAGAGGAAGAGCTTCCAGTAATCGTGATCGACCGAAGCACAGGAAAAAGTATAACCAAGGATTCCTCGGGTATTGTCGACCCTTTAGGAACGCATGATCCTACTCAAACAAACATTTCCTCAATGATTAAAGAACAATCCAAAATTTGAGGCCTCTATTGAACATGTTTCACCTTTTATCCTAGAGAAATACAGAACAACTTTTATGGGAGGGGATGAATCCAGTGAAGAGACCCAAGCACCACAGGATGTTGGAGGGACTTCAAGTGTTGAAGAACCAAATGTTCCCAATCAAATGGAATTTTCCTCTGTAGAGGGACTCCCTTATGAGATTGATGATATGATTTCACATGTCGACTCTACCTCTATAGAAGTCATAACTAGAGGGGAAACTATTATCCCAACTCTCCAAAACATGGAGTAGGCTATTGTGAAATTTTCCCCAATTCTGAGAGAAGTTGTGGTCTCAGACGCTAGAATATCAGGACCAGTACCCTTTTCTAGACCAATTATCCCTACAAGCCTGATATTGGCGTGCAACCTTTTGGGGGCTGTCTTGGAGGTTTCCGGTCTAGTTGGGAATTTTCTGAGCCATTTATTCCCTTGTGGGACCATGGGGGGCAAGTACTGATTGAAGACATAGTACCACCTTTACCAGGTAGTGATATTTATAGAGATATGGGAGGTATTGAAGCTGTGATAGATGGATGTTAGTTCTCTAGTCTTTTGATAACACTTTTTTTTTGTTTTATGAGTGGAGTATATTTATCCATCTTTCCTCTAATTTTAGGACTACAACCACAAGCGTTAACAATTGTGGCAGACACTTCCACTTTTCTCTCTATTGCAATCATCAGAGGAGAGGCTGTTAAGGGGTTGAGTCATGTTTTAATAGTTGAATCAGGTCCTTATCTCATGATGTTCATACCTGAATATATTTTGTCATCAGGGAGTTACTCTAAGTCTGACTGAGAATTTTTGGTTGACCTTCGTCCCATCTTCCAAAAGGAATTGAAGAATGTTTGGAGATTGATATCTCAAACCCCTTTGGATGAGATACTAGTGAAGTTTACAAAATTACACCATCAGTTTTTGATCTTGGGATTTGGAATATTCTTCTATAATGGAATTTATGTTATAGTGAGATAAGTGGTTGCTTCTAGAGAAGTAACTGGAACACTTGAATCTCAACTTTATGATATAGAGTCGATGACTCATCTTACTGATACGAGAAAAATCATTATTGATGAAGTCTCCAATAAAGGCTAAGTGGTTTAATGGCTACAAAATGAGTTCACAAAGAGAGAGTTAATGGAATAAATTGACAAGGAATTGGATCAAAAGAGACAAAATCTAGAGAAAATTAAGAATGGGAAGTACCATGATATATATTTCATTGATGAGGGGAAATGGAAGGTGGATAAAGGATAAAGGACTGACCTTGAAGTAGTGAGGGATATAGAGGCACTACAGGTAGGCGTGGAGGCTAAGACTATGAAATTGTTTATAATTTTTTAGGAAATTGAGGAGTCAAATCAATTATTGATATAACTTTGTGAGTTTGCAGAATGACTCTTATAGTGATCACATCCTGCTCGCAAGGAGATGCTACATATTGTTATGGAATATAATGAAAATATTTTTGATTCCCAATGATCCTCCTTCCTCTCTTTCCTACAATGTCAATTAATCACAACTGACTATATGAACCACGTTTCGATTACATATAACCAGAATTGTGATCCAAAATAATTAAGTTGAGATAACTAAATCATGCTATATATTTTTTCCTATGTCGAGGGACTCATTGAGCGTAGTTTTTCTGTTGTTGGGGTTATATGAAAAATCCTAGGAACTTTGCGTCTTTCTCATTATTACCCTAATTTTTTCCTAAGCCTATTTGGTAATGGATTAGCAGGTATAACTTAACATTTTATTAGGCCGTCCTTTGCAGGTTTTCAACCCAAAAATATTTATGTCTCTTTTGAATATTTGATTTCTTGACATTTTTTCCTAAACAATACATAGTATAGGTTTAATGAGATAATACTCAACTTTTATCTAGGTGTTCCCTTTGTGGGTTTTCAAATTGCTAAGTATTACATATTTTCCCTTGATATTTTATAGTCTGGATAATTAGACTTATTACTGACATTTTAGGCTAAACATCTCTGACCAAAATTAATGAGGTATGGGCCCCAAATTGGGATTCATCAGTCGGGAATTTTCTAATAAATTTTAGACATGAGTGAGATATTTTTCTTGACCCAGAATTTGCATGTTTTTGATGTATATAGAGCATGGGAGCTATTTTTGGAATACAAAGGTTGCAATGTACTCTCCTAAGGTTGAATTCACTATTGTTTGGTGGCTATTTTGTAGAAAGAATATAAAGAGCCACTAGAGAATGATGTGTATAGTCAAATAAAGGTCCCCACATGACACTAGCCATCCATTTCTGATGCCCTGGGAGATTTATAAGAATTTTGGATTTGTTTTGTGGCTTGAATACCACAGTGGTGGTTTATTAATGGAGTGATGTCTGAAAGTGACAATATCATTTATATCGTCTTTAAATGATAAACTGCTCCTGCATGAATTTGGATTGTGTAAAGTAGGGTCGGTGAATGCTATAGTTTAATGTTATAAAACTAGGACACTTGAAACTTATTAGGGGAGATCATATTTCCCAAACCAAGATAAAGTAAATGATTCATCAGTTCAACTAGAAATTCTTTTCAACTTTTGTAATTTGGAAGGGAAAAAACATAAATCGTAATCCATGGGGTTTCTAAATCTAGGGAGTAATACAAGACATAAATTTCATACGGACATTCAAAAATAGGAAATGAATCTCGTAAGGAAGAATTGTTCTTCGGTTGATGGCTGTTTTTTAGGTGACATATGCAGAGCCACCGGGGTATGATGTGTATAGTCAAACAATAGTGTCCAAAGAACACTGGAATTCCATTTCTGATGGTCGTGGAGGATTATGGGGATTTATAACTTTCTAAACATAGAGTATGTCTTATGAAATGGGGTGTGTCTTAACATGAAGGGTATCAATTCAGGTTGAACTTCACCTAGAAACCTGGAAATAATTGGGGGCCATTTTTTCCCATATATGGATTAAGTTCACACATATGTATTGGGTATCTTTATTTTGAAAACACCTTGAGTAACTAGAAGTAAATTAGTCCTAGATGTCCTGAAATATCTTGGACTTGGGTATGGAAGAGAATTTAAACCATGACTTTAAGGGTTCTTGATTTTGGGGGGATGTCATGAGGAATGGGAGACATTGTGCATTCCAAGGTAAGAAAGGACTCTCCTGAGGATAGATTTTCCTTTGGTAAATGGACGTTTTGTAGAAAAAATATGTATATCCACTGGGAAATAATTTGAACAGTCAAAAAAAGGATTCCATAGGACACATTACTTACATCTCTGATGGCCATGGAGGATTATGGGGATCTAAGATTACTCAAAGCACAAAGTTTTATGTGTGGTAGTAGTGTATCCAGATACATTAGAAACATTCGAGCTGTGATTAACCCATGAGATCAAGTAATCCACAACATAGATCTATCTCATATGTAGAGTGAGACATCTATTCCATATTTGGAGTACCCTACAGTTTAATTTTGTACTGTCAAGACCTAGGGTTCCTTATTATATGGAAGGGAACAATAATATTCCTTTTAGGGTTGTGCTACTAGGACCAAAATCCTGGGTTGATTTGTCATAACACCATGGCGGATTCCCTACTGAGGTCACTAATCCCAAGTGAGATATGCTCGGTGTGAGAAACAAGGGATGACAAGGATTTTAGGTCACCACGTAAGAATTGAATAATCAATGGCAGGGAGAATTTTATTCTTTGACCAATGTTAGGAAGTTTAACGTTGTGCAGAAAGGATGAATTCAAAAAACATTATCTTCATGTGGGGTGGAATTAGAGTAATTTTGACATGAATTAAGGGAAATATGATTACCCTTGAGCATCCAAGTAAATAGGACTTGTCCAGGTATTCTCTACTTGGACTCAATTTATGCATAGAGATGGGGACATTTTAATACTTTTTGTGGCTAAATATAGATTTCATGATTCAAGTATCACCATGCATCTCATCCGGGGAACCCAAGTAACATAGGATTCCAAATTAAAATTCCTTATGGAGGTCTAGCCCACATGCAGGAAGGAAAGGAATTTTTTTGTGAGGCTAAGCCAAGATAATTATATAAGCATTTACATTGTGCGGTGCAGTTTAATGTCATGCAACCAGGACACTTTTTGCCTTGTAGTTTAACGTCGTGTGGTAAAGACATTGGAATCACAGTTTACCATCTTATTGCGGAGACAACTTTTCTCAAAGTCCATAAATAACTATGATTTGATTATGGTCGATATATTCTAGCATACCCTAGGCATTAATGAGGATAGAAAGGATAAACCATGGTCCTGCGGCCCTCAGATCATGAGTAATGGCATGGATCTTGGTAGTCATTTAGTGTATAGGGTAAGAAAGGAATTTCTTAAGGATGAATTTACCTTTGGTCGATGGTCGTTTAGTAGGAAACATATGAAAAGATAGTGGGTCATTATGTTCATAGTCAAACAAAGGTTCCTGTAGAACATTGGCCTCCCATCTCTGATGGTTGTGGATGATTACAAAGATCTAATATTTCCCAAGGCATGGAGTTTGGAAAATGGAAAATGTGTGCCTTGGTATGTAAGAAATACTTACATTGTGACTAGCAGTGAAATATGAAACTACCCACATGTATATGGCTCATATCTATGAGGGAATAATCTTTTAACACCTTTTCACAATATGAGTTAAAATTATCTCATTCATAGGCTGGTATGTCATGTGTGGGAATTTGGGGGCATGTTACGTTATTATATGTGGCCAAACATAGAACTATTGTCTTGAGTGTCACCATGTATCTCATCATGCAAAAAATAATGTCGCACACATATATTGAGATACTTTTCATTTTAATGCCATATGGTGATGAGTTAATTGAGATTGTTCTGCGTAAGTATGACTTATACACAGAAAAATGGAGAGAGCTAATTTGGGATAGTGGTTGGACCAAGATGTAGAATACCAGTGTCATTACATATCCTATGAGGGTAGTATTTAAGCCGTACGTAGTCCTAAAGAACATATTCCCTTACACCGGTCAGGCCTGTGTATAGGGATTAATTTTTTTTATCAGATGTTGGTAGTTAGACCATGGTATATAATCATGGTGTAACTATGTATCCCATTTCTAAATGGGAATCAAGTGACACATAGTTATGTACATGGCCTTCCCTATATAGGTCCGGTCCATACATTGTGGGTGGGTGGGTGGGGGGGGGGGGTTGGTTTCATTCTCTACGGGAGATGGGTTCATCATATAGCTTTATGCCTTGTCTATATAGGGAATCCCTTACGATCATTCCTAAGCTCAAAAATGTTATACTCAATGTGAGAAACCATGAATGATAGGGATTCCCCATATCATTATAAAAGAAATAGAGGATATAACGAATGAATTTCACGTTGTCTGGTGGCTGGGCCATGACCTTTGAATCGAGGAATCCCTACATATCCCATTGAGATCATAATAAATACATATGTAGTTCTTAGAGTTCCCTAAAAAGGTATGGTCCATGGGAAAGGAAGTAAGAGGGAATTTTTTTATTACTGGCTGGACCAATAGGTAAAATCCATGTGTCACTACATATCCTACAAGGGAAGGAATCAAGACACATGTAGTTATAAAAATAACTCCCCTGCATAGGTCTAGTCCATATGCAGGGGGAAGGGGATTTTTTGTCACTATTGGCTAGATCTAGATATGGGTTCAAGGTATCACTACGTATCCCATGAAAATAAGAATCAATCCACACGTAGTTTTAAATGTATCCTCTCTATAGGTCTGGTCCATATAGAGGGAGGTGGGTGAATTTTCTATATTGATGGTGGATAGACTAGGATGTAGGATCTAAGAATCGTTACATATCTTTCAAGGGAATTATTCAAGTCACACATAGTTCTGTAGGACACTCCCTTTAATGGTCTAACCTTTGTACAAGAAATAAGGAGGGTATTTATATCTTTTCCTCACATGAATTTGACTTAATTATGACATATTTATAGTTGGAACACAATACCTACCATGTAGTTTAACATCATTAAGTGAGGATGAATCTATCATGTAGTTTATCATCATGTGATTAGTATGGATATGTCTCAATATAGTTTAACATATTGTAGATAAGATGTATATGTCGCTATTACGCAAAGTATTTCTTTAGAAACCTTTCATTGGTGGGAGTTGTGATAAGCTGTCATTCCATTGATATTAAGGAATATGCTCCACTAGAGTAGACCATATGCATGAATTATGATACCTCCCATTTTGGATAAATCATTTGGTGTTTCTTCTTGAGTATAATCAGGGTTCTGAGGACCAACACTATTTCTCATTTGATAAAATACTGAAGGCAAACCTTTTTGTTGAAGGCTCATGCGATATGATTCTGATAGACTACCAAAAGTTGTAAAGTGGTAAAAAGTTTCTCATCCAACTGCTCCAACTCATCAAATCATTTCTAATATTTCTCATTTGTAGACAATTTATCAAAAACAGCAATGCAGAGTGATGAAACTTGAACTCCGATGGGAAAAACTACTTCTATCTCGTATATTAGTGAGTACGGGGTTTCCTAGGTGGCAGTGTGGGATGTGGTATGATAAACCCATAAAGTATGCAGGAGATTTTCCAACCATGACTTCTTATTTTCCATACCATATTATGGTGTATGTTTGATAATGTCTTGTTGAAAGCCTCTATCTGTCTGTCATCCACTACATAGTAGCAGGATGAATAATTGATTTTGATTCTATACTCTTAGTATAACTTGTACAAATTAGCAGAATAGAAGTTGGTGTTGTTTTCCATCAGTATTGTATGAGGGACACAAAATCTGGTAATGATGTTGGCTTTCACAAAGATAATAATGCTTCTTTCCCTGACATCTTTAAGGGGTAAAACTTTATCCCATTTATAGAAGAAGTTTGTGGTTGTAAGAATAAACTTCAATTTTATAGTTGTGGGGGGGGGGGATATGGTCCCAAAACATCTATCCCCCATACATAAAATGGATAGGAGTACATAGCTATGTGAAGTAGCTCTAGGGGTTGGTGAATGAAATTGGAATGAACTTGGTAGGAATGAAACTTCTTGGTGAAGGCAGCATAATATCGTATCATAGTGGTCCAATGGTACCCAAGCCTTCGAATTTGATCTGAGAGATTGGCTGCTGATTGGTGTGCTCCACATGGTCTAGTGTGAACATATTGGATGACAAAATCAATCTGTTCTTTATCAATGCACCCGATAAGGACTCCGTTGAGGCCGCACTCGTAGAGAACCATTTCTTGGTTTATGCTATTGTATAAAAAATAATCGATTTCCCACCTCACGATTTGTTCTCTTCTTTACCTATCTGGTGGGAGTTCCCCCCTCCGTATTTAATTTGAAATGGGAGTCATCCATCCATTTGTGTGACCATAAGGCTCATGAATGGGGCTAATTTCATTGATTTATTCTGTGTTGTTCTGAATGAACAGTAATACCATCAGATGGTGGGAAATGTTGATGACTATTTTATCCCTGTATCGATCTACTAGGGAGGTGGATGTATTTTTTAATGCCCTGGATTGTGCATTTTTTGACCAGGGGACATAAGTTATTGTTGGTTCTGATGGGAATTCATCCATCATCCCTCGAATATGGTTCATCAAAGGAACCAATACTTCTTTCTTAATGGAATAGGAACCATTGAATTTATTGATGACAAGCTTCAAATCACCTTTTATCTTTAGGAACTCAGCTTATGCAAAAAGTTACAACTCCATGCTTGTAATGAGGGCCTCAGATTCTACATCATTATTTGTTCACCCATCCAAAAGAAGGAAAGAGTAAGGTAATATGGCCTTTTTAAGATATATTAGTATAAATACCAGCCCCATTTTGTTAAGCTTGGGTCCCTCCATCATTTCCTATTTTGGGCTTCTAGAGGCACTGTCGAAGTACATTTACTATGCCTGAGAGCCTTCTTGGATGGAGAACACTACTTCATTAGAAATTTCAGTATCCAATAGGGTTATTTATTCCATGGGATTCTCAACTAGTAAATTTTCTAATTCCTAGACATTGATGGATTTCTAGGGAACATACTGTATGTCAAACTACTGTAAGATGAATTCACACAATGATTGGTGTCCAATTAACATATAACGAATGATATAATTCAGTGAGTTATAGTGGGAGACCATATGCACCTTAGGGTTCTGTAGGTAATGCCTGGGTTTCTTAAATGAAAATATTATCGATAGATATCTCTTTTCGATATTTGAATATCGAATAGAAACATCAATCATTGTTTGGTTGAGGTAATCAAGACTATTATAACTCTCGACTTCATTCTTATGTGTGAGGAATGCATCTAGTGGCCATTCCAATGCATCCACATAAAGAATGAGTGGTCTTCCCTCAACCGATGACATTAATACTAGTGGGATTTGGAGATACCTTTTAATATTTTTAAATTATTCTTGACAATCAGTATCCCACTAGTTTGAAACCCGTTTCTTCATTAAACTAGTGATAGGTAAACACTTACCTGAAAGGTTAGATATGAATCATTTAATATAGGCCAGGTACTCCTATAGTCCCCTCCACTCACTGAGGTTTCAAGGTGGTGACATTCCAAGGATTGGTTTTGTCTTCTCAAGGTCGACTTCCATGTTTTGATGCAGTATGAAAAAGCCAATGAAATTCCATGAAATCAAACTTCATGGGATTCATCATTAGACTGTGATGTTTCAGTTTGTTGAAGATAGTTTCGAGATGCTTTGGGTTATTCGAGAAATGTTTTGATTTAACCAATAGGTCATTGATGAAGTACTTGACAAATTTTCCCAAGAAGGGCTTGAAAATGCGATGCATGGCGTGATGATATATGGCACTGACATTTTTCAAACTAAAGGGAATAAACTTGTAGAAAAACATTCTCTAGGGATCCATGAAGGTGGTGGATTATTCATCTTTTGGGGCCATTCAGAGTTGGTTTTAGCCAGAGTATCCATCTATGAAATATAGGGCTTTATATCTGGTGGTAACATTGATAAAAAATTCCATTATTGGGACTGAGAAATCATCTTTCGTGTAGTTCAGATTGAGGCCCCTAAAGTCAATGCATACTCTGATATATCCATTCTATTTTTATAGAGACTATAGTTTTGAGCCAGATCAGATATTGGACTTCCTAAATGAATTTATCATTTATTATATTGTCAAATTCAACCTTTATTTTGGTAGCATGTTCCATTTGGGTCCTTCTTGAAGCCTACTTGTAACCACGATGGCCTTCCGACAGACCCAGGTGATGAGTGGTAGAATTAGAATCTAGGCCTGAATTTTCTATGTAGTTTTAGGAAAAAACATCTTGATTCTTCTTTAGTAAGGAGGTATATGCCTATTTCTCCCTGAAAGGAATATCCACACTAATAAAATTGGGTCACATACCTTTTTTGGGGCCTAGGTTTATCTCTCCAAGTCTATCGATTGTGGTGGAAACACCATCTTTGAATGTAGGAGGAGAATATTTGAGATCTTTTTCTTCATTATCAGCCTCTTCATGATCTTCTTCATCATATTCTTCCTCTTCTGATGGAGAGATGATTCTTGAGATGAACTCTTCAGCATTGGGAGAGGAATCACAACTCTGATTTTTGAAATGTGAAACAACTCTTTTTTCCTGAATGGCTCTGGGGAATTTTATGATCAGGATGAAATTGGGGTTGGTGGAATATCCTCTCTTTATTTTAGTGATATAAAATCATCTAATGCATTAGTGAGTAAGGTGGGAACTATCTGGAGCCCTGATTATGGACCGAGGTCATTTTTGTTTTAGCACTCACTGTCATCATGGGGACCATCACACTTTTCAAAGTCCTTGGGCTTGGTGGACATAACAAAGGTAATGCAGACAACTGAGTCTATGTTTGAGATGTAACTTATGCACTCAAATAGATTTATAGGTAATACATACTCTTCCCCAAACTATTTTAGGGGATCATCAGGATCCATTTCCAATCCATTTTGGGTGGTGATCCAATCAAAGTCGTCTGCCAAAGACTTATTCTATTTTGGTTTATATAACCCTACATCAATGTAATGAGACTGTTAAGATTCAAATAGGGATTTATCAACATGTAATGTTCCCTTTTCCCATTAGCATAATATTTTTTTCACTGATAGTATGATGAGGGGATTGTAGTGTGCTGATATAGCCAGGGCCTCCCAAACTAGATGTGGAAGGACATATTTTTCCACACTACTAGAAAAAGAGAATAAAAAACAAGGTCAACAATCCAAGATTTAAGATTGATTTTTTCCAATGGATTCTCCTCAATTTTTTATACCCTAGTATATTTTTGTTTTAGGGTGTCATACTATCATCATCATATCCTAACCAATTAAGTGTTCTCAGTGGGAGGAGGTTAACTCCAAAGCCATTTTCGATGAAAATTTTCATGACATCGATGCCATTTATCTTTACAAACACATATATGGATTTGATGTATCCCTCTATGATAGATTTTTAATCTTGATCTGTTATGTAAATGGAAACATGGAATTTTGTGAGGTTTGTCTCTGTCCAATAGACTCCAATTGCTACTACTTAGGCCTCAAATTCTTAGGGTCATAATCTAGATTCGATGAGTGCCTCTCTAAGGTTTACTGATAGATTCAATACATCCATGATTGTTATATTTGTCAGTACTTAGTCTAGATGCTTCATAATGTCATATTTATGCTCTAAAGGCTGATGCTTCCCGGATTGGGTATTCTATTTGATGGGCTCTTTAGGTACTTGAGGCCTTGAGGTGGATAATCCAACCTCTGGGATAAAAACTGAGGGTGCTCTAGTGATCTTTGGATTCATCTGGACTGGTTGGAATATATGATTTTGGCAATTAGACATATGCACTTCATCTTATGGATAATCCAAGAAGATTGGCCTATTATGTCTTCCTGAAGGGGTAGATAAACACTCTGGTTCTTGTTGTGTTTTTTGGAGGGCCCTTCTGTGAGTTTATGAAACATTAATGGTTTTAGTTAAGGTGTGATCAGATATTTGACTCCTTCCATGACCATGAATTCCTAGGAACCCTCATCCTTTGCAGTATCTTCCTCCATCTATCCTGTTGGATGCAGGGAATTTGGGTTTTTTAGACATAGTCTCCATCTGAGAAGGGATCCATTAAATGAATGAAATTAATGGAGCTGAAGATCGATTCTTGATCTGATAATGACTAGGTTTGACTTCCTTCTTCTGATGGTTCCATTTGGTGGGGGTAGTTCTCATTGAACCATTTGGAAGGGTGTTTCCCATGCGTTCATGTTTACTGGAATGAATTCCAAAAGTACCAAGGTTGAAATTGGTATTAGTTTATGTTTATCTTCTTGTACCTTCTTTCTACCTTTCTGATCAGACTGTCTCCTGGACTACTGACCCTTAGAGGATTGTGGGGCAGATAACGATGGTTGTGTTGCATCAGGAGCTATTGGGGGCTCAATTGGTTTCCTCAACTATTTCTGGAGGATATCATGAGATTGGTTGACTGTTTTCAATGTCATCCAACTATCAATTTTTTGATCCTTTTTTTCCGAGTGACTATTTTCCACTCCCCTTCCTCACTTGGGTCTAAGGTAGAAAAATATTCCACCTATGCTGGTGGTGGTCCTAACTTGACCTATTTGGAATCCACCATCTTTTTTAGGAGATACTTGAAGGCTCAGAACTCCTGGATGTTGTGTCCCATTATCCAGTGGTAGGGACAATAATTTAGACATTCATCGAGACCCAATTCATCAGCTCACTTTGGATTTGATAGCTGGAGAAAGTTGTGACTCATGGAGGCTATAAATTAGCCATGAACCTGGTCATCACAGAATGAGTAAAATTTATTTCTTCATTCATTGAACATATTATTTGGAAACCTTTTACTCATATTTCTGAGGTGGGGGTGGTTTTTGGGGTCTAGGGGTCTTGCAAAGTTTGGTGGAGGCCTCACAACTAGAGGTGGTGTCGGGGGGGGGGGGGAATAAACCTGACATAAGTTGCTACAACTTTTCCAGTTCTTATTCCTGATGCTGATGGGGCCACTCAGGACTTGATATTGTTCTACTACAAGGAGTTATATAATTTGTAAAATTTTATTGAAATATCAGAACCCACTTTTGTAATTCACTAGTATGAGTGGTGTCAGAAAATAATCATGGATATTATCAATGCATATAGTGAGAATTTCATCCTTGGGGAGTGACCGGTTTAGGGGGTAATTAAGGCCTTTCCATCTGGAAATGAGGTATAAAAATATTTCATTCTATCCCTAATTACAGTTCACGAGATCACTAAATATTGTCTGAGGGAATGCCGAACTAAACTAGAAGAGAAAATATCATCGGGGGTCCTCCTATCGTGTAATTGAGTTACCTGGAAAACTATTATACCACATAAAGGATGAACCCCGAAGAGTTCACATGAAGCACCTATTTTAAATTGATTCTTATTTCTATGGGGTGTCCATCATTGGGTCAGAGTAAGATGAATAGTGCATTAGATGTTGTTGTTGGTCTCTAGAACCCCTGATTAGTGAGAATACGAGGTTCCCGATGTTTGGTGGTGGTGGAACATTGCTCAACCAATCAGGTTAAGGTTTGTATCCCAGTTTTATTGGATCATGCCGACCTTCCATGGATTGTATTTGATCCGTCAATTTCTTGATGGTATTAAAGATCCCTTAATAAATATCCTACCGTACTTTAGTTTGGGTGGGTGCAGTAGGGGAGAAAACTGGACGTGCCAGAACTTATATTATTTAGGGTGGATACCCAACAAGGGTTATCCTATGTGAGTTCTCCTGAACATGTTTTGGCTGTTTCCCCAGTGGAGGGAAGTCTTGATATCCTTATAAGGCTAGATTCAAGTAGTTTGATGGTCCCGTTGTGAGATTTTATGGGCATCCGAGCCCATTTTCATTCACTGGGATGAGTTTTTGTGGTAGAGGAACCTCTTCTAGAAGCACCTGTTGACATTCTGCTTTTGGAACACACCTGAAAAGATTGCTTCCCTGACGTATCTCGGTATTGATTCTCCTGAGCTCTTTCATTTCTTCCTCCTAACTTGCGAATATTTACTCAAGTGTGAGGGACTCATTTTATCAAGGTGGAGGAGGTAGGTCATATACGACCATGATTTATTCTTCTCTTTATTGGGGATTTTTGAGGGAGGAAGATATAAGTTTATTGAGGGTGTGCCCAAATTTAGGGAATCTCTTTCGTTCCAAGTATGCACACCCTAAAGCTCTATGTGGACCACCTCTAGGAGGGAACCATATTCTCTTGCAACCTATTCATTTGTATCATTTCCTATGATGTCTTTGGGACTGACGTCCGCCATGTTCACTGATGCGTACTGCATTAGGGGTGGGGTACCAAGTGTCGAATGGTTATAGAGATTTTTGCGTCCTTTGTTGGACTTTCTCCTTTCATTATATTTTATTATTTGGATTTATTGAGGGAAGAATGACCCGAAGGGATCCCTAATCTAACCTCCCAATATGCCTTTATCCTGAGGGGTATGAACCACGAAAGGAGACTGAATGGGTGGAATATCTACTCATAATTCTTCCTAGACAAGCAAAGAAATACATCCTCGGCATTGGAATTTGAGGTAAAAATGCCCCCAGACCTATGGTCTAGGGTCACCACTATTCTTTCATTGATGTGATATAGCCCAGATTTATTTGTCTTATGGGGGTATTTTGAGTTAAAATTCCCCTAGGCATGCGGGTTAGGGCCGTTCTTGTATTGCTGCAGTAGATACTACTATTGCTGCCTTCTTGATTTCATGCACTCCCACGTGGGTGTGAGCTGAGTATGGCACTGGATTTGTACAATATTTATTTTCTTCTGAGGACATGAACATGTCTAATTAGTTGGCTTTCCTTAGGCCATAAGCCTGCTAGATGTTCTCAGTTTTCTATCTCCGAATCTTCTTGATGGATTTCTGTCATTAGGCCTAACGCTTTTGAGACTTATTCAAGTCCAGTTCTTGTTGAGAATTCCACCTTTCCAAAGGAGGTATTCCATTTGATTTCAACCTTTGGGTAATGACATTTCAAGATTCCACTTTCAGTGAGTTTTTGTGGATGGGACATGGGGTGAAGTGTAGAGCACCATGTTCTCTCCATCTTCAAATGTGAATTTATGAGGGGGCATCACTGATAAGGAAACACAATGTGTGCAGTGCGTGGAGGTAGACCAATTCGAGATGTTTCTTTTCCATGTTGGAAAGAGAGATTCCAAGTCAATTAGATGGTGAATCTCTCCAAGTATGCTGACCTGGTCTACATATCTATCATAGGGAAGGAATTTTTCCTTTATATGGTGTAATATTGTCCATATATTTAGGTTAATGTTATGTGTACATATCCTACATATCCTCCTCTAGACACTTCTCCGCTTGGTCTTCCAAATTTAATTCTCCTTAATTTCGTTTTGAGCATTGGGGATGGAGGGAGCCTCATTAATATGCAAGTGGTACGAGGATTGATCAGATGAGGTGTGTGGCCCCAAGTTGTCTTCAGGTTGATAAAGGATATCACTCATCATAGACAGAGTATCTGACATACTTGAATCCTTATTTTTAAGTGCCTCAGGGTAAGTGGGATTTCTCTCATTTTCCCTGGTAAGGGGAGGAACTTCTTTCCAATGTGAATTTTGACTATAGGGAGGACCATCAAAATTAGTGCTACAATGGAGAGGGATACTATTGCAACTTGATGTATGATTGTGGGGAATATACCAACTGTGTATACCCTAGGGATGACCTTCAGGGTAGGCTGCAGTAGGAGGATGACCTTGTTACTGCTTGATGTCACTAATGGGAGGACCTTCTCAGTTACTTCTATGATGGAGAGGAAAAATATCACACCTCGATATCTAGATTCAAGGTGAATTTTTATAGTGTACATTTTGGGGAGGGCCTTGATGATGTTGTGAAATAAGGGGATGACCTTCTCATTGCTTGATGTTTTTGTGGGGAGGTACTTTGTAGAAATTTCCATTGTTGGTAGGGACTTCACATTGGATACCATCATGAAGAGGACTATCATCATGTATTGATGTCTGACTTCAAGGAGAAGCATATCTACAGTGGATACCCCAGGGAGGAAGATCAGGTAAGATGAAAACACGGGGAGGGATTTATTGATATTTGATCTTCTAGTCAAGGGGAGGATACCCTAACATGCATTAGGAGATAAGATTTTGTGATCGATCATTCTTGGACCATGGATTAAGCCCCCATGGGTGCTTGGGGAAGGGCCTCCAGATGTACTGGCAGCAACATTGTGAGGAGGGACTTCAGAACTACTACCACCACCTCAATAATTTGGAAATGAACTGAAAATATCATATACTTATATTGATATATGCTTGATTGTGTTAAGAACTCAAACTTCCAGCAGAGTATAATCATTAATATTTTCTTCATTTTGCAGTTTTATTTGGCGCATTTCACCTTTGGGTTCCACTTACAGAAAATTGGGGTCATTTTCTATTGGTGATAGCCTTATTATATGGGTTCCTATTTTGTTTGTTCCTATGATGCCTCCAGGATATACAGATGGGAATCTTGATTTTTGGTTGGGATATATGTCTGCCCTTGAGATTCCACCATGTTGTACTAGAGTCCCCTAGTTGAAATAGGTATTTTTTCCTTATCTGGTTGTCCGTGCATCACAGGATATTTCCATCGACCCTCCTAGCCTGGAGTAGAAACGCATAACTACTCTGGAGTGACCATCCTATATTGTGGATGAGTCATTCTGTTTGAGGAATTGGGTCATGTTCCCAATTCCTCACCTTTTTCTCCAATGTAATGGCGTCTTAACATGTATGGAGGATATGGTCTAGAATTGACACATTATATTCTATCATTTCTAGGATTTTCTGAGATACATCTTTGGCTAGAATGGGAATAAATTACCATTCTGATGTCAGAGAAGTAGTTTCTGCCTGCTCTAGTCCTCCATAGGTTGCTAGTGGATACTGGAAGTTCTTCAGTACTGGGATAGAGGAACAAATATTCCACTGGTTTTCTTGTTTGGTTTCCCCTATATTTTACTGGTGGACTTCATATTTAGGATCATGAATTTTTATCTGCTCTCTTTCTTCTCTATTTGTCTAACGAGATTTGTATGCAACTAAAGGAATTTGACTCTACTCATATTTGTTTTCCCCCTATTTGGATGGAGGACTTGATACACATAAACATGTTTTTTTCCTTCCTATAGTTGGTTTCTCTTTTATTTGGATAATGGGTTTCTCATACAACAACTAATATTTTCATCTACCTGTAATTTGTTGCTCTGTCTGTATGGAGGTACCAATAAGCATTGGTAGGAATTTACACATGATCCTATTGTGCCACCATATTTTGGTGGTGGGTTAGACTGGAGGGGGATGAGTTTTATGTCTTCCCCTTGAATGGAACTATGTTTTTGAGGTGTATTTAAACATTAGGAATATGGGAGATTACCAACTCTTGATTATATGTTTGCTACCTTTAGGGGATGGCCCGAGGGGCCCATGTCCTTTGGATTTAGCAGGTGCCCTCCGCAGGGGATCCTCTTCAGAGTGAGGATTCTTGGTTGCTTGACATTGGTAGTGACGCTCTCCAGAAGGGGCCCATGAGTAAGAACCTTGTGCATCAAGGGTGAAATCATCAACATCGACTTTATATCCCTCTTAGAGATGAAGGAGGTACTTGTTATCATGAAATAGGGATAGTCTCCTAAAGTGGTTGGAGACAGCCAGTGAGGCTGCCCTGTACTGGGGTGCTGACCATGGCTGGGGTAGCAACTAGAGATCTTTTTCAGATTGGAGGTCTTGTATTATGACCTCCACTATGGGAAGAGTACTGTTTTTCTGGTACTCTCTAATCAGTATACTAGATACCTAGTGTTGAAGATGCTGGGTCTGTGAGGGGTTTTTTCTCTTTATCTGGGCCTCAACCGTTTCTGGGATCGCAGAGGTGCATGTCTTCATTGGATTTCTAGATTCCATTCGGATCAAAGGTTTCTTTGGAAACCTGATATATATATATATATATATGATGTATATAGACAAATAAAACCCCATCAAAGTAAAATCTCTTGATCACATACATAATTGTTGATTCAACTTAGCCCCCTTCCTTTTTATGAGGCAAAGGGGATTGAGTGGGGTAAAACTGAAACCTTGGTTAAGGATTCACACCAATTTCCCCATTTTTGTTTCGACCTAAGGTGAGTGTATGGGGAAAACAAAATGGTCTAAAGGGTGAAAACCAATTTTCTATTATTATAAAAAATTTCATATCAGGTTCACCATTTTTGTTTCAACCTTATGTGATCATACGGGGAAAACCAAATGGTCCGACTGGTGACAATCATTTATCTATTATTATAGAGAATTTCACAATGGGTTCATCATTTTTGTTTCAACCTGATTCATGACATTATCCTTTAGGGGGAATTGGATCGACCTATAGAGACTGGGCAGTTTATCATTTTTGTATTATGAAGGAGGTTTCATAATCAAATGGTCCTAGTGGGTGATTACATGGGTTTAGGTATTTGTGAAATCTGTCCTCTTAGGATATGATTTCCTCTAATGGTCTCAGACAAGTTCATTTGTGGATTTAAAAACACCCAACGACCCTTCTATCCATGATACATGTACCTGATTTCAAAGGCAGGTTCTTGTTGGATGGTTTTACCAACAACACTTGAGGATTCTATTGGTTGATAGGATGGGAGGTCTAACTCATCACATCCTTTTGGGGGGAATTATTTCCTACTCTAGGACTCTATTATTGATTTAAAACATGTTCATATGTTCATTAATCCTCAGTTCATTCTCGAAGATTTTATACACAGGTTACCCCCGAGTTGCAGGATTATCATTGATATACTTGGATGTGATGCTATAGAGAGAATGGTGACTTTATCCATTTAATGAGGAACTCTAGAGTTTATCACAATGCAGGAGGGACAAAATGTGTTTTGATGTTGGGATTGGACCCATAATATTGGATTCCTATATATCCTAATGCGAGGAATCAAAGAACACGTAGTTCGGTGTCTCTTAACTACACACATCACATTTGTAAGGTCATGTGACAGGGACACATCCATGTCGTTTAATGTCATGTGGCGAGGATATCCAAGTGGAAGATTCTTGGTCAAGACTCGATGTGGGGCTTATGCCAAAGCATCCTGAGGGTCCCATGAAAGATATGATCTTCTAGGTGAACATGACCCTACCAGGGATATATCTCAGAGAATAGTAGGGTTGATTTGAGGGTCATATTTGGACCTCAGGTAGGCATCCTATGTATCCCAGTCAAATGGGGAATCAAATTCCACATAGATTCATTATCTAGAATTAAAACTAGTAGGGACCCTTTTGAATTTGGGGGATGTTTTATCAGGGCTGACCTTCGAGGAGAATGTCCCTTGAGCTTGAGCCTTGGACATTCATCCTATGTACCCTTGTTAGAGTAGGAATCAGAGTTCTCATAGTTTGTTGATGGGATGTGACTTGATTAAGGAATATGCATGGGAGCTGCCCATATGAGAGAATCAAATCAAGACTTACTCCTAAAGAGGATTCCCTTTGATGGGGACATTTTTGGGGTGAACTTTTTGAAAAAGGGTATCTATTTGATCTCATGCCTTAAATAGGTGCCCTACGTATCCCATATATGGTGGGAATCCAAGTTATCATTGTTTATTTATGGGATTTCCCAATGTCTTATCATCATAAGCCTCTAAGATCACATTATTAATGCTCAGTGTTAGAAACACGAGGCTATAAAATATTCAACAAGTGTGCAAATTCTCTTCTCTCTTGATGGAAAATGAGGATGATAATGGGAGAAGAGGCCGTGGCTATGAGCCCAACGAGAGAGGGAAGGAGAATTGAGTGTGTCAAGTCCCTCACTTGGTCCCATGTCAAGACAATAGTGGATGAGGGTGAAAAGCAATGAACCTTTCAATGTGGAATGACATTGAAAGTCATGTGGTCTAGATCTTGGAAGGCTAGGGTGTTACCTTAGTGAGAGTACCCTGGAGCTGGTTTTGGGAAAGGGGAGGAGCGTTGTTTATTCCAAAAGGTGAAGGAAAGAGGGATCTTCTCACTTCTGATTGGTACGTGTCAAAGAAAATGGCTAGTGATTACCCCTAATACCTAGAATGGGGAGACTCACATTGTAATCCCATGGTCTGATCCCAATTTACCTTGGGAATGTAGACTTAGAGACATTCCGGGGGGTCGAAACCATTTTGGGGAAAACCTTCGTGACTCTACTTGCCTTGGGTATATAAATTCAGAAAGGTGAACTAGTTCAACCAATGATATGATTATATAGGTCCGGTGGATTTGGAGGAGGCTTTAGCCTGATTCTTGTGGACCGGTTCACGGAGGATCTATGGAGGACTGGAAAATAATGGAGAGATATGATTGGAGGTAGGAGGAAGGACCACTGAAGACACCCAATTCTGCGTACTGTTTTATCACGTGGGATGGGTGTAGCCCTGAATAGCATACTGCCATACAAGTATAGGGGTCATCAGTGTACCAAAGTGGTAGACATATTGGAACATGTTCCAAAACTGAAATAGTATGCGGCCCTAGATGTGGTTTGTTATGTGGTAGGCCACACAACCCTGGGTCCGATATCTATACAGATGCAGTATGTAGTGTAGTGTCTAGTCCAAATAGCGATGTGCAATATGGAACTCCGAATTGGAGATGGGTCTGGGAGTATGTGGTTCGTAGGAAGTTCATCTACGTGGGATTTATGGTTCACAGTTTCACCATTTTGTTTTGAATTTTCACCATTTCAGTTTATGGTTTCACCATTTCAGTTTATAGTTTACCATTTTAATATGTTTCTCCTTTTTATGGTATGTGGCCATTTATACCATTGGTGGAGGTGGTTCGTTGTTCACACTTAGTCAATGATTCGATACCAAAGTTGAAGTCTTCTCAACACATCTCCAAAATCTCCAAATTTGTAGCTATGTTTTCTCCCTTTGTCTCTAATCTCGTTCCTCCTATGGTATTGTCCAGTTTCTATTCCTTTTTAATTACTCTTGTGGTCCTTTTATAGGGAAATAGGGAAATAAAATATATGGGATTAAAATACCATTTGTGGAATCCCATAAATATATAACTCAACCCATGGAAGACTCAGTCAACCTAGGTTTGCATAGGCTGTGGTTCATGAGATGTGGTTCGCAGAACCTTCCGGCTTGCTTCACCTGCAAATTGATTAGTTCGTGGGATGGTATGCAATGGAATTTCTCTATTTGATTCCACCAATGAAAGAGTCCACATTGTCCTAGGTTTTTTGGCCATCACCCCATTGGCCAACATCTCACAGGTTCTTCTACATATAAATGGTTTGCGGTTTATGTGCCCTGCGAACCTTTCCCAGTGATGGTATGAGGTCAACCTAAAACCCTTTGAAAAATTTTATTTCTTCAAGTTTCTTCTCAAATTTAAAATTCAATTTTTATCCATTTGTCTTATTGGACTTCTAGGAATATTTTCTTCCTTATACAATGTGTTTTTGGGAGTATTTACTTCCCTTCGCAATGTCTTAGGACCCTATAGTATAATCACTAGGATCATGTAGTAGGGGTGTGAGGTCTTGGTGCTTAAGCAAAGGGGATTACACAAAAGGTACATGGTCCTTGTGACCATGTAGTTAATACATGTAACAATTAAAACTATCTTAAATTTTTTATTTTAAAACCCTATTTCCCTTTTCTCCATCCCATTTTAGCCTTGACTCATGATTGAGGCTTCCTCAACTACTTTTGGAGTGATCTTAGTGTATCTGTCACATCAGATATCTTATTACTCAAATATTTGGAATTATAGAGTGAAAGTTAAAGGTATGTACCTCCTTTATGTGTCTCTCTTCTAGTTCTCTAAGGATGTTGGGTTTTGTTTGGTTTTTTTTGTGTCATGCTTTTTTTTTTCAATTGATGACACTTTAATTACTTAGTATTTAAGGGGGCTATGAGGACTGAGGATCTTGGTTTTGGTTATGTTGTTTTACTTTGACTTTGGGTTGAATTTATATAATTATTATTAATTTTATTTTGTTTAAAATAATTTTGGTTTGAATATTATTCTTTTATAAAATTATTTGTTAGTATTAAAATAATTTAATTATTTTTGGTGATGTGATAGGGAAAATAAAAACAATTTTGGTCTGTATGGTTTATAATGAAAAAAGAAAGGGAGATTTTAAGTGTGTGAGTGTTTCTTGAATATTGGGTGAATTTAAATGATTTGATTTGAAATAGGGTTGTTCATTGAACATTTGTTTGGACGTGGGTTGTTGTTGATGTTTTGGGGAATAGAGTGTATGCATTTTTAATTGATGTTGTTTTGTATATTGAGTTTCACATTGTTTTTTAATGTGGTGATTTATTAAATGAGTTACATGATCAATGTTATTTGTTTTATGTGTTTTGTTTCACAGTAAATGTAATTATTAATTGTGGAATTATGTTACTAGTTGATTATTTTTTATGTTTTTTTATAGATTTATGTTTTTGAATTATATTGTGTGAGGGATTGGAAATGATAATATAAAAGTGATACTTAGATGTGGGGACATTGTCTGTGATTATTGGGTGAGGTTTTGGTGGACTCTCACTTGGGTGGAATAAGCTTATCTATAATAAAAATGTGAGGTTTTATAGTAGTTGGTTCACTCACAAGTAGAAAATTCCCATTCTTGGTAATTGTACATGATCTAAGGGATGCCTTGGGTGTAACATCCTAGGATTTCTAAACTAGATTTTATTATATAAAATTTTTATTAAATGGATTTTTTTATAATCAAAACCAACCAATAATATTTTTGAGTTGATTTTATTTTTTTTAAAATAATAATAATTTTATTAAAGTGATTTAATTAATTTGAATATAAGTTAACTATAATACTTAAAATTAGTTATAATTATAATTTATAGTTTTAAAAATTATATTGTTTGGTTAAAATAGTATCTAAAAATAACTATATTAATTTAATTATTTTTTTCAAAATATTATTTAATAATTTAAATGAATAAAACAAATGTATATTTACTATACTAATTTATGTTTTAAATATATTATCTATTTTATCATATGTTAATAATTATTTAATTTGACATAATGAATAATAGTAACATACAAATAATTTGTCTTTATTAATTTTTATTTTCAAAACATTATATATATATAAATGTATATGAAGTTATAATTATTAATTTCAAATAATGAATTATGATTTAATTATTTTTATTAATTTCAAATTATTAAAAATTATTTTAAATAAATATAATATAACAGTTTTGTCAAATATTTTTAAAAATAAATATTTTTAAAAAAATATTACAATTACAATTTTTATTTAATAAAATTATGCTGTATGACGATATATTTTAATTAAATACCAAAACTATACATATATAGTTTGAAATTTTTATATTATGATATTTTTAATTTACGTTTAATAAAATAAAATTAAAAATGATTAAAAAAGGGAAATCGTAAATAGGGTATGGGGAACGTCTTTCTGGGAACTAGGATCTAGAGTTTTCTATTTTGGGATGGCTTTGGTTTTGGAGATGTGCGAGTTAAGAGTCGTTCAACTGTAGGAGGGAGGCTCAACGGTAGTCACCTGGCGGTGTCAAGCCAAGAACCTTCGAGTCGCCATGGGGTTTCGTCCGAATAAGCCTAAGTCAAGTTGAGGTCTTCAGGATCGTGACTCTAGGTGTGTTGAGGCTGGGGTATGAGGTCCGTCACAATCGAGCCGAGCTCCGATGGGGTTTCGAGGTTCATAAATGACATTTTTCCCATTCTATGGTTTGGTGGTGTCAGGGTTTTAAAGTGGAATCACCTACCTCTATTTCTATTTTCTAGACCTAGTGTGAGGTAGGTTTTTGATTTTCTAGATTTGAAGTCTTTGGATTCCTCTATTTTAGATTTATCATTTTTGTATGTTTCTTGACTTTTCTACCTAATCTATTTCTAAAACTCATGTCATTGGTTCCATTTGCGGTCCTATTTTTGTATACTGTGTTACTTTAAGATTATGAACAAAATGATTTGGATATGAATTGTTTTTTATTTTTGACCAAATCAAATATAATATATTAATCTTTTTTTATTGTTGTTTTGTGGAGTTTTGTGGTGGTTTATCTACAGTGTCTGTGTATTTATATTTTTCTGTATTGTAAGATTACTACTGTTGGTTTATTTTTAAATCTGTGAAATATACCCTCCCGTAGACAACTAGATATGCCTTTTTATTATTCTTTATATCACTGAAAATTGGAAGTTATGGTTATAAAAGGCTTGTTCCTTTGTGCAAACTGTAATTTTGGGAAACTAATATGCATCCTGATGTGTATGTGTCCAAGGAAGTAGAAATTTCAACATTTTCTCTCCTTCTGCAAAAAAATTCAAGTAAGGGATTGTATACTTTAATTTTTTATACTTCACTACTGGAAAAATACCCTATACCAACGGTTTGTAACCGTTGGTATAGGTCCCCAAACCGTTGGTATAGGCTATACCAACGGTTTGGAGGACCGTTGGCAAGTAAGATGTGACAATAGGTCTATACCAACGGTTTTGGGAAAACCATTGGTATAGGGTCTATAACAACGGTTCTGAAAACCGTTGGTATAAGTAATTAGAAAATCTATCCCAACGGTTCTCAAAACCGTTGGTATATTTATTTCAAAAAAGAAACATCCGGTGGGATTTGATCCCAGGACCTCTGGTTTATAACGGAATGACTTAACCACTAACCTAACATGACTTTTGTTAACATAATTTCATAAATATATATATTTATTGTTCTAATTATTTTAAATTTTGATTTATATAATGTTCTCCATAGGTAGATTCCAAAAAAAATCAAAGGACCTTTCTCAATGGTTTTGCAAACCATTGGGAAAGGTCCTTTGATTTTTTGGGTATTTTGGCCGAAGTTTGAATTGTGGACACCCTTTCCCAACGGTTTGGGCAAACCTTTGGGATAGACTACCCTTTCCCAACGGTTTGGCCAAACCGTTGGGAAAGGTGGTCCAGAATTCAGCCTTCCCCAACGGTTTGGCCAAACCATTGGGATAGGCTAACCTTTCCCAACGGTTTGGCCAAACCGTTGGGAAAGGTGGCCAAAAAATGGGTTTTCCCAATAGTTTGGCCAAACCGTTGGGAAAGGGTACCTATACAAACGGTTTTTACAAACCGTTGGTATAGAAGCGTTGGGAAAAATCATTTTTCCAGTAGTGCTTATTCATAATTACATGTTTAGTTATACCCAAATTCATTTTTTCAAAAGATTAATTAAATGTTAATTTCCAACAGAAAAGGTACACACACACACCAAAACTATGTTATGATATTGCTAAATGGGAACAATTTGTTCACTTATTCGTATTAAGTTATACAATTTATGTTTTATTTTTAAGGGTGTATATACATATAAAAATATATGTATATGTACATATATATTTACATCTACCCAAATATGTAAAATTGTTTACAGAACTAATGATGTAAGGGTGAATATTAATTTTTTAACAATTTAATTTATTTTGGGAAAATGAGATAATAATTCTATGTAATATTGTAAGACCATTATTCCACTTATTTATATGTATTTAAAAAATTTCATGTCTTAATTTGATTTCATATTAACTTTTCCAATTGATATTTTCATTTATTGATGTTTTTTTTCAAAAATAGATTTATTTCGTGATGATGAGTATTATAAACTCATTGATATATGTGCGTATATATATGGATGAAATGTTTACTATCATGTTTATAATTTTATCTCTATGTTTCAAAAAAATGTGCAAATCATGTCATCATGTTATATTATAATTAAGGATGTCACATCTACATAAAATCATGGCTATGTGTTATGGACAACATCAACATATGTTACATTCATAATAAACTCTTGTTTTCAAATAAAATTTAAAAGTTTACTTTTGATATTACTAAGAACAAGAATATCTTAAAGAATTGAATTGTTTTATTTAAGATGTTTTTTATAAATATATAGGAGAAATATAATTATTTATTATGATCAACTATTTGTATGAATAACAATGATGTTATAAGAAAGGATGTTCTATTGTACAAACAATTTATGAAAAGGATTATGGCATGACTTTTGGGTGTATCCAAACTCAAAAGTGATATGAAATGAAAGTTCATATATTTTTGTATGTAAATAATTATATATAAATATAAGTGTGAATGTGAATTTTTATGTAGTGACCAATTTTTAAAATTAAAAACTCCAGTGAAAGTTTATATAAGTAAATCAGCTTAAAATGTTTTCAAAAAATATAAGACTTGAACTTTGTAAATATGGAAGGTAATTGGGAAATGAACGCATCTTTCCCTAAGTGGGTAGGGCCAAGATAACCTTAAATATTTCAAGTGTCCTTATAATTGTGTTTTGTTTTCAGAACTTTGTGTATTATTTTCAGAAAAACACTGAAATATGTTTAAATAAATTTTAAGCATAAGTATTTTCTAAAGTGATATAGTATTTTTAAATCATATAATGTTTTTAAAAGGGTATTTTCGAAATGATTTCCAAAGGAATATTTTTAAAATAATTTATCAAAAGTTTTAAAACCCCTTAAATGGAAATTTAATGCTCACCCCATGTTTTTATGATTTTTTTCATAAGTTTATTAGAGTTCTCAATGACATTTGATTCGATTAAGGAGTCAGTGCACGTGAATTATTTTCTTTTATTTTGTCTTATTTTGTATAGTTTTGGTAAATAATAAGTCATGCATCTAATTATACAAGGTCCTTCACCATCATGCGGAGCTCAGATGGGGTTTCAAGGTTCGGTCAATGGTAATTGTCATGGTTTAGGGTTCAGTGGCATAAGGGTTTCCAATAGGAATCACCTAACTATGTTTCAATTTTCCAGACTTAGTGTGTGGTAGGTGTCCATTTTTGCAGATCTATGGTCTTCGGATCCCTCTGTTTTATATTTCTTATTTTTAATGGTTCTTGACTTTTTTACCAAATCGATTTCTATAACTCAAGGATTTGGTTCCTTTTGTGGTTCTATTTTTGTATAATCTATTTCTTTAAGATTAATAACAAAATGATTTGGATATAAATCGTTGTTTTAGTATTGAAAAAATTATATATACTATATTAGTCTTTTTTTAATTTTGTTTTTTGATGATTTGTGTTAGTTTATCTACGATGTCTGCATCTTCATATCCATCTTTCATTACAAGCTTACAGGTGTTGGTGTTTTTTAAATCTATGGAAATCTCATCTCCCCTGGACCATTGTATTGGCCTTTTTCTTCTTCTTTATATCACTAAAAAATGGATGTTATGGCTATAAAAGACTTGTGACTTTGTGCAATTTGAAATTTTGGAAAACCAATATGCAGTCCGATGTGTATGTGTCCAAGGTAGAAGAACTTTCATTATTTTCTCACCTTCTAAAAAAATTCAAGTAAGGGATTATATAATTTTACTTTAATACTTATTCAGAATTTCATGTTTAGTTACACCCAAATTATTTTTTTTGAATGAGTAACTATATGTGAAATTTTCTACTGAAATAGTATATATGTAAATACCAAAACTATGTTATGATTTTGCAGAATGAGAAATTTTTTTTACTTATTTTTATTATGTTATACAATTTTTGTTTTATTTTTAAAGGTGTATATATATATATATATGTGTGTGTGTGTGTGTATGTATATACATATGTATATGAATATGTATATATATATAAATATATAAATATATATATGCACATATATCCAACTATGTATTATTATTTATAGAACTAATGATGTAAGGGTGTATATTCATTTGTTCAAAATTTAATTTATTTTGGAATAATGAGATACTAATTCTAATTATGATTAAAAGGCCATTATTCCCCTGATGTATATATATTTAAAAAAAAATTAGGTTTTAATTTTATTTAATATTAATTTTTCTAATTGATATTCTCATTTATAGATATTTCTATCAAATATGAATTTATTCCGTGATGATGAGTGTTATAAACTCAATGATATATGTGTGTGTATATATAAGAATGAAATGTTTACCATCATGTTTATAATTTTATCTCCATGTTTAAAAAAATGGGCATAGCTAGTAATCATGTCAAATATGCATACAATCTTGGCCATGTGTTGTGCACAACATCGATATACGTTGCATTCATAATAAAACAAGGTTTTCAAACTAAATTTTAAAGTTTACTTAAGAGATTATTAAACACTTGAATCTCTTTAATAATTGAATTGTTTTATTTAATATGTTTATTTGTAATTATATGGGTGAAATATAATTATCTATTATGATCAACTATTTGTATGAATAAAAAAAATTTTATAAGAAAGGAAGTTTGATTGCATGTACAGTTTATACGAAGGCTTATGACATGAGTTTTGGGAATATCTAAACTCACAAGTGATATGAAATGAAAGTTCATATATTTTTTATGTACATATTATATATCAATATAAGTGTGAATTTTTATTTTAATTCAGTGACATGTTTTTAAAATTAAAAACTCCAGTGAAAGTATATATAAGTAAATAAAGGTTAAAATATATTTAAAAAATTCAGCACTTGCACATTGTAAATATGGAAGGTAATTGGGGAGTGAACCCATCCTTCACTAAGTGGGTAGGCCCAATATAGCATTCAATGTTTCCAATGGACTTAGAATAGTGGTTTGTTTTTAGAAGTTTGAGTGATGTTTTTAGAAAACACTATAATATGTTTAAAGCAATTTTGAACGTAAGTATTTTCTAAAGTGATATAGTATTTTTAAATCATATAATGTTTTCAAAAGGTTATTTTGGAAATTATTTCCAAAGGAATATTTTTAAAACAATTTATCAATGTTTTTAGAGTCCCTTAATAAGAAATTTAATGCTCACCCCATGTTTTTTAAAATTCTTCACTGGTTTAATAGAGTTCTCAATGGTATTCACTTCGATTAAAGAGTCAACACATGTGGAGTATTTTCTTTTATTTTTTCTTATTTTGTACAGTTTTGTTCAGTCATAAGTCATGTATCTAATTCTCTAAAACCAAGACCAGTAAAGTCCTAAATTTTGTAATTTTTTTTGTAATTTCTCAGATCGTTTAAAAAACAAATACTCAATATATATAAACACCAGCTATGAGAAACTAGGTTCGAAGCATTACATTGGGTTTTGTTTGATTTAAAATATCATGGTATTGGGTTTTAGAATTTTGAATACTCATTTATTTTTTTTGTGATATATAGGATGTTTTTTAACATAGTTGAATTATTTTCATAATTTATTTTTCTTAAATGTTAAGATATGGGCATGTCTTATTTAATTCATTGGTAGTTTTAAGGATTTTTAAAATTCATGGGATTCATGAGGAGTGTTGAGGGAATCCTAATGTGTACTTTACTTACACATTGTATTGGGATTGAGGTTTACATATATATGGTGTTTATTAAGTTTTACGTGGCTAGTGATGTTTCTTCATTTGACTGAATCAAATAGCTGAGGTGATCTAGTGAAGATATGGGGTGGTTTAGTCATTATTAGTGATGGGTTGGTTTGATTACTTTGTCTTTAATTTGTTACAAGGATTTCATTTTATCTCGATTATAATTTTGTTTTGTGAAATGTATGAAGCACATTCATGGATTCTTACAAATTCTATTTTATAGAGATATATATGCTTGGTGAGTTGGATTTTCTTATAATTCCCAATGGTGGGAGTGATTAATTTGTTTATACTACCAATCCTTCAATGATTGGGGGATGAATATAAGTTATGTGTAGAATTTTTATTTTTATAATGGTTGGTTATGAGTAGTTGTACTGAGTTATGATTTTATATAAGCTTTGAGATATGAATCTAAACTACCATAGATGATGATATTTTCAAAAATATATCTCTAATGCGTACTAATATTGAAGGAATAAACATGACTTATCAACCTTCTATTTCCTTGACCTGAAAAATATAAAATCCTGATATGATGTAAATCAGATGGAAAATTTGTGAGGAATCAACCTTTATACAATTGGATTTCCCCCAAGACCCCAATTCTGGTTTATATCTATATTAAAATAAATGACCATGATCTTATTTTTTTTAATTTATTCCACTACTATACGGTCATGATGTGAATAGTACTACCCAAAATCAGTGACATTAAACAACTCCAAAAAAAACCCTCACTCCATAAAAGAACACATGATCTAATAAAAATCTATAGGATTTCAAAAAGTTGATAAATTTTAGAAAATGTAGAAAAAATGGTTTTGGGTTCTCTCAATATATCCTTGTGGTGAATGATAGAAGCACCATGTCCAATGATGTTGGAAGCTTGAGCGATTATCCCTTAGCCATCCCCTTTTGAGGTGGATGACTAATCACCGATCCTAATGACTAAAATTCAAAACTCTACACTCTTTAATAGGTTGCAAAAATATCTTGAATTTTATAGAATATTTAGTAGAACCATCTTTAATAAATAATGATGTTAATAACCTCATTAAAAAATATTTTAATTACTGAATCACCTAAAATATCTTCCATAACATTATTTTTTTCTTAATTTTATGATTATAAAGTATCCCTCTACTACTCAACATACTCACCAAAGATCCGAATCGACTATCATTTTCATATTTCAATACACTATACTAGTTATCTACACTTTAAAGATATATCTTATCAAATGATTCATCCTTGATTCCATTAGTCCATTATCTATAACTCTTACACATACTTCCTGAACCCAACCATGGAAGAATTAATCAGGTTATCTGACATGATTTTTTAAACTATGATACCTCCTAAACCATCAAAGAGGTTAGTGTTGATAAGTCCAAATTTCATCCAATAGCCCAAGTTTTGTTGACTAACAACAATAGAGAATATAAAAAGAAATGAAAAAAAGTAAGACAATTTATTTAAAAATAACTAATAAATCTCAAAACACATGTATAAATAAATAAAAAAGAATGTAATGAGTATATATGTTCCATAAAAATATTTAATTCAACATAATATCATAAACCCTAGAATAGGTAAGAATGAAATATATTCAATAATTTAATAAAAATGATCTTAATAATTAAATAATATCATTATTTCATAAAGAAAAATGTCCATGAAACTCTCAATATTTTTATAGACCATAACCAGTAATGTTATGTATAACAGTATATTTTATATGAAATAAATCAACTACTTGACAATAGATATGTAAACATACAAGTGATCATGCATGATGGTGTATAAGACAATCCTTTAGTACTTAACAAGTACTAAATAAATTATATCTGTATATATGTGCATGAATTATTATGTGTATTGAATTAATACAAGACATATATAACTTTTATACACAACACAACACTTAACCATTGTTTTATATAAATATCAATAAAATAATATTTTGATACGCTCTCATATGTACAAAATTCCAACAACAACAACTATAATAACACTTCAAATTCATATTCTTAGACTAATTAAAAATTTATAGACATTTAAAAAACTTATAATATCAAGGAAGAAATAATAATTTTGACTTATAGTTAATTTATAAATAAAAATTTTAGTGTACCCTAGATTTTAGTATATGATGTTTACCTTAGATCATGAATTTTTTATGATTTATAGAGAGGTGAATATTTTTTAAATTTTTTGAAATATAATTTTATTTTTTAAAAAATATTGACAAAGAGATGAAAGATTTTTTTGGACATAGAATATTTTTTATATGATTAATAATAATAAATATATTTTAAAATTTTATTTAACACGTACATTATAATTTTAATAAATTTGTTGAAATAATAATTTTTGTGTCATTTTTATGAATAATTATTATTTTATTTAAGTTGGGATTATTTTTTAATACATACAATTTATTATTCTACATTACTTCTTTGTGTATGACTTCATAAAACCTTAAAATATATTGGTAGATTATTCTTCTTTTAAGAAAGTTAAAATTCTAAATTACACCTGATCAAAGGTAGGTGGCCTAATACCTCATTTTTTTTATTACATATAAAATTTTATGCATTCATGTTTTAATTATTATATTACCATTGTTAATTTTTCAAAATTTTGAATCATTGAAAACCATTGGGTTGGTGTCCTAGAATTAACATTTTTATACACTTTTTATTATTAAAACACATATATTTATTTTCATATAGAATTTTTTTATTCTTATTATATATTATTTACTCTTATATGTTCCTTATATAATAATATCCTTATATTATTCTTCACATCGATACATTACTCCAGTTCATACTACATTGGGAAAATGGGTTTATCAATAAAATATTCTTAATGTAGTGTCATATAAACTAGATAAATTTACATTATAAGACACAAATAATGTCTGTCCATCTGTTATTGTGGGCCCATAATCCTTGTGACTTTATATCATTATGATCAATCTAGGAAATCTTCAAGAAGAGGAGGTCATGAGGACATACCCATAAGTTTAATTCCATGTACTATGTGTTACTAGACATTTTTATATGTGAGAATGTGTAATAGTCCATATAATTGCGATCCTTTTTAATTTAAATATATTATTTCATACTTATTTGTTAAATAAATTTTCAGGAAATATCTATTCCCATAAGAAGTGGAATAAATGCACAATACCCATAAAAAATGATCAATCTGAAGATGAATCAATAAAATGAAATAAAAAAACATGAAAATTTCACACTTCACTATCCATTTTTATTCATTACTAATAATGTTTTTGATTGATTTACCTTAGCAATAACCAATGGGTTCCTAGCTTTAATGGTATCCATCAAGTATAGTAATCACTGAATGTTCAATAGTGTCGCTTCTATATAAATCTTATGAATAATCCTAATTTAATGTGTTTTTTCAGGGTTATTGTTACTATTACATGGTGTTTGTGTTGAATGACATGTTATATCTAATAGATATAAATATGAACACCCATGGGAATATCATAAAACAGTAGTCTCAAAAGTAAACAAAAGTCTAGAGGTGGAAACTGTAGTGACTCCAACCCCATAAGCCAGGAGCCGATGCCTTGATTTATTACATTAGAAAACCAGATAATGTACATATTAAACATATTACATTAAGAAAATAAAATGAAACATAATACATAAAATATATATAATAAACTGCATCCTTGAAATCCATTCAAAGATATATTATTTGTAACTTGGGGAAAGGAAAAAAATAAGGGTGATATCAAATGATCAGTAAGGGTTAAGTTTGTAGTAAGATATAATGAAACAATAAGAATAATCAATATGAAAAGTTTGATTACTCACCACATATTCCATTTAATTAACTAGATAAGGCATAATCAATATGGTAAGGTAAATAACTAAAAACAAATTCAATTTAATTAATAGACTAAAAATGAAATGTTTTCGTATATCTTTTTTCATAGATAAAATATCATGGATATTAACAGCTGAATTCTGATTGTAGGTGTTTGTTAATTATTAGATTCCATGTTTCCCTGTTATATGGTAACTTTATCATCAAGATATTTCATAAGAAGGTTTAAAATAAACCAGGTAAAAAAAATCTAATATGTATAACTGATTCACCTTATGAGACTATCGATGCATCAAGGGGATTAATTTAAATAGTCCCTATCCCATGTAATACCAGTCCAAATTATTCCTTATATATTTAGTAATATATTTAATTCATGAACAATGTGCCTTATCAAATATCTGCAAAGAGTAAAGGATACATATTCATCATTTTTCACCCAATCAATCTATATATTTTAAAGTAAAAACCAAATATAAAAATGGTATATAGTTTATGAAATATTCATATAAATTACACAATAATATGGATATTCAATGAAAATGTAATTTCAAATGAAAAATAATTATAATAAAGTGATTGTTTTATGAGAAAGTTAACAATCCCAAAAGAAAGTGAGATGACATAATAACTTTCACCACTTAGTAATTTTAAAACCAAATCCCATTGATTGAAATAATTCAAATTGGAACATAAAATAAAATAAAGTATGAATCATGATATTACATGTAAAAGGGTAATTGTATATATTATATAAAATTGAATTGGTGCATAATAATAAACATGAATCAATGGAATGTAAATTGAGATGAAATCCCTTACCTTACACTCTCTTTTGGTTGAACTCTCTTTTACCTCCTCTATAAAAGTTTTAATAATGTTATTTACTTATCATAGAACCACATTAATATTTATAATGTCATATATTCTCCTTTTATAACACATTATTAGCTATTTTTTAATAATCCTTCATAATTTTCATTTTTTGGGTGTAAATTGCCCTGTTTTTATAGTATTTTTTGGCTTATTTTTTTTGTTCCTCTTACATATATCATGATTTGAACGTCTCAAAAATTTAAACCATGATTTAAATATAATATATATATATTCATGATATATGTGTTTATATTAAACAATAAAATTTAGTGATAGGAAATGAAATGAATCCTTTATATAGATGGTAGGCCGTACATACACATGAACGTTGCTACCATTTTTTTTATCATATTAAAATAAGGAAAAGTAAGATATATATATATATTTATATTTATATTAATGTATAATATATATATAATATGTATCAAACATTTTTATTAAACCCATTCTTAATATATTCCATGTAATGTGTGAACTGATCACATCGATTCTTAAGGCGGTAGTCCACCACACACACGAATGATGTTATCATATTCCCAAAAAAACAAAATCATGAATTTATGTGTTATATAATAATTATATAAGCATAAGGAAATTATAAATATCACATATATAATATATAAATTACAAATCAATCATTATTACCAACCTTGAAAGGTGGTAATGGAAGAACCAATGACATCAGTTCATGAGGCATCTGTCCTCCGTACACACGAATAATGATTGTGTATCCCATTTAATGAAAGTGTGTGTGGTTTTAGTTCATAAAATTATCATAAAAACATATTTTTTTATTGAATATACTTATGTAATTATATAATCGTGATTTTTGGTGCTAAATTTTGATTGAGACCATAAATAGGCATAATTGAGAAAACCAATGGAATGTTTTGAATCAGTGGACGATCCCAAGTAGCAGAAGGGAGTTGCATAGATGATTTGATGCTTGAACACAAGATTGAAATCAAAAAAATATATTCTTTCACTCCCAATGAAAATTAAAATGGGTTCTTCCATTCTGTGATCCCAAAAATTAGAAAAGTCAAGTGTGTTGAAGAAATTAGGTTGGCATGCAAGAAAATGGATCTAAACACATGATTCTTGCTTGCCCAATGAAACATAAAATCCCATATTCCATGAAAGCCTCCTTTCATGTTTCCGATGAGGTTTTTTCTTATAAATATCTGTATACCCCCTCACTTATGGTTATCATTATAAAATTCAACCTGTCACTCCCATGTATGTAAGATGACCCCTTTAGTATCCTTGTGAAAGACATGGCTTCAAGGTACTGGATCTTGGAGAAAGTTCCCCTATGGTTCCCCCTTTGGGTGCTCCCAATAGGGCTTGATCCTTTCCCATTTAATTTTAATATTAGTTATTTTCATGGAAATATCCTTCGTGCATGAAATATTTTTCTTGTGTCTTGCCAACCTTGCTTGCATGCTTCCATCTTATGCGCATGCTTCAATCTTTCGTGCAAGATTCAATCTTGTGCGCAAGCCTTTAATCTTTTATACACTCCTCCCTATTGGATTCATGTTTTTTCCTTATCCTAAGGCACCACGTCTGACCTCCTCTTGCGTGCAACACCCCTATCTTGCATGTACCCCCAATGCAGACCTCCAGGCTTGCACTTGGTGATCTCATAGTCCCTCAAGTGGTGTTTCATGTTGTGTTTCCCAACTTAATGCTTCTTAGCATAGGTATGATAATGACTATTTCTTCATCACACAGCTACGCTAATATATACCCCTATATTGACTACACCTCCTCCTTGTTAACACATGGAATTGCTTATTCCTTCCCTTCCCCAAGTGTGGGTTGGTTCAAGTTTATGTAATCCCTTAGGGTAAGGAGTGAGTCCTCATCGCTCGAGCTGCAAGATGTTAAGATTACAAGAACCAACTTCCTCAAAACATGTCTTTAAATTGTGACCACTGTATGAGTGAAATGATCAAGAGGACCATGAATGGAATGGGAACCAGCTCCCTCTCACTCCTCCACTGCTATGCTTTGTTACCATACGCGCTTCAGGAAATCTATGCTTAATCCCCGAACCAACTTGATAGGGTGCTACTAGTTCGATGACCATATCTTCCTCATATATCTGGAAATCCTCCTCGGGCTTCCCTCTTGGAGTAAGTCCCAATATTCCTTTCCCTGGGCCTCAAACCACGTGTAATCCCTTATTTTCTCTTTGGGCCGCTAAGTATGCATAAGCCCCGCTCCACTCCTCACTGATGAATCTTTCACGACATGATTGTCAGGTCTATTTCTACTTCTTGTTTCTCAAAATGAGCATGACTCACATGGTCTTGGAGTATGCATCAACCATGACATCCTCTATGGGTGGACTTAGTGTCTAAGCCCCACACCCCTCTTCACCAAACTACATGGACATTTATTCCCTACCACAAGGATATCTTGGAAGCCTCCTTGTGATTCAAACCCATCACACATCTATCCCAGTCATTCATGTCTGTTCATTATTCATCCTACATGATGTTAAACTGTTTCTCCAAACTAAGTAGGTTTTGATCTAGTTTGGGTACATAGAAAGCCTCTTTTAGGTTCAGCCCCAACCAAAGATAAACTTTGGTGTTCCTTCCTTGGGATTTACCCTCGTGATGTGACATATTCACTTTTTGGGGTCACATCATTCATATCTTTATCCATGAGGTGTTTTGATCCTTTCATTTGGGATGCTAACTATACTTAACAAGCAACATGTCGACGGGGTTTTTTCGTTTGTGTACACCCATACCACATTTCCCCTTTTCTGGGAATCTAACCATAAATCAACCTTACAATCCTCCATATTCCTCCAACAAACAGTATCCCTCTACGGGATGATGACCATGCATAAGCCCCAACATGTCTCCAGGTCACTGTCCTTTATCAACACCCTGATTCTATGCCTCGTCCTGAACTATGTAGAGTTTGATTCCCTACCATGGGGATACGAGGGAAGAATTCTTTAGGTTTAATCCCATCACTCATGCCCCATCTTGGTCTCTCCCTAGAGCCTTTGTGTCTCGAGAGGACCATGCCTCAACCCAAGGTTACACTTCATTTAGGTCCTCCCATCCATGAGTCCACTCTCACTAGCCTCCTCATCAGGTGTCTCATTACCCCATTCCATAACTACATAGAATTTAATTCCCAGCCATTGAGATACATAGGAAACCCCCTTGAGGTTCAACCCCACACCGTAATATTCAAAATGGTTCTATCCCATCCAATTTCATCCTTAAACACTTCGTCGATCAACCATAAGGATTCCTACCCAGGCCGCCACATCTTGGTGGAATCATGCCATCCATCTAGGTAGTCTCAATGCGTAAATCACAAACAACCTATTATTACTATGAGGGTTTGGAACCGTTTTTTCTATATAGAGTACATAGAAAGCCTACACAAGGTTCAATCCCAACCAATATTAAACCTTGGTGTCCCCCTCATTAGATCTCACCCTGCTATGATCCACACTTTGTGGTGTCCAGATCTACCTTCACGGTGTGACATATTCCCTTTTTGGGACACACTACCCTAGGTCTTCTCTTTTTGGGCATTCTAATCCATATGACTAGTAAAACTTCATGGTGATCCCTCTTAGGGACATAGCTGTATGATCTACACTTATCAGTGTTTTGATCATTATGATTTGTCTTTGATATATTTTAAATATGTGGGATACCCCATGTTAAACACAGAAATATGAATAAAACATGGAGACATTCCTCCAGCCTAAGATACACCGTAGTAGATGTGGGATTCCTCAGGTTTCCACACCCTCAAGAAGTTGTAGAAACAGGTAATCCATGTGAACTTGTTTTTTAGCATCCATACATTTTGACAATAACTAATTTGACTACTCTCTTGATTAAAGGTCACCGCTCTGACTTGACCCCTTGGAATATCCTAACAGAAGTGGTGTAATTAACTAGTGTCTAAAAGGATATGTAACCCAGAAGAGTTTCATGAAAACCATATTAATATTTAAGGGAGAAATGAATTAGGTGATGAATTCTGAGGAGAAATCCATGGAAGGAGAGATCAATATCCCATCAACCTATTTTGATCAAGGAGAAATCATCCCCAAAGACACCGCACAACCCCAATGGAAAGAATCACAAAAAAAAAATAGTGATCCCGATGAGAAAATATTCTCCTCAATATAGGGATTAGTAGAATTAGATACAACAAAAGATAATCATGTCACTAGATCCAGTTATCTAGTGCTAGGTCCCGCTAAGAAAATTGTGGGTCTGGCATGAAACTCACTAGGATTTGGGGAAGTTAATCACTGGGAATCCTAGTCCGTGATGTTCTCAGTGTATATCTTTCTATCCATCCATGGAAGGATGAATTATGTTGGGGCACAATGCCTTTATTTTATACTATCTAGTCTGATTGATTAATATTTCTACTTTGCAGGACCCGAGCTATAGCTTTAAGAAAGTAATAACCTCCTCCTTATCAATGTATAGGCAGTGGAAATTCCTATGAAACAATCCTATACATCTCCACATTCTCCATGAAGTCATCCTGAACCACAAATATCGGGTTCCCCCACCCCATCTCACCATCCAAAAATTTTCAAAGGAGGGTGATGGATGTTCTTGTTCGACAATGTGAATATGAGAGGATCATCCTGATGCAGGATATGGCCTACCCAGATCTAGATGCTTATATACCTCACAATCACCAATGCCCCCAAGGGTTGCATAGGAAGAAACTACTCCCCACTCCTATATTCAATCGTTTCATGAGCCTCTCACAAGAATTCTCTTATGAATCACTCCCTTTTGCTGATGAGATAAGGGATGTACGAGTCCTTCTGGATTTGACTTTAGCCAGGGATCCATGAAGGAGGGATCCCACCAGGCTACATCAATGCCTCCAGATAGTCTCATAGTCTGAGGGGTAGGTGACCTCTACCCCTACATAGCTGACCCTAGTTCGGCTAACCCGACCCAAATGCTGGGTGCAAGCTACGAAGGATACCCACTAGAGGGTATTATCTTATACAACTTCAGTGGCCTGAACAACCACCGACATAAGATATCATCCCCTTGTTACTAAAAAGAAGGGAAAAATCCCTATTTAAGAGTAGGGACACTTCCATGCCCAGTCAAGGTTGGGGCCCTAGCAGCCCCACAAATTGGATGGGTTGACTCTTTAGTGGTTGACATGAGCTGCAACCGTCACGAGCCGACCCACGACGATGAAATTTAGTATTGAGGTCTTCCCCAAACCACTATCAGACAGAGTGGAGGTCCTCCATACTCATTCAACCAACATAAAGGTCCTCTCCATGACCATGATCCTTGGTATGAAAATTTTCCCCACATACCATCTTATCAATGAGATACTCCTCCTCACCCTATCAACCGTCAGTATGGAGGTCCTCTCCATGTTTCCACCGAATTCAGTAGAGTTTATACCAACTCCATCAAAAGAAAAACATAGAGGCCATCCTCATGTTAATTATGATAAGTATGAATGCCCTCCTCATAACACTTCTACCTGATCCAGTCAAAATGGAGGCCCTCCCCTATTTATCACTCTCAACCATGGAGGTGCTACCCATGTTCTATTTGACATTTTCCTGGGCACTCCCCACACCCCATATCATCCAAGTAGAGGTCCTCCCTACTTTAATACCAAACTTTAGTGAGGTATTCACCATGTCAATTATCTTCCCTACCTTGAGGAACCACCCCAAGGTAGGAGGGTGAATCGTCACTGCCAAATGAAGGATCTTGAGAAGTGCCAGATCTTAGTCAAACCTATCCAATTTTTAGACTATGAAGTAGAGTGAAACTAGATGATGGATCCCCCACCCCGATCCTCTATGTCAGGGTCTGGGGAAGGAACTCATCGAATTAACTTCATCCTCCCATAAATTGAGATGAAACAGATCCTTGAATCCCTCTACAGATATATATAGTAGGAGAAAGATCTGTCTCCTTTCCTGGGTCTTGCTATGAAATCCTCTATATCATCACCGAGATCATTCTATTCCTATAAAATAGATCACATAGAGTTGTTATAGGGACTGATGGATGAAAATCACCAGCCTAATCTTCAAACAATGGCCATCACCTTTGCACATGGATCAGTGGTCGGTAGCCCGTACTATAGGGATGTGGTGATACGGTCGGTACAGTCCCCAAGAGAGAGCATTGCCTGCAGTGGTTTTTCTTTCATGTACTGTAATCTCCACAGACCAGTACAATATCACAACAGTCCATGTTTGAGCCATTATCGGCCCATCAATTCCCCCCATTAAAATAATGGGGAAACTAAGGGCTGGATTTGGAGCCTGGGCAGAGAATTTTGTGGGACATTCTAACAGCAGACCATTTCAATAAGATGTTCTGGAAAATTACAACTTCAGGCTTCATTATTACGAAATCCCCCACCCAGGATGAGGTTATATTCTTCCGCCAAACTTTAGGGTTGACTCACTTCTGTCTCTATCAAGAATGGCTGGTTTACCCCAAAATGTAGGAACACTTCGTCGATATCAGCCAACATTGTTGCCTAGTTTATTTGGCCAAAATTATAATCGCTCAGCACCCCACATCACCCGGTTGTCATTGTACCATCCAACAACGATGCATCTAGATATTCACCATGTTCTGCTGAGTTATTAAAGAGGCTTCCCCATATATCTGGATATGTGGCTAGGGGCAGTATGCTACCTTGCACTTCAGTCCCATATAGTGTCAACCAGATTTATCCAGAGATATCAAGGATATTCCTCTGATCATCATTACGGTAAACATGGTCATTCATGAGATATACCGATAAGGGGACGTCGATATAAGGCCTCGATAGAAAGACCCCCTTTAGGGTAGAAAAACACACAATAAATCCTACAGGTGTTCACACTCGTTAGTAGAGGCAGACACTTAGCTTAAGAGACCATTTCGAGTCATTTCCTATTATCAAGACCCCAACAAGGGTAAAACACATAATAGAACTATTAATCCCTCATATCCAGCTATTTTAGTGAAAAATACATAAGAAGATATCAAAAATGCAACACTGGATTAACATCTTACTGAACAAAAAAGGATTGTGGATGAGATCCTTTCTGAATGCATTGTGGAATGATGAACAGATCCTAGTAACCCTCGAATAGGGTAGTAGGGGCAGTCACAACTTCCCCTGGTGAGGTACCTCATAGTGATCTCGACAACCCTACCCATATATACTGATTATATTCTAGAGTTTATAGAAAATGAGAAAAATATGCATCAATGAATCTACCAGAGCTGTGTGAGAATCATCCTCAGGACCCAGCTCAAGTTCCTCCAAGTGCTCAATAGGTTATTCCTTTGGTAGACCCTTGGGACAATCTACCAGCCACTCTATGGGATACTAACCCCACTTATCATGTTGAAGAACCCAGAAACACACATCTAGTTAGGAACCCTCTCCATTATAGGAACCCTCACCAAGATGATATGTTTGATGCACCCATTTCCCACCTCATGGATCTTGAAACTCAACAGGTGGTGATCCCACCTGGTGGCAATCCATATCCGAAATGGGTGGATGATATGCCAACACCCCCATGCTTTGGGAATCCTATCTTCCCCTCTTTCAATGAGACAGGCGACCCACTACCACATCTTAACCACTTTATTTCATGGTGTGGAACCGTGCTAGGGACTCAAACATAGTAGTAGGACACTAAGCTCTGGTGTTTCATACATACACTAGAAGACCCCACATTTGTCTTGTACAACTAGTTACCCATCAAGTTCGTAGCCAGTTAGGAAGATCTTCACAGGTAGTTTCTTTACCAGTTCAATTACACCACTCATAAAACCAGTATTTCCAACCCTTTTAACCTCTAGAAAAGGCCAGATGAGTGAGTCAAAGACTTTTTCTCAAGGTGGAAGGGCCTCACATATTCACTCTATATTCCACAAACTCAGGAGAAACTACTAATGATGTGTGTGAGAAATGTGAATATTCAATTGGTACCTTCTATCATCACTCAGAATTTCCCAGGTAGATTCTAGTATTTCTATAACAAGGCTCAATGCCAAGAGGAAGCCTTACAAAAATCCATTAAGGCATGCCTGTTTCCTCCCACATCTCCTACAAGAAGAGATTCGAAGGTCTAAACCACTGTTGTTTCATAGGTTGAGGATCCGAGATAGTTTGAATTGTTACTCATAGAGCCGCCTCTATAGCCTCGCCGAGAGACACTAACTCAGGCTCAGCCTCATTCTGAACATCTCCTGCCTCATAATTGGTAGGTGTCTTCGTGTAACACACCACCACCGCCTATACAAGACAAAAATGTCCGACCTCCTCTCAAGGCTTCGGCCCCGTATCAGGGCAAGGCTTTTAAGGTCCCTTTCCCGGATCAGAGTAACTGGACCTTCTCATTAAACAAATATTTGGCCCCAAACTATTTCCAGAGTTCCTTAGATTAGGGAATCCCACGGTTTCTAGAATAAAGGAGTCCCAAAGAAGTAGATCTCACTGATCTCCCCAATTACTGCCCCTATTACCAGTTCCTTGGATACACTCTCAAGAAGTGATATGTGTTCGAGGATTGGATGTAAAACCATATCGATAACAACAAAATCATATTGGGTCTGGACTTGACATAGGTGGAATGCATGTTTCCAAAGCCTGATAGTGACATCAAGGGTGAATAGAAGCAGTTATTTGGTTTCGGATCTCCGAAGTATGCCGGTCGTATATCACATAAGGTAGTAGCTCATGACCATGGTATTATCCATGCATTTTTTAATCAACCTGAGATTTTTTAAGTCACTGTGTTACCCCCATCTACTACTTCTTCATCGATATATCATCCTTTTTCCTCTTAGGAGAGTGAGCTTCAATGACATAAGGGGAATAAAAATCCTCCTCTAATACCAAATCCATCTCGTACTCTTGGCGATTTTATTCCCTTAGAGATGATTATTTACCCTAGAATCATCCCAACAATAGAGGATTCCTTAGGTGATGATAGGGAGTATGCCTCAGTTAACACCATTGAGATAGTGGACCCATACATGGTTCCCAACGATGAGGAATGCCTAGAAGACCCTCAAAATGTCCTTAACTGATGTCAGTTTCGACGAAACCGTGGTTAAAGGAATCATAAAAGTGCATCGGCAAATGATTCTAAGAAAGTTGTGCATGCCACTAAGACCAAGAATAGTATAAATATAGGGCTCAACATGCGTAGTCCTCTCACCCTGTTTCATTAGATTCACTTCCCCCACCATTTGTGCTACTCGGATAGGCAGAGCCACCATGAACGATCTATGATTAACCACGTATAGCTAAGTCCATACAACAATCATATGAAAATCAACTAGTAGTCATCCTACAAGTTTCATCTAGCTAGAATAGGGATACCCATAGCACTAGAAAAAATCTTTCATTCCGACCTGCAGGACCGCCATAACTCCTTCCAAAGAGAAACCTCTTGTCGGCCAAAATTTGCACCAGACATGGAAGTATGGTGTGATAAACCACCTTGAAAGTATTCCTAAGAAACTATTGATTCTCGTAGATCTCAACCTATTTAAATATTTATGTGAATCCCTTAAAAAGGATCTGAGAATACCCGACCATTTTGAAATAGAGGTAGAAGCTATTGAATCCTTACATGCTGAGGAAGACAAACTTATAGAATGTTAGGCCATAATATCATTCTCAAGAGAAGATGAAGGTTCTCATCTACCGAGGAACATCTAACCACTGTACATCACTGGCCAGCTCAATGGAATGAAATTACACAATTGTCTCATCGACACAGGTTTTGGGATCAATATCATCCCAACCTGGATGATCTGTAAATTGGGGATGTTTGAGGCAGATCTAAATCCCTCTGACAAGAAAATTCAAGGTTATGATAGGATAGAGCTAACTCCCCTTGGAAATATCTTCCTAAAAACACTATTCGGTGTCATGATTTCTAGAAAAAATTTCATGTTAATCACATTGGACACCACCAACAATGCATGGATGGGTAGACCCTAGCTCTATCTACATGTAGTATTCCCCTCCTTATATCCCCAATTCCTCTAGTACTCCCTTAACGGTCGAGTGGGCATGCACCATGGTGATGTGTCTTCCTTTTCCTCTTATTAATCCCACTACCTGGATGAAGACTAATACATGATAAAGGACAAGTAGGTTCATGATAATGAGTTTGATCACAATACTACTCTGGAATACCCATGGATAGACTTGGATGATGCCTACATCCTCCCAATTCACCGATTAGAGGCCACAACCCGAGACATGGGACACTACTTTATCATCTCAGGGATAAGGGAGACGCATGTTCCTAGGTTCATGGAATACAAGAATATCTCTTCATAATCCTTTAAAAATTAGGACCGAGTGATCTTAGAACCTATTACCCCTATAATGTATCGGGATGTTGCTCCCATGGAAACAACAATTCACTATAATTGCTTGTTTTACCGAGTTTGGTTGAATTGACTCAATATAACACACAACTATTGCTTTGATATTATCAAGCATGGGTCATTGGGTTGAAGGCCTGATGTAATCAAATCGAAAACTTTCATCCCCATGGTTTCAGTAGTGCATGAGTTCCTCAATGAAGATTCCACTACTGCTGAGGCCGAAAACAACATCCCATCAGAACTAGCCAGCTCAGAAAAATTTACCCTATCGACAATCCTCTCTCTATAGACAATGAAGAGGAATTGGATGATGCTACACCAGAATTCAAGTAATTTCTCTCCACCACTGTTGATGATATGGTACAGGTGAACCTCGACATTGAGACAAATTCAAAACCAACTCCGGTCAGTGAAACCATGTCTACTAAAGAGTAGCAGTATGCGTATTTTCTAAAGAAGCATTGAAATTTATTCACTTGGAGATACGAAGATATGCCTAGACCAGATGCTCAGATCTATTTCCACCACCTTGGTCTCCTAATAAACCATCTTGGTTTCAAACAATCTCTCAAAAAGATGCACCCCTCAAATAGTTCCATGGCTGATAAAGAATTTGATAAGATTATTAAAGACAACTTCGTTAAGGAAGTCCAATACCCAAGATGGTTAGCCAAAATTCTTTCCATCAAAAAGAAGAACAGATATATCAAAGACTGTATTGAATTCTAGGATCTCAACTATCATTGTCTGAAGGATTATTTCCCCTTCATACGATAGAGTTGTTGATTGACGATAATTCTATATTACAAGATCTTTCCTTCATGGATGGGTATTCTGGATATAATCAAATCTGAATGGAACTTGAGGTTGAAGATTCAACCACCTACATATCAACACAAGGTACTTTCTATTACCAAGTAATGCCTTTCAGTCTATAAAATGTTGGTGCCACCTATCAACATACCATGCACCACATATTCAACCTAATCCTTAGGACATGGGCGAAATGATATATGGATGATTTGGTGGTCAAATCACACCATCTTCAGGTACTTATCATAGATCTTGAGAAAGTGTTCAGATTCCTATGATCTCTCTATCTGAAGATGAACACTTGAAGTGTACCTTTAGGGTTACCTCTGGAAAGTTTCTCAGCTTTGTCGTCTGATATAGAGGCATCGATATAGATCTAAAGAAGATGAAGTCCACCAGTCAGATGAATCCTCTGAGAAAAATTCGAGAGCTCTATTGATTTTAAGGCCACTTAGCCTACATATGCTGATTCATTGAATATTTGGATGGAAAGTGTAATCCCTTTTCACAGCTCATGAACAAAGCTTTCAACTGCCAGTGTGATGAAGAGTGTTACACTACTTTTGAGGAGATCAGGTAGTATCTACTACAACCTCTGGCTCTGATGCCACCCATATATGGAAATCAGTTAGTCCTTTATGTGACCACTTTGGAATAGTACCTCATTTCCCTTATCTCCTAGAAGAATAAGGGGATATAGAATATTTTATAATATCTTAGTTATATGCTCCTCAATACAGAGACTAGATATTCTTCATTCGATTAGAGCTGCCTTAGGAAGATATTTATAGTCCAGAAATTGTAACATTACTAGGAACACCATGAGATATAGCTAGTGTCTCTTGTAGACCAGATGAATTATATTATGAACCACCCTATGTTGAAATGTCATATATCTTGGTGGGAAGTGATCTTTTAGTAGTTTGATATCAGGTTCATTCTGAAGAAAGCTGTCAAGGGTCAGGCACTATAATACTTCCTTGCTACCCATCCAACCCCCATAGAATAGTCCCCAGATCTTGACTTCTTAGATGAGGCCATCCTCTTAGTGAATCAAGTCGTTCCATGTTGTTATATGAACTTCAGAGGTTCTTTTTGAAGCCCCAATAAAAGAAGACTCAATGATCTTAGACTCAATAGGGTGGGCCTTAGTATCATCTTTACCATGCCTGTACATGCTGTCCTTCCATATTCACTCCTATTGTTAGAGGGTTTCACTAACAATGAATTAAAGTATCATACACTCCTCACTAGTCTCGTACTATACCTAAATATTGATGTCCCCACCAAAATGTTAAAGGGGACTCCGAGCTGTCCATCAAGAAAATAAACTATGACTACGTCATCGGGAATCCAGAGCTCTTACCCCTATTAGAGCGCACTCTCTAGCTAATGGACTAGTTCCCTTCTCTATTAGAGATTACTCATGTCCCCCAATCATAGAATGTTTGAGTCGATGCCTTGGCCAACCTTGATGCATCTTTTGCAGAGCCAGACCATGACTATTTGATCATCCATGTCGCACAACGAAGAGTCATCACTCCCGTCACTCTAAAAGATCATGATAGCCAGTAGGTAAGCCATTTTACGGATGGTGCATCCACATTAAGACTTCCAGGTCCCCCTACCGCAACAGTTGAAGAGACCCATAATTGGATGAGTCATTTCATTGAGTACCTCCAACCCAACAATCTCCTAACATATATAGATGAACATGAGTGAACACATCATCATGTAGTATAGTTCACACTCAATATTTGTCCCATCCTTGAGCAGATCCTATACAGACATGGGATTAATTTAATTATCCTCCATTGCATTAAAGAATATGAGATACCTTAGGTTATGCATAAGGTTCATGTCGGTTCCTATGGAGCTCATCTGGCTTGGTTGAAACTCTCTCATCAGATCCTAAGGTTGGGCTACTTCTGGACCACCATGGTTCATGATTGTATCAAGTTCTCCAAGAGGTTCCATGCATTCCAGATCCATGATAATTTTGTGCATCATCCTCTAGAGCATCCCCATACAACCAAATACCCTTGGCCATTTTTGTTCTATGGAATCAATGTCATATGAACATATCCACCAGTAACAACTCACAAGTTTATATTTATCCTGACTGCCATATATTTCCTTTCTAAGTGGGAAGAGTCAATTCTTCTCAAGTAGGTCAAGGCCCATTATATCATTGATTTCATGTGGTCCAACATCGTCTACTGATTTGGATTCCCTCAATCCATTCTCACAAATAACAGAAAAAACTTCTGAGCAGTTGAGATGAAGAAATTATCCACCAATTACAATATATGGTCCATCCATATTTCTCACTATCATGCATAGGAAAATAAGTGGATCAATACGCTAAATAAGACCCTATTTTACATTCAAAAAATATTATTGTTCAGAACAAGAATTTTTTTCAGAAAAACTCCCTAATGCTCTCTGGGCTTACCAGAAAACAACTCATAATTACACCCAGGTGACCCCATATTCCCTGGTGTATGGAATCAAGGTAGTAATACCCATTAAGATCCAATTACCATCACTACAGAAAACTATCAGGGATCAACAGACATCATAAGAAGTATCCAATGTTCGTCTGGATAAACTAGAAGCTCTTGATGAGGGAAATATTCATTCTTTGGAGAACCTAGATAGACTCCAAAACAAGATATCCATAGCTTTAAAATAGAATGTTCATCTCTGCTCCTTCATTCAAGGTGAAATGGGGTTGTCCCTAAGAACACCTATGATACCCACGAAAAATCCTCCAAAGTTAGAGCACAAAATGGAGGGACCTTATATCATTCATAAGGATTATCCGAATGGCGCATAATACCTAGTCACCATGGATGTTGAGAACATTACTCTTCTCACCAATGCCAAATTCCTTAAGGAGTACTTCACTTGAGTGTGCCTTCATCCTACATGATGGTAAACTGTAAATGAAAAAGACACCTTATGGTATGATCTATAAGACCCTAAACTAAGATCTCCCTTCATCCTCACTACTTGAAATTAAACTTCATGGAATTCAAGAACAACATGCAGCCTGATTCCCCTCCTTATGAGATATGTAGCAAATGCCAGACATTTTTTCCTTGGGACTGACCACAAATTCTATGGCCCAAACCTTCGTGACCTACCCTAAACATGTTCAGGATTCACCATCTTGAAGGGTACTTGAGTTTCGTCACCAGAGAGTATTTTCCCCACCAATGTTGGTTTCTAACAATGCAATACTTGAATAAAAACATTTGTCTTGATTCCTACCCTTACAATACATATAGTAGTGCCTAGAATTTTTTTCTTTGGGTCCTACCCCAAGTTCCTCAGTTTTGGTCCTATAATTAGAGGTTCCTTTTAGGAGTACATGGTGTAGTGTGGACTTCATTGGTCCTTATTCATGTCGAGTTTACTATAGCTACACCATGTTTCCTCCTTAGGAATACCTCACTTTCATACTTACCACCTTACGCTAAACTGCGTGGCATATCTGAACAACGTGTGGCTTGATTCCCATCCTTACGGGTTACGTAAGAATGCATGGAAATTTTCTCCTTAGGACCAACCCCAATTTCCAAAAATATTATCTTTCATTTGTCCTCTTGGACTAGATTCATTTGGGATTATGTGATGTGGCTTGAGTCCCCTTCAGTCTTCATTCATGATGGGTTTACAATAGACACACCATGTAACCCTTTCTATGGGGTTTCCCATTCACCCTCATCTACAACACATAATGTTAAACTTTATGGAACCTAAGAACTACATATGTATTGATTCAAATACTTAAGGGATATGTAGTAATTTCTGAAGATTTTGTCCTTGGGTACAGCCCTAGGTTCCTCAAACTATCCATCCTTGATGAACCAAATCATGATCCGAGCTCTAAGACCTTAAACTAAGATCTCTCTCTTCCCATATGAAATTTAACTATTATTTCCAATGTGTAATAAATTAAAATGCATGGGATTTATGGTCCTTTATTAATGACCTCAAGTGGATGGTGTCCCTATATTCTACACAATGTTAAAACCACATGACACTTTGCCGATTTCCCTCTCATCCAGCCTCTTGGCCTGGTTCCTGTCCTGGGGGGTGTGTGGTATGATGTGGAACTCCATTTTCCTTATTCAAGTTGGAATTCTTTACCAGTATCTTCACATCCCCTTCAATACCTTACTCATTTCTTCCTTACCACATGATGTTAAATTTAATTACACTTCAAGAACTATATTTGTCTTGATTCCCATCTTTATAGGATTTGTAGGAGTGCTCAGACATGTGGTCCTTAGGTCTATCCCAGGTTCTTCCATTCCTTATTCTGGCCCCCTAGTTTGGGTTCTGTCCTAGAATCATGAATGGCATGGTATGTATACTTTTTCCTTCCCCATTCACATCAGGTTATTCTTCCATGCAACACACATTCCTCTCTTTAGAATCCTCTACCCCTTCTATACCACATGATGCTAAACTTCATGGAATTTCAAGAACTACATGTGTCTTTATTCCCATCCTTATGGGATATGAAGGAATGTCTGGAAACATTAACTTTGGGTCCAAAACCTGGTTCATTGATTGGATTTTTCCTTTTCCTCCAATCATCTTCTCGAGTCCTCCTCTCTTAAGTAACACCATGACCACCTTTATGCTTCATCAACATGCTTATATGCACCGAGGTTTAGGCCTTAGAGTGTTGGATTCTGCATTGACATAAATTCATTCCATGTACATGCTTGATGAGTCCCTTTATTTGGGTTTCCATCATATTTCACATCCAGAGGACCCCTGAGTGGTTTAGATGCTCAGCCTTATGGATTGAGTACCTTTTAAAGCCAATGTCCCAGAGGTTTTTGAATGAAATTTTGAGATAGGTTCTATATTTAGAATGTGGTTAGTGGCCGACCCTTATTTGTTTTTTTGCTACTTCAGGTCACATGATATGGATGCTGTGCTTCGAATATTGTCAAAAATTATACTCCATTGTTACGCCAACCCCATTACACCCTAATTATTGGTCTCATGCTTCACACCCCTTTCTACTTCATCAAGTTCAGATGGAACTTCAACACCCTCAGTGTTATCTATCTGTGCACCTTTGCACGTTGAGAGGACGAACCCGTGTCATGGGGTTATCCTTGAATCTACACCTCTGTTTCCCAAATATGTGATTCGATGTGATGTAAAGATCTTATCCTCCTTTTTTCCCACACCGAGCATAGATCACGTGGTTATAGGGGTCTATGTAAGGCTTGTACCTACACAGAAGAACCACACTACCATTTGGACTAAACCATATGACCTTAAACTAGGATTCCATGTTTTAAACTAGGAGTCCATGTTTTAAAATAGGCATCCAAGTCTCAGCATCAGGACTTTAAATGGTGTGTATGTGTCCTATTCCAAATTTTCAATGTGGTGTGGACCTCCTTGGTCCCCATTCACATTGGAAATCTTTATGGTGATGAGTTACATATTTCCTTCTAGAATGTATCACCTTATGGTATGCGCTCTATGACCATAAAATAAGATCTATTACATCCTTATCATATGACATTAAACGATTCCTTTTATATCAAATCTGTGTGATGATAACTACCCAGCCTTATGATGTCTTCATTCGAGAATTCATTTCCCCTATAGAATTGTCCCTCTACAATTCCATGTTCTAAAACTACATGTGGATTTATTCTCTCCCTCAGGGGATATGCAGCGACGCCCATGCACTTTGCCTCTGGGTCCAGCTGTAGAATTATGAACCTTGTTAGCCCCTTTATAGTTTTGGGTGTTTCTTCTCGGGAAGGTGAGATTTAGTATGGACTTCTTTTATCCTCACCCACATTGGGAATGCCTCAATAGTGCTACACTGCACCTCTCTTCCCCTTACGGTCTGAAATCTATGTCCTTTAAACTAATGGGTCTAGTGTCTTAGTTTGCATGACATTAAATTGCATAAAAACTATGATTTTTATCACCTAAGAGGATATAAACCTATTTTTGAATTGGCCATTTTCCATGTCATCTTCAAGATATACATGTGGCTTGATTCCCATCCTTAGGGATACATAGAAACACATAGAATTTCCATTAGCGGTCCAGTCAAACCCCCCCCTCCACCACTCTGGCCTATGGGTCTTGTTTTTTCTATGAGTGCATGGTATAATGTGGACTTCCTTTCTCCATATTCACATTGGGTTTATGGTCAAACACGCTGTGTACATCCCTTGAGAGTATCCCTTTTTACATTCATCCATGCTGCATGATGGTAAACTACATGGGTGGGTGCACACTCCGCATTTCCCTTTATTGATGGTTTCCGTCATCTTTCACATATGAAGGGACCCCTCTAATGGTATTGATTATCAACCATAAAACTCACTTACCAATTTGGGCCAATGTCCTGAAGAACTACGAACAACATTCTGAGATAGGTCCCACATTGTGAATATGGTCCGCAGCCAAACCTCATTTGTTTGTTCCCATCCAAGATCACACAATACCAATTGTATGTTTCGAATTCAGTGAAAATTATCCCCTATATTCATGACACCTCACTTTATACCAAATATCAGACTCTGTGGTTTGCATATTTATTCTCCCTTTTCCCTTGTGGATTATCAACACCCCTGATGTTTATCCCTGCATCCCTGCATGTTGAGTATGAATTTTGGAATGGTTGGGATTTTCTCACATGACATTCCCCCTTTCACTATAGTACATTCTATAGTGATTGGGAAAGCCCAACCTCACTCCTTGTTTCTCACATTGAGCATGACTCACGTGGTCTTAGGAGTCTTAGTAGGTGATACCTACCTATAGGACTTCACAACCATATAGTCCAAGATCTAAGACCTTAAACTAATATCTCTTTCATCCATGAGATGTGATGTTAATCTAAGTTATACTATCCCACATGACATTAAACTATTGCATCCCTATTGTATGATGTTAAAGTGCCTAGGTTTGTACTGTCATATGACCTTAAACTGCGACATCATCGTCCTGGGCACATGATGGAAGATAGAACAACATTATGGTGTTCTCACTTGAGAGAACTTCGCTTTTTCATACTAGTTATCATCCATGCCACTTTTTTGGCCTATATATAGCCTGATTCTCATAGTTTCCCCTAGTATTTTCATCATGGGCTTTCCAATTAAAAGAAAACAGAGTAATAAACAAAATAACAAACAATATATACCGAAGACCTCTTCTCTCTGTGCACGAGTCAGACTTGAATGGTAGAACAACTCTAGAACTACATGTGGTTGGATTCCCATCTTTACGGGATACATAGTGACACTCGAATCATTAATCATGGGTCTAGACACAATATTATTTCCCATTTTTCATTTAGAATCACCATCATTATCACCTTATGATGTTAAACTACATGGAATTAAAGGAACTACATATAGACTGATTCTCATACTTATGGGATATGTAGAGACGCCAGGACAATTCATCTTCAGACCCAACCCCAGATTACTTAACCCTTCTTGATCTTTATCATGGTCCAAACTCTATGACTTTAAACTACGAGTCCCCATTTCACGTGACATGACTTTAAACTGTCAACCATGGTCCAAGAAGCAACACCTTAAACTATGTACAATGTCCTAGTCATATGATTATAAAATATTATAAATATATTTCTCATAGTATGATTATAAAATGCATGCTTATCATCCAAATTCACATGAGGTAAAACTTCAAGACATTCAAGGTCCTCACCAGAAAGGTTCAATCTTGAAGTAGGTTCGATCTTGATTAAGATTGATATGCCTATCCAATGTGATCTCATCATGATGGCATAATTTCAAGAGTGTTGGGAACCTTTCATGAAGCAGATCACTCCATATACACATTTTTCATGCCCTTTATTTGGATCCTCATGATATTTCACATCTAAGTAAACTCCCTAATGGTCTGGTCGCATGCCATTTTGGATCACCTACCATCTTGTTCCAATGTTTTGTAAGTCATCAGATGACATTTTGATTTAGGCCCCATGTTTTTGAATACGGTTTGCAGTTGGACCTCATTTGTTGTCCCTATTTCACGCTATAGATATAGGTGAATCGTTTTGAATAAGCTCAAAAGTTATCTTATATTGTCTCACCATTATCACCGTGTTCCGAATTCTAGGTACCGTAACACACACATCCCATTTACCTTTGTTAGGATGGATTTTAACTCCCCGGCGTTACCCCACTCGCACACTAGAGCACATTTAGAAAGACAAGTTGGATGCTCTGGGAACCTTACCCTTTAGTCATGACCTCTCTCTACTTCAATAGTTCAAGTAATTAGTTAATAATAACAGACCCAGCGTATTCAATGTGTATTTGGAACTCTCATAAAAAAGGATGATTATGCAGTCTTCCATTATTTCTCACACCAGATATGACCCACATGAGCTTATGGATTTATCTCTAGTTATTTCATAGTTATGATTTAGTTGCACTAATTAAGACAAGAAATAAAATAGTATATCCATGAATGCAATTTGGAATAAGTAAACAAAGAGGTAAATATGTTTCATGAGTTTCACCAAAACACAACCCCTATCGATCATCCCCATCTATGTAATGATATTTTATTTCCATATTATGGCTTTTAGCCTCCAAATTTGTTTCCCAATCCCTGAGATCCCTTTATTTATTGGAATCTGTGGAGAAAGGCTCATTTTCCTTGGTTTTCATTCATTACCACTCGTCTTGGAGCTCATCCATTTGATAGACCACCTACACTACATGATCCTAGGCCCTAGCCAACTAGGATTTTAATCATTCAATGAGATTGGATTGGAAAGAGATGAACTCATCTTGTTCATATTCCCACTCTTCAAGGCACTGAACTTGTTGATCATCCTCAAGGAACCTTTAGATATTATTGGATTTATTTGGGCATCTTGCAGTATTAGATCATTGGATACTCTCCTGCATATTCTCAGCTAAATAATCATGGATCATCATATGAAAATGGCATGCATCCACCTCTCTATCATAGAGAAAGAACAACCACATGCAAAGTGACCCCAACTGGCTCATCCATTCTACCTCTGGTTGATAGAGGAAGTGATTCATACACTTCCATGCCTATGTCTTGCGACTCTCTTCTACAACATCAAGGTTAAAATCCTCTATCTCCTCAGTTTTTGTAGGTTTTTTACTTAGGTAAAACAACAAGGAGTTCAGTGGAAGGATCCCCCTATAACATCCTTTTTTATTTGGATAACTTGCCTACACTATCTTTAATATCAACCCTGACAATGGATCCACTTGTGAACGAAAATTCCTGATCACCGGGTACCAAGGACGGACTAGTGTAAATGAATGGTTCCTCAAAGACACACATGATCACTAGTGGATCTCCCATTGATTTTCTGTACTCAACAATTTTACAAGCCTCCAATATTGCGATCACTACATGGAGAATAGGTAACTTAGTTATCCAAGTTCTATGATAACAAATATGGTTCTATAAATGTAGAGACTTACAAGAACTAAGAGCAGCCATGCCTAGTGCCCGAGTCATTGAAGGAGTGACCACCATAAAACATTCCTCAATGCTTGTTAATTAAATGATAGGAATATACTACATCTAGATGGGGGGAAAACATGAGGTTCTGAGGTTTCCGATTTATCCCCTCTTATTGGCTCACCACTGACCACTTAATCCATGGTCAGTCCTCCACCCAACTCAGTCCCAGATGCAGGCCCATGGAGATGCCCTTCCACATCCATCGGTGCATTTTTCCACCTCGTAGGGAGAAATTATTGATCACCACTACCAATATGCTTTTGAATAAGACAGAGTTTGGTTAGTGTATCCATGTATGAAAAGATAGAGGGATATTAAATATTAGAGTTGGGACTTACCTCGAGTTGTTCGGCTAGTTCTACGTTATTTCCATTGATTTCGCTGTTATCACATGGGTTTCTATAATGCACCACTATCCCTTGAGAACCCTCAACTCTAGTCTCATCATATATTTCCTCCTCTTCTTCTTAATCTTATTCCTCTTCCTCTTATTAAAAATATTTTTCTTATTCTTCTTCTGCATTGTTATCATCATCCTTCGACAATAATTTTTCTGAGTCATGCACCTAGATGAGCATTACATTCACCAGGATATGTGGCTCTTCATACTACCCCCATTTGGAAATGTATACAAATATGTCCATCATATATGCATATCTATGGTGAATATGAACTTTTTCAATAACCTGGATGAGTCTAATTTTCTGTAGCAAGATCCCATCTTACGTCAACTTTCTGACTCATCAATTGCTGTAGGGTTATCCAGACTGACTAGAGTACAAGGAAAATTGTTTCTTTAAAAGGTTATAGAAGGTACATTATCTTCTTCCCAGTGAGTTACCTATATGACCATGAGGTCACCCACGAGAGTAAAAATATTCAGAGGGTGGAGGCGCAACCACACCTTATGACGCTCCTACTGCTAAGGTTTCAGCTTATGTTTTCCCATACACTTGGCATGATTCTAGTCTCACTCACTTAGTATCAACTCACCGACTCCCTCATCACCTAGAATCTACACCGAACAACTTGATTTATCGAATGAATTTCTGCAAAATTTCCTATGGATACGCTTCCACCCAATGGTTGGTATACTCTTTTGATAGGCTAGTATTAACATCAGTAGGAGGGAAACTAATTACTTCACTAAAAAACTGTAATTGTAAAAACGAACCACAATTGGTGAAGGATGCAGGTATTCTGCTCCTCCCTAAAATTTGTGTCGACTTTCTTTGGCATCCACTGCATGCACCTGAACTGCCTAGAGAACCGTGAAGGCACATAGGGTTCGCAAAAGATATTCCCATTGATCTGGGAAACCAACACACCAACCATGATACATTGAAGATATTACTTCTGCTCGAGTGGGCCTCTCCTATCATCCACTATCTGGACAACTGAGGTTTCAAATGGGTGGAAGTTAATGTTATCATGGTTGCTGATATTGAGTTTGATTGGCTCTTCATTAATCGTCAATGGACAAATTCTAGTAATATTTTTTAAAGTTTTCCACATACCATTACCTGGAGGGTGAATGACATTCATGAAGTCATACCTACCATAGTGAGGTACCACCCAACCACGAAGAGTCTAAAATGGTTTGTATATTCTCCTGGGAATACTTTCTCTTGAAATGTTCCCCACAATGTTGTACAACCTAGAAAACATAGGCACTCGAGATAGACCTTATTCATGGAGACCATGATCCCATCCCTCATCAATTTCCCAGGGAAGACCCCAACTCTTGTGTCCCTTACTTGTTGTATCCACCCTTTCAGGTAAGCAACAAGGAAGCCATCACATCATACATTCGAGTCCTGGATTTTATTTACACTAATTCCCCATGATTGGAACTCACCTGCCTCCAGGACCATCCAATATGATCATTCCTTATCCCTTTACAATGTGTTCACTCACTTCTTCCATCATAATGGAATATTCAATGAATTTTAAAGATTATGAAATAGGTTAAACCATATCAGTTAGTATATATCCCTCATGATTTACTTGATTTTCATCTTCTCCTTATCCAGCTCCAAATTATTCCATGCCAGAATAGGGGTGCACGTCATACCTCCCCAAACATTATCCATTAGAAGGTACTAGTCATATAAATACCCTTGTTGGGGAATTAGACCTAAATATTATATGTTCAAAAGGTTTATACTGACCTCCACATGATGGAGGTGGAAAATATTTGTGTTAGGGGACCACTGGATGATCAACCCCAGCACCAGGTTTTGCTAATGGTAAAAGTGGAACTGCAATGTCCAGATAGTCTCAGACAACCCAATGTGCTGAAGCTCTACCAAAAACTCCTCACATGTCTAGTATACCCAATACATCCATGACCATTCATTTGTGATGTTCCCCCTAGACGTAAATTTCCATTCCTTCTATCCATTAGTCTCATCAGTGATACTGCTCCTGAAAGTTCTTGTACAGTGGGAGGGGAAATATTCAATAACTGGTTCATCCCCCATAACATTCATTGTTTTTAGGTTTATGATGTAAACATATATTTCCTAGGTTTCCCTATAAGGGTGAATCTTGTTTGTAATGTTGAACCATGGAAGGCTATCTCCACTCATTACCCATGACTGCAGAGTATCAATCTCAAAACCTAGCATTAACACCTCTTCTAGAAGGCCAATGTTCCACAGCTAGAGGATATCACTCAAAACATAAAATTTTTGAGGTTGAGTTAACATGCCAAAGATCATATGATTATCAAATTCTACCCTTATCGCATCAATAATATGAGTGTTTGTGATGACCTCAGCTGTCCAGGAAACATGTGTAGCCTTCCTCTCAACATCATTCTATCCATCGAGCATTTCAGTTGGGCCTCCAATTCAAAAAGTGGTTTTCATGAAATAATGGAGTTCTGGTGCACAATATAGGTAGTTGTGTGAAAATGGTCTTATGCCACAGAAAAATATGACAAAGGAAGAAACACACAATATTTGGCACTAGTATGAGAGAACTTGTGGTTGGGAATATGGCACTTACTATTTTCAAGATCTTTCATACAAAATAGGGAAATTTTCACGCATAAGAGAAAAATTTCCTATCACACAGAAAAGTTAACGTATGGATCTTGGGCCCACTCAAAACAATTTATAGGGGCATACCAGATCTTCTGTGCACAGGGTAGAGTTTTTCTTGATTTATCACTCTTTTTTCATGCACTATGGGATATGTGTTGTTATCCTTGGTGTATCTCCCAAAACTTGAACTTATGATTCATTTTATTCTCAAATTTTGAGGGAAGAGGGGGCAATTTTTTGGTGCTGAATTTCCATTGAGGCAATAAATGGGAATATTTATGAAATCTGAATGTCTATTTTGAATCAACAGATGATCCTGAGTAGTGGAAGGGAGTTGTGTATAAGATTCTACACTTGTGATAAATAGTGAAATCTATGTGAAGGATTCTTGTGTGCCCAATGAAATTTCAACTGTTTCTACCATGTTGGGATCCCAAAAAATAGAAAAGTTGGGTGCAATAATGAAATCAGGTTAGGACATAAAGAAATAGACCTGCATGCAAGATTCTTGTGCGGCCAATGAGTTGTCAATTCCTATATTCCATACAGACCTCCTTTTTCTCCCCTTCAAAGGTTTTATCCTATAAATAGTAGCATTACCCCTCACTTTGGAGTACTATTCCAAATGTCTAACCATCACTCCCGTGCGCATGAGACTACCCCTTCTGCGGCTGCATGAAAGACTTGGCTTCGAGGTACTGGATCTTGTGTGACATTTCCCCTATGTGTCCACCTTCGGGTGGGACAACAAGGGATTTACCACTACACATATCCCTTTACTCTGAGGTATTTTCACACATGAGATAATTCTTCCACACAATATTTCCATTATGTCATACCAATCTTGCACGCAGGCTTCCATCTTGCACGCAGACTTCCATCTTGCACTCAAGCCTTCAATATTACACGCACATATATCTATGGGATCCATGTGTTTTCCTTACACTAAGGCACCATTTACAACCTTATATTGATCATAACACCCCTATCTTGTGTGTACACACTCTGTACGGCCCTCCAAGATTGCGCGTAGATATTTCCTAGCCCCTCGAGTAATGTTTCATCTAGTTTTGCCATACCTAATGCTTCTTTGCATAGGTACGTTAAAGGCTATTGCATATTTGAATAACTACGCTAAAAATAACCCCTCTATAGGCTACTCCTCACCCCCATTAATAGCTAAAATTTCTTGTGCCTAACCTTCCCCAAGTGTGGGATGGTACAGGTTTATGTAAACCCTAGGGGTGAGGAGTGAGTCCTCATCATCTGAGCTACATGATATTAAGATTTCAAGAGACAACGTACTCAAAACACGATGTTAAATTGTGATAACCACATGAGTGATAAGACCAAGAAGAACATGAAAGGAATGGGCACCAGCACCCTCTCACCACTCCTCCCCCACTGTTATTTTTCCCTATGCGTACCTCAGGTAGTCTCTATGAAATCCCTGAACCAACTTTATAGGGTGATCCCTGTACGATGACCATATCTTCCTCATACATTTAGAAATACTTTTCATCATTACCCCTTAAAGTAAGTTCCAATATTCCTTTCCCTAGGATTCCAAACTTGCATAATCCCTTCATTCCACCTTATTCCTCTAACTATGCATAAGCCCCACTCCACTCCACACTGATGTATCTTTTGCGAAGTGATCTTTAGGTTGATTTTTCCTCTATTTTCTCACAATAAGCATGATTCACATAGTTTTAGATTAAGCATCGACCATGATATCCTCTATAGGAAGCCTTAGTATGTGAGCCTCACAACCCTCTTAACCAAACTATGTGGACTTTGATAACCAACCACTAAGATAGATAAGATGCTTCAATAAGGTTCAAGCCCATCACCCATATGTCCCAGTCATTCACGTTGGTTCACTATTTATCCCATATGACATTAAATTGTGTCTCTGAACAACGTATTTGAATCTTTTTGGGTACTTAGGAAGCCTCTTTCAGGTTCACCCCCAACCAATTATAATCTTTGGTGCTCCCCCTAGGGACATACTCTCAATATGTGACATCTTCTCTTTTTGAGGACACATCATTCAGATCCTCCTCACTAAGGTGTTTCGATCCATTAATTGGGGACTTTAATCATACTTAAGACCCAACTTGTCGAAGTGTTGTTGTATGTTTTGTGCACCTCAACCACATATCCCCATTTCTGGGTAGCTAACCATGCATTAGCCTTTCACTCTATCATACTAATCCAACCAAGAGCACCCCTCTAGCGATGGGATGCTAAACATGCATAAGCCACAACATGTCTCCAGGATGCTATACTTTATGCACAACACAATTCTATACCCCATCCCGAACTACATGAACTTTGATTCCAAGACACAAGGATACATAAGAATCTATCTTCAGGTATAATACCATCACTCATGTACCATCCTAGTCTCTCCCTCAAGACATTGTGTCTCTAGAGGACCCTGACTCAACCCAAGGTTCCACTTGCTTCAGGACCCCCCACATCTTTGATTTCACTCTCAGAAGCCACCTCATCAGGTGTCTATTCACCCCATTCCAGAACTACATGGAATTTGATATCCAACCACTATGATACGTAGGAAAACTATTTATGGTTTAACCCCCAAAACATCATCTTTACAAGGGTTCCTCTCCATCCAATTTCATCATTAGAAACTTCCTCCATCACCCATCTTAATTTTTACCCAGGATGCCACATCCTAGTGGAATCATGCCATACATATGGTCAGTATGAATGCATAAACTCTAGACAACCCATTCAAACTACGTGGGTTTTGATCCCTATATTCTATATACGTTACGTAGGAAGCCTCCACGTGGTTCAATCCCAACAAATAGTAAACCTTGGTGTCACCCTAATTTGGTCCCACCCACTTATGATCCACCCTTTGTGGTGTCAAGATCAACCTTTATGGTCTGAAATCTTCCCCTTTTTGGACACACCACCCTGGGCCCGCTCATTTTGAGCGTTCTGATCCATCCGATAGGTAATCCTTCCAGGAGATCCCTCTTTGGGATGTACCCATCCGGTCCACTCTTATCTGTGTTCTGATCAGCCTAATCCATCTCATTTAGATGTTAAACATGAATCATACCCCATGATAAACAAGGGAAGATGAGGAAAACCTCAATACATGACTCTGGCATAGGATACCCTACAGTCAAAATGGGATGCCCATCGTTTTCTTTCCCTTGATAAACCATGTGAAAGGGAAATCCATCTATACTAGTGTTTTAGCGTCTGGACATGCTAGCAATGCCCAACATGACTACTCACCTTTTCTAAGGTCACTGCTCTAACTTGACCCTCTATAATATCTTGAGAGAAGTAGTGTAGTTAACATAAATCTAGAAATAGTTTTCACTAGAAAGTGTGTCATAAACAACATATTAATCTTTAAGGGAGACCCAAATTTATTGACGAAATCAGAGGAGAAATCTATGGAATGAGATACTGACATCCCATCATCCAATTTTGATCAAGTAGAAAACATCCCCAGAAAGGTGGTGTCTATTAAAAACCTTTAGAAAGTGGGAATGCAGGGCTAAAATATGTGCACCCCCACATATGGCATGTAGCCCTAGTGGAAAGCATCGAAAAAATGATATAAAAATAATTGAGGTAGGTGGAGAAGAAAATAATTTTTTTTAGAAAAACATTACCTATTCTTTGGATATCCTCCTTAGGGTTGCACTAATTCATTACAAAGTTGAATTTATTCACAAGATAATAATTCTTGGATGATTGGAAAATAATTTAGAAGTGAATTAGGTAGGGTTTTCACCATAAAATTGGCTTAGTTGGTGTAAATAACTGAGGGGAATGAGTTCCCTTTTATAATGGACGTGAAGTGACATTATTGTAAATAAAAAAAAGTAAACAATATTTGGTGGTCTACATTACCTAATATGCAACAAATAAAGAACCATTTTTGATAACTGAGGCTTTATGGTTGAAATATTCACAATAAATGGGTATTTCATAAGTTTTAGTTCATTTCCCCCTTAAGTTTAAAGTTCAGTCCCTTGATAAACTTGTTTTTCTCAAAATCATTGCAATTAATTTTAATTATTTTCACTAATAATTTTGGTAAAAAATTAATTTTTCAATTTTAGAAAATATAATTTATTTTAATTACAAATGTGGAATCCATTTGTTTTAAATTAAAATCACAGAAGTGGAAGAAATGAAGTTAAAATTAATCATGCGAATGGGATAATAAAGAAGGTTTTTGTAGTGAAAAAGTTTAAAAGTTCACTATATGTTTATATATAATTCACTATAATAATGATTTAAATGACCTAAATTGTATTAACAAAATTATGATTTATCTTTTTTAACTTTAAAACCAACTAAAAATATAATTTATATTTATAAATTATTTAGAAGAAATGTCAGTTTTCAATTAAAATTCAGTATTTTTCACTATTCGTCAAAAATTAAACTCCTTAGAAAAAAAGAAAAAATTCATCCTAAGAAAAATTTGAAACTAAAATTTCAAAAAATAATCTTATTTTTTAAAATAAAATTTATAAATGTGTCATAATTTATTTTTAAAACAAATTCTCCATTAAAAGATGACAAAACTATCTTTAGAAAAATATAGTTTTTATGTGTAAAATTGGATTTCTTATTACCATAAGCCTATCAAATCTATTGGATGAGTCTGAAAATATTTTATTAAATACATAATATATAAATTTCTTTAAGAATATCAACTAATAGTAATTAATTTATTCCTTTGGTGCATAAAATTAGTTTTTTAATAAAATCATTTCCTTTATATTCTATTGGTTTTCATATTTATTTCTAATTTGTTGATAACCAATGAATTAAACCGTATATTTTTTCATAAATTATTTAATCCTGTTCATTTTCTAAAATTTAATATCTAGTTGATAATTATATTTTTAAATAATATTATTTATAGTATTTAATAAAACCTGGTCATGTTTGTAACACAAGCTATCGAAGAAACATTTTGTTACGTACGACACAAGATAACTTAGTATTACCTTCATTGTAAGATATAAAATAGATTGAATTTATTTAAAATAGTCAATACAACATAAAGTCTAGGGGTGTCATATTCCTTTATATGATTTTTGTGTGTGTTATACATGCTATTGAAATAATTTTATTCTTTTATAATTTTCTGTGTGTTAAAGAAACAACCCTGGTCTGGAATCCATAACCTATCCCAACTCCCTAATCTTACTAGATCCATAACTAGAAAATCTATACCAGGGAACTTACTCTAAATTTATCATGAATAATAATGTCTTCTTGAGTACCTGGAAACCTCATTAAGGTGTGATTATATCTTAGCAGGACACCAATAATGGTGTTTCTAAAGATATTTTTAAAACCAAGTGCATTTATAGTGTGATACACTTATAAATAAAATTAAATAGGTAATGAAAGTGACAATGGATACGTAACACACCTGGGTGATAGACTATGTGATGAATTCGTACTTTGTATAGTGAGGGGGTGTCTCCAAAAATATTACATGATCATCAACTGGGCATCATGTACAAATTCAGAGTTAATGGGGTTTACCAATCGTCATAGTATAATTACCACTTCAAGGGAAATGAATCCCTATAACATTTGTAGAACACTGGGATTAATGTCCCAATTATAAAATAACCATTGATACATAGGTTTTTCACATTGATAGCATAGTTGAATACATGGGAATAACATACGCATGCCCATATATAGAAGTTATTATCATGCGTATCACCCTAATACTTTATTATATTTTGTTTTTAGAATTAATTTAATTTTTTGATAGCTTTGTAATACGCACAACACCTAATTAAAAAAACTATTTAGTTGAATTTTGTAAACCCAATAAAATTATAAAACTTTAAGGGAGTTTTTATAGTAAATTAATATATTATATATTTAATAAAATATTTTTTTACAATTATACAATATATTCTATTTTCATAAGATAAAAACAAACCCAATATTGTGCACAAAAAATAAAAATTTTTAGAAAGGAAGTTTTACCTCCTTTTAATGAAGAACCTATTATAAATCCAAATTTTGGAACTTTGATAAGTTTTATAGGTCAAAATAAACTAATTTTTGAAAACATATAAACAAAAATAACGTTAGGGTGAATTTTGTGTATTTTTCTAAGATTTGTCATTTTTTTGATGATTAATGAGAAAAATGAACTTTAATTCCAAATTTGTTTTTTTCTATAATTTAGTTATAATGTTAAATAATAGTTTAAATTAATTTTAACGTGTAATAAGGTCAATTTTTTATTAATTAATCCAATTTATGTTATTGGAATAAATTTCACTGTGAAATATTATATAAAAACTTAGCAAAATTTTGGACGTTTTTTCTTTAAAAACATGCATTATCATCCTGTCCGCAAGATTAAATTTAAATTAATGTTCTCCAATTATGTAATTAGAATTTGGAAAATTTGTTTCTGTATTTAGAATACGAATAATCTATACTTTATAAGAAATTAAATATTGTTTTTTTAGAAAAAATATTAGTGAAATTAATTAAAATTAATTACAACGATTAAGGGGAAATTAATATTGACAAGGGACTACACCTTAAACTTAAGGTCCCAAATGACCTATAAACTTTTTTAAAATCCACTTTCCAGTCATATTTAGACCCTATACTCCCTTTTCTAGAATATGGACCATTATTGGATCTATATGCAATAGAAAAAATGGGGGCGAAATTCCCTTTTCAAAAATTTACATCAATTCCACTCCTCCTCCACTATAAAAGTCACTCAACCCTCGCACTCCCTCACACCTCTGAAGACCTTTTTATCAACTAATATCTTCAAAAATAGATCCCCAAAATACCTCCCCAAAATCAAGAATCATAATATTTGGAAGAAATCCATCCAAGGAATCCATTTAGTAAAAACCAAAAGGTACCTTCCATAGAAGAGGTAACATCATTCCTAAAGATCTTTTGGTTTATTTTCATTATACACACATAAAATCTTCTTATTACAAGAGTATATAATAAAATTAGTATCCGAAATATACTGGTATGTTTTTATGTTAATATATCTATATTCACTTACACACACATCCGTCTAATGGTTAACAAACCTACCATTTATGTTTATGATGAACTTTCGCATCATGAAATGATGATTGTTTGTTTTTAATTTACCACCACTCATGGTGGGAATTATGATGGTAAAACTATTTATATATGATATATATGATATTTATAATGTATTTTTATGTAATATTTTTATAACCCACACCCTTAAGTTTTCCATTTTGTGTAAATATGATAACATCGTTTGTGGAAGGGTGGACTACCTCCCCTCAAGGTGATATGATTCATTAACATTATACATGGAACATATAAAGAATGGTTTTATTAAACCTATGAGAGATATATGTCATAAATATAAAATTTTGATTATAATATACATATTTATTATTTAATTTTCATTATTTTAATATGAAAAATAAATGAAACTAGCTTTTATTCGTACATACGACCTGCCATCTCCATGAAGGGTGCATTTTATTCCTTATCTCTAAATATTATGAATTATTATAAATAAAAACATAATGAATATATATGATATTTAAATCACGGTTTACATTCTGAATATGATTAAACCATGATCTAATTAAAAATAACAATAAGTTACAACTTAAAACATACTCGACAAACTAGGAAATTAACAGCTAGAATAGTGAAAATAAACAAATATTTTCATCATGTGGGTAATAAGATATTATAAGAAGATAATATTTTTTTTATAAACATGAATATGGTTTTGTAATAAGTTATTAAATTCACTATGCAGTAGGTTAATGTTCTTTCACATAAAAGTAAATACAAGGTAACCGATTTCATCTCAATTTATATTCTCTTGAGACTTATTTGTTGTTATGCACTAAAAAACTTTTATATGGTGTATATACTACCCTTGGACATGATATATGACGAATATAATTATTATAATTATAGTAGAAGCTTCAAATAATTTTATTACTTTATGGAGATTATGATTCAAATGTTTTAAAGTGGTATGTGACTCTTTGGAATATTTAAACATTATTCTCCTCAAGAATAATTTTATTGATTATATGTGTAATATAAATTCCTTTATTGTTGTTAACTTTATTTTGAAATAGTCACCTTATTATAGTCATTTAAATATCCAAATTCTTTGGTGGTTAATATTACTATTACATAAACTATATACCATTTTTATATATAATTTTCAATTTAACAATTATTTGATTAATTTTGGATTTTTTGATAAATCCATATTTTTATTTAATATGGAAATTTGATAAGAAATATTGTATATTTTTTAAATTGATTATTATACATTAGGATTTATTTGGACATGAAATATAGGGTTGGTCCCAGAATTTATATATCTAATCGATGCACCGATAGGTTATCATAATAAAAACAAGCTATCAAAATTAAACAGGTTTCTATATATATTTTTAAATTGTCTGGAGGATTGATCTTGAAAATATAGGTTTTCATCTTCCTAATACATGATGTATAATAATTAATCATTTAATTTATAGATATTATTGTTATCATTGTTACAATCCATGGGGTTTTTATATGATAAAATTTATGGATGCATTTTACTCTTAATTTATTGATTCAACGGAATGTGTTCTTAGTATCTTACCCAGCAATATTTATTATGGATTATATAGTAAACTAGAGTTAATTATTCTAATATTTAGGAAGAATAAATTTTATTTGGTATAACATATCTATAATTATAAATTATGGTTTTATTAGCTAATCCAGTATATACCATTATTTAGAAATGGTTCATGCAAGGAAGAATGGTATCAATACTCATGAAAAATGTAGAGATTTTCCTATTGGGGAAGCTAATATAGATAGTATTAGAATGGAGAAAATTATGGATATATTAGGGAAAATTAATTTGGTCAAGACAAATAAACTTACTGGAATGGATAAACCTATTCCATAGAGAGAATATCCTATGATTTATTTCTTTTTATGATAGAATCCCATATCATTTAGTGGGACTACTAATACAATTGTAGCTGATAAATAGATTAAGTGTCTAGAGAATATATTTGTGGCCTCGGGATGTAGTGAAATATAAAATGATATATTTTTTTGTGTATTACCTCAAAGGCGATGCTGATCAATAGTGTACCTTGATCCAAAATAATAAGGATGACGAAGAAATAGAACTCACAGAATAAAAAACCTTTAAGGAGAAATTGTTCGACAAATACTTCCCTCATGATAAAAAATTTGAGATGAAGACGAAGTTCTTAGCTCAAAAAAGGTAGAATAAAATGTTAAAGATTAAGAATCTGCTTTAACAAGGTTTTCCATATATGATACAAATTATATGTGCAACACAAATTGAACAACTGACCACTTATTTGAAGGTCTTAATCCAAATATTGGAATTTCATTCGTTTCTTAAAAATTTTCATCATATGAATAAATAGTTTTATATGCCATAAAAATAAAGAATTAATTTTATATAACCCATATATTCAATGGAAACTAAGAGAATAAGAGTCCATCTAAGCATAATTAAAAATGAAATGCCTCTAATAAGAATAAGAAAACTGAACATTTTCAAAATTTTGAATTTTTTTTTGAAAAAGAACATTGGGTGATGTTTTATGGGACTGGGAGTTTGTTATAATTGTGAGGATTGAGGTCACCCAGATCATGAGTGAAAAGGGAAGAAGGAAAACAATACTATATAATGTTTAAACTATAAGGAGATGATTAACTATAAAAATGAATTCCCTAGACATCAAGGGAATACACCACATAAGAGGCCAATTGGTGATGTCCAAGATTATGTTATCACAAAAATGGATGTAGATGTACCAAATGATGTGGAAAAAGGTAAATTAACCATATATTCAAATTTATCCAATGAGTTATTTGATTCATGATCATCCCAATATTTTATATATGCCCATTTTTTTAAGAAAATTATACATTTAATTTTTTATTTAATAAGGGGTTAGTTAGTAAAAAATATTAATGGAAGTATCATTGCTTCAAAAATGTGTTGTGAATCCTTAATTTTGATGCATAAACATGATTTTCTTGTTGAATTTTTTATAGTACCTATGGTTGACTTCAATATTATCCTTGATATGTAATGAATATTGAAATATGATATAAAATTTATTATAATAATAAGGAAACTATGATTTTTTAGAAACATATAGAATCCCTAATATTTAGAGAAGAATCTTCTTTACCTGATTCTTTTCTTGATCCATAACCAACTACTCTACTGAATGTAATTATTGAGTAAGAAGAGAAAGAAGCACCTAATGAAGAAGAAGTTAATCTTAAAGTTGATGATGTACCGGTTTTACAAGAATACATTGATGTATTTCATGAATAATTACATGGACATCTCCTAGAGCATGAAGTTTAACTTAACATTAATTGAATTTATAATGTAAGACTAACTTAAAATACTCTCTATAGAATTACCATGATGTAATTAGTGGATTTTGGGAAACAAATAAAGGATTTGTGTGATAAAGGATTTATTCTCCCAAGTATGACCCTATGGGGAGATCCCATCCTTTTTGTTAAGAAAAAATATAGATCCATAAGGTAGTTAATTGATTATAGGGAAATTAATGATATTTTAATAAAGAACATGTATCCTATACCTTGTGTTGATGAATTGTTTGATAAAATTCACAGAGCCTAATATTTTTAAAAGATTGATCTTCATTCTAGGTATCACCATTGTGAGTGAAGAAATATAGAATTCCAAAGATAAATTTTCAGATGAGACATTGACCTAATGAGTTTATAGTTATTAAATTTGTATTGAATAATGAACCCTATATTTTTATGGATTTAAACTATAGATTATTTAAGAAATTTCTTGATTATTTTTTTGGAATTATTTGATGATATTTTTTTGAATTTTGAAATCATTGAGGACTATGATAATCATTAGTAGATAATTCTTATGACTCTTTGAATGGACTATTTGTTTGGGAAATTTAGTAAGATTTATTTCTAGCTTTAAGAGTTATATTTTCTTGTCCATATTGTCTCCAAGGATATAATATCATTTGATTATACAATGAAAAAGTTAGTCCGAGAATGACCTACACTAAAAAACATAACAGAGGTACACAGTTTCATTGATTCGGTAGGTTATTATTTGAGATTCGTTCATAATTTCCCTAATTGGAAAAACCATTATCCAAGATTATATAAAAATGGATTAATTTTTTTTGAAAAAGGAATGTGAATAATTCTTTGATGAACCAAAGAATATATTAATCAATGATCCAATTTTGACTCTACAAATTGAGAGTGATGGGTTTTTTATATATGGTGATTCATTAAAGAAGGGTCTTCATTGTGTCCTTATGAAAAATGATAAAGTTGTTGAATATGAATCAAGTAAATCTTAGACTCACAAATTGAACTATAAAAACCATGATATTGATTTAATGGTTACAATATTCATTTTAAATATATGGAGAAATTATCTTTATGGTGAAAGATGTGAGATATAAACAGATCATAAGAGATCAAAATACATCTTCTCACAGAAAGAGATCATTGTGAGAAAAAGGAGATGGCTCAAGCTACTCAAGGATTATGATTTCTCAAAAAAATACCACTTAGGGAAAAAAATAAGGTAGAAGATGTATTGGGTAGAAAGGATCAAAGGGTTTTAACCTATATTAAGATTGAGAAATATACTATGTTCATGGATCAAGAAAAGATGGATGTGAGAATTTATTTGGATAGGGAGCCATTAATCATTTTTAGAATAATTAAAAAAAAATTATATTAGAGAGGATAAATAATTTTCAATCTAATGATGAGGACCTTAAAAATAATATCAAAGATTTGAATGATATATAATCAGTAGACTTTGTGAAGATGGTGTTCTAAAATTTTGAAGGAGGCTCTGTGTTTCAACTATACCAAAGATGATAAGGGAATTGTTGGATGACACCTATAGTTAAAATTTCCTTGCACACCATGGTAACACAAAGATGTATATGGACTTGAAGGAATATTTTTTTTGGGATAACATGAAGAGGGAAATTTTTGATTATGTTTCCAGATGTTTGGTTTGTCAACAAGTGAAAGCTATGGGGAAACATCCTAAAGGAGTACTCCAACCTTTTCATATTCCTATGTGGAAATGGGATGAAATTACTATGGATTGATTCATGGGACTACCAAATACCCCTATAATTAATGATAAAATATGGTTTATTATTAATCTCTTAACCAAATCTACAAATTTCCTTAATATAAGATAAGACTTGCCTCTTGAGAACCTCACAAGGCTCTAAATTAATAATTTTTTAAGACTTCATGGCACAACATTATCGATTGTTTATAATTGAGATCATTTCTTTACCAAGAATGTATGTATGAGTTTTTAGAAGGCCCTTGATACTAAGATTCGTATGAGCACTACTTAATATCCTCAAACTAATAAACAGTCTGAAAGAACAATTCAAAAAATTGAAGACATAGTGTGTTCATTCTTAGATGACTTTCAAGGTATATGCGATTAGCAGTTACCTTTGGTAGAGTTTAACTATAATAATAGTTTCCATTCATGAATTCAAATGCAGATGTATGAATCTGAGGAATTATTTAGATTTCCAAGTGGGAGATATTTTTTTATTGAAATTATCTCCATGAAGGGTGTTATCAGGTTCGGTAATATAGGTAAACTTAGTCCCAGTTACATCAGACCCTTTGAAATTCTGGAAATGATTGGATTTTTTCTTTATCATTTGGGAATTCTACCAAATCTCTCAATGATACATGATGTGTTCCATATATATATCCAAAAGAATTACATGAAAAACAAAATGCAAGTGCTTCTCTCTGATGAGATAGAGTTGGAACATGGACTTTAATATTGTGAAGAATCCATACAAATTATTGAAATCAGAGAACAAGTATTGAATACTTGGATGACTTGTCCTATAAAGGTACTGTGGAGAAATAAAAAAAAAGAAGTAATATGGGAACTAGAGGATTCTATGAAGGTGAAATACCCAAATATTTTTAAATTTAATAACCCTGAAATTTGAAGGAAAAAATTATTTTAAGAGGGAATAATGCATCTCCCCAATAATTTATTATATTTTCCTTTTAGAATTATTTTATATCTTTCAAATAGACACAACACCTGATTTAAACAAAACGCTATTTTGTCAGGTTTTGCCCAATAAATCAAATTATAACACATTTAGATTTTTTATATATTAATTTTTTGTTTTATATATTCAATCAATTTTTTATATTCATCCATTATATTTTATAGTAATAAGATAAGATCAAACCAAATATTTCATGTAAAAATTAATATTTTTATAAAGGGAATTTTACAGCGTTTTAATGGAGAACTTATTTTAAATACAAATTTTGGAACTGTGAAAAATTTTATATGTCAAAATAAATGTAAATTTTGAAATAGAACATAAAATTTTGGTTAGGGTGACTTTTTGGTATTTTTCTATGAAGTTTCTACTTTTTGATGAATAGTAAAAAATGCAGAATTTTAATTCAAAACTTTATTTTCCTATTATTTATTTATAAGATTAAAAAATATTTTTGGTTTAAAGTTAAATAAGATCAATTTTTTATTAATTAATATAATTTAGGCCATTGGAATCAATTCGAATTTGAAAATGGATATAAAAAATTATCAAAATATTTGAAGTTTATAATTTAAAAACTCGTATTGTTGTCCCATTTGCGAAATTAAATTTAAATTAATTTTTCCAATTATATGATTGGAATTTGGAAAAATAGATTCCATATTTGGAATAATAATAATTTATAATTTCTAATAAGCCAAACTAATTTTTTTTCTGGAAAATATTAGTGATTGTAATTAAAATTACTTATATAGATTAAGGTGAAACTAAGATTTACAAGGGACTAAAAATTAAAATAAAGGGAAAAATGATCTATAAAACTATAAAAAATCAATTAGATGGTAATATATTTACACTATACTCCATTTTATATATGATTTACCATAATTTTATCTTATTTAAAAGGAAAAACATGGGTTTAATTCCCTTTCCAAATATTTACAAGAATGTCGCTCCTCCTCCTATATAAAAAGGCACTCACCCCTCCCACCCAATAACACATCTCAATCACTTAGGATAGAAAAATATCTGAAAAATATATCCTAAAAATCCATCAACTCAAACTATAAGAAACACCATTGAAATAAATCCATCCAATTAGTCCCTTTTGTTGAAACCAAAAAGAGTTACCCAATGAAGAGGTAATAACCCTCCTCAAGATATTTTGTTTTTTTCTTTATCCACCACATTAAATATTTTTATTACAATATTATAAAATTATAAATGTATCATAAATATAATTATATGTTTTTATGTTAAATGTTATACCTGAAACTACACACACATCTATCTTATGGGTAACTAAGCCATTGTTTATGTGTTTAATGAACTACCGCCTCACGAAATTATGATTTTTCATTTTGTTGTTTTACCACCTCTCATGGTGGGAATTATTATGAAAACAATATTTATATATGATATATATGATATTTATAGTTTTTTTATGTTTTCTAAATTTTAAATTGCACACACCCTTATTTTTTCCATTTTGTGTAAATACGATAACAGTGTTTCTTGAAGTGTGGACTATCACCCCTCAAAGTAATTTGAGTAATTTACATTATAAATGGAATGTATAAAAGATAAATTTATTAAATATATGATAAATATATGACATAAATGTCCTATTTTAATTATAATATACATATATATCATTTACTATTCATTCTTCTAATATAGAAAAATAAATGAAAGTAGCATTCATGCGTTTGTACAACCTATCGTCGCCATGAACTGTGCATTTCATTCCCAGTCTCAAAAATATTATTAATTATTATAAATAAATATATAATGAATATATATGATATTTATATCATTTTTACATTTTTTAGATGATGAAACCATGATCTAATTAATAATAACAAAAATTAAAAAGTTAAAACATACTCGACAAACTAGATGATTAACACCCGAAATAGTGAAAATAATGAAAGGTTATTATCAAGTGGGAAATAAAAAATTATAAGAATATAATATATTATATTATAAACTTAATATCATTCTTTAATAAGTTTTTAACACTTTTAAAACCGTTATAAATTAGGTTAAAGGCCGTTTTCTTAAAATTAAATGCAAGGTAATGGATTTCATCTCGATGTACATTCCATTGAGATTTAACAATGTATTATGGGTATCATGTATATAATTTTTCCTTGAAGAAAAGTTAAACTATTTTTATCTTAGGTATTTTATTCCTTGTAATCATACCAATGTAATAAAATAACATACTGACTCCGGCCTTCAATGGGTGGGGAATTACATCATGACCTGATATTATCATATATAGATGGAATAACATCCCAAACATGGTTAAAATCTCAAGAGAGAATAATTTCCCTCAAGCTACGAAAAATCACATGAGAGTGCAATATCTCATAACTACTATCATCCTCATTTGTGGGTCACATTCTCTTCCATGGAATAATATCATCATGGAAGTCAATTTCCATTTACAATCATAGAAACATTTCTATTAAATTCTATTTCTAGAAGGATATTGTACCAAATACAAATAAAAAATATAATGTGCATAATGTCCCTCATCTTAACCATATCATTATAAATGGGTATTTTGTCCAATTTCCATGAGAAAGTAATCCTTTTTAGAATTATAAGATAAAATGGGAATAACATCCGCCATAATAAACACATAATATAAGTGGGAATTAAATTACAAGATTAACCTCTAATAACACACATTTATACCATCTCATAAACATAACAAAAATAAAGAAATACAATGGTCGAATAACACATTATAAGAATTTAACACTAAAATTGGAATACCAAACAATGTACTTTAGATTATAGTAAGACCAACCCTTCTACGATCAACATAGATTCATAAATAAAATTAAGGAATAACCTAAAAATTTCAACCAGTTAGTGGAGGATAAACACTATCCATACTCTACTTCAACTAACTAAAGGTTATGTGGAGACTAAAAATCTTCATAGGGGAAAAAATCAATATAATCACACATAACTACACCTCACACATCACAAAGAGATCTATAGTAAAACATTTATGGCCCTTTATTTCATTATATGGACGAAATAATCCTGTTGGGGTTGTAGGAGTCATAGTCTACAAAAATTAAATAATTATTGTCACTATAAATGGTTGTCACAACAAGGTACAATAAATAATGTATCTATAGAGGCAATAAAAATCTATACCTGACTCATTATAGGTGAAAACAATCATAGGATATTCTGAAGATATTATAGCATAAACCTTCCCATGGTCTACAAATATAACTACCTATGATATCACATTCCCTAATAAGAAAAAATTTATAATAAATAAATGACACTTTGATATATTTAAATATAACCAATATTCCATTAGTGTACTTAGAATGTCCTCCATATAAGTAGCGTAATCATCCCTCAAAATAAACTAGAATATCATTAATAATGTTTTTAAAAAACAAATACAAAAAAGGTGTAAGACATGATTCCTTAGGGATATAAACATGATTATAATTTTCATTGAATGAAAAAACATAAAATAATATTCATATAGGATAAAACTAGTCCAAAAATTAATATGAGGAATATTATATGGCCTCGAACATATCTAATGATCACCCGATTTTAAGTCAATCTTATATAATCACTTAGGCCCCCTCACGAGATCTAAAAAACCATCAGTAAGATAAATATGATATATTTTCTTGATCATATCCTAGTTAAACCTACAATAATACACACATATTCATAATAATATATCTATATTATTGGAGTACCTGACATAATCACCCAAAGGGGATGCAGTTGAGCATATAAAACCTCTCATCCCTAAAATCTTCAATTGATCCTTCAGCTCTAAAATATCCACAGGATCCATCCTATAATTGGTAATTGAAATGGGATTCATTCTCTGTATAATGTAAATTATAAAATTAAATTATCTTTCAACTGTAAACCCTGAGAATTCCTAAGAAAAAATATCCTGATTATGGTTGATGATAGTAAGAGAATATATATGATAAAACTCCTCATCATCTAGAAAAAATTAGTAAAACTAGGGAAAACAGCCATATTTACATATTTTCATCTAAATAGTGTCCTACCTATAAATCCCACTCATTGAAAACAATATAATTATTATCCTTAACTAATGTGAATGATAACTTCCCGAGATGATAGTTGGTGTATGCTCGATATTGAGACAACCAATCCATATATAATATCACATTGAAACTATGAATATTTAAAATAAGTAAATCCAAGATATGTAAATATCCATTGATCTTGAGGAAACAATCATAACATTGATGAATAACCTCATAATATAACCTTAAGGGTGGGTTAATAAATATCACTCTATAATGGTACTTGATTTTCGACCCCATATATATAGTATAAAGAATAGATATAAACAGATGTAATATAAATATAAATAAAAATATGAACCAGGGTTAGATAAAAATAAGATCGTACGTTGAATAGTGAAATATCCCACATCATGGTCAAGTAGTGACTATTGAATGACATGAGCTGTCCTGACTCCAAACCTATGTCCTGTCCTTCAGCCCCCTAACTACCTTTGGGAGCACCAATTGTTTTCCTCTTATGATCTTAATAACCATGGTTTAATACCAAATTATTTTACATTACAATATTTTAAATTTAATAATATATTTTATCTCATGTTTCACTTGTAACACTAATATTAAATGAACAAAAATATACTAAATATATATATTTTAAATTTGACTATTAAAATAGAGTTATTGGTTTAGTGGGTATGAATAGGAGTAAGCACATCATAAAATATAGGTTCAAAGGTTTTCATTTTTTTAATTATTTATCATATTTTAGTAAATACGTACTCAATTTTTAATAATAATAATTAAATAAAAAATGATTAAACCCTCTAAAAGTGGAAAAAGGTCATTTTTCTATAGAAGCACATTTTCGCTATATTTAATTTCTAATTTAAAAGATAAATGTATGAATTTTAGATGATTAATTTGATAAAATAAACTTTATTTTTGATATTATCATATCAAATATTACAAAGGGTGTATTTTTGGTATTTTTCATAAAAGGCTTCTTTTTTGGGTGAATATTCAAAAACAGAAATTAAAAAAAAAATTAGTTATTTTAAAGTGTTTATAAATTACCAATATTTTTTTTATTGGTTATAAACTAAAATTATTCTATTTTTTATAAATAATCCAATTATTTGAAATTGAATGAACATTACTCATGAATTTGGAATAAAATCATTTTATACTAAAACATGTATTTTTTTAAAACTATTTTTCACTGTGTTTCTCACACTTATATTAAGATTAAATTTTAACACTTAGAGAAATTAAATAATATAAAATTTATTCTGTATTTTGAGTTATAATAGTAAAATTCTATAATAAGTTTAATTTCATTTTTAGTTATAATTAATAGTACCATTATAAAAGTCCATCATCGAGGTAGATTTAAATGTGTTAAATGTGATTAAAAATATGAGAAAATGTCTTAAAATCAATAAAAAACTTTCTTTTATTTAATTTTATAATTTTTTCCATAATACTGTTATATTAAAAATTATTTAATTTTAGTGGAACTTTTTTTTATTATATATTTATATTATATTAAGTAATGGAAATTTACAAAATTCTACTCCATTTATTATAATATATCTAATATTTTTTTAGGGATATAACATGAAGTTATGAATGATTATAAATGTTTATTTTGAATATGAATAAAATATTTTTATGCATTTTTTAAATATCTTATTGATGATATAATTAAGTTGAACAATTATTTAGTGAGGATGAAATTCTTGTGCAAGCAAAATTAAAATTGAATAAATTATTTAAAAACATTAAATGAAATATTTTTTTTATTAATTATGAAATTACATGAATTTAAATGATAATTATAATATATTATTTATGATAAAAGTATTTATATTCAAATTAAATTACAATCATGATTCTTTTAAAGTCAGGGTCCCTTAAATGATATTAAGTGTTAAAATATTATTTTTAATATATATATATATATTAGGTTATTGGGGTTATTATTATATTAAACACACACAGACCACACACAAAGGCTAGAAATACACACCATAGCCCCCCAAGGGATAGTCTACACATCAAGACTTATTTATTCAACACATGGACCGAAGTCCCAAGTGGAATAAATACCATACATAGCTTGAATACCTAGTGTTGCATCATGAATACATCATAATACTTGTGTCATGCCTGCATCACTACTTGTCTACATCATTCCTGTGTCACCGCGTGCCTACATTATGCATGCATCACCACCTACCTGCAAAAATTCACTCCCACCCTGATTTGAAACCTAGTCTGATTCAAGATTATGGGGAGCCTTTATCATTCGGGTAATCCACCACCCACAACTACAAATATGTTTTTCGGTAATGTGGTGTAGGTGGGATCCACACCACGCCTTTCCTTGGACTAACCCACAACTTACGTGCCACATTCCCATACAAAATTCGAGTGTGGAATGACTCGAACCTTCAATAGTTCCATTTCCTAGGAGTTTCAACCTTGTATGGTACACCTTAACCAACCCCCGATCGGTAAAAATATTATTGAGTAATGAGGTATAGTTGGGTGCCACACCATGCTTGTCATGGGGCCAACCTACCACTTATATGCCGCATACCCCTAACTAAATTTCTGTGTGGGAAAGTGTTGATAATTTCAATTACGGTTCATGTATGTTCCACTTAGAATTTATAAAATTGTTATCATCAACCTTATAGATTAAAAAATAATTACCATGATAAAAATAAAAATTCTTAAGCTGGGTTTTAAACTAAAAGATAAGGTTTTAAATTCCACATAAAAAATTATAATTTTTTTGTTGAATTTTACTATATATTATTCTCATTTTAATTGATCATATATAACCTTTTATTGAACTTTAAAGAGATATACACTAAATATATATTAATATTTCATGTATGAAATTTTTTGATACACACCTCACTTATAAAATGGAACATCCTTTTTTATCTTTGTGACCCCTATTTATCTATTTATCTCAACCTAGACCTACCCAAACCCCTTCCCAACCTTCCATACCATGTCCAAGAGGTTTTTGTATCACCTAAATGCTAACTTAAAAGGTATTAGGTGTAATCTAAATGAGGTTTCTCAAATAAGAAACATAACTAAAAACCGAGTGTATTCATGCCTATTTATTCTTCCACCTCCTTCAAATATTATATAACAATAATAATATAATGAAATAAATATATTTAATAGAATTAAATTCTTTTATGTTTATGGAACAACCCTTATTCATACCCTTTTATATCCCCTGAGAAATGATAACGTTTCTCTTGTGTACCTATGTACTATCACCACCATGAAGCGATATGCTTAATTTTTCATCACCACCGTATATGGATGGATAAAATGATAGGTTATATGAATATATATGATATTTATGAAATAATTATGATTCTATGAAGACAATATATTACTTTATTTATTAACTTTCCTTTAGTTGGAAAATAATAATGATGCTCACGGGTATGGGTTGACTGCCTCCTCCATAAATTATGTGATTCATTTTTTATACATAATTCCCATAATCTTTTAAAATTTTATTCAATGAATAAAAATAATAAAATTTTCATAATTATTATTTTTATTTGATTTAATCATGATCAATTTTACCATAGTCAACTTACTGATGTCGTTTTAGACTTCTAAACTAAACATCATCAAAATGTCTAAGGTGAAATTAATTAATTTAGTAACTAAATAAAATGTGGATAAAAATGAAATAAAAATATTATTGATAATGAAATGAAAAAATGTTTCCTATGAAATTAAAATATAATAAAATTTTATTAATCAATAGGGTTTATATATTAATGAAATGATTCATGACTTGTGGTATGGGTGTTTCTTTTTTAAGCCTATTATTTTAATGATTTCCATAAAGATCATTCTTCCAAGTCATGGTTATTTTATATTATAGTTATCATGGTCTTATTTATGATTCAAAGTTTTATAAAGGTTATTTTTAATTATTTTTTACTATTATTAAAAAGGATTAAGAATTATGGTTTTAAACATTTTTCATATGAGTCATTCTTGAGTTTCTTTTCCAAATCTTGAAAGGAATATTTAATTTAATGATTATTTAATGTATTAGTTTTACCACCTCTATGACCATTATTTCTTTTTAATATTACATTAAGAGTATAAATTATTATTTTTTAAAAAATATTTACCTCAATATTATTTTAATTTTAATTTTTAATTTTTAATTTGGATATAGAGATTTCATAACATTTTTGGGGGATTACTACAACTGTTATTGCTTATGGGCTTTAATGATAGTTAAAATTGTTTCTATGGTTAAATTGAAGGATATATATGTGTGTTTTATCCATAATCTATTTCATATAAATTTTATATTCATGACAGGTTAGCTCGATATAGCTTTGATGATGGGTGAGCCCATTATAAATCTACAATTTTTTGGATAAAGTGATAGAGTTTATCAGTGAACAGTTATTCTTAAGAGATATGGGAATTATCTGGTTAGGTAATTTCATTATATTTGTTCTTATAAGGGCGAATTTATATATAATTTATTATATTACCTAAAAGAAATTATTTCAATGGTTTTTAAATGAAATATTTTGATTTCAAAATGTAAGAAAAAGAGCCCGTGGTTTTAATAAATTCTTATAAACTTTAAAAAAAATGGTGAAATGATTGTTTTTCAAGAAAGGCGTTCAATATTTTTTACGTGTTCCATGAAATTATAATGTTTTTTCCTTTATGAATGAATATTATATATTTTATTAAGTGTATTGATAAATTATGTTCTTATCATGTAAAATTTAATGGATATTTAAGCTCCGTTGTTTATTTTGGAAGAAAGATAATTTTATTAGGGAATTTTGAAATATTAAATTGGTATAATGGGTTTCTTTATTTTATGAACCTTATTAAGATTGTGTTTTGTGATACCATATTATCGATTTTTTTAAAATGTTTAAGGAAAAGTAGTATTGTTAATAAAATCAAAGTTCTAGTTATGATATAAATCATGTATGTTATAGGATTCTCATGTATATGTAGTTATACTTAATCCCCATTGTACTTAAACAGAACAAAAGAACTCTAACTAGAAACATGAAGTAACAAACTTAATATATCAATTGATTATTATGCCTGACTATCACAATATCCACTAACAGGATAATAATAACCCTAGTTTTTTCACTACAAATTTCTTATATACCTTTCATTACAACACTTGACTATATATTAGGTGAATATCGGTCATTTATGCCCTATCCTAACATATTGACAATGCATGAGTAGAGTATAATCTTATTGGGAAGAAGAAGATCCATAAACCAGACTGGAATTCCCATGACCATTTTGGTGAGAATAATGGAAATACCATTTCTAGAAACCTAAGTATCTGCTACCAGACCTACAAAAATAAGATGAACATATAGAAGGTTTTTCCCAACTATAGTTTCTCTATGTGATAAAGGTATAATTCATCAACTCTTAGAAGGACATCAGCCTAAACATGTTTAGTGGGGAATGAATCATATATCTTGTGTCATCCCCAAATTAGTGATCCCTAGTTGTCTTATCACTCATAATTAAAAGTGAAAATACAACAAGATTCAGCAAAACGATAAGAATAGTCCATCGAATACAGGACACATGGAGTTTGATGCATAAACTCCCATTATATCTCAACCCTCAACATCATGGTCAATAAACTATTTAAGTAACAAGGTTGAATTCTATTCCTATATATAAATATATGATTCTCATCCTAGACAAGGCTATACCACCAACAAATCATGGAATAATGAACCATATACACCTCAAGCAACACTCACCACTTAATATATGTCTCTAAATGATCAAAGATAACCTATATAGACTTAATACACTTCTTTACAGCTTAATTCCCACAATCTATAATAAATAGTGGTGGATAATACAACTAAAACTATTGGGTAGGATCAGACATGGATGTATTTCTTATCAAATCCCAAAATCACATAGTCAGAAGAACATCAAGAATAATCTCATATAGGGACTGATCAAGTGGAAGTATAGGAAAAATAGGGGTTCTGACTCAACAACTGGTGGGGAATTCTCATTTTTTCTCTATTGGATTACAACCAATTCTCATCTTGGTGGTATGTCAAAAAAACACCAAACACATGAATCATAATCACATAAATAAATGGTATTAATATAGTATATATGATTAGTAGTGACCGAAAAGCTTCTTTCTATGTTATACTGATACCATAAAATAATAGTGGCTCATACATAACTTGGGTGATATCTTTAGTGTTAACTACACACTCTCTCTCAAGGGTAGAATCAAATGTGGAAAGGTTTGAATTTTTTTATTTTATAATAGAACAGGATAATCATATATTTATAAAGTATAATTCCACAAATTAGGTATATGAGAAAATAATACAAGCAAGCACATGAATGTCATGTGAATCCTCTGTTCCAAAAATGATGCATGAATTAATGCCCTATTTCTAACCTAGGATAATAGTGTCATTAGAAAGCAATAAAAGTACAATTCATAGTTATCTAAATTTATACCTAACGTTGGTTAACTAAGCCTGTAAATGTGGAAAATTGAATATTCGGACCACATATTATATCCTATATACCCAACCAGAAATAGTAAGCTAAGACCACCATGGTTTACCTCCCCTATGATAGAACCATGTTCCATATACCACATGTGTGCCTCCTCTTACCCCAGAGGTTATCAACCAATGATGGTGGACTATATATAGATTTTGGAGAATAATCCATCTAGGGTATTAGTATACACAAGAAAAATTAGACGTAATATAAAAATGACATCATAAAAAAATCATTGTATAGATGGTCATCACACCTAAATTCCATAAGTAGTAATACCCTCACCCATATTGTTTTAAAATTTGAAGTTGAAATCTCAAGAAGTGATGGAGAGATAAATATGATCTTCTATATGTACATCATATAGTTGAATTATCAAAAGAAAAAAATGTAGAAATTATTGAAACCTTGAATCTGATTCCATTTGGTTAGGACTACCTGAGATATACTCAACATTGAGTGGAAGGGGGGGGGGTGAATAAGTGTTGGTTCTACTTTATTCAATTTAATTTTTTAACGCTTTACCATTTTGAATAGTTATTATATTGATTCTATTATTCTATTATATTTCCAACAATCATTATCACACAAGACACTATAATGTGGTACCAGTTATGTTGAGTCAGTAAGAAAATATTTTTAAACCTGAAGTCCGATACACTACACTCAAGAGGGGGTGGGGAATAATATAATTTTGAGTCCCTAGACTAGTGATATCCAAGTACAACATATATAATCTTATATATCTTCATATTTGGACATTCATAAACTTCTTCATGTTCATTGAAAGATTAATAAAGTACTCCAATATATATTAATTTTTTTTATTGGAAAATTACTACAATGTTCTCATCCTCCTCTTCTCTTAGTTTCCCAACAACTTGCAAGAAACTTATCCTCTTACTCCCATGTATGCATAATAGTGTACACTCTCTTAACTATAGAAAGTCTTCATGTTGATACTTCCATTTCTTATTCTTGTGAAAATAAATATGTAAAACACCATATAGCCTTTCATTATTATTATTTATTATTTATTTTTGAGTTCCAAAAAGATTTTTCTAGATCTCTACTTAGTTGTTAATTTTTTTAAAATGTATATGAATGATTAGAGTCATGTCTCTCTATTGTTCTTCAATACGAGAAAATATTCACTTAAGTTTATATATTTTATATCTAACACAATTAATCTTTGATAACCTATAATGTATATATATGGGATAATAATAGGAACATAAGAATCACTTATCCCCTCTCCTCCCATTTCTTTATTCTAGTATTTATAAAGTTTTTTAAATACAAGTTTTTAATTACCAAGTCTTATACTAATTAAAATACTCTTAAACCAGTTTCTTATTCTATATAATATATCCACAATTACCCACATAATCTTCTTCTCATAAAATCTATCTCATATTTATGTTATTTGTAATTTCATGAACATGAAATAACTAACACAACATTCTCCTCTCAATATTTCTCAAAAGTATAAATTCAAAATACCATGTTAAACTAAACATTTAAGATCCCTTTGATTGATACCTAAATATCATCATCTTCATCTTCTATCCACGATCCAAATAAATGAGTTTTGAGAAAGGGATATCTATTAACCTAGAATTTATATTCATAATTTAAGCTTTAATTATGACAAACAAATTTTTATTTTTGTGTGAATTTTAGAATAGTATTCCATTCATCATCTTAAATTGGTCATTGATTCTCCATTTTTAGAATCAATATAAAAATTTCTTATTTTTTAAATACTTTAAAAATGTAACATCCCCAACCTAGTAGCCACTCTATCTAGTACCTCGATCTGGGTCTCCACCTGACCTCATTCATGCATCCCTATATTCTATAGGCGGCTGACTAGCAGCGTGGGTATATAGTGAAATGTTGGGGAGACTATACCTGCAAATCACAGTGATTCCATAACAACAATAATAATAATAGATAAAAGAACAAATATGAACCAATAATTGAAAACATACAATAAATACCAATTAGTATCCAAGCAGCTCATACCATAAGAATATAATGAATACACTATATGTCAGATAGTGATAAGAATAAGTGGAAAGCCAAAACTACCCAAAGGATCCTGAACATGGATTTTATTCCCATCCTAGTCCTGACGTACCATGATCCAACCCATTATACTATGTATAAACCAAACACCAGTTCCCTATCATGAAACTATACCATAAAATAATTATCATCTTCTCTGGAACCAAATTGATAAGGAGGCCCGGTCAGGTTGTGATTGAAACTCATTAATCCACCACCAACGATGTCTAATGAAATAAAAATCATGTAAAACCGTGTATAAAAGTAATAGAAGTGTAATAAATAAATAATAAACAAGGGTGGAATGTTTTACATTTAATTAATTTTAAAAAAACCATTTTATACTTCAGTTATCTAGTTGCAACCAAACAACTATAGTAGCTCGAGTCTCACCCGAAAGCCTAATCCATGGCATAAGGGTTTAAATAATTTTAATGAAAATAGGGCATTCACTAAAAAACTAAATTAATCAACTCACCTTTGATCCATATTCTGGTATTCAATTCATACCCAAACATTTATGACGCATAAAACCTCATCCCAGAATCCCAAACCCATGAAATACATTTGTGGTCCTAGAGAATCCATCCTTTAAAACCCCAATATGGAGCCTCAGTTGATGAGTTAGGTGCATAGATCCTCATCATAACAACCCAACTAATATAAAACGTTGGTTGGGCCTAGATAATTAGTCTAGACATCCCAAACATGGATTATAAGTCTATTAGTTAAGTGAATAGAGAATTAGTCTACCAACCTAACTAAAAAATATTCTAGTAAGACTTTTGTACTTGTTTCTTTAACTATTCTACATATTTACCATTTACACGCCTTAACTAAATTCAAAACATATAAAATTTACAATTAATAATGTTTAAAACATATATAAAGTTATAATAAACACCAAATTATGCCATATTCACAACTAGAATACCATTAACATTGATTCAATTTCACAATTCATGATAGAACCAAAACCAAAATACTAATTTAAAGTAATTTTGATGCCACCCTTTTAAAAAATGGATCTTCCTCTTTGAAAAACTAATCCAAGCCTAAAGGATTTCATTTATATCTCCAACTATTTCAAATAATCATTTAGGAATTTTCAAAAAAAAGAAGAACCATACCATTATCTCAAATCATCATTTGAAATATATGTAGAAAACCATTTTTAAATCACCTTGAGTCTGAAAACACCTTTTGAAACATTTTCCACTTCTTAAACATCAAATTATTATTTTAAAATTATAATTGAATCAAATCCAAAACAAATTATTAAAAAAATATCAAACGCCTATTAGAAATTTTAAAAATACAATATATAATAAACTCAAATTATCCCTTTAACCAAGACCATATACCAATTCACTATTCACATCCCATTAAATCTTATAATTATCATATATTATTGTTTTTTGACTCATTTTTCCATTTTGAAGGGTTTGAAAACCCGAAGGGTTGCCTGAGGTTTGGTCTCACCACATCAATGATTCCAAAGGGGTATGTGAAAGGTCTCACACCTCATTCTAAGGCCCAAATCACTTTACAAAACCAAATACAAAAATAAATATAAAATTTGTACATTAACACAATAACATACACATATAAAAAATCAAGACTACGATAAATAGATTTAATACCACCTAATTCATGATTTTAGATGATTACTTGACCAAACACAACCCTTGATTCGAGATAAACTAGCCTTGGAAACTAAGATAAAAAAATGGTGGAAAAATAAGGGTTTTGAGATTCAATAGGAGAGGAAAGAACCCACAAATCCTATTCTAGAAAATAGAAGGAAACAGAGTCAAACACTTAACCAGTTCTTTGATTTGCAGTAAACGGTATACCAAATGACTTAGACTAGAAGGAGAAGCACCTTGGGTGGAGGGGTGAGATATATTATTGTCACCAAATATAGAGTGGGTCAAATTGGAGAAAAATCTAATGAATGTCTATTTATACACGAGAGGGAAAATCATAAATCCCTACTTTTTAAGGGTTATACAGTTGGCCAAACCATACGGATCCCTTTAACTAAGAGAGGCTAAGATGCCCATTATCCAAGGAGGACCCATACAATTTGGAAAACCATGTGGATCCCATGTGCTAGCCTCTTTCTAATAGGAGGTCTGGCTATATCGTTTACTTTCTAAGGAGAACAATTACTAATTACCAAACGCCAACCATGTGATGGGTACTATTTGGACTCCTTCCTTATCCTTTCATGCCCCACACCCCCAGGATACCACCAAAACATCTCATACACCCAATAACCACTTCACTAGCCAAAAAATAAATAATTTGAAGAAAAATTTAAACAAGAATGCACGTACATGAAATTTTGGGATCTTTCAACCTTCTTACATTATAATGCCTCATGCTCAAGCCATGATTTTTTACATCACCAAGACTCTAAGACCAAAATTCAGGCCATAAGCTCACCTATAGACTTTCATCCTTTAAGTTTCCTCTTAATCATGGCCATGCAATAACCACACTCAGACCAAAGAAATAGTCATACCCTAAAGAAGTTTCCCACTTTGATTGAAAGACACAAACCTAATGATTCTCAAAGGACACATAAATCTCCAATTTATCATTACCAACATGATACACAAGAGAATAGTTTTCTTAATTCCATCAAACCACCATAGAATAAGATACCACAAATATCTACAATTACCTAGGTGAGACAATCAGAACAACTTTGGTCTATTCCTCTCCGCAACTCATGGCCCTAATCGTTTGGAAACATCTCCACAACTCAAGGCCCATGACTTAGTCCCATATCCATACATCCAAATTTTAACCCAAACATAAATTTTATCTTTGGGTATTAAACCTTTAAAAACCTAATCCAACGCCTGTCACTAAAACCGAAGCACCATGATGGATATTTCCTGAGTTCATAAAATCTGAAACACTGATCACATCATCAACCAACCATTTGTCTAATATGGTTCTCCCCATCATAATATTATTACCAACACTTACCTCTTCTATTGTTTGGAACTTCCACCATTTAAAAGAGACAAAAAAAATCAAATATACATTTAAAACTTAGCAAACATGTTTCCTAAATCACTACACCCAACTACTCACAAGAACACCATCCCAACATTGGAATCCATACCTTCCATCAAAACCATATAGGAATGGATATGTATCCATGATCCATTTACAAACTAATTATAAATTTACCTCTATCAATTTTTTCTTTATTTATGAAAACACTTTACAATAAACCTTAAACAAGAGGTGGCCTATACTTTCCACTTCCAATCCTCTTACCATATCTTGTAGGACTATCCATAATTGGTTTTCCTCAAAATACCCATATTTAAATGTTGACACACTACCCCTTTCACCTTTCCAAGGCGCCTTATCACTTAAAGAATAAAACCTTCATCTGATGCACCTACAAGATTCATTTTCTGACCCCTGGTGAAACTATACCATCAATTTATTCACAAAAATCCATCATATCATCGTGATATACTGCACCCATTGACATTCTGAACACAAGCATCTCCACCATCCCCACATCGACAATGGACAAATAAGTACTCCCCCAAATCAAATTTCAATTTTTGAAACAAACTTAAAATTTTAAAACACCCACCCTAGACCAAAGAAATTGCCTGAACTAACAAACTACCACATCCAATGTCTACATGGCCTTTCTTGAGGAACCTTAACATACACCTCACTAATTTATCCCTAACACCCTGATGAAAACACAACCAATTCCCAAACCACTCCACACATCCATGACTGACATACCACTCCCCACCTTAGGAGTGTCATTATCACTCCTTTCCTCAATAAATTATGACCACCATGACTTTTAATTTTATCTATTGATTAACCACTAAATTTGGACACGGTCATCTACCTTATACTAGAGAAAAAAACATAAACAACTAATAGTTCCTAGCTCTTGATAACAACTCCCATGGTATTCATCAATATCTTGTTCATCTCAAGGACCTCACCCATAATAGTCTATGGTGTAATTCCAACCATCAATATAAACATATACTACTCCCTGAGAATAAATTCTAAGAGGCTTCATATCCAATCTAAACATTTTTAGGTTTCTATACATAACTTAAAATCTCTCTTAGAATAACTAATATGATGCCAAGATATTGGGAATGATCATCACTATAGAATAACACTAAGAAGTCATTGACAAAATCCTTTACAAAATATACCTTTATAATGCCACCTACAACCATGGGTATACCTTGACGCACCAAAATTATTGGATTATCTACCCACAAGCATATCATTAACACCTTCCCACCATAACTCAAGTTGTTTTTCCAACTGAACTCACCACCACTTCATGAATCTTTACCAAGAATTCATGAGCTAATGATTTTGGTGTCAATGCTTCTACCACACTTCTTGAGTCCTATCAAAATGACTTGAGTGACTCACAAGAATAACACAATAATCCATCTCATAGATCTGACATGAAGAAATATGGTGCATAACCAGTGCTTCCCAGTTTGGTTCCCCAAAAAATGGCATGTACTTATCCTGAGGCACCTATTACCCCATCACAAACAACATTGTGACTTACCAGAACATGCACACATCTAGACCTCCTTAAATCCTTTAAGTTATTTAAATTTCCTTAAACCACACATTAAAACCAAATCTAGATCACATTATTTGTACATTTTTCGAGATAGACCCAAAATCCTGGTTACTCATCTGACAATGCCTCCTGGTCCGTCAAACCATCATAGTTAAGGAATTTTCAACATTCAAATTCCACCACAACCATTCATAAAACCATCAAAACTATGTGACTAACACTCTCACCATGTGTCATTTCCATAACAAACTCATGCATCCATTATTTTTTTATCATTTTTTTATCTTCCAAAAATCAACATTTCTTCTTCTATTGTTCATCGTCAAATAGATGATTCAGACACCCAATGATCCATCCTTTCAAAACTAACCTAAAAAACTACCAATTATTAGGTGACTCCATGAGAAGGATAATAAGGAATAACCATAAAATTTCCCAAAAACTTTATTCCACCCACCATGCATCAATTCCACCTCTGAAGCCGACACCTGTGCTTCACATTGTAAGATACATTCAACATTGGGCCAAAATCCCTAGTGGCTTTCCTTAGTTTCCAAAAAACCACTAATGATAAACCAAAACTAATTTAACGTCTTCAAATCCATTTACTTTACCACTTATACATCTAGGAAAAACTTACACATAAAATCTATCTAAGTGCACTACTGTCAAAAATCCAAAACGTCAACATGTTTCTTATGTACCCAAAGACACTTAAAACCCTACTAACTCTTATAATATGTCACCCTTTAAGATCAAACGATACCAACTCCCTAATATATAGTTTTTTTATAAAAAGGGCACATGATTTTCCAATGATCCACACACATCAAACCTCAAACAACTCACTACCCATGGGAAACACTCTTTCCTCTATTCAAAAACACGTAGTGTCTAATTCATCAAAGAAACCTACTTCCCTTGTGTTTACACCAAGGGTACCCAAAAATTAATTTGGCAGTATGAGCTCAACACCCACTCTAGGTTACAACCACAACTCACATAAATATTAACCATAAAGGTTACCACACTCTCATTACTGGATAATTTATCCCTACCCAAAGGCCACAAAACTAATAACAGAATAATAAGAAAAAATATTTTACCAAACATCAACACCTAAAAGTCCTCACAACTAATAAACAAGGTCATAAACTAGGGTACTCTTGATACCCAAGCCACCCATGCATTTGTTCAATAATCAAACCAATGGATAATCACTCCTAGTGTACCTAGAGGTTTCCTCATTTACCATTTCCATTCATAATACAGATTTTCCATTTAAAAACATGATTTTATATTTCAAAACATTAAATTTTCAAAACCCAAGGATTCAGACTTTCAAAAACCTCTTTATTTCCAAAATTTCAAAAAAAAAAATTATCTTCTCAAATTTAGATTTAAAAACAATTTCATTAACAACCATTTGAATGAAAGATAAACATGCTTAAACCACAAGAAAAAACATACACTACCAATATATAAATCCCAAGTAACTATGAATCACTTGAAACATAAAGATGAAATATCAATCCAATGTGCCTAGCATGATAAATGAAACCACACACCTTATATTTACATACCAGTCTAAGATATAAAATGTCACAATTCAATAACATCACATACATATGCAACAATAGGGTAATAAATATCAACCAAAAATAATAACACAAAATAAAACATCAATTACCACCCCTAGAAACTTGGGTTTCACCTCATATGTTGGGATATAGTCACCCAAGAATGAGACCATTACCAATCCCTATCCTGATCCTAGTCCACGGTCTACCCTACCATAAATAGTAAGTTAAAAATACAACCAATATGATACCACTCAGTACCATCCTTGAACTATTATACACTATATCCATTAACCCAATCTGGGTTATCACATGACGTCAGGCATACCTCCCCGTATGCTAAAGGCTGCTGACTTGCAGCACAGGTCTATAGTGATATGTTGGGGAAACTATTCCTACTTATATAAGTGACACTTTTGTATAAGGAATATAAATATATTAAAGAAAAAATATAAACCCTAAATGGAAAACATACAAAAAATATAAATAAGTAACCAAGTATATGATTCCATAGAAATATGATGAATACACTATATGTCAGACAATCATACAAATGAGTATAAAACCAAAACTACATAAATAATCATGAACATGAACACGAGCCCTAATCTAGTACTAATCTCCTAAGCTATAATACATTATCCCAAGCACAAACCAAACACTAGTTTCCTATCCTGTACTAGAAAATAAGTAGTGTCTTCTCGAGTACCCCATTTTCATGTCTGTTTGAGTTGAGTGTGATTACAACTCAATTTCCACCACCAAAAGTGTCTAAAGAAATAACCAGTCTATATAACAATGTATTCAGGTAGTTGAATTTAAATAAATGAACAATAGATAATGAAGGTATGATTATAATTTAAAAAATTATCCAAAAAACCATTTTATCCTAATATTATCTATGGTCAACCGACCAACTAAACTAGATCCGTTTGCACCCAAAATCCTAATACATGACATAATGATTTACAAACTATTAATCACAACCAGGAATTTACTACACAAACTAATTAATTGAATTACATCATAGCTTTATTATATTAGTTAATCCATGCCCATATGTATTGGAATCATCATGTGTACTTCATAGAAGATGCTTATCCACAATCGTTCCTCACACATGGAAGGTTACTACATTATCCATCCCCATAGAAGCCCCAATGTTCATGTGGAAGAAATATAATCATTAAGGATCCAAGTACTCATGGAAGATATATAGAGGTTTATCATGGAATAACTATATTAAATCAATTATCATAGGAATAGAACCAAGAGTTTTAATGTGACATGAAGACAATGATCACATGCCGTGATCAAATGGTGCAGATAGATATGATTGAATGAACATATTAACTTCTTTATATTTTTTTAAATATAGGAATTGTACCCAATACGTTGTTTTCCCAAATTGGTGATCCATTAATGCATGTTCTTCTTCATAATAACTCCAATATATTTAGTTGTCTAGATGTGAGTATTTGTATTTGGTCTGGGATGCCTATCCTCTATAGCTATGCTACCCTGCATGGTTGTGCTCTGTTGCCTCACTGTGCACCTGGTGAAAACTATGAACTCTTTCCTACCTAAATATGTAGAATAATCCTCACTACTACCTTGGTTCTAGCTTGTAGGATGGATCCTTATTATTGAGTTCTTCTTTAACATATGTAGTTGAGTTAGTCCCATGTATTTCTTGAGTTAGACTACCTTTTTACTAATATTTTTAAAAAATAGTTGAAACATATTATAAAAACTTTTTAATCCCTCCAAAATTATTTAAATAATCTTTTTAATTCAATAAGATATATATTTTCCAAGGCATGATAAGGACACATTTTATCATATAAAATATGAAAATCAACTTGAAATACCATATCCAAGAGGTGTCTTCAAATCTCAAATTACTTAAATTAACGAGACACAATTAATTATAACTTATTAAGAACCTCTATTATATTCTTCTCCAATTCCACCATATTAATATTCTTTTAAAAAATTACTAATCCCAAAGTGGGTTCAATAATATCCTACAATTTATTTTTTGGAAATAACGTCAATGTGATATGTCAATATGTGCTTCATTCCTTATCTCTATTTCTTTCATTTCACTTTATATGATAATTATTAATAAGAAATATAGATATACATAATAAAGGGGTATCGGTTTAATAATAAAGACAATTCCATAAATCATCTCACTCTAAGTCCATGTGTTACATTCTCAGTGTAGAGAATAAGAGGATTTGATTTAGAGAACAAATTCTTATATTTTCAATTAAAATTTATAACTAATGTAATGGGAACTCACAAATTATACTTTATTATATCTAAAAACATATAGAAACCAAAAAAGATACAATTTTCTCATAAATATCTATATGACGTTCCTATACTGAATTCAATAAACTCTATAAAGTCATTCAGTTGAAAATAATTAGATTGACAACCTGAGTTCTTCTTTAAATATATCCAATTATATCATTGATTAATTAATTTCCCACGTAATATTAGGATTCAATCATTATTTATAAGGATGAGAGAGTATATAATGCATACCTATTCAATGACATGTTTTTCATGTATATTCAAGAGTAAAAAAATTTTCATGAAATAATAAATATAGAATGTTCTTCTACTTTCTTCATCTGCCTTCCCCTAAAGGGGACAATAATGATCCTTATAATGGTTGATATCTTAAAAAGAAGATTCACATGATTGTTCATATAGATAATTTTAAAAGAATTAATCTTATTCATGTGGAATTATAGACTTCATAACTTCAATGACTACACCGTGTATGATCTTATTTAATAAATGTTATTTATAAAACAAATTAGATGATATTTCTATGATGGAATCCTTTTCATTAAGACTATCCAGAATTAAAATCCATAAATAGTTCTATGGTTATTCAACTAAGTGAATGATTCAACATCAATTCATTTATTTATAAGATATAATGAAATACATAAAGATTATGGTAATAAGGTGGATATTCTTTCTTCTTAGTGTGAAAATAATGGTCGAGATAATTTTTTGAACCATGTTACTTCATTATTCATGCTTGGATATTTATTTTTAAAATATTGTTTAATTTTTTTAGCATGTATCTCATCAAAAGTTCATTTTCTTTGTGTGATAATATTATTATTTTATTAACCATTAAATCATATACAACACCTAATACAATTATCTTCCTTTATATTTATTTTTCTTAGGCTTAAGTGTTGGTAATAAACCTCTTATAGTGTTTCCAGTCTTATTTATAAAAAAATTATATTCTACTAGATAATTTCATTAAATAAATATTATGGTAATAAAATTTTCAAAATGATTCATTGAACTAAAATTAAATCATTACATGGGAAAATAAAATTTTACCTTTATAATATATCTACTGAATTAGTGAGCATAAAAATAAGTAAACATATTTGAAAAATATATGAAGGAAATAAATGACATAGAGTAGTGGAAGTACCTCATATGAAGCTCAGTTATATGATATTCATGAGGATTTATCTTCATTAGTGTTTTCTCTAGACCAATCCCAGTGTAAACACTAATAATTATGGAATGATATAATTCTTATTTGGGAGAAATTCTGGCTTGTTGAAATTCCCATGTGATCTACGTTGTGAGAATCAACACCCAAAACTACCAACATGTCTTACCTTTTTATTAGATATTATATCAAGATCTTATAGGGATAAATGAATAGAAATTATGATGATATAAATGAGTAATTATTAATGTATTAATTTATTTATCACATGTATTTTTTGTATTTCACATTTTGAATTTTAAATAAATGAATGTTTATTTTCTAAAAAATTATTTTATTGGAATTTATTATATAAAAAATAAAGATTATAATTTGAGAACCATAATAAGATAAAACTATTTTAATTTTTCATATATAATATAAAATTATCCTAATATGAAATTTTTGTATTTTTCAGAAAGCATTATTTATAGGTGAATTGGGAAAAGATACTAATATTAGTAAATCCAATAATTTTATGGCATTATAATAGTACAAGAATGAATTAATTTTTTTGAATCATTTTTTATAAAATAAATATATTTATAAGTAAAATAAATAATTTAAAATTACTATTTTTATTTATAAAACCCACATATATCATTTTGTAAATAGAAGTAACATTTTACACTAAAAATTGATTTATTCACATATATTAAAAAATTATTTTTTATAACTTATTGAAATTAAATATAGTAGAGCAGTTTTAATATTTTATATCAAATTGATCATATTAAGGGATACATTAAATTTAATTTTGATCATAAAAGTTTGATTACTAAGATTACGGTTAATGACCATAGTAATGGTAAAACTGTTATTTTCTAATAATTATTTTATAAATATTATTTAATTTTAATCTAATTAAATTAATTAATAAATAATGGTTTTAATATAATTTCTAAACCTATATATAAATATATTAACACTCATTAATTAATTAACCAATATGAAATATGATAAGATGTCTTAGTTTATATTTTTAATATTATATAAATTACTTAGTTAAAAACTCGTTACCAAGGAAAAAATTAAAACTATAAATTGTACAAAAATAATGGAAAAAATTAAAAATGTGTTTAAAAAATGTGTTGAAATTAGTGGAGATGAATTTATTTAACCAATATTACTATAGAATCCACTATTTTTACCTTTTGGAGTCTTTGACCATTGTATAGAGTTATGACATCAAAAGGGGTATTCACAAAAATTCCAGTATCTACACTTATAAAAGAAGACACTGATATCATTTGATGACACACCCACTATAACAAATTTGTTTTTTAAAATCTTCCATTTTACCCCCTATATTACCTTTTTATGTTCATAATCATCTAGTCTCAATTGTTAATCCAAATCCCTTCATTTCTTTAGACACTTTCTTGAGAAAATTATTGGTATCAAACTTCTTCAATTTTATTATTATTCTTTTTTTCCATATCTACCTTAAAAATAGTAGTATAATTTCTTGAGTACAATTATTTTACTAGAGTTTTGTTAAATTTATTGAAAACATTATTTATTATTTTCCATCATTATAAAAAAATAAAAAAATGTTAACTGTGCATTTTGCGGGCCGCCACCACCATGAAGTAATGCTTTTTATTTTTCATCTTGATTTCCAATATTTATCAAAACCAATGAAAATATGTGTCAAAAGCATAAAATAATATGAATAATATCATTATTATCTTTAAATTACATTATTAACTTCCTAAAACAAACTCACCCATTAAGATATGGTGTTCTCATGTTTGCGTTGGTTTGACAAAAAACATGAATAAATCTATAAAACCTATGGATGACTATGGGAACTTAAACAGTAATATTATTATAATTTGATATTAAATTTATGATTTATTTACAATTCTAGAATACTTATTTTAGGTATTTATCTATTATTCAAAATCATCTTGAGTCCCTAAAATTATTGAAATAAGTCGAAACCAATTCAAAATGTAATACATAAATAAGAAAAAACATTATAATAAATTAACAAATTATGATAAAAAATGGCCCATATTAACTTAAATATATAATATTATGGTTAATAGGAAGGTATATAATAAACATAATTTAATATTTCGTGATTTTAGTAGCATGAAAATAATGAACCGGGAACAAGGTAAGGGCATGTGTTAACTCATGTTTCTTCTATTTAGTTACAAACTTTCTTATTAAGCACTATTATTACAAGTTTGATTTATTCATCCAAATGATCAATTTTATTTTATTTACTCATTATTTTACGGGGGTTTAACATTCTTCCTTATAACATAATTTTCAAATGATTCTCACGTAAATGATTATGTTACATGTAATAGTTTCTTATCTCCGTTGCAACCCTTTGTTGTATAATTTTTTTTACCATTAACCATTCTTTCTTTGTAATATTTTTTGTACCACCCTTTAAAAGTTTTCAATCATATTTCTTTTATATTTCATGATATTTAATTTTTTATTAAATTTTCTCTCTCACTAGGGGTTTTGTCTCAAAAATTTTACTATACATAAAGGTTTCCGTCTCTATCACCCTTCATTGAGTCATGTTTCGATATTATTCACCAATATCATTTTTTGTGATGTAAAAACTATCAATTGAATTATAATATCTTAAAATATAATTTATCATAAAAAATTAACATGTATTCCCACCATTAATTACTTTTGAATATGATTGATATCATCCTAAAAATATATTTTGTTTACCAAAATTTGAAAAAATTTCTTGATTTATAATATTTCAGTATGAGATTAAACTTTTATTTCGTATGTTTTTACATATTTATTTCTTCATAATTCAATTTTGGTTAAAACTCATTATTAAGGATGAATTCAGAAACTTATTGAAATTCAACAATTTTGAGAATAATTCAAATCCCCTTAAATTATGTTTGTCATCCATGTCCATGTTTTACTCTTCCCACCTATGTTTTCACTAAATAGTTGTAATTCCAAGCATATTTTATTACCTATTCCATTTTAATTCATCCTTGACCAATTTCAAATTTTTTGTTTCGTATTGTTTTCAAGATTAGTGTTTTCAATAGAGGTATAAAAAATTGGGTTTCTTCCACTTCACAATCAAAGGTTTTTATTTCACACTACACCCCCTTAATATAAATCATTATATCACATTAAATCATATATTATTTGTGATTATTTTTAGTGGAATTATTTAGAAAGGATTTCACTTCAACATTTTGAAAATAAAATTTGAAAATAAACCATAACATCCTATTTTTGAATAAATTAAATTTCAATGATTTGTTATGTTACACACTACACCAAGAAATTATTACTTTACATAAAAACTTGGGTTATATTTTACTACACACAACACTCAGTTAGTCTACGCCACACATGACACCGAGTTTTAAAAAAAACTCGATTAATTATAAATATAGTTATTTAAATGTGATGATTTTAACCTAGTTATTAATCTTAGAAAAATAAATTGTATTGAATAATTTTTAAAAATTAATTTAAATGGTTTTACATGAATAAAACATATTGATAATAAAATAACTAATATTTGGTAAAGTCTTTATATGTTTCGAAAATACTATTTATCAAAAATATGTTTTAGGTCTTTTTTGAAAAATAATAAATTTATTTTTTGACACTTTTAGAAATTTAATTTGGTAAAATATATTTCATTTTTGAATTGATGATTTAAAAAATTGTCTATGGGTAAATTTTTGATATTTTTCTAAAAAGTTTTATTTTTTGATGGAAAGTGAAAAAACAAAATTTTAATTGAAAAAAACATTTTCAATTAATTTATTTAGATAGTAAAACTATATTTTATTTTGTTTTTAATGTATATTTAGTTAAATTATACATATCTTAATCCAATTTAGGTCATTGGAATCATTTTCCATTCCAATTGAATGTTAAATTTTTGCAAACTTTTGATCATTTTCACCTTAAAAACCCTTTTTCTCGACACGCCCGTGGGATTAGTTTTAAATTATTTTTTTCCACTTATGTTGTTATAATTTGTAAATATGGATTTAATATTTGGAATAATAGATATTTAAAATGTATAATTAGTAAAATATAATTTTTTTTACCAAATTTATGTTTGAATGAAATTATATATTAATTATAGTGAATAAGGTAAAAAAAATATTACTTAGTGGTTAAACTAATACAATAAGGGATAGAAAAGACCCGAAACATATTAAAAACACATTGTATGTTAATATTCAGACCTTAAAATGTATAAGGTTTTATATTTATATATTTTGGACACTTTTTCAACCTGAAAAACATGGGTGTAATTCTCTATTTAAAATATTTACATGTTTTCAACTCACCTCCCTTATAAAAGGACACCCCATACTCCCATATTTTCAAACCTTAAAATCACTTTGGAATAGAAAATACCTATCCAGATATTTTTCCAAAATCTGTAAAATTATCCAACATTCCTTAATCATGCATGAAAATAACCAAGGGAGGGTTTTGGTGAAAACCAATAGGAGATACCTGAAGAAGCGGTAATGTTCATCAATAATCATTTTTCTTTATTTATTCCTAAACATTATTAAAGAATTTTTATATCCTACTTATATAATAAATTTTTTATCTTAAATATAATTATATATTGTAATGTTAATTGTATTACCAATAACCAAACACACTTCCATTAAATGGGTTACAAAATAATCATATATGTGTATGACATACTACCACCTCTCGAATCGATATCATTAATTTATCTATTAACATATATCAAGGTTAAGTATAATGATGGAAATAATATTTATTTATTATATTTATGATTTTATTAGGATTATATAATTTTTATATCACCCATACCTTCATGTTTTTTATTTTGTGGGAATACAAAAAGGTCATTTGTGTGTACGACAAACTACGACCTCGCAAATCAATGTGATTCATTAATGCTTTACATGGAATGTATTAAGGTTGGGTTAAATGTATATATGTGACATATATGAAGTAAAAATTATTATTAGATTATAATTTATTATATAATTTTATTTATTTCAATTTGAAAAATAAATGGAAACAATATTAATGACTATGCACGTCTTACCATCTCCATGATCGATGTATTTCGTTTCCTGTTACTATCATTTATAGAAAATTATAAATAAATAAAAAAATGAATATATATAATATTTATATCTTTTTATCATTTAATAGATTATAAAATAATGATTAAGTTATAAGAAAAAAATTTAACGAATAAAAACATTTATGAAAAAAAAGTGTTTGTCATAAAAAAATTAATTTTAACATGGAATTGTTAAAATACGAGTAATATGAATTAATAAGTAAATAATATATAGTTATATATATATATATTAATATATTTTTTATATATTTACAATAAAATTATATTTATTATACTGATGGTTTGGATTAGTACCACGAGAGTCAAGAATTAATGTAAGGGAATGTTGTCTTAATTTTATTTCGATGAGACACATGTTATTTTATAAAATGATATTATTTTATGAGGAGAAAATAATAACTCTTTTTTATAGTGGAACCATTTTTAAACTCATTGGTACTTAATATAAATAATAATATGTTTTTAATAAAATACGATTTTATTTCTCTTTTATTTCAAAAATCTATCTTCTATAAAAATAATGTTTTCTAAAGAAAAATAAAAATGTTTTTAAATTATATTTCATTCTCATTTTCATAGAAATGGATTTTAAAAATTTTTATTCTTTAAAAAATATTTTAAATGACTTTAAAAGAATCATTTTTAAGTTTTCAATGTTATTTTCTCTGAAATAGGGTTTAAAAATGTTTTATGTTTTAAAAATAGTTTTCTTAATTGGAAATGATATTTTTCACAAGAAATGATTTAAATGATATTTTAAAAATTATTTTCCATCTATGATGACATCTGTTATTATTAAATATTCCTTAATGGGGATATGATCCAAGAATACCATTAATATTATATTTATTATTGGTTTTTTGTTGGCATGATGATTATGAAACCCATTTCTCTTCCACAGTTTGTACGATGATAAAATGATTATAAAAATCTATTTTTTCAGGGGTTATTATTTTATGAAATTATTATAAAACCTCTATATTTTATCTCTATTATGATGTGATGGGATGTTTATGATATCCATTTCATTTCATGGGTTATGATATAATGAATGTTTATGTTCTTATATCACACATATGTATGATTTAGTTATGTGAAGGGTGATACCTATATCTACCTTTAATCAATTGGGTAAATATTTGTATCTAATGAGATATATAGGGATGTATTAGAGAGTAAATTCAGATTAGTAATATAGGTCCATATCTGGTAGGGAAATTGGTTTAGCAATACAGGGTTTAAACGGGAAGTGAACCCAGTCCAGAAATAGAGAACTTGAATTGGGAGAAAACCTGATTTAGTAATGTACTTTTTCCTCTACAATGCTCTTGGTAGTGAGACTTGACTATTATGAAATCATTTTATACTATTATATTTATGCCAAAAATTATGTGTCTTATTCCAATGTTATGCTTGCATGAACCATGTTATTTGACTTATGATTAATGTCTTATGAGCTACCAATCCATTTTACAAGATTCAAGATTATGATATTTGATATGCGGTGTATTATTTTCAGTTGTTATTCTCATGTTACCATACCACTATGATCATGTTGTTCTTATGTATCTCCCATTTTTATTGATAGGGTTAGAGGTCATCACGACAATCAAAATATCATTTATAAACCTATACATAATAACATCGAAGGTTCAAACCCATGGTAAGGCGGGTGAGTGTTGTTGGGATTTATTTTATCTTTGAATAATGAAAAATATATGCAATTCATTGTTTTGAAGAATGGGTTATTGATTATTATGGGTGAGAGTTTGAAGTGTTAAAGTTTTAAGGTGATGATGTTAAGGAGTTTAAAACACATGATATCACTAGTTTTAATGGTTCTAGAGAAAGTAAGATAAGAGGCAAGGGAAAAATAAAGACCACTATTTTAATAAATATATTATTCACAGAAGAAAATTCAATTTGAATTTCAAATGAAAAGTTTTGATTAATTTCACTCTATAGGTGACCAAACACACAAATTAATGAATCTTGAATTTCCCCACTTCAAGAAAGATAAAAAAGTAATCAATTTGATGAAAAAGATACTAGAAATGATTTTCCAAAAGATTTCTAATGTTTTGAAACAAATGTTTGAAAGAACCAATTCAATTATTAGAAATAGAATTGATCTCACTGATCAATATGGAATGTTGAAGAATAATTACTTGTGAATAAATAAAAAAAATAACCAAAAAATTTAAAAATTCACAATGTTAAAAATTATTTACTCGGGTTCAAAGCAGATTCAAGAAAAAATAATTCATTTATAAATTAATTGAATGAAAGAATAGAGAAGGGTTCTCTCTCGATCTGAATCTGTGCTTATTTTATTCCTCAGTGGTCTTTGAGGATGTCTATTTGTCCCCGGGTCTCCAAGAACATCTAGCATTTTTCTCATTCCCACAAATCTAGAATGTGTCGAATGAATGAATGTATCTTCCAACAATGTCTAATTTTTAAACATCTTCTCTATCCCTGTTAGTCACCCAAAGAAAAAATTGACTTAGATTAGTGTTCTATTAATTACCATACATTTTTCTTCATCTGATGACATGCTTGACAGGTTATCATATATCTTCTAACCGACTACCAGAAGTTGAAAATTATGAACTTGGGAGAGAACAAGGCATGGTTCTTTATCTACATAAGAAAAATATAGAAATGAAAAATGATTAGAAGTCACATTGGAAAAATTATTACTTTTATAAAAAAAATATTTTTTAGTTAATTTATAATTACATTTATTATATTAATAAAAATATTAAATTATTTAATTATAATTTTAAAATTATTTTTTACTATAATTTTTGTTTTTTTATTTTAATTAATTATTATTTTTTATTTTTATTTAAAATAATAATTAGTTATTATTATTAGTTAAATTATTTAAATTTATTATTATTGTTATGTTTTTATAACTTAATCATTTTTATTAAATTTTAAAGACTATTTATAGTCATTAATTTAATAAGTCAATTCATTTATAATTATTTACTTTATATAATATTGTTGTTAATGTTATTAAAATTAACTTACTAATACTCTTTAATTATAAGGATTAAATATTAAATAATTAAGGGTATTATTTTTTAATTGTCTTTTATATTGATTTATTAAATATTAAATATTTTTTTTTATTTTTTTTGGTTTTAATATTTTATTTTTATAATTTGTTTTTCTACTATTTTTTTTATTTTTATCCACTAAGCATAACCGCTTGTGGGGGGTTTGGGGTGTTGGCTTCATGAAAAAGTTGTGGGTCTTGGCTTAATTCATGACTCCTCCTCCTTAACTATGATACAAATTCATAGAGATGACCATGTGGTAGTAAGGACAACTTGTCCATCGGTGGTTTCATCTGTAGACAGAGGTAGCGTCTTCCACACCACAGTGCATATGGTGGTTTAAATAGCAGTTGTGGCTCAATATTTCAGATTTGGATAAAGATCTAAGAGCGACTCATTCCTCCAAAATATCGGCTCAACGAGTTCCTCCCTCCATGAAAGATTTTTCTTCGTGGTATCCATCACCGATCGGGTTTGATTTTAAGATCCGTGGAAAATTTTTGTTTCAATATGGTATCAGGGATGGTGGGTCCTCATGGAAGTGAAATATTCATGACACAAATTTTTTTTAAGTAAAAACGTAGTGATGAGTTAATTAAATGGTGTGTTTAATTCTTGTTGGCATGTTGTATTATAGGCGGTGTGTATAGGGAATGGAAAAACACTAAGGTGGTGTGTTATTCAAGGTTCTTGGTGGTGAGATTTTGAAGGAGGGATGGTCGAGTCATTGGTACTATTGCAATGGTGGGTGAATGTCTAAGTCATCGTTAAATGTGGAAATACAATCCTATCAAAAGGCATATAATACCTTGACTTTCTCCTAGGTACCAAAAATCACTGTTTAAATTATTTTTTTTGAATCACATTATTGATACAACATAAATGATTTAAATATAATCAAATTTCCCCATCTTTATCTTACCATCAAAATTCCCCTCATCTTAACGAAATCCTTTTTGACAATGATACACTTTATTTTTTATTTGAATTTTACCCAACCATGTAACTTGGTCAAGGCACTATGCATATGTACTTATTTAATTTGTACAAAGGTATTACTCACACACATTGTGCCTAGTGTCTTAGAGGTTCACCATGGGTTCCCATTTTCTTATTTTACTCTAGTATCAAAGGAATTATATGAAAACTATTTAATTTGGGTCACTAAGGTGAGTATTTTTTAAATTAAATAAAAATGAGTTCCCAAGAGTCAAGTACAAACATCCAGTTTCCTAAGGTTATGGTCATACCATCCATATAAATTTATCCTGTATCACTCTCATTCTCAATTTCTAAACTGTAAATTCATTAGTGGAATCTGAAACACCAATCATCAATGATTCATCATAAAAATATATTATTTAGAACATTTCTCTACAAACAATAAGTAAAATTCAATAGGAAAGACTGGATTTAAGTACAGAAAGAAGCCTAAATAATTTGAAAAGTTTGATCATTTTTAATGTATTTTTTATAAAGGGATGGGTAATTTGATGCGATTACATTAAATAACTCATTAGTTCAGAAGAATTTGACCCCCTCTTCCACTATTAAAACTCAAATTTTCCTCAATGTTGAGTTCCAAGGTAGAGAAAAACAATTTGAATGTGAAATCTCAAAATAGTTTTTTCAATTATGCAGTTTAAAGAAAAGTTAAATGGTCACAATGAAATTAAAAAAGTATTTATTGTACACAATAAAATTTTTAAAATATAAACACACACAATATAATTAATCTAGTGAAAATATATTTTAAATTATGTTCAAAACTATATCATGTAAAACATTAGATTGTAGTGAAAAGGGTTTCATAAATTTAATAAATTTTATTCAAACATATTTTTAAGTGCATCATGAAAGTATTTGCTAACACAAACAAAACAAGGAAAATGACTCAAAATTATAAAACTAACATTTTATTTCCCCAAAACATAATTTCAAAAATTGAAATGATTAAAAATAATATATAAAATTTTTAAATAAAAATCCAAAATTCATTATTATTTCCAATAGAAATAAGAAAGAAAATCATTAATAAAGGAGATCATAAAAGAAATTCAAAAATTTGAACTCCCTAATTTAATGAAGATTTATCAACTGATTGAATCCAAAATTATTACTACATCTCATCTTTAAGTAAAAACCTTTGGGTTTTTCTTCTTGAGTTCATTAAAAAATGAAAAACATTAGAATGTGAAATAAAAAAATGAATCTCAAATGCAATGAAAAGACAAAAGTACGAGTTTAGGGAGTTTAGTCTAGTGAGAATACAACAAGAAGATTCTTGTGATGTGAGAAAATGAGAGAGTTATGATCCTCTAGTGAGACCAGAAAAAAATATTCCTTAAGAAAAATGATGAACAAGAAGGACATGAATTAAATACAGTAGATAGAGAGAACAAAATAAACAGCAAGAAACAACACTTTGTACTTAGCTAAAAAAATCAAATTAAAAACATAGAAAAAAACATAGGGTAAATACCTTGAATCACTGAGATTAAAGTGTTCATTTAGACTTTATTGAAAGAATTTTTTTTATTGAATGAAATAAAATCAGGGGTTGCCTCCTATGCAACATTAGTTTTAAAGTCCCTAACTAGAATCCCATATAAACTAACCAAAGTTACTAGGTGGGTGTGGGTTCTTGTACATAAACTACCATAAGTATATTAATAATTTATTTTTAAAAAAGTATGGAATTTTCTAGGCTGATAAACTACTGAAAATAGAAACTAAACTCTTATCATCACAAAAAATTCCTAAGAAAAACCTTTTAAATTTAAGTGACTACTCAAAGAAGTCTTCATGTTGAGTAGAAAAATAATCACCCAAATTCACTTATATAGTGGTTTTATGAAATTTAAGTTTAGGTAAAAAATATGGTGATTCCTAAAGCTCTTCCAAGAATCATTTAATCTTAGAAATAGAAAATTAATTTGAAGAATTAATCTTGCTTGTGTGATTTCCACTTCTCAAATAAAATCATATTTGAAAAAATTACCATTTTCATGAAGGGAAGATGGTGAAACAGGTGATACTGGAGGTGTAACACTATACTCATAGATATATCATACAAAATAAACCCAAAATATCAAATTCAAGGGTTCTTGTAGGTGAGTTCTGAAAATCAGGTTCAATAAGGGAAACGATTGTATGTTAAACATATTTAGAAACATTGTAACTCAAGTTTTACTCCTCTTATAAACTACTATTAGTATCTAGATGGTATAATTAACCTAATTATGTTTTCTAATGATTTCAATAATATGAAATAAAATTTATTTGAACATTTATAGATTCAAGTTTCACAATATTGTAAATTTCTTCCAAAATTTCCGCATTTGTTAATAGGAAATCGACATCCACGGCTTCTGAAAAATTTACCTTACATAAACCATCATGGGTTTTTTCAATATAATCTTTAAGTTCATTGTAAATAATATTATTCTAAAGAAATTTTTTTTTAGTGATTCAGAAAATTCAATTCCTCTGGAGAAATTTTTAGTTCATTTTAAATAAATTCAGATTCTATAATTTTAAAATTTAAACAATTTTCCTCAGGTTGGTTAATAATATTGCCCATTTTTTATGGATAATTAATTTAAGGATGTTTAGTAAAAGGAAAAATAGATGGAAAATTATCAATCATTGTTTCATCAAAAAATAGTGCCTCATCTTTTTCATCACACATTATTTCAAATATTATTGTGATTGAATTTTCAAAATAGGTAAGTTCACATTTATTTGTTGTTTCATTATTTTTTGATTCAGCGATTTCAGTTAAGTTTTGCATTTCCAAATTATTCCCAATATCAAATTATGGTTCATAATTAAAGATTTCAGAAAATCTAGGTGAAGAGTTTTTAAAATTCCACTTTTCATTTTCAAGATTCCCCTCAACTCGAGTAATGACATCTTCAAAACATCTAAAACAATGAACCAATTCAATTATAGGGGTAATGAAAATAATAGGAAATTATTATTCATTTTGTTTTAGTTATTTATCATAATTTTCAATATATATCCCCTTAATTTCTTCACATTGTCATCAATATTGTTTCCTCTATTCACAGATTTGGTTATTTCTATAATTTTTTGTACATCAGATTTAGATTCTTCAAAATAATTTTTTTTCATTGTTTCACCCACAATCCCATCAACAATTTCATTACCAAATATTTTATAATCATTTTCTTCATCCAAAAAATCTTTTTTTTAATATTTTCTATGAATCCCATGTTTCAATTTTATCTTTTTTCATTCTTTCATTGTGTATTTTATCAAAATTTTAAAATATCTCAAATATATTTGTCATATGTTGTTCAGTTTTTGAATAAACATTAGGATCATGTTCATAATATTAAAAATTTTATTCCAAAAGATAAGGTTGTTTTGGAACAATATATATACACTTCCAATTAGTGTTCCCATTGTATCCACAACAAACACAATAGGATTGATTTGTTGACCTTAACCCCGTGAAGTTTTATTTTCTTTATAAAAATAATAATGAAAAATAATAAGTTATTTTAACCGTAAACACCAAACATAATAGTAAAAATCACCCAATAGCACCAAAAAACATAAAACAAAATCATAGAACAATAGTTATGATTTAAAATCTCAACACACATACAAAAGATAGGAAATTGTTTAAAATATCTCAAGAAATTGTTTTTTTTAATTTTGAATTTTTTTAAAATAAATTTTTAGCCTTAAGACACTCATTGAATGCCTTCTTCAACAATGATTCCATATTTTTAATGGTCCCTAGCTCATCAAAACATTATAAATATCATTTATAAACCTATACTATCATAATAGTGAATGGTAAAACCAAAGTTATGAAGGGTGAGTGTTCTTTGGATTTATTTTATCTACAACTAATGAAAACTATATGGAATTCATTTTTTGAAATAATGAGTTATTTATTATTATGGGTGATAGTTTGAATTTTTAAATGATTAAGAGAATGTTATTAAGGAGTTTAAAATAGTTGATGTTTCTGGTTTTAATGGTTCCTAGGAAATAAAGACATGAGCCAAGGGAAATATTAACCTTACTGGTTAAAATAATATCTTCTTCAGAAATTAAAATTGAATATGAATTTTCAAAGAAAAGGTTTGATTAATCTACCTCTCTAAGATATTAAACACAAAATTATTCAATCTTATAGTTTGACACTTTAAGAAAGATAAAAATGCAATTAATTTGATGAAAAAGAAATCAAAAATGATTTCTCCAAATGTTTTTGTGGTTTTGAAATAAATATTTTAAGGACTTAATTCAATCCTTAGAAACAGAATTAATCTCACCGATTAAAACTGAATCTTGAAAAAGAATAAATTGTGAAGAAGTAAAATAAATAAAAAGTAGATTTAAAAATTATCCAAGCAAAAAATTATTATCCAAGATTCATAGAAGATTCAAAAACAAAATGGTTCATTTACAAAAAAAGAATGACTAAAAAGAGAAAAGGGTTCTCATTCGATTTGAATCTGTTGTACTTTTCTCCCTCAGTAGTCTTCGGGAATGACTCATACTCCCAAGGTCTCTAAGAATCTCCAGCCTCTGTATTGGTCCCTATAATATATAATGTTCCGAATGAATGAATGTATCCCCCCACTACATCTATTTTTTAAACCTCCACTCCCTCCCAATTATTCACCCAAAGAAAACACTAACATAGTTTGGTGTTCTCTGAATCACTGAACATCTGTCTTCACCCACTAACATGGTTTTCAGGATTGCATATCACTTCTAACTGATTGTCAGTAGTTGAAAATTATGAACCTAGATGAGAACCTAGCTAATTTATGTATCTTCAAAATAAATACATAAAAAATAAAAATAATTAGAAGTCACTTTGTTAAAAATATTTATTTCATAAAAAAATTATTTATTACTTTTAATTATGATGATTATTATTAGATTAATGTAAATATTACATTATTAACTTATATTTATTTATAATTATTTTTTAATATTAATTTTTTAATTATTATTTTTAACTAATAATTATTGTTATTTTATTTTATTTAAAATATTAATTATTCTTATTATTAATTAAATCATCTAAATTTATTATTATTGTTAATATTTTTATAATTTAATAATTTTTATTAATTTTTAAAGATTTTTAACTGTTATTATTTTGTTAATTTAATTAATTTTTGATTGTTTATTTTATTTATTATTTTTGATAAAGATATTATAATTAATTTATTAATAATGTTTAATGAAAATGATTTAATATTAAATAATTAAGGGCATTTTTAAATTATTTTTTAATTAAATAATTAATCTTTAATTGTAAATTTTAATAATAATAATAATAATTATTATTATTATTATTGTTTTAGTTTTATTAATTTATTTTTGTTTTTTGTTTTGATTTTGTTTTTATGATTTATTTTATTTTTATTATTATTTGGATGATGATGATTATGATGATGATGATGATGATGATGATCATTATCATTATCAATATTATTATTATTATTATTATTATTATTATTCTTTCTTAATCATAATAGCTGGGGGGGTGTTTACTTTATCCATAAGCTAAGGTACATGGCTTCATCCATAAGCTAAGGGGTTTGGACTCATCCATGACTCCTCCTCCTTCACTGCGATTGTCATTCCCAAAGACTCTATAGTGGTGGTTACGACGACTTGCCCATCGGTAGTGACATCCGCAGATGATGTCAACTTCTTAAACACAATAGTGGCTACTTTTTTATAAGTAGAGATTGTGGATCAATATTTCCTATTTGGGTCGAGATTCGGTAGGGTCTCATTCCACCAAAGTAATGGCTTGAAAAGCTCCTCCCTCCATGATAACTTTGACTTCTTAGTATCCATAAAAAATTATGTTTGATTTTCCAATTTGCGCAAGAGTTTAGTTTCAATCTATTATCAGGGATGGTGGATCATCAAAGTAGTTCCATATTCGTGAGATGGTAGTGACTTGTTCAATGTAGGAGGTATTGGTGTGTTAAGACTATGGTGTGTCAATTTCCTGGTGGTATATTTCATTGTTGGTGGTGTGTAGAGTGAATGATGATACACTATAGCGGTAAGTCATTGGAGGTGTTTGGTGGTGACACATTGAAGCAGGGCTGGGGGAGTCACCATTGATATTGTAACAGAGGGTGAATGTGTCTTTTATGTTGGTGGTGTGTTAATCCCCATTAATTACACATTGATGTAGGGTTGGTGGTGTAAGGAGTTGGTAGTGTCTTATTTCTGTTGCCGACAATGTCTCACTATGGCGGTGTGATAAAGGAGAATGCCTAATGGTGTGATGTTTTTCTTATAGTGATTAATGTGACTAATCATTGTAATTAGTCTAGTGGTGAATCATGGGACTTAGAGTTAGGTAGAATTTGGAAAAGTAAAATCTTAACGTTGTATAAATTTTAATAGCAACTCATCTACAATGATAAAAAATTATCAATAAAATAAAATTAATACATTTAATAATTAATGAAATTACAATTTAAAAACAAAATCAATCTATTTAATTAAATGTAAATCAGATAAAATATTTAATTAATAAAAATTTAAAAAAACAATAATTAATAAATTTTAAAATAGAAATTTACGTATTAAAAATTAGGCATAGATTAAAAATTAACAATAGTTAAAAAGAATATGAAACTAATAATTTTGAAAATCAAAGATTAAATTTAATTGAAAAAAATTAATGATTTTAAAAACTAAATATACAAGATTAATTATAAAAGTTAATTAATTAATTACTTAAACTATAAAATAATTATGTTGAAATAAATTAAAAATGGAGGGATAAATAATTAATTAAAATTTTAAAAACATAATAAAAAGACATGGAAATAATGGTGGTTTTAATGCCACATCAAATTCCCTAACACTTTATCATTGATTTTCTTCAATCAATACCTTTATTTGTATAATTAAAACTGAAACAATTTCTTTTTATTTAGCTCAAAAATATGCATGAAAAGGTATTGAAAAATAATAGATCATGAACTGAGTGTTAGTTTTTTCCAAAGAAATGTTAAAATGAAGTCCTTAATTTCAAATTCCCATTCACAACTGAGGATTTCATTCCCCATACATGAATCCACTTAATGAATTACTTCAATTCAAGTATGATTCCAATGTCTAGGAGTGATAACATGTATGTTAAATTTGGAAATACAATCCTAACAAAAGGCACCTTTTACCTTAACATTCTCTTAGGTAACAAAAATCAATGTTTAAATTAATTTTTTTGAATCACCTTAATAAACAACATAAAATTATTTTCTTATAAGTAAATTGTTCCCTTCTTCATATGGAGTTCAATACCCACCTCTCCTTAATGTAATCATTTTCGAAAAATAAGCAATTTTATTATTTGAATTTTCTCCATCCATGTAACTTGTGAAATGAACCATGAATATAAAATTATTTAATTTATACAGAGGGGTTACTCACACACACTCTACCTAGTGTCTCATAGGTTCACCTTGGGTTACTATTTTCCATTTTACTTCTATTTCAAATGACTTATTTGACCACCATTTAAATTAAATCACTAAGGTGGCTATTTTTTAAATTAAATAAAAATGGGTCCCCTATATTCGAGTATAAACTATGATTTTTCTATATTTATGATCATAAATTATATATAAATCTATCATGTATGACTCTAATTCTCAATTCTTAAACTATAAATTCATAGGTTCAATTAGTTACTTTATTTAGTAATCATTCATCCTAAAAAATTTAGATAAAAAATATCTCTCAACAACTAGTAAGTAGTATTATTTAGGAAATACTAAATTTAAGTACCAAATGAATCCTAAAGAATTAGAAAATTTCACCATTTCTTATCTTTCCTCTCCCCATGAAATCATTTATCCTTATTTATCATATGATCTCACCATTTATTTTGTTTCCTCTTCCCATGTTATGAATATATATATTATATATGATATATCTAAATGGGGTGGTAGTTTGGAAGAATATAGAAGGAGATGACATAGTTATCCCATGAGTTAGTGTTAATGTCTCCAGGTTTACAAAGGCACTAAACTATTATGGTCCTCAGGTATGAGTTTGTCTAATTTAGTAAATGTTATGAAAAAATAATGTAACATATTTTTATGAAGAGATCGAGTCTTTATAGTTGGTATCAGAGGAAATTTTTAGTTAAACTTTGGAAACTAGGAAGAGAAAACCAAGGTATGATCCCTAGGGTCATGTCTAAGGATGAGTCAAAGTATAATAAAATGTCTTGGAATTTTGGTAGTGGATAGAGAGAGTCTGTTAATAGAAATACATCTATGTATAGATACTAATAGTGTATGGGGATCTGAACAAATGTACCTAGGGTAATAAACTCGAAAACTCATTATTGATCTAAACTCGATCGAGATCCAGTGCATGAAATTGGACCTTGCTACACACCTGATTGGACACTCCTGGGGGATATGCTTATGAAATTCATGAAATTATCATGAACCATCATGAAGGACTTAAATAGAATATGGATATGAATTACCTAGTATAAAGAGAATGTGTTATAGGTTAAAGAAGATGTCATAATTTATACATCATATAAGTAATTTTAATGATTATGTGGTTTCTAACTATGATTAATAAGTCTTACTCTGTACATTTTGGTTTTAGTAAATGGATGAAACATGAAGTAAGTTCACTAATGAAGAGTGTGATAGAAAATGAAATTATTTTACTCCTATAAAACCAATTGTTATAGGAGATTGAAGAAAAAAATTAATTATTATGCTTGCATAATGATCTTAACCTACGAATCATTATGGACTTACAAACATGAAAAGGAGGGGATAATATTTTGTTGGGTCCTTCAAGAGGAAATAATCACCTTCTTTTAGATGGTATTATGATGTACTAATTTCTGAATAATGGATTAGAACCACTGAAAATATTTTTTCAGTTCTCTAATGTATGGAAAATGAAAAATCCATTTTAGATTTATAACTTTTGAAAGGAGAAGAATATCAATAGTAGAATACTATCAAGAATAAGAGGAAACTAAAATAAATTGACTCCATGGATTGGATGAGTTCAAGATATTATTTTTCAATAATCACATTGCTCATATTCTTCCTACAAAGATGGAGAAAGTGTTCCTCAAACAAAAGGAATAGGATGAAGAATATTTTAGTTCATACAAGGATATTTTCTTAGGTATTGAGTGGCACACTTATGGTATTATCATTCAACATAAACATATGGATGATCAATTAATTGGTGGATTAAAACTAATTTTCTGAGGGAAATTATCCAGACGGGACATAATTATCTATGAAGAGATTGTTTGATGTGCAATAAAGGTGGAAATGGATGTTGGAGTAACATAACAATATCATGTATTTTATAAGAAAAGGAACATGGAGTTCAAAGGAAAATAGAGGTTGGTTGAATTGATGAATCTTGAATAATTGTTTTGGATTCATAACATTGGATTCCATGCTTGGAAAATTCTTCATGATGTTAATTCATATGATTGTTTCACTAATTATATGTTCAAATAACTTGTTACAAAGGTGACATATTATTTACAACAATGAAGAAGGGTAAAGTATCATACATCTGGGGATGATTAAGGAAGAATGGGGATTTGAAGAAGATCTTTCAATACATCATGGTTGCATGAGAACCATGAAAGAGATTACTTGATGAAAAGAATCATATGATTTTCATGAAGTAGAGAAGGATGGTTTAAGAAAAAGAGAGAGTGTGGGAGATCTTGGGATTTTGGTATAGACATGCATTTCATATTGAATTAAAACTAGAAGATGCTTTGCTGATTTTTATTTCTATAATATCATAGTTTTGGGGAACTTATTATGAAAGTCTTATAAAGGAAAGGGGGAGAAAAGGTGATCCCAATAATATTTAGTTTTGATTGGAAATAATGATTCCACTAGAAGAAAGGGTAGTTTTTGTAATTTCCTTCGTGGTAGGAGAAGAAGTATTATGTGAAGGCTGTAACATAATGAAAATAGTGGTAAAACGGATTAAAATATTTTTTAGAGTTATTGTCCAATATAATAGGCCATAATACCATCATTAAGGAATAGAAAATTTTATAAGAAGATTTCATTGATGAAAAATAATTAATTGTAAGTACGAAGAGTTGACAAAAGAGGATTCCACATACGAAGGATTCTATAGGAGGAATTTCTGTGAATAGAAGTTGTTCGTAGATGTGATATTCCACATAGAACAAAGTGGTCTGTGGAAGATAAGAAAGTTCATGAATTAAGGGGAAGTAGTCTACAGAAGAAGGTATTATATAGAAGTGGAGGTGGTACGTGAATGCATTATACGGAAATAGAAGCAAAATATAGAGTAGGAATGGTATGTGGAGTAGGAACGATACGTGGATTGGATCAGTACACGGAGCAGGAGCGATACGCTAAGCTGACATGGTACGCCAATAATGAATAATACATAGAGTGGGTGCGGTACTAAGAGTAAAGATAGTCCATGAAATTAGGGATAGTCCACATAAGTATAAATAGTGCACTGAAAGGAACTGAAAATTCATTCACTACTGATATTTTGTATTAGATAATAAAAAGGATTTTGGGAAATTTATATTCAATTATTCTATTTGTATTCATTCTATTTTATTTTCATTTGCATGTTTAATTTTAGTTTTTCATTTTCAATTCTAGAATCTCATTTATATTCATTTTATTTCATATATATATACATATAGTGAATTATAAGTAATCAGTGATTGATTGCAACAACTCCTCAAGAGATCGACCTAGGTCAACCATTGTATTTCAATGGTGATTATTCTGCATTGACTAACAAATCTCAGGTGCAACAAGAAGATAAAATTAAAAAATATCATATGAAATAACTTCATGGAGAGGTACTAAGACTAAAGGGAAATACTAAGAGGTTTGGTAAATATATTTTTTCACTGTTGGAGAAACCCAAACCTATACATGAACCTGATCCTGAGCCAGAACCTGAACCAAAATGAGTTGTGAATGAGATTTGAAAGATCATTTTTTATGTCAAAGTACCAGAGAAGGGAGATAATGAACTACTAAAAGAGTTAATCATATCATCTTGTACTCATCCATTTCTCAAGGAGGTCCATGAAGAAAATGTTTCATATGATATACTTATGGGAGATCAACAATTTTTTGGAAGAATATTGGAATCACTTTGTTGAAGATAGCTTGAAAATTGATCATCCCATGATAGATAATGAAGAATCAGTGCATTTTTATCTCTCTATTTCTTTGAAATATTATAACGAATATGCACCTATTGATATGGATTTTCTAATGGGTTTTCCTGAAGTGATCAATTTCTAACCTGACTTACTTGAAAGGGAATATTTATTTATTGATTCATCACGTTTTAATCTTATTCAAACTAAATTATTTTCTAACTTCTAATTTACTAAAATTTCCGATATAGAAAAAGTGGAGAAGACCTTGGATTATATGAAGGAGACCACCAAAGTGGTGGTGATCAAGGAAGAAGAACCGGAGAAGATAGTGGTTGTGTGACTACCTCCTCTGCAAAAAAATTGGATACTATATAGAGGAGGGCACCATTGAAGTTCACAGGAACCTCCCCTATATTCTCTTCCCTCCCACTATGGACATTAAATTATATCTTTATACTTTCTTGGGGGTTAGGAACATTATTATATTCTTTGGGGTTCTCTATTCTTGTCATCTACTCACGGATACAGGGAAAAGTCACATGTGGTGGTTAATCTCAAAAAAACCACACCGACCTTCTGATTGGGGATAATCCACTACAACTACCTGACTAAGGGATGTATAAACTTAGCACCCCCTTGGGGGTCAAAACAAGAATCATCTCTTTTCTATCTCTTTTCTATTTCTTTTTATTTATTTATTCTTATGTATTTTCATTTTTTTCTTTTGGTTTTATAGTGGTAACAACTAGGATCTTAACTCAAGGTTTCCACTGAAAAATAAATCATGTTGTATCTTTACATTTCTTTATTTGGTTTGCTGACCAACATAAATTCTATATAAAATTTTTTCTTGATCTGATTTGATCTAAAATAGGGTACTTAATGGAATAAGTATGGTTGAGGGATTTGAACCTGTTTTAAGAAATTTGAGGTGGTTATATTTTGTTTTTCATTTTTGTGTGTTTTTTGGATTCTTGAGATGAATCAAATACTTTGTAAAATTCAAAAAATCTTGGTATTTTTGTCACATTGATTAATTTGAGTGTTTGAGGAATTAAATGATTTATTAATGGACATTTTTACTTGGTTTCCAATCTTTTCATTTGATGATGTTTGATTGACTCTGAAAATCATGTGCACTAGTGTTGTCCAATTTAAAAATCTCTCGCAACCTGAGATGTTTCTAAAAATGTTTGAAATCTTCTTATATTTCTCTTTTTCTTTAGATTCTTGAGACATGTTGTGTGATCTATAACTTTATATTTTTCTCTTTTTCAAAGCTGTTAGTGTTCATAGAATGTGTCAAGTATGATTAAGGCATTACTTTGAAAGACGTTTTTCATTCAACTCTTATTTTATCATGCCTTTACATCTGACCTTATTTAAGCCCATTTTAGCCATGTAATACCTTGTTAGGAAGACAAAATACAATCCATTTATCCCTTTATAACCTTCTAAATAAGTTAAATTCAAGATTATTGTTGAACTCAAGTGTGGGGGATGGAGAAGATGGGATTTTCTTTGCTTTCCCGAGGAATCCTTTTGAGCTGAATTGAATGTGTTTCCATATTTATTACTGATTGGTTGGAATAAGTGTCATGATGGGTAGATGTATGGGTGGACCAAAATATCATTACAAATATGGGTAGGGTGTTCACCAATTTTTAAAGATATAATGTTGCCTCTCTTTTCCTCCAAAACATTATTTTGAATAGAAATACAGATCTGAATTCAAGCTGAAACAATTCAACAAATGGGGAAAAGAGGGATGAAAATCATTTATACTGAAATTCTAAGTGTGAACTTAACAAAATAATAGGTGTTTAGAGGTGATAAATTTTTGATCTGATTGAGGAGAACACTATTCTTGAGCAAAACTGTTTTCATGCATTTAGTTTACTTTAGAGCATAACCCTCCTCATTCTACCTTAGGTTTTTACATTTTAAACCTACCAACCCTCAGCCTCAGAAAACCTATGAAAAAGACCTCATGATTGATAAATTTTTGACTCTATGAAGTGGAGATACTAGGAGGATATCAAGCCTATGTAGATCACACATGTTTTGAGAATGAGAAAAACTCCACATTAAATATCCTTGACTGAAGAGAGAAATATTTTTTCCGGGGAGGTAGGTATGACATGAAAGTGAGGATTAACATGAGATTGAATGCATTTATATGATTTTTGAGGAGTCCTGAAATTTTTATCCGTGTTTGAGGCATGATATTTTCTTTGATACAATAATTGAGTAGTGTAGTCATTTATGCTTTGAGAAGTTTGTTTTGACCTTGGTATAAGACGATTGCCGATGAGTGAAATGTTTAAGTGTAAGGGAATTGATAGAACAAATACTTTTTAATTATTTCATTCTGAATTTCAATTTTTTTAATCCCCCCAATGTGTTATTTAAATGTCAATTGTCACATTTTATGTTTTAGAAGTATTTTTTTCTTAATTGGAAAAAATGGCTTATTTTGGATTAATTTTTTTTTAATATATTTTAATGATTTGGGAAAATCTTTTTATTCACTGATAAAAACTGTAAAATTATTATTTTATAGGTTCTTATATTTGATGGGATTAATTTTAACCTGCTGGACCCAAAGCTCAATCCATCATTTGGAAGCTCAAGTCCAGCTCACAATCTATGCCTCGAAAACTATACACAGATCTTGAATGTTTTAAAAGGGAGATTTTATAACAAATTGTATCTATCCAATGGGGATGAAATTGAACAGGGAGATAGGGAAGGAATTAATTAACATCTTTTGGTAAGGATGACACATCTGAATCCACTTTATTTATTGTCTTAATGGCATGGGAAGTTGGAGTTTTGGAATACAAAGAATCACCATGATAGATTAAATGTTCTAAACTAAAATAGTCATAAAGCATTCATACGTGGACCAGTCAAGATTATATTTTTTTTAGTTATGCCGAAGAAGTAATGGAACAACTTTCATGAAGGAATATTTCCCAAATTCAGTCATTAAGGACTACCACGTGAATACATTATTTGGACATATTTTGAATCCAATTTTTCACTCCCGTTGCCTATAAAATTGTAATTCATCTTCATTTAAATGGGTTGAAAACTTAGGAATATACCTTATTGGACATTTTATGTAATTTAGTATTTTATTTTATTTTATTTTCATTATGTAATTTCATATCATATTTTAATTCAAGTTTTCTTCTTTCTTCACTTTTCTTTCTCTCTTTTGTTTTTTCTCCCCGTTTTCTTTTTATTGTGTATTGTTTTGCTCGTGCTCATGAGTATCGAACTCGAAGAAGTTCCTAGGATATTATTCAAGCAATGAACCCAAGTCTTTTAACATTAATTATTAATGTTTCTTATTTTCTTAGATTTATACTGATGGGGATATTAGTGGGCAAGGTGCCTTTGTGTCTCTACTAGCCACCTGAGGATTAGCTTTCATTTCTACAATATTTACCTTTGATCAAGGAGGTGGATGTATGGTCACTCGGTTATCATTGAGAGTACTATATATTCACAAAAATATTCCTAGGAATATGTTCATGTGTACAATGGATCATGCTCATTATGTATATTTAAAACTAACAAAGATACGACGAAGGTTCACTTTAGATAATCTCTCAGGAGTATCTCTTTTCTCTCCAACATAATTTTGTTTTCATTCATTATGTTTGCTTTTCATTTGCATGCTTAATTTTAGTTTTTCAATTTCAAGTACAAAATCTCATTTCTGGTCATTTTATTTCATATATATATATATATACATATAATGAATTATAAGTAGTGAGTGATTGATCGCAACAACTCCTCAAGAGATCAACCTAGGTTATCCACTATGTTGCACTTAGTATAAACCTTTTTGAGAGAGCGCATGACAATGCTTCATCAAATTGGCACCATTATTGGGGAGGAACAACACTTGAATACACCATTTATGATAAAAAACAAAAAAAATCACAAATTTCAAAAACTAAAAAAAACATTTTGCTCATGATGTATTTCAGTGTTCTTTATTCTGCGTGGACTAACAAATCTCGGGTGAAACAAGAAGATGAAATTCAAAAACCTCATATGCAAGAACTTAATTAAGATGTACAAAGACCTAAGAGAAATACTGATAGGTTTGGGAAATATATTTTTTCACTGTAGGAGTAACCTGAACCTAAACCCGAACCTGATGCGGAGCCGGAACCTGAACCAGAATGAGGGGTGAAAGTGATTTCACCGATCATTTTTATGTCAAAGAACATGAGATGGGTGAGAAGAAGAATTTAAAAGAGTTAATCATATCATTTGGTACTTATCCATTACTCAAGAAGGTCCATGATGAAAATGTGTCATCTGATATACTTATGTGAGATCAACAATTTTTGGAAGAATCTTGGAATCTCTTGGTTGAAGATAAATTGAAACTTTATCTTCCCATGATTGATTATGAACAATCAGTACCTTTTGACCTCTCATTTTTTAAAATATTATAAATAAGATTCTCTTTTTGATATGGAGTTATTAATGGTCTTTCCCAAAGATATCAATTTCCAAGATGACTTACTTGAAAGGGAAGATTTTATTATTGATTCATCACGTTTTAATCTTATTCAAATAGAATTGTTTTTTGACTTCTCATTTCCTAAAATTTCTGATACAGTACAAATGGAGCAGACCTTGGATGATACTAAATAGACCACCTAAGTGGTGGTGATCAAGGAAGAAGAGCTGGAGAAGCTTGTGGTGGTAAGACTACCTCCTCTGCAATAAACTGGATACTATATGGAGGAGGACACCACTGAAACTCAAAGGGAGCACACCTATATTATATTCCTTCCCACTATGCACTGCAAATTCTATTTTTATACTTTCTTGTGGGTTTATTACATTCTTATATTATTTTGGGTTCTCTATTTTTGGATTATACTCATGGACACTGGGAAAAGTCACATGGGGTGGTTTATCTCAATGAAACCACATCCACGTTCTGATTAGGGATAATCCACTACAGATTCCTGACTAGGGGAAGTATAAACTTAGCACCCTCTTGGGGGGTCAAACTAGGCATTATCCCTTTTAAAACCATTTCATATTTTTTATTTGTTTTTTCGTATGTCTTTTCATTTCTTGTATTTTTAAAGTGGTAGCAGCTAGGAGCTTAACTCAAGTTTTCCATAGTTAAATAAATTAGGCTGTATCATTCATTTTCTTCATTTGGTTTGTTGACCAATATAGATTATGTGTGAAAATGTTTCTTAATCTGATTTTATCTAAATGAGGGTAGTAAAGGTAATATGTATGGAGGATGGATTTCAACTTGTTTTAAGAATTTTGAGCATGCTTCTATTTTGTTTTTCATTTTGTTTCATTTTTGTGTGTTTTTTGGATTCTTGAGCTGAATTAAGTATTTTGTAAAATTGAAACCATCTTGGTTTTTTTGTCAAATTTCTTAATTTGAGTGTTTTAGGAATTAAATTATTATTGAATGGATTTTTTTACTTTGTTTTTGATATTTTCATTTGATGATGTTTGATTGAATCTAAAACTCATGTGCACAAATGCTGTCCAAATTGAAAATATTTCGCAACCCGAGAGGCTTATAAAGCTGTTTAAAATCTTCTTATATTTCTCTTTTTCCTGAGAGTCTTGATACATGTTGAATGATCCAAAACATTCTATTCTTCTCTTTTTCAATGCTGTTAGATTTCATAGAATGTGTCAAGTATGATTGAGGCATCACTTTGGAAGCCCCTTTCCATTCAAATATTATTTTGGCCTACCTTTACCTGTGATCTTATTTAAGCCCCTAGTATTCATGAAATACCTTGTTAGGAAGCCACATTACAAGACATTTATCCCTTTCCAACCATATCTAGAAGTTAATTTCATGATTATTGTTGAACATAAGTGTGGGGGAGGGAGAAGATGGGCTTTGTTTTGCTTTCCTAAAGAATAATTTTGAGCTCAATTGAATGTGTTGACATATATATTACTGCTTGGGTGGAAGAAATTTCATTATGGGTAGATATATGGGTGGCCCAAAATATAATTACAAAGATGGGTTGGGTGTTCACCAATTTTTGAAGATCAAATGTTGCCTCTCTTTTAATCCAAAACATGACTCTGAAGAAAAATCCAGATCTAAATTCAAGATGAAACAATGCTTCAAATGGGTAAAAGAGGGATGAAAATCATTGATTATGAAATTATAAGTGTGAAATTTCAAATAGAAGAGGTGTTTGGAAGTGATACATTTATGAGCTGATTGTGAAGCACACCATTCTTGAACAAAACTGTTTTCATGCATTTACTTAACTTTAGATCATAACACTCCTCATTCTACCTCAGATGTTTTTACATTTTAAACCTTCCAAAGCTTTAGAACAACCCATAAAAAAGACCTCATGATTGATACATTTTTGACTCTCTGAAGTGGATATTTTATGAGGATAAAAATCCTATAGATATTACACGTGTTTTGAGACTAAGAAAAACTCCGTATTAAATATCCTTGAGTAAAGAGAGAGATATTTTTTTGGGGAGGTAGGTAAGACATGAATATGAGGATTAACATGAGATTGAATGGATTCATATGATTTTTAGGTTCTGATATTTTTATCCATGTATGAGGCATGATATTTTCTTTGATACGATAATTGAGTTGTGTTGTCATTTATGCTTTGAAAAGTTTGTTTTGACCTTGGTATAAGATGATTGCCTGGAAGTGCAATGTTTAAGTGTGGGAAAATTGATAGAACAAATATTTTCAATTATTTTATTCTTAATTTCAAATTTTTAATCCCCAAAATGTGTTATTTAAAGGGAAATTGTCACATTTTATGTTTTAAGAGTATTTTTGAGCTAAATTAAAAAAATGTCTTATTTTGGATTTAAACAGTTTTAATATATTTTAATGTTTCAGCCATAACTTTTTATTCACTAATCCAAATTTTAAAATTATTCTTATATAGGTTCCTATGTTCGATGGGATTAATTTTATCCTTCTAGACCCAAAGTTCAATCCATCATTTGGATGCTCAAATCCAGCTCACAATCTTTACCTCAAAAACTGTGCACAGATCTGGAATGTTTTGAATGAGAGATTTTATATGGAATGTTATCAGTGAAATGGAGGTTAAATTAAATATGGTTCTGGATAAGAAATTTATTAACATATTTCATTAAGGATGACATGTCTTAATCTGCTTTATTCAAGGTCTTAAGTGAATGTGATTTGGAGTTGTGGAATACAAAGAGTCACCATGACAGATAAAATGTTACGCATTAAAAGAGTTATAACACTTTCATATGTGGAACAATCAGGTTTATTATTTTTGGAGCAACGCCGAAGAAGTAATGGAGCTACTTTCAAGAAGGATTATCCCTAAAATTTGGTAATTAAATAGGACTACCACGTGAATATATTCATTGGACTTATTTTGGATCCAAATTTTCACTCCCTTTGCCTATAAAATTGTACTTTATCTTCATTTCAAAGGGTTGAAAACTTCAGAATAGTCTTTGTTGGAAATTTTATGTAGTTTAGTATTGTATTTTATTTTCTTTTCAGTATGTAATTTATTTTCATATTTTAATTAAAGTGTTCTTGTTTCTTCACTTTTCTTTGTCTCTTTTGTTTTCTCTCCCCGTTTTCTTTTCACTTTGAACTCTTATGGTCGTGCTCATGAGTAGCTAACCTGAGGAAGTTACCATGGGAGTATTCTAGTGATAAACCCAAGTATTTTAACATTAATTATTAATGTTTCTTATTTTCATAGAGTTAGACTGAGGGGGATATTATTGGGAATTCTTCTTTTGTGTCTCCACTTGCCACTCGAGGATTAACTTTCACTTCTGCAATATTTTCCTTCAATTGAGGAGGTGGATGTGAGGTCTCTTTGTGATCATTGAGTATAGAATATATTCACAAACATATGTAGAGGAATATTTTCATGTATATTATTTATAATTCTCATTATGTAGATTTGAAACTAACAAAGAGACAATGAAGGTTTACTCTGGATAATCTCTCGAGAGGATCTCCTTTATGTCTAACATAATTCTGTTTGCATTGCATTTTCATATTTAATTTTTGTTTTTCATTTTCAATTCCAAAATCACATTTCTGTTCATTTTATTTCAAATATATATATATATATATAATGAATTATAAGTAGTGATTAATTGATCGCAACAACTCCTTAAAAGATCGACCTAGGTTAACCACTATGTCACACTTAGTATAAATATTTTTGAGAACACGTAAGAAAATGATTCATTAAATTGGTGTCATTTCTGGGGATTCACAACACTTTCATACATCATTTTTCATAAAAAAACAAAAAAAATCATAAATTTCAATAACTAAGAAAAAATGTTTTTGTTCATGATTTATTTCAATGGTGATTATTCTTCATGGACTAACGAATCTCAGGAGAAACAAGAAGATGAAATTCAAAAATATCATATGCAATAACTTCATGAAGAGGTAAATATAAAAAATATAAATGTTGAGAGTTTTAGTAAATTTATTTGTTCACTGCAGGAGAAACCTGAACCTAAACCCGAACCTGATCTTGAGCCGGAACGTAAACCAAAACGAGTGGTGAAAGATATTTCACCGATCATATTTTATGTCAAAGTACCTATGAAGGGTGAGAAGGAGCTACTAAAAGAGATAGTCATATCATCTCATACTCATCCATTGCTCGGGGTGGTCAATGAAAAAATTGGGTCATCTGATATACTTATGGGAGATCAACAATTTTTGGAAGAATCTTGGAATCACTTTGTTGAAGATAACTTGAAACTTGATCTTCCTATGCTTGATAATGAAAAATAAGTACCTTTTGACCTCTCTCTTTCTTTGAAATATTATATATAAGATTCACCTTTTGATATTTATTTGTCCATGGTCTTTCATGAAGAGATCAATTTCCAAGATGACTTACTTGAAAGGGAATATTTCTTTATTGATTCATCATGTTTTAATCTTATTCGAACTGAATTGTTTTCTGACTTCTCCTATCCTAAAATTTCTAATACAGTACAAATGGAGGATACCTTGGAAGTTATTAAAGAGACCACTGAAGTAGTGGTGATCAAGGAAGAAGATCTAGAGAAGCTGGTGGGGGTATTACTACCTCCTCTACAATAAATTTGATACTATATGGAGGAGGACACCACTGAAGTTCATAGGGAGCACACCTATATTCTATTCCCTCCCACTATGGACCTCAAATTATGTTTTTATACTTTATTGGAGGTTGGGAACATTCTTATATTATTTGTGGTTCTCTATATTTGGGGTCTACTTAGGGACACTGGGAAAAGTCACATGTGGTGGTTTTTCTCAAAGAAACCACAACCACCTTCTGATTGGGGAAAATCCACTGCAACTGCCTAACTAGGGGTAGTATAAACTTAGCACACGTTTGGGGGGTCAAACCAAGAATTATCCCTTTTCTATACCTTTTATCTTTATTTTTTATTTATTTTTTATTATGTATTTTCATTTATTTCTTGTACTTTTAAAGTAGTAGTAGCTAGGATCTTAACTCAATGTTCCCACTGAAAAATAAATAATGTTGTATCTTTCCTTTTCATTATTTTGTTTGATGCCCAATATAAATTCTGTGTGAAAATTTTTCTTGATCTGATTTGATCTATAATAGTGTAGTAAATGGAATAAGTATGGGGGGGGATTTCAACCTGTTTTAATAATTTTGATCGTTCTTCTAGTTTGTTTTTCATTTTTTCATTTTTTTTGTGTTTTTTGGATTCTTGAGCAGAATTGAATACATTGTAAAATTCAAACCATCTTGGTATTTTTTTCACATTACTTAATTTGAGTGTTTACAGAATTAAATGATTTCAGAATGGATTTTGTTTCTTGGTTTCAGATATTTTTATTTGATGATGTTTGATTGAAAGTGATACTAATGTGCACTAGTGCTATCCAAATTGAAAATATTTCACAACCCGAGAGGTTTCGAAACATGTTTGACATTATCTTATATTTATATTTTTCTTGAGAGTCTTGATACATGTTGAGTTATCCAGAAATTTCTATTTTTCTCTTTTTCAAATCTTTTAGAGTTCATAAAACATGTTATGTATGAAGAGGCATCACTTTAAAATCCCTTTTTCATTCAACTCTTATTTTGGACTACCTTTGCATGTGACATTCTTTAAGACCCTAGAAGCCATGAAATACCTTGTTAAAAAGCCAAATTACATGCCATTTATCACTTTACAACCTTCTCTAGAAGTTAAATCCATAATTATTATTTAAATCAAGTGTTGGGGAGGGAGGAGATGGGCTTTGTTTTGCTTTCCTGAAGAATATTTTTGATTTGAATTGAAAGTGTTTCCATATTTATTGCTGCTTGGGTGGATGAAATGTCATCATTGGAAGATTTATGGGTTGACCAAAGTATCATTACAAAGATGGGATAGTTGTTCACCAATTTTTGAAGATAAAATGATGCCTCTCTTTTCCTCTAAAAAATTATTCTAAAGAGAAATCCAAATTTGAATTCAAGCTAAAAAAATGCTACAAATGGGGAAAAGCGGGATGAAAATAATTGATGATGAAATTATAAGAGTGAAATTCTTAAAAGAAGAGGTGTTTGGTGGTGATTCATGTTTGAGATGATTGATGAGAACACCATTCTTGAGCAAAACTATTTTCAAGCATTTACTTCGCTTTAGAGAATAACCCCCCTCATTCTTCCTCAGATGTATTTACATTTTAAACCTACCAACCTTCAACCTCAGAACAACCCATGAAAAAGTCCTCAGGATTGATACATGTTTGAATCTATGAATTGGAGATACTATGAGTATATCAAGCCTATGGAGATCACCCATTTTTTGATAATAAGAAAAACTCCACATTAAATATCCTTGAGTGAGGAGAGAAAAGTTTTTTCCACAGAGGTAGGTACGACATGCAAGTAGGGATTAATATGATATTTAATGGATATATATGATTTTGGAGGAGTTATGAATTCTTTATCCATGTATGAGGCATGATATTTTCTTTGATACGATAATTGAGTTCTTTTTCCTATTTATACTTTGAGAAGTTTTTTTGACCTTGGTATAAGATTATTGCCAATGAGTGCAACGTTTAAGTGTGGTGGAATTGATAGAACAAATAATTTAAATATTTTTATTCTGAAATTCAATTTTTTAATCCCACCAATGTGTTATTTTAGAGGGACATTGTCATATTTTTTATTTTAGGAGTATTTTTTAGCTTAATTGGAAAAATGGATTATTTTAGATTTAAACAGTTTTAATATATTTTAATGTTTCGGCCATAACTTTTTATTAACTGATCCAAATTGTAAAATTATTATTTTATAGTTTTATATGTGCCATGGTATTAATTTTATCCTTCTAGACCCAAAGCTCAATCCATCATTTGGAAGCTCAAATACAACTCACATTTTATGCTGCAAAAACATTGCACAGATCTGGAATGTTTTAAAGAGGAGATTTTATATCGATGTGTATCGGTCCAATAGAGCTGAAATTAAACAGTGATTTGGGGAAGGAATTATTTAACATATTTTATTAATTATTACAAATATGAATCCGCTTTATTCAAGGTCTTAATGGAATGGGAAATTGGAGTTGTGGAATACGAAGAGTCACAATGACAGATTAAATGTTCCGTAATAAAAGAGTCATACCTCTTTCATACATGGACCAATCATGAAAATATTTTCTGGAGAGACTCCTAAGATGTAATGTAACAACTTTTAACAAGGAATATTTCCCAAATGTTATCATTAATGAGGACTAACACGCAAATACATTAGTTGGACATATTTTGAAGCCAAATTTTCACCCCCTTTACCTATAAAATTGTACTTCATCTTCATTTCAAAGGGTTGAAAGCATAGGAATATCCTTTTTTGGAAATTTTATGTAGTTTATTATTGTATTTTTTTCATTCTGTAATTTAATTTCATATTTTAATTCAAGTGTTCTTCTTTCACCACTTTTCTTTCTCTCTTTTGTTTTTTCTCTCTGTTTTCTTTTCACTGTAAACCCTTATACTCGTGCTCATGAGTAGTGAACCCGAGGAAGTTCCTAGGGGAGTATTCGAGTGATGAACCCAAGTATTTGAAAATTCATTATTAATGTTTCTTATTTTCTTAGAGTTAGACCGAGGGGGATCTTAGTGGGTAGGGTTCCTTTGTGTCTCCACTTTCCCCCTAAGGATTAGCTTTGACTTCTGTAATATTTTCCTTCGATCAAGGAGGTGGTTGTGTGGTCTCTCGCTGATGGTTGAGAGTGTCGTATATTTAAAAACATATACATAGGAATATGGTTATGTATACTATAGATCACACTCATTATGTAGATTTGAAACTGATAAAGAGACGATGAAGGTTCACTCTGGATAATCTCTCGGAAGGATCTCTTTTCTGTGTAACATCATTCTATTTGAATTCATTCTATTTGCATTGCATTTGCAGGTTTAATTTTAGTTTTGCATTTTCAATTCCAAAATATCATTTCTGGTCATTTTATTTCACACACACACACACACATATCTATATACATATTGTGAATTATAAGTAGTGAGTGATTGATCTCAATAGCTCCCCAAGAGATCTACCTAGGTAAACCACTATATTTCACTTAGTTTAAATATTTTTGAGAGCGCGAAAAACAATTCTTCATAAAATTGGGACTATTTCTGGGGATGTGCAACACTTTCATACACCGTTTTTCATAAAAAACAAAAAAATAAAAAATTTAAAAATGTATTTTTGTTGTTCATGATGTAATTCAATGGTGATTATTCTTACATGGACTAACAAATATTTGTTAAAACAAGAAGATGAAATTCAAAAATATCATATGCAATAACTTTATGAATAGGTAAAAATACTGAAGAGAAATGCTGAGAGGTTTGGGAAATATATTTGTTCACTATAGGAGAAACCCGAATTTAAACCCGAACATGATCCTGAGCCGGAACCTAAACCAGAACGAGTGGTGAAAGAGATTTCACTGATAATTTTTTCTTTAAAAGGACCTAAGATGGGTGAGAAGGAGCTACTAAAAGAGTGAATCATATCATCTCCTACTCATCCATTTCTCTATGAGGTCTATAAAGAAATTGTCACATCTTATATACTTACGAGAGATCAATAATTTTTGGAAGAATCTTGGAATCACTTTTTTGAAGATAACTTGAAACATGATATTCCCATGATTGATAATGAATAATCAGTCCCTTTTTACCTCTCACTTGCTTTGAAATATTACAAATAAGATTCAACTTTTTCATATGGAGTTGTAAATGGTCTTTCCCAATGAGATCAATTTCCAAGAGGACTTACTTGGAAGGGAATATTTTTTTGATACATAATGTTTTAAACTATTTCAAGATGAATTGTTTTCTGAATTATCCTTTCATAAATTTATAAATTAGTACAAATTAAGTAGACCATGGATGACATGAAAGAGACCACCAAAGTGGTGGCGATCAAGGAAGATGATCCGAAGAAGCTGGTGGTAGTATGACTACATCCTCTGCAACAAATTGGAAACTATATAGAGCTGGACACCACTGAAGTTCACAGGGAGCACACCTATATTCTATTCCCTCCCACTATAAACCTAAAATTCTATCTTTATAATTTCTTGGGGGTTGGGAAAATTCTTGTATTATTTGGGGTTCTCTATTCTTGGTTTCTACTCATGGACACTGGGAAAACTCACATGTGGTGGTTTATCTCAAAGAAACCACACCCATCTTCTGATTGGGGATAATCCACTGCAACTACCTGACTAGGGGCGGTATAAAATTAACACCCGCTTGGGTGGTCAAAAAAGCATTATACCTTTTATATACCTTTTCTATTTCTTTTTATTTATTTTTTCTTTTGTCTTGTTATTTATTTCTTGTAGTTTTAAAGTGGTAGCACCAAGGAGATTAACTCAAGGCTGCCACTGAAAAATAAATCAGGTTTTATCTTTCATTTTCTTTATTTTGTTTGCTGCCCAATATAAAATTTTTGTGAAAATTTTTCTTGATGTTATTTGATATAAAAGATGGTCATAAATGGAATAAATATGAGGGGATGTATTTCAACCTGTTTTATGAATTTTGAGCATTCTTCTATTTTGTTTTTCATTTTTTTCATTTTTGTGTGTTTTTTGGATTCTTGAGCTAAATCGAATACATTGTAAAATTCAAAACATCTTGGTATTTTTGTCACATTTCTTAATTTGAGTGTTTTAGGAAATAAATGATTTATAAATGGATTTTGTTTCTTTGTTTTTGATATTTTTTATTTTATGAATTTTGATTGATAGTGAAACTCATGTGGACTAGTGATGTCCAAATTGAAAATCTTTCGATACCCGAGAGGTTTCTAAACCTTTTTGACATATTATTATATTTATCTTTTTTTAAGAGTCTTGATACATGTTGAGTGATCTAGAACTTGCTATTTTTATTCTTTTTCAAAGCTCTTATAGTTCATATAATGTGTTATGTATGATTTAGGCATCACTTTGAAAGCCCTTTTTCATTCAACTCTTATTTTGTCCTACCTTAGCATGGGACCTTATCTAATCCCCTATTAGACATGAAATACCTTGTTAGGTAGCCACATTACAATCCATTTATCCCCTTACAACCTTCTCTAGAAGTTAAATTCATGATTATTTATGAACTCAAGTGTGGGGGAGGGAGAAGATGAGCTTTGTTTTACTTTCCTGAAGAATATTTTTGAGTTGAATTGAAAGTGTTTCCATATTTATTACTGATTGGGTAGAAGAAATGTCATTATTGGAAGATTTATGGGTGGACCAAAATATCATTACAAATATGGTCTGGGCGTTCACCAATTTTTAAAGATCAAATGCTGCCTCTCTTTTCCTCCAAAATATGATTCAGAAGAGAAATAAAGATTAGAATTCAAGCTGAAACAATGCTACAAATGGGGAAAAGAGGGATGGAAATCATTGATGATGAAATTATAAGTGTTAACTTACCGAAATAAGAGTTTTTTAGAGGTGATTAATTTTTGAGCTGATTGAGGAGCACACCATTCTTGAGCAAAAACAGTTTAATGCATTTACTTCATTTTAGAGCATGAGCCTCCTTATTCTGCCTCAGATGTTTCTACATTTTAAACCTTTCAACCCCCAACCTCAGAACAAACCATTAAAAAAACTCATTATGGATACATTTTTGACTCTATTAAGTGTATATACTAGGAGGATAGCAAGCCTATGGAGATCACACATGTTTTGAGAAGGAGAAAAACTTCACATTAAATATCCTTTAGTGAAGGGAGAAATATTTTTTTGGGGAGGTAGGTACGAAATGCATGTCAGGATTAACATGAGATTGAATGGATTCATATTATTTTTCATTATTTCTTAAATTTTTATCTGTTTATGAGGCACAATATTTTCTTTGATAGGATAATTGAGTTGTGTTGTCATTTATGCTTTAAGAAGTTTGTTTTGACCTTGGTATAAGATGATTGTCGAGGATTTCAATGTTTAAGTGTGGGGGAATTGATAGAAAAACTATTTTCGATTATTTTATTCATAATTCCATTTTTTTAATCCCAACAATGTGTTATTTAAAGGGAAATTGTCACATTTTATGTTTTAGGAGTATTTTTGAGCGTAATTGAAAAAATGGCTTATTTTTTATTTAAACAGTTTTAATATATTTTAATGTTTCGGCCATAAAATTTTATTCACTGATCAAAATTATAAAATTATTATTTTATTGGTTCCTATTTTTATGGGATTTATTTTATCCTTGTGGACCCAAAGCTCAATCCATCATTTGGAATCTCAAATCTAGGTCACAATCTGTGCCTCGAAAACTGTACACAGATCCGGAATTTTTTAAAGGGGAGAATTTATATCGAAGTGTATCTATAAAATGGAGTTTAAATTCAAAAAAGAACTGGATAAGGAATTACTTAACATCTTTAATTAAGGATTCCACATCTCAACCGCCTTTATTCAAGGTATTAAGGGCATGGGAAGTTGGAGTTGTGGAATACGAAGAGTCACCATGATATATTAAATATTCCATACTAAAAGATTCATAACTCTTTCATAAGTGGACCAATATGGATGATATTTTTTGGAGGGATGGAGAAGAAGTAATGGAACAACTTTAAAGATGTAATATTTCCAAAATTAGGTCTTTAAGGAGGCATACCACGTGAATACATTCGTTGGACATATTTTGGATCCAAATTTTCACTCCCTTTGCCTATAAAATTATACCTCATCTTCATTTCAAAGGGTTGAAAACTTAAGAATAGCATTTGTTGTAAATTTTATGTATTTGAGTATTTTATTTTATTTTCTATTCATTCTGTAATTTTATTTCATATTTTAATTCAAGTATTTTTTTTCTTCACCTTTCTTTCTATCTTTTGTTTTCTCTCCCCGTTTTCTTTTCACCGTCAACTCTTATGCTCGTGATCATGAGTAGAAAACCCAAGGAAGTTACAGGGGGAGTATTCTAGTGATTAAATCAAGTATATGAACATTAATTATTAATGTTTCTTATTTTCTTAGATTTAGACCGTGGGGGATCTTTGTGGGCAAGGTGCCTTTGTGTGTCCACTTGCCAGTCGAGGATTATCTTTCACTTCTGCAATATTTTCCTTCGATCGAGGAGGTGAATGTGTCGTCTCTCAATGATAGTTGAGAGTAACATATATTCACAACCATATGAAGATGAGGATGTTCATGCATATGATGTATCATGCACATTATGTAGATTTGAAACTAACAAAGAGACGATGAATATTCACTCTGGATAATCTCTCGGGAGGATCTCCTTTCTATCTAACATCATTTTGTTTTCATTCATTCTGTATGCATTGAATTTGAATGTTTAATTTTACTTTTGCATTTTTAATTCCAAAATCCCATTTCTGGTAATTTTAATTCATATATATATACATATAGCTAATTACATGTAGTGAGTGATTGATCGCAACAACTCCTCAAGAGATTGATATAGGTCAACCACTGTGTTGCACTTAGCCCAAATATTTTTGAGATCACGAACAACAATGCTTTATCAAATTGTAGCCATTACTAGGGAGGCACAACACTTTCACACAACCTTTTTCATAAAAAAGCATAAATTTCAAAAACTAAAAAAACTTTTTTGTTCATGATGTATTTCAATGTTGCTTATTCTGCATGGACTAACGAATCTCAGGTGAAACAAGAAGACGAAATTCAAAAATATCATATGCAAGAAATTCATTAAGAGGAACAATGAATGAAGATAAATGATGAGAGGTTTGGGAAATATATTTGTTCACTGTAGGAGAAACCCAAACCTAAACCCAAACCTGATCCTAAGCCGGAACCTGAACCAGAATGGGTGGTGAAAGAGATTTCACTGATCATTTTTTATGTCAAAGGACCTGAGACCGGTGAGAAGGAGCTAATAAAAGGGTTAATCTAATTATCTCATACTCATCCATTTCTCTAGGAGGTCTATGAGGGAAACATGTCATCTGATATACTTATGGGAGATCAACATTTTTTGGAAGAATCTTGGAATCCATTTGTTGAAGATAACTTGAAACTAGAACTTCCCATGCTTGATAATGAACCATCAGTACCTTTATACCTATCTTTTTCTTTGAAATATTATAAATAAGATGATCCTTTTGATATGGAGTTTCCAATGGTATTTCCCGTGGAGATCAATTTCCAAGATGACCTACTTGAAAGGGAAGATTTCTTTATTGATCCATCATGTTTTAATCTTATTCAAACTGAATTGTTTTATGACTTATCCTTTCCTAAAACTTCTGATACAATAAAAATGTAGTAGAAAATGGATGATATGAAAGAGACCATTGAAGTTGTGGTGATCACGGAAGAATAGGCAGAGAAGTTGGTGGTGGTATGACTACCTCCTCTGAAAAAATTGGATACTATATAGGAGAGGACACCACCAAAGTTCATAGAGAGCTCACCAATATTCTCTCCCCTACCATTATGGACATAAAATTCTATCTTTATACTTTCTTGGGTGTTGGAAACTGTCATGACTCTTCCTCTGTGGCCCATGCCATGACTACCCCAAGCCCGCCTTCTGTAGGCTAGGGGCTAGTGACTAGCACTGAAAGGCGTATTCCCAAAAACTAGGAAGGCATTGCCTTTATAACCCATAAACACACTCAACCAATCACACAAAAAGATACGAACACAAGTAAATTGTGTAGAAAAAATAGTTCTGAATGTAAGAGGATATAGAATACAAGACCAATAGTAAAGGTACAAGTACAACTGAAATGAAATACAACTAAAGAAAGAGAAAGACAGCTGCTGGGTCATCCTTCGAGGTTCCTACCTGAAGGGTAGGTACACATCACCTCCTCAGCACTCCACGTCTACCCATTTCCTCTACGTACCGACATGCCGTTTGGTCCACCTCTGGGCACCGTTCTATCCTGGTACCCTCATCCTCAGTCAGCGCTGTCTGTCATTTGCACCAAACACAACAAGGTGGGGCATATCTTGTGCTAGGGTGAGTATAACGATACAGAGTAGAGACCTCGAGACCCTCAAGGTCTCAAAAAATCTACAAAGGCTAAACCACATAACATGAAATCAACTAACAACTCTTCTTAGGTATATGCCCATACATATATCTAAGTTATCAAGTATACCCATCTCAATCATGAAGAAACACATGTTCCCACCCAAAATCCCAAAGCTCAACTGTTCCACAAAGGAAGGAATATCACAAAGGTAAGTACCACATAGGTACACCACATAGAAGAATACCACCAAGGTATTACCATGAAGGAAATTACCACACAGGTAAGAACCCAGCTCACACCAGGTATAAATTAGGTACAGAAGTAACAATTATTAGATGTAACTACTGAATCATCTTACTCTGTTAAGAGGCTCTGATGCTGAGCCACGTAGGATCACTCAGTGCTGACCCACATATGATATCTATATGATAACCCACATAGGATCTATAGGTGTTGACCCACACAGGATTGCTCAGTGCTAACCCACACAGGATTTTTCGGTGCTGACCAACACAAGATCACTAGGTGCTGACCCACACATGATCACTAGGTGCTGACCCACAAAGGATCACTCTGTGGTCAAAGATGTGGGAAGGGTCATGCACGTATCTTCTCATCTAGGATATATGGAAGACATCATACACCTGGTGCAACTGAGGTGGAAGAGATAAGTGGTAGGCCACCTCGCCAACTTTTCTAAGGACCTAAAAGGGTCCAATGAACCTTGGAAATAACTTGCCGACTCGGAAAAATCTCTGAAAACCTCGTTGAGGTGAGACCCATAGAAAGATGTGGTCGCCATATTCGAACTACAATGGTCTCCTTCTCCTATTGGCATACAACTTATGCCTGCTCTGTGCAGTCTTCATCCACACCTGAATGATATGCACCTTCTCTGTGGTAGCCTGTACCATCTCTGGTCCCACGAGTGCTGACTCTCCTGGGTCAGTACAACACAAAGATGATCTGTAACGTCTCCTGTATAATTCCTCAAAAGGTGCCATCCTAATGGTGGAGTGATAGATATTGTTGTATAAAAACTACACCAAATGAAATTGATCATACCAATAGTGAGCGAAGTTGAGGACGCAAGCACGTATCATTTCCTTGAGGGTCTGAATGGTTCGCTTAGTCTGGCCATCTATTTGAGGATGGAAGGCGGTGTTCAAATGAAGCTTCCTCTCGAAAGCCTCCAGCAACCCCTTCTATAACTGGGAAGTGAATCGTGTATCAATGTCGGAGACAATCATTGAGGGTAATCCATGGAGCCACAAAATATCCTACAAATAGAGGCATCCAAAGCTCTCTACTGAACCCTTCTCTCTAATCAGTAGGAAGTGGGACGAATTGGTGAGTTGGTCTACGATCACCGAGATAGAATCATGAACACTAGATATACGTGGATGTCCTATCAAAAATTCCATGGATATCCCATCCTACCTCCACTCTGGGACCTCTAACTGCTGAACCAAGCCTGCGAGTACTTGATGCTCCACCTTCACTTGCTGACAGGTGAGGCATCGAGAGACAAATTCTACTACTTCTTTCTTTATTCCCGGCCACCAGTGTCATCGTCGGACATCATGGTACATCTTCGACACTCTTATATATGCTGCTAGATGAGATGTGTGGTTCTCTCTCAACACTTCCTCCTAAAGTGACACTGGAACCATAGTACGTCCTTTGAAGAGGATGATGTGCTCCCCAACTTTAGAAAATCCATCAGGTGAATGTCCTATAGGATATCTGAGCACGCCATGCCTTGAAGTTAGTGTCCCCATGCTACACCTCCCCAACTCACTGAAGAAGTGGGGGAGTGACTGTAAGAGATTGAAGAAAAGATGCACCATCCTGATCCACAAAAGATATCTACAAAGCGGCCAACTACCCCATCGCCTCACCTAGCAGCGGTATACCAGATCCCCAGCTAGTACATCTGCTAATATGTTACCCTTATCAAGAGTATAGACAATATCAAAGTCATAGTCCTGGAGGAACTCAATTCAAAGTCACTATCTCAGGTTTAGGTCCTTCTAGCAGAAGATATACCTGAGACTCTTGTGATCAGAGTACACTAAAAAATGTTCGCCCATCATGTAATTCCACCACACCTTCAGCACAAAGACCAATGCTGCTAACTCCGGGTCATGGGTAGCATTGTTCTACTTGTCAGTCTCTGTATCAACTCCTAAAATATCTACTAACACTTCTCTATCCATAGGAAAGGCTCCCCATTTTTCTTCATAGCCTAAATCGGTGCCGCTACTCGGGGGAAATCGAGTACAAATCTTTGGTAGTACCTAGCCAAAGAAAACACCCCTCTCCCTTTGAGGAGGTAATCCGGGAAACATTTTTTGAAAATATGTCCCAATGCTCCACCACTTCTGTTTGGAACAAAAAACCCAAAACTTCTACTGCCACAAGGGTGTGTCTTGATGACTCATGAGTGATCAGCTACACCCTCTTATGCATGAGTCCATCCTGTGCTGCAAGTGTTTCCTTTTCACTGACAAAGGAAAACCCCATTCCAACATTTTAGAGAAAACATAATCTTTTTTCCTAATACTGTCAATATGAGAATAAACTATGGATGTACAGTCCATACCCAAACTAACATTGTAAGACCTTGACACTGCCAGCAATAGGTTCCAACCGAAACTATCACCTCAAGAGTCAGATCACACCATCAGAGTATGTGTGATTATTGAGTATCCTCCCAAAGTTATCTCTAGAATTGAGGGTCAAGTAATTAGTTTAACTAGAAACTATAGGTCTTGGAAAAGATTCTTGGAAGGAATGAATGATTGGTACCTATGACTATTGGTACAAAAACTAGTAGTAGACACTGACCGTAACTCGAATCATTCCTAGAACCCTTTTGTCGCACTGCTTGACTGCATGCAGCTACTATCTTTCCCTATCCTTAGACTCCCTGAGCCTGGTGGGGTCCACAAAAAGGGGATGGTTGTGACTTGTCGAAATATACACCACCTCATGCTTCTCTCCAAGCTCTGATTCCACGTCTGCTGCACTTCAGATTCATCTATCCCTATCACATCCTCATCCCAAAACATTTTGAATGCCCAAGTCTTTGATACTAGCGCAAGTTTCCTGCTTTCCTACTACTAAAATTCACTGGCTGTATCCCCTTAGCTAAAAAACATTAAACCACAAAGGTTCTCTCAAGCACCCTAACATATGTAGTAATGCATAGAGGAATAGTACTGGATCAGATGTCCTTAAACACACCTTTCTCGGAAGTCCAAGCCCTGAAGCACTGATCGTATTGTATTAATCAAGTACCCGGACTGGTCTGTATGCCTCAATGAATACTCAGATACCGAAATGTCATCCTGCTGAAGCTATATAAGGTCTAGAGAAATCTCAGCCACCTCCTCAAGCCAGTCCTCAACCACTTGTGGGTCAGGCTTGCCTCGGAACATGAGGGGTATCTGATGCTGAATCCGGTGTAAGGCACTAAGCCTATATGTGTCCACTACCAGTACTGCTGGTTGTAACTGCTAACCAATAGGCAGTGATATAGATGACACACTACTCGAAGGTACTATCTCGGGCAATGGTCCACGTACCAAAGCCTCATCACTATGAGGACCATCCTCATGGTATCTCACTAAAAAAGACTAGTATCTAAGGTCACTCTATGCTCTAATGGTGTCTCAAATAGGTGGAAAACTCTACCAATCACCTCCAGCATGCCCTCATTTGTGTGGGAATCTGTCTATCCTCGAAACCTCGGAGGACTCTACTACTAGAAATCATGCAACGCACTCAGTCGGCGTGCACCATATGCCAGTGCGGTTGGTAGAATCTGCTTCCCAATGGGTGGTGGTGCTACTGGTACACCACCGAAGGTGCCAACATAGCAAGAGGTCCCTACATAGGACCCTCATCACTTGGTGGGTATCATCATGCACTCTCTTGGGAATCCCAGCTGGCTGTCTACGCGGCGACATCCTGATAAGGAATAGGTGCTTTGTAGTCATTTAGTTATACCTGGTGAGCTGACTCAAAGATATCACAAAGAAAACTCTTTAAAACACACATGCAATCAATGTTTTTATACACTGAGTCAGAAATTAGAATTCCAGGTCCTGGTGTATGGATACGTCAGCCACCACACCGACACTAGATTCCCTAAAATAATATCCACACTCACTACACTTAACACTATTTCCGTTAAAATGAATATCAGAGTCCTATATTATATGGTAGAACCGAATCCTCTTATACTAATTTGTCACGACCCATCCCCCAGGGCCCGTGCTGTGATGACCCCAAACCCTCCTTCCGTAGGCCAGTGGCGGGCGACTAGCACTGAAAGGTGTATTCCATAAAACTGGGGAGGCATTGCCTTTATAACCTATAAACACACTCAACCAAGCACACAAAAAGATACGAACACAAGTAAACTTTATAGAAAAAAGAGTTCTGAAAGTAAGAGGGGCTGGAATACAATCCCAACAGTAAAGGTACAAGTAAAACTGAAATAAAATACAACTGAAGAACAAGAAAGACCACTATTGGGTAATCCTCTAAGGTTCCTGCCTAAACGGTAGGTACAGATCACCTCATCAACACTCCTCGTCCACCCGTCTCCTCTACGTACCGACACGCCATATGGTCCACCTCCGGGCACTGTCCAGTCCTGGTACCCTCGTCCTCAGTCCGCATTATCCGTTGTCTACACCAAAAAAAGAAGGTTGGGGCATTGCCCATGTAGGGGTGAGTGTAACAATACTCAGCATGACCCTAAGACCCTCAAGGTGTCACAAAATTCACAAAGGATAAAACAAATAGCCTGAAATTAACTGACAAACCTACTTAGGTATATGCCCATACATATACCTAAGTTATCATGTATACCCATATCAATCATCAGGAAACACAGGGTCCATACCAAAATCCCAAATACCAACTATCCCACAAAGGAAGAATTACCACAATGGTAAGTACCACTCAGGTACACCACATAGAAGAATAACACCAAGATATTACCCCGAAGGAAAGTACCACATAGGTATGAACTCAGCTCAATCCAGGTATAACTTGGGTAGAGAAGTACAAATGATTAGTTATAACAACTGAATCATATTACTCTATTAAAAGGGTCTGTTTCTGACCCATATAGCATCGCTTGGTGCTAACCCACATAGGATCTCTAGATGCTGACCCACATAGGATCTCTAGGTGATGACGCACACATGATCGCTCAGTGCTGACCCACATAGGATCGCTCGGTGCTCACCCACATAGGATCGCTCAGTGTTGACCCATAGAAGATCACTAGGTGCAGACCCAAATAGGATCAATCGGTGCTTACCCACACAGGATCACTTCATGTTGACCCACACAGGATCTCTCGGTGCTGACCCACATAGGATCACTAGGTGATGACCCACACAGGATCACTCGGTGCTGACCCACACACGATCCCTTGGTGCTGACCCACACTGGATCGCTCGGTGCTAACCCACACAGGATCACTCAGTGATGAGACACATAAGATTTCTCGGTGCTGACCCACCTAGGATCGCTAGGTGCGGACCCACATAGGATTTCTCAGTGCTGACCCACACATGATCACTCTTCATTCTTCACATCACAGCCAGCTACGGGGTTCCTGCACTAAGATTTCTTGTCTCTGGGAGGATCTGCTCCTCAATCCCCAATTAAAAACTACAACTACCAAAAATTCCCATGAAAAAGTATCCCAAATAACCGCCATGTCATAGGGGTCTCAACGCAATAGATGGTGCGTCAATCAGATGCCCAGTCTGTAAGTTATTAGCCTTTTAGTCCCAAGGGACCAGTTGGATTCGTGCACGATCCAACCTAACCATACTCCAACTTTATCCAAAAATATAGTGGGGTATACTCAAATGGACCATCTCACTCCATGGTTTATAAAACCTCTAATGGTTCGTCAAATGGACACCTGGTGCCAAAGTTATGATCGATAGAGTGAAAAGTTAAAAGTTGTCCTTGGTCTGGTCTGACTCGGTCCGACCCAGCCTGGGCTAGCCCGACCCAATTTGGGTCGACCCAGCCCACTGGGTCCAGCCTAGCCCATTGGGTCTGGCCCCACCCACTCGGTTTGGATTGACTGCACTGGCCGGCTCAAGGCCGCAGGGCGACGATGCCACTAGGTCCATGAGGGCTACGTGGGGCTGCAAGGGCCGTAGAGGTCTCACGGGCGGCGCGAGGCCGTAGGGGATGCGGAGGCCGCAAAGCGGCGAGGATGAGAGGCGGCATGGAGGGCCACAAGGGGGCGGGGCCATGGGGTGGCACAGAGGGACGCAAAGCGGCAAGGTAGTAGATCATCCTGGAGGGTCGTGGGGCAGTGAGGCCACGGGGCGCCGTCAAGGCTGCGGGGGTGGCGAGGAGCCGCGGGGCTGTCGCCTTCGTCGCGTCTGGCGATGTTCCTTCCGCCACATCTATTGGTCACCATGGAACAAAGCTACCTTCTTCCATCGTGAAGAACTCACCATTCAAGAATAATGGTGGAGGGGTTAGACCTTGTTTGTTTGTCACGCACCCTCCACGTTAGAGCGGTAGAAAGCGGCTCAAGAAAATATTGAATGAAGAACGTCAAACCCTACATCCTCCTGCAATTATTATTCCCAAACCCACAAAATAAATCATCCAAGGATCAACTAGTTATAGATTTGATCCACGTTATTTGTTTTAGAAGGGAAGAACATGGGAATATATAAACATACACAACTAAAACCCTACCTCAGAGATTTGTCGACGGAGGTTGCGAGGAAAGAGATGAAGTCGTTGGGGATAAACGGACGTCAGTAATGTCGGTGTTTCCTTGATCATCAGTTTGTTTTCATTGAAGAGGTTTATCGTTGGTGTGAGCATTCTTCGTTGGGGAGTCCGTTCTTCATTGGACAATGCATTCTTCGTTGTAGAGAATAATCCTACAAAAGTTTATCCTCTCCCCATTCCACCAAAATGTGAAAATATCCCCCTTGTTGATTTATGATTATCAAATTAAAAGGTTGGAAAAATTAATTGTTGTCACAATTAATTATACCATGTTGGCATAAATAATTGTCTCTAATTAATGGGAGGTGAGGATTAGTGGGGAGTTGAGTGGTTTCTCCCCCATTAAGAGGGGTCGGGTGGTCCTCACCCCTAAATACAAAATGGGGGTTAGTTTAGGTGTTCCCCACCTCTAAACATCCACATGGGTGGTCTAGGCTTAGGTGGTCCGCCCCACCATAACCCATGTTTAGGGGTTTCAATAAATAAAATAAAAATCTTAACATTTTTATTTATTTTATTCTTTCATGAAAAACACAAAAACTATCTTTCACTCGTGAACCATTACGATCGAGATGAAGGTCTCTTTAAGTGAATACCAGTGGTGCGAGTTCAATGGTGACCTCATATTTCAATTTCAAGCACCAGTTCAAAAGTTACAAAAACCCACTCGTATGTTTACTGAATGTACCCGAAAAAAAGTTCAGAAATTCATTACAGGCACACCGGGCCTCAGAATCACACACCATCAATTTTTGCGGACTCATAAAATAACCAAAAGAAAAAGAAAAAAAAATTACATGGGATTTCTGTGTCTTTACATTCTCCCCACCTCTGGGATTTACATCCTTGTAAGACACATCGCAAAACAAGGAAAACAAGTTGGGGTACTAATCATGTATCTGAACCTCCCACCCCATGTGCTCTCCTAGAGGTTACCATGCTCCCAAATAATACACACCAAAGGTATCAACCGCCCATGAAGGACCCACTCCTGTCGATCCTCAATCTCAATTGGAACCTCCGTAAAAGACTTCCCATCGTCAACGTCCAGCTCTCCCAGGTTGATGATGTGGGAAGGGTCGTGCACGTATGTCCTCAGCTGGGATACGTGGATGATGTCATGCACCCGGTGCAAATGAGGTGGAAGAGCTAAGCAGTAAGACACCTCGCCAACTCCGCTGAGGACCTAAAAGGGTCTAATGAACCTCGGAAATAAATTGCTGCCTCATCCAAATATTCAAAAAACTCATCTAAGTGAGACCCGTAGAAAAACATGGCCACCATCCTCGAACTCCAGAGGTCTCCATCTCCTGTCGGCATAAGACTTATGCCTGATTTGTGTAGGCTTCATCCAATTCTGGATGATCTGCACCTTCTCTTTGGTAGCCCGTACCATCTTTGGTCATACGAGTGCTGACTCTCCTTGGTCATTTCAGCATGATGGTGATCTGCAAGGTCTCCCATATAATGCCTCAAATGGTGCCATCCTAATGATGGAGTGATAGTTTTTGTTGTATGAAAACTCCATCAAAGTCATGTGATCCTACCAGCTACGACCGAAGTCAAGGATGCAAGCATGTAACATTTCCTCGTGGTTCTGAAATGTCCGCTCAGTCTGGCCATCTGTTTGAGGATGGAAGGCTGTGCACAAATAAAGCTACATCCCAAAAGCCTCCTAAAACCCATTCTATATCCAAGAAGTGAATCGTGTATCACAATCAGAGACAATCCTTTAGGGTACTCCATGGAGTCACAAAATCTCCTACAAATAAAGGCATCCAATGCTCTCTACTGAACCCTACTCTCTGATCGGTAGGAAGTGGGACAACTTGGTGAGTCGGTCGGAGGACACCCAGATAGAATCATGACCCCAGGATGTATGTGGAAGTCCTATCATGAAGTCAATGGGTATCCCATCCCACTTCCACTCTGGTACCTCTAACGGTTGAACCAAGCCTACTGGTACTAGATGCTTCGCCTTCAATTGCTGACAAGTGAGGCATCGAGAGACAGATTCTGCCACTGCTTTCTTCATTCCCGGCCACCAGAGATGTTGTCAGAGATCCTGGTACATCTTCTCTACTATTGGATGTACCTCTAGAGGGGATGTGTGGAACTCTCTCAACACTTCCTCCTAAATTGACACTGGCACCATAGTATATCCTCTTTCGAGGATAACCTGCTCCCCACCTTCAAAAAATCCATCAGGTGCCTATCCTATAGATATCTGAGCATGTTGTGCCTTGCAGTCAGTGTCCCTATGCTATGCCTCCCAGACTCGCTGAAGATGTGGGGGAGTGACTATAAGAGACTGAAGAAAAGCTGCACCATCCCGATCTACAAAGGATATCTACAAAGTGGCCAGATGCTCTATCGCCTCTCATAGAAATTGTATACCAGATCCCCATATTAGTGCATATTCTACAATGTTCACCTTCCTAGGAGTATAGACTATCTCAAAGTCATAGTCCTGGAGGAACTCAATCCAACGTTGTTGTCTCAGGTTTAGGTCCTTCTGAGAGAAGATATACCTGAGACTCTTGTGATCATTGTACACTGTAAAACATTCTCCCATCAAGTTATTCCACCAAACCTTCAGCACAAAGACCAATGCTGCTAACTCTAGGTCATGGGTAGTGTAGTTCTACTTGTTAGTCTATGTATCATCTCCAAAAGGATTTTCTGAAACTTCTCCATCCACAGGAAAGGCTCCCCCCTTTTCATCAAAGATGACAAGGGTGCCGCTACCCTGGGGAATTCGGGTATAAGTCTTCTTTAGTACCTATCCAAATCAGATGTCCCTATCCCATTCGGGAGGTAATACTGGAAACATATTTTGAAAAGATGTCCCCATGCTCTGCCACTTCTGTTTGGAATAGAAAACCCAAAACTCCTACTACCATAAAGGTAAGCCTGGTCGACTCATGAGTGATCAGCTTCACCCTCTTATGCATGAGTCCATTCGGTGCTTCCTAGGTTTCTTTTTCGCCGACCAAGGAAAACACCATTACAACTTTGTAGAGAAACCAAAACCTATTTGACTAATACAGTAAATCTAAGAATGAACTTTGGATGTCCAGTCCACACCCAAATTAATGTTGTAAGGCCTCGATACTGCCACCAAGAGGTTCCAACAAACACTCTCACCTCACGTGTATGATCACACCGTCAGCATATGTGTGATTATCATGTCTCCTCTCAAATTTATCTCCAGACGTGAGGGTCAAGTCAACCGTTTAGCTAAAAAATCTAGGTCTTGGACATGATTCATGGAAGGAAGGAATGATTGGTACCTATCTCTATTGATACGACAGCTATTAGTAGACACAGACCATACCATGAATTCTTCATAGATCCCTTTGGTCGCACTCCTTGACCGCATGAAACTACTCTCTTACCCTATCCTCTAGCTCTCTAAGCCTAGTGGGGTCCACAAAAAAAGAGGATGGTTGTGACGTGTCGAAATGTACACCACCTCATGCAGCTCTCCTAGATCTTTTTCCACATCTCCTTCATGACAGATTCATCTGTCCTTGTTACATCCTCTTCCCAAAAAATTTTACATGCCCAAGTCTCTGAGATAGGTTCCAGTTTCCTGCATTCCCACTACTAAAATTCACTGGCTATATCAACTTATCGAAAGAAAATTCAAGCATTCAGTTTCTATCTAGAACCCTAACATAAGTAGGAATTCATAGAGTAATATTTCTGGCTCATATTTCCTTAAACAAACCTCGTTGGGAAGTCCCAACCCTGAAGAACTGGTTGTTTCATATTAATCGAGTACTAGGAATGGTCGGTACGCCTCAATGAATACTCAGATATCGACATGTCGTCCTGCCGATGCTGTATAATCTACAGAGAACTCTCAGTCACCTCCTCAAGCCAGTCCTCAACCAACTATGAGTCGGTCTCGCTATGGAACCTGAGGGGTATCTGATGATGAATCAGGCATAAGGAACTAAGCCTATATGTGTCTACTACCGGTACCGCCGGTGGTAACTACTAACCAACGAGCATGGATATAGCTTACAAACTACTTGAAGGTACTATCTCGGGAAATGTTCCTTGTAACGAAGCCTCATCACTATACAGACCATCCTCATGGTCTCTCACTGAAAAGACTAGTAGCTAAGGTCACCATTATCTCTAATGGTATCTCCACTAGGCAAAAAACTCTATCAATCATCTCCAGATAGCCCTCAGTTGCGTGGGAATCTATGTCCCCTCGAAACCTCAGAGGCCTCTACTACTGGAACTCGTGCAACACAATCAGTCAAAATGAACTTTCTGCCAGTGCAGATAGTGGCATCTACTGCCCAATGGGTGGTGGTCCTACTGGTACACCACCCGAAGGTAAAAACATCGCAAGATGGCCCTACACCGAATCCTCGTCACTCAGTGGGCCTTCATCGTGTACTCTCTCAGGAATCCTAGCTGGCTATCTACGCGGCGGCATCCTGATAAGGAATAGGTGTGCCACAGTCATTTAGTTATACCTGTTGAGCTGAATCAAGAATATTACAAAGAAAACTCTTTAAAACACACATGCAATCACTGTTTTTGTGCACTGAGTTAGAAATCAGAAGTTTGGGTCAAGGTGTATCGATACGTCGACCGACACACCAACACTGGATTCCCTAAACTGATAACCACACTCACTAAACTTAACACTATTTCCATTAAAAAGAAATGTCAGAGTCCTATGTTCTATGGTAGAACTAAATCCTTTGATACCAATTTGTCCTGATCCATCCCCTGGGGCCCATTCCATGATTACCCCAAGCCCGCCTTTCATCGGCCAGGGGATGGCGACTAGCACCGAAAGGCATATTCCCTAAACATGGGAAGGCATTGGCTTTATAACCTGTAAACAAACTCAACCAAGAACACAACAAGATACAAAAACAAGTAAACTTTATAAAAAAAGAGTGCTAAAAGTAAGAGGGACCGGAATACATGCCCAACAGTAAAGGTACAAGTACAACTGAAATACAATACAACCGAAGAAATGGAAAGATAGCTACATGGTTGTCCTCCGAGGTTACTACCCAAAGGGTAGGTATAGATCACATCCTCATCAATCCACATCCACCCATCTCCTCTACGTACCGACATGCCGTATGGTCTACCTCTGGGCACTATCCAGTCCAAGTACCATCATCCTCGGTAAGAACTATCCATCGTCTACACCAAAGACAACAAGGTGCGGGTGTAGCTCATATAGGGGTGAGTATAACAATACTCAGTTGGGACCCCGAGACCCTCATGGTTACACAAAATCCACCAAGGATAAACCAAATAACATGAAATCAAATGACAACACTACTTAGTATAGCCCATAAATATACCTAAGTTATCAAGTATACCCATCTCGATCACGAGGAAATACATGGTCTAACCCAAAATCCCAAAGATCAACTGTTACAAAAATTAAGTAATAACACAAAGGTAAGTACCACATAGGTACACCACATAGAAGAATACCAACAAGGTATTACCATAAAGGAAAGTACCACAAAGGTACGAACTCATATCACACCAGTTATAACTTAGGTACAAAAGCACAAATGATTAGATGTAGCTGCTGAATCATCTTACTCTGTTAAGAGGCTTTACTACTGACCCACACAAGATCTCTCGGTGATGACCCACATAGGATCTCTATATGCTGACCCACATAGGTTCTCTAGGTGCTGACCCACACAAGATCACTCGATGCCGACCCACACAGGATCGGTCAGTGCTGACCCACTTAGGATCCCTTGGTGATGACCCACACATGATTGCTAGGTGCTGAACCACACATGATCACTCAGTGTTGAACCACACATGATTGATGGGTGAAAACCCACACATGATCTCTTGGTGTGGACCCAAACAGGATTTCTCGGTGCTGACCCACACATGATCACTCAGTGCTGACCCAAACATGATCGCTAGGTGCTGACCCACAAAGGATTGCTTGGTACTGACCCACATAGGATTGATTAGTGCTGACGCACACCGAATTTCTCAGTGATGACCCACATAAGATACCACGGTATTGCCCCACACATGATCGCTCGGTGCTGACCCACACCGGATCACTCTTCATTCTTCACGTCATAGCCTGCTACTGGGTTCCCACACTAAGTTTTGTCATCTCCAGGAGGATCCTTTCCTCAAGCCACTAGTCAGTACTCTAACTACCATGAATTCCCATGAAAAAGTATAAAAAAAAACTACCACGTCATAGGGGACTCAACGTAATATATGGTGCATCAATCAGACGCCTGTTCTGTAAGTTATTAGGCTTTTAGTCTTGAGGTCCTGGTTGGATTTGTGCTCGATCTAACCCGACCATACTACAACGTTATCCAAAACTCTACTGTGGTATAATAAAAGGGACTATCTCTATTTAAGGTTTCTAGAACCGATAATGGTTCGTCAAATGGACACCTGCTGCTAATGTTATGACTGATAGATAGAAAATTTTGAAGTAGGCCCGGGTCTGGTCCGACCCGGGCCGACCTGGTCTGGGCTGACCCAACCCGATTCAGGTGAACCCAACCTGCTGGGTTTGATCCGGCCCGATGGGTCTGGCCCGACCCACTGGGTCCGTCCTGGCCTGCTGGGTCTGGTTCGACCGCGCCGGGTGGCACGGATGTCACGAGGGTGGCGGGGGGCCACAGAGGGATGTGAGGGCCGCGTGGGCCGTGGTGGCCGGTAGGCGGTGAGGCCGCGGGGGCGGTGCGGAGGTCCAAGAGGATACGTGGACGCATGGTGGTACTGAGGGCTGCAGGGCACCGTAGAGGTCATGGGGCGGTGAGGAGCCATGGGGGCGGGGACGAGCCGCGAGGCAATGAAGAGCCTCAGGACCGTCCCCTTCGCTGCGACCGATGATGTGCTTGCCGCCACATCTCTTCATCACTGTGGCACAAAGCCTCCTTCTTTCATCACAATGAACACACCATCCAAGAAGAACATCGTAGGGGTTGGTCCATGTTTTTTTGGCCCACACCCTCCACGTTAGAGCGGTATCAAGTAGCTCAACAAAATCATGAATGAAGAATGTCAAACCCTACAACCTCCCGCAATGAGTATTCCCAAACCCGCTGAAGAAATCATCCGCAGATCAACTAGTTAGTGATTTGATCTACATTATTTGTTTTAGAAGAGAATAACATGGGAATAAATAATCAAACACCACTAAACCCCTACCTTGGAGATTTTTCAATGGAGGTCACGATGAAAGAGACGAAGTCGTTGGGGATAGAAGGACGTCGGTGACGTCGGAGTTTCCATGATCATCAGTTCATTGTCATTGAAGATATTCCTGTTCAGTGTGAGCATTCTTTTTTGGAGATCACATTCTTCATTAGAGAATGCATTCTTAATTTGTGAGAATAATCCTCCATAAGGTTCTCCTCTCCCAATTCCACCAAAATGTGAAAATATCCCCCTAATTAATTTAAGTTTATCAAATTAAAAGGTTGGAAAAATTAATTGTTGGAAAAATTAAATGTACCATGTTGGCATAATTAATTGTATCCTATTAATGGGAGGAATGGATTAATGGGTATTTGAGAGGTTTCAGTCCCATTAAGAGGGATTGAGTGGTCCCCACGCCAAAATTCAAAATGGGGGTTTGTTTAGGTGGTCACCACCTCTAAACATCCACATAGGAGGTTTAGGCTCGGGTGGTCCCCACCACCATAACCCATGTTGAGGGGTTTCAAAAAATAAAATAAAAATGTTAAAATTTTTATTTATTTCATTATTTCATGAAAAACAAACAAACCATCTTTCACTCTCGAACCACTACGGTCGAGGTGAAGGTCTATTTAAGAGAATACTGTTGCTGTGAGTTCAACGATGCCCTTAGATTTCAATTCTGAGCACCAGTTAAAAAGTTACTAAAACCTGATCATATGTTTACTGAACTTACCCAAAAAAATGTTCATAAATTCATTCCAATCACACTGGGGCTCAAAATCACGCGCTATCAATTTTTGTGAACTCGTAAAATTCCCAAAAGGAAAAGGAAAAAGAATTACATGGAATTTTATGGCCTTTTCAGGAACATTATTATATTATTTGGGGTTCTCTATTCTTGGTGTCTACTCATGTACACTGTTAAAAGTCATATGTGGTAGTTGATCTCAAAGAAACCACACCCACCTTCTGATTGGGGATAATCCACTACAACTTCCTGACTAGGGGTAGTATAAACATAACACCCGCTTGGGGGGTCAAACCAAGCATTATTAATTTTCTATCCTTTTTCTCTTTCTTTTTGTTTATTTTTTCTTATTTGTTGCCATTTATTTCTTTTAGTTTTAAAGTGGTAGGAGCTTGGAGACTAACTCAAGGTTTCCACTAAAAAATAAATCAGGTTGTATCTTTCATTTTCTTTATTTTGTTTGCTTCCCAATATAAATTCTGTGAGAAAATTTTTCTTGATCTGATTTGATATAAAAGAGGGTAGTAAATGGAATAAGTATGGGGGGAGTAATTTTAACCTATTTTAAGAATTTTGAGCATGCTTCTATTTTTTTTTTATTTTTTTTCATTTTTGTGTTTTTTTGTATTCTTTGGCTAAATAGAATACTTTGTAAAATTCAAACCATCTTGGTATTTTTGTCATATTGCTTAATTTTAGTGTTTTAGTAATTAAATGATTGTCGAATTGATTTTTTATTGGTTTTTGATATTTTAATTTGATGACATTTGATTGAAAATAAAAATCACGTGCACTAGTGTTGTCCAAATTGAAAATCTTTCACAACCCTAGAGGTTTTGAAACCATTTTGACATCTTATTATATTTACCCTTTTATTGAGAGTCTTGAGACTTATTGTGTGATCCACAAATTTCTATTTTTCTATTTTTCAATGCAGTTAGAGTTCATATAATGTGTCAAATATGATTGAGGCATCACTTTGAAATCCCTTTTTTCATTCAACTCTTATTTTGACCTACCTTTACATCTGAACTTATTTAAGCCCCTATTATCCATGAAATACCTTATTAGGAAGCCACATTATAAGCCATTTATCCCTTTCCAACCTTCTCTAGAAGTTAAATGCATGATTATTATTGAACTCAAGTGTGGGGTAGGGAGAAGATTAAATTTGTTTTGATTTCCTGAATAATATTTTTGAGATGAATTGAAAGTGTTTCCATATTTATTGCTGCTTGGGTGGAAGAAATTTCATGATAGGAAGATTTATGGGGGGCCCAAAATATCATTACAAATATGGGCTGGGTGTTCACCAATTTTTGAAGATCAAATATTGCCTCTCTTTTCCTCCAAAACATGATTCTGAAGAGAAATATAAATTTGAATTCAAGATGAAACAATGCTACAAAAGGGTAAAAGAGGGATGGAAATCATTAATGCTAGAATTATAAGTGTGAACTTGCCAAAATAAGAGGTGTTTGGAGGTGATTAATTTTTGAGCTGATTGAGAAGCACACAATTCTTGAGAAAAACTGTTTTCATGAATTTACTTCACTTTAGAGCATAACCTTCCTCATTTTTCCTCAGATGTTTTTACATTTTAAACTTTCCAACACTCAGCCTCAGAACAACCCATGAAAAAGACCACATTATTGATATATTTTTGACTCTGTTAAGTGGATATACTAGGATTATAGAAAGCCTTTAGTGCTCACACATGTTCTGAGAATGAGAAAAACTAAACATTAAATATCCTTGAGTGAAGAGAGAAATATTTTTTCTGGGGAGGTTGGCACGACATGAATTTTAAGATTAAGATGAGATTGAATGGATTCATATGATTTTTGAGGAGTTATAAAAATTTAATCCATGTATGGGGCATGATATTTTCTTTGATATGACAATTGAGTTGTGTTTCCATTTATGCTTTGAGAAGTTTGTTTTGACCTTGGTATAAGATGATTGCCCAGAAGTGAAATGTTTAAGTTTGGATGAATTGATAGAACAAATATTTTCAATTATTTTATTTTGAATTTCAATATTTTTAATCCCATAAATGTGTTATTTAAAGCGAAATTGTAACATTTTATGTTTTATTAGTTTTGTGAGCTTAATTAGAAAAATGGCTTATTTTATATTTAAACAGTTTTAATATATTTTAAATTTTCATCCAAAAACATTTATTCACTGATCCAAATTTTATAATTATTCTTTTATGGGTTCTTATTTTCAATGGGATAAATTTTATCCTTCTAGGCCCAAATCTCAATCGATTATTTGGAAGCTCAAATCTAGTTCACAATATGTGCCTCGAAAACTGTGCAGATACCTGGAATGTTTTAAAGTGGAGATTTTATACCGAAGTGTGTCTATCCAAAGGAGATGAAATTCAATAGGGAGATAGAGAAGCAATTAATTAACATATTTAATTAAGGATTAAACGTCTAAATATGCTTTATTAAAGTAATTAATGGCATGGGAATTTGGAGTTGTGGAATAAGAATAGTCACCATGATAGATTAAATGATCCACACTAAAAGAGTCATAAAGCATTCATTTTTAGACCAATCAGGTTGAAAGTTTTGGCAGGGATGCTGAAGAAGTAATTGAACAACTTTCATGGGGTACAATTTCTGAAATTCTGTCATTAAGGCAGTCTACCACTCAAATACATTTGGTAGACATATTTTGGGTCCAAATTTTCAGTCCCTTTGCCTATAAAGTTTTACTTCATCTTCATTTCAATGGGATGAAAACTTAGGAATAGACTTTGTGGGACATGTTATATAGTATATTATTTTATTTTATATTATTTTCATTCATTAATTTCATCCCATATTTTAATTCAAGTGTTCATCATTCTTCACTTTTCTTTCACTCTTTTTTTTCTCTCCCCATTTCCTTTTCACTGTGAACTCTTATGCTCTTTCTCATGAGTAGTCAACCCGAGGAAGTTATCGGGGGAATATTATAGTGATGAACCCATGTGTTTTATTATTCAATATTAATGTTTCTTATTTACATAGATTTAGACTGAGGGGGGATCTTAGTGGGTAAGGCACCTTTTTGTCTCCACTTTCCACCTGATAATTATCTTTCACTTCTGCAATATTTTCCTTCAACCGAGGAGGTGGATGTGTGGTCTCTCGGTGATCATTGATAGTAACATACATTCATAAAAATATGTAGAGGAGGATGTTAATGAAAACTATGGATAATTATCTTAAGTATATTTGAAACTAACGAAGAGATGATGAAGGTTCACTCTAGATAATATCTCGGGAGGATCACCTTTCTGTCTAACATCATTCTGTTTGCATTCATTTTTTTGCATTGTATTTGCAAGTTTAATTTTGGTTTTGAATTCTCAATTCCAAAATCTCATTTTTGGCCATTTTATTTCATATATATATACATATAGTGAATTATAATTAGTGAGTGATTGATCCCACCAGCTCCTCAAGAGATCGACCTAGGTTAACCTCTGTGTTGCTCTTAGTATAAATATTCTTGAGAGCACACATGACAACACTTAATCACATATTAACTGTGATGATACTATTATGAGATGTTCCTCATTGTTTTGAAAATCACAAAGGGATTTTGTGATTATTTTAATAAGAATAAGTTACAGTGCCATTGGTTTTTCACAAAAGAAGAAGTAGAAGAAGACTGTGCAGCTTTTGGGTTTTCTGTTGGGAAAGAAGAAGAGGGTTACTTTCATTCTTCTAAGAAAGTAACAAGTGAATATTAGTAGATCAAGTAGTCGTGTGACATACAATAGGTCTTAACAAGTGTAAGACTCTATTGGTGTTGCAAACCCTATTCAACAGGTAGAAGACTGTCTTAGGAGGTAGTATAATGAACGAGCAAGATACTGAAAGTTGGACTAGGTTGTCACCAGTTCAGGGAAGAGGATTATTTCCCTTCACCTCTAAAGTATAGAGACCCACTCTCACAAGAGGATTTTTTTCTATGTCAAAACAAGATAACAATTATCACATTATAGTATATAATCCATGCACTGGTCATTCCCATGCATGGAAACGACATACCTACTCTTGAGTGGTGAACCTTTTAAAAATATCGTGTTCATATTTTTACTATTTTGATATTATTTCATGCAATAGGGAAAAGATAATAAGAGAATCAAGATCCTTACAGGTCAATAGGTATGGGGATAAAATGTTGAAATTGGTTTAAAAACTCCCAAATACCGATTCACCCCCTCTTATTGTTAAGAATATCCCAATAGGTCCTCTCAATATATTCTCTATGTGTGGTAAGAAACATGGGTGAAATTTCCTTATGGGACATGTAAATGTTTTATGTGTGGAAGGGTTGGTCAATAGGTAATTGATAGTTTATGAGATGGGAAAAAGTTATCTAATGATGAAAATATAAGGAAAACCACTAAAAATAAACCTTACCCCCTTTAGTGATTCAAGTGTAAGGAGAATGGGCATTACTGAAACCATTGATCGAACCCGAGGGTTAATTATGACGATAGACACCAGTAACTTATTAAGACAATAGAAAAGGGAAAATATTATCCAATCATTGTTTCAAACAAGGTGTGAGAAAACTACTTGTTCAAAATTACACTTACCATCCATAATATAACTACTAATTTCTTAGTTGAATATGGTTATAACTATTCTTTCAGTTCTAAATAATTTTATATGGGTATCATGATGCCACCCAAAAAATTGGATGTGTAATTAGAAGTGAAAAAACATAATGGTACGGTGATCAAATCACAAGTCTACGACTCCTCTCTGGTTGATTTTGGTGCCAATATGCTTCCTATAGATTTCTGTTTTCTTCATTTGGTTGAATTTCTTATCAAACTAAGCATGTATTGGCTCTCTCTGTATAAATCCCACATCAATTATAGAGGAAGGTAATTTATGTTTGATATTTCAAACTAACCTATGATCATTTATCAATGTGAGGATACATATGAAATTCCAAAGGATATTACATCTATTTTATGGGTCTTAATTCCCATTAAGAAGGGGTGTCTACCTCAAATGGTTAGGGGGAAGGCTTGACATTGATGATATTCCTATTATTTGGTAATTTTTTTTGTATTTATGGATGTTTTTTATAGACTTCCACCAAAATGAGAAGTTTATATCTCAATTGAAATCATTCCTGGTGCCACATAAATTTCAAAGACTCCCAATAGAATAACCCTGCTTGTGTGGTAGTAATTAAAGAATAAACTCAAAGGTAACCCTGTTAAGGGATTCACATGGATAAGTGAATCACAATGGGGTGCACCTGTTGTCTTTATGAAATCAAAATGTAGATCAATGAAACATTTAATTTATTGTTGGCAGTGCAAAAACATCACAATTAATAAAAAGTATTGGTTTCCCCATATTAAATACTTGTTTGATAAACTATGTCGAGATCAATACTTTTCCACAATTGACCTTTATTATGGATATCATCAATTGAGGCTCAAGAAGGAGGATATACCCCCGAACACATTCCATAAAATTTATAACACTATGAATATATAGTTATGCCTTTTGGTTTTACTAATTCCCATTCCATCTTTATGAATTTAATGAATAGAGTCCTTAGAGATTACCTTGAACAATTTTTTGTAGTCTTTATAGAAGATACTCTTATCTATTAAAAGATCAAGGAAGGAGATGATCACCCCTTGAGAATTTTACTAACTCTCATACAAAAAGTGAAAATCTATTAAAAATTTACAAAAGTGTGATTTTTTGACAAAAGGTTTCATTTTTAGGGTAACATAATCTCAAGAGAGGGTATATCAACTGATCCAGCGAAGTCAAGAGCTATTGAATGTTGGACCAAACCAACTATGGTGACCAAGATCATTATTTTTCTTGGTTTAGTAAGATAATTTCCATGTTTTTTTAGAGTTTTCTCAAGAATCTCTAATACTGTAAAAAATTTGACCCAAAAGGGAGAAAAGTTCCTCTTGATAGATAAATGTTGGGAAAATTTCAGGGATCTAAAGATAAAGTCAGTTAGTACATCATTTTGTACTTAAACCTATAGTGTATAAGTGTTTTAAATCTATTACAATAAATCCAATAAAGTAATGGGATAAATTCTAAAGAAGAACAAAATGGTTATTTCTTATGCCTCAATCTAATTAAAGGTTAAGGAGAAAAGACACCCAACTCATGATTTGAAGTTAGACATGATAATTTTTGTATTAAAGGAATAGATCCATTATCATTACAAAGAAAATTGTGATATATGTACTAAAAAAAATATTAAAACATTTATTCACACAAAAGGTGTTGAATGTGATCCAAAGAATATGGTTAGAGGTGATTAAAGATTATGAATTCTCAATAAATAACCACCCTAGTAAAATTAACATGGTAGACAATGATTTGAGTTGAAAGGATCATGCTATCATATCCATGATGATAAGAAAAAAACGTCAAATATTTATGGATTTTAAAAGGATGGATATGGAAATTTTGAAGCGAAAAAATAATATGCTTCCCATTTGAATTTTCAATAATCTATATAATTAAAAATTAAAGAGGTACATAATGAGATATATAGCAATAAAAAATGGTTATAAATGTGAATGAGTTAAACCTTGATCATGATGGGATGATAAAATTCTATAACCTTGTACACATTCCTTGCATAGTAGAATTTAAGAAGGATTTGTTTGAGGAAGTACACAATTATTCATTATCTATTCATTCTAGATTTACTATGATATATACATATTCAAAAGAATAACTTTTTTTGGTATGGAATAAAGAGAGATATTGTAGAGATTGTATCTTAGTTCTTGGTATTCTCGCAGGTTAAGGATGAATAAAAAAGTGAAATCGGATGACACATCCATTACCCATAATAGAATTAAAATTGGAGAATATCAATATGGATTTGGTTACTAGTCTTCCCAAAATATCTAAAGTGTATAAATCTATATGTCTTTTTGTTGAGCACCTTATAATGTCATCAAACTACATCACTATCAGAGAAGTCTTATCTATGTATCATTTTTCTTGGATATACATAAATAATTTGGTAAGGTTGCATGGAGTTACACATTCCATTGTAGCATATTTGGATCTGAGGTTTTATCTTAAATTTATGAAGAAGGTTTTGACAAGCCCATCATAAAAAATTATATTTCAGAACTTATTATCATCCTTAAATGGATTGTTAGTATTAAATAACAATCCAATCCCTGGAGATTAGGGTGAGATATTGTTCTTTATATTTATATGGTGCTTGGGATTAACACCTTACTCTAGTAGTATTTTATTACAATAGAATATCTCAATCAAGAAAATAGATGGATCATTTGGAAGAACTATGTGGAATTAAATTTATATCTCCATTATGATAGAATGGATTTGGTGAAATAAAGATATTGGGATATGAGATTTTTGAAGAAATGGAAGAGGGGGTTAGATCCATTCAACAGTATATCAAGGAAGCTAAAACTTGGAAGAAAAGTTTTAATGTCAATAATTTATGTGATCAAGAATTTAAAGATGGTGATATGATTTTTCTAAGAATTTATCCATGCAATAAGGTTATAATATTTTTGGAGAAAGATGAAATAATCCATAAGTATATAGATCACTTTGAAATTATTGATTGTATCAGGATATTATCCTGTCACTTAGAGCAAATTTCAAACCTCCCTCAAGTACAGGACTCGTTCCATGCATCTCTCCTATGTAATTACATACATGACCAATCAACGGTATTGAACTTAGAGGTAATTCCCATTGAGTACTATCTATCTTATTTGGAATAACCAATGGATAATTCGGATTATATAGAGAAATTTTTAAAATACAAACACACTCTCCCAAAAAAGGTTTTTTTAAAAAACAACTAGTTTTATGAGGTTATGTGGTAACCTGAGGATATAATGAGGTCAAAGTATCCTCATTTGTTTGTATCAGAGTGACAAATTTTGAGGAAGATGTTTATTTTAGTGGGGGTAAAAGGTAACACTAAGAGTTTTATGATTTTTTTAATTAATTAAATCTCATTAGTGGATTTAATTACAAGATACACTAATTAAATCTTACATTACATTTAATCTTGGGTTATATCTAATTACATGCCACACCTAGTTAGCTTTCTTGACACACAACACTGAGGTTTAACAAAACTACGATATATTATTACCAAGATGCTAGTCTTAAAAAAATGAATTATAATAAATAATTTTTTAAATTTTAATTATCATGTTTTTACATAAAGTAAACATATGGAAAATAAAATATATAAAATTTAGTAAGGTCTTTATATGTTTTAAAAATACTACTTTCTCAAAAATATACTTTTTATGTATTTTTTAAGAAATAATAAAATTAAAATATAAGATTTTTAAAAATTTTATTTCATAAAATAAATTTCATTTTGGAATTTAAAATGTCAAAATTACCTCAGGCTTATTTTTTTTGGTTTTTTTGGAAAATTTTTAGTTTTTGATTAATAGTGAAAAATAAAGAATTTTAATTGAAAACCTCCTTTTAATTTAATTTATTTATATAGTTAAATTATATTTTAATTTGGTTTTAAAGTATATTTAGTTATATTATACAGATATTAATAAAATTTATGTCATTGGAATCAGTTTATTTTGACTTTGAATATTGAAACTTTTTAATTTTTGATCTTTTTTCGCCTTATGAACCCTTTTTCTTGACATGTGTGAAAGATTAATTCTTAATTGAGTTTTTTTTTCAAATATTTTATTAGAATTTGAAATAATGGATTACGTATTTGGAATCATAATATTATATAATTTATAATAAGGTCAACTTATTTTTTTTCAAAGTTATTAGTTAAAGCAATTAAATTTTAATTACCATGATTAAGGTAAAAACAAGATTTCTTAGTGGTTAAACATAATAAATAAGGTGTAAAAATGACCCAAATAATGTAAAATATAATTGTTTTGAAATACGTAGTCATTATAATATATAATGTTCTAATTGTTTTCCTTCTTGATAGTTTTTCCACGTGAAAATGTTGGTGGAATTATTTCTTTTAAATTTTTTAATGTTTTCTACTCACATCTATTCTAAAAGGACACCCACTATTTCGATATATTCACACACATATCAAGAAATGTTTCTCAGAAAATACTTATCAAAATATAATTTTAATATCCCCCCATAATCATATTGTCCTTAATTTGGGAATAAAACCAACCAAGGAAGGCCTTTGGTGAAAACTAAGAGGAGATAACTGAAGAAGAGGTAACATCCATCAACAAATGTTTTTATTTTATTTCTTCCTAATACCTATTAAATTAATTTTATTTCATTATTATATAATAACATAATTATATTAAATATACTGATATATATTTATGTTATGTGTATGACCTAAAACCACACACACTTCCATCCAATTAGTTATGAAATCATCATTCGTGGGCACAGAGGACTACAACCTCGTGAACTGATGTCATTCATTTTTCCTCTAAAACCTATAATGGTTGAAAATAATGATGTTAATACTATTAATATATGATATTTTTGATATTTATTAATATGATTATTTAATTTTTCTATAACACAAACCTTCATGATTACCATTTTGTGGGATTTTGATATCATCATTTATGTAATAGCAGACTACCTCCCCGTGGAGTGATATGACTCATTAAAAATTGACATGGAATGTATTAATGATAAATTTTGTGAATATATGTGATATATATGACATAGAAATTATTAGATAATTATAATATATAATATACTTTTATTTATTTCAATCTGCAAATTAAATGGAAACAAAATTGATTCCTACACACAACCTACCATCTCCATGAACGATATATTTCATTTATAATTCAATCATTTATAGATGGTTATAAATAAATATATGTAATAAATATATATGATATTTTTATCATTTTTATAATTATTTAGTCTATTACATCATGATAAGGTAAGAAAAAAAATAATGAATCAAAACATTTTTGAAAAACAAAGCGTTATTACCTGAAATGTAACGTTAACATGGAATTGATTAAATACAATTAATATACAGTTTTAATTAAATAATATATGGTATTACATATTTTTAATAAATATTTTTGATATATTTAAAATAATCTTATATTTTTTATTTAGGTGGTTTGAACGAGTAAGACTAGAGTTAGGAGTTAAGGTTATGGAGTTCTTTCTCTGTTTTCCTTCAATGAGATAGATGTTATGTTATGCAGAAATATTATTTTATGAGGTTTATATAAAACCCCTTTGACATGTTATATCATGAATATGATAATTTTCAAGATATTTTGCGTTCTATGTAATGTTATTATCTCATGGGGATTACAATTCAAAGTTACCAAAATGGCAATTGTTTATTGTTAGAGTCTCATAGTTTATCAGGATTGTTTGTGATTATGATTCCATTGAAGAAAACATATAATTCTCTACATTTTTCTTATAATCTAGTTATTCCTGAAATCCTTATGTAATAGCATCATTTTTTCACTCATTGGCACTTAATATGATTAAGATTTTTTAAGAAAATTAGACATTATTTATATTTTCAGTCAGAAATATATTTTCCATTAAACAATGTAAAGGAATTGTTTTTTTCAAAAATGTTTTAAATTATATTTTAATTTCATTTTCAATGAAAATCATTTTAATTTTTTTATGTTTTAAAACGTTATTTATGTGAATTTCAAAGAATTATTTATAAATTTTCAATCTTATTTTCATAGAAATGGATTTTTAAAAGGTTTTATCTTTTAAAAATAGTTTCATAAGAGAAAAAGGTTATTTTCATCAATAAAAGTATTAAATGATATTTCAAAATGATTTTATATCTAAGATGAATTATGTTTGTGTTACCTATTCCTTATTATGGATATGACTGAAGAAAACTATTCATATTCTTTTCCCAAATTTTTGATATTTTATTGGTGTGATATTTATGAAAACCATGTCTCTTCCAGTTGTTTCAACATGATAAAATAGTTATGAAATCCTAATTATTTTCATGTATTATAAACTTCCAATATTCATTCCATGATTGAATATAATGATCTTTAATATGTAGGGTATTTTTTTCAATTTTTATGCCCATGTTCCTATACCCATATTCTCATGTTTTTATTTTGTATCTCCCTTGTTTACCCTTACTGAGAATCTGATATAACCATTTATTTTGATTCCTATCCCTAGATTATAAAGATATGTATTATGTATTAGATGTATAAGAGGGGTTATGGTTTTAAAAATGTTATGGGAGATAATATACCTCACCCATGAATTAGTGTTTATGTTTCTTTGTTTTCAAAGACCCTAAACTATTATGGTCCTCATACACGTGTTTGTGTAAATTAGTAAATATTCTACAAAAATGATGCAATAAATATGTATGAAGATCCTTTGTTTTACAACCTCTATCCAAATATTTTGAGGGATGGGATGGATCAGGAGTTCATATATCTAGAACATGATACAATTTTAGTGATGGACTATACGGAATATTTCATAGACCTATAGTGCTTTACGACATCTTTAGCTGCTGATGAGATCTTTATGGTGATAAATTTTCAAGACATGTTTAGATATGAGATTAATTTATAATAGAATTTTTTTAATCTAATTATATTTTCGGTTGTTATGAATCAAACACTTATCATAAAAGGAAATGTAATAGAATCCTTGAATAATTTTCATGATATTTTAGTAGGGTAAACTAGGTGCACTTCTTCTTGTTGAAAGAAGTGATGCTATGAAAGTTTTCACAAAGGAAATTGTGGACAAAGAAGCCAAGGAAGTGGGAATCCAACTTTTGAGCTTATTTCAATTCATTTTTACCAGTGTAGAACGTTTGGCCACAAACTGCCTCAGTTTTGGTACACTAGTTTAGAGTGCCATGTTTACCATAGCCTCAACCATCTTCAACATTTTTTCAGAACTTCTAACAGCAGAGTTGTGACACGAGATGAGGATAAGTGATAGAGATTGGGAGTGAATCAACTACTCCTCAAAAAAATTGGTAGCTAGACATCGACATATTATATAGGTTTCTGAATAAGATGTGTTACCTAAATGCAAGAATTAAGATACCTAGCTAAGGTAATATCTCAAGGGTGTTAGTTTAGAGCCTAGGGAAGAGGGTCCAGTCATCTACATGTTATTTATAAAAATTAATCTTTTTTTGATGCATGAACTTATACTATTAGAGGTATGATTCCAGTACTGTATACCCTTATATGTGTTTTGTTTGATATAAGATAATCAAATTCCATTTTTTTTATCTCGTTGAAAATGTTTTGGGTTTGGTTGTATAAATCATGGATAATTATTTGACCATCGATACACTACTTGGAGTGTGGTTAGAAAATCCCAGATGTTACAAGGCATGTTATCAAGAGATCAGTAGTTACCATTTCTTATGGGAATCATTTATGACAGAATTGATATGTTTCAATTTGATTTGCGGTATGGATTTGTTTTCCTATACGAGGTTCATATTGAATTTTATTGGGGGAATGTTAACTTTATATCTCTAAAAAGAGAGACCTATTATCACCAAAGTGAGTGGGATCTTCAGGATTTTCACGCAGGACCAATTCAGTATTGGTTCGATTGTCTCATGGCTCAAATAACATGTCTTATTCTGGATGATAGTGGGATAAGGAAGGGTTCTCTTCCTCTAGTGGTAGACCATTTTTAGGATTTATTTATTTATCATTTTTATATCTTACTATCTACGTAGGAGAACGAGTTCATTATTGAGTTTGTGATGGTAGGAGGTCCAGTTTGTATCCCACCTTATAGAATGACACCAATAGAGCTTTGGGAGTTCTAAGTTCTATTGGAATATCTCAAAGAAAAATTTTTCATACATCCTATTACGTCTGCATGGGGTTTTAAATTTAGTTTCACCAAAAAGGATAAAGGTACCTTTTACTTATGTGTATATTATCTATTATTGAAGTATATAATGTCCATGAACCTGTATGATATTCCAAGCATCGATTATCTCTTTGATAAGTTGAGATGTGATATAATATTATCAAATATCGATTTGAGGTATAGATTTCACCAGTTGAGGTTGAGACCATTGGACATTCCATAGAATAATTTTTATAGAATATATGGATTATATTAATTCATAATGATTCCATTTGGGTTGAAGAATGTACCAGCAGTATTCAAGGACATGATGAATCAAATATTTCATCCCTTTACAGAAAAATTTATGGCAGTTTTTGTTGATGAAATCTTAGTGTAATACCAATCCTCACATCATCATGCCAAAGATCTTGAAATATTCTTTATTACATTTAGAGATGACCTTATTTACACCAAGCTAACCAAATTAAGGTTTTTTATTGATATTTTTCACTTCTTGGGTCATTTCAACTATGAGGTAGGAGTGTCAGTGGATCCATGAAAAGTTGTAGTTGTGGTGTATTTGGAGGGACCTAATATTTTCTTCATGATTTAGAGTTTTCCTGGGTTTTATTGTTATTATTAGTTCTTTGTTGAGGAATTACCCCATCTGGATTCCCCGATATCAGTGTTTACTAAGTTGGGAGTGAATTTTGTTTGGTTTGACACTACTGAAGGATTCCCAGGAGCTAGAAGGAAGTATGACCTCAACACATATCCTAATTTTACCAGCGTCCAGTAAAGAATAAACCATGTACTATGATTTGTTCAAAGGTAGACATGGAGTATTTTTTATGTAGGAGGATTTAGTGGTTTCTTATATATTCAGTCATTTGAGATTACATGAGAAGAATTATCTTACTCACGATTTAGAGTTAGCTGTGGTGGTACATGCCCTGAGATATAGGATACACTATCCTATTGGTGAGGGGTTTATTGTGTACATTGACCACAAAATCCTCAGTTAAATCTTTTCTTAGTGTGACTTGAACCTTTGTAAGTGAAGGTGGGTTGAGTATCTTTAGTATTTTGACTTCATTATGTATTATACACTAGGAGAAGGCAATGCCATTTCTCATTATTTGAGTGAGAATAAGCATTTGGCAGAAATGATGGATTCTAGTGATGAGTGGTAGATGATGGAGTTTTTTTCATACATATATTTAGATTGCTCTATTCTATGTTGGTCTGGTGTGGTGGTCTTTAAGTATGTTCTAGGTTTTTCTGATTCTAGAAGACATTGGTCTCTAGGAGGTGAATCTGAAATGGTGTTTTCTTAGTGGGGACGATGGTATCCAATTTTAGGTATTGAGTATGTTTTGTGGTGGTGAGATGTGTGATTTATGTTGGTTTCATGTGAATGCGACATGTTTCTTTTAGTATGTAGGATATCTTCTGATGATTCCTTCACCAATTTTCTAGTGTTTCTATTCTCATGGCACTGATTCAGGATGGTGGTCCCTCTGTCTGACATCCAATGACATTGATGATGACGATACATGAAGAGGAGGAAGTCAGTGAAGGGTAATTGTCTGTAGTGATGTGATGATGGTGGTGATGATTTGGATGTGACCTGACATGCTAGTCCTCTGTCCACATAGTGGATCTATTGTCCATCTAAGATCCAATTTGGTGGGAATTGAGGAACACTTTATTTTTGAATATATGGATCTTGTTTGGTTTATGTCTTAAATTTTGAATCTAAAAATTTAATTTTTTAGTCCTAGTGTATTTTATTTTGATGCATATAGTTACCACATAACCATAAACTGGATTTCTGAAAATTTAAAACAAGATATTTGAGGAATGGGATGTAGTATGGGTGATCTTGGATCAACTAAAAAAGGTATCACAAGTCTTAACTATCAGAGATAACTTCATTATTGATGACCTAGGCAGTCTATATATACATGATATATTTTGGTTTCATGGTGTTCCAAGGAGTATAATTTTTAGAAGAGATCCTCATTTTACATTGCAGTTCTATTGGGGTCTTTAGAAAGTTCTGAGATCAGTTGTTATTTTGAGCGCATGTTCAATCTTAAAAAACTATCCACATTATAATGGATATGTTAATATCTTGGGTGTTAGATTTTGGTGGTTTGTGGGAGAAAAATTTGACACTCATGGTTCTTTCATGTAATAACATCTTCCAAGAATGTGATGACTCAGACTTTCCTAGTTTTTTTAGAGAATTTCAGGGAAAATTTTGAGACTAGAAACTTAGGCAGCATGTGATTCTGAGGCTTGGTGTTCACATAGTGGATCGATTAAAAACATTATGTTTTTAATAGAACATGTGATTGGTTTTCCTAAAAAGTTTAATAACATTTAAATATGTTCCCGAATAAAAAATCAAAGGGCATTATTTCATTCAAGATGACGGGTTTACCCCAGGCGAGACTTAACTTTAGTCAGCATAGGTCTCTAGTGATAAAACCCAAAAATGGAATTACCATAACTAAAATATTTAAATAAAAATTATTTAATTTTCAAATCCTATAACTCATAATGATAAATTAGATTTGAAATCTAAGTTTACCATTGATCTTGAGAGGGTGTGATTTCCTTATGAGGGGCCTAATCTCAACTGGCATTGGTCGAAGGTAAAAGTTAATTTTTGGGCATCTTAAAGAAAAATAAATAAACATAAGAAAAATTATTTTATTTTAAAATGTTTCACTACAATGCAATGTCAAGAAATATTTTTCATTTCATAAATTAAACAATATAATGACACCGAAACACAAGTATAATGATGCGATGACTCATCATAATAGAAATGCTAAAACACATTTTGTCAATTATTAGAATAACAAGGATATGGGAATTAGAGGAAGATCATGGAGATTTATCTAAACCTATGGAGGACTTGTGTTGGTAAGTAATGAATTATGAATGAAACCTTCATTTTTTCCTTCATATTTGTTGTATCTTTCCATCGATGAGAGTTTCAGATCAAGGATCGACAAACGATGATAGAACCAATATGTTATTCACAGATAAATGATCCTTTTCTAGGTAGGGTGTTTGATTTTGATTATTAATTATCCATTATTTATTTCAAAATGATGAATATGGATCAACCCATGAACATTTTGACCCATGGTTCGATCTTTCTTTCAGGAGGATTCGACTTGCAGGTTTTAATTTGGGGAAATCGTTCTTCTTAAGTTTGATTTTCTAGACCCTTCTAATGAGAGCGGATTAAGGCCAAAATGAACAACGACCGAGCTACATTCCTATGTTTTATCTATTTTTTTCTAACCCAAATCATGTTTTTCACATTCTTCAAGAAATAATGAGTAGATTATTTTTACATGACCATTTCTTGGTGCAATGATACCAAATCAAAGATCCAGCCCCATGACGACCTAGCAGAGGTGAGACAATGATTAACTGTTGATGGATTGAAGTGACACAGGATATACCACCACTTGAGATTTTCCCTATAAGAGTAGTCAAAACATGATTTTTAACCCTTAGAGATGAATAATGTTACCCGAGGATCCTGTAACTTATTCCAGATCAGAAATTAGACCACAAGAGCGAGTCCAATGGCTCATAGAAGAGGCCATCGGTGTGCCAGTGGCAACCGCAATGGTGTTTTGTATTGTCAGATGGTTGAGCCAGATGTGGGACATGTAGAGGACATGGTGGTTTACACTTCCGAGGTGGTCAAAATTGCATAATTTAGCGGTCTGGTCTGGCATAGTGGGCCAGGTCAGGTTGGACCTGGCGGGTCGGGTCAGCAGGACCTGGGAAGGGTCTGGTCAGTTCCGTCTAACTGGTTTGGACCGGTCCTAGAACTAACTTTCCCATTTTCACTAAAATCCTCATAACTTACAAACCACATGTTTGATTGACGATCCTTTTATGACAATGGGACCCTTGTGACAAGCTGGTCCTTTTGATATACTATATGTAGGTTTTCGTCGATGTTGATATATGATTGAAGACTTGAGGATTAGATTCTCTTGCAATCAAGCACACTACGAGTAGGAATCTTGTGGTTAGTTATGAAAAAAAGGAAGTGACTAAAAGTTCTAGGTTATCCAATAGTCCTATGTGAAGAGTTGGTCTAGGTTACCCAGCGGGACTAAGTGAGGAGCGAGTCCAGGTGACCCAATGAGCCTAAATGATGAGTGGTTCTAGGTGACCTAGAGAGACAAAGTGATGAGAGGGTCTAGGTGACCCAACATGCCTAAGTGACAAGTGGGTATAGGGGACCTTGAAGGCCTATGTGACTCATCGGTCATGAGTGCCTTAGTAGTACAAGGTGTTCAATGTTACGAGTGGTAGTCTTTATTTTCATACATTATATCATACCTGTGCGAGCTAACTCAAGAAGTATATGGGAGACATAACCCATTATTATGTGATGCATGTACTATTGTTTTTCCTAGGAACTAGGTTTTTCATGTACTTAGTTGAAAAGAATAATTTAGGGGATTGGTGTATGGATACGTCAACCACCATACCAATATTGGACTCCCTTTCCATAAATCCGAACTAAAAACACTTAAAAATGTTTCTCCAAACCAAAATCATAGAATCTATGTTATTAATCTAGAACTAACCTCCTTTGACACAAATCTTTCACGACCCATCCCCCAGGGCCTGTTCTGTGACTAACCCATGCTCACATCCCATATTCCAGGTGCTAGTGAGTAGCATTGAGTAGGCATATCCCAAAAAAATGAGAGGCATTTTCCTGAGTACCATTACAAATGAAAACAACTCCAAGAAAAAAATGTTGGAAAGTGAAAAAACTCAGTAGACTAATAGAAGGTAAGATAGTATAAAACTAAAGTTAAATGAGGCCTGAATACAAGAACAACTGAAACCAAATGTAAAAGTACAAGTCAATGGAACTCCTCCAAATAAAACCCTATATTAAGGGAAGGTATAAAAATAGCTATCTAAATATGTGGAAGCACTTATAATCTGCTGGGTCACTCTAAGAATCACAGATCCCAAGTGCACTAAGGAAATCATCAAAGCGTCGATCATCTTCATAAGACATGACATGTTCGGGTGAAGCCCATACTATGGTGTGTAAAAGAGTACTTAGTAGGGAACCCAAACCACAAAGGTATACCACAAGAAATACACAAGGTAGACTACCAAAAAGGTACATGAAGTGTATCCTCTATGAAGTACAGTCAAGAGAGTCACTAGAATCATCTCAAATAGCTATAATTTAATGTATGAATATCAAGACTACAAATCATAACACTGAAAACCTGGTAATTTTACTTTTTTTTGAGTTGGGCTTGTATTCTGGCCCTATTTACCTTCAGTTTTCTTTTATCGTACCCTGTGTTTGTTTACTTAGTTTTTTCACTTTCCAGTATCTATGTATTCGAGTTGTGTGAGTGTGTAAAGGTACTTAGGTAAATACCTCCCATTTTTTGGTATATTCCTACTTGATGGTAGACGCCCACCCCTATCCTATGGGAGACATGCTTGGGGTTGTCATGGAACATGGCCTTGGGGATAGGACATCGCTAAAAGTCAATCCAAATATGACTATTAAAGGATTTGTATGGTAGGCTATGTAATTATCATATTTATTGGATGTAGGAAAGTGAGTTAGTTCTTGTTGGGCATAGTGTCATGGAATAAACTTTTAACTGGGTTCATCTAAGTAGGCGGTGTTTGGTGACCACACAGAGTTGGCATAAAACATTCACTGACCATCAAAGATAGAATTTGGAGTCTGAGGGTGGTCATGATGTTTTCCTTTTGGAATCAACTTGGTTGGGGAGACATCATATAAGGAAACAAGGAATGAATGTTTTTAGGTTTTTCAGTATATTTGATATAGTGGATATGTTCCATACAATGGAATACTAATTATCCCTTCAACATCGCTTTTTTTCCATGCATGTGGTGTTTCACATGTTGTAACATTAGAGATATTATCCTAACAGTTATCATGTGGAAAAATGAGGATGTCGAGCTAGGTGATGATTCATCCTTTAAGGATCATATGATAAATATAATTGACTATAGTGAGAAGTATCTCTAGGGTAGGACTATAACTCTGGTTTGAAAATAGTTGTGGCATGGGCATGCTGAGGGGGAGACCTGGGAGAGGGTGTCTGATGTGTGAGCACAGTAACCAAAATTGTTCACTAAGACTCCACCGCAATTCTCAGAGTAGCTCAGAGATGAGCTATTATATAGTGGGGAGGTTGTAAGATCCCAACCGTTTCTAGGTATTTCCCTTTACTAGTTTTTCACTGAACATCTTTCATTAGATTTTAATTTGTCTTTAAGCCTTGGTGGTTTAGTCTTATTCATATACGGAGATCTTTATTGGGAAAAATCTCTTAAAATTATAGGATTTATATTTATTTGTATTAATGGTGTCTAGATATAAACATGTTAAATTGACTTATAAGAGTTTACAATGAGTTTTAAAATATTTATAGGTGGTTTGGGATCTTTCATAAATGTTGGGATGAAAACTATTTACTACACGATAACACGCCATGTACATGTTACACAACATCTAACTACTACAAGAAACAGGTCTTGAACTGGATCATGACTTGAAGTGGTCACATGTCGTGAACAAAATTAATTATGGGTATATGTCAATCGAGATAAATATTAATCTTTGGTGATGGGTTTTTGGTGTATCTTTTAAATTGATAAATACATGATGTGAATGATATAAACACCATGTATTACTCAGACCCAATGGTTTTAAATTGGTATTTTGTGTCATTATTTTTCATTCTAACATGTGTATCCTTATCCTCTCAACCCTAGGATTATTTACAAGAATTTTAGAGTCTCCTCTTCCATTTGATACATCCATATTATACATCCTATCCCTAGATATTATTCTAATATTCTTCACCATTTTCCTTATAGGTGTTTTCTCATAGAAACACAACATTAATTTCTAGTTTAATGTATATGGTCTATACATTAACCATATAGTTTGATAATTTTCAAGTATATTAAATATTGTTATTTCACCAATATAACATCCATATTAATTTATTGAATACTGGATGGGATTATGTCTTGGGTTAATTTTGGATCCAATTGATTATGACTTATATTTTGGCAAACTGTTGGGTGAGAAAACACTTGGTAAATGTTGAATTAGATAACAGATTTAAGTGTGTTCGGCATGAACTGAGACCATAGGTGATTTATAAAGTAGAATATTTAAGTAATGTCTTGTTAATTACTAATATGAATATTGATCATTTTAGATATAAATTAAATTCTAATTGAATGACAAATAATAGTTTTCATAATTAACCATTAATATGTATGCTGTCATAACTTGTTGTGTTGTCATGCTGTAAGGCTTATATTGGGAAAGCTCTGCCCAGTCCCATGCTGTAATGTTTATATTCTGTGGGCTCTGACCAGTCCTATGCTGTAATGATTCTAATAAGAGGTATTTTCCTAGTCCCATCTTTTAATAATTTTATTTATCAGGATATTCCCAGTCCCATTATGTAATGATTATATTTAACAGGCTCTGACCAATCTCATGATGTAATGCTTATATTGAGCAGGGTCTCCAAAAACCCATGATCTAATACTTATATTTAGAGGGATCTTCCTAGTCCTAATGTGTAATCCTTATGTTTAGTGGGATATTCCAATCCCCATGATGTAATTATTATATTGAGAAGGTTCTGTCCAATCCCATGCTAAAATTAATATATGGAGGCCTTGTCCCAGATTCATGTGGTTTTTTGCATGGATATATGGTTTTAAATTAACATGGATTTTCTACATTCCCAGATACATTCTTTCATGTTGATGAAGTATTCTAATTGATGTATACTATTAATTTTTTAATTAATACATATTTTTATTATTTTATTGAATTCACTTATTAACATACTAGTCATGATTAGACGCAATAGTGTCAACCTACTATGTTTTACTCACGCTATTTTAGGATTCTATTTGGTACCCAAGTAGATTACATGGATTCTGGTTTGTTAAAAGTCAAGGGATGTTGTTCACAATTTATTTCTTGCTCAATGGGTTAGAGTTTAGAGACATGTCCATCAAAGGGTTCAGGATGAGGGCCTTTTAATTTTTATTATGTCACTTGATTATTTTACTATATTGTTTTTAGTTTTACATTTAGATAAATTTCCTATTGTCGTGACACGATTCATTATTATTGGTTTATTGGTCCCTACCTTTATCTTTACAATAGTATGATAACCAATTTCTTATATTTTTCTATTACTCAGATATTAATTACTATGGATTATTTTATTATATTGTACTCCATACCATATGGTATAGTCTACCCAATATACATATCACTCCCACACTTCTCGTCAACATACTCTAGTGCACAAGAAGACATGCTTGAGTTCTAGTAATGAACTTGTTTTTTCAATGTGAGAGATCCCCAGAATGGGGGATGTTACACCTAGAGACATTTTATTTATTATGAACCATATTTTATTTGGAATGGAGTATTTAATTAAATTAAATATTTTCAAATCCTGATTCAAATATTTCATGATAATCATTGTTTTATTAAAATTTATTTATCTCATAGAGTTTCAACTCAAATATTTCTTGTTATTCATTTTTCTATTAAAAGTTATTTCAATATATGCTCTTCCTTAGTTTAGAAGATAATTGATATAATCTATAAAATATATGGGTTTTTTTTCCTAAATCGACATGCATTATTGATTTATAATGTTTCTCCTTGAGATTAGTATTTAATTTTATATAGTATTCCTTATTTATATCATTGAAAATAAATTTTAGTTCAAAATCATCTTTATTTATGACTTGTATTCATTCTTAAATATGCAACTTTTTTTAGAATAATTCCTATCCTCTTTAATGATGGTTTATCATTCATGTCAATGTTTTACTCTTTATAATTTTGTTTCACTTTAATATACATAAACACTTAGAATATTTTATTACCTTTTTCATTCATATGTCTCCATAACCTATTTCAAAAAAATTATTTTTTATTATTTTTTCTAATGTGTATTTTCAATAAAATTTTAAAAAGTGGCTTTTCTTACACTTCATAATGAATGGTTTATCTTGCACTCTTCACATCATTAATATAAACCTCAATGCCACTTTATAAACTCTTTTATTGGAATTTATTTTTAAAATAATTTTTACAAATTATTTCAATTAACCTTTTTGAAAATATATATTTAAAATAATCCAAAACATAATATTTCACTATAATGTCAAAAGTGTATTTTGAAAAATTCTTTTACCATTTTTCATCAATTTTCCATTTTCATTTTCAAAAGGAATTACCCTAATTGGATTTTGGTTCAAGGACTGACCTTATGATTTATATGATACTATTATCTTTTTTGAGGAGTTATTATCATAGTTTCAAACAATCCTAATTTGCAATCTCTTTTGTTATACACTTTGAATATTTTTTCTTCGATGCTATTTTTTCATGTTTTCCAACATCCTTATAATTTTCTTTTATTAACTGGGGATATTTAATTTTCCAACCATCCACCTTATTTCTCTATATGTTTATGGTATTGTTTTAAATAAAAATTAATCAAATAGATTTCCATATAGAGTTAATATTACTTTGATTAAATTATTAATGTTTTCATTATGGAACACTTATGTGTGTTAAAAAAATGGTTTGAGGGGTGGGGAAAAAATTATATAGCCCACCAATGTATCAGTTAGAGCTTTGTATCTCATGAAATGTTATATATTGGATTATGGAGTAAAGCTAATCCCCCATGGGACTTTTTACACTATGACCAGATCAATATTTTTTGGATTTTCAAATAATAATTTTAAAGGGTAATTGTGACCCTAGATAATTCAACCAAATAAAACAACAATAAGTAATCCCCATACATGCCTATTAAGAACTGATACTACCCAATGGTTATCAAAATATTTCAAGGTTCCACCTACACATGACCACTCATCTAGCTATCCCGTGTAGGGTTTCACAGGCCTGGTACCGATGGAAAAGCCATACCCTCTCATCATCCAAATCCAAATGGCATACTCTGGTGAATGCTTCATACTCCATATCCTCATCTGGTGTAGGTCCTTGAAGTGTTATATTTTTACCATGATAAAAATTTAAAACAATTCCAAAAACAAAAAACACCAAATTCCTGGACCATAATAGAATTTAAAATCCTTCAAATCAGAAATCAAAGCCACTGCTGAAGAAAAAAATGAGATGACCCACACACGCCACACACTCTCTGAGAAACCCACCACACCTCCATCCCTACGACTCTAGAAAATAACATCATTGAGAACAATGCATCATCACGAACGTCCTCCACCATGCCTCGACACCACTAGACTCAAAAAACGACCAACACCTTCGATGATGAAGCAACATTGAACGACAATCCAACATTCACCGGATGACCACAGATGTCGCCACCCGAACCATAAAAAACACTAGAATCCACATCACCTCTATAAAAACTGAAAGTGATGATATCAAAAAGACACACACAAGAGAAGAACGATCTATGAATCAAGAATATAAAAAAACCTTCAAACCATCACCAAACTCAATGAAGATCACCATCAATTGTGGACCACTGTAGCATTGGAGAGGAGATAGAGCCATATTATAGGACAAAATGTATGAAAAATTGCACATCCTTGAGAGTTTTTGAAACCTAAAAAACCAACCGATGGGGTGAGTGGAAAGAGAAGAATGAAGCTATAGATGTGAAAGGATCAGAAAAGGCTTCAACGGATAGACAACAACACCAACCACAACCCAATATGAAGACACTTTCACTAGCAAAGAAGGAACACTGCACACATCAACCATCAACGAAGAACACCACATCACATATTGGGGTCAGCATAAGATGCACCTCCTGAGGCACCGAAGACCAGATGACCCGCACATCCCAAAGCCTCGGAGAAACCACCACAATGATCCAACAAGGAGAGACACATAGGATCCAAAGGTCAGATCAGTGAAGAAACGGGTCGATGTTTCCTCAGAGAGCCACAAGAACGAATGATCCATCAACCCCTTCCAATGAAGTCACCACTTTGGGAAAAATAAACATGCAATAGAGATAAAGTAAAAAAACACCCCAAGAAAGAACACCAAGAGAGGTTGAGGCCAAATGGGGGAAGGGAGATGAGGCCAGAGATTCACACACCATCCTCCCCCTATAAAGAACCCCCAAGAAACCCTAGAAGTTAGGAGGTGAGGTAAGGATGCCACTCAGAGGCCAGGACTTTGTATACTACGTGATTATGATATTGGGAGTGAATCTTGACTTATGTTTATGATTCCTTGTGTTTTATTTTTTTATAATACTAAAATTATAAGTTATTTTTATATAGATTCCATTATGAGGAAGCATCACACTATGATTCATGGATCATGATCGATGTGTTGATGGGTATGAATTCTATATTTTTGGTTCATGTTCCTTGCTTATATTATTATATCGATATGTTTATCTTATTCTCATTTATGATATTTGATAGTTATTTATTTCGATTACCATTATTGATAGTTTGAGATTGCTAATTCTAATGTTTCTTTTTTTTCCTTAGGTAAATATGAAATGAAATATATATAAGGGAATTTACTTTAAAAATATATATTCTGGTGTCTTTAGAAAATAATTGACTTTCTCTCATTCAAAAATATATTTTAGGTTTATATTTTTAAATGATTAGTTCAGCAATAATACATAACAAATCCATAAAATATAAAGTTTACTCCTCTAATGAGTATCCATTTTTCCCACAATATAAAACTTTTAATGTGAAACATTTTGTTTTTCATGACTAATATTTATGCGATTCAGAATGGTTTTTTGTTTTTGCATACCGATCCTTACACCATGTGATAATAGTTTTAAAAACTTGGGATTGACCAAAAAATCCAATTAAGGTACATGAAATTAATAATATAATAACCCATTAGTTCATGAATACTTATAAAAATTTTCCTTTTGGAAAATAATATTTGTGGGTAAAACAATCATTTTATTACTCAATAAATCAAATTTAATGCCCAAATATTTTTATTAAATGTTTGAAAAGAATTATTTAATCAAAATAAAACTCATAATTGTTTTCTTGAAGTCCTGAAAAACACATGAAAGAACTTTTTCATAGCTATACTTTCCACTGTAGGAATTAACATATGATTTACTTCAAATACATGATTATTAGTTTACCATGTGAAATAATAATATTTCTATTAAAACCCCTATAAAGAATAGATAAACCATATATGTAACCGTGGGAATTATTTTACAAGGTACTCTGGAAAATTTAATAACCAATATGGTCAACTTTTATACCCAATTCATTAGAGATTTATCACAGGTACAACTGTCCTTAATTTATAATAAAGCTTCCCATTATAGGTTTACAATAGAAGCACTCATACATAGTTCATAACATAACCAACTTAAATTGGTTTATATGTGAACCAACCATCATTATAATAAGTCTTAGAACCATAAAATAACCATAACACATAAAATATTTCAATTTACAACACTTAACTCAAAAAATATTCATTTCACCCATGAGATAACATTTTCAGATATTGAAATATTCTTTCAATTTTAAAACAATTTTTAAAAATAACTAAAAAATAAGGATGGGAGTTTTTTTATTTTAATAAAACATGATTTTTTATATTGAATTCAAATATCAAATGACCCATATCGTGGAGGGAAAATTCAATGTTATCATATATGTTAAAATAGAACAATACTTTTGTCTCTTGTAAATAATATAAACACACGCCTTATAAAATAAGTAAAAATATTAATATTGAAATAATTTAAATATTTATAAAAAGATATTTAAAATTACTATTATAAATAATTTATTTCCTAACAAATATTTCATTAAAATAATTTTTAAAAATATTTACATAGAAGAAAAAGTATTGGAAGGGAAACTTTTAAAGAGGAATTTTTAAATAAATTTACCTTACCATGAGTTTGAATCTTCTTGTAAATTATTCAAATTAATTAATTATAAAACTATGTAAATTATTTACTTTATTAATAATTTTTTTATTATTCCTTTTACCATGTTAAATCAATTAATTATTCAATTAAGTTCATGTTTGGTATTTTGATGATATTTGATCCATATGCCTAAAGTGTCTTCGGTAAGTTGAATATGGTAAAAGGTGTAATTATTAAATAATATAAACAAAATAAAAATCATGAAAGAGTTATCATTTTTATACATCAATAATACTTTTATAACAAATCATGAAAGACACTTCTAAAAATAAAATACGTTACAATCATAGAGATGGTTGGTCGTCCTTACGCACAAGCAACGTTTCAATTTTTCAATGATCATTATGGAAAGAAGATAATTTTTTTTATTTTTAAAATATGATAATAATTTATTAAATAAAAAATTATTTATTTAAATAAACTTATATATATTATCCATGTTATGAGGTTATGAAAAATGAATCACATCGCATCGTGTAGGTGGTAGTCCACACGTACAAATGAATAATGGCATCACTTTTTTAATGGAAGGAAAGGTAAGAAAGTATATATGAAATATTATATTTATATAATGATAAATATTTATTAAATATATAAGATATATGTATATATTAAATCTAAAATTATAACCATCCATGAATGTTGGTGATGGAAAATGAATTACATTGGCTTGCTAAGCGATTGTCCGCGGTACAAAAAAAAGATAGATTAATTTCCCATTTGGTGGAAGGGGACTAGGATATATATTATGATATCAAAATAATAAAATATTAGTTTATTTAAAACATTTATGTTATTATTTTACCATGGTTGAATAATATTTTATGGAGGAGGAAGAAAAAATAAAATGAAAATGTTTGGATAAATACTATACCTTATATTCTCGAAACCTCTTAAGGATTATGCCAAAGGCATTCATTGATTTTTTTATGACTGATACAAGGAATAAAGGGAATTGTGAGGTTTTTATTTTATTTTATTTGGATATGGGTTAAAAAAAATAAAATGGTCTTAATGTGTGAAGAAAATAGGTGAGGAGGTTTCTTTTTATAAGTGAGGGGAGGTGAGTTCTTTGAATTCATTTAATTACAAAATTAAAATACAATAATTTTCACATTAAAAATTAATCAGAATGGTTAATATTTTAATATTAGATAAGTATAATTATATAAAATCTCACTAATCCTCATTGTCTTGAGAAGGAATTAGGATATTACTTGGCCATATGTAACATCGTGAATACACAAAAAGTTGGCAATAAATTCCAAGAGGTTCATAAACAATTAGGTGATTATTTTACATTTGAAACTAAACCATATAAACCTAAAAAATTAAATACAAATAAAAAATATATTCTATATTATTATAAATTTAATATAACTCAAATTCATCTAAAACTGACAACAATTCCAACCACAACCAAGAACCATATCAGCGTACAAAGATGAGATAGAATGTACAAGGCATACAGATTCTAGGAACATTAATCCACATCTGCCAACATGATCTAATCTTGTAATAAATAATCCATTACAAAGGTATCCTGACACATCACTAAATAAATGAGATACATTTACCTTATATGTTTTTTAATAAACAATATCTATAAGTGCACCAAAGTTCCCAAGTAAGGGGTGTGTATAACACTCCGAAGGATTTCCAAAAATGACTTCCCTTCTCTCTCTAATAGGATAGAATATTTTACTAAATTTATATAAAAAATTTTAAAAAACACTTTAAAAAGATTATATCAAATCCAAACCTTTTATAAGATAATCGGTTTTCATATCAAAGTCGTTTTCTAAACCAAAACTATTTCTAATAAAAACAACCAAACAATTCCTTTAATTAATTTCTAAAACCACTAGAATACACATTACTTGGTTTCACAACTCCCAAAACCACCCATGCATTCCCATGTAGAAGTTAGATACTCATGAAATGTCTATTTTATATCTACAAAGTTGTCACAATGTAACCATATAACAAGTAACCCAATGAAAAAATCCCTTTCCACAGGGTCACATCAATTAAAATGAAAACACACCAATAAAGTAAGCGAAAATACTTTCTAAAATAATCTTGTCAATCCATTTGGATAAAAATTTAATTTTTTGAAAACATTTTTATAAAATCATTTCCATGAATAAAAAACAATCCATATTTTAATCCATTATTTCAATATCTTTAAACAAATGGATTTGCACAACAACCAATTTACACAATTTTACAAACCATCACTAAAGGGGGTTTCTATTAAGATTTTTACATCAATTTCACAATAAATTTCATGAAATTAAAACAATTTGAAATCAAGGATTTAATTTAAAACAAAATAATTCAAGAGTGAAGCCACCATCCTCACAAAATTATCTGATAATGAAGGATGAAAAAAATTCTTCAACAAAACCAAGTTAAAACTCCAAAAACCCACCTTTGATCTTGTTCCATAACATCAAAAAAACCATATCTGATAATGATATAGAGTAAAAAACATGGATATCACCCCAACAGATTTGATCCTTGAATACAGGTTAGGGAAGAAGAAGAAACTAAAGAAAAATAAAAAAATTGATACTTACCATTGAATCTAGCCTTCACCTCAACAAGATTTTCCAACGGATTTCTCTGAGATGAAGGAGATGGGTCTTTATAGCCATTGGGAGGGGAGGAAATAAAGTTAATGTTGGGTTAAGTTCAAAATGTTGGGTTAAGACTATAAAATGAGTTATATCCACAATTTTTGTATCTAACTTTTAATCAGGCATGGTTAGGGTGCATTGTTAGGAAAAGAATGTGCTAACCCTGAATTGCCTCTTCCTGAAGAATCACCTCACATTTTTGGATCGCACGATTTGAAAAACCATGACAAAGTCCTCTTTCCTAATAATCATGGTTTCTCCTACGTTTTACCATTCTCAAACCGTGCACCTCTATAAAAGTCCTAGAATCACTCCAAAAAATCCATCAAACCCTCCCAAACGTAACACAATTACTTTAAATACTTAAAATACATAAATAAAGGGTTAAAAAATTGAAACCGGGGTGTTACATATTCAAAATAAAACCATCCAACTAAAATTGGAAAATTTAAGGTGATGATTTCACACTTATCATTTTTTAACCATTGTTTACTCATTTTGGAATTTACTACTATAATAAAGTTTTTACTCTGTAGGGGTCATGAAATTTACTATAAAATGGAAAAAATACCATAAATGGACCATTTTTGATATTATATACCAGATCAAATTTACTATGCATAGTATTAGAATTCATGAAATTTTAAATCATCTAATAAAACTTCATTTATTATAAAATATCATTACTATAAATTTTGGAACTGTTCATTAAATTTGAAATTAAAAATATCATGAAAATGTTTTATTTCAAATATATATCATCAAAACACACCAACTGTGTTATAATTATCTATTTTTAACTTAATAACTCACTCAAATTATATTACTTTCAATATTTTTAAAATAATTTATTCACATTTCTTTTAATTAATTAAATATTCTATAGACTTTGGACAAGAATTTTTTGTAATTATATAATTACCAAAAATTTTAAGTAAATTATCTTTATGAAAATAATTTTATAATGAAAAAATAACTATTAATATTTATTAAAGAATTTATTTTGTCTCGTTGAGAACAAATAATATATATTTAAAAGCAAAAAGTTGATATTTCATCTCTATCTTTTCTCAATTATTATAAATTCAAAATTGTGTCCAAATGGCATGAGAAGTTCATATATTAGAATTATTGTTTACTTTAAATGAAATATACTCATAAAATAATATTAATTAAAGTATTAGGTTTACTATTTAGTGCATATCACATTATTTTTAACCATAATTTACCATTTTTTCTTTATCATGATGAAAAATATTTACTACAATTAACATTGATAGAGAAAATATAAAATTGACCCATTTAAAAAAAATTTACAACCAAATTTAAAATATTGAATCCATTTTTCAAGATTCAAAACATAGAGTTAGGGGAATTTAATTTAAAGATAATCACTTAAAACCCGATGAAAATCAGTTTGTTCATAAAAATTTCTTCTTAAGAATGATAATGTATTTATACCAAATTCAAGTATAAAATTATTTCCAAGTTCTATAATTGGATTATTTTAATTCAAAATGAATTAATGAAAATTTGAAAATATTCCAAACTGGTGTATGGATTTATCAATACATTAAAAGGTATTATTTTTCAATAAAAATCATTATTTTACAGTATTAATTGGAAAATCAATATTTTCAGAAAGAAAACTAAGTTATTTTTGACATGATGATTTCAAAAATTATATATATTTATCAAATAATATTTATAAAATTTATATAAATTAATTATAATACTCCTCCAGAAAAAGCAATAAAAACCATATTTTTAAGATAATTTATTTCTAAAGAATAAAATTAATTTACTAAAAATTTAATGTTTATTTGTTGACAAATAATCAATAAATTTGTATTTATTGAGACATATATATACAAATATATCACAATGAGGTTAATCCTATTTATACTAGAAAATTCAACGGCTTGGCTATAATGATCATATTTAAACAATAATATTTCATTGTTCATTTAGGCTCTGTGTTTCATGTCATATATGATATAAAAAATGGTTTTATTTATAAAATCATGGTGTCTTAAATTATTAACAATTTCATAAATTTCACCCTAACAATTTTTACTTGATCCATGTTTTTAATGATTCTGAATATGGGAATACCTTTTTTGAAATTCCACATCATAAAAAGGGTTAATAAAAAATTCTCTTGAAAAGGGTGGAATGAAAATACAAATATCATTAATAATAACACATAAATATGTTTAAAAATAAGAAAAAATTAGTGGTAAATGAAAATTTGGACATGGAGGAGAAACTTTATTTTTATATAATTATGTATATTGATAAATATCATTGATCACAATAATGTTAAGGATCATTAGAAATTTAATGACCACAAATAAAAGTTGTGTAAAGAGACCATCGATTCATACATAAATTAGCCTAATAGGATAACCGTCTTCTATCAAGATCCTTTTCTAGAGTTTAGAAATTCAATTTAAATATATTCTAATAAATTATAAAAATATAATTGTATAAAATATTTAATTTAATCCTTTAATATATTTACACCCTAATTTTATACTTTTATCAAAATGATGAGTATTAATGATGAAATTTACATACTCGAAGCACTCAAATAAACCTCTTAATGGATAAAATAATACATTAAATGAAAAAAACGCATTTCTACTATCTTTATACATTAAAATAAACCAAATTTTTAGCATAAGGTAATACAATTCCCAAAATGAAAAAATATTCGTACAAAGAAATGCTACATTAATCGTAAAATCCAATAGAAATTTCAAAAGTTAAAACTAAATCATTCCATCCTTAAAATTATTCAAAATATTAGTGACTAAGATTTAAATTCAATGATTATAATTATTTGTTCACATATTCTTCAATGATAAATTTAACATTTTTCTTAAAATACTTTCAATCACTCTTAAAGTATCATAAAAAAATGTATATTCTATAGTTATATAATCTCGAAGATATGATAATAATTTCCTCAAATGACACGGGTCACCATAAAGAAAAACGAAAATCATTTATTCTTAAAATTGATAATTAAAACTTTAATCCTCAAATAAAATACTATAAATTCTATTTTACCATAATAATATAATGTTCCCAAAAATATAGTGTTATTTTTTTGAATAAAATTTATCAATAAATCAAAAAATCACTTTTCAGCACCATAGTTTTCTATATGATTAATAATTGTTCCTAATATCAACTTACTCTTTATTTTTAATGTCATACTAACAAGGATATCATGTCTTAGAGTTGTATGAGGTTAATCATTAATAAAACTATATTAATATAATTCCAATAAAATTAACCAAAATATAATATACATCCCAAAAATTTTCGTTAATAAAATACAATTTTTTAAATTCAGAGGTTTTCTATATAACCATTTTTCCAAAAAATTAAAATAATCTTAATTAACTACCATCAACCATGTATTTACTTAAAGGGTTTTATCCCTTCTATATATATATATATCCATGAATAAATTTATCAAAAAATCATCACCTTTTAATTACACCAGTTTTAAAAGTGTTCAATTCCATGTAACATATGATTCCATATTTCAGATATAATATCCCCTATATAATGTTTCATAATGATCATAATATCTAGATTATATCCGAATACCCATGATAAAGACACCCTTCATCCAAATTCATTATTAATCCTTTAACCATTATTTTTCATCTTTTTCCCTTATATGAAATATGTGCTTATGATTTGTAAATATAAACTCAATCATGATTCATAAATAGAATATAAGAAAACAATTCATAACTCAAATATAGAAATCACGTTCTTCAATTATGCTATTGATATCCACTTTATCTTCCAGAATGAATTCCATATCCACCGACAAGAAATATTAAATAATTGGTTGTTTTTCCCTTTTATAATAATATGTACTAGTATATATGTTCAAAGAAAATACAATACATTCCATGATACATTGAAATTTTGGAGAAATGAATTTGTATTTAATAGTTCATATAGTTTCTTTTTGGCGACATGGATTTTTGAAATTATTTTCAAATCATTTTAACAAAACATTTAAATTATTGTGATGATTAAATCTTATAGAATAGATTTGAATGTTGTGTGAGATCATTTTTATTTCATCTTTATTAAAAAATATTTAATTTTTTGAGAAGAGCATCATTAAAACATTAAATAATTTATTTCACATTAAAATGAAAATGGACCTTATAAAGATAATAAAAATAAAAATTATATAATACATTAACCTTAATATTATAAAAATAAATCTAATTAGAGTTGAATTAAATAATGTTTTATCTATAAATTTTACCTCATGCCCTTATGCTTACATGGTAAAACTGTAACAAAATGATTTTGAAATAATCATTGATGTAAAAACTAACAGTTACATAAACAACATCCGAATAAAACGTATTCAAAAATCTCATTAATCACATTAAAATCACATCAAATAAATCCTATAAAGGGTGTATCTGCCTTTGAACTTATTATTAACCCCAAACATAAAACCAATTATGTAATCCATAACTCTTAAAACAATATAATATCCAAAGTTATCTGAAACTTTTCTTTTATGTCAACTATATGTACATGACCTTTAAAAATTAATATTATATCATCTTTAGATAAGAAATTACAATATTTTATTTTCAAAGATCCTTTTAGGTTTGGATTTTTTTGAAAATTCCGTCATAAATATTTCATAAAAAATAAAAAATTATAAAATGCAAACCTATACTTAGTATCCTATTTTTTCATAAAATAATTTTTAAAAAATAATTTTTTTTAATTTAATGAATAGTTTACATGAATATATATCTGACATCTTCTTCCTTCTTACTCATCCTTAAACCCTAATGTTTTTTAAAACATGGGGTGATCATTCAAATATTATTATGGTACATAAAATAATTAAGAATAAAACCCATTATTTCATCAATATTTAAAAATATTTTACTTTTTTATAATAATATTTGGGATCAAATTTGTCACAACCCGTCCAACGAGGCCGGAACGTGACTACCCCAAACCTACCTTCCATAGGCCAGGGTTTGGTGACTAGCACCTAAAGGATTTCCATGAATACAAAATGCATTTACTTAGAGATATATACACACTCAAAAAGGGAAACTAAAGTAAACGACCAAAAAAAGTAAGGTACAACCATGAGAGTAAAGTACCCCCACAAGTACAACTGTAAACTGTAAATAGTGGGATGGAATACGCACCCTAGAAACTGAAGAAAAGTAAATAGATGTCGCATCTTCGCTGGAGCTCTACCTAGAGGGTATTAGCAGTATGTATGATGTCTAATAGGAGGATCTCAACTTCTCTCATCACACCAAGCTCCACCAAGTCCTGAACCTCCAAAGTTTACCTCGAATCATCAGTAGTTTGCACCAGACACACAGGTGCAAGCGGAGCCCCTGTAGGGGTGAGTATAACACCTTAGTAGGGGACCCTGAGACCCCCAAAGGTCTCTCAGTAATCAAAAATGGAAAACATCACATGAAATACCATAAATTTAATATCAAAAGCCTATTATAAATCATTAATCACAAAGAAAAATAGATAGATCAATCTAACTGTATATCTTCCAGGTTACTAGGATATAAATGAATAATCATAAAGACAAATCATCCTATCCATAGTAAGTCTACTTCTGAACCGTATAGGTCATTATATGCTATCCCATATTGGTCTCTAGATGCTGACCCATATTGGTCATTGGTGATGACACGTATTGGTCGCTAGGTGTTAACCCGTATTAGTCAATTGTCCTAACCCGTATTGGATGCTGGTGCTGACCCATAATGGTCGCTGGTGATGAACCATCTTGGTCGCTGATTTAGAGGTAGGGATGATTAGTTGTACAACTAGATCATCCCATTATGAAGATTTTGATTCTGATCTGCATTGGTCGCTCTTCTTCCTCATGTCACAGTCAACCACTGGATTACCACATGAAGCCCTCCTAATCTCTGGGACACTCTTATACTCAAGCCATCAGTCATTTTTCATCTAGAACGAAGTCCCAAAAAAGGCATAACCAAGGGACCGACTAGTCATAGGGGTACCAACATGATAGACGACATGTCAATCGGGCGCCCGATCTTTGAGATATGAACAATTTTATAAAAAGGGTCTTGTTGTGTTCAAGTCTAATATAAACTAGGTCACATGTCAAAATCTATCAAAACTCACTTAGAGTATCTCCAATGGACTTCCTTGTCTCTAGGATCGTTATTCCACAGACGACATGTCGATCAGATTTCATGTTTGTTAGTAACACTCTTTTCCGTGAAATGAGGGTGATCGCAACTCGGTCCAGTCCGACTTGGTCAGGACCAACAGAATATGCCAAAGGGACCGTATCCCAAAAATGGGTCGCATTGCCACTGAAATTGTGTCAAATAGACACCCAATTCGTCAGTTACGAGCATTTGTTTAAGGGCTGGTTGGGTCTGGGTCCGGTCCGACTCAGTCAGACCGACCTGAAATAACGGGTCCCGATGTCTCCCTGATCTTGCCCGAGTCCGACCAATTAATGGTCGACCCAGTTTACTAGGTCCAACCCATTGGGGTTATCCCAACTGGTTCACGACCTTATAACGCCGTTGGCCCCACCCGCCGTGTGGGGCTCAGCCCGCCCACGCTGGCTCGTTGGGCCATAGGTCTGGCCAGTGGGTGGCCCGGTCCACCTAAAGGAGGACCACTCATCCTAGCTGGCCTGGCAGATGTGGGGCTGTTTTTTCTGGCACGACATTGCATAATAAGAGATCCACGCTTCCCGCTCTGGCCAGGCCCTGCTGAACATGGCTGCCACCGCCGACTGTGCCTGCGAGCACCTCCCATCTCCCACGCGATCGGATCGGGCTCGCCGCCCATGGCCCCCGTATTTTGCGATGGTCCACCACCTTTACGTCACCCATTATCAGTTTCCGTGAGCCTCCTTCGGCCACCGTCGTTATGGCATGTTGACTTTTTTTCCGCATGCCACAGGACTTGCTCAGATGGTCTGTTCTTGCTTCCGTCTGTGCCTATGGGCCTCTCGGATCACCACTGACACAACATGACCTTCTATCTTGCATTTTCATCAAATTGGGAAAACCATCCGTGAAGAACACAACAAAAAAAAGTGGTGGGGGGTCCGAGCCTTGTTCATTTGGCATGAACCCCTCGCGTTAGCGTTAAAATAAGTGGGGGTAATTATTCCTCACTTTTGAATAATAATGAACCCCATTCAAATACCCCATAACTCCCTCCCACAAATTCACGAGAGTGGAATATAATTGAGTGGAAGCGTTGAATTAAAAGAAAAACCCTACTTCGTGATTCGTTGGAGATTTCGCAGATGGTGGTGCTTCCATGTTCGAGGGTATTGTGTATGAAGAAGAAGGTTTGAATGCATTGGTGTTTGTCAGCCATCGACCATCAGATCAATCCTACAATGGCCATCATCATTCCTCTATTCTCCATCGGTGGATGGCATGTCATCACTTCGTCCAGGGTTTCTCTGTAGATGAAGTCGTGCCAAAACCCCACGCCGAGCTACATTTTAATAGGAGGGGGAAATGCGAGAAATTCCTTGAGGAATTAACGAGGTTAATTAATTGACATAATTAATGTGCCCTATTAATTAGAGTAATAAAGTTCCTCATTAATTACGCAAGGGGTGGTTATGCAAAAAAATTGTAATTGTGAAATTAACAGCTCCTAATTAAAGGTCTGACCACCTCCGTGGTCCTCACCACCGCCACTCAATAGGTGGTAGAAAAAAAAGAAATAAAATAACAATTTATGTTATTTTTATTATTTTTTTAAATGTCTCAAAACTATCTTTTTCTCCCAACCAACTTCAGTCAAAGTCAAATTTCCCTTAAGGGAATATTAGGGCTGCAGATTCAACGGTGCTCTAGGATTTCAATTCTGAGAATGGATTCAAAATATAGAAAACGCCATGCATAGGTTTACTTAACATACTCGAAAAAAGTTTAGGAATTTATTTCGGGAACACCAGACCTCAGAATCATGCGCTATCAACTTTTAAAGACTCATAAAAATCCAAAATATTTTTAAAAAAATATTTCATGGAAATTTAGGGTGTTTAGATTCTCCCTACCTTAGGGATTTACATCCCTGAAATCCAAACAAGGATACACAAACAAAGTGGGGTGTTGGGTACACATATGAGCCTCTCACTACCATGTACTCTCCTGAAGATTCCCGTACTGCCAACGTACTTATAAAAAAAAATTGACTGCGCACGAAGGACCTGCTCCTATCAATCCTCTATCTTCACTGGGAACTCCACTGAAGTCACCTCGTTGTCAATCTTCAGCTCACCATGGTTGATGATGTGAGATGGGTCATGAACGTATCTCCTTAGCTAGGATACATGGATGACGTCATGCACCGTCTATAACTATGGTGGCAGTGTGAAGTAGTACGCCACCATTCCAATCCTTCGAAGTATCAGGAATGGTCCGATAAACCGCCGTGAGAGTTTTCCACCTTGGCCAAATCTACATAGTCCCCATCGAGTGGAGACTCACAAGAATACGTGGTCCCCCTCCTGTAACTCCATTGGTCTCTATCTTCTATCAACATTGGACTTCTTTCAGCTCTATTCATCTTCATCATCTCTTGGATGACCTTCACTTTGTTAGTGGTAGCCTGTAATATCTCTAAGCTTACGAGTGATTTCTCTCTAAGATCCGTCCAGTATAAGGGATATCTGCATGGTCGCCCATAAAATACCTCAAAAGGGTCCATACTAATGGTAGAGTGTTAACTATTTTTGTACGCGAATCCACTTAGGTTAGGTGGTCCTCCCAACTACGACAAAAATCTAGGACACATGAACAAAGCATGTCCCCCATGGTATTGATGGTCCGCTCAGTCTGAACATCTATTTGCGGGTGAAATGCTGTGCTCAAGCGAAGTTGAGTCCCAAAATCCTCCTATAATACTTTCCAAAAATAGGATGTGGAGCGTGCGTCATGGTCTGAGACTATCATCGAAGGAACCCAGGGAAGTATCATGATCTCTTGAACTTCTGGATGTTCCAAGCTCTCTAATGAACCCTTCTCTTGAATAGCAAGGAAGTGGGCCGACTTGATGATTTGGTCAACGATTACCCAGATGGTATTGTTCCCTCTATATGTACATGGTAATCCCATCACGAAGTCCATCGATATCCCTTCGCACTTCCACTCTAGTATCTAGAGGGTTTGGGTCAAGCCTGCTGGTACCTGGTGCTCAACCTTCAGTTGCTAGCAATTTAGGCATCCAGAAATAAACTCTTCCATAGCTTTCTTCATCCCTGGCCATCAATACTGACACTGGAGGTCCTGATACATCTTCATCATCCCTGGGTGTAATTCCAAGGGGTATGTTTGGAACTCCCTCAGAATCTCCTCTCTTAGCACCAATGGTACAACTGTACATCCTATTAAAATTATAGCTTCCTCCCCACCTTCAGAATATTCGTCAGGTGCATGGAATGAGGATATTTTGGCACTTGTAGTCTCGCAGCTGTTATCTCTGAGTTGTTCCTCCGTGACTCACTGAAAGAGTGGAGGAGAAACTAACATCAACTGGAGGTAGACTATCTCATCTCTATCCATGTAGGATATCTAAAGCAAGGCTACCTACTCTGAAGCCACGTTCTGTAGCTGCGAACTCGATCTCCGTTTAAGTGCATCTCCCACTACGTTCCATTTCCCAAGATTATAGTCTATCTCAAAGTCAAAGTAATAGAGTAACTCAAGACAACATCGCTTTCTCAGATTTAGATCTTTCTGTGTGAAGATATACCTGAGACTCTTGTGGTCTGAGTAAACAATGAACCGATCTCCCATAAAGTAGTGTCACCACATATTTAGTGCGAAGACTTCTACTGCCAACTCCAATTCATGAGTCACATAATTCTACTTATGAGGCCTCAGCTGTCATGGTCCATAAGAAATCTCTTCATCATCCTAAATTAGGGCGCAACCTAGTTTAGTCCCTAATGCATCACAATAAACCACATAGTTAGTGACCTCCTCCAGCAAACTCTAGTTGAGAGCGATGGTCAAGTTCTTCCTCAGCTATTGAAAGATCTGTTGGCATGTCTCTAACCATAGGAAGGATTTCCCCTTCTTCATCAAGGCAGTCATAGGTTCTTCTACTCTAGAAAAATCCTATATGAACCTCCTATAGTTTCCTGCTAATCCAAGGAAGCTTTGTACCTCAGTAACACTCCTGGAAGGATACCAAGAAAGTACTGCCTCAATCTTCAATAGATATACTACAAATCTAGCCTCTAAGATGATGTGTCCCTATAAGTGGACAATCAGTATCCAGAACTCACATTTTATGAGCTTCCTATATAACTGGTGCTCCCAGAGTGTGTCTAGAACTATCCTCAAGTGTACAATGTGCTCCTCCTCAGACTCTGAGTACACCAAGATGTCATTGATGAATACCACCATGACATGATGCTGTTATGGATAGAAGATACTATTCATGGGCACCATGATCACTTTTAGAGAATTAGTTATGACGAAGGGAATCACCACGAACTCATAATGTTCATGCCAACATCTAAAGGCTGTCTTCGATACGTCCTCATCCCGTACCGTGAGATGAGGATATCCTAATCTGAGTTCTATATTCGAGAATAACTTCGCTCCTTTCAAATGATTAAACAAATTGTCAATACTTTGGAGTGGATACTTGTTCTTCACAGTCAGTTGGATTAGGTGCCGGAAGTCCATACATAGCCTTAAAAATCCATCTACCTTCTTGGAAAAAAACCCTAGGGACACCCATGGAGAAACACTAGGCCTTATGAATACCTTCCTCTATAAGTCCTCCAACTGTACCCTCATCTCCCGAAGCTTCATAGGGGCCATCTAATATTCTAGTGAAGATATCATTGCTGTTCTTCGGTACATGTAAATATGCAAGTCTACCTCTCTGTGAGGAGGTAGTCCTAGGAAATATTTTGGAAAAACGTCCCCATACACATTCATCAACAATAGGAACTGTAGAATCACCTCATCCACCCTATCAAAGGTCCCAAAATCCAGCTGATATGTAATACAATGCACCCTTCTGAGCACAAATTCATATTGTAATGATTTGTTTTCCTTCTCACAAACAAAGAAAAATTGGCCTCCATCTCTGTACATACATCACATTGTACATTTCATGCAGTCAATCTATGTGTGAACTACTAAAAGCCATTCCATGCCTAGAATGACATCATTCTCCTTCAACGACGCCACTAGAAGATCCCAACCGAAAATATCTCCTCCAAGAGTAAGATAACACTGTTGGACATAGTGTGTGACCACTAAATCTCCTCTCACGGGAGTATCCAAATACAAAGGTCGAGGTAAAAGCACATTCGGGATCTCAGAGTCACGAAATAGGTCCAGGACAAGGAAAGAATTATTAGCACCTATATCGATAAGCACTACAACTAAAGTAGAGAAGATACAGATCAAACCTCATATCATCTTAGGGACGTTAGGATCGTGATCCTCTACTTCCTGTAGCTGGGACTGTACTCATCCACCTACTCCCTAAGTTTGTGGTAGACTACTTGGGGGAGGTGGTTATAGGGTATAGTGACCCCAACCACCTCACGCTACATGTCCTACTCCCCTAAATCATCTTTCTCCTAGCTAACGCTGACGCTCTTGCTACTATCGCTGCCTCGATGGCCCCTACACTATCTTTCGATCATCCATGTGGGGAGTTGGATAGTCATGAGCTCTATAACCCTGTACCCTGCAAGAAAAATTGATCATGCCACACTGGTGGTTCCCTCAAACTCTGGAGCCTCACACCTCTGACCCTGCATCCTCGAGTCAAACTCTAGAAGGTCTAGCCTTCTTGAGATTCTACATCATCTATCTTTTACCGGCTTTAGATGACTATACTACCTATCTTCTAGTAGGGGATCTCATTTTCAGTTCATGATCATCAAGGAAGCTATACATCAACAAAGATCTCTCTAGCACCATATCCTGTGTCACGATGTTGAGAGAAACTATCAAAAATCTAATATCTCATTGGAGCCCCTGATCAAAGGTATTTCCCCTGAAGTAAGGGTCCCGTACCATGTCGGTGGAGTATCGGGAGAGGTCAGTAAATCTCACCAAGTACTGAGCCATAGTCTGGCTACCCTACTGTAGATGTAGCAGATCCCAAATACGCACAGAGTGTAGTGTCACTAGCATGAACTCCTCCATGAAAAGGCTCTCAATGTCCAGCCAGGTGCGGGTTGTCTCTCCAAGCACCTAGAGCGTCAATATCCACTATTGTCCTACCAAGCCATGAAGAAGGCAAGAAACCAAGGTCGACATATGCTTGGAGATTTTGTATATTTAGGCGACTGTATATATTTAATCGAAAGACCCACCAAACTGCCTCACACTGGTCCTCTACTACCTGGGGTTCTGTCCCACCTCATAACCTCAGAGGACTCTATCTTTGGAACTGATGCAACACACTCAACCAGCACGCATGATCCTCTGGTATCATCTACTTCTCAACTAGTGGTCGTGCTACTGTTACACCACCCAAAGGTTCCATCACTACGAGTGGTCCCTACACCGACACATCATTGATCGGTGGGACACTATCATGATCTGTAACTGGAATATTGGCCAGATGTCCTCCTATAGGTATCTTATAAAAAATAGACATGCCACTCTCAATCAGTTATACCTGGTGAGAGTACTCAAGAATGATCAAGAAAACTTCTCAAAACACTAGCAAATAGTGTTTTCATGTACCGAGTTGGAAAATAGAATTCAGGGTCCTGGTGTATGAATATGTTGGTCCGCACCAAAATTGGACTCCCTCTACTAAAAATAAAATTCAAGGGACTTTACACCATTGCCTAATTAAAAGTATTCTCCTAGTTATTTTACTTTAACAAATCACCCTGTGATACCACTTTGTCATGTCTTGTCCCACAGGGCCCGAATGTGACTACCTGAAGCCCTCCTTCCATAGGCTAGGGGTTGGTGACTAGAACCTGAATGATTTTACCAAACAAGGAAGTAATTTCCTTAAAGATCTTTATACCGCCAAAAAAGGCAACTAAAGTAAACAACCAACAAAAATAAGGTACAACCATGAGAATAAAGTACAACCGCAAGTACAACTGTAAGCTGAAAACAGTGGTTCAAAATATAAGATCTAGAAATTGAAAGAATGTAAAAAAGTTGTTGTATTTTCCCTACATCTCTACCTGAAGGGTAGTGGTTTTAAGTCTGAAGTTGAAGAGGAGGATCTTGAATTCTCCCTTCTCACCAAGCTCCACCAATTCCCGAACCTCCAAATTCTGCCTCAGAGCATCTGTAGTCTACACCAGACACACATGTTCAGGTTGATCCTAAGCAGTGGTGAGTATAATAACTCATTAGGGGACCCTGAGAGCCTCGAAGGTATCTCAGTAATCCATGAAGGAAAAAATAATAGGAAATACCATGAAGGTAATTTATTAAGCATGATATAAATAATGAAGCACCAAGAAAAAGAGACCGATCATTATAACAGTATAACTTCAAGGTTACTGAGAAAGGGATGACTAGTCATAAATCCAGATCATCATATCCATAGTAACTCTACTGCTGACCTATATAAGTCACTGTATGCTAACCTGTATTGGTCGCTAGATGCTAACTCGTATTGGTTTCTGGTGCTGACCCGTTTTGGTCGCTCGATTTTGACCTCTGTTGGTCGCTAGTGCTGACCCATATTGGTCTCTGGTGCTGAACTGTATTGGTCACTGATGGAGATTTTGGTACGATTAGTCAAACAGATAAATCATCCCACTCAGGAGTTTCCAATGCTGACCCACATTTGTCTCTCTTCTTTCTCATGTCACATCCATCCACTGGATTCCAGCATGAAGCCCGCCTGATCTTCGGAAGACTCTACATCTCAAGCCATCAGTCATTTTTCAACTAGTACAATGTCCTATAAAAATCATACCCAAGGGACCACTCCATCATTGGGGTCCCAACTTGAAAGACGACACATTGACCAGATTTTCGATTTGATAGATATAAAAACATTTTTAAAAATGGCCTGGTTAGATACAAGTTTGATCCAACTGAGGTCACACATCAAACTCTATCAAAACTAACTTAGAGTATATCCAATAGAAAACATTGTTACAAGGGTCCTTATACAAAAGACAACACGTTGATCAGACACCCGGTTTGTTAGTTAAACCCCTTTCTGTGAAATGGGGGTGATCGCACCTCGGTCCGGCGCAGGCTCAGTCGGTCGCACCAGAATAGACCAAAGGGAACACTTCCAAAAAAGGGGTCCCAACTGCACTGACAGCGTGTCAAACGGACACCCGGTTTATTAGTTTCTGGGGTATCTTCATTTAGGGACCAATTGGATCTGAGCCCGGTCCGACTCGGTTAGGCTGACCCGACGCAACGGGTCCCAGGTTCTACCTGACCCTGCCCAGGTCTGACCCATTAATGTCCGTCCTGGTTCATTGGGTCTGGCCTGTCTAGGTTGCTGGTATGGGTAGCGGTTGGCCCGACCAATGGGGTGGGCTTGACCCACCAGCACTAGCTCGCTGGGCCGCTGGTTCGGCCCGTTCGAATGACCCATTCGACTGGCCCAAGTCCGACCCGTTCTGCCGGCCTGCATCCGGCCTAGTTTGCATAAAGGCAGACCACATTTCCCAGTTGGCCCCAGGGATGCAGGTCTATTCTGTCCCGCATGACTAAGTGCAGCGGGGGGTCCATCCCGCCTCCACCTGCATCGCCTGCTGGCAGTAGCTTCAGCCACCGGTAGCGCATACGGTCACAACCCTTGTCCCGCACGGCCGGCTCGGGTCAGCCAGCTCTGGCCACCACTGCGCACGATGACACGCTACCTTTCCACTACCCATTGCCCATTGCCACGGGCCTCCTCCCGCCAGTGTCGACATGGCGCAGTGGCAGTTGTTTCTTCGGGCCACCGGGCATGCTCTGATGGTCTGTTGTTGGTGCCCTCTGCACATATAGGCCTCTAGGATTGCCTCCTCCAGAGAGTAACCTTCTGTCTCATGTTAAAATCGAATTGGGGAAACCATCACCGAAGAACAGAACAAGAAAAAAAAGAAGCGGAGGTTCTGAGCCTTGTTCTTTTGGCCCATGCCCTCTGCGTTAGTGTTAAAACAAGAGGGAGTTAATTATTTATCAATTTCCAATTATAATGAATCCCATTCAAATCCCCCACAACAAACTCCAGTAAATTCAATTGAGATGAATATAATCAAGGTGAATCTAGAATTAAAAGACAACCCCTGCATTGTAATTCGTTGTGGACATCGCGAATGGTGGTGCTTCCCCGTTCGAGGGTATTGTAGATGAAGGAGAAGGTTCAAATGCATTGGAGTTCTTCGTTCGTCGACCATTATATTGATCCAACAATGGGCGTCATCAATTATTTGTTCTCCGTTGGTGGAAGTTGTAGCATCACTTTTTCAGGGGTTCTTTGTTTGATGAAGTTGTGCCAAAACCCCACCCCGAGCTCCCCTTAAATAGGTGGGGGAAGGGAGAGAAATGATTTGATTAATTGATGAGGTTAATTAATTGACGTAATTAATGTGCCTTATTAATTACCGTAATTAAAGAGTCTCATTAATTACGTGAGGGGTGGTTACACAACCAAATTGTAACTGTGCAATTAACACCCCATAATTAAAGGTATGACCACCTCTGTGGTCCACACCATCGCCGCTCAACAGGTGGTAGGAAAAAGAATAAGAAATAAAAAAAATTGTTTTATTTTATTATTTCTTTAAAAGATGATAAAACAATATTTTTCTCCCAACCAACTATGGTAGAAGTGAAGTTTCCCTTATGCTAATCTCTACAATACAGATTCAATGGTGCTCTTAGATTTCAATTCCGAGCTTTGGTTCAAAAGATAGAAAATACAACACGTACATTTACTAAACATACCTGAAAAAAGTTAAGAAATTCATTCTGGGCACACTATGTTTCAGAATCACACACAGTCAATTTTTTCATACTCTTAAAAATCCTAAATAATTTTTAAAAAAAATTACATGGAATTTTTGCGTCTTTAAAAAACAAAACATTTTATTTCTCAAGAAATAAAATTTTCTTCCCAAAATTTTTAATAAAAATATTCATATGAAATAATTAAGAAAAAGAATCATAATGTTTTAATTTCAATCCTAAAAATCACATGAAATAATTTTCATAAAGTTATTCTTTCCACCCGTAATAATTATCATAAAATTTCATTTTAATATAAGATTATATTCTTACCATATAAAATCGTAATATTTCCTTAGAAACACGCAGAAGAAATTAATAAATTATATTGGTAACTTGGGACATATTCCATATCACTCTTTGAAATGGAATGACTAATAAAGTCGAATTACATACCAAATTCCTTGGAATGCTACCATGGACCAACCCATCCATGGTTTATAACAGAGCCAACTATCCTTCGTTTATAATGAAACCACCCTTCCTTGGTTTATAATTGAACCAACCATTATTTGTTTATAATAGATCCACCCATCATCATTACAACTAGAAATAAATATAACATAATCATGACACATTAAAAATTAAATTTTCAACAATATACATATAAAAATATTCTTTTCACTCATAAAATAAAATATATAGATATTGATATTTCCAATACAGTTGAAAAATATTTTTAAATATAATAAGAATATAAGAAATTAGGGGTTTTCATTGAATAAAATATTAAATCATATAAAATAATTCAAATATCAAATAATGTTCATGGTGATTGGAAAATTTATTGCTTCCATATACATTAAAATAGAACATTACTTTTGTCTCAAGTAATGAAAGTCAAAAAATTCCATATAAAATACATAAAAAATATTCTGTGGATTTTTTTAAATAAATTAAAAATATACCTAAAATTATCTTTATAATTTATTTATTTCCATCTAAATACATCAAGAAAAAAATTTAAAACTATATGGACATGAATGCAAAAGAGTTGTAAGTGAAACTTTAAAAGAAGATTTTTTTTAAAATAAAATCCCTTAGTTTGAGTCAGACTAGACATGTAAATTATTTATCATAATGAATAATAAAATTATGTAGTTTTTTTACTTTATTTGTAATCATTTTAAATTTTATTATTCCTTTTACAAAGTTATTATTAATTAAATAATCAATTAATTTAAAAGAGGATGTTTTTGAAAATATTCAGCTCATTTAAGAATAATTTAATAGGATTACTATGGTCAACGATTTCAACATTACATTATCTATAGAACAATAATCATGAAATAATAATCATTTTTATAATTAAATTATACTTTTAAAACCATCTTTTAGAGATAGTTATAAAAAAGTTACCATGTTTCAATCATGGAGATGGTAGGCCCTACGTACGAATGAGCAACATTTCCAATTTTCAAGGATCATTGTGGAAATAATTTTAGTATTATTTAATTTCAAAATAAATATCATTATATCATTAATAATGTTTTTTATTTATATAAAATTACATATATAATCTCTGTGATTCAGGTTTAAAAAATGAATAACATCACTTCATGGATGTGACAACCCATACGCAAGCACAAACAATAATATCATTTTGTTATGGATGGTAAGGTAAAAAATTATATGATATATTAAAATTATTTAATTATAAATATATAGTGAATATTGTACATATAATTTAAATAATTTATTATAACCATCCATGATAGGTGATGATGGAAATTGAATTTCATTAGTTCTTGAGGTTGTAGTCAAACTTACACACAAAAGATATATTTGTTTTCCATTTGACGGAATGAGAGATGAATATTGATTTTGAAACTAATAATATAAAATCATAGTATATGTATTATAATTATTTTTTATTTCATCATTGTTGAATAATATTTCATGGAGGTGGAAGAAGAAATAAAATGAAAGTGCTTGGTTAAAGACTATACCTATTCTTCAGACAACCGCTTAAGGTTTAAACCAAAAGCATTCCTAGGATTGTTTTCCGATAAAATAGGAGAGGTGGTTCCATTTTATAAGATAATGGAGGCATACTCTCATAATTTCATAAAGTATTAAATTAAAATAAATTAGATTTAGTATTAAAATAGAGAAAAATTGATGATATTATATGATAATATATGTACAAGTATAAATAAATTCATACAATAAAACTTGAGTATTTTTAGGTGATGTTTTCATAGTTATTTTTTGTTTTAACCTATGTTAACTCTTTTTGAAAATTACCATGATATTAAAGATCTTAATTTTTAGGGATTAAAAAAATTACTATAAAAGAAATAATTGACCATAAATGGACCATGATTGATATTATAAACCATATTTAATGTACTTAGAATAATATTTTTTTATTAATTTTAAATCATTTAATAAACCATTATTTCTTATAAAATATCATTATTTTTAGTTTTTATACTATTTGATTAATTTGAATTGAAAAATAAAGATACAAATATTTATTTTATATATAAACTTTTCAAATTTATAAAATATATTATAATAGTTTAATTTTTCTGGAACACAATAAATCAGTCAAATTATATTACTTATAATATTTTTGAAATCATTTAATTTAATTTATTTTAATTAAGGAAATACCATGTCAGCCATGCGTAGGAATTTAAAGTAATTATACAAATTATAAAAATTGTAATTAAATTTACATCATGAAAATAACTTATTTATTCTCAAAATAATGAATTTGATGTCTTTAGAAATTTATTTTTCCCTTTATGAACACATAAGGAATATTTTAAAGGAAAAGGGTAAAATTTTGTCTTTATCTTTTACTCAATTATTATAAATGTGAAAATCACCAACAAATAGAAACATAAGATCATATATACTAATTATAGAAGATTACAGAAGAAATATAATCATTATATTATATAAATTCAAGTGTTAAGGTTACTTTTTAGTCTATATTGCATTATTCTTACCCTCCATTAACCGATTTTACCTTTATAGTTGAAACAAATATTTAATTAGGTTATTATTCATAATTTTAAAAAGTTCATATTTACCAAATATGTACCTAATGATTAAAAATATGGAATAATTTTTTATTTATTGAAAACATCTATGTTGCAGAATATAATTAAAATTTATTCTCACAAAATGAAATGAAACATGATTTTTCATAAAATTTCCATTTTAAGAGTAAAAATATTTTAATATCAAATTCATATAAAAAATTAAGAACATGAAATATTTTTTTTTAATAAAAAATATGAAATTAAATTAAATCTATATTCTAAAATAGAATATTACTTTTTAAATACATTAAAATAAAATACAGTATTCAATAAAAATCCGTATTTAACACTGTTCATTGAAAAATAAATATTTTCAGAAAAATCCCAAAAAGTAACTATAAGATAATATTGAAATGAATATATAGAAAATTATAATCTTTTTATCAAATAAAATATCTATAATTTCAAAATATTAATTTTAAAATACACTAAAAAAATAAATTTTTTTGAAGAAAACTTATTTTTTTCTCAATAAAATAGCTTTACTAAAAATTTAGTGTTTATTTGATAATAATTAAAAAATAATTTTTTATGTGTTTGGTTGTTTTTATATATTTCCTAATTTAGTTAATCATATTAATACCATAAAATTCAATGAATAGTTTAGTTCGATCATATTTAGGGTAAAATATATCAAGGTTAGTTTAGTCATGACATTGTGTGTCGTAGACACCATCAAACATAGATTTAATTTTTTAATAAATAAATATCATGGTGTTATATACTTCTCATTTATAATAAATTTTATCTACCTAATTTTAGTATGATATTGGTAATCAAGGGTAAGACATATGATATTTCCATTATTGAAACCCCACATTGTAAAAAGGGTTAATAAAACATCCTCTTGAAAAGAGGGTAAATGAAATACAAAGTTCATTTTGAATAAATTATAAATCAGTTTAAAAATAGAAAACAATTAGTGGGAGGTAAAAATATATACATGTAGAAGAAAGTTAATTTCCCCATATTGTTTTATATTATCAGAGATCATTGATCACAATATAGTTATTGATCAAGAAGATGTCAATGCCCATAAACAAACATGGTGTAAAAAAGACCATCGATACATTATAATTGAAGTTAATAGGTTAAGATTTTGGTTTCAAGAAAATTCTACTATAGTTAAATAATTCCTTTGCCATATATTTTTAGAACATAATGAAACATACTAATGTAAACAAATAATTTCATCCTTTAATTAATTTCCACCAAAATCACATCTTTTTATCCAAACAATGTGTATTCTAAACAAAATTTTCATACCTACCGTACTAAAATCATCTTTAAATTTATCTTATAATCCCTAAAATGATAAAAATATATTTCTTATATCTTTATACATGAACTAAAACAAAAATGGATATATATGGTAAGATAATTCCCAAAATAAATAACACTTCATATGAAGAAAGAATACATTAATATCAAAATTCAATAGCAATACCCAAAGTTCAATGTAGAACATTATATCCTTAAAATTATTCAAAATATTACTGACTGATATTGATACCCCAAGATAAGAATTATTTTATCACAAATTCATCCATGATAAATTTAACATTAATTTTCAAATAGAATCAATAACTCTTAAAGTAGCAGGCTAATAATTTATATTCCATTGTTATATAATCTTCAAGATATGCTAATCATTTCAATAAATGGACTAAATCACCATCAATACACGTTAAAAAAATAACCTATTCCAAAATTTAATTCAATATTTATCCTTCAAATAAAATCCTATAATATTCATTTTGACGTTTCTTAGATAATATTTCCCAAACATATAGTGATATTTTTTCTGAAATAACATTAAACACTTTATCACCAAATAAATATTTCCCTATAGTTATCTATATAGTAAAACTTTGTTCCAAAGACCAACATAACTTTAATTTGTAGTGTGTTTCTAACTTGGACATCATGGATTCCAGTAGTTAGTGGTGCATCTTTGTCTCCCTTCTATTGTGGGTTCAATCCCTATGGCCTTTCTAGATGAATAAAGTTATCCTTTTAACTAAGAATATATTAATATAATTCCAATAACATTCCCAAAATTTAAAATGAACATCCTCAAAATTATCATTAATCATCAAATCATTTTTAACATCATAGTTTTTCTATATAGTTAATTTTTCTGAAAATCTAAATAATCTTAATTGACTATAATAATTCATATATTTAATAAAATATTTACATTTCTTTATATCAAATGTCCTTAATTGATTGTCCTAAAAAATTAACATCATTTATCTAAATTAATTTTCATAGGAATCGATTGCATAAAACATATATTTACACATTTGAAAAATATAATGTATTATAGAATGTTTCATAATTATCAAAATATTTAGAATATATTAAAATATCATGGATAAACACATCATTTATTAATATTCTTTCCTAAACATTAAACCATTATTTTTTATATTTTTCAACGAAATTAAATACATCTTTATGATTCGACAATATCATAAAAAGTATTATTTATAATTAGAATAAAAGAAAATAAATCATAACTTAAGTCCTAACATCAGGGACTTCTTTCTTGTTGTTAATATCCCCTCCAACTTTCAGCATGAATTTAATATCTAATGAAGATTAATATATATGTATTGGGCAGTATTTCCCTTTCTTAATTTGATGGATAAGTTGATATTTTGAAATTAAATTAAATAAATTACTTGATTCATAGAAATAGTTTGAGAAATTATAGGGTGTTTGATAGATCAAATTATATCACTTAGGTGATTTATATGTTTAAAGAATTTCAAAATAATATAAACAAGATTTTTTCATATTAGTGATGAATATATTATATAGGATCGATTAGATGATTATGTAAGATCTTTTTACCTTCACATTGATAAATGATCATTAATTTTTAGATAATAACATCATTAAAACTTGAAATAAATTATCTCATGTTAAAATGAAAATATTCCTTGTAAGGACAATACCTATAGAAATTATATAGTACATTAAATTTTAAATAAAAAACCTTAATATATTCAAAATTAAATAAAATTTTAAACTCATAGGTTATTTAATATGTTTTCCCTAAAATCCCAAAAAATATAAAAAAATTCTGCAGTGATAATCCTTTACATTAAACATAAGGTTCATATATACCTCAACCTAATAAAAAATTTCCCCAAATTTCATTAATCACTTTAAAATCAGATCACATAAAACATTAAAAGGGTATCTATGCCTTTGAAATTTTGATAAACATTAAATCCAAAAACTCATGATGATATGCATAACTCATAAAAAATTCTAATATCCAACTTTATCAAATCCTATACTATGATACTAACTATAAGGAATTGATATTTACTAATAAATATTGTAGGGAATTTAGAGAAGAATTAATTTTCATAAATTATCAAATATATTTTAGGTTTATAGTTTTATATAATTATGTCATAACTCTTACATAAAAAATAAATAAATTTAAAATCTATCAATTTTTCTCATTATTTGTTTTTTTCATGATATTAAATTTTTAAAATGAAACATGTTTTATTTTCATGAAAAGTACCTATTACTTTTAAATGGACTTCTTCTTTATTTTCAACCATACTTAAACCCAATGAAATTATTTTTTAAAACAAGGTATGAGCATAAAAATAATAGTAAGTGACATAAAAAAAATAAGAAATAAAAATGTTAGATCATGAATAATTATAAAAAAATTCCTTCTTCAGAACAAAATTTGAGATCAAAATAAACATTTTCTTACTTAGGAAATCAACTTTCTTGTCTAATTTCTTTCATAGAAAAAGTTATAAGAAAAAATTTAGGAAAATAAAACTCATAATGGTTTCTTTGAAGCCATGAAAAAATGTTAATTTGTTTCACTAGGTTATACTTTCCACTCTTAAGGTACAACATATAATTTCCTTTAAACATAATATAATTATCTTACACTACAAATTATAAGATTTTAATCTAAACCCATATAAATAATAGATAAATTATATAGGTAACTTGAAAAATATTCTATATCACTATTAAAAATGTTATAAAAAATATGGTCTACTTCAATACCCAATGCATTAGGGGCCTACCATGGACCCACCCGTCTATGGTTTATAATGTATCCACATGTCCTTGGTTTATAATGGAACCAAATAATATTGTTTTATAATTAATCACCGATAATTTATTTATAACAAAAAAACCCATAATCATAAATGTTCCCAAGATCCAAATCATAATCATAACACCTAAAATGATTCAATTTATAATATAGCCCTCATTAAAATATTTTTTTTACCCATAAGAAAACATTTATAGATTTTGAATTATTCGATCCATTTTGAAAACATTTTTTGGAAATTATAAGAATATAGGTAAGGGAGATTTTTATTTTATGAAAACATGAAAGATTTTGAATTATGTAAAATATCAAATAAATTTTATGGTAGTTTTAATTTTTTTCTTCATATACATTAAAATGGTACATTTATTCTGTCACTTATTAAGGATGTCAAAAAATTTCATACAAAATATGTAATAAGATTAATTTGGATTTTTTAATGTTTAAAAGGGTTATACAATTTCTTTTAATTTTTTTATGTCCATATAAAAAATATCAATAAAATAATTGAAAAAAATTTACATGGAAAAAAATAGATGAAAAGTAAACTTTAAAAGAGGGTTTTCAAAAGAAAGTCCTAACCCTTGAGTCCAAATAAAGAGATATGCTATGTATCTTCCTAAATAACAAACTTAGGTCTATTATTTACTTTATTAATAATACTTTTAATGTATATAATTCCTTTTTCAATGTCATAATGAATTACTTAATCAATTAAGTTCTCCTCAGACATGTTGATTATATTCGACTTATATGTCCAAAATAACATTGGAAGGTTAACTATGGTCAAAGGTGTCTTTATTCCCACATATCTAGAATAATAATCATTAAATAATTATAATTTATATATAATTATTATACTTTTAAATCCAACCATGATATATGGTTATAAAAAATTAACTACATTACAATCTTGGAGATGGTAGATCGTACATACGCATGAGAAACGTTTAATTTTTTCAATGATCCTTATGAAAAAATGATAGGTATTATTTTAACATTAATAATGAGAATAATATCAAAAATAAACTATTATTTCTTCAAAAATACTTATATACATCATCCATGTAAAGTGGTTATGAAAGTGAATCAAATCGTTTTGTGGAGGTGGTAAACTACACATACGCAAGAATGACGATACAATTTTTATTAATTGATGCAAAGGTAAAAAATTATATGATATATTATCTTTATATAATTATTAAAATTTCATGAATATAATATATATGTATTTATTAAATCCATAATTCTTACGATCCATGATAGGTGGTGATAAAATGAAAATTACATTAGTTCCCGAGGAAGTAGTCCACTGTACACACGAAAGATGGTTTCATTTCACATTTGATAGAAGGGGAGGTTGATATAGATTATGATATTATTTTAATAATATATATTTATATTGAATATAATTATGTTATTATTTTATCTTGGTTTATAAGTCTTGGATGTATGTAGAAGAATAATTAAAATGATAACGCTTTGTCAGAGACTATACCTCTTCTTTAAAAAAACCTCTTAAGGTTTACACCAAAATATTTCATAGGTCAGATTTATAATAAAAACAAGGAATTTGAGAAATGGTAATGTATGTTAGGAATATATTTTATTAGGCATTTATGAATAATTTTTTTAAAGTGTGATTAAAAGAGGATAAAAAGGTCTCTTTTATAAGAGTAAGGTGGGGGACTCTTAGAATTTTTTAAAGTGTTAGAATAATATAAATTAATTTTCATATTCAAACGGTTCAAAATAGATAATATTAAAATTTATGATATATTTATTTTAAAATTATCTAATCCAAAAGAATTTGGAAAAGTTTATGTGATAATTTAAGCCTTAAATTTGTGTTTTAACCCGTGTTAACTCTTTTCGACTATTACTGGAGTATTGATATTTTTACTATTTAGGGATCAATAAAATTAAAATAAAAGAAAAAATGAAATATAAATTCACAAAGGTTAATAATTTTTTTTATCCAATTTACTTGGCCAATGTTAATTTTTCAGTAATTATAACTAATTTAATAAACTATTATTTATTATTAAGTATAATTAATGTCAATTTTGGAACTATTAATTTAATTTGACACAAAAAACAACAAGAAAAATTTGGATTTAGAATATAAATCTTTAAAAGGGAAAAATGATATAATTAACTATTTTTTTTCTCAATAAAACACACCGAAATTATATTACTTTTAATATTTTAAAAATAATTTATTTTCTTTTCTTTTAATTAAATAAATATCGCATCGACATTAAATAAAAATATAAGGTAATTATACAATGAATAAAAATTATAAATAAATTACTATCATAAAAATAATTTCATTATACTCAAAATAAATATCAATATCTTTTCACAATGTACTTATTTACCTTTATGAACCCATAGGAGGTTTATAAAAGCAAGATTGTGACATTTTGTCTTTATATTTTACCCAATTTTTATAAAGGTAAAAATCATGAATAAATAAAAAAATGTAATATTTTTTTTATGATTATAAAAAAATATAATCTCCAATAAATTTATGAGCACTTCTAGGGTTACTTTTTTTCATTATCACATTATTTTTACCATTAATTCACCTTGTTTACCCTAAACGTGATAACAAATATTTTTTAAAGTTATGATTTGTAATTAAAAAAACAAAAAGATCTATTTAAAAAATTTATACATAAAAATATATAAAATTGAATAATTTTTTGATAATTCCATACACTAAAGTGGTGTAATTTAATTTAATGTTAAAATTGTAAATGAATATGAAAAATGGGTTTTCAGGAAAATGATTTTTTATGAATAAAAACGTTTTTATACCAAATTTATGTATAAAAATAATTATTATAATGGTAAATATATTAATTTTAACCAAAATTAAATAATTAAAATCTAAAAATAATCTAATATTTAATATAATTTTTTAAATAATTACAAGAAAATACAGTTTTTATAAAAAACTATATTTTTCACTATTTATTGAGAAATTAATCTATGTAGAAAAATATGAGAAAATAACTCTAAGATAACTATAACATGATGATTTAAAAATTTATATACTCTTTATGATGTAAAATTTATAAAATTTATGGAAATTAGTTGTAATATTCACTAAAAAAATAATAAATAATTTTTGAAGAAAACTTATTTTTGATGAGTAAGATGACTTTACAAAAAATTGAGTCCTTATTTCATAATAATTAATTAATAAATTTTTATTTATTTTAAAAAATATATATATATTTCATAATATGTATAATCCTCTGAATACTGTCAAATTTAATGGATATGTTATAATTATCATATTTAAATAAAAAAATTCAAGGTTCATTCAGGCTCGGTTTTGGGCATCCTATATGCTATTGAACATAATTTTATTTTACAAAATCTTATTGTTTAACAATATAAGTATAATTTTTATAGAAATTTATTATAAAGAATATTTTTAAGGATTTTTAAGACCTGTTATGTATTAGTCAGTTGCATATCTATTGGGAAAATTTTCAATTAGTTGAAAAATACATGAGTTGTGTTAGTTAGTATTTTGTAATAATTATTTAAAACTATTAAAATAAAAGATATTGGTTATTTATTATTACAAAATATTTTCTTTATGGCATGTAATTTTATGTTCATGACCCATGGGGTCCATATTCTTACAACCCTCACATTAAACCTCTTTTTCATAAGAGTTTTCATTTATTGAAAACCTCCTTTGAAATAAGAAATATTCATGTGAAATATTATATTTCCCTTTTGAACTTGATTTTTTTAATTTATATATATTATTTTATGTCCCTAAATCTGCTGGATAAATTACAAGAGAATCATTAGGAACATTGGAATAATTTTTGGTGTCTCCACATGGAAAATTATGAGTGTTATTTTCAACATCAAAATTTTTAGATTTATAATTTTTCTATAAATTATTGAAATTTATTTCTCAGGAAATTTCAACTATCTTTTTTTAATATCCACTTAATAGTATTATATTTTATATCATTAGCTTCATTTTATTCTTTACCGATGATAATTATAATTATTTCACAAACATAAGTGATATTATATTTATATAATTTTTTTTATATTTATTGAGATTAGTGTGCACAAATATTATAACCAAAATTCTTGCATACACCACTAATATTTTAAAAAATATTAATTTTTTTAATCATATAAATATTTTTTCACATATGAATGTTTTTCATCATCTCTGGATTGATCACATTTTAAAAGGGATTAACTTTTTTACTTTTATATTTTGAGTATTGTACAAACATTCCAATGAATAGTGACTGAATATGTTGTAACTTCAACCATGATAAAAAACCCTCTTCTATTTTCATGTTCTTCTTGCTGTATAGATTTTCAAGAAATTTTTTTTGGGTCTTTATTTCCATTTTTGGGGTTATTGTTGGGGAACCTATGCACACAATTTATCTTTTATAGAAAATTTCATGGTGGTATATTTACAATCACTTTTCGTCATCCAAATTTGTGCGAAATTTGTATCTAAACCCCCACCATTTGTAAATAAAAATTTAGTAATAAAAATATTTTTATATGGATAAATCCTTCTTCACCCATTCAAATTTGGATTAATCATTTGATGATATGATGATATTATTTACTTATTGTAAATGTCTTGTGTTTTTATAATCCTCCATAAAACATTTGGGGAAAAGATTATCCTTTCTTCATTAGTTGTGAATAATCAGTATGTGTCATCTATAGATTGTTCAATTTTATTTATTATTCTATACATTTAATAATGTGAATATTATTTTTGTCTTAAATCAATAACTTTATATCTTCACATGGATTTTTAAAATTTTAAATCACTTATTATTACAATAATATCTTTTCTTGAATTAGGATTTCTGTCTCTTTGATCTTATTTAATTGTAACTAATTTTAAAAATATGTGACATCATTGTTGTCCTATTTATTAGATTATAATTCATATATATTACCTTCAAGAGTTTTTTATATAGTTATTGATAGAAAATATTAAAGTGTTCTATATAAGAGAAGGGCACAGTATAGTGATTTTGGTTATCTCTAGAAAATTTAAGTGTCAATAAAGGAAATGTTAGAAGCTATATCAAGTTTTAGTTTGAGGGGATCTCTTGCACTATAGAATATATATTTTATAAAATATTTAATCTTAATATCCATATGTTTTGATATATTCTTGATATATTTATTTAGGTGTGAAATAGTGGTTTTTGAATTAGTTTTTCTAGATTACTTGTATATTGTTTTAGTTATATATAAAGTGTGAATATTTAAGATATTATAAAGAGTTGTAAGGATGAGTATTTTTACATATAAATAAAAGGTTTCTATAGAACAAAAGGAATAAATTATTTTGTGGTGCGTATCACTACTAGAGTTTATATTGGATTTTAGTATATTTTTAGGTTTAGTTTTGTGTTCTCTCACATGATTTTTATTAGGGGTCATTTATTTGTTTTAGGTTTTACAATGTAGTAGTTTTGAATATTGAAGTTTATTATTTTCAATGGTTGTTTTTTTGTTTTTTCTATTCAATAGATCTTAAATATCATATATTTTTTTATCACTTGTATTTTTTATTGATTTGGGAGTATTAGTTTTAATAAATTAACAAGTTTCTTCAAATCATGCTTGATAATTGGTGAGTTATACTGATTTTTTTAAATATGGTTTTAGATCACTAGATTCATAAATGTACCAAATAACTTGATCATATAAAAATTAGGTTTATTAATTAGTGGTTTTACTTTAGACTATAGTTTTCATAATATCCTATTTTGATAAAAACATAAGAAACCATTATATCATTTTTTAATAGTTGGATATCATACTTTTATAAATACTTGATGTAATTTTTTTATAGTTATTTCAATGTAGTTTTATTTTTCTTTAATTATTTTAGATATTCATCTAAAATTTTAGATTTTAGTAGTAATAAAAAGTTATTGTGTCCTTTGGTTTAACCTCTGGATTGATCTACACAATGAATTTGTATTTTTAGTTTTAAAAAAGAGTAATATTGAATTTATAAACATGATACGATGTAATGATTCCAATTATGATATAAATGTTTTGGGAATGATTATTGGGGCGTTTAAACTTTTTAGAAACATAGGTTTAATTTTTTAGGATGATTCATTTTCTTAACTTCTTTTTAATATTTTATTATTTTTATAATGCTTGTAGTGATCATGTTACTATTTTTTTCATTATATATAATTTATTATTGAGAAGTCAACTCAATAATATTGAAATAATATCTTATATATGTATACAAAAATTGATGAGAGATAATAATAAAGGCAACATGGAAGGAGAAAAGAGAGAATGATTGGAAGACTCTATCATTCCAAGAATAGAGTGAAGGAAAGGAATACTAATGGAATATAAAAAAACTTTAATTGATAATTCACAACCAAGTATCTTAGTGAATTCTATTACTAGAAAACACATCAAAATAAATCTCATAATCATCCAAGTGATCAAAAAGTTCATCTACTTATCCATTATACTGCACGGAGATCCAACCCCACACCTCGGAAGTTTTATTAAATGTTATGATACCTTCTAATTCAAAAATATGTGTTGAGATGAAATAAGAATTATATTCATTAATTTCTCATTAATATACATTGAAAGTGGTAATTTCCAAAGCATCTCTCCACATTCTATATATACATGGTATGTTTTGGATAGAAAATTAATAACACGTTTCTCTTATCCCACTAAATTAATGAATATTCCAATTGATGTATGATCTCTTATTCAACATGAATATTAGTAACTTTTCAATAAATATGAGTGGTTTAAAGTATTTATAAGGATGTTTTAAAATAATAATATAGGTATTTAGATTCTAATTAAAGTTTTTTAAATAGTTTTGTATTAATGAAATAGGTCGATCATAGATGAAAACAATGGAGGTTCATTGATGATAAAGTTTCCTGAAGAGAGTTATGAATTGTTAAATGAAATTTATAGCATTGTTTTCCAATGTAAAGTAGATGTAGTTTGATAGAAAGTGTTGATATGGTTGAAAACAATGTATTGGTGGAATTATAAATGTATTCCACAAAAAATAACATGGTTCTGATAATGATCATGCAAAAACCCTACTATACATCCATATAAGGTTATAATTATATTGATAGTAATAATAAAAATAATTTTCATTCCTATAGTACACAAAAAGAAAGGATTAAAAAATGGTATATTGGGGTTATAACAATGATAAAAAGGACCCACACTGAAAATTAATACAAATTCACTAGTGGAGGCCATCTAAAAATTCATGACAGCCATTGAGGCTAAAATTAATGAGAAGAAAGGGAATTGAAAATATAAAAGGGATACCATAATAAATATAGTATACTGTGTCTAGATATGTTATTTACTGGTCTATATTTGGTTTCCCTTAGACTAGATATACAATATACCCTTGTTGTTTTAGCTTTAAGGTACATGAATATAAAATTTCTCAACTTGACACCCCATCAATGTTAACGATGACTATCATGTGGTCAATAATACAATTTATTTTTTTATTAAAAGTTATTGTATTTTTTTATAATACGTGATTAGTTTTAGTATTTAGAATAAATAATGTGTCACATAAATAAATATATAACCATGAACTAATCATATAATTTTAAATTAGGAAATTATTATGAGATTTTATCTAATGTTTTAGTTTATTAAGTGATGATAAACCATCCTTGACTCAAGAAGAAACAAATACTTGATCCTTTACATGTCTCAAATTATGTAATTTTACAATTGGCCTATGAATATGATATTTTTGACTCATCTCATCCCCGGACTTGATTTGGATCCCATTCCTAGGATCTCACTAATTTTCAAATATACATACAAATTAAGGTGATGGGTAAAAGGGATTTTGGGTCACATAAAATAATCTATGGTTACACAAGATCGTACGTAATAATGGTGGGACTGATGATTAACATATCATCATATATATTTTAATAATAATTATCATAAAGTAAACCATATAAATAATAATTTTTATTTAATAAGTAACCCAAAACCTACAATAGTGTGTCAATTCATATGATAATTTATAATATATGATTATAATAAAATTTCAAATTTATATTATTCATTTAATGTTTTTCAAATTACAATCAACTGAATGAAATTATTAAATGAATATACTAATTAATTAATATTTTATTTATCTTAATTTTTACTAATTTTTGGTCCTTGATATGTTTTAATAATCCCAAAATTATTATTAACTTGTAGATTAAAAAGTTTCTGGAATGATGTTTGGAGTCCGCACAGTGTGAGATTATAGAAAAATATTAATATATTACATGAAATTTGCAATGTATACTATAAAATACATGATATATAACTCATCTTGATGTGTTTTTACTTATACAGTGTATCGTTCAATGTGGTCAAACTGTGTAGTATTTGTTATGTGTATGACCAAGAGAGATGAAATTAACAAAAACAGTGTACACCAATAGAATATGTGAAGTACATGATGTGTAACTAATAGTTACAAGTCATATTCTGGAAGAAATTTATGATCAGTTACACCATATTTTGACTCATACACAACACTAAAGATCACCCATCAGGTACCATGTGCAGAGAAACATGTGTTATACATTACAGAAAATCAATAATATGCTATTTAGTATGTGTATCACTTATTATGTGGTTCAGAATTCAATAGGTGAAATTTAATGAAACCGTGTACTAACAAACCCAACTCACTTAAAATTACATGATGTGTAATTAATGTGGTGTTATATGGTGTGTACATAACAACTGCACAATATGTACCTCATGTATTTCCAGGTATTACACTAAAAACCAATAGAAAGAGTAATGATATTACATGTTAGTCTAGATGCCATGATATGATCTACACAATATGTGTATTTTTAGAGTTAACTATGGTTACATGATGTATAATTTGGATATAAATTCCACATAATCAAGTCATGTAGACAGCGGCCTCAATACATCAAGATGGGTTTTTCCATTGATCTATGCATGTTTTGGTCATTTCTGGTCCATACGATGTGAGATTAACATGAATTCTTTATCAATGTATTGGGAATGAATATTTCAACACGAAAACTGAAAAAATAATTAATCAAATTTATAAAACAAATTAAAAATAAATGTATATTAAAATGTAATATTTTTAGTACTATTTAAGGTTTTAGGGCACAACACAATTGTTAGGATAATTCAAAAATTTGAGTATTCATGAAAATAAATATTTGAATTAAAGGAATGAGGAATATTTTCCCCATATTCTTATATAAATATCAAACATATTTAACTTATAAGTATTCTAGATGTATCCATACATGATCTAAAAATATAAGAACAATATTAATGAAACTACTGGTGTTAGCTCAGAAGATACATGTGATTTATGATGTACATCATTGATTAAAACATTGTTCCACTATTTTACCTCTCGATTCTGAAGAGTGAGGAAGTGGGGATTTCCCTCTTGGGATTAGATAATTCATGTGTATGTTTCCTTATACTGTCAATAGAACTCTAATAAAAAATTATATAATATATATATATATATATTGGGGAAAATAAGGATAATTTCATGAAGTCCCTTATTAATTATTTAATACATGTTATTCAATATATCATAATTTAATAATGATAATACTATTATTATGTGTTTGTTATAATATCATTTCTTAAATTAATTAATAAATAAATATTTAAAGGACCTAAAATTAAATATATCACATCCATAAAATTATTATACATGATCCCAATACTCATAAAATATTATATTCATAAAACTTGTGAATAAATATTTATTTTAATTTTAACATATTTAAATAAGAATTTATTTTAAAAATAATTAAATTTTTGAATAAATAAATATTTATTTATTACCTCGTGTATAATTAATAAAGAGATAAAATTCAACTCACATATTCTAAATAGTAAAATATAGCGATTTAATTTACTCGTTTAAATTTCCCTTAAATAAAGATTATTTGAAAATATATTGAATAAATGTATTCTTAAATTAAAATTGAATTCAATTTAATGAGATTCTAGATATGCGTAATATGTGACTCTCTAAGACACTTTATTGACGGAAATATTATAACTAACTTAAATTCAATGATCAACATTGTAAAACTTAGTTTCATGAAATTTAGTTGAATTTTGAAATTTTGGTTTCAGATGTGCAAGTGTGGAAAGACAATCATTTTGTGTAACGATATTATCAATGAAACACTTTTTCACAATTACGTTTTCTCTATAATAGGGTTTTTTACATAGTTTTGTAATTTTTTGAGATTCTAAGTCGGTTGATGTTTTTTAAATATATTAATACATAAAAAATAAATGTTAATTTTTATGTAAGAAGAAGTGGAAATATCTTTTGAACAAAGTACTAGATAAAAATTATGAATCCATTATTGATTATAGAACGATGTTTTTTCGTAGGTGAAGTGAAAACTCACTTCAGGTTCTGATACTCAAGATGAGTATTTTATGTGGACATTTTAATATTATTAAATTAGCTAAAAATAAATTTTATTTAATTGTCTCCCCATCCTTGGCTAGTTACACATTATAGAAGTGGGGGGGGGGGGGGGTCTCTTTTCCATTTTATGACCATTTCCAAAAAAATGATGGAGGATGAACCAACAAACATCATTTGTGGTGATGATCGATGCTAGTTAATGGTGGAATAGTTATGGAGTGAAGAAATTAGGTTAGTCTTTGGTGATTTCTCCTTGGAGTAGTACATTGATTTAATTATTTTTCTAGTATCCTCATATAATATTTATTAATATTTTTAAGATTTATATGAGTTTCTACATCCCCCTTTAGTGTCATTTTGGGTTGATTTAGGAAGAAACACATGTTTTGGGAGCTTCATAGGGGATTTTCATTCAAGAAATGCAACCTCAAGACATGTGGTTTCCAAGAACAAGTTCCACATGTTATTTATTTTGAGAGATGAGTCATTAATGTGACTATATGTTGTATAGACCTTAAGTAAGTTACCTGTATTTTGGCTCAAGGATTGTCTTAGTGTATGTCCATACACCTTGTGTGGGGATCATGGCTATGTTGGGTACATGGATAAACCCCTATTGCGGTACATGATAATAGGATACATGGAATACTTTTTAGAGGCCACGTTTGGCCTATTGATAGGAACCTCATGTGGGAGGAACTCCATGTATGATATGTAAAGGACATATATTTATGAATTATATGTTCAATATAGGTGAGGAACATGATCAGGTTAAGTATTTGAGTCTACTCATCATGTACTCAATGGTTCCCACCGTGTTCTATTACCCATTAGGGGATTACCATGTTTTATGTAATGGACCTAGAAATGGACTTAGGATAAATCAAATATGAGTATTTTTCTACATATTATTATAAAATTGAACCTATTACCCATTTTGAGTATTGTTTGGAGATGGTTAGGAGAGATATTGGTATAGAAGAAATGTAATTCCTCCATTGATGGATTAAATGTTCTCATCAGGTTTGTATGACTTAAAACCTATATAAAAGTATTTATGATGGTGGAGGACATGGAATAAGATCTCCAGTGTCCCTATCTTGTTGATATAATTAGGAAATACCTAATTTATGGGACTTATTTATGACTCAAGTTGATGGATATGTTGGATATGTGAGGGATGTACTAGGATGATAAATGACATGATATGGGATTACTCCATCTCTATAGGCCGATTCTTAGGAGGCTTCCCCTATAACGTCAGTGTGGTTATTATTAATGATAATTATGGTGAGTGATTCTATGATCCTTGAGTAGATAGTATTGATAAAATATAGGAGTTTGAGATTGAGAGACCCTTATGAGGTTTCTAGACTATGATGAATCCTTTGGAACCTTGGTGGGCACCAGTGACTTGTTGACCCTAGTGAGGGGATGTATATGAAAAATTGTTAGTGATGATTGTGGGCGTCAGATTAGGTCCGAAATCAACAGTTGACTTTGATACCTTATATTAAATAGTATTACCCCATATGAAGTGTCTTCTAGAGAATTTTATGGAGATAATATTTGAAATTGACTATAGTTCTTGGTTCTTCTTGGATACCTAGTGGTACCTTGGATTTTTCTTTTAATACAAATATTTAAACACATGGTTTCCCAAGATTCAGAGTATCCTCTTGTCGAGTTTGAGACACTGAATTTCCCTAGATTCCAGGAATTGGCTATTGATATTGACTTTTAGTTATACTAACTTGCCTTATATGTAATGGAAATCAGTATTAAGACTAGTTTTAAAAACCACTATATTTCACTAGAAGCCTAGTAATCAGTAGGATCCTTAATTTTTATTTTCTATATACACCAGGGAATCCAAAATTGAACTATACATTGTCATAACTATTATTTGATAGGTTGTTTGATAATAATCCATGAGATGTATAAAACAGGATTTCCATGAATGGAAGGAAATCATCTGTTGACACTTTTACTCACTAAATTTATTTCCCAAGAAGCATAGGAATCAGACATGGGGCTTGAAACTATTATATTTCCCATAAAGCTTGGAAAATATTTCATAACTATTATGCACTGTATGTTTCCATATATGATCATAGGAATCATCCTAGGTGTGTGGTATTTGTCTTTATGATTACCTGACGAGCTCAAATACAATCTTACTTTGGTTGAAGTAGGTTTGGGATGATCAAGTTTTAATAATATAATCTATACATCTATGATGATTTATTTATTCATTTCAATTCAGTTATTAGGTATCCAAGAAGGGTATATCATATCTTCATGAAGTATTTTTCAAAGGATTATATTTATTTCATCGTGGCTGGCCTAGTAAGAATTTATATTTTACCTTCGGTATGGGAATTTCAGTTTTCTTGAGTACCTCACATATAATATTTTTTACCCAACATAAATTAGATCTGTAAGAGGCCTAGTTTTACAGTGTTACATAATTGGAATGGAGAATATGGATAAGGGGTTTTAGACTAGTGAATGTCATTCATATTGACTACGATTTTAGAGCACTTTCTACATTAAGTTTTTTTCCTTTATATTTGGTTTTACTAGTGGGTAGATAGTGATTATGTTTAAATATATTCTTCAATATTCGCTTATTTTTTATTGTTTCATGTTATTGATTATGTTTACTCTAATTTGTCACGACACTAATATTTTTTAGTTATTTTTATGATATTGAACAGTCTGATATGGGGTTATAGTATCCCTATAGTGGTTCCCTAGACCCACATTACTAGTCTATAGCCTATACCATATAAGGAGATGCATTGAGGCCACATCAATGCATAATATAGTTATTATTCACAGTGAGTCAGGGAGTAGATGTTGCAATCATCTTGAAATATTTCATGGAGCTTGAAAAGAAATAAATTAATATAGAAACAAAAAAAATCTCCATATTAAATCTACTAAGAAATATAATCCCCTTTCAAACTAATATCTCATAAAGATGTATGTATACTTGTCTTTTTAGTATTTATGGTATATTTATTTTTCCTTGACTATCTAAATCATTCTTTTCAATAGAGTACCATGACCATGGGTTTCACTAAATTATTCCATTTTAATTAAATTTTACATTAAAATTCAATGTAAAACTTTTTTAATGTCCATTCAATTAATTCCCAACATATATGAGACACCTAATTTATGTTACCTCACCACTAGAAAACATTATCCTTGTATTCAACAATTTATCTATGTAGATAATTCATGATACACTATAATAATGATCACAAGTCTAAGGATCAATAAAAATGTCTGAATTTAGAAATATACAATGACATATAAAACATGTGAAAATTTTATTGGTGGTTCTTTTCTATTGAACACTCATTTTCAGAGGCCTCCAATTGTAAAATTAATGTTAATAAGCCTTAATTATTATGGTCCCACAGCACATGGACATCAAATTTCATCTATATCCTATAAAAAAGATGTATCTGGAGTATAAAAAATATGTATTTAAGAATATTTCCATTCAATATGTAGGATTTCATTATAGTAGTGAACTACCTATAGCCATTAAAAGTGTCTTTTATTCTAAATAAATTTTCAATTAATGTAATTTATAAAAATAGTCATTATGTGATAATTAATACAAACCTATATTATGGTAATAAAAAGTACAAAATTAGTTTATTCTAAGGAACCAACTATTAAACATAAGAGAGATATAAGATATCCTCATCCATTCCAAGATTACCTAGTAATTCTCTACCATCAAATGAACCAAACATGACCCATAAGTGATAACTCATTGATATTAATCCAACACAAATATGGAAAAAACACTAAACAAGAATCAAGAATATATACCAAATCAGGATTCTGTTAAAACCAAGGGTGTTACTTGTTCCCCACGGGATACAGAATTTCATAGTAGGTTAGGATATACCAGTGTGTAACGAGTTAATGGTTAAGGATTATATAACAAACCATGATCAAGTTACTTTAAAATAACATTATAAATAGTCTATATTTTGGACATTCCTATGACATAAAAGAAAAAAAACATGCAAAACCAATGAAATTATTAAATAAAAAAGGCATATCTATATAAATTCCACAAAAATAGATTTCCTATTTACAAATAAACACAATGATAAAGTAATTAAATTTTATATATGAAAATATAATTGAATAAGGAGGGATAAGTGATAACTTTTCTCCATATAAAAACAGATTCCTACACGAACTAAAATAGAAGCCTGAATATATGAAGTTGCATAAAAACCATGATATTCACTGAAATATTCAATAAATAACCATGTAACTTAATAACTTATAATGTTACAACTGGAGATACATATTGACTATATATTCCATGTTGGGTGTAAGAAAATACGTACTCTGTAGGGAACCACCAATATGCCAAAACTCATGAGTGAATAAATAGGTGTGTGCATGAACTTGTCTGTTGACTACATGCATGGGTAGAAAAATAGTTTTATAAAAAACTATCGATCTAAAAATGGTAGTAAGGTGTACACAATGAGGAATGTAGTTGTTGATTTGTGAATGTGCATGTATTGGTGGTTCTATTCAAGAAGGTATGATCTGTGGAAGTGCTTTTCCATGTAGTGTTGTTCCAAGAGTGAACACCGATCTAATCCCATAGAAATACTAAATAAATGAGATAGTTTATACAATAATAGTCAACTAAAGAGATATACGATGTGGGATGAGTGTATATTGAAACCTTTTATCCATATTAAATATATATGGATAAAACATGGGACACATGATGTGGCTAATTTATGCCATCAAAATAGATATAAATATCGTCTTTAACCTCACAATACTCAATGTATGTTTGTAGACCAGTGTGTTTCATGAGAAAACACATTAGAACAATATTATAAATCTATATTATTGTACCTTTGAGATATTAAGAATAATATTCTTTGGATATTCACGTACATGAGTCATTATGTCTGTGATAGTTTTCATTTGAATCTTAAGACATTTATGGATGATGATATCAACATGTACGAGTTAAAAAAATTAAAATATAATGTGGATCATGAGACAATAACATGTACGTGATTCCAGTATTAGAGAAGGAGAATTTTTTTTGTATGAATAGAAACCATGTTTTTATATGTCAAAATATTTTTAAATCTTTGAGATATTCAGGTGAAATAAAATATTTTTTGACATGAAATATTTTGTATGATTTTTAAAACTATCCTTGACATGATATGAAATTAAAAGCTAAGATGGTTGATATCACCTGTAAAAGGATAAAATATGACTTGATAGGTTATGTTTCCATTCAAAGAGGGATCACATTTTCCAATTTGTAATAGAGCACTATGAAACTTTATTCTAATAAAAAAGAAACCAATGAATAATTCTTATTATATGATTAATAAGAAAAAATGAATTCTAAGTGATGGTAAATATATAAAAAAATAAATTTCTTAAGACTCTCACACTCAAGATATTCTTGAAGAAAATGATATTTTGTAGGACATCTCATTTTTACACATTGAAATAGATTTGAAAAGAAATATTTTTTTTGTAGAAAATCAAGTCTGTGTGAACTCACTGATGTACCATGTACTAGTTTTTCTTTATATAAATATGAAGATAGTGAGTTTCAAGAGTATTGTTGAAGGTATGTATAATCACTTTTTCATTCATACATTTATAACAATAGAATATGCAGTATTTGAAAATTGAGTTACCTAAATTATTTAAGATAGAATTATGAAATCACATAAAATAGTAGTAAATAAATTAATTGTCTTGGATTTTAGAATTTTATATATCTGGTATTGTATCCTATATATATGAAGTAGTATTATCATTATTGAATATTTAAGAAATTATTTTGAGATTTTTCTAGATTATTCTTGTATAAAATAACATTAAACAAATTTGTGTGCTTCACATTCTCATATATAAGTGAGGTTAGGACTTCATCAAAAGAAGTTATAAATTCAAAATAATTTTTTCATCGAGGCCATTAATCATACATAGGTTCTAAGATATCTATTGAACACTAGAGACTATAACTAATAAGATATAAAGGTACTTTAAGTTGTACAAAAGTGGTGTAAATTCTATATTCTTATGGAGGAATATCATGCCAAATAAGTAAGAGGATATTATATTATAGGATCATCATCAAAGAAATATAATATTTTAAAAATTAATATAAATGTCTTATTGTGTGATTCAAGAGAGTAAAGGCTAGTGTGTTATATTTTAACATTATGTGAATTAATATAAATATCCAACTATGTGACTGAAGAGTGTGAAGGGTAGTGTGGACTCTTGTAACAACATGTAAAGAAAGAATATAATGGAGTGTATATTAGGGTGTCTACGAAAAATTGAAAGGAGTTTATTTTTTATTTAATATTTTAAATATAATATGTCATGCAGTGTATCATTATTTTTTCATGGAAGGAGAGACTATGATACATCCCTAAGTTCATTGAAAGCCTCTATAGGATCAAGTGGTTTAATACAAAAGAAGTAATTTTTCCTAAACCAGGCCAGATACCCCAATACCTTGATACTCGATCTGATCCTAACCTGGAACAAAGGGAGTTCTAGACCCACATGGGTTGGTGAATAAAACATGGAATCATACAAGGTAAAATATGGAACAATTTTTTAAAAACAAATACTGGATGAAACAAATACATATAAGTATTCCAAAAGAAAAGTCCTAGAGGTGATAGAACTAGAAGTAAAATTGAAATATCAAAATCCAAACAATATATAATCAATGTATTATAAAACATATAAGATAAATCTCAAACATCCTAAAGATATTATCCCTCGAAGACTAAAGGGTCAAGAACATCCACCTCCTCCAAGAGTTGATTTCTCATTACTCAAAACTGGTAGTAGAAAATCTACAAAATCCTAATGGAAAAGGTAGGGTGTGAGCTGAAATCATAGTTGTGTCTCACTAAGTTTACCACAAAAAATATCCCATAAAAATAAAACCAATTATTCTTTAAATATCAAATGAAATAGAAATAGAAGTACAATTTCATATTTAATTCAAAATATGATTTTCATTTCAAATTATGAAAACATTTTAAACATTGTATTATGTGTACATAATTTATATAACAGTTTATATAAATTACTTGGTATGAGTAAAATATATTCTCAATAAATGGAACATATATATATATATATTAAAGTAATCAAAATAATAAACACGACCATCTATACTATGGTTTGATATTATCATGTTATAGGATCCTCACACATCTCATATCAGTGATCATGGATAATATGTGTACACATATCTACCAGGATCATGCCAATTAGGACATCATCAAAATACCATCAGTAATAAGATATACCAAAAAATGTTTTTTCAATATTTTTCATCATCAATCCTTTTCTAGGGAATAACTATCCTAGTGGACTTTTCCTAAATAACACACAGACTACATGAGCTTTAATGTTCTCAATCAATCAATAAATAATTGGAAAATCATTTCAAATCAATTTAAAATTCAATTTTTCCATTTCCAGTTTCAATATTACAGTTTCATTTCAATAAAAAAACATGGGTTTTTAATCAATTCATTAATTTTTAAAGGTAAAACCAATTATAGGTTCTTATCAAATCAATTTATTCCATTTTTTTTCAAATATATATTTTAGAGACCAATTTAATAATTTCTACCAATTTCAAATCACACCCGAATTTCTGATCCTAATGGAATTGGTGGTTTTCACAAAAATTACAAACCAAGTCAAATAAAATTCTAATTTTCATCAAATAGGTTTTTCAAAATTTAATTGAAATAAATTTTAACAATGAGTAAATTATAATGTTATAAAATTGATTAATATTATCTAGAACTAACTACGTTTTTTCATATAATAATGTATTCAAGATCCCACAATGAGATTTTCCAATGAATAATGGAGACAACATAGATCAAGGAATCATAAATATAAAAAAATGAAATAAAAAAGTTCTTAAATCCACAAAAAACATAATGATATAATAATCCATTTAGAGGAAATAAGGAGAGAGAAGGAGAGAAGTAATGGAGGATGATCACATACTTGAGAAGAAATGAAAAAAGTTCTCCTTTCTTTGATCCACATATTAAGGGTTTTTGAGGAGCCAAAAAATGGTTCTTTAGATCCCCTAAGACCTAGGAAATTGTAATACCCCATGTTTGGTAAAAGATAAAGGTTAAACTTGGTTCGGGAAAGTTTTAATTAATATTTGGATATAAAAGTTCCTTGTGTACGTTTATTGGGGTAGGGCCATATGATTTTTCAAATAGTGAACCCTAATAGTGTGCCCTTACGATGGTGTGTATGGTTTATAAAATTTGAGTGCATAGTTTTTTAAACCATTCATCAACCATGAAAGCTCCCACTACATGATTTTTCATGGTTTGCACTGGGTGGGTAAACAGTTTGTGGAAAACATGTGCCAACCATACACAACCAAAAGTTTTTTAAAATTATCTAAATCTCACATGAAGATACTAGAGATGAACCCCAACCAATGGATGAAAAAATGGAGGATCAATGATTACCTAAAAATAGTAACAAGTCGTTATAGAATTCATAGAAATCAAACCACTGATCTACTACCCCTCTCAATGATGAATCTAAAATGGAACCCTATGATTAGTATCATAATAAGGCTCCCTATAAAATATCTAAATGATTTTTAATGATGTAAATTTTTTAGAAATTATTAAGCTACCTCATATAGAGAAAAAAAGGTTTTTCCTAAGTATATGAATCAATATATTTCTTCCAAGTCTAAGAAATATTATAGGAAAACATAGGCATGTAAACTGATGAATAATGTTATAGAAAATGGGTTGACAATGCCAAATGAAGTAATAAAAATGTAATAATTTGAAATAATTATTTTGATAATGATTCTTCTAATGATGTCTTATTTATCCATGATAATGATGTATTAATTTTTTATCTTCATTCTAAATTAAAATGAAATCTAAATAATGTTCCCAAAAATGTTGTAATTTTTTTCAAATTTTTAGGAGTATTCTGGATTACAATTTATTGTTTAATAAGTGTCTGATTAAATGGAAGAAAAAATGGATAAAAATATTTTCTTATGAAACACTCTAACAAAACTAGTCAAATAACATTTTGAAAGAAACTATATTCATAACGAAATATATTTTAGTGCTCATGAAGAATTGAAAATAATGTTTATGAGAAATAATTCATTGAATATTCTTTATAGAATATTTCCAAATAGGGTAATTTGTCTTGAGATGATATTGACTAATAAAAAACAATAGAAGAAATAAATTCAAAAATTATTGAAATAAGAAGGTGTTGCTATATGAGTTTTTGTTGAGGAGTTTGAATCCAAGAGGAGAATGATATTACAATCTAACCAGATAGAATAATCAAATTAGAAGAAGGTATCCAATTACTTATAATTTTTCTTATGTACAAATGTTTTTTTAATTACTAGTATAATATTTAAACCAAACTCTAGGAAATTATAGATGGTAAAAAATATTGATAAATACACAACATCAAGGGTGGATGAGAAAAATTATATAATGAGTTTTTCCCAAATATGTTTCTAAATGTTTTGGGATTCTGATCAAAAATTGAATGTTACACACCTTACAAAATCTATATTGACTTCACCAGAAAAGAAGGGAAAAATATTCACAGTATAATATTAGTGTTGCCTGATGTTTGGGAAAAAAGAATTGGAATATATTAATAACATGACAATTCATGTATGTAATATAAGTCCTCAAGAAAGGTAGAGTAAATATAAAGAAACATGAAAAAATAAAATAAGTATATAATATTTCCCCAATTAAACTATGGTTAATGTTGAAACATCACATTCTGGTGAAATGAATGGTCGAAACTGGTAAGCTAGATATTCATATAATCCATATCAAAGGAAATTTTTATTATCTAAAAATAGATGTGAAGAATATAAACCAAAAAATAATTTTACCAAGAAGATAAGAAATATATCCTCTCCTACATCAAATGGATAAATAAATATATCAATAAAATCACTGATTCCAATGAAATAAAAGGTCTAGTTTAATGAATTATTTCAACAATTGATATCTCCACACAATTCATACCATTGTGGAGGATTTAAGTTCAATTATTTTCGATAGTTTTACCTAAGTTATGTGTAAAAATCATACTCCTTATATTATAAAATGACATTTCTATAAAATAATCAAGAATCATTAGGGATTCATGGTGAAAAGGTCATAATAAATTTTTGAAAAAAGAATATTGTGACTAGAAACCGATATAATATGATAATATAGAACATATTAGAATTCTTGGTATAATTTTTTTGAAATATTTATAAAGGAGGGACATGTAGCTGAGTTATTGATGAAAGGAATAAAAGGAGGTACTTTTTATTTATTTAAACAGTAGTGGAATCAATAGAAAAATATTTTTATGTATGTGAAAATTATAAAAACAACAAAAAAATCTATAAAGAGCGCCATTTTGTTAGGGAAAATCAATTAATATTTACTAAATAACTAGAAAAAGATGAAAATAATTATATATATAAATGAAACCAATTAAAATAACAAAGTGAGGATAATTTTTTTTCAAAAGTTATATATACTTGGAAACTTGAAGATGAAAAAATTTGACGGGGAAAAATATATTCCATAAAAAAATATGAATTTTAATGGAATAAATATGACAATAAATTTTATGAGACTTAAAATAGAATGATAATACAAAGATATTTTCCGATGATGATTTTGGAAGAAATGAATATTCCATGTTAATATGTGGCTCTCATCTTGAATGTTACTCATGAAGAATATGAAGGTCCCCAAGTCCCTTTTATATATTAATGTTTACAACGATTCAGGGATTTAAAGGAGATAGATGTGTGTATCACCCCCAGTTTCAATTAGTTAACCCTTTTTATGATTATTAAGTATATAAAATATATGGGTGAATATTGTGATAGTTTGGAGAAATTATAGAGTGTTTTTTGGACTTTTATAATGGTACGCAGTTTGGAAAAACTATGAAACACCTACAGGAAACAACACACAATGAGGCATGGGTAGAGGGAAGGATCACGAGGAGCACATAGTTTGTCCAAACTGTTTTGAAGCCTAAAAGACAATATGAGACTTGAGATAGTGGAATTTGGATTGGTCAGTGCATGGTTTTGAAATCATGTGATCTAACCATGCAAGTTCAATCCTTAAGGAATTGTCTTGCACAAAATTACTCCATCATTTTTCTAACCATATGACTAACCATGCACAGATTAAAAGGGAGATATTAAAATTTTGGATCTCTGATGATTTGACCACTAAGGCCCTCATTTTTCATCCCATGAATCCCTAACTCTAGATTCTATTTTCCCAAATTCTATAATAGCTCCTCCATCATTCTAGAGGAAATCTGAAGGCTTATCATGGTGATTTGAAGCTAAATTCTCTTGGTAAGTTATCGTTATTGGTTTTTTTTCTTAGATCTAATTCTCTATCTATATTTGTTTATTAGATATAAATCTATTATGAATAAATCTATGACAGAGGATGAAAATTATGACTTAATTGGTCTTTTTTATGATAGGGAATAGATCATAGGAGGGTTTTTTTATTTTTAACCTTGTAGCATTTGAGTTTTAGTGTCATTATTATTTTTTGCATAAATAATGAAGTTGGAGGATTCAATTTAGACTCCTCTATGTAGAAATTTAATTTTTAGTTTAAAATTTATTAAATATATTCAAATTTATTGTGAAATTTTCATGAAAAGAGTGATAGAAATCTTCTTTATTGATGTTTTTTTATTTGGTGGTTTTGGGTAAATTGGTTATGTAAGTACTTTTGTTTCATGATTTTAAATTTTTGATTTTAAAATATAGATTTTTGAGAATTTTGGTAAATATTTTAATTGAAATTTGTATAAAAGGAAGGTTTTATTGAAATAAAATGAAACGGTTTGTTTGAAATTTTTTCAATAAAATAATTGTTTTATTTAAATAGTTAAAATGATTTTGGAACTGAAATATTTTTTTCATTATTTTATTGACATAGTTTTTGGGAATACTTGGTGGTGTGTGTTCATATTACCTTGTGAGGATCAGTTGAAATATGACATAGTGCTCAGTGCCAAATGTGTAAGGTTATGTTGGATTTAATTACCTTGTGGCATCATTTTAGATCAATGAGAAACTATTAATTAGTATGTAACTCTCACAATGAAGCATGCATGTGTGGATATGTGGGTAATATATTGGAATGAGTTATGCCTAATGTAATTTAAGAAATGGTTTGAGAAAATTGTTTGTTTCCTTTCCTTGTAACTTTTCATTTTTTAAGAAAACTGTTTTACTATAGAACTTGTGTATATTTAGTTATACACTGATTTTAGAAATTGTTTTATATATTTTTTTTATATAAATGTGCTAACATTTTCTTTCATAGTAGCGTGATTAGGGAATTAATTGGGGAAAATATACTGAGTTTCATTTCTCACCCCTACTTTGTCACTTTGGTTCTTTTTCAATTGTTTTTTATTGAGACATCTGAAAAGGTAAAGTATCACACATTGTTAGTAGTAATTCATGATACTTTGGTTGATTTGTGGAGTTAGAGCATGGAAAGTGTTTAGAGATTTAGGGTTTGTTGTTGGTGTATTTAATTTTTTTTTACTTCTTCTATGTACATTTAAATTATAGTATTCTACTAGGGTATTCAGTTTTAGTTGGATTTTAATATCAATGGTTTGATTTTACTTTTCTTTCATCGATATCATGAATCATTTAGTGGGTTATTTGGTCATGGATTGTTTGGTTGGTTGTTTTATTTTCAAAAGTAAAACCATCCCCCAATTTAAAATTAAGACCATACCAAAAATTTACATCCTTCAATATTATAGGGATGTCACTTAGGGACAAGTAACATCATTCTTCCTTCTCAAGAAAGTGAGGATGAATAGGGACACTACAAGTGGTATCAATTTTTTCCAGTACAAAAAATGTTTGATTCAAGTGGTATCATCTTGTTTGGTCCTCTCTTAACATGTTGTCTTTAGTTATCTTAGTCTTAGTGTCAAAATACATTTTTGTATATTCCTTGTGTCAGGTTTAGTATAAAGGAGTAGTGTTTTTAAGACATGAAATATAGAGCATAAAAATATGTATCTAACCTTTTTGTATCAAACTTCAAGTTACAAGGGAGTTTGTTACATAAATGTTTTGGAGGCTCTTATAGGAATCGAAATCTGATTGTCATGGGTTTATCCAATTTTAAGAGCATGACATGCATTACATAAATTTCTTCACACCAATAATGCATATTCCATTTTGAGTAATGTTATATAATTTGGTACAAGGTGTTGATTTTTAGAAATTTTTTAACTTGTTTAAAAATGGATGATTTTGAAAAAAACAACTTTTTGAGTAATGATATATGATGTGTTTTAATTTTAAATGGAGACCCATATATTAATAGAGGGAAATAATTAATGTCTTTATTATGTTTCTTAATAATGGATCCCAATTAGAATCATTGAAATCAAATAGAGTAAGAATCTGAGAGTGTGGTTTCACCAGAGTTAGAGGTGAACCAATAGCTAGTCTAGAGTATTTTCCAAGAATTTCAGGCTATGGGTAACACAAAAAGGGAATATGAGCCAAGGAATGTGGATAATTCTGTCTAGTTCCATAAATATATTCCACCATCATTCAAGGTGATTTAGAAAAACAAAGGTAGAGGTGTGGTAGAACATGATGAATAATATCTTCAATTTCATTGTAATCCCAATAGAGTTGAACTTCAAGATAGTGAATTACATGGTTGAAGATCTTGAACACCATTGGTGGGATTTAATGGTTTACGGTATATCAGAACATGGCCTAGAATGAGAGGATTTTGAGGATTTTTTCCACAAAAAATTTTATCCTCACATGTACAAAATTAAAATAATGATGGAATTATTCATCTTGATGTTGAAAAATATTACTATCATGGAGTAGGAAGATAAATTCATAAATTTAATGCACTTATCACCCAAGGTTGTTTCTAGTCCATCCTCGATAGAACACATCTTTGAAACAGGGATGATATAAGATATTTTCTCAAATATTTTTATACTATATATAATAGATTATATAGAGATGGTAAATTGAGATATGATAGACAAATGCGATATCATAGGAGATATGGGAGGAGAAATCGTGTTTATACTCATGGGAAATGGTGGGAACTATAATGATCAGATAAAATGGAAGTGGGACACTTATTTTAAAGGTAGGAACACAAATAAAAACCAGACAACTAGATTAGTAATCCTTACTCCACAACCTAATATTTAATTCAGATATTTCTAATGTGGTTTGTTTGACCACATAAAGTGAGAGTGTACAACACCACTGAGATAATTCCACAATTTTGACTTGATGGGGGAATCTTTAGCGCTATTGTCATAGTGCTATGAGGTCAGGTGTTCGAGACACTTTTCAAGTGCTGCAAGTGTCATATTCTTAAATGGGATGAGGGAAACACAATCAATCTCATTAGTAGAACAGAGCTAGTCATAGTGATTCTTGGAATACCATTGCTCATGATGTATTGAAATGTCAAGAGGTCAATAAGAAGAAATGTTAAATGAAAAAGAAATTATATGGAGATGAATATGATATTATGGATGATCAGTCTAGACCATCAAATGTTTTAGGTACAATTCAATTTAATTCTAATATTATAAAAGTTTTTTTTTGATATTGGTGCTTCCCATTACTTTATTTCTTCGCATTATATTTATTTTATACATTTAATAGTTGAGATGATTCCTTCTAAGTTTAAACTTATAACTCCTATTGGTCAAAGATAATGATGAGATTTTTTGTATAGAACATGTTCTATGACCGTTGATAGAGCCGACAAGAAATGGGACTTCTCAATTCTAGAAATGGATAAATTTTATTTAATAATGGGTATGGATTGTTTGAAATTGTTAAATTATCACATCAAATTTTATAGCATAAAGGTTAGTTTTATAACTGAATATGGCATTGAGAATCTATTTTGAGGAGGCAAGAATGTAAAGGTAGTTGCATACATCGTTTTAGCACCAAAAATTGGAATGATCACATAAACGTTCCCCAGATTATCTTTAGAATCAATAGATGATATCCAGAAGTATATTTTTTCAAAAGTGTTTCATCAATTTCCATATGTGTTTCTTGAAATATTCTCATGGTTTCCACTTATTTGAGATATGAAGTTTATGATTGATATCATTTTAGAAACCAGTTTGATTTCTATTCTATCTTATTGGATGACACCTCTAAAATTGTGGTAGTTGAAAGTGAAGTTGGAGGAGTTAGAAAGGAAAGGGTTCATTTGCATGAGCACATCTATGTGGCAAGAATCAGTCTTGTTTGTGAAAAAATATGATGGAACTGTTCAACTATGTATGGATTATTTTATATATAACCAAGTTGTGCTAAAGAATATATTTCCACATACATGCACTGATGATATGCTCGATCAATTGAGGGAAGCTCATTTTTTCTAAAAAATTTACTTCTGATTAGAATATAACCAAAAATAGGTTTAGAAGAAGGATATTCTGAAGAAATCTTTTAGAAACAGTTATACCATTATGAACATGTGGTAATTTATTTTGGTATTACGAATTAACCAGCTGTCATTGTGTAAATAATTAATAAGATATTTCAAATAAATCTAAATTATTTTTTTTGGTGTTTGTCGATTACGTATTGGTGTATTCAAGGAAAATGGATGAGAATGAAAAGCACTTTCCCATAGTGATAGTAATATTGAGGGATCATCGTCTGTATTCTGAATTATCAAATTTGGATTTTTGGATACAGGAGTAATGTTTTTTTTCAATTTAATTTCTAAAAAAGATATTTCTATAGATTTTCAAAAGATATATGCTATCATAAATCGAAGAATGATAAAGAATGTATTTGATATAAAAATTTTCCTTGTTCAAGCCAGTTATTAATGACGCTTTTTTCGTGATTCTCACATGTAGATTCTACAAGTAGTGATTTGAAAAGTTGAATTCTCTATTCCAATGGGACGAGAAATGACATAAATAATTTCATGTTCTAAAAGTTCTCCTAACATGAGCTCTGATTTTATTTTTTTGGGAATCAAGGCATTAGTACTTGGTGTACTTTTATGTTTCAAGATATGGATTGGGATGCGTTCTCAGGAAAGGAAATCACGTGGTATCGTATGGATCAAAGCAGTTATGATTTCAGGGTGAGAACTACCCAACATAAGATTTGGAGTTAGCTGCCGTAGTACATACTTTGAAATCATGGATTTATTATCTCATTAGTGAGAAATTTATTTTTTTATGGATCATAAATGATAGAAACAAATTTTCTCAAATTGGGATTTGAATTTTAGACAAAAAAGATGGTCAGAGTGCCTTAAAATCTTTGAGTTTTACTTGACATATACACTAGGAAAGGACATGTTGGTGGAAGATGCACTAATAATAAATTTATATGATCAGTTGAAAAAACAATATTACGATGATCGGTAGTCTATAGTGGTCCTAACCAAAATGGACTTTTAATGTGAAGGCCAAGGTAATGTTAAAACCTTATTTCCTATTTCATTTTTCCCTGATTTGGTAATGATGGTTAAAGAGGAAAAAAATAAGATGCAGAATTAATGGATATGAGGTAAAAACACAATGGTGGGGATACCATCTAGGGAAGGAAGATGAATGAGAGTCACGTGTTGTGGTTTATAAAATGGATTTTCATACCTATGGCTTATTAGGAACAAAATATTCTTGCGTACCATTATTCATGACTAGTAGGTAAGCTATAGTATTTATCAATATCTATTTATAAATGGAAGTATATGGGAATTTATTTTGTAATAGGTCTTCCAACATGTGGTAAAGAGGCATGATATACTGGTTTTAGTAGTTTTCAGAGAGGGATTCAAGGTTTAAATCTTGTTTCTAGAAATCCTTACAGAAATCTCTGGGGAATCAGTTTACTTTGAGAAAGGAATATCATCCTTGTACACAAAAACAATATGTGTGGATGATACAAAAGTTAGAAGACATACTACAGGCTTGTGTAATGAATTTCGGTGGCTCATGGGAAGATCACATACAATTTGTGGATTTCTCATATGATAACAACTGGTAGGACTTGATACAATTGGATCCTTTTGAAGAATTTTGTGGGATTACTTTTTGTTATCCACTTTTTTAGTTGGAAATGAGTGAAACTTCACTAGTCGGTCGAAGCCTTTTCCAATAGAAAATATAGAAGATTCTATTAATCCAAAAATTAATGGAGATATACTAGAGTCAAAATAAATCATATGTGAGTCACCATTGATGGTTGTTTTCATTCGTTGTGAGTGATCTTGTGTTATTGAGGAACTCTAAAATCCTTGAAGATATTTGTTTTGGGAATCAAGGTAAGTTGTCTCCTCGATACATTGGTCATTTTGAGATATTGTAATGGGTTGGAGAGGTGGAACATTGGTTGGAATTTACAACATAGTTCAGTGTGGTGCATAATGTGTTCTATGTATCCTTGTTGAAAAAGTATTATCCTGATCCTAACCATGTGATTTGATGTGATCATGTTAAACTAGAGTTAGATTCTTCATCGTTAAATATCTCAATAAAGATTTTGGATATGTAAGAGAATGTATTGCATGGAAAAAGTGTCAGTCTATTTAAGGTTTTGTGGAAACATAGTCAAATTCCAAAAGAGAATTGAGATCTTGAGAATGAAATGAAGAAGTAATGGCAAGAACCATTTTAGGAAAATGATATTTTTTTACTTTATAGGGAAAACAATTACAATGGTGGGGAGAATTTATCACCCCTATTTTCAAAAAATTAACCCTTACTTTATGATTTTTAATTACATAAAGTATGTGGATGAATATTTGGATATTTTGGAGGCCTTTTGAAGTGTTTTTGGAGATTTTATAGATTTAAAGGTTTAGGGAAAACAATGTAAAACCTATGGGAGACTATTCACAATGATATTAGAGATAAATGGAAGGTTTTTGAGCTGAACACTATTTTTACAAATCATGTGAAAGCAAAAGAAAAACCATGTATCTTGAGGCAATGTGATTTATAAAGACTAGTGCATGGTTTGGAAACTATGTGATCTAACTGTGCAAGGTCCATCCTTAATGTAGTGTCTTGTTCATGGTTAGCACATAGTTTGTCTAACCATGTGACTAACCATGTATGAGTTAAACGTGAGATTATACAATTATTGATCTCAGAAATTTAGACCTATATGGCACTAATTTTCTCTCATATGTGGCCATAAATCAATATTCTCTATATCCCAATGGATATGGAATCTTCTTCCTCTGATCCATAGGTGCTATGAAGGATTCTATTAGTGATTTGATGATAAATTTTCCTAGTAAGGGATCATTCTTGGTTGTTATTAGTGATTTTTCTTAGATCTTATCTTCTATATATCTTTTCCTGTGAGATATACATTAGATGTAGATAGATGTATGATACGTTATTCCAAATATGATTAGATTTTTTTTCATGTTTATTGTAGGAGAATATGTCTAAGGTGAGTTTTTTTTGAGTTTCAAACCACTTTATTTGGAATTTTATTTCAATTCTTTGTTTTCTCAATAAATCCCATGGGAGGTGGCTTCACTCTTGAATCCTTTAGTTTTAACTCGAGGAAATAGTATAAATGTGATTTAATTGGCTGATATCGATTTTGTAATTTTTGTGAGAATCATGTTATAAAAATTTTTAGTGATGGTTTGTGTATTTTGTGATTTTGTGAAAATTGGTTGTTCAAGTGCTTTAGTTTCCTGATTTCAAAATGTGGTTTTTAAAATATTGATTTTAAAATTTAGATTTTCTTGAATTTAGTAAATGGTTTAGTTGAATTTTTTTAAAAGGTTGACTCTATAAAAATAAGATGAAATGGTATTTTGATAGGTTTTTAATAAAATAACAATTTTATTGAAATGGTTGAAATCATTTTGGAATTGAAATGCTTTTGGAATGATTTTATTGGCATGGTTTTTGTGTATACTTAGTGGTGTGTGTTCTTATTCCATTACAAGGCTTGGTTGAAATATAAACTTGTTCTTAATGCCAAATATATAATGGCACATGAGATATAATTGCCTTGTGATAACTTGGTAGATTGGAAAGAAACTAATCACAGCTATGGAATTATCAGAACGAATAATGCATGTGCGGATGCATTGGTTTTGTATTGGAATAAGAAATGAAAAATAAAATTTATGAAATGGTTTGAGTACATTGTTTGGTTACTTTTTTGGAACTTTTTATTTTCTTTGTGAAATATATCTTTCTATTTAACATATTTATATTTTGTTATAAACTGATTTTAGGAATTGTTTTATATAAAATGTTTTATATAAATATGTTAACATGTTTTATCCTAGTGGAGTGGATAAAGAAGGCATTGGGGAAAAATCTACCGATTTTCATTACTAAACCCTACTTTTGATGTTTAGCGTTTTTTTGTTGTTTATCGAGACCTAGGAAAAGGTAATGTATCACACATCTTTAGCAGTACCCCATGATACTTGGGCGATTTTGTGGAGTTGGAGCATGGTGAATTTTTGGATATTTGGTATTTTTCATTATAATCTTTTAGTTTGTCCTTATGCTATGTACAATGGTATTGTAGAATTCTTATGTGGTACAAAGTTTTAGTTGGATTTTAATATCAGTGGTTTTATTTTGGATTTTTTACGTTGATATCATACATCATGTTGTAGATTATTTAGTCATGTCTAAATTTTTGGTTTTTTTTATTTTCAAATTGAAAATTGTACTCCAATTGTAAATGAAGTCCATGGAATTCATTTCCAGAATTTGGAATCTTGGGGATTAGTCTTAAGGCCAAGTAACACCATTATTCATTCTTAGGCCAATGAGGATGAAGAGGGAAGCTACAATGTATGCACTGAGGGTGAACATTAATAAGTCAAATTTATCAAATCATTATTGCACAATGAATGGGTAATTTCTATGATGATTTGTAAAATTGTATAATGTGGTTTTATTATCATACATTTATATCATTTTTTATTATGTAAAAGAAATTTTTATGTTGGAGTGGTGGATCTTGGGAAAGATGAGATGTTGGAGGAGTGATATTTTAGGAACTTTAACTTCATCATTTTTTTTGAAGTGTATGAAGGATTTTTTATTCCATTGATAAATTTTATTATTTTCAATCACTAAAAAGTCAAATGAGAACTTATAAGAAATATTTCACATACATGGTAATTTATGGAAAACATTGAAAAACTGGGTTATCTCTCTCTTGTTTTGAAAATCAGGCCAGACCATGTAGAATTAATGTTGATTGACTATAATCTATTTTTAAATATAATCGGGAAACATCATCCCTCCCTTTGATGTTTTCAAAAAAAAAATCATATGATGAAGGAGACTATATGTTTAAAAAATTGGTGAGATGAGAATATCACCGCTTCTCTTTTGTATTCGATTGTAAATAAGGGTGGGAAGTGCATTTAGTCCACATATCAAACATTATGATGTGATGATATAATGATAAACAATTAAATTGGGATATTATTGAACTCATGTAAGTATTAGATTTGTTTTCAATGTGTAAATACGTGTTTGGTGAGTGGATGTGAGGTGGTGATGCTTGAAGAATTTTTATGGATTAATTTAATGGAAGGGATATAATTTTTGATAAATTACCCTTAATAATACTTATGATGAATTATTTAGTAGTTTCAAATCCCCAAAAGATGTGTCAATAGTGTTGAATAATTAACACATTGTTTTCAACGTTGTAGAAGGAATATGCAGTCTAGGATAAATTTTTTTCTTCATGATAACGATTTCATGATGAAGATGAGAATCAAAGAGGTAAATGTAAAATGTTCTCATATAATTTATAACGAACATTTTAGGAATAATATTCAGGTTGTATTATCATTTAGACCATATTAAATGACACAAATGTTTTATATTAAATTTGTTTCCTAAATAAATGTGTTCCATATTATATGATACACATTTAGCATATAGAGAAACAATAAGAAACATTAATTCATTAAGGGATATTATTACATTGGTCAATTACTAAAACCATTAAAAAGAAAATTTTGACTTGGGAAAAAAATGTAAAATTAAAAAACTAAAATCAGAATATTTGGATCATCCTAATCAGCAAGAATCATTGGTCTGAGGAACAAAACCTTGGAAAGGAAAAAAAGTATCTGTAAAAAATTAATTTTTTTTAAATTTAAATGTTTAACCTTTTGAGAAATTTATAATATAAAAATTAATGAATTAAAAAGTATTTATATGATTTATTTTTGTTGTTTTAATGTTAATGTAGTCATTGTTATACTAACCTGGTCATTTGGAATAGTAACTAGACTGTTTTGAATTTTAACCCGACCTCTTGAATAACAATTTGACCTAAAAATAATCAAATGTAATATCAATAATATTTATCATGATTTATTTAATTAAATTAAAAGATTATAATATTGTAAAATAAATATCATGATTTAATAAAATCAATGAAAATAGAAGAACATTTTTAATAAACATTATTTTGAATTATTTCAAAAAAATCATAAATTTTATATTTAAAATTATAATTACCCATGATAGAGAAATATTTTTATAAAATTAATTACATTTTTTAAATCATCACATTGAAATATTTAAATAGTGAGTTTTTGTTATCTTTCTAAAATACATCAACTTTTAGGTGAGTAGTAAAAATACAATTTTTTTATAATCAGTATATATTAAATTACATCATTCTTGATATAATAATGACCTAATAATTTATAGAACTTATGGCCTAACCAAGAAACATTATATTAAAAAAATTATTAAATATAATTAATTAAATTTTATTATCCAAACCTAAAAATCATTTTCCAAAATGTAAAGTCAAAAGTGTTTCCTCAAGTATGATTTTTTCCTTTTTTCCACTTTCAATTTTAATAAACCAAGTGAATATTCATTATAATATGGTTTAAATTCCTAAAAAAATTTCATTATATTTATATATGATCTATATTTTAAAAAACTTACTGTTACAACTTTTATATTTGATATTGTATTTTATTTAATATTTTATTCTAAAAATACCTTCTCTTTATGTATAAATAACCTTTCTCCCTCCCCTTGGAAAACCATTCCCCTATTAATTTTTAAATCTAATGATCTACTCAAATAATACCTCTTAAACCAACTATCATACCTAGGTATGTTTTATAAAAATCCAAATCTAATCATAAAAGGAGTTTAGTGCTGTTGAGAAGAAAAACTCTCAGAAGAGCATACATTATCATTAATTCTCCCTCTCATTCTCCTACCCTCTTTCACTTTTTGTCTACCCATTTGAATCCCATATATTATAAGGATAATTAATTTATATTTTAACATTAAATTAATGATTCTATCCTACTATAATTAATATATTTATTCCACATTAAATTATCATAATTTATATTCTCGCTTATTTGACATTGTCATGTTAATAGTTAGTCAATCACCAAGGGGGACGATGGAGAGTCATTTTGTATCACCCAACCAAGGATGGTAATAATAAATTTGTTATGATATATAAATGATTAAATATATTTATTTTATTATTCTATAACTAATTATACTTATGTATAATTAAACTCTAACAAAATCGTGAAATCAAAGAAAAAATAGAAATTGTTAAGGAAAACCTGATATCAAAATGATTTAATATCAACAATGGAAAATTAAGAAATATAAAACAATTTTTATAAATGATAAATCTTTAAACAAATTATAATATTTAATATCTTTTTTCATTGTTATAATAAACGTAATTTTATAGTTCAGGAGCCTAGAAATCGATGAACTAAAGCATACTTTATGGTATGAGGGTTCACAAACCCAACTCCCTTACTTTGGGTTATCCCTATTTCACATGATTTATCATATGGATATTAATATATTTAAAAAATAGAAACACTATCCCATTTTTGAGTATATAAATTTATTCACCTTGATTTATAATCCAAATTCAAAGATTGTCCAAAAGAATTATTTCAAAAAGCACATATTTTACTCCTTTTGAGTTGTTTCTTCTTCACTAAATAATGATAATTTTTTTATGAAAAATATGTTTTTCATGATTAATTTGGGAACCCCATATTTATTCATGAAAGGTTTCTATTTTTAATACTTATGATACTCATTCCTTTTCATGGGTTATTTCATGAATATATTTCTTATACATTCTATGTTTCATTCAGGTATACGTGAATACTATGATGTAAAGGGAGGTCCTAAAGTTATATAAGACCCAACTTCATTGAGTAATTTGATATATTTCATGATATTATTTTTATTATTAATGAATATTATCCTATATTTGTTCACAATTGTGATGTTATAATTTAAATAGATACATTATTAATGAAAATGATGATAGCTTTGTTAAAAAACATGTGTGGTACTTGAAAACGTCAATATGCTATTTCATTCTTATGGATAAGTAAAATTACATTCCTTTATCAAAATTTTCCCACATGATTTTAATGTTAATATTATACTTATTAAATTATTACTTTGATATGTTCAGCCATTTACTATTGATTCATGCCCCTTATTCCTTCCCTTAATAGGATTTTAACTCACTCCTTTTTTCGATGTATATCCTCAAGTGAATACTTGTACTAAGAAGACCATGACTAATTTTGAAAGATAAAGAATACAAATTCAAATATTTTTTATGTTTTCTTATTTACATGTGTTGTATGAGCCTAAATTTCCAGAGACACTTAACCTTTTGATCTTGGATTTATATCGCTCTAATGTTGTATGCTATAAAAATGATGTAATATAAATGTAATAAAAATTTAGGTCACTATAGTCGGTATCAGGGAAAAGTTTAGTTAATTTTTGAAAAATAATTAAGATTTTTTTCTAAAATTCATAAGTACGAGTCTATATATAGGTAAGAATCTTATAGGAATCAGTTTAGAAAATAAATTAACATAGAGATCCTATAAGATATGCCTTTAGAGTTAATTTACAAATAAGATGAAATTATTTATTTTTGAATTGTTGACTTATGATTTGTTAAAACAATTTCTACTTTAGAAAATGGTGGGAATGAGGAGAAATGAGGCCAAAAACCTATGTGAGGGAAAATATAAAAATTTCCTAATGTATATCCCCGACACCATGGGAGGTGGAATTTAGAACTTCATGGTGATTCTTACCCATCTTTCGGATTTTATATAAAATAATCTAAACCACATGGCACAACTTCCTCACCCTGGATTGAGAAATAAGGCTTTTATTCCTTTGTGGGAAAATGACTACTGACATTTATTGTATCTTTCAATTCACTTATTGTGGAAAAGTTGGTCAACTAATTGCAAAAGTTTTTTCTATTCTTCACTATCTTGATAAGGAGAAGGTAAATACAACAATATATCATTTAGATATATATACTGATCAATGGTGGGAATTGATAAATAAAAGTATACCGAAGGATGAAAGGTAATGGATTAGGTGGGAACACTTTAGGAAAATATTTCTTAATATGTATTTATAGAGAACTATTTTAACATAGATGTAAATATAATTTATTGAGATTAAGAAACGGACGATGAATCAGTCATGAAATACGAGGAAAACATCATAAGGATTTCAAGACACACCTTAGGATTTTTATTAAAAAGTATATAAAAATAGATTGATTATTTAATGGTTTAAAACCAAATATCTGAAAGAATCCACCTATCTAAGAATTTAGGAGTTACGATGAAGTAGTTTGATGTGCATAGAAATTTGGGATGGGGTCTGGGAAATGTCTCATGGTTTCAGAGATTAGAATGTAAGAATAGTTTTTACAGATACACGGTCAATTGAGAAACAAGGAAATAGGATCCAAACACCCACATGTAAAAAATTTGGGAAGATGTATCATGGGAATGTCCTGAAAGGGATAGAGAAATGCTTCAAGTATAGGAGAGAAGGAAACCAAGGTCCTAAATTTCAAAGATACATGAAGAAGCTAGCCAACATAATAAAAGAAAGGAATGAATCAATTAATGCACAAACCATAGTTCTATTCTTGAACTTCTGGGAGAAAGGGTCCAATGGATGCCAGTGCACTAAACCATGGGTCCTTAATGGTAATATATGCTAGAGCCCACCAAATCCAACTATAATGGAAATGTTTAAGACATCACCAGTACTAAAGTGGTCTTCAAAAATGAATTCATAAAATGTACAATTCATATTCACTCAGAAAGGAAAATGTTTTATTTTATTATGGATCGATAAATTACTTTATATCCTAAAAGTTTTTAAGAACTTTTGAATTGAATCCCTAGTAACTTGAAGTATATATATCTATACAAACACCTAGTGGTGTGATCATTTCAACCCTTGTGTTAGATCATTCTTCTATTTGTATATTTGGGATAGAACCTCTAGTGAATCTCATAGACCTTACATAGGTGTAATTTTATGCAATACATACCATGGATTAACTCTCTTAATATTGAGGACACATAAATTTTTGTTAAAAGGAAATAAATTTCAATATTCTTAAAAATTTTATGGTTCTTTATAAATCCAAGGAAGATTACAATTCTTCTTTGGAAAATCCATCAACAATGTGGCTGTTGAAACCCCGTAAAGAGTTAGAACTTGCACAAATGGTTGATTGAATGTAAGGTATCAACCTGGGAGAAATTTCCATTGTGGGGGAATACACTAATGTATTTCCGAAAGAGTTACCATACCTTCCTATGATCATGAGGTATATTTCTCAAAACATCTTATATCAGAATCCACTCCAATCTAAAAATTCCATTAGAGGATAGAACCAACCGAAATAGATTAGTTAAAGGAGTAGCTACAAGAGAATTTTAAAAAATGGTTTATACACCATTTTACATTACCATGGGGTGAACAAGTAATCTTTTTCAAAAAAGGATGGTTGAATCATGTTGTGTATCGATTACCAGGAGCTCAATAAGATCTCTATAACAAAAAAGTAACCCCAAACTAGGATTCATGACTTGTTCAATAAACTTTGGGGATCTTGATATTTACCAATGGTGGATCTTAATTCTAGATATAATATGCTGAAGGTTAAGAAGGAATATATTCAAAAGACATATTTTTTTACAATGTATAGATAATATGAGTTTATAGTGATTCTATTCATACTTAATAATACCACTAAGATCTTCATGTATTTGGAGAATAAAGAATTTAGAGGCTATCTTGATTAATTTTTGGTTGCCTTTTTTTTGATGATATTCTCATTAAATCCAAGATAAATGGGGAAAATTAATATAATACAAGTATTTTTCTAATGATGTTTAGGAAGGATAAAATTCATTCTAAGTTTCTCATGTTTGAAATTTGGATACAAAAAAGTCACATTATTGTAGAGTGTGATCAAAACTGGGGGAATTTTCGTTGACCATTCAAAGAAAATGTTAATCTAGGAAAATTCCGGACCCACGAGTGTGACAAAAATATATAGTTTTCTTATCTCAAATGGGTACTTTAGATATTTTTTTTGAGAAAGTTATCACTATTTTAAGGCCCTTAAACTATGTTATAATGGATAGGGAAAAAATATTTCTTGAGAATTATGTGCGGAAAGAATTAAGGAACTCAATAAGAGGACATTCACAAGACCTGTACTAACACTACCATAAAACCGAGAAGGTTTTGTAAGATACATTAATACTTCAAATAAAGGTTTTCATTGGGCACTCATGTAGAATAACGGTGATAGAATATGACTGATGACAACTAAAAATACATCAGAAGAACTACCCGATGGTTGATCTAGAGTTACCATCTATGATAACAAACACCTGAATAAAAATAATGGTAACTAGGGATGAAACTAATCGGGTATTGTGTTTTTTTAACCAATATAAAATATATCCTCTAGTATGATGAGTTATAACATAATGATTATGAATTTAATTTTTAGTAAGTGAATTATTATTCTAAATTAATAAATTTTGATTAAATTATATAACACATAATCATATCAGGAATTGAGAATATGAGATAAGACACAAATAATTTAAATTATCAACATCATTATCATGCTCAATGTCAATAAAAAGGGTACTTAGCTAATGAAAAATTGGTGTATTAGATCACAATAACCTCCATTGTAGTTTGGTTAGACATGATGTGTTGATTGATATCAATCTTGGTTTATGATAAAGATGAAAATTCAGTATTATTTCCGACTTTTGGTCCATGAGGGTCACACATAAGACATTTATAATTGTTATTGTTGAATTATTGGTATTAGTTCATGTTTAAATATATTTATTATTATTAAAAACATAAATAATATGTTTATTTTCCTTTTTTGAAACATTAATTTAAATAATTTTTTTAATTAAAAAATTAACATGGTGTTATAATATAAATGAAGTGTTATTTATGTTATAAAGGCATAAACAATAGGAAATGATGACACCCATATGGGAGTTGGGCTTGGTATTGTAGTGATAAGATTAAAATGGTTGTTTAATGAGGAAAATTTGATGAATTAATTAAAATTGTTATTTAAAACCATATTTTTTCACTTTTAACCCATTTAATTAATCTTTTATGTAACACTATAGGTGTTTTGGGTATGAATATCATTTTTGGGGATATTTATTGAATTAAATGTTCTTTAGTGGTAATTTAGTGCAGCTATGTAGGTTTACACTAGGATCATCTCTTATGGAGGCTATTGAATATCCCTATTTCTATAAATAACAATGACGAGGGGTGTAAAATTATTCTCATTGATGATAAAGTAATGGTCTCACCATTTAGGATAATGTTATATAGTTTTCATCATTAGAGAGATTTCCTTATTTTTTTTTCATTTGAGGGTTTATCTTGTGGATATCTATTTATTTTATCCTCTTCCATTGAGTAGTGAATACAATTCCTAAGATATAAATATGACCAACAATTTTATTATTGACTAATATTTTCATGGGATACAAAATTATACTTGATTTAATTAATTATAGTTTTATTGAAATTTTTATATCCTTTTCAAAAATAAATTTTTATTCTACTATTTTATTGCTATGTTTTTCGTTTTCTTGGTTATTATATTTGATGTGTTTTATTAATAATTCTATCGTTTATTTAGTGTATATAATATAATGAATTAATTATTGTTTTTTGGATTTATTACATGAAGAATAATTATTCTTGGAGATAAGTAATTTATACATGCAATCATGAGGAGACTTCTTAGTGGTCTACAAAAAATTCTCAATAATGGTAAAAACAAGGAGATAGTTTTAATTTTTCAATATATCAATGAAATGATAAAATAAAAAATCAATAATTTAGTGACACATAATATAATTATTATAAATTATATCCAAAACTCCTTAACCTTTTATAAAAATAAAGTGATTAATTGAATAATCAGGAGACTCTTAGATTTCCAAAACATAAAGAGAAAAATTTATAAAGATATGGTAACAAATAATGCTCTTACATGTAATAAATTTAGAAAATATAATTATATATATGTAAATAATGAATGAGGTTGTTAAAGATAAGGATTAGAAGGCGAGTATTTTCATTGAAAATGGTGGGAAAATGTAGTATTTTTTGAATTTTATATACTTTTTCATAAAGATGAGTCTTTATACGCGTTTATAAGATGGGAATACTGCCAAAATCCAATGGTATATTGAGGAATTACGATTATAGTAGTAATAAAACATTAAAATAGAGGATCCATTTAATAGTTTATAAACAAAAAAAAAATAGATTGATTTATCAAGATAAGAAAAATTTTAATTAATTTTTTATATACAGATTAGTAAATTTTTTCGGTTCTCAAATAAACATACACAAAATGATGAATGTTCAAGGAAAATTACTTAAAAAAACATTGTGTGAGAAAAGATACATATTTTTCTTCTTTTAAGGAATTAATTTTAATAATTAATTAAGTAATTCTATAGGTATTTGGGAAGGAATCTACTTCTAGTAGATGTTTAGCATAAAAACACATTATTTATGTTATACATTAACTTTATCAGCATATTTTATTTTAAGAAGGATTGGAAATTTTTTACATTGAATAAATGTATCAAATATACTCATGAAATACTTGGATTACTGTTGAAACAATAATTGAAATATGAGATACCAACACTTAGATATACATTTTACCTTTTAGGAAAATTTTCATAGATCATGATAATGTTTTTGAATATATATTTTTAAATTAGTGGAAGACTCATTCACATTCCAATTTTACGTTCTTTTAAAATGAATACAGATATAATTTATATTTTTAGTTATTGATCTTTCATATTTGTATTGAATAGTTAAATTATTATTATTACTATTATTCATGCCTTGAAATGATTATTCAACATTTAAATTCAACTACCTAGGAGGTTACATAATACACTTTTAAACATTCCTTATATTACTATATTTTTTGAAATATTCTCAAGATATAAGTAACTAATAAATCATTCATTTTAATATTTTTTGAAACATGAAAATTTTGAACCATAATAAAATTATAGAGGTTATTATTAATTATTTCTTATAATATTTTACCATAAATAACTAACCTATGTTTGAAATTATTTTAATCCCATGGAGGGAATTAATTTTCTTATAAGGATCTACATTTCATGATTATTTATCCTTACTACACTATATTTTTTTGATATTGTTTAATGATTACATTTGAGTTTCTAGAGGGGGATATATCATATTCCTAGTTTTGGAAGGCAGATTATCTGGGAAAATGAAAAACATGTGAGCTGACATTATTTATTACTATATTGGTTGCAATTTATTATTCAATATGAAAACATTGTTCCACTATCATGTTGGGGAAAAATTCAAATAATGGTATTATCTTGGATTCTTTAATGATCACTGATACTCAAATTATAAAATATTTCTAACTAATAAAATTAATATTCAGAGGAGATAAAAAAAGAAGTTTTTTGGATGTGATATTCCCCTGTTGAATAATTTATTTAAAAAGAAGAAATAAATTTAATAAACGAGGGAAAAATATGTCATTTTTTGAATATCATGCCACTAAGGCCTATGATGAGAAGTGGATAATTATTGGTATATAGTTTTTTAGAAAAAATAGGAGACAAGAAAAATTTATTAATATTAATATATATTCAGAAATTTTAATAAAATATTAAATTATCCTTTTCAAACCATCTATTTTTAGTTTTTATAATATGTAATACTAACCACAATCCTAAGAAAGTCTTGTTTTAAATGTTACCTTGACTATTAGGGTTTGATATATTACGTAGAGATTTAGATATCCTAAAAGATTATAGATAGTGTCCATTTAATTGAAATTGAGAATATTTTAATGGATGTTTTTTGTTCTTTTATAATTATTAATAAATGAATTTTATTAATGTTCATAATGAATTAAATGTTTTCTTTTTTAATATATGTTTTATTTTTTATTCACGTTGAGATACATCTTAAGAGAAAATAATCGTATGTGTATAGGAAATTGATTCCAAGATTTTATATAGATATTTTCATTTTTTTTTTGTATTTTAAAAATGATTTAATATTTCCCAACCACCATTTTTATTATTTTTTGAAGGTATTTTTAATTAAAAGAATACTTTAGAGATCTTTAAATTAAAAGGAATTAAAACTGGAAAAAAATATCACGATAGTTCCAAAACCAAATTATGGTACTTTTTTCAAATGGAAAATGGTAATGCATGAATTAACTAAAGGTATAGAAGAGGTATTCATGGTGAAAAATTATTTTTCAATTCCACAAATAGATTAATGGTGACTAATATCAAATTTTTATAAATTTTTTAAAGGAAAGAAAAATTATAGTAGAAATTGATGAATACTAAAACTAGATTATATTGATCTTGGAATGAAGTGAAGGATTTGAGTAATAACACCACATGGTTTTCATGGAACTATTCCATAGTTTCATGAAATCATATACATTAAAATTACTAACAAGATAGAAAAAATTGTGTGTTTTTGTGATTTTAATCTATCAATGAGGATATAATAAAATATCACCACTATGAATCTCACCATGCCATAGTTATGATGAAACATGAAGTCTTTTTTTTCTAGTGAATAATAATTATTTAGGGATTTTAAGGATACTTTACTTTCATGAAAGTGTTCATTATATCAAATTTATGTTTTGGATGATGATAGGGGACACTTAGAGATCTTATAGAGTGATTAGTTTGTGTTTGGATATATTTTAGAAGACATTAAAAATGACAAGGGAAACACCACATTATCATAATATGTTTTGGGTCTCTATAAATTTTAGACTCTCAGGGATTAGTCTATACCTTTATGTTCTAGATGGGGAAGAGACCAAAGTGTAGTAAAGTGGGAAAAACCATATTTCATAAGTAATTATCCTATTTTGATAATTTTAAAACTATAAAACATTTGGATAAATGGGGAATATTTTTGTATATATTTTGATCATCCAACTAAACTATTAAGGAATATTTTGAATTTATTGGGTTACTAATTAAGGAAAAGAAGATATGAGATATATAAGAATATATAAAATATATTTTTCTATATAATAGGAATGTTCCTCTTTATGGATAAATAATTATCCACCTCAGTCTGTAATAATTCAGGGTTCTACATATATTTTTAAATGAATTTCTTTAAAGAATTGAGGGAGGAAGAAAAATATAAATATTTTAATAGGATTTAATTTAATTTTATTAAAATTATTTCATTGTGCAATCACTGAATTGCTTCTTTGGATATTCCACAATAATAAAAATGTGTTTTGAATTACTATTTAGTTATTTGATAACATTTTCATTACTTTCACTCTTACTTCATATATTATTTATTAATGCTTTATTTTTAATCCACTATAAGAGTTTAAAATCATATAATAGAGCATGGGTAATGGAAAATGATGTGTAATGATTTTTTTATTCTTTTGGGTATCAAATTCATCTTATTCAAATTTATATTACTTGGAATGAATTTTTGAATAATATTTGTGGTCAAATCAATTTTCAAGAATATTTATAAAATAGAAATCCAACAAGTTAAATTTAATAAATTCATGAAAAATTAATTGATTATTCTTTTAAACATGTTATTCTACACAATTACATTGTAATAAATTTCATTCATAGTTTGAATTTTAGTTGATATATTAAATATGTATTGATGTAAATAGAAAAAATAAATTACAATTATTTTTATAGTCAATAAAATATGAGTAATATTAATTTTTCATGTGATGTTGAATTGTTTTCTTTAAAGAAAAATCATTATTGTGAATTGATTCTGCTCACTTCATTTTCTTTATTTTGAATAAATTTACAAGTATAAATTGGATTTAAATTTTATATTTTTAAATGATTGATAATATTTAAGAATTGGATCTTAATTTATTAATGGGGTTCCAATTTCCTCATTGTACTGACCTGAAATTTCCACAAACACTTCTAATATGGGGTTGTTTTGAGTAACATGATTTTAAAACATTATCCACCTCTTGAAATTTACAATTCATAGAAAGTAATAACTAAAACATAAGCAAAAAATGAAAATATTTAGTAATAGATTAAAATTATAGAAAAAAATAAATTGAACATTGAGTTATGATTTATTTTTTAATATTATAAAAAATTTTATGTCAAAAAAATACAAATTGAATTTTTTTAATAAATTATGGAAAAAATGTAAGAAAACAATTATTTCTGAAAAAATAACTAATTATTATTTTTAAAATAATATATATATCAAAATATATTCTTTATAAAATTATCTATAGACTAAAAATTTATAATACAATAAAAAAAGAAATTATATAGTATATTTTTTGTGTCTTAAGAAAAAATAATAGATGATGTTAAATATATGCAAAAAGTAAAGAAAATGTTGATTTTTTATTCTATGATAATAGAAACATTTAAATATATTTCTTCTTGAATAATATTTAATTTAAAAATTTGTCAAAAATTTATAAGATAAAACAAAAATCATCATAACATATGTTTCACAGTATATATATATATATATATATATTTGATTAAAAGTCGTCTTAAAATAAAACAACCATTATTTATCTTAATAAGAATGTGTTACATCTTAATAAACCATATATTTGAAAGTTTTTGATAAAAAATAAAACATATAAAGTTCCATATTAATAAAAATTGAAAATATTTAGGGAACTTTCATTCTGTGGTTTGAAAATGAATAAGAAATATTAGAAAAAACATAATAATAAATGTTTAGAAAATAAAACATACTTTTTTCATTAGACAAGTGTTTATGTAAATATTTATTAAATATATTTACACACCCACAGAAGTATATATATATTAGTTTGTGTGGATATTAGAAAGGAAATAACTTATTAAATTAATAATAAGAAATATAAATAATATGTTTAATAGTTTAAAAATTACAAAAAATATTTCATAAAATGAATAATGAAAATTTAACTTGGATTTTTTTATCAATGGTTCTAAATTATTAGGAAAATATTTTTGGACACCACATTTCTAAGAAGTTATACCCCATATTACTTTTTCCAGCATTAAAAAATTGGGGGTTCTCAGGGCTCTGAAAGTGTTAATATTTAATATTCTATAAAAATATCACTTTCTTTCATTGATAATTAATTACAGAAAATGGTTGATCATTATCGATATATATTTTACTACTGATAAAATATTTTCATTTTTTCACATTAAATCTGAGTATGGGGGAAATGTCTTTTTTGATGAAACAATATCTATGTTCATAAAAACCAATCACATTAACCAAAAAATCATAAATTAAAATTTTAATAGGAATTTAGTTTATTTTCAAAATTAATAATATTTCATTACCTTTAATTTTTTTATTAATTTTACGATACAATAAAAATTAGTCAAATTTTAAACAATATATAAAATTCTTAGATTTTTTGGACATAAATAATTATCAACATATGAAAATATTATAGATAAGAGAGTAAATATTATGAAACATAAATATGGTAATGTCATTTAAAAATGAATTTTATATTGAGGTCATATATACCATATAAGTGATCCAGTAATTGAAAAAAATATTATATATAAATAAAATAATAAAACATTTATCTTATAAGTAAAACATAAAAAATTAAAACAAACTATAATTAAGTTTTTATATAATAAAATGATGAATGTTAACTTGTTGAAATCATTTTACATTGATTTGATATTTTATGAATCACTGAAAAAAACTTACAATCAAACAAAATTTTCAATTTTTTCATCAAATAATACTATAGATAAAAAAAATTGAATCATTATATAATAACTTTGTGTGCAATTTTTTATAGTCCATAAATTAATCAATGATAATTATTTTTAATTTTTATTACCACAATATGAGTGTGTGTACATGGTTTTAATCATTTGAAATATATTTATAAAATTAAAAATGATTTTAATTTTAAAAATGATATATGAATAATTATAGGAAAACCCATCATTTTTTTGGATCTATTGTTTTTTCCTAAATGTGTCAAATTAATATTGAATCTTTATCATAATTTTTTATGATAATGTTGTCCATATTACTAATATAAATAAAATGATGTGTCTCAAGAATATAAAATGATTTATTATTTAATTTTTTTAAATCATTCTAGGAGAATAATACTTGAATTTATCAGTTAATGAATGTTTATTGAACAAGAAAATATAAAAAATTATATGAAACAAATTTTAATGTTTTTAGAGGTCTGACACATTAAAATAATATTATAGTTGTTCTTATATAGGAAACCTAAATATGTTTTATCATCTACAAAATTCCAGATAATTAATTATTATTTTCTCACTTTTAATCAATTAATACAAATTTTTAAAATAAAAAAACCTATAATTAAAAAGGACTCTCAAGGTCATTCGAGGAAAATGACACATCTTATTTAATGCATGGATTGTTTTTACTATTCATAAATAAATTAATGATAATTTTCTTAATTATATTGAAATGTTCAACGAAAAGTTTCCTAGTTTAGTTAAATAATTTTTGTCTATTAAAATTAAAATTCTTTTTTTATAAGCTCACTTTGAATAAATTTATTTATATAAAATTTATTATTGATATGTGTTTTGTTTTTATACATCAAATATAATTGAATGGTTGTTGTATTAAATTTTTTCAATAGTCTAAACTCATTAGCATACTGTTGATTATTGAACACATATTTATATAAATTAGACTAATTAAAATTTTTAAAATTATATTTGTGTCATTCTAGGATCACCAAACATAAAATTTATGTACGATTATTTTCTATAAGTCACTAAAAAATAAAATAAATTTTTCCAAAATTTTATAAACTCTATGATCCTAAATGATTAGTTTAGAAGTGTTGTTAAACATTTAGAACCATAAAAGAGGTATAATTCTTAAAATATAATTAAGATTATTCTTGTAATGTATCAAATCATAATGAAATATGTTTTATTCTAATAAGATTCAAATGAATCAATGATATTTTTCCTAAAATGTAATTTCAATTTGATCATTTTTGTATATTTTGGATTGTTTTATTCCCTTTATAGAACCTAAAAGACAATTAAAAATATAAATATACATTTTTTCTTAAAAAAATAATTTTTTTTAAAATGAATAATTACTTGAATATAATTTTATGAAGAAAAATAATTCGATAAGTGATGGAAATATAAATCAATCACTACTGGAAAAATACCCCATAGAAATGGTTTGGAACCATCTGTATAGGCCTCCAAACTGTTGGTATAGGCTATACCAATGGTTTGGAGAACCATTTCTAGTAAGTCACGAGGATAGTTCTATACCAAAGTTTTTGAAAACCGTTGGTATAAGTAATATGAAAATCTATACCAATGGTTCCATAAACCGTTGGTATATGTAATTCAAAAAATAATCATCCGGTGGGTTTTGATCCCAACACCTCCTGTTTGTGATTGAACGACCTAACCACTATCCTAACATAATTTTTTGAACATAATTTCAAATATATATATATATATATATATATTATCATAAGTATTTTAAATTTTGATTTATTTAATTTCAGCTATAAGAAGATTCCATTAAAAATACGTGTACCTATACCAATGGTTCTCAAAACCATTGGTATAAGTCTATACCAATGGTTTTGAGAACTGTTTCTATAGGTTCTTTGATTTTGGGACCTATACCAAAGGTTTTGGACAAACCTTTGGTATAGGGGGGACCTATACCAATGGTTTGGCCAAACCTTTGGTATATGGTCTCTATAATGGACCTATACCAACGGTTTTGGCCAAAACATTGGTATAAGTCCAAATTAGTGAACCTATACCCACGATTTGGCCAAACCGTTGGTATAGGTCCCCCCCTATACCAACGGTTTGTCCAAAAAGATTGGTATTGGTCCATATAAGTGACCTATACCAATGGTTTTGGTCAAACCATTGGTATAGGTCCAAATTAGTGAACTACACCAATGATTTTTCCAAAACCTTTGGTATATATCATATTTAGAGTAGTGAATCTATTAATTATTTTGATTTTTTTTATAAAAATAGACATTTCCATGTCATGTGGGAGAGAAAAAAATGTTCAATATATAAAAAACTAAAATGGGAATAAAATAAAAATAAAATTAAAGAATAAGAATGAGAATGAGAAAATATATTTAATTGGATTAAATACAATAGGGAAGTAAAAAAATAAAACTCATAAATAAAATCAGCATGATAGTTTTTTAAGTATTAAAAAATAGAATTAATTGGATTGAAAACAATAGGGATTCTATAAAAAATCTAGTAATAGTTATTGATTAAAAAATTCATGTAATTTCTTAAAGTTGAATTTCAAATACAGCATCAAAGAATCTATTTGAAAAAGACTACCCAATTAACATATTTCACCTTTTTAAATATCATCTCTATGACAATTTACACCCACCTAGGACATAAAACCACAATTATATGATTTAAGTTCCTTTTTTAATATAGAATATCCTTACAGAGAGATTATATCTTAATATTCATTGTTATAAACCCCACTTAAATGACTATTTGGTTATCAATAAATTTTTTTCGACATTCCATTTATGCTACCCCAAATGTTACAACCACCTTCCACCTCATGGTGGAATACATATTGATGAAATCCAAATGTTTATCACTATCATATAATTGTACTTTTAAAAAATTTAAAAGATTTTATAGATAGTCTACATACACGACAAATTCCTTACACAAAAATGGATTCCACTATATCCATTTATATAGACACAATGTCCTTATATCCAATAAATACATCCAAAACTCCATTTTTTCAATATTAACATTGAGAAAATTTCTTTTATAAAATTTAGACTAAGTTCTCTATTAATGTTGATATTTGCATCATACTTGATTCTACACTATTATATTAAGAAATACCAGAAAAAATAATATTTGTACCCCCAAAATAGTTATCCACATATAAACCTGGGATACCATATAAATAAAATACTTCCATTTATTAATAGATCCTGAGAATTTTAAAATTATCATCCCATCATTAGATCATTTCCCTTTAACTATCTCTTCACTAGAGTTAATATATGATTAAAAATAGGAACCTCTTTCAACCTACATATTCTTCTAAAATTTCATTTTCATAGTGGTTGGTATTTGAATCATATGTGGAAAACTCATTTTCCATGAATTCAATGTGTTCCTCATAATATCTTCATTCACCAAACTCATTTTATATAGTCCTGTAATGTTTTAGCCATCATACCCCACACATGGGCTAGCAATCATACATAAATGTTCCATAATTACCAAAACAAATTTCAATATCAATCCACAAGCTTTGATACCACTATTGAGGATAATTCATATTATAGGAAAAAAATAATTCTAAGATATTTTTATGAAACCAAACAAAATAATAGAAGTGTGAACTAAATACAAATAAATAAAACCAGTCTCGATTTTTTTAGTAACTAGATCCCCTATAACGAAGAGGATTAAAATCTATAGAGAAGCATGAAAACATATTATAAAAATTTAAGAGTATTAAATTAAATTAATTTTTAAATACTAAATTTCAAATATAGTTTTGAATAAATTATATGAAAATTACACCATGATAAATATTTATTAGCACTCTAAAATTCTTCCTTAGGAAAAATGATAAAATAATATCACCAAGAACTCCCTTTTATGAAGAAACAAAAATATTCTATGAAATAATATCACCCTTATCAGATATATGATAAAAAATCTGTTGTTTTCAGCCACACTTTAGTGTCCATTGGACAAAATCAATGTCCTTTTCAATAGTACACATAATAAATCATAAACATAGAAACTCCCTTTCTCCTCATAGTGGACAACATCTCAGAAAACTCTCAACATTTCTAACAATCCGATGCTTGTAATTTTATAGTGCATAAAGGAACTAAAGGATATGTCGATCATACACTAAATTCATTAAAAAAATAGCCCACTAAAACTTCTTTTAAAGAAACCAATTCTATATCTCCAAATAATTTATTCAACCTTTAATTTTTCAATATATTAATGTTAAAAAAATATATCCAGTAATCGTAAAAACTATATCTATATTATTTTCAGAATATATATATCCATTAAATAAAATTTTCTCCTTAATATTGAATAACATGAATGGGATGAACAGTATAATTTTTATAATTGAAGAAATATTAGATGGAAAAATTAAAAAAAATGTGTCTTGAGACCAATATAATCTTAGTAATCTTTGTGATTGATTCATAAACGAAGGATCAGGAATATAACACAAACCAATACCATATCTATCAACATTGTTATTAACATTGAGAAAACCAATGATTTCCTCTTAAAAATCTGGGGTCTTCATTTGGATATAGATTCAAAAAAAAGATACCATTGGGGAAATAGTAGGACATGAAACAAAAAGATTAAATCACCATTGAAATTTGTAGAAGAGTATTCTTCCATGGTAGGAGAATAATAAAACATACAAATGAATATTATTTTTCACTTTATTTTCTATTAAATTATATCTCTATCATAAATCATATTTTAATAGATGGAAACCATATCTTTCTCCTTTAAATAAAGTATCTATTTCACTATCTCTATTATAGTAGTCATCAAAAATGAATGTGATAAAAAATAGTCAGTTTCATCAATACGAATAAGGAACAAATTTGAGAATAGGAGCTTTAAACCTTATTAAAATAATTTTAGAGGAATAATTAAATAGAAACTAATATGAAAACCAGTCCAAAATTGTGATGGAATGAGAAAAAAATAATATAGAAGGAGAAAAAACTCCCTGGAACAATGATCTAAAATAGTAAAAAAAAAACCTGAATTTTTGAATATATATTTAAAAGAGTAAAATAAGAATGTAGAAGAATCAAAATTGTAATGTTATCCAAAGGTATAAATTCCTAATAAGCTGATAAGATAAACTATCATTCACTCTCATTAAGTAAACTTACTCTATTTATCTATTCATCCCCCTTAATCACTACAAAATTTTGGTCATGGGAATACTTTCAAAATTTGATTCCTCCACCCCAAGTAAAATAAATAAAACCTCATATATTGTGGGGTGAGATGAACCATGTCATCAAGTAAGGAGTTGAATGATAGAGTCAATGGGAAAATATATCACTGTCTTACTAAGACTACACTGAAGTAGTGAGAAAATTTAATGACATGGGATCATATGAAACAATAGAAAAATAACAAAAATTAATATAATTAATAGTGGGTAAATTGAAGAAGACTAACATTTTAAAAAATCCAAGTGATTCCAAACCCGAGGTGACAAATACACATAATAACACAACTAGAAAGTGAGAAGTTATTCAAATGAGAATGAACTAACCTGGGCTAAATAAAGAACATATAAAAATTATATGAAAAATAAATCACTTCTTAAGAAAATATTCAATATATTTGATCGATTGGATACCAAGATCTAATGATGAAATAAAGAAGAGATAAATCTTTGAGAAAAGAGGAATACCAGGGGAATTAAGAGAGGTAGCCACAAGGAACCAAGTCATGGTCATTACCATTAAGGTGATGCAATGAAAACCTATCGGTGAGGAGAGAAACCATGAGTTAAAAAAGAATTAGGTTCCAATGTATTTTAGAGACCAATTTTATATATGTTTGAATTTTTTTCCACCATATAATAAGTCTAGTAATACTTGATTGTATCCCCTTCAACATTTGAATATATTTTATAAAAAACATCTATATAGTATTGATATATATATAAAATGAAATTTTAATAAATATTTTAAATGAAAATGAATGTACTTAAAAATAGTTATATACCATAAATACCTCTAATGTATTTTAGTTATATTTTCTAATTAGACATGATTCATAAATTTAAAAATATATTATCCACATTTTTAATAATTTTTTAATGTAGACATAATAAAAATAAATATAAATTTATTATACTTTTTATGATGTACACTATAATTGTAAAATGTTTTCATATATAAGTTAAAAATATTTGATATAAAAAAACAATTTGATTCTTATTTTATACAATGTCCTCATATAATTTAATATTTTATATTTATCACCATGTTAATAGGAGAAAAAATATTTTTAATACATATTTAATATATATAATTAAATGATTATATGCAAAAGATTGGATACAGTGCATAATAAATTGAAATTTTTATCTTATGTTTCTTTTTTTTTGAACATCCAATATTTTTTTAAATATATCAATATTTTAACTATATTTGTTAGAATACTCTCATACATTACCAGCAAAATTGATAAAATAATAAATAATTTCTCTTATTTTTTAATTAAAATTATCAATATCTATTTTTATCCTGGCATGGTATAATTTTAAAATAGTATATATTATAATGATTTTTATTAAAAAAGATTAGAATAATTTTATAGTTTTTTATAATTTCATATAGTATTAGAATACACTTATATATCGAAATAAGAGAGGTATTTATAACTAAAAAAATATCAGTAATGATAGCTAAAATTAATCCTTATATTTTAATTAATAATGTTTTTTCTATAGAGTTTTTCTTTCCATTTTTTTTATTTTCAATGATAATTATATTAATTATGATTATATTTAATATTACAAGTTTTTTGAGGAAAAAGTATAAAATTATTAAATAATAAAAAACATGTGTTACAATGGAAATGAAACCAATGGAGATAACTGGTTATTACAAGGAATGTCTTACCTCAATGATGGGATAAATGGGTAAAAGGAAACACAATGTGTATAGAGTAATTAGTGATAATATGGGATGACACTTCCATAGTATGTGAACATGATTGTGAATTAAGAAAACACCACTACACACAAACACAACCAAACACTTATAATTAAGGAAGGGATCACTCATACTTTTGAAGTGAATTAGATATCAAGTGGAACATTGATGTGAGAGAATAAAAAGTTGGTACAATATTTCTAAAATGTGAATTATAGTAGGTGAGTAATTTTAAATTAAATTTTTCACAAACAGAACATTGTTTTTCAATTATTTTATTTTATTTATTTGTTTTGTTTATATTTCTTTTAAGTGTGGTTATCCTTCTATTTTTACTATTTTATAGTGTTTTGGGATATTTAATGGCATGAAATATAGTCGGTCATTACATAATCATGGGAGTTCATGCCAATAGAGTTCCTTGAGTGTTTTTTGAAATTTTATTTGATGGGTTGGTCGACCTCTTAAAATATTGTTCACAAGATGATTTGGTTATAGAATCTGGATAAATGAAATATGTAAGATGATTTTTACTACATTGGGTAACTATGGGCGAGGGTTATTATATGATTGTTTATCCATCATGATTTTTTTGCACCACGGTGGTAGGGCCACCTCGTGAAACAACCCTATGTAGAATAATATTTTTTTCTAGTTTGGGGGGAGGTTATTTATGACACAGAGGGGATAACTACACTATGAGGTTACCTTAATGTTTATGGTTCATGTAATGACCAAAAGGTTGGGTCGTGTTGGGCATGTTTCTATAGTTTATTATGATTTATACCTTTTCCAAATTCAACTTAAAACCCTAAAATTGTCACCCCCGCCATTTTGTGTTGAATAGATTCTTTGATCCCTAGGAAAGGATATATTTGATTCATTTTGGATTTCTTCATCATTGACATTGATTTCAAGAATTTTGTCTGAGGTTATGACCTTATATTGTTATTTACCTCTTCTTTTTCTTATTTTATATTATATTCAAATACTTTGGTGGTATATAAAACTTGTGGTTTATTTTTTCTTGATATTTTCTCTTTAATTATAGTTGTGGGTGGTACTTATATCATTTGGTTTCAATTTTCACCACGTTTATTTATTTTTTATTATGAATTTAATGAATCATTTGGTTAGTTAAAATTTTATGTTGTTTTGTTTATAAAAATGTATTAAAAAGTATTTTTGAAATTATTTTTATAATATTTTTTAAAATTTAATCTAAATGTTTGGTTTAATAAAATATTTTGGTTTATAAAGGAATTTTATAAATGGTTTTGATTCACTTTCTGTAAAAGTGTTAAATGAATTAATATTATGTTTTTTATTTAAAATAATCAATAATGTCATAATTTTTTTTAAGGAATTTCATAGAATATTTTGTTGTTGGAAACCTATAATTATTTATCCTCACTCCCAATGTAAACCAATTGATTTTTTAAAACTGACTGGTTTCTTTATAGTTATAGTCCATATTTTTATGTGGATAATTGTGTTATATTTTTATTTTTTTGATTGATCATAGAGAAGACTGGGTGTGGGGGTGTTAGAATGTGACTACTTATTATAGGTATGTTTTAGTTTGGTGTATGGGGTAATTTTTTTTCATATGTCACAGATCTATCAAAACTTTCATCCATTCCTTTATTTTGGATTCTGTCTCAATGTTTTATTAGTTAAATTGAGTCTAATTTTTTTAGTTGAAAAATATTTTTTCTAATTTAACATTGTATATGAATATATTATTTTCACACAATTACATTGTATCGATGATCTATACTTAATGTCAAGTAGATTCATACTATGAGTTTATTAATATTTATTTGGATAAATAAGTCCAATTGAGTATTTTTATATTTATTTGCACTAGTTACCAGCCTCTGGTGATCATGAAAACCCTGTGGGTCTTATAACAATCTAGTTAAGGTGATCAGTGGGGTTGAACATGGTTGGTTCTTAGTACAATAATATTAGCGAAAAATATGTTATTTTTGGACACAATGGTAGATTAAATATAGGAATCTCATAACTCTATAAGTAAGTAGAGGTATAATATTTTTTTAACACAAACAGAGGCATGAATTGGTCACCCAAATCTTGCCCCAAGTAAATATTTTCAATGAAAATACTAATGTTACTATTTAGTGTTTAGACTGAGAGGCATAAATTTTATAATATGTAATTTAATTATTTTGGTATATTCTTGTTTTTAATTGTTATTCTTGAACATCATGTCCAAATTATACATTTTAGTAATTGTATTCTTATTTTTGGTATGATAATTGTAATAAAACATGAAAAATATAATGGGATAATGCTGCCTAAAAAACCTGGTGTGGCATGTAGGAATGATTTTGTATAACTCCCAATGGTAGTTATGTGGTTAGTGCATAGTCTATCAATCCATACGAACATACCATGTATGATCAATAATCCCTTTTTAAAAATTTTATTCTAGTGGGGGTGTAATGAATAATTAACTATATTTTTATTTTACTTATGTGAATTTTAATAATTAATTCAACTGAAATCAGTATTTAGGAATTGTTAAGAATTTTAATGACAAAACATCTAATTTCATGATCTTTTTAAATTAAATAATTTTATTAAAGGTGTGTTATTGGAATGAAGGTGAATATATATAAATTGTGATTCATGTTTCTAAATCCTTATTTTAGGACAAATAACTAGGTTTTAGTTAGATATTTATTTTAGATATGTAAGTAATGGATGGGCTGAATCCATGATTTACGATATTTTAAATATGCCACCCTAAAAATTCATGTGGGATCATAGGATGTTTCTCTCATAAGGTACTAGTCGTGATGCATTTTCCCAAAGATTAAATGTATCATTTATTGTTATTGACTCTACATAAACCCCAAATAGAGTGGTATAAAGAATATATTCTTATTACTAGGACCATACCATAGAAATTTTGATTTAGTTTTAATAATATTTAATGAATTCCATTAAGGTCCCTTACCAAACCTTATTTTTGGGGGTAGTCAATAAGACTATAGTGATGAGTTTAGATTCCTTCTGGTTGAACATGATGGTTTATTAATCTTGTGTATTACTAGTGGGGTCTTCTTTGGAATTTTTATTATCAATTTCGACTATTATAGTGACCTGTTAATGTTAGGGTTAACTGAGCTATCTTGAATGATTAATGAGTTGGTGTGCTGGTTGAGTAGGAAGACACTATAGTGGTTGGGAGAAAACTAATATTTTTAATAAAACATGATCCATGTTCTTTCCATTCCTTTTAATTCCTCATTTATCGCTCCTTTTTTTCCTCTGAACTCTTCTTTTCATTTGATCATTACCTTTGTATTTTACATTATAGATTTAATTATTTTATTTTTCATTGAGATATGAATTTATTTTCTTCCAATATATATTGAGGAGTCTCTTGATTAAATAAATTTTTATCCTATATCATTGTTGGATGTTGATAGTTCCTTATGGTGGTGCCTTTAAAACCATAACTCCTAGTTGAGACACTAAATTATGGGTATTACTTATATGGTAGGGAGTCCTACCATGGGTCTCATCCCTTCATTATTCCTTGAGATTTATGGATGTCATTCATGGAGTGGGAGTTCGGTCATGGGGATATGTTTTCTTTTAACTTTCATTAGTTTATGAATTATGTTGGAATGTTTTCTCTCTTTTTATTTTGAATTATATTTATATTGTCTTCTACTTCTAACCCAGCGACTTTATTGGGGTAGATATTGTAATAGTTGGGGGGATTGGTAGTAACTAAATTTTTTTATCTTATTTTATTTATATATATATTTATTTTAGTTCTATTTAATTAAATTTTGTCCACAAACAAATATTTTTTTCTTTTAAGTTTTTATAGTAGTCCTCAGATATGGAATTAATTAGATTATACCACAACCATTGGAGTTTATGCCTCGATATGTTCTTGGGAGTTTGTGAATGTAAAGTCCCGGTTCTGGGTGCTACTCAATGGGTTCCCCGAACCTGGTTGGTCACATGAAATCAAGGGCATTTACCCAAACACCAGAGGCTTCCGACTTGCAGCAAAGGCCCAAGTCTGATAGTGGGGAAACTATTCCCTCATTTGTCAAAGTTTAGCACAGTGGAATAATATATACAACATACATCAACAACGGAAGAAATAAAAAATAAAAAATTAAAATAAACAACTCCAGTAAAAGATAACCAACAGTTATATAGATGATGATGCAACATGTCTCATGTTCTAAGAAAACAGCCAGAACATGTTACACAACAAAACAGTACAGTACAACATATAGTACAGCAAAACCAAAACAAAATAGCCAATAGAATCTTGAGCCTAGGCCCAGTCCCATGCTCCCCTACTCCTTAGAAGCTATCAAGTACCTGTATAGGTATCCTTTCACTTATCCACACCTGAAGAAATGTAATCTATTTGGGCCAAATACATGAACCAAATAGGGTGTGAGAAATAAATCCCAGTATGCACCCACCAAAGGCTTGTGCCAAACTCTGTGAAAATATGCTACAACAGTGTGCAGTAGTAAAATGAAAGAAACTAAGAAGTACTCAAAAGTAACTAACATTACCAGTTATATTGCCATTTTATTATTCATTTAATCATTCAATAAAAGGAAGACCCCACAGTGAATTTTTATGTAAACAGTCAGTGTCCTCAGACACGCAAACACTTCCCCTCGGGTAATCAGAGACATAACCCATAGGTAATTTCCCACAGGCAGAATAGATATTGCCCACAAGCATAAAAAGTGTTTCCCTTAGGCACAAAGTCGATTGACCACAAGAACAGAAGAATTTTATCTCAGGCTAAAAGATGCACTACCCTCTGGCTAAGTAAAACACTGCCCTTGGGCTAAACAAGTAACCGGGCCATGTCCAACATGTAAAAAAGCAATACACATGAAATTCCCCTCAAGGAAATTCTATAATCATTATTATAAAGGCATACCCTCAGGTATCCTGGCCAAACCGCTAAACCGAGGAACGCACCCCTGGGGTGGTCCTGGATCCAAGAATCGATCCCAAACAACAATTTATTATCACATTTAATTACCTATGTAATTATAGGTATTTAAAACAGCAAAGGCCTCATTCACACGACACCCTAACATGGGTTCGTAGCTCAACTATTCACACAAATTCACAATAGTTAGAAATTAAACACCAAGCCAACTACTTTAAATGCCCCCGAACGGTATACGCGAATGATGATCCTTGAATCGTCCAAGAACAATATAGATCTGAGGTGAAAGAAAACCTTATTAAAACATAAATAACTTCCCTTAGAGGAAGAACTGGAAAGAACGACTTAAGGAGAGTGGAGGGCTTACCCGTGTGGTTCCAACGAGATCGTCAACGGCAAAAAAGGATTCCCGAAACTCGATCTGGAGATCCTTGAAGGTCTGGCCTCCTCTCCCAACTCCTTCCTCCAGTTCTAATCCTTCCATGTGAACAGGGGAGGATACTACCAATTTAAGCGAAAAAACAAACTACACGGCGTGTACTATTGACGACACGACGTGTACTTGTCTCATTTAACTATTTCTCTGGAAGTACCACCGCACTGTTCATCCGTTCACATGAGTACACATCATGTATTTCTGATTACACGGCGTGTACTGTCGCTTTGTGGGTGGCTGCTTCCACCACCTTACTATTTGCCTGCCGACTGACTACACGATGTTTAAATAGCCACCACACAGCGTGTAGTTAGTTTTTACACCTTTCGTCGCTGACAGGGCGACGCACCCTGTATAGTCATCCCACACGGCCAAAGTACATGGTCTGTAGAATAGTACATGATGCGTAGTTCCAAAATTTAGGATTTTCCCTCATTTTCCTTATTTTCTCAAAAACACTTAAGGAAAAGAGAAAAGAAGAATCCTTTACCTCAAAAATAAGAACCGATTTGTTAAAAACTTCCCCCCTTAAAGCAATTAGTCCCCGAATTGCCCTTCCAAGGGTGGCGAAGATAAAGCTCAAAACAACTATGGCCACTGAGCATGTACGTCAGTCTCCCGTTCCCAGGTTTCGTCCTGCACTCGACCATGCTGCCATAGCACATGTATGAGAGGAACTGACCAGCCTCATAGAACCTTAATGCTCCTATCAAAGATATAAATCAGATGCTACTAAAAAGAAATATCTACCTTGAGCTCAACCTCCTCGAGATGAAAGACGTGAGATGAGTCTGAATGATAGAGGCACAACTGAGATACATAGAAGACAATGTGCATGGCTCGGTACCTCTATGGTAACTACAACTGATAGGCAACCAACCCGGCTCTCTCCAGAATCTCAAATGGCCCCACAAACCTCGGTGAAAGTTTACCCTGTCTCCTGTTCGTCCTGTGTCCCAACCTCAGCGAAACAAGAAAGAAAACTTGATACCCGACGATGAACTCTAAGGGTCATCTACAACAATCAGTATATGATTTCTGACGAGACTTTGTGGTAGCCATCCTCTTCTGAATCAACTCGACCTGCTGAGAAGTCTCCTACACGAGACGTGGTCATAGTAAAGATGCCTTAACTACCTATATCCAGCACAATAGTGAACAACATGGACTACCGTATAAAGCCTCGTATGGTGCCATATCAATAGTTTCCTGAAAACTATTATTATAGTAAAACTAGACTAAGGGTATATGGTTCTCCCAAGATCCTCCAAAGTCTAGGACGCATGCAAGTAGCATGTCCTCTAGCACATGTATCGTACGCTCTGACTGGCCATCTGTCTGAGCGTGGTAAGCTGTGCTCATAAGCACCTGTGTATCCAGTTCCCTATGAAAACTCTTCCAGAAACGAGACATAAAACATGCATCCCTATCCGAAATGATAGAAAGAAGGACCCCATGAAGATGTATGACCTTTCGGATATACAACGTCCTAAGATCATCAGCACCGAAGGTCTCCTTGATTGGAAAAAAGTGAGCTACCATTGTGAGTCTGTCCACAACAACCCACACGGCATCATTGCCTTGAGGTGACCTCGACAACCCAGTCATGAAGTCCATCACGACATCATCCCATTTCCACTCTGGAATGGGTAACTATTGTTACAGTCCGGCTAGCCTATGATGCTCTGCCTTCACCTGCTGACAGGTGGAGCATCTCATAACAAAACCAGCTACATCTCTTTTCATACCCCGCCACCAGTACTGATTTCTCAAGTCAAGGTACATCTTGGTAACTCTGGGATGAACTGCCCAGACTGAAGCATGAAACACCCACATCAACTCCTCACGTATATCCACTAGAACCCATACTTTTTCATTAAAACGCAGTACCTCACCATCGCCTATCATCCACATAGGAGTAGGGTCCTCACTTACCACCAAATATCGTAGGACTAGGACTTATGAATCAGATAGTTGTGTCATCCTCACTATATCCAGGAGGGTGGAGGTCACAACTAAAGATGAAAGATAGGTCTTCCCCTGACTGTCGTGCCCCTCCAAATTCATCTCAGAGAACAAAGCCATAAGATGCCATTCACCACTAGAGTCCTACATTTCCTATATCTGAGTCTTCCTGCTCAGTGCATCAGCTACAGAATTACCTTTACCAGGTGTATAGGCAAGATCAAAGTCGAAGGACTGAAGGTATTCGACCCACCTTCGCTACCTCAAATTCAAGTCACATTGAGTAAAAATATACTTGAGATTTTTGTGGTTGGTGAAAACCAAAAAATGATCTCCCAAGAGATAGTGTCTCCAATAGAGGAACACATGAACAAATAAAGCCAACTTGAGATCATGCGTCGGGTAATTCCTCTCATGTGGCCTCAACTGCCAAGACCCGTATGCAACAACTTGATCACCCTACATCAATACAGCACCCAGCCCAATCCCTAATGCATCACAGTAAACTGTATAGCTCTTTCCCTACTCTCAGAGTATCAGGATTGGTGGTGATGTCAACCTTCATTTCAGGCCTTGAAAGGCTGTCTCGCAAGATTCCAACCAAACAAACATCACACCCTTCTTAGTCAAACCTTTCGACGACGCTTCTAGGCAAGAGAAGTCCTGTATAAAGTGTTTGTAGTAACCTGGTCGCCTCAATAAACTTAGTATCTCAAACACGTTCTTTGGATACTCCCAGGAAACTACTACTCTCACCTTCTCTGAGTCTACTATAACTCCTTCCTTTAAGATGATATGACCCAAGAAGTGAATCTCGTCCATCCAAAAGTTCCACCTCGAGATCTTATCATATAGTCGATGCTCTCTCAGTGTACTCAATACGATCTCAATATGGGTGGCATGGTCATGTTGAGTGTGAGAGTATAAAAAGATATCATCCATGAATACTACCACAAAATAATCCAAATAAGGATGGAACACATGATTCATTAGAGCCATAAAAACTGCTGGCATGTTCATGAGTCCGTACGACATAACCAAGTACTCGTATAGACCATATCCGCTTCAAAAAGCTGTAAGTGGTATATCTGATGGTCTCACGCGCAGTTGATGATATCCTAATCTCAAGTCAATCTTCTAGAAAACTCGGGCTCCATGAAGTTGATCAAAAATATCATTAATCCTCAGCAAGGGATATCAGTTCTTAACCATCAACTGGTTCAACTTCTAATAATCCAAGTAGATTCTGAGGGTACCGTTTGACTTCATCGCAAAAAGGACTAGAGAACCCCAAGGAGAAGTACTGGGCCAGATGAAACCCTTTGCCTATAAATACTATAAATATCTCTTGAGCTCCTGCAACTCAGGCACGACCATACTATAAGGAGGAATGGACACCAGTGCTGCTCCTGGCACAAGCTCAATAAAGAAATCCACCCCACGCTCCAGAGGTAGACCAGAATAGTCATCCAAGAAGACATCCCTGAAACGATCAACCCCTGGAGGGAAATCCTGCTGACAAGTCCCCTGATCATCCAGATATAAACTCGCAATATGGGCTGTGACTCCACCTCGCCCATGATTCTCTGGTTGAGCTCGACTCTATTGAACATCCCATTCATCCTTGTATAGAAAATCTCAGCCCTCTAGTGACGTGAAACTCATCCTGCAACGATAGCAGTATACAAAGGCTCGAAAGGGAACCAACCAGTCCATCCCGAGAATGAGATCATAACTCGTCATCTCCAAGACATAGAGGTCCCAAAGAATGTGACACCAACCAACCTCAAGGGGGAACTCCTTGCATTGATGCACACATGCCGTTCTCATCCCCAACGGAGTGTATAGAGTCATAATATTAGAAGAAAAAGAAACAAAGATCCTAAGGCTCTCCAAAATGGGCACATATATGAAACTATGTGTAGCAACCATATAAAAAAGTACTGAAGATAGGAAAGAAGATACTAGAATAGTACCTCTGACAGTAGAAGGTCCGGGATCTTGCTCCTGCTGGGTCTGTTGCGTTGCATATTCCTGCCCAGTGTCGCTACCCTACGACACAACCTGGCTACACTGGGCTGTCCCACCATGTTGCCTCTGAGATCCTGGTGTCTTGCTACCATGGTCACGAACACCATCCCTGTCTGCACGCCCTAATGTATTCTAGTTCCCCAATTGGTAAGAAGTTGTTGGTCCTACACCCCCACACAGAGTCTCACAAAACCCCTCTCACTAGCCGCTGATGGAAACGCCCTGCGGAAGCATTTCATATGACCCATCTTGCCGCAAGCTCGACACTCCACTCTGTCTCGTGGACACTGAGGTCTCTTGTTCCCCTCCTTACCACACCGGTTGCAGATGACCTGACCACCTAAGACATACATCTGGCCAGTACTGCCACCCTGAGAGAATTCCATTTGTTTCTTCCTCTTGGCAGTGGAAATAGTATGAGAAACTGGTGATGAACCGCCCTGTCCGGCACCACTAGCTTCCCGAAGATTCCTCCCTGTAATAATTGCCTGGTTTACAATAACATGTACTGAAGGCAACCTGAAAACATTCACCAGTGCTCGGATGTCATATCGAACACCATCCTCAAAGCGTATGTCCTTCATTGTCTCATCACCCACCAGAACGGGTGCAAAACGCTGAAGCTCGGTGAAATGAGCAGAATAATCCATCACTGACATAGTGCCCTGCTGTAGGTTTATGAACTCTCGAGCTCTATCTGCTCTCATGGTCTTAGGAAAGAAGAAGTCATTGAAGACTGCCTGAAAATCTTCCCATGCCATGTCTCTATGATGCTCGGACATGGTGGTAACATCCCACCGCCTCTTGGTGGAATCACGCAACATATAAGTCGCGAGCTTGACCCTCCACCCTGGAGGCATCTCAAGATGCTCAATGATAGTCTGTATAGACCCCAGCCAAGACTCCACAGCTTGTGGTCCTCCATCCCCTGAAAACATTGGCGGATGCTGCTGCTGGAATATACGAGTCAGCTCAGCCATAGATATGGGAGCCAGCGGTGCTCCCTGAAAGGTCTGCATGAACCGCATAAAGCCTTCACGGAATTGCACCTCTGTGCCTGTGTCGAGTATAATGGCTAGCACCATATCTGGCTCTATTGGAGGATCCACTGGTAGCCCATGGACCACCATCTCTAGATTATAATCATTGCCTCTCTCCGGGAAAACAACACGTGGTCGTCTCGGTGGCATGACTCTAAAAGGTCAAACACACACCTTAGATCCAGATAATCAAACTGGAAAATGAAGGGAATAAAAAGGAAACAGGGGAAAGAAGGAATTTTAATATTTTCAAAGCAAGACAACATGGCGTGTACACTGACTACACGACGTGTACATGGATTCTCTTCCCCTGCCCGGGTCCTTCTACACAGCCAAGCCACATGGCTCCTGTTGATAAAACTACACAACGTGTATATAATCTATACGACGTGTATAGTGTAATTTTTCCAACTGCCCATGTCGTTCATGACCTGGCCGAATACTCAGCTTGATACCACACGGCGTGTTACACACGCACACGACGTGTACACCACCCCATTTTCCCTCCACATGGCCAGGTCCACATGGTCTATCCTCGGACAAGACTACACAGTGTGTCCCACAGGTACACGACGTGTACTGGACGAGCTTCGCCGACACGTGTTGTTAGTTACACGGATAGATACACAGCCCACACTACACGACATGTTCTATATACACACACGACATGTACATGAAATGATCACATTGACCCGTGTTTCTAGTTACACATCCAGATCCTAGGTCAGACTACACGGCGTGTTCTATAGTGGACACGATGGGTATGCCTTAAGGTCTCCTCCTTCTGTGTTTGTTAGTTACACGTCTGGACTCCTAGTCAACACTTCATGGCGTGTACATCCGGTATAGGGAATGTTCTCCCCAAGCATTTCCCTTCCCCGTGTCCCTGCCAACATGGTCTATGACATGAGAAGATACTACTCGGTGTGTACTTAAAAAGTTTTCTTTTCTTCCTGAACATAAGAACACACGGCGTGTGTCCGAGGAACTATATGGCATGTATCTTGTGTTTTTCTGACAGTAAGCCTCAGATACTACTCCGGAACCCAGAAAAAACTACTGAAACAACTCCAGAGTGCCAAATTCTGACCTGTGAGGGCCCATAATCCCTGCAAATCAAAGTTTTGAATCTTATATGTGTTATAACAAGATAAACAGCTAATGATCCACCAAATTCCGGTCAATGAGGGCCCATACTCCCCAAAAACCAAAGTTTGGTGTCCATTATATCAATGTTCTCACACGAAAATACACTATCACATAGCATGTATTTATCAAGGAAGCCATCACAACATCATAATTTTCTAGCAAAAAACTATCACAACTACATGCAAATTTCTAATACACCAACATGGCATGGAATATGCAGGGAATGTGATTTCTAGCATGTTCCTAAATGATGCATGAGATAGCATACCCTCCAATCATAGGGTTACAACTAAATAGAACCCATGGATAAATTATAAATAACACAATCACAAGTGCGTCACCGAACGATGAAAATAAAATCAACTGTAAAATTGAAAAATCAAAAGAATTATAAAAATACGAGGTAGACTTGCTTTTCCCTGTACACGGGTTAGCTACGCCCGAGCACAGCTTATTACCAAATTCCTTTCCCATCCTATCTCTGACTAAGGCTCCAAATAGTAAGTCAAAGAAAATAATTCCTTTGATACCACTTTGTAATGTCCCGGTTCCGGGTGCCACTCAACGGGTGCCCCGAACCTGGTTGGTCAATGACCTCAAGTGCATTTTCCCAAATGCCGGAGGCTGCCGACTAGCAGCGAGGACCCAGCTCTGATAGTAGGGAAACTATGCCCTCATTTTTCAAAGTGTAGCGCAACAGAATAATATATACAACACACAACAATAACGGATGCAATAAAACATAAACATTTAAAATAAAAAACTGCAGTAAAATATAACCAACAGTTATATAGATGATGATGCAACATGTCTCAAGTTATAAGAAAATAGCCAAGACATGTTACACAAGAAAATAGTACAGTACAACACAGAGTACAAGAAAAACAAAACAAAATAGCCGGTATCATCGTGGGACTAAGACCAGTCCCATGCTCCCATATTCCTCAACAACAATCAAGTACATGTAGAGGGACCCTTGCCCTTATCCACACCTTTAGAAATGTAATCTGTTTGGGTTGAAGAAATGAACCAAATAGGGTGTGAGAAATAAATCCCAGTAGGCACCCACAAAAGGATCGTGCCCAACTATGTGAAAATATGCAACAAAAGTGTGTAGTAGTAAAATGCAACAAACTAAGCAGTACTCAAAAGTAATTAAATTTACCAGTTATATTCCCATTTTATTATTCATTTAATCATTCAATAAAAGGAAGCCACAACAATGAATTTTTATGTAAAAAGTCAGTGTCCTCATACACGCAAACCCTTCCCCTTAGGTAATCAGAAACATAACCCATAGGTAATTTACCACAAGAATAACATATATTTCAATCAGGCGTACAAAGTGTCGCCCTCAGGCACAGATTCTATTGCCCATAGGCACGGAAGAAGTTTCCATCAGGTTAATAGATGCACTGCCCTCAGGCTAATTAAAAAACTACCCTCAGGATAAACAAGTAACCGGGACATTCCAAACATGTAAACAAGCAATACACATTCAATTAATCTTAAGAAAATTCTATAATCATTATTAAAAAGGCATACCCTTGGGTATCCTGGCCAAACTTCTAAATAGAGGAACACACCCCCAGGGTGGCCCTGGATCCAAGTATCAATCCCAAACAAAAATTTATTATCACAATTAATTATTTATGTAATTCTAGATATTTAAAACAGCTAAGGCCTCAGCCACAAGAAACCCCAGCATGGGTTCGTAGCTCAACTATTCACACAAACGCACAACAGTTGGAAATTAAACACCAAGCCACGTACCTTAAATGACCCTAAACGCTATACGCGAATGAAGATCTTTGAATTGTCCAAGAACGATGTAGATATGATGTAAAAGAAAACCTAATTCAAACCTAAATAAATTCCCTTAGAGTAAGAATTGGCAAGAACAGCTTAAAGAGAGTGGAGGGCATACCCGTGCGGTTCTGACGAGATATTCAGCAGCAAAAATGGATTCCCGACGCTCGATCTGGAGATCCTCGATGGTTCGACTTCTTCTCTAGACTCCCTCCTCTGGTTCTAAGCCATCCCTATGAATAGGGGAGGCTACTGCCCATTTAAGCCAAAAAAACAAACGAAACATCATGTACTATTGACTACACAGTATGTAATTTTCTCATTTAACTGTTCCTCTAGCCGCACCGCTACACTATTCATCCGTCGACATGAGTACACGACGTGTATTTCTGATTACACGGCATGTACTATCACTCTGCTGGCATCTTCTTCCACCACCTTACTGTTTTCCTACTGACTGACTACATGGTGTGTAAATAGCCACTACATGGCGTGTAGTCAGTTTTTACACCTTTTATCACCGATAGGGATACACACCCTATGTACTCATCCCACATGAACAAAGTACTCGGTGTGTGGAATAATACACATCGTTTAGTTCCAAAATTTATGATTTTACCCCATATTCCTAATTTTCTCAAAAAAACTTAAGGAAAAGTTAAAAGGAGAAACCCGTACCTCAAAAATAAGAACCAGGTTCTTATAGTGGAATTATATAAGTTAGTTATGTAACACTATTATAGGAGTAATTGTGTTGTGATATGTTTCTAGAATCCATATATGTATCACAAGTAAAATGATATCAAATAACTTATGGGTATTGTGGGTGTGGGTCACACCATGTGATTCTGTCAATTTTTCCACCAATACACACTAAATCAAGAATCATGATAAAATAGAATTTAAAAAAATTCTTGTGATTATTTATGATTTTCATGGAGGTACTTCATGTCGTGATGTTTGTCATCATTCCATGAGTATGGGTAGAGGATGATGGGCAATGTTGTGACCAATGAATCATGATGATATTGGACCGTATTTGGAGTATAATTTTGTAGGATTTTACAAATATTCTCTTGACAAATTAAAAACCCGAAAAGGGTCTCCCAATAATATTTCATATGAAAAAATCTCCAAGATCCATCAAAATGGATACCATATTTTAGTTATTTATCTTTATTCTTTTACATAGATTTTAAGTAGTTTGTCTAGGGTTGGGATATTCTTTTATTTTTTCTATCCTCATTTTCTTGTTTTATGTTCTCTTCTAGACCTATGATTTTAATGATGACCTAAAATTCAATACCACTTTATTTTTATGTCGTGGTTTCTCAATTAATTGTGTTTCTATGGGTTTTTATGTCCATATAATTCTTATATTAAGATTCCCCCATCATAAACAATTTTTCACTAGCAATTGCGGTAGGTGCTTTCATGAAATTTCATTTTTTCAATGTTCCGTGTAATGTTTCTATTTCCAAATTTTTTAAACTAATATTATTTTTAATTAAAAAACTATTTTGAGAATATATATTGGATTAAAAATTCATATAATCTTTTGGGGAAATACGAAAATTCTCTTTTTTTGAAATAATTTCAAATTACATTGAAACCATAAAGTTAATCATAGTATGAGTTTTCTAAAATTCCTTCTAGTATCTTTCATTACAATTTTAAATTAAAGTAATATTTTAAGTCTTTTAATTTTACTTGATAGTATTTAAAATTTCTATGGGAATATTGGTTTGAAATTTCACTATTAAGGCATTTTGATAAGTTTCATAATTATGTCTTTATATCATTTATATGCATCTCATTTCTACGGTGCACTAAATTTATTTTAAATATGATTGATAAATAAATATAGAATATGTTTTATTTCATATTAAGTACCTATTTAATAAAAATAGTGTTTTAAAAGATGAATGGTTCCAAAATGGTTTTCAGGAAATGTTCTAAAAGTGTCCTGTTATGTATATAATGTTGTATGACCATTTTGAGAATTAAAGGTAAATAGATTTTAAATGCCGTCAACCACCCTTTCATGTCCCCCATAATTTTTTTTGTGTTGAATATGTTTTCATATTTAATGATACAATAATTTCTATTGATGATTCTTGTGATATTTGATAAGGGGATTTTTACTAGAGAGGAATTTTATTGGAGGATGGAAAATTCTATGGTGTGAATTTTTTTTAATGTCATGTAATGGTTGTTTGACTGATGACGTGATAAAAGTTGTACCATTTCTACTAGGTGATTCACGGGGATCCATAATTACTTATTTAAGTATATAAAACAAGAACTAATAGGGTGTCAATTTTGTTTTCTAGAATTAGATTGCACCACATTAAATAAATATTATTAACTTCATGATCCTAATCTTATGCATTTCTACAGACATGATATTTCCCTAGTAGAAATTGGACAGTTATGTATACATTTTCGAGGGTAATGAGACCATCCCTAATATCCCAAGGATGAATATATGGATTCAGTTTGATCTTGAGATAGTAAGAGGATCATATAGTACCTTGAATCGATCTACTATAGTAGTTTCCAAAGAACATTTTATTCTTTAAATAGTTTTTTATTATTATCACCAATTTATTTATCTTTCTATTTTTTCTTTACTTCACTATGTTCTCACTACATATATTTTTTTTCATTACCCTTTTTCCTAGTATATTATGTGGTATTTTATATTTTACAGTTATGGCTAGTATTTGTATCTTTATATTTCAACTTTATACCTTGTTCAATTATTTTTTCAAATTCATTTACAGACCCATTTGGTTACATATTAGTGTATGTTGTGGTGTTTCTAAAAACTGTCTAAAAATTATTTGGAAATATAATTTTCAAAATGGTAATTTAAAGTGATGTTAAATATTTGGTTTAATAATATACGTGGGTTTTAAAATGAATTTGAGCAATGTGTATGTGTTTTTTCTCTAAATAAATCCTAAGTTTTCTGTTTCAAATTAATGTTAATTACTTGTTATAAGGATTATATTATATATTTGGGGTTGTGAAAGTATTATCCATATCCAAAATTAATGTAATTTTATTTCCATATAAATATTATTTTATTTAATATGTGTTTCATGTTTATTTTTGTTCATGATTTGGTCTTTATTATAATTATAAATTATCATATAGTTTGTATTAAATTTTAATGCATGCATGATCTATTCTAAAATTATAGTAAATTTACTCTATGTCTGTATAATTATTTTTTGGTTGAATCACTCACATTGAGTATGTTTTGTTGTACTGACACTAGATTATAGCTTATGGTGATTATTAATACTCTTTTTGCTATATAGAAATCTAGTAAGGGTGAGAAATCATGTTGACCAACGATGTTTCAAAAAAAAATATCATCATAGAGTATAGAGAAACATGTGACATGAAACAATATGTTCTCTATATGAGAGGATGTAATAGAGTTCAACTTCTTGAAGAGTATGGGAATGAGATATGTGAAATTATCTTAGTAAAGAGTTCATGGTATTATAGAAATTTTAAATAAGATTGATGAAAACTATTCCATTATTTAGAGGAGAATTATCCATATTTGGGGGGATATATATTATTTATACAATAATTTATCATCTATAAATTCAATGGTGATATAATATTCAGAATTTTTTTATTGAAGGTAAGACATTGGTTTGTAAATAAATGTACAAAAATGTGGATTTGATGATTTTTATAGATATAAAACAATTCCATGTGGTTTGTGAAATATGAATTTTGAATGAAAATTTATAATCAAGCCAGGGATAACTAAATGGATTGTGTACAATATCAAATAATATGTAGGTTATATAGGTAAATTTCTAAAGTCATTTGTAAAGACCCGCAAATTTCAAGGAAATTTTTTTCTTAATTTTCTTTGGAATTTTACAAGAGCGCAGCTTCAGACGACACCTGATTCCGAGGCCCGGTGTGCCCGGAATCAATTTCCGAAGTTTGGCTCGGGTACGTTCAGTGAACGGACGAGCGGGTTTTTCTATCTTTTGAACCGGTGCCCGGAATCAAATTCTGAGGGCACCGATGAAATCGCAGCGCCGGTATTTGCTTAGAAACGCCTCTTCCGGAGTTGCGTTTGCTCAGACGTGGTTTTTAAATTTTGGGGCTTTAAGTCAGAAATAAAATAAAATTTGTGCAAAAACTTTATTTTATTTCACGTAAGCTGCTTGGAAGCCACTTGAACTGAGTTAAAGCGGATATGGTGCTATCCGGAAATATCCTACCCTCTTGGTAGGATATTTGTGAGGCAGGGCCCGCATGAGCCCCGCCGTTTCTTTCGCTAAGTAACGCACCCGCGAAAACCCGTCAAAGTAACTGAAAAGTCAACCAACGCGTTTTCTTTATTTCTTAACAGACCATTTAATTGGGCGGTTTATTTCGTGAATTAAATGGGATGTTTCATTCTTTGAATTAATTCAACGAATTTAATGGGTCGTTACTTACGCGTTTTGCGTTTGTTGGCAAAATAAGAAAATAGAAAAACTTGTCTATTTTGGAGGATCCTCCTGTTGTGTGAGATCCTCTAAACCTCCACTCTCCCCGCGAAGAACGCGAAGAACGCGAAGAACGCGAAGAATGCCGGAACCGGAATTCGACGACGCACGATCCGCGACGTCAACAAACTTTTCCGCGACTTTCTCCTTCTTCTTCTACGACGCCTCTTCTTCGGCGGCGGACCTACGATCAGCGGTTAAAGGTGAGAATCGAATCTTCTAATTCTCCCCTTTTTATAATTCGATATCAACGGATTTAAATTAATTAAATCCGTTTGATCTTGATCCGGAGATCGTCGGCGCGATGTTTTTTCCCGCGGTGCGACGAACGTCTCCTCCGCAACGACGCGACGATCCCCTCCTTCCGCGACGAGTGATTCCGCGACGACCTCACGTCCGACGGCAACTTCGAGGTAAGGGATGTTGGAATATTTTATTCCCCGTGTTTATTCTTTTAAAATAAAGAACCTGATCTCCGAACAATTTTAATTTAATTAAAATTGTTGTTGATTATTTTCTTTTCCTCCCGTTGTTTATGACTAACGCGGAGGGTGCGGATCTAACGAACAAGACCCGGCAACCCTCCGCCGATCTTTTGTTGTGCGGATTTGGCGGATGACGACGAACCGTGTGGCAAGGGCGATCCGTTGATCCCGCAGTGAAGATCGGCCCCCGGGAGGAGCAATAGCGCAGACGGGAGGCAAAACGGGCCACCGGAGCAACTCCGGCGGCCGGAGGCGGCGGCGCCCGGCGCGCCGCCGTGGAGGAGATCCGCCGTGGCTGAAGCCGCGGCGGCGGCGGCCGGTTCCGCGGCCGCGCGGAACCGGGGAGGGACGCGGCGGCCCGGCCGCGTCCGCGTGACAGGCGGCCCCCCGCGGGGCTGCGTTCCACCTAAGCCGCGAGTCAAACCCGCGGCGCCCCTTCGGCCGCTCGGCCGAAGCCGAGCCGGCCGGTCCGGTCGGCCGGGCCGCGCCCAGGCCGGACCGGACCCGGCGTAGCCGGGTCGGGCCGGGTCGGGCCGACCCGGTTCGGGTCGCCCGGTTCGGCCGACCCAGGGGTGGTTCGGGCCGGGTCGCCCCGGGCCCAGAACCCCCGTTTTCGGGCCTTCTTCGGTCTTTTGCCCATATCTTGGGCCTGAGACCTCCGATTGACGAAACGTCAGCGGCTACGCGATCCTTGGATCGATACGGTCGTTTCGGTATATTATACTCAAGGTTTCGGAAGACTTTGGGTTCGGCCGGGTTGGTTTGTACACGAAACCAACCGGGCCCTCGGAGCGGAAACGCTCATAACTTGAGCTACGGACGTCCGATCGACGTACCGTCAGCTGTGGTAGTTTCCTCTAAGTGAGACGGAACTTTTGGCATACTCCGCCCGAGGATCGGATACAGGCGGAGTACGGTCGGGTTGGTTTTGCCCTAAAAACCAACCGGGCCCCTGGGACGAAAATGCCAATAACTCTCAGACCGGGCGTCCGATTGACGCGCTGTCTGTTGCGTTGAGATCCTGTTGTCGATACGGAACTTTTGGATACATCAACTTCGGACAACGTGTCAGTTGATGTATCAGCCTCTCGGCTCGTGGAGCGGACCCTCCTAAACGAGCTCGCTGTGTGCGGGAACCCTAGCGCTGGCTGTGACTTCGACGACAGAGCAGAGATCCTCCGTGGACTGCGACGACGGCAGAGCAGAGATCCTCAGTGGACTGCGACGACGGCAGAGCAGAGATCCTTCGTGGACTGCGGCGATGACTGTGCAGAGATCCTCAGTGGACTGCATCGACTACTGCACTCAGCGATCCTACGTGGATCAGTGCTACAGGTTCTGTGTGAGCCCGATCCTATGTGGGTCCTTACTACCGGTTCTGTGTGAGCCACTGCCTACAGGTTCTGTGTGAGCCCGATCCTGTGTGGGTCTTTTGCGGGGGTTAGTACCTATCGATCCTTCGTGGGTCCGATGACTTAGATGGATCAGTGATCATCTTTGACGTCATCTGAAAAAGTATACCTGGTTGAGCTGAATCTTATGTTACTCTCCTTTGTGGTTTGTGTTGAACTATCCTTTGTGGATTTACTGTTTACTCTCCTTGTGGATTTGAGTCTTGCTTTCCTGCGTGGATTGAGATGTTCTTGAGCTCGTGAGTAGAGCTAGAATTGGGGACTTAGGTATATGTATGGGCATATACCTAAGTCGAGTCAGATGTTACTTCGTGATTGCATCTTTCTTTTGTGCTATATCCTTTGTGGATTTCGGGAGACCTTTGGGGGTCTCGGGGTCCTTACTGAGTAGCTTATACTCACCCCTGCACGGGCTATGCCCGCACCTTGTTGTGTTGGATGCAGACGACGGACAACGCTGATCTCGGTTGGGGCGTGGAGCAGGACGGTACCTGGAGGTGGACCACTGGGCGGGACGTGCTCGGAGCGGACGTGGGACCCGAGGAGCCTGGAGGCTATCTGTACCCACCCTTCAGGTGGGATTGCCAGTGGACGACATGAGGCCGCCGTCTTTTCTTCAGTTGCTGTTCTTTACTTTTTCAGTTGTACTTTCAGTTGGGCTTGTATTCCGGCCCCCTTTACTTTTCTGCACTTGTAGTTACTTTCCGCTTGCTGACTCTGTGGTGGTTGTTACTTATAAAGGCAAAGCCTTCCCTGTTTACCGGGATTTTACGCCTTGGTGCTAGTCGCCAGCCCCTGGCCTATGGAAGGCGGGCTTGGGGTAGTCACGGCACGGGCCCCGAGGTCGGGTCGTGACAAATTGGTATCAAAGGAGGTCGGTTCTACCGCAGACTCTGATCGTCTTTTCTTTCTATATGAAGCAATAGTGTTTAGTGTATTGAGTGTGGTTATCAGTTCAGGGAGCCCAGTGTTGGTGCGGCGGCCGACGTATCCGTACACTAGGACCCTTACTCCTGATTTCCGACTTAATGCATGAAAACATTGATTGCGTGTGTGTTTCAAGTTTTCTTCATGATTACTTGTGTCAGCTCACCGGGTATACTGATCTGCTTTATGAAAGTCTCCGGTTTTCCTTGTGACTACTTGTGCCAGCTCACCAGGTATACTGTTCTGACTGTGGTGCTCTTGTTCTCCTTTTCAGGATGGCCCCGCGACGATAGCGAGCTAGGGTTCCGAGTGTAGGGCGCGACGGCAGCCCACCGAGCGACGAGGCCTCGGTGCAGGGCCCTTTGCCAGCAGTGGCACCGGCGGTAGCTTTACCCGCCGAGCCACCGATGCTGCTAGTACCAGACGCTGACGATGCACGTCGCCTCAGGGCACTGCATGAGTTTCAGAGCCAGCGACCACCCAGGTTTCGCGGTGAGGCGGACCCCCAGGCCGCCGAGGACTGGCTAGAGGCGGTGGTACGGATCTTTAGGCTAGTGAGGACACCAGCGGATCTCATGGTGATTCTCGCGGCGAGCCTCCTGCAGGCGGCGGCAGGACGATGGTGGAGCATGATGCTCCAGGTTCACGATGAGGCATCCTTGCTCTGGACGGACTTCGAGAGCCTCTTCCGCTCTGAGTTCGTCCCGGACACCCTCCGAGCGGTGCGCATCCAGGAGCTTCTCCAGCTGCGCCAGGGCAGCATGATGGTCGCTCAGTACGCGGCGAGGTTCACTGACCTATCTCGCTACTCGACCGACATGGTACGGGACCCCTTCTTCTGGGCCCGGACCATCGAGCAGGGCTTGCGACAGGAGATTCGGGCGTCGCTGATCTCCCTCAGCATTCCGACCCAGGAGGGAGTGCTGGAGCGAGCCCTCCTGATCGAGAGCTTCCTGGCAGAGCCTTCTTCAGCGGCGAGACCTAGCGCAGGGCGGCAGGTAGCCGAGTCTTCGGCAGCAGGTAGCCGACGGATGACTCTCGGGTCCAGGCAGACCAGACCCCCACGCAGACGGCCTCAGGACACCGGCTCAGCAGTGCGGGGCACACAGCGGAGTGCCAGCCTTCCGAGAGGCAGGTTGTGCTACTCCTGCGGCGGGCAGGGTCACATGGCTCGTGACTGCCCGACTCGCCGATCAGAGGAGTAGCAGACGGTGGAGGGGCCACCCAGGCAGAGGCAGAGGGTCGACCGTGGCGGTCCGCAGGGAGGAGGCGGACGAGGCAGAGGAGCTGGCCGAGCAGCGGGTGGTGGGCGACGCTTCCAGGCTCTACCCCCACCACCACCAGGAGGGCCACCTCGACCACAGGGAGCTGGCGGTCAGGGACAGGCCCAGCTCCAGGCAGTGGAGGCCTACGACCCCGACATGCCAGAGATGATTCGAGGTACGATCTGTGTCTATTCCACCCTTGCTGCAGTACTTATAGACACAGGAGCGAGTCACTCTTTCATAGCCTCTGCCCTTGTTCGGAGCTCGGAGATTCCGACTGAGCCGTTGGCTCGATCCTTACGGCTAGAGACTCCTACGGGAGCAGACTCGACGATTACGCACTGGTGCCGGCAGTGTGATCTTACTCTAGGAGGCGAGAGCTTCGGCTGGGATCTCCTTGTAGCGGCGTCGAGGCCTTACGACGTCATCTTGGGCATGGATTGGCTATCCACGGTTCATGCCCAGATCGACTATTTTAGGCGCAAGGTGCGATGTGTTCGCACCGACGGGAGCAGGTTTACCTTCACCGGCGAGAAGGGAACCTTTGCAGCACAGGATGGACTTCCGCGGAGGAGAGTGCAGCCCATCTCTCATCAGTTGGCTAGCCTCATCCTAGGAGCAGTGGACGTGCGGAGTCCAGCTTTTCCTGCAGTGGTGGACCAGTACGTGGACGTCTTTCCGGACGACGTTCCAGGGCTACCTCCTCGTAGAGAGGTAGACTTTTACATCGACTTGTACCTCGGGACAACCCCGATATCTACTCCAGCATATCGGATGGCCCCCGCCGAGCTTCGGGAGCTGTGGGTACAGTTGGAGGACTTGCAGAGCAAGGGGTTTATCCGACCCAGTGTTTCACCCTGGGATTCCCCGATTTTGTTCGCCAAGAAGGCGGACGGGAGCTTGCGACTGTGTGTCGACTATCGTCGCCTGAACCAGGTGACAGTGAGGAACAAGTATCCGCTGCCACGGATTGATGACCTCTTCGATCAGCTCAAGGGAGCGCGGTGGTTCTCGAAGATAGACCTCCGGTCAGGCTATCATCGGCTCAGAGTTCGAGACGAGGACGTGCAGAAGACGGCCTTCAGGTGTCAGTATGGCCATTATGAGTTCTTGGTTATGCCGTTCGGCGTAACCAATGCTCCAGCAGTGTTCATGAGCCTCATGAACAGGATCTTCCAGCCATACCTCGACCGATTTGTCGTGGTCTTCATTGACGACATTTTGGTATACTCGACGACTGAGGAGGAGCATGCCTACCACCTGCGAGTTGTGCTAGACACGCTCCGAGAGCACCAGCTTTATGGAAAGCTCTCAAAGTGCCAGTTCTGGTTATGTGAGGTCCACTTCTTGGGGCACGTCATCTCTGAGGCGGGAGTTGCAGTGGATCCCGCGAAGATCGAGGCAGTGCTAGCTTGGGAGCCACCCAGGAGCGTGACGGAGGTGCGGAGCTTCTTGGGCCTAGCCGGATACTATCGGAGATTCGTGCCAGACTTCTCCAGAGTTGCGGCACCACTCTCAGCGTTGACGAAGAAGGGGAAACCATTCGTGTGGTCAGACAGATGTCATCAGAGCTTCCAGGAGCTGAGGCAGAGGTTGACCAGCGCACCTATCTTGAGGTTGCCTGAGGAGGGAGTTGGTTACGTAGTTTACTGCGATGCGTCAGGGACTGGACTCGGATGCGTCCTGAGGCAGGAGCGGGCCGTGATCGCCTACGGGTCACGTCAGTTGAGGCCGCATGAGTAGAACTACGCCACTCATGACCTGGAGTTAGCAGCAGTGGTCTTCGCTCTGAAGACTTGGCGGCACTATCTGATGGGCGAGCGCTTCACAGTCTTTTCTGACCACCAGAGTCTCAGGTATATCTTCTCTCAGAAGGACCTGAACCTGAGACAGCGGAGATGGCTTGAGTTCCTCCAGGACTATGACTTTGAGATAGTCTATACTCCTGGGAAGGGGAACGTGGTAGCCGATGCCCTCAGCAGGAGGACGGGCATTCAGCTACTTGAGGAGGCGACGGAGCAGCTAGCCGCCTTACAGATATCCTTCGTGGATAGAGACGGAGCAGCCTTTCTTCAGTCTCTCACAGTCTCTCCTCCACTTCTACAGCGGGTCAGAGAGGCTCAGCGTGGGGACGCTGACTGTGAGACCCGGCGTGCACTGATATCCTCAGGTCAGGCGCCTGATGGTTTCTCCCTTGGAGCAGAGCACGACATCCTTTTCAGAGGACGTACCTTCGTACCAGTCGCTTTACGATAGGAGGTTTTGAGAGAGTTTCACACTTCTTACCCATCAGAGAGCAGGGCTCAGTGGAGAGCTTGGGACGTCTTTACGTCCAGGAGATCGTACGGCTTCACGGTGTGCCATCGTCTATCGTCTCCGATCGAGATGCTCGTTTCACTTCCCGGCTTTGGAAGGGGTTGCAGGAGGCGTTCGGGACGCGGCTCCATCTGAGCACATCCTTCCACCCTCAGACGGATGGTCAGACGGAGAGGACCATACAGACACTCGAGGACATGCTCCGTGCATGTGTTCTCGACTTTGGTCGCAGCTGGGAGGACCACCTACCCTTGGTGGAGTTCGCGCACAACAACAGCTACCACTCCACCATCGGGATGGCACCATACGAGGCGTTGTACGGCAGACCCTGCAGATCACCGTTGTGCTGGACAGACCCTGGGGAGTCAGCACTCGTGGGACCAGAGATGGTCCGAGCCACGACAGAGAAGGACCAGATCATCCAGGAGAGGATGATGACAGCTCAGAGCCGGCAGAAGTCATATGCTGACAGGAGGCGAAGGCCACTAGAGTTCGAGGATGGTGACCACGTCTTTTTGCGTGTCTCACCTCGACGTGGTTTACGGAGATTTGGCCGAGGCGGCAAGTTGTCTCCACACTTCATCGGGCCTTTCCAGGTCCTCAGCAGGATAGGAGAGGTGGCTTATCTCCTGGCTCTACCACCTCAGTTGCACCGGATGCACGACGTCTTTCACGTGTCTCAGCTGAGGAGATACGTGCACGACCCGACACACATCATCGACTTTGGGGAGCTGGATGTGGACGATGGGGCGACTTTTGCGGAGGTCCCAGTGGAGATCGAGGATCGACAGGAGCGGGTCCTACGTGGGCGGTCGATTCCTCTTGTGCGCGTCAGATGGCAGCACGGGAACCTCCATGAGAGCACTTGGGAGCGGGAGGCTCAGATGCGTGCTCAGTACCCCCATTTGTTCCCCTAATTTTTGATGTATCTTTACGAGGACGTAAAGCCCTGAGGTGGGAGTAATGTAAAGACCCGCAAATTTCAAGGAAATTTTTTTCTTAATTTTCTTTGGAATTTTACAAGAGCGCAGCTTCAGACGACACCTGATTCCGAGGCCCGGTGTGCCCGGAATCAATTTCCGAAGTTTGGCTCGGGTACGTTCAGTGAACGGACGAGCGGGTTTTTCTATCTTTTGAACTGGTGCCGGAATCAAATTCTGAGGGCACTGATGAAATCACAGCGCCGTTATTTTCTTAGAAACGCCTCTTCCGGAGTTGCGTTTGCTCAGACGTGGTTTTTAAATTTTGGGGCTTTAAGTCAGAAATAAAATAAAATTTGTGCGACAACTTTATTTTATTTCACTTAAGCTGCTTGGAAGCCACTTGAACTGAGTTAAAGCGGATAGGGTGCTATCCGGAAATATCCTACCCTCTTGGTAGGATATTTTTGAGGCAGGGCCCGCATGAGCCCCGCCGTTTCTTTCGCTAAGTAACTCACCCGCGAAAACCCGTCAAAGTAACTGAAAAGTCAACCGACACGTTTTCTTTATTTCTTAACAGACCATTTAATTGGGCGGTTTATTTCGTGAATTAAATGGGCTGTTTCATTCGTTGAATTAATTCAACAAATTTAATGGGTCGTTACTTACGCGTTTTGCGTTTGTTGGCAAAATAATAAAATAGACAAACTTGTCTATTTTGGAGGATCCTCCTGTTGTGCGAGATCCTCTAAACCTCCACTCTCCCCGCGAAGAACGCGAAGAACGCGAAGAACGCGAAGAACGCCGGAACCGGAATTCGACGACGCACGATCCGCGACGTCAACAAACTTTTCCGCGACCTTCTCCTTCTTCTTCTACGACGCCTCTTCTTCCGCGGCGGACCTACGATCAGCGGTTAAAGGTGAGAATCGAATCTTCTAATTCTCCCCTTTTTATAATTCGATATCAACGGATTTAAATTAATTAAATCCGTTTGATCTTGATCCGGAGATCGTCGGCGCGACGTTTTTTTCCCACGGTGCGACGAACGTCTCCTCCGCAACGACGCGACGATCCCCTCCTTCCGCGACGAGCGATTCCGCGACGACCTCACGTCCGACGGCAACTTCGAGGTAAGGGATGTTGGAATATTTTATTCCCCGTGTTTATTCTTTTAAAATAAAGAACCTGATCTCCGAACAATTTTAATTTAATTAAAACTGTTGTTGATTATTTTCTTTTCCTCCCGTTGTTTATGACTAACGCGGAGGGTGCGGATCTAACGAACAAGACCCGACAACCCTCCGCCAATCTTTTGTTGTGCAGATTTGGCGGACGACGGTGAACCGTGCGGCAAGGGCGATCCGTTGATCCCGCAGTGAAGATCGGCCCCCCAGGAGGAGCAATGGCGCAGACGGGAGGCAAAACGGGCCACCGGAGCAACTCCGGCGGCCGGAGGCGGCGGCGCCCGGCGCGCCGCCGTGGAGGAGATCCGCCGTGGCTGAAGCCGCGGCGGCGGCGGCCGGTTCCGCGGCCGCGCGGAACCGGGGAGGGATGCGGCGGCCCGGCCGCGTCCGCGTGACAGGCGGCCCCCCGCGGGGCCGCGTTCCACCTAAGCCGCGGGTCAAACCCGCGGCGCCCCTTCGGCCGCGCGGCCGAAGCCGAGCCGGCCGGTCCGGTCGGCCGGGCCGCGACCAGGCCGGACCGGACCCGACCTAGCCGGGTCGGGCCGGGTTGGGCCGACCCGGTTCGGGTCGACCCGGTTCGGCCGACCCAGGGGTGGTTCGGGCCGGGTCGCCCCGGGCCCAGAACCCCCGTTTTCGGGCCTTTTCGATCTTTTGCCCATATCTTGGGCATGAGACCTCCGATTGACGAACCGTCAGCGGCTACGCGATCCTTGGATCGATACGGTCGTTTCGGTATATTATACTAAAGGTTTCGGAAGACTTTGGGTTCGTCCGGGTTGGTTCGTACACGAAACCAACCGGGCCCTCGGAGCGGAAACGCTCATAACTTGAGCTACGGACGTCCGATCGACGTACCGTCAGCTGTGGTAGTTTCCTCTAAGTGAGACGGAACTTTTGGCATACTCCGCCCGAGGATCGGATACAGGCGGAGTACGGTCGGGTTGGTTTTTCCCTAAAAACCAACCGGGCCCCTGGGACGAAAATGCCAATAACTCTCAGACCGGGCGTCCGATTGACGCGCCGTCTGTTGCGTTGAGATCCTGTTGTCGATACGGAACTTTTGGATACATCAACTTCGGACTACGTGTCAGTTGATGTATCAGCCTCTCGGCTCGTGGAGCGGACCCTCCTAAACGAGCTCGCTGTGTGCGGGAACCCTAGCGCTGGCTGTGACTTCGACGACAGAGCAGAGATCCTCCGTGGACTGTGACGACGGCAGAGCAGAGATCCTCAGTGGACTGCGACGACGGCAGAGCAGAGATCCTTCGTGGACTGCGGCGACGACTGTGCAGAGATCCTCAGTGGACTGCATCGACTACTGCACTCAGCGATCCTACGTGGATCAGTGCTACAGGTTCTGTGTGAGCCCGATCCTATGTGGGTCCTTACTACCGGTTCTGTGTGAGCCACTGCCTACAGGTTCTGTGTGAGCCCGATCCTGTGTGGGTCTTTTGCGGGGGTTAGTACCTATCGATCCTTCGTGGGTCCGACGACTTAGATGGATCAATGATCATCTTTGACGTCATCTGAAAAAGTATACCTGGTTGAGCTGAATCTTATGTTACTCTCCTTTGTGGTTTGTGTTGAACTATCCTTTGTGGATTTACTGTTTACTCTCCTTGTGGATTTGAGTCTTGCTTTCCTGCGTGGATTGAGTTGTTCTTGAGCTCGTGAGCAGAGCTAGAATTGGGGACTTAGGTATATGTATGGGCATATACCTAAGTCGAGTCAGATGTTACTTCGTGATTGCATCTTTCTTTTGTGCTATATCCTTTGTGGATTTCGGGAGACCTTCGGGGGTCTCGGGGTCCTTACTGAGTAGCTTATACTCACCCCTGCACGGGCTATGCCCGCACCTTGTTGTGTTGGATGCAGACAACGGACATCGCTGATCTCGGTTGGGGCGTGGAGCAGGACGGTACCTGGAGGTGGACCACTGGGCGGGACGTGCTCGGAGCGGACGTGGGACCCGAGGAGCCTGGAGGCTATCTGTACCCACCCTTCAGGTGGGATTTCCAGTGGACGACACGAGGCCGCCATCTTTTCTTTAGTTGTTGTTCTTTACTTTTTCAGTTGTACTTTCAGTTGGGCTTGTATTCCGGCCCCCTTTACTTTTCTGCACTTGTAGTTACTTTCCGCTTGCTGACTCTGTGGTGGTTGTTACTTATAAAGGCAAAGCCTCCCCTGTTTACCGGGATTTTACGCCTTGGTGCTAGTCGCCAGCCCCTGGCCTATGGAAGGCGGGCTTGGGGTAGTCACGACACGGGCCCCGAGGTCGGGTCGTGACATCATTGATTTCCATTATTTTTGGAAAATCATTGGATTATTTTAATAAAAATCATAGTGGAATCCTACTTAAATTATATAAGATATTTTGGGGAGTTTTTTTGAATGAAAGTGGGATAGATATGGTATATACATAGAGCTAAAACTGATTATTTTTACCAATAAATTAATATCATTACTCAACCCCTTTTAAAATATGATTTCTTACATTCATTATTGAAGCATTCAAATGGGATATCTCGGTTTGAGGTTCTGTATTGTTACAGTTACTGCTTCTATCAGATGACTAACATATGGGGGTGATTTTCATTATTTTTGGGTATTTAATGAATTATTATTTACTTATTGAATCTATATATTTAAAATAGTCCCTTTTGGGTTCTTTAATTAAAACATTTTATTCTATATTTTGTCAATTATACATGCATGATCATTCTATGAGTGTAGATGAATTTCATTTTTATTCCTTTAATAGTAACATTACTTCATGCTTGAACATTATATAAATTAAATTAATTAAGTCTAAACATCGATCTAGATCATTATATTTTTTTTAATAATATAGAGTAATTTTTAATATGAAAGGGAAGTTTAGTGATTAGATAGTTTTAACCAATACATGGTCTTAACATACATTGAGTTACAATAATGCATTTTATATTAATTTAATATATATTCATCACTACTTCAGGATCCTAGATTTGATGAACTCATATGATCTTTACCAAGTAACAAATATATTTTTAGTATATTTAATTTGCATCGATCATTTTAAATCTCTTTTTATTCCATTCTTAAATGTATTTTCTATGGGTTCAACCATAGACTTTCCATTTATAAACATTTTATAGAAAGTTTTTGTGTATTTAAATAATTAAAATTTAAAAATTAAAACTCTATTAGAATTTAAAATACCATGTTAGTGATCCATGTTTTTTAACTAATTTTAGAGACTTTTATTTAGGAACTATGTGTATAATTTTCATTTTCTCATTTCTTTAAAAGACAATTTCATTTATTTCAGTTGGTCTACCCTTGTTATGTTTTTAAGATAAATATTTTGGATTTATAAGTGCTAAACTAAGGGAAATTTGAAGAAAAACATTTATTATGATCATATATTTGGAATAATATAGAATAATTTTTTTTTTCCAAAATGGATAATGTTGAATAGGTTTAAGAAATGAAAGATGTTGTACAAAGTAGATAACTGAGTAAAATAACACACATGGAGTATAGATTACCTTCAAATGATTGGGTAAAACAAAAAATCATATTGACTCTAGTTTATGAGAAAAATTTCTAAATAAATCTTGATATCATCCAAATTATCTCAAACTTGATTCAATTTGTTGTGATATCTCATGAAATTACAAATGTAAACATGGAAATTTTCTTATAACATTGTGGTAATTTATAGTGTAATAATTGTTTAATGGTTTATTTAGGAATATATTGTTTATATTTCCCCTAATAGATAAAAAAGAATGTCCAAAATAATATAAATATATTCTATAACAATATTTGGTTTCATAGAATGTTGATTTCTTTCCAGATTTATTCCACTTGGAAAATCAAAATAAATTTGAATCAAAATTTTATTGTTCAATATATTCAATGAATAATAAATATAATCTATATAATATATGTTTAAATACATGTTAAGAATGTTTCCCCATTATGATTTTATATATATATTAAATAAATAGGATAGTAATTGATTTCACCCTTATGGGTTTATTAATGAATAACTACTACGAGAGAGTTTTAATTTGTTACAAGAAATGTCTATAAATACTTTCAAATATAAAATAAAAAAATTCAAAGAGATGCCTTTGAAATGTTTGAAATAAAAATGTATATGGATTCATAATAATAATAAATAAAAATTAATATGGAAAATCTAATTTCCATAAGAATACATGGAGTTTTTATAATAGGAATCTGATTATATATATTCTAATTTTTTTAATTTTTTTTGGGTTGTATGCCACATCAAAATCATAAATTTTAAAAAATGATAACTGAGAATCCTGAATAATAGGAATCCTATCTTTAAAGTGGAATTGATTAAATGATGGACACATTTTAAATATTCATGACACCCACTTGGGTCATTATTAACATTTGAATATTAATTCTTATGTTAAAAGGTCTAACATGAGGAATATGGGTATTTTTGTTTAGAATATTGTCAATTTTAATAATTAAATGTAGATAGGAGTACTTATTAGTGATTAAAATATCACCATGTAGGGAATTGAAGATTTAAACCTCAAGAGTGGTAACAATTGAAGAGGGTCAAAAAACAAAAAATTAGGGAAAAAAATTAAAAAAGGAGATATATAGGAGTAAAAGAGGAATGATAAGGAAAATTAAGATGATAAGGATATTATATAAGAAGCCTTTAAACCTCAAAAACAATCACATCTATTCCAAAAAATAATTAAATGGTAGATATTAATTTAATAAGTATTTTTTATAGTATTTTTTTAATAAACATCATATCAATAATCCATTGACAACTTTAATATTCATGCTCACATATTCAAATTTTATGAAGGATTTAGTTTCAAACAAGGGAAAATATAGTATAATAGGAATAATGGCACTTACAAGATATATTTTAGCAGTGTTATTCAAAGTTTTTCATAGAGTTAATATGATATAAGTAGTTTGAAAATTTTTATTAACACTAGATCTTATATGTTTGGAAGATATTTTTGTTGTTTTGGTGGAGTTAATAACATAATGTTATACTAAATTTTGAATATCATGATATTAGAGGAGATAAAATCCAATATAACCCTATCATTGTGGACAATGATGCACTCTTTGATGTTCCAATTACATTTCATCAGTAGTCCGTATGTATTAATGAGCGACAATATTATTCTTTTGATATTAAAATAATATATAATTCGATGGTATATCATATATACATAATCATTATAATGTTATATTTATTATTTACTTCAATTACACATCATTATCATACCCATCCAAATAATAATGTTTTGAATAACAATTACACCACAACGTGGAGAAGGTAAGCTGTACGTACGCACGTATGGGGACATGTCATTAAAAGGATAGATAAAATATTGAATATAGTTATAAAATATTTATAATAACATCACAATATATATAAGATAATTGAGTTATTGTTTTAGAATGGAAATAACAAAGAAAGAACAAGTGGAAGAAGAAAGAAACTTGAAAGAGGGTGGTGAAAACATTACCTCTTCTTCAGGTTCTTCCTTTTGATTTGATCAAAAGGGATCCTTAGGTTGGGTTTATGATCAAACTAAGGGATCTAGGTCTAAGTGAGGGAAGTTTAGATGATATTTGGGTAGGGTTTGGCCAAACCAAAAGGATTTTAAGTTATGAATTTGAGAGAAGGGGGAGTACCCTTTTATAAGAGGGGTGAGGGGCACCTTAGAAAAAACTTAAAATATTATTTTATAATAAATTATTATTCGGTTTATAATGGCACCAAAGTGACTTATTTCAAGGCTATGGTGGTTATGGGTCGAAATTATTCCATCCAATAGATTTTAGACAGGTTTGTGTCACTATATTAACCTTATCATTTATATTTAACTCCTAGTTAAATAGTTTGACATTTTCCATGTCTCTTTGTATTTTTATATTATATGGTTAATAAACATACTATATACTTAAAAGAGACCCCCAAAGTGGTTCATTCATGATGCAACTATCATTATATATTCCCTTTTGATGAGCCTTAGATTTTTAGGAATAGAATATCAATTAATAATAATTTTTTTTAAAAACTCGTTTATGTCAATTTTGACATTATTTGGTATTTTGTTTTTTCTAAATTTATAACAACATTATTAATTCGAAAAAAATTAATATAACCAACCCTAATATTTCATTTTAACCTTTAAAATTTGTGTCATTCATAAAAATTCTCAAAATACATTTATTTGGATATTTATAATATCAGTTATTTTAATATTTCAATAATTATGTAATTACTGCATCACTATTATGTCATAAATAAATTTAATTATTCAATGTTTAAAAATTATAAATAAAATATAATTATGTATGAAATATTCTTAGATTTATGATTAATATTTATAATCTAATTTATCTTATGTATAACCCTATATTAAAAATATTTTAGTTATTTAACATGGATTTTATCTCTTTTAACTATTCTTTGAATTAAATAATAATAAATGTCCCTATCTAATTCAAGTGGACCAAAGAGGTTCATATTTTATTCCTGAGGTTTTTTTGGTCTAATTATACTTATAAAATAGAATTAAGACATGTGTTGTGGTAATAATAATATCATTTTTACCCATAATTAACCTATTTACTTCTAACCGTGGTAAATAAATGTAAAAAGTAACTATTCAACAAAAATTATTTTATCTTTTTGAACCACATTTTACCCCATTATATTAATAGCGTCTCTTGGATTTTTGAAATTCCACTCACAGAAGCGGTAAAATTATGTTTTATGTGAATTTGAAAATTCTCCTAGGAGATGGGTAAAACACGGTGAAAAGTTCAATAAAATTTTTATATATCTAAAATTATTATAAACTGACTCCAATGAATTACATTAAACATATATAGGTATTATGTAACTATTTTTACCTATAATAAATTTAAATAAAATAAATAATTATTTAAATAAAAATTCGGGTTTAAACTATAACTCAGTGTTTTTTACTATTCATCAAAATTTGAAAGTTTTCTGAAAAATACCAGAATTTCACCCTAGGATAATTTCAATATTAAAAATCCAAAATGAAGCCCATTTTAAAAGGTAAATTTTATATAATTTCAAAAAGTGTGTATTACTATTCATAATGACTAGTTTGATTGGTTGTGGTGTGTTAGAACTTGAAGTTGCGTAAAACACATGGTACTTTATTATTCAAAGAGAAGCATTCCGTGGGAGCTTGGACAGTTAAAGAGAGTAATATAGGGAACCTTAAATAAAAATTTAAATATTAGTTAAGGTTAGCATTCAATAAAGTATATTCTTGAATAATTGTTTCTAGGTGTTGGTCAAGAAGAGGCATAGATCAAGGTCTATGACCTGGTCTTCATGGTTGTCTGCTAGATCCTCTAAGAGGAGGGGAGAAAAGATTGAGAAGGTGCCAAACACTCACATTTCTTCCTTCGATCATGTTTTAAGTTATTGGTGGTAGAGCATAGATTTTTTATTTGGGGGAGTTTCAATATTCATATTACTAAAGTGGAGTCAGACTCAGTTGTCTTAGTTTGGTTGTTACAAAAAGATGGTGTTAATCCATAAGAATTATCATTGGGAACTATTGGGACTTCCTTAGTCAAGGAATAACTATTATACATCCATAAGGGGAAGGGAATGGAGTAGATGATGCACTTGTAAATAAAGGAATGCCAGTTGAGATATTGATTTGGTACACGAGTATGGGATCCTTAACCAATGATTTTAATCTTATTTCTAGAGGTTTTGTTCTATGAATTCATCCTTTTAGACACCATGAGAAGGGTTGATTTTTACATGTCATGTTTATTTTTCAAAATAATGTTACCTATTAGTATAAGTAATATTCAATAATCATTGGTTGAAAAAGAGTTTTCATAAAGAAGACCAGTATTTGAGTAAAGAAATAATGATGGGATTAAAGGATATTGTTTCCATTATTGATAAAAAAGAGTTGTTACGTAGAATAAATATAAAGCGGTAATTGATGATAAAAATAGAATAGGGTAGATAAAATATAGGATATTGGATTAATATTATTTAAAAGTATTTTATAGAGGGATAAATATTTTCCTTTGTTTATGAATTAATGCGTTATATTTTAGACAAAGTTAATATTGGGGAATTGGTCCTATAGAATTGTAGAGGGTTTTACCTAAAATAATAGTAATGAATATTTATTTTAAAAGAGTAATATCCATATGTTAGAAGGAATTACAATATAAACAATTCTTTGATATAGATTCTGCAACTTTTTTCAACTATATTAATGCATTCCATAGGGAGTTCATTGCCATCTAAAATAAATTAAACAAATAACTTATTTGAGGAATACTAATTTCTTTCGATAAATTTTTATTATTAATTTTAGGGGTTTAGGTTCTAAATTTTACTAATTTTTAGAATAAAATCACCCTTATTTCATTATAAATTTAGTGGCACGGATCTTGTATATTCATTAGTGTGTTTTTATTTTATTAGTTCAAGATGATTAAGGAAGGGACACAATAATATAAGAGAAGAAAATAGGTATCATTAATAAAAATGGGTGTTTTTGTATTTATTGAAATTTTTTATATTATATACATTTCATAAAATTTTGTGGTTCAATTAAACTGCATTCTATGATATGTTTTATTATTATCTTTCTGATCTAGGATAAAATGAGTTTCTTTTGGATAACATCATAAATTGTTTTAAATATCAGTTTTGATATAGCTGAGTGAGTAATATGATGGGTTTATGACTAAATAAATTCATGTGAATATTTATTTTATGAATCATTCCTTATTGTGATTTTTTTATAATTAATTTCTAAATGTTACTTTATCTAATATTTAATGAGGTTATTGTTAATTTTCATGTTATTATTATTCATTCAATTAGTTATTATGAAATAGTATTTTTTATATTACTATAAGGTATTCTAAACCATTTAGAAATATTCAACATAATACCCTCACTACTGAAAAAATAGCCTATACCCACTGTTCAAAACCGTGGGTATAGCCCCCAAAACCGTGGGTATAGCCTATACCCACGGTTGTGGGAACTGTGGGCTGGAACGACGTCGGTATAGGTCCCCAGCCTATACACATGGTTTTCCAAAACTGTGGGTATAGGTCCTTCCATTGTGTCACCAAAACAAAACCAATTGCCACAGTGTCAATGGCTTTTAACCACGGTTTCAAAACCGCGGGTATAGGTCCTAAAATAATGCAGGTGTCGAGTTTTGATACCGCAACCTCTTCGCTGTAAACACCGCGTCTAACCACTTCCATAACTTCACCTATATGTATATATATATATATAGTTAAATATAGTTATAAAAACTGTGGGTATAGAGGGAATAACCGTGGGTATAGGGTTCCCGCCAAAAAAAATTCCTTCCCGCGGAAATTTTTTTTCCCGCGCACACAAAAGTGACCTATACCCACGGTTTTTCACAACCGTGGGTATAGGTATTTTAGCCCAGACCTATCCCCATTGCTTTCCACAAAACTGTGGGGATAAGTACCCCTATACCCACAGTTTTGGGAAACTGTGGGTATAAGTGACTTTTCAGGACCTATCCCCACAGTTTTCCAAAACTGTGGGGATAGACCCCCCTATACCCGCTGTTTTAGGAAACCGTGGGTATAGGTCTTGAAAAGAAACCTATACCCATGGTTTTCCAAAACCGTGGGCATGGGGGGGGGGGGGAGGGGGGTCTATCCCCACGGTTTTGGAAAACCGTGGGGATATGTCCATTTTCCAGTTGTGCCTCTTTCTTAGGAGATTCTTAGGATATACATCACCAGTAGATGTTTCTTGTATAATCCTTTTCAAAAATAGAATATTTCAACCACATTAACATGGTTGAGGTATGTAATTAATGATTATTTCTAAGAACCTTAAGCTTTGATTCCATCAATAAATGAGATATTCTACCCATCGTTAGATACCCGAACTTATATTTTTAGAAATCCACATTAGGACCCTCTTTATATTCCATACCCTAATATTTTTATTCTTGAAAGAATAATAATATAATAAGTGTATGGTAAGGGATATTTAACGATATTAATGTAGATAAAATTTATTTAATAAAGATAATATTGTCTTTTATTATTGAACGTGGAGGAAATGGTTTTTTGATACCATTTAAACAACAAAGGGTTAAAATTAAAATTTATGTTTAAAGATACTAAATATTTCATTTTGTGAATTGATGTGTTTTTTGAGACATTAATAATAGGAGAAAGGTGTTTATAGGTGTGTTTTTTATGTTATATTTTAAATTACTATTTTTCCACTAAATGTTTTATTTTATTTTCCTGAATTTGAAATTACCATTTAAACCTCCCTTTTTGTCCATTAATGTTTTTTATATTAAACACCAAATAATCCTTGAAACTCAGATTTATTAGATAAATAATTTAAATCCTCATAATTTTTTTAATTATATATTTAGATATCTTGATACCAAATGGATATAGTCTATGTACATGTGATTGATCATAATTTTTTTAAAATTACCTTGAGAGATGATTACTATTTTTCTATGATAATGTAAATTGGTTATGCAGATGAATAATAATAATAAGTTAATAGTTGTGAATGGAATGGGTGAAAAGTAATATATATTCAATAAAAAATTCAAAATATGTGATTTCTTAGTTTACTTTGAAAGTGAGGAGTCAGAAACATGATTTTATATGAATATTGAATGTTTATTTCTCATTGATAATTACTTGGTTTTGTTGATTATTTTTTTATGGTTAGATTTTATGGACATTCGTTATCATCTTGTAAATGTCTATAAAATATTTTTGGAAAAATATAATGTTTGGGGGCATTGATAAATAAAATTAATGATTGGTATTTTATTATTAATGAGTATTTCTTGCCTATTTTTTGGAATTTAAATTTTTGTGGTAGAAGTTGAGATTAAATTTAATATTACATGTTATATAGATGAAAAATAATAAAAATATTTTAGAATAAAAAATATGTTAATACTATGATAAAAAAACACTAGAGACAAAAACATGGGGGAGTTCTAAAGTTGTACGAGAATTGGACAATATAAAGGGGAAAAACCAATACTGAAAATTACAAAAAAACATTATGTAAAGTAAATTGGTTCTCTAGATTATAATTTGTTTTGGAGGATGAGTGAAACTTTGATGTGTTTTTAAAAAAATTTGAAATTAAAATCATAATTAACATATTTATACTTGTGTATGAATTTAATTTAAATGATTTAGTTCCTACCGTCTTGAACCTACTTGAAAATCCAAATTCCTATAGTGGATGAAAATTTGATTCCATCACTAATTGAAATAGTAACAAAAATGTCAGACTATGGGATCTATTTGGTGATCAAAATGCATATAGAATGTGTTTTCATGTAGAAATAGAAAACATGTAATGATAAATGGGATATCTTGTGATGTAGAGGATGGTTTGGATACTAGATTTAATAAGAATAATGAAATTGTTTATGTGAAAGGGTTGAAATAAAAAGTGCATGAAATTTTAGAAGATCCAATGAATTTCAAGGACATGAATATCAATATTTTTAGAAATTTTCATCATGTTAATGGGTATAGGTATTTAAAAAGTGATCCTTTTTCATCTATACACATCATAATGATATGAAATTCTCAAATAAAAAACATTGTAAAGATTCAAGTACAGATTGGTGAGTTAGAATCCTCTCTAATTGTGGAAAAATAAAGTTTAGTTTCTTGAAAAATGTTCTACTAAAACATTTATTATTTTAGTGAAATTCAACTTGAATGTTATACTGGATCCAATGTTACATTGGAACATGTCCAGGAAAACTAGTTTTGATAGTCTAGTTATAAGAAATGATAATTTGTAATGGCATGGTATTGGATGTATAAAATCTCATAATTTAGTTTTTTTAATATAAAAACTTATTCAATTAATATTATCCAAATTGGTGTCTCAAAATAAAATTTAAACTAAAATTATGTAGAACCATAATTTTTTTGTCCCCATAAATATGATTTAGGGTAAATTATAGAATTTTTAAAGTCGCTAATTTTCTATATTTTTAGGAACTGAATTGAATATTTTTGAGAAATCATAGTAGAACACCATATAATTTTTATGATATATATTTATGTGTTTAATGATTATTTAATATTGGATATATGTAATATATAAAAGGAAATTAAAATAGGAATTATCCCCTAATAAATTACATAATTACGATATACTTTAGAAATTTTATTTTCAAAATTCAACGCTTTTTTATTAAGTTAGAGGATCACAACTAGAAGATTTAGTTTTTCTGAGTTCAAGGTTCTCTCTGTTGACTTTCATGTGTGGATAATTTTATTCATTCTATGTTATTTAATGAAGGTTTGTTGATTTGGTGAATCCCTTTTTATATTGTTCTATTTATTATTTATAAAGTCACATGTTTATTTATATATTTTCCCCATTATTCATGAATGATCATTGTGGGTGGGTAGAAGAATTATTTTTTATATCATTAAATAATTACATAACTTCCAAAATGACCGTTTTATGATTTAGAAGTATTATGATTTAACAGGGATTTTAATCTAGTAATTTTTCAAATTAAGAAATGTATTTAGGTGTAAGAAATGGGAAATTTTGTGATGAGGGATTGAGTACCCAGTCCAAGGAGTCACTTAGATCCAAATATGATAGTAATTTTTTAATTCTTATTTCAGTTTGAATCATGAAATCATGATAATGAAATTACTAATTTTTTATATTCTTCTCAAATTAATGTTTCCTTTCATATATATTTAATTTCTTTTAATAAATTTTTCTGACAAATTAATTCTTTCTAAAATATAGTCTATGTTATTTGACCCTCAGACTAGCCACTTACTATATTTTTTTATAGATAATATCTACTAATTATAAAAAAAATTAAAAAATTGATACCCCAAATGAATTAATCAAATCCTTTGCGTGGTTGTTTAACATGTTGTCGAACTATATAATTTTTATCAAAATGAAAACATAAAAATAAATTTTATTGAATCATAATAAAAAAGTATATCAATAATTAAGCATCAAAAATATGAAAACATACCACATATATATATTGATAATGATAGGTTCAAAAAAAAATCATTATGATTTTCATTTACATATCTTGGCCAAAAACTGATGAACCTTCTTGATATATGTATTTCATCCAAATATAATTTTGCAATTATTACCATCTCAAAAAATGTATTTGAATGAACTTATTATGTCACCAAGTGTGTCCACCTTTCTAGTGGGGAGAATGTAGGGTCGAAAGTGAACCATGATCCATTAATTAATCCAATAAACTAAGTTGGCCTAGATTTTAATTGAATTAAATTATATGGATTTTAATATAAATGAGAAATTACATTATGTTTTTATTTAGTTATTTTATAATAAAAAATGATTTTGTTATGAAATTATGAATACCATGTTACACAATTTGAATACAGATATCATTAAAAAGAAAACATATCTTCTCTCATGGCTATAGAGCTACCTAAATCTGATATCTCACATTATATTATGGTAATGGAATATTATAATGGGTGAAATGTTTAATGCTATACATTATTCCTCTAGAAAAGATATAATGTTTGGGTTTTTAAAAAGAAAAATAAAAACTAATTTAACTAAACAATATATCAAATAAAATAAATAGTTAATATATCATTTTTACACATTTTATAAAATTTTGGAAAAATAATTACTCCGGGTAGCATTTAATTTCAATGAAAATTCTACCCTTTAAACTAAGGATACCTGGTAAAAATATCTATTGTTAGTAATTGGTTATGCTAGAATATTTTGTATTGTAATAGATATTAAATTGGGTGGAATTTGAATTTTTTTTATCAAATTTAATGGGAGGTCATATTGGTATTTCTTAGGTGTTTAAATTGTGTACTTGTAAATAGAGAAGCAAGGAAAAAGTACTACCGAAGGATTGAATTATAAAGTGTAAAAAATTAGGTTATTTTCATCACTCAAAGAACCTCAGTGCCTGCCCAATGGGAACTAATTTGGAAATATATTTGGGTAGTCAGACTTCCCTAACCACTGAGAGTCTGGTGGACCCAAAACAACTAATGGGGGTCTGGTGATAGTTTATTTTTTACAATATCACTAAATTATGTATATATATAGTTCTATTTTATTTGGGGTGAAATTTGTTTTACCCCCAGAGGATATGATTCCTCTATTTGACCATACCATAGGAGTGCTCATATAATAAACCATACTAATTATATTGATCTATATCAGACCACCACATATCCTTGGAAGACTACCAAATTTATTACAATTTTTGATTTTTTATTTTTTCTATATGGAAATATAAATATAGTTATTTAACCTCATATATGAAACATATAGTTCATTATTAGATTCAATCAAAATTTAATAATGTCTTGTCCTTATATTGGATATCCTTACGTATAAATTAGTGAAAATGGAATCCTTTTATTGGGTTCATAATGTTTAAATTCCATTTTTTTGGGATTTACTATAGAATTAATTAGATTTATATGGTATCCTATGTTTCCCAAAACACCATGTTAAGCCTATGTTATACAAAATATATTTATATGGTATCCTATGTTTCCCAAAACACCATGTTAATCCTATGTTATACAAAAAACCATTTTAATCTTTCTCTACACACAATACAGGGTTAGCTTGCAATACCCATGATACTTCATTTAAAAAAATCTATATTATAGTTTTAATGTTATTTTTCAAACATAAAAATTATAGACTATCCAATAAACAGAGAGAGAGTAATAATAATAACTTATTTTTAAATATTAAGTAAAATGGTCTGATATAAAAAAATTTGATAAAAATTACTGAATTTTCGTTTAAATCGTTATAGGTTTCATAAATAATATTTTATCTAAAAATGTTTTCTAATAATAATTTTTTTAGAAATAATAAAATTAGTTTCTTAATTTTTTTTGAAAAAATATGTAAATTATAATTCATTTTTTAAATCATAATATGAAAATTATCTTGGAGAGATTTTTTATGACTTTTTAAAAAGATTTATTATTTGAGGAATAGTGAATAATACTACGATTTAATTGAAAACTGACATTTCATTTAATTAATTTATATTGATAAATTATAATTAATTTATTTTGAAGTAAACTTTGTTAAATTATGAATACTTTAATCCAATTCAGGACATTTTAGAAAATTTTATTTTGAATTTTGATATACAACTTTGCAAACATTTGACCTTTTTCTCTATTATAACTTGCTTTCTCGTCGCATCGTCATGATAGATTTTAAATTAAAATTTTACACTTATAAAAATGGAATTTGGGAAATTGGATTCAAAATTTTAAATGATCATAATTCATATATTCTGATATGTTTAGATGAAGTTTTTACCAAAAGGAATTGTATAAAATGTAAAAATTATTATGTTGAGTGAAGGTAAAAATATGTTTACCAGGGAGTGGGGGTGGGGGTTAAACTAAAAATATAAGGGATAAAAATAACCAAAAACATATCTAAATACTATTTTATTAACATATTTCTAATTTATATATTTTTTTCTCAATAATGATCGATTATTTGATCTCTCTTACATGAGAAAACATATGTGGAATTGTTTCTCCTAAAACAATTTCAGGTGTGCCACTCACCTCACTAAAAAATTCCACCCCTTATTTATTTATATTCTTACCATTAAAACCTTTTGGTTCATCAAATTACTAAAAAAATGTACTCTCAAATTCAAATCTATCATCTTATAAACCTTAGTTAGGACAAAAATCCAACTAAGGAAGAATTTTAGTGAAAACATAAAGAGGGTTTCAAATGATGAGGAAAAGTTCATTAATGGGTGATTTTGTATTATTTACTACTCCTCATTATTAAATAATAATTATACCATGATGATATAATAACCTTGAAAACCTCCATACACTTATATTTTTTTTCTTTTAGTGAATAACCGACAACCATCTTCGCATCAATCAAATGTGTTGTGAAATCATTTTTATGTGTACGACGAACTACAGATTTGTGGACCATTGTCTTTAGTTTCTCCATTAATATATCTCAGGTATGGAAATAATTATGGATTTTTTATATCAGATATTGTTTATGTTATTATTTTAGCATAATTTTTATATCACCCATACCTTTATGCTTTTGATTTTGTGGGAATTTGATAACACCTCTCCTGTGTACGAAGGACTACCACTTCATGATGCCATGTGATTCATTCACGCTTTACATGTATGGTAATAAATATTGGTTTAATGAAACAATGTGATATATATGTAATATAACATCAATTATAATATATTATTAACCTTTATTTCTTTCAATACATCAAAAAATGGAAACAATTTTCATGCATACATAAGGTCTATCAGCCCTATGAATGATGTATTTAATTTTCTATATATTTATTTTATATATTATTATAAAATTATATTTAATAAATATATATGATATTTATATCATGGTTAAAATTTTGGAGATGGTGGAACCATTATAAACTAATAAGACAAAAATATAAAATCAAAACATATATGAAAAAAGCAGTTATTACCTGAAATTCTAATTTAGCATGGAATTGGTAATAAACTTGTAATAAAAGGTAATAGGAAAATATTATATTTTTTTATATGCAAAAATATTATTATTTAATATAGGTTTAATAAAATTATATTTACTATATTGAAGTTTTTGAACATGTATAATGGGTGTCAAGACTTAAGGTAGTAGATTTTTACCTCAATTTTCCTTCTTGGAGATGTATAATCTACTTTTCACCTAAGTTATATAATGAGGTGTATATAAACAGACTTTGACACATAATATAAATATTTTTTTATAATCATAATAATTTATGTTTCCTTTTATCTATTATTTCATGGGGCTTATGATAAAATGTTAACATATAATTAATTAGCTTATGATATAATCTAATGACTTATCAGGGTTTTTATTTATTATATTTCCAATGAATAAATATTATGATACATATGTAAAGAAAAAAATGAATTTTATTATCATATATTTATTTATGATATTAAAATCACCATTTTCGAACTATTCATTACTTAAAATAATTGATCATTTTTTAGCAAAACAAATATTTGTTTCTCCCTTTGGTTGGAAATATGTTTTAATCAAAAACAATGTTTTCTAAAAATATATTAAAAAATGTTATATTATTCGAATATGGATTTCAAAAGAAATATTTTCCCATTTTTAAATTTTATAATTTTTAGATAGAATCTTCATTTCTATTTCCAAATAATTTTCATTTGGTTTTACCAAAAATTATAATGGATTATTTATTTTAACATATACCACATGAATAAAACTTCCTGTCATCATGACCAATATTTATTTTAAGGATTTATATATAAGTTTATAAGATTGTTTTTAAAATAAAAAATATTCTTATATTTGTTTATGTTTTAAAAGTTTTTTTTTTAAAATTATAACAAATATTTTCACCCAGAAATGTTTTAAATGATCAATAAAATTTATTTTCCATCTATGATGACATCGATTAGTGTTACCCATGAATTATAGGGGATAATATACAAGTATTTGATTATTATTTTTAATGATTTATGTTTATGATGACAAGATGTTTATAAAACCCATTTTTCTTCCATGGGTTATAATGTGATAAATATTTTATGAAAACCACTTCTTTTTTCCATGAGTTAGGATATGATGAAGTAATTAAATGATTATGAAACCTATATCTTTTCTATATTTTTGGATTTGATGAAATGTTTATAAAACCAATTTCATATCATAGTTTACAATATGATAAATTTTTTATTATCTTTTAGAACACATAATATTTTTTTCATTATGAGATGTGTGGGACTTATATATCCCCCCAATTCATTAGGAAAAGATTTATCACTCACGAGATAGACATAACTATAATGGAGAGTGAACCTAGTTAATTAGGAGAATTTTTCCACTATGATAGTATTGGTAGTGAACCTTGAATACTTGGAATGTTTGTGGAGTCAACGAATTCCACTATGACAGCCTTTGAAATGAGTGTTGACTGATATGGAAATGATTTTGTATTCTTATGCGTAAGCCATAAATCTTAGTCTTATTCGAAAGTTATGATTTTATGGATAATGTTCCTTGATTCTAATATGATTAATGTCTTATGAAATAGTAATATGTATAACAAAAAATCAATATTATGATCTTTGATATTAATGATATGGTTTTAAAATGTAATGATAGTGTTATCATACCCTTATGTCCATCTATGCTTGTGTATCTTCCTTATTGAACCTTATTGAGAAGCTGAGATCACTCTTTCTTATGTATTATTTCCTTTGGTTATGATGAAATGTATTATATATGATATGTCTACGAAGGGTGATAGTTATTAAGATATTTAATGGGAGATCATTTATTTTACCTTTTGAACAGTTCTTTGTGTATCAAATATTCAAAAAGCACTAAAATATTATAGTCCTTATGTGAGTATTTGTGTAATGTAATGAATATTCATAAAAAATCATGTAATATATATGTATGATAATCCTGGGTCTTTGTAGTTGGTATAAGAGAATATTTTTATTTCACCTTTGGAAACTAGGATGAGAAACCCCTTTAATATCCCTATGTGAATGTATAATGTTATGTATAAGGATGAATGAATGTATTTTAAAATCTTTAGAAGATTTTGTTAAAGGGTAGAGTGAGTGGTCTCTATTGAATTACATCCCTATATGGATACTACAAGTGGGTGTGACTCTAGAGTAGATGTACAAAGGGTTAATAACTTTGAAAAAGTAACATTTATAGTAATAAAATGTCTCTATTTTAGGGGGTTGAAATCCCATATAAAAATATCAGAAGAAGTTTTGGGAAACCACTACTATTGTGGCATCCCTATATTATTAGGGGAGATTTTTAAGATGAACTAGTAATAAGAAACTAAATTTAATGGTGATTAAATTATATGGGGTTTAAAACCCCTCTAATTTGACCCGAAAATTATAGAAAATAGATGAATTAGGTGTTATTTTAGCTGTCCCTAAATCAAAATTCCAATTTGCGTAAGGTTATAACCACCCTAAAACTGATGACATTTTAGGGGATGTTCACCATCAATCACGTAAAAACCTTTATTTTTTTATCTTTTACTTTTTTCATCCCCTACTATATCTATCAATGACCAGCCCCACACCCCAGTCCTTCACCTTTTCTGTGGCCCCAGGTCCAAAATCTTTTCATTTTTTCAACACCTCTACATCGAAAATTGGTCGCACCAACACCCGAGGAACTCACCTTGTCAGTAGAACCTTGTTCATAGACAAAAAAAACTTTTCTACGAACAAAACCCTGATCAACCATTGAAAAAACTCATAGACCACCCGTTTTCAATCTCCTCCCTAGGGAAACCACCCAGGTTCCCAATCTTTTCCACAGATAGATCCCTAGGACCACACCCAAGAACCCCCACACTTTTCTATTTCCACCCCAAGCCCTCCCCCATGAATTTCCATGTCCACCCTAACCCTTACCTCTAGACAAATCCATGAGATATACTCTATCATCACCTAGTGGATGACAAAATTCCTTTCTACACACCATGTTTTATACTTCCAGAATATATTATTTGGTAATTAAAAAATCATTTATGAACAATCATAAATGATTTAAATAGATAATGAAAATGAATAAATTAATATAAACCTACGGTGTTTGAGATTAAATAAGGTTTAATGATTTAGTTATCCTAAAAGTTATTTTCCATGATTATGTGGTTCCCATGATGAATATTTTTTCTTAAAATAGGACTTTTGGATTTTATTAAGGTATTTAACAAAAAAGAACTATGGGAATGATGAGTGCGATGAATAATGAAATGATTTTATTCCTTATATTAAAAATTTTATTGAAGATGGAATAAAAAATATCATTTTTATTCCCACATGAAAATCTCAAGCTATGAATCATGCTGGACACCCAATCTGATAAAGGATGTGACAACTTTTCTATTGAGTCCGTCATGATACAACATCCACATTCTTTGATTGGGTCTTATGACCTGCTAGTTTCTGAATGGTGGATCATCACTACTAAAAATATATTGTCTATTCTATGGTGTTTAGAACAAGAAAAATTAATTTTTAAAGTCTATTACTTAGAAGGTAAAGAAGATTAATGGTAGAATATTATCAAATATACAAGTCAGTAGGATGAATTTGAGTCCATTAATTCAGATGAGTTAAAGAAATTATTTTCTAGTAATTACTTTCCTCATAATCTTTATACATATATGGATATGAAGTTACATGAGTTAAATAAATAGGATGATGAATCTATTAGTACCTATGAAGAACATTTTTTAGAAATGTGAGGCATTATTCCCATATTTTCATCCAACCTAAATGTAAGTTTGATCAATTAATCAGTGGATAAATATTAATTATATGATGAATGTTATCCATAAGATAATTTCATATATATAAAGATATTGTTTGATATTTTATCTTGGAAGAAATTAAGGTCTAATATATATATCAATCTCATTTTTTTGTTAAGGATATAAAATTAAGTTTAATGGAAAATGTATGGACCATGGAAAGAAGAAGATAAAATTTTCCTTATGGTCAGTGTATGGGAAATATCATGGAGGAAATTTTATTAAGGGTACTAGTAAAAATTTTAACTATGTAAGGGAGAGTTATTAGACAATTGACTGCTGATGTGTTGCGAATAATTTTACTAGTGATGGTAATGGAGAATAAGTTGCACAGATTTCACCACCCACACTGAAATGTTTCAAATGAAATGGGTACAAGAATTATAAAAACCATTACCCAAATCAGAATATCAATTATGATGATTGATTTAATAACCATTTAATATGGGAGAGAAAGATAAATCTCGTTCGATCTATGGGTTTGATTAGGGGTGAGATAAATTTGTAGTGAAAGGCACACTTACCATCTACTCTATAACTACTAAAATCTTTTTTTACTTCGGATCTCCCCATTATTTCGTATCTGAAGAATTTTCTAGGGGTATAAAGATACCACCCAAATTATTAGATATAATATTAATAGTGAAAACCCAAAATGATAAGATTATTTTGTCTGAAGTTTATGATTACTCTTTTGTGGACATTGGTAAGAATGAGAATCATGAATATATTTTCATCATTCCACTGGTTGAATTTGATGTTATCTTGGAAATTAATTGGATTTATCTATATAAATCCTAAAATATTTTGTTAGGAATGAAAGTTACCTTAGATAATACAAAGAAACATATGATCATATATCAATGTGACTATAGGTATGAACTTTTGATGGAGATCACATCCATTTTATGTTTCTTAATTCACATTCAAAAGGTTTTTTTTATCTTAGATGGTTGGGGAGAAAATAAAAATATTTATTATTACTATTTTTATGGGATTTATTTATGTGTTACCTATAATTAAAAAAATACATGAAGTTAGGCTCTCAAAAGAACCCATACCTAGTTCCACACCAACTGCAAAAACTATGAGTAGAATTTCCAAGATTCAGTTGCCAGAATTGAAGAAAAAGCTATAAGAAAGCAATGAAAGGTGATTCCTTTAGACAACTGTGTCACCTTGGGGTCATATTTATATTTTTTAAATGAAATATAGATCAACGAAAATTTTAATTGATTTTAAAGAGACAAACAATATCACAATTAATAAAAATCTATCCTCTTCCCTATATTGATGACTTATTAATCAATTGCACAAAACTAAATACTTTTCCAAAGTTCTACTTCATTGTGGATATCACCAATTAAGGGTCTATAAGGAAGTTATAACCAAGAAAAAATCATATACATGATATCCAATCTAGGAATATATATTGATGAAATTTTTTCATTCAAATTCCAACACCATATTTTTGGATTAAAAAGATAGAGTATTTCAAGATTACCTTGATCAATTTGGGGTATTATTTATAGATAATATTTTTATATACTTAGAAGGAAAGTAAAATAATCAATAACACATGATAATTTTTATAAATAAACTAAATATGGAGAAAACATATGAAAAATTTACAAAGTGTGAATCTTGGATGAAAAGGGTTTCATTTCTGGGTCATATAATTTCAAGATATGGTATATAGATAGATCCGTCAAAGATAAATACTGTTGAATGTAAGACCAGACCAATACTAGTAAATTAGATTTTTTTCCTATGATTATAATGATATTATTGATTTGTTCATAGATAATTTATCATGACTATCTAATCCTATGACCATGTTAATTCATATGGGATGGAATTTCCTCTAGACTAATGAATGTGAGTAAACATTCAAGGTACTGTAGACAAGATTAGTCATTATAGTAGTGTTTACATTATCGTGTAATGTTGAAGATTTCTTAATCTATAATGATGCATCCAATAATGGTTTATGATGTTTTCATATGTAGAATGACCTGGTTATAGCTTATTTTCCATGAAAATTTAGGATTCCTGATAAAAATTACCCAACTCATGATTTGGAGCTTGTTGGAGTAATTTTTTTGATCAATGGAAAGAAGGAATTATACTTATGGAGAAATCTTTAAGATATATAACAACCACACATGTTTATAGTATATATTCATAGGTTAGGAGTTGGATATTTTTAAAATAAGATCATTTTAGTTGATTAAAGATTATGACTCCTCAATACATTACATCCCCATGAAAGAGAAAAAGGTGGTCGATTATTTAATTGAAATGGATCATCCAAGCTTATCCATGATGAGGATTATAAATGATCCAATATTTTTGGATTTTATGAAGGATGGATCTGAAAATATCAAAGGAAGGGGAAAAATTTTAGCCTTTTTAATTCAGTGTTCAACCATCTAACCTTGTGAACATTAAAGAGTCATATAAAAAATATGTAGAGCTACAAAAGAAGTTTAGATATATTCTTAAATTTAACATTGATCATGATTAAATGATACAGTTCGTAAACCAAGTATGTGTTCCTTCAAACCAAATATTAAGAAGGATTTGTTAGAGGAAGTTCATAGTTATTCATTATAATCCATTTAATAACTATTAAGAAGTATAGAGATTTAAAATCATAATTCTGGGGTGATGACATAAAGGGAGATATCCAAGAGTTTGCATCTTAGTGATTGGTGTGTCCATAATTTATGGATAAAAGACAAAATTATAAGGATATGTTACATATATCACCCTTTATCTAATTGGAAATGGGAAAATATCACAATGGATTTTATTACTATACTCCCCAAAATATTTAAAGGGAATAATTATTTATGGGTTTTATTTAATTTCCTTAGCCAGTCATCACACTTAATTTCTATCATAGAGAACATGTCTATGAACTAGCTGTATATGATATTCATTAAAGAAGTGGTAAGTTTTCAAGAAGTACCACATTCCATTGTATCTGATCAGGATCTACGTATTACCTCAATGTTTTAGTGAATTATTTAGCACGTTTTTTATATAGAGTTATGTTTCAATAATGAATATAATCCTCATACATGTGGTTAGATTTATATAATAATTCAATCCCTAGAAAATATATTGAGACTATGATATTTATATTTAATTGGGGTATGGGATTAAAAACATCCTCTAGAAGAGTTCTCTTACAAAAATAGCTATCAATAAAGAATTAATATGGAACCATATGAAGTAATTTATGGAAAAAATGCAGATCTCTAATACAATGGAATGAAGTTGGAGAAAGATAATTATTAGGAGATTAGATCTCTAAATAAATGGTAGAGAAGGTTAAAGACATTCAGAAAAACATCAGGGATGATCAGGTTCGAAAGAAATATAATGATAATAATCACTAGTGTGATTTATAATTTAAATTTGGTGATTGGGTGTTTCTAAGAATACCTCCATGGAATAAGGATATGAGATTCAGGAAGAAAGAGAAAATAAGACCTAGGTATATTAGTCCCATTGAAAATTTTTATCGTATCAGGAGTATAGATTCTCAGTTGGGGCTTCCACCAAACCTCTCTCACATTAATGCGAAGTACCATTTTTCTCTAATGATGAAGTACATAACTAACATTCCCACTTATTTAACATAGAGTTCATGCCACTAGAGATAGATCTTTCTTATATTAAACTACTACTAGAGATTTTGAATCATAAATAGAAAGTTATACGAAAAAATATGACTCACCTAGTCAATGTTTTAGAGTAAAACCTCAAATTTAAAGATGTTATATGATAAAGTGAGGATATGATGAGGCATAACTATCCTTATACTTTGTAACAGATGGAGAATTTCATGAATGATATTCATTTAGGGGGGGGGGGTAAAATGTAATAACTGGAGTTTTTTAGATTTCATTAGAATTAATTAAATTTAATAGATATCTTATGACACATAAAATACCATGTTAGAATTTTTTACATGAACAAACAAGTTCATCCCATGCTATACGAAACATTGGGTTATCTTGAGTTACACAACACCCTGAATTCTAACAAAACAGTGTCATACTATTAATATTATTATTCAAACAAGTCTGTTATAATATATCCACTGACTTAGAGATATTATTAATAATAATAATTAATTTTTAAAATATTATTTATAAAGGTTTTATATAATGAAAAGATAATAATAAAAACCACTTACATTTTGTTAAAATCTTCATCTCTTTCAAAAATATCATTTTATCAATATTTTATTCATTTTTATGATAAATAATAAAATTAATTTTTGTAACATTAAATAATTAATTTTATAAGTTGAGATTAATTTTTTGTATCATTATGTGAAAGTTAATATCAGGTGATTTTTTAGTATTTTGGAGAAAATTTTTATTTTTTGATGAATAGTGAAAAATATAAATTTTCTATTGAAAAGAATCCTTTATTTAAATTTATTTATAAATATAAATTATATTTTAAATTTGTTTTAATGTAAAATTAGTTCAATTATACAACCATTAATCCAATTTAGGTCATTGTAATCAAATTCTATATTTAATTTTGATATAAAGACTTTGTAAACTTTTGAACATTTTCTCTTCAAAATTATGCTTTCTCACCGTTTATTCAGAGTTAGTTTTAAATTAAATTTTCTCACTTATATACATTTAATTTTTAACTTTTTCCATATTTGTAATAATCACAATTTATATTGTCTAATAATGCAGAATTAGTTTTTGAACAAAATGAAAAGTAAAAACACTAAAAATAATTTCCCATGGTTAAGGTAAAATTGGGTTTACCAAGGGGTAGGGGTGGGGTTAAGCTAAAAACATACAGGATAAAAATAAAATAAAACATGTATAACACCAATTTTATTTCCAAATTTATACATTATCACTTCTCGGCTCAAGAATTTTCCATTATTCAATCCCAATGACATGAATAAATATGGGTTGAATTATTTCTTTTAAAAAATAACATGTGTATCACTCACCTGACTTATAAAAAGGAAACCCATTATCATATCCTACTCACACCATAAAACTCTAATGGATTACACAATACCTTCAAAAATAACTTCCCATATATAATATGTAGTCTGGATAGAAATCCAACCTAGTATGTCTTTTGGTGAAAACCAATAGAGTATTCTCGAAGAACAAACAACGTTCATCAAAAATCATTTTTTTAATTTATTCCCCTACCTAATTATATTAATATTTTAACATTATGATATAATAACCTTGTTATATTTCATTTACTGAGATGATTTTTTGTCAGGTAAATCAGCTAGAACTATCCATACTTCCATCAAATGGGTTAGAAAATCATCATTCTTGTTTACGATGGACTACTAACTCAAAAACCAATGTCACTAATTTTTTCATTACCACCTCTATAGGATAGATATAATGATAGATTTATTGATTATATATAATATATATTAAATTATTATTATTATTTAGTTATTATATCATATATACATTAATGATTTACATTTTTTGGGAATATGATTATGTCGCTCATGTTTGTGGTGGACTACCACCTCATGAAGCGATATAATTTTCTCACTATATAAATATAGAGTAATATGGCTGAATGTAATGAGAATATTTGATATATATGACATTAAAACGATCCTAGAATGATAATTTATAATTTATCTTTCTTTATTTCAATATTTTGAGAAAATGGAAGCAACGTTCATGTGTACGTATGATCAACCATCTCAATGGACGATGTATCTCATTTTATACATTTATTGTAATTACATTTATATAAATAAATATATAATTAATAAATATAATATTTATGAAATTTTTAAAATTATAGAGATGGTGGTATCATGATCCATGTAAGTATACTAAAATAAAAAATCAAAACATATACAGAAAAGATGACTCTTATTAACTGATACGCAATTGGAACATTGAATTACTAATAAAATGGAAATAAAAGGTTATATGAAAATCATATATTATATGAAATATATAAATTTTGTTTTTCATTATACTTATAATAAATTATATTTATTATATAAGATGTTGAATGTGTACTCTGTAAAATATATATAATGTATTAGATTTTTTTCTCAATTTACCAAGTTTGAGATGTATGATATGATGTAAAGATATATTATTTCAAAAAGTGTATATATAGATCCTTTTAAATTTAATACCATTAATTTTTTTATCCACATAATATTTTGTGTTTAATTTTATGTTATTCATTTATGGGGATTATGATACAACAATACCAAAGCAACAATCATTTTTTGGATTAAATATAATCATTTATTGGGATTTCATATGATTATATTTATAATGATGAAATATTATGATCCATATCTCAATAAAGTCATAAATTATCTTCACCTATATTTATTTATGATATTAATAGTAACATTTTTCCCCTCTTTATTAATTAAAATAATTTATAGTTTTTCATGAAAATCCAACTTTATTTCCTCTATTGGTGTGAAATTTTTATTCTTATTAAACCATGTTTTCTAAAAATATTTTACTAAATGTTTTCTTTTTAACATTTTGTTTTAAAAATAGATGTTTACCTATGTTTTAATTATTTTTTAAAGGAGTCTTCATGTCATTTTCAAAACAATTCCCTTTGTCTTTTACGGAAAATGTGAAAGGAATATTTTTTAACATGTATGACAAGAAAAAAACATTTCATTGTCATGAAAAATATTTTCTATAAAGATTAATTTAATAGTTTACTAGTTTAATTTTAAATAAAAATATTTTAAAAATATTTTATTTCATAAAAAGTTTCTTTTTCAAATAGTAAATGATTCCATTCTTTTCATTTATTTGAATGGTTTATGTTTATGATGGAATGGTGTTTATGAAAAACATTTATATTAAAAAGGTCATATGGTTATATAATTCTTATGAAATCTCCTTTTTCCACATTTTATGCTATGATGAAATGATAAAAAGATTATGAAATATATCCATTTTCATGAGGTTATGATTTGATGAAATGTTTATAAAACTAATTTTATTTCATGGATTACGATATGATGAATGCTTATGTTATGTTTTAAAACATAAATATGGATTTAATTATGAGGCGGATGCGACATATATATATCCTTATAATGTAATAGTTAAATATTTATATGTTTTGAGATAAATAGGTCTGAAATGGGGAGTGAACCTAGTTTAGTAAGGGAATGTTTCCACAATGATAGTGTTGGGAGTGATCCTTAAATACTACAATGGTTTTGGGAGTGAACACATTAGATTATTAAAGACTATAAAATTATCCTTCAATAATATAGAAATTGCTTTCTATTTTTATGTGCATTCTAAAAATCTATATCTTATTTTAATGTTATGATCTCATGGGTCATGTAATTTGATTTTTTATGGTTCATGTCTCTTGAAGTTATAATATTAATTCAAATATTTAAGGTTATGATCTTTGATATATAGGGTATGGTTTTCAATTTTTGGAATCATGTTCTCATACCCATATGTTCGTGTTATGCTTATGTATCTCCCTTTTTTATCATTACTGATCATATGAGCTCACCCTTTCCTATGTTTACCTTCCTCATATTATTAAGAAATGTATTACATATGATATGATTAGTAAGGGTCCTTATTTTGAATATCATAGTGGGAATAATTTAGTTTACCTATGGAATATTATTTTATTATTCCATGTTTTCCAAGACACTAATCTAGTATAGTCATCTGGTGCGTGTTTGTGAAATGTAATGACTATTCTCAAAAAATGATTTAATTTTTTTTTGACAATCTTGGGTCTCGATATTATGTCCCTATATATCCATATAAAAATTAAGAAATATATGTTTGATAATTATTGAATACATACCACATATTTTCTTCTTCATATAATTCCATATGTCAGTCTCCATGTGTGTGAAAATTTACTTAAAAGTTGTGATTATAAAGTCCCTATAGGCACCATATAATTCCTCAAATATGAAAAGTGTATAAGGTTAAATTGAAATATTTTGTGTATCTAAAATAAATATTGATATATATTCCTTCATAATAATAAATAAAACAAATAACATACCAAAGGTCACACAAAATGAATAAAAATCAATTGCAGTATCCTCCTGCACCATAAGAATGTGTTATACTAGGAAATATATAGACACATACCACACAACATTGATAAGAAGGGATTTCCAACATGATAAGAAAAAAAATTATAATTGTAACGTGAAATAGTAAATGTGTTTATAAAAATTTAAAAACAATAATATTATAATTTATGTAAATAATATTATCCTATCTCTGTGTCTAATCAAGCCCCCTATCTTCATTTTTTCCAGTTCCAAGAAAAAATTATTTTAAAAATTAAAAAATAAATTCTCTTTTCCAAAAACATTTTAATATACAATGATCACCATAAGATAAGATACCAAACAATTATGAAACCTATAAAAATCATTTTACCAAATAAATCTTAAAAAAAATATCCCAACCCCAAGACCATTTCTTGTTTAAGTTCATTTTAATATTTCATCCAATTTAAATTAAGAATGACGATGTGTTGTGAATCATAATAGGTACGAGGGTTATTTTTTATTCTTGGAGGGAAATATGAAAGATCTATGTGGAATCATATTTTAATATTAATATGAGTATTATATTAAAAAAATTATGGTAATTTAAATTTCACTTAATTTAGTCAACCCCTATTGTGCGACTTTGTCGATGACTCCAAGGATCAAAGACCTTAGGGAACCATGTGAAGCTCACATACTTAGGGGTCATATTAAGTCAACCCATTTTTTTGTTTTTTAATTACTTTTTTTCCAAATTATAATGTTTAAATTAAAGTCATCCCAAACCAATTACATTTATTAATAGATCCAAATAACTCAAACTAATTCCACATGATTACAAAGGAAATGTGTTGTAATTTTTTTAATTGGGAAAAATCTTAAATGGGGACAAATTTCATTAGAAAACCTCATATCCCAAAATATTTGAATATGTGTTACATCATTTTACTATTTTCAGGTAATATTAAACACATATTTTGATCATTCATTGGTTTGGTTTCCTTTAGGGTTATTTTAGGAAAAAACGTTAGAAATTTTGAAAGTATCAATGTAGTTCACAGTTGGTGCATAGTTTTCCCAAATAGGGAACCCGACTTGAGTGAACCAGGAAAACCTAGGAAGTGAGTGTTTTCACAGTTGGCACATAGTTTGAAATTTCATGTTCTCACATAGAAGAAACCATTAAGCCCATAAAATTTCCACACAGTTGGGGTGTATAGTTTGACTAACAAGGTGGACCTACCCAAGAAACCATGTGTATGAGATTTTTTATTCTAAAATTTAATTTTGGAATTTCTTAAACACATATTTTATGTCCTTGATGGGCTGGTATGACCCCAAATTTATTTCTTCCTCTTTTGAGGATTGAAATAGGATATTTCGGAGCCTGTACACCCACCTAGAAGTGGACTGAATCTTAGTGAACGATTTTTTGTCTCCTCCTTACATGTATCCTCTTCCTATTCACTTTTTACAACTCTCTCCCTTTTCTCCTCCCTTAGGATTCGGTGGATCACCATAAAATTTATAAGTCGAATATTAATTTTTTTGGATAATAATAATAGGTTTAATTCAGAGGTTTTAATTGCTGATGTTCTTCGTTGGAGTTTCCCGATTAGTTCTCATTGTTGTGAGACCCCATTATCTCGAGGTAGGTTTTTTTGTCACAATTAACAATTTTTATTAACCCAAAATTTCTTGATTTAAATTAAACTGTTTGATTTAAAATAAATTTCATGAAATTTATTTCAATTTTCTTGTTAAAATCTTAGTTCTATTGAATTGTGGGATTTGGTTTTGATATAGGATTTTGGCATGAAAATTTTGAAAACCCCCAATTCCAATGAATTGGGGTGTGTTTATTGAAATTGAAGGCGGAATTTATTTTTTAGAATTAAATTTTGGGATTTTAATTTCATAATTTAAATCATGAATCTTGATTTTGAAATTTATTTTTTTAATTTATTTTAAATTGGTCTTTGAGAAAAAATGGATTCAAATGATTTTGATAGAAACCCATTGGTTTTATCTTAGAAAAATACATGATTTCATTAAAAACCAAATTTTATTTTTAAAATAAAACATGGAATAATTTAAATAGATAATGTGATTAATTCTATTTTTAAGAAGTCTTAAAATAAATTTCCCATCATTGTTTATTATTAGTGCACGTGTAAGCCTTGGGTAGTTATCGAGTTATCTAGAAAACACTCTAAAATTTAAAACACTAATATTACATCCATAACACATCAAATCTCTGATAGAATGGTGATATGTACTCCTTTTTCAATATTAAGGGGAGCATATTTACACATTTTTGTGTAAATGTTTTGAGTGTGTCTAGTCCATTATCATTGAATTTTCATACATTTAGTAATATGACCATATTTCTCACTTTTTTATCTTTTAAATTAATATATTAAACTATTGAAACTGATTGACATGCATTATAAAATTGTATAAAATATTTTATATTAACTATTTTTTAATTAATTTGAATAAATTATTTACATAATTTTAAATATAAATCCTGATTTTTTGAAATTTGATTTTGAAATTCCATTCCTATTTATTTAAAATTTAATGCTTTATTTTATTAATACATTGTAGGAATATTATTGTAGAATGCTTGTTGATACCATAATTAGATTCTAGCTCACACCCTAACCTATTCCTTTTGGTGTTTGTAGATTATCTTCTTCTAGTTTCGAACAAGGGTTAGGTGCCACTTTGTGGTGATAGTAGATGTTGATCCTTAGTCTTGGAGAGTTACATCTATTGGGACTCAGGTTGTCTATATTTCTTATTTTCTAGTACTTTTCTGTAGTACTTTGGGGTTTTTAGTTGTTTGACTTCTGGTACAATTCTCCTTGTGGATATTTTCTTATATACATACTAAATTCTCTATCTTTCTTCTATAGGTTTTGTGGGAAATTTGATCCCACATTCTTTTTGAATGAATATTGGTACTATTCACCACACCATGGAGATCATGAATTCCCTTTGGAACATTTCAGGATCGGTTCGGGTGTGATGTTACAAGGATACTCATTATGGTTTGTGAAAATGTTGTATTAGAGATCTAGTTTAGGTTCTTGTATTGATGTTAGTATGAAGTTGTGTAATTTTATTGAGATGTATGATGTAGTTGTGACCAAGTTCTTGGGTGGATCTCACTATAATGAACCTTAGGTTAGTAGGGTTTCTCGGGATTGATGTATTAGGGATTAGTCCAAGTATTTAAAACTCTCTTGATTTGGATAGATTAAAATCACAATCCTCTTTTCATATATATTGTAATTAATTTCCCATTATTTATTTGTTGGAGTGTTAATATGATGTCTTAAATATTTTTTTTATACTGTGTAGCATCAAGTGCATAAGAATAAGTGTGAATCTGGTCCATGAAGAAGCCAACGATGAACCCCAATAAGTGAATCCTCTCGTGGTACTAAGTCTAGTTGAGGTGCTTGTTCATACAGTCCAGGCTCTTGGATCGACACGGCCACTAATCCCCATTCAGGCTCCTCTTGTGGAAATCCCATGGGATGTTTTAAAACATCTTTCTTATGATTTATTTCGTAATAATACACCAGTGTTCAAAGTCCCTAATGAACCTCAGGAGGATATAGAATGGTGATAAGGATTGAGAAATTATTTTAATTCATGGAGACACCTGATGAAATCAAGTTTAAGGGTTCTCCCTTTGTGATGGTTGGTTCGAGCCTGAGATGGTTTCACATGATGGTGAAAATGAAGAAACAAGAGGTCTTATAGTGGAAATACATCAAGGATATTTTCAATGGCTAGTTATATCTAGATTTTATATTGTTTTTGAAGCCTATTTATTTTTTCAAACATGAGAAGGTTGATAAAACCATTTCAAAATATGAAATACATTTTGGTGAGTTAGTGATTATTTGACCAGACATAGTATCAAAGGAGAAGATGAATACTCGATGGTTTGGGTTGGCAATTTTAGTCGATATTAATTCATAGGTTTTCTTGTGGAAGCTCCCATATTATGATAAGGTATTTATTGAGAAATGATGGAAAAATAGACTTTGATTGGAATTTTGGGATGAAAAGAGTTTATTCTTCTCATAATGGTTGTCTATTTTCCTATATGGGAAATGGGAAGTGTGATTATTCTAATTCTAGTTCTCAAAAGAAGTGTTTTCAAAACTTTTTGTAGTGCCTAGAAGAGCCCCTTTGATTTTCTACCAACGTGGAAATCATTATCATTCAAAGAGGGTTTTTACTGAGTCGCCCGAGATATGTGGCTCCTACATATGCTTGGGTCACTTGAAGAAGTCATTCCATGTATTTTAATATCCCATAGTGGAATGGGATCATATGTTTCATGAAACTTACCCCAGGTCCCGTGACGTGACTACCACATGCCCTCCTTCCATAGGCCTGAGGCCAAAGACTAGCACAAAATAGGCATTTCCCAAAAAGGGAAGGCATTTGCCTTTAAACTTCTACACATGCAAAAAGCTCAAACTACGAAAAGTAAACACAAAGTAAACCACAAATTTCATTGAGACAAATATAGAGTGTGTTTTACAAACTGAATGTACAAAGGGGATAGATTAGAAGCACAAAACAACAAAAAAAAGTATAACTACATAGTCTTCCGCTCGAGACCCTACTTGATTGTTAAGTGAAGGTAGCTACCTGTAGGTGTAGAATTATTCCAATATTTCCCATCTCACTGAGCACCACCTAGTCCCAGACCACCATGGTCTCCATAGAGGTGTCGATCAATTATATGATACATGACATGAGGGGGGGGGGATCCTATGAAATGGTGAGTAATACAATAATCAGTGTGGACCCCAAATCACAAAGGAAAGACCACAAAGTAAGATCACCCAACAAGATCACATTCCCAGGCCAAAATCAAAGACAACTCACACAAGGTATTACTCAAAGTATAGAAAGTAAGATTTATTATTTGAAAAGATGAAAAATATTGTACTACTGGGGAAATCATCCCTGATTAGTCATTAAGATCTACTTGTCTACTAGATCACTGAGTTCCACTTGGCTGTTGTACCATTGAGGTCCACTCATTTGCTGGACCACTGAGGTTCACTCCTTTACTAGACCACTGAGGTCTGCTCATCTGTTTCACCACTGAGGTTCAATTGTCTATTGAAACACTAATGTACGATCATATAAATAACCATGGATATATGTTCTTTTCATGAACCACTGAGGGATGATCGTTTGCTGAACCATTGAGGGAACCTCGTCTGCTAAACCACTCTGGCACACTCGTCTGCTAAACCAATGAGGCACACTCTTCTATCGAAACACTGAGCTATGTTTTTCTATTAAACCACTAAGGTACACTATTTGGATGAACCACGAAGGTACGCTCATCTTCTAGACCACTGAGGTCCACTAGTCATATACTTTATGTCACAACCAGCTGTAGGATTTCGTCTCTCATGTACAGTTGATTATGGGAGAATATACTCCCCAATCCATCATTCATATTTTTATTATCACAAAATCTCACTAGTATTCACAAGGACTATCTTATCGCAAGTGTCCCAACTCCAGAGACAATGCTTCAATCAGATTCCCAGTCTAAAAGATATTGGAACTTTAGTAAATAGGCTCTGTTTGCATTCGGGCCCAATCCGACTTGGTCGGAAAGACCCGACAAAGCCAGTATGGGGGTCCTAAATGGGCCGAACAATTTCGGACAACCTAACTAGACCTGGTTGGGTCTGGGAAGAATGTGTCTGGCCTTGCACATAGGGCTTTGCTGGACTCGGCCTGGTTCGACCTCAGTTCTAGTCTGTTGGGTTGATCAGTGACCCAATCCATGTTCTCCATCCCGGTCTGATTCGGTTGGACTAGTACTACCTACCCAAAAGGCATTTGGTTTGTAAAACCATGTGACACTAGAGTGGCACTGCATTTTCGGCTAGACAGTATGCTCACACAGACTGGTTCCTTCGTGTGACCAGCAGATAACCGTGGGTCCATCTCAACACTACCTTTCGTGGAACGCAACATGCGCCTCTGATGCAGTTGGGTTTTCACATCTACCAGCCACCAGAAACTAGCTTCTATGATGGAAGACCCTATTGTCGCCGTAGAGTGCTTCCCGGGCCATACATCCCACATTCCACCATGACTGGGTGCTATCATGGCCACCAGGTTCCGATGCCGTGGTGCACCAGGGCCTGGCCCTTCTGTCTGGCACCTCAATGACTAATGAGACACCGATCGTTGCTCCAAAAGATCATGAAAATTCAAGAATGGAAAAAGGGAAGGAGTGTCACATATGACCCCCCCTATAATGATCCATGTCTTGTTCTTGTTATCCAGGATGCGTTCTAGTTAGAAGGATCACGAAAAATAAAAATAGTGAGGAGATAATCACTAAGATAAATATCCCCTTTTTCCCGCTTCATTGACCATACCGCATTTACGACTAGTTAACGAGTTAACTAGTTCATGAGTTAACCAAAATACATAAATTAAAAGAGAGAATGAGGAAATGAATTTAACATAGAAAAGAATCAAACCCATACCTGGGAAAGGATTGTTGGTCGAAGAATAAAGGGACCGCGTGCCCCCATTCTTAATTCTGGATCCACAACCAACCGATCTAGTGTTTTTTTGAATCGTGGAAGAAAGTGTGTTCATTTTCGCCACCCAACATAGCCCTGGAGAAATCTCAAGATTGTTCCAATAATCATACATTTCTTATAATTATATTAATTGATTAAATATGAATCAAAGTTTCTATTACGCTACATTGAAGCACCATTACACTAACTAATTAATGATGTTCATTAATGAGATTCATATTCACCTCATCACTAAACTAAAATGTTGGCATGGGATTGCTGAATGACAGAGAAAACAAATAAAATAATATTTTAAGTTATTTTTTTCGAAATGATTGAAAAAAACATTCCCTATAGACCCACACCAGTCGAGGTTTTTTCCACTTAAGGGTAACATTCCCTCATCATCTCAACAGTTGTCTCAAATTTCTAATCCAAGTTATCATTTAGGAGTTATAAGTATTTGAAAATAAATCAAGCGTTAATTAATTATTTTATTAAGGATAAAAACAAATTTTCACTGTTGTTCCATGCATGTCATTGTTTGGCCATTTATAGGAGAATATCGATGCCCTGAGTTCAAAGGTGCCATCAGTTTTCTTATACAGTCATCAGTGTAAAATTTAGAAAAAGCCACTCTCACATTTATTTAATGTACCATAAAAATAGTTCAAAAATACATTCTGGCCACTTCATGTCTCTAAATTATGTGCCGTCTTAGAGTCTGGTCTTGAAAAAATGTGATTTAATTCTCAATAAATTTTCATGGAATTCTGGGGTATTAATGTACTCCCTCTTTAGGAATTTACATCCTAATAAGACAAAACAAGGGATAATCAAACAAACAGGGGTTCTGAGCTTGAATTTGAGCCTCCCTCTATTGCGTTCTTTCCTAGAGATTCATGTACTACCAAAATACACACAACTGTGAAATCGAACATCCATGAAGGATCCTATCATTTTGACCCTCTATCTCCGCCAGGTACTCCGCGAATTTCACCCCATCATCAATATAAAAATCATCGTGGAAAATGAAGTGATAAGGGTTGTTCAAGTATATCCTCAACTGGGATACATGGAATACGTCATGCACTCTCTCTAACTACGTTGGTAGAGCCAATTTGTATGACACATTACCCACTATATAATGTATCAAGAAAGATATGATGAGCCTTAGAGAAAAATTGTTTCCCTTCACATGTCTATGTATCTGTTGTCTATTAGAGACCCATAGGAATACGTGTCCCATATATTCAAACTCCAAGGTTCTCTGTCACCTATCAACATAGGACTTCTGCCTGTTCTGTGTTGTCTTCATCCACTCCTGGATGACCTGTTCCATCTCAGTGGTAGCCTTTAAAATCTCTGGACCCATGAGTGCTAACTTCCCTGGGTCTGTCTAGAACAATGTTGACCTCCATGGTTGTCCATACAGTGCATCAAATGGGTCTATACCATTGTTAGAGTGGTAGCTATTGTTTTACGCAAACACCAACCATGGTAGATAGTCCTCCCAACTATGATCAATATCATGAATTCAAGACCGAAAAATGTACTCCATGTTCGGTATGGTCAGCTCTATCTGACCATCCGTCTATGGGTGAAAGGCTGTGCTCAAGTGTAGCTGAGTCTTAAATGTCTCATGTAATCCCTTCCACAACTAGAATGTAGATCATGCATCATGATTTGAGACTATCATTGATCGGGCTTCAGGGAGTCGAACTATCTCCTGTCCATAGATGCATCCCAATCTCTCTACTGAACCCTACACTCGAATGGGTATGAATCATGCCAACTTAGTGAGTTGTTCTACGATCACCCAGATGGTATCATGCTCCATGGATGTATGTGGTAAAACCATCATGAAGTCCATCAATAACAAACCCTACTTCAACTCTGGTACCTCGAGGGGTTTTCTCATACCTGGTAGAACCTGGATCTCAGCCTTCACTTGTTGAAAAGTGAGGAATCTCAAGAAAAACTCATCCACTACCTTCTTAATCCTCGAACACCAGTATTGATGTTGGAGGTCCCGGTACATCTTCAGCATACCTGGATGTACTGCCAATGAGGAGGTATGGAACTCCATCAACACCTCATCCTGCAACACAACTATTACTATAGTGGGTCCTCTAAAAATAATGATGTGATTCCAACCTTTATAATATCCATCAGGGGAATGCCCTGTGGACATTTGGGAACATGTAGTCTCATAGTGGGAATCTCTAAGTTGCGCCTCCCAGGCTCATTTTATGTGTGGAGGGGAAACTACCATTGATTGAGGAGAAGCCTACTCTTATATATCCAAAAGGATATATGAAGTGAGGCCAACTTTTCTGAGGCCTCATTCAGTAGCTGTGAACTCGATACCCTACTAAGATAATATTCCACTACATTCTCCTTAGAAGGAGTGTAGAATATCTTGAATTCATAGTCTTGGAGGAACTCTAGAAAACACCATTCTCTCAGGTTAAGATCCTTCTGAGAAAAGATATAGTTGGGAATCTTATGATCAGAGTTGATAATTAATCTTTCCCCCGCAAGTTAGTGTCACAACATCTTCAGTGAAAAGACTACTGCTGCCAACTCAAGGTCAGGAGTCATATAGTTCTGCTCATTCAGTCTCAACTATCATGACCCATAAGCAATCACTACATTACCCTTCATCAGAACCCAACCAAGCCAGGTTCCTAACGTGTCACAATACACCACGTAGTTTGTGTGCTCAACTGGTAGCCTCAAGATATGAGCCCTCATCAAGATATACCTCAGCTGCTGAAATATTAGCTGGCATATCTCTGCCCACAAAAGGGGATTTCCTTCTTCATCAACATCATTATAGGTGTTTTCACTCTAGAGAAGTTGGGTACAAAACACCGATAGTACCCAACCAAACCAAGGAAACTACATAACTCGGTAACTCTATTGGGTAGCTCCCAAGTAAGCACCACATTAATCTTAATTGGATACACAAAAAATCTAGCCTTTGAGATGACATCTCCCAGTAGGTGGACCTTTCATATCCATAACTAAAACATCTAGATAATTCTATAAAGATGGTGCTCTCAGAGTGTGTCCAATACAATCCTTACCTCTTTTGTGTGATCCTCCTCAGACATTGAATAAACTAAGATGTCATCAATTAAGACCAATAAAAACTGGTCTACGTAGGGTAGGAAGATAATATTTATGAGACCCATGAAAAATAGTGGGGAATTATTCATGCTAAACAACATCACGAAGTACTCGTTGTGGCTGTAGCGACATTTGAAATCTATATTTGAAATGTCCTCATCTCATACTCAATGATGGTGATAGCCTAATATGAAGTCTATCTTTGAGAACCATCTTACTCCATTCAACTGACCGAAAAAGTCATCGATCCAATGTATAGGGTACTTGTTGTTCACATTCACCTGGTACTGGTGCCTAAAGTCCACAAGAAACCTTTAGCTTCCATTTGAATTCTTGGAAAATAACACTGGGGCTGCCCGTGGTGAAGTGACGGGCCTTATGAAACCCTTCCTCTGCATGTACTCAAATTGTACCGTAAGCTCCTGGAGATCTTCGGGAACCATTTGATATGAATATATAGATATCAGTTCCATACCAGGGTACAGATCAATGCAAAAGTATACCTATCTATGAGGAGGTAGTCCAGAAACATCATATGGAAAGAAGTCCTCATACTCATCCACCACTATAGAAAACTATGGACTCATCTCATTCACATCACCGAGGCTCATGCAATACATCTAGTGAGTGATCGGATAAAACCTTATATGTGTGATTCCATACCATTATGTACCATTTTACTTCTCACCGAAGAAGGAAAACTAGTTCATATCTTCACAAACACACAACACTTTGCGTATAAAATAGTTGATCTGTGCATGAACTAATTATAGTCAGTTCATACAAAGAATGATATTATATAACCTCAAATCCCCTAATAGAAGATCCCAACGAAATCCCTCGCCTACAAGAGTAATCTCACACTACCAGAACTAGTGTGTGATCATCAAGTCCCCTCCCGTAAGTGTCTCTAATTTAATTAATCAAGAAAATGACTCAATCAGAATATATGAGCTCCAAAAAAGGTCTTCGACAAGGAAAGAGTGACTGGAACCTATGTCTATTAGAACTGTAGATAATGTGAAGAAGAAAAAGATCATACCTTATATCATCTCTAAGAATTATGAACCGTAGGCCTTGACTGCCTGAAGTTGAACCCACCCATATCCACTAGCTCTTGAGCCCATAGTGGATCAGTTCGGGGTAGTGGTGGTATTAATCCATACCTAAACCCACCTCATGCCACTCTTCCAACTCCTATTCCATGTCCATAGCTTTCCATACTACCTTGATTTTGTCTATAATGCTTCCTTAGCGGTCCCTTAACCATCTGTCGATCCTCTACCCAGGGAGTTGGGAAATCCCGAGACATATGCCCCTACCCACCATATTTATAGCATAGTCAGCTCCCTTGATGAATCCCTCTACCCTGGGAAAATCGTACCACTGACCCTGAGTCCTGGGGTTATTCTCTGAAAGGTATGGACCATTTGTGTCTCTACGTTATATGTCGGCTACCCACCAAGGTCGGCTCGGAAACCTGTCACCCCATGGTAGCTCCCACTATCAGTGCATGCTTTGAGAGGAAGTTGTGTACTATTAGAGCTCGAACTCCCCAACCTCTATAGGGATTCTTAGAGAAATATTCAATTCCCTGATATCCCATAGATGTCTCTACTCAATGGTCCAGGCCCTAGAGAAAGGGTCCTACACCATATCCATAGAGTAATTAGAAAGGTCTTTTAACCTTGTAGAATACTCTTCCAATATCAAGATGCCCAGCTATAAGTGAAGTATCTCCTGTATGTGCAAAGATCGCAATGTTGTAGGAATGATGTCCCGCATGAAAAGTCACCCGAATTCAAACTAGGTGAGGGTCACCTCCTTTTTTGTCTAGATTGTTAAACTCCACCATCTTCCCACCGAGCCCTGCAGAAGGATCTCTTATAGAACTTTTATATGGTCATGTGACATCCTCACTATGTGAAATAATAGAATCACCACCTCTAACAAATCCTAAGTGACATGAGGTTCTGTCTCTCTCCTAAACGTGGGAGTTCTCAATCACCAAAACTCTTATAAGGCATTGATACTACGTATATCCTATACCAGTAGCACCAGAAGTAACTGCTAACCAATGGGTGATGGTAATGCTGGGACACCACACAAAGGTGTAATCTCGAGAAACAATCAGTACACTGAAGCCTCATTTCTCTAGGAACCATCCTCATGGAGATGTATTCGAATCCTGGTTGGCTATCTATGTGGAGGAATCCTAAAAGAGATCAAGACAAACCAAAAACAATTTATTATACATTTTGAGCTTACTCTGACTCAAAATATTTGGGAAAAAATTCTCAAAGATACATGAAACTAGTGTCTTCATGTACTGTTCGAAAAACTGAATTTAGGGTCCTGGTGTATGGATATGCTAGTCATCGCACCAACACTGGACTCCATATCCTGAAATATGAACTCAAAACACTTAACATTGTTTCCCTATAGGCCAGTGGATGGTGATTATCACTAAATAGTTATATCTCAAATGGGAAGTCATTTTCTATTAAAGATGTACACATGCACAAAGATAAAACTGTGGAAAGTAAACACTAAGTATACCACAACTGTCACTGAGAAAACAACAGAGAGTACAATACAAATTGAATGTAAAAAAGGGACATAATACAAGCCCATAAAAACAAAGGAAATTACAACTGATACGGTTTGTTTTCTCAAGGCCCTACGTAAATGGTAAGTGTAGGTAGTATCCTATAGCCATTGAAGTACACCCGTCTATCTTGTCTCACTGAGAACCACCTGGTCCTGAACTACCAAGGTCTCTATCAAAGTGTTGATAACTTGCAAAAGAAAAGACATGTGTGGGAGAATCCTGTGCATGGGTGAGTAACAAAATAATTAGTGGGGTCCCCCCAACCACAAAGGAAAGACCACAAAGAAATAACACACATCAAGATAACACAACTAGAATACATAAAAAATCATATAATACCTGGTATAACTCAAATTATATATTGTAAAATTTATCAGTCGTAAAGCTGAAACATCTTGTATTACTATGGAACACATCCCTGAGGAGTCACTGAGGCCTCCTCGGCTACTGGACCACTAAGGTCTACTCGACTACTGGACCACTGAGGTATGATCATCTACTGAGACACTAAGGTACGCTCATCTACTAAGCCACTGAGGTACACTCATCTGCTGAACCACTATGTTATTCTTTTCTACTAGACCACTGAGGTTTACTCATCATATCCTTCATGTCATAGCTAGCTGTAGGATTTCCACTCTCTAGTGGGCTTGATTTTGTGAGAATCTACTAATAAATCCATCGGTCTTGTCTCAAATATCCTATAATCTCACTTAAAGTATTCCTAAGGACGTTCTTATTGTAAGGATCCCAAATCGACAGACAATGCATCAAAAAGGCACCAGTTCTGATAGATTTTTACATTTTAGTAAACAAAGACCGATTGCATCCATGCTCAATCCAACATGGTTGGACCATCCAAACCAACATGGAATGGGGTTCTTGCTTGGTCTGAGCCTTTTTTCCAACCCATCCTGACCCGGTTGGGCCTAGGCTAACCCAATAATGCCTTGCCCATTGGTCAGGCCCCTTGGGATTTATTAGAACTGACCTGGTTTGGTCGAGGATCTAGCATACTGGGTCACTCGCCAACCTAGTTCGTGTTATCTAGCCCGATATGACTTGGCCGGACCAGTACTTCTTATTCAGGCTGCCCAGAGGACTGGTTTCCCCAATATCCCTGCCCACATCAGCGTGCTGGTTCTGCTCGAGAACAGGCTATCCCATAGTCTGATTTTGTTCACTGAGAAGCATCTAGTTTTTTTGGCCACACAATGCCTGGGTGGCACTGCATTTTTGGCTAGCTGGTCTATTCATGTGTACTAGTTACTCTATGTGACCTAGGGTGAGCCATGAGTCTATCTCACCACTACAGTCCATATACCACAGCTTGCGCCTCCAATGTAGTCGGGCAGCTGTGTCTGCCTACCACGTGCATCCATGATGACGACCCATATCCCCACTATGGAATGATTTCGCCACACTGCCCCATTCCACATCTGCGTTTCCTAGGCCAATTCCACCATTTCTGGTTGCCGCAGCTTGGTGCGGATGCCACGACCCACCTGGTCTCAACCCTTATATTATGTTCATCTGTGATCAATGCACTACTGACCATTGCACTACGATGAATGGGAAAATTAAAAATTGAAAAAGGGTAAGGGGTCCCATATATGATCACCTAAAGAATTATTTGGGTCTTTTTCATGTTGAACCAGATGCATTATTATCAGCAGGATCATGATGAACCAAAATAGGGCTGAAATAGTCACTATGATAAATATCCCCTTTATCCTGCATCATTAACCACCCCGCATAAATGATCAACCAATGGGTTAACTTGTTCCTGAGTTAACCTGCATTTTTCATTTAAAAGAGAGATATGGTAAACATTATTCGCCTAGAAAAGAATCAAATACTTACTTGGTAAATGATTTTTTTTCAACTAAGAATGGGATGACACGCCTCTGTTCTTCATTCTTGATCTGCAACCCACCGTTGGTTGATATTATTCGAAGGGTGGAAGAAAGGTTGTTCATCATCACCACCCACAAAATCCATAGAGCAATCCCTGGATTGTTCAAATAAATCGTTCATTAGATGATAGGCTATTAATTGGAGAAACACAAATCTACGTTTCTATTACACTACGTTGTAGCATTGTTACACTATCTCATTAATATGGTTCATTAATGAGACCCATCGTTGCATTGTGGTTTCACTAAAACCCTTACGTGCCACTTCTCAATGATGGAGAAAAAAAAAATAAAATAAAATTTTAATTTATTTTATTTTTCACTGGAAATGTATAAAAAACAACTTTCACCCTCAACCCACGTCGGTCGAGGTTAGGCTCCGCATAAGGGAATCACACCATCATGTGATCAACAATACAATCAGATTTCTAATCCGAGTTATTGTTTATGAGGTATAAGGACTTGAAAATAAAATAATCGTTACGTAATTATTTTATTTATCGCCAAAAACTAATTTCCACTTTTGGCCCACATCGGCTAATGTTTGGCCCTTCTAAGGCATATCCCAATGCTCTAATTTCAATGGTGCCCTAATATTTTTGATCTAGGAAGCGATTTAAAATTTATAAAAACCTTCTCACATGTTTATTTAATGAACTTTAAAAATATTTCAAAAATAGAACCTGAGCACTCTAGGCCTCAGAATTACGTTCTATCTCAGAGCCTGGTCACGTAATTATCCAATTTATGTTTCAATAAATTTTCATGGAATTATAGGGTATTACAATAAACAACAGTTAAAAATGTAGTGATATTAGAGGCATCATGTACAATGGGTTTTCAGTCACAAGCTTTTGGAACGAAGATTCTTAATTTTAGCAAAGATGGTCTAGAGGAAGAAGATACAAGTCTAGTGACTATGAGGGGTACCATCACTACAGATTCATAATTGATGACAACTTTATATGATAAAGGTGTATATCATTAATTTATTAAATATTGTATTTTTAATATTATAAATATTTCAACAGATCTTTTATCTTATGTTATGGATGTTACTATGACCTTTGAACTGAAGAGAGAGAAGGGTCTTCCTAGTGCCACATGTTTTTTTCTCTATGTATGATGTCAAGCTTGTTTGGTATTTTATAGTACTCAACCCGAATCCTATTGATTTAATATTCAGGATGGACTGGCTCATTTCCAGTAAATCCAAGATTGATTTCTATTTTTGAAGGGTCTCTTTGACTACACCCAATGGTGTATATCATATCATTCAATGAGAATGGGACCACATGCCATGTAGATACATACCTCATTATCCATAGTGGTGGAATGTAATATCTGTTGTCACCTTTGATCTTGAGTGATAATATTTCAGTGGTGGATACTATGTTGGATGAAAGAGTTGAAGACTATGTTGGATGTCCTTTTAGATAATGTCATTAAATTACTGAGTGTGTCACCTTGGATGGTGTCGGTTCTCTTGGATAACAAATTTTATGGTCCATTTTTCCTTTCTATGGATTACCAAAAGCTAAATAGTGTCATGATAAAGAGAAAGTATCTATTTTCAGGGATTGATGATTTATTTTATTATTTGAATTGAGAAAAGTGGTTCTTAAAGATTCATCTTCATTATGGTAAAATTCATTTGACAATAAAAGAATATGATGTTTATAAAACCTATTTTAAGTTCAGGTATGACCACTATGAGTTCTATGTCATTCCCTTTTTTCTAACCAATTCTTCTACAGTATTTTTATATTTAATAAACATGATTTTCATTGATTATTTTTATACCATTTTGGTAGTATTTTTGAATGAAATCCTTGTTTAATTTGAGTCTAAGTTGGATCTGGTGCATATTCTGAGAGCAATTATGGTATTATTGAGAAATCATTAGCTACATGAAAATCCTTCAAAATGTGATTTTTGGATTCAATAATTAAAATTATCAAGACACATGGTTTCAGATAATGTTATTTCAGTTGATCCTAAAGAGATAAAATATTTTATGAATATGGAAGGAACAATTTTTTTTTGTGATTTGGAGATTCATGGTTTTAGTTGGGTGTTATCGTTGGTTCGTTAAGGAAGTATCAATGTTGGATTCTATGATGACTACAGTGACTCTAAAAGGAGTAAGGTTTTCTTAGGATGAAATATTTCTATGTTCTTTTTTTGAGATAAAACCTATTTTTGTCTTCTATGATGGTGTTGTATCTCTTGTAGGCTGATACTAGACATGTTGTCTTCCGTGCTGCATCAGGTTTGAGTTTATTATGTTTTATTATGCATGGTGACCTTATCTTTTCTTGTGTCTCTCATAAACATAGGCCATAATATAATAATTATCAGCCCCATGACCTTAAAGAGGATGTGGTTACATACAGTCTTCAGAGTTAGTATAATTACCTTTAAGGAAAATGGTCTATCATGTTTTCAGTCCACAAGTGATTGATTTATATCTTCTATAAAAAATATTTGAATATCTACCAAAGTCATTAGTTAGAGTACCTACAATATTTTGACTATGAGATCTCCTATAAACTAGGGTAATGAATTCCATCATAGGTGGTTTTTGAAAGAAACATCCCACCCAAAATGTAAAGGATTCATCAGAAGAATGGAACAGAACTGTTATTTTTTCTCAGTTCCATATCGATGTCTAGGAATATGGTGTCAGGGTTACTTTGGATAGAGTTCAGATAACATCCACTCTTTTCAAGAATATTTTTCATAACAATAGCTTAATGATGAGTTTTGTAGAATTAGAGTCTCTCTTTGTGGTGGGGAGACCATACCTAACTGGTCATTCTATATCAAGATAATTAAATGCTCTCAAAATTGCTTTGTTGTTCCATTAATGGTAAATAAATCTATAATGGGGTATTTCTATACTTCATAGTGGTATTTTACCCCAAGAACCCTAAATATGTTCTAGGACACACAGTGTAGGTTTTTTTCCTAGGTATGAGATGAGGAAATGATGAATTTTTTTCCTTGTTATACATGACAACAGTCCAGGACCGAACACCATAAACCATTGGGTTATCTTTTTCCACTTTAAATTCCAAAAAAGTAGTGGGATGAAATAACTATAGACCTTTTGGATGGGTTGTTGTGTACCTAGAGATATAAGAATGTGTTTTGGGTTAGGAGCGATATGATAACTAAATTAGCTATCTTTGTACCGATTTATGATACAACCAATGTCTAAAAGTTGTGTAATCTCCATGCGAAAGATATTATTAGTTTTCATGAAGTTATATATTCTATTGTCTTTGATAGGGATCCTTTGTTCACTTCTTGCTTTTGGAGAGGCCTTTAAGAGGCACTGTGATCTTAGGTCTGTTTGAGTATGGACTACCATCTACAGTAGGATGATGAGACAAAATAAGTTTCAATGATTCATGAGGATATAATGCGTTCTTATGTTCTCAACTCTGGAAGAGATTGGGATGACCATATTGGGGTTGGTGAGTTTTATTAGAAAAATATTTAATTGTATGAGATTCGAATGGTTCCTTTTGAGGCATTGTATAGATAAACTTACAGATCTCTATATTTTTTATCAGATATTGGTGATAGTTCCTTGGTTGGAGCGATCTCTGTCCAAGAGAAGAAAAAAAAGATTGAGTTGATTCATCAAATAATGTTGAATTTAGAGATCTATTATAAGTACTATATAGATCTTCATCATTGAAACTTTGAATTTCTAGTTAGTGACTAGGTTTTCTTGAAAGTTTCACATCAGTTGGGTCATCAACATCTTGGGAGGAAAAGCAAGCCTTATCCTCACATTGTGGGACATTTTGAGGTTATTGTACATTTGGGAATTCTTATTATGATTTATAAATTCCTTTACACTGATTTCAATATATAATGTGTTCCATGTATCAAATATATTACAATATATATATGATCTATCTCATGTTTTGAGCTTGGGAAATCTTGAGGTTGTACCTAATTTTTCTGAGATTGAATGACTAGTAATGATTATTGATTCTAAAACAGTGGTACTTTATTAGATGATGATACCTTTGATTTTTGTGATATGGAAGCATAGTTCTAGTAGTCCTGATACATGGGAGAGAGAGAGAGAGGCACTAATGATAGAGTTGTGGTCTCATCTTTTTGTCATGGAAGCTTTAGAGTCATATTTTTGGGGATAAAATGTTTCTATAATGGTAAGGTTATAAAGGCTTATTAATATTTTTATGTACTCTTAAACACATTTTGAAATCATTATTATATTGAGACTTTTCTGAGGATGTTTTATGTAACAAATGGTTAAAATTTATAAAGTGTTTGGTCTATTTACAGTTTTCACATGGTTTTCCAAAATCGTGCGCCCTACTAGAGAAAACCGTGAGAAATGAGGTTGTGAGTTTTTTTGGTTGATACAGTGTTTTGAAATCTATGCACCTACCTAAGAGAAATAATGAAATACATTATAAGGGGTTCCTATTTAGGTTTCATAGTTTGAGTAATTGTCTAGACGTGCCCAAGAAAATATGAGTATGAGAGTTTTTAATCTAAAAATTAATTTTAAAATTCCCAAATTCCTCCTTGTAGGTCTAGGATGGGTTGGTATGACTGAATATCAATTTTGTATTCATTAGAGGCTACCAATAGGTTATTTAGACACCTATACCTCCTACCAGAAGTGGATTTAAGCTTAGAGAATGATGTTCGTTCTCCTCCCCATAGTTCTCCTCTTCCTATTCTCTTTCTCAAGATCATTATTTTATCCTCCATATTGGTTTGGTGCATCATTTTTATATTGGAAGATGTGATTAACATTGTTTTGGATATTAAACCTTGGTTTAATAATTGGGTTCTCATTAATAATGTTCTTCACATTAGTTTCCTGATTAGTGATTGGTGTTGTGAGACCGCATTATCACGAGGTAGGAGTTTCCATCATGATAGAAAATTTTTATTAACCAAAAATTGATTTATTTAAATTCAATTTCTTGATTAAAATTAAATATCTTGTAATTGATTACAATTGATTTATTAGAAATCCAGTTTAATTTTATTGGTGGAATTGGTTTTGAAATCGGATTTTTGCTTCAAATTTGGGAAAACCTCTAAAATTCCATTAAAATGGGGTGTGTTTAGGAAAATAGATGGATTTTTTGGAATTTAATTTGTGGAATTAAATTGTGGGATTTATTTTATGAAATTTGAACTATGAAACTGAATTGGGAAATTTGTTTTTGTAATTTATTTTGAATAGGTGTTCGAGAAAAATGGCTTGAAATTATTTTGATAGAAACCCATCATGTTTAACATAGAAGGAGTAATTATTTTATTAGAATATTTTTTTATTTTTAAATGGGAAATTAGAATATTGTAAATGGAGAACAATGTGAATTTTATTTTTAAGAATTTTTAAAATAATTTTCCCATCCTTCTTTTTCGTTAGAGAACATGCAAGACTTAGGTACTTAGTGAGTAATTTATAAAACACACAATGATTTACAACACTAAAAATACATCTATTGCATGTCACATACTTGAAGGGATGGTGAAAAGTACTACTTAGTCAGTATCCAGGGAACTTGTGTCAACATTTCTATGTCAACTAATTTAGTTTGTAGGGTCCCTTATCTTGGAACTATCATACATTTAGGCATATGACCTTGTTTCTCACATGTTTATATTTTACATGAATATATTACATTATTGTAACTAAATTAAATTGCTCATGAAATTATTTAAACCATTATATAAAAATTATTTTTTATATGATTTTTAAATTATTTCTACCATTTTAAATGTAAGTTATAAATTGTTTGAAATACAAATTCAAAATCTTTGTTTGTTTATTTAAAATTGAAATGTTTATTTGGTTAATACATTATTGGCATATTATTAGGGAATCCTTGGTGAGACCCTTCTAGTATTTTTATCTCACACCCTACACATGCCTTTATGTGTTTCTAGATTATCTTCTTCAAGGTTGAAGAATGATTAAGGAACCACATGGAGGTGGTAGTATTTATTAATCGTTGGTCTTTGAGAGATACATTTGTTGGGTCTTGAGTTGTTTAACTTTCTTTTTCTTGGTAATTTAATATATTAGTTTTGGTTTTTTCATGTATTAAGTCTAGTATATTTTTCCCTATGGATATTTTGTTGTATGTATAATGATTTTTTATATTTATTCTACAATGTTTGTGGAAAATTAATCCACACATTCATTTTGTTTGATTCCATGAGCTAGTCTCTAACATGTGGGGGTCATGGTCACCCTTAAAGCCATGTCAGGATTAGTTTGGGTGTCAGGTTACCAGTTCACTCAGGCTCATTCAGAACATTAAGAACAGAAACATTGATTAACATAAATATTATGGAATGTAAAATTATTTTATATTCAGCTTAAAAGTTCGCAATATGTATTATAATATTCTCGGTTGAATACTTTTTTCCTTCCATCAATGTTCACCAATGATTATTTAATAGAGAATTTTTTTCTTTCTTTTCACCCCCAACATAGAATAACACAATCACCATTTTGAAGGAAAACAAAATGTCAAATTGTGTAAAAGTGAAGGATATGAGTTAACAAAATTAAATTTGGGATACAAATATCAAACAATGTCACCTTATATATTGATAAAGAATTCAATGTCCAAAACCTATCGATACATTTATTTCCATTGAAATCATAGAAGTCTCATTAGTGGAAGAATATTGTGTTATAAATATTCAATAAAATGTGATTTTCCAAAAAACACATCAGCCTCAAAAACTCTTGAATCTTACACAATAATACAATTAGAACACAATAGAAACCTATTGAGGTTACAATAACTAAAAAAAACCAAGAAGGAATGAATGGATACAAAAAGAATCTTCTTTGTTTTCAAAGTAAAAACCCTGAGTTATGGTACAAGAAAATGATGAGTTTCCAAGTATAAATTTATTTATCTAATTTTTTTATCTCTAGATGGACCATAAATATTTATAATTTTGTTTGGTTTATAGTATTTCTTAGTTAAATCCTTCTCTATTTCTTATTAATTTAATGATATAATTAATGGTTTCAACTTATGGTCAATGACCATGATGATATTTCCAACTTTGGGAGCCTAAATCTCTACTTCCCTATGTGGTTACCCATGATTAACTATGTATATCCCTAAACTTCAAGACATTAACATTCATGAGTGAAAATGATGTTTGGAACTATAAAAAATCTGGGATTTTCTCGATTCAAAGTGTTTGAATTTGATATTACTAGATTTTTTGTCATGAAATCTAGAATTATTGATCATTAAATTTTCTTATGCCTCCATTGTATGTTCATCAAGTTCATATTGGTATTATTTCCACTTTTGTTTTGGATAATGAAATTTCATAGTTCTTTTTTTTGGCTTCCCAAAAATCCTTTGGTTCATTTTCAATAGTTAAGTTGAAATATTTTCCATAAACTAACATATAGAATGATATTTAAGATAGTAAGATATACCAAAGAGAATATGAGAGTTTCTCATACGAGTCTTTCTAAGATGAATTGATAGTTTTTTCAAGAATTTGTATAATCTCCCTCTTTTCGAATTCTTCTTTCCCATTGGTTTGAGGAAGATTGGTAGTATACATATTACTAAAAATTACATACATATACATGAGTGTAGTGAAGGGATAATTGATGTAATGAGTTCCACTAAAAATAATTAAATCCATTGGAATTACAATACTAAAAAATATGCATTATTTCAAGAATTGTATCTATAGCTAAGGTGATGTAGATATATCCCCTAGAGTTTGGTAAGGGTCCCATGAAATCAATTCCCCAATAATCAAATATTTAAATGACCAAAATGAGATTAAGGGGAATTGGATTATATTTGGTTAAGGATCCTAATTATTGATACCGAGGATAACATTAGAAGAATGGGTTGGAATCCTTAGTGATTTTAGTCCAAAATAAACCAATTTTAAGACCCTTTAGATGTTTCCTTGGTAGAAAGGTGGCCTCAACCATTTTCTTCACGTTAGGATTTAAGAATTTCTTCTTTCTAAGACTCGAGAACACATCTCTTAATTAATTAATAAATATATTTATCATATTGGTATGTATTTCCAAACCATTTTTTTTAAATTATAAATAAATTTCCTCTTAGAATGGGTCATAAATAATTTTGTAATGAAACCCATAATAAATTTTTTTTATATATCAATATACCATGTTAGATAACTCAAAGAGTAGAGGTACTCATCGGGAAATGGAATAAAATGGTGATGTGAGTTGACTTTGAATTATATCTTATAGAGTTTATCAACTATAAAATTTTCAACACACATTTTATCATTAATATTTATATCAAACTCTTCAAGAAGATAGACCCAACTAATTAATCTAGTGTTGATATCATTTTTTTGGAATATGATATATTAAATATGAATGATCTATGAAGATAATGATAGGGTAGTGTAATAGATAAGAATGGAATTGTTTAAGTAAAACAACAATGTAAGAAACACTTTATTAGTGGTTGTGTTGTTTTTTTGTTTCATTTAATGATTTACTTGAATAATAAATGACACATTTTGTTTTTTCACAATGTTTTCCTAATACATATCCTATATCAAAGTCACTCACTTCACCAATGAGTTTGAATAGAAGTTTCCAATTGGTAACTTTCATTATAGGTGGAAATATAATAGATTAATTAAGTATTGATAATGATTCATCATAGCATTCTATCCATAAAAATAGGGCATCATTCACTATAAGTACATAATGTGGTAGGGAAATGGAGGTTAATATCATAATGAACATTCTATAGAGACCAACATATACTAAGAAATAACTAACCTTATTAATAGTGTTTGGACAAGGAATATGAGGAATGACACCAAACATAGATTTATTAACTTCAATTCATCCACCGGAGACTAGATGGTATAAAATTATTCCATCTTTTACCATGAAATGGAATTTTCCCAATTTAGGATTATATTCAAATACTCACATATAGAAAAAACACATTCCAAATATACAATAATCACTAAAATATATCAATTAATATTTATAATTCATCCATAAAGTCCTCTAAATAAACCCCCACCATGTTAGAGAAGATTACCATCATGAACAAATATAACATATCAGGGGAATTAAATAACCCAAAGGTAATGAACTTGATGAAAAAGCACAAGATGGATAGATTAAGGTTGTTTTTCTTTAATATTATAAGGCAAACTCAATTTTATTATTCCATGAGAATCTATCTCTGTAGATATAGGAATCATGATTCTCCTCTCTCTCAATTACATGATTAATGATGGGAAAAAGGAAATTGTATTTCTTTGTACATGAGTAAAACATCCTATAATAATTTCACACTATACATTAAATACCCACCATTTTGGGATGAATAAAACCATCCACATTGATAATCACATTGATTCCACACATCTTTTGAATAAGTTGAATGGAGAGGATCCACTAACTCTCAGTATTTCTCTATATGTAACTTACTTTTAATAAATTTTGAAGTTCTTTCCAAAAAATATCTATGAGATTGGGATTGATTCTACATGGAGTTTACTGACACGGTTTGGTATCCGATTCTAGAATAATAATATGGGTTCCAATTAGTGGGATAATCCCAATAATATATGACATTGTCGATTCAATCTCTTTATTAATCTTTCTTAGATCATATAGAAAAATTATCTCTTGATTGGATAAAAGAGATGAAGAAATAAAAAAGTAGAAGGGTATATTTCCCCTAATAATTAATACATGAGTTATGAATAAATGATTATTAAATTGTGATCAATTTGGATAATAAATTCAAAAGAATTATGCGAATTATTTTTGAACATGGTTTGTTTTCCCAAATTTCCTCACATAATGGGTTTCTTTTGAATAGATTCTTCTGACACAAAATTGTCAACATTAGTGTCAAAAATGAGTATGAAATCATTTTATTTTATTTATAATAGAGTTTTATTTATTTTTGATATAGAAAAATCATCAAAATGTAAATATGTTATTGATTGAAGATGAGGAGATAATTTAATTCATGGGTACATATAAAATCTTTGTCATGTTGAATTAAAAACCCCATCAAAATTCCATTATGTTTGTCTAGTTCACTTTGAAAAATAAATATCCAATTTATATTTTGGATTTTCTTATAATACTCAACATGAAGGTTTTTGTTATAAATGTTCAGATTAATCACATGTTTCCAAAGGTAATCTACATATTCTCATTCCTAACTCGGATGACCATATTACTTGTTTCAAAGAAGGGAAAACCATGGATATTAGTATTTTGCTCCCTAGGACCTAATATTGGGTTGTTCTAAAAGAACATGAAATTTTAATGGTAAATTAAAATGTTAACTTTCACCAAAACCTCTTTTAATATCCATTTAGGAATTCAAATAGTGTGATCAACAATTTAAAGAGTGACATATGTGGGTTAGAGTTCCTAGACTCCTAACTAATAGTACATGTCATATGGAATGGATCTAACATTATCTCCTCTATGAAAAAGGGATTTAAAAATTTATTACCTCTTAAATCAACATTGATTTAAGTACATTATGTTTCTTTCAACTTAAAAATAATGGTCCCTCGATTGCTGGTACTAATATTAGTAAGAAAAATGACTTGGTATTTATGTCAAATATTTATTTTAAAAGTGGAAAATTCCTTAAGGTACTTTGAGTTGGTATTCATGGTAAAAATTTAAATTGGAAACATAATTTTCCACTTTACTTGATAGATTATTTCCCTCAAATTTTCATTGTATTCTGGTTTATATTTTCACCTCATGCATTGAGGTAAGGGAGGTAATTATTTGATTGTTTGGTGGGTTTGTGGTACTTTCACATTCTCATTGGATTTTTCAGAATATGGGGGTTATTACTCATCATTAAAATTTGAAGATGGATATATTAATTGTTTGGGAATTGGGTTTTTAGGATTTTCAAAGGATCTATCACTTCTTTATACTATCACTGCTTTTATTTGTTCATGAGAGGTTTCAATGTAACTGAATTCTCCCTTTATGGTTGAGGATGGTATAGCCTAAGTATGAAAGGATTCATTGACAGTTTTTATGGTTTGGAATTAATGTTTAATGTATGAAAATTCATAATTCATAATTTCATTTTTTTTCAAAAAAAATTTCAATTAGTGGAAGTGGAACAAATTGTGCAGGTGTTTGAGTTAGTTGATTTATCCTAGGTGGGTATTTAATCTATTAGATAGGATATTGAATGGGATGTTGGATGGTTTGTTCTTATTGGATATTTGGATGTTATTGTTGTAGTGATTTTTGTTATAAATTATTATGGAGTTTATAATTTCATGGAGTGTAGGGTTGGAGTCTTTATGGATGATTGGGATTTTTAATAGGTTGTTTTTTATTTTTTTCAATAGATGATGAGAGGGTTATTGTAAATAGGATTAAATAATTTTTGGGAATGGGGACTTTTAATATTCAAATAATGGTTCTTTTATGCTGGTCTCATAAAATAAAATCCCTTATAGAAGGTATGGTTTGTATGTTGTTAGTCATTTTTTCATTTTTGTCCCAAATTATGAAAACAAGGTCTATAGTTTGGTTTTCTTGGACCTTCCTAAGATCCATCTCCTCGACCATCCTAGTGAGTGAAGCATATTTTAATGTGACACCTTTATTCTTTTATATTATTTCAAATTCCACTATATTTTTTATTATTACCATTGTAAGATGATGTTCCCCATGTTTTGTGTTGATTAACCAGATATTCCAGTTACTCATAAGCATCATTTGGGGATTTGTTTTTATGGTTCTGTTAAACATCATTCCAATTATATTTGAATTCAATTTATGAGAAAGGGTTGATCCAAGGTAAAAACATGGGATTAACTCGTATAAATTCATTCTAAATTATTTCAATTTCATTAACACAAGAAGTAATAATCTAAGGAAATCATTATAAACTCATAAGTTATAGGTTTAATGAATTTAAATACACATTAAAATCACCTAAAAAATTTTATGATCATTTTTATGAGAACTTCTAGGTAAACTTCTTTATTATCACATGAATTCCATGGTGATAAAATTAAATAATGAAGAGGAATAAATCAAATCATTGAATGAAAAACTCAAATAAGAAAATGATTAAACAGTTAATGAGTTAGAAATAAAATCCAATACATACAATTTATCTTTTATACCATGAGTGGTTTAGGCTTACATTGATGTAAATATTTCTATAGAAGTTGATAATTGTCCCCTGATGATAGAAATAAAGAAGTAATAACTATGAAATAACGATCACTCAAACATTATCCAAATAATTTAATCTTTGTTATTGTGAATAAGTTTACACTATGAGAAACAAGTATCAACATGATATGGAGAAGAAACAAATATGAGGATATTAAGAACTCTTGTTAATAACTCAAGTGAATTTGAATAACTTAATGTGAAAAAAATACCCGAATACAAAACGACAGAATAACATTATAAACGAAATAATTAAAAATCACCCTTAAAATCCTTCACCATCACATAGTTAAATTTTAATTTAAATATTCTTTAGTATATCCTCCAATATTTCAAGTCTTCCCACAATATTATTATTAATATATGGATGTATAATGTTTTTTTTGGAATGTGTACTTTTCCCCCTTAACCCGAAGTGGGAGACAACATCTACCCACCCAATAGAGGATCTAAAATGAGATTATATGTGGAACAATTTGGGGGTGTAATAAAATAATAAATTGGATCACCTAATGTCCCCTAACATACTATAAAATTTAACCCCTATTTTTTTGAGATATGATTGAAATTGTGGGTTTTTATTCTATGATATAGAATCTTGTACAAAAGTTTATCTTCTAATTAGGCCACATAGAACCCCATTGAAAACATAGAATTAGATATTTCCACTATTTAATTAAATGTTATACATTATTTACAACATCTAATGTTCAAATTTTAGTTTCATTGGGATTATATTGTGGCTTATATAGTTATTTTGTTGGGTTCTTTTCAACTTAACTTCCCCTATAATTTCCAATGTTCAAGGTTCATTATGTTAATTTTCACAAATATATATCCTATAAATCATGAAATATATAATGTTCCTCATAGAATGGGAGGATTTAAAATGAAATATAAAAATAAAATCAAGACCTTTTGGGTTTTATAAGATGTTCAAAAATATACCATGTAATAGTGCATTTTAAGAAGGAGTTACAAACATGATAATAAAAGAAGCTCAAATTGTATAATACAATTGGAATAGTTTTTACGAACACCAAATCACTTGAAAATGATATTATAGAACATGAATATTAATCTTGTCCAGATTATAATTAGATTCTATTTAAAGTGGAAGGTGGGGGCTCAAAACATAATTATTCCTTTTTTATTTGAGGTTCTTCCAAATTCAAACTATTTTTATATATTTCTTATTTCTATACTATTACCCCATTATTTTGGACTTGGAATCATTTTATCTTCTAGTGATGATATGTCACCCATTACCACTCCTTAAATTATATTAATAAGTTGTTACTATGTCCTGATACATTTTTTTAATAATATCTTTTCAATTCAGTTATCCACATATGATTTTTTATAACTCATATAATATATTAAAGCAATCCTAAATTAGGAAAATTTTAATCAAATGTTTATAATTACTAAAATATTTATTTGATTTTCGCTTTTTTAAGAATCTTTTAAATAACAACCTTTGAGTATTTTTTTGATACATGTTTTCTACATCTATTTTATTAAATGATATCGATTTCAGTGTTCATTAGAAATATAATGGAAAATATATTTTTTATCTATCATTTTTTGTGGAAAAAGTAATTAAATTATTTTTTTCTTTAATATATTAATTTTTACACTAAATTGATAAACATTGACTTTCTTTAAAATCTATATAATATTAGGACATTAATTCTTTATTTTTTATGAAATTATAAGGGAAATATTATTTTTGATGTGTTTTAACTAATTTCAGTTCTTTTAATTTATATTTACAATTTCTCTCATTTTTTATCTAAATTAACATTTACTTGAACAATCTATAATACAATATTGAATGTATGGAAACTATTTGATAAATACTGAATAAATTTTTTATTAATGTTTGAATTAATAATTTTTTCACTTAAATAGATTTGTTAAATAATTAGAAATAGAAAATTGGCTTGGTAAAGAGTTTCAAATGAATTTTAGGGTATCTTCATAAGATATTATTTCAAGTACCAAAAAAATTATTCAATTTATATATAGAAGAATTAATTGAGAATAAGAAAGCAGATAGAGAAGATAGTAAAAAATTTCAATTCTTGATGCGTGAATGTAGTTCACTATCCAAAAGGGTTTGGTCCACTACCACTTATGGGTGTAAGGTTCATGATGAATGTTTTCCTATAAGAATTCACCCAATGTTTTGGAATGTAAAAAACTAAATTCTAATAGCCACATAGTGTCATTATTGGGATAATATTTCTTAAGAATTTTGGATTATAGAGATGAGTCAGAGACGATTTCATCATCACATTATTTATAGATCAAAATTATTGTGATTCATAGCAATTCAGTCACACCATTTCGATAAAATGACTCTTTGATTTTATCAAGAAATTAAACCATTAAAGGGAATAAACTGACGATATTTTGAAAATTTTAAATACAAATGTTATGACTAATATTGGAATTATTCAGTTTTTATAAATTATTTTATTTTATTTATTGTTTCTTCATATATATATATATAGGAAAAATTTTACAAAAAATATGTATTTTCAAAATATTTTAAAATTAATTTTTCATATTTATATTTTTAATGGAAAAAAACCTCATAATTTCCCTTTTAATAAGGGAGGATCTTTGTGAATTTTAAACCTATTTCTAATGCGGGATACCACTAGTTTTTTTCCAGCTCATCAGTCCAATCCTAAAAAAAGTGTGTCCCACCAAAATAATTCTATTTATTTATGTTTTTAATAAAATTATAGAAATACCCCTCTTTTATTAAAATATATTAAATTTTTCGAACATAACTGAGTCATTATACATAATAAATTTCTTTTTGTTAAATTATTCCATTAATTAGTGTCAATATCTCAATTTATTATCTGAAATATTGGTTTTTAAGACATTATACTTATTAACCATTAATATAAACTGGAGATATAATATTTAAAATGATATTTCCAACAATTGTTTTTTTATATAGATATTTATGGCCATGTGCCTATACCCTTTTTCACGAACTCTCTAATGAGTAAATACATTAAATCCTATAATAAATGGCTCCAATATAAGTTCACATTAAAAAATATTACCACATGATTATATAATTTTACCACATACCTTATGAAGTATTATATTCGATTATGATTTTATTACTCAACTAATTTTCATAATAGATGACATTGACACCATGTAGTTGGGGATACAATTGTCGATATACAAAATAAAATTCTTAAATATTTTTTACCCATTAAATTTTTTTTAGCGTATACCTAAAAATTTTTTTGGTTTCCATTATAAAAATAATTTATTCTATTGGTGTTAACAACATCACATTATTTGTTTTGTTTCTGATCTCTCTCAAAAGATATTTTTTAAATGGATCCACATGGTTTTTAACCCATTGTTATGTTATAATATTTTAATAGTTATCTCACATAATCACGGACAAAAATTATATATTTATATATATATAATTTCAATAGTATATGAAACAATACGATTTTGATATATCGCTTCACCATTCCAATTTTATAGAGATTGGGTGAATTAGACTAGGCCATAGTCTATTATCTAATAAAAGTTTCCTAATCCATTCATCTTCTATTATTAATACCTCTATGAAAATAAACACCAACTCGGTTTGGTCCATTGGGTTAGATTCCCTGAGAGGGGGGGGGGGTGAATCAGGGTATGATAGAATAAAACAACTTCACTTATTGATCTTGTTTCATTGTTAATCAAAAATAGCTTCCCTCTCTTTTCTATAGAAAAGTATAAATAGAAACTAAATCACGGACATGACACAACGATTTTTACTTGGTACACCCTTATTGGGCTACGTCCAAGGAGAATACACCAGCGATGTGCTGATGTACCAAATCTACTAAAAGTGAACTATTTTTTATAAAGTTCAGAGTGGACTCACTGCTCTTTCAACTGATGTGTGATCACTACTTATTCAAAATATCCAATCATAGTTTTAAGACTTGTAGGTCCCTTCATTATTAGAAATTATTTTATCTTCCTCTGTATGTAGATTCTCTATTTAATTTCCACTTTCATCCACTGATGAATACAACTTTACCACAGATGTACTGAGAAATATTCCTACTTCCGTGCAACCCTAAAATAACAGACGTGCTTCTCTATACTTGGAATGATTATCAATGATTTGTCATGATTATCCAAACCTAGTTCACTTGTTCACCGAACCACTTATGCGACACCCCCATTTTAAACTCTGAACTTTGGCAACTGACACCCTTTTACTCTCAAACCAATATTGGTGTGCCACTATCAACTAGAACATGACTTCTAAGTATCTTTATACTTGTGCGAGAAAACCAACACTTGCACGAGTGAACCACCTGCGTGACTGGAGCTCTAACTTTCTCTAAGTGTTGAAATCTCTCAAAAATTTGGAGGAATGGACCTCTATTTATAGGTATTTTGGACACCCTGAGCACCAGCATGCAAGTCTTGTATTGGTGCGCAAGTCTTGCCCCCCCCGAGTCTTTGTCTCCAAAATAACTTGCACACCAATACCAAAACATGGGCACCCCACTTTCCTTTCCTTATTTTGATGTTCTGATCTTGAAAAACATATGGTGTCACCATGTATCTTCTATTTTTGTACCGCCTCCAGATCGTCCATTACTTTGTCAAGGTTATTCAATAATTCAAGGATTGGGGACAACATCCATTGTACTCAACAACTCACTATGGAAACCCCCTTTGTCAATAAATTTGTACAACGTGGTCTACATTGTCAATTATCACAATATGGAGGCTCACTTTTTCAACAAACACACTCACCTCAAAAATGATTCAATGACACCTTGAGGGATTTTTTTCCCAAAAAACTCTATAATCTAATGTGAAATTTGTGTTTTTTCTTAGTTTATAAACAACACAACCTCCCAAAATAAATAAGCATCGTGATATGGATTGATTACAACTTCCACTAGTAATCCTACTCTTATTAGTGTATCTTCCTAATATAACTAGATAATAATTTTATAATAAACTCAAAATTTTGGTCTCTATTAAGTATCCAAATATTCTATCAATACTTTTCCAATAATACACACCTATATTATAAGTATATCTACTAATTGTATAGTCTACATAAGTTATATCAAGTATAGTATAATGAATTTATTACATTAAATAACCAATTTCACTATCATAGTCATGTAGTGATACGTAACTAATTGTATTCATAAATAGTTTTTCACTAGAATAAAATGGAGAATTAGCTTTTTTGAAACTAAGAGGTTAAGTTTTTTTTTAAAATTTTATCTTTTTCTTTGAAATTAACTCAATGAATTACCACCACTATGTTTTTTTCATTGATATTTAAAATAGTTTCAACCATTTTAGTATCCTTTATTTTAAACATAAAGGATAAATAATTCTTTAAATCATTTGTGCCAATCATATCGATTCAAAAAATTAACATATCATCAACATATAGACACATAATAACTCTATATTATTTTTTTGACTTTGAATAAACACATTTATCTACATTTTTATGAATAAACCCATTAGATAAAATAATATAATAAAAATTTTCATACTATTTCATTAATGATTGTTTAAGGAAATAAAGATATTTAACTATTTTACATACATTATTTTAATTAACTCATTAAAAACCCTTCTATTTCTTCCATGTAAATCTATTCAATCATTTCACCATTGAAAAAAGAAGTTTTACTAAGAATTTTATAGATACAAAACTAATTTAATGAATATAATGAAAATAAATTACTCATTTATGTAATCCAACCTATAAGAGAATAAATATCAAAATACTAAATCCCTTATTTTTTCCTCAAACCTTTGGAAACCAATCATGAATTAAAATTTGATTATAACCATTGGAATCATACTTCTTTATAAAAACCCATTAACAACCGATAGGTTTTGAAGCTCTTAGTAAATCCACGATTGACCTAAGTATTATTCCCCATAATGGAACCCATTTAATCATTAATGAATTCATTCAAAATAGAATAATATATATTAGTCATTTATTCTTGATTAATCACTTACAAGCTTGTGCTTCATCTTGGAAATTATAATATAAGAAATTCATCTTAGTGAATACTATTGATAACCATTGTCCTAAGACATACTAATCCTTACCCTCAAGTAATCAGGATCAGAACCCACAGGTGACTGCCCTCAGGACTAACGAATATTTCCCTCAGGAATACTAGATTTTACCCTCAGGCACAAAATCTACTTCCCATGGGCATAAACAAGTTACCCTCAGGCTAATGAGACACTACCCATAGGCTAAGAAAAACACTTCCCTCAGGCTAAATAGAACACTGCCGTCAGGCGCAAGGAACCGAGCTGGGCCAAATGCTTAAAAAACAGTTTATATAAAATTTCTCTCATGAAAATACAATCCATAATATAATCATGTCATGCCCTTGGGTATTTTGGGAAAACGTCTAAACAGAGCAACACACCCACAGGGTGGTCCTGGATCTAAGCAGTGATCCCAATCAGCTGTTTTTATTTACCAACAGATTATCTGTGCAATTCTATATATCGTTCAGCAAAGGCCTCAGCCATACGACACCCCAAACATGGGTGTGTAACACAGTGGTACACAATTTAAACACAACAGTTTGAAAATAACATCAGAACACCTACCTTGATCTCCCTTGATCGATATACACGAATGACGTCCCCCGAAACAACCAAGAACAACATAGAACTTGGATAAAAGATTTCTCGTTCAAACATAAATAACTTTCCCTCAAGAAATAATTGGTAATAATGGCTCAAGGAGAAGGAATGGATTACCCACACAGTCCAAACAAGATTGATGACGGAAGAATCAGATTCCATCCGTGCGATCAAGAGCTCCTCCAAGTTTCGGCCTCTCCTCCTGAGCTCTTCATGGCATTCTAAGATTCCTCTACTCAAAGAGGAGGCTACTGCCCATTTTAAGGGAGAAAAACAAAATACACGGTCTGTAATCTCAAGTACACGACATGTACTTTCCATTTTTTTAACAATTCCCCTGGCAACTACTTTTCACCAATGAACTATTCACTTGCCCACATGAGTACATGACCTGTATTTCGGAGTAAATGGCATGTACTGTTGCTCCACTGGTGGTTTCTTCCACCACCTTACTATTCACCTACCGACTGATTACATGGTGTAAACACTAAGTACATGGAATTTAGTCAGTTTTTTCTACCCTTCATCACCGAGAGTATTACATGCCCTGTGTACTCATCACACAAGACCAAAGTACAAATTGTGTGGAAAAGTATATGGCAAGTACTCACAAATTTTGGGATTTTCCCCCATTTTCCATATTTTTCCCAAAACACTTAAGGAAAAGGGAAAAAAAGAAACCCATACCTCAAATATAAGAACCAGGTTCTTACAACTCCTATGATGCATCAACCAACATATAGTGAGAGAAAATTATTGAAATAGTACATAATCCAGACCATCTGGAAACTCGTGACCCTATATACACGTCACTAAAAAAGGATATTCCTCTCCATATCAAGAACCGAGATACAATCCTTTAACATTATGATCACATCGCCCCAGTATGATGACCATGTCACCCCAACCAGTTATCAACATCACCCATATATCCCAATTGATGCCCGACCAGATGAACTACAATTCCAAAATTTTGTTGGTCAACACCACAACAATTATTGGGTTAATCACATCACATTCCTTCAGAACCATAAATAAATATGTCATGATGAAATTTAATTTTAAACAACACATATTCAACCTAATATGCCTATGTGGCCTAAAGACATTACCATAACTAGCATTTAGAAAAGGAAAAGTTCATGCTAATAGGGAAACCTCAACATTAATTAATTAATCTAATGACTAACATCAATTTAATTATGGTCTTGATTGTTCAACACACATTACACATATAATTTATGCTATAGGAATTTCCATAATGACATCATACGTGACAAAAAAATGAGATAAATTAACATTTTAAAAGAACACTGTAAAATATGGTAAAATGGATTACACAGATTTAGCGTTTAGTGTGTAAAATGAATATAATAATTAGGCTAGTAGAAAAAAGGCCTTAATGACATTAAACCCTATCCACCAACTAATTTTAAATTAGTTCTCTCATGGAATTATTTCCTAAATAGTTAGGCAAGAGTGAAATATAGAATCTCCCCTACTGTCTATGTGGATGGGGGAATAATGAGAAATAAAATACGCAAATACAAGGACGACTAGGTTTTTAATTTTTCACTTTTAAATGAGTCACACAGTTAGATTTCATGGTTGTGATTACTATATTCCATCCTTGAATAATCATAATCCAAGATGAATTACCCCTCATAGAACTAGGAAAACACTTTACCAAATTATGACCAGCCTATATAGATTCCATTGGCCAATACACCAGCATGCACTGTCATGCACACAGTTTGAAAATATGACTCACTATAAAACCTAGAACATTACACCACTTTTTAGTGTAGCGGTCTCATTGGTAATTTCCCTATAGGATTTTACCAATAATTTTGGAATTCTAAACACCAAATTCAAATTTCCTCATAGTATCAATGTTATGTGAATATATTTGAATACTTTTGGATTGGAGTGATTAATAATAGATGATCTCACCATCCAATTAAATTTATATCAAAATTGGCATGATTTCACTGATTTGATATCAGTTGTTAGATCAATGGAAACATTGGTTTATCTAAAAAAGCAAACATTTAGGGGGAGGAAATCGATTGGATTTTTAAATTTTTAAATTGAACCATTATGACTATTCTCATCATTAGTCAGTTTTTATAATATTTTTCTATTATATACATATATAATATGTAAATTAATTTTTTTCACTATAAATTATATTTTTCAATAATTTAGCATAATTTTGGATCATTTATTTATTTTTTGGAAACCCACTTTCCAAGGCCCCATTTTATATGGGATGAGCTTTGATAATTTTACCACAAGTTCTAATGTGTAATTCCACTTGATTTTTGTCCACCCATAAATCCCAACAATTATAAATGAGGTTCTTATTAAATATTATTTTATTTATTAATTTTTTGATTGAAATTATAAAAATAATTTTAGATGATCTTTGTTGTACATCACACTCCATCATGATTTATCAACTCAAATTTGAGGCAAACTAAGACAAAATCTCAACAACCTAAGTGAAATTTTGTTTGTGAAAGAAGAAAATTTTCAATCAATAATTAAGAAAGGATATTGGCTAAGTCATAAATATTATTTTTACTAAATCCTAAGACATGAATACAATTTTAATAATATTAAATTATGAATGATTATCCAAGATCCATAGTAGAGTATCATAAAGAAATAGATCTCGATCATGGAACTATGAAGGAAAACTCAAGATACGATCAATGGCCAATAAGGAATGAAGATGGGTTTATTAAAATACAGATAAATCAATATTAATAGAGAAAAAATAGTTCTGAAACCATATTATAACATAATTAAAATTTCATAAAGTAAAGGAAAATTGGATGACTCAGTAGATCAAAGGCCATGGAGGAAAAAGGATTGATTTGTTCTTAGAATGAGATAACTTATGGATGTAGAACCAATACTGCAATCACAATCACCAAAAATAATAGTGATGATTGAACGTTATGGGCATAGTGAAAGCGCGTCGGTGGATACACCCACTTGGATTTTTTTCATTAACAATGATCAATCTGGGATCAGTATGATGACAAATGCTAGTCTCCATGGATCAAATCATAGAAATAGACAAAGAAAAGGAATCTCCCAGAACCAAAATGTAGGATCATTGTAGGTTGATTATAATTAATCTAATCAATTGAAAAGAAATACCTTTTGGCTGTTCTTTATTTTTTGATGTTCTTGATCACATTCCAATGTGATTCATCATTGCATCACAGTATCCAAGTGTAGAATTCCTCTAGAGGTGATCCACACGTGTACCTCGTATCTCGAGATGTCACCAAAGGAGTCTCCGGGTGCTAACGTGGAGAAACCTTTGCTTGAATTTTCCAACTTATATCATCTTGATCCGATGGAAGAGGATCTCTCTCGATCATGAGAGCATTCTTGGAGGAAGAGGTTCTTTCGGACTTGAAAGAATTCTCCAGAATTGTTGTTCACAACAATTCTCTTGTGTGTCAGAAAAGAGTTGGGGTTGTGAGGATATTTATAATCAGGTTTGAGGTTGTATAGTTATGAAAATAAATAAATGTGTTACGCATTTTATTTTTTTCATTGACTCTTATTTAAAACCCACATGTTGAATAATTAATTCCTTGACATGCTCCCACACTGATTATAATAAATATCTTTTAAACCAATATTATATCCTCAAAATCCCGACTGGAAAAAATACATGGTGTGTCTTAATAAATACACGGCGTGAACTTGTTTTTCATTGAAAACTACATGGTGTGTACATTCAATATACACAGCATGTATATCTTGTTTTCATTTATTCATTTCTTTTCCATAAAGAAAACTACACGGCATGTAATTATTAGTACACGGTGTGTACTTGATTTCCATGAAAAACTACACGGCGTGTAATCTTTAATACATGACGCGTATATCTTGTTTTTAATTTCCTTCTTCCTATATTATTAAAACTATTTAGGCTTCCTTGAATAATTATTAAACCATGTATGGGAATAATATTTATTGTACTTGAGATACTTGAATACACTTACTGTGTGACCCTTTAGGCCTCTTTCTCGTTGACATTGGACGGGCTTGCCTAAAGTCCAAGATTACTATCTAGAAATGGGTCAAGGAACCCAAGAGAAAGAAGTTGACGCTACATTGACAAATCACCTCATATGAATTCTTACAGTGTAATTTAATCCCTTTGTCTCAATATCTCATCAAGCAGGTTTCATAGAAGTGTCATACACCTATATGCTTGATCCACCATTCTTTGAATACCTGAAATAAACTCATCGTTTACACCATGGAAATGGAATTTAATGCGACAGTTCTATTTCAATCAAAGGGAAAAGATATCAACTTCCATAAATGTAAGGGACAAATCCTTCCTCGACTTATCCATTAACAACATGTCATTCGTGATGCACCCAACGTACCCTACTTCCCGCCAACTGTCTGCATGATGGTTTTCATCAATAAATCTAAGTACGCGAGTCATGAGATGAGCTAATGATAATATTACAGTCTAAGGACCATTACACATGCTCGTAGATAGCAATTTATTATGACACCAAGACATGCGTAATTGCTACTGGCGGGTCTATTCTCATAATATCCCATCTTGGAGATTACCTAGTGTGAACTCCATGAGAGAAAGTCTCGTCTTCTTACGATTACGTGAACATGATGGTTTGTATACTATGTGTCCTATCATAGTATGCCATCCAACTGTAAAACATTATTTAAGAATATTGTTATAGCATTTCAAGGTTCTCATCATAGCGGGGATCTGCCATGACCATATCAATGCAACAAATATTCAGGGAAATTCTTATATTACAGTCATGCATAACAATGAAAAATATATAATAAGAGTACATTCATGTAATCAAAGTACAAAACAGTTGGTTCTCAGGACACCAAACCTTACAAACTCCCACTTGAACTAGATCCAACTGCTTGTGACTTTTAGTCCGCTATACCTCACATGATGATAATGTTTTTGTGGAGTCAAGGCTTTAGTCAAGCGGTCCTCCACATTGTCTTTCATGGAAATACTACACACTGTAACTTCACCTCTCTGAGAAAAATCCCTCAAAAGATGATACTTCTGAAGTATGTGCTTTGTCCGCTGATGTGACCTTGGATCTTTTTCAACTGCCACCGCTGTAGTATTATCACAATAGAGTGTGATAGGTTCTTTAATTCTCGGTACTTCATCCAGATCTTGGAAAAAGATTCATATCCATACTTCTTGTTTAGCTACCTCAGAAGCTGCAATATACTCAGACTCAACTGTAGAATCTACCACCACACTTTTCTTTGAGCTCTTCCAGGTCACCGCACCTCCATTCAAACTGAAGATGTATCTGGTCTATGACTTCATGTCATCTTGACCAGTCTAGAAACTATGATCCACATTTCCTCTGATGACTAGTTACTCATATCCTCCACAAATAAGTAACATATCCTTAGTACGCCTCAAATACTTAAGGATAGTCTTGACTGCCATCCAACGGCAGTCACCTGGATCAGCTTGATATCTGCCTACCAAACTTAATGCGTAAGAAACATCTAGCCTCGTACATAGCATAACATATATGATTGAACCAATCACTAATGCTTAAGGGATCATTTCCATTATATTAATTTCCTCATGTGTCTAAAGACACATTTTCTTGTAAAGATGAATGCCATGTGAAACTGGAAACAATCCCCTCTTGTACTATTCCATACTGAATCTCTTCAGTAAATTGTAAATGTATGTACTTTGACTTAGGTCCAACATTATCTTGGATCTATCACGATGGATCTTGATCCCAAGAATAGATGTTGCCTCACCCAAGTCTTTCATGGAGAAGAGTTTATGCAATCATGCCTTACCTTACTGTAAGACATGTACTTCGTTTCCAATTAGTAATATGTCATCAGTATATACAATTAGGAAAATGACTACACTTCCACTAAACCACTTGTAGATACAAGGCTCACATTCGTTCTTAACAAAGCCAAATCCTATTATAGCTTCATCAAAATAAATTTTCCATGACCTTGATGCTTGCTTTATTCCATAAATGGATTCTCTGCAACTTGCATACATTGTTGGTATCCTTTGGAGTCACAAACCCTTAAGGTTGTGTCATGTAGACATCTTCAGGGAGGTTCCCGTTAAGGAATGTTATTTTGAAATCCATTTTCCAAATTCTAAATTCATGGTAAGAGGAAATGTCCAATAGTATTCTAATGGATTTCCACATTGAAACTAGTGAGAAGGGTTCATCATAGTCAAGTCCTTGACGCTGACTAAAACCTTTTGCAACCAGTCGTGCCTTATAGGTGATGACTTGCACCTCTATGTCTAGTTTCTTCTTGAATACCCATTTATTACCAATAGGATTTACATCAACTGGAGGATCTACCAAAACCCAAACTCAGTTTTGGTACATGGAATCCATTTCATAATTCATAGCTTCTTGCCACTTGGTAACGTTTGTGCCTTCAATTGCTTCCTTGTAGGTAAGAGGATCATCATTGTCAACCAATAATTAGTCACCATCCTCAGTGACAAGAAAACCATATCATTCTAGTTCTCTCACCTCTCTCATGCTGCTACGTAGTTATTGTGTATCTGGAACAGATTATTCTTTCACGGGGCTTTATGAAATCCTTTCTTATACCAACTTCTTTGTATCTTTATCCTTGACTTCATCGAAGTCTATCTCACTCCCACTATCTCTTTTGGAGATGTGCTCCCTCTCAAGGTATATGACATGTATTGCCACTGTAACATTTTTGTCTGAGGGGTTTTATAGGTAATATCCCCTTGTTTCCTTAGGATATCCAATAAAGATACACTTTGTGCCTCGGGGTGCAAGTTTTTTACTTGAATAGGCCTTAACAAATGCTTTGTGACCCAACACATGTAAATTCGATAACATGGCTTTGCGTCCGATCCATAACTCATATGGAATACCATTGATTGATTTAGTTGGTACTTGGTTTAGTATGTGTGTGTTTGTTTCTAATGCATATCCCCAAAAGGATAATGGAAGACTCGCATGAATCATCATTGATCTCACTATTTCCAACAGGGTGCAGTTCCTCCTTTCACTTACACCATTCCACTAAGGTGTATATGGAGGAGTGAGTTGAGATAAAATCCCAAAATCCTGTAAGAAATCAATGAATTTCTGATTAAGATATTATCCTCCTCTTTCTGAGTGGAGTTTCTAAATATTCTTACCATGATGGTTCTCAGCATCAATATTTTATTCTTTGAACCGATCAAAAGAATCTGACTTATACCTCATTAAGTAAATATATCCATATCTACCAAAATCATTAGTAAAAGTTTTGAAGTAAGAGAACCCACCCCTTGATTCAACTGGAAATGGCCCACACACATCTGTGTGAACTAATTAAATAAGATCTTTATCCAATTAACCTTTCCCACTAAATGAGGTTTTGGTCATTTTTCCTTGTAGACACGCATGACATACACCAAGTGGTTTTAGTTCGAAAGAATCTAAATACCCATCTTGATGTAATTTTGTCAAACTTTTCTCATTGACATGACCTAGTCGATGATGCCAAAGTTGGGTGTGGTATGAGTCATGTGAATTGAATTTGTCATTGATTGCCATTACTTGGTTTGTGTAGTCTAACACATAAAGGCTGTTATATAAATTTGCCCTACCAAAACAAATTCTATCTTTATAAAAGTAGCAACATTCATTTCCAAACTTGAACATGAATACATCAGTATCTAATCTGCATACTGAAATAATGTTTTTAGTAATAGAAGGAACATAATAACAACCCTTTAACACCAAGATCAATTTAGTTGGCAATGTGAGGTGGTAGTCCCTGATAGCTACAACAACAATTGTGGCTCTGTTGTCTACTCGTAGATCTAACTCCCCTCAACCAATATTCCTGAATCTACATGGTTCCAGTATTTGTATACAGATGTGAGCATGAAAAGCAGTATGTAATACCCAATTAGTAGAAATAGGTATATTTCATTTGATAACAAACACACTTGAAGCTTCCCCTTTCTTCCTTGGCGGGGTGTAGTTTTTCTTCCAGTGTCCCTTCTTGCCACATGTGAAACAAATAGCATCCTTTTCCCTTGCACCCCCTTGGATCTTCCTTTTCTTGGAAGGCCTTGAAGAAGCTTTGGGCTTAAAGTTCATAGCCTTCCCTTTCCTTTTATTCATCATGAGGACAGAAGGATTTTCACGCTTTATGTCATTATCCACTTGGTGAATAAGGATAAGAAGATCAGATAGAGACTACTCAATGTTGTTGATGTTGAAGTTCACTAAATATATTGACATGATCTGGGGGAGTGATGTGAGAATAAGATCAGTATCCAGTTATTTGGGGTGTTTAAACCCTATAACCTTCAAGCACTCAATGTAGCCCATGTTCTTGACTACATGAGGCCCTGTTGGGGAACCCTCTCCATGTTTCTCTGGAATAGAGCCTTGAAGATCTCAAACCTTTCCTATCTATCTCTCTCCTGGTATATACCATGGAGGTGCTCGAGCATGCTGTAGTCATCCATGTCTTCATGAGACTTAATGAGCTCACTAGACATTGATGACAACATCAAACATCGAACGTCGAGTGCATCACTCAAATGTTGACCATAGACCAGAAAATCTTCACCACTCACACCTTGGGTAGGCAGATCACGATGTGAGGACTCTAGCACCTAAAACTTTCATTCATGGTGTAGGATAACCCGAATGTGCCTAAACTATTCTTAAAAGTTACCATAAGTGAGGATATTGTCTTTATCCAGAATTGGTCACAGAGAAAATGTTTTTGATGAGTTTTTCATTTTAATTCTACAAATTAAAAGAGCAGATTTATCAATATGTTCTTAATTACATTTTATGAGAAATAATAAAATGTTTATTAAGTCTCCCACTATTTTATCAAGTCCCAATGGCCCTCATCATTGAACTCGGAATGTCTAGTTTATTTAACATTCTAGTGGCAATGATCCATATTCCCCTTCGCATAACCCCAAAAAGGGTTGGTCAAGCTATTTGAAGGTATTTAGGTAGGTAGGTCTTTGCAAACTATGAGCTTACAGTTCCTTGATCTGTTGAGTGGACTCCCCAATCCTGAAATCCTGACTTGGATTTCCTCAACTCTTGCCTTCAATATTACATCAATTATAGAAAGGGCTAGTTCTCTTGATGTAATATGGTTAAGTCAACCCAAAACATTTCATAAGGGCTTCCTTTATAAAAGTAAGTGTCCCAACAAGGTTTGGTCAAAAACATAGTTTTATTGAGTCTTTCTCTTAATCAAGTAACGGAAGGCTTGGTCTGACATAATATGGTATTGAGGGATTTTAATATTTATTATTAGTTTCACATTATCACATGATTTTTAATATTAAGTGATACTTGATTAAGTGATTAACCATGTTCCGATAATGTTTACGCATAGTCCGGTTTTTATTTTATTTCATCATTGCATGCTTTTTTATTTCATTAATTATGTGATCATGAAAACACATACATAATAAATAAACCATCAAATCAGATAGAAATAAAATAAGATGGTATGATCATGAGCTTCTATTGGTTAGCTTATCTCTAGGTTTGATAATCTAGCCCTGAACTAGGTAAAAACACCTTGAACCAATGGTTCGTGGTTTCCAGCTCCCACCTATCCATATTTGTATCTTCTTGGGTTAGTTTCACCTCAGCTTCGGGGTTTGAACCATCTCTTCTGGCATGGGAGATCCTCCATTACATGGGTTTACATTAAATAAACCATGGGAACACATGCCCAACATTTTATTGGAAGAAGGCTCACATGCCAAAAAATTTAAATAAATTTAAATGAAACCATACACACATACAAAGGGTCTTTCATCTAGCTCATGATCATCCATAACATGCAAAGACATTTATGGATATTTAGAATTCAAATTCTTTTAATCGCTATTTCATTTAAGATAAGTCGTACTTGAATTCAATTAATCATGATCTTATAATTAATCAATTATTTATCTTAAATTCCTTTCTGAAATTCCTTGATATTATTCTCATCCATATTCCTTGTACACGTATTTGTACTTTTGGAGGACACCTGGTGAAATTTCTAGAAAGTACATGGCGTGTAGTTTATATTTACATGGCATGTATTTCTTTTCACCCTTTATCCAAAGTACAGATCGGGGGTTTAGGTGTGTTTTCTGTACTTTGGAAATTTTGGAGTACATGGCTTGTAGATAAATCATACCCAGCCTGTACTTCCTTTTTACGTGGTAAACATCTTGGAAATCCTTTGTACGCGGTACACAACTTCTCTTTTGTACACAGTTTCACTTGGGCTGGATCGGGCTACACAGCGTGTTTCTCCAACATACACGCCGTGTATTCTTGTTTTCCATGCTCCATTAATTTCAGGTCAACACGGTGTAACAAATACTTAGGCATACTCAATTCACATGGCATGGTTTGGCGGACTAGTGTCGGTTCGTTTAACCTAAGTACATGGCGAGTCGTTTTCATTACACGTCGTGTACTCCCGTGTTGTACAGACAGAAAGAGAGGCTCCTCCGAATGAGTTTCTCATTTTATTTTAATCAAAATTAAAATTAAAAGGCTATTTCTATGATATGAATCATGAAGTGAAGGAGGAAGAATAGATCTCATTTATTTATATTTATAAAACCATCTATTTCGAATTGAATCAAATATAAATGCGTAAATTATCAACGAAAATTAAATAATTATAATCAATTTTGTAACCAGCCTCTGATACCATTTGAAGGTTTGGGGCGTAGTGGAAGCACGTGAGTGGATGTTCCCACTTGGCTTTTTGTCATTAACAATGATCAATCCGGGTTTAATATGATGATAAATTCCAGTCTCCATGGATCGAATCATAGAAATAAACAAATGAAAGGAAAGACCCAGAACAAAAAAGTAGGATGATTACATGTTGATTATAATTAATCTAATTAATATAAAAGAAATACCTTTTGGGTGTTCTTTCATCATTGATTTTCTTGATCACGTTCGGATGTGATTCGTTGTTGCGTCGGAAAAGCCAAGTGTAGACTTCCTCTAGTGGGGATCCACACATGTACCTCATATTTCCGGACATCGCCAAAGGAGTCTCTGGGTGCTAGCGTGGAGAAACCTTTTCTTGCGTTCCCACCTTAGATCTTCTCGATCCGATGGAAGAGGATATCTATTGGCCTTGAGAGCGTTCTTGGAGGAATAGGTTCTTTCGGCCTTGAAATAATTCTCCATAATTGTTGTGAAAAATGATTCTCTTGTGTGTCGGAAAAGAGTTTGGGTTATGAGGATATTTATAATCAAGTTTGAGGTTGTAGAGTAATGACAATAAATAAATGCGTTACATGTTTTATTTATTTCATTGAATCTTATTTAAAACCCCCATGTTGAATAATTAATTCCTTGACATGCTCCCACACTGATTATAATAAATATCATTTAAACCAATATTATATCCTCAAAATCCCGACTGGAAAAACTACACGGCGTGTATTAATAAATACACGACGTGTACTTATTTTTCATTGAAAAATACACGGTGTGTACATTCAATGTACACGGAGTGTATATCTTGTTTACATTTATTCATTTCCATTCCATAAAGAAAACTACATGGCATGTAATTATTAATACATGGCGTGTACTTGTTTTCCATGAAAAACTACACAGCGTGTAATCTATAATACAAGACACGTATATCTTGTTTTTCATTTCCTTCTTCCTCATTAAATAAAATGATTTAGGCTTCCATGAATAATTATTAAACCATGTACGGGAATAATATTTATTCTACTTGGGATACATTAATACACTTAGTGTGTGACCCTCTAGGCCTCTTTCTCATTGGCATTAGGCGAGCTTGCCTAAAGTCCAAGATTACTATCTAGCAACAGGTCAAGGCACCCAAGACAAAGAAGTTGACGCCGCATTGACGTATCACCTCTTATGAACCCTTAATGTGTAATTTAATCCCTTTGTTTCAATATCTCATCAAGTAGGTTTCATGGCAGTGTCATAAACCTATATATTTGATCCTTCGTTCTTTGACTACATGAAATAAACTTGTTGTTCACAACATGGGCATGGAATTTAATGTGACCGTTCTATTTCAATCAAAGGGCCGAGATATAAAATTCCAATGATATAATAAATAAGTTTATAAAAAAATTGTATGATATTAAGATAGAATACCTATATTCATTGATACTTTTATATATTTTGGTTTTGGTTTATGAAGAACATAGGGGTTTGAATTTTAGGAATGAAGAGGTTTCAAAGAATAATTCTAGTGAATATTAGGTGCTCAAGGTATTGAAAGTGAGACTTATTTTATGTATTTGATCCCTACTCTATCGGTGGTATGTCAACACCTTGATTTTAAACACTAGATAATGTGATAATATCAACGAATTTTGATTGGTGTAGCTTTATTTAAGAAATAATTAAACATCCTACTGGTGTAAAAGTGAAACCATGATTTAATTTGTGCTTTAGATGTTTGATTCAATTAATATGGATAAATAATTATTCACTCAACAGAGTGTCATTTATAGTTTTATACAACACCTATTAACTAATGATGCAATGAGAGATGTTCAGATCAAAGGATATGAAATGGTTTATAATTGAATATTCATGTTTATATATATATGATTTTAAGTTTGGTTATATTCCTTTTCAATGAGACAATTAATTGAATCTATGAAATTAAAATGAATCAAGCTTTTTATATGTCTAGATTAATTTTGATATAGACCACTGATGGGTAAATTAGTCACATGTGAATGTAGGAAATTTTATTTCTTCACTTTTCAACGACTATATCTACATTGGATGATGGACAAATGATTTTTTAATATATGGAGTTATCCATCCTATTTAATTTTTAGTAAATTAATTTTATTAAATAAATATTGGAAACTAAAATTCTGACGGTAATTGTGTAAAATTATGGAAACTAGTAATTCCCTGAAAATAGAACTTGGGGAGAAAAAACTGTATTAGTGGATTAAAGAGATTAAAAACATGGGTAAGACTTAAATTTCCGAAGATCAATTATAGGAATTGTTTTATAGAATTTATCAATATTTTGGTAGAGGCACATAGTGGTTTACATATTATATATTGAGGATATATTATATGGAAGAGAGGTTCTTCATTGATAAATAAAATTCTTAAACACCTTATTATTTTTTCATTTTTGTACCCTAATTTTGATAAGGGATTATTGTATTTTAATTAATTGAAAATATTTCTCAACAATAATATTCCAGGGAAAAATATTTCTCTGACAATATTTTTACTTCATTTATATTATCTATTATAATGTGATCATAATTAATATTTCCACGATATTTTATAAGTAATAATTTTACATAATTTTTAAAATCTAAAATGGTTAATCTTGATTATAAAAAAATATTTAAAACATTTTTTCTTGAAATAACTCAGGAAAGGGATTTTCATTAAAATTAAAATATTTAACCTCATATTGAATGTAATTTTTTTGTTAATTATTATTAATTAAGTATTTTATCATGGGTTTTTATAAATATATAATATTAAACATAAACAAATTTCCTCCCACCAATCAAATACATGATAGAGTCAGTGGGTGTCCTTTCAATGGATGAAAACCAATATATATATTATCATAAAATAAGGACCATATTTTAAAAACTAGATATTCAAAGTTCTCTTGGAACTTTTATTTTTTCAATACAACTTTTTAATTCCATCTGATTTAATATTTCAATTAAATGACTTACTTCACCTTCATTACTCTTTCATAAATTTTTTTTAAATCATAATAATATTTTTAAATAAAAAATTTCAATTTTTTTGGTTTATGTTGTCAGTGAGTTTCTATTTGTTTATTTATTTAGTTTTTACATCAAGTACTTTATTGAGTGTTTGAAAATAATTATTGATTTTCAATATCAATATATTCTAAAATATATATTTATATTGATCAATGAACTGTAAAAATTTTATATTACTTCTACGGAGGGAAACATGTGGTATAACATAACAGGGGAATTAAAACTAAACAAATATATGAAAAAATTGTACAATTCATGCATACTATATCCAATTCTGAGAACCTAGATCCTCCAAATTCATAATTTTTTTAGAAATTTTTATGTAAAAAATTAAGATTGGAAATTTGGATTAAAAGTTCTCCGGGGGGATTATAAAAAATAATTAATAAGTTATTAATGAAAATATGGAAAGGTCTAGGATGAGGGGGTATCAAGTCCATGAATTTTCAAGAAATACCGCTTCAATTTGGATGAAATTGAGAATTTTAAATTTAAATATAAAAAATATTACATATCTCTATTGAAAATAATTAATGAAATATCTAATGAGGACTATTTATCCTTCATTAGGTATTTTTACTATAGATTGAATAAGTTACCATTACTAGTGTAAAATTATAGTGAGTTGAATGAGAGTCTTCACTATATGTGTAATAGGAAATGATATAAATATGTTTCTCCTATCAAATAGAAAAATATTTTAAAATCCAAATGAATATATATTTAATTTCTAATAAAATTTTACTTTGGATGTCTAGTAAAATAACTTTTGAGTAAAAACACATATTTTTATAAGATGATGGAGAATAGTTTCATTAGGTATGAGATAAGTTTAGTAACCTTATTAGGCTATATTGTTTTCACTATTTACCCTAAAAATCTTTAATGGATTATTTTTGTAAAGTTATTCAACATTCATGTTAGAAGCAATTAGACCATTCATTTGGTTGAGTATACATTAAATATCGATGAGGTGTTAAGGGTGGAATATAAAAAAAATTATCTCAATTCAAAAACATTAATCAAGGTGAATAAGAACCAGTATGAGTAAGAATAAGTTATGTTCAGGGTCGGATAAAATAATGTTGCTTTCTTAATTAAAAAACATTAATCGAGGTGAATAAGAACCAGTATGAGTAAGAATAAGTTATGTTCAGGGTCGGATTAAATCAATAATTAACTTGTTTGGTGTCTAAATTAAAAATAACCTATTTGAGAACAATGTGCCCATTGTGATGTTTTTATGAACAAAAATAATTACTAACCAAGTTTTGACATACCTACCCAACAAAAATGATAACATCTGTGTATTAGGATATATACATAGAATTAAATCCAAAAATTATCTCCATATAAATAATTATAACCATTTATATAGGAAAAATTAAAATATATCATGGAAAAATCATGGAATTCGTAGAAAATATATTTCCCCTAGTTTCCAAAACCAACAAAGAAAACAGTTTCCAAATCAATATATGGTTAATACCTCTAACTCTCAAGGTAAACTAATTTCTCTATTAATACATATGTTATGAAATTTTGTTTTATATAAGGCTAATTAAGAAACATATAAGGATGAGAAAGATTATAGGATTCATAAATATTATTTACAATTTTTGATATTAGTAAGAGAAATTACGTCATGAGATGACAATAAGTTTCCAAGAATGATTGAAATCAATCCTTAGAAAAAATAATGGATGTTACAAATTGGAGTGGTTTTGAAAATAATTATAATGTTATATTTTACACTAAGGAAATACAATATAATGTTTTTAAAAAATAGAATCTAAAAACCCATCCAAACCATATATGAAAATGAATATAAAAAAGATAAAAAATAATTAAAAACAAACATCCGACATTAAATAAAAAATATAAAAAAGATAAAAAATAGAATTAAGGGAAGAAACATTATGTGGAGGATTTTGAGGGAATACATAAGAATTTAAAAAAATGTTTTCCACCCATCCCATTTTCACTAAGAATAATGAAAATCAATTAGTAATATAAATTGCCCATGTTAATAATGTTTTTAATGAACATAAAATTAATATACCTTTTATTTAATTATTATTTAATATATAACAATATTGAAAATTATTAAATATGAATTATTTACACAAGAAAACCTTGTAATATTTTTTTACTTATAGGATAACAAGAAATTATAGTGTTGGCCTTTAAATGTTTATATCTCTTAATCTCTAAGACCCATGATGATTTTCATCCCATGTACCTTATAAGAATTTTATCATATCAAATGTTTTTGTAGCCATGGAATGTGAAGTGCCCAGATCAGTGTGAATCACTGAGAGGGGGAGGGGGTGAATCAGTGATCCCTTAAAACTTTTTACTAATTGATTCCTTATCCATTAAACCTCTATGGCTGGTTAAAGCCTCGATCCACTCTTCTTGTATCTCTCAGCCTTTCCTCGAGTGATGCAGTAAATGTAAAGGCACGTGACACATGGATTTACAAGGTTCGGCACCAAAGGCCTACGTCCTTGCCATGTTGGTTATACACCCCAACATGGTCTCTCCATTATAACTTGTTAGAATTACAATGGTCGATAAAGAGTCCCACTGTATCTCTCCTGAGTCCCACAGGAGGGTCTTTATACTGCGTCCCACAGTGTTACCAGAGTCCCACTGGCCTGCTCCAGAATCCCACTGAAGTCTTCTTCCACCCTGAGTCTCACAGGGGGCTTCTCATAGCTCCTCGAGTCACACGAGTACCTCTTCTTCACTTTAATCTTCTTCAAGTATCTTCAGCAGTCTGGGATAAAGACTGCTGGCCTTGCTCTATACCTCTGATCACTTGAGTTGATCAGGTCTTCTCGTCTTGCTCAGGATTTATCTCCTTCTTCTAAGGATGACCTGGCCTCTCTCCAACTACTGAATACTCAGACAACTAATATCTTTAACTTCAGTCTGGCTTTAGTCTGACTTCACATCAACTTCATGCACTGAGTGCATGGAAACTCTGCTTCCTCATGCACTGAATGCATGGTCTCTCAAATCTCTTCAAGATCTTCAAGTCTTGGACAACTCAAATGCACACAACCAGATTTGTCTTTGTTCACGTGTGCATGTGCATGCATGCATGCATGCACTCTCCTCTTTCTCCTCTTGGTGCAATAAACCCTCAAAGGGTGTAATTCGTTTTATCACACACACCACTTCTCAACTTCCTTCACACACTAAATTCAATTTGTATACACACACTTGAATGTATGTTCTACTTTGGTGTGGGGTGTCTCCTCTTCTTCTTAGTGTGTACACACTTTGCACACACTAGTCACAACCCTCGGCCTCTTCAAATGAACACAGTTAAAGTGTGTTATTATTTGTTCAAATGCACAACCAAGGATATGGCTTATTCAATTCTTACACACACACAAAGTGTGGTCTTCCACTTCACTTGGCACACACCACTTGGTGTTGTTCTTTGTGCACACACATGGCCTCGGGTCTTCCTCTTGTTTTGCACACACACAAATGTGTTGGCCTTCCACCTTTGCACACCCACTGCCCGTAGGGTGTTCTCCCAAGTGGCACACACACAAGGTGCAATCCTTCCTTGCACTTAGCACACACACAAAGGTGGGCTCTTCACTTCACCCACTTGAACATACCCAAGCCAAGGTCTCGGGTTTTTCCTCTTGTCTTGAACACACAAACCGAACTCCTCCTTCAAAGAGATGGCGCGCAAGGAGTGTTTGAGCTGCAACCACTTCTCTACTCCACTATCGCGCTGGTGCACAAGTCGCAAGAGCCACACAGGGTGCAATTTCAAGCACCACGCAAGTAACCTCCTGCCGCGCAGGGGTGCGGGCTTCAACCGTGGGCTCCTTCCTCCTACCGCGCAAGTGTGCGCGCAGAGAGGGAACTTCCTGTCACGCAAGGGGTAGCGCGCAGGGGCCTCTCCCTTTCTCTTCTTTCGCGCAAGAGGTGCGAAAAAGGGACTCAGCCACGCAAGTGGTATTTGCGCGGTGGCTTCAAAACTTCGCTGAGCACAGAGAGATTCACGGTTCTCAAAAGTTTCAGCAAACTCTCCTCGAGGGCTAGGCCTCATTTTTATAGGCAAAGGAGAGGCAGTTCAATCCGCGTGATATAACTTCAAACTCCCGAGATTTTCGGTTCTTCAAGATTCTGTAAAATCTTGTTTTTCCTTCGCTGTTTCACGCGGCTTTATCTTCCTCTTTCATTCCTCCTCGTGCATGCGATTTAGAACGCATGCACGGCCTCTGTTTTGGCCATCCCATGCAAAACCCGAACACCACATGGCCTCGGATCCTTTGGTTTGCCTTCAGCCGAATCTCGAATTCTTCTTCTCATCACATGAAAACTCATTTTAAGGCATGGTTGTGTTCGGTATGCTCAGACGATCCCAATGGACCCTTCGGCTCCTTCAAAGGTGGCTGGGAACTCGAAATAGGTCGTCGGGGAGGCCTCTGGTTCGAACGGGGCTCGCGGGTGGCTTCGGGCGAGCTCAAGGTTGAGGAAGGATGGGGAGCCGTCAGATCAGGCGATCAGATAATCTCGGACGGCCTGGATCAGATCGCGAATGGCGCGATTAGATGAGCGGCTCGGATCACACGCGCGATCAATCATGCGGCTGGGATTCGCTCAGCGGAAAAATTCCGCATCCCACATCGAAGCCGCGGCCGGTTTTTCCGCGGTTTATCAAACATCCGCTGCCATCCATCCCACAACTGAATCTCCTCCCTTCTCGGTGCCGCCCCGCGTCGAGTTCTCCCTGCGGGCGAGCTCTGCGCCCACACTCACGCCGCCTGCGGGCGCGCCACTGGCACCCACTATGTTCCGGGCGCGCCCTCCTGCTCCCCTGCCATGCGGACTTGATCACCGCATGTCCACTGTGCCACCTTGGGCTTGCCCCACGGGTTCCCCCTTGGGCGTGGCGCCTTAGGCCCGCACACATGTGCCTTGGGTTGAACCCTCAAGGTGTCCTTGGCTGGCCAATTTTTTGGCAAAGGCATGAATAAGGACTTTGTCAAATACAAAGTTCTCCTATGAGTATAAGCCAAATGCCAAGCCCTTCAAGCCTTCTTCCTCACTTTTTTCATTTGAGAATTCCTCTGTACTTCTTCATGCTCTTCACTTAGGATATGGAATTCTAAAGGATCACTTCATTATCGAACTCCTGAATCATTTATAATCTTCAATGTTCTTCATTGATCTAATCAGAGATCAATTGGAACTTCTTCAATTCACATGAACTAAGTGATAGTGCATGTAATTATTTAGCTCACTTCATCCACTTAGAGATTGTGGATGGATCTTCTTCATCTCCTCATGCATTGTCAGTACAATGCATTGTCTTCAAATTTTTTTGTGACATTGTATCATCTTGATACAAGTTCTTCACACTTAAAGACCAGTTCAACAATCGTCTGATGTAATGATGATACTCCATCATCATCCATTCTTCAAGTGGTGTAACTTAGTATCATCTTGATACAGGTATTGAAACATTAAGATCAGTTCTTCAATCGTCTGATATACATAGAGAATGTTTCAACCACAACATCCTATGTCACTTAGTGAATCTCCTAAGTGACATGCATCTTAGTACCATGGACATTCTCCTTTCCTCACCAACACCATCACATCCTTTGTCATTCACATATTGAAACTCCTTGACATCCATCCATTCATTCCTTGACAACAACATACCTCATTGACAACAAATGCAACACAGTGCATTTCAATCTCCCCCTTTGTATTTGTTGTCAATACACTTCTTCAGCACATATGAATGGGTCAATATGTGTGCCCAATATTTTCTCCCCCTTATTGGAAATCAAATGCAAAGGTGTGGTGTGGTTCTCTTAAAAAAAAATCACTTCCTCCCTTTGAAAAGCATTGTCTCAAAAATCACAAGACAGGGATGATGTCACATGTTCACTTGAGCAATGAACCTTTAGTAAATCAGCTCTAAGTCTACTTGGGCTAACCCGGTGTAAAAAACATGAGTGATATGACCAAGGAATTCAAATCTGTCCATAATTCTCTACACATGTGAGATCATGCTTAGGGGTTTTAAATTTTTCAGATATAACAATGAATTTGCTAAATCCTGCACAACTTCACAAAACTCATTAGAAAGTTCAGGTGCAAAGATAAAGCTCCCCCTTTCATCCATTTGTCTTCAATATATACTCCCCCTTAATTGACAAGATAAACTCAATTAAGAAACAAGGGATGAATGTATGATTGGAATACCTTCACTTTTCTCAAGATGGTATTAATCTAAGAATCCCATCTTCTTCAGATTGGCTCCCCCTCAAGGGGTGCACTCCATTCTGTCCAAACCATCCTCCAGTTGAGAATGATCATCATCTTCAAGTCCCTGTAATGTTATCACATGTAAATAAAAGTGATTAGGGAATAAGATGGAACCTCCTTGGTTCATCAATGTGAACAACAAGGTTGATAAGATTCTCTCAACCGAGATGTCCCATTTTCACCATTCTTCACACTTGCACATTTTATCTTAAATGATGTTTGTGCTGGTGTGGATCTCAACACCTCTTTTAGTTCTTTGTGTGTGAATCCTCTATTTCTAGGTGCCTTTTGAGCACTAGAGTCTCCTGGTGTAATCTTCATTCTTTTGAAGAATCCCTTCTGAGCTGGAATGAATATCATGCATTTATCACTAGTATGTCCAGCTTGATTGCACCTCACACACAGAACTTGATCTTCATGTGAAATCTTCTTCTTCCCTTTTCCTTAGCAATTTCTAATGCTTCATCTTTAGCTCTTTGTAGTTCTCTGGCAAGTTGCAACTGATTAGGCCATATGACTAACAAGTCATTTGGAAGTGAGGCCTCAGTTTTGGAAATTCCACATGGTTCTTTTGATGCTGTTAAGATACCTTTCTAAGGCAACTTATTTTCAATCAATCCCTTCTGCTTCTTCTGGATTGATTGTCTTTTTGAGTCCAGTCTGCTTATATTCAGTTCCATGGCTTGTTCACAAAGATCCATGGTATGACCTTTCTTTCCACAGTAGAAGCATGTTTTCTTGGGGGTCCTTCTGGATGCATCACCCTTCTTGGATTTAGACTCCAAGGACTTCTTTTCCTTTTTCAAAACCTTCTTGGGAGCATCTTCAATTTTCTTCTTGCTTCCCAAGGATTCTTTCTGAGCCAGGTTCTGTGATCTTTTCTTCTTTTGAGATATGGATACAGTTGGAGATTGACATGTATCTATTTGACCACTTTTGCACACATCCCAGATGTTATCAAGAAATCCAAATCTGTTAGCAGTAAACAGATGTCTCTGGACCTGTGGATGTTACTTCTTTTCCTCTGGCTTGCTCCCCCTTGGCATGGACTTCCTCTGTGCTTTGGCATTCAGTGGATTGTACCAAAAATCCTTTGCGCAGTGCCCATACTTGTTACAACACCAACATTGACCCACAAATCTTGACCTCTTCAGTTCTTCTGGTTGTTGGGTACTTTTCTTGACTTGTTGTGCTGTTTCAGGAGAGCTCTCTTTCTTCATCTTCTTCATCCATACTTGATCAGTGTTATTCTTCCATCCTGTACTTTTTGTGGAAACACATTTAGAAACATGAGTACAAGATGGGATGGACGGTACCTTCCTTTTAGAAGATGTTGCCCTTTTATTAGGGGATGTCCTTCTTGTGGAATCATCCTGCTCAATGCATACTTGAGTAGCAACATTTCTTCTTTCAGCTGACTGGGAGGATTCAGCTTTGGGTGATTGCTGATTGTTCAATATCACCTCTAGTTCTAAGCATTTCATATTGAGGGAGTTCTTCTCATCCTCAATAGTTCATAGCCTTCCTTCCCAATTTTCTTTCAGCTGTTCTAATTGGTCTTCATGCACCTTCTTCATTTCTTGTAATGAATTGTCAAGCTCCTTCACCCTGTTTACTTTGTCTTCAAGTTGAGCATCTCTGACATTCATTGAAACTTTGTGCCTCTTTTCCAGTGCATGGAAAACATCTTTGATTATTGTCTTAAAGAATTCTTTCTCATAAAGTCTTCTTTGCAATTCTTCAGCAGTGTCTTCATATCTTTCATTGCAAAGAGAAACGGTTTCATCTTTAGCCTTCACCAGCTTTCTGAGAGTGTTGGTTATGCCAACCCTTTTTGCCAACTGATCTTCCATTGCATTGGCTTCTTCTTCTAACTGTGATTTTTCTTCTTAAAGATAAAGGATGCCTGTAGCTATACACATTGCCACTTCCTTGGGGACTGTCTTCTGAAGATATTCGATTGCAATTTGAAGATCTTTCATTGTTCCAACTTCATCACAGCTAGGACATGCTTTCTTTATCTTCTTGGCCTGTTTCTTCTTTCTATTTTTCAGAGTCTTGGTAGATATCTCCATTTGAGGCTGGTCACTCATTTCCTCAAATATGCACTTCATAAAGACTCCCTTGGATCTTTTAGAGGAAACCTTCCCCTCTGATACCAATTGAAGTGCCCAGATCAGTGTGAATCACTGAGAGGGGGAGGGGGTGAATCAGTGATCCCTTAAATTTTTTTACTAATTTATTCCTTATCAATTAAACCTCTATGGCTGGTTAAAGCCTCGATCCACTATTTTTGTATCTCTCAGCCTTTCATCGAGTGATGAAGTAAATGTAAAGGCACAGGACACAAGTATTTACATGGTTCGGCACCAAAGGCCTACGTCCTTGCCATGTTGGTTATACACCCCAACATGGTTTCTCCATTATAACTTGTTAGAATTACAATGGTCGATACAGAGTCCCACTGTATCTCTTCTGAGTCCCACATGAGGGTCTTTATACTGCGTCCCACAGTGTTATCAGAGTCCCACTGGCCTGCTCCAGAATCCCACTGAAGACTTCTTCCACCCTGAGTCTCACATGGGGCTTCTCCTGGCTCCTCGAGTCACACGAGTAGCTCTTCTTCACTTTAAGATTATTCAAGTATCTTCAGCAGTCTGGGATAAAGACTGCTGGCCTTGCTCTATACCTCTGATCACTTGAGTTGATCAGGTCTTCTCGTCTTGCTCAGGATTTATCTCCTTCTTCTAAGGATTACCTGGCCTCTCTCCAACTACTGAATACCCAGACAACTGATATCTTTAACTTCAGTCTGGCTTCAGTCTGACTTCACTTCAACTTCATGCACTGAGTGCATGGCAACTCTGCTTCCTCATGCACTGACTGCATGGTCTCTCAAATCTCTTCAAGATCTTCAAGTCTTGGACAACTCAAATGCACACAACCAGATTTGTCTTTGTTCACGTGTGCATGTGCATGCATGCATGCATGCACTCGCCTCTTTCTCCTCTTGGTGAAATAAACCCTCAAAGGGTGTAATTCGTTTTATCACACACACCACTTCTCAACTTCCTTCACACACTAAATTCAATTTGTATACACACACTTGAATGTATGTTCTACTTTGGTGTGGAGTGTCTCCTCTTCTTCTTAGTGTGTACACACTTTTCACACACTAGTCACAACCCTCGGCCTCTTCAAATGCACACACTTAAAGTGTTTTATTCTTTGTTCAAATGCACAACCAAGGCTATGGCTTATTCAATTCTTAAACACACACAAAGTGTGGTCTTCCACTTCACTTGGCACACACCACTTGGTGTTGTTCTTTGTGCACACACATGGCCTCGGGTCTTCCTCTTGTTTTGAACACACACAAATGTGGTGGCCTTCCACCTTTGCACACCCACTGCCCGTATGGTGTTCTCCCAAGTGGCACACACACAAGGTGCAATACTTCCTTGCACTTAGCACACACACAAAGGTGGGATCTTCACTTCACCCACTTGAACATACCCAAGCCAAGGTCTCGGGTTCTTCCTCTTGTCTTGAACACACAACCCGAACTCCTCCTTCAAAGAGATGGCGCGCAAGGTGTGTTTGAGCCGCAACCACTTCTCTACTCCACTGTCGCACTAGTGCACAAGTCACAAGAGCCACACATGGTGCAAGTTCAAGCACCACGCAAGTAACCTCCTGCCGCGCAGGGGTGCGGGCTTCAACCGTGGGCTCCTTCCTCCTGCTGCGCAAGTGTGCGCGCAGAGAGGGAACTTCCCGTCACGCAAGGGGTAGCGCGCAGGGGCCTCTCCCTTTCTCTTCTTTCTCGCAAGAGGTGCACAAAAGGGACTCATCCATGCATGTGGTATTTGCGCGGTGGCTTCAAAACTTCACTGAGAAAATAGAGCTTCACGGTTCTCAAAAGTTTCAGCAAACTCTCCTCGAGGGCTAGGCCTCATTTTTATAGGAAAAGGAGAGGCGGTTAAATCCGCGTGATATAACTTCAAACTCCCTTGATTTTAGGTTCTTCATGATTCTGTAAAATCTTGTTTTTCCTTCGCTGTTTCACGTGGCTTTATCTTCCTCTTTCATTCCTCCTCGTGCATGCGATTTAGAACGCATGCACGGCCTCTGTTTTGGCCATCCCATGCAAAACACGAACACCACATGGCCTCGGCACCTTCATTTTGCCTTCAGCCGAATCTCGAATTCTTCTTGTCATCACATGCAAACTCATTTTAAGGCATGGTTGTGTTTGGTATGCTCAGATGATCCCAATGGACCCTTCGGCTCCTTCAAAGGTGGCTGGGAACTCGAAATAGGTCGTCGGGGAGGCCTCTGGTTCGAACGGGGCTCGCGGGTGGCTTCGGGCGAGCTCAAGGTTGAGGACGGACGGGGAGCCGTCGGATCAGGCGATCAGATAATCTCGGACGGCCTGGATCAGATCGCGAATGGCGCGATTAGATGAGCGGCTCGGATCGCACGCGCGATCAATCATGCGGCTGGGATTCGCTCCGCGGAAAAATTCCGCATCCCACATCGAAGCCGAGGCCGGTTTTTCCGCGGTTTATCAAACATCCGCTGCCATCGATCCCACAATTGAATCTCCTCCCTTCTCGGTGCCGCCCCGCGCCGAGTTCTCCCTGCGGGCGCGCTCTGCGCCCACACTCACGCCGCCTGCGGGCGCGCCACTGGCGCCCACTATGCTCCGGGCGCGCCCTCCTGCTCCTCTGCCGTGCAGACTTGATCACCGCATGGCCACTGTGCTGCCTTGGGCTTTCCCCACGGGTTCCCCCTTGGGCGTGGCGCCTTAGGCCCGCCCACATGTGCCTTGGGGTTGAACCCTCAAGGTGTCCTTGGCTAGCCAATTTTTTTGGCAAAGGCATGAATAAGGACTTTGTTAAATACAAAGTTCTCCTATGAGTATAAGCCAAATGCCAAGCCCTTCAAGCGTTCTTCCTCACTTTGTTCATTTGAGAATTCCTCTCTACTTCTTCATGCTCTTCACTTAAGATATGGAATTCTCAAGGATCAATTCATCAATCGAACTCCTGAATCATTTATAATCTTCAATGTTCTTCATTGATCTAATCAGAGATCAATTGGAACTTCTTCAATTCACATGCACTATGTGATAGTGCATGGACTTCTTTAGCTCACTTCATCCACTTAGAGATTGTGGATGGATCTTCTTCATCTCCTCATGCATTGTCAGTACAATTCATGGACTTCGAATATTGTTGTGACATTGTATCATCTTGATACAAGTTCTTTACACTTAAAGACCAGTTCAACAATCGTCTGATGTAATGATGATACTCCATCATCATCCATTCTTCAAGTGGTGTAACTTTGTATCATCTTGATACAAGTATTGAAACATTAAGATCAGTTCTTCAATCGTCTGATATACATAGAGAATGTTTCAACCACAACATCCTATGTCACTTAGTGAATATCCTAAGTGACATGCATCTTAGTACCATGGCCATTCTCCATTCCTCACCAACACCATCACATCCTTTGTCATTCACATATTGAAACTCCTTGACATCCACCCATTCATTCCTTGACAACAACATACGTCATTGACAAAAAATGCAACACAGTGCATTTCAGAATGAGAAAAAATAAGAAGCTTTTTTCTCAGTATTTGAATACTTGAGATTGGTAGAATTAAAACCCTCCACTATTGTGTTATAACTAGTTTACTGTAACAGCCCGAGATTTTATGAAAAATATTCTTTCTAATTTTATTAATGTCTTGTGTTGTATGCTACACCAAAAGGAGCTTGCACAACACACATCTTTGACTTGCCTTTCATTACACGCAATCACAACCTTCCTCGATAGCGTGTGTAGTATGCAATACTGAGTTTCACGAAACAATGATATGCTATTAAAATATTATTAAAACTAGCTGTTATGAATAGTAATAACCACTTTTTAAATTTTAGAAATTTTAGATCTCAAAATGGACTTCATTTTTGGATTCGGAGTATCGAATTTAGCCTAAGGTGAAATTTTGGTACTTTTCGGATAACTTTCATATTCTGATGAATAGTGAAAATTACTAAATTATAATTAAAAACAACTTTTTTAATCGAAATAATTAATAGTGATAAATTATTAATTTGAGTGGTTTTAAAGTATATTTAGAATATATTTTTACAATTTAATACAATGTTGGTCATTGAATGTAATTTCACATTTAAACCAGACATAATCAAGTGTCAATCTTTTGATAAATATTGTTTCTTAAAAACATGCTATTTGTTTTAACAGCGGGATTTAATTATAAAATTAATTAATGCAAATTCTATGTTATGAATTTGGTAAAATAGACTTCATTTTTTAATTCGGAATATGAAATATAGCTTAGGATGAAATTTTGGCATTGTTCTGAAAAACATCAATTTTTGGTGAATAGTGAAACTACTAAGTGGTAGTTAAAAAACTGAATTTTTCATAAAACTTAATTTTACCGTTTCTGTGAATGGAATTTCAAAAATCCGAGAGACACGGTTGATGTCAATAAGTAAAATGTGGTTCAATGAGATGAAAATAATTTTTGGTGAATAGTAACTTTTTACTTTTATTTACCACGGTTAAAAGTAAATAGGGTAATTAAGGGTGAGAATGATATTAATATTACCCTAACACATGTCCTAATTCTATTGGACAAGTGTATCTCGACCAAAAACAAACTTAAGTGTAAAATATTATCATTTAGGCCCACTTGGATTAGATTAGAACATTTATTATTATTTAATTCAAAGAAGAGTTAAAAGAGTTAAAATCAAAGTATATTTATTAAAAATTTTTAATATATGGTTGTACATAAGATAAATTCGATTTTAAATATTCATTAGAAAGCTAAAAAGATTTCCTACATGATGGTATTTTATTTGTAATTTTTAGACATCAAATAAGTCAATTTATTTATGACACAATGATGATACAGTAATTATCTTATTAATGAAATATTGACATAATTGATATTATAAATACCAAAATAAATGTAATTTAAGAATTTTTATGAATTAAACTAATTTTTTAGGTTACTATGATATATTAGTGTTGATTTAATCAACTTGGTTAGAACATATAATTCTGTTATGACTTTCACAAAAATCATATATCAAATAGTGTCAAAATTGACACAAAATAGTTTTTAAATCAAATGTTATGTTATTAATTGTTATTTTATTCCTAAAAATCTAAGGTTCGGACAAATGACTTAGATAAGGATATATATATTAATAAGAAACAATTTGGGGTTCGTTTGGCATGTTATAGTAAGTGTATTAACCATATAGTGAAAGAAAACAAAAAGACATGGTAAAAGTTAAATTATTTAACTTAGAGTTAAATCTAATTGATAAGGTTAAAATAATACCCTAAACTTGTCTAAATCCTATTGGTTGATAGGATTTTGACCCATCCCCACTTTAGCTTCGAAATAATACCCTTTCGAACCATTATAAACCAATTTTGACTTTAATATAAAATAATATTTTGAGATATTCCTAAGGTTCCCCTCTCCTCCCTTATAAAAGGGCACCTCCTCCCCCTCCTCCTCACACCAATTTGAGCACTCAAGCTCGGCCAAACCCTGCCATTTTCTCCTCTACACTTCCCTAGAATAATCATAGAGGTCCTGGTCTTCTTCAAAGACCAATCTTAGTTCCCTAAGTGGAGGATTCAAGGAGGCGTTCCAAAGAAGAGGTAATATCCATTACCGATCTTTTCAATTTCTTTCTTCTACAACTTCTTCTTCTTTAGTTGTTTCATTATAAAGTAATAACATTAGTATTACTTACATACTGATATGTTATTATAAATATGAAACAACCCAAATTCACCTTTATCCATCCTACGGAAAAATGAAATCACCGCGCATGCGTACGTACGGAATACCGTCTCCACGCCGTGGTGTAATCTATTTTCCACCATCACCTTACAGGGATGGGTATAATGGTGAAATGAGTAGCTATTTATGATTATTATAATGTAATATTGATACTGAAATAATATATATATACTCAAATACAATTCCACGATCATAGGAACGATACCATCACTCGTGCGTACGTACGGAATACCGTCTCCACGATGTGATGCGACTCGTTCTACATGATCATCATTACATAGTAATTATATAAATGAATTGAATGAATAAATATGATATATGTTACACTAATACCATTCTGGATATAAGGTATCTATAACCTTAAAATAAGAATAAGAATTTATTCGGCAAAACACGCATAAGAACAAAAGGCAATAAGGACCCGAGTAACAAGTAACAATGAAATATTACTAACAAGAAGCTAAGAATATAACCATATATGATATCATATCAATATGTATTATTCTGGAATAAGTAAATAACATTATTTAAACCATTATACAGGAGCTTCAGACACGTACAAAGAAAATCAGACCTAAGGTAAGGGAAATATCACAATCTCATTTTTATCCGAGATTGTTTATTCGTAAGTATTTACTGGGGTGTATTTTATCATCCACATCCATGTTTCATCAATATTTAATATTATTTCCATCCACCTACAATTGTTTAAATCCATTTTTACCCTTCGGTTAGTTTTTAGTAATATGTATGAAAGGAATCTTTTGTTGTTTTTCGTACGAGGTACTTTTTGACTTTTCCGACAAAAGTACGAAGAATGTTTTTTTAACTTATACGGCATGAATGGATTTTTAAAACATTATTTCCAAGAAACTTCCTTTACAAGTTTTCAAGTTTATTTTTAATCAACTTCTTTTATTTTAAAGTCGTATGACATGTTATGAAGGGAAAAATGTTTTTGAAGTAGAAAGGATATTTTCCTCAAGAATGGAGTTCAAGTATTTTATCAAAATTATTTTCCATCTAAGATAATAAAAGGGTTCTGTTTTTATCCTTATTATTATATTGGTTTGATTATGTTGTGATGGAAATATTTTTATGAATTCCTTTATCTTATATGAATTGTTTTATGATGTCATGTTGTTTAAGAATCCCATTTTTATTACATGGGTTACGCTATGATGTATGGTTTATGATTATGTGGCACACATAAGAAAGGATTCATTATAATATGGGTGAGACCTATATCTCCCTCCAATGCATTGGGTAAAGATTTTTTATCTCATGAGATAGACATGGCTGGAACGGTAGGTTATACCGGTTCATTGAAACAGGACTGGAACGAGGGTGACTCGGTTCAGAAAGGGACTTTGTCCACTAAGATAGTCTTGGCAATGAGTCATGACTAACAAGAAATGATTTTCCACGATTATGTGTGCATGACACAAAGTTTCAAGTTTCATGTTATGATTATGGGGATCTCATTTTCACTTCTATGATTTGTTCCATATTATGATCTCTTTTGCAGGTTATGATTTTCAAAAAGATATGATATGATTTTTATTTCCTTTATTTGCCCTTGCTGAGCATTTGAGCTCACCCTTTTATGTTTTCTTTTCCCTAGGTCAGGAAGATGGATATTAAGTAGAATATGCTAAAAGGGACCCTAGATATGATGAAATAAATGTGAGACACTATAAAAGATTTATAAACCAGTTGTTTATGTTTCCCAGTTTCTAATGACACTATACCTATACGGTCCTTTGTGGTTTTGTCATATGTTGTAATAAGTGTGTTTCAATTTTGAAGTATTAACAATGTATGTAAAGTATGGGTCGTTATAGTTGGTATTAGAGGAATGGTTTAGTCAAACTTTGGAAACTAGGATGCGAGAACTTTAGTGAGATATCTAGAGATATTTCTAAGGTATGTCTAGGGATGTCCCTAATGTTAAGTATACGTATAGGTTATAGTACTAGAATTACGCTAACGAACATAGAATTAAACCTAAGATGTTAGATATTGAAGGTACTCCCCCTTTATTATGTTGTTTTCCCTATCATGATTTTTTCCTCTCACACTATTCTTTTTGGGTTTTAGACGATGGCTGGAACCCGAAGGAACCATGTTGATCAATGCAATGGACAATGCAATGATTGCCCTCCTGAACAAACAAATGTTATGGGAGATGGAGTGCAAAATCTTATTGCTATACTTACACAAGCTATGAATCATTCTGGACTTCCAAATGAACAGAGAAGGGAACAATATTCTATTGAGTCCTTCATGAGGCAACGTCCACCTTCTTTCAGTGGGTCTTCTGATCCACTTATTGCTGAACAATGGATCAGTACCACTGAAAAGATATTTTCAGTTCTTCAATGTTCTGAGCATGATAAAGTCATCTTAGCAGTATATCGTTTGGAAGGTGAAGCTGATCAACAGTGGAATCTTATCAAGAATAAAAGGCAAAGAGATGAAATTGAGTCCATGGAATGGGACGAGTTCAAGAACTTGTTTTTCAGTAAGTACTTCCCTCGTATTCTTCGAACAAAGTTGGAAAAGGAATTTCTTGAGCTGAAGCAGAAGGATGATGAATCTGTTGGTATATACGAAGCAAATGTTACAAAACTTTCAAGGTATGCATCTGGCATTATTATCCAACCTGAAAGTAAAGTTGATCGATTTTTCAGTGGCTTAAAACCATGTCTTCGAAGGGAATTAGATATAAGAGACTTTAGTAGCTATGAAGAAATTGTGCGTTGTGCAATGAAGGTAGAAATGGAAGTTGGTGTTACATATCCATCTCATGGTTTTGACAAGAAACGAAATACGGAGTTCAAGGAGAAATCTCAGAATAATGGTGAAAAGAAGATGAATGTTTCATTATGAACAATGTGTGGAAAGAGGCATGGTGGAGATTGTCTTAAAGGGACTAGAAAATGTTTTAAGTGTGGAAAAGAAGGTCATCGAGAAGTTGAGTGTCAAAGTAATGGAAAAAGGGATTATAATGATGTGAATAAAGAAAACACTGCAGAGAACGCACCACCAACACTTCAATGCTTCAAGTGCAAGGAAATGGGGCATTATGCTAATAAATGCCCTAATCCAAGGGTTAGTGATGATCGACATGAGCAACCTCTCAAGGAAAAGGACAAAGGGAAGTCACATGCGATCACCATTGGCGATGTTGAATATGATAATGATGTGGTGGAATGATTAAGTGTTTATGTAATGGGATTCCAAAATAATGTTGTATCATAAAGTATTGGAATATTTATGTATTGGTCTAATGTGGTATTCAAAGTGATTGAGATATTTTTGGAAATAAGATGATATGAGCATAATGAAGGGAAAATGAGAAAACGAAATGTTTAACAGTATTCATGAGCTCATGATTGATATAAGGACTAAGTGATATCATTGTTTGAGTATATAGAATTTTGAGGATTTTGGTATGTGGAAAGTGTAAAATTTTAACTACATTCATGTTTTCACTAAGGTATTCAAGAGAATACATGATTAAGGAATTTGAATGTTTGGAATGTGACTAAAAAAACACATCTTATGATATATGGGGATCGACTATGGTGTTAAATCTCTGGTAATCGTTTTCACTATGTTATGAGAGTGGACTGCAGTATTATGGATAATCCTAAAGATTGAAATGGATTATGTTAGACATAAGTTAGTATTGTTCAAGGATAGAAGTTTTCTCGATATTATTGATGGGATGTTATAGTAATATAGTTTTAGAAAAAGGACAACCTGCAGGACGGGCGACAACCCATCGCGTCGGACAAGGCTGTGGAAATCGAACCCACAACCGAAGTGCGACTGGCCTTTATCGCCTACCACTGGCCTACAAGAAGTCCCTGTTTAGTAGAAATTAGTTTTATTATATTAAGCTGTATGACATATGATGTATAAGTCCATTTTAGGAACCATATATGATTAATCTCACTATAGATCGACTTATGTATATAATTTTTTTCTAACCTTTTGTTTGAGACAGATGGAATGACCCGTCATTCTATCACATGATCTGCTAACACTTCACGAATAACAAATTCAACTTCATTTATTTAAGAGATTAAGTGGAAATTGTTAAAGGCACGAACAATAGTGAGATTGTACCAAAATAAAGTAAGTATTTATTCTAATTCAAATTCTTTAACTTTAGGGAAACGATCTTGAAAACCAAAAATGTTGTCCTAGTGATCTTATATCTGATGAATCAGATGGTACCTTAGATCGTCACAAATTTATGGCTTTGTGATTGCTGGCTTTTCCATAGCCATGTTCTCTACCACTCTCTATCAGAACATGATGGTTATATTTCTCTTCCATATCCATATTTTCACCTATGTGGAAACCCAGTGATTAGTTTATTTGGGTAACCGTTACGTTTCATACTTTTGTTTTTAAAGATTGGTTTTGATATTCCTTTTTACGATGTGGGTTTCTATTAAAGAAACTTTCGTATAGTAATCCATTTATAACCCCGACGAATTTCGAGGGCGAAATTCATTTTAAGGGGGGTATAATGTAACAGCCCGAGATTTTATGAAAAATATTATTTTTAATTTTATTAATGTCTTGTGTTGTACGATACACCAAAAGGAGCTTTCAAAACACTCATCTTTGACTTGCCTTGCATTACACGCAATCACAACCTTCCTCGATAGCGTGTGTAGTATTCAATACTGAGTTTCACGAAACAACGATATGTTATTAAAATATTATTAAAACTAGCCGTTATGAATAGTAATAACCACTTTTTAAATTTTAGAAATTTTAGCTCTCTAAATGGACTTCATTTTTGGATTTGGAGTATCAAATTTAGCCTAAGGTGAAATTTTGGTACTTTTCGGATAACTTTCATATTATGATGAATAGTGAGAATTACTAAATTATAATTAAAATAAACTTTTTTTAATCGAAATAATTAATAGTGATAAATTATTAATTTGAGTGGTTTTAAAGTATATTTAGAATATATTTTTACAATTTAATACAATGTTGGTCATTGAATGTAATTTCACATTTAAACCAGACATAATCAAGTGTCAATCTTTTGATAGATATTGTTTCTTAAAAACACGCTATTTGTTTTAACAGTGGGATTTAATTTTAAAATTAATTAATGCAACTTATATGTTATGAATTTGGTAAAATAGACTTCATTTTTGAATTCGGAATATGAAATATAGCTTAGGATGAAATTTTGGCATTGTTCTGAAAAACATCAATTTTTGATGAATAGTGAAACTACTAAGTGGTAGTTAAAAACTGAATTTTTCATAAAACATAATTTTACCGCTTCTGTGAATGGAATTTCAAAAATCCGAGAGACACGGTTGATGTCAGTAAGTAAAATGTGGTTCAATGAGATGAAAATAATTTTTTGTGAATAGTAACTTTTTACTTTTATTTACCACGGTTAAAAGTAAATAGGGTAATTAAGGGTAAGAATGATATTAATATTACCCTAACACATGTACTAATTCTATTGGAAAATTTTATCTCGACCAAAAACAACCTTAAGTGTAAAATATTATCATTTAGGCCCACTTGGATTAGATTAGGACATTTATTATTATTTAATTCAAAGAAGAGTTAAAAGAGTTAAAATCAAAGTATATTTATTAAACATTTTTAATATAGGGTTGTACATAAGATAAATTCAATTGTAAATATTAATTAGAAAGATAAAAATATTTCCTACATGATGGTATTTTATTTGTAATTTTTAGACATCAAATAAGTTAATTTATTTATGACACAAAGATGATGCAGTAATTATCTTATTAATGAAATATTGACATAATTGATATTATAAATACCAAAATAAATGTAATTTAAGACTTTTTATGAATTACACTAATTTTTTAGGTTACTATGATATATTAGTGTTGATTTAATCAACTTGGTTAGAACATATAATTCTGTTATGACTTTCACAAAAATCATATATCAAATAGTGTCAAAATTGACACAAAATAGTTTTTAAATCAAATGTTATATTATTAATTGTTATTTTATTCCTAAAAATCTATGGTTCGGACAAATGACTTAGATAAGGATATATATATTAATAATAAACAATTTGGGGTTCGTTTGGCATGTTATAGTAAGTGTATTAACCATATAGTGAAAGAAAACAAAAAGACATGGTAAAAGTTAAATTATTTAACTTAGAGTTAAATCTAATTGATAAGGTTAAAATAATACCCTAAACTTGTCTAAATCCTATTGGTTGATAGGCTTTCGACCCATCCCCACTTTAGCTTCGAAATAAGACCCTTTGGAACCATTATAAACCGATTTTGACTTTAATATAAAATAATATTTTGAGATATTCCTAAGGTGCCCCTCTCCTCCCTTATAAAAGGGCACCTCCTCCCCCTCCTCCTCACACCAATTTGAGCACTCAAGCTCGGCGAACCCCTGCCATTTTCTCCTCTCCTCTTCCCTAGAATAATCCTAGAGGTCCTGGTCTTCTCCAAAGACCAATCTTAGTTCCCTAAGTGGAGGATTCAAGGAGGCGTTCCAAAGAAGAGGTAATATCCATTACCGATCTTTTCAATTTCTTTCTTCTTCAACTTCTTCTTATTTAGTTGTTTCATTATAAAGTAATAACATCATTATTAATTACATACTTATATGTTATTATAAATATGAAACAACCCTAATTCACCTTCTATCCATCCTACGGAAAAATGAAATCACCGCGCGTGCATACGTACGGAATACCGTCTCCACGCCGTGGTGTAATCTATTTTCCACCATCACCTTACAGGGATGGGTATAATGGTGTAATGAGTAACTATTTATGATTATTATAATGTAATATTGATACTGAAATAATATATATATACTCAAATACAATTCCATGATCATAGGAACGATACCATCACTCGTGCGTACGTACGGAATACCGTCTCCACGATGTGATGCGACTCGTTCTACATGATCATCATTACATAGTAATTATATAAATGAATTGAATGAATAAATATGATATATGTTACACTAATACCATTCTGTATATAATGTATCTATAAACTTAAAAGAAGAATAAGAATTTATTTGGCAAAACACGCATAAGAACAAAAGGCAATAAGGACCCGAGTAACAAGTAACAATGAAATATTACTAAAAAGAAGATAATAATATAACCATATATGATATCATATCAATATGTATGATTCTGGAATAAGTCAATAACATTATTTAAACCATTATACAGGAGCTTCGGACACGTACAAAGCAAATCAGACCTAAGGTAAGGGAAATATCACAATCTCATTTTTATCTGAAATTGTTTATTCGTAAGTATTTACTGGGGTGTATTTTATCATCCACATCCATGTTTCATCAATATGTAATATTATTTCCATCCACCTACAATTTTTTAAATTCATTTTTAACCGTCGGTGAGTTTTTAGTAATATGTATGAAAGGAATCTTTTGTCATTTTTCGTACGAGGTACTTTTTGACTTTTCCGACAAAAGTACGAAGAATGTTTTTTTTAACTTATACGGCATGAATGGATTTTTAAAACATTATTTCCAAGAAACTTTCTTTACAAGTTTTCAAGTTTATTTTTAATCAACTTATTTTATTTTAAAGTCATATGACATGTTATGAAAGGAAAAATGTTTTTGAAGTAGAAAGGATATTTTCCTCAAGAATGGAGTTCAAGTATTTTATCAAAATTATTTTCCATCTAAGATAATAAAAGGGTTCTGTTTTTATCCCTATTATTACATTGGTTTGATTATGTTGTGATGGAAATATTTTTATGAATTCCTTTATCTTATATGAATTTTTTTATGATGTCATGTTGTTTAAGATTCCCATTTTTATTACATGGGTTATGCTATGATGTATGGTTTATGATTATGTGGCACACATAAGAACGGATTCATTATAAGATGGGTGGGACCTATATCTCCCTCCAATGCATTGGGTAAAGATTTTATATCTCATGATATAGACATGGCTGGAACGGTAGGTTATACCGGTCCAGTGAAACAGGACTGGAACGAGGGTGACTCAGTTCAAAAAGGAACTTTGTCCACTAAGATAGTCTTGGCAATGAGTCATGACTAAAAAGAAATGATTTTCCATGATTATGTGTGCATGCCACAAAGTTTCAAGTTTCATGTTATTATTATGGGGATCACATTTTCACTTCTATGATTTGTTCCATATTATGATCTCTTTTGAAGGTTATGATTTTCAAAAAGATATGATATGATTTTTATTTCCTTTATTTTCCCTTGATGAGCATTTGAGCTCACCCTTTTATGTTTTCTTTTCCCCAGGTCAGGAAGATGGATATTAAGTAGAATATGCTAAAAGGGATCCTAGATATGATGAAATAAATGGGAGACACTGTAGAAGATTTATGAACCATTTGTTTATGTTTCTCAGTTTCTAAAGACACTATACCTATACGGTCCTTTGTGGTTTTGTCATATGTTGTAATAAGTGTGCTTCAATTTTGAAGTATTGACAGTGTATGTAAAGTATGGGTCGTTATATTTACTTATCTTTAGATTATTATATTGGATCCTAACCAATTTTTTTAATTTATTTTGTATAATAACAATAATTATTTCCTAACTAATTATAGTTTATCAATGACTTTGTTAAATCATTTGTTACATATAAAATGTTTGAATAAAATGATTTTGGATTTCCCAACTTAGGAGAAAATGCTATTTTTCATATTTCAATTATTGTTTAATGTTTTTATAATTGTGTTGTTATATATTATATAAACTGATTTCAAAGAAAAATACATCACCATATATTCTAGTATCTTATATACTATTAAGTGCGCTATTAGTATATTTTAAAAAATATACCTTTTTATTGGATTGATCAGGTTTGCAAGCGACCTTAACATTTGTAGAATGGATTAACCATAAAAAAGGTACTAAATCAACCACATGTATAATATATCTACCATATGTTGAAACTACTAACCATAGAATAATATTTTATAAAAATAGAAATTCACACATAAGAAAAAATTGATGAGCCATATTTTCTAAATCAATTATAATAATTATCAATCAAATGTATGCCTATGAATTAAACCAGACAAACCAAATTATTTGTTATATTGAATCATCCAAAATTTCAGTTTCAATCAACTATATCAGTAAATCAATTTTCACAGAATTTTTCTTCCAAGTGTAGAATAGAACAAGTGATTAATGGATTCACCTCATGAGTAATGAATAAACCATGATTTTTTTCTTGATATATAAGGATTAATAAAATTAGTATAGTTTAGATTATATAGAGTGAAAAAATTTTGAATCTTATTGTCTTTGGTTTTTTTTTCAATGCCTAGATCAACAATACATTTATTTTAATCGCATGCAAGAGGATAATAAGTCCCCACCAAAAGGTTTAACCAAATGTGAAGATTTAACTATGATAACAATAGACCCACCATAAAGAATAAATTATCACAAGTAACCTACTGTACCGAAAATTAAATCTTTTTCAATAAAGATTAATATTTTTTATTATATCTTATTTGAATTTATTTAATGTTTATATATGCTATAATTTATTTGATTTTATTTAATATTATACTGGGTAATTAAATTATATGAAATTCTATATGGAAATATTTTTTGAATATTTTAATTATCATTACTTGTGATGAATACTCATGCTTCGTTCTTAAAAAATCACAAGTTTCAAATTAAAATTGTTGGAATTTAAAATATTACCTCAAATGAGTATAGAAGTAATAAAAAGTGCATTATTGTTGATATTTAGTGTATATTAATTATTTAATTGTTTTTTTCTATTTTGATTATTTATTTTAACAGATTACCTGTATAAATATATTTTAAAAGTGAATTTAAGGAATAAATAACATAATGAATTTCTATAAATGATACACTAAACTAATGGGATGTTATTCATTGAAGACAAAATTACGTTTTACTTTTTGAAAGAAGTAGTGATACATGTTTTATATTTTATGTCTTATATGCATAATGGATTTTGATATATAATGAGTTCAATATATCATGTTTAAAAACATAAACATTGTGTTTATGATCAATATGTGAAATGTGATGTAATTTTGAAATCATTTATTAGAATTATCTGAGATCATAAACATTGTGGTTATAATCAATATCTGCAATATATCAATATGTTCAATATGGTCATTTTATATATAATGAGTTCAATTTATCGTGTTTAAAAATAGAAACATTGTGGTTCTGATCAATCTATGCAATGTGATGTAATTTTGAAATCATTCATTATCATTATCTAAGATGTATTTCATACTTCTGACCCTCTACTGTCTAATATAAATGATGCTACAATGAAACCCCATATCTAGTTTTTTAACTAGTTTTGTGGTTCAAAATTCTTTTTATCGTTTTTTTGTGATTTATTTTACCAGGATATAATACCCATAAAATGTAGGAATTTGAAGTTATAACACCCTATACAGAAATTTCTTGCATATTGTCCCTACATAAAAAATATAGGGGATAATTTTGTGGTTCCTTAGCCTCGATAAAGATATTTTTAATTTCATACACCCCCTAAAAAGGAAAATATATGGGATGTAATTTTAGGTGAGAAACTTTTACTCATTGTTTGTGCTTCAAGGATTTAAAAAATCATTGTTATGTGTGTATGAATGTCCATAAAGTCATATTTTTTTTATAGAGGTGGTAGGGAACTTATCCCTAATTTGTTGGGGAGTGAACTAAAAAATATTTGATCAATATGATATGATATATTATAAAAATAATTTTTTTATATTTTTTATTGTACAATAAAATAATTATCATATATTTTATAATTATTTAAAATAATTTATAAAGTCCATTTCACGACCCCTTAATATTTCAGTCATCTTGATATTGGGAAACTAAAATTGGTATCCAAGACTAGTCACTATCATTATTGTATTTATATTTATATTTATAATAAAATAATATATTAACAATAAAGGGTAATTTATTATTAGAAACATTAGTAACTAGTAAAAATGATGCATGTATACCTCAAATACCATCATTATTCAATGGAGAAAACTATGGATATTGAAAGTCCTATATAGAATCTTATAATAATTATTTAGGTCTTCTTTTTTAAACTATAAAAATCAACGCTTAAATTATACTTTTTTCACTTTGACTATAAATTATGAAATTATAGATGTTATTAATTATGAGATAATAAAATTTTTATATTTTTAAACTAGTATAGATGTATAAAACAATTTATCTTCATGTAAAAATCACATAAAATAGGAAAACAAGCTCTTTTATACATTTGGATTTTGATAAGCTTATAATAACAATGGTTGGAATGTTATGAGTAGAAAATAAAGAATGTAACATAGGTGAATAATAAACTATTAAATAAATTTTCTATATATTTTCATTTATAACAAAAGGCCTTAGTTTTTAGGATGGACTTTACATGATTTAGTTTTCTGTTAAAATTATGTTAAAAGATTTACCTAAGAAGTTTCATGCTAATAAAGAGGTTATTTATTTAAGAAAAAATATCATGTAATACACATTAGATGTGTTTTTTTGATTTTTTATGTAATATGAGTAAGAGAAAAATATTTCTTAGTTAGTGATTTCAAAAAAATCGAATTTCCTTTAAAATATTTTTTGCAAATTAATATTATGAATCAAAGATATAGTGTAGTGAACTACATGATGATTCTTATATAATAAATTAAGGATATTGAAATAATATATTCTACTCTAAAAGAATCTGAATGGATAATCCAAAAAATGATTTCAAGGAGAACAAAAAATTTAATGATATTTTAAGGATGATTCTGAAGTTATTTTTTATGAGTGTCGAAATTGTATACTTAAAGAATAATATATAAAGGTTGAATAATGAAGGAGATAGAATAAAAATGAAAATAATGAAATGGATTTTTTTGAGTTTTACTTCAGACTCATATTCAAGTGATGAATTTGGTGCTGATATAGATTAATCAAACCTATGTTCAATGGACACTTAAAAAATGGAAAGTGAATCAGATTCTACTTATTTTTCATAATGTGATTCTGATACTACTATATTTGAGTTGTACGACTATATTTTAGGAATCTGTTATATGATTATCAAAATTACTAAACTCTTAAAAATCTTATCAGTAAATATAAGGATTTTCTCGACAAAGGTAAACAATTCAAGAAATGTTGATTTGAGTTGCAATGGTAAATTGTATATTTAATAGAAATTTGTTAAACATTAAAATATTAGGAATAAGTAAAATCACTTAAAATGGGATGAATTTCAAGATATTATGCTCAATATTTTTAGAAGAAAATAAAATTATTAATTACCAAATAGAAAGTTTCAAAAATGATTTACAATATTTTTTTCGAGATAGAGAATTTTATGGATATATGTTTAGTATGAATAAAATAAACAAATTGAAATTTATTCTAAGATCATATAGTCATTTATCCAAAATTTATAAGTCCTATTTTTTAATAGATTTAAGTGGAAGAATTTTACGTGTTACATGATTTAGATTTTAAAATAAGGGATAATATGAAAATGACTATTCATTGAGATTTCTAAATTATCTTGAGGACACCAAGGATTTTATCTCTAAATCATTATGTTATATATTTTTTGGGACTAAAATCATGTACGATGTTTGGGTTCCCAATATTTTTTTTCTATGCTAATTGGACCAACGTTTTCATGGGTAAAAAATGCTCTGGAGTCTGTTTTTTAGGATGTGTATCCTAAAGGGGTGCAAAATAACACATGGTATATGAAAAATGGGTACTACCAACATATGATAAATGATATATCTATCTTTTTATATTTTAATTGGTGTGGTTGTGGTATTGTTTCCTTTGGTGATAATTCAATGGTAAAATTTAGAGAACTTAAAGAACTTGGAGTCTCAAATGCTGTTATCATTTCAAATGTTTTATTTGTTGATGGATTTAAAAAATTTAATATTATATCATAGAATTATGATGATAATATTAATTTGAAATTTAAAAATGATAAGTGTATTGTAATTAAAAATGAAAATGTTCTATTTTACAAAAATATAAAATGCATTACTTATTAAATTGATTTTCTTTAGTTAACTAAGATAACTTTCAAATGATTAAATATTAAACAATTTATGAATGTTTTATTAAATAAAATACTGAATTATAACCATTTTAGTTTAATATAATTTTTTTTTAAAAATAAAATGTTGTTGGACTCTCCTAAGGTATATCAATACAACACCTGTGTATGTGATTCATACTTAAAAGATATGAAAAAATTGTTTCATTTAATTAAGTTCATGTTTTATGAACTTCTATACATATTAAAATTTTTATTTCTATATATTTTTTTCCATGAAAACTAATAGTATCAATGTTATACTATGAATATTTTTGGAGTTTTATTAGACTATATCTGATTTAGATAGACTTATTCCCTTTCACAAAAATCTCTATCTTTGTTTAAATTTATTTTCTTCTACAAATTAGTTCAAAATTAACAGATACATATAGATTAATAAATTAGAAGGAACAATTTTTGTGATTTATAGAAAATTTAATTTGAAAAATTCAATGAAGATAATTGATATAATAATAATTTATCAACTCCTTGGACACCACAACCAAATGGTGTAAAACATTTGAATGTATGTCCTTATTTGAAATGCCCATAAAAATGATAAATTAGTTCAAATTTGCAAAATAGTCTTGGGAAGATTCTATTAATATAGGTTTTTATGTTTCTATTATAATTATAGTTAAAATAATCTTAAATAAAACAACTTATGTAATATTATAGGCAAAAAATACTAAAATTGGACACTTTAGAGTATTTTTTTATTATGATTACATTCATAACAATAGTAGTTAATTAGAAAAATTCTATTAAAAATTTATTGATGGTATTTTTCATGGATATTATAATTTTATTAAGTCCAATTATATTTAAAATGTTTGAAAATTAGTTGTTCTAGAATTAATTCATGTTATTTTTTTTATTTTTTTAAAATAAATAAAGTCTCATTTAGACCAATTTGATGAAGTATTTATATATTTTTACTTTTAAGAACCTAATAATTAATATATATAGGTACATATTCATAGGAGAGACTATTTAATGAACAAAATTTAAAATTCCATAAGGATTATCTAGTTGAAAAACTAATTATCAATATAAGTACTTGTCTTATAACATAAAATTAGATAATATATATTTGTGATTTAGAATATTTCACTTCGAATTTTTCACATAAAAATATTAATGATGATTATATTATTAAAAAATTATTTTAAAAAATAAATAAGAGTTGAATATGTTCGATATAATGAACATTTGAGCCATAGTTGTGCCCCAAAAGGGTCACAATATTATTGGATCCAAATAAATATTTAGAAATAAATTAGATGAATCTAGTTAAATAATGTGAAATAAAGAAATATTTTCAGCTAATGGTTTTAATAATGAATTAATAATTTATCATGAAGAGTCAATCTCCCATATTACAATATTAGAATCTATAAGAATTATTTTGGAATTTGATTCTCATTTTGAAATCAATCATTTTCAAGTGTTTCTAATAGTACATTTTTGTTTGGGTATGTCTATATTTTTTTAGAAAAATAAAAAATTGTGAGAATGAATCTAAACACAATCTTATTTTAAAAAATTAAAATAGAATTTATGGTTTCGAAGAAGGTCATTGGGCATGGTAAGAAAGTAAATCTATTTTTCTTTTAAATAATGGTTATGAGAAGGGAAGATTTTATTAAAAAAAAATTTTAAATTTATTTCTAAATATATTTTTATTGTTTTTATATATGTTTACTATTTTATCCTAGTAACTTCTTATGATAATATTTTTAATTAATTTTAAAATTTTAGAAAAAATTAATTCTATATGAAATCAATCATTTTCAAGTTGTTTTTTATCTTGATGAGGATAAATCTATAATAATTGAGGGTGTATAAAAGTTTTTATTCATAATCAAAATCTTTTTATACTCAAATGATTTTATACCTAATTTATTTCTTACTATTTTTTTGTGTCCTAGATTTTGATTTAATTCTAGGGGAAATAACTTAATAGAAGTTAAAAATTAATATAAATTATGATAAAGAATCATTGAATATAGATTTATTTTGTCCTGAAAATCCTTTGTGGATCCAATGTGTTTCAATGATTTTGAATTTAGTGGATGCAATATTAAGAGTAAATACACAATAAGTGCATGTAATTTTCTAGGAAAATATTTAATCACATAATTTTGTGAGAAAAAAATAGAGAAGAATTATCAATTGTTGAAGGATATTTTTTTATTTTTTATCATCTGGCTCAAAATATTTAAGTATTAAATGAAATTTTTTCAATTTTTAATTTAATATTTAAAATATAACTATTTATTAAAATATTATATATGTAATTTCAATATCTAAAAATATATTAAAACATTTTAGAACTAACCATATTGATGCTATATTCTTTTTTAAAAAATGGTGTTCAAAACAAATATTAACATAGAACATATTTCTATAGAATGTAAACATTCCAATATCATTACTGGACCTTTGGATACAACTCAATTTAATAAAATATTTTTTCCTCGCATGATAGAAGATTAATTATTATGTTCAAGGAATATATTGAGGGAGGGTTTTCTATTTCCATATAAAGATCATAAATTTTGAATTTTAAAATTTTATTTGAAATTTATGCCTATATATCACTATATAAATATAGAATTGTATGTTAGTGGATCCATTGTACATGTTTCAAAAGCTACTTGTTTTAGAAATATTTATATAGATTCTCTATTTTTTTACTTTTATTATTCAAATATAGGGAGATTCGTTTATTTATATAACAATATAAAAGTTAGTTTCTTTCCCTGTAATCATTCAAGGAGTTTAAATAAACATTGAATGATGACAGTAGAAGAGTTAGTTTTTTTCATAGTAATAACTATTATCTTAAATGGGTCATGTCTGAACATAAATAATTGGTACATTAAAGGGGTTAAATTTTATTATTTTGATTAATTTAAAAAATGTGGTGTAATTTTATAACTTTTTAATTATAAAAAAGTATGGGATATTCAATTGGCTCATAATAACTATGTATATTTATGTTTTGATGACTAATATACATTTTTTATAATTAAAATTTCTCAAAAATTCTGTTCAATCCTTTATTCCATCTATCATGAGAGATAGAAAAATATTGTATCCTTATAATACCTAGAAAAGAAGGATTATTTTTCATATTTATATTATAGTCTATTGTTTTGATGTTTGTGTTAGTAATTTGTACTATGAATTGAATTTATATAAACAAATCATCACCATATTTCTTGGTATCTAATAATCACTTAATTATTTGGTTAAACTATAGTGAATTTTTTTTTTATGTATTAGAACATTCTTTGTTGTTAGGAAAACAAGATTCTTGTATACTAGATTGGATGTGATGTAGGAAATAAATGAACTATATATTAAATCTGTTAATCACATGAAGAAGCCACTAATCAAAGATCAAAATTTTTCAAAGTTCCCATTATATCATATGAAAAAATAAATCAACAAAAATTCCTCAATATAAAATTTTAACTATAGATTGACAATAATCCTATCAATAATTTCAGATATGATTTTTTCTAAGTGTTTAATTGAATGCATGTTGAGTTTCAAGTGAGAAAATTGATCACTCAATTGTGCGTTGAATTTTTTAAAAGTAAATAATTAACTACATGTGTAATGGATCAGCCACATGAGCAATGGATCAACTGTTTGGATCGAGCATGAGTATTGACTATTTTTATATAGATCAACAACATGAGAAAGTTTTTTACCAAATGGACTTACTGTAAGAGATATACATGATTTTGATTCTGATCGACCATGTATTATAATTTTGTTAAGTTTTCGATTGACCAAATAATCATTTTGATCAATCAAATGTGGAGAAAAAGAAAATTCCACATTTTTTACCAATTAAAAGGATTTATATACATTAATAATAGATCTATTGTAAGGAATAATCTCAACACGTAATAGACATTACCTAAAATGAAATATTTCTCCTACATGTTATATTTTTTCTATTAATTCCTAGTTTTATTTACTATAAGTTGTTTTTATGTATTTTCATTGATTTTATTAATTAATTACTTACTAATTATTTCACAAATTGGGGGAAAATTGGGATTATTTTAAAAAAAATTAAAATATTATTATGTGAGATGAATAATTTCACTGCTTTCTAAAAAAATCTCAAGTTTCAAATTTAAAATAGTTATAATTTAAAAATATTTTTATTGGAATCTATTATAGTTAGGAGGATGAGAATTGAGATGATTTTAAGGGAGAGTTCATTAGAAATTTTGATAAGACTATTCAAGAAAAAATTCTCAATAAAATTATTGAATTTTAGTATGGAGGGATTTCTATAGAGGATAATAGTGATAAAGTTGAGGTTCTCATTAAAATCAACAATTTTTTTAAAATATTGATTATAAAATCTAATAAAACCAGTCTTATATATTATAACTCTACCATCTAACATTAAATATTAATTTTTTGTGAGAATTATCCACTAGTCATTGTCATCACATCTGAGAGATAAGAAAATAAATAGGATATTTTGTTAGATGTCTTGAGGGAGTTAAAATCTATAATTAGGAGGACCATTTACAATGATGAGAGAATTAGTCTATCCTTATAAACTCATATAATTTCAATAGAACTGGGTTATAAACATAGAGTTGAGGGGAATTATACAATCAATACCGAATTTAATGTGGGAATTAAGGAATAATTTCCTAGGATTTTAGACACCTAATTCGTCTATTTACATCAAACAGACATTAGGGAAGTCCTATTCAAGTAGATCTTATGAAGGGAGGTATTATAGTTGTAACTAATGGGAATAATGAAATGATTAAAACGTAGAAGGTGATATAATGGGGTGTTTGGATAGTTGTTATGATGTTTTAGTTGTGCTAATGTAAAAGTTAAATTCCCCATTCCATTCATAAATATAATTCTTTATAGGATTACTAGTAATTAATTAAATTACTTTCTTGAAGAATATATAGTTTATAACTAGATTTTAATATAACTTTATGATCAATAAAATGTTGTGCTTGGGTTCCCATAACCCAACTCCTATGTGTAATTGTACTACCATTACATGTATATTGTTTTATAAAGACATGTTTTTATATTTCCAAAATAGTATTGATACGTATGTCTCTACTATTTATTCTTATGGTTATGTCCGGAAAGTAGATGTCATATTTTAGGGTAATATAATTTCCCATGGTATACTGAGAACATATATATACAATGAAAATAATAATTAATATATTTTTACTACAGCCCATATACACCATGCTAATAGGATACAAATGATGTGTGACTATCCAGTGTTGGGGCTCATAGTGATTGATAATTCTTCTCATGACGACCACACATGGTGATTTTGAGTCAATGATATCATGAGAGTTGAATCAATAATGAGAACACCACATATTTTTAGTGTCATTGGATGTTATTATCCTCAAACATGTGTATTGGTCTCTGGAATTGTGGATGTTATCAGAGTATGAAATTAAATTATGTTCTTTCATGGAAGATGAAAACCATGAAATTAATATCATGTGGAGGATGCTTATATGTGATTTCCATTAGTGGTGAAATGCTGATTGAATAACCAATATAGAATTTGTGGCTTCTAAATAAATTTCATACAGTAGACCTAGTTGATCAAGAAGGAAGTACCTTCACAAATTCCATTTCCATGTTCGAAAAGGTATTTATATATATTAGGATCAATAAATAATAATCTATGAAAAGATTATAATAGAAAGTATGTGTAATACATTATGAGGTATCATCTGACGAAGAGATTATATTACATGACATGTGAGGAAATCTTGTTGTCACTATAACTCTGATAAATCTACCTAAGGTCCTTGATGGGTAATAAGACTTGACTCTTAGTCTATAAGTAATACTCATTATTATTAGGATAAGGATATAGGGGGCCACACTTAATAACTTCAAAAGTCTCGACCATTCTTATAAATAGAATGCATGGTGGGACCCACTATAGTGGTAAATAAATGCTTCAGTATAAATGATACCTATGTAAAAAATAAATTCCTATTATTCAATTTTAAAATAATTTTTATTGAATTAATTTTTTGATACCATTAAAATGTGATATTGAATATAAGGAAAAATATTTAATGAAAAATCGAATTTTTATATTTTATATTTTTTTAATTATATGTGGGATTAACCGATCAAGTTAATAAACCATTTCTATCACATAGTATATATATTATATTATAAGTAACTAATAAAGACGTAAATGACGTTTATAGAACATTTAATATGTTATAAGATGTAATTTATGACTTATTTTGTGGCTAATATGTATTTTGGGGAAAAGAGTTTTTTTTTGTATTTCAACCATGACATATAAGAAGGAGGGAGATATCATATGAGGGACTATTAAACTAGTAAAATTTTTGAGCTCCTTACTCAATTATTCTTTTATCATTCCAAGAGAAGAAACTATTACAGGAAATTGATAAAATTTCTACTTTATGGATCGAAGGATTGACGAGGAGGTGACTGACAAGACAATGGAGGCTTTATCAAATATCTATTATAGTACCCGAATATCAATTGTTGACATTTCTATAGTCTTTTAAATCTTGTGTTCATGGTATTGAGGGATCTTACATTGGTTCATTTGAGAAATGTACACTTGAAATGAGTACTTGTCATTAGTGTCAATAGAGGGAAAAATGAAACAATTATATTTACTTTTTCATGCTTAAATATTTCTTAGAGGATCCCTTATTTTATTAACGAACTGTCTATCACTGAAGAAAAAGTAGGTAGTTTAGGTTGGTGATAAAAATTTTAATGTTATTTTTTATCCACATAATCAGTTCACCCTAGAACCAATATTATTTATTAGTGTGAATTCATGAATATTTAAGATTATAAAAGGTAAATTTGATTTAAAATATTGTAGATGGAGTTGTAGTGGTTCAATTTCATCAAATTATGGTTCGATCTGATTTTGGATTTCCATGCTATGACTATAAATTTTTTAAAAACACATAGAAACAGATTTTAAGGGTTTAAAATTTTATAAAAACACACACACATATATATTAAAATATAATCAGAGGAGATGGTCGGTTGTGGGTTATAATGAACTACTAATTTCTAGATTGATTTTTGTGGATTGAATTATTCCTAGGGGATGATAGAAATTTTACATATTTGTTAAATTTTTACAAAACATTTCTAATGCCTAGCATCATATATTGGAAAATTTAAAAAAAATATAGTAAATGGGTGGGTATTGTGAAATAGAATAGTTTTTTTCAAAAGGATGTGACTTAGAAACTCTATGTTGATATAATATCACCCCAAAAGGGACATAGACATTTTAAAAACCTGTTCCAAGAATGAATTATTTTTAAAAAAACATTTTTTATAATAAGTATCCCTATGGGAAACACCCCTCCCTTCATCTACTGTACATACAATATTTTCATGGGGAACCACCATCGGCCGACTCGATTCATGATGGGTCTATTCCTTCACGTTCCATCCATAGCCCTCCAGGCTTACAAATGTCTCGTAACTTGTTTTAGGGGATTCTTGGCCACCTAGATACTTGAAAAAGTGAAACAAAAAAAAAATCAAAAAATAGATAAAAATTTATGAAATTTTTAGAATTATATAGAGGAAATTATGATTGATATTAAATAAATTAAAATTAGTTAAAATTATTTTAATCCATTTAAAATGATCTTGATTATATTTTATTGAAAAATAAATATTATAATGTAGGTTTATTCCCTAAAAAATGATATTGATAATTAAACAAAAAATATATATTTTAAATTTAATATGTTTAATTTATTGTTTCAATTGTGTGTGATGATTGTAATAATTAATTTATAACTAATGCTGTTCATATCATCATACCCATCTTTATATGTTTGAGGGAAGACACATCCATGAATATTATTATACTTTTACATTGTGAATTACTCAATGTTTAGGTATAATATCATGGATGATTTAAGACACAAAACAAGTCTTAAAGACGCAGTATTTTGTATGAGATGTTGGTACATTATATTGGGGTGCGAGTTGCGACACGAGCCATAAAAAACTCAAGTATTTAATCCTTAGGGACATGATCAATTAATTTTTTCATAGGGGATCATTGAATATAAAATGATCAATTATAGTCAAATATTATATTTATTTTTTCCATGGTTTATTGTTGTTTTGTATATGAATGTTCACCCAAACACATAAATTTTAAAAAATTATTAAATTAATACATGATGAATGTTTTCAATATAATTAAACATAAATTTGTTAGTGAAGTCAAATAGTATGAGAATATCAATTTGAAAATGAATTTATTATTATAGTAATAATAAAATACGTCTTTGATAAATTAATCTATATCTCTTACTATTTCTTAAATTTAAGAAAAATAGGGTGTATGATATGCACATAATCCCAAGATTATGTAAAATATAATATTTTTCCAGAGCGCAACATGTTGGAGTGGTACAAGTGCTTTCACATTGTACAATTCCAAGATAGGATCCTTTATTTGATGGAACCTCGCTTCCCACCGCGCCTCCATTGGGTTTGAGAAAGGTGGACAAACAAAAATATAAGATATATTTTGATGATGAACTTGATGTAAAATGATTATTGTTATCAAAATTTTTAAATTAATTAAATAGAATTTATGTGAAATAATATTCATACAAATTTATCTCTAATATCCAAGAGTAATATAAGTATTGATATCAACAATGAAGATATGAGATATAAATTTCACTATATAAGTGCAGGATAGCCGAAGGGAATCATGTATGACATTATGTACTCAAGATAATTTGGTATATTGAGGTACATGAGTCCCTTGGGTTTAAATTTAACCATGAAATAAAGACTGATATCATTCATTACTGTTTATCACCCATCTTCTTAGTAATATTTTTAATTAAAAAAATGAAAACCATGATAATGTCTCTCCTGGACCTATTAGATTTAGTTGGACAAGATAATAAGAATATGATGAATAGAAACTATTCTAACTAGATGATCAACAAGAGGAATAAGGTAAAGTATAATGGGTCTAAAGATAAACCCAATTTGAAAACAATAATGAACTATCCTTTTAGGAAGTTAATGATTCATAGGGAGGAAAATTAGTAGGAAGTTATCTCCTTTTAATTTCGTAATAAAGGGCACCAAAAATAAAAATTTCACACCGTGGAATTAAAATAAAGGTTATTATTCATGATTTATTATATTCATAATAGAATCAAATATATCTCTATCAACAATTGGAGTATTTGATACAACATATAGATCACACATTTGTATTCACATACTAAATAAATGTAGATTAATAAATATTGTAATATGATAGGTGGACCTTTGGGATATAAATAGTGAAAGACTAGTATCCTTGTAATTGAAATATTATCATCTAACATTGATAGTTGTTTTTTTATTTATTAAAAAAATTGTATTATATATATTTTGTAACAAGAATCTTAGTCTCAGTGTTATGTTGATAAACTTCGTTATTTTTCATCATGTTTTGAAATAAATAGTATGTCTCTTATAATGATAACATTAGGTATGGTATGGAGAAACTCAAAAATTCCCTATATATACATTAACATAAAAACCTTGTTTTATAAATCTGTTACTAAACCAATGTAAATGAATCATATATTACCCAAACATTAACATTTCATGTTTGGTTATGTAAATGAGAAGAATTTATATAGGCTACCAAAAGAATGTTATTTAGATTATACTAAATTAAAACAACTGGATTTATATTATGATTATTTTCAAGGAAAACATACCAAAGAACCCTTAATTGGGAAATGAGTAAGGACCTCAAAAATACAGGAATTGATTAATTCTGATTTGTGTGATTAATTTATAGTACATGCATGTTGTGGGTATCCTTACTTTATATATTTTACCAATGAATTTAGTAGATGTTAATATAACTATTAGATAAAGGATATTGCAGATTCCAATCCTTTTTTAAGGAATACCAACATGAATAAGAAAAATAGAATGGTATTAAAATTAAATAACTCTTCACAAACTGAGACAGTGACTATAAGAACCATGATTTCATTGATCATTTAAAGGGGTGTTATATTGTAATCCAACTCACTCATATTTATAATCCTAAGTGGAATGGTGTTTGTGAAAGGAGGAATCACACATTTAATAACACAATTAGATCAACATTGAGTTAATAAAATCATCTATAATACTTTTGGGGATATTCATTGAAAAAACTATCATATAATCTTAATTTTGTAACAACTAAAGTCACAGATGGTATTCTATATGAGTTATGTAATGGAAGGAAACATTTTTTTTCCACACATACATGTTTGAGGATATAACTATTTTTTCGAGACTATATAAAATTACAAATTATCATTCTAAATCATGATTTATATATTTATAGATTATACTAAGGAAAATAAATAGTTTTACATATATAAATATTTAGTTAGAGAAGTTATTATTTAAATAAATGTCATATATTTTAAGAGGGATCACATTTCTAATTGAATTAGTGTGATCAAGGTTGAGTTTTTTGAAGTCTATGCTCTAGATACAGAACAATTGGTATATGAACAACCACTACAAGAGATAGTGGGAGATGAAGATGTTACCAAGACACTAGTACAACATATGTTTACTTGAGAGGTTAAAGAACCATAGGGGAATAATTTTCGCATCATTGGGACATGTGATAGATTAGTCTTAGATAATGATGAACCTATAATATTAAAGGATGTAGTAAATAGAATGAATGACTTTTAATTAAATGAATCTATGAATTTATAAATGGAGACCATGTATAAATAACATGTTTAAATTTTGGTAAAACCTTAATCTAATGTAAAACCCATTGTGATAAAATGAGTATTAGTGAAAAAATGGCCATATATTTTAAATTAAACACATATAAATCAAGATTGGTTGTTAAGGGTTTCAAAAAACAACATGAAATTGACTATTATAAAACCTTATCACTATTTGAAATGCTAAAGTCCATCATAATATTACATGAAATAGAATCATTCCATGATTATGAAATTTATAATGTGAATGTCAAACCAAATTTTATTAATTGGGTGTTGGTTGAATACATCTATACAAATCATACTGAAGGGATCATTAAGCTAAAATGTGCCAATAATGTACCCTAGTTGAAGTATATTTATCTATAGAAGAATTAATAACAATCATGGATTGCTCTTTTTTATATGGAATTTATTTTTTAAGAATGAAATCAAGCCAGGTGTCGATGAGTAGTTTAATTGAATTTACATTCTTTTCTTATTATTATATGTTTATTAATGATTTATTATGGGAAATTAAGTGAAAGTATTACAATTATCTCACAATTGGTTAGATAAATAATTCTCTGTGAAATAATATGTATAAGAAGACTATATATTAGTGATTAATATATATCAAGAAAGATCTTAGTTGATATTAATCCCAAGTCAATGTACATACATTGAAAAGGTAATAAATAAGTAAAATGTTGAACAATTAAATATTGGATTGTTGCCAATATCACCAGATATAAATATCTCTATGAAAATGTTTCAAAAAAATAGGAGGATATTTAAAGATTGAGTACATTACCTTATTATTAAATAGTGGTATATATCATGTAAAACATTATATTCATACGGCTTAATGCTTACATTTCTCCAACCATGGTGGAAAGATATGAAGCTAATACAAAATAGATACATCATGAATTAGTAAAAACTATACATAAGTATTTGAGATGTATAAAGGATATGTTCATGATATATGGAGGAGATTATAAACTAGTAGTGGTAGGGTACACTGATGATTGTTTACAAATATACCCTGATGATCTGATGTCCCAATGAGGCTATTTCTATTGGATGAATAGTGGTATGGTGAGCTAGAGAAGCATACTGAAACCATTAGTTTCTGATTATATATTATAATAAATGAATATAGTAGGATACTAAAAATCTAATGAGCTATTCAAGATGAAATACTTTTCCGTAGATATCAGTCTTGTGCCTTATAGTGCAATCATTGTTCCAATTTAGTATGATAATAGTGCAATAATGGATCTTTCCATGGTGGCTAGATTACAGTAGTGAAAAAATAATATACATTTGTTGTTTCATATCTTGAGATATTTTAAACATATAGATGAAGTCATTGTTAGAAGTGTATCCATAAAATTTAATGTGGAAAACCCGTAGATAAATTCATATCTCATCTGAAGCATGATTCTCATTTGAGAGAGAGTGGGTCAAGGATTGTTAGAAATTGGTTATACTATAAGTGTGGGTGTTATGAGTTGGTTCCCTTAAACCAAATAATATGTATAACTTGAATAGAATTACATGTACATTTGTTTGATATATATATGATTTTGTCCTACAATAATATTATTTTTACTTATATATTTTCAACCTTTACCTTGGAAATTTATTTATATGAAAGGTCGTATCAAATGGTTATAGTAGTTCCCAGGAAATAATGAGATCCAAGGTATAACATGAAAATAATATGTAATATTATTTCCCATGGTCCAGATATATCATGCAGGAAGGAAACTTGTTATGTGTGACTATAAGATATTAGGGGTTCATTTTCAATGATGCATCTCCTCATTAAGTCCTCACTTGTTGATTCTGAGTAGATGAGATCAAGATTACTGGCCCTTAAATAGGAACACAACATGTTTTCTATTTCATTGATAGTTCCTATATATGAAAAAATGTATTTTGTCATGAATTGATATAATTATCAGTTTATAACATTATATTATTTACTTTGATGTAATCCAGACGACATGAAATTTATTATGTGGATAGGTAGCTTGAGTTGGGTTAAACATTAGTGGATTGACATTGATTAAATAATATAGATTAAATTTAATGATTCCAAACAGAAGTGATATATTTGTATTAGTTGATGATGATGTTAGTACCTTCTCTAAATCCATGAAATTTGTAGAAGGATTGTTTATCCAATATGGACAATGAATAATAAATCATGAAAGGATGATGGCACAAAGTGTGCATCTAACTTAATAAGATATCCTAAGATAAAGAAATTATATAAAATTAATTGTGTTAATAGGAATGTTTATAATTTTCTTTAATAGGATGTATCTCATTAGGTACCTTTGTGGGTTTCTAGACGCCAATTCTAGTAAATCAGTATTACTCACTGCTATTGAGATAAGGGCCGTAGGGTTTACATAATTATGAAATTCCAGATTCTAGCATATTCTAAGTAGTAAGAGTATAATACATGGTGGGACCTACTAATGAGTTCCATATATTTTTGACTATAAATGATATCCATAGAATATATACATTAGTATTTATTGAGTTTAGATTAATTGACATTGAATTTGTTTTGGAATAGTATTCACAAGATACATTGAATATATGGATTAAATATTTAATAAAGTAATATTTTTTTAATATTCATGGTTGGTTTAATATTTGAGATACTAATGAGTAAAATTAATGACTTGATTTTATCAATTAATATATTTTTTATATTTAATTTAATTGAAAAAAATTAAATTGAAATTTATGGAATGGGTAATAGTTCATATAATGTCGTTTATATATTATTACTGACTTATATTTTTTTGGGACCAGGTTTCCATTTATACATATTTTACCCACACTATATAAGAAAGAGTAACATATTATTTAATGAACCATTTGAGCAATAAAATTTGAGTTCATATATCTCATATATATTTCATTATAAAGAAAGTATCAGTCAATCCAGGAAATCAATCCAAATTCTCCATAATGGATCGATGAAATGATAGGTCGTTGATCATCCATTTGTCAAATGATTTATTTGATCTATATGATTTCACAGGGATATTGAGAATAGATATTATATTAAAATTTGAAATTTATGAATATGATCTTGAGTTTTTTACATAAATTCATTCTAGAAGTGGTCATCTGTTACTTTTTGTCTTTAAAAGTAGCAATAAATCGAATGAGGTAACCGTTTGATTTATTTTTCGTAATTAAATCCTTCACATGGGATCATCAGGTTGATTAATTTGATGCACAATACTATATATGACATAGTTCCATATGATTGGTAATGAATGTTTTATATTAACAGTTTTTTCACTTTTACCACATGCCCTATTGCAAATATAAATATATGCATTCACATTCCCATTTAGTATATTCTCCCTCTGAGGAATTCTCTCAGATTTGTGTAGTGATCCAATCACCAGTCAATGAAGAATAATATCCATATTTTCATATATATTTTAGATGATTATAGATGAGTTAATGGTTGAATTTTCTATTCTTGTGATTATTTTAGAGATAAATTGATAATATTATATTAGTCTTTCATAGGTTCCAAGAGACTAATAATATTTTCAATTTTGAGAAATGTCAATTTATTATCACTGAAGGGATTGTACTTGGACATAATGTATTAATGAGTGGAATAGAAGTTGGTACTGTAACACCTTAATAATTTATGATATTTTTCTCTTTATTTTTTTTCATTTATAACATTCTTTAAGTACAACAAAAAGGTTAAATGAATGTCATTATACTATCGAAATATTATTATGTAATATGACTATTATTTCGTAGCTGTTTGATTAGTGAGTCTCAATAAGTCTAAATTAGATTAATATCAATTGTGAATTATTTTTATTTAAATTAAATGATAATATATTTTATCAAATATTTTAATATTCATCGAGATAATTTTATGAGGATTGTAATAATATTGAATCCATTTTTATTTTCAAATCACTATTTTTATAAAAAAATGTTTTTGTTATCTTTTACACAGTTATTGCTAATTGAATTTATACACATTATAAGAATTTAATTATGAAAAATGTATCCTTTATTTTGAATTAGAAGGATAAAAATTGGTAAATATTCCATTTTTTGGTAATAATGAATTGTAACTCTGGTAAATATTTTTCATCTTAGTAAGGGTAAAACTAATAAAACATGAATACCATGATGGGATAATGCTATAAATTTGGTTAAATACATGAATTTTTCATATTTTATGGATGTATTTTTGAAATTCTAATCCATGTTTTCAAAATATTTCCATGTGGTGATATTTTTTTTATCATTATGACCATTACATTATTTTAAAACAATAATAATTACAAAATATCACTCTCTTGATGTTAATATCTATAATAATTTTTCATAAGTATAAAAATAGTTTATATTTAGTTATAAATTTTAATTTGGATTTGGTAACTTATTTCTGATTTTTAGGAATTTTATTATTTCTGTAAAAGATTATTCAACATTGATATAGTATATATTCAATTAATGGAAAAATAAAAAAAATGATTTTAAATGTTTTAAAAGTAAAATAATATGGTTTAATTAGTATTTTCAAACAATTTTATAGTCAAATATGACATAATATTGATGTTTTAAAATTTAATATTTTAATTATATTTTTATGTTGATGATACTAAAGACAAATTAATTGAAGTGTTTAAAATATGACTTTAATGTTATTTTATATTAAATAATATTTTATTAAATTATATAAAATTCTTTAAATTTATATATTTTTTGAATATTATGGTTTTTTAAAATATAAACCATGGTCTATTTTTTCACTTTTCTATTATACATTATCTTTATTAACACCTATAGATTATAAAACTTTGATATTGTGGTAATTTTCAGTAGGGTTAATGAGGGGTTAAAGAAGATAGATATGGGATAAAACATAACCTAGAATTGTAAAAATTATATTTGATGAGATTAATTTAACTTATAATCATCATGTATTCCACAGATATCAAATTTTCCACTTTTCCTTGTAAATAATATTATATTTTATGATACTTTATGTAATTCCAAGGGTTACCTTCCTCTCACTAAGGAAAGAGAACCTATTTTCCCCCCTTACTCACCCATTTTCACCCTTTTATCATTTGGAATACCTACCATAATACCTTACAAGATTCATTTAATATGGTATAGTTCTTATGGTAATTCAAAAATACTATCCTTTTAAGGATAAATGTTTAATCCAAAAGGCTATTTCTCCAATAAGGGGTGAAAATCATAACTGAGTATTACCATGTTTATATCTTCTCTTAGTACGTATAAATATATGTTATCCAATATAAAAATATGATCTCAATAAATTCAATATAATTAATTTTTATTGTGATTATGTAATAATCACTAATGAACCATTATCCATCAAATGAGGAAATAAAACATCACTCGTGCATATATGTGGACTTCCACCTCTACGAGGAGATTTATTTAATTTTTCCTCACAACATCATTTTGAGAGTAATAATGAAATATTTACTGAGTATGTTTGATGTATTTTATGAAATATTTTATATAGAAAGGTGAATTATTTTCAACTATATTTCCTTCCATCCATCAAAAAGTGGAAACTTCACTTGAGTTTATTTAAATATTAACATATACATAAAGTGATGTAATTAATTTTTCATGATCACATTAAATGGATAGTTATAAGAGTATATATAATAATTAACTATTATTGTCATAAAATGATGAATTTTCTAGATATTATGGAACCATAAACCAATTAAAAGGGATCACACTTTCAAACTAAAATATGCATGGGAAATAATATAGTTATCACTTGGAATAGTTATTTTAATAAAAAATTGTTAATAAATAGGTAATGTATGTTATAAGTAAATAATTTATGGTATGCTATATACAGGTATTGAAATTTTATACATATATAATATATATATTTAATATACATTAATTTAGAACTAATATGAATAAATCCATGACTTGAGGTAAGGGATTTATGTTTCAATCCCATTTTAATTGGGATTATTTATTCTTGAGTTTCCATTGAGAAATTAATTGGATAATTTTCAAATAAACCCATTTAATTATAATTCCAATATATTTATTCATGTAATTTTCATGTAATAGTATCATATTACACTATTCGCTACATAAAAGTATTAATGGTGTTTTTAAATAAAAAATACTACATTTCCTCAATGTCGGAATTTTTTCCAATTCCCATGTTTTCATTAAAATAATTAAAATAATGTTTTAATATTATCATATTATTTTTTAATTTAATTTTCATATATTCATGACTTTCTATAATTGTTCTCAAAGGAATCACTTTTTAATTTTCAGAAAGTGGTGATTTTTTTACTTTTTAGTGAAAATATTATATGGACGTTTTGTTTTAACATACTCAACATGTACATACTTCCCTACCATTATGACCCCTAAATGAATTGAAGCCTAATTTAAAATTTTCAAGATTTTTTTTTCAAAAAAAAATTATTTCTTAAATTTATTGTATTATATAGATTTTAACTGAATGATTTCTAAATGAATTTTTTTCACTAAGAAATATTATAGAGTTTTTTTAACAAAATTTTCATCTATTATAACATCTTATGATGTTATTTTTTATATAATTGGAAAATGGTTGAATTATACTATCATTAATATTTATATGTGTATTTTAAGAATATGATAAGGAAATTTCTTCAAAATTGGTTCTTTTTACATAGGGTGTAATATGACGAAATGAGAATGGATTATGATACCTGTATCCTTTTGAGAAGTAATCCTATGATGATATGATTAATGTTTTATGATCATACAGAATACATATGTATAATTTTAAATATTTGAATGGAGAGACCATAATTATATAGCCCTTTAATGAATTTTATATTGTTTTATATATCATTATATAATTATTGTAAATGGGTTGATGTAATCAATTTAATATAGGAAATAGGTAGGGATTCCGGATATACTATGGGGAATAAGTGGTGATTTGTGATCTATTATTATATTATAAACAATTATTGATTCTTGATAAAATATGTTTTTCTCTTAGATATTAACCTTAAAAAATAAAATGGTTTATACACCTATTATGGTTCTATAATTTTTTAACAAGTTATTATGATTACAATTCAAACTCATTGTTAATGATTGAATAATGATGATTTCTCAATTTTATGATTCATTTTTTCGAAGGAAAATGCTTTATACATTGAATCATGATTTTGATCCATGAGAAATTTGGTATAGAGTATATAAGATATAGTCATGATATTATACACCTATGATTAACTTATTCTTATATATAGTCATTGATTAATATCTCCCTTTTTTAATCTTACTAAGCATCTATGCTCAATGTTTCTTATAGTTCCTTTCCCCATTTTATAAATAATGATTTTCAGTAAGGTATTTCTAAAAGGGTAAAAATATAGAATTCATTTATTATAGATGATAAAAATATACCTATATAATTGATATAAATATAATAATTATTTATGGTCTGGGTATAGATTGTAGTGTTATTTATTGAATAATCCTATAAAATTATGTAATATTCTTTGTATGAAATGTTTGGGGTCATGTCCATTGGTTTCAGAGAAGGGTTTAGTCCATTTTTGGATATTTTGATTAGATAAATTTGGTGAATAACCTTAGGATAAGTCTAAGTATAGGAAAAAAACCTAATGTTATGGTAAATAGAGATTATATTGTTTTCTAATGAATACATCCTTCTCTAGATGCTACAAGAAGACATACTTTTTTTACAAAAGAATTTAGGTGTAATAATACCAAAAATAGTTGTCCAAGGATATCATAACTATCATTATGGTGATCATTGAGTTAGATCTTACTCTGTATCATTTTTTACACTATTGGACAATATTCTTGGGTAATTCATATTTTCTTTATAATCCATTAGGAATGAATTAAATATATAATTACCATGAATGAACTGGGTTAAATCTATAGTGATATAGATTAAAATAAATGTTCCATGATTTATATAATTTATAAATGAGTTTTTATGACTATATTATCAATCACTCTGATTAACAATGCATATTGGTCGTGCAAACCATTTTAGTTATTTTCTAGAGGGGAAGATTGAATTTAGATATTTAGTTTCATATAGGAACACTAAATTATTAATCTATCATATTTTATATTAACTATATGATAAGTACACACATGATTATATTTCCTCTCTAATTAATGATTATTTTAATGTGCTTCCTACAAATATTATGATTCCTACTCTAGTTGTATTTTATGTGATATTTGGCATGGATTGGATTTATCTATATATATCCCACATCAATTACTAAGGAATTGAAGTCGCATTTCATATTCCAAAAGAAACTATGATAATCTTTTGGAATTTTAATGAATACAAAATTCAAATGGATATTACTTCTATCTTGTGGGTATTAGTTCCTTTCTAGAATGGTATTTAAAAAATGGTTATGGAGAAACTCAAAATTGATGATATTACTATTATATGAGATTTTGTTGAGTTTATTACTTAATATATTCCTAGTCAACCTCAAAATTGAGGAGATTTGTTTTCTATAGAACTCAATGCCAGTGCTACACCTATTTAAAAGAGTCCACATATAATGGACCGATTTAGTTCCATTAATTAAAGAAGTAACTATAGTAGAATCTTGAAAGGGGACCATATATCCTTGTACATAACCTTCAAGATAATCTATTCTCTTTTAATGATAAATATGGTTTAATGTGTGATTTCATTGATTATTAGGATTTTAACAACATCAATATCAGGATATAGTATCAACTATATTGTGTTGATAATTATTTTGATCAATTATGTGAATCTCAACACATTTACAATATTGATATTCACTATAGAAATCATCTATTTAAGGGTAAATAATAAGATACACCTAATAAAACATAAATTATTATATATATTAATTTTTTATTTTTGGTATGAAATTTGTCTTATTAATTATCCCTTTAACCTAATGGATTTGATGAAAAAATTATTTAGATATTTCATTGACTTTTTTGTGGTACTATATATAATGAATATTTTCTTTGGATATTACTGAGATATATAGTTTTCTTGTGTTTTTTGGACATTACCAATGATTTATGAGATATTCCTCATGAAAAAGTATTCTATACACCAACTTTACTTAGAAAGAGGTTAATATCTAATTAAAAAATGAGTGAAAATATAATTTAAATTTGACAAGGAAATGTTTAGTTAGTGATCCTATTCTCACACTAAATTACACTAGATTGGGGATTTTGATTTATAGAGATATTTTAAAGAAGGGACTAGGATTGTTTCTCATATATAATGATATTTTGGTAACATATTCCTCACTCAAATTGATAATTCATGAGAAAAATTTCCCAAGTCCCGATTTTGATTTCAAAGTTTTAATTTAACATTAAATATATGAAGGTATTGTCTTTATACTGAAAATTATAACATATATATGTATTATAATAGTTTTAAGTATTTATAAACCTATAAATAGTTGATTATGTGCTAGAGAAGATGTTTTTAATTTGATAAATATTAGTAATTATATTATATTACAACCCTTATAAGGAGACCAAGGTGAATGATTCTTTGAGTTAGAAGAAACACTCATGTTTTCCCATTATGTGGATTTAAAGGAATATAATAATTATAGATTTTCTAAAAATGAAACACGAATTCTTGAGTAAATAGGAAAAATACTTTCCTTAAAGATTAATATTCAACCATCTATCCATGTGAGGATTAAAGCTACATAGAACGAATATGTTGAACTAATAATAAGATGACAATTGTTCTTATGTTCAAAAATGATTATGATGGAATGACAAGTTTCATGAATTTAGTATTTTTCTCCTTAGTACTATATTTTATAATGGAGCTATTGGATGAAGATATTACGTTAAATTATATATTTATCATCCACGTAAAATGATGTATATAGATTCTAAAGAGTATTTCTTGTGGGATAACATGTAAATTTATATTGCATAGTATGTTTCATTATTAATCTTATATAATAATATTATGGCTAAGAGACATAATTATATTGTTATTTTGAGTCCATAACCTATACAAGATTGAAAATGGGAGAACATTACCATATATTGTTTCTCCAAACTCCTCAAAACATTTTAATGGAATAATTATTTTTGGGTTATAACCAATGATCTTAAGAAGTCGTCATAATTTATTTAAATCATAGAATATTTCTCTCCTAATATTATTTCAAATATATATATATATATATAAATATTAAATATGTGGTGAGACTACAGGGAGTACACAAATCTATTATATCTTCCTCAGATATGATATTTACATTTATGTAAGGTATTCAATGTTTTTTATTGATTATCATTCCTAGACAGATGGAAACTCAGAGAGTACCATTCCAATAATGGAAGATATGCCAAGATCTTTTTCGTTATATTTTAATTTTTTTGTGGATTAGCACCTTTCCCTAAATGTATTTTATTACAGAAATCAATTTCACTCAATAATTGATAGGGATCCTTATGAATCGATCGATAGAAAAAAGTGTAAAACTCCAATATAATGGGATGATGTCATATTAGAAAATATATTGGGACCTATGTTAGCTGAGGATATTAAATAGAAATTTTAATCCACTCAATAGTAGATAAAATAAAACTAGATTTATTAGAAAATTTTTACTCAAAATATTCAATAAAATCAATAGATTGATGTTAGTGAAAATGTATTCAAATTAATATCTAGATAGAATAATGTTATATGATATCAAAGTAGTCTATGTTATTTCCAGATATATTAGTCCCATTGAGATTATTTATGGGGATGAGTTTTTTTTATTATCTTTTAGAACTTCCAATAAATCTCTCTAAATTTCACGATATGTTTCATGTATCTCTCTAAAGAAAGTATGTACCCAAACCCTCACATAAATTGAACTCATTGATTATACCATTGGATATTTATCTTTTCCATGAAGAAAAACTAGCATGAATATTTTATCATTTAGATAAATTATTATGGGAGAAGACCATTCACTATTTTAATTCTTTCTATAGGAATTATAAATTCAAAGAAGTTACATGGGGATGTGAGGATGTGATGAAATAGAGATATCCTCTTTTTTAGAGAGATGAAATTTTAGTGGTTAAAGTAATTTTAATGGTGGTATAATGTAACTCCCTAATATTTTAGGATATATTTCTCTTTAAATTAATTTAATTTCATTGATATTTTTATTCACACACAACATCAATTCTAAACGAATCACATTATACTATTGAAATATTGTTATTTAATTTGATAGTTATTGACTCTCCATTAGATTTATGGGTTTAAATAAGGATTAGAAATTTTAATGAAATAATTAAAAACATATTGTTTACAGATTTATGAAGATATATTCATTTGTTATCAAATGGTTAGAAATGAAAATAAATGGTTTTTATGTAAATCAATATTTTTTAATAAATATTTTTTATACACACAATGATTTTTATTTTAGTAAAATATCTGAATATATGTTAATGGTTTATTTAAATTAAATTAAATAATAATATATTCTATCAAAAATTTTATTATTTATATAATGTGTAGTGACCCGGATCTGGAGCCCCTGAGTTGGTTCCCCATGCCCGGTTCACCACATGAACTCAAGTGCATTTCCCCAAACGCCAGAGGCTGCCGACTAGAAGCGAGGGCCTTGGTAAGTTATTTGGAAAACTATGCCCCCATTTGGTATGGTATACAAGGTACAAGAAATAACAGTCAATAGAGGAAGTAGTAAACAACATACAACAACTAAAACTAAATAGTGGAAGCAATGCGTAATATTATAATGATGCATCATGGTACATGTATCGAAGGAATGTTTCAAAAAAAAAACGTGCTAAAATACAATTGAGAACAAATAAATAAAATTAAACAGAAACTCCAGTTGCATCGCAAGCCTAAGATCAGTCCTATGCTCCCCAGCTCCAACCAGAAATCATGTACCTGAAGTAGAAGGGCCACAATACCTATCCAAACCTGCCACCATATAACCTGTTTGGGCCAAAAATCAGGACCCAAACAGGGTGTGAGACTAATCCCAGTAGGCAATCACCACAAGATATGTGTGATGTTATTAATATTTTCATGACTTATTATATTCCCCCTTTACTGATTTTATATGAAATGTGCATAATTTGTGTGAAATATTAATGTTTTAATTTTAAGTATAGTTTTTCAGTATTTTTAAAAGTAGTCCAATTGAGTCAGTTTACTGTTTTAATAATAACTATCACTATACTGATCCAAATCATGTGGTTCATGTTTTTTAGGATTATCCTTTCAATATAAATAATTTAATTAGAAGGCACCATGAGCCAATTCTTCCATTTGAAGGGTCATATGGTCCTCACAAATAAGACCAAAGAATCTGTGAACAAACTGGACCAGCCACGAAGATTGATTTACTGGGCTCAATCCAGAAGTCCAAAAACATTAACTCTCCACAATACTTCGGGGTACAATACATTTAATCTTGGATAAAAATTTCAAGACCAAATCTATGTACAAGGGGCCCAAATGAAGCTTTGAAGTCCAGCCCACCATTCTGGCCGAGAATTAAAATTAGTATAGTATGCATGACATATCTCATTATGTAAGCATCCAATAGAGCTGATATTTTGCAGTGTGAAATAGGAGATATAGGTGGCCGACTTTTTTGAATAACCCATTCGTATTTGAAGGCATATCCATATTAAAAAACCCTTTCACATTATGGACTTCAAAACGACTAGATTGAAATGGACAGTTTTACTTTGTTTAATAAACCGGCCATTACTTTTTGCCTTTAAGTCCAAAGGACTCCAACTTTTGAGAGTCGTCGGCCAACGCTATTATCTAAAATTTAGAAGAAGGATTTTCTCGAGATTCGGATGTCATGATTTCCATATCGTCGAGCCCAGTGGAGAGGTATTGCTGGAATGTAAACAGTCCACTCCTTGGGAAATAAATACTCTCCCCTTCTCTCCTTGAGAGGGGTTGGAATTTCAGAAGAGAGGAGAACATATTGGCACGACCAAAGCCTTTACAAAGGCTTGGGAGGACCTTCCATACTCATGTTTTTACTTGAGAGACCTTTACTACTCTCTTTGTTTTCACTTACTTCCATGTTCTTCATTTTTGTAATTTTGTAAGTCCTTTAAATTGTAATTCTATTTTAATGAATGTTTCTTCTTAAATTTATCTTATTCTCATCCACCTTCTGTAGTTCAATATTTATGTTCTTAAAATAGTTTAAATTCAGTTGAATCCCCTTCCCTTCTTTTTCTTCATCATTCAATCGAAAATCCGTTTTTAATTATCATCATCGTTCGTGTGTGTGTGTCGACGTACCACTCTTTTCTAATCCCTTTCTTTTTCTTCTATTCTTAATTTATCATCATAATTATTATAACCAGAATATTAAAAACCCAAATGGATGAGTAAATATCTCATTGGGGTGAGTTATAATTTAGGTATGTTAAGTGATTGAGAGTATTTTCTCGATGTGTATTCGTTAATTTAATATTGTGTATGTTGGACTTAATATGTCATGGATTAATGAAATATTTTTTTTAGCATGTGGTTTACATTGATTATTGGAACCACAAATACACTACCATAAACATGTATTGATTGATATTAGAACCCCAAGTTAAGTTAAGGCTTGGATTAAAGCCTTAACACTTGGGAATTCAAATCAATGTCAACTTGTGACATGGGTGTTAATTTAAATGCAATATAGAGCAAAGCTCAAGGATATCACAAGATTAACTAACCTAATGATGAACTCACTCCAATCATTATCAATTTGTTAAATCAATCATAATCAAATAGTCATTTCAATTAAGCTCTGCAAACATGCCCCCCTAATCAAAATACAATCAACTAAAAACAAACAACTATTTCAAAGTATCATCGCCGAGGATTCGACCCGAGTGCTGCTATACACATTAGCAGAGCACCAGAACTTTGACCGGTCGATAGGAGACAATCAGACGCGAGTTTCAAATGGCGCCGTTTCCGGGGATGGTGCTTTATGTAGTCATTAGTTTCTGGTTATTGTAAAAAAATCAAAAAAAATAAAAAAAAAACAAAATTTAAAAAAAAAAGTTGAAAAAAAACACAAAGAAAAACCCGTATTCCTCTTTCTTCAAAAAATCTCTCTGAATGCCCCGTAGTCTTCCAAAGAATCCCTCAGATTTTTTTGACCCTGAAATTGAGCGAACACTTCGTCAACTTATGAGGAACATAAGAGATACTCAAATTATTCAAGAACCAGTCCTCATCCAACCAGTTGAATTTAAAATGGCCAATCCTAGGGAAAAAACCCTTAAAGAACTCACTGACCCTTATATGAATTACCAAAATCTTGGTATTCAATATCAAAACATAGAAGCTGACTTCGAAATCAAATAGGGTTTGATTCATCTTCTCCCTCATTTTCACGGGCTAGCCGGTGAGGATCCACATCTCCACCTTAAAGAGTTCCAAGTAGTATGCTCTACCATGAAGCCTCAAGGGGTTTCTAAAGAACAAATCAAACTCCGAGGATTACATTTTTCCCTAGCTGACACTTCTAAGTCATGGATCTAATACCTACCTCCTGGTTCCATAACCACATGGAATGACATGAAGCGGCTTTTCTTAGAAAAATTCTTTCCTTCTTCTCGTACTACTTCTATCCAAAAGGAAATAAGTGGTATTTGTCAGTTCCCAAGTGAATCACTCCATGAGTACTGGGAGAGTTTCAAAAAGCTTGTTGCAACCTGCCCAAATCATCAAATCCCTGACCAACTCTTGATCCAATACTACTATGAGGGGTTATTGGCTATGGAAAGAACTCTCATTGATGCTGCAAGTGGTGGTGCTCTGGTTGATAAAACTCCTACAGCTGCAAGAGATCTCATAAGTACCATGGCTGCAAACACACAACAATTCCATACTCGAGCACATGCTCAATTTAAACAAGACCAAGATAATCAAACAATTGAACCAAACAAGATGACTGAGTGGATGAGTGAACTTACAGGTCTTGTGCGAAAGCTAGTTGTGGCCACCAAATCCCCAACCTCATCTTCTCCACAATCAATGTTTCCTGGACCAATCAAAAACTGTGGAATCTGCAACTCTTCATCTCATCCAACTGACAGATGTCCATAACTTCAAGTTGATCAATCCGATTCATCTAGAACAATGGAGCTCAATGCAGCATATGCTCAGCAGAACACCAATCCTCAACTATCAGGTCATTTTGTTAGAAACTTCAACCAACCTCACTCTGAGCCCTTCTCCTCTAACATTAACCAAAGATTAAGGTATAGTAATCCCGTCTCTCATCCCCCCTCAATTCCCTGCTCAAAACCCAAACCAATTCCAATATGTTCAAGGTGGTGGTAACTTCCATCAACCTTATCCATTTGTTCCTCAACTTCAAAGGAACAATCCTCCTCCTGGATTCCATTATCCTAGTGAGCCTTCCCAATTCCAAAACCAATACAATCGATTTCCCAAGAACCAAAATCAAGGCAATGCCAATCCGGGACAAGGCTCATCTTCCAAGAAACCATTGGAATGTTTCATGGAAGATCATTCCTCCTTCACCCGTTCTAGCCTTAAAAACATTGAAACTCAAATAGGTCAACTTGCATCCCACCTAAGCCAGCAACAACAATAAAATTCTTCCCAACTCCCAGCTCAACCATTACCCAACCCCAAGGGTAATGTAAGTGCAATTGCAATTAGATCGGGAAAGCACATTGATATGACTCAAGATAAGTCCTATAGACCTCCTTTGAATGTTGACCTAGAAAATTAAAAGAAAACGAAACATGAAAAGGAACCTGAAAACATTCCCTCACCTACTTCAATTCCACTTAGGAACCCAATTCCTTTTCCTCAAGCCGTTTCTAAACCAAGGAAGTCCTTTGAACCTTATCCTGAAATGCTCGACATGTTATACGTGTTGAAGTCAACATTCCCATATTAGATTCCATAAAACAAATTCCTAAGTATGCCAAGTTTCTTAAGGAATTGTGCACCCACAAGAGGCAACTTAGGGCCTTTGAAAGTGTTTCCACCCAGCAGTCTATTCCAATAAAGTGCAAAGATCCAGGGACCTTTATAGTCCCACGACAAATTGGAAGTTCCAACTTTGATGATGCTCTCATAGACCTAGGAGCCTCAATTAATGTCATGCCCAAATCCATATTCTCCAACCTTTGTCTAGGTCCCTTGCACCCAACGAGTGTTGTCATTCAGTTAGCCAATCGAAGCACAGCCAGTCCTGAGGGAATAATTGAGGATGACCTTGTATGAGTAAATGATCTTATCTTTCCTACTGATTTCTATTTCCTTGACATGGAAGGTGAGACGAAATCTTCTCGATCTCCCCTAATTCTAGGAAGAACATTCCTAATGACTACGGGAACCAAGATTGATGTCCATTCAGTCATCCTATCCATGGCATTCGGTGACCAACTGGTCAAGTTCAACATTTTCCAAGCCATGCGATACCCATCTGAGGATCACTCTGCATTCTCAATCCATGCTTCTGAGGACAGTTCTAATAGTCAATCGAACCCCAATACACCATGTTATTCATGTTCTAATGATAAAGGATCTTGTGAAATATGCACCATGATTAATAAAGTCATAAATGGTGAAGTTGATGTGGACCTCTCATTCATAGACTCCATCAATCTAGAGGAATTTGAAAAATCTCTTGAATTCCACATCTATTCTGATCTCTACTACTCCACCTTGGATAGTATTAAGGAAAATGAACCTGAAGCAACTGAAGTCCCTTCTTCCATTCCTGAGTTGTCAAGCCCAAAATTAAAATATGAGACTGATCTAAAACCTCTTCCTGCACACCTGAAATATGCATTCCTCTTCCATGATCACTCATATCATGTCATTATCTCTACCACACTTACTAAAACCGAGGAGTCCAAACTTGTTAAAGTATTAGAGGAAAAAAAGGCCTTAGGTTGGACCATAGATGACATACCAAGAATCAACCCTTCCCTTTGCATGCATCACATCCATCTTGAGGAGTCATCCAAACCAATTAGACAACAACAAAGAAGACTCAATCCACTCATCCTTGAGGTAGTTAGGGAAGATATCACCATGCTTCTTCAAGCTGGTGTTATCCACCCAATTTATGATAGTGAATGGGTTAGTCCAATTCAAGTTTTACCTAAGAAAGGTGGGATAACTGTTGTCACAAATGAACATGGGGAGGAAGTCACAAATCGAGTGAAGAACAAATGGCGTGTGTGCATCGACTATAGGAAATTGAATGTTGAAACCCGAAAAGATCACTACCCTCTTCCATTCCTTGATCAAATGCTAGAAAGATTGGCCGGAAAGTCACCCTATTGCTTTCTTGATGGATACACCAGCTATTTTCAAATCCCAATCTCACCTCAGGACCAAGAAAAGACTACTTTCACATTCCCCTTTGGAACATATGCATATAGAAGAATTCCTTTTGGACTTTGCAATGCTCCCGCAACATTCCAAAGTTGTATGATGAGTATCTTTTCAGAAATCATTGAACACTGCATGGAAGTCTTTATGGATGACTTCACCATTTATAGTGAGTCATTTGAATCTTGTTTTCATTCACTCTCTCTAGTCCTTCAAAAGTGTGTCAAGTGTAACCTTGTGTTAAATTTTGAAAAATGTCACTATATGGTTGCAAATAGGATTTTTCTAGGGCACATAGTTTCAAAATATGGTATTGAAGTCGATCCTGCCAAAATTGAAGTAATCCAATCAATTCTTGAACCCAACTCTATTCAAGACAACCGTTCATTTCTTGGTCATCCTGGTTTCTATCGGCGATTCATCCATAACTTTAGTAAAATTTCTCTCCCACTCACTCGTTTTCTCCAAAATGATGTATCTTTCCATTTAATGAGGTTTTCAAGAGAGCCTTCATTGAACTCAAAACTGCTCTTACATCTGCCCCGATAATCCAACCCCCAGATTGGTCCTTACCCTTTGAGTTAATGTGTGATGCTTCTGATAGATCCATTGGGGCTATTCTTGGTCAAAAAGAGAAAACATTCATCATGTCATCTATTATGCCTCAAAAACATTTGATGAAACTCTATATCACTGCACTGTCATTGAAAATGAATTTTTAGAAGTTGTTTTTGCCTTATATAAATTCTGGTCCTATCTCTTAGGTGCCAAAATCATCATCTTCACAGACCATTCTGCTATAAAGTTATTACTCAAGAAAGCTGATTCCAAACTGAGGCTAATAAGATGGATCATAATTCTCCAAGAGTTTTACCTTGAAATCAAAGATAGATCTGGAAAAGAAAACCTTGTGGCTGATCACTTGAGTAGAATTTCTAATTCTTCTCATTCAGAAATCATTGATCCTGAATTCCCCATTGAGACCTTTCATCTCTCACTTAAAAGTTACCATGGTATGCCCCAATTGTAATTTATTTGGTTTATGGTGTTTTTCCTGAAATTTTTTCAAAAGAACAAAAAATGAAGTTGAAAAGTGATTCAAAATACTATTTTTGGGAAGAAAATAAACATTGGAAAACTGGGGCAGACATGGTAATTAGGAGATGTGTTGAAGAAAATGAGCATTCTTCCATCTTATAATTCAGTCACTCACTTCCCAGAGGTGGCCACTTTGGACCACAAAGGACCTCCTGAAAGGTCCTAGACTCTGGATTATTCTGGCCTTCACTCTTCAAGGGCTCACATGTGTTTTGTAAATCATGTTCCACTTGAAAAAAGTTTGGCACAATCTATAAATGAAATGAAATGCCCCAAAAGCCCTTAATCTTTTGTGAAATCTTTGATGTTTGGGGAATCGATTTCATGGGACCATTTCCCCCTTCCAATGGATTCTCGTACATTCTTCTTGCAGTCGATTATGTTTCAAGGTGGGTTGAGGCCAAACCCACTAGTAAGAATGATGCTCATACTGTTAGTGAGTTCTTAAAGACCCACATCTTCCAAAGATTTTGCACACCACGTGCCTTGATCAGTGACTTAGGAACCCATTTTTGTAATAGAACCATGGAAGCTCTTCTAAAAAAGAATAAGGTTGTACATAAAACTTCAACTGAATATCACCCCCAAAAAAATGGCATGGCTGAACTCTCTAATAGAGAAGTGAAAAGGGTACTTGAGAGAATTGTTAAGCCCACCAGAAAAGACTGGCCTGAGAGACTTGGTGAATCCCTTTGGGCTTATCGAACTACCTATAAACCACCCATTGGGATGTCTCCTTTTAGGATTGTTTTTGGTAAAGCATGTCACTTACCAGTTGAAATCCAACATAAGTCATTTTGGGCAGTAAAAACATGTAATTTTGATCTTGAAAAATCTTGTGAAGAAAGATTGTTGCAATTGGATGTACTGGAGGAGCTTCGACTTGAATCCTATGAGAATTCCAATCTATACAAAGAGAAGGCTAAGGTACTCCATGACAGACACATCCTGAGAAAGGTATTTCATGAAGGTGAAAAGGTAATGCTCTTCAATTCTCGATTTCGGATTCACCCAGGTAAGCATAATTCTCGTTGGGAAGGTCCTTTTGTTATTACTAACGTTTACCCATTTGGTGCAGTACAAGTCCAAGACCCCTCTTCCAAAAGGAAATTCACGGTTAATGGACATCGGTTAAAGAATCACCATGAGAGGATTCACAATCCTGGATCAACATCGACTTCCACTGGATCCCCAACTTCTTTATCCAACCTACCACTAGATGGAGAAGTCGACCCACCAAATCCAAACCAGGGGGCACCTTTTTACCTTTAACTCTCTCTATCTCTTCATCTCTCTACCTCTTTCTTCTACTTCTTATCTCCTTCATTTTTACCACTTTTTTATTCAAACCCCTTTTTTTTCTTCCTTGTGAGGGTGTGTTTTTTTAAAAAAACCTTAAAAACTAACAAAAAAACAAAAAAACACAATCACTTAAAAAAATAAAAAAAAGAATCATTCTTACTCACCATCGAGTTTTGAAATTTTGTCCAACCATTTTGGGGAGTTAACATACATGTTTTCATCTCAAATTTTTTTTATTTTCATCATGACTTTGGATAAAGAATTTTGTGTCAAAATTAACAAATTTTGAATGCTCAATTTCTGATTTGGAAAATGTTTTCCCAAACCATGAGAACAGACAATTGATTTCATGCCAAGGCCAACTATGGCCATCTTTTCAAAATGTGTGTTTTCACCCCCATTTGTGAGTCTTGAGTTTGTGGACCTTCGAGCTGAATTTCCTACCTTAGTGTGTATTAATATGATAGAGTCATTTTCTGAACCACATGAAAATCACAATAGCCAAATATCCTCCCATTTCCCTTACATTAATCCTTTTTTTGAAATCCCCTTCGAGCCTATGAAAACATTTTCTTTGATAGCCACATTAAAATCCCAATACCTTATCCCACCCAATATCAACATGGATTTTCATTGCATAAGTTTTTTGAAATTTAAGTGTGAGGGGGGAATGGATTTCATTTTTGGGTATCATTTCCTTACTTTCTGGTGTGTTATCATATGCTTGAGGGCAAGCATCCATTTTAGTGTGGTGGGAGGTTGTAATTCAGTGGGATTTGGGAATGTATTGTACAAATGATATTGAAAAGTGTTAAAAAAAATTCAAAAAAAATTCAAAATCAAAAAAAAAATCAAAAAAGAAAAATAAAAAAATGGGTTGTGTCTTGGATAGGTCAAAAATCACTCTTCATCAACCTTTAATCTTGTTATAACTATTACTATGAGTGTCGTGAGGAGATCAAACATGGGTTGGGATATGAGTGTGAGATCAGTTTCAAGGTTAACTTTCGAAAAAACAAATAAAAAAGGAAAAGGAAAAAAAAGAACACTTGCATTATATTTTTATTGGGAGAAGTTTTTTGTTTTGTAAATATTCCATCTTCTCATTACCTTCATATTTTCTTCCTCTATTGTGTCTTTCTTCAAACAATCATTCCCTTGTAAATATGTGTTTTCATTTCCTTCCATGTTTCAATTAAAAAAAGTGTGCATTGCTTTTTCTATGTTGGTATTTTAACCCTCTTCGTCTCTCTCTTGGACATTATATTCCTACCGTCCCATAACCATAGAAAAACCCCTTAAAAAAGCTGAGAGATCTTTTCAAACTCTAAGATTTTCACTTTTGGTTGGTGAAAGAGTGAACCTCCACAAATGAATTTTATCATCTTGAGAGGTGTGAGTTTTGAGTGTCCACATTTTCCATTTCTAAATTTGAGCATGAAAAAATGAATTAGTTTTGGAACATTGCTTCCGTAACAACATGTGGTGGAATTCAAAATGGATGAGTGAAATAGTCTAAACCTCCCCTGATTGGAGAAAAAAAAATTTAATATTTGTTGGTGAGTAAAAATGATTTTGTCATGTTTTTATATTTGTTGCACATGAGGACATGAACAAAACTAAGTGTGGGGGAGTTGATGTTATTAATATTTTCATGACTTGTTATATTCCCCCTATACTGATTTTATATGAAATGTGCATAATTTTTGTGAAATATTAATGTTTTAATATTAAGTATAATTTTTGAGCATTTTTAGAAGTAATCCAATTGAGTCAGTTTAATGTTTTAACAATAACTATCCCTATACAGATCCAAATCGTGAGGTTCTTGTTTTTTAGGATTCTCCATTCAATATAAAACATTTACTTAGAAGGTACCATGAGCCAATTCGGCCATTTGTAGGGTCATATGGTCCTCACAAACAAGACCAAAGAATCTGTGAACAAACTGGACCAGCCTTGAAGATTGATTTACTGGGCTCAATCCAGAAGTCCAAAAACATTAAATCTCCACAATAACTCTGGGAACCCTACATTTAATCTTGGATAAAAATTTCAAGGCCCAAATCTAAGTACAGGGGGCCGAAATGAAGCTTTGAAATCCAGCCCACCATTCTGGCCGAGAATTAAAATCAGTATAGTATGCATGACATATCTCAGGATGTAAGCATCAAAGAGAGCTGCGATTTTGCAGTGTGAAAGAGGGGATATAGTTGGCAGACTTTGTTGAAGAACCCATTCGTATTTGAAGGCATATTCATATTCAAAAACCCTTTCACATTATGGACTTCAAAACGACTGGATTGAAATGGACAGTTTTACTTTGTTTTATCAACCGGCCATAACTTTTGATACTTAAGTCCAAATGAATCCACCTTTTGAGAGTAGTATTCCAACTCTATTAGATACAACTTTGTAGAAGGAGATTTTTTGAGATTCGGCTATCATGATGTCCATATAGTCGAGCCAAGTGGAGAGGTATTGCTGGAATGTAAACAGTCCACTCCTTGGGCTATAAATACTCTCCCCTTCTCTCCTTGAGAGGGGTTGACGTTTCAGAAGAGAGGAGAACATATTGGCATGACCAGAGCCTTTCCAATGGCTTGGGAGGACCTTCCATACTCAAGTTTGCACTTGAGAGACCTTTCCTACTCTCTTTGTTTTCACTTACTCTCATGTTCTTCGTTTTTGTAATTTTGTAAGTCCTTTCTTTTGTAATTCTGTTTTAATGCATGTTTATTCTTCAATATCTCTTATTCTCTTCCACCTACTGTAGTTTAATATTTATGTTCTTAAAATAGTTTAAATTCAGTTGAATCCCCTTCCCTTCTTTTTCTTCCTCATTTAGTCGAAAATCCGTTTTTAATTATCATCATCGTTCGTGTGTGTGTGTCGACGTACCACTCTTTTCTAATCCCTTTCTTTTTCATCTATTCTTAATTTATCTTCATAATTATTATAACCAGAATATTAAAAACCCAAATGGCTGAGTAAATATATAATTGGTTTGAGTTATAATTTAGGGATGTTAAGTGATTGAGAGTATTTTCTTGATGTGTATTCGTTAATTTAACATTGTGTATGTTGGACTTAATATGTCATGGATTAATGACATATTTTGTTTAGCATGTGGGTTCTATGGATTATTGGAATCACAAATACACTACCATAAACATGTACTAATTGATATTATAACCCTAAGTTAAGTTAAGGCTTGTATTAAAGCCTTAACACTTGGGCATTCAAATCAACGTCAACTTGTGACATGGGTGTTAATTTAAATGCAATATAAAGCAAAGCTCAAGGATATCACAAACTTAACTAACCTAATGATGAAATAAACCCAATCAATATCAATTTGTTAAATCAATCATAATCAAATAGTCATTTCAATTAATCTCTGCAAACAAACCCCCCTAATCAAAATACAATCAACTAAAAACAAACGACTATTTCAAAGTATCATCGCCGAGGATTCGACCCGAGTACTTCTATACACATTAGCAGAGAACCGGAACTTTGACCGGTCGATAGGCGACAATCGGCCACACGTTTCAATGTGGCCTACTATAAGTGAGCAATATAGCAAAAGTAAAGGAAATAAATTCAGCATAGAAACATGAGTACTCTAAATTAAAAAATCTTAAAAATATCCACTCTCATTTATTTATTAATTTAATACAATAATTTTATTATTAACCAAGAATCTAGAAAACAGCTCTATATTTCCAAGGAAAATAAAGTAACACACCAGGTATCTCAGTAGACTACCTAAACAGCAAGAAGTACAATACCGAAGATTGTTCTCTGGCTTAGTGGACTCGTTACAACCAACCAACAATATTCATTGTGAATCTCTGGGAGGCTCACACTGGCAGACCCCTATAGTCAAGTAAACATACAAAGTCACGTACACTCTGGGAATCTCTCCCCATCAATTCCCCTACGGTCATACAACAATAGCAATAGACTCTCTAAGGAAGCACTTACATCAAATTCTCCCTATAGTCTCAATACGTAACTAAGTACACTCTAAGGAAGTATAAATTCCCACTCCCTTCAGTCCTGAGAATGATACTAATTTATAATTGACTCTCTAGGGAAGCCCTTAATCGTCATTTCCCTATTTAGTCTACCACACCAGGTTCCCCCAGCACTAAGTAGTGTAGTCGTACGTAATCGAATTTTAGCGGCCCAAAGTAAGCTAAAAAACTACATGGATAATAGATACAATGCATCAAAAGCATATAAACAGTAGGGAATACATGCAATCAATTATATCAAGGCAGGAAAACAATGCAACAAGGTCTGCCTCACAGGCAACCTAAGCCAAACGTTGATAAACATCCAAAACAAGGGAAACAACCAATGGGTGATCCTAAAACATGCTAACAAGAAATTATTAATCATCCAATAACCTCAAGAATACATGAAATCTAAGGCAGATAACAATATATGACCAAAACCCGAACCCGGGATACCCGATACATGGGTATCTGAAACTATTGCATCCAAAACTCAAAGACATTAAATAAAGGGAAACAAACAACCTACCTCAATCCTAGGAGATCGATACACATGAACCTCAGCCTATGAATCAGCCTAGAATGTAAAATATCTAAAAAAACATCTAAAACGTTCAACCTCAGATAACTATCACAAGAAAAGGAATCAAGAAACGTGGCCATAGAAGAACCAAGAACTCACCGCTGTGATTATATTGCAACTGACGACGTTTGATTCAGATAACCAGTGATGGATCAGTGGTTCTGAGAATATTCGGCATCCTCGGACGCTCTGGACGTAATTAGAAGGCGAAGAAGATGAAAATAGGTTTAAGACGTGACCCCAGTCCGATTAAGGAAATAAAAAGAAAAGTACACAGCGTGTACTTCATGAGTACAAGGTGTGTACTCGCCCTTTCCATACACCACATTAAGCGGCCTCAACATAACTACTACACACTGTGTGTGTGGCTTGAACATGGAAAGTGTACGACCTCGCATGGGAGAAAATTACATGGCGTGTAATCATAAAGCACACGACGTGTACTTAGAAAATTTCCATATTTTCTTCTTTTTCTAAAAAACGACCTGAAACGAAAAAACATACCTAAAACGAAAATCAATGTTCTTACAAAATTCCCCTTTTAAAGAAACTCTTCCCCGAATGTAACACCCCGAGATTTTACGAAAAATATTTTTTTTTAATTTCATTGATGTCTTGTGTTGTATGCTACACCAAAAGAATCTTTCACTACACGCATCCCTGACTTGGCTTTCATTACACGCAATCACGACCTTCCACGATAGCGTATGTTGTACGCAATACTGAGTTTCACTAAACAATGATATGTTATATAAAATAGCCATTAGGAATATTAATACTCACTTTTTGAAATTTTATTTCTCAAAATGGAATTCATTTTTGGATTTGGAATATCGAAAGTAGACTGGGGTGAATTTTTTGTATTTTTCTGAAAACTATCAATTTTTGATGAATAGTGAAAACACTGCGTTACTATTTAAAAACTGAATTTTTATTTAAATAATTATTTATTTTATTTAAATTTATTTTATGTCAAAATTGAGACATAATACCTATATAAGTTCAATGTAATTCATTGGAGTCATTTTATAATAATTTTAGATATATAAAAATTTTATTGAACTTTTCACCGTCTTTTACCCACCTCCTAGGAGAATTTTGAAATTCACATAAAACATAATTTTACCGCTTCTGTGAGTGGAATTTTGAAAATCCAAGAGACACGATAAATACCAAAGACTAAAATGTGGTTCAATGAGATGAAAATAATTTTTTGTGAATAGTAAAATTTTACTTTTATTTACCACGGTTAAAAGTAAATAGGGTAATTAAGGGTAAAAATGATATTATTATTACCCTATCACATTTCATAATTCTGTTTAATAAGTGTAATTCGACCAAAAACAACCTTAAGAATAAAAGATGACCATTTAGGTACACATGGATTAGATTAGTATATTTATGATTAATTTATTAAAAGAAGGGTTAAAATAGTTAAAATCAAATTTTAATAACTAAATCATTTTTAATATAGGTTTATACATAAGATAAATTCAACTATAAAGAATAATTAGAAAGATAAAAATATTTCCTACATAATTGTTTTTATTTATAATTTTTAGACATTAAATAATTTAATTTATTTATGACACAATGATGATGCAGTAATTATCTTATTAATGAAATATTTACATAATTGATGTTATAAATATCCAAATAGATATAATTTGAGACTTTTTATGAATTCCACTAATTTTCTAGGATAATATGACATGTTATTATTAATTTAATTAACTTTTTTCTAATTAATCATTCTGTTATGATTTTCACAAAAATCAATTACCAAATAGTGTTTAAATTGACATAAAACAGTTTTTAAAACCAATATTATATTATTAATTGTCATTATATTCCTAAGAATCTAAGGCTCAGCCAAGATAATTATATAATTATATTTTTATCATTAATGGACCACTTGGGGGTGTCTTGGATGTATATGGTAAGTTTATTAACTATATAATATAAAAATACAAAGTGACATGGTAAATGTCAATCTACTTAACTAAGAGTTAAAACTAAATGATAAGGTTAATATAATGACCCAAACCTATCTAAAATCTATTGGTTGAATGGATTTCGACCCATACTCACCTTAGATTAGAAATAAATCATTTTGGAGCTATTAAAAACCGAATATGACTTTATTGTAAAATAATATTTTATGTTTTTCCAAAGGTGCCCCTCTCCTCCCTTATAAAAAGGCCACCCCTTCCCTCTTCTCTTCACACCCTTTTGAGCCTAGAAGCTCGGCCAACCCCTGCCAATTTATCTTATCCACTTCCCTAGAAACATTATAGAGGTTATTGTCTTCTCAAAAGACCAACTCTGCTTCCATAAGAGAAGTCTTGAAGGAGGTGCGTCGAAGAAGAGGTAATCTCTTCTTCCGATTCTCTCAAGTTACTTTCTTCTTCAACTTCGTCTTATTTATTTTTATCAATATCAAGTAATATCATCAGTATTACTTATATAATGATATTTTATTATAAATATGAAACAACCCTATTTCACCTTCTATCCATCCTACGGATAACGAAATCACCGCACGTGCGTACGTACGGAATACCATGTCCACGCCGTGGTGTAACCTGTTTTCGACCACCACGTTACTTGGATGGGTATAATGGTGTAAATAAATAACTATATAGGATTATTGTAATGAGATATTGATTATTAAATATTATACATACACTTCAATACAATTACACGATCATGGGAATGGTATCATCGCTCGTGCGTACGTACGGACTACCGTCTCCACGACGCGATGAGATTCATTCTCCATGTTAACCATTCATGAATAATTATAAAGTATATATAATAATTAATCATGAAATATATGACATAATAATGATACTGGATGTATGTATATATATATATATATGTATGTCATCTACCGAATTCCATTCAATTCAATAAGGAAACGAAAACAGCGTTCATGCGTACTTACGGCCTACCGTCTCCATGAACGATGTATTTCATTCCATATATCGATCCATAATATATATATATATGTATATGATGAATATATATTATATATAAATCATTTTTTACATTTTGGAATTAAGTAAATTGGATATATGTAATAATATCATGAACAACAAGTCCAAACACGTATGATAAATAAAACGATTTTACCCAAAACACTGCTTTAACATGGAATTTTCAAATGAACGGGTAATATAATGTCATAAGTGAACCATTTAGGACATCATAACAATGAATATTATTCTTTAATAAGTCAATTATATTATTTAAATCATTATAAAAGAGGTTCGGATACATTCGAAGCATATCGGACCTAAGGTAAGGGATAATTATTCCAATCTCATTCTTATCCAAGATTGTTTATTCGTATGTATTTACTGGGGTTATATTTTTCATCCATGCCCATAAAATGTATGTCATAAAGTGTTTAATACTCTTACATGTATGTTTAATGTCATGTTTACCCCTCTTTTACTTTTACTTTGTGTTATGGAAGAAATCTTTCTTTTGTTTACCGTACGAGGAACTTTTTGACTTTTTCCGAAAAAAGTACTAGAAGAATGTTATTTTTAACTTATATAGTGTGAACATATTTTTTTGGTTTCATAAAGCCTCACTTTCATGAAGCTTACTCTATATGATTTTATGACTACTTTAATCAAAATACTTTTCTTTTAAAATTGCATGGAATTTTGTGAAAAGAAAATGATTTTGATGAAGAAAGGATATTTTCCTTAACAATTCATTTCAAATGTTTTATCAAAAAATTTTCCATCTAATATGACATTATTTCATATGTGTATGTTTCAAGTATAATGCCTCTATTATTTAAGTCGTTTCACTTTTCTTATGATGAAATATCTATTTGTTTTATATGGATTATGTGATGATGGGATGATGTTTATGAAACTCATTTTATTCTTTGGGTTATGATGAATGTTTTACATTTATTTTGTGGAATAAGTAATAATTATTTCATTATGATATGGGTAGGACATATATCTACCTCCAATGAATTGGGTAAAGATTTATATCTCATGAGATAAACATGGATGGAATGATAAGTTAATCCGGACCAGCGATACAGGACTGGAACAAGGAGTGAACTCGATTCAGAAAGGGAATTTTTCCACCAAGATGGTCATGGAAGAAATGCCTTGGCTTCTATGGAAATCATATCACGTGCTTAATGTTTTTCCACAATTAAATGTTTTATTCCCATGTTATTTTATCATGATTGATGTTCCTTTTTGATCTATGCCTTACGTAATTCCATGTTTTATGTCATTGCTCAAGAATTTGATGTTTAAACATTATGTTCATGTTTTTAAGTTCAAATATGTATGGTTTGTTTTATTTTTTCCATGCTTACCCTTACTGAGAATTTGAGCTCACCCTTTATATGTTTTCTTTTCCCCAGGATATAAAGAAAAGTTTTAGGTAAAAAATGGGAAGATATTTATGGGAGATGTTGAAGATCTTTCACCAAGATTAGAAGATTATGTTCAAAGTTTCCAAAGACACTAAACTATTACGGTCGTTTGGTTTCTATTTTTTTTATGTATTAAGTATTCTGAAAAAGTAATGTAACGCCCATGTACGTGAAGCTTTGGGTCTCTATAGTTAGTATCGGTGGAAAGGTTGAGTCAACCATTGGAAAATAGGCTGTGAGAACTTTAGAGAGATCCCTAGAGATATTTCTAAGGTATGTCTATGGATTTCCTTAACGTTAAGTATAAGTATAGGTTATAGTCCTAGAATTATGGAAACGATCTTAGAATTTAACATAAGATGTTATATATTGAAGGTAATCCCCCTTGATAATGATTTTGGCCTCTCACACTATTCTTTTTGGCTTTTAGAAAATGGTTGGGAATGGAAATATTCATGATAATGGAGGATATGATGGACAATGGAACGAAATTCTTCATGAGAAACCGAATGAAATTGGATCTGGAGGTCCACATATCGTTATTATTCCTAATCAGAAATCTCATAATATGATCAATAATCTAAACTTTGTTAAGTTTCCCGACTCATCTAGTAAGAAAAATATGGAGTTTCATGATGATCATAGAGGAAGGAAACTTCAATATCTATCTTGTAAATCATGTGGGAAGAGGCATCAAGGATAATGTTTCAATGGAACTAGAAGATGGTTTGGGTGCAGAAAAGGACACAAATCCAGTAAGTGAAAAGGAAAAGGTCCAGTTAACACCACAGATAAGGATAATGGTATTTCTATGACATCAACAATGATTAGATGTTTTAAATGTGGAATGTATGGGTATTATGGAAAACAATTCCCTAAGGGAAAATATCATGAAGAGAATCAACATGGTCATATGGGTAGTATTTATGTGGATGATGATGAGGAGACTACAAATGATATATGAGCTGAAAGAAGTGTTGAAGCTTTGTCAATGGTTTAATAATGTAGTGGAATGATTGTATGTTTATTAAGAGTTTTGTTGTATAGGTAATTTAATGGTACTATGGAATAAATAAACATATAAGGATTGTTACATTATTGTTTTTTCCTAAAGTATTTGAAAGTATATGTACAATGGTACTAGTAACCATGAAAGGTTATTCAAATATTTTTGGGAAGAATATGATATGCACATAATGAATGGATAAGGAGGAAATAATATTTTTGATAGTATTCATGAGCTCATGATTGTTATAAGAACTAAGTGATATCATGGTTTGAGTATACAGGATTTTGGGACTTTGGTATGTGGAAAGAGTTAACTTTTGATAGCACTCATGTTTCCACTAAGGTTCAATGGGTATTCATTTTTCATGATAATACATGATTAAGGCCTTGGAATGTTTGGAATGTGACCAACAAGACATATCTTATGATATATGGGGATCAACGATGGTATTAACATGCTTGTTATATGAACTCTCTGGTAATCATTTTCACTATAATATGAGATTGGACAAAAGTATTTTAGATAAGTCTAAAGATTGGAATGGATTATGTTGGACATAAGTTAGTATTGTTTAAGGCTAGAGAATTTTCAATATTATTGATGGAAAGTTATATTAATTTATTTTTAGAAAAAGGAAAACCTGTAGGACAGGCGAAAACCCGTCACGTCGGACAAGGCTGTGGGAATCGAACCCACAACCGAAGTGCGACATGACTTTATTTCCTACCATTGGCCTACAAGAAGTACCTGATTAGTAAAAACTAGTTTTATTTTATTATAAAGGATTATAGATGAAGTATAAGTCCATTTTGGAACCGTATCTGATTAATCTCACCATAAATGGACTTATGTATATACCTTTTGCTAACTTATGTTTGAGACAGATGGAATGACCTATCATTCTGTCGCATGATCTGCTGAAACTTCGCGAAAGACAAATTCAACTTCATTTCATTAAGAGATGAAGTGGAAATTTTTCATGGCACGAAAAATGTTGACATTATACAAAAATAAAGTAACTATTTCTTTTAATACAATTTCATCAACTTTAGGGAACCGATCTTGAAAACCAAAAATGTTGTCCTAGTGACCTTATATCTGATGAAAAAGATAGTACCATAGATCATCACAAATTTATGGCTTTGTGATTGTTGGATTTTTCAAAGCCATGTTCTCTACCACTCTCCATCAGAACATGACAGTTAGATTTCTCTTCCATATCCATATTTTCACCTATGTTCTCCTACGTGGAATCCCAGTGATTAGTTAATTTGGGTAACCATTACGTTTCATACTTTAGATTTTAAAGATAAGTTTTGGTATTCCTTTTTATGATTTGGGTTTCAATTAAATAAACTTTCGAGTATTAAACCATTTATAACCCCGACGAATTTCGAGGGAGAAATTCCTTTTAAGGGGGGTAGAATATAACACCCCGAGATTTTATGAAAAATATTCTTTCTAATTTAATTGTTGTCTTGTGTTTTACGCTACACCAAAAGGAGATTACACTACACGCATCCCTGACTTGGCTTTCATTACACGCAATCACGACCTTCCACGATAGCGTATGTTGTACGCAATACCGAGTTTCACTAAACAACGATATGTTATATAAACTAACAATTATGAATAGTAATACCCACTTTTTGAAATTTTATTTTTCAAAATGGAATTCATTTTTGGATTCTGAATATCGAAATTAGACTAGGGTGAAATTTTGGTATTTTTCTGAAAACTTTCAAGTTTTGATGAATTGTGAAAATGCTGGGTTACTATTTAAAAACTGACTTTTTATTTAAATAATTATTTATTTTATTTAAATTTATTTTAGGTCAAAATTGATACATAATTCCTATATAAGTTAAATTTATTTCATTGGAGTCATTTTATAGCAATTTTAGATATATAAAAATTTGATTGAACTTTTCACCGTATTTTACCCACCTCCTAGGAGAATTTTGAAATTCACATAAAACATAATTTTACAGCTTCTGTGAGTTGAATTTAGAAAATATAAGAGACACAGTTAATATCAAGGACTAAAATGTGGTTTAATGAGATGAAAATAATTTTTTTTGAATAGTAAATTTTTACTTTTATTTACCACAGTTAAAAGTAAATAGGGTAATTAAGGGTAAAATTGATATTATCATTACCCTAAAACATTTCTTAATTCTATTAGATAAGTGTAATTAGAACAAAAACAACTTTTGGAATAAAATATTACCATTTACTTCCACTTGGATTAGATGAGGACATTTATTATTAATTTATTTAAAGAAGGGATAAAATAGTTAAAATCAAAGTTTAATAAATAAATAATTTTTAATATAGGGTTACACATAAGATAAATTAGACTATAAATATTCATTAGGAAGATAAAACGATTTCCTACATAATTTTATTTTATTTATAATTTTTAGACATTAAATAATTTAATTTATTTATGACACAATGATGATTAAGTAATTATCTTAATAATGAAATATTAACATAATTGAAAATATAAATACCCAAATAAATGTAATTTGAGACTTTTTATGAATTACAATAATTTTATAGGATAATATGACATGTTAGTATTGATTTAATTAACATTATTCTTACTAATCATGCTTTTATAATTTTCACAAAAATAAATTACCAAATAGTGTCTAAATTGACCTAAAACAGTTTTTAAAAATATATTATATTATTAATTGTTATTATATTCTTAAATATCTAAGGTCCGTCCAAGATACTTATATCATGATAGGTGTATCATTAATGGACCACTTGGGGGTATCTTGAATGTATATGGTAAGTTTATTAAATATATAATATAAAAATAAAAAGTGACATGGTAAATGTCAATCTAATTAACTAAGAGTTAAAACTAAAGGATACGGTTAATATAATGACTCAAACATGTATAAAATCTATTGGTTGAGAGTATTTAGACCCATCCCCAACTTAGATTCTAAATAACTTAATTTAGAGCTATTAAAAACCGAATATGACTTTATTATAAAATAATATTTTAGGTTTTTCCAAAGGTGCCCCTCTCCTCCCTTATAAAAAGGGCACCCCTTCCCTCTTCTCTTCACACCCTTTTGAGCCTTGAATATCGGAAAAACCCTGACCATTTCTCTTCTCCACTTCCCTAGAAACATTCTGGAGGTTCTGGTCTTCTCAAAAGAGCAACTCTACTTCCTTAAAAGAAGGCTTAAAGGTGGTGCGTCGAAGAAGAGGTGATCTCTTCTTCCGATTCTCTAAAGTTTCTTTCTTCTTCAAATTTCTTCTTATTTAGTTGTATCATTATAAATTAATAACATAAGTATTAATTATATACTGATATGTTTTTATAAATATGAAAAAAACCTATTTCACCTCCTATCCATCCTACGGAAAATGAAATCACCACGCGTGCGTACGTACGGAATACCGTCTCCACGCCGTGGTGTAATCTGTTTTCGGCCACCACCTTACTTGGATGGGTATAATGGTGTAAATAAATAACTATATTGTTTATTTTAATGTTATATTGATTCTGAAATATTATATATACACTTTAATACAATTCCACGATCATGAGAATGGTATCATCGCTTGTGCGTACGTACGGACTACCGTCTCCACGACGCGATGAGATTCATTCTCCATGTTAACCATTCATGAATGATAATAAAGTATATATAATAAGTAGTCATGAAATTTATGAAATAATAATTATACTGAATGTATATATATATATATATGTATGTCATATACATAATTCCATTCAATTCAATAAGGAAACCAAAACAGTGTTCATGCGTACATATGACCTACCGTCTCCATGAACGATGTATTTCATTCCATTTATCGATCTATCATATATATATATATGTATATGATGAATATATATTATATATAAATCATGTTTTACATTCTATAATTAAGTAAATTAGGATATATGTAATAATATCAATAACAACAAGTCTAAACACGTATGATAAATAAAACGATTTTACCCAAAAAACTGCTTTAACATGGAATTTTAAAGAGAAAGGGTAATATAAAGTCATAAGTGAACCATTTAGGACATCATAAAAATGAATATGATTCTGTAATAAGTCAATTAAATTATTTAAATCATTATATAGGAGGTTCGGAGACGTACGAAGCATATCTGACCTAAGGTAAGGGATAATTATGCCAATCTCATTCTTATTCGAGATTGTTTATTCATAAGTATATACTGGGGTTATATTTTTCATCCATACCCTTAAATTGTGTTACAAAAAGTGTTTAATATTCTTCCATGTATGTTTAATTTCATATTTACTCCTCTTTGACTTTTACTTTGTGTTATGGAAGGAATATTTCTTTTGTTTACATTACGAGGAACTTTTTGACTTTTCCGACAAAAGTATGAGAATAATGTTATTTTTAACTAATATGGTGTGAATGAATTTTTACGGTTTCAAAATGCCTCACTTTCATTAAGCTTACCCTATAAGATTTTACGACTATTTTCAACAAAATACTTTTCTTTTAAAATTGCGTGGAATTTTGTGAAAAGAAAATGATTTTGATGAAGAAAGGATATTTTCCTTAAGAATTCATTTCAAATGTTTTATCAAAACCATTTCCCATATAATATGACATTATTTCATATGTGTATGTTTCAAGTATAATGTCTCTATGATTTACATGGTTTCACATTTCTTATGATGAAATATTTATTTGTTTTATATGGATTATGTTATTATGGGATTATGTTTACAAAACCCATTTTATTCATTGAGTTATGATAAATGTTTTAAGTTTATTTTGTGTCACAAGTAAGAATGATTTCTTTATGAGATGGGTGGGAACTATATCTCTCTCCAATTAATTGGGTAAATATTTATATCTCATGAGATAGACATGGCTGGAACGGTAAGTTAATCCGGTTGAGCGATACAGGACTGGAACGAGGAGTGAACTCGATTCAGAAAGGGACTTTGTCCACTAAGATGGTCATGGCAGCAATGCCTTGGATACTATAGAAATAATATCACGTGATTAATGTTTTTCCACAATTAAATGTTTTATTCCCATGTTATTGTATCATGATTGATGTTCCTTTATGATCTATGCCTTACGTACTGCCATGTTTTATGTCATTGCTCAAGAATTTGATGTTTAAACATTATGTTCATGTTTTTAAGTTCAAATGTGTATTGCTTGTTTTATTTTTTCCATGATTACCCTTATTGACCATTTGAGCTCTCCCTTTATATGTTTTCTTTTCCCCAGGATATAAAGAAAAGGATTAGGTAAAAAAATGGGGAAGATATTTATGGGAGATGTTGAAGATCTTTCACCAAGATTTGAAGATTATGTTCCGAGTTTCCAAAGACACTAAACTATTACGGTCCTTTGTTGTTTGTTTTTGTTATGTATTAAGTATTTTGAAAAAATAATGTAATGTCATTGTACGTCATGCTTTGGGTCTCTACACCAAATTTACCTAACTTGGTGGAGAAGAAGAAACTGCGAACAACTTTGCCCACTGTGATCACATATCAGCCTCCCTCTCCCAAGTCTCGTCCTGTACTCAGTCGTGCTGCCATAGCACCTATACCAGAGGAACATACCAACCATAGAGAATCTTTGCACTACGATCATCAATCCCGATAGGATGCTCCTCGAATGATGCATCCTGCTCCAGCTCAACCTCCTTGGGTTGAAAAACATGAGACGGGTCTGAGAAATAGCGGTGAAGCTGAGAAACAGAGAAGACGTTGTGCATAGAATGGTACCTCTGAGGCAACTACAACCTACAAGAAACTAGCCTGACTCTCTCTAGAACCTCAAATGGCCAGAAATCTCTCAGTGAATGCTTACCCTATCTCCTGATCCTCTTGTGTCCCAACCTCGGGGTAACACATTGGAAAACCTGATCCCCGACCTTAAACTCCAAAGGTCGTCTTCACCGATCAACATAGGATTTCTGCTGAGACTGTGTAGTATCCATCCTTTTTCAAATCATCTCCACCTGCTCTGTGGTCTCTTGAACAAGATGAGATCCCAACATAGCTACCTCTCCTGCCTCCAGCCAACACAAGGGTGGTTGGCACGACCTACCGTAGAAATCCTCGTAAGGTTCCATCTGAATAGTTTCTTGAAAAGTATTATTATAGGCAAAATCCACTAGAGGTATCTGTCTCTCCCAAGAACCTCCAAAATCAAGTACCCATGACCGTAGCATGTCCTCTAGCACCTGAATCGTGCACAACGATTAACCATCTGTCTGGGGATGGTAAGCTGTACTCAGAAGTACCTATGTAACCAAAGCCCTCTATATCCCTTTCCAGAAATGTGACGTGAAGCGGGCACCCCTATCTGAAATGATATTACTCATAACCCCATGCAAGAGTAAAATCTCACAGATGTACAACCATCCAATCTCATCAATACCGAAGGTATCCATAATCGGCAAGAAGTGAGCAACATTCATGAGCCTATCAATGACAACCCATACCGCGTCATTCCCTTGAGGTGATCTCGGTAACCCTGCCACGAAATCCATCAAGACATCACTCCACTTCCACTCGGGAATGGGTAGCTGCTGTAAAAGCCCTGCTGGTCACTAGTGCTCCACCTTCACCTTCTGACAGGTTGAACATCTCATGACAAAACCAGCAACACCTCTCTTCATACCTAGCCACCAATATTGGTGGTGTAGATCACGGTACATCTTGGTGATGCTAGGATGAACTGCCTAGACTGAGGAATGAAAGTCTCCCATCAGATTCTCGCATATATCTGTTGGCACCCATACGTGTCCCTATAAATTCAAGTTCTCATCCTTACCTTTGGTCCATCTGGGAAGAGGGTCCTCTCATTACACGCTTTCCAGTAGGACCAAGCCTTTAGAATCTGATAACTTCCTTATTTGAACTCGGTCAAGAAGCATAGAGGTAACAACTACAGAAGATAGGAAAGTATTCCCCTGTCTATCTTGCACCTCCAAATGTATCTCAGATAATAGATCCATAAGATGCCACTCACTACTGGCCTACTAAACTGCTTATATCTAAGTCCTCTTGCTCAGTGCATCGGCCACTGCATTTTCTTTCCCAGGCGTATAGGTAGGCTAGAAATTGAAAGACTGCAGGTACTCAACCCATCTCCACTGTATCAGATTCAAGTCTCTCTACGTGAAGATATACTTGAGGTTCTTGTGGTCATTATACACCACAAAATGATCTCCTAGAAGACAATGTCTCCAACAATGAAAAGCTTGAACAACTGCGGCCAACACCAGGTCGTGTGTAGGATTGTTCCTCTCATGTGGCCTCAACTGTCGAGATCTGTATGCAACAACACGATCCTCTTGCATAAGCACTGCTCTAATCCCGATGCCAAATGCATCACATAAAACTATATAACTCCTTCCCGACTCCAGTAAAACTAGAATCAGTGCTGAAGACAATCACCCTTTCAGCTCCTGGAAGGCTGAATCGCATGCTTCTAAAAAGATATACTTTACCCCTTTATTAGTCAATCCCATCATCGACGCTTCTAGGTGTGATAGTTCCTCTATAAACCGCCTGCATTAACTAGCCATCCCTAAGAAACTCCGTACCTCAAATGTGTTCTTTAGCTGCTCCTAGTTGACTACTGATCTCACCTTCTCTAGGTCTTCTAATACTCCTGTCTCTGAGATGACATGACCTAGAAAGTGAACCTCATCTATCCAAAAGTGTCACTTTGAGAGTTTATCATATAACTGATGCTCCCATAGTGTACTCAAAATGATCTCAATATGGGTAGCATGGTCGTGTCGAGTGTGAGAGTACACCAAGATTTCGTCCATGAAAACCACCACAAAGGAATCCAAGCAAGGATGGAAAACTATGTTCATCAGTTCCATGAAATCATCTGGCCCATTCATGAGACCAAACGGCATAACCAAATACTCATACAGACCATACCTGCTCCGGAAGGCTGTAATAGGTATGTCAGATGGTCTGACACGCAACTAATGGTAGCCGGATCTCAATTCGATCTTCGAGAACACTCTGGCTCCTCAAAGCTGATCAAATAGATCATATATTCATGGAAATGGATATTGGTTATTGACCATCAACTGGTTTAGCTTCCGATAGTCCACTCAAATCCTAAGGGTTCCGTCTGCCTTCTTCGCAAACCGGACAGACGAACCCCAAGAAGAATTACTAGGTCGGATGAAACCCCTCGTCTACAACTCCTCCAACTGCTTCTTGAGCTCCTAAAACTCTGGTGTAGCCATCCTATAAGGATAAATGGACACTAGTGCCACTCCTGGCAAAAGCTCAATAGAGAATTATACCTCTCACACTAGAGGAAAACCTGAAAATTATTCTGGAAAGACATCTGGAAAGCGATCAAACACTGGAGGAAAATTTACCAGAGAAGTCTCGTGGTCGTCCAGATATAAGATAACAATCTGGGCCATAACACCACCCAAACCATGATGCTTTAGTCCAACTCTGCTCACTTGTACATCCCATTTTCCCTTCTGAAGAAAAGATCTACCCTCTGGTGATGTGAAACCCACCCTACGAAGATAGCAATTGACAAAGGCCTAGAAGGGAACTAACCATTCTATCATGAGAATGACATCATATCATGCCATCTCCAAAACATAGAGACCCCATGAAAAACGACACCCCCAACCTCGAGGGGGTAGTCTAAGTACTGACGCATGCTAGAAGTTCTAATTCCCATGGCAGTGTCTAGTGTCATCATATCCTCAGAAGTATTAACAGTAAGTCTAAGGCTTTCCACAGTATGCACATAAATAAAGCTATGAGGTGCTCCTATATAGAAAAGTGAAGAGGATAAAACTGAGGCTACTAAAATCGTACCCCGAACTGTAGAAGGTCCAGGATCCTGCTCTACAGCAAAATTCTGGCCTGTACCACGACCCTATGCAACAGCCTGAGATCTCTGTACTACTCCTCCATGAGCTTGAATATTAAGTCTACAACCTCTACCATGGACTGAATGACCTGAAGGAATCCATCCCCCAGTCTGTTGCGGAACTGGTAATCCTGCTCCTATACGCGGAGTCGAAACTGATCCTCCTTCACTAGCCACTGGCAGAAGAACCTTGCAGAAGCACTATAGATGACCCATCTTGCTGCCAGATCGGCACTAAACTGGGTCCCTCGGGCACTGGGGCATATTATTCCCACTTCATCCACACTGATAACACACCACTTGGTTTCTAGAGAGATGATCTCGTCTACCAAAAGGAATACCTCACTTCCTCGTGTCACCTCGTGTAGACTCTCACTGGACCTTCCTACTATCTCTCTAGAGAGAATCCGCCCTGGATGCTGAACCACCCTAGCCCACATCTCCAGACTCCCTTAGGTTTCTCTCCATAATAACTTCCTGGTTGACTATTAGAGTGATATAAGTCAACTGAACGATGTTCACCTATGACCTGATATCCGGTCTGAGGCCTTCCTCAAACATCCTTGCCAAAAACAGCTCTTTATTCCCCAGAATGGGAGGTAAATGCTATAACTATGTAAAGAGGGAGTAATACTCCATAACTGTGAGAGTACCCTGCTACAGGTTCATGAACTCTCTGGCTTTGTCAGCCCTCAACATCACCAGGTAGAAGTAGTCGAAGAACGTATGTTGAAATGCATCCGAAGCCATAGCCTATTGGCGCCCTGTCTGCAAAACCACATCCCACTATATTTTGACAGAGTCTCACAACATATAAGTTGCAAGATTCACTCTCCTCTCTGGAAGTGTCCCCAGATGCTCGGAAATGGATACCATGGCTTCTAGCCATGACTCCGCAGCCTGCAGTCCTCCATCCCTTGTGAACGTGGGAGTGTGCTGCTGCCAAAAAACCTACGTCAGCTCTGTCATAGACGGGGCATGATGTTGAGCTCCCTAGAAGGTCTTCTTGAATCTCATGAACCCTATCTGAATTTAGTGTTGGCACCAGTGTATGGAATCACTATAGGTGCCATGTCCGAAATGATAAGCGGAACTACTAGTAGTCCCTGATCTTCCGTATCAGTTTTACAGTCATTTCCTGGTTCCTTACGTGCATCTAGAGGATGTCTTCGTGCCATAACTCTAGAAGGTCAAAAGCATACCTCCATTAATTATGAACATAGATGAAACTCAGGAGAAAAAAAAGGAACATGAGAGAAAAAATTTAAAATTTGGGAAAACATAACTACACGACGTGTAGTACTACTACACGGCGTGTATTACTACTACACGATGTGTTTCTCAAATGTTTACCCTTGGGATGTACCATGGACATACATGGCTGTGTAAACCACCCGGATACACGGCGTTCTCTTAAACTACATAGTGTGTACTAACCCTTTCCCTCCCTACCCATTCACTCCTACGTGGCTGGGAACATGGAGTGGCCCAGCAAGAAACTACACGGCCTGCTTGTCCGCTACACGGTGTGTCCTTATGATATCTCCCTTGTCTATGTCATTAGTTACACGGACTAGTGCACAGACCACTACTACACGGAGTGTCAATGTGGACATGTCATGTACTTGACATGCCTTACCTGGCCTGTGTTGTTAGTGACATGGCCTGACGCACATTCGACACTACACAGCGTGTTCCATATGGACATGGCATGTACACAGAAGGATAACATCAACCTGTGCTTTTGGCTACACGACTGGATACATGGTCAACTATATATAGTGTGTTCCCAAGGGACACTGCATGCACTTGAAGGAAAACCCCGGCCTGTGTTGTTCATGACATGGTTGGATACCTATTCTAGACTACAGGACATGCTATGCTGGTACACGACGTGTTACTACAGGAAACTTTACAACCTCGTGTTTCTTCCCAACACAGTCAAGGACATAGCTAAAAACTACACTATGTGTATGAATAACGTACATGTCATGTATTCTGGGTTATTCTAGAAAGTAGCCTTAGAACTGCAACGGAGCCTTGAAAACATCGAAAACAAGTGTTAAGGTGCCAAATCCCGATCCGTGGGGGCCCATACTCCCCGTGAATCATAGCTTGGCATTATAACGTTGGATATAAAATGTAAAGAGTATAACAACTCACGATCCACCAAATTATGATCCCCGAGGGCCCAGAACTCTTCTATGACCAAAGTTTGGCATCCATGATAAAGAATCTCTAAACAAACGATACCCTATCAACATAGCAGGTATTCTACCACAACAGCTATCACAACAACATGCATCTTCTATCCCAAATTTTATGACAACAACATGAAAATTCTAATGCAATATAAATGGAATGAAAAAAATGCATGACATGTGATTTTCTAAAAAGTTCCTATATGTTTCATGAGATGGAATACCCTCATCTCATTGGGTTACAACAAAAAAGAACTACAATCATACAAACAATAATATCACAAAACAAGTTCACCACCCAATGGTGAAATCAATTAAACTTTAACATTTTCAAAAAATCAAAAATTGCAATATTTGAGGTTATCTGGCTTTTTCCCTGTACATGGGTTCTAGAATGCCTAGACACAGCTATTTACCATTTACCTATTTCATTCTATCCCTGTCTAATGTCACTAAACAATAATCCAATTTAAAAGGAAAGAAACTCCTCTGATACCACTTTTTAACGACCCAAATTTGAAGCCCCTCAGCTGGTGCCCCATGCTCGGTTCCCCACATGACCTCAAGTGCATTTCCCCAAATGCCAGAGGCTACCGACTAGCATCAAGGGCCTTGTTATGTTATTAGGGAAACTATGCCCTCATTTGGTAAGGTATACAAGGTACATGAAATAAGAGTCAATAACGGAAGCAGTAAATAGCATAAAACAACTGAAACTAAAAAGTGGAAGCAATGTGTAATATAATAATGATGCAGAATGGTACATGTATCTAAGGAAAGAAAAAAACACAAAAACGTGCTGAAATACAAATGGGAACAAATCACTAAAAATAACCAGCAACTCCAGCAGCATCACAAGCCAAAACTCGGTCCTATGCTCTCCAGCTCCAACCGGCAATCATGTACCTGAAGTAGAAGGGACACAATCCCTATCCACACCTACAACTGTATAACCTCTTTGGGTGGAAAAACAATACCCAAACAGGCTGTGAGACTAGTCCCAGTAGACAATCACTACAAGATTTTTGCCCTACTATCAGTGAGCAATATAGAAAAATTAAATAAAATAAATGCAGCCGAGAAACAAATGTAATCTAAATTAAACAATCCTAAAAATCTCTATTCACATTAATTTATTAATTTAATTCAATCATTTAATTATTAACCAAGGAATCTAGGAAAAATATCTATATTTCCAAGGGAAAGCAAGTAACACTACACGTATCTTAGCATAATCTATACAACAAGAAGTACAAAACCCAAACTTGTTATCTGGCTTGGTGGACTCATTAAAACCAACCAAAAATATTCATGGTGACTCTTTGGGTGGCTCAAACTGGCATACCACTCATGTCAAGTAAGCATAGAAAGTCACATACACTCCAAAAAGCTCTCACCATCAATTCCCCTATAGTCTTGCAACGATTACTATAGACTCTCTGAGGAAGCACTTACGTCTAATTCCCCCTATAGTCTTGATATGTAACTAAGGATACTTTAAGGAAGCACAAAGTCCCATTCCCGTAGGTTCTGTGAATGATACTAATTTATAACAGACTCACTAGGGAAGACCTTAATCATCAATTCCCTCTTTAGTCTACCACACCAGGCTTCCACAGCCCTAAGTAGTGTAGTCATGCATAATCGACTATTAACAACCCAAAGTAAGCTCAAAAAACTACTTGGATAATATCTACAATGCATCAAAAGCATATAAATAGTCGGAAATACATGCAATCAATTATATCAAGGAAAGAAAAAAATGCAACAAGGTCTGCCTCACAGGCAACCTAATCCAAACGACAATAAACAACCAAAACAAGGGAGACACCCAAGGGGTGATCCTCAAACATTCTAACAAGAAATTATTAATCATCTAATGAACTAAATCATACATGAAAACTAAGGCAGATAACAATACAGGATCAAAACCTTAACCTGAGATACCCGATACATGGGTATCCGACACTTTTGCTCCAAAAACTCAAATACATTCAACGTAGGGCAAAAAACCACCCACCTTGATCCTAGGAGATCGATATACTTGAAACTGGGCCAGTGAATTATCCTATAAAAGAGAAGATCTGCAAAGATTTCTAAAACGATCACCCTCAGATAACTCTCACAAGAGAAGGAATCAGGGAATGTTTCCAAAGAAGAACGAAGAACTCACCGCTGTGATTCTATTGCAACCGATAACGTTCCACTCAGATAACCGATGAAAGATCGGTGGTTTAGAGAAGATTTGGCCTCCTCGGATTTTTTGGACATAATTATGCAGAGAAGAAGATGAAAATAGGTTTAAGACATGACCCTGGTCCGATTAATGAAATAAAAAGAAAACTACACAACATGTACTTCATGTGTAAACGACGTGTACTCTCCCTTTCCGTACACCGCATTAAGCCGCCTCCACATCACCTCCACACACTGTGTGTGTTCCCCGGACATGGCCAACACATGACCTCACGCGGGAGAAATGTACACGACTTGTACTTAGAAAATTTCTTGATTTTCTTCTTTTTCTCAAAAACGACTAGAAACAGAAAAACATACCTGAAACGAAGATCCGGGTTCTTAAATATCGGAATTTTCAAAGAATTTTATAATAATCTATCAAATTTTATGTCCAAATAATTATTTTTCAAAAATATAGGTTTTTTATATTTTCCAGAGTTATTATAAAATAATATTCTATGTTACTGGGAACTAAATATTTAAAAATTGATCACATATTTTTTAGTCAATGGTTCAAATTTTAAAAATAGTCCCCCTTATTTAATTATGTATAGTATCTTTGAAGAAAATTTGTCAACTTGGTATTAGTAAAATAGGTAAAACATTGTCAATAAAATGGGACAAGGCTTTACAATTTTATAACACTTTAATTTATTCTATTAGATGATTGTATTTTGACCATTATAATTGATGTTTTTAATATACAACAGTTTTTGTAGAATATTTTTTTTAAAAATTTCAAAACAATTTATTTAAAAGAAAAAAAAATACATGATTCTAAAGGATGGGATCATATTACAATCATTATCATGATGATGAAGAAGATCAACGAGAATATTGTCCAGGCAGGTAATGTATTGATTTACTCTTTTGTTACCAAGGCCATCATCAAATGTATTATATTCACGATAAATGTGACTGATAATATAGTTGATGTCTAAATGAGAGTAGGTGAAATCCTTCCGGCGGGTAGTGATCAGCCATGAAAGTGTGTCAAACTGTTCCAAATAGCTTGCACCATGGTATTCAAATAGCTTTTAAACTAGAATTTGTTCTAACAATGATTCCTTGTAAAAGAAACTACCGGTATCATACCCATCATTTTAGCTTCTTGAAAAGAGGGAATGCCACAGTTCCCAAAAAATAATCTAAGGATATGACCAAGGTGATTATTGAAGATAGCGCCACAACTTTCAGGACTGGGATTGACTTTTGAGGTGCCATCAACATTGACTTTAATCCAACCCGAAAAGGTAGAACGCTAAACACTTCAATGGTATGACATGATTGAAAAAAATTTCCTTTAATCTGAAGACGTCAAAAAATTGTAAAGTCATCAACAGTGTTATTGCAGTGACCCTTTTCCATTAATGCAACTTCATGTATGTTAATAAAAATCTAAAACCTACCTGCATTATGATTTAGTGAGGATTTGTTATATGTAATAGTATTTATATCATAATAGATCAGAAGGTGTAGCTCAGAAAGAGTATCAAGGAAGGAGTTCTTAATTTTCATAGAATTTTCTTTTTCCGCACATCTCTTTAGTTGAGTGTTAGCATAATCAAGGATCAACCATCTATAGTTAAAATTGTCAAAAATATAGTTCCCAAGAGTAGAGGAAGTAGAAATATAAAGGAAAAGATGGTTATTGTCTTCTTTGTGTTGATTGAGGTGCCTACATTTGGAGAAAAGTTGAATACCAAATGATTGAAGGCATCAATCTGTGAGAATTATATTGTGAAAAAGGCGCTAAATAATTGTGAATCTTGAAGGCTTTATCCATTGTTTTTCAAATAAGTTTAGCTAACCAAAATCACTTTCATAATTATAGAAAATGTTATTATAAAAGATTTTTGAATTAAGAATAGCATTGTGAGTTGGTTTCCAATTTAAAAATTCATAATTGTTTGATAAAGGATAATTATTGATGATGTTCATAATTTCTTTAGGAATACGATCATTTTGATAATTTGGCATATCATTAATTGAGTAGGTGGTTCTTTCAAGATTTTTTCCGGATGAATCACATATATAAGGGGGTGCGTGTCTAGTTATCCAACAAGAAGTTTACGGAGGAATCTCTGGTAACAATCCATCTAGAATCATTCAAGATGGTGGAAAAGGAGTGCTTAATATTTGGCCATATAGAAGATCCTAGGAGGTTCAATTTTCCTTCCTTTAGTTATCAAGAAATATCTTTTTGAGAAAAGGTAGAGTTAAAATTTTTATAAAGAAGGTTCAAGTGAGTATAGCATAAAGTGACTCATTAAAGTACCTAGGATTTTATATGCCAATCCCACCATTATCAATAGGTTTGCAACAAGTCAACCAGAGGATAGTCACAAGCTTTATTTCCAATGTGCTACCAGTCCAAATGAATATTTTTACTAAGGTATTCATTTTTTTGGATATTCCCAATAGGCCATTGATAAACCATCATGGATTAAACCATTTTAAAAACAATAGCGGATTTGACAAGGCATTATATTATTTCCAATGAGAGGGATTTACCTTTCCAAGAAGATAGTTTTTTACAAACTTGGTAAAAAATTACAGAAAAGTGAGAAGACTTGGGTATGCCCCAAAATAATGGAACACCATGGTATTTGAAAGGAAAATTACCCTCTTTAATTCATAAGTCACTGATAATTTTACCTTTCTTGCTTGGAGGGATGTTTTTTTTCAAAGAAGATAAAATATTTTTTCCAACTAATGTTTTGACCAGAAACCTATTTATAGAGAGATAGAGAATTTTTGAGGTTTCAAATATTTTTTTTATCACCTCGTAAAAAAAGTATGTTATTATCAGTATATAGAAGATGTTTGGGAGCATTCAAATTCCTAGAAACCTGAATGGGTTTGAGTTTGGTCTAATTCATAAGATGATTGAGGAGAAGACTAAAATAAACCACCACAATGAAGAAAAGAATGGAAGATATAGGGTCTCCATTCCTTACACCTTTGGTGCATTTGAAGTCACAATTGGGAGAAAAATTTATCAGGATTGAAATAGAGCCCCAGTTTAAGAGGGTTTTGATTTTAGAAATGAATAATTAATCAATACCAAATCCCTGAAGAACCTTGAAGATAAATCTCCAATCCATGGTATCAAGTAATTTTTTATTTTTATTTTTACTGGAAATATCACTCCCTCAGTTAAATTTGTTAATAGTGTTGATTCACTCATAGGAAAGAAAAATACAATCTTGTACTTATCTTCCCTTCATAATTACAATTTGGTATCAGGGGGAATTTTTTTTTGATAGTTGAATGTCTATTAGCACTGATTTTGGTGTTGATTTTAAAGAGGGTGTTAATGAGTGAAATAGGTCTGCAAAGTTATATCTCTAAAGCATCATCCACTTTAAGAATCAATGAATGAAATTGAGCATTCATACCATGAAGAAGGACACTATTAGAGAAGAAATATTTGACATGTTTTCAAATATCCAAATGGATAACATCCCAATAATGTTGAACGATCCCATTATTAAAACCACTAGGACCTAGAGCACTATCAAGATTAAAAATAATGATAGTGTATTTAATTTTGTGATCAAGAGGTATGTATAGAAGGAAAGTGTTATTGTCATCTTTAACCACCTTTGGAAGGACCTCAATTAAGATATATTTGTTCTTATTAGGACCATTTAAGATGGAATCAATGTATGAGAAAATATTACTAGAAATATCATCATCATTTTCTAAGAGGTTTTCCCCATAGTTTAACAAAGACAGCATTCGGTAATCTTTCTTGATGATATGAAGTGATTTATAGAACTTAGTGTATATTTCACCTCCAGATAACCATCTATCATTAAGAGTTGTCTTCACCTTGTTCACTTTAAAGGTGAGAAAATAATTTATTTTATTGAATGATTGATTTCTTTTGTCGTATCATTGTTGAATTCCAAACTAGTGTGGTTGTTTTGATGTTGACTAAGATCTTCTTCAGGAAGAAGGATGTCATTGTTAAACTGTTTTTTAATAGAAATTCACCATCTTTTGAGAATCGGTTTGAGGTATTTTATCTTCACAGAATAGGAAAAGGTATCATTGATGCATGACAAAGAAGACCAAAACTTTTTGATGATATTAGTGCATTCATCATTTGAAAACCATACATTGTTAAATCTTCAAGAAAGTGAGGGTTTCATATTTTTGATAGAGAAATTGAAAATAATGGCATGGTGGTCAGATTATAGCTTGTGGAGGGTGATACAAGAGATAATGTTCCATTTATCCAAAGAAATAACATTTGTGAAGGCTCTATCAAACTTTGAGACAACCACCCTATTTTCATGCCTTCTATACCAAGTAAAATTAGAACCAGTAACATTAATTTCTATAAGATTGTTGTATTCTATAGATGTATTGAATTTACTTTTGGAAATAAAAGCCTGAGACAGACCAATTTTCTCCCTTTCCTTTAGAATGGAATTAATTCCCCCAATCAAAAACCTAGGAGTATTGATATTGGTACCTAAATAAAAATGGTTATTCCATAGGGGCCTCCTATCGTGGTATCTATATTTAGTTTAAATAAAGGAGAAGAAGGAGAGAGTGCCATCAATTGTGATGTCATGTGTGAATAATTACTCAAAAACATTAAAAATATTAACATTTTAATGAGAAGTGTGTAAAAAATCCAAAGAGTTGCAACATTGGAGTAATTTTTAGTTGCACATGGAAAAGAATAAGCATGTTGGCATAACAATGAATAATTGATTGAAAATTTATTTTTGGGTTTAGAAATATGAAAAAACACTGGGAAATGAATGCTTATCATTCTTTTTAACATGATAAGAGTGTCAGAGTTGGAATTACCATAATAGTTCTAGAAGAGAATCTTCATTTAGACTTAGTTTTGAAGCTAGAACTCACCTTTTTTTCCTGATCCCTTTTTCATAGATTATCTTCAATGTTTCTTTCCATTGTACAGGATAGTATTCTATTTATTTTATTTTTAGAAGAAGCCAAGGTGTTGATTGTTGAGATTTAACTAGCATTATCTATGGGCAAGGTAGAAAATGTGGCATTCGCATGTGATTTTATAGAGTTCCTAATAGAGTTATCAGTATGAACCACATCATGGATAGTGAACTGATTTTTAGAATTCACTGAATTGAAATTATGATTGACAGTATGTGAAACACCTACAAAATGATTTATAAATGTAGAATAAAGATAAATTAATCCATTTATATCCATAGGTGTAGTATCACCCATTTTGTGTTCGAAGGTGGAACCAATTGGTTGTTTGGAGCAGTCAATGGTATCTCCTTCTGTCCAACCAGATCGATTATTATTGTGGAAGTATTTGAAATAGTAGTTAGGTGTGTGTTCATTGTTCCGTCAGTGACTTGTGGCTTTCCATGGTAAGATATAGAATTTAATTTTCTATAGTTACTTAAAATAGCTAGATAAGTAGAACAGTCCTGCTCAGACTGTTTGTTGCATATGGGTTCCTGTTCCACCGAGGTAGTAGAATAAGCAGTGCTGTTAGTAATAAAATTTCGTTTCCCATTCAATGTAGGTCTTGAGATAGAAATTTTTCCATTTTCATCAGATTTATTATTACTACTAGATTCATGAATAATTAAGTTAGTATTGGAATTTTTAATATTAAATGTTTCCGAGGGGGGTCTGTTGAGTTCTTCTTGCACAGTATAGTCAATAGGTGTATCTTTTTCCTCATCCAATGAGATTTTTAGGAGGTTTACATTCAAAAAATTGATGGTCCCAGTGGGATACAATGAATTATGTGACGTTCATTCCAGCATTATAGGGGGTGTTGTGCACGATCAAAATCATTCACCTATATGCTAGTAATGAAATTGAAAATTAAATAAAAGTTACAAAAAAGGAAATTAATGATATTTTATAATTGTATTTTTTTAATAAATTATATAGATTAAAAGAAATTTATTTATTCAGAATATTGAATGGGATGTCTTTTGAAATATTATACATTATATAGTTACGGTTCACTTACCTTTTAATGGAAACATTCATAACCTTTAAAGAGTAAATAACTTTGATATTATAGTAATTTTCAAAAGGTTTAATGGGGGTTAAACAAACTATACAAGGGTCAAAACACAACCTAAAATTTTTAAAATTCTCTTGGATGAGAGGATTTGTTAGGTCCACTAGGCTGGATACCCTGAGAGGGGGGGTGAATCAGGGTATGACTAATTAAAAATTAATGCCCGTTCTGATCTTGTTTCGCTGTTAAGCAAAACACTCTTCTCTCTTTTCCCTGTTGCACGATATAAACAGAATGTAAAGCAAGCACAGGACACAACAATTTTACTTGGTTCACCGCTAAGGACTACGTCCAATGAGCATACGCCGACAGGTTGCCGGTCGTACCAAATTCCACTAATCTTCACTAGCTGTGGATTACAAGGTTCGGGCTAGATCACTTCTATGCCCAGGCTCACTGCCTTTACAATGTTTAGGGTCAGCTCACTGCTTTCCCAAGGGTCACTCCCTGTTTCTCTCTCTCTGGCTCACTGCCGGTGGAGAGGATCACCTTCTTCCTCTTCCTGAGCTCACTGCTCTTGGATGGAATCCACTCACAGTTTATAGACCTGTAGGTCTCTTCATTTTCCTGAAAGAATGCATCTTCTCTTGTATGTAGATGCTCTGTTGAAGTTTAACTTTCACCCGTTGATGAATATCTCTTTGCACCGAAGGTATCGGGCAAACTTCCAGCTTCCACACAGTCTGAAAATCACTGCGGGAACAAAACCTTACTTGGCGCGCAAGTCAACCTCGGCGCGCAAGTATCGGCGTGCAAGTCACAACGGGAGCGCAAGTCCTCCTCTGACACTTGCGCGACACAAGCTTCCTCAACTCCAAACTTGCGCGACTCTCTTCCCTTTACGCCCAAACCACTATTGGCACGCAACTGCAAACCGGCGCGCAACTTCTAACACCGACGCACAACTTCAACCACTGGCGCGCAAGTCCCAACTGCACGACCACACACACCACTTGCGCGACCACCACACCTGCGCGACGAGAGCTCTCGTCTTGAACTCCGGTGAGAAATGAGGAGGGGTGGTCCGGTATTTATAGGCAATCTGACCACCCTGCGCGACGGTGCGCAAGTCACCTGCGCGACCCAATCGCGGCGCGCTAGTCTTCTCTCCTTTTAGACACTTGCGCGACCAACTCCCAAACTTGCGCGAACCTATTTCCTTAGCCATATTTTGATCTTCTGATCTTGAAAAACATATGGCGCGCAAGTTTCCTATACTCCAAGTCCACGGCGCGCAAGTCCCTTTGCCAAGAACACTTTTCTTCATTTGCCGATTTTCAGGCCCAAAAATTTGGCAAACACTGGAAAACGGCGTCACCTTGTATCTGTTCTTTTGTACCGCCTCCAGATCTTCCATTCCTTTTATCGACGTTCTTGAATCAAACATGGATCGTTGACCTCAGCTCTTGAACTCGACATTCCATCATGAAATCCTCTTTGTCAACAATCACAACTCAGATGTCCACTTTGTCAACAAACACAATCACCTCAAAAAGGCTTCAATGATACCTTGAGGGATTTTTGCCCAACAATCTCCCCCTTTGGGTTTGTTGAAAAATCTTACAAACAAAGAGACGTCATTGATTCTTCAGCCTCCATTCGCCTCATTGCGATTCTGATAGCGACCAAGGATTCACTCAACACATACTCTAAGCCCACATGAGCAATGCTCGGCGTGAGAAACAAGAGTAAATGAAAAGTTCATCAATGAATCACTTTATCTCTGACATCCACTGTTGACACCAAACACTGTCCAACACCACGCTTCTGCTTTTATCACGATCCTCAGCTGTCGTGATATCTATTATTTGATCGATCACTTCTAGCATCGTCGGATTTAATACGCTCCCCCTTTCTGCTCACAGCTTCAACACCTCTTTAGCCATATTTCCTGTGTTGTCCAAGCTAAGCTCTGGCTAAGCACGTTCAACTAGCTTCAACTCCCCCTATCTGGCTGCTCCACCTGTCAGCGTCTCCCCATATCATTCATGATTTATCAAATCTCCGCACTGTCTCCCCCTTGAACAACCACTATTTTCTCCCCCTTTGTCAACGAACCCAAAGGTCACGCCTTTGTAGTCTGTAACATAGTAGAGAACACATTAGCACAGTAGGGAAAACACAGCATACCTCGGGGAGAGGGGGTGGTCCCGCGTCCACACTATTTCAAGTGCGGGGAATCGACTGAACTCCCAGAGCTAGTCGATGCCTCTCAAAAGCTTCCTTGGGTAATGCCTTTGTCAGAATGTCTGCAACCTGTAGATCTGTAGGCACATAATCCAACTTCACGATGCCCTGCTCAACCTTCTCCTTGATGAAATGATACTTGATCTCAATGTGCTTTGTCCTGGAATGATGGACAGGATTTTTGATAAGATTTATAGCACTTGAGTTGTCACACTGGATTCCGATCAGAGACTTCACTTCAACTCCCATATCTTCAAGCTACTGCTTCATCCACAATAACTGTGTGCATGCTTGAGTGGCCGCTATATACTCAGCTTCTGCGGTGCTCAATGAAATGCAATCTTGTTTCTTGCTTAGCCAAGAAATACACAATCCACCAAGATAGAATGCACCAACTGACGTTGATTTTCTATCATCTGCTGAACCGGCCCAGTCTGCATCAGTATATCCCAATAACTCTGTCTGAGATTTGTCGTTGTATGTCAAACCGAAGTCCACCGTGCCCTTGATATACCGAAGTATTCTTTTCACTGCAAGCATGTGACTTTACTTGGGATTACTCTAATATCTCGCTGCTTGGCATGTGGCGAAAACAATATCAGGCCTTGTTGCGGTTAAGTACAACAGACTTCCAATGATTTGCCTGTATTCTGTGATATTAACTGCCTTGCCATCCTCATCTTTTGATAATTTCATCCGGGTAGCAACCGGAGTCTTCATTTCCTTGGAATTATCCATTCCAAACCTTCTTAGAACTTCCTTTGAATATTTGGATTGAGAAATAAAAGTTCCATTCCTTCCTTGTGTCACCTGTAGACCAAGGAAAAACGTTAGCTCTCCAATCATTGACATTTCAAACTCATTTTTCATGAATTCGGAAAACTGTCTGCACTGAGCTTCATCTGATCCGCCAAAAATTATGTCATCGACATACACTAGCACCATCATCCTTTGATTACTGTCATTGCTGAAATAGAGATTGTAATCAACTCCTCCACGCTGAAAACCAAGCTTCTTCAAGTACTGATCAAGCCTTGAGTACCATGCCCTTGGTGCTTGTTTCAGCCCATACAATGCCTTCTTCAGCCTGCAAACTTTGTTCTCATCCTCATGAATGAGAAAACCATCTGGCTGCTCAATATACACCTCCTCTTCCAGAACCCCATTCAAGAATGCGGATTTGACATCCATCTGGAACACTTTGAACTTCCTTTGCACTGCGATGGCTAGGAATAATCTTATTGTCTCCAGCCTTGCAACCGGTGCAAATGTCTCATCAACATCAATTCCCTCGATTTGGGAGTACCCCTTGCACACTAGACGTGCTTTGTTCCGAATCACTGTGCCATCTTCATTCATCTTGTTGCGATAGACCCATTTGGTCCCAATGACATTCTTGTCCGCTGGCCTCGAAACAATCTCCCATGTCTGGTTCTTCTCAATCTGATCAAGCTCTTCGTTCATGGCCTGAACCCAGTTTTCATCTTTAGCTGCATCAGAAAAACATTTCGGCTCCACTTGAGACAAAAACGATGCTTGCTGTGATGATTTCATTCTTCGAGTCTGAACTGGAGCTGTTTGATCAACAATGATATTCTGCCTATCAATCTCAGCTCGACTCTTTGGCTTCCTCACAGACACCGACTTGACACCTTCCTCTTCATCATCAGTATCTTCTTCTGAGTCAGCTTCTGCCACTTCTGCTCCCCCTGGGTTGCTTATCTCATCATCACTTTCATCCAGGAACTGTTCACTGGTTCGTTGAGCAGTCTGTTCATTTTCGACTATAGTGACATCATTACTCTCAACAATTTTTCCCAGCCTCTTGTTGAAGCATTTATATGCTTTTCTTTTCCCTTAATAGCCGAGGAATATCCCTTCATCTCCTCGTGCCTCAAACTTCCTATGATGTTCTTTGTTGAGAATGAAACACTTACTTCCAAAGATTCGAAAGTATTTCAACGTTGGCTTCTTTCCGTACCACAGTTCATACGGAGTCTTCCCTTGCTTCGGACATAACATGGACCTGTTTGAAACATAGACCGATGTCAAAACTGCTTCCTTCCAAAATTTCTCTGGTAGGTCCTTATCAATAAGCATTGTTCTGGCCATGTTGTTAATGATCCGATTCCTCCTTTCTAATACTCCATTCTGTTGGGGAGTTCTCACTGATGAAACTTGATGCCTTATCCCATGTTTCTCGATATAGTTTTCAACCTGACTATTTGTAAATTCCGTACCGTTATCAGTACGAAACTGCAGAATTTTCTGCCCAAGCATCTTCTCTGATTCCCTCCTGTACTGCTTTATGCAACTGAACACCTCTGTCTTGTGGGTTATGATGAATACCCAGACCATTTTGCTATAGTCATCAATGAAAAGAACATAGTACCTTTGCCCATTTATAGCTCGTGGTGAGATAGGTCCACATACATCAGCATGCACCAATTCGAGCACTCTAGTTGATTTCTGTTCCTTTGGCCTGTATGTCTTTCTGATGATTTTCCCTTGCTGACAAGCATCACATGTATGAGTGCGATCACGTGATAGTTTGGGAAGGTCTCTAGCAGCATCACATTTAACGAGATCCTCCATAGATGGTTGGCATAGATGACCAAGTCGCTTATGCCACAGCTGGTTTTCTTCCTCTCTGGATAAAAGACAAGTATCTTCTTCCCCACCTACAAGATAGAGATTTCCCTTTGACATTTTTCCATGCAGAACAGCTGCTCCATCTTTTCTTTTCACAAAACACATCTTCTTGGTAAATTGGATAGAGTGCCCAGAGTCACATAGTTGACTGACACTGAGTAGGTTATGACTGAGACCCTCTACTACCAAGACATCAGCACGTCTCATCTCTTTGCCCCCATACTTGGCTTTCCCTGAGCCAACAATTTTCAGGCCTTCATCATTTCCAAATTTGAGAACTCCTTCTTTGTCATATTTGATGCCTGTAACAAGATCCTTGTTACCCGTCATGTGGGATGTGCAACCACTATCAAGGATCCAAACACCAGATCGATCTGATGCTTTAAGGGCAATCTGCGCCACCAAAGCCTTCTCATTTTTCTTCTTCTTGGTCCATACTTTTTCTTTCACACTCAGCATGGATTGAGGCTTCTGTTCTTTCTCAGAGTATGACGGACCACCCTCATCTTGCAGAGCTGCAAATCTGTTCTGAACTTTTAACTCACTTGTTGGTTTATTGATCTGCTGCTTGCGAACATTTTGATTATTCTTTGACACATTTCTCTGAATGATTGATGTGCAATACCTAGCCATGTGTCCAAATCCTCCGCACCAAAAACAGTGTCCTTCAAAATGTGTTCTGGAAAACCGTTCCTTGTTTGGCTACCGTCTCTGCTCATGTTCCCTTCTGTATCTCTTGGCTATGGAACACACAAACTGTGAATGTCCCATTTTCCCACAGCAATAACACCTGATATAGGATGCATTCCCTCGTGATATTTCAGCACTGTGATTTCCCCTTTGGGATCTCTGAATATTCTGATTCTGTTTTGTTCCCAAATCAACCTTCACTTTCGGGATGAGTGCTTGCGGTCTGACTGCAATTGTCGCCAATTTTTGTTCTTGACTAAGCCCAGAAACGACCTTAACATCTGAGCTCAATTTCTATTTCTTTCCTACTGAACTGCTAGGCTCCGCTTTCATCTTATCTGTCTTCTGAATAGCCTGCTTTTCGGATATCACATTGGGGGTCAAGAGTTTATCCTGATCCTTGAGTTTTTGTCGCAGACTAACCACTTCTTCTTCAAGCTCTTTGATACATCTAACCTGCTCCTTTCCTGTGTTTGTCAGACAATCAATTTCCTTCTTTTGTTCCTCAATTTTAAGCTTATACTCAACAATATTTTCTGAGCTCTCTGGTGTTGAGTATTTTAGTCTTTCAATTTCTTCTAACAGCTCAGACTTTTCTTCATCCTGTTGTTGCATGTAGAGTTTGGCATTACGAACCACTTTATTGGCTTTCTTCGTTTTGGATCTCCAAACATCTATCTCCTCAAGAGCTGCTTCCAATTCGGCTTCCATATCAATTCTCCCTTCAATTTCTTCTTCTTCTTTAGCATCAGCTTCTTCTCCCTTTTGAGAACTACCAACAATTTCCACCAAGGCATTTACCCCACGATCTCTGCAATTTTCTATTTCCTCAACTTCTTCATCCTCAGACTCATCTGAACTTTCAAATTCTTGTGAGAGAAGATTCTTTTTCTTGAAGAAATTTCTCTTGAATTGTTTCTTCCCTTTCACAAAAGCTGAAGACTTCTTTTTGGGAATTTCAACGTCATCATCATCATCATCATCTTGAAACTTCTTGGGGCATCTTGCCGCAAGATGACCAACCTTTCCACATCTAAAGCATGCTAGTGGAAGTTTACCTTTAAACTTTCCTCTTCCTCTTTGTAGATTCGAAGAAAGGAATGACATCACCTCATCTGTCTCTTCTTCTTCATTAGAATCTTCAATGGTGAGCTTCTTCATGGCCTTAAATGCCACCTCTTTAGACTTCCCCTTTTCCACAGCCTCATTATCATCGTTCCTCATTTCATATGCAACCAAGGTACTGTGCAAATTGTCCAATGTCAGCTCTTTTGGATCTTTATCTTCTAGTACTGAAACTTTCGGATTGAACCGAGGTGGAAGTTTCCTCAAGATGCGCTTTACAATCTTTATGTCTTCAATGACTTCTCCAAGACCTCGCATATCTTCCACAACAATGTTTACCCTATAAAAGAATGCATCAACAGACTCATTCAGGTTCATTTTCAGATCTTCATATTTGTTCCACAACACCTGCAGCTTTGCCTCTCTGACTTTTTTGTCCCCTTCATATATATTCAAAAGCTTTTCCCACATGGAATGTGACGTTTTGCATGACATCACCTTTGTGTAGATGGGATTGGAAAGGGCTCCCCCTAAGGCATTGATTGATTTGGAATCAGCATCCAACTCTCTATGTTCAGCTTCTGATAAGGAACCACTATTAATATCAGCTGTGATACCATGCATAGCTGCTGAAAACACATCCATTCCCAAGGATCGAAAATAGTATTGCATCCGATTCTTCCATATCTGAAAATTATATCCGTCGAAGATCGGAATCCCTTTATGATTGGTTACCTCCATTGAGAGAAGAACAACTTTCAACCTTTCCCTCTGATACCACCTGTTAGGTCCACTAGGCTGGATACCCTAAGAGGGGGGGTGAATCAGGGTATGACTAATTAAAAATTAATGCCCGTTCTGATCTTGTTTTGCTGTTAAGCAAAACACTCTTCTCTCTTTTCCCTGTTGCACAATATAAACAGAATGTAAAGCAAGCACAGGACACAACAATTTTACTTGGTTCACCGCTAAGGGCTACGTCCAAGGAGCATACGCCGACAGGTTGCCGGTCGTACCAAATTCCACTAATCTTCACTGGCTGTGGATTACAAGGTTCGGGCTAGATCACTTCTATGCCCAGGCTCACTGCCTTTACAATGTTTAGGGTCAGCTCACTGCTTTCCCAAGGGTCACTCCCTGTTTCTCTCTCTCTGGCTCACTGCCGGTGGAGAGGATCACCTTCTTCCTCTTCCTGAGCTCACTGCTCTTGGATGGAATCCACTCACAGTTTATAGACCTGTAGGTCTCTTCATTTTCCTGAAAGAATGCATCTTCTCTTGTATGTAGATGCTCTGTTGAAGTTTAACTTTCACCCGTTGATGAATATCTCTTTGCACCGAAGGTATCGGGCAAACTTCCAGCTTCCACACAGTCTGAAAATCACTGCGGGAACAAAACCTTACTTGGCGCGCAAGTCAACCTCGGCGTGCAAGTATCGACGCGCAAGTCACAACGGGAGCACAAGTCATCCTATGACACTTGCGCGACACAAGCTTCCTCAACTCCAAACTTGCGCGACTCTCTTCCCTTTACGCCCAAACCACTATTGGCATGCAACTGCAAACCGGCGCGCAACTTCTAACACCGGCGCACAACTTCAACCACTGGCGCGCAAGTCCCACCTGCACGACCACACACACCACTTGCGCGACCACCACACCTGCACGACGGGAGCTCTCGTCTTGAACTCCGGTGAGAAATGAGGAGGGGTGGTCTGATATTTATAGGCAATCTGACCACCCTGCGCGACGGCGCGCAAGTCACCTGCGCGACCCAATCGCGGCGCGCAAGTCTTCTCTCCTTTTAGACACTTGCGCGACCAACTCCCAAACTTGCGCGAACCTATTTCCTTAGCCATATTTTGATCTTCTGATCATGAAAAACATATGGCGCGCAAGTTTCCTATACTCCAAGTCCACGGCGCGCAAGTCCCTTTGCCAAGAACACTTTTCTTCATTTACCGATTTTTAGGCCCAAAAATTTGGCAAACACTGGAAAACGGCGTCACCTTGTATCTGTTCTTTTGTACCGCCTCCAGATCTTCCATTCCTTTTATCGACGTTCTTGAATCAAACATGGATCGTTGGCCTCAGCTCTTGAACTCGACATTCCATCATGAAATCCTCTTTGTCAACAATCACAACTCAGATGTCCACTTTGTCAACAAACACAATCACCTCAAAAAGGCTTCAATGATACCTTGAGGGATTTTTGCCCAACAATCTCCCCCTTTGGGTTTGTTGACAAATCATCCAAACAAAGAGACGTCATTGATTCTTCAGCCTCCATTCGCCTCATTGCGATTCTGATAGCGACCAAGGATTTACTCAACACATACTCTAAGCCCACATGAGCAATGCTCGGCGTGAGAAACAAGAGTAAATGAAAAGTTCATCAATGAATCACTTTATCTCTGACATCCACTGTTGACACCAAACACTGTCCAACACCACGCTTCTGCTTTTATCACGATCCTCAGCTGTCGTGATATCTATTATTTAATCGATCACTTCTAGCATCATCGGATTTAATACGCTCCCCCTTTCTGCTCACAGCTTCAACACCTCTTTAGCCATATTTCCTGTGTTGTCCAAGCTAAGCTCTGGCTAAGCACGTTCAACTAGCTTCAACTCCCCCTATCTGGCTGCTCCACCTGTCAGCGTCTCCCCATATCATTCATGATTTATCAAATCTCCGCACTGTCTCCCCCTTGAACAACCACTATTTTCTCCCCCTTTGTCAACGAACCCAAAGGTCACGCCTTTGTAGTCTGTAACATAGTAGAGAACACATTAGCACAGTAGGGAAAACACAGCATACCTCGGGGAGAGGGGGTGGTCCCGCGTCCACACTATTTCAAGTGCGGGGAATCGACTGAACTCCCAGAGCTAGTCGATGCCTCTCAAAAGCTTCCTTGGGTAAGGCCTTTGTCAGAATGTCTGCAACCTGTAGCTCTGTAGGCACATAATCCATCTTCACGATGCCCTTCTCAACCTTCTCCTTGATGAAATGATACTTGATCTCAATGTGCTTTGTCCTGGAATGATGGACATGATTTTTGCTAAGATTTATAGCACTTGAGTTGTCACACTGGATTCCGATCGGAGACTTCACTTCAACTCCCATATCTTCAAGCTGCTGCTTCATCCACAATAACTGTGTGCATACTTGAGTGGCCGCTATATACTCAGCTTCTGCGGTGCTCAATGAAATGCAATCTTGTTTCTTGCTTAGCCAAGAAATACACAATCCACCAAGATAGAATGCACCAACTGACGTTGATTTTCTATCATCTGCTGAACCGGCCCAGTCTGCATCAGTATATCCCAATAACTCTGTCTGAGATTTGTCGTTGTATGTCAAACCGAAGTCCACCGTGCCCTTGATATACCGAAGTATTCTTTTCACTGCAAGCATGTGACTTTCCTTGGGATTACTCTGATATCTCGCTGCTTGGCATGTGGCGAAAACAATATCAGGCCTTGTTGCGGTTAAGTACAACAGACTTCCAATGATTTGCCTGTATTCTGTGATATTAACTGCCTTGCCATCCTCATGTTTTGATAATTTCATCCGGGTAGCAACCAGAGTCTTCATTTCCTTGGAATTATCCATTCCAAACCTTCTTAGAACTTCCTTGCCATATTTGGATTGAGAAATGAAAGTTCCATTCCTTCATTGTGTCACCTGTAGACCAAGTAAAAACGTTATCTCTCCAATCATTGACATTTCAAACTCATTTTTCATGAATTCGGAAAACTGTCTGCACTGAGCTTCATCTGATCCGCCAAAAATTATGTCATCGAAATACACTAGCACCATCATCCTTTGATTACTGTCATTGCTGAAATAGAGATTGTAATCAACTCCTCCACGCTAAAAACCAAGCTTCTTCAAGTACTGATCAAGCCTTGAGGACCATGCCCTTGGTGCTTATTTCAGCCCATACAATGCCTTCTTCAGCCTGCAAACTTTGTTCTCATCCTCATGAATGAGAAAACCATCTGGATGCTCAATATACACCTCCTCTTCCAGAACCCCATTCAAGAATGTGCATTTGACATCCATCTGGAACACTTTGAACTTCCTTTGCACTGCGATGGCTAGGAATAATCTTATTGTCTCCAGCCTTGCAACCGGTGCAAATGTCTCATCAACATCAATTCCCTCGATTTGGGAGTACCCCTTGCACACTAGACGTGCTTTGTTCCGAATCACTGTGCCATCTTCATTCATCTTGTTTCGATAGACCCATTTGGTCCCAATGACATTGTTGTCCGCTGGCCTCGAAACAATCTCCCATGTCTGGTTCTTCTCAATCTGATCAAGCTCTTCGTTCATGGCCTGAACCCAGTTTTCATCTTTAGCTGCATCAGAAAAACATTTCGGCTCCACTTGAGACAAAAACGATGCTTGCTGTGATGATTTCATTCTTCGAGTCTGAACTGGAGCTGTTTGATCACCAATGATATTCTGCCTATCAATCTCAGCTCGACTCTTTGGCTTCCTCGCAGACACCGACTTGACACTTTCCTCTTCATCATCAGTATCTTCTTCTGAGTCAGCTTCTGCCACTTCTGCTCCCCCTGGGTTGCTTATCTCATCATCACTTTCATCCAGGAACTGTTCACTGGGTCGTTGAGCAGTCTGTTCATTTTCGACTATAGTGACATCATTACTCTCAACAATTTTTCCCAGCCTCTTGTTGAAGCATTTATATGCTTTGCTTTTCCCTGAATAGCCGAGGAATATCCCTTCATCTCCTCGTGCCTCAAACTTCCTATGATGTTATTTGTTGAGAATGAAACACTTACTTCCAAAGATTCGAAAGTATTTAAACGTTGGCTTCTTTCCGTACCACAGTTCATACGGAGTCTTCCCTTGCTTCGGACATAACAGGGACCTGTTTGAAACATAGACCGATGTCAAAACTGCTTCCTTCCAAAATTTCTCTGGTAGGTCCTTATCAATAAGCATTGTTCTGGCCACGTTGTTAATGATCAGATTCCTCCTTTCTACTACTCCATTCTGTTGGGGAGTTGTCACTGATGAAACTTGATGCCTTATCCCATGTTTCTCGAGATAGTTTTCAACCTGACTGTTTGTAAATTCCGTACCGTTATCAGTACGAAACTTCAGAATTTTCTGGCCAAGCATCTTCTCTGATTCCCTCCTGTACTGCTTTATGCAACTGAACACCTCTGTCTTGTGGGTTATGATGAATACCCAGGCCATTCTGCTATAGTCATCAATGAAAAGAACATAGTACCTTTGCCCATTTATAGCTCGTGGTGAGATAGGTCCACATACATCAGCATGCACCAATTCGAGCACTCTAGTTGATTTCTGTTCCTTTGGCCTGTATGTCTTTCTGATGATTTTCCCTTGCTGACAAGCATCACATGTATGAGTGCGATCACGTGATAGTTTGGGAAGGTCTGTAGCAGCATCAAATTTAACGAGATCCTCCATATATGGTTGGCATAGATGACCAAGTCGCTTATGCCACAGCTGGTTTTCTTCCTCTCTGGATAAAAGACAAGTATCTTCTTCCCCACCTACAAGATAGAGATTTCCCTTTGACCTTTTTCCATGCAGAACAGCTGCTCCATCTTTTCCTTTCACAACACACATCTTCTTGGTAAATTGGATAGAGTGCCCAGAGTCACATAGTTGACTGACACTGAGTAGGTTATGACTGAGACCCTCTACTACCAAGACATCAGCACGTCTCATCTCTTTGCCCCCAAACTTGGCTTTCCCTGAGCCAACAATTTTCAGGCCTTCATCATTTCCAAATTTGACAACTCCTTCTTTGTCATATTTGATGCCTGTAACAAGATCCTTGTTACCCGTCATGTGGGATGTGCAACCACTATCAAGGATCCAAACACCAGATCGATCTGATGCTTTAAGGGCAATCTGCGCCACCACATCCTTCTCATTTTTCTTCTTCTTGTTCCATACTTTTTATTTCACACTCAGCATGGATTGAGGCTTCTGTTATTTCTCAGAGTATGATGGACCACCCTCATCTTGCAGAGCTGCAAATCTGTTCTGAACTTTTAACTCACTTGTTGGTTTATTGATCTGCTGCCTGCGAACATTTTGATTATTCTTTGACACATTTCTCTGAATGATTGATGTGCAATACCTAGCCATGTGTCCAAATCCTCCGCACCAAAAACAGTGTCCTTCAAAATGTGTTCTGGAAAACCGTTCTCTGTTTGGCTGCCGTCTCTGCTCATGTTCCCTTCTGTATCTCTTGGCTATGGAACACAAAAACTGTGAATGTCCCATTTTCCCACAGCAATAACACCTGATATAGGATGCATTCCCTCGTGATATTTGAGCACTGTGATTTCCCCTTTGGGATCTCTGAATATTCTGATTCTGTTTTGTTCCCAAATCAACCATCACTTTCGGGATGAGTGCTTGCGGTCTGACTGCAATTGTCGCCAATTTTTGTTCTTGACTAAGCCCAGAAACGACCTTAACATCTGAGCTCAATTGCTGTTTCTTTCCTACTGAACTGCTAGGCTCCGCTTTCATCTTCTCTGTCTTCTGAATAGCCTGCTTTTCGGATATCACATTGGGGGTCAAGAGTTTATCTTGATCCTTGAGTTTTTGTCACAGACTGACCACTTCTTCTTCAAGCTCTTTGATACATCTAACCTGCTCCTTTCCTGTGTTTGTCAGACAATCAATTTCCTTCTTTTGTTCCTCAATTTTAAGCTTATACTCAACAATATTTTCTAAGCTCTCTGGTGTTGAGGATTTTAGTCTTTCAATTTCTTCTAACAGCTCAGACTTTTCTTCATCCTGTTGTTGCATGTAGAGTTTGGCATCACGAACCACTTTATTGGCTTTCTTCGTTTTGGCTCTCCAAACATCTATCTCCTCAAGAGCTGCTTCCAATTCGGCTTCCATATCAATTCTCCCTTCAATTTCTTCTTCTTCTTTAGTATCAGCTTCTTCTCCCTTTTGAGAACTACCAACAATTACCACCAAGGCATTTACCCCACGATCTCTGCAATTTTCTATTTCCTCAACTTCTTCATCCTCAGACTCATCTGAACTTTCAAATTCTTGTGAGAGAAGATTCTTTTTTTTGAAGAAATTTCTCTTGAATTGTTTCTTCCCTTTCACAAAAGCTGAAGACTTTTTTTTGGGAATTTAAACGTCATCATCATCATCATCATCTTGAAACTTCTTGGGGCATCTTGCCACAAGATGACCAACCTTTCCACATCTAAATCATGCTAGTGGAAGTTTACCTTTAAACTTTCCTCTTCCTCTTTGTAGATTCGAAGAAAGGAATGACATCACCTCATCTGTCTCTTCTTCTTCATTAGAATCTTCAATGGTGAGCTTCTTCATGGCATTAAATGCCACCTCTTTAGACTTCCCCTTTTCCACAACCTCATTATCATCGTTCCTCATTTCATATGCAACCAAGGTACTGTGCAAATTGTCCAATGTCAGCTCTTTTGGATCTTTATCTTCTAGTACTGAAACTTTCGGATTGAACCGAGGTGGAAGTTTCCTCAAGATGCGCTTTACAATCTTTATGTCTTCAATGACTTCTCCAAGACCTCGCATATCTTCCACAACAATGTTTACCCTATCAAAGAATGCGTCAACAGACTCATTCGGGTTCATTTTCAGATCTTCATATTTGTTCCACAACACCTGCAGCTTTGCCTCTCTGACTTTTGTGTCCCCTTCATATATATTCAAAAGCTTTTCCCACATGGAATGTGACGTTTTACATGACATCACCTTTGTGTAGATGGGATTGGAAAGGGCTCCCCCTAAGGCATTGATTGATTTGGAATCAACATCCAACTCTCTATGCTCAGCTTCTGATAAGGAACCACTATTAATATCAGCTGTGATACCATGCATAGCTGCTGAAAACACATCCATTCCCAAGGATCGGAAATAGTGTTGCATCCGATTCTTCCATATCTGAAAATTATATCCGTTGAAGATCGGAATCCCTTTATGATTGGTTACCTCCATTGAGAGAAGAACAACTTTCAACCTTTCCCTCTGATACCACCTGTTAGGTCCACTAGGCTGGATACCCTGAGAGGGGGGGTGAATCAGGGTATGACTAATTAAAAATTAATGCCCGTTCTGATCTTGTTTCGCTGTTAAGCAAAACACTCTTCTCTCTTTTCCCTGTTGCACGATATAAACAGAATATAAAGCAAGCACAGGACACAACAATTTTACTTGGTTCACCGCTAAGGGCTACGTCCAAGGAGCATACGCCGACAGGTTGCCGGTCGTACCAAATTCCACTAATCTTCACTAGCTGTGGATTACAAGGTTCGGGCTAGATCACTTCTATGCCCAGGCTCACTGCCTTTACAATGTTTAGGGTCAGCTCACTGCTTTCCCAAGGGTCACTCCCTGTTTCTCTCTCTCTGGCTCACTGCCGGTGGAGAGGATCACCTTCTTCCTCTTCCTGAGCTCACTGCTCTTGGATGGAATCCACTCACAGTTTATAGACCTGTAGGTCTCTTCATTTTCCTGAAAGAATGCATCTTCTCTTGTATGTAGATGCTCTGTTGAAGTTTAACTTTCACCCATTGATGAATATCTCTTTTCACCGAAGGTATCGGGGAAACTTCCAGCTTCCACACAGTTTGAAAATCACTACGGGAACAAAACCTTACTTGGCACGCAAGTCAACCTCGGCGCGCAAGTATCGGCGTGAAAGTCACAACGGGAGCGCAAGTCATCCTCTGACACTTGCGCGACACAAGCTTCCTCAACTCCAAACTTGCGCGACTCTCTTCCCGTTACGCCCAAACCACTATTGGCACGCAACTGCAAACCGGCGCGCAACTTCTAACACCGGCGCACAACTTCAACCACTGGCGCGCAAGTCCCACCTGCACGACCACACACACCACTTGCGCGACCACCACACCTGCGCGATGGGAGATCTCGTCTTGAACTCCGGTGAGAAATGAGGAGGGGTGGTCCGGTATTTATAGGCAATCTGACCACCCTGCGCGACGGCGCGCAAGTCACCTGCGCGACCCAATCGCGGCGCGCAAGTCTTCTCTCCTTTTAGACACTTGCGCGACCAACTCCCAAACTTGCGCGAACCTATTTCCTTAGCCATATTTTGATCTTCTGATCTTGAAAAACATATGGCGCGCAAGTTTCCTATACTCCAAGTCCACGGCGCGCAAGTCCCTTTGCCAAGAACACTTTTCTTCATTTGCCGATTTTCAGGCCCAAAAATTTGGCAAACACTGGAAAACGACATCACCTTGTATCTGTTCTTTTGTACCGCCTCCATATCTTCCATTCCTTTTATCGACGTTCTTGAATCAAACATGGATCGTTGACCTCAGCTCTTGAACTCGACATTCCATCATGAAATCCTCTTTGTCAACAATCACAACTCAGATGTCCACTTTGTCAACAAACACAATCACCTCAAAAAGGCTTCAATGATACCTTGAGGGATTTATGCCCAACAGGATTTAATCCCATTACAATCCTATTATAGGAATATATCAAAATGGATCCATATTTAAAAAAACTAATTTATATTAATTTATAATTTATGTAGTTCTAATGGTGCCCCTCCACTCACATATAAAATGGAATATATTCTCCCCCCTTCCTCAAAATATTTGAGCATTCTAGATCAAATAGGACCAATGATAATACCTTCATATATTTCTTCCCAATATCTTATATCTATTTCTTCTTCCACAAATAAAATCCTTTCAAGGATTATGGTGCAATCTAAAGTAGGTTTCTTAATGAAGAGGTATAACTCTTAAATGGATATTTTCCATTTTATTAATTCCTTTAATAAATATAAAGATACAATATCCATTATTTAATTATAAATTATATATATTTAATATATTTATTTTTAATTATTTAAATTGAACATACATTAACCACTTACTATCCATTACATTAAAAAATAATATACCAATCATGTGTACGTGTGGACTACCACCTTCACGAAGCGATGTGTTTCATTTCTCATCACCAATTAAAGTTGATTTTTATAATGAAGGATTTTATTAATAGGTATGATATTATTTATATAATTATTATTTTGGAATGGATAATTATTATTTAACTTTCTTCCATTACAACGATCAAAAGGTGGAAACAAAACTCATGCGTATGTACGGATTACCATTTCCACGAAATGATGTAAATCATTTTTCATCACAAATTTATATGAGTTAATATTAAAGTGTATATAAGTATTACGTATGATATTAATTATAATATTGACATTATTGATAATATGAAACCTTAATAGAAGTACAAATATGTTTAAGCGCCCCAAGAATTGTACACATTTTAGTACACTATTTATGATCATAAGGAAATATTAATTATAACCAAAAGATCATGAGTCATAGTGTCACTGTAATACTAGATTTACAATACCTAAATTAGAGAAAAAAAATAAAAAAATCATTATTTTATACAACATTATTTGATCTTAAATAATTTCAAGATCCAAAAACAGTAAAGAAAAACCCCGAGAATACATTGAAATAAGGGGTAATCTAGCAAGATCATAATGGGAATAAGTAAGACAAGGAATCAAAACATGTGAGTCAAATTTATAAAATGATATCATTAAGGTGAAGGATCAAGAGTAATTATATGGGAGAATAACATAATGAACATATTATCTTAAGATCGTCGAATCATAATAAATATGGCAGAAACCAATAAAATGAAATAAAGAAGAGTCAAGGATAATAGTGAAGACAATATCGCAAGGTGAAAATAGTTTTATATGGGTGCACCCATCACAACGTGTTGATGATTTATTTGTTCAAAAAATGAAATAAATCATAAGTCATTATATTAAAATTACCAATGGAGTGAAAAGGGTTGAAGAATCTTCCATCATGTTATAATAAATGGAAACTTCCTAATTACAGAATTTGAGAGATGAAAATAAGGCATATTTTACCATATCAAAGAAAGGATGAAAAAGATAGTTATATATGTAAGAGAAATATATACATAATTTAGAATCAATCCATAAGATAAATTTTTTGTTAACGATGAATAGAAAAGATTTTAAAAATATAAAAAATAATATTAAAAAACAAATAACCGCTCCACTTTGAAATTCAATTTTGAAAAACCAAAAATTAAAAAAATATTAAGAAAAAAATATTCCATGAAAAAACCTTGGAAGATGATAATGAGGTATTTTTAGAAAATAATGTTCACTATGGTGGGTAATTCTATACATGTGGTATACATTAATATAAGGATTATTTTAACAATTTAAGAAAAATTTCAAAAAGCACCACATTTAGAATATGATAAGAAGACTGCTATAATTTTTTTTATAAAAATGTAAACATGGATAAAAATTTATTTAATAAATGAATTTAACTATTTTAAAAAACTGATGAAAATATTTTAAAAAATATTTATATCAAGGTAAAATATTTCTTGATCGAAGTGGCAAATAATGTAATATTTTATTAAAAACAATTTATGGTCATTTAATATACCACAGAGAGTAAAATACAACTATTAGGTTCAAATTTATGGAAAATTCATAGGATAATACAATTTAATGGTTTATTATACAATTATAAAATAATTTTTGACAATGTAAATTCATGAAAAAATAATCACGATTAAAATGATATTGAAACATAAACCCTTACCACATGGGGACTTTTGAATCATAACACCCATGAATTAATTAATTTAATTTTAACATAAAAGATCTTTATTTAAATTAATAAAGATATAATATAGAAAGGGTAAGTATATAAACTATTTAAAATAAATTAAATCAATAGAAGAACATGTGTCTCAAAGAAGGATGGTTTATGATAATGACTTTACTACGAGTCCAAACTTTATCATGTTAATTTTTTATATCCCTTATAAAAACACTTATATAACTTATTTTTTTCAAAATAAAAATTTAAAATTATAATCACATAAACATAAATAATTTATATCAATTATTTTAAATACATATTTGATTAATTATTCTGTTATATTTATATGATGTGTTTTGAGGATACATGCTCCATAATTTCAAAACAACATCAGTGTACGAACCATGGTCAAATGGTACACTGTTACATCATATAAATAATAATGATAATTTCATTATTATTATTATTTTCAGAAATTTTACTTTTATCACTATCTATGAAATATGGTTATAAAAAATGAACTATGTTAGAATCATGGATACGGTAGGGCATACATATGCGTGGGTAACATTTACATTTTTTAACAATCATGATAGAAAAGGTAAGACTTATTTAATATAAATTGATTATAATTATATTAAAAATATAATATTATTTATTTTAATACACTTTCATATACTATCTAGGTGATGTGGTAATAAAAAACTAAACATATCGCTTTTCAAGGTCGTGGTCTGTTGTAGACACAAACTATATTTTTAATTTTTAATGGATGGTAAGGTAATAAGATATATTATATTTTAATGTTAAGGAATTATTAATTTGTAATAAATATAATATATAAAAATTAAATCAATAATCATAATTATCCTAGAGATATGATGATGGAAAATGAGTTATATTAGTACGTGAGGCTGTAGTCTTCCGAACACATAAACGATAGATGTGTTTCCCATTTTATGAATGTGAAGATGGATATAGGTTGTAACATTTACATAATAAAGTATAATTATATTATGTATTATTATTTTATTATATAATCAATATTTATAATAAATTTAAGGATGTGGAAGAAGAAATAAAACAAATATGTTTGGTTAAGAAAGATACCTCTTCTTTGGACCACCTCTTTAGGATTATAAGTAATGAATCTCTAGATTGTATTTATGATCAAAAAATAATTCTAGTAAATAGAGAGGGATGTATGGAGTGAATTAGGTTTTCTATTTTTAAAACAATTAGTTTTTTGAGTGTGTTTCAGAGAGGATATGTGGTTCCCTTTTATTTGGGCATATGAGTGGAATTCCTATAAATCCCAAAAACTATTCAATAATACAAAGTCACTTTAAACCAATGTGGATTAAAAATTGACAGGTAACAGAGTGGATGATATATAAATTTTCTAAAATCATTTATTATTCATATGATTTTTTTAATTATGTTATATTCTTTACCCCTAAGGTTATCCATATTTATGACATTATTGTTTTCCATGGTAACAATTTTTTAAATATTTTTACTATTCATTATAACTAAAAATTAAGTTGAGATTAATATATATTATTAACTATTATTATATAAAATATGTAATAAATTTGACAAGATTAAATTCATATAAGTGGTATAATAAAATATTAAATTAAACCCACATACCTGTCGAACAAATGGGTTTTGAAGGAGTACATTATTCAAGAACAATATATTTTTATAAAAACATGATAATATATAATAATAGTAAAATGAATTAAAATAAATAATTATAGATATATAATCTAAATAATTAATTTAAATAATTCTTCATTAGGATTTATTTTAATTAGATAAAATGGATAAACTTTAATCACTTCAAAATAGTTTTTAGAAAACATTTATTTTGGTGCTCAAGAACACACTTACACTTATATTCTGTATAAACATTATACAAAAAATGTCAAGTAGATTTAATAAAAATAAATAATACATATTTTACATTGAAATAAAATTAAATTAATAATGGGACTTTGAAATCATTATATTTATGGAAAATAAATGACAGTTTTACAAAAAAATAATTTCAGTAATCAATGAAAAATAAATATTTTATGAAAAATATAAACATTTTACCACTAGTAAATTTTGGTATTATTATTTCCAGAATTATGATAATTAAATGAAATAAAATATCTAGAAGTTTCATAAAATGATTATAATATTTAAAAAATAATAATAACTACTTTAAAGGAACCATATTTTTTGGTGAATAAAATATCGTTATTAAAAGTTCAGGTTTTAAAAATAATTTCCAAATAAATTGATATTATAAATATATTTACATAAACTATATTATTTAACACTATTCATACCAACCAATTTAATGAACATGTTAAACCAACCATATTTATAATATAATTTTATAATTATATCATGCTTTGTTTAAACATAGCATTTGAGATTAAATACGCTATCGAAAATAATGTTATTTTAAAATATCTAGGCATTATATATAAGGATTACTAACTTGAAACATTCATAAGAAATGATATAGTTACCACCTATCACAATGATATTGATAAAAAATTATTATGAAATGAGTGAAAAGATGTTTTATGTAAATTATATATGGTATGTTATATATGAGTATGGAATGGAATACATAGTTAATAAATCTATATTTATTATATTGTTGAATTTAATGTGAATGAATAAATTGGAGACTTGAGATAAGGAATTTATGTTTCAATATCATTTTAATTGGGATTTTTTATTATTAAATTTCTATTATGGAAATTATATGTTCTGTATTTGATAAACACCTTTAAATTTTTCCAAGATTTGGTTATTCCAATAATTTTCCATTAATAGTAACATTTTCATCCATATAGTACATAAAATGATAGAGAAAATGTTTTTAATAAAAATATAATTTAATTCCTCTTTTGTGATAAATATTTTGTTCTTTGTCCATGTGTTTTTTAAAATGTTTATAATTTTTAATATTATATGATGATTTTCTAACAAAATTCTCACATATATCTAAATTTTGATAAAAATGATTCGATGGAATAATATTTTCATATTTCAAACTTGATACTTTATAATTTTTACCAAATAAATCAAATAGAATTATTTTTTATATACTCTATATGAACAGTATTTCCTCCCATGATGACCAATCAAACCATTGAATATTTCTTTACATGTTATTTTGGTTTTTTTGGAAGATAGTTTTTTCCTTATTATTTTATAAATATTTGTATTTTAAATAAGTTATATCATAATTGAAATGTAATTTTCCATGAAAACTTTTTTAGTTAAATCTAAATAGAAATTTTACAAATAATAACATCCTTTGATGTAAGTTATTATTTACTAGAGATATAATGAAATGTTATAGTCTTTATTAGTTATCTTTATTATTTATGATTATAGTGAATATTTTTTTTGAACCTAATTTATTTACCATGGGTTATTACATGATGAAACTTATATGAAACATTTTGACTTCCCATGAGTGATGTAATGATGATACCATTAATATTTTATGATATTGTGGAACAAAGTTTTGTGGTTTTTATTATTTTATGGGTGGAAGAAAAATTTTGTAACTCCTTAATAAATTGGGTAAAACATTATATCTCATTAGGTAATTATGTTAAATTAGATGATGTGCTTTATTCACTGTGAGAAAGATGAAGGGATTCGAGATCCACTATTAGAATAGGTTCTGATTTATTATCTTCTATTATATAGTAAATTTTTATTTATTTTTGATCCACTATTATTTTAGGGTCTTGGTTATAAAATTTTAGAAATTTAATTGTTTTAATTCCTAATATGGTGTCACACTTTTATGAAATGTTTTTACTCTCAATATTTGAACTCATGGTTTATGATTTATTAATTTTGATTTCATTTTCTTATGATTTATTTATTTCAAATTCCCAGATTTTATACAATGTCTCTTAATTATGATCCACAATAAATTACATATAAACATTTTATATTATTATCATGATCTCAAAACCTTACAATTATTTTATTATTGAATATGACCACCAATTCATATCCACTTTGATTACCCTTAATGGGTATCTAGGCACACAATAAATCATGTTTCCTTTATATAGGTTTAAAAGAAAATTTATAAGTAGGGTAAGTCATGAAGGGTAGAAAGTGCAGAGGACTTTATAAGATCTGTTTGGTAATGTACATAAATAATTTTTTTGTATATTTTATTCTCTAATGACACTAATCCTTTATGTTTCTAGGATAAATCATAAAATTATGTATTGAATAATCATATAAAAGGATGTAGTATTTATGTACAAAAGTATGTGTCTCTGTTATTATTCCCAAGGTATAAGTTCTTCATAGGTTACCCATAGGGAATATGTTTTGGGTATAATATATGTTTTAGTAATTCTAGTTTCTAAAATAGACTCATTTTGGATTTCTCATTGATCACAAGGACCATATGTTCTCTATTAGTAAATGATTTACACTTTTTATTTCATGGAAATTACTTTGAATAATTTAATCCATTAATGGAAAAACTAACATATTTACACTTTATAACTTCCCCCTTTTGGTAATTTTCCATTGATATCTTATGTGATGCTATCAACCTATATGATAGGGATATTTTCGGTAAAATGAATGATAATATAATATTTTTATTGTATAATGATTAAAACTAAATGTAGAAGCCCATAAAAATTACACAGTATCTCAAGTGTGATTATTTTATTATTCTATGTCTTGATAATTTTATGTAATATTTTATTTGGTACAATTTTAATTTTTCACTGATAATTCACCCATGATTTTTTTAAGAAAGAGTGTAATCCTAGATTCATTAAGAGAACATTTTTGTTTCATAAAGACAAATTAAAAATCATGAAGAAAGAAGGAACAAAAAAACAAGTTGAAGATTACCACTCTAGTTTATCAGAAACTAAAACAAGTTATCCCATAAAGATTAATTCATTAGGACTTGATAGAAAACATTCCATTATTTCTAAGAAACAGATTTATTTTTTTATGGTATGATTTTTTTGTCTTTAAAAAGCATAACTAGTGGTCATATAAAAGAACTAAATAAGAAATTAATTTTAAATATTAACTAACACTTTTTATATGACCCATTGTTATTTAGGAGCTGTTCCAATGGGATCCAAAGGAGTAATGTTCATGAAGAAGAAATAGTTCCAATTATAAAGATTTTTGACTCCTCCATATTGGTAGGAAATCATGATGGTGAGATTATATTTCAAAATTACTTGTACTAGGGATTATATATTCTATATCTCTTCTATATTTATAGGATTTTTAGTTATATGTAATAAATTATAATGGATAGAAAAAATTATATTTATAAAAGAGAATCCTCAAAAAGGTATTATGGAAATATTATTTTTTATTTGTGATCGTAGGATTTTATAAGACCATTTCATTATACTTGTGTGAATGAATATATATTGGTAGTTATTTTTTTATTTTTCTAAGTTGGAATAAGCTGTGAAACTTCCTAATAGTCAAATCAAGTGTGTTTTGAAATTCATTAACCTGATCATATTCTTATGATATAGAGTGTACACATATTTCTCACTAATAATGGAATCCAATTGATAAATTTTAAAATCAATTATTTAATAGAAAAATATGACCATTGAGAAAAAAACTAGAACCACAAACCACCATTAATTTATTGGATTAACAATGATTTAAAATAGGGTTCTGAAAAAAATTCAAATATTTTTTGGATTTATTGGAGAGAAAGGTTTTAAAATATGTATAAATAATTATGATCTTATAGAAATAAATTTAAGACTAATAATGGAGTGTCTCTCAAGAAGATTATTTTAGGAAAATAATTTCTTTTTATATATAATTACAACACAAATCATTTTGAGATTTGAAGGCTATGAATATTCACATTAAAATAAAATTAAAATAATATTACAATAGATAAGAGATAAAAATGAAATCAATATAGAATCTTATAAATATTATTTTATTTAAAATTAATAAACTAAATATGTTCATGATTCTCTTATAAAAAATATATTTTTATGCATGTTTAATGGCATTAGTTAAAAATCTAGTTCCTTTTAGGTGATAAATTGTAGTTCTTCCCTTTTTTATTAATTTATTTCATGTGTTATATATAAAAATTAAATGAATATATATTTTATTATATAATTATAAATTATTTAATAATTTATGTTACTTTAATACACATTATAATAGATTTCAATATGTTACTATGTTTGAAAAATATGAGCACTAAAATTTTGATTACACTTATTGTTTAAAAGTAGTAAACCAACGGTGTTGTACCCATGGGGAATATAAATATAAAATTCTTAGATAAGAATCTTAATTATATTTCAAAACAAATAAGATAATTTTAATTAGGAAGCTAGTGGGATTTTTCTAGGGAGAAATAAGAGAATTGTGTTTGATTAACTCAAAAATAATAATGAATCTATCTTTAGGGAGATAATATATAGTATTTTACTTATTTTCAGTATTATTTACGAAAAAACAATGTAATATTATTTTATAGTTCAATATATTGATATTTTTTTTGAATTTATTAATTGCATGAAGGCATCATTTTTGAATTTATATCGTTTATTGTTATTGTTTTCTATAGTTGTATATTAACATTTTGGTTCAACATACTATTTTGATCCATTTTGGAAAAAAATTATCTCTAACATTAAGCATACATAATACGTTGAAAATAATTCATGTGTACTTAATGTTTTTACTAGTATCTATATAAAAAAAATTTCACTTAAGCTTAATATTTCTATATATTGTGTTGTATGTGGAAAATATATTGATTGAAATCTATTATAACCCTTCCACTTGATTTTCTCTATGGAATTGAAAAACCATATTGAACATAATATATTTTCATTTTTAATTTTACATTGATTTTTATTTTTATTATTTTTAGGTGTATTAAATGGTTATTTTTAAAAATAACATTTATTCCATGAAGTTCACAAAAAAATATCCTCAATATTTTTTTTATATTTTCTATATTTGGGAATGTGTTATCTTATTCATTAGTTGAATTTTTTTCCCAATGTTTGCTGTCTATTATTCCACATTGCGGGGGTTAATATATATTTTATCTATCATTTAATAGAATTAGAATGATAATTTTTATTGTTCTATTTGGAAAGTTTATTTTTATTAATATTTTGGGATTTAGTTTTATAAATTTTATCGAAATTTTATTTTCATGATTGGATAATAACTTATATGTTTTTTTCATTAAAATTATTTGAATATTAACTCCCAATCCATGTTGTGTTTTCATTTAAAAACAATAGGTGGAGTTTTGTAATTATTACATATTTTTTATTTTACTCACTCATCCACCTATCCTAATTAATATTTTTAGGTAGTCAATTTTTTGTTTTTGTTCACCAAGTATAAAAGTTTACTTTTTACGAATAATTGGGTGGAAAATGATGTTTATGAATTTCCTTTCAAAACATTAAAATTTTAATATATATTTCAAAATATTATTCTAATGTTTTTATACATAACCGTTTATTTTTTAGAGTGAAATAATTCAATTTTTACTTGAGAGATATAATGAGCCATCCCACTGATGATACCCCTACTGTGGTGATAAATAAGAAAGAAGGACAATGGAACACTCTCCTAGTATCCCACCTTTATTAGGCCCTGAGATGGATACTAGAATTGAGGGTATTAAAATATCACATAGAGATATAATTACCCCCAAAAAACATAACATTACAATATTGGGTATCAATTATTAATCAAATCAGTGACATACTATAAAATAAATTAACCAAAACCATACCAAAATAAATGAATAACGAAAAAAACACACAAGGAATTTCAAATTATGCACCCAGAAGAAAATCCTACAATAGTAACTAAAGAGATTCTATAAAGGTATGATCTAGTAATATCCAGTGTAATATACAGATTCATCCAAGGAACATGAAAATATTTTGAATATATTTATGGTCAGTAAACAAGTATAATTACTAGGATCATATGAAAAGTATCTCATGTACTTATGAAAAGGGAATACCAATATAATAGTGAGATGCAAGTAGAACCAATGACACCGAAATAGGTCAACTAACGAAGCACATACTCCCCATAGAATGCTTACAAAATAACATAGACACGTATAATAATATGACAAGAATCATAATTAAAAAAATGTTCCCCAAACTAATTTTCCACTAACTTTCCTCTCTCTAAAACCTATTTCATTCATCTAGATATACTCATATATTCTATATAATATCGTTCCTATAGAAACCAATTTGATCATATAACTTCCAACCCAAAGAAACTTGAGCCTCAAAATAAAACACATATTTGATGAAGACACTTGGGCAATCAAGAATCATTACATCTATCCTATAGATACTTGGGTTATCACATCACTTCACATAACATCTATCCCCAAGACACCTGGTCCATAAAAAAAATCCATTTTACCTGAAGACCCATGGAACAACGGTTCACATCCACAACCACATAATAAATTTATTATGGTATCATGAATATGGAAAAAATCAACCTCATTTCCTCATATTAGTATGTACAACCCTAATCATAATCCATCTCATCATCACATCATACATAACTATAGTTCACTTTTGACTGCTAGACAACACACACTGTATATATCAACATCACATGGATTAGAGAGAATGGAAGTGTGGGTATCCATTTATTAATCATCATAACTAGGATACAAGGAACCCCCCCCCAACATTAGTTTTTTCTGCACAAAATGATCAATACATGTGGGGTGCGTATAAAAATAAAAAGGAATTATATATATATATATATATGATCCATATAGAATATGACCTTATATGTTGAAAAAAGTAAAACCTACCAATGAATGCCATTCCCATCAAGCCTCAAACACCATCCAATATTGATTTGACCTTTAAATTTAAAAAATACACAAATACTTCCCATTACATTCCTTCAGTGTTTTTCTAATTTATATGTTTCACATTAATTTCCATTGAAACCACATTTCCCATTTCTAAACAAGTGTTCATTAATCATTTCTACCCATTTCATTTCAAATTTGTAATTAACCATTTTTTCATAACTACTAGGAAACTACGACAATATCACACAAACTCAAAAACAACCCAGCATTTTCATGACAACAATCCCAACATTACCAACATTTTCCTTCAACAACCACCTCATCATCACAACCACCACATCAAATTCCCATATTTCATCTCATTCGTCCCAAAAAATATACCCTCACATCACCACCACACATCACAACCACACATGACCACCAAACATGACAACAACACATCAGTTGCACCAACAAAACCAAACATCAAACATATATTTTTTGAATTATCATGGGTATTTAATCACATTCTTCTTTACGTTTGAAGGGAATTCTCATGTAAACTATAGATTCCATGTGTAATATATTTACAATACTGATATTAGTGATTTACCACTTTCATTTATGTTGATAACAGAAAAACCCGCAATATGTGTTACATAGTCATAGCAAATCTAGTGAAGTAAAATCCCCTAAGTACCAAGATATTCAACATGGCATCCAGACCTCACAAACTAAATATAAAATAATATCCAAAGCTAAAAAATATGATATCATTACCCTTTAGATTCATTTTTAAAATTAATAAAATTAATTATCTCTATTGTTCCAGTGCATAATCTCTTCCAAAAAGATAAAAATATCATTACCAATCTCACATTCAAGAACTAGATGATAAAAGAAGTACCCATACCTCAAATTAATATTTAAATTTCATTTCACAAGGATGCGTTAGTGGAAGAGTACTTCCATGAACTAAAATTATATAAAAACATTTATTAACCTGTAATAAAATGGCCACATCATCTGAATATGAAAAACTACTAGTTTCCCCTTATAGAAACCTACCCAGACAAAGAACATTGAGAAAAAAAGGTAAATTGGAGAAGAAATCCTACCTAATGTAGCCACGGATCGATCACCCCATGACGAGGTTTAAATTCACAAAAACAAAGTTAAAATACCTCCTTTTTATGAACTTGGGTCGCCCATGAATTGAGAATAACATTGGGAGAATTATATAGTTTGTGGGTATTTGGGTTTTTGTGCCTAACCTAAAATGTATTAGATCACGATGCATCCCACATATCCATGACATATAATTTTTGAGAAATGTAAGACCAAAAATAAGGGTGAAGGACCACATCATAGTCTAGTCGATGAAGTAATCATATGTGAAACAAAAATATCCCTATACTATAGATCCAATAAAATTCGATGAGGGAACATTGTGTTTCCTAGAACAAAACATCATCGAACCCAACGAACAGGAACATGGCTTCTCCATAGCCTATCTCAAGCATATTGATGTCCTAAATTTGATAGAACCACAAAAAATAACCCCTAAATTCCACACAAAATCTAGTGTGACCACACCGCTACAATACCCAAAATGGAAAAATAACGCAAACTCTCCCCTGATCCCCTATTCTATACCCAAAACACCATATCACTAATTTGTCAGGCCTATATTAAAACCATGGTCCGTAGATTATCCTTAGAAAAAATAGTATTATCACTACAATACTTTATGTTATTTCCCATATTGCAATCTTCCCCTCCACAATAGAGATGCCTCTCTTATACCGCAACCCCATGCCAGACAATTCAAAAATATTCTCAGGAGAAATGTATGCTCCATATCCAATTTTTACCCTCCAAACTCCTCTGGACCAACCTCATACATCAATGCCACTAAAATGTCTAAAAAGTAACTAGTTGAATGGTTTTGAACTTTATATCTAATACCTATCAAAATATTCTCATCCTTGAGAACTGAAAACCAATCTAGAAAACATATAGGGGAAAGTTTCAAAGGATAATCCATGAGATAAATCTCAAGGATGTCATTACAACCAAACACCTTCCCCATCTAGACATCATAACTCAACCAAAAACATTTACTAGACACCATTCACCACTACATTACAACACAATTATATATCAGATGAAATACACTACCTTTTTAACCTAATTTTCATTACCATAATTATAAATTCTACATATCCCAAGGCGATGACTAGAAAAACAATCACATAAGAATACCCAAGTTCACAAATCACGGAATTCTATCTTCTATATTAAGATATTATCTTAGTATGATGGAACTAACTCAACCACATTTTTTAGTACATGTCATAAAATAACGCGTAATGATTAGGAATTACATCTTACCTTATTCAAATGTTTGATGTTTTCAACACAAATTACACTATTAAGGTATATCACACTCAATAAAAAATAATACCAAAAAATTAAAAAAATAAATAAAAATAAAAATAAATCAAAACTCATGAAAACTATGTGAAAAGGGGACACATTTGTGGATAATGATTCCAGGTATTTTCATATAGGATTCAATGCCTAAACACACACATGAACCAAACAAATTATCCAAATATAAAACACCTTCTCTCAATGATCCTGGATCTCTACTAGCCTCTCTAGGAGTATTAAATAATCTTATATATCCAAATATCTACATTCAATGACATGTGAATAACTGGGAAGATAATAATGGATATGAGATATGTGGATAATTTCATGAATGATTTCCATTCACAGGGGAGTTATAAATAATAAACCACCTTTCCCACATTCCCCAATACCTTTAAAGCCCAAAAAATTGGGGTCAGAGCATAATCCCTCTTTCAGAACTTAGTTGGCCAGGTATTGGAAAGATTATAAAAGATTCATGGTCTCCAACCCCAAACTCCAATGGCCTCCCTTTTTGATCTACATATGACATATAAACACCCTTATATATTTTGATCATATAATGAATGACCTAAACTTTTTATATCACATTGGGCACTAAATCATGATTGAGAACTAATGACTTCCTAGAAAATACACATCATAATGGATAATGAAAGGGATGTCTATAAAAATTCTTTAATAAGTACATGAGAATGGTTGAGTGGTAGTTTTTGTCAAATTAAAACTCAACCAATGAAAAATTCCTTCCCCAAGATCATCTGAAGTCCAAGATTCATGCCTGTAACATATCATCCAACATTTGAAATGTTCACTTGGTCTTCCCATCCATTTGAGTATGGAAGGTAGTATTGAGGTGAAATAGGGTGAAAAAGGATGTTTTAATCCTCTCAAGATTCATGAGATACAATGGTTATCCAGATACAAGAAAATAGACCTTGGAACACCATAAAGATGAAAAATATAATTAAAACACCTACATGTCAAAACATCCACAATGTTTGACTACTTGATCACAAGGATTTGAGATGATTTTATCAAATAATCCATGATTTAATATATAGAATTGTAACATACCTGATTTTGGTGTAAACATTGATGAAAATAATTTTTTTTACCCATTTACACTCAAGAATATCCAATGGGTTCAAAAAAATCACTAGGAACATGGCGGTACACCATTAATTAAATGAAAAAAAAGATATCAATCCACAATCATTTCAACTTTCCATTTCAACCAACGCCACTAAAATTTCCTCCTCAAACAGTTGCTCATCATCGACAAGGTAGGATATACATGTAATGGTGATCTACTAAAATAATGAAGAATTTATTATTCATAACTTTTATAACAAATATCCTCCCCTAAAATAAAATTTTGTTTTGACTATCCTCTCACCACCCCTCTAAAGAATTATCATGGAGAACATGATCATGAAACACATTAAACTAAGAAAGTCTCGATTTAAACTCATTCACTTACCCAATCAAAAAAGTCAACAATGTCCCATCAAATAAGACACCACTTCCATTGTCCAACACTATATTTAAGATCATGGATTCAACACTATCTATTACTTTCCAAGAATCACTAGACTCATTAAAAATATTATTCCCTGATTCCATTCTCAATCCCACACTAATAACATTTCCATTTTCAGAGGTTTAGGATATTTGAAATGCATAATCCTAAAGAAAATCCACCCACCTTAGTTTCCCTAAATATATTCTTTTGGATAATAGATAAAACTTAGGAACTTATGAAATAGGATAACCAAAAATCACTACTTAATGATTTAATTCCGCCCATCTTCAGTGAAAACAGAACCGTTCTAGGATCCATATCTTGGGGGAAATAGTTAAACTCAATGGTAAATAACATATGATATATTTAAGAGATCAATACCTTCTACTATATCAAGACACACACTAAACCCATATGGGACTCATCATAAAACATCTCAAACTACACCACTTACTATAGATAATGATGAAATTTAGAACTGATCAATATCCTCTTTACATAGTCAAAAATTAATTAACTCAAATCCTTACAAATAAATTCATAGGATTCCCAAGTCTGTTTAGTGAATGGGGCCATAATCATTGAGAAATTGTATACGAACGACCAATAATATCCCCTAATACCAAGAACACTACAAACTTATGCAAAATTATTGGGGATTCCAAAAAAATAGCTTTATGAAAATTTTATGGGTCTATAACGACACCTATTTATGAAACCACACAAATAATTAAATTCTTATCTCAATTCTAGTATATACACTAGGAAAACATTCAATAGAACCGACCACATCAACGAAAATTCAAGATAAATATGAGATAATTGGAAGGTTCTGCTTCTAAAATTGAGTTGATGAAGATAAAATCAAATAACACCACTAAAAACTAGTCCATGAAACCTTGGTTCATATATTTATTTATCCCTATGAATATAGATAGTGTGTACATGTCATTGAATAACATGACCATGAACATTATTTATTTATACCTACATCTAAATGTATTTTTTCAGGATAGAATCTACTTTCACCCTCAAATGGTGTTATCTATACCAGAGATCCGTCATAGAAAATAAAATAACTCTCATAAATTGGTCAAAAATATTATGAATCGTTATAATATGGTAACGATTTTTTATCATCACCTGATTCAAACACTGATTGTCTAAACACAACCTCATAATATCATATATATTCTTAACAAAAAACTCTCGGTCACCCCATTTCAACAGACATGGACGGATGAAAAACTTATGAAATAGATAAAATATTTATATCATCCCACCTTTTTATTACATATAATTTCATTTCATTTTACAAAAAAAGGATCTTTAAAGTCAAGAGTCTTGGAAATTAGGAACAAAAAACATGATAACATGATAAAACATTCATCTAAACCACTTGTAAGGCTTCATCATAGGTTCATCCTATGTACATTTACTTCATCAAATATCCTGGAGGCAGAAATCAAAGGAAAGTGTGAGAAGAAGGCCCAGTAAGGGTAAGAAAGAGAGTTAATGTACTTGTGATATCTATAAGAACTTGAATAAAAACTTGAATTGAATAAAAACTTGAAGACCTAAGAAATGGAGAAATATACATATCATAAAGAAAATAACTTGAAACATAACATGAATATGTGGCTACAAAATTTCATTTAGACACTCATGAACATATCACCAAGATCTACACTAAGGTGTAATAAAAATTACCAAGGTTATTCACCAAGGTATCATAAAAGTTACCATATTTTTTCACCAATGTATCGTAAAAATTACCATGATTATTCACCAAGGTATCATGACACTTGTCATATGTAGAGATTAATTCTTTACCCAATGCATTAGAGAACTATCAGGGAGCACCATTAATATGTATTTAATTTCCTGTGATCCACATAGAAAAAATCAATCATTTCATAAATAACCCAAATAAATTCAATGAAATGGGTTTAATGTCAAAATTGTGACATTTAAAAAGAGGATAAAAATGAGATCATTATGTCATTTATAACCCATGGAAAGGGGGTGATGGTTATATTTATGTCAATTACAGAATAAAATAGATCATCTATATATATTTATTAACACCCAATTAAACTAAATAGGTCTAGTTATTCACATAAATAAAATCAGAGAATTTCTGGAGAGAAAGAGATAGAAATGTTGAGGCAAACTTTCTGCAGCATAACAACTATATAACAAGGTTTTAGAAAACATTAAAAAGATAGGGTACATGAGTAACCCACTCATAAATAAATTATAACACGGTATACATACATAATTACATAGAGATAAGAACATGTTATGGGAATTTAAATGACATACCACAAGAAAAGGAAACATGAAAGGAAAGAGAACATGCGATTCCTTTTACGAAAAATTCGGCAGCCTAACGACGTCACATAAAAAATAAGAAACAAATTGATGAGAGTGGAAAAGGTCTCTAAAAAATTAGACCTGAAATGACCAGTAATGAGAATATATAAGAACATACCCTCATCAAAAATAGATGGAAACTAGAAGACACAACATAAAGTAATTCAAGGCTTAAAAGAGGAGGGTGAAAGGATCCCTTACAGATTTGGAATCTTTTGAAATGTACACCCTCTTAAAGAAGGATCATATAATGAATATGTAAATACCCATAAATTAAAGTATATTATACAATGAGTAAAATCATGGGAATTACATACACTACACAAAAGGAAATAGTGGAAAATATGCCATGAATCTCACAGGAATAAGAAGTGAGATGAAAATCCCTTACCATGTTGTATTCAATCGAATTGTATGACCAAACATTACTAACCACCAAAATAATCACATGATTCCCTGAATATAAATAAAATAATGATAATATATATCCAATGTAAGTACACAATACACCTCATTCTATAAATAAGTGGCGAATAATTGAAATCACTCAGACTTGAAAGTGAGATAAGATTCCCTTACCTTGAAGAGTAACTTCAAAAGCATGAAGGTCGGGACCTTGGGATGCTTGAGGGAACCTTGGGAGGACTCTTTCTGAGGTAAAGAGACCAGAACATCATTGGAGAGTATTTATAAATGAAATTAATGAGGGAAAGGCTTGGTATTTATAGGAGAAGTAGGAGACCAAGCATTAATTGCCAAGGGACACCTCATCGGTGGTATTGGAAAAACCATGGACTTTCCCATGGTATTTGTCCATGGTATTGGCCACTTGGGACACATCATACCATATATTACTATTCATAAGTCTACCAGAATTATTTCATAATTATTACATCCTTAATGATGTCATTAAACACCCGAAACTAAAAAACTATATTTTCAATATTCACCGAAAATTCAACTTTCTCAGAAAAATCCCAAAAAATCACCATAACCAAATATCAATGCCCTAATTTTAAAACTGAACCCCATTTTATGAAAATAATTTTCTAAATATTTTTAATTTAATTTTCTAATAAAAACACTATTCACTGAAAATTCAACAGTTTCAGAAAAATCCCAAAAATTCACCTTAAACAAATATCGATGTTGTGATGTAAATAATGAAATCTGTTATATGAAAATAATTTTCACAATATTTTTAATTTAATTTTTATATAAAAAACACTATTTGCACGAAAAAACCAATACTTAAACAATAATTTCTGAAATGGTTATTTACCTATTTTATTGAATCGCATTACTTAATCAAGGTGCCTAAATTATATTAATACTTTCTTAAGTGAAGTTACTTAATCCATTTGGTCACATTACTAATCATAAGCATAAAATCACTATTCATAATTTACTATTCACAGAAAAATTAGTTGATCTTATATGTCTCTAAATTTCTTAATGAACGAAACTGTAGAACACCATTTTTCGAAAATAATTACATATTATTAATTATTTAAGGCTTACAAAAATATTTTTAAAATATCATTTTTCTAAAATTCATTACATAACCCCTTATAACACCAGCATAGGACCTAATAGTAAGGTGTGTTACAGTGATAGAATCCCGGGTCGGGTGGCCAACATTTCCCTAGTAGTTATTTATATTAGCTTTAACTTCTCACGAATGCGATTCCATTCCAGCTTCACACGATAATGTTTGGCTTAGGTTTGGTCCAGAGCAAAGCCCAAAGGTTCTACCTCCTTCCCAAGTTCCGTTATATGGGCTTCGATTGGCCCAGGACTACTATATGGGGCCATCAAATTTTATTTATATATTAATTAATCAATATCTCTTGTATTTATAGATAAATATCATAACATTTTGTTTCCCACGGTCTTATTGACCAATGTTAAAATAATAGTGGGAACCCAACGGTCTTATTTTAATTATACTCATTTTATTAAATGAAATAGTTTTGTTGAGTATAAAATAAAATAACACACAATGTAAGGGAACATAATTTATTCCAAATTTCGGGTCATTACAATCTTCCCCCATTAATAAATTACATCCTCGCAATTTTAAAATAGTGTGTGGAAATTTTGTTGAAAGTACCACTTCGGAAAAGTGTCAGTAATACTATTACTTTAAAAGAACGAATGGGAAGTACAAAGGTCACCTGAGTTAACCCATACTAGGATTCCATGTAGGAAAACATGGATATGGAAGAGAAAACAAAGGTTCAAGTTTTCATGTAGAGTGATATAAAACACTATTAGGTGGAAATTAACCTTAAGAAGATCACACACTCAAGATGTGTTAAACGGTCATTGATTAACCAGAAGGAAACGTAAACCAACAACGTTTTTGTTTTACATTCCTTTTTATAATTTTGAGAAATTCATTTACTACATAGAATAAAAACATAAGGAAATATATTTACCTTCAATTATAGTTTCATCCCTTAATAAGTTTCCACAAAGACAAATCTTTTCTCCAAAAAATTAGCATTCAAAAATGCTTAGTCTCATCAAAAGCACAAGAATCATCTTTTAGAGAATCACATAATACAAAAAAGAATAACTATATTTTTCCCTTGTCTTTAGTCATCAACTAAAACTAAAATAGCTAGTACAAGATCATATAATCCCCAAAAGGATAATCCTATATAAAATGAAATATGACTATTAATCTCCAAAATTCAACAAAAGTTCCCAAAGTTCTAGAAAGACCATTCAATAAATAACCATCCTTAAAATTCATTAGAATAATCCAAACTAAGATTGGAACCCAAAATTCAGAAGGATTTAATCACATAGTCTTTCCCAATAAATCATAACATTTATCTCTAAATAACATCAACTAATATTAAAGTCCCATATAAATGTGTAATTGACCTATTCACATAATATCTATACTAGGTTCATCATTTTCTATAATAACGAAAATCACCATATGTCCAAAATAAATACATAAATTCCTATAAAAAATTAAACCATTCCTCCAAAATATTAATCCTTTAGTATTTTATTTCCCTTAGGCATATAGTACTCCAAAAGAGAAAAAATCTTCCAAAATAACCTTTATCATTTAATCACCAAATAATTTTCCTATACAAAGGATATCTATTTGATGAAACATAAGTGTCCAAAATCAACTTATTATTGATCCATAAAAATAGAAGGAGCATTAGATAGTCCAAAGGGCATAACAAAAAACTCATAATGCCCATTTCTTGATTGGAAGGATGTTTATGGAATATCATCAATCTTCACCCTCAATTGATGATAACCAAAATGAAGATCAATCATAGAGAATAATTGAGTCCCACAATGTTGGTCACATAAGTCATCAATTCTTGGAATAGAGTATTTTTTCTTCACTATGATCCCATTCAGTTCTCTGTAATCAATGCATAGCTGCATCAATCCATCCTTCTTCTTCACAAAGTGAACTGGTGCTCCCCAAGGAGACACACTTGGTCGGACAAACCCATTTCCCAAAAGATCTCAGATTTGTTTCATTAATTCCTCTAGATCCACATTTTTCATCCTATATTGGGTATTTGACATTGGATGAGATCCAGGTATGAGTTAAATGGATAAATCTTCCTCTCTTTCTAGGGAAGGTCTGGGTAACTCCTCAGGAAATACATCAACGTATTCCTAGATTATGGGGAAATTGTCTAAAAGAATAAATCCTTCGTGAGAAACTTATTTCATTTACGAATATTTTAACTAAAAAGGATTTTGTGTCTTAAAATTTCATGTTTAGAAAAATTACATTTTTCTATAATTCCTTCATAGTGATTCATAAAAATCTTGCCATTAACAAAACATATCCCCCAAGAGTGTCGTAACCAAGAGTCTAGCAAGGCCCGTTTTCATGTACCAATTCCCGTTCGAGTCTAGCTCAAGTTGGGGTTTTTGGGTTTTTACCCTATGTACATATATTCCAGAGCCACCTCTACCTGCTCATATCTAGACATGGATGTATTTTATTTGATAAAACACTTACTCAATACTCACCAAAATACTAGTAATATTTCCAATATTTAAACTTTCTTATAGGCTTCTTCGTAATGTTTTCATATCCTAATTTCCTTAAATAACTAAACTATCCTTTGATACTAACTATAGAATCCCACCTTTTTATTAAATAACACTTTATTTTATTTTATAGAGGATCATTAAAGTCTAGTGTCTTGTAAATAAGGAAAATAAAATTTTAGAACAACAAAAAACATTCTTCTAAACCTCTTGTAAGGCTTCATCATAGGTTCATCCTATGTATATTTACTACATCTCATATCATGGAGACAGACATCAAAGGAAAGGGGGATAAGTTGGCCCAGTAAGGGTAATAAAGGGAGTCATTGTACATGTGATATCAATAAGAACTTGAATAAAAACATGAATTCAATAAAAACACGATTTCATGAGAAATGGAAGAATATGCATATCATAAAGAAAATAACTTGAAACATAACTTGAATATTTGGCTACAGAATTTCATTTATAAATTCATGAAAATATCACCAAGTTCCATCCCCAAGGTTTCAAAAAATTATGAAGGTTATTCAACAAGGTATCATAAAAATTACCAAGGTTATTCACTAATGTATCGTAAAAATTACCATGTTTATTCACCAAGGTATCATGAAAATTGTCATCTCTAGAGATTAATTCATTACCCAATGCACTGGAGGACTATTAGGGTGCACTCTTAATATGAATTTAATTTCATGTGAGCCACATAGATCATAATCAATCATTTCATAAATAACCCAAATAGAATTATTGAAATGGGTTTCCTTTCAAAATCGTGACATTTAAAAAGAACTTAAAAATGAGATCTCTATGTCATTTATAACCTATGGAAAGGGAGTGAGGGTTATATGTATGTCAATTCCAGAATAAAATAGATAATATTTATATATTTATCAAAACACAAAGAAACTAAATAGGTCTGGGTATTCATATAAATAAAACCACATAATTTCTGGAGAGAAAAAGATAGAAATTTTGAGGCAAACTTTCTGCAGCATAACGACTATATAATAACTTTTTAGAAAACATTGAAAAGATATGGTACAAGAGTAACCCACTAATAAATAACTTATAAAACGGTATAAATACATAATTACCTATAGATAAGAACATGGTATGGAAATTGAAATGATATACCACATGAAAATGAAACATGAAATGAAAGAGAACATGTGATTCCTTTTACGAAACATTCGACAACCTAATGACATCGCATAAAAATTTAGAAAAAAATTGATGACATTGGATAAGGTCTCTAAAAATTAGAAATTAAACATAATGCAATGAGAACACATAAAAACATAACCTCCAAATAAATATATTGAAACTAGAAGACACAATATAAAGGATGTAATGGCTTAAAAGAGGAGGGTGAAAGGATCCCTTACGGATTTGGAAACTTTTGAAACATAAAACCTATGAAAGAAGGATCATATAATGAATATTTAAATACCCATAAATTAAAGTATATTACACAAAGAGTAAAATAATGGAATGTAAATAAACCATACAAAAGGAAATAGTGGAAAATATACCATGAATCTCACAGGAATAAGAAGTGAGATGAAAATCCCTTACCACATTGTATTCAATCAAATAATATGATAAAAAATTACTAAACACCAAAAGAATCATAGGATACCATGAATATAAGTATAATAGAGATAATAAATATCCAATGTAAGTACACAATACACCTCATGCTGTAAATAAGTGGCGAAGAATTGAAATCTTTCAGACATGAAAGTGAGATAAGATTCCCTTACCTTGAAGAGTAACTTCGAAAGTTTGACGTTCAGGACCTTGGGAGGCTTTCGGGCACCTAGGGATGACTCCATGGGAGGTAAAGAGATCAGATCATCGTTGGGGAGGATTTGTAAATGAAATTAATGAGGGAAAGTCATGGGATTTATAGGAGAAGTGAGGAGACAAAGCATTAATTTCCATGGGACACCTCATCTGTGGTATTGGCAAAACCATGGGCTTGACCATGGTATTTTCCCATGGTATTGGTATCTTGGGACATATCATACCCTATATTACTATTCATATGCCTACCATTATTATTTCATAATTATTACATCCTTAATGATGTCATTAAACACCCAAAACTCAAAAACTGTATTTTCACTATTCACCAAAAATTCAGCTTTATCAGAAAAATCCCAAAAATTTACCTTAACCAACTATCGATGACCTAATTTAGAAAATTAACTCCATTTTATGAAAATAATTTTCTAAATAATTTTAATTTAGTTTTTAAATAAAAATTGTATTCACTGAAAATTCACCTATTTCAGAAAAATCCAAAAAATTAACCTTAACCAAATATCGATGCTCTAATTTCAAAAATGAACTCCATTTTATGATAATGATTTTCTAAATATTAGAAATTAAATTTTTAAATAAAAACACTATTCACCTGAAAAAACTAATACTTAACCAATAATTTTTGAAACAGTTATTTACCCATTTTATTGAATCACATTACCTAATCAAGGTGCCTAAATTATATTAATACTTTCTTAAGTGAAGTAATATAATCCATTTGGTCACATTACTAATAATATGCATAAAATCACGATTCATAATTTAATATTATCAAAAAATTATGTTGATCTTATTAGACTCTAAATTTATAACTGAACATAACTGTAGAAGACCATTTTTTGAAAATCATTACACAATATTAATTATTTAAGGTTTAAATAAATATTTTTAAAATATATTTATTCTAAAATTCATCAATAATATGCATACTATATTTATCTAGACATTTGAACATTCAAAAACTTCCCCATAAGCAGAAATAACAATTTTTATTTAAATCAAAGGATTACACAAGGTACTTACAATCTCGTTACATAACCCCTTATGACACCTGCATAGGACTTAAGAGTAAGGTGTGATAGGGTGATAGAATCTTGGGGTGGCTCTGCCGACATTGCTTGAGTAGTGTTTTCTATTAGTTTGAACTTCTCATGATGGTGATTCCATTCCAGCTTCACACGATGAAGTTTGGCTTGGGTTTGGACTAGAGAAAAACCCAAAGATGCTACCTCCTTCCCAAGTTATGTCAGATGGACTTCGATCGGACCGATACTACTGTATGGGGCCATTGAATCTTTTTTTTAAATTAATTAATCGTGATAACTTGTATTTATAGACAATAATCATAACATTTAGTTTCTCAGGTCCTTATTTACCAATGGTCATATAAGAGTCGAAACCCAGCAGTCTTATTTTAATTATACTCATTTTATTAAATGAAATATTTTTGTTGATTATAAACTAAAATAACACACAATGTTAGGAAATAGATTTTTTCCAAATTTCAGGTCGTTACATTATTTTAATAATAAACTACCAAAACACAAATGGTTATATCTAATAAGGATCCTTCAAAAACATATATGCCTCAGGATACAAATCTATATCAAAATAATCATAAAAAATGTTATATCAGCATAATCTTCTTAGAAAAAACATAAATAAAATCCCAAAAAACACTAGGATCCTTATCTATCATACATTCAAAGGATTACATAGGGAAATCATACATAAAAGAATAAAGGGGATCCACATGGTTATTCCCCACCTGAAAAATCTACATGTCAATAAAAATTAACGTTTTCCATCCACATATGAGAACTTCACTATCCTATAGAATAATTTGATAAATGAATGCATATAATAAAGTGAGTTGATGTTGAGATTAAAACTGTATATTTTCAACCATAACATGAAAAGGTCAAAAAATTACAGATGTGGGCCCATTGTCAATTTAAACACCCAGAACACAAAATACCAAATGGTACGGCCATAGATTGGTGTAGTTGAGACCATGGGACTGAGAATCCTCTCTACATCTTATCATAGAGCAGAAATTCAGTTAGAAAAACAATAAAGGTAAAATTTCAGGAATTAAATAAGGAACACAAATGGGTATATGTTAAACTGATCAAATCCCCAAATGGACTCTCTAGTGTTGTGAACCCTACTACAAGGTGTTGACGATGCTAAAATCCATTCCCTCTCTTATAATGGAACCCTATTCAACAATTATCTTTAATAGGTCCTAAAATATGAAAAAAATATAGGGTTTAACCATTTAATACTATATATACCCTACAAAGATAATAAACATGAAACCCCGACTGTTAAAATGACCTCACTGGATGCATTTTTTTCATACGACACTTAACTGGAAAACCTAAACCATGCTAAGATATATTAACCACGGGGAACTGATTATAATGATAACTAAACCCCATAAACAAAATAAACTATATCCTAATTTCTATATGAAAATTATTAATACTGCTAGCCTGAGAGGGCCAGAAAAGAAGCTGCTGATGTTGACTCCCTACTGGTCGAAACCTCAACAACCCTGATTCTGACAATCTGGAACTAAAAACTCTACATCCCAAGGAACCCTATTAGGTCCCCTATCATGGTAACTCTACTAAAGATATCATAATCTTGATCACATAATCATTATTTTCATCTTCTATCTACATTGTTGAAGTAAAATGAGTTACTAGATACTCATTAGAGGGATGGTGTGCATCCTAAAAATTTTTTCTCAGGGAATTCCTCATTAGGTAAATAATCTGATGTGAAATGCAAAATATACTTAAACCTGATTTACAAATCCAACACAAATATTCTCACATATCATTGATATATAAGATTCCACATCTTCACTACCTTTGTGTTTGATGAAAATAACTTCTCTCAAAACTACATCTAAATTGTTTCCCATAAAAAACCTAGCTCCTTATATTCACCAAGATATGTCAAACTCAACTGATCCAAATATCCCTATATATGAATAAATACCAAAGGTAACGTATACTCTTCCTATGAATATATTGAACTAAAGGTGATATCATGATCCTCCAACCATATCTCTATCTCTATATATGATATGATTCCCTCATACATCCCTATACTCTAATATTAGACGACATGTGAGGCTCTCTATCATGCCACGTACTCCCCTGTTGGGTCAATCCTTCAACGCCCAACTAGATCAACCTGCTAAACCACTATTTATTGAACCAAACACATATAATGACCAATAAAAAAGATTAAATTTTATGGAATATTTTCTATTCATGATATTATGTAATTTCAAATTGATTCATTTAATTAATTTTAAATTCCAAAAATGTTGCAATTCAAATAAGATCACCAGTTAATCACAATATCAGAACCTCTCTTTGTAATATTCACTGTAAATTTCATCACCTCACTTGTTCATTCAGTTGATTTACTTTCCATACGTCGGATTACAGTGGGAACTAAAATATCATTTTCTAGCTGGTATTCTCTTTATAATTTCACGCACCAATATCAACTAACATCATTTCCTTACGAAACCTTTCAATCTATACTATTCCAAAATCCAAAATCAATTATATACCTAAAACTAAACATCTAATAACACTATTTTCTGAAAAAATCTATTCAATGTTACCCCATCTTGTTTGAAAATAAATGAAGAAGGATGATGACCCCCCCTGAGTATCACCTTAAGTTGGCCATCGATTGGAAACTAACACCTTGGGTATGGAAAAATCACATATAGAGGGAATAACCCTATTTTAAAAATATTGGAATATGATATAAGATAAAAAAAATAATGAACTTCATGACACAATATAAAATAAATTGACCAAAACCATCCCATAATGCACAAAGAGTTTAAAAATATAAAATTAATCATCAAATAACTACATGAAAGAATATATTAATGCAGTGACTGGACAATATCACCAAAGTTATTAACTAGTAATGTACAATACATTCCATGGAGTCTTCAAGGCAACCTAAAAATAGTTTATATATATATGGGATAATACATGTATACTCAGTAGGATCATACAAAAAGTATCTTCTGTATATTTTAAATGTGCATACTAATGTAATGGTGAGAAAACTATAAACAAATAAACAGAAAAATGTAAATTTACCTTTCCCATCCTCACCATGTTACACTCACAAAGTAATGTGTGAAATTATATAAACATAATAAGTTGTGTAATTTTAAAATGGCACCCTTCGAATTTTTTACCACTGATTTTACACTATCAAACGCTAGCTTTATATATCCTTGAACTCCCATCTCCTTTGTATAACATTCTACCTATAGAATTACTTTCCATCATATCACATCAAATCCGAAGAAAACTAATCCATAATAGTACATAAAATGTTGTAGAAAAAACCTTGTCCATCACATCACATCACATCTCACCAGAAGGTAGATGGACACCACAACACATCCACATCCTCATAACTAAATTAGTCAGGTATCTTGAAGATGAATTGAATCAACTACATACCCGTATCATACCATGCATGAACCAAAACATAATCGATATCACTATCTCATAAACCATAACTATAGTTATGAATTTACATTTTACTATCATAAAATGTGCACGTCAACATCATCTGGAAGATATATTGGGGAATAATGGGTAGTCATCAATCAACCTCACCACTATGATTTTTGTAAAACACCCCTAAAACATTTGATTGTACTTACAATGTTCCTGAAATTGGTGGGGGAATATAGTAATAATAATGAATAATATATATTTATATACAATCCTCACATAATCACAACCCATGGGTTCAAAATAAGAATAACTACCACCACTAAATGAAAATTACCACAAAAAAATCCACATGACTCAATTAAAATCCATTCCCCTTCATTTTTGTTAAATTCCAAGATCTTACCTTACCAACCCATTAAGTTTACTATCCCATTTATTTAAATTTCATCATTAAATATTTATACCCAACATCCCATTTCAAAATGAGTTTTCATTAAACATTTTTACTAATGCCATTCAAATTTCATTATTGACTGATTATTCTGTCACTATTAAGAAACTAAAATAATAATAATAATAATAATAATAATAATAACCCATCTTTCTCATTATAATAACCACAAAATTTAGACAATTTCACAATAATAATTACATCCTCATCACAACTTCTGCATTCTTATCCCACTTAATATCCCATCCACTACAAAAAAATCATCCAAAAATCACCACCACACATCTACACTACACATAAAAAACAAATATCACTTCAATAAAAAACAAACACACTTTATAACCACAAATCATATATTTATTTTAGTTTTATTAATGGGATTTCATTAAGTTAAATTTTAATTTTTCTGGGCATTGTCACAAAAAAATGATTCCATGTGAGAAAAATTAATTTTCTTATTATAAGTGATTAGAAACATAAATATAAAGGGATAGAAAACAACTTATGAAAATTTTCCAATAGTTATAACAACTATAGTTCAACGAACCCCCAATAACCAAGATTTTCTACAAGTCATCAATCACATGCAAACTCATTATCAAATAATATCAAAATTCGGAAGGCACATGATTCTATTCCTCATCCTCTTCAATTTTCAATCAATACATTTAATTATCTTCATTAGGTGGGTGAATATTGTCTTTCAAATAGTTAATATGAGTATAAAACATTTCAAATGATTAGTCTATATAGGAAATAAAGGATCCCCTAACCCAAATAGATCTTTTAAATTTTCTTGCACATGTTTTATTAAGAAAAAGATAACCAAATAACCACAATTAATGAAAAAAAAATTATGAACCATTAACATAATAGCCAGATCCCCCCTCATTGAAATACAATAAATCCACTGGTTTCTTCTAAAATAATACTTCACAAATAAGGAAATAAGTTAAAAATAAGGGAAGTAGATAAAGGAAAATAGATAAATGAAAATTCCATGAAACCACAACAGTTTATTCCCCCATGGCCTGGGATAAAATCAATTGAAAGAGGGATGAATAAAAACCTTCAGATTAACTTGGTTCACCAATGAACATAGATCACTACGGGAAAAATCGATTATTGCGGTGGGTTATTTGAAATGGGAATAAATCGCGTCGCAATATATCCGAAGAAAAGCATACTTGCGACGAGAATATATGCCCATCGCAAATGGTTAGTTATTGGCGACGTTAATATAGGACCCGTCACAATAGATATGGCATGGTTTGCGCGCCAAAACGCGGGAAGCCTATTTGCGACGGTGGCCTTTGTCCCGTCACAAGTACCTAGAGGTGGTAAATACTATTTGCGATGAGACAATTACTCGTCGCAAAACACTATTCAGAAGGTGTTATTTTTGACGGGTCCTGTCTCCAATACCATCGGTGGTAAATAGGCTTTTGCGATGGGGATATCCGCCCGTCGCTAATGGTATGTCGGCCTACAGGTATTTGCGACGGGCCCGTCGCAAAAACCCTTTTAACCGCCGCCTGTATTAAATGCAGGTGAAGGTATTTGCGACAGGGCCCATCGTCAATACCGGTGGTGGTAAATAGAAATTTGCGATGGGGGTATCCGCCCGTCACGAATGGTATGTCGATAGGAAGCTATTTGCGATGGGCCCGTCGCAAAAACCCTTTTAACCGCCGCCCGTAATTAATGCGGGCGAAGGTATTTGCGATGATACACCATCGCAAATACTCATATTTGCAATGGGATCCCGTCAAAAATAAAACCGTCGAAAATATTCTAACCTATATATACCCCCATCTGTTTTTTTCAGATCATTTTGATCTCTCTTCCTCTTTTCCTTTCTCTCTTTTACTTTCTGTTCTAAGTAGAATTTTTTTTTTATTTTAATTTTTTCTTATGAGAAGAGAAGAGAAAGAGTAAAGAGGCACAAACTACATCAAAATATCAAAGGTATTTGTAGTTTTTTTAATTGTTAAATTATTTTTAATTGTTAATTTTATTTTTAATTGTTAATTTTAATTTTTTTAATAGAATGTTTAGTAGATATATAGTATAATTAGATTAAGTGGTTGTACCAAATAATCATTGTCTGGATACGACCAAGTAGAGGCGGCTCTGGCACAGATGTACCTAGGAGTGAAAGCTCTGACAAGGTGTTTCGAGCTTGACACGGGGTAACCTGGTACACGACAACGGGCCTTGATGCACTCCTGGTTCGACACTCCCGGAAGATGTTTTGGTAATAATTAGAAATAAATATATTTAATTAGAAATATTTAGAAATAGATATATTTAATTAGGAATAATCATATAATTATGAAATAATTAAGAAATAATTACATTTAATTAAAATAATCATCAAATAATTAAGAAATAATTTGATTTAATTAATTAGAAATAATTAGGAAACAATTAGAAATAATTAGGAAATAATTAGAAATAATTAGGAAAAAATTATAAATAATTAAGAAACAATGAAAAATAATTAGAAAATAATTAAAATTAAATAATTAGGAAACAATTAAAAATAAAGTAATTAGGAAACAATTAAAAATAAAATAATTAGGAAACAATTAAAAATAAAACTAATAGGAAATAATTAAAATAATTAGGGAACAATTAAAAATAAAATAATTAGTAAACAATTAAAATAATTAGGAAATAATTAAAATAATTAGGAAATAATTAAAATAATTAGGAAATAATTAAAATAATTAGGAAACAATTAAAATAATTAGGAAATAGTTAAAATAATTAGGAAACAACTAAAATAATTAGGAAACAATTAAAATAATTAGGAAACAATTAAAATAATTAGGAAACAATTAAAATAATTAGGAAACAATTAAAATAATTAGGAAACAATTAAAATAATTAGGAAACAAATTAAATAATTAGGAAATAAATAAAATAATTAGGAAACAATTAAAATAATTAGGAAACAATTGAAATAATTAGAAAACAATTAAATTAATTGGAAACAACTAAAATAATTAGGAAACAGTTAAAATAATTAGGAAACAATTACAATAATTAGGAAACAATTAAAATAATCTGGAAACAATTAAAATAATTAGGAAACAACTAAAATAATTAGGAAACAATTAAAATAATTAGGAAACAATTAAAATAATTAGGAAACAATTAAAATAATTTGGAAAAAATTAAAATAATTAGGAAACAATTAAAATAATTAGGAAACAATTAAAATAATTAGGAAACAATTAAAATAATTATGAAAAAATTAAAATAATTAGGAAGAAATTAAAATAATTATGAAACCATAAAAAATAATTAGGAAACAATTAAAAATAATTTGGAAACAATTAAAAATAATTAGAAAACAATTAAAAATAATTAGGAAAGAATTAAAAATAATTACAAAAATTAATAAGCATGATTGACCGCTCATCTACCTCAATTTTATTTTCATTTGTGTGTTGAGGCTTGACAGAAAACTTCTGCCTCCACATGTAATATTTTCTTTTACTGTTAAAATTATAAACCTCCTTGCCAGCATAGAGGTGAAGAGGTTTTTAATTTTGACATTAAAATCAAATGTTACATGTGGATGTAAAAGTTTCATGTGAACCTCAACACTCAAATGAAAAGAAAATTGAGGTAGATGAGCGGTCAATCATGTTTGTTTTTCTATTCAATGATTCGATTAACCACTTGACCTATATACATATCTTCACATTACTAATTAGTAATATAATTAGTAATATAATTAATAATATTAATAGTAACATAATAAAAAATATTATATTACTCTAATATTAATAATTAAATAATACTAATAATATAATTATTTTATTATTATATGTTTAATATTTATAAAATAATTTTAATATTATTAAAATTATAAAAAATTTATAAAATATTACAATTATCAATATTTTCAACAAGTTTTTTTCTATTCTTAACATGTTAAAATCTTAAAGGGTCGCCAATTTTTAGGTCATGCCCAATAAAAAGTATGTGTCAGCCGTGTCTATTGTAAACTCTATAATTGTTCTTGCCTAGTTGATCACCTCAAAATTAGCGTTGCAATAGGATAACCCAAGTCATGTCTTTCTCATCTATGAGAAGCATATCACATGACTTTTTACATGGATCATTCTTTCTTGAAAAATTAAGGGAAATATACTAATGTTCACTTAATTTTTCAAGGAAGAATGATCTATTTAAAGGGTCGTGCGAAATGATTCTCAAAGATAAGAATGAAATTACTTGTGTCATCCTATTGCAACACTACTTGCGAGGTGATCAACCATGGAAGAACAATTATAGAGTTTACATTGGACATGGATGACACAAACATTTTATTGGGCATGACCTGAAAATTGACGACCCTTTATGATTTGAAAATGTTAGGAATAGAGAAAAATCTTTTGGAAATATTGAGATTTGTTATAATTAGTAATAATTAGTAATATATAATCAAAAATCAAATAAATTCGAGTAAATGGTTATAAATTGACATAATTTACAGCAGATTAACTGCTACCTTTTGTTCAATGTCTCATATCTTTACTACTTTCTCCCACTCAAATCAGTATGAAAGATGTGCTCTAACGTATGTCAGAGCAAGTTTTTCATACTGATTCTAGTCAGGAGATAGTTAAAAAGAGATGAGCCGTCAGACAAAAGAAGCTCTTTTCCCTGACGACTCATCTCCTTGCAAGGAGATGAATCTTCACGAAAAAGAGCTACCACCATTCCACTGGAAATTACAAAGAAATAACTATAATTATGTATCTTCTCTTTTTAGGATATTGTTTTTCTTATATCGAATTATTTAAAAACAGTAATGGTTTTAAATTTTGTAGAAACATATATATGAATATGGAACAAGGAAATCGACATCAGTCATTATTAGATGATCGTTCTTGGATAAATCAGCGCAGAAATCCAAACGGTTCTAGTTTAAATATTGTATATGTTGATGGTGTTTAATCATTCTTATCATTTGCATCATCAAACCCAGAATTTTTTTCAGAAGGTGCAATTATGTGTCCTTGTAAAAAATGTGCTATGAGAACGTTTGAAACAATTGACATCGTTGGGAAACATATCTTTCATTGTGGTTTTCAATCAGATTATATTTTTTGGTATCAACACGGTGAATGCAGTTCCAGAGAAGATTATAATAATTTGATTCTGGATCCATCACAGTTTCAGAATTTAGTACATGATGTTGCAGGGTCATCCGTTCAACAAACTAAAATAGAGGATGATGTTGATTTACCTCCCGAGTTGGAACCATCTGAATTTTCTAAGTTGTTCAGGTCTGCTGAGGATGCATTATATCTTGGTTTTAAGATAAGAAAAGTAGAAGCAGTTTCAAAATTTATGGCTACTAAATCAGATAATAGAATGTCAAATAACTATTTTGATCAGATATTTTCTTTTGTTAAAGCATTCTTACCTAAAGGAAATGTGCTACCTGCTAATTATTATGAGAGCAAGAGACTTGTTCGTAATCTGGGCCTTAGTTATCAGAAGATTCATGCATGTTCAAGAGATTGCATATTATATTCTACCGAAAATGAGTCGTTGGATAGTTTTCCCACATGTGTACAATTGAGGTATAAAGAAGCCCAATCAGGTATGTCTGGATTGATTCCTGTAAAACAATTGAGATATTTCTCGCTTACACCCAGGTAGCAACATTTATTTATGTCTCAGAACACAGCGACAATGATGTCATGGAACAAAACCAATATTTCAAATGGTAAAATCTTGATTCATCCATCTGATGGTGATTCATGGAAACATTTTTATCACGTGTATCCGTCTTTTGATTTAGAATCCCGGAAGGTGCGATTGGGTCTTTCTACTGACGGTTTTTGTCCATTTGGATCTTTTAGTAGTCAGTATTCCTGTTGGCCTATCTTTATAACTCCGTAAAATTTGCCTCCATGGATGTTGATGAAAGGGACTTATATATTTTTGACATTATTAATCCCAGGACATCCGAAAAAGAATATTGATGTTTATTTGAAACCATTTATTGATGAGGTAAATTTATTGTGGAGTCATGGTGTTGGTACATATGATGCTGCTGCGAAACAGAATTTTGTAATGAAAGCTGCTTTTCTGTGGACAATTAGTGACTTCCCGGCATATGGCATGTTATTTGGCTGGAGTACACATGGTGCAAAATCATGTCCTTTCTGTATGGGAGACAACAAAGCATTTATGCTCGTGAATGAAAAAAACATTGCTATTTTTATTGTCATCGCATACTTATTCCAATATATCATCCTTTTAGGAGGAATAAATCTCATTTCGGAAAAGGCAGAATTGAAAGAGATGAAACTCTAAAAATTATCTCAGGTACAGAGTTACAATCAATTTTATTTTCATTACCTTCTATCACTTTTGGACCGACAATAAACCAACAGAAAATTTATGGCTTTGGGAAAGAACAGAGTTGGAAAAAATAAAGCAGTTTTTAGAATCTTCCATATTGGTCCGATTTGTTGGTCAGACACATGTTTGATGTCATTCATATTGAGAGGAACTGTTTTGATAATTTATTTCATACTGTTTTGGATAATCCTTGTAAAACCAAAGATAATGTAAAGGCACAGTTAGATCATTCCCAAATTTGAAGGCGGCCAGAACTTGAATTGTTTGAAAATTTCAGATCATAGAGATTAATGAAGCCAAAATAAGCTTATACACTTACCAAAGAGAGTCTCTTATTATTTTGTCAGTGGATTGCAGATTTGAGACTTCCAGATGGCTATGCTTCCAACTTGGGAAGATATGTTAAAAATGGTCATATTACCAGATTAAAAAGTCATGACTATCATGTTATAATTGAAAGACTTATTCCTATTGGATTAATATTTTTGTTGAATTATAAGAGTTGGGATTCGATAACAGATATATCATATTTTTTCCGAGATATGTGTGCGGCGACAATAGACTACGATACACTATGCAAACTGGAAGAAGCTGTTTTTGTAATTATATGCAAACTGGAAAAAATATTTCCATCGGCATTCTTTGACTCAATGGAACATTTGATATTACATTTTCCACATAAATAAAAATGTGGAGGTCTGGTTCATTTTTGATGGATGTACCCATTTGAGAGATGCATGTAGAAATTGAAGAAAAAAGTGTATAACAAAGCATCAATTGAAGGCTCAATTGATGAAGCTTATTTGCAAGAGGAAACTGCATTATTCTCCTCTCATTAATTTGAATCTGAATATCCCTCAAAATATAACTGCATGGGCCGGAATGAGGGGAATGTTGATGATGATATGAACGATCAATTATCAGTTTTCAATCATCCTGAACTTGGCTTTTGTTGAGTTCATGATAGATGGATTTTAGATGATGAACATCATAGAGCTCATACATATGTTCTAATCAACTGTGATTAAATTTCACCAATTGTACAGTGAGTGCTTCTATCCCTTATTCTATAGATTCTATTAAAATAAATTAATCATATTGTATTTTTAGGTTATATGATGATCATATAAAGAAACAATTTCCACAAATTACAGTATCTGGCTTAGAATATTGTCGGCTAAAAAAATATTCCTACTAGTTTCAACAACTGGTAACATACATTCGTTTTTGGGTTTACATATAAAATCAATTTATTACTTGTAATAGTTATAAAGGTTTTACAAATTTTCATGTATATGTACATGCTAATAAGATTGATAGTCGATTGCGTATATTGAGTAGCCCACCATCCAAAATGGCTAAATCTTATATTGCACATGTGGTGAATGGTTATCTCTTTCATACACGTGCATATGGGGAATCAAAGAAAACAATGAATAGTGGTGTTTGTTTTAAGGGATCACATCATAGAGATATTGAAGTTGACTTTTATGGTATGCTTGAAGAAATTATTGAACTGTGTTATAAGGGACAAGATTATGTAACGATGTTTAAATGTTGATGGATGGATACTGAGAGAGGCTTGTGTATTCATCCGACTCATGGAATTGTTGATATTAAACTTAAATGTCTTCTTGCAGTAAATGAACCATTTTATTGGCTCATCAGGCACATCAAATTTATTATGAAAAATACTATGCTACTAGAAAAGAGTTGGATGATTGGTGGATTATAATAAAAGTTAAATCTCAAGAAAATCAGTTTACTCAAACTGAATGTGGTTCCACTGAAGTGAAATGAAATGAAATTGTTTAGTACACTCATCAAAAAACATCTTTTTCAAAAAGAGACATGAATATCGAGGATGACACCCCACAGTTAAGGGTCGATGGTGACAATGTTGTCAATGATGTTACAACTGAATTTGAAATGACAAGAGATGATGAAAGTGAAACTAATATAGAAACTGATGATTTTGATGAGGAAGATGAAGACATTGACATTGAAAACTATGAAGATGATGATGAAGATGAACATTGACACAGTAAAATGCTGGTTAGAATTATAACAAATATATATCTATACATAATAGTTATTTTCAACTGTTTGATAATAATAATAATTTCATGTTTCAGATGGACTCGGAAATGATTCCTCAGTTTCTGGAGGCTGATCTACCTATGGATGATGAAGTTATTGAGTAATCTGACCCTCAAGCTGTTGGCACTACAGGGAGCACTCGGAGGGGGTGTGGTCTTGCCAGGATGATGATTCCAGATCCTATCCCGGAGCGACGTCCACCTCTTGGATTCTATGTGCACATGCGGTGGAATGGTAACATGTGTATTTTAGTTATCTTTCATTATAATTTATTTATATTATAATTTTTTGATTATTTGTTCTTTTTACACAGTTTTACACATATAGCTATTGGACAGGGGAGCATTATCTTGGGCAATTATTTTTCTCAGCCCTGGCTCAAATGAGACCAGATTCCCACTGATGTGTAGGCCGCCATGTTTGATCATTGGATGGTACGTAATTAAATATTATTTATTTTGAAATTTAATTCATTAATAACTTTATATTAGGTTTTATGGTATCCCATCGACGATAGCATGCGTGCCACTATCCACGTGGCAAGGGTGGTGTCTATGCGTGACTGTTTCCATTAGTTTTTGTATAATTTGAGAAAGACAGCTGTGAGGAAAGCTGGAGTGACAGAATTTGCTGAGTCCTGTAGAGCCCACCAACCAGATTAAATTTCATCTCACGTTTGGGATGGATTATGTACACACTGGTTTGATGGTGGGTTTCAGAGGAGATCTGCATTGGGTCGACAGAATCGGGGGAGACAAGAGGTGACGCATCGAGCCGGTAGTCGTACATTCAGTGCGCATAGAGAGGATCCGGTAAGTACTTTTTTTAATATTTTATACAACATTAAATATAAATAGTTTATTTTATTTTCATATAGGAATCCGATCATCCCAATATTACGATGTACGACGTTTATCAGAGGATATACACTGATCCGGCTACTGGAGAGATTAGAGGTGACCGCCAGCGTCAGATTATGGTCAGTATTATTTTTTTCAGTTTGAAAATTAAATGAATATAATATTTTCATTATTTTGATTTCTAATTGAAACTTAAGGAGTCATATGAGGCTGTGACCTCTCAGACACAGGCTGAGAGTCAAGACGAGATGGGTGATCAGACTAGTGCCCTCCATTTTGATGAGACGACATGGATGCAGGAGACCCATTATGGCTTCGAAAAGGGCCGAGTAGTTGGTATCTTCTGTCATTTGACTTATGCAGATTATTATGGTACTGCTGTGATGTTGGCGTCCAGCTCGAGAGGAGCTCATGGAGAGACATCATCTTCTTCTTCACAGTATCAGGAGCAGCTCCATGCTCAGAGTCAGCTTTTAGAGGATTTGCGTCAGGGGCAGGAGTAGATGTGTCAGCAGCACGATGAGGAGATGCGTCGATGGCAGGAGCAGATGCGTCAGTAGTAGGATGAGGAGAGACGTCGATACGAGGAGCAACATCAGGAGCAGATGGATCATATGCGTCATCTGACTCATAGTTTAGGGATGGAGTTTCCTCCACCACCTCCTCCAGGTCCTCTAGATTATCCACCCCAGTGATTTTTTTACATGTAATAAACATTTGAGTTCGTAGTTTCTTGTCATATTAACTATTTAAAATTCCTCTTTCATATTGGTACGAATATTGCATGATTTAATTTGTATTTATATTTTTTAATATTTTATTACTTATTATTATTATTTTTAATGTTTTCTTATTTTAGTAATATTACTTTTAATATTTCATATTTATTTTTAATATTGAGAAGTTTATAATTTTATAATTTTATTAATATTAATAATATTAATATTATTTTTTCATAAATATGTATGTTTATTTTAATAGTAAAAATATTATATTAATTTTTTATATTATTAATATTAGTATTATTATTATTATTTTTTGATATTAATATTCCATAATATATAATATAATATTATTTATATTTATATTATTATTATTTTTTGATATTAATATTTCATAATTATATTATATATATTTTTTATTATTAATATTATAATAATATAATTTCTTTATATTATAAATATTATTATTATTATTATATACATAATTTAATAATAAGAATATTATATTAATTTTTTATATTATTAATATTAGTATTATTATATGATATGGTATTATTTATATTTATATTTATATTATTTTATATTAATATTTCATAATTATATTATATATATATTTATATTTATATTATAATAATAGAATTTTTTTGTATTATTAATATTATTATTATTTTTAAATAATATTATATGATTGGTATTAATTATTTTATTTTATTTTATTTTTTTTTGTATTTGCGACGGGAATATTTGTGACGGGTTTTCCCGTCGTAAATCTTTTTTACTGTAACAGTTGTGATGGGAAAAATACCTGTCGTAAAAACATTTCTGCGATGGTCTGTCGCAAATACCTTCGTCGCAAATATTTTTTAAATTTCCCATTTACGACAGGTCAGAAACCCGTCGTAACTAATATATATGCGACGACCCGTTGCAAATACCCTTTTTATGTATAAACGAAAACCCATTTGCGACGGGGGAAAAATACTGTCTCAAATACTCGTTTTGCGATAGGACCTCCGCAAAAACACCTATTTGCGACGCCGTTTTCGGCAACAGGGGATTTGCGAGGGGATGTCGTCACAAAAGACCTTTTGCGACGGTATCCTATCGCAAGTCACCCGTCACAAATATTCTACTTTCTTGTAGTGGATAATAGTTGGTAAAACAATTGGGTTATATGTGGTACATTTTTTTATACTGAGTCAAAAAACAAAAGGCCAGGACATATCTGACATCACCACATGACATAATTGCTAAAAAAGCTCAGACTAAATTAGAAGGGGGAATGAATATTCTTCAGCATGGATAGTTAGCAAAATATCTAAGAAGTATGACCATGTCCATGGTAAAGAAGTGATAAAATAGGATTTATGAAAAATAAACATTAAGAACCACTTCACCACTGAACCTAATAACTATGAATGGGTCTACTCCACCGACTAAATCTATGGCGCAACTACATAAAAATAGACAAAATCTCAAAAAATAACCCCTATAATCAACACCATTTCAAGGTGGACCACACCATAACCATTCAAAATGTGAATAAATGGCACAAACTATCCCCTAAGACACTACACAATAGTCCTCCACTCTACAACATAGAGCTAAAAGACCTATACCACTACCCTGCTCCATGGTGTTTCCATTCCAAAACATCTAGTAGAACCAAAAACCACTATAAGCCCCTCATATGATATTACCATACAATCGATGCCTTATCTTCCTCTATTATGTTGTAACCCCATTATCTACACCACAAAATGATACATAGCTAAAATATCATGTTTATGTCCTTATGTTTCCTACAAAACTCCATTGGACCTCCCCTAGACACCCTAACCAATATTTTGTTTCAATTTAATGGGTAAAAAAGTTTAGAATGTTACATGAGACACCATGTGGGAAAATAAAATTGAAACTTTTTAATTTTTGTATTTTCAATTAATTGATCTTTTTGACCTATTAGAATTCATAAAAAATGTTTACATGAAAACTTAAGGATAATAATAGCATTAAGATTCAGGAAATTTTATATGAATATATTTTGATACCTATTTTTAGTATTTATTTTAAATATTTTTTTTAAAATTACTGTTTTCATGTACTTTAATTGGAAAAATCATTATTCTAATTCATTTGTGGTGGAAAATGAAATTATTTCAATATTTTCAATAAATAAAAAATCTCTTATGATTTGATAAATTATTATTTTATTTAATCACTATATTTTTACTATGATTTAGTAGAGGTTTATTTATGATCATTATTTTTTTGTAGATGTATTTTGTATGCGTTTAGTGTCTTTTAAGACTCTTCTAACAATTTAATAAAACATTATATGTTAGGAATGAATCCCTTGAGGATGTGGATAAATTGTATCTCCAATAATAATTTTCGTAAGTCTGTATGAGTTATATTAAGCCCAAGGAAATGAAAAAATATCTACGTCTACAGATTCATAATAATTTTATAGAAATTAAATGTGCATTGTTTTTTATCTCTTAAATGTTTGTTCTAAGATATAATAATAATAATTATATCCAATATTCACTAAACAATACCCATTCTCAAATTTTAGAACGTTGAAATCAATACCAATAGAGGTTTAATCTCAATAACCATGTGATAAATATAGATTTGGAAGAATATGTCGGTCAATCAAGATCAAGGGAAGTAGCTCACTCAAGTGTTGAAGGTTATTTTTTTGAACCATAAAACATGAAAAAAAATTAAAAATCAAAGTTGATGATTAAAGAATTGAGATCCTTACTTGAGAATAATATAATAAAATAGATCTACATAATAAACCCAAAAGGAAAAATTTAGTCCAGATCAATGATAATAATGACACTATGTCAAATTTCTTCCAAGACATATGAGGTAGATTTGATAAATAAAGAAGGTTTCTCTACGTCCATAAAAAAACATAATTCAAATTAGATGAATTAAGGGAAGAACTAACAACCTAGTTGATTAAATTAAAGAGAATACAATTGACTTATTTATAATATAATTGAGATTAATTAAGGATAAAATTCCATCCTCATAATCATTTTTTTTGAAATCAGGGTTTCTATTGTGGGGATGATGTTGGAATCCCTAGTGGATCAACTACAAGAATTAGAGATAATTTATTTTTTCTTGTTTTTCATATAGGTTTTAGTTAATGAAAAAATTAACGATTTTATTTATTGAATAATAAATTTAAAAATATTAATTGAAGTTCACATAAACTACTAAATTTATATTTTTATTCTCAGAGGTAGAATTAGACCACTTTCTATAAGAGGGATGTTCACAACTCAATTATAAACTCTAGTGGAAGAGGAATCATTTAAAAGGATAGATTAGCGAATCTTGATCAATAAATCTATTGGATAATGTTTTTGTAGGAATGTGATATAGGTATTTAGTTTAAGATTGTGATTTTTAACTATGTGGAAGTGGTTGATTAATGATCCTCAAAGTGTTATGTCAATTATATCTAGTAAAATCCTAGATGAATAAGTGATAGTTCAAGTGCAAGCCTATATAGATTTTATCAAATTATTTATAGAAATTTTGAGTTTTTATATTACACATTTTTGAGATCATGAATCAATTATGTGCTTTAGAATTAGGGAGTTTAGTTTCCATGAAATAGAAATGTAATAAACTGAAGAAAAAATGGTTTTATGAAGGAATATTCAAGTTTATTGTTATTTTATTTTGATTTTTGGTTTAGTTTACTTGGAATTGGATACTGAAATGAATCTATAAAATTATGGATAACAAATCCTAGAATATACCTTATTTCACGATGATATATATTAAAATTGGATGAATTAATCATGTATTCTAATAGCCCAATATGTTGGAGAGTTTTTATAGGATTATAGGAATATTGGAAGAAGGTAAAATGAGGTGATACTGATTTTCCATGAAAACTTGTGTAAATTTTAGAAAAATACTCTTTGAAATAGAATGTGAACAATTAAATTGTTAGAAAAATGTGGTAAAATATAGAAATGGGAAATTCTAGAAAACCTAACTTGATGTAGTAATACTAAATCAATGTTTTGGGGGAATAAAAATTATTGAAGGTTCTGAATTTGAGGATTTATGAATTTGAGGATATTTATTCTAAGTGATTGAAGAGACTATCAAGTAAATGTTAGGATAAATTTTATGTGGATTGACGGTATTGATACAAAATTTTGACGGTATGTTAGTGGGGATATTCTTTTACTGGAAATACTTATTAGATATCTCTTCTTTTTTCCCATTGAATTCTAATATGGAAATATACTTCAATAATTAATTGAAAATGATTACCAACTAAAATTTTCTTGTGGAATAATATTTATCTACTAATTTTATTACATAATATTTGTTTTATTTCTGAAATTAGTTCCTTATTATTCTTCTTACTTAACCCGAGTACAAAAAATTTCCCATACTTCAAGATTTTATAATGGTAAATCAGATGCACCAAATATTTGTTAAGAAAAGTCCCTCTTGAATACCCCATAGAAGAAGTTGTTTTGAAAATATTTTATAAAACCCCATTACTAAGATATATATTTATCTTGTTAATTATCATTTCCTTCCTTTCTCATAACTTTGAAAAAATATTCAGTTGAAAAATAAAAAATTGAACTACCACCTATCAAAAATTCGACTGAGTTGGTAGAAATCCACTCTAAGGGTGATAACTATAAAGAACATAATTGATAATTATATTATTTATCAATAAGTAAAACTTACATGGTAATGAGGTGATATGGATATTTATTTTTAAATTTATGATGTTTTTCCACTTTAATTTGTGTATGAATATTCTTGTTATTTATTGAATATCTGGGAAGGAAAAATCGACGTAACATCCCCTATTGTGTTGATTTTTTCTTCATTAATGAATTATATAAATTTTTATAATGATATTAGTAACTAAAATTGATTATAAGATGTCTGAAGAAGTTACTCTAGATTAAAACTAGAACAATTGTTTTTCTTGGAAGAAGAAACATGAAAAAGTGAAGAATATGCATTCATAAAGAATTGAACAAACACACTACTATTTTTTTTGTGTAATTAGAACCAATAGATAATGATTTGATATTGTTTTAGGGTTATAAGGAATTATTTGAGGGGATGGACAATGTTTTAAGAATGATTAAGGGAAGTTTTAAATTATCATACCATAGTAAAATGAAAAAGGAAAGAATTATATAAATTTCATATCATGCAACCATAATCATCGCAAGATATATTTTGAAGAGAAAAAAGATAAGGAAAATGAATATTCCCTATTCTGTATTTCATAGGGTATATTGCATATAAATATAGTATCTATAAACATTACACAAGATCTCATTGTGTAAAATCCATTATTAAATTTGAGGTCATTATAAGGTATAAGGGTTCATTGTATGATATATAAAACACCCTTCAAAAACATTATAGGGTTAAAAATCATATTAGGGTAAAACATCATAAGGTGAAAGTTTTTATGGTATGTTAAGTGAAACATAATTTGAAAATAATTAAGGGTATAAATAAACCCTACACTTGTTTTGTAAATTCATTATACCCAAAAAAATATTTAAAATATATTGAGAAGACTTCATAAGATTTGTAAAAGGACTATGTAGGCCATATTTATGTAAAATATTTTAAAATGAGATGAATATTAAACTAAATAAAGAAACATAAGAATAAATTATTCAAATAAATAATGAATAAAATTAATTGATCCCATTAAAAAAATCATCAATTTTAAAACACCACAAGTATAATATGTATTACGTTTAAATTAAATAAGATCCTACCATAGAATAAGGTAGAGTTTGCGATCAGTTCAATGTTGTAAAGTTTGTTCCATTCCAAAAATTATTTCATACTTAGATGAAACTAAATTTGTTTTAATGATATGTATTTTTTTGTGGAAATAAATTTTATATTCAAATATTTCTATGTGAATTATTATTTGATCATATCATTAATATAAATTCATTTAATTAATTTACCATAGTTAAAATGATCCTTTTAAATCATTTATGGACATAATATTTGAAGTATATTTGTGAGAACTATCTGAATAAAATTTTTGGTGAAGAAGAAGACATCATCATGACATGAGAATATGATACATATACTATTAGAAGAACTTATATGTATCAAAGTTATAAACATAACCCATTTAAAATAATCTGTATGTTTTTGTATAATAAGTCTAATCAAATATTTTTATCTTATGATATATGTAGATTGATGTCATTGGATTCTAAGAATTTTTTGGTTGATTAGTTTCATTGTCGAGATTCTTGATGGAAGAATATTATGGCATACTCTTGGATATAAATAATTATTTTTATTATTGACATAAGGAAGCATTCCACCCAACATACAAATTAATTGAAAAAATTAGTGGTCCAATAAATATTTATTTTCCATGTAAGGTTCTAAAAATGACCATTGGTTTCAGTATAAATAATGCTACAAACCCAATAGTAAGATGAAGTGTTATAATGAGGTCATTGTTACCATAGGAAAAAAGGAAGAACAATTCATTTTTATTATGTGGAACATTTTTCATATAGTGTAAGAATATTCTTAGGATTCTATGATGATTACTATATTAATTAATTTTTATTCACTATACCATTTAAATTTTTTAATCTCCGTATCAGAACTCTACCCAAATATAGCTAGGTGTAGGATTCCATGGATCTCCCTTGTAAATATTTATGTTATATTTTTTATATTATAAATTACCTAATAATATAATTATTTGGGTTTTTTAATCTACATAAACATCCTAACCTAGATTTATATTCTATATTTAAGAAGAGATTATTAATGAATAATTTAAAACATGCTAAAAGTTGGGTATAATGATTCATCCCCCTATCTATGACCATGAATGACCATTGGGAACATCAAGTGGTATTTTATATAACCAAATATATCTCTAATGGGAGAAATTTTATTATTTATTTTGTTTTCATAGATAACATGAAGTACAAATTTCATGCTTTTCTATCTTTTATCAAAGAAAAAAGTAAACGTCCCTTCATGTCATGAACTAGCCCGAGTAAACCCTAAATGGGTTACTCGATCTGGTCTACAAAATATCCTACATCCCCTCAAGATGGGAACATGTGTTGGGAATAAAAACATACTATTGGTAATTATTTAAGCGAAAAAAATCAAAATCAATATAAACAAAACCAAAATAAAAACATAAAAAAATTAGACAACAAAGTCTTAAATAATTAAACCACAGATCCTGATACAAAGTAAAACTAAAAGTAATCAAAACTAAAAAAAGTCCCAAAATACAAAGATAATTATGTTACCAAAAGTTCACCTCCAACCACAAGAATGACCCTTCTCCATAATGAGAACCTTAGCTGGAAACACCTGAACAAAGATAGACCTACAACTATAATGATAAGGGATAGGTGTGAGAACATAATTCTCTGTAGGGATGCTAAATGATAGCCCCAGAATCGAATTGATTCTTTACCAAAAGAATAGTAATGAAATTAGTTTTAAATACAATAACAATGATAGAGTCTTAAACGTTTTATAAAACAACACTCACCTAATTTTATTTACATATCTGAGATCCATTTTTAAAATCAAATTCCAAAGCAAGGAAGACCTGGGTAGTGAAAAAAATAAAATAGGGTTGCAATGAAGGTATATAACAAGTGAAATAGATAGAAAAAATCCATATAGATAATATCCATGGGAGATCATAAAGATCCCTAGGCAACCCATGGATGTACTCACTTCAGAATCACCTACATTCATATGGTGAATCCCCATAGTCTATAATGTATTGATATCCCCCATGACAATACCACAAATAATCCCCATTTGACCTCTATATCTACCCATGGGTACCGAATCTTATAATTGAGTTTGGTAAGCTAGCATCACTCGATCGACTAAAATATTCCCAAGAACCCATGGTGGTAATAATAATACTGTGTATGTAGGAGGCTAAAACACACATGACTCAGCCTATCCATCACCACTACACTTTCCAACCCCAAACATGGATACTAATATATGATAACCCCTAAGGTAAATCCTTCCTATAAAGGTTCCCCATATACATGAAAATACATTTCCCACATTTTAGAAATCACAGACCTTTGTAAAATTTTATACAATTATCCCCTTTGAGTTGAAAATTTCAAAACATGCCTTAAGGTTCTATGTTTTAAAATGGTCAAGATAAAATTATTTTATTGCATTAGAATAGTGCATAATTTTATGAAAAAACCATACGCCACACACTCATCAAAACATACTCTGAAATCCAAACATGCCTACACTCAAGGATTTCACTTTAAAGTATTCATTTGAAATCGCACAAGGGAACACCCATCCTTTAGAATCTAAAGAACCATTTAATGAAATCAAGGTTTTTCGAAAAAAACCATTTTATAGGTGCCATCATCATTTGAGGACACATTTATGTGTTCACCTAGTGAACCCATGGATGTGCCAACATCCAATGGCACATCAATCCACCAAGGAAAATTTTCAAAACCATTCCCAGAAAACCCCAATTTCTTAAAATCCAAAACCAACCATTTATATCATCAAAATTACACAAAACATAACATTGGAGCCATTAAACCCTTCCAAAGTGTTTTTACATAATAATCTAACCATAACATAACTAAATCATACACACCAAACCAAACTCAATAAAAAATATTTCCATCGCTATAGTAATAACAACTATAAATTTAATAAAAGAAATAATTACTCCTTAAACGAATAAAGTAAATATAACAATGCTTACTAAGTACCATAAACCTAGGAAATTTTCCCAGAAATCATTTAAAAAATATTTTTAACAATCCAAAAAAATTTCAAAATTATATAAAAATTTATACAAGGTTGGCATAGAGGTGAGAAACAAGTTTATACATTTGTTAAATTCAAGAATCAAAGGTGAGGATTGGGTTAGAAAAACATGGAAACACTTAACAAAAACAAGTGTGGATGGAATAAACCATAAATGATAGGTAGATCAAAGCATCACAGACCATGAACACACACTAGAATCCAAATAAACACAACCCACACATCAAAACAATCATATATGGTACATCCAAAAAATGAACTAAGAAAAGATAGATCAGAAAAGTTTGAGAGGGGAAGAGGAGAAGAGGAATGGAGAAGAATTCACAAAGAACTAATGGCCATTATTGAGAAATCTCCAAATAAGTGGTCAAATATGATGAATAATTAAGGGGTAGGCACCTTTGGTAAATACCCAATAAGTGTGGCTTCTTTTGGGAGGTGGAATATCCTAAATCAAATATTTAGGATGATATTAATTAATTCCATAATGGGATGCATTAATTTGTTTCATGGATTTGAAATCTGTATGCGAACCATACGAATGATACTTGAAAATTTATGGAACTTACAGGTTAAGGTTTCATTGTTTGGGAAACCCATGATTAAACTTTGTGACATGCGAAATAGTCCAAATAAATTCAAATATCTCCCTAAAAACTATGGAATCCCACCATAATATTATTGAATTATTTAAAAATGATATAATGACATCATGGGTGAAACAAACTCTCCAACATGAAACTTTCTCACAATATAATTCACAATAACAATTAATAGGGATAAAATAAAACTAAAACCACAAAAACATGAAGACTTTTGTTTGACATGCAATCGAAACCTCAATTAAAGTTTCCAACACTGAGAAAAGAATTGAATAAAAGAGTATCTGAGTTCTCTGTGTGATAGTTTTGTTAATAAAAGTATAAAAGTTTCTCAAAAAACACTATGTAATATAAAAACTAATCTTGAAAAAAATAAGTTCCTAATTTACGTAAAATGAATTATCCACCAATGATGGATGTTAAAATATTTAGTAAGAGTTTATCTACCAAATATACTGAAATTGGTTCTTTTATGTGACTAGTTATAGTCATAGAATGTATAAAGAGGGCGAGTTTATAAAATTTATTGAAAACTTATATATTCATGATAAAAAGTATATATCAAATGTACCTACCAAATTATTCACATATATGGTTGTTTTAAGGGAACTTTACAAGAAAATACACAATGGGAATAAGAAATTTATGGAATGTAAAATTAATTTGGAAGGATATTATGAAGGTGAAAAGTTTTCACAGACATTATAAAAAAGTAACAATAAGTTTTTCCTTATAGGAGAAATATTTTCATCATTGAAGAGAAATTTCAATCTAATGGTTGGCTGAAATTTGTAAAACAATTTTTTCTTAAAGAAGTGATCCATGAATTAATACAATCGTATAAAATTTCTATAGAATCTTAGTAAGATAAATTAGAGGTTAATGGAAACATAGGAAATATTGGATATTATAATAAAAATATCAAAATAATGTGTTATAATCAGGATATAAAATTCAGTAATTTGAAACCAAAAAATGAGGAATTTCTAGAGTACCTAAAAAATCCACAAAAAAACTTTTTTCTGAGAATAAATTCTAAAACATTTATCTTTAACAAGGAAACATGAGCATAAAACCATATTCTAATCAATATATAATAATATCCAAGAAAAATTAAACCATTATTATAGTAATTATCATTTCACTAATGTCGTCATAATTGAAAGTGTAGACTATAAAATAAAAAACATGAAAAAAATGAGTGGATAAAAATGAAAAAAAACCTCCATGTATAAAAGGTTTTTAAAAGACCATTCAAGAAACGATTTCATCAAGAATATCAAAAAATGGCGGTGTTACTACTAAAAAACAGCTTGTATAAAAACAAAAATATAAATATATATTACATAAAATGCCATAGGAATATTTGTTGTTGACTTCTACCTATCAAACTTTAGATTTCGGAAATTAGGCCTTTGAATATCGGGAAAATTCACCAACTTGTTCACCTAGTTGCAACATGGAAAGAAAGTGAAGATTCAATTTATTATAAAGCTTTTTTATCTATTTAAAAATAAATAGTCAATATTATAAACTATGTTGTTATGTTCCATCCATAAAGAAAATATTATCTGGTTTGAATAGGGGGTAACAACTTTAGAAAAAAAATAATAAATTTGAAAGTGATTTACATTTAGAGTGTATTTAAAAGAAGGAAGTTCATTTAATCAATTATGAGAAGTTTGTAAAGTAAAATGAAAAGGGTTTCAAATATGTAGGGTATATATTATTCCATTATGTTAGTAAATGACATATTATATATCATTATATAAAAGGTCATTAATATCTTTATAAAACATAAAATACAGGGAAAATAGGAATGACAATCACTAAAAGAATCCAACATTTGGATTAAATTAGTATACCCATGAATAATTCTATAAAGAGTTTCCTTGTAATGAAAACAAACATAATTCCATAAAACATTATGAAAACTCTAGGAGTTCCAAATATGGTATGTAGGGTGTAATTACTTGGTGATACCAATTAATAAAAAGTAAATAGATACCGATGAATCAACAAAGTGATAAAGGAAAACATCTTGCTATATAAGATGGAAAATGATAATTTTCTAAGAACGTGTCAAAGGATATTAACCCTATATTATTATAGATATATTCATAATTACTGTGCATGATAATGATAATTCAAATAAATGATTGAGTATCTATATAACTCAAAAAAATGAAAATGATTAATGAAATAGGAAAATCATTAGCTATATAATATTCATTATTTTGTAGCAAGAACAAGACCAGTTGATACAAGGAGGGATCTAAAAATAGGTTTAAGATGATTCCATCTAATAACACTTATAAATAGAAAATAAAAAATAGAACTATCTTGAAAATATCTCCTAATATCAATTGATTAATTGATATTTCAAAACATTGATTCTACTACCGATACATTATGTAAAACCACTCCTAATTCCATTTACCATTGTATGGTTGGGATAATATGAATATAATATCAAGGAAAAATGAACAGGGGATCACGTTGATAGATTTAGATGTTTTTTCATAAGAAAATATTTAATCATGGAGTTACATTGATGAAAATCTACCATGATAAAATACAGAAGTGAGTACATTCCTTGAAGGGGGTAAAACATGATAAGGTGGTAAAAAATACCATTATAAAACAAAATCTATAATATTATATAGAATAATAAATAAAAAATGATTAGGTATACTAATCACACATTTTCTCCTTTATATTATTTTATCAAATATAATTTTCAAGGGGGTTATGGAAGATGAAAATGATGAGTGAAATGGGGAGTTTTAATCTATTTTTTCACTTTATATTTCTAGATTTTCTTATTAAGTTAAGTGTACGAAATTTAATTCATCATTTTGGGGTATAACAACTAAAAGTGTGAACTAAGAATAGTGTCACATAATGAATTATATAATGGAAATAAACTATGATTTGGTGAATTCACTCATGTTCTCTATATTGGGTACTCCTAAATATACTTCGAGATGACCAAAAAAAATATCTTTGCTAAGATAGCATTTAATTTCATCAATAATTTAAAATTAGGGAATTCAATAATACTAAATCATAGAGTGTCAGGAACCAAGAAAAATTGCCATCCAACCCAGTGCCCGACTCAGTCTATGGAATGCCCTAAAGGGAAATCCCAATCCCCACGGGTTGGAACAACTTTCTGGGAATCAGAAATATATATTGGTGATGATTTACCTGAATAGATAAATATAATACAAACAACAAGGTGAATAAATTAAAACTAAAATTAGACAACCTAACTGTCCCTTAAACCAAGTTCAAATTTAATATTTATAACTTTAACTAAAATACCCTAAAGAGACTAAAATAAAGGAAAACCAAAACTCCAACACAAACCTCCATGAAACATGAGGAATAATATCCCTAAGCCACCTCCACCAACCTTCACGAGAAAACTAATACAACTCGAACCATCTTCTCTAAGCCTGGGGCCTCAAACTGGAATAAAAAATAAATAGAAACAACATAAACCCAAAGGTGTATGTTGGGTGTGATCCAAGAGCCTATTAGGATTACTCCATGAAAAATGTTCCAAAGATAATTATTTAATGAAAAATACATTTCCAATTTAATAGATGAAAAATTAATAAATTCTGAAATATTTTTATGGAAAAAGTTAAGGATAACTAATTTAAATTAAAAAAACATAAATTAAAACACACACTCTGTCTAACTTCAATGGTTACCCAACGTCACACCGTGTGTTGATAGTGAGAACAAATAAAAAGAGGTGAAAAAAACATGGTAGAGGCCCTAATGATACTTGCGAGAAGTGGGACCCTCGAACATCGCGTATCAGCGAACAACGGTATAAGAACAAAACAATATACGTTATCGTGCACGAGACACTAGTATGGTAACACATCTATAAACTAGTGGTCTCCCAAATTCATCCAAAAGTTTATAGAGTGTTGTAATCGTCAATCTAGCTATGTGGAACTGTGCCGATTCCACTTCTCTGTCACTAGCGCACTAGTCCTAGTCTGCACACCTAGTACCCAAGCTTCCCATTTGTGATCAAGTGATTTAGAGTTCATTTATATTCCGTAATTATACACTCAAACCTAAAAAGACACTATATAGTCCAAAACCAGCATTTTCACACACAAATTATCTTAAAAAAAGAATGCCAAGAATCATTACACAACTCAATTAAATCAATTTTTCATCCTTAAAAACTATTTAATAATACATTAAGGATTTTCAGAAACAAATTTTAAATAGAATAACATGACATTACATACAAAAACAACTCAACCCTATTTTATAACCAAACACACACAATTCCACCTCAAGAGCTCAATTTACACCACTTATACCAATTAAAGAAACCATTTTAGTAGTTTACTGCTTTTTTTAAAATGACGCAATACAGTTTTCACTAAGGATACACCTAGTTTCATTTAAAACACCACTTTAGAACAAAACACAGAACATAATATTATCAAAACATGACTTTCACTGCCAATATCATTTAATTAATCATTTTACCATTTATAAAAAATAGACTAAAGAAGCACCACTTGGCCTTACATAAAAAACACACACAAACACACTTTTTAGAATTTAACACTGAAAAAATGCGCACTAAAATATAATCTGCATCTATTTAATTATCTTATAAGCCAAGTGTACAATTTATAGAACACAAATAACCAGCCCGACATGGGTTTTCACAGAAAATCACACTCATGTTGCATAAACACCATACCAATAATCCAATGCATATGTGGTCTCAATTTTTAAAAAACAATTACTCACCCAGAAAACAAATGAAATAATACGATCAATTAATTAAACATGAAAATTAATTTATTAATCAATAATTATAAGTGGATCCACCTACCACAGTGTAGATAAACTTCGCAACATGGTGTGAAAACTCCACCACACATTAATTCCACCCCAAACAGCTTGTCTAGACCCTAAAATCAAAACAAAAAACCATTTATACATTGAATCGTACCATATCAACACAAAACCCTAATCCGACAGCCTACCAATGGAAGAAACAAACAATTGAAAAAAAACCAACCTTTTTTGTTGGTGCAGAAGGATGGCCGAGCAAGATAGGGCAGTGCCGGAGGTGGGCCGCTCTAACTAGAGGCTTTCCAGAAGGGGGTGGGGGTGACCAAAGGAGTGTGGTATGATGGTTCGACATAGGTAGTGTGAGGAGACAAAGAAGAGAGGTACGCGAGGACAGTGTGGGGTGACATTACTCACCAGAGAGGGAGGAGGAGGAGGCTCCAATGCGAGGCATGTTTGAAAGAAGAACCAACACAGGATGGGGGGACAAAGGGAGGAGGATCGTGTGACATGTGGCGGTTCTCTGGGAAATCAGACGGCGCATGGTTTGTCAAACTAAGGGGAGGAAGGGTGCCACAAGGAAGAGATGGAGGAAGGAGGTTGTTCGACGATGAGGTGAAGGGAAAGGGGTAGCGCACCTAGGGTTTCGGGGGGAGGGGATCCTATATGACAGAACCAACAGAGGGGGGAGGAAGAATAGGGGAAAATAGAAAATAAAAGAAAATTAATTAAAAAAGGAAATAAAAATAATGATAATTTAAATCCTAAAAAACTCTAAATTAACATAAAATAATTGTAATATTATTGGAGAAAAATGTTAAAAATTCAATTATCATAACTTAAAAATAATTATATCCAAATTAAAACAAAGAAGAAAGTGGTGATAATAATAACAATAATAATAATAATAATAAACATAATCATATTAAAATTATTATTGTTAATATTTTCAATTTAAATTGTTTTAAAATAATTGTGTTTTTTTGTTCACTTTAAATTTTATTCTGTAAACATATTAATTAACCACGCACTAGGTAGGCTCTACGGTTATCTGGAAAAGCCACATGGCTTCGACAATTCCCAACGTGCACATCATGCATTACCATGCCACAATGCTCGTTTATCATAAAAATGAAAAAACAGTAGTCATATCGAACTTTCAACTTAAAAAAGAAATTTAAATCCAAAATAAAAATTATTAGATAAAAAATAAAAATTACTACAGATATCCAGGTGTGATAATTCTCCCACCCTCATGACACATTAATCCCCCAGAAATTCCCAAAAGTCTTGACTAAGACATGTTTACAAGAAATACCCTAAAGATACCTAAAAAACACAATCACCCAAAGATCAAGCATTCAAAACACCCATGACCTAAAACTACAAATATCTTAAAACAAGAGTCAAGATTCAAAATAACAAACAATAAATAATTCACCTCTAAACAAAACTACAACATGGAACACCCCAACACCTAGATTAGGGATCACTAGGGTTGCCTGAGACCTCCAAGGACACTATTCAAGCAGCCCACTAGTCGAGCTGACCAAAAACCATGGTCATGGTCTGGTGGAGCAGAAGTAAGGGGTTTCCCCACCCGGAACACTATGAAAACAGACTTTTTCCACATGTTCGTCCAATGGTGGTCTCCCTATCGTATTATTGTTCTCATCATACATTTGTTCCTTATAAAACTTCTAATAATGGCTTGACCCTCCAAGTCCCCTATGTTTATCCAAACTAAGAAAAGAGAAGACTTCAGAGAGACCCGCACTGGGTCTCCCCACCATTTCAAAAATTTTCCTAGCACCACGACACCCATGTAGGTATTCCCAGTTTACTTTGAGTGATACATACTGAAATATTCATCACAAACCCACCAACACAGTCCAACATGCACAGATGATTCCTACACTGGACAATACATCACCACATGAAATGGTTTTGATAGAAAAATCCCCAACCTAGCGATAAATTGGACAAGCACGTGCCAATTACACAAGAGAAGTGAATCTTCTAAATGAGTACAATTTCAATCCATAACCGACCACAACAGGTTTCATAGAGCATACATGCTAGATTTATAAGAATAATGATTCTCTAAACCACTTTAAGGACCAAGAGAATCCCCCATTAATTAAGACCACAACTAGGACACATGGGTTTCATTCCCCTCACAACAAAAATTAATCCTTCAGAGGTAGTACCACAAGAGGGAAATTTAAGTTGTCCTCATCCGGACACTTAGGACTTAAGTCCAACCAATCCCATACCACATCCAATGATCTTTGACTGTGCAAAAGATTCACAGTGAGTCATATTTCTAGGGCCCTGATATTTTAAGCATCTACCACATCACAATCATAAGCTGACCACAATTGACTAGAACTTCCTCCACTAGAAAACAAACCTACATACTTCTCCTCATGTCCCAAGCAGCAACTCCGTAAACATACCAACTAATAATTGCGTAGAATGACTTAGAGTACTAGAATGACAACACTAGAGATAAGAGATTGAGTGGTATGTAAAATGCGGGTTGCCAACTAATGTAAGGTGGACTCCAAGAACAAGTCCTGTTTTTTCACTCTCCTCATTGTATGAGGAACCTGCACTTACATCAATATAAGAAATTCCTAAAAATATTGTGAACTTTAATGTGATTGTTCCATACAAACTCTGAGGAATATGAAACTAGAATATCAGAAAGGTAAACACACCTCTATATATGCCTATTGATTTGTCCAGCACCTACGAAATCCACCAATTTCCCTCATATTTACTTCTATAGGTACAATCACGGAATGATTATAGTCTTGAGGATCGTATACGACACCCCCACTCTCAACAAAAATGGACCGATCACCATTTTATTGTGTAGTTTCTCTTCTTCAAACATACTCAAGAGAACTTATGCCTACAAAAAAATTCGAGTTCCTAAAAAACTGGAGACACTCTTAACATTCTCAAACCATTCAACAATATCCATCTATCCTTGAAATATACAAACAACCGACTGAATCGAGAAGAACCCAACTCTTCCTATCCACTAGTAGTCTCGGAGGATCCAATAATTGGGAGACCTGATAGAAACCCATTGGATGTTCTTAGAGGAATTTCCCAAATAAGAAACAACCAAAAACCTTACACAAATCCAAACACATCCCAAAACAAACATCTACACCTCCGACACAATTCCAGTAATTCCAATTTAAAACATCAATTATTTTTCAAAGAAAACACCCACTGAAAAATGAGTAACAGTACAACAAACTCCAATAGCTCCTACAAGCCCAACTCTTTCATATCGGACTTAAAAACATTTTCCAATTTCAAAGTCATTTATGAAAAAAAAACATTTTGGAGAAAAATTAACTTTTTAAGAAAGAAGAAGTGGCCTTAAAAATCAATAACTCACCTTTGATATTCCATGATGCCTCGGAAATATGAGTCTTTGTACCACTCAGGTGCATGTCCACATGATCCACTAACTATCTGTTAATCACATCCACATGCACGTATGAGATATCATAGAAATAAAACTATAATAAATAAGGTTATTCCACTTTCAAAACAAAACATTCACAAATATCAAAAAATACCTTTTTTTCCAAAAAAACCATTTCAATGAATGAAAAAAAAATTTCAAAATTATTTCCATTTCTAAGATATCCCACTTCAATTTTAGATAACCGAATACATTATTTTAGAAATTAAATATCAAAAAATCAAATGCTAAATTCCAAAAACAAGTTTCATTAGAAAAACACCACAAGAATCATGCCAGACTCATAGCAAAAGAAAATAAGAGCAACCCCAAAGTCTGTTTTCCTTTTGAAAAAAACCTTATTTCTAATCCAAAAATGAACCATGGAATCACCAACACTAAAGTTCCTGGATGAAGGACCAGTGGTCATGCCAGAGCTAGCCAAATGGTTTAGCAGACCATGCCCTAATCAAGCTCCATCCAATAGAAGTGTAGAACCATTCTCTAGGGCATCCTAAGCGTCACTACTCCATGTGATACCGCACAGAGTACCTTCTTACTCCTATTTTCATCCCCCATACATAAATACCAAAGAAAAAAATATAAATCCTAGTCTACCCCTAGTTTCTTGAGAATTGGAACATGTAAGATTTTACAATGCTCTTCCATCACCTACCCATCAAGTACTGATAGTCCTATCTACAGTATACCTGATGTTCCAAATAACAAGAACAACATCCTCTGATACTTTTTTGTCATAAACCAAGCCAGGTCGCCATCTGCCACGGTTCCTGACCTAGTTTTCGGAATGGCCTGAAGCACGTTCCCAATCCCCAGGGTTTGGAACAAGTGCCTGGGTATCAGAAATATAACTTTGGAATGATTTACCCGAATAGATAAAAATCAAAAATAACAAGATGAATAAATTAAAAATAAAATCAGACAACCAAACAGGCCCTCAAACCAAGTTCAGATTAAATGTTTACAACATAAACTAAAAGACACAAAAACAGACTACAATATAGGAAAACCAAAATATCAAATCAAACCTCCTTGTGACATGAGGAGTCAGATCCCCAAGCCACCACCACCTACCTACATGAGAAAACCAATACAACTCAGACCATCATCGCTAAGCCCGATGCCTCAACCTGGAATACAAAATAAAGAGAATCTACATACACCTAAAGGTGTATTTATGTTGTGATCCAAGAGCCCAGTACGATTACATTGAGAAAAAGGTTCCAAACATAATTATTAAATGGAAAATACATTTGAAATTTAATAAGAAAAAAATAAATAAATTCTCAAACAATTATTAGTGGAAACAGTTTTAAGGAAATCAACTTTAACGAAAACAACATAAATGAAAACACACATACATTATAGTTTCCATGGTAACCCAACATCACAATGTGTGCCTTCGGTGAGTGTAAATAAGAATAGGAGAACAATACACAGGGGATGCCCTAAAGATACTAGCGAGAAGTGGGACACTAGAACATCAAATCTTAGCGAACAATGATATAGAAACACTACAATTTACATTCTCGTGAAAGAGAAACATGTAGGGTAATACATCTATAACCTAGTGGTCTACCAAAATCATCCAAAAGTATAGTTAGTGTTGCAGTCATCAATCCATCTATGTGAAACCAAGATGATGCCACTTCTGTGTCACTAGAACACTAGTCCTACTATTCCCACTTAGTACCCAGGGTTCCCATTTGTGCTCAAGTGATTCATAGTTGATGTCATATAACATAACCATAATGTCAAACCAAAAAAGACAATACACACACCAAATCCACCATTTTCACACAAAAATTCGCTTAAAAAATGTATGTCAAGTATCATTACACAACTCAATTAAAACAATTTTTCATTTGTAATAACTATTTAAAAAATCATTCAAGATTTTCATAAATTTTTTGAAGATCAAAACATGAATTCACACAAAAAAACAACTCAACCCTATTTCATAAGCAAACACACACAACACCACCTCAAGATCTCAATCTACGCCAATTACACCAATTAAAGAAACTATTTGAGTAGTTTAAAACAAACTTCAAAAAATTAAATAATAAGGTTTTCACTAAAGATACATCTGGTTTCATTTAAAACGCCAATTTAGAACCAAACACAGAGTGTAATATGAATAAAACAATATTTTCACCACCAATATCATTTAATTAAACATTTTACGATTTATAAAAAACAAACCAAAGAAGAACCACATGGCCTTAGGTAAAACACACGCCGAAACACCCGTTTTTAGAATCAAACCCACACTAACGCCGTAATAAAATATAATCTTCATCTATTGATTTATCTAATAAGCCAAATGAACAATTTATAAAACACTAATAACTAGAACGAAATGGGTTTTCATAGAAAATCACAATCATATCGCATAAAAAAATTACTAATAAATCAATCTATATGAGATATCAATTAAAAAAAATCTCTTTCGAACCACAAAAAATAATTAAATAAAACCCCTAATTAATTAAAAATGAAAATTAATTTATCAAACAATAATTATAAGAGTAACAACCTACCTTAGGGTAGATAAACTTTGAAACTTAGTGTGAAAACTCCCCCGCATGTTAATTTCACCCCAAACGACTTGGATAGACCATAATATAAAAACATCAAACTATTTATACCCAGAATCGTACCAAAGCAACACAAAACCCAAACCCAACAGCCTACTGATAAAAGAAACGACCAACCAATGAAAAACACGCCTTCGTTGAGGGTTCATAAGGCTAGATGAGTGATATGGGGCAGTGCTGGAGGGGCCCTGCACCAGATATAGGATTTTTAGAAGTGGGGGCGTGGCCTAAGGATGGTGGTGCACTATTTTGGTGCAGGTGTTGTGAGGTGAACCACAAGCTAGGTGCACGAGGAAGGTGTGGGGCAATGTGACACACCATAGATTGAGGAGAAGGATGTGCTGACGTGAGGCGAGTAAGAAGGGAGAAGAAATAGAACTGGACGAGAGGCCAAAAGGGAGGAGAAGTGTGTGATATGTGGTTGTTTGTTGGGAAGTCAGATGAAGTATGGAGGGATGACCCAAGGGGAGGATGGGCGCGATGGGGATGAGATGGAGAGCGGAGGTGGCCCAGTAAGGTGGTGGAGAGAAGGGGGTTGCGCATCTTGGGTTTGGAGGGGAGGGGCTACTGCGCAATGGAACCAAGAGAGGGGTGAGGAAGAATAGAGGGGAAAAAATAAAAAGAAAATAAAAAGAAATAAAAAATGAAATAAATAATGATAAATTAAAACAAAAAAACTCTAAATTAGTATAAAATAATATTTTTATTAGTGGTGAAAAATGTTAAAAATTACATAATTATAACTTAAAGATAATTATTACTTAATTAAAATAATAACGAAAGTGATAATAATAATAATAATAATAATAAACTTATTGTATTATTTGTATTGTTATTATTTATATTATAAACTATTTTAAAATAATTGTATTATTTTTCATTCTCTTTAATTTTTATTTGGTTACTTATTAATTAACTGTGCACCGTGAAGGTCGTCCGGTGGTATGGAAAAGCTAGATGGAATCAACCAAGCCCTATATGCATGTAGAACATTACCACACCAAAACTATCACTTATCAATAAAACACAAAAAATCATCGGGAATGGCCTACACCTCAACAAAGAAAATTTAATGCAAAAATTAAAATTATATGATAAAAAAACAAAAAATTACTATAGATATCCGAGTGTAACATAGAGGGTGTAGAATTTGTTTTCAGTATTATTCAATGGTTCTAGTTATCTAGGAAAAATATCCAAAAGATATTTTGACATTAGAATTTACTTTCAATAAGGGGGAATTGAAAACTGTTCATTGATGAAATCATAATGACCTAGTTATTTATTAGTATTAAATGAAAATTCATTTGGGTTGGTTGAAGATACCAGGTGAGACTTGTATTTTTTTGTTAAGAAGTAAGTCTTACATAATGATAAGGTGTTTTAATTATGTTTTTGGTAATTTGTGTTGTTCTTCCATCATAAATGTAAAAGGAACATGATTTCTGCTACTTGAAGTGCTTGTATGGATAATTTCAAGTAGTGGACCTTATTTTTGATGTTTTTATTCATTTTTATTCAGTTATATTGTATGTTACAATGATTCCAATTCGATATATAGTAGTTTCAATGAATTATTTGGCAGAATAAATTGTTTTTAACTATAAAAATTTCTTATTCCTCTAAGAAAAAACTAGCTGAAGTAAAAAATAACCATCCAAGAAGCAAAAAACCTGAAAAATATTGATTCAATTTAAGGATAATCATCAGATGTTGATTAGAGTTGATATAAGGGGAATGGGAAAGCGAATTCAAATATATAGGAAGTGATGAACGCTATAAAAGACTAGGTAAGGTATAATTGATCTATGTAAGGTACCTTTAATTGGTATACATTAGCTTCTTAGTGTACAAGCCAACTTCATTAGACATAATTCATAATGAAAATATGAGATCATATTAAGTTAAATGGGGCCATCTAGGGATATATTAACTATATATTAAATACTTTATATGATACAAGAGAATCATGGGGTATCACTCTAGTATAAAAGATCAAAGAAATATTGAAGAATATTTGGGTACACCCACCCAATGTTGAAGAATGTGATAGGTAAAAATAGAACATACCAGCAATTACAGAATTAATTATACCATATAAAAATATTTAATTATTCTAATGAAACATAATTGGTTTCCTAAAAGAAATTTTATGGTATATTTTTATGGTAACATATTAAATAATAAGAATATTAAATTTTATAAGGAAATTTTAAAATAAAGTATTATTGTAAATTGTGAATTAAAATAGTTTATTCCATTTAATCATTATTCAATGACAAAAAATTATAAGTAGATTTGGATTCTTGGTGATATTAAGGAAGAATACACTGAATAATAAGATGAAATTTGTAACAAGTTCCAAACTACAAGGGGAGTTCCATGGAATAATTCCATTCATATTTTGAGGAAATTCTAATAATTTTAAATATATGATTCTTTTATTGGTGTTATAATGTGTTATTCAGATTTCTCTTGGGGAATTATGATCTTATTATTAAATGGATTTAAATGGAAACCTTGAATCAAATTAAATGGTTTATTTAAATGAGAATTTAAAGAAAAATATGAAATTGTGGTTAAAAGAGATTTTCCATATCTATTATTGAAATACTATTTAAAAATTAATTATGATAATGCCATGAATTAAAATTATAGTGAAGAATAATATTTTTTTCTGACCTAAGAATCAGATAGTGATAAAATTAGTATAAATTCTATGCATCTTTGGAATTAAAAAAAATATTGAGTTAAATATATTTATTAAAGAAGGATAATCAAGATAATATGAGATTATAATAACATATATATTTATTTAAGTGATAATATTCTAAAATATTTATCATTTATCAACTTATGTGATAATATTTATAATGAAAGATGATATCATGACTCTCATGGATATATATTTGTCTTGATTATTTGATTGAGGTGAAGGATTGGGTTTACATTTATTGGGATTCAAATATCATAACATAGTTGTTAAATTACTTTATTATCATTCTAGGTTGGTTCCTTAAATACATTGTAGTTTCAATATAAACACATAACATTACTAATGAAAACCGAAGACAACAACTTCTAGATCTAGTGTTGAGAAAAAAATATTTTCCTGTTGGATTTGATACTAATATCAAGTGATAATAATTTAACCATTACATAAGTACATTATGAATAACCACCCAACCAAAAAGATTATAGCTATATAAATCTATTTAGGAAAGAAAATAATTTTGTATCAAACCCCATATTTTTTCTTTACAAATTATATTCTCACTGGAGAAAACATTATGATTTATACTATTATTCCACATAGAGCGTGACCTCATAGTAAGAATAATATATCTTACTCATCTATAGTCCAGTGAAAAACATTTCAAACATGGGGTGAGAATAACAATATAAGTAATATGGTTAAAATAATGTAGACTTATTAATCCTTTTAAAAACCTAAGAAATCCTTCAAGAATATTCATAAAAAAAGAAATCAAAAATTTGAGTTCTTATAAAATAATCTATTATCAAAAGAAATAAATAGTTTTCCTAAAAAACCATAAATTAGTTCCATAAACAATTATAAATTAAGAAAGTATTTTTGAAACATTATTGAATGAGACCTAAAAATATTTTAGTAGATTTTTATTTTTGTGAAAAAAATATAAGAAATTAACATCCCCTTATATTTATCATAATGAAAATAAACATTATCAATGGTAGGATTAAAAATAGTACCTTTATCAAAAAAATATTATTTACCTAAAATATAATTATTTTTAATAAAATTTATTGAAATCATTGTAAAAATAATAATATAACCTCGAGGCACTATATTCTTCACTATTTTTAATGGAATACTATAACCAAATAATTCCAAAATTCACATAGTAGAAACATTTAATTTGTTAATTATGTTACATCATATGATCCATTTATAATAATTTAAATAAATCCACTTGATATGAGAAAATTATAATAAGTTAACTATATCCACAATATAGGAGGGATTTATAATAAGTTAACTCTATTCATATTAACTAGTTTGTAAGGACTATATCCTTAATCATAACATAATTTCATTTTTGAATAAGTATTAATTTTATTACATTATAGAATATATTTTTGGTTAAGATTGTTTTAAAATTAGGTAACAACACTTTCCTATCTATCCCATATGGAAATAATTTTTCAATTCTACTCAGTAACTATTGTCTCAAAAATATAAAATTTTTATAATAAAACATGTTTTTTTTCTTTAAAAAATAAAATGACATTAAATATATATTATTCATTGTTCTTAATCATCCTTAAGACAGATGAAAAACATATGAATACATATTTTGAGCACAAAAAATATCAAAAAGGGATAAATAAAAAGAAGGAATCAAACCCGTTAGTCCATATAAAAACAATGAGATAAATAAATAATTTTTTTCCTTTAACAAAACCAACATTGAGCACCAATATTCATTTGTATACACATTAAATTAGATTTAATAACCATATATTGTCATAAAACACATTTTATGGAATAATAACGTTAAAATCAAAATCATGGGCGTTTCGTAGAAAACAAGATATCCCATGAAAAACATTTTCATCAAAAAATCCTTTTTTACATTAAAAGGTACAATATTTACATTAATGAAACAAATCATTAGCTTAACTATTGAAATAAAATGATTTTCCAAAAAAATGATAATAAACTATATAAATTTCATATTGGTTCCTTGGTAAATCATCTTCATAGATCCATTAAAACAACCCTTATAAGGACCCTTACAAGTTTAATAACCTTTATGGCCGACTTCCAACACAATTATTTAGAGAATAAAATAATTATCCATCGAATTATAGAGAAGAAACAAGATCTCATTATCATAAAAAATGTATAAAGAACATAACATTCATATAAAACATATAATCCTACACTTATATCAATAAATTCATAAAAATGGAAATTTTAACCCAAATGAAAATCATCTTCAGAGATTGATATATCCTTTTTTGCGAAATCCCATATTTAAAAATGAAAATAACTAGAACAAATGAAGGAGGTTTTCGTGAATTAAAAATGTTAATATTATAATTTAATCTAAATATGAAATAATTTCATTGAAACTAGAAAAGGCATCAATTCCATACATGTTAAAATAGAACATTTCTTTCACCTTTTGTATAGAAAGTAAAATCATTTCATATAAAATACATAAAAATATTCCTTTTGAATAACATTTATAAAAATTAAAAGGGAAAAAATTTCCTTTATAATTCAATTATTTCTATATAAATTTACATTGAAAATATCATTTGAGAATATTTACAAGGAATAAAAATATTTCAATAATAATTATTCAAAATATTTTTATTAGGGTTTTAAAAGTAATGTGTCCCTTACCATGAATCAAACTCATCAGGTATGCTATTTTTCTTCACCAATTATAAAATTATGTTAATTATTCACATTCATAAGAAATTTATACTGGTTAATTATACCTTTTAATACATTTATTTCCATTTAATATATAATAACTTCTTCAATTCTGTTTATATGAGTTGGTTTGATGGTATTTAGATCATTTTTCCAAAATTACTTCAATAGTTTGAATATTATTTAAAAGTTCAACTTTACATCATCACCAAAATAAAAAAATTGGAATAATTAACATTTTTTACACTTTATTTTTTTTACTTAAAAAAAACATTAAGGATAGTTTTGAAAAATTAATTATATTATGATCATGGAGACTACAGGCCCTACGTGTGCATGAGTAACATTTTCATTATTCAAAGATAATGAGGGAAAGTATGTTTTTTATCTTGATTGAATTTTTACTCTACCATAATATAATATTATTTCTTTAAATACCCTTATAAATAGTTTCCATGTGCTATTGATTTGAAAAAAGAATCACCTCTATCTGTGGTGGTGGTAATCTACACATACACATGACCAAATTTATCATTTTTAAATGGTGAAAATGATAGAAGTTGGAAATTATATTATATCTATTAAATGATAAAAATTTCAGAATTTCACTATATAAGTTTTGAATCCATAAATATAACCATTCATGACAGGTGGTGATCGAAAACGAATTACCTCTGTTCAAGAGGCAGTAGTCAGTCATACACATAATCAATGGATTTATTTCCCATTTGATGGTAGATGGAGATTGGTTTAGGTTTTGATATTAACACAATACCGTACAACTAAATATAATATAATTATATTATTTTTAATAATAGTTTAATTATATTTTAATGAGGTAGAAGAAGACATAAAATGAAAATTATTCGTTAAGAACTATACCTATTCTTTAGAGAATCGTTGTAGGTATATAAACAATGTCTTATTTGGTAGATTTTATAATGAAATAGGGGCCTCTAGGACATGAGGATGGATTTGAGGAATAAATTTTTTCAGGTCTAGGCTGAGTTAAAGTTATAAAAAGGTGTGAGTAATAGAGGATAGGTTGTGACCTTTTATATATGTGAGGATGGGAATTCCAAGAGTTTCATAAAGTATTAAATTAATATAAATTAATTTTCTTCCTAATTTGACTAAATATTTATATGATTAAAAGAAATGATGTGGAAGAGTATAAATACTCACATTAAATAAAATTTCTAAAATTTTAGATTATATTTTCACCCTTATCTCATTGTTTTAACCCTCTATTAACATTTTGACAATTATCAAAATATTGTTGTTTTTACACTTTAGGGTACATTAATGTTACAATAAAAGGGAAAATGAAACTTAAATGGATCATGGTTGATATTTTTTAACACATATTATTCATTTGGGTGATGATATATTTTTTGTAAATTTTTTGTCTTTTAATAATATATTGTTTTTAACAAAATATCATTGATGTAGTTTTTTAGAAATTCATGAAATATAATGTTATAATATGCATCTATCTCTTGAAAAATGGTTCTAAAAATGACAATTATTTAATTATAATCAATTTATAGTCATAATATAGTTGTAAAATATATATTTTTATAGGTTTAGATGTTATTTTAAACATTATCTTTTTTATTAACCTCTATGCTAACAAATATTAACCTTAACCCTGGTAATGGATTTTTCACTTTAGAATGTATAATTTTTTTCAATATGGTTTAAAATGGATAATAATTTTTTAATTTATGAAATATTATATTATTTAGAATCCTAAGTTACCTATTTTGTATTTTTATGTCTTTTAATTATTTTAATAAAGTATTATTTGACATAAAATATTAATAATGCATTTTTTGTCAATATTAAATTACATTGACTTTAACGACTAGAATATAGAAATGTATTCTGAATATAAAACTTTAAAACAACTCAGAATATGTTATATTAATATTTAGAATTTATGTTACACTATTAATCACTAGAAAAATATAACTTTTTCATTTTTTAAAATCAGTAACTTGATTTTCTCACTTCTTGCACAAGGACTATGTTGGTGTTACATAACCATTTAAGGTAGTAATTTCATCACATAAAATTAAAAATAAATTAAAATGATAAAAAATAATTTATATTTCATTAAAAAAATATGAATTTTTTTTTCTATTCTTGTTAAAAAATATTAATGATATTAAAATAAAGAGTGAAATTTTTTAACTTTATATTTACATAAAATCAAAAAAAAAAGTTAGAATTAAAAGAATATTGCAGTACATTTCCAAATATTTAATATTATAATGATTATTGATAAAATAAACTCATATAATGAAATATAGTATGGTCTTCAGTTGATTTTGAGACATTATCCAATTATTTTTAACTTCAATTACTAGATTTACCATTAACATCATAACAAAAAATTACTATTATAAATATTAATAATGAATGGGGAATTATTTTCGAAATTTTAACCTCTTTATTCCAAATATGGGATCAATTTTTCATCATAAGATTCTACTAAGTTTTAGAAAATAATTTTTTATAAAAATACAGTTATAGTTTTACAAAAATCATTATTTTTCACCATTCACAAAAAATTATTCTTTTCCTAAAAATCCCAAAATTTCTACCAATAAAATTTTTATATACTAATTTAAAAAATTATATCCCTTTTTTTAAATAAAATTTCTAAATTTTATTTACTTTTTTATAACATTTCCTCAAAAAACAAATTAAAATCATTTTGGAAGAATAAATATTTTTGAAGCATAAAATGACTTTACTAAAAAATTGTTTTCTTATTTACAAAGAAACAATTAATAAGTTTTTTAGCGGAAAATATTTATATATTTTATAATATATTAAATCATATACCTACCCATAAATTTAACATCTAGAATATGAATATAAAATTTAAATATTAGTATTTCACAGTTTTCTTAGGCTTGGTGATGGATATTGTATACACTATCAAATATATTTTTCTTTTAAAATTTTAACATATTGAATTCTCTACATAAAAAATTATTTACTCAAAATTTGATATGGATTTGAATTAATAATTGTTTTAAATTTTAAAATATTCTTTTTTTAACTTATATTAAAAAATGGGTTGATAGAATATCCACTTGAAAAGAGGGAAAAAGGAAATATAAATTTCATCTGAAAAAATAGATACGTGGTTTCCAAAAAAGGAGAACATTAGTGGGTTATAAACTACTGACAAGGTGGAAAACCATAATTTCCAAATAATTATTTAGAATGATATATTAAATAGATCATAATATGGTGAATGATCCTGATAAATTCTCTAACATCCCCACCCGAAATATTAAATACTAGTGGTCAGACTTGTCACCACAAGGCCTCAAGCAAGCCTCCCCATTTTACAAAGGATTATAACTATAAGTTTGGTTCTAAGCATGGTATGGGGGGATACTATACCCTCATGATCATAGTATCACATCAATATATACGAAAATTAATAAATAAAAAAATTTGATTGAGAAATAAAATAATGAAAGACTAGAAAAGGAATAATATCAACTGAATATAAATATAAAATTTCAATATATGATAATTTATGTGTAACTAGATCATGATATATAAACTAAAATAATAAACACATAATAGGAAACATAATGAAGTGCATTAATTGAAAAAATAAATAAATAATAGCCCTGAGGGTTTACTCTATGGGTTTCTTCAGTACATTCGTAGTCTAGGGCTCCTAACTCCCAGGTACAATACACAACACAAGAACAAGATCTGGGACCTGTGAACTAGAGGATTTTCTCGAGTACCCAAGGAAAATTTTGTCCCGAGAAGGGTGTAAGATATACATCGTAGGGCACCACCAATGGTGTATAAATCATAATCCAGTTCAAGATTATAAAATAAATAGTATTCATGTATATAAAAATAATATAAATAAATAATCATGCTGGATTAGATTGGAAAAGGAAACCTAGATGAGAATTCCATGTTTGGCCTAAGATATAATGTTTGATCCATATGCAACATGTACAAGTGACATATGTGGGAAGTTCTAAAAATATTTATAAAATAGGTAACAAGATTTGGACCAAAACAATGTTTTTTATTTTGTTTAGAGGATGTATCCCTTGGATTAAACAATGCATCGGTAAACCTTACTATTAATGTAACTACCATGATTTAATAAGAATAATACGAGTCTTATCAAATGATGAACTTAATATAGAACCTATGTATCGCACCCTGAGTTTCATAAGTTCTCACTGTCTTTGAATCATGTATAATGAGATCCTTGAATTCTACATATGTATCACTCCCTAACTAGTGTGTGAAGACCTATGAGCTCATACCTGGTATCTCACGTAGGGGACCAAGTCGCACTCATGGTCCGGTATAACAATCACACCAACGTGCCCATCTAAGGTATATATCCTAGGGAACTTGTATCACTCATGATCAGGTAAGAGAAAAATATGGTAATCCCCACCTATAATATGATATCACCCCCAACATATATAAAATCCATCAGTGAAACTAATCAAAAGAATGATGAACTCATCATTGGAATTTTTTAATGGAAACCTAGGTATTAATGAGTATATTTATAATTTATTTAATCAATTATATTAAGAAAATTTCTTTTCAATAATTATTCCATAATACGAAATAGAGATTCATTGAGAGGGATACACGCATTTTCCATTATGGGGTTTTATTAGAAAACCTGAAATTTTTATTAAAAAAATTCATTGGGCCAACTTTAAGAAAATTCAATACTATCATAAGTCATAAGTAATACCACCTCAAGGGTTCTTTAGGTCTTGAAATCATATAATCATAATATGAAAAAAGTGAATAGATATATTTTTACATGACACTAGGTTTGTTCGGTATACGACACAATAAAAATATTTTATAAAGTTAAGAAACTTGTGGGAAAATACATAGACCACCTACTATGTGCATAAGATGACCCACACATCCAACATCAAATATTGGTTTGGTTTGGTTCAATATAAACATATGGAATGGACTAACATAATGAAAATTGGTTGAATTATATGACATAGATATAACTCCAATGTTGGATAAAGGAAAACAATATTAGAGGGAATCAGAGTAATAGACTTATCACTATACATCCAACAAACATAACGGTGGTTGAATCAAAGGCTATATGAGGGAGATCTTCTCATACCTATAAGAGGATAAAAAAGACCCTTAGAGGACCCTGATGCGTTCAGAGGAGGCAGAAAAAAGGAGGAGAAAAAATAAATAAGTAAAGAGGGGGTAAAGGGTAATTTCACACCCTTTAATGAGGTTCATGATTTGGCGGCATGATTGACCAAACTGTGCACCAACTGTGTAAGGGTCACTTTTTAATGGGAGGGGTTTCACAGTTCATGTGCATTGTTTGGGAAACTATAAAAATCCAATGTGTTTCCCAACACAACAATTTGATCTATTGTTAATGGTTTGAAAAAATCATGAGCCTCACATAGACCCTCTTGACTAGCCGTATAGTTTCTAATTGAGGGATGCACCATTTTAGACAAATTGTGTGGTCTTTTCAGATCCTCAGGACTTCAGGTTTTAGAGAAGAAGGCTCCAAAAATGTTATTGAACACATAAGATACCCCTTAATCCTTTAAACAACTCTAGAACTAACACTATCAAGTTCTCAAACTTAAATAATTACATTCCGAATTTTGATTTACAAATAATGACATCAACTAAATGAAAAAACTCATGTTCCCATTGAATTTCACACGATCCAAAAAAAGTGACACTATAATCTACCCACCTTAGAAATTCTCATAAATTATAATCCTTGGGGAAAACAAACCAAAAAACACCTGACATACTTGGGTCTGGGATTCCATCCAAATTAACACCTGACCCACTCGGTCAATAGCTCCATCCAAATGGTCCTTTAGTGTTTTTCGATTTCTAACACACCTCCAAGATCCACTTTAGTCATATATTGAAAATTTGTGGAAACTCAAGTAAATGCTCAAATTTAAAACTAAAACATTATAAAGGCTTACCTCTGGCCATCGACCGAAGACCTAATCCACACATTGACTCTTTAACCCCCAAACATAAGAGTAAAATGGGATCCAATTCCAAATCATAGTATCCCCATAATAGGAATTGTATAATTGAGTATACACATAATATTATAATGATTTTCTCTAAATTATGCATAATACAAATGAATGATAAAATCTGAACTGACATTAAAATCCTTTTTGAATTGATATTTCCATAAATCCTCGGCTAAAACTGACCAAATATTCTAAAATCTAACAATTCCATTTATATGTGTCCCACCGATCACACATGAAAAGAGTGTGATATCTAGAAAAGCTATCTCATGTCTAAAAACCTAAAAAAATAAGATTAAAAGAAAAGTGAATTACAAAATTTAGGTGCAAATCCTTAAGACAAAATAACATTAAAAATTTCATTGAACACACTCATCGAATCCCATAACTGGCCTATGATGATTTGTATAGATAAACATACATTAAGATGACATCCCAACACAAACAAGGGTACCCAAATGATCTGACACACGTGGATCATTAAAAATTTATAAAATCCATCAAAACTCGGCTAAGGTTCATGATATCTTCATAATCATAACAAAAAACCAATAAGATCATCCAATTCAGTTCAAAAACTAAAATTTAGAAGTGGGATGTTAGTACATTGATGAAACGTACATTCAAAAGAAACATTAACTAAGCTAGTGACATCATGTCAAAGAGTTGATTGGTATCTATGAGTCCATCCTAGGCATTCTTATGTAGGAACAAAAGTATCACTGAGTATTAACATAAAAATCAACGCTGTCATTATTCTCGCACCTAGAATTGGTGGAAAACATCTCTGAGGTCCCAAAAAATTTAAAATTATCCCAGAGTACAAATAAATATCTCAGAGTGTACTCTAATGATGTCAAGATAAGGGATGTGATAATCATTTAATATATAGTATACTAAAAGGATTTAAATGGTTTCCAAGAAGAAATTGAGACACTCCAACGTTGAACTGGTTAAGGTGCTCGGTACTATTTCAAACCACCCTTGCCAACTACATAGTGAATATTTATATAAACCTATCAGGACAATTTCATTTTAAAGGGACAGGATTCACCCAAACACACATCTCCATTAATTTATCAAAAAACCATTACCACTAGATTCAATCCATGATCACCCAGGCCTGAACACTATGGCCCATCCATGTCCCACGATATCTTCATAGGTTGGGTAGAAATAAAAGATTAACACCATCAGGATCTCATGCAATCACCAAATAAAAATAGAATATTACCATCCATAGGGGAATTTTAAGAAATAATGAATATTCTAATAAGGAATTTTTACTATTTCAATCCATTAACATAGAGGACATGATTCTAAACATCCAACAAGATTCACCCCATGTTAAGACTATCCTTATCATAATATTTTCAGAAGAAGGTAACTCATCCAATGTCGCATGTTGTACTGGCTAGAAATCATTGGTCCTAAATATGGTCAACATGATTTCCATAGGATTTATAACAAAAAATGAAATATAGTTGCTTATTATCATAACACTAAAAATGGTTTACTTTAGATTTATGCATGGAACCCATTCTATGTTATGCCTATGCATGCCAATCCATTATACATAAATCCGAAACCAACTGAGAAACATGTCAACCACCTGATCCCTTTTGTGACACCATCTCAGGCATCAAATGAAGTCTGGTTTTTTTAAATAAAATGTCACTCTACTCTGGGAATGACTGATTAATTCAACCTAATAGTTCAAGGATTTAATGATGGAACACACAATGAACCAACTCAAATAGGTAATAAAAACACATCGGTCAAAATGGATGACAACCACCAGAGAAATCATTCACTATAGAGAAAAAGGTTGAGGGTCACATGACTAGCTAAGAGCTTGATCATGCCCTAGGAATGTACAATACAATGAAATAAAGAACTACACAATTATCATTCCTTTAAAAAATGTTCAACTTATCAAATAACCACCCATCAAGACATGGAAAAAACTTTTATAAGATAACATTCCAATGAGGAAAAAATGGCCCCTAAATAGATCCACGTAGGAGAAACTACTTGTAACTGACAAATACTGGATTTAAAATACTAAGGGAACTGACTACAATGGGATAGCACCTTATCGAATCATAATTTTTCAACCCAATATAAATCCATGCTTAAAAAATACCACACAGTTTAAGGGGATATTATTTTGTTCCAAGATATAAAATAAAGGGCCTATGGGTAATGGTCAAATTCTTGTTTGAAATAAATAATCTATAGAGATTAAAACTACCCTAACTCAAGGATCAAATATAAGAAGCCAACATAACGATTCATTTTAAGGAATTAAAGAAAAAATAATTTTATTCATAAAAAATTTTAGGGTTCTATTTTAAAGAACAAAACACTCTTTAATAATGGTAGTGACACGGAAATTATTCAAACAATTCCACAAGGATAACATGGATGTAATATTGAACACAAGTTTGTTTAACAATATTTATTTCACTAACATCCTACAACAATTAATTAATTAATTTCATTTACACAACTTTAATATATTTTATTCATTTTCTATAATTTACATTTTTCTTAGTCAAAGAAAATTTCAACTGAAATATATATAGGAAAACACCATTTATGTTTCAATTTGAATTTTAATTAATTCAAACCTCTCATAAGTAGAAATAAAACCACGTAAAAATTATTTTGTTAATTAATGAGGTACTAGTCATGTAATATTCCATGATATGTTTATATGCAAAGGCATGTTAATGGATGCAGAAACCTTAAATTACTTTATATTTAAATCATAATTAAACTTATATGGGGTTAATCATTATAGAAGAACACAAAAAAAGACGGCCTATAGGGGTCCCGATCAAGACATTACGGTTTTATAAAAATTCAACCCAAACATTTTATTTTAAACATTTAGATTTTTAAAACAATATTTAGGAATTTATCTCATAAAAACAATACACATACACATTTAAAATTAATGGAGGATCCCATCTTATAGAAACAATTTTATCTGTAATTAAAAGTACAATTTAATAGCGTTAACATTCATGAAAAATATTTATGTATGTAAACTACATGTAAGATAGTCTTATTATATGGGTTACTATTTTTCAATTTATAAAGCACCCATACACTTTAAAAATTCAAAATTTGATCCCATTTATTTGCAACTATAAATGTTTCAGCCCATGGAAATAATGGTTAATATCTCAAACATGTCATTATTGGTCAGTTATGTGTCACCATCAATCTATGTGGGAAAATAAATTTAGGTTTGTATTTTCACCTAAATAAACAATTTTACAATATAAAATTTGTAACTAAACATGATAAACACAACCATTACATATGATTTAACCTGTAAAGGAAACTAAGATGCATCGAAATTTAACTAAGGAAGGATAATACATAACTGGGGAAACACAAACAAAATATTAATCATAACACTAATATCAATGAATGATTGAGTAACAGTCAAGGTAAGAGTACTAATTATACACTTAAACATGTTATGCACATGCATGGAATTGAATAACTATGTACATAACATTTATGAATGTTATTGAAATTTATAAAATAGAATATATAGGACATGCTAACAAAACAATAAATTCACATCAAATAATTTCAAAAAACCTAGAAATTAAATCAACATGGATGAAATAAAAATATGTTATTAATCCATAAAAGACTATGATGATTCATGTAATGATTCCTTCTAACTATACATATCCAAAGATAAATGATATTGATAATAAAAGAGTAAGATGTCATGACCTGTCCCCCAGGGCCCATGCTGTGGATACCTCAATCCTGCCTTCCATAGGCCAGGGGTAGGCGACTAGCATTGAGAAGCATATTCCCTAAAACTGGGAAGGCATTACCTCTATATCCTATAAACACACAAGACCATGCACACAACATGATACAAACGTGGGTAAACTGTATAGTAAATAAGAAGTGTATAGAAGAAAAAGGGGCAAAAATACAATCCCAACAATAAAGTACAAGAAAACTGGAAAGTACAAGTAAAACATGGAGGTACAAGTAAAATGAATAGCTATAACACCCCAAGGTTTTGAAAATAAATATAGAATGAAATTTTATAATCTATCCATTAAACAAAACTTTTCCTCTTTTAGGTTTTGAATTTTGAAAAATGGTCTTCCAGGGTTGTGTTCAGCAGGTCATTTAGAGTCTGATAGAACAAACTTGATTTTTGGTGAATAGTAACATACCCATATGAATAGTAATATGATTAGTAATATTACCCTTATGAATAGTAAATAATAATTTTATTTTATTTTCTTAAGGAAATAAGATAATGAGATCTTAATTAGGTTTTCAATGATAAATAAAACTAATTGCACTTTAAGGTTTTTATTTTTCAAATTAACTATGAACTTATTTAAAAAATAAATTAATAAAAATTAGAAAATTATTTTTGAAAAATTGAATTCAATTTTGAATTCTACACATCAAAAAATGGATATGGTGAATTTCAGGGTTTTTTCTGAAACAGTTGATTTTTCAGTGAGTAGTGAAAATTACAGTTTTTAGTTTCGTTGTGTTAATGACATCATTAATGATGTAATAAAGATGTAAAAAATCTTGTCGACTTGTGTATAGTTAAATAAGATGTGAGGTGTCTGAAGTGGCTATAACCATGGTAAAATACCATGGTCAGGCACATGGTTTTGCAAATACCACCAATGAGGTGTCCCTTGGAAATTATTAAAATAATCCTTCACTTTTCCTATAAATACCAACTCTTCCCTTCATTGAATTCATTAACAATTCTCACTAAACAATTTTATGGCCTCCTTACCTCCATATTAGTTCTCCCAATGTTTTCTAAAGACCCCAAGGTCCCATCCTTCATGTTTTATGGGTTATTCTACATGGTAAGAAAATTATCAATTTCTTTCTTTTCCTTTTATATTTTCTTTTATGTAGTATATCTTTCATGTTTCCATACCATGCTATTAATTTTATAATTATTATTGATATACTCTATATTATGATTCATTTATGGATAGGTTACCCTTGTACCCTATCTTTTTAATATTTTTTAGAACCATGTTGCGTAGCCGTTAGGCTGCCGAATTATTGTAAGTGATTTCAAAATTATTCTTTTATATTGAGTTATTTATTTATTATTTCTTCATATCTTCTTACCCAAGAGGATTTAAATATCTAGAATCTTTTATATTCTATATTTTCTCATGTTCATGAGAAATTCATCATCAATATTATTCTTTTCCACCATTATTTCAAGGAATTAGAAACATTGTTTCGTGATGTGTCGAATTACCGACATCATAGATGATGTGATTTCAATTTGCATTAATCCTTTCACGTCTGGTCATGAAACCATTTATATGGTTGAAACAGGTTATCATATATGTGTTATGACTCACCCATGATTCTGTAATTATTTTTTACTCATTGTTCTAATTTATAAGACGAAATGAGGTTGTTATTATCAAAGAACCATTAAAACGATCTAAACAAACATCATTAATGTTTTAACTAGAGAATCATCATTTTGGTATATAACCCAAAATAATCATAAGATAATTTATATCTCCATAATTTCATTAATATGATTTATTAAAAATTCTGGATGTTTAACCGTGTTTCAAATAAACTTCCATTCATGGAAACAAGTAAACGAACCATGAAAACCAAGGAAGAAATTTTTTCCAAAACCTGAAAATTGAACCAATTGAACCCATATAATGGGCCATGAATGAACCTAATAAGGTTATACTAAATCAATTAAATCTATATGAGGTTATGGAAATATTAGTTAAAGAAGCTAAATTTTATTATTCAGGTCATTAAAACAAACAAAGAACACAGTCGAGCATAAGGTAAGGGGTTTCTCATCTCACGTTCATTTCTGTGAGATTTTCATTGTTCACCACTTATTTCTTGTATGTGGTATATGGGTTTTTCCATTTGATATATAATAACATTATTTTATTTATATTCATGTTATTCAATGATTCACTTTAATTTCATTATGTTCGGGTCATTTGATTCGACTGATTACATTGTGGTAAGGGACTTTGTATCAACTACCTTTTCGTTGCGACTAACTTTGTATGGTGCACCTAATAATCCCTATGTGGTGTACCTACTGACCATTTTAGATCAATTTTTATTTTATGTTGTATATATATTAAATATCCATAATCCCATTCCATGGATAGTTTTTTTTCTAAACAATATACTCTTTTACATACGGTGTTTATTTGGAAAGTTATTTTAATTATGGAAATATTGATGAATTCATATAATTTACTCTATATAGATATTGAAAAGGCATACTGCACTTGTATTGAATCAATGTATAAATAATTATTTGAACATGCAGTGGCTGGTGGGGCCTGCTATAGCTCCTCGATGCATCATAAGGTCTCATGAGATAAAACAGTTTGGCGACAAACCCTTTGAGTTTGTTTCCAAAAATCAAACGGGTGTATACCCACAAAACTAAACCATTTTTACGGTTTTATAGTTTCATGTTTCAGATACATTAAGTCGAGCTAATAAGGATTCTCTTTATTCATTATTAGTTATTATTATTTTCCATGAGATTTTCGCTATGACAAAATCTATAGATGTAGTTTATTTTTTAGTTTATTAAGGAATTATTTATTCATTTATCCACTATGCCATTTTTATTATGTCAGATTGTTTCTGAATCAATTATTATTGTACTCATGCTTTCTCTATTTGTAACCCTTACTAATATTTTGAGCTCACCGCTTTCATTTTGTACCTTCAACAGGTGATGAAGAGAATATCTTTTATTGAGTTCCTAGGGATGCTGTTTTCAGTTTTTGTTATGTATTTTATTTTATAAAGTTATCCAGTGTAATTTGAGTAACATATATGTATCTAGTTTCTTCAACACTACTAAACTGGTCATTCCTTTTGGATTTTAATTCCATATAACCATTCTAATATCAAAAGTAATGCACCAGCTCCATCATAGAGGGGTCAGGGTGTTACAGCTAGTATCAGACGAAGTTTAGTAGAAAACATGGAAACTAGAGTAAGAAATGTATAGTAGGGAACAAATCCCTAAGGTAGTATCTGAGGATTAACATACAAGAACGTCCTGGTATTTTGGTATGGAATAGATTATGTAGATATTTTAAGCAATATGTCCCTGTCTGGATACGATCTGGTAGAGGCGGCTCTGGAACAGATGTATCTAGGGGTAAAACCCAAAAACACCGCTTTGAGCTAGAATCAAACGGTAACTGGTGCATTACAATGGGCCTTGCTTCACTCTTGGTTACGACACTCCCAGGGGATATGGTTAGGATAATTCATGTTTTCATTACAATCCATTATGAAGTAGTTAATGTATATATTTCCTTAGAGGAACGATGTTTATAAGATTAGCTATGCATAGAATTTCAATCTATGTTCTGTTTTTTTCTATTTGAGATTCATAAACTAATCTAGTGTATCCCATTATTTAGAAATGGCATATAATGGAAGAAGGGGAATTAATACTCATGGGAAAGCTAGGGATATCCCTACTGAGAAAGTCAACACATTCAACGTTGGAGAAGATCAGATCATGACCATATTGGGACAACTTACTCCAGTTGTAACGAATAACCATTCAACACTTGTGTTGAATTGTTTCATTCAGCAGAAGCCCCCATCTTTCAGTGGGACTACTAATCCAGTGGTTATTGAGAAATGGATCAAGTCCCTTGAAAATAAATTCACGGCGTTAAGATGCAATGGAATTGAAAAGGTAGTATTGGCAGTATATTGTCTCAAGGGCAAGGCTGATCAATGGTGGTCCTTGATTCAAAATACCACAGAGGAAGAAGCGATAGAGGATATGGAATGGAGGTCTTTTAAGGAAGTATTCTACAAAAAATATTTCGCTCATGATCAACAAACCGAAATGAATAGTAAATTCCTTGGATTGAAACAAAGGGAAGAAGACAGTGTTCCAGAGTATGGGGCTACCTTCACAAGCGTACCCACGTATGTCATGGATTACATTCTTAATGCATTGGACAAGATTGATCATTTATTTGAAGGTATTAAGCCAAGTCATCGAAGGGTACGGGATTCTAAATCATTTTCATCATATGACGATTTTATCAAGTGCCATCAAAACAGAGAAGGAATTTTCTAGATCAAGTTTTTTCAAAGGAAACCAAGATAAGAAGCAGTATTCTGATAACAATGGAAAAAGAGAAACACCGAAGAAGATCAAGGGAACGAATAGTTTCCCATTATGCAAGAACTATGGAAAGAATCATACTAGGAAATGCCTAAAAGGCAAGGGAGTCTGCTATTACTATGAAGAAAATGGTCATCAATCTAATGAATTCAAGGGGTAGAAAAAACTCAATGATGTTCAATGCAACAATTTCAGAGAAATGGGAAACTATGAAAATGAGTGTCCTAAGCACCAAAGAAACAATCCTCAGAAAAAGAAAAGAGAGAAAGGGAGAGCCTATTCGATTACAAACGCGGAGGTTGAAGTTCCTAGTGATGTGGTGGCAGGTACATTAATTGTTTCCTCAAACATAGCCAAAAAATTATTTGTTTCTGGATCATCGCATTTATTTATATCCTCTCAGTTTGCCAAGAAAATTAGATATGTCCGATTTTATTTAAGAAAGGAGTTATCAGTCAAAACTCCCATGGGATGTATCATAGCAATAAAGGCATGTCGACTAGTCCCCCTCCAAACACCAATACATTCTTTAGTTGCTAGCCTTATCATAATACCCATGGATGAATTTGATATAATTCTCAGTATGGATTGGATATCAAATTATGATGCACGGATTTATTGCAAGAAAAAAGAAGTTACAATTTTTGGAAATGGTGTAGAATCCCTTGTATTAAGGGAAGAAACATCACCACCTGATTCTTATCTAGAACCAAACCTAGTATCTTTATTTAATGAGATACTTGGAGAGGAAGATAATCCAATATTTGTGGAAAGAAATCATCAAATTGAATATGTACACGTAGTGAAAGAGTACATTGATGTATTTCCATTGGATTAACCTAGACATCCTCCAGAGCGGGAAGTTGAGTTCTATATTCATTTAATTCTTGATACAAGACCTTTATCAAAGTCTCTCTATAGAATGGCCATTGTGGAATTAGTATAGAAAAAGAAACAACTAGAGTATTTGAGTGAAAAAGGGTTTATTCAACCTAGTGTTTCTCCATGGGGAGCCCCTATTCTCTTGGTCAAGAAGAAAGATAGATCCATGAGGCTTTGCACTGATTACAGTTAAATCAATGCAATTACGATATAGAATAAGTATCATATTCCCCATATTGATGATTTATTTGAAAAACATTATGGGGTTTAATACTTTTCAAAGATTGACCTTTGATTCCGATATCATCAACTGCATGTGAGAAAGGAAGATATTATGAAGATATAATTTTGAACCAGGTATAGGAATTATGAGTTTACATTGATGTCTTTTGGGCTGAAAAATGCACCCTCGGTTTTCATGGATTAAATGAATATAGTTTTCAAGTAATATCTTGATAACTTTGTTGTGGTATTCATCGATGATGTCCTAGTATAATAGAAAAGCTACGAAGACCATGAGGATCATTTTCAAACTATTCTGAAAACTCTTGGATTAAATCAATTATATGGGAAGTTTAGCTAGTGAGAATTCTGGCTTCAGTAACTTGCTTTTCTAGGCCATATTTTCTCTAAGGATGGAATCCTAGTTGACCCTACAAAGATAAAGGCAATCCAAGAATGGACCATGTGACAAACATAAATGAAGAATTTAGTTTTATTGTATTATCTGGTTATTATCGGCACTTCGTGCATAATTTTACCCGATTGGAAAACCCACTAATGGAGATCACACCTAAAGGGGATAAATTTTTTTGGACAAAATATTGTGAAGAATGTTTCAAAGAACTGAAGAGAATATTAGTCAATTCTCAAATATTGACTCTACCATCGGGGAATGATGGGTTTGTTATTTATAGTGATCCTTCAAAGAAAGGACTTGGTTGTGTCCTTGTGAAAAATGATAAGGTTATTTCTTATGCCTCAAGACAACTTGAAGTTCATGATAAAAACTATCATACTTATGATCTTGAGTTAGCTAATGTAATATTTTCTTTAAAGATATGGAGACATTATCTCTATGGTGAAAATTTTGAGATTTATACTGATCACAGGAGTTTGAAGTGCATTTTCTCACAAAAGGAACTCAACATGAGGCACAGGAGATGGCTTGAACTGCTCAAGGATTATGATTTCATGATACACTAACACTCGGGGAAGGAAAATATGGTGGTAGATGCTTTGAGTAGAAAGGATCACAGAGTATTGAACAAGATGAGATTTGAAAGGGATCCGATTTTCATGGATCTAGTAAAAATGGATATGAGAATAACCATCGAAGGTGAAACATCGATGAATTTTCAAATGGATTCCAAACCATACTTACAATAAAGGATAAAAAGTTCTCAAGATGATGATTAAGAGTTTCAAAATAATATTAATGCTGTGAATGATGGGAGATTGATTGAGTTCGTACATGAAGATGGAATTTTGAAATTCGGGAAGAGACTTTGTGTTCCCAATATACCTGATCTAAAAAGGGAATTGTTGGATGATGTTCATAGTTCCAATTTCTCTATACACCTTAGTAGCACTAAGATTTATAGGTATTTGAAGGAACATTTTTGGTGGGACAACATGAAGAGAGAGATTGCTGATTTTGTGTCAAGATGTAAGGTTTTTCAACAAATGAAAGGTGGTAGGCAACAACCTGGAGGAGTATTGCAACCTCTTCCCACACCTGATTTGAAATAGGATAATATCATGATGGACTTTTTCATGGGACTACCAAATTATCCTAGAAGGAACAATGCAATATGGGTCATTGTTGATTGTCTTACCAAGTCAACACATTTTCTTTCTATAAGAGAAGATCTAACAATTGAACGTCTAGAAAGAATATATATTAATAAAGTTTTGAGACTTCATGGAGTACCCCTATCGACTGTTTCTGATCATGATCTATGTTTTACATCGATATTATGGAAAAGTATTCAGAAGGCCCTAGATACTGATCTTTGTTGGAGCACTGCCTACCACCCACAAACTAATGGACAATTAGAATAGACTATGCAAACATTGGAAGACATGTTGAGGTCTTGTTGACATGATTTTGAAGGCATGTGGGATTAATATTTACCTCTCATGGAATTTTCCTACAACAATAGCTTCCATTCAAATATTCAGATGGCACCCTATGAAGCATTATATGGGAGGAGATTCCGTACACCAACTTTCTGGGATGGAATTGGTGAAAAAAAATTTGTGGGCCCAGAACTTGTTGAATAAACAACGGAAAAGGTGAAGATTATCCAGAACCATATCAAAATAACTCAAAGTAGGCAGTAGATCTATGCAGATAACCGAAGGAAGGATTTAGAGCATCAAGAAGGTGATCACGTTTTCTTAAAGGTATCTCCATGGAAGGGTATTATACGATTTGGTAAGAAGGGAATGTTATGTCTTAGGTACATCAGACCTTTTGAAATTTCGGACCGAATTGGAGCCGTAGCTTATCGTTTGGCAATGCCACCATGTCTCTCCAAGGTTCCCAATGTGTTCCACGTGTCAATGTTAAGAAAGTACATGCCAGACCCAACACATGTACTCACTTATGAAGAAGTAGAACTTGAGACAAATATATCTTATTTTGAAGAGCCTATCGATATTCATGATACTGGAGAACAAGTATTGAGAAATCGGATGATTCGTCTGGTAAAGGTTCTATAGAGGAACCATTAGGTGGAGGAAGCAACATGGGAGCATGAGGAGCTTATGTTAAAGATATACCCGAATCATTTTAGGTAATATTTTTTGAATTTCAAAAAATAATTTTTTTTAAGTAGGGGAGAATGTAACACCCCAAGGTTTTGAAAATTAATATATAATGCAATTTTATAATCTATCCATTAAACGCAACTTTTCCTCTTCTATGTTTTGAATTTCAAAAAATGGTCATCTATGTTTTTGTTCAGTAGGTCATTGGGAGTCTAATAGAAAAAACATGATTTTTGGTGAATAGAAACATACATATATGAATAGTAATATGAATAATAGTATGACCCTTATGAATAGTAAATAATAATATTACTTTATTTTCTTACGGAAATAAGATAATGAGATCTTAATTTGTTTTTCAATGACAAATAAAACAAATTGCACTTTAAGATTGTAATTTTTCGAATTAACTATGACCTTATTTAAAAATTAAAGTAGTAATATTTAGAAAATTATTTTTAAAAAATGGATTTCTCTTTTTAATTATACACATTGAAAAATGGTTAGGGTGAATTTTTGGAATTTTTCTGAAAGAGTTGATTTTTCTGTGAGTAGTAAAAAATATAGTTTTTAGTTTCGGTGTGTTAATGACATCATTAAGGATGTAATAAAGATGTCAAAAATCTGGTCGACTTGTGTATAGTTAAATAATATTTGAGGTGTCCCAAGTTGATTTAACCATGGTCAAATACCATGGGCAAGCCCATGGTTTTGCAAATACCACCCATGAGGTGTCCCTTGGAAATTATTAAAACAATCCTTCCCTTTTCCTATAAATACCAAATATTCCCTTCATTGAATTCTATACCAATTCTCACTCAACAATGTTCTAGCCTCCTTACATCTATATTAGTCATCCCAGGGTTTCCTCAAGCCTCCCAGGTCCCAACCTTAATTTTCTAAAGGTTATTCTACAATGTAAGAAAATTATCAATTTCTTTCTTGTTTCCTTTCAAGTTCTCCTTTATGTGGTATATCTTTCAAGTTTCAATACCATGTTCTTATTTTTCTTCTTATTCTTGATCTAATATATATTTTAATTCATTTCTGGATAGGTGACCCTTGTCCCCTTTCTTTTTAATATTTTCTAAAACCATGTTGCGTAGCCATTAGTCTGTCGAATTTTTGTAAGTGATTTCAAAATTATTCTTTTATTTTGAGTTCTTTATTTATTATTTCTTCATATCTTCTTACCCAAGAGGAATGAAATCTCCATAATCTTTTATATTCTGAATGTTCTCATATTAATGATAAATGCATCATCAATATTCTTCTTTTCCCCCACTTGTTCAAGGAATTAAAAACATTGTTCCGACATGTGTCGAATTACCGACATCTTACATTATGTGATTTCAATTTGCATAAATTCTTTCAAGTCTGGTCATGAAACCATTTATATGGTTGAAACAGGTTATAATTGTGTGTTGTGACTCACCCATGGTTCTGTAATTCTTTGGCACTCATGGTTATAATTTATAAGAAAATATGAGGTTGTTATTATCAAAGAACCATTAAAACGATCTAAACAAAAATCATTAATGTTTTAACTTGCGAATCGTCATCACGGTATATAACCCAAAATCATCATATGATCATTTATATCTCCATAATTTTTATTTATAATATTTATTAAAAATTTTGGATGTTTAACCATGTTTCAAATGAACTTTCATTCATGGAAACAAGTAAACGAACCATGAAAACCAAGGAAGAAAATGCTTCCAAAAAATGAAAATTGAATCAATTGAACCCATTGAAAGGGCCATGAATGAACCTAATAAGGTCATAATAAATCTATTACATGTATATTAGGTTCTCCAAATATTAATTAAGGATGCTAAATTTTACTATTCAGGTTATTAAAACAAACGAAGAACACAGTCGACCATAAGGTAAGGGGTTTCTCATCTCACTTTCATTTATGTGATATTTTCATTGTTCACCACTAATTGATTATATGTGGTATAGTTGTATTTCCATTTGATATTTAATAAAAATATTTTATTTATATTCATGTTATTCAATGATTCACTTGTAGTTAATTGTGTTCAGGTCATTTAATTGAACTGACTACATTGGGGTAAGGGACTTTGTCTCAACTACCTTTTCGTTGTGAGTAACTTTGTATTGTGCACCTAATAATACCTATGTGGTGTACCTACTTCCAATTTGAGATGAATTTTCATTATAAATTGTATATATATTAAATATGCATAATCTCATTCCATTGATAGGTTTGTTTTCTAAACTTTATACCATTTTACATACAATGTTCATTTGGAATGTAATTTTAATTATGGAAATATTGATGAATCTGTATACTCTACTCTATAAGAATATTGAAAAGGAATATTTCACTTGTATTGAATAAATGTATAAATAATGATTTGGACATGTAGTGGTGGGTGGGGCGTGCTATATCCCCTCGATGCATCTGTAGGTGTCATGAGATAAAACAGTTTGGCGACAAACCCTTCGAGTTTGGTTCCAAAAATCAGACAGGTTTCTACCCACAGAATTAAACTGTTTTTATGGTATTATGGTTTCATGTACAGATACATGAAGTCTAGTTTATAAGCATTCTCTTTCTAAATTATTATTTATTATTATTTTCTATGATATTTTATCTATGACAAATTCTATGGATATAGTTTCATTTTTATTTTATTAATGGCATTAATTATTCATTTATTCACTATGCCATTTTGATTATGTCAGATTATTTGTGAATCACATATTATTGTACTCATGATTCCGCTATTTTTCACCCTTACTGAGCATTTGATCTCACCCCTCTCATTTTCTACCATCAACTGGTGATGAAGATAAGATCTTTTATTGACTTCCGGGGGATGTCGTTTTTAGTTTCTGTTATTTATTGTATTTTATAAACTTATCCAATGTAATTTGAGTAACATCTATGTATCTTGTTTTTGAAGACTACTAAACTGATCATTCCTTCAGGATTTTCATTTCTTTTAACCATGAAAATATCACAAGTAATGCACTGACTCCAGCATAGAGGGGTCGGGGTGTTACAACAACTTCTGTGAACACACGCCAATGATCCTACCTGAAGGGTAGGTACAACTCTCGAACGATCATCTCCGCAGTATGCCTTATCTAAGTCCACCACTCAGCTACCTATGGTCCTGGTGCTCTCATCCTCAGTCAGATCTTCCCGTTGTCTACACCAAACATAACAATGTGCGGGCATATCTCGTGTAGGGGTGAGTATAATGATACTCAGTTGGGACCCAGAGATCCTCATGGTCTCACAAATACACAAAGGATAAACCACAAAGAATGAAATCATCTGTTAACCTTTCTTAGGTATATTCCCATATATATACCTAAGTTATCAAATATCCCCATCTCAATCATGGGAACACACATGGTCCAACTTCAAAGCCCAAAGCTCAACTGTTCCACAACGGAAGGAATACCAAAAAGGTAAGTTCCACACATGTTTTCTATACAGAAGAATACCACCAAGGTATCACCATGAAGGAAAGTACCACATAGGTACTCCACACAGAATGATACCACAAAGGTTTCTCCATGAAGGTAATGACTCAGATCATGCCAGGTATAACATATGTACAAAAGTATAGATGATTAGATGTAACTACTGAATCATTTTACTCTGTTAAGAGGTAGACCCACATAGGATCATAGTACGTCATTAGACCCACATAAGATCCTAGTATAGCATACCCACATAGGATCCTATTACATCATCAGACCCACAAAAGATCCTAGAGTATCCCCACATGGATTCCAAGAGCATATCCATCTGGAATCCTTGAGCACAGACCCATGAAGGGTCCCTTTCTCATGTTACAGCCAGCTAGAGGGTTCCTGCACTAAGCTCACTTTCCTCTGGAAGGGCCCACTCCTCAAGCCACTGGTCGATACTCCGACAGCCATGAAGTCTCAAGAAGAATTATCCCAACAGACCAACTTGTCATAGAGGTATTAATTCAATAGATAGTTCATAAAACAGACACCTGGTATGTATGTTATTATACTTTTAGCCCCAAGGCCCTGGTTGGATTCGTTCTTGATCCAACCCGACTGTATCCCAACATTATTCAAATATCATGTGAGGTATAAAAAAATTACTATCTCAATCCAAGGTTTCTGGCGCCACAAACGTTTCATCAAATAGATGCCCGGTGCCAATGTTATGGCCAAAAGAGCAAAAAAAAAATGGGGTGATGTTGGTCCAGGTCTAGTTCGACCAGACTAGGCCGACCTGACCCGACCCGATTTGGGTCGACCCATCCCACTGGGTCCGGCCTAGCCTGCTCCAGGCGACTCGGCCTCACAGCATACAAGGGGGAGTCGCACGACCCCCGCCTCAATCACTGAACAACTGAAGCTGTTCGGTCACCATGAAACATGTGGGACCCACTATGAGTCCCGCTTGTTCTAGATCGACCAGATATTTCAACCAACCCATTCTCCTATTGACGACACATCATGCGCCACCCCTCTATGGTGGCAACCCGTGGGTCCGTTCGGCACGCAGTTGGTCGGTCGGCCATCGGCCCTCCTCTGTGTGACGCGGTTGCACGCCGTGCCATCTCCGGCAGCCGGCATCGAGCTGGCCGCACCTCACCTCACCACTATAGCAGAAGGCCATAGTTCTTCTCCGCTGGGCAGTGCAGATGTGCACTGCCGGCCATTTGCACGATTGGCCGCTGCAGCCCACCCCCTTGATCCACCGTGGCTGACCGGCCATAGCTATTCTCTGGTGATTCGGTAGTGCCACAACCTTTATCATGGCAGGCTGTGGTGCCGACCACCGTTCCCGAGACCCAACGGTGTCGGTCACCATCCTCCTCCATCACAAATAATACTAAAAGAACCACAAGATTTGCAGAGGGGTCAATCCATGTTCTTTTGGCTCGTAACCTCTGCGTTAGAGTTATAGCAACCAGATTGTTTATTCTTGAATTATGAAGAATGTCGAGAATGGGGTAATGGGAGTATACAAATTACAAACCCTACCTCGAAGGTTCCTTGATTTTCCACGAGATGAAATCGGTGAAGGTGAAGAGGGTTCCATTGATCGCACTTCTTAAACACACTTCTGAAGTATGGCTTGTGCGTCATCCTTTTTCTTGATTTCAAAGAAAATTATTCGATGGAGATGGAATTCTTTGTTTTGTGGAGAACTTCTTCATTGGTGGATGAGTTCCTCCAATGTTCTCCGAATTCCTGCCTTTTTCCAATGATTTCTCCCAAGAAAAAATGTGGATCCAACACAAATGAAATATTTTTCTCAATTTTAATTTGTTGACACAATGAAAGTTGTCTTTAATTAATTAAGAAAAGGTGGCATAATTAAAGTGGAGTAAGTTCAAGAAAATTCCCCACATTAAAGATGGAGTTTAAAGGGGGTCAGGTGGACCATTGAATTCAATTTAGGGGTTTTAGTTCGGGTGGCCCCCACCTCCACAAACCATGCCAAAAGGTTTCAAAAATAAAAAATGTTAATATTTTTTTTCTATTACTCAATGAAAAAGTGAAAAAATATCTTTCACCCTCTACCTACTACGGTCGAGGTGAAGGTCTCTTTAAGAGAATAATGGTGCTGCGAGTTCAACAGTGTCCTTGGATTTAGATTCCGAGCACTAGTTCAAAAGTTATAAAACCCACTCGCACATTTACTGAACTTACCCGAAAAAAAGTTCAGAAATTCTTTTCGGGCACACGGGCCTCGAAATCACGTGCCGTCAATTTTCTTGGACTTGTAAAATTCCCATATAATGAAAAAAGGTAACATGGAAATTCCAGGTCTTTACCTTATCCCCACCTCAATCTCTACTTGAACCACCTTAAATGTCGCCCTATTGTCGATGTCCTACTTGCCGTGGTTGATGATGTGTGATGGGTCGTGCAAGTATCTCCTCAACTGGGATACGCGAAAAATTTCCTACACCTAGTGCAACTGAGGTAGAAGAGCTAGGTGGTATGCCACCTCTCCAACTCTTCTAAGGACCTGAAAGGGTCCAATGAAACTCAGAGATAACATGCCACCCCGACCAAATCTCCGCAAGCCTCATCAAGGTGAGACCCGTAGAAAGACATGATGGCCAGCCTCGAACACCAGAGGTCTCCATCTCCTGTTGGAATAAGACTTTTTCCTGCTCTGTGTAGTCTTCATCTACTCCTAGATGATCTGCTCCTTCTCTATGGTAGCAGATACAATCTTTTGTCCCACTACTGCTGACTCCCCTCGGTTAGTCCAGCACAAAGGTGACCTGTAAGGTCGGACGTACAACGCCACGAAAGGGGCCATCCAAATAGTGGAGTGATAGCTATTGTTGTATGAAAATTTTACCAAAGGAAATTGATCCTCCCAGCTGAGACCAAAGTTAAGGAAGAAAGCATGCAACATGTCCTCGATGGTCGGAATAGTCCGCTCAGTCTGGCCATCTTTTTGAGGATGGACGTCATTGCTCAAACGAAGATGCATCCCAAAAGCCTCATACAACCCCTTCCATAGCCGGTAAGTAAAATGTGCATCACAATTGGAGACAATCATCGAGGGCACTTCATGTAGCTGCATAATCTCTTGCACATAGAGGCATCCTAAGCTCCTTACTAAACCCTACACTATGATCGGTTGGAAGTGGGACAATTTGGTGAGTCAGTCGACGATCACCCAGATAGAATCATGACCCCTAGATGAACATGGAATTTATATCATGAAGTCCATGGATATCCCATCCCACTTCCACTCTGGGACCTCTAAAGGATGAACTAAGCCTTCTGAAACCTGATGTTCCGCCTTCAATGCTGATAAGTGAGGCACTGAGAGACAAACATCGCTACTGATTTCAACATTACCGTCCACCAGTGCTATCTTCAAGGGTCCTGGTACATCTTTTCCACTCTTGGGTGTGCCGCTAGAGGTGATGGGTGGAACTCTCTCAACACTTACTTCTGAAGTGACACTGGTACCACGGTACGTCCTCTGAAAAGGATGATGTGCTCCCCACCTTCAGTAAATCCATATGGTGCCTATCCTATGGATATCTGAGCAAGTCAAGCGTTGTAGTATGTGCACCCATGCTGCGCCTCCCAGACATACTAAAGAAGTGGGGGAGTGACTATAAGAGACTGAAGAAAAACTGGTCCATTTTGATCCACAAAGGATATCTGCAAAGCACCCTGCTACTCTGTCGCCTCACTTAATAGCTGTATACTAGGTCTCCTAATAGGTGCATCTTCTACAATTTTCCCCTTACGAGGAGTATAGAATATCTCAAAGTCATTGTCTTAGAGAAAATAAAACCAACATCGTTGTCTTAGGTTTAGGTCCTTTTGAGAGATGATATACCTAAGACTCTTGTGATCTGATTAGACTGTAAAACGTTCACACATTAAGTAATGTCGCCACATATTCAAGCACAAGACCACTGATGCTAACTCTAGGTCATGGGTAGCATAGTTATGATCATGCTGTCTCAGTTTTCAAGAACCATATACGATCACTGATCACTCCTACATTCGGACACATCTGAGTATGGTCCCTGATGCATCATAGAAAACTACGTACCCAACACCCTCCTCTGGTAACCTCAGGATGGTGGCACTAGTCATCCTATACCTCAGCTCCTGAAAAATCTACTAACATCTCTCCTACCACACGAAATGTAGACCCTTCTTCGCCAATAAGGATAAAGGTACTGCAACTCTAGAGAAATCTAGCACAATACTTCGGTAGTATCTATCCAATCCTAGGAATCTTCGTACCTCTGTCACACAATTTGGTGGCTCCCAAGAAAGTACTGCCTTAATCATCACTGGATACACCACAACTCCAGCCTCTTAGATACATGTCCCAGAAATTTAACCTATCCGATCCAGAGCTGGTACTTTGAGAGCTTACCATAAAGCTGGTGCTCTCAGATTGTGTCCAGAACTATCAGCAAATGATATGCATGATCCTTCTCGGTAGGTGAGTAGATTAGAATGTCATCGATGAAGGATACTACAAAGCTATCAAGGTATGACTAGAAGATCTTACTCTTGAGTCCCATGAACACTACTGGAGTGTTTGTCATGCCGAAATACATGACCAAAAACTCATAATGGTCATACCGACATCTAAAATCCATCTTATGCACATCCTCATCTCATACTCTGATTTGGTGACAGCCTGATCTGAGACCTATTTTCGAGAACCACCGTTCTCCCCTCAGCTGATCAAAGAGGTCGTCAATCATCAGTAGTGGGTAATTGTTTTTCACGGTCACCTTGATTAGACGCCAATAGTCAACACAAAGTCTCATGCTCCCATCTACTTTCTTGGTGAAAAAAATCGGGGCGGACTAAGGAGAAACATTGGGATGAATGAAAACCTTCCCCTATAATTCCTCCTGCTGTACCCACAACTCACGATGATCCGTGGGAGCCATCCAATATGATATTGTAGATATAGATAACATCCTAAGGTAAAATTAAATGTAAAATTTCACCTCTCTGTGAGGAGGTAAACCCAGAACATCATTAGGGAAGACATCCATGTAGTGGTCCCCCGCTATAGGATAACTCGGCTCTCCAGATCAACTATTATGAGGGTATGGATAAAAAACTAATGCATAATCGGATGTACCCTCCTCTGGGTAAATCCATCCGTGCGGACACACTTAAATTTGTGTGTAATAAAATAAATATGAGCATGGACTCTAGATAACCATTCCATAACAAAGATGACATCGTAAGGCCTCGATGCCGCTACTAGGAGATCCCAGCCAAAGTTCTGACCTCCTTGAGGAAGCTCACACAACCGGATCCGGTGTGTAATCATAAAATCCTCTCCCATATGGGTCTCTAGACATAAGTATTGATCCAACGGTTCCCCCAGAATCTCCGAGCTCTGAACGAGGGTAGTGGAAATAAAACAATGACATGAACTTGTGTTTATAAGTACTACAGCTAAGGTAGAGTAGACACAGATCGTACCTCATATCATCTCCAGAGCGACATGGTTGTAGGCCTCAGCTATCTGGAGCTGAGCTCGCCTCTGTCCACCTTCTCCCTATGGTCAGGTTTGACCACCTAGTGGTGGTGGCGGTAACATCTTGAATCTTCGTCCACCACCAGAAACACGACTAGCTCCTCTACCAGGTCTGCCTGCTCCCAACAGACCTCCTCAGTTGAACCTTTGTATCTGCTTGGATGGTCCCTTGACCATCTGATGATCATCCGTATAGCGGGTCAGGCAGTCACGAGCCATGGGACCAAGCCCACTACAAGTTTTACACTGCCTGTTCTTCATTTGTCTAGCTCTATCTCTGGTACCCTGCTCAACCGACCCTGAATCCTACAGTCTTCCACATGTAGGTCTTGTACTCTTGGACCTATATGTCATCTTTCTACTACTAGCAAACGATTCTATGCTACATGATATATGGTGGTGGTTCTCGCTGTTGGGGACTGGTCAGCAAGAAAACTCTCTACTAATAGGGCTTGCTCTAACACCCATTCCTGGATCGGGATGCTAAGAGAAATCATCGAAGCCCTAATCTCCCACCTGAGTCCCTATTCAAAGGTCCGGGCCCTAAAGAATGGGTCCCACACCATATCAGTGGAGTAGCGTGATAGGTTGGTGAACCTCACTGAGTATTGATCCACAGTCATGCTTCCATGCTGCAGATGAAGAAGCTCCTGAATGCGCACTGTGCAAAGGGTCACTGGAAAAAACTATGCCTAAAACATGCTCAAAAAGTCTGTCCAGAGGAGTGTCACATCATTGTGAACCATAAGTATCAAGATCTACCATCTTTTTGCTGCTTCATGAAGAATGCTAGTGGCAAGGATCACCATGAAATTAGCTGGTGTCCCTACCAGTCTGAAAACTCTCACTACGGCCTCCAACCAATCCTAAACCGCTTGTGGGTCTACGTCACCCCTAAATGTGGGTGGCCTCTATTGTTGGAACTCGTTCAATTATCTCAAGAGTTGTGCACTATCTGATGCTAGGGCTGGTGGTATCGGTGGCCCAATGTGTAATGGTACTGCTGGTGCCTCCGCTGGTGCCTCTATTGAAAGTGGGCCCCACACCGAGGCCTCGTCACTCGAAGGGCTATAAATGGGTACAAGACTCGGAACCCTAGCTGGATGTCTGCGTGGAGGAATCCTGAAAAGAAACTGATGCACCATAGTCAATAAGTAATACCTGGTGTGCTGACTCAAGAGTTTTACAAGAAAACATTTCAAAACACACACACAATCAGGGTTTTCATGCACTAAGTCACAAATCAGATTTTAGGGTCCCTGTGTATGGATACGTCGGATGTCGCACCAACACTGGATACCAATTTGTCAAGACCCGTCCCCTGGGGCCCATGCCGTGACTACCCAAAGCCTACGTTCCATAGGCCAGGGGCTGGCGACTATCACCGAAAGGCGTATTCCCTAATCCCGAGAAGGAATGATCTTTATATCCTGTAAACACACACAACCAAGCACACATCATGATATGAAAACATGTAAACTATATAGTAAATAAGAAGTGTATTGAATAAAAAGTTTCCAGAGTACAAGGAAAACTATAAAGTACAAGAAAACTAGAATGTACAAGTAAAACTAGGTGGAACAAGTAAACTAAAAAGCTTTTGTGAACATCCGCCAAGGATTCTAACTGAAGGGTAGGTACATCTCTCGAACGATCTTCTCGGTGGTATGCCTCAACTAAGTCCACCTTCAAGTTACCTCTAGTCCTGGTACCCTCTTCCTCAGTCAGCACTACCCATCATCTATACCAAACACAAAAAGAAGTGGGCATTGCCCGTATAGGGATGAGTATAACGATACTCAGTAGGGATCCTGAGACCCTAAAGGTCTCACAATTCCACAAAGGATAAACCAAAAATCATGAAATCATCTGACAACCCTACTTAGGTATATGACCATAAATATACCTAAGTTATCAAATATACCCATATCATTCATGAGGAAACACAGGGTCTACCACCAAAGCCCAAATCTCAACTGTTCCACAAAGTAAGGAATACCACGAAGGTAAGTACCACACAGGTACACCATACATAATAATTCCACCAAGGTATCATGACGAAGGGAAAGTACCACACATTTATGCCACACATAAGAATGACAAAAATGTATCACCATGTAGTTAAGGACTCAGATCATGCCACATATAACTTAAGTATATAAGTATAAATGATTAGGTATAACTACCAAATCATCTTACTCTATTAAGAGGAAAACCCACGTATGATCCTAATACATCATAAGAACCACAGAAGATTCTAGTACAGAAGACCCACATAGGATCCTAGTACATCATCAAACCCCCACAGGATCCTAATACAGTATACCCACGTAGGATATTAGTACATCATCATACCCACAAAAGATCCTATTACAGAAGACCCACACATGATCCAAGTACATTATCAGACCCACACAGGATCCAAGAGTGGCCCCACATGAATTCTTAGAGAAAATCCATGTGGGATCCTCGAGCATAGACCCACGAAGGATCCTTTTATCATGTTATAGTAAGCTACAGGGTTCCCGCACTAAGCTCGATTGTCTCTTGGGGGGGACCTCTCCTCAATCTACTGGTCGATACTCCAACTACCACAAATTACCACAAAGAAGTATCGTAAAGGACCTCCACATTATAGGGGTCTTAATAAAATTGATGGTGCATCAAATGGATGCTCGATCTGTATGTTATTAGCCTTTTAGTTCTGAGGGTGTGGTTGGATTTGTGCTCAATCCAACCCAATTGTACCCCAACATTATTCAAATCTCATGTGGGGTATACCAAAAGAACCTTCTCGCTTCAAAGTTTCCGGTGCCACATATATTATGTAAAACGGACGCTAGGAGCTAATGTTATGGCCAAAAGATAAAAAATGGGTCAATGTTGGTCTTGGTCCGGTCTGACCCGGCCAGACTGACCCGACCTGGCCGGACCTGGCACGACCACTGGGTCTATACCAGACCACATGGTCTAGGCCAACCTGTGCTAGGTAGCCCGACCTGGCCACATGCAGGGGGGGGGAGTCGCATACCTCCTGCCTCAATCACCGAACGACCGAAGCCGTTTGGTCTCCCGAAAGCACGCATGACCCATCGCAGGTCCCGCTCGATCCATCTTGACTGGCTGTTTTGGTCGGCCCCTTCTACTCTTGGCGGCACATAGTGCACTGCCCCAATACAGTGGTGGCCCATGGTTTCGCTCAGTAAGCGGCTGGCCGGTCGGCCAACTACCGTCCTCCGCACAGGGCGTCGCGCACCGCGCCATATTCGGAGGCCGGTGTTGAGGCGGTCATGCCTCACCTTGCTGTCGTGGAACATGGACATGGTTCTTCTCCACTGGGTGGTGCAGACTCATGTCGTCGTGCCTTCTCATGACTATCCACTACCGGTCGCTACAACTCTTATCTAGTGGTGCAGTCACACTGACGCCTTTATCACGGCCAGCCGTGGTGCTGACCGCCATTCCCGAGTCCCACCAATGTCGGTCTCCATCCTCCTCCATCGTGATGAACCTGGAAAGAACCACACTATTTGAGGAGGGGACATGCCATGTTCATTTGGCCAGTACCCTACACATTAGAGCAATAGAATGTGACCTTTTTATTCTTGAATTATGATGAATGTCAGGAACGAGGTAAGGGGAGTAAAGAAATAACAAACCCTACCTTGAATTTTCCTTGATATGTCGTGAGACGAAATCGGTGAAGGCAAAGAGGGTGCCAACGATTATCTCTTTTGCAACACGCTTACGAAGTCAGGCTCATGCGTCGTCCTCTTTCTTGATTCTGAAGAACATTCTATGATGGAGATGGTGTTCTTTGTTTAGAGGAGAAGTTCTTCATTGGGGTATGCATTCCTTCAATGTACCCCCAATTCTACCATTTCACCAATGATTTCACCCAAGTCAAAATGAGGATCTAACCCAAATAAAATATGTTTGTCAATTTTAAATTGTTGACATAATTAAAGAAGTATTTAATTAATTAATGGAAGGTGGTATAATTAAAGTGAAGGAAGTTCAATATACTTCCCCACATTAAATTGGAAGTTTAAGGGGGGTCACGTGCTCCCAACAATTGAATTCATTTCGGGGTTTTTTTTCGGGTGGTACCCACCCCACAACCCATGTAGAGAGGTCTCAACAATAAAAAATGTTAACATTTTTATTTTTCTATTCCTCCACAAAAAATTGAAAAACTATCTTTCACCCATGACCTATTGAAGTTGATGTGAAGGAATACTTAAGAGAATATCGGTGCTGTGAGTTCAACGATGTCCTCTGATTTCAATTCATAGCGTCGGTTCAAAAGTTAAAAAACATGCTCGTATGTTTACTGAACGTACCAGAAAAAAGTTCATAAATTCTTTCCCGGAACACCCGGACTTAGAATCACGTGCTGTCAATTTTTACGGACTCCTAATATTCCCATATAAATAAAACATTTACATGGAAATTCTAGGTCTTCACATAAGCAATGAAAAATAATCCAATCTCTCATGGTGAAGTCATAATAAACTGTAAAAAAAACACTATAAAAATCCCATCCCCAACCAGATGGAGATTTAATTCTATATGGGTTGATCACTCTCAGGAATAAAAATTTACCAGGTTCCAACACATTCTTAATATCATGTCTACATACCCAATATAGTAAGACAAGGGAATAATTAATATCTAATACAACATTGTAAGATTCCATCCAAACTTCCTAAAAAGCAGTAGTCGAATTAGTCTACACATGGACTCAAGCATGCCTCCCCATACGACAAAGGATTACAACTAATAGTAAGGGTCTAGCAATGGTACCATGATGAGAGTATACCATCATTATTAGAGTATCAAAATGTTATATTCAGAAATAAATAACAAAAAATAGCATAATAAGTAATGAATGAATGATAGATCATTAGAATAATAATATCAACATAAAATAGATAGAAAAATACAATAAACAATACTGAGTTCTGGACTAGTTAATTTCTGATAAACTAAAATATTAAACACACAACAGGAAATATAATACACTATAGTTCATAAATAATGAAAGTAAATATGATCCCTAAGGGAAAACACCATGAGCATCCACATTACATTCTCTGTTATGGGCTCTTGACTCTCAGGTACAATTCACATCTAAGAAAAAAATATCATGAAACTTTTAACAAGAGGATCTTCTCGGGTACCCTAGTGTAGTAGTGGCCCGAGAATTGTGTCAGATATACTCATTAGTCCACAACAAATGGTGTCTATAGAAGAATCCAATTAATGAATATAAAATAATTAGGGTGCAAAAATATTGTGGTAATATAGTAATAATAAATATATAAGTAACAAATTCAGATCATGCTCCTCAAGGAAACATGGATAACCTTACATGCTTCAACCGAAGATGGTAGGTTTGAGCCATAGGTGACATGTACAAGTCAGATATAGGGGTAGTGATAACAAGATTTTCAAAATAGGTAACATGGTATGGACCTAACTTAAGATTTTTATTTGTCTTGGTGGTTGTGTCCCTTGGATAACCAAAACTCATCAGAAAACATTACAGTAAAAGTAAATACAAAGACTTCAACTGCATCATCCTGATCTTATATAAGGATTACCTAAATAGGGAACCCATTTATCATACCAGTAGTACCATAAGTGCTTACTTCCATTAGAGACCATCTAATGTGATACATGAATTTCCTCACATGAATCACTCCCGACCTAATGTGAGATGTCCTCTAAGAACATACTTTTTATTTAAAACAGGTGTCCAAGATTCCCTCATGTCATACTATAACCATATTTCCAATTATACCATCCATGGAATCTCCTCTTGGGAACTAGAATCGCTCATAATGAGGTAGGTGGAAAACATGGTGATGTCTTGCAATAATTCTAGTATTTCCCCTATGATATAAACAATATTTCAGTGAAATTGGTCACATTGGAATGCCTCTAATGGAAACCCATGTATCACTTATGGTGTTTATATTCATTTAATAAATTAAATTCAATAAATGATAGACCAACTCAATGAGTATTCCATAATATAAATGAAGTATGAATTGAGTGATCTACGCCCATTTACCAATAAATATTTTGAATGTATTTCCATGCACGTGATCATGTAACATTAGATATCATTCAACCATAATTACTTAGGTGTACACAATTGTTATACCATTAGGGAAAAGTAAAAAACTAATGAAATTTGTCTAGGAAAAAAATAGTATATAAAAATATCCTTTCCAATTGAAGATAGGTCACCTCATTGAGGGGTTTTATAAGATAGTATGACATTGTTATTCAAACAATTCATTTGGTGCACTTTAGGAAAATACAATATTTTCACAAGGTATAATTATAACCACCTCATTGGTGGTTTATGTTTGGTGAGTAACTCATCCAAATATGAAAATAAATAGCACATACAATATGGTTTCCCTAACAAGGGATCACAATATTTATAAAGGGATACTAAATGAAACCACCCAATGGCGTGTTTTAGGTTTAGATCATAACATCGAACCACACCAACAAGTTCCTAAACACATCATAATGAAATAAATGAAATATAATTCATGGAAAATTTATCTTGAGGAGACACTAATTAAGTAGGGTGCATGACATGACGATGATATTTTAAAAATTTTAAAAACATGTTTAGAAAGACATATAACACCTACCTCATGATTAAAATAACCAACACATCCAATATCGAAGCTTGATTTTGTCTGGATCAAGATAAATAGAGAAAAAATTCTAATTACCTAAAAATTTGATGAATTATCACAAATGGAGATAACTAAAGAGATGCTGAAAAAACATTATTAGAAGGAAGAAGAGTCATAAAACTACCAAGATGCTTCAAATGATCCTAATGATGCTCAAATTAGAGGCCATATGAGAGAGTTTCCTTCATACCCAGAGGAGGTGATGAAATAACCATAGAAGAGGCTACAGTTGCGGTGGTGGAAAATTAATGGAGGAAAAGGAAATTAGAAAAGAGGGGGAGAAGAGTAATTTCAAACCCTTTAATGAGGTACGATGTTTGGATGCACGATTGGAAAAAATATGCACCAACATTGTGATTTTCAATGATTGAGGAGTGGGGTCACAAGGTTCTTGCATATAGTTTAGTAAAACTTACGGAAACTTTGTGTTTCCCATCTATCTAAAATATGAATATTGACATATAAACATGTGACCAGTTTCACACGATTTGAAGATATTTGCGACACCCATAATCCCCTTAGACTAGCATCACAACAACTACTACAGAGCACATTGTAAGATACTAATTGTTCTCTAAGTTCAGCTCAACACAACATTATATTTTTCGGCTCAATAATCACAAAACCTAATGTAATGCCTAAGGAACCCCTAAATCCTTTAACCAAGTGTAAAAAACACGTTAAAGTGTTCCGACCTATATAATTCAATATGTAAACTCATTTTACAACACATATCATCCACCAAATGAAAAAACTCAAATTCCCAAAGAATATCATTAGGTTAAAAAACATGGGAAAATAAAAATTTAATGACCAAAAAACCATAAAACAAAGAGGTTTGACAAGGACCATTGATTCCTAAAAATTAATTGTATAGGATTAGTTTTTAAGATCCTTTTTATGGGGTTGACTAATTACTTTACCTTATATTCTAAGAACAGAATATAATATACTTACTTGACATGTAAAATTTATATTATTTAATCAATTTTGACAACAATATCATTTTTTTATCCAATTTATGAGTTTTGAAGATGAATATTTCATGCAAGAAGATATAATATAACCTTCTAATGGATCACATAATACAAAAAAGGATAAAAATATATTACTAATTTATTTGACATTAACTATGACCAAAATTATTACCACAATATAAGATAGTTTCTGATGTGAAGAAATGTCAAAACATATAAAACAGAACTAATTTATAATTTCTCAGTAATAACACCAAAATATAAACATTTATCTCTTGAAAATAAATAACCATAAAATTCTTCAAAATATTTTTTAATAAGCATGGAATAATAAATATATCAAAAGGATTTGATCTCATATTCTTCTGAGATTAATTTAATATTAATCACCCATCAATATTAGAAACCGATAACTTCATACACGCAAAAATTTAAATTAACTAATTATATATTTTATTAGATATTAAAATCCTTTCCCCGAATAACCTAAATACCAAAAAATCAAAAAAATAAAAATATAAACTTCTGAAATCTAATTCAACATTTATTTTCTAAAAAATCCCATACTATATACATGTTTTTCCATTTACCTTAATCATAGAATCTTCCAAAATATATAATGAGCTTATTATAAAATAACATTATCACTTTGTCAAAAAAACAGTTTTGAATCTCGTAGTTTTCTATAAATAAAATTTTCTAAAAAATGTAACAACCCTTTTATCTTAGTTATCCATATTTACCTCAAGATGAACAATTATATTTAATATAAAGGTTATTACTATCACTTAACATTTTTCCTGAAAATAAATGATCATTATTCCTAAAAAATCTATTTATTAAATAAAAAGTTATTCAAATGGGTTACTCATATCTCAAATTTCTTTTAAGAATCAATAATTTTCTCTTGGATACTCCCATCACATAAAACATAAAAATAGTATTATGGACTTTAAACATTATATCTTACTTAAATAATCAACAATATTTTAAATCTTCTATATATAAGTGTGGACAACTCAATAATTCAACGTTCTTCACAATCCATTAACAATTTATTCCCATCTTATTCATTAATACATACTATAATCAACATATGAATAATTCCATAATATTCATTAATTTTTAAACGTAGCCCAAAATATAATCCACACCTTTCATATGGAATAAATTTTTTCCCTTATTCAAGTATAATTTCATTAGGTAATTAAATACATTTATATATAAAATATTTCCGATCTCTTTCTTTTAATTTACCCCTAGAACATCAATTTTAATAATTTTCATACCCCCGAATATAAAAAATTCAATTGATATCTTGAAAATAACATGATTCTCCTCCATGGGGTAAAAAAATAATACCTTTTCCTTATTATACTAATTTTATTCCCCACTTTACCATATAATAAACATTGTCCCATTCCTTTCATAAATTTCCTTCGGAGTTTTTTCCGGAATAATTGACACTTAGAGTATTTAATGTTTTTAAATTTATAGTACTTATAAACTAAAAAACTATGGAACTTTATTTTTATCTTTTTTTATTATGTTAAAAACTCACAAAGGGTTTTTTATTAATAATAACTCATGATTTGGGTTAAAAAATTACCACAATGGTTTTCACAATATCTATAATTCCAATGGGTTTATTATTCTGATAATTGTAATATTTTTCATTACATAAATTATTAATTTGGGTCTTTTTAGTCCCATTGATTCACTAAAAAGGAGGTTAGTGTGAGCATCAAAATACACCATATTATTAGGTGGAATAACCATAATATATATTTAATAATTTATTATTATATTCAAATTATTTAATGTCAACAAAATTAACCTAATTCACCTAAACATATGAACAATTGTGTCTACAGAGGACTTCCAACATATGATTAAATAATATATTATCATTTAATGTTTTCTAAACCTTTTCTTTGATACCAATTATACGGAATTGATCTTTATTGAATCCTTAATGTCATTTTTTAGAAATAATTATTTTTTACATTCATATATATATATATGTCCAATTTAGAGTTTTTGAAAATTAACTCATAAATCTTAAATGACGATCCCATATATTACATGGTCGACACTTCCCATAAATTTTATATTTTCTCTATAATGTTAAAATTTTACAATATAACACGTTTTGCACTAAAAATAAACATGAATTTAATCCATACTTATTATTTGTTCTTAATCATCTATTAAACTTGTGAATAGCATTTAATAACATGGCATGTAAATAAACTCTTAGTATGGGAAACATGAAAAGAAAAAAAAAATAAACTTCTTAGTCCATTTTAAAACAATGAGAACATATAATAAATTTTATCAATAACATATTAAACAATGATTTAAAATTATTATTTACTTATACATTAAATAGAATTTACTACCCAAATATTTTCAAAAAAAACTTTATAAGAAATGATTAATAAAAAATCAAAATCAGGTTTGTTTCTTTGTGAACATGAGACCACATAAAAAAGGGTTTAAAAAAACACACCTTTTTATCCTAAAATGGAATAACCCTTCCTTTAAAATAAATTACCATTATTGTACCTTTTCAAATCCAATTATTTCATATAAAAGTATGTATAAATAATAACAATTTCATGTAGGTTCCATGGAAAATTATCCTCATATAACTATTATGTGAACCCTTATAAGTGAAATAACTAATATGGCCAACTTCCAATATAATTCTCCATAAAACATAATCAATACCCCTGAATTGTAAAGAAATACAAGGCATATAGAATGATAAATTGATCCCAAGTTCCATTACATGTATAAAACACATATAATCCTTAATGTACACTATTAAAATCATAAAAATATAATTTTGACCTATTTCATGAAACATAATTGGATTTTGATATAACTTATTCAATTAAACCCCATTTTTCAAAACAAAACTACATAGAACATATGGAAGGAGGGATTTTTTTATTGAAAACATGGAATATTATAATGAAATAAAAATATAAAAGATCAGTTTTGGTGCTGGGAAAATTCATTGATGGCGTATACGTTAAAATATATCATTCCATTTTCCATTTCTAAAAAATAAAAATTGTTTGGTATGGAATGTGTAAAAAAATTTATTTCAAAATCTCTGAAAGAAAGAAAATAAATGAAAAATAGAAATAAAATTTCCTTGATAATTAATTTATTTTCATTTAATTACAAATAAAAATGGTTGTTAAGAATATGTACATTGAAGAAAAATGTTTAGAAAATAATTCATTAAAACATTTAAAATAATATTTTTAAAGAAATATTTTCATTACCTAGAATATAAATATTTATATATAGTATTTTTATTCATAATTAAGAAACAATTTTTAATAATTTTCCTTATTTTCAACAATTATAATTTTTCTATTCTTTTTATTTTATTTATTATCATGTCTTATACAATTACTTATTCAATTAAGTTCATGTAAGTTCTTTTGAAGATATTCATCTCACATGTTAAAAAATAAACTAATTATTTGAGTATTATCAGTGATTTCATTATTAAATCATATATAGAAAAATAATCATGAAATAATAATAATTTTTTAAATTAATTAATCTTTTAAAACAAATCAAGAATAATGGTTGTGAAAATTTAATTTTGTTACAATACTGGAGACTGTGGGTCAAACAAACAGATGAGAAACGTTTTTAATTTTAAAAAGAGCATCATGGAATAAAATTAATATTTTTATACTTATATAATTATTATTATATCATAAATATCATATTATTTTCCAAATAAACTTAAAAATAGGAAAATGTGATATGGTCGTGAAAAACCTATCACATTTCTTTGTAGATGTCGTAATCCATATGTGCGCATGAACATTAGTATGGATTTTAAATGGATTTAAATGAAATAAAATAGATAATATATTATCATAAAAAGGGTAAATATAAAATCAATATGATATATAAACATTAAATACATCATTATAACTATCTTTGAGTGATGGCGATTGAAAAAATTTCACCGGTTTGTGTGGTAGTAGTCTATTGTACACATGAATGATGATTAAATTTTTAATTTGACTGAAGAAGAGATGGATATAGGTTTTAAAATCATAATAACTAAATTTATGTATATTTAATATTATGGTGTTGTTATTTAATCATGATTTATGAAGATTTGATGGAGTTAGAACAAGGAATAAAACAAAAATTCTCATTTATGAACTATACATATTCCTCAGAAAAACTCTTTAAGCTTATAACTAAAGCCTTTGTAGGTTTTTTATAAAATATGGCCTCTATAATTTTATTATTTAATTTATGAAGGTATTTGGGTGGGTACTGGATCATACCAAGTGCTGAAAATGTGTGAGTATGTTTGGAAAGGAGGTTCCAATATATATGTGAGAGGAGGGGATCTCTAGAAATTTATAAATGTATTAAATTAATAAAAACTATATATCATTTCTAAGATCATAAAAATAGGTCTAATTGGAATATATTATGAGTATGAGTCAAAATAATATCAAAAAATTGAAAAGATTAGATTCTCTAGTAACCCTTATCTCTTTGTTTTAACACCCCTGTTAACCCATTTTCATTTACCTTGATATCAATGATTTTTATCATTTAGTGGTTAAGAAACATTCTATAAAAGGATAAAACCCCCATAAATGTAACATGGGTTGTATTTTATACAATTTTCTAATAAAATTTATAAATATTGTAGCCATATGAATTATATATCATTAAATATAATATTTTCTGGTATAAAATATTATAAATTTTATTTTTTTGAAATACCTGAAATATTATAATATTATATGTGTGTATTTCCTACCAAATTGTTCCAAAATAAAATTTATTTGAATATAATTATCATATTTTATTAATTTTATCTTCCAATTAAATTTATATTGGTTTATATCTTATTTAAAGCCTTATCTTTTAGCTTAACCCCTTGGTGAACTACGATTAACCTTAAATGTTGTAATAAATTTTCTAATATTAAATATTTATAATTTGACTTATAAGTTGAATATTAGATAAAAAATTCAAAAGATTTTTATGTTTAGAAAATTTATAACACTAGTTTTTCACTTTGATGATTTTTAAATAATTTAATAAAATATTATGCTACATAAAATATCATTAATGTCATTTCCATCACGGCTCATTTAGTTTAACTTTAAAGGCTATAAGAGTATAATTTATGTTAAATATAAACCTTTATAAGAAATTATAATATGTTACATTTATATTTAATTTTTTTGGACATGATAATTCAACCAAAAGAAATACTATTAGTATTTTTAAAATCATTCACTTTATTTTTAATGCATTTCACAAGCATTACAACAACATTTCCAAAGCATTTAAAGAAGTTATTTTAGAAATATTATTTAAAAACAATTACCAAGATAAAAAATAATTTCCCACTAAAAAAATTTATAACTAAATATAAATTTAATTATTCGTATAAAAAATATAATAGACACCGAAATAAATTGAGTGAATGTTTTTAGATTATGTTTACATAAAATAATAAAAATTCTATAATCAAAGGAATGTGGTATGAAATTTATTTATAATCAATGTTTTGATTATTATAAATTAAATATAATAATAAAATTATATTAAGTAATTTCTTTGGAAGATTTAAAGGATTATGAAATAATTATTAACCTTAATTACAAAATATACATTTACATTGTTAACAAAACATTCTTAGGGCTACTATTCACAGTGATAAAAAATAAAATAGAATAATTTTTTAAATTTGATGCACTTGATTCCAAATATAGAAATAATTACTGATTATTCAAATTTTATAAGTGCTATAAATTAATTTAAAATAATAATAAAATACACAACAAAAAACAATTTGTTTGAAAATGTATTTTTGAACCAAAAAATGATCTTATATGAAAATTAGGTAAATATTAATTACTATGTAATTAATTTTATTATTTCTTTATAAAGAAAACTATTTTTAATTTTAAATATAATTAAATCGTAATTATAATTTTTAATGCAAATAAATGATGATTTTACAAAAATAGGAATATTTTACTATTGAAAAAATAGAAATATCATAAAAATCCCAAAATTTCACCCTAAGATAATTTTAATATTCCAATTTTATAAATTAAATCATTTTTATAAAATAAAATTTCTCTAATATTTATAAATTGTTTATAACATTCAACCAAAAAAATAAATAAAATGAATTTTTGAAGAAAATAAAAATTTGAAGCAAAAAATGACTTTGGTGAAAAATTGTGTTATTATTTCCTAAGAATTTATCAATACATTCTTATTTAGGGGGACCATTATATATATATATATAATAATGTACTTAATCCTATTAATACCCATCAATTAAGTGTCTATCTTATAACTATAACATTAAAATAATAATATTTCATAGTTCTCTTAAGCTAGATGTTTCGTCTTGCATACACTATCGAAGAAAGAATTATTTTAAAATAACAAGATATTAGATAATTTATAGGACTACCAATAAATATGCTCCCTTAACCAAAGTTAAAGATTCCTTTAATGTTTTGGGTTGAATCTTAATTCAAAATTTTATTAATAATTTCCATGAATAATATCTTAATTTTTTTAAAAAAAATTCAGTTTTCATCAAACATTTCATAAAATCCTCTATAAGAATGACTGACTAAAAATTAATTTTTATTTCAAAATCTCTATTTTGGAAAAATTCAGAAACCTAAGACATGAAAATACCCAGATCAATACTACAAGTAACTGCACCTCCCCAGTAAATACATTGTTATGTAAGTCCTCCACCTTGTATGATGGCTAAGTGAGCTTTCCTGTGAAAGGTTGTGTGGGCCTGGTATCGATAGTAAGGACATTCCTTCTCATTAATCAAAATATGAATGGTCATGCAACAATTTATGCTTCTTCATATGTATCATAATCTAGTGATAATCCTTGTAGACTTCTAGTGGCATCCACCACAAATATTTATAATAAAACCAAAAAAACTGCCTCAAATCGCACCCATTCTAGATAAAAAAACTCTACTGAGAATAAACCAAATACCAAATTCAAAACATCACAAAAAAATTCAGTGAATCTCTCATCGTCATTGAATACCCTGATCAGACGGATTTAAATCACATCTCAAAGTACCAAGATGACCACTGTTCTACCCCACCTCGAAGATAATTGATGAATTCTGGAACTAGAAAAGAGAACCAAGCAAAAGGAAAGAAGAAACTCCAGCAATAAGATGCCCCAAATTCCAATCTAATGCAGGAATCAAACCACACATGCATCCTAATAGACATTAAAATCACCAATTGGATTAGGAGGAACAAAAAAATGTAGGGAAAAAATGAAACAAAACTACCTCAACAAAAGCTTGAAAGTGAACTGAAGAAAAAAGGCCACGAAGATGGAAATAAATGAATCTGAACATTCACCTATACTAATTTTTGGATCAAACGAGGAACATGATGCCATTGCCAATTCATCATGAGACTGGACAACTCACAACAAACATGGCCCCGGACTAGAACCATATCCATATCAAAGATACAGAATAAAACTAATTGCGTGGCTGAAGAAAAGATAGGCACTTTGGTGAAGAAATAAACCTACCACTACTGAAGGACAAAATTTGAGCCAAAATTACACCCATACCACTGCAAAAATATGAAATGTGAGAAATCCACTATAGAAATCTATAGACTGAGTTGAGAAACAGCAGCCTTTGTGGAGAGATGACGTCGCACCTTGCAACCACAAAAATCTAGATGCCGAGAATGATGCCACAAAAAGTTGGAAACCAAGACGAGAAACACCATATTCACAGTTTAGAGAGGGCGTCATCTGAATTCCCTAGATATGAGAAACACAAAGATTCCAAATGGAAAAGAGAACCACACCTAAAGATTGGAGAAGGATAAGAAAAATTCACCACCTTGGACCCTCCCTCACCAAGAACAAGCATCATTCCCATCTACACTACCAATGAGCTTGATATCCATTCCTGAGGTAAAACAGTTGGGCGCTCCTAAGAGAGGAGCTCCCTAGATCCCAACATCATTATCATGAGAATTTTAAAAATTAATCAGTTAAATAAAGTTACCAAAATAAATTATTTAATAATGTTTTTAAACTCATTTAAATTTTATTTTATTATTCATTGAAAATATAATCTTAAATTATTCACTAAGAATAAGATTACTGTACCCGAAGAATTAGACTATGATAAAAGCTTAATGAAAATTTCATGGAAGTGAGACAATAGAATATTAAAATAGCAGTATTAAAGATAGATAATAGTAGGTTCATATTAAAATATCTCTAAAATATATCTTTTAAAACTAACTCACAAATAGTGGTTCTTCTATAGAGAATATGGTTTTCAAAAAATAAAAATTGAGAAATATAATCCTTGAAAAATAATAATTTTCACATAAATATTAATTAACTTTTCCTAAAAAATTATAGATAAAACATCTTAAATACTAAAATTAATTTGGAATGAAATTTTTTTATTTTAGAGATACAAAATATCGAAAATAGTTTTTCATTATGAAATAATTTAAAAATAAATAGAGAGGTGTTTAGATGTTTTAAAACTCATATATCTAGAAATCCCCTATACCTTATATTTTATAGCACACAATTTACAATTTTCATGAAATATTATTCATGAAACATCCTAATACTATAGAATTATAATAATATTTATTACAATTTGATGATTATAAAATATTAAACGATTTTATAAATTTCACACACTCTAGGGAAAATGTGATCATCATTTATGAGTAGGTTAAGACAAAAGAAACTATATGGAATAGTGAATTCTGTTTTTCCTCACCACCTTTCAACGATGGTTATGATTGCAGTTTTAATGGATAAAATTTATTATTATAAAAATTTTAGAATTCTATTATTCCTAATTTGACAACCTATTAATAATATTATCATCATACTATCTTTGTAAATTCATTTCTCTAAAATGAGTATATTATGAAGAAAAAAAATTTATTCATACTATATAATAATGTCACATAAATTAACTATTATTTTAACTCTATTAAATTATGTTTTATAAATTTAGAATAAACATAAATATTATCGTTATGCATCAAGAAAAAATGGTATCACATATAAATCATTTAACAATCATCCATTAATTTTAGTTTGTTCATGAATGGCTCGGTCTAACCTTTTATATGAACAATGGAATAAAATAATATAATGGATGAATACAAGATCATAATTACAATAAATATATTATATGAATAAATAAATAATTATTTTATTTTGGGTATATAATGATGAAATTTTCATTAAACTCATCAATTATTTTACCAATTTCTGTCTGTTAAAAATCATCGAACCTAGTTTATTGCTGATTTCGACATTGAGGACCAAAAAAACACACATAGAATGAAATTATAACAAGATAAATAATTATAAATAATCAATATTAGTTCATTAATAATATGGAACAAATAAACTTTAGGAAAATTAGAAATGAAAAAACCTTTATTATAATAATATTTAAAAACCATCATGACTACTCACACTCAAAATTGAGAAAAGATGATAAATTACAAATATATATGTCAAAAATATTTATAAATTAATCTTATAAATAATTATATATTTTAATAAGGTTGTTAAATAAGTGATTAGGAAAATTATATTTGTTATACATGATATTGTAGTACATTCACCAATGTTTGGAATTATTTTAAGGGTTTATTTGTCTCATTTTCAAATCTTTGATACATGTTTAAATTTGTTCACCATGTTATTTTATTATATATACTCTTTCATCATTAGTTTTTATATTAGTAATTATATTTTTTATGGGTTTTAAGTTCAATTTTTCATTCTCCCATCAAATTGGTTTGGATTAAAATGTTACAAAATCCATAAGGGCTTGTTTCCAATCTTATCTGTAAATGAACGCTAGTTTTGAACGGTAAACCATCCAGAGAGTTTTCATAATTTATAAGATCCCTAATAATTACTTTTTTTTATTAATGTTGTTTTACATGTCCCAAAAAAAATATATTTCCCATTGAATCATACTTACATGAAGTGCTATATGTAATTGAAATTGACCTCATCTCTAGTTTTTCATCGGGAGCCTCACTTCTACATGTCTATATTCACTTTAATATGATTATAATTTCATTATATAGGAGTTAATAATTTATTAAAATCAATTTATATTACTTTAACTATCATTATATTTTTTTAAAAAAAATTAACATTTTTCAAAGCAAAATTTTTATCGATGTTTAAAAGGAATTTCTTTTTATCCCATGTGATCACATATTTCTTGCATGTTTTATTTTTCCATTAATTTTTTTAACTATATACTCTATAATTTTAAAATAAATTCCAATACATAATGTTTTATAACATAATTAATTTTTATAAATTAAAATTTTAATAATGTTGAAGGATATTTCATGTTTTCATTGTAATTTTTGAAATGTTCCTAAAAGGTTTTTCTGTATACATCAACATATTTTGATATATTTTATTACAAATCAATTATATTATTCAAGTGATGTCATCCTACTAATTATTATATACATCATATGAAATTTTATTTTCTATCTGAGTAGAGATCTATCACTTTCTTTTTATTACCTAAACATCCACTGTGGATAAATATGACTTTTCTACAAATTCAGTTTTCATTGAATATTCCATATTTACATTCAATATTAAATGGTGGTACACATAAATACCAGGCATAAATTTATTAAAGAAATTATTGACAAAGCATTATACATTATATATATATGGATTAAAAACTATATACTTTCATTAATTTATATCCACTTATAATGTTCAACAATTTCACTGGATATCCACTTATATTATTTAGGTTTATATTTTTTATCAATGGAATTATGAATGTTTTCCTTTTAGGTTTTCTTTTAAAAGGGGCATGAAAAACTTTTCCCTTCAATGGATTCTTTAAGATACGATAATGAATGATTTTATGTAGAGTAAATATATATTGAAGAAGATTGGGGGGATACCATATCGTCCTTCAATGGATTTTGTATGTTTGATATCTCATGAGATAATAAACCATAGACATAATGGGTTTCTTCATAAAGGAATGGGAATATTTATTTTACTCATATTTTAATGCATGTACATAATTAGATTTTTATAAAGGAATGTGAATAGAGAGTTTTCTATAACGGTTTCCTATTTTTATGACTATGTCACCCTTCTAATTCACTTTTCTATTTGTTTTTGTCATATTTTATGTTTATGCGTCCTTTTTATGGTAACACAAAAAATTAAGTTATGATCCCACGATTCATGATTATTTTTCTGTGATTCTAATACAATATATTGTTTTCCCAGTGATGTACATAGATTTATGGATTTTTTATTATGTTATTCCACACCATATGACATGATTTTTTATCTTGGATTTATTGTTTTTGATTTTATTGTGTATCATGATCATACCTATATACAAATAATATCATCTCTTATGATAATTTATTGTTATTTCCTATGATTAACCTTACTTATTGTATGATTTCACACCTATATTATGTTTCCAATTTCTTTGGTTTTGATGCAATATAATATGTATTATATGTCAAGAAGAATATATTGTTTTAGAAATTTGTGGAAAAATTTTAATACTTTTTTTTATTATTAATTTTCTTATATATTTGGAAACAAGTTCATTAGATTAAAAATATAAAATATTTATTTGTTAATTTTTTTTAGTAATTCTCCAAAACACTAAATATAATTGACAAGGGTATTTTACTGTGATGAAATATTTTATTTAACTCATTTAATTTTGACATATTTATGTTCTTATTATATCATTGTCATTATCAATGTATGATTTTGTTATTTTTTAGGATTATTTTATTTATTTTTGGAATTATAATGATTTAAGTTTATTAAAAACTATGTAGACTATGGGATATGTTCTTGTATGGATAACATCCTAGATTTTAGTTAAATTATGGACTATGTGATTTATAATAAATTGTATCACTATCTAGGTACAATCATGGGTATCTATGGAGCAAATTCACCTAGCAGTAGTCACCTTGAAAAAGGTGTCTCATGTTTCAAATCGATCTTCACTCAATGAAGGATGAGGATCCTAATACTGAACACCTGGTTTAAAAATCCCATAAGATATTATTTGGATAATAAAATTAACCATAAATTTTATTATAATGTAATGATTATGTAACCAAATTTTCTAATGAATATAAGAGATCATATATAAGGACCAAAACATTAATAATAAAGTTATAGTGTTTCTGGACCAGAATTCACTTTCTTACATTCATAAATTTCATTCAAGTTTATATTCTTATAGAATAAGGTCAAAACTATTACATATAAAACCCATATATTACAATATAGACACTTCCACTCACTATCCATGTTTCCAAAAATATTAGTTTTTTATAATGAAACATGTATTGTTTTATAAATTTCCACTTGACATATTCTTTATTCTTACCATTCTTAAAACCTATGATAAAAAATTTTAAATTGTCTTTTGAATATTAAAATAAATTCAAGTGGAATCAAAGATAGAAGAATAAATCCACTTAATTTAACAATACTTATATAAAATTTTATTTTTAAAATATAATATTTCTTCACAAAATAAATATTTTATAACTTAAGAATGAATCTTTCCCAACACGATGTTTTCATAAATCTTTTCATTCAATATATTTTAAAAAATAAAACTTCTAATGTTTTCATTGATTTCATGAAAAATAAATTATTTTTTTCATAAATTTGTACTTTAAACCTTAATAAGTTTCATATAATTTACTTTAATCATTAAATAATTATCTAGACTTTAAAAATATTAAGGTTTCAATAAAATCAAAAAGTAAGTGTAGAAAAATCATTTATGCAACATGAGAAACAATTTTCTATATCACTCTCAAAAACGGAATAACATGTTTGGTGTAATTATAAACCCAATTCATTAGAGGGATACCATAGAATTTAACATCCTTGATTTATAAAATAATAAACCACACATGGTTCATTATGGAACCATCCATTGTTGGTTTATTAAAGAATCACCCATCGTTGGTTTAAAACGGATACACACATCCTTATTTTATTATTGAACCACTCATAAATGGTTTATAATGGAACCTAATGTACTTTTTTTTTATAATGGAACCAACCATAATCATTAAAATTACAAATAAAAATAATGTAATCAAAACATATAAAATTATTTAATTTTCATACACCATGCTCCTATAAATATTTTTCTAACCTATATAAAAATATTTTTAAAAATTGAAATAGAAATTATATTTTGAGACCCTTTTTTAAAATAACAAAAGCATATAGAAGGGGGAATTTTAATTGAAAAAAAGTGTAATATAATAAAGGATGTAAAATATCAAATAATTATTATAAAATTGGGATGATTAATTGTCTCCCTATATAATAAAATAGAACATTTCTTCTAACTATTGTAATAAAATTTAAAATGATATTTCTAAAATATGTAAAATTTTTCCTTTTAAAACCCTTTGATTAAAATTTAAAAAATCACATTATTTTTAATTTAAAATTTAGTTTTAACCATATTAATTTATCAAAAAATTAATAAATTTTAAAATATAAACATCTAATTAAAAGAGTTAGAAGAAAAACATTAAAAGATAATTTTTTTTCAAATAAATTCCATTCCTTTGAGTTCGAATCATCATGTAAATTCTTTATCTTCCAAAATAATAGAATTTTATAATTATTTATATGATTAATAAAAAATTTTATATTCATTACTATTTTACCATGTTATAATCAATTAATTAATCAATTAAGTTCATATAGAATGTGTTGATGATATTCAGATCATATTTAAAAATTAAATTTGGAAAGTTAACTATGGTCTAGTAGGTCGTTGTTCAGTTATCTAAATAAAAATAATAAATAATGAATTATCATTTTTACACGTATGTTATAATATTATATGCCACCATGATATATGTTTATAAAAATGAACTCTGTTTCCATAATAAAGATAGAAGGTCATAGATATGCATGAGAAATATTTCTATTTTCAGTGATCATTACAAAAAAGGTAATTATTATTGTATCCTTAAATAAATAAAACATTATAATAAGAAAACATATTAGTCACTTACACTTATATATATCATCCATTTTATGTGGCTCAAAAAAATTAAGCACATCTTATCATCGAGGTTATATTCCACACTTTCATACATACAAAAGTATCATTTATAAATTGATTGAATATTAAGAAATTATATAATATTTTATATTTATGGAATTATAAATATGTCATGTATATAATATAAAATTCATAGATCAATCATTATAACCATTAATTATTTTATTTTATAGAAAATGAATTACATCGATTCGTGAAGAGGTAGTTTACCATACATATGAATGGTGGTTTTGTTTAACATATAATGGAAGAAGAGATTGATATATATTTATTCATTAACGTATTAAAATCTCATTATATTAAAGATAATTATTTTAATATTTATACATGGTTTAAGAATATTATAGGAGGGAAAAAATATAAAATGAAAACAATTGGTTTAATGAAATACCTCTTTTTTTGAAGACTAATTAAGGATGGTACAAAAACGGATTACCCTATTGGATTTTTATTTAGAAAAATTTGTATAGTAAATAGTCATGAATGTAAGAAATGGATTTGGATTTGTATTTGAAAAAACAATTTTTTTAACCTATGTTAATCGATTTTGGCAAATATAGAGAGATTAATGTTTTTAATTTTTAGGTGTATATAAAGTTGATATTAAAGTCAACATAAACTATAAAAGGAAAATGGTTGATATTATAAAATATATTCCATTTATGTGGAATTTGTGTAAGTAGTTAAAAAGATTTTATTATTAATAAATATTAGAAATAAATTACAACTATGATAATAATTAAATTATTCTATAAAGAATTAGGACATGTTGTCTATTTATTTTTTTCCTTTTATAAACACATTAGTGATATTTAAATAATGAGGGTGAAATTTTCTTTTTACATTTTACTTAATTATTATAAAGGCTAAAACCATGGGAAAATAGAAAAAAAAGTAATATATTAGAATTTGGGTTTGATATGGATTAAATAAACTGAAATAATAAAATTAATCAATGAAGTAGTGTTAATGTTTCTTCTTTTTCACATTATTTTCACCCTTAATTACCTGATTTTCCATTCTCATGGGGAAAAATATTTTAAAAAACTAAATGTTTAATGTAAACCCAAATTGGTTAGAAATAAATATTTTTTTTTGACTATCCGTTATCAAATATTTTTAAAATGAAGTAAATATAGAAAATATAATTAATAAATGTATGGAAATAATTTATATTAAGATTAACTATATTATATTCTTTCCCCTATTGGAAGTTTTTTCCGCATGATTTTTTTATCTTACTAAATAAATGGTGACATATTTCCTTTATAGAATTTTCATATTCCCATGTTTCATGTTTAACTATATGCAATTTCTACAAACCACAACTTTATAGATTAACTTATTCCACAACAAATTCTATTCGTGGTTTGGAATCTGAACTCATTGTCCCTCATAGGAAAATTTATCTTCCAATTGAATTATTTTAGGGCACTAAATACGAGCTGAACCCAACACATATATTCATAACATAGAGACATGAAAAACAATGTGTAACTCGATAAATATTAAAGGTAAGGCAAATCAGAAGAAAAATGACCCAAAATTATTTTGGATTTCATATAGTCAAGTGATCCATTTAATTATATTTCCCTTTTAAAAGTACAAATAAAACATTTACATAGAGATAGTTTAGAAAAAACATGAACACCTATCTCAGAAGAAATATCAGTCCTTTGATTAAGCGTATATCAATTTTTCCTTTTCTGAGTCATCCACATAACTTCTTTAATCATAATTAACTTCTCAAACATTTCTTTTAAAAATTATGTACATATAAACTTCAATTCTCATGATTTATCCCAATTTTTGGGAGTAAGACACTGCTTTCCCAATAATGATTAAAAGGTTCCATATGTCCACTAGATTTAAAATTGATGTTATAAGAGAACTGAACCAATTAAAAATATTTCCCCAATATCCCTTTTAATCTTTTCTATAAGCACTAATAATTTTTTAATGGTTTTAATCTATCTTTCAAAATATCTTTCATAATGTTGATGAAATGTTTTACTGAAATACAACTTAGTACCCGAAAACACTAAATTTTATTAAAAACAAAAAGAAAATCTTTTGTCATCATCAGATAAAATTGAGAGAGGACCTATATATAACATTGATAACTTCTTGAGGTATAATCAAGATAGTGTATCTAAAGGAATAATATATCAAATGAAAAGGAAATGTAAATATTTAATTAATTGATCAAAAATAATAAGAATCACACCCTTACCTTGAGAAGTCTATGGTAATCCCACTATAAAATTAATGGGTATCTTTCCCATTTCTAATACTGTATAGGAAAATATTGTTGAATCCCCTTTATTAATTATTGATCTCTTTTAACCTAAAGAAATATTTAATAATTCATGGTAAAGTACACAATATCTCATTTCTTTTAACCCCACTAGCAATAATCTTGATGGTTCCAGCACATCATAGTACTTGAAGGATTAATGAAAACTAGGGAACCATGAGATTTGATCAATAGTTTTCTCATCAACAGGTAATCACATTGCACACAATATTATTTTTCATAATCTCATTACACAATATATATCAATATTACACTATAGAAACTTACCCTTGTTAATCAGTTTGAACCATCTCCTCTATCTCATGTTTAACTCTTTCTGAGTGAATATATTTTTCATACTTTTATGATCAATGTAATTTTCACACTTTTCTCAATACTAATTATGAAACATAATTTTTAAAGTAAAAATGGAAATAGGTAATTCCATATCATATGTAGTATAATCTAACTCATGGGGTTTTAGTTATCATCATGTAAATATAATTACCTATTTTTTTCATCTAGGGACAATGATGTCCTTTTACTGACGAATATCTATATATTAAAAATTCACGACTTCTAAGTGTAGATCCAAAACTAGTTCTTTCAATAAAATTATTTTTAGTTCCTAGAAAATATCATCAAACTATTTGTTCTACATAAATTTTATTTAATTTTGATTTAACATTTTAAGTGTTCTAGATAAAAAATATTTTTTTTCCAAAAAAACCACCTTTAGTAACATGATAATCTGATAAATCTATGTATCTCTATAACATCTTTAGGTCATTTCCATTAATCAACAACAATAGTTTTAATAGGCTAAATAATTACTTCATCTTGAGAAACAATATGGATCAAGAAATAAATTTTTTTAAAAACAGAACATACTAAATTATCGACAGAGTTTACATTATATTAAGGTTTAAAAAAAGTAATTAGGTTCATTTTAGGTTCCTAAGGAATTTTAGAATATATAAATATTTCATGAATAAACAAAACCACGAACTTATTTTAATATTCATATAAAACACTCTTCATGTGACCCATAATTACGATTATTGAATTAGAAAAACATATGGGAATAAATACAAATTAATAATTCCCATATCTATTATTAAACAAAGACTATGGGATGTCTTTCTGAATCTCCTTCAACTAGTGGTATCCTGACCTATGTTAAATCCTTGAAAAATTCTCTACTCATTGGAGATAGTTATAAAATCATTGGTATTAGGAAATAGATACATATACTTCATAGTGTAGTCACTTTGAGAACTACAATCAATATAAATCCTCATGGAACAATCTTAATTTTTAACAAATAATATAAGAGATAGACATTTTAAATTGATAAAATGAATGAATCCTTCATCCATAAATCTTTATAACTGCTATTTCAATTCTAAAAGTTATACTTAAGGCATTCAATAAGGGGGTTTTAATAATATTATAATTAGGAGATAAGTCAATAGTAAGATCAAAATTTTGATCATGAATAACACTAGATAAATCAGACTGAAATATATCACCATATTCACTCACTACTAGAACATACATAATTTTATTATTTTCTTTCCCCTTAAGCACACGAGATAAGAAACTCTCAAAAATTCTATAATAAATTTATCTAATTATTTATATTATTTTAAAGTTACGAAATCCTTGAATTTAAAATTATTACTTTTTAAATCCATCATATCATGATAAACTAAAAGATAATCAAAACCATTAATGAAATCAAAATAAACTATAGGTACTTCATTTAGAATTATTTGAATGACCATTCCAATAATAACAATAGGAATATTTTTATGAATCTTGTTCTATTTAAAAATTCATCTAATTGTTTTCATCAAAAGTTATATCTTCCATTCATGATATAGTATTTATATTTAAATTTGAAAATTTATAATAGATGAAGGAATTAAAAAATATATAGTAAAAAAGGATATTAGAATATTTCGAATAAACAAGTAATGTATTGGTTACCACTTCATTATATTTACCAACATCAACTATAGTAGTAGTAAATAATTTTTCCAACCTGCTTGCATTTGGTCGAGTTTATTTACACTCCAATTATGTATCTTCAAACACATATTTTCATAATGAACCAACTCACTATAATTAAAAAATATAACCATTATATTGGAATCTATTTCTCCTCTAGTATGTTGTACCTGATTCTATTTTTTTGTTGTCACAAGAAATATAACCAATTATACAACATTAAATTACATCGTAGAATTTATTATACATTTGAAAACATTTTTTTACCTCCCCTATCACAACTAGAAACTTGTTTTTCATAGCTTTAAATGTATTTTATAGACTCATTCCCATTTCATACCACTTATAAATCATTTTATTTTAATGTAATGCATGATAATTAATAAACTCCATTTACATTGTCTTGGAAATTGAAACAAGTTTCTAATAATGTTTGAATTCATGGGAGGCCAATTACCTTCTATATATTACATTAAATCCTAATAAAAACTCACTAATTTTACTATCATGAACCTAGATTAAATTTCTTGTATACATTTTAAATTAGGTGAAGTTTTCTTCATAATTAGACACAGAATCTTTAAACATATATCTTAATTCAAATAATTACTTTTCCATCCAATTATCAAAATCTATCGGAAAATATTTCCCTAATAAAATAATATTTAATTCCTTACAATATAATTCACCAATATCTTCTCTTTCTGTAATATTCCTAATCATTTTTCACCACTGGTCAGATCCATATTGAAAATGGTAAATATAACATTTTCCTTTTGATTATCCAAACATCCCATGATATCAATTACATTTTCCAAAGTATTAATCCATACCTCCTCAACCACTAGATATGAAAATGAATTTAATATTGGAGGCCGATGGCTCATAAAATTATCAACTATCATCTTCTTCCTCTATGGTAGATTTGGATTCTCTCAAGCATGTATTCTACCACCATTTTTATTATTCACGAACCTATTTAGGTGCCCCATCTTTTTGCAACATTTTCACTCTACTAGTGGTCAAGGGAAATTTTTGTAAAGTGTCTCTCCCTACCACAATGGTGGAAAAAAACATGGGTAAGATCATGTGAAACTGTTCCTCCTGATTTAACACCTTACATTACACTATCTAAACAAAGGTTCTCATAATAGATCTTCCTACTCTCAAAAGGCACACCCCTATGCCATCCAATGATAACTACCTACCTATAACTAGAATCCTCCTTCATTTTCCCCTCCTAAATGTTATATTGATTCACTAATTCTGAGAACTTCTTCTGTATAAAGTTATTCACCTAGGACTTAATTTCACATATATGTCCGTCCAAAAATCATTTTGTTGAAGTATCCTAATTTTCTACAAACATTAGAGAAAAATGATGAAAATATGTAAAACATTCGGCATAATCCATTATGTACATGCTTCCTTCGGTTAGATTCATAAACATTGAATCCTTATCTTATCTTAGTGTCAATGAATCTAAGTACTCTACGAATTTATCAAAAATGTTCTTCAATAACATATCATCTGTCTGTCCATATCCTACCTAAATGTTCCACCAAAACATAATTATACCCTATAGAATATAAAAATCCACTGTGATGCTTCTCTCAGTAGGAATCTCCAAATGTTCAATTATCATCTCTATGGATTCAACCTATAATTCAGATCCCTCAGGGCCACAATCATTTCTCACCACACTGCTAACCCTGAGGCGCTATCACTACCCTTTACAATCCTACCCCTAGGTCTTTCTTAGCAAGGGTTAACAAATTATCTTTAACAAGTTTCCCATTTTTACACACAATTATTCTCAATTTATATCATTTTCAATATTTATCAATTCATGTTAGGGACCACATTCATTTTAAACTCATAACAAGAAAATCCGTTGAATTTCAACAACTTACCCATAACATGATTTCCTGTGAGTGCCTAATGATGCATGTCACAACATACCTGAGTACCTAGAATGATCCATGAAAACTTAATTCTTGTTCCTATTTTATGAAACAAATCAATAGTCAACAATTCTGAAAAACAATTATCACATCACACCACAAATTCATTATACATGGTGAAGTAATATCCAACTATAACAATGAACAAAAATAACAACAATCCCACCCATTAGTACCCAAAATTTCCCTCGTACATGGGTTTGCTTCTCCCATGCACATGCTCATTACTAAGCCTTGACTATTCCTAGTATCAGGTCTAACTTTCCAAAATCAGTGATACAAAAAAAGAAGAATGAAAAAAATATACCAATACCACCTTGTTCCATCCCAACATGGGTGTAATGCAATGAGGCCCCGAGCCAGTCAGTCATGTGCCCTGAAGTGCACCTCCCCAGATGCTAGAGGGGGCCAATTAGTAGCAAGGGTCTGGTATGTAATTTATGGGGTGACTATACGCACTTTTATCAAAGTAATTTATGAGTAGAATAAAAAACAAAATATTTGGAAGTATTTAAATCACTATAATAACACCAATGTCACAAGATAGTCAAAACCAGAAATACCAAACTCAACATAAAGAAAAAAATGTTGTAAAATTTAATGTTCCAGGTGTCTATAACGCAACTAAATGAAAACAAACAATGACTCCCTAGAGGTTCTTGACCCAAATACAGTTCCCTCACCCATGCTCCATTTCCAAACAGAAACTTATCCTAGGGACTTTCCCTTAGCCTTTAATGCAAGTGTAAGGTCTGCTAAGGTTCCAAATTGGTGGCCTGAGTAGGGTGTGAGTACAACTCAGTAATACACCACCAACATTTTCTAAAAAAATACCAGTCAAAAGACATTGTATTCATTTATATAAATAAACATATAAAATGAATAATTAAGTAGTTATAACATTTTCCTTTATTATTAGTTTGAAAACATTAAACTTGGGTATAATTCATGTCTCTCATTCATTTAATAATTCATCATTGTAATTTATTTGGTGTTGAATAACATGTCAAACCCCCCAAAACTCATTCAGTGTAGGTATCTAGGCCTAACACCCCAAATCTAATCTATTGTAGGTGTCCATGTCTACCACCCCAAATCCCATCTCGTATATCGTCACGTCTACCACCACACTTCACAATGGATATCTATTGGGGTAGAATGCTTTTTCCTAGGCTCAACTTCTCCATTGGTCTTGAACGCCATATCTAGCACCAACATTTTCAATCATTTACATCATTTATTTATTCATAAAGATTTATTCACATATATACCATACTAATCCAATGATTAGATAAATACATCATAACCCATTAATTAACCCATGTTTAACTAAGTGAAAAATCCCATTAATTAAGTCATTAATTAATTAATAAATCACTATTAATCTCATTCCATAATTAATTTTCAAAAATAAATTATCCAAATAAAATATCAACTTATCATAATTAATCCCACAATTTACTATCTTAATGAAACAATAGGGAACATAGTTAATACACCCTTAATTATCTCACATAACAAATCCTTATCTCATAATTAATTAAACCTTCTTAATTATCTCAAACCCAACCAAATTTAATATCTAAACTACAATATCATGACCCATAAACAATTTCCACAAATCAATAATCTATTTAGACTACCACTAGCCCCATGGTTCCATCATCTATTTATTCACTATGGCATCAACAAGTGAATTTCACATTCCTAATTACTCCAATTTAGGAAATAAATTGTTGAGGGAAGATGTAAAATAAATAATATCACATACACATATCAAATCCATGACAATGGGAGTTCAATTTAGACCACCTATATTGGTTTTTTGATGAATGTTTCCAAGTAAAAATCCAAAAAATCAGAGTGTCAAAACAAGGTGAATCGAAATCTAGATCTAAATACCTAAACCAAAAATTAATATCAAAGGCTTCAAGATCTTAAAAATTAATATCTAGATCCACAATCCTAGATCTAGATTTTAAAATATAGGTTTTTATCAATTAAAATATTCAATTTCATTCATGAAAATATAAATGAATGATATTGGAAATAATGGAAGAAGCATCAGAATGAATTCCACTTACCAGGAAGAGATAAAATCGTCAATATGGGATTTAAATCTCAAAGAAATATTTTCAAATTCCATTGTAATCCCTTTTAAAATATTTGATATTTCCTAGAATTCATCAATCCTAACCCTATGTAGAAATAGATGGGTTTTAGTGGTTCTGGTGATTTAATCACTAATTTTCATAGAAAACTATTTTTCTCAAACGGTTTCACCTAAAATGGGCGCACAATTAATGAAATAATGTGAAAACCATCTGAACCTCATTGTTAAAGTTCGTACTATTTGTGATGTTACTAGGATTTGGGTGTAGAGTTTTTCAAACCCTTCACAAACAATGAAAAACCCTCTTTCGATATATTTTTCTTGAAACTTCATGAAAATTCACCTCAAACCACAATTCCAAAACAAAGGTACATAAAAAACAATAAGAACACAAAAAAGGAACCATAGATGAATCTAGAAAAGGATGAGATCATGCAACCTATCATTGGATCGTTACAGAACCACCAATTCCTTAATTGTAATGAAACAATTTTTGGTCCACTAGTTTAGATACCCTTAGGGGGGTGAATCTAGGTGTGATAGATAAAAAAACTGCCCCAATTGATCATGTTTTGTTGTTAGACAAAACTATATTATTTATCATTCCCATTTCAGAGTGCGAACAAATATTTATTTAAGAAGTTGACATAACAATTTTACTTGGTTCACCCTTAATTAGCTATATCCAAGGATCATACACTGGTGATGTGCCAATGTATAAAATAAAATAAAATGGCGTTGTTGTTTATAGTGTTCAGAGTAGACTCACTGTCCATATTGGTTTAAAACCAATATCAATTTTAATGATCACTCCTCACTCAATTGAAGAGATATCACTGCTTCTTCAGAAGATCCACTCATAGTTTAATGATTTGTAGGTCCTTTTATTATATCTAATAAATGAATCATCCAATATATTTAGATGTTCTATTGAATTCCAATGTCCATACACTAATGAATACCCCATTAGCTCATGTGTACTAGGAAACATAAAACATTCAACCAACCCTAGGTTTACTTGTGTGCCTCTTTAACTAGTGCACATCCTCTGTATTTTTTATAGGAAAACCAACTTGCGCGCAAATTTTATAATTGCACGCCACTTCTTGGGAGCCACTGATTTTACTCCACTATTTTTTTTCCACTACATTCCTACCACTCCTTGTGTGCCAATATTTGTGTGCCATTGATTGTCCCAGATAACTAGAGCGCCGCCTCTTGCATGCCACTGACCGCACAAATCAATTGCTCACCACTCAGAATATTCGTACCACTTTAACTTGTACAATCAGATCTTGGATTTTATCTAAGTGTTGAGATCCTAAGAAATTCTTAGGGTATCCATCTTTTTATAGAAATTTTTAGACCCTTCACCTGATGTGCACAACTCACCTTGCAAGACACTTCGTGACTTGTGGGCCTTCCGAGCCACTTGTTAACTTGCACGCTGGTTTCTTTCCATTGTCATATTTTGGGGTGATGAAATCAAAATATAACTTGCATTCCACTTATTTATGTGTGCACAAATTCTCATCATAGACACCCTATGATGACATGTGCACCACTTCTTTACAAACACACCACTTCATGACATGGAAACCCATTTCTTTCCATTGTCATATTTTGATGTGATGATTTGAAAATATGTTTTGCATGCCTCTTCAAGACCTATGCACCACTTTATGACTAGTGAGCCACTTCATGACATGCGTGCCACTTAATGACTTGTGCTCCAACTCATCACATTCAATCCACTTTCATTCATTTTTCATATTTTTATGTGATGATCTTGAAACTTGACTTGTCCACCACTTCAAGACTTAGTTTCCACTTTATGACTTGCACACCACTTAATGACTTGTATTAGAATTATTAACATTCAATCTACTTTATTCCCATTTTTTTATTTTGATTTTATGATTTTGAAACACATCTACTGCGCAAATCTCTACATGAGAAACAAGAGTAGTATGAAAATTTCATCAATGAATCACTCCATTCAAGACACCAATTCTAGAAACCAATAAAATTCTTTCATCAAAAACCATAGAAGTCGTGGTATATCTTCTTTGAAATTTCACTTCTAGCATCCTAAGATTGAAAAACCTCTCCGTATCTCATTGATACCCCCTATCTCATTGATCCACCTGTCAGCTTCTCCTCACATATTTGAGCAAGCCATTTTCTATGTTATTTTACCACAGTTTCTCCCCATTTATGATTCATAGTTTCTCCCCCTTTTTCAACGAACCCAAAGGTCATTCCTTTGTTGTCTGTAATATAGTTGAGAATATAGATCATCATATTGGTAAAAAAACACCATAACTTAGGGATATGGGGTTTCCACATCCACACTCTTTTGATTGAGGGGAGTCAACTTAACTCCCAGAGCCAATCTTTGACTCTCAAACGATTCCTTGGGTATGCCCTTCATTAGAATATTAGCAACCTATAGATCTGTAGGAACATATTCCAACTTAATTATCCCTTTCTCTACCATCTCCTTAATTAAATGATATTTTAATTTAATGTTCTTTGTATTTAAATGATAGACATTATTTTTTAAAATATCTTCAGAACATCAGTTATCACCCTCAATTCTGATCGGAGACTGCACTGTCATGCCCATGTCATCTAGATTTTGCTTCATCCACAATAACTGTGTGCACGCTTGCATGGATGGAATATACCCAACATCTACAGTGCTCAAATAAATGCAAATTTTTTTATTTTTCAACCAATAAATAAAAATCTTCCAAGATAAACATCACCTAAAAATGATGATTTCTTGTCTTCTTCTGAACCGGTCCAATCTACATCTCTATATCCCAAAATATCTAGTTGATATTTCTCAATATACATTAATCAAAAATAAATCATTACCTTGATTTACTGAAGTATTCTTTTCAATTCAAGCATGTGGATTTCCTTGTGATTACATTGATATCTTGTTGTTTGGAATGTGAAGAATACAATGTCAGGCTCTGTCATGGCCAAGTATAGTAAACATACAATAACATTCCTATATTCTGGGATATTAACCACCCTTCATTCATTATCTTTCGGTAGTTTCATCCAGGAATAATATAGAGTCTTCATTTCCTTGAAATTCTCCATCAAAATCTCCTAAGAACCTCCATGGAATATTTTTATGGAGAGATAAATGTTCCATCCCTTCCTTGTGTTACCTATAAAACAAGTAAAAACATCAACTCAAAAATCATAGACAATTCAAAATCATTTTTCATGAATTAAGAAAATAATATTCACTTTGCTTCATCTGATCTTCCAACAATTATATCATCAAAATATACCAACACCATCATCATTTGATTACTATATTTATTAACATATAAATTCTAATCAAATACACCATGCTGGAAACCATGTTTCTTCAAAAATTGATATGACCTTCAATACTATGCTCTTGGTTCTTGATTTAACCCATACAAATCCTTTGTTAGAAAAAAAAAGTTTTTCTATTCTTCATGAATGAGAAAACAATCTTGCTGCTCAATATAAACTTCTTCTTCAAGAATCCTATTCAAAAATGCTGACATGACATCTATCTAGAACACATTGAACATCCATTCTGCTAAAATGGATGAAAATAATATACTGTTTTCAGCCTTTCCACAGATGAAAATGTCTCATAGAAAACAATACCCTCTCTTTGGGTGTATCCTTTTCACATGAGACATGCTTTGTTTAGGATCAAAACACCATATTCATTTATTTATTTTTTTCAGAATGACCCACTTTTTCCTGATTACATTATTATCTCCCAACATTGAAACAATCTCCCATTTATGATTCTTCTCAATATTTTCTAGTTCTTTATTCTTCGCAAGAACCCGGTTTTCATATTTAGTGGCATCAGCAAAACATTTAGGTTCACATTGAGACAAAATATATTTCTATTGTAGTGACTTCATTCTAATTATCTCAAATGGCACTGTTTGATACCCAACGGTTTTATTCAGGAACAATTTCATCTCAACTCTTTTACTTCTTGGTAGATACGGAATTTTATTCTTCTTGTTCATCATTAGTATCTTTTTTGAGTCAATATATACTACTTCTGCACCCATTTTGATGCTTTACTCTTCATAACTTTCATCAAGAATTTGTTCATTTTCCTAATTATTATTCTCTTTATTATCCACAATAGTGGCATAATTACTCCCAACTACTTTTACCAGCCTCTTGTTAATGCATTTTTATGCTTTGATTTTTCCTGAGTTGTTGAGGAATATCCCCTCATCTCTAGTTAACTCAAATTTCCTATGTTTTTATTTAATAAGAATGAAGCACTTACTTCCAAATATTCAAAAGTAGTTCACTCTTGGTTTCTTTATATACGAAATATCATATGAATTCATTCATTCCTTTAGACACAACATAAACCTGTTAGAAATGTAGTCCGATGTCAGTACTACATCCTTCCAAAATGTGTCTAGTAGGTCATTTTCTATAATCCTCATTCTATCCATGTTGTTGATGATTTGATTTACCCTTTCAACCACTCCATTATGTTGGGTAGTTCATGATGAAGAAACATGATGCGTTTTTCTGTGATTCATGACATAATCTTCCACCTGACATTTTGTGAATCCCATAAAAGTTTTAGTAAGAAAAATCTGAAGTTTACTCCAAAACATCCTTCCAGATTCCCTCTGATAATATTTTAGACAACTAAACACATCAGACTTGTGAGAAATAACAAATTTACATTCAATTATTATATAATCATCAATGAAAAAATGTAATATATCTTTCAATCAAAGGATATTGGTGAGATTTGTCCACAAACATCAGTATGCACAAATTTGAGCAATCTTGTTGACTTATTTTCCTTTTATTTTTGTGTAATTATAATGATCTTCCTCTATTGAAAAACATCACATCTATGTGTAAGGTGACATGATATCTTGGGGAGATCTCTAGATGTATTCCACTTTACCAGATCTTCTAGGGAAGGTTGGCCTAGATAAAACGTGAACATCTTCCTCACCACTTACAATGTTATGATTTACCGTTCAAATTTTTTCCTATAGAATCACTACACAATCTCTTCAATTGGTGATAAATGTAATTTTATTAAACCTTATAGAATTCCTCGAGTCACATAGTTGACTGATGTTGAGAATATTGTGACTGAGAGCATCTCCTACTAAGTCATTAGCATGTCTTATGTCTTTTCCCCCAAACATGTCCTTTCCCGAGAAAATAATCTTCAGGGATTCATTATTTCTAAACACAAATACTCGTTATTTTCCATATTTTTTTCCCGTAACACGATCATTATTATATGTGATATGTGATGTTGTTTTCAATGATCCATACAACAGAACGGTCTGATGTTTTAAGGAAAATTTTGATAACCACTGCCTGCACACCTCTTTCCTTCTTGAACCACATATTTTATTTCACACTCAAAATGGATTGGAAATCATTATCTTACTCAGAATATAATGGACCAGCTTCATCCTATAGATCATAAAATCGATTTTGTGTTTTTATCTCATTTTATGATTCTCCGATTTTCTGCTTACGAATACTCATGATCTATTTTGGGACATTCCTCTTCATGTTTGATGTACATTATCTAGAAATGTTCCCAAATACTCTACACCCAAACCAATGTTACTTAGAATATGTTATATGATATTTTTCTCTGTTTGGTTTCCATTATTTCTCTTATTCCGTTTTAAATCTTTTGTCTATCGAACATTCATTCTGTGAATGTCCGATCTTTGCATAAAAATAACACATGATGTAGTGTGTGTTACTTCTTTTCACTTTTGAAATTCTAATTTCTCCTTGGGTTCTCTAAAACTTTTGATTTTTTATACCCAAATCACACTTCAATTTCAGAGTGGGTTCTTTATATTTGACTTCATCTTTCAATGTTTTCTGTTTTTAGTCAAGCCTCACCTTAGCCTTAACATGTGTACACAATTGTTTCTTATTTTAAAATTGGATAATATTATCCATTTTTAACATTTCAGTATTTTGAATGATTTTCACTACTTGTATCATTATAGGAGTCAATAGTTTTTTAACCATTTACTTTTCTTTGTATACAGAAAAATTCTTCATCATGTTCTTCGATATGCTTGATTTGATCTTTCACTGTGTTATACAGGCCATAAATCTCCCTTTTATATTATTCAAGATTGAGTTTTTGTTCATAAACTTTTTATGATATCTATAGCCTAGATGACCTCAGTTATTCAATCTATTTTACCATCTTAGACTTCTCTTATTTCTATTTTTTCATATAGAGTTTGGAATCATATACCACATTGTTGGATTTATCCATTTTTTGTCTCCAAATTTGTATCTCACCAAGGAATTCTTCTAATTCAGCTTCCACATCAAATCTTCCTTAAAATTAATTTTTTTTTTCAATAGTGTCAATTTATTCCTTTTTTGAGAACTATCGAAAACATCCACAATAGTATTTCCTCTATGATCTTTTTTGTTCTCTATCTCTTCAACCTCCTCAAACTTCGACTCATGTGAATTGTCACATTCTATTGAAAGAAGATTTTTTTATTAAATAAATTTCACTTGAACTATTTATTTCCTTTCACATAGGTTGAAGACTTCTTATTGGGAATGTCAGCTTCATACTCATAATATTCCTAGAAATTCATGGGGCACCTTGCTGCAAGATGTCCAACCATTTCACATTTAAAACATGCTAGTGGAAACTTCCCTTCGAACTTCCTGTTTTCTCTTTATATGTTTGAGCATAGGAATGAAATCACCTCATATATCTCTTCACCCTTATCAGAATATTCAATGTTGATGTTCTTTATGGCCATGATTGACACCGCTTTATATTTACCCTTTTCCATGACATAGTTATCCTCATTTATGATTTTATATGCCAGAAGGGTGTTGTGTTGGTAATATAATGTCAAGTCTTTCAAGTATTTATCTTCCAAAACTAAATCTTTCAGATTGAACGGAAGTGTAAGTTTACTCAATATGTACTTCACAATATTTATGTCTTCAATAACTTCAGCAAGACCTCTCATGTCTTCTACAATGATATATACCCTATCAAAGAATGCATCAACAGACTTATTCAAGTTCACTCTCAAATCTTCATACTTGTTCTAAAGAACTTGTAGCTTTTCCTCAATGAACATTGTATCATAATCATATATATTCAATATCTTTCCCCTCATATCATGTGATTTTTTTAATGACATCAACTTTGTATAGATAACATTGGATAGGTAACCCTTAAGGCATTAAATCACTTATCATTATCATCTAGTTCCATATTTTAGACATTGATAACACACCACTATTGATGCCGGCTTGGTAATCATGCATCGCTGTCGTAAAAATATCCATTCCCAATGATCAGAAGTAGTACCGCATCAGATTATTCCATAATGGAAAATTTTTCCTATCTATGATCAGAACCCCTTTATTTTTGGTGACCTCTATTGAGAAAGAAATAGTGATATCATCATTTCTGTCTAATACTAATTGTTAGGTCCACTAGGTCAGAGACCCAAAGAGAGGGGGGGGGGGAATCAGGGTATGATAGAAAAAAAAACTTCCCCTAATGATATTATTTCGTTGTTAGAAAAAACTCTATTCTCTCTCCTCCCCATTGCAGATTATGAACAAATCTTAAATCAAGCACATGACACATAAATTTTACTTGGTTCACCCTCCTTGGTCTATGTCCAAGGAGCATACACTAGATATGTGTTGATCTAAAAAATTCACTATAATCACACTATTGTTTAAAATGTTTGGAGTGGAATCACTATCCCTCATAGTTTACAACCAATAACAATTTGAAAGCTCACTACTCTCTCAACTGAGGAGATCTAACTTCTTATTTAGGATATCCAATCTCATTTTAAATACTTGTAGGTCCTTTTATTATGTCTAACAAATGAATCCTCCTCTATAAGTATATGCACTATGGAAGTACAATGTTCATCCCTTGATGAATACCACTTTACCTTAGGTTTACTGGGAAACTTCCAAAAACATTTCAACCCTAGGGTGACCTGTGTGCCACTTTAATTAGTGAATAACCTCTATTTTTGTTGCCGGAAAACCAAATTTTATTTCAATTTTTTTACTTGTGTTCCATTTCTAGCATTACATTGATTGTGTTCCACTTCTTGTGTTCTAATACTTGTGAGCCAATTCTTGTGTGCCACAACTTGACTTCCACTTCTTGCGCACCACGGACTATGCAACTCACTTGCGTGCCACTCATAACTTGCCTGCGACTTTGACTTACATGAGAAGAGATCGGATTTTCTCAAAGTGTTGTGCTCCTAAGAAATGAGGAGGGTCTCCGCCTATTAATTGGCATTTTGGAGACCCTACACGTGGGGTGCACAACTCACCTTGTGTGCCTCTTCATGAATTTCATGCCACCTGTTAAATTTTATGTCACTTTCATTCCATAGTCTTATTTTTGGGTGATGAAATTGAAATATGACTTGTGCACCACTTCCTCATGGGTGTTCCAATTCTTAAATTGTGTTCCCCATAATGACTTTCACTCCAATTCATCACATGCACACTACTTCATGACTTGTGCGCCCCTTTCCATACTTTTCCATATTTAGATGTGATGATCTTGAAATGTGACTTGCATTCCACTTCAAGACATGCATGCCACTTTATGACTTGGGTGCCACTTCTTAACTTGTGCTCCACTTAAAGACATGTGCACTAATTCTTCATTTGCGCTCCACTTTCTTTCCTATTTCATATTTTCATGTGATGATTTTGAAATATGACTCGTGCGCCACTTCATGACTTGTGCGCCACATTATGAATTGTGTGTCACATAATTACTTGTGCACTGATTCTTCACTTGAGCACCAATTTATTTCCTTTGTAATATTTTTATGTTCTTATTTTGAAACACGTCTTGTGCACAATATTCAAATATCTCTCTTTTCAACAGACACAATCACCTAAAAAATTCTCCAATGATACCTTGAGGGATTTTTTCCGAATAAACCACACATCTTGTGTTTATAATAGAACCACCCACCCAGGGTATATAACAGAACCAACCACCCTTCATTCATTAAATATTAACCCTTCCTCAAAACCTTTCACATTAACTAAAACATAATCATGACACAATAAAGCTTTAAATTTTCAATATTACACTGATAAAAATATTCTTTTCACTCATAATAAAACATTTCAAGATATTGTAACGTCCATTCCATTTTAAGAAACTTTTGAAAATGACCAAAATATAGGGACTAAAAGGTTTTATTTGAAGAAAACAGAGAATCTTATGAAGGAATTATAATCTAAAATAATAGTACTTGCGGTGGGAAAATTCACTGTCAATATATTATTTAAAATAAAACATTCCCATCGTCTCTTATAAAGAAATTCAAAATATTTTTTTATTATATATGAAAAGATAATTTTTAGAAACCATTTAAGTATAGAAAAAATAGACAAAAAATGACCTTTATAATTCATTTATGTCCATATAAATACATAAATAAAATAAGTTAAAAAATATGGAGATGCAAGAGAAAGAGTAGTATGATAAACCTTACAAGATGATAATTTTTAATGAATGTTCTTAACTTGAGTCTGAATCATTGGAAAAATTATTTATAATTAAAAATTATTAATTTTCATAAATAATTTCCTTCATAAAGATACTTTTTTTGGTTTATTAACTCTTTTAACTTATCACAATCAATTATATAATCAATTATTTTCACATGGTATATTTTGATGATATTCAACCCATTTGTAAAAAATGACTTCAATTGATTGACTATGGTGTAAGAGGTCATGATTCCTTTATCTCTTCAATAATAATCAATACATAAACATAATTTATATATTAAAATTATATATTTTATATAAACTATGAAGGATGGTTATATAAATGTATAATGTTACAATCATGGACACGAGAGGTCACACATGCACATGAGTAACATTTCCCTTTTTTAAGGATCATTATAGAAAAAGGATATGTACTATTTTATTTTTTCAGAATTATGATATAATCATAAATAACATATTAATTACTTAAATACAATTATATATATCAACAATGGGATGTGTGTTTGATGTTTTTTTCACATCGCTCTATGGAGGTGGTAATCCACACAAACCAATGAGTGACATTATTATTTTGTTAATGGATTGAAAGGTATGGAATTACATAATATATTTTATCTAAAGAATGATAAATATATCCTGAATGTCATATTTATATATATATTAAATACATTATTATAACTATCCATGACATGTGTTGATGGAAAAATTTATATTATTACGCAAAGAGGCAGTTCTCCATACACATGAAAGATGGTTTTGATACCCATTTTATGGATGGGGATATTGATATGGATTATACCAGTAACATAATAAAATACCACTATATGGAAGATAATATTTTATTATTTTATTAATCTTGAAAAATAATTGAAGGAGTTGGATTAAGAAACAAAATGAATGTTCTTAGTTAATGAGTATACCTCTTCTTTGTATGACCACTTTAGAATTACACCAAATTTTTTCCAATGGTTTTTTTCTTGAAAAAATAATCTCTCTAGGATGTGGGGTGGGATTTAAGTAATATTTTTTTTCTTTTTCTTGGATGAACGAATTTTTGTGTGTGTGTGAATAAAATAAGAGTGGATGTGACCTTTTATATGTAAGGGGAGAGTAAATTTGTAATGTTTTATATTGTTAAATTTATATATTTTTTAATTTTAATGGATCAAAATTGATAGGATTCAATTTTTTGATTTTTTTGATGAAATATTCCAATAAAATAAAAATTGGATAAGGTTAGGTGTTTTTTTCATCTTTATATTTTTATTTTAACTTATATTAACCCCTTTTGAAATTTACCACATAATAAAAAAATTACTCCTTAGAGGTTATAAAAGTTAAAATAAATATAAAAAAGGCCAATAAATGGACCATGGTTGATATTATTAAAATATCCCAATTAGTTTTCTAAATATAATATTGTTAATAGTTATTATAATAAAACATTATTTATACTAATATATAATTTATGATAATTTTTAAATCATTATGAAAATAATTTCATTATACTAAAAATAACCACTATTATTCACGAATGAATTTATTTTTTCCCCTTTGTAAACACATAAGATATATTTAAAAGTAAGAGGGTGAATTTTTTTCATCAAATTTCATTGAATTAATATAGAGTAAATAAAAATGGAATGATGAAAAAAGGTTATATATTATAAATCTAGACTATTGGGGAAGAAATATTGTAACATAATAAAATTATGTCAACTTTTAGGGTCACCTTTTAGTACTTATCACATTATTTTTACCCTTAATTACCCAATTTATAATTACTATGGTGAAAAATATTAAATATGGTTATTATTCATAATAGGAAAAAATATAACTATCATATTTATTATATGATAACAACCTATTATAAATATGGAATAAAATTTTCAAGAATGTTTTTAGATAAAAAGAAGAATTTAGTTTAAAATTAAACCCATAAAATGCGGATAAAATAATTTTTTTTAGAAAAAATGTATTTTTAAGTATACAAATAATTTTGTACAAAATGATATTGTAAAATTAATTACAAGAACTATAATTGGACTATTGTTAACCAATGTGAAAATGTTAAATATTAAAAATAATCCAAAATATAATATGGATTTTTAAATATATAAAAATAATATATATTTTTCAATAAAACAAGTATTTTTTACTGTTTAATACAATTTCTATACTTTCTAGAAAATTTAAAAATTATTCTTAAGATAATTTTGACATTTAAAATTAAAAATTTATTTTCATTTTTTAAAATAAAAATGTTAATGTTTGGAAAATTAATATTTTCAATGAAACCATATAATGATTGTAAACCCATATTTGTTAAAAATAAATCCATTTAATTTATGAATGAACATTTACTGTTTTTTTTATAATGAAATAAATATATAAAATCTAATTAATTAACAAGTGTTGATAATTTATTTTGAAATTACGTCTGTTGTTACAACATACCATAAATAAACCTACATTGAACTGAGGGTGATTTTGGTTAAATAGAAATTTAATATAATAATTAGAGGAGTAACACATCTTTAGTTGAATTTTTCATTCAATTTTATTACAGTAGTACTCTTATGGTTTTCATCACTCAAATGAAATATTTGGGTTTTTTTATAGTTTAATCCAAATGTATTCATGAAAATTTTGTTTTTCTATAATAATATGGAGATTTTTCCACTAAAAAACCTAATAGGACAAGAGTTGTGGTGAGAAATCATATAGTTATTCCTAATCAGATATCACAAATTATGTTTGAAAATGTGAACACATTTGAATTTATCATCATACCAAATAAGTTATACAAATCTACCATAGATCTATGGGTGAAAAGTATATTGAATAATTTTATTTTCAATTTTTTAAATGTAAAAAATGTGGGAAGAAGCACCAAGAAAAATGTATCAATTGAAATGGTAGAATATTTATGTGCAAAAAGTGGGGAAAATAGTAACTAATTTATAAGGAATAGTAAATACATCAATATTTATTACGAAGATGAAATAGTGTTTACATAGATGTAACAAAAATAGTTTTATGTATTAAATGTGGGGAACATCAAATTTATCCAAGACAATTATCTAATACAAGGGCTAACAAGGACGATAGGAACTAGTAACATCCAATAGAAATATAGTTGTGGATTAGAAAATGACATAAAATGAGGAACACTATTCACTGATTCAATTTCTATGAGTTTTTTATTTGTATAATGTTCACCCCATGTGATTTCTTAGACCCAGATGCCGCATAATTTGTGCCCCAAGCCTGCTGGACCACATTTCCTCAAACACGTATCCCAATATGCCATAGTTTTCTGACTAGCCATAAGGTCCTAGGGTGTGTCCATGGGGATAATATTCCCTCATTACCCGATTATATCACATTTGAATAATATAAATAGAGATAAATATCAGAAAAATATAAGTAAATAGAAGTCAAAATGGAAATAGGGAGAAAGGTAATAATAACTCAATCAACTAGAATAACATATAACAATTGATGTCGATATGTCATGTACCTAGAAAAAAGGAAAACAAAGATATGTAGTGGATTTCATACATACATAACCTAATGTAACAAAATGAAAAACATAAACATTCCCATGAATCCTGAGCTACAACTTGGTCATCTCCCACTAAGTTCCATCCTAAAAAGAACATAATCAAGTGTTCATAGCTATTTTCATCCTTTTATAAACACCTGTATTAATGTAATTTTTTTGGGGTACAAAACGGTGCTCGGAGAGGGTGGGAGATAAATATCAGTATGCCACCACAAAGAGAATCTATAACATATGACCTATGTAATGGAAATGTAATAGTTTTCAAGCATATATATAGATAATATAATGAAAAATAATGGAACAAAATACCCAAGTAAAAGCATTATCCCTTTTATATTTCCAAAACCTGTAACTTGTTTGTTGTTTTTTACTATCAATTTATAATACGTCACATGTTAGTAATAATGAAGGTTCAAAGATGTAACTCAACAATCTATAATGATATTTAATAATGATATTTCAATGTAATAACCAAGGACACGTAGACCTAAAGGGTTTCCAACTCAGTAATGACTATATCCTAGACAAGGGTAAGAGAGCAATACAAGGATCTTATTCCATGTCATTCCATAATAATACACTTTCTGAGTTCAAGTAATTCATGCAAGGTAAAATAGTTCTATGTAATGACTGGGCCCAATGGGTATTAACCATTAAAAATACATTTCAATTTTGGATCCAAGGAGTGTATACAAGACATCCCATAATATTACTTAAGGAAACCTATGGTTTCCTAGTAGGAATCCAAAGTTATAAAAGTATTGGCTTCCATGAGACTCTCAACCAAATAAAGCTTCATCAATGAGTTATAATGGAGTTCCCCAATGCCCAAGGCATTCCTTATGTAATAAAAGGATTACTTAATTCAGACGAATCATATTTATTATTGATTTTATATAATATTTAATAATGATCAATCCATTAACTTTCATTTGTATGACAATTCCAATTTATCAAGAAACCGTTTAATCTTGTCTTAATTAACCAATGAGTCCATTTGGTTCAAGCCTTTACTTTTAGTAGAGTGAGAAGGAAGAGTATAATAAAAGTATTCTACTAATCCATTTAAGAAATTTTTAAGAGCCGTGGTTCACTCTTCTACCTTCCACTTATAACTTAAGGGGTGCTACATACATGTTACCTATTATTCAAATACATGTAAAAAGGTTATGTCATATACTTAGTATACTTGTTAATTTCAAATTGATATTTAATTATCGAATTGAAGAACGTACCATATACAGGTAAAGTGGTGAGAATAAATGGTACTTTATATTATGAAATTCAAAATTTAAATCGTGCCATTTAATATAAGAAGTATTACTGTTAGAATGTTCAAGCCAAAGAACACCTGAACACTGGCTCTAACATGTCAAAACACTAAAAATACAATTATGAAAAAACCTTCTACATGGGATGGAAATAGTTGTGGGAGTAACCACTAACAACTAATGACATATATTTAAATATAATAACCATATGGTTCTAATTATTATAAGAATGGATTATAAATTCAATAAATGACACTTGCTGAAATCGGTAGGCCTCACACAATAATTCCAAAATAAACGAACAATATGGATGAGTTAGAACACCTACCATAATCTTGTATGACTCTCCTCATCCACTATTATCATTTAATACAACATGAAATGTAGTATATATGATAAAAGATAAAAATTATCACACCATGATAACTAGGTTGAGAGAAAGAGATATGATGAATGACTGAAATGGACTCAAGTATTTACTCTGGCACATCCAACAGGATGAGCAGAATCTTAAATGGATCATAGATGAATGAGATCTATTGATACCTAGGTTAGGCATTAAAAAGATCTAAAATATGATAAAATGGAAGTTTTATCCATTGTAAATTGTATTAAGGAATAATTAATGCTTAATTATCTCACTAAGGGTAAAAATTATAAAATACCCATAATATAGCATGTGCATTGTTTTTCGATATGGTTTTCCAAACCATTTACAAAAAATACAAGGGTATATAGAGATAGGGTCATACAGTATGGTTAGGTCGCACAGTTAGGGAAATCATGGGACAACCATGTGTGAATCCTCTGTCCGAAAAATCATTCCACCCACATAGCTTACTCTAACTATACAGCCTCCCTACATGGTTTACTACAAACTGTGTGTCGAGCCTTATTCTCCCAAAAAGATGAGTTACTAGATCCTAACAATAATAATATTCCCTTGAGACATTTTATAACTTATTTTATATCCATATTATGTTCGAAATATATAATTAGATCAAATTTTAATGGATCCATACCTGAGATAAAAATCGAGTACTCAAAACCCACTCTTCTGTCTTCTAAAAAAATTATAACCCCCTGTAGATGGCTATATATTGAATTATTAAATTATATTTATATTATTTTTGAATCCCAATTATATAAATACTATTTTAAACATATTAATAGGATTTTACTTCATATATAATAATATTATCATGCCTTTATTCAATTATGATGTGACATTAAGCATAAATTAAATCTCTTAACACGGTGGAAATGATAACATACAAGATCATAAAATCCGATCGATAAATACACACAAGACCACCTATTAATAAAAAATAACTATAAATTCACTCTGAAAATTGAAACCCATTATTGTTGGTTATTTATAAAAACAATTTAAGAAAAAAGTCAACATTATCTATATTGTTATTCTAAGGTATTAGATTAGTTCACCATTGATAAAAAGAATAGAGGGTATAGAACCTAATTAGAAATAAAACATGAAATGGGGTATATATTATAAAGAATCTTAAATATTTTGATTATAAAAAAAATTAAAATTGGTATGAGAAAATTTATATACTGGTCAGGAAGAGAGAATTTAATGACCTGAAATATCAACATTTATTTTATTTAAATAAATATTATGTTAATACCCTCTTGTACATATAACATCAATTTTAATCAAAACCATGATATATTTTTTATAAACAATATAATAATTAAAACCTATGCATTGAATTATTGTATTTAAATATGAGTAATGAAATTATGAAATATGTTTATAGATAAATATATTGGTAATTTTATATAAATATTGACAGTACATTTTGTGGCTAAAAATATTTTACTAGATGTTTCTTGTTATTCTCTATACATTTTATTAAAGAAGTATAAGTATATTATTATTAAATGATTATATGAATAAATTAAAATACTTATTTAAAAATGATAATTTTTAACATTTTATTATAATTAATAATAATAGAAAATAGTAATCTTAAAAAGTAATTTTATAAGTAAAATATTTCTTTATTGTATTTTAAGATTTTATTTTATGGTTAAATTACTAAATTATATATCATATGTTTAATGGTCTTAATATAATTTATAGAGTTATCATGATAATAAATTTTAAGGATTTGTTTTGGTATTTTTTGTGAAATGAAAAATTATTATGTGAATTGTGAAAAAATACTTTTTAAAATACCATGACTCTTATTAAATTATTATTATGTAAGCATGACTTATAATTTTTTTGAAAATATTTTATAGAAAAAATATTAATAATATAATAGATATTTTATATTTAAGAATATTTATTTCAATTTTCCACCATGTGAAATATATTTTAGAATTTAAGTTCCAAAATTCTCTAAAACTATATTAAATATATTATACAATTATTAATTTAAAATAAAATTTTATCTCTATTATGAAGTAAATATAATAATATTTTTTAAATTTTTTATTTATAAAGTACATTTTATTTTATAATTTCTATTTTAATTGTATCCATAAAAATGAAACACTCAGGGAAAACAAGTTAATGCCGAAAAATACAAAAGGGTAAAAATGGATAACGCAAGAGGTAAAATTCCTAAAGCATTAGAAATTTTTTTTAATTATGTTTTTTAAGTTTGGATTAAAAAAATTATATAAAATCTATTCCTACAATTTTAGATTCAAATTGATAGGGTAAAAATGTCTCTGTTTATTTTAAGATTATGTAATTACAAAAAATAAAGTAACATCATTTTTAAAGGGGGATATCTCAACCCCCTCTAATACCACTAAATATTTTTCATTAATATTGTATTTCTACCCTCATTATATACCATATAATAAAGATCCACTTCCATTAGTTTCTAGTCATAGAATTTAGCCAATTCCCCCTATTCCCTTGAAGTCCCCCAAGGGAAAACTCAATTTTTACAGAATAAATAAATTTTCAAAAAAAATGTTCATTTTTACACATCCATTTAAAATATATTTCATCTACAATATAATGAATGTTTTTATATTGTGATAATGACCATAAAATAATTTTTTACCATTTATCTCAATGAAAAAGAAAAATATATTCTTGTGTATATAATAAATACTTCCTTCATGAACTATCGTGTTTCATTTTTCTTCACTACCTTACATGGATGGTGCTAATGAGTAATTTTACAAATAATTGTAATATTTATAAATTTTTTTATTATAAAATTCCTTGTAAATATAGAATAATACATTTTCATATTTATTAATATTTATGAATGTGATATTAATTTTACTTTAAATGGGAAGATATGTTTAATAGCGTACCTGACATGCAATGATCAGTTTCTCTGAAATACTATGTTGCACACAAGAGTGAGTTATTCCAAAAAATAATACATTATTGATATTATTGTTTTTAATGGTAGTTATTCTTAGTCACAATATTGGTATGAATTAATAGAACTAACTATATTAGGTTTACACATGTTTTTTAATTACATTTACTTTCTTCCAATATATTTTGTGGGTTTAAAAGAAGAAATAGTTCTATTGTAGGCCTAAGAGCCCTAATATGTTTTCAAAGTAGTTTTACCACCTTTTGATGGATAAACCATGATAAATTTATTTTTTGAAACATTTATATGTTATATTTAAAAAAAATTATTATTTGGAATTTGGAAATCAAAAAATAGTCTGGATAAATGTTTTGGTATTTTTCGGATAACATTCGTATTTTATTGGATAATGAAAAATATTGCAGATTAATTAAAAACTTATATTTCATATAATTTATTTAAATTTTCACATTATACATTTAATTAGTTTTAATTTTTAATTAGATTATTTTTTTATCATTTAATCCAATTTTTGTTCCTTTTAATCAATTTAAAATTGAAATTATATGTAAAAACATTTCAATCTTTTAAACAGTTCTCTTTTAAAACCACTTTTTTGGTTTGTTTGGAGAATTAATTTTAAATATAATTTTCCAAATTCTGTAAATTGAATTAGGTAAAATGGATTTGATATTTGGAATCATAAGGTTTAAATTAGGTTGTATAGTCAATTTCTTTTTTAGTTATAAAAAAGTTTTCGTGATAATTTTTATGCCATAGTAAAATTAAAATTTTGACAATGGATAAAATTAAAAGTTAAATACTCAATATACCAAAACAATACAGCCTTTAGTGGTTGGTTGAGGTGTTAATATACCCGAACTAGACTATAAAACATTAATTTAATGAAAAATTCTTGAAATTTAATTCCACCTCAGAACGATTATCTATTAATAAAAAACAATCAATAAAATAATAACTTGAAGCCCCATCTCCTAAATTATAAATACAACCTCTCCACCACCACCATTTTGACAGATAAAACTGTCACGACCCGTCCCAGTGGGGCCCGAGCCACAACTCACCAAGCCCGCCTCCAATAGGCCAGGGGATGGTGACTAGCCCCGAGTAGGCATGCTACTAACATGGGAGGCATTGACTAGAAACCTATAGACACGCACACACATATCCAAGCCCTCAAAGCTGAAAAGTAAAAAATACGAAAAGAAAAGATGCATAAATACACTAAAACCCAACCACAAAGTACGACAGGGAAGTAAAGTACAGTAAAGTAAAACCCTGGGCCAAAAGTACAAGCCCACGAAAAAGGAAGTCTGCAACAAAGTCCAACCTGTAGAAAATGGTACTGAGACTGTAACCGGTCGCTGAATGAACACACCTCGGCCTGTCTGATCTCACTGAACACCGTCTGGTCCTGGTCCGCCAAGAATCCGGTAAAAGGCTCGTTCGTCTGCACAAGACACGACACGTGCGGGCAAAGCCCGTGCAGGGGTGAGTATAACAATACCCAATAGGACACCCTGAAAACCACAAAGGAAATATAACAAAGGAAAATACCACAAAGAAAGGTACAGTCCGCTCTAAACAGTATATGTCTATGGAACATATAACAAGAATGTCCAGATATACTGATACACAAACGACCATCTTGAAAACCACCACTAGGATCCAGCTCGAAGATTCCACTAAGCATATCATCGGGAGAACAGACTCCTAGGTCTGAAGAGAGAGACACAAAGTACTTGTTCCGGGAGCACACACTCCATGAGTACCTTGGGAACAATATTCTCAGATAAGGATCATAACCAAGTCATGGGGTGATTTTGACAACTCAGTCTGAGCTAATCCGCTAAGCAGAGGATCGACACCCAGGTAAAGTTGGTCACGTCGATACCAGGCACTCCACCTAGGGTTCCAGGAATAAATAGAAGATCTAGCTCTAAGTATCACAGAGGGTGATTCCAACAACTCTATTCAGGGAGGTCTACTGAAGGGATCATACCCCAGTATATAGGAGTTGATGCCAGAACCTTCAGGGGATTACCAAGGGTTCGAACCCTAAGAACTAGTCCAAGTCACATAAGAAAAGTTGCTCAAGCCATGATGAAAACATTACAGGGCATATAGTATGGTTACACGCCATGTTCCTTCACCCCGGGTACTTCCCGTGTGAACGGCCCTTGTCCTTCGTTCAAGCCGTGCAAAACGAAACTACATGGCATGTAGAAAAGGTACACTTCATGTTCCTTGACCCTGGGTGCTGCCCGTGTAACTGGCCCGTGTCACTCGGCTTGTCGAAAGAAACTACACGGCGTGTAGAAGAAAACACACACCGTGTTCGAGCGCCTGAGCTCGCTCTCTGTATGCTGGCCATGTGGCCGTACACGGTCTTTGCCTGTGTCTATATCGCCTACCCGTGTACCAGTACACGGGGTACCCCGTGTATCTGGCCGGGTCTGGCTGGGGAGGGGTATACACGGCATGTCTGTGGCCGTGTATCCTGCCCGGGTCTGTGTACTCTTGGAGTACACGCCCGGTAACCCTACCGACGAACACATGCCGTGTAGCCTATACTACACGGCGTGTATTCGGGAAATTTCCAGAACCGCGTCTTCCTCCGCGCGCCTCGACCGATCTTCCGGATGTCGATTCTGTCGTCTGTTCACCGAGAAACTCCATATACCTGGTCACCTCGTCTCCGTGAAGCCTAATCCGTTGGTTTTGGGTCTTCAATCGACTCCAAAATCCGATTCCGGCCATCCGAGCGGAAATTTTCCGAAGAATGATTTCATCCGATCCGCTTCAATCCATCTGCCAAAACCGTCATCGCACCCCCCCAAGACCTTCACGGTGTTGGTCCTTCAATTTGGGATTCTTGCGTCGCAGAACGGATGCACAACGATCCTTTGTTCACAGCCCCGTGAAGAATGCGAAGAACGCTCATGAAGAATGCGAGAATTTGGGGTAGAACACACACAAAATCGAGAGGGACGAACCTCGATCGATGTTTGTGTCGATCTTGGTTCGTCACCGTTAGAAGGCTGAACGAAACCAAACAAAATTCAAGAATCAATTCCCCACAAATCCCCGCAAAATCCCATCCCGCAAGAACGATCGATCCGCGGGATAATCTGTTCGTGGATTAGTCCGCGTTCATCTTGGAAATCAAAAATGGGGAGGAATTAAAATCACAACAACATCCTACCTGGATTCGCTGCATTTTCCAGTGAAGATCTGCTAGCCGCGTCTTCATCGCCATTGAAATCCGTTAAGAACGTCGCTGTCGCTGCGTTGGGGGTTTCCTCCCGAGCCTCCAAGGGGTTTTAGAGTTATGGGGGTTTTAACCTTGGACCCTGGAACAATCCTCTATTTAAAGAGGATAAAATGAAAAAATATTTAAAAGATCTCGCTTCATAAATAAAATATTTTTATTAAATATTTTATTACCATTGCGTCCAAAAACTAGATTTCACCACCAACCCGCGCCGGCCATAGTTAGGCCTCACCTACGGTAAAATCGCTATTCTGAACGCTATGGTGCCCTCATATTTCTGATTCGAGCACCCATTCGGGAGTTATCCAATTTTTCAAGAAAACCGCACGCGCGCGTAATTTAATTATTAAATTAAATTCAAACATTTGTTCTGGGTTCACTGGACCTCGGAACTGCACGCCGTCTCTGATCATGGTTTCGAAATAATTCCCATATAATATTAAAATAATACATGGAAAAATATGGGACATTACATCACACCCACCTTAGTGATTTTACGTCCTCGAAAAGACAAAACAAGGGATACTAAAAAAGATGTGGGCACTACACATGAATATGAGCATCCCGCTCCCACGTGCTCTCTTGGACATTCCTGTGCTTCCTCTGGACACACACCAAGGGAATAGCTCATCCAAAAAGGATCTTCTCCTGCCGATCCTCGATCTCCATTGGGTACTTAGCAAAGGTTGATCCATCGTCGATGTCCAGCTCGCCCCAGTCGATGACATGCGATAGATCATGCACGTACCTCCGTAGCTGCGACACATGGAAGACGTTGTGTACCCGGTCCATTTAAGGAGGTAGAGCCAAGCGATACGCCACCTCGCAAACTCTACTCAAAATCTAAAAAGGGCCAACGAACCTCGGAAATAGCTTGCCGCACCGGCCAAATCTATGCAACCCCTGTCGAGGTGAGACCCGAAGGAACACAAGGTCTCCTTCCTCGAACTCCAAGGGCCTTCGTCTCCGGTCGGCATAATTCTTTTTCCGACTCTGTGCGGTTTTCATCCTCTAATGGATGACCTGCACCTTCTCTATATTAGCTCTCACCATCTTGGGGCCCATGAGTGGTGACTCTCCCGGGTCAGTCCAGCAATGTGGCGACCTGCATGGTCGCCCATATAGAGCCTCGAATGGTGCCATACAAATAGTGGAATGATAACTGTTGTTATAAGAAAATTCCACCAGTGGTAGGTGATCCTCCCAGCTACGACCGAAGTCAAGTATGCAAGCTCGTAGCATATCCTCCAGGACCTGGATGGTCCGCTCTGTCTGACCATCAGTCTAGGGATAAAACGATGTGCTCAAGGATAACTAAGTCTCAAAAGCTTCCTGAAATCCCTTCCACAACCGAGATGTGAAATGTGCATAACGATATGAGATGATCGTGGATAGTACTCCATGAAGCCGAACTATCTCCTGCATGTAGAGGCGTCCCAAGACCTCTACCAAACTCTTCTCTCGTATGGATAGGAAGTGGACGACTTGGTGAGTCGATCAACGATCACCTAGATGGCGTCGTGTCCCCTGGATGTGCGTGGTAAACCTATCACGAATTTCATGGATATCCCATCCCACTTCCACTCTGGAACCTCAAGGGATTGAGTCAAACCTGCTAGAACTTGGTGTTCAGCCGTTACTTGATGACAAGTAAGGCACCGAGAAACAAACTATACCACACTCTTCTTCATCCCTGACCACCAGAACTGACGTCGGAGGACCTGGTACATCTTTTCCATGCCTGGATGCACCACCAAAGGTGATATATGTAAATCCCTCAGAACCTCCTCCCGTAATGTCATTGGTACTACCGTGCACCCTCTGAAAAGGACAATGTGCTCCCCTCCTTCTGAATATCCATCAGCAGCATCAGCTGCGGATATCTGAGCACGTAGATTCCCACAACTATCATCCTCACGCTGTGCTTCCCTGACTCACTTTAATAGTGGATGGGTAAAAACCATTTACTGAAGGTATTCTCCCTCATCTCCATCCACGAAGGACAACTGCAAAGAGGCCAACTGCCTTGTCCCCTCATCCAGCAAATGAAAACTTGATTTTCTACTGAGAGCATCTGCCACCACGTTCCCCTTCCCAGGAGTATAAACGATCTCAAAGTCGTAATCCTGGAGGAACTCAAGCCATCGCCTCTATCTCAAATTCATATCCTTCTGAGAGAAGATATATCTGAGACTCTTATGATCAGGGTAGATGGTAAACCTCTCTCCCATCAGGTAGTTCTTCCACATATTCAATGCAAAGACTACCACTGTCAACTCGAGATCATGGGTCGCGTAGTTATGCTTGTGTGGCCTCAAATGATGAGAGCCATAGGAAATCACCGCTTGTCTCTGCATCAACACACAACCAAGCCCGGTTCCGGATGTGTTGTAGAACACTATGTACTCGACACCCTCCTCAGGTAATCTCAAGATCGGGGCACTCGTCAGACTCTGTCTCAACTGCTGGAAAGCCTGCTGCCATTTCTCGGTCCATACGAAAGGCTACCATTTCATGTCAAAGCTATCATGGGTGCTGCAATCCTGGAGAAATCATGGATGAATCTCTGATAGTAGCCCGCAAACCCATGGAAACTCCGCACCTCCGTCATGCTCCGGTGTGGCTCCCATGATAGCACTGCCTCCACCTTTTCTGGGTCCAATTCTACACCATCTGCTGAGATAACGTTCCACATAAAGTGGTCCTCCTGTAACCAGAACTGACACTTCGAGAGTTTCCCATACAGCTGGTTCTCTCGGAGTGTGTCCAAAACCATCCTTAGGTGTCTCGCGTGCTCCTCCTCAGACGCAGAGTACACCAGGATATCATTGATGAGGACCACAAAAAATCGGTCTAGATAAGGATGAAAGATCAGGTTCCTGAGTCCCATGAACACTGTCGGGGATTTCTTCACACCGAAGGGCATCACCAAGTACTCATAGTGACCGTAGCGACATCTGATAGTCGTCTTTGGTATATCCTCTTCCCGTACTCGCAACTAGTGATTGCCTGATCATAGATCAACCTTCGAGAACCATCGTGCCCATCTCAACTGGTCGAAGAGGTCATCGATCCTCGGTGGTGGATACCGTTTCTTCACGATCACCTGATATAATCGCCGGTAGTCCACACACAGACTCAAGATCCCGTCCGCCTTCTTGGAAAACAACACTGGGGCCGCCCAGGGTGAAACACTGGATCTCACAAATCCCTTCTTCTGCAGGTCGTCCAGCTGCACCCTCAGCTCACGAAGCTCTGTAGGAGCCATCCGATAAGCTGATGCTAATATCGGGGTCGTCTTGGGTTGAAATTCAATACAGAAATCTATCTCCCGATGGGGAGGTAGCCCAGGGAAATCCTCTGGAAATATGTCCTCATACTCAGCCACCACTGCTAGAAACTGGAAACTCGTAACATCTGCCGCGCCAAAGGCTGGGATAGCCAACTGGTGTGAAATCGGTTGTTCCCTCTTATGAACGAGTCTATCCTGCGCTGTCTGGGTCTCTCTTTCAACGACAAAAGAGAACCTCGTTCCATTACTACAGACACACCACACCCTTCGCCTAAAGCAATCAATCTGGGCATGAACTGTGGATAACCAATCCATGCCACGAATGACATCATAAGGCCTCGACGCTAACACCAAGAGGTTCTAACCGAAACACTCACCTCTAAGGGTCAGGTCACACTACCTGCAAAGGTGTGTGATCTCAGAATCTTCTCCAATTGGTGTTTCTAAGCGTAGGGGTCGAGTCAACGGTTCAACTGGAATCTAAAGGTCTCGAACAAGATAAGAAACCAGAAAGGAATGACTTGAACTTGTGTCTATCAAAACGGCATCCAAGGTATAAAAGACATAAATAGTACCTTTAATCATTCAGGGAGTACCTGGGTCATAATCCTCTACCGCCTGCAGCTGTCCCCGCCTGTGTCCACCAGCTCACTGAGCCTGGGGTGGACTTCCTGTGGGTGGTGGTGGTAAAGGGTCGAAATGCCGACCACCTCCAGCTGCTATCCCAACTCCTCTGCCACGTCTTCCACCTCGTGGATCATCCTGCTCCACACGTTTCCACTGCCTCGATGGTCCATCCACTGCTCCCGTGTCAGTAGCACGGTAGGTCGGACAATCTCGAGCAAGATGTCCCCTACCGTCACATGAGTAACATCACCTCTCTTGAGGCTGGCTGGAAGCGCCCTGTGAACCATGCACGGATTATCCCCTATCCTGGGATCTCCTTTGGAAACATCTCCCATGCCTGGGTCCCTGACGTCGGCTCCCTGCTGCTGAGGACTCTGCTCTAGCTCGCCCACTACTGACAACTGTCGGCTATCCTTGCTCCGCCAGGAAGCTCTCGAGCACCAAATCCTGCTTGAGCACCCCAGTATAAGTAGTAATGCTCATAGGGAAGATGCTAGCTCATATTCTCTATGCAAGAACCGCTCAAAAGTACGATCTCTGAAGTACTGATCTCTGACCATGTCCATCAAGTACCACAAGAGGTCGGTAAATCTCGATGAATAGTCAGCCACCGTCATGGTTCCCTGCTGGACCTGAAGAAGCTCCTGTATACGTACTACTCTTAGGGTAACCGGTGAAAACTCCTCTCTAAAGAGAGGCTCAAACTCCGACCATGCAAGAGTCACTCCGTTGTGAGTCTGGATGACCAAACTCCACCATCGCCCTGCCAAGCCCTACAGAAGGCTCGCTGCCAGGATCACCATCTGGTCTGCTAGTGTCCTAACCAAACGGAAGACTCTCATCACTGCCTCAAGATAGTCCTCTGCTACCTAAGGGTCAGGATTGACTCGAAACCTAAGGGGTCTCTGTCTCTGAAACTCGTGGAGTGCGCTCAGCCTGCTCTCCTCCTACAATAGTACAACAGGCGCTAAACACTACTCCACAGGGGGCGAGATAGCTGGCACACCACCGGGTGGTAGAACCGGGGGATCAGGTCCCTGTATCGAAGCTTCATCACTGAGGGGGTCATCCTCATGATCGAGCTGCTGGATCCTTGCTGGTGCACGTCGTGGAGGCATTCTGTTTAAGAAACAAGATGTATCACAGTCAGTGATTATATCTGGAGAGCTGACTCAAGAAGGACATGGAAACCACAACCCATTCCTATATGATGCATGTACCATTATTTTCCCCCATGAAACTAGTGTTTTCATGTTCCGAGTCGAAAAACAAGTTTTCAGAGTCCTGGTGTATGGATACATCAGCCGCCGCACCAACACTGGAGTCCCTAGCCTGAGAGCCAAACTAGAAACACTTAACACTATTGCCCCAAACCAACTCACAGACTCTCGGTCCTAAGGTAGAACCGACCACCTCTGATGCCACTCTTTCACAACCCGTCCCAGTGGGGCCCAAGCTGCAACTCCCCAAGCCCACCTCCAATAGGCCAGAGGCTGGTGACTAGCACCAAGTAGGCATGCTACTAACATGGGAGGCATTGCCTATAAACCTGTATACACGCACACACATCTCCAAGCCCACAAAGATGAAAAGTAAAAACTACGAAAAGAAAAGATGAATCCATACACTAAAACCCAACTACAAAGTACGACAGGGAAGTAAAGTACAGTAAAGTAAAACCTTGGTCAAAAAGTAAAAGCCCACCAAAAATGAAGTCTACAACAAAGTCCAACCTGTAGAAAAAGGTACCGAGACTGCAACCCATCAACGAAGGAACACACCTCGGACTATCTGATCTCACTGAACACTGTCCGGTCCTGGTCCGCCTAGAATTTGGTCAAAGGACCGCTTGTCTGCACAAGACACGACACGTGCGGGCAAAGCCCGTGTAGGGGTGAGTATAACAATACCTAGTAGGACACCCCGAAAACCACAGAGGAAATACAACAAAGGAAAATACCACAATGAAAGGTATAGTCAGCTCTACAAAGTATATGTCTATGGAACATATAACAAGAATATCCAGATATACTCATACACAAACAACCATTGCAAAAACCGCCACTAGGATCCATCTCGAAGATTCCACTAAGCATATCATCGAGAGAACACACTCCACAAGTACTTTGGGAACAAGATGCTTAGATGAGGATCACAGCCAAGTCATGGGGTGATTCCGACAACTCAGTCTGAGCTAATCCGCTACGCAGAGGATCGGAGCCCGGGTAAAGATGGTCACGTCGATACCAAGAACTCTACCTAGGCTTCCAGAAATGAATAGAGGGTCCAGCTCTGAGTCTCACAGAGGAGGATTCCAACAACTCTATTCAGGGAGGTCTGCTGAAGGGATCATACCCCAGTATAAATGAGTTGATGCTAGAACCTTCAGGGGATTACCAAGGGTATGAACCCCAAGAACTAGTCCAAGTCACAGAAGGAAAGTGGCTCAAGACATGAAGAAAACATTACACGACGTGTAGTATGGTTACATGCCGTGTTCCTTGACCCCAGGTAATGACCGTGTGAACGGCCTGTGTCCTTCATTCAAGCCGTGAAAAACCAAACTACACGACGTGTAGAAAAGGTACACGCCGTGTTCCTTGACCCCGGGTGCTGCCCGTGTAACCGGCCTATGTCACTCGGCTTGTTGAATGCAACTACACGACATGTAGAAGAAAACACATGCCGTGTTCGAGTGCCTAAGCTTACTCCATGTACGCTAGACATGTGTCCATACACGGTCTCTGCCCGTGTCTATGTCGCCTTCCCATGTACCAGTACACGGGGTACCCCGTGTATCTGGCTGGGGAGGGGTATACACGGCGTGTCCATGACCGTGTATCCTTCCTGTGTCCGTGTACTCCTGGAGTACACGCCGAGTAACCCTACCGATGAACACACGCCGTGTAGCCCATACTACACGGCGTGTAGTCGTGAAATTTCCAGAACTGCAACTTCCTCCGCAAGCCTCGTCCAATCTTTCAGATCTTCATTCTGTTGTCTGTTCGCTGCGAAACTCCAGATACCGGGTCGCCTCGTCTCTGTGAATCCGAATACGTGGATTTAGGGTCATCAATCGACTCCAAAATCTGATTCCGGCCATCCGAGCGGAAATCATCCGAAGAACGATTTCTTCTGATCCACTTCAATCCATCCTCTGAAACCCTCGTCGCACCTCCTCAAGACCGCCGCATTGTTGATCCTTCAATATGGGATCGTTGCGTCGTAGAACGGATGCACAACGATCCATTGTTCATCGCCCCGCGAAGAACGCGATGAACGCTCACGAAGAACATGAGAATTTGGGGAAGAACACACAACAAATCAAGAGGGACGAACCTTGATCGATGTTCGTGTCAATCGTGGTTCATCACCATTAGAAGGTTGAACGAAACCAAAAAAAATTCAAGAATCAATTCCCCAGAAATCCCCAAAAAATCCAATCCCGCAAGAGCGATCGATCCGCGGGCTAATATGTTCGTGGATTAGTCCCCATTCATTGTGGAAATCAAAAACGTGGAAGAATTAAAATCACAACAACATCCTAACTGGATTCACTGGGTTTACCGACGAAGATCTGCTCGGCGCATCGTCGTCTCCGTCAAAAGCCGTTAAGAATGTCACCGCCGCCGCGTTGGGGGCTTCCTCCAGAGCCGCCAAGGGTTTTCAGAGTTATGGGGTTTGTAACCCTGGACCCTGGCGCAAGCCTTTATTTAAAGATGTTAAAAGAAAAAAATGATTTAAATGATCTCGCTACAGAAATAAAATATTTTTATGAAATATTTTATTACCGTTGCGTCCAAAAACTTGATTTCACCACTGACCTGCGCCGGCCGAAGTTATGCCTCGCCTAAGGTAAAATCACTATTCTGAATGCAACAGTGCCCTTAGATTTCTGATCCGAGCACCCATTCGGGAGTTATACACTTTTTCAGGAAAACTGCACACGCGTGTAATTTAATTATTAAATTAAATTAAAACATTTCTTCCAGGCTCACTGGACCTCGGAACTGCGCGCCATCTAAGAGCTTGGTCTCGAAATAATTCCCATATAATATTAAAATAATACATGGAATAATCTAGGACATTACAAAAACCTTATAGATCCTATAATATATACCCAAAACGCTCCTCCTCACTCTTCTTAATTCCAAGTTCTTCGGGTCTCCCCAAAATACAATATCCATGGACATAAAGTGTCTTTCAAAGAGGGGATATTCAGGAGGTAATTTTCTCAAAGTACCATTCTTAATTTTTTTTCATTTTCTTCTTTCTCCCCACATCCTTCATCTATAATGGAATAATAACTCCAAAATCCTGTAAACACTATAAAATTATTTTTAAAATGGAATATATCATATCCATTTCATTTATAAACTCTCATTATTAAAATAAATGAAATTATTATTGATGATATGTCAGTTATTTACCTCCGTGAATATTGTTTTTGTTTCTCTTCAATTACTTCCTTCAAGGATGGTCTTAAAACTATTGATCAAGTTAAATAATATAGAAATAATTATATAATATCTTTTTTCATATTATGAAACTCTTATATTAAATATACATTCATTATTTCCATATAATTGTTCTATGATAACTTCGTTTGGGAATTTGTGGATTACCGCCACCTCAAAATGACGTGATTTGTTCACACATCACATGGATTATATTAAGGAATTTTTTCAAAAAAAAATTGATAAAAATAACATATTTATTATAATATAATTATACTACATATTTATAAATATTTATATACATTTTATCTAATTTCCCTCTTTCAATACGATAGGAAATACAAAAATACTATTCACAGGTATGTATGACCAACCGCTGCTTGGAACAGTGTTTTCAATATATCTTAAAACATTATTATAAATAATTATATAATAAATATATAGTAAAATTATATCATTTTTTGTATAAAAGATTATGTACTTATGAACACATGGGATGTTTACATCAAACAAAGTTCATTTTCACATAAAGTACTGAATATCGACAAAATGCCCGACATGAACTTAAATAATTATGTAATTGTTATAACTTGGTAATAAGTTATATAAAATGAATAATAATATTGAAAAAGGTTCTAATTAATGTATAAATAAACCTAATTTATTTTATTCCAGATGATAAAGAATGTGTGAGACTAGTCAGACTCTAGGAATGGTTATTTCTTAACCCAATTTCCATTTATTGGGTTAAATTTATACTTATTAATTATGTCATTAAACTATTATGTGTGAAATGAATTTTCAATATCTTTTATTTTAATTTTATCTCTAATTTCATTAAATGTTTTTTTAAAAGTAAAATTTTTAAATGGGGTGTTTTACTTTCTATACAAAATGAAAAAAATATTTTTTAACATATATGGTGATGATGGGTTTTTTACACAAAAATAGTTATTTTATAATTGGATTACTATGTAAGACTTAATTATTTTTAAAAGGAAAATAAATACCATATTACCTTTTTATATATTTTGGTTTATAAAATGGATTTGATAATTGATTTATTTTTTTTCAATATCTTCAAATTATATCATGTGATTACAATGTGGGGATTTTATTATTTCCTTTATGAATGATTTTTCTATTGTTTATTTCTTTTCATTGTTGTGAATTTATTATATATATAGTTGGTTCCATGAAAATATAAGTGTGTACAAAACTATGATATCTCTCAAATATTTTGGGTAATCATACGAAGTAAAACAATAAGGTTTCTCTCAAGGGATTTAGTGTATCTACTATGATAGGTATTCCAAGAATCACTATGATGGTTAGTCCATATGTAGCTATTAAAGATAAAATTAAGTATGATATAGATGCCAGATGTTACCACTATTATTTTTTATTGAAAATAAGTTTTTCAGGAATCTTATTATTTCATGTGGTATGTTAAAGGGTTTATGTTTTATGGGTAAAATGCTGATTTTTTGAAGATGCAATATTGAGTTTAAAATATTTATGGGATAATGGTTTTATTAATTATTTTATATGTGTTATTGAGATTTTTTTCAGTCCATGTTTTTCTGGTAGTATCCTCTTTTATGATTATGGGATATTATGTATTAATGATGGCCTAATTATAAAAAATGGAAAACCTGAAAATTTCCCCATTTTGAATTCTTGATTTAACTCAAGATTTATGTAATGTTTATGGTTGGGCCTTATAATTGGTATCAAATGTTAGTTTAGTTAGGATTATGGGTTAGTATATTTTTGATAAAATACCAATAAATTATTTTTACTTTATTATCAATTTTAAATGATATATAATTTGAATATTTCAATGTTGCTTCATATAAGATATTTTTTCAGAATGGTTCTCTTGGGAGGAAACAGGGAATTTGTGCATGGGCGATATCCTGAGGAAAAAACCTACCAAATTAGGAACCCGAGATGGTTGTAATAGGAACTCAAAAATTTGTTACATTTATGGGGAAGTTGATTCAAGCTGTAAATAGTGGTGGGAAGTCTTTATGAATATATATTATTTTCCCTAAAATATTCACATTTAAATAGATAAATAATTCTTATATACTGAATAAAATGAGGATGAATCCAATTGTTTGTATGCAATAATCTCTATAAGGATATCATGGTCCACCTTTTCTGACATTAACCTTGAAAGTAAAGTTGAATATTTTTTTAGTGTCTAAAAACCAATTATTTAAAGAAATATTTATAGAAAAAAAATTGGTATATATAATGAAATAGTTATATATAATTTAATGGGGGAATAAAAATATGAGAATCCTATTATTATCTTTGATATTTGAATAAGAAGATAAAAATATCAGTTTATGGAAATTGAACTGATAAAACCGATAATGGGAGGGAGATTACACTTCTTATATGATCAGAATGTTTGATAAATATTGTTGGGAATTGTCACAATGAATAATTACATTCTCCAACTGTAAAATATAATCATATTCATGTTATAAATGTAGAACAAATTAGAAGAGGATAACCAATGAAATGTATGAATAGAATGTTGAGCCTAATAAATCACCCACAATTCAATTATTCAACATTAATAAATAAGGACATTATGATAAAAAAATGAACTAAGCATTGGGTTAATGATTTGAATCAATTTCATTAACCTCTTTCAAAACTATAGATGTGGGATATGAAAATTAAGTGGTGAATGATATAATACACAAAAACTCAATATCTCTAATTTTAATTTTATTCTCTTTCTGACCAACAATTTATATATATAAATATTTGTATGATCATCGAATCACCACCCTATTGGAAATATAGCGAGTTATCATTGAAAATACTAATGGTTTTAGTATTAAATCCCATGATAATAACAATTCTCTGAATGATATTTTTGGGATTGTTCTTATTAAATATATTATTATTGTACCTTCAGTAGAATTTAATGTGATATCAGGAATATATTGGATCTATATTTTAATATCCCATATTAATTTATGATATTTTTAATTAATATTACTTATATAAAGTCAAACCATGACCAGATTTAGTGCAGTGATAAATATGAAATCCCAAAGGAAAATACTTCCCTTGTATGGGTCTTTTAAATTAACAATGAGGGATATACAACTTATGTTTTTGGAAAAAATTAGATAGTTAATATTTGAAAATTGTTTTATATTTTTCCCATATATTTCCGGAATTGTTTCATAGTCTTCCCCTAGTTCCTCTGGACTCATTTTCAATAGAATTAATACGTGGTTTTATATATATATCGATGATTCATTATAAAATAGACCATATTTTATTCTAGGAATTTAAGAATAAACTCTAAAGAATATGGATACCTATTTTATACATAAAACATCATCAATTTGGTGTTCACATATTCTTGTTTATAGTTAATAATGGGACATTTCATCCTTATACTTATTGTTAGAAGCATTACATGATTATTATCAAGAACAAATATCCCCATTCTCCTTTTTATAACTAGTTCAATCAACTTTGATTATCAAAATACTTCTTAAGGAATATATTTTAATGTCTATATAATCAATTAAATTTGAAAATGAAGTATATACCCAATAAAAGAAAATATTAAAGATATAGAAACTATGACTTCAAACTGATGATATTCAGAATTATTAATTCCACTAATATCTTTATTTATATGATTTATAGATTCTTCAATGTTTTCCTTGATTGAACTTGGATGTGTTTCCCATTGATATTATCACATATTCTAAGGGTCAGTTTGGGTATGGTGATCATTTGATGAATGTGTTGAATACCTTGATAAATAATAATACAAGTTCCAAATTAAGATGATGTTAATTCTTCCATGATATATTATAATTATTGGTTATAGAAATTATATGGGATGGTACATCATTGGATCCTTTAAAGATAATGGAAACTGAAGAATTGATCAAAACAACCATTTTAATAGAGATCCTTATTTTTTATTGAATTGGATGGATATTATCAGTGTTTTTTGATATCTTTTACTTTATTTTCAAATCCACCATCTATGATTACATATAAGGGAGTGATGTTCATTTAGACCTATAGATAAGAATAAATTTTCCATTTTATTATGTGAATATCTCATACTGCATATTTACTGATTCAACCTTCATGTGAAGAAGGTTAATGATTTAATATGATTAATTAATGTTTTTTTTGGATTTGGTCTATTTTATAATGATATGGTAATATAATATTCCTTTTATCAATTAATAGTTATTGAAAATAACCACTTAAAACATGGTTTCATGTTAGCAGGGACAATATTTTCATTAAAGATGTAGATGAATTATCCCTATTGTTAAAATTATGATATATAAGACCAGAAGATAAAATTTTATATATTAATATATATGGACTTGACCATTAATAAAGGGTATTTTTGGATTTTTTTCAAAGACTTTTATGGCTCATACATTACCACCCTGAGAAGGAAAAAATGTGGCTAATGATCTGTGTATGAATTATCATGATAGCATATCCATTATAAGGATTTAATGAGACCTAATACAATTATATTTAAAAATAATATAATGTTATATTAAAAATTAAGGGTACAATCATATCTTTTTAGATTTATTCCCTAGGAATCCATCCGTGTGACGATTAAAGAAGTATAAAAAGAGGATATGGTGAAAAAAGTGGGTAAAGAATAATCTAATGTTAGATATTAAATATTACAAAATTATGAGATTTGGTAAAAGAATATGTGTTCCTTTCATACCATAATTAAAGAATAATTTATTGGATGATGCACATATCCAATTATTCTCTATTCATTAAGGTAGAAAAAAAGGTATAGAGAAAGTAAGAAGTGATTTTGGTGGGGTAACAGGAAGAGGGATATTAAAATGTATATATCCCAATTTTTTCATGTAGTTAAGTAATAATATAATATGTTTAAGGGGATTTAGTAACCATTTCACAAGGGATAATATCATAATTTATTTCATCATAGGACTTACCAATATTTATAAATTCCATAATTCCATTTATTTTATATTTGACCACTTCTAGTTAGTGGCTTACCTAGTAGTAAAGGCTCCCTATAATCCCGAATCAAATTGGGTTCAAATCCAAGTGGGAGTGAATTTACAAATGTACTATAGTAGTAATATAGTATGAATTGTAGTTTGGTATTGTATAATCAACTTTATTCATATGAATGAGCCTTTGGGCTACTAGGACTTTGGGAAATCATGTTGCCAGTGACACAGACATTACATTGGAATACTTTGTAACAAGTAAGAAGAAAGTATGGCCTCTATTTCATCCAATTATGGTTCTACAGGCCTATAATGGGATTTATTCCCCCTGGGCCTATGATCAATGTGTTGAATAATTCTTGACGGGTGGGATATCTCTGGGGGGGGGTTATGGTCTGACTTTCGGGCCTATGTGTGAGGTGTGTGTATTTAAATTAATTATACACACAAGCACCTAATATTTATTTGATCACTTCATAAATTCAAAACATTTCATTTATTTTTAAAAACATTTTTATCTTAATGACCATGCCATGATATACATAAAACAATTGGAAGGCTTCAGGTATTACAACTTTCCATTATATCTGATCATTATAAAGGGTCTACCGTAATGTTCTAAAGAAATATTCAACAATAATTGTATATATAGTTGTTTCTCAACACCACTTATCATACTAAGACTTAACATTAATCATTTTGGACCTTCAAGATCTAGAATATTTTGCGAGATAATATTAAATGGATTTTAAAGGATGTTGGGTTCAACACCTTCCCTATGTAGAGTTATAATATATCAAAATTTTCAATTCCTTGTTTAAAATGGTTCTATATGAGATATTTCATGGTATGTTGTACAAATAATAGACATGTTAAGATTATGTTTTAGACTCTAAGATCATGGGAATGAATTTTTCTCAAAAAATGATATAGAATATTCAAACCATTAAATGAAATACAAAAATATAAAAGAGTCGATAAAATAGACATGTCAATAATCATCCATGAGATTTCATGTTTCAAATAATATAAATTTTTTTACATTGAATATGACCATAGAAGTGGGATATAAGACTATGGAAGATGTAAGATCTGATCCATAAATTCATTATCCCTTTAGAAGTCCATGATCATGTGGAGATTTTATCATATTCACTTACACTTCCACCAAAATTTCCCAAGTCCTAGATGTTTCCCCTATATAAATTTTTAGGATGAATATACATTATTTGTCACATATACTGAAATAAAAGTTTCTATAGTGGGAAAATAGTGTCTCATATGATGAAAATATTGGTATAATTCATAGATATTATAAATAAATAATTGTTAACAAGAGTACTCAACTAGTTGATGTTCATTATAGGAATAATAAGTGTGATGAAGTGATGTGAGAACATAAATATTTAATGAGGGATAATTACCCACGTTTTTTAAATAAGTCACAAAATTTCATGGGAGAAATTATTTTTAATGGCTAATAATTTATTATCCCGTTATTTTAGTATATATGTCCCATTAAATAAGTCATTTGTGTTTGATATCTTTTAATACTTTCAACATCAAAATAAATCATGAAACTCTTAATGGTGATAAAATATTAAAATAAAAAATTTAATACATTATAATATTGATAAATGAATCGAATTTATAATTTTTCTACAGGAATAATACCATAAGTAAATAGTGTTCTAATAGAATTAAATGGTACCCTTGAAAATAATACGTCTTCAAAGGATATTGTTTTTTTTATAATTATGTGTTTTATTATATTTATTACCTTTAAATAAGGATATAAATAAAATTTATTAGCAAAAAATCAAGCCTCCTCCCCCAAAAGGTAACCCGATCAGGCCAAAAAAATTAAAGAATAGAGTTAATTCTTACTAAAACCCTCATCCAATAGACCATGGGTTGATGAGAGAATTGAGGGTATATCAGGAACATAAAGGAAAGAAATACCCTATATGATTATATGGATTTTGAGATAATAAGTGGCCACTAAAAATCCACATCATTGAATAAAACATAATGAAAGATACCAATATTTTCATTAAATGACTTATTAACAAAGAAACTACCAAATAAAACTACATACATGTAATAAAAACATCCATGGTGACCATGAAACCCAAACAACTCTTTAAAAACTCCATTGGATAGTACTTCTTATCATGTTTTCCAAACAACTCCATCAGATGTGAAAAACAATATATATATATATATATATATTGTTAGAATAAATAAATACTCAGTAGGGTCCTATTAGGAACATCTCATACAAAAGATAAAGAAACCATACAAAAGTCTAGTGAACAACAACTGAGAAGAACTCATCACCTAATCTGGTATACTAAGTTTCCAATATGTCCGTAGTTCTATAAATAATTAAAGCATATAATAACTGATATAATATCCATAATACTATCTCATAAATGTACCCTAATACCACTTACCCAGTAGTTTTCCACTAATCCCAATATCGTATGTCCTAAGACATATCTCTCAAAGTATAAGTCATCATGAAAATATCTAGGAACATATGAAGTATTATTCACACCATTAATCATATAATCTTAAAATCAAAACCTATAACTCTAGATTTTAATAATGTAGTTTTCATAATTCATAATAGTCTATATGTTATGTATTATACCTTAAACCATGATGTCCCATATGTCAAGAACTTATAATAATCTTTAGGATAATATATCATAGGTTAAATCTTTGTGATAATAGCCATAATACATTATAAGCCTCTACAAATTTTTTTAGGGAAATTAAACCATTGTATGTAATAACTCATAATAATGGTAATAAAAGAGATCAAGGAAACAGTTTTTAGTCATCCCTTAATTCTTTTACAACCTAGATATTGGGGAAAACACCCTCTAGAGTCTACTAGTTTTGGTTTCCCAACATACATGGTGGTGTAGCATATAAAATCATATAAAAAAGTATATTTATATCAGTCACAAAAAAACTAAGGGAAACTACTTTAACTTAACCACAATAATAAATATAGTCACCTAGAATAGTGGATTTCACCATTAAGGACTAGTTATCTTATAAAAAACCATCATTTAAAGTGGTTTAGATTTATTTATTTATTTTTAACATTTCAAAATTATATTAATTTAATCTCAAAAAACATCCCCAATTAATAATTCACACACTTCAATGGTTCTGAATGATTTAACATCATTAAACATTCCCTTAATTCTCCAACCCCATAGATGAAAACAATAATTAACATATTTAATCATTCCATGATACAAGGTACTATACGACTAATCCAAAGATACCATTAAGTACTTATAAACCAGAAAAAAATAGTTTCTTAATGTATTGGAGAATGTAATGTAGAACAATCAATCCTAGATACCTTTCCTTTAATGTAGATTCGCTATCAAGTAAGAATCCAAAAATTCATGAAAATAACTAATGGAAAGACCATATTTATCCCGCTCTATCTGTTATGGTGCCATACCAAACACCACTATCATACATCCCAATATCATAGTCACCACTACTGCCCCAAACTAAGGCATCTATACCATTTCTCTCTAAATCATCACCCAAACCATGATCATATCACATACATTAGAAATGATACATTCTAGAAAAACCACAGATGAAAAATATAAGTCAATAAACAGTTATTAAGGTATCTAATCCTCAAATCCAAGGCATATAGAATTTATAATAAAATAATCCCACTTCTACCCAACTAATTTTTTTTATAACAACCAATTTGAAAATATCATAAATTACCAAATTCATTTGTAAATAGTTACAACCATAGAAAATCTAATTCATAGACTATCAAAAGTTTATAAAATTTATTTAAACAAGTTTCAGGTATCACTTTTATTTTTCATTAATTATAATGATAAATGAAAACAACTAATCATGCCACATTTTTATTTTTTCCAATAAGAATGATTGATTTTACGTTATTTATCAAATTTTTCATCATAAAAACCATGATAAATAATAGCATATATATTGATTAAACATGATCTAGGAAATAATAGGTAAATAAATCATACATTTAAAGAACATGTGGTCACTATAACTATAACAAATTATTTATTCAATTATTGTTTAAACATAATTATAGTTTATTTCCCCACTACTCAAAGAGTAAAATCATGATAAATTTATGAATTTATTTAAAATAAGTTGCAATAATGAATCCATTACCTCAATTTATAATCTCAATGTTCTTTGAGATATAACAAACGGTCATGTTTCATGAACCACTAAAAGAAACACCACAAAACTGAAGGATATCACCTCAAAAAGTGACATCCACAAGAGACCCACAAACCGTCATCAACCATGAATTTATATTATCCCCATAAAATGGTTTAACACAATGAACATCAAGAAAAATGGAATAACTTAATAGAGGAAGAATAGAGAGGAAATGGTAACTTGAACCAATGGTGATTGATCTTCCATGACCCAAATTCCCTGATGGCCTTCAATTTTTATTTATTTTTCATAATCCTTCTTTTAAGGGTTGCATGGGAACACTTAGATGGCCTGTAGGATTCGTGACATTACATGACCTGAAATTCATAGGGGAAATAATCCATACTATAAATATATGGATCTTCTCCTCCCTATAGTATAAACAATATAACGATTAGAGACCTTAATGATATAACCACTATGAGCCACGGGTTAGAAGCAATACCTTCCCACCAATAATTTCTATCAATAGATCCTGAATATGAGTGAATGACTCAACATACCGTATATTTTTTTATACAATATATAAATTGATAGAACATTAAAGAAGTGGAGAATAAAAAATTCATTTAATACCCCTCATACTCTCATATGTGTTTCACATATTGAAAAATTCAATGTCCACAAAGAACATAGATAATTTCATCTTTCAAAATTAATTTATAACTGAAAAAATTACCTCCACCATGACCATTTTGGATTCAAATGTGCCAGTCAAACCAGGAATCCATATGGCATGATTCTAACTCCTTTCTCTTTTTACTCACCATTCCCTTCACTATAATTGGTGTAAGTTATATTTTTATGGTTTTAGATAGGAGATACTCAGGGGAAAAAATAGGTACCACAGCATCGCTCATATTTTTTTCTAATATGTTTCATGTAGAGACTCACTATGGAACAAATGAAATCATGCATAGTTAGAAAATCTATTTTCTCAGATGTAGTGTACCCAGAACCACATGAGAAATTCATAACATCATTTAAAAACCAAAAATATATAGAACTTTATTCTCCACACCCTCATATATACTATATGTAATATTCTATATCCACCACCAGAGAATAATGTCATTGAGGACAGACAAGACCACTCTCATAACCTCTAGAACACTTCCAAACTCCTCCTTTGAACCACCATGCCATAGAAAACCACAATTGAATGAGAAGGAAGGTCTGTAACATTGCATAAGACACCTATAAAAAATTATCACACTCTACGATTCAAAATAAAACAAATATAAGAGGATACGAACGTGTGGTTATATAAAAAACTATCCCTTAATATAACCCTTGTGTATCTCTCTATGATAAGAGAACAAAAAACTCACCAATAAAAACATGATTCAAAGAAAAGAAAATTACAGCCCTATCCCAAAAGCACTCAAAATAGAGATATATCTAAATCTATAGAAAATCCATATAAAAGGAGTCAATGAATATTAAATAATTTCATATACCAACTGAAAGTAAAAATAAAATATTTCTCTCATAAAATAACCAAAAATGAAGAAAATTGGGAAAATGAGAGCGTTTCAATGAATAAAGTTCAAAAGAAATCTCTTCTATGCCACCATTAAACCAAATGGAAAAAACATAGGAATATAACCACCTAAAAGTACCTTCTCTTAGCAGTCAGAGATATCCATTGCAATGAATATTTATTTCACCCATTAAAATAATCATCTCTATTCCAATGGAATATTTCTAAATATTTTTATCATAAAAAAAAAGAAAAACGATAGGTTCCTTATCCACGATCCCCCAAAATTTAGGATACTAGTACATAAAATGTGTTCAAGAGTATTTATGGTTTTCTCTCTCTACTCATATTTATAAGGATGAAAATCTATGATAAGGAACAACTAAGAAAAAAAAATTATTCTAATAAAATATCTATACATTGATGTTTAAATGGGGAACATGATCCGAGAGAATAATATTCACACTTCCATGAATCCTCAACACCTCCTCTAGATACTTTCTTGATAAAATATATTTTGTGATCAAACCCATGATCACTAAAAAGTTGGATAAATTTTTCAACTGGTCAACAATCACCCATATTACAAAATCACTACTATAAGATCGAGGTAAACTAGTGATTAATTCCACCTAATTTTCCTCTCATTACCATTGATTAACATCGAAATAGTGGATAAAACTAACTATAACATGGTTCACGACCTTTATGTATGGAATCATCCTTAAAAAACACATATTCCTGTCATTTTAAAACTAAAATTAAGTTTATTTACCCTAAAATAATTTATTTTTTTATTTTTATAGAATTAGGATAATATCTTACATATTAAACCATACTAAATATGTATACTTGTACTTCTTATTATTTTTTGATTTTTAATACATTCAACATGACGAATCTTCTATCCTTATCAATATGTAAACCCTATAAAAAACATTTAAAAACATGGGATGAGTATAAAAATCATATTAATAAAAATATAAAAATAAATTCATTAGTCTAGTTAAAAAAATGTAAACCTATTTAATGTTGTTTGAGAAAATAAAAAAAACCATTTTCACCTGTAAAACAAACCCACTTTTTTATCAATGAAAATATTTAAAATAAATTGTAATATTAAATCATAAAGTTAATTTGTGGCATCATTTTCATAACAATATTAAAATTCTTTTAATCTCACAACAATATAGGTCGTAACCATCATAGTTTCACTCAGAAATAACACCCTAGTATATTCATATAATATATTAGGAGAAAGAAAATCTATCAACTATTTTCCATTATCCAATGAATTAGAGAGCTATAATGGCTAACATACACTCATTTTATCATGGTACTACACGTCTTTATAAATAATTCCCCAGAACCATAATATAAGAATAACATGTGAAGGTTTCATAAAAGTATCATTCTTGAGGGAAATATCTTATCTATTTTGAAAAAATGATTTAATTTTAAAATTTCATACCCTAATAAATGAAATCATTTATTTGAAAATAAAATTGAAAAGTTAAAAATTAATATTATAAAAATAAATGCATCATGATGTCGGGAATGTATTTTCATTCTCTATGAGTTGAAAAACAATCATTTATTCTTTCTTAAAAATACCTGAAAGACTAAATTTAAAAGTGTGTTTTTAAAAAAAAATTGTTTATGTAAAACCTGTAAAAGACCCCTTTTTGAAAACATTTGTAAGAAATTATAAGATTAAAAATTGTAAAAATTAATGTACAAATAATTACATTGAAAAAACTATTTTGAAAACATCTACATGATAAAGAAATATTTAAAATAATGAATAATTGAAACATTTAAAATGATGTTTTAGTTAAATAGTCTCTTAGTTCATTGTAATTAGTCGAATCATATAACCCAAAAAAAATAAAATTTATGAAAACATTACATATAATGTGGATAAATACAATCATGTTATTATATGTAAAGGAGGAATTATATACACAAAAAAAGTAATATAGGTGCATAGTATAAAAAACGTTCCAAAATTAAATGAAATGGAGATGAATTTTTTTTACAAATATCATATCATTGAAGTGAGAGTTAATACAATGAAATAATTATATGTATTTTCTATAAATTCACATAAAAAATAAAAATTAAATATAAGATAATAAAAATTCATTTCACATATAATTTTATTAGAGAATAACCAATGATGTGTAAGATTAATTCAAAGAATGGAAATTGAGTTATGAATTCCCTTACAATTTTGTAATGAGTCGAATCATATTCCCAATTAAAGTAATAATGATCAAATTAAACAACAAATACAATAAATATAATAATATTCATGATATTATATAACAAAAGACAACATACACGCCAAAGGAAATAAATAAGTGTTGAATAAGGAAAATATTACACATAAGTTAAAGTGAGATTAGAGAACATTACCTTGTATCCTATCATCATGTATGTTATTTATATTCCCGAAAAATAATAATATATTAATTTATATTTTATTTAGATCCTATTTCATGTTTATTATTCCTTTTATATCACTCATTTAATTTTTTTATGTGATTAATTATTCATTTACGTTAACATTATATGGTTTGACTATATTATGGACCTATGTCCAAAACGACTTAGGGAAGTTAACTATAGTAAAATTAGTCCACAATACATAACATTGATAAAAAATTTAAGTAAATAATTATTAATTTTTTACATGAATTAAAATTTCAAAAAAAACCATTAACTATGTTTATGAAAAATTAAATATATTATAATCATGGACACAGAAGGCCATAAGTACACATGAGTATCATTTTCAATTTTAAATGAGCATTATGAAAATAATGTAAGTATAATTTAATATTTCCAGAATAATTATAATATCATTATTATCACATTTTTAGTTATAATATAATTATATATATATCATTCATGTGATTTTGTGTTGAGAAATGAATCACATAGATTCATGGAGATGATAATTCACACTTACGCATGAATAACAATATAATTTTTCTTTACATGGAATGGTAACAATGAAAATGAACTGTTTTGTTTTTAAAATGATAAATATGTCATTATGTCATATATATTTTTTAATTTCATTATTATATCCAACATTGATATCAGTGATGAGAGATTAATAACGTCGGTTCACGAGGTGGTAGTCCGCTGTACACATGAACAATTAATTTTTAACCATTTTATGGATGTGGATATTTATATAGGACATCCCACTAACATAATAAAATATCATTATAAAGAAGATACTATCTTTAATATTTTTTCATGGTTGAAGAAGGTTCGATGGACGGGTAAAAATAAAATAAACAAAAAATGTGCACATGATAACAAAACATCATCTTCAGATAATCTCCATTTCTCAACACCATAAGACAACTAACCATTGTGTTATTCATAAAAATATATCTTTAAATTTTTTTGAGGGACTATAGTAAGGTATTATTGTAGATAATGGTCAAAAAATGGTTTTTATGTGTGTTAAATGAGAATAAGTGGTTCCCTTTTATAATAGTGGGGATGGAAACTGTTGGAATTTCTCAGAATGTTAAATATATAAAAATTAATTTTCTCCTTAAAATTGAACCAAAATTATTTATTTATAATTTATAATTTATAGAATGAAATTACATCATCCAACTACTATTATCCATGTTTTTTTCTATATTTTTAATCATTATATTTTTTAGTCCATATTTGTCCCTTCCAACTCTTACTATAAAAACCTAGATTTTACATTTTGAGGCTTAATATAGTTATTATATATTATCAAATGACCATAAATGGACCATGGATGAAATTATAAACATTATCACAATTATTTTGAATATTTTAATATTTCTATAAATATTATATCATTTAATGAAATATTATATAGTTTAAAATATCATTAATATCAATTTTGGAACAATTCATTACTTTGAATTTTACAAAAATCAATACAAAAAATATATTAAAACTAACTCTTATAATACATCCCCAATAGGAGGATTTAATCTATAAAATTTTTGTATGATATTGTTTATCACATAATTTATTAATGGAAAAAGTCTTATTATTGTAGAATTAATTTTCCACAAATAAAATAATTATTTCATCAGTGTTTTGTAATAATTTAAGTTAATTATTTCTTCATTAAACAATTAAATTAAATTACTATGATGTATATAAAGATCTTGTTTTTCAAATTTCAATTTATTGTCGAATATATCTTCTAGAAAACCTTATATTAAAAAAGATATAGTTATTGAAAATATAAGTTTGATGTCTTCCCCTATTCTTTAAATATAACAATATAAATGTCATAATATCTTAGAATTGGCTCTAAAAGGTTTAATTTTAAAACAAAGATGATTATTGTCGAACATAAATCATTTATCAAAATTGTTAAAATTTTATTGTCATTTTCTAGTTATTATCAATTTTTACCCTTAATTATCCAATTTACCATCTATTGTGGTAATACAATTTACTAAAGTTAATGATGATACTTGAATTCAAAAAATAAAAATATTTAAAAAATTGGCCACTATGATTAAAAATATATAATCCATTTTTAAAAGTTCATATCACCAGTGATTTATATTTTAATTTATAATTCAACCAGTAAAACATAATGATAATTATTTTCTCAAAAAATGCCATTTTTAATCATAAATTGTTTTTATTATAAATTAAAATTTTAAATACATTAAAAATAAATTATAGGATTTTCTTAAATAAAATTGAACTAAATTAAAATTAAAACTAATCCAAAACATACATTGACCTTGGAAATACTTAAAAAATATGATTTTTAACAAATATATGTATTTTTCACGATTCATTGAAACGTCAAAATTTTTAGAAAATTATCAAAACTTAAGCATAATTTTTTTTGATAAACTATTTTAAAAATGATGTTCATTTAATAAAATAATTTTTTTATAGTCTTTAAAAATTAATTATATTATTTTTACAGAAAATGAAATAATAACATTTTTGAAGAAAATAGGTCTTTGATGAAAAAAATGACTTCACTAAAAATCTATTACTTATTTAAAATAATTTAATTAATAAATTATAAATTAGAATGACCATTATATAATGAATAATTATATTAATATTATCCATTCTTTAAAATTTAATGGCTTGGTTATAATAGTCCCATTCAAACAATAATATTTTTTATTTGTTTACACTCAGTGTTGTGTATCTTTACACTATCGAAGAGTCTATCCTTTAAAAAATCAGGATATTAAATTCTACCCCACCCCACATTGATAAATTTAATCTTCATAATTTATAATTGTCCTTATTAAATATGGTTTGACCATTCAAAATACCAATATTGAAATCCCACATTGGAGAAACTATTAATAAAACCTTGATGTAAAAATAGAGAATAGAGAGTAAAAAGGTCACATGAGATTACGCATCCTAGGGTTCCATGTATGAAAATATGGAAATGAAAGAGAAGAAACTATAAGGTTCTAATGGTGGGTGATAGAGAACATGTTCATGAGAACCTGAGCAATCACAAAACCATATACCTGTAATGGGTTAAAAGGATAAGAGTTTCATAGTTAGAAAAGTAAACATATAAAATTTTTGTTACACAACAGCATTCAAATATTTGAGGAATTGTTTTACTTTATAGAATATGAACATAATTAAATATACTTATTTGACATGTATTATTTAATCGTTTAATAACTTTCACCCACAATGATAACTTTTTTTGTAAACGGTAGGTATTTTTGATGAATATTTCATTCGTGAAGCATTAGAATAAAATTTAATGGAATAATAAATCAAAACAATGAGTAAAATATATTACTATTATATTTAATAATTTACAAGATACCAATTTTTTATTGTAGGATATGATATTTACCTAAAAATACTAAACCTTTATACGGTGAAAAACTATTTTAGTCCCCCAAATTCAACATGAATTCCAAATGTTAAACACATATCATTCAATAAATAACTGTCCATAAAATCGCTAAAAAATATGCTTGTTAAAGATTAAAACCAAAAAAAAGGATTTGATCAAATTATCTTATGATATGGTATAAAATTATATCTCAAAATAATATCAATGTCTCTTAATATCTTATACCAAAAAGTATTTTCCATAATAATATTCAAGACACAATAACAATTTTCATAAATAACCTAAATCACCATAAATGTAGAACCAAATAATATATTCCACTAAAGGAAAATTCAACCTTTATTCCTCAAATAAAATTACAAAAGATTATCTTTAAGTTAATCATATAGTGTTCCCAGAATAGTGAACTTCTACAAAAATAACATTAATCATTTAATGTCAAAATCAACTTCAATCACATGGTTATCTATTTGATAAAAAGTATATTACCTAAACTAAAATAACCATTTTATTCCATATATATTAAATAAAATACAATTTATAAATAACCATGGCATCTAGTAGGTTGGTTTTATGAGATTTACCCTTTTCTCTGTTCAGCTGTTGGTTTAATTCTCACTACCTTACAGGATATGAAAGGTTTTCACCCATATATTGAGTTGTTGATTTAATAATTATTTTTATTATAATCATTATAAAATTAAAGAAATTGAAAAATATCTTAAAAAGTATCCATAATTTTTTTCCCTAAATGGTTATATAAAAACCTACATTTTCATCCCAAAATGTAACAATCCCTAATTACCTCATAAATAAACATCTCAAACAAATACCATTAGTCGCTTTAAAATTTCGTAACATAAAGCATCAAAATGAGTTTCTTATACACAAAACTTATAAACAACCTTAAAATTATAAAAACGTGATAATATCCATAACTCTTAAGAATTCCAGAAAATAATGAAACATAATCAATAAAACTTTTTAAACCCTTATCTGATACCAACTATAAGGACCCAACCTTAAAAAATGAATATTCTAGTTATTTTAAAACTAGAAATCATTTTATTTTCTCAAATATCCTTTTGGTTTATATTATTAGTGAATTAAGAAAATATCACACGTAGCAAACACAAAAATTATAAGTTGACACTTATAATGAGTATACATTTTTCCAACGAATGGAAATACTTTTAAAATAATCCATTATTTCTTTTCATGAAAAAATTAAATACTAATATCATGACATCTTTATTTTCCTTATCAATATGTAAGACCTCTGAATTTTTTTCTAAACATTAGTATAGATATAAAAAATAATTAAAGGCCATAAAAGAAAAAAAATCATTAGTCTGTTGAAAAAATTAAAAACCCATTTAATGTTTTCTAATCAAAGAAAACAAATAAATTTCACATGAAAAAGACACACACTGACTACTCAAAGAAAATCATTAAAATAAATTGCATCCATAAATAATAAAAAAAATTATAGCATAATTTTCTTATAGAACATACATATATTTTAGTTATCATATATACAAATTGTGAAACCTCCACAGTTACAACCAAAATAACCACCATAATATATTCTTGTAATATCTTAGGGTAAACCTAATTAATTAAATCTAACCCAATACAAAATGCATTGGAGAGATATAACATGATCGTCACATTCTATTTATCATCAAACCAACCATCCTAATATACAATTACAAGAAATATAACATAATAATAACACATAATTCTCATATAAAAGAAACATTATTGAGGAGAATAACTATTCCATTGTCAAATAAATTTTATTTTTAATATGTTTCATAGTCATATATGAAAAAATTATATTAAAGATAAAATTATAAACTTTGTAAAGGAATAATCCAAATATTAAGGAGTCATGAATGTGAGAAATATGTTTATGCTATTTCAATAAAAAAATCATTAATTTGTTTAAAAGATTTGTGGAAATTTTAAATTTAAATCAGAGGTTTTTAAAGAAAGTCCCGTAACTAAAATCTGAAAATGATCTATTTTTGAAAGCATTTGAGAAAAATAAGAAAATTCAAATTTTAAAATATTAATTTATATATTAAAACATTCAAAATATCTGTTATGAAATCATTGTCAAAAAAGTGAAATATTTAAAATAATAGATATTTGAAACATTTATAATGATGTTTTAGTTAAAGAGTTAATTACTTTATCATAATGAGTAAAATGGTTTTCCCTATAAAATAATAAAATTTAATAAAACATTAAATATCATAGTGATAAATAAAATCATGATATGACCTGTAAAAGGGTCATTATTTACACCTAATGAAATAATATTGGTGTATATCGTGAAAAATGTTTCTTAACAAAATTGAGATGAAGTCCCGTACAGACACCATATCATTGATGTGAGAATTAAAAAAATGAATTTATTATGTGTATTTGTTGTAAATACACAAAAAAATACATAATAATGTAATAAAAATTATTTTCACATATAATATGAGCATTTCATAAATAATTAATTTTTAATTTTAACAAAAATAATAGAAATTATGTAAAGATTTCCCTTACAACTTTGTAATCAGTCAAATCGTAAGCCCCATAAAAGTAATATTTATAAGATGAAACATTGAATACCCTAAATATAAGAATATTAATGATATTATATATCTAAGGTTATTATAATCACCAAAAAAATATATAACTATTGAATAAAGAATATATCACAAAGAAGTAAAAGTGAGATGAAAAACTCTTACCATGACTCTGACTCATCATGTATGTTCTTTATGTTCCCGAATAATAAAAACTAGTTAATATATATTTTTTTTAAAATATTTTTTATTTTTTTTATTCTATTTATGTCACCCATTTCAATTTTATATAAAACTACTTATATATTTAAGATCACATCAGACGTTTTGATGATATTCAGTACCTAATTCCTAAATGGATTTGTTAAGTCGAATATTGTTAAAGTGGTCCACATTAAATCATATCAAGAATAATTTTTTTGACATATTTATCATTTTTATACATCAATATACTTTCAAATACTACCATTAAATATGGTTATGAAAATGAACTATGCTATAAAAATCGAGACGATATGTCATACGTATGTATGGATAACATTTTCATTTTTCAATGATCACTGTGGAAAGATGGTTAGTATTATTTTAAATTTAAATAAATAAATAAAATATAATTCATATCATATTAATAATTTATATACAATTATATACTTAATTCATGTGATGTGGTGATAAAAAATGAATCAAGTCGCTCTGTGGAATTGATAATACACGCATTCACGTGAACAGTGTTGTCATTTTTATGTGCATGGAAAGGTAAGAATATATATGATATATTGTCTTTTAATGATGAAAAATATGTCCTGAATATCATATATAAATAATAATTCCATCATTATAACTTTTTTATAGAGATAATGATGGAAAATGAATCGCATCGATTCGTGATGGAGTTGTCCAGTTATACACACAAATGATTAATTATTTTCCAATTTTATAGATGGGAATATGGATATTTTACATTTAAATAAAATAATAAAATATTAGTATATATATATATATATGATATTTTAGTTATTATTTTATCTTGGTTTAATAATGCTTGATGAAGATCGATCAAGAATGATAAAAAACATGTAGTGGAATACTATACCCCACTTCAGACATACATGTATTCATAAATCATTATGACTAATCATGTAACATCATATCTCCCGAGGCCCATGTCGTGACTACCCCAAGCCTGCCTTCCTTAGGAAAGGGATTGGAGACTTACAACAGAAAGACATTTCCTTAAAATGGGTAGGAATTTCCTCAAAACTTGTACACACAGAGATAGGGTACACCATGCACAAGTAAAACACAACGGATGAAAAAGTGTAAAACCAAAACTAAAAACTACCACAAAGTGTAAAAGTAAGTACTAATGTAAAGGGGACATAATACAAGCCGAATTGAAATGGAAATATAGAAAAAGGTAAAATAGCTCCTAAGGTTGTTCGCTAAGGATCATACCTGAGGGGAAGGTACAACTTGTCACTACGGCTCTCCATGCAAACCCATCACCTCTGCACATCGTCAAGTCCTGGATCCCTGAGACTCAGTCAAAGATTCCCGTCATCTGCAGAAGACACAATAAGGTGCGGGAGAATCCAGTGCAGAGGTGAGTATAATATTAACTAGTAGAGATGCTGAAACATTTGATGGTCTCCCAGAATTCCACAAAGCTAAAACCACCAATCATGATCTCAATCAGAATAACAAGGAAAAAGATAGATCACTCCAGTTTTAAAAAAAGCATAGAACTACCGATGTTTAGTCATAAAGACAAATCATCTTATTCTGTAATGATACTCTGCTGCTAACCTACATAGGATAGCTCGATGCTGATCGACATAGGATTACTCAGTACTGATCCACAAAAGATTGCTCGGTGCTGATCCACACATGATCTCTCAGTGTTGATCCACACAGGATCGATTAGTGTTGATCCACATAGGATTGCTCACTACTGATCCATAAAGGATCCCTTAGTGCTGATCCACATAGGATCACTTGGTTTTGATCAACATAAGTTCTCTATTAATTCTTCACGCCTCATCCAGCCACTGGATTCCTAAAAAAATGCATGCAACATTTCAAGAGGATTCGGCTCTCAAGCCACCAGTCATATTTCAACCGGCACGAAGTCCCATGATGATGTAACCTGGTTAACTACAATCTTACAAGGGTTCCAATGCAATATATGGTACATCAAACATATTTCTGGCTATTTGTTATAGGCCTTTTAGTGCCAAGGTCCCAGTTGAATTCGTGTATGATCCAACCCGGCCAAACTCCAACTTTCTCTAAAACTCACGAGGAGTATCTCAAAAAAACCATCTCATCCTAAGGGTTCTGACTCCATAGATGGTTTGTTAAAAGGAATTTCATTTTAGTAGATACACCCATTCAAGTGTAACTAGGAAAAAAAGTTCTGGGTCCGGTCTGACCTAGTCAGACCAAAATGACCCAACCCAGTTTGGCTGGGCCTAGTCCGGCCCGCTGGGCTACAAGATCGGCGTAGCCAACCCAGTTGGGTGCATCCCACTGACTAGGCACGTGGGTCTACTCTCCTACCAAAATGGTTGTGCCTTTTGGGGTTTTTATCTTGTGGGGGTGCCGGATGGTGCCAGACCACCTTGTCGGTCCACTCGGACCGGTCACCTGTAGGACCCACAGGGCACAGGTCCACCCTTCACCATGGATCGATGTCGCGGCCTTTCTTTGTGGTGCACTACCATGGAATGAAAACTGGTGAAAAAATGGATGGTGATTGCGGGACACCCCTTTTGGTTGTTGTGGCTTGAATCCATGGCCCTGCTCCACGGTGTGCTACCACGGCGTACCACAGTTGTCAATGCAGGCGACGTCAGCTGGACACCCTTTTCCACCATAGAACCTTCATGCACAACCTCTTCTTGATGATCAGTGGGTGATGACCAACTCCTTCTTCAGTCGTCGGTGCCACCGCTCTAGAGAAGCTTCCACGGGCCTCCAGTGAATATATGAAGGTCCATTTCCTATAATGATTTCACCTACAGGACATCCTGGATACTTCCATCACTACATGGCTCCCTGTATTTCCTTGACACATTGTTTCTCAGTCACCCATGAAGAAACACAACCCAACCAAGAACTGTGGAGGGTCTGAGCCTTGTTCATTCAGACCACGCCCTCTGCGTTTTCATTATAACATTAGAACCAATACAATAATTTACATTTCTTAATTAAAAAATGAAACCCCCTACCTCGATCTCATTAGAAGTCGTTACAGACGAGGAATGAGTGTCCACATCTGATGGTGTTTCATACAAAAAAGAATGTTCACATCCTTTGGCACTCATAAATGAATCCTCCAATAGTCTTCCAAGCCTCATTCTAGAATTATGGAAGACGACACGTCACTTTGTTTGAGGTTCCTCTCTTGAGTGCCATAATTCCATTCCCATGCTTTTTTAAATAGACAAAAGAGAGGATCAATGGACCATATAATTAAAGAGGTTCATTAATGAATTGAATTAACAAACTAATTAATTATCCCAACAGTGCGCTTACACCACCATGTGTAACCGGTCATTTAATGGTATGACAACCCAATGGTCCCACCACTTCCAATGAATAGATACAAGAATGAAATAAAATAACTCATTGAGTTATTTTTTTGTATAGTCCAAAAATTAACATTATCATCCAAACCTTGCCGGTCAAAGTTAAGACTCCCTTAAGTGTATCATGGTTCTTCAGATTCAATGGTTCCCTCATATTTTTAATCTGAGCTCCGGTTCAAAATATTGAATTCAATACCATCATGTTTACTGAACGTACCTTAAAAAAGTTCACAAATCCATTCTGGGCACTTTGTGCCAGGAAATGACATGATGTCAATTTTTTTAGGCTCATAATAAGTCCATTTAATTAATAAAATTACATGTAATTTTCGGGTCATTACATTCTCCCCACCTTAGGGATTTTCGTACTTGAAAACTACAACAAAAGATAAAGAAACAAATGGTGGTACTGAGCACACATCTGATCCTCCCACTCCCATGTGCTATCCTGCATGTTCCTGTGATGCCACCGAACTCGCACCAGAGGAATCGACCACCCATGAAGGACATGCTCCAGTCGATCCCCTATCTCCACCATGAAATCCACAAACTTTTCCCCATCTTTGATGTCCAGGTCACTGTAGTCGATAACGTCTGATGGATCATTCATTTACCTACTCATCTGTGACACATGGAAAACATTATGCATCTGATGCATCTTTAGGGGAAGATCTAGACTGTTGACCACCTCGCCTACTCTACTGAGGATATTGAAATGTCTGATAAACCTTAGAGATAGCTTGTCACCCTAGGAAAATCTCTATAATCCTTGTCGGGGTGAGACCTATAAGAAGATAAGATCTCCCTCATCAATGTACAAGGGTCTCTATATCCTTTCGCCATAAGACTTATTACAGATCGGTACAGTCTTCATCCGCTCCTGTATGATCTTTAGCTTCTCAGTGGTAGCCCATAACAACACATGCCTTATAAGTGCAGACTCTCTGGGACTATCCAGGAGAGTGTTGATCTACATGGTCTCCTATACAGGGCCTCATATGGAGACATTATGATGGTGGAGTGATCAATATTATTATATGAGAACTCCACCAGTAGTAGGTGGTTCTACCAACTATGGACACAATATAGGACGCAAGAAGAAAGCATGTCCTCGAGTGTCTGTATGGTCTGCTCTATCTGAACATCTATTTGAGGATAAAAGACAGTGATCAAGGGAAATTGAGTCCCGAAATCCTCTTGTAATCCTCTCCAAAAGTAGGATGTTAAACAAGCATCGTGATCTGAAATGGTGGTTTATGGATCCCCTTTAAGCCATACTATGTCATGTACATAGAGGCTTCCCAAGCCCTCTACTAATACATCCTCTCAGATAGGTAAGAACTGGGGCAAATTGCTGAGTTGGTCAATGATCATCCAGAAGGAATCAGGGCCCATGGATGTATGTGATAGCTTTGTCGGGAAGTTCATAGAGACACCAACCCACTTCAATGTATGCACCTCAAGTGGCTAAACTAATCCTGCTGGTACCCGATCCTCAGCCTTCATTTTCTAACAAATCAAGTTTTTTGATATAATCTATGCCATAACTTTCATCATCCCTGGACCCCAGTACTGGCACCGGAGGTCCTGGTACATCATTTACATTCCAGGATGTACCACCTAAGATGATGTGTGGAACTCCCTAAATACCTCATGTCGTAGCATCCCTGGTACCATGGTGCGACCTCTAAAGAGAACAATGTGCTCCCCACCTTTAGTGAATATTTCAGGAGACTATCCTATGGATTTCTGAGCACGTTGGGCCTTAGAGACAACATCTCCAAGCTTTATCTCCTAAACTCGCTGAAGGAGTTGGAGAGTGACATTCATAGACTAAAGGTAAGATACCCCATCTCTATCAATGAAGGATTTCTGCAACATGGATAGATGTTATGTCTCTTTTCTCAGTAACTGTAGACCAGAGCTCTTTTGGAGTGCATCGACTACAAAATTTCCCTTCCTAGGTGTGTAGACTACCTCAAAGTCATAGTCCTATAGGAATTTCATCCATCAGCAATGTCTCAGGTTTAGGTCATTCTATGATAAGATATACCCAAGACTCTTGTGATCTGAGTAGAGGGAAAACTATTCACCCATCAAGTAGTTCCACAACATATTTATGGAAAAGACCACTAGTTCTACCACCATTTCATGGGTAGAATAGTTCATCTCATGCTTCCTTAGCAGTTGTGAGTTGCAGGTGATCACCAATTTCTCTTACATCAGGAAACATCTCAGTATGGACCCTGATGTGTCACAATAGACTACATACCCAACAACCTATTCTAGTATCCTCAATATGGGGGAACTCCTCAGTCTCCACATCAACTCTTAGATACACTTCTGGAATATCTTTTCCCATAAGAATGGTTGTCCCTTCTTTTTCAAAGCTGACAAGGGTGACGCTACTCTGGAAATGTCAGGTACAAATCTTTGGTAGTACCCAGCCAATCCCAGGAAACTCTACACCACGGTCACACTCCTAGGTGTCTCCCAAGAAAGAAAAACCTCAATTTTCACTAATCCACCACAACCCTAGACTCCGAGATAACATGTCCTAGAAAGTGGACCTCCCATATCATGATCTAGAACTTCGAGAGATTACCATAAATATTGTGCTCTTGGAGTATATCCAGAACTGTCTGCAGATGAGTGGCGTGCTCCTCCTCCGTCATCGAGTACACCAAGATTTATTCAATCAAGAACACCACAAAGAGATTGAGGTAAGGCTAGAAGATTCAGTTTATGAGCCCCATTAGCACTACCAAATCATTGGTCACAACAGAATTCATCACCAATTACACATCATGTCCATTCAAGCATCTGAAGGTTGTCTTCGGTACATCCTCATCTTGTAATCTTAGCTAATGATAGCATGATCTGAGTTTTATCTTCAAAAACCACCGAGCTCCCTCCACCTGATTTAAGAGGTCATCAATCCTTATAAGTGGATACTTTTTTTCATGGTAACCTGGTTTAGGAATTGATAGACCACATAAAGCATCAAACTCTTGTATGCCTTCTTGCTGAACCAAATTGGGGATTCCAATGGAGAAACATCGTGCCATATGAACCCCTTACCTTGTAAGTCCCTTAGCTATAACCTCATCTAAAAAAGATATGTGGATTCAATATGATATGATGGAATATAAATCAGTGATGTCCTAGGGTATAGGTTGATGTGGAAGCCTACCTCTCTATGTGGAGGTAGTCCCGAAACATCATCAAGAAAGACATAAATACCCTACTCCACCACTATAGGATAACTAGGACAGCTCACTTCAAATTCTCTAAGGGTAAGGCTACCCAACTGATTAGTGATTGGTTACACCCTCTTCTACGAAATTCCATCCTAAGCTACATAGGTTCCCTTATTTCCAGTGAAAGTGAACCAAGTCCCATTCTCGCAGTCATACCACACTTTACGCCTAAAACATTCGATCTGAGCATGGACCGTGGATAACCATTCTACACCCATGATGAAACATTAAGGCCTCAAATCTTCAAATAAGAGATCCCAACCAAATTTATCTCCTCCTAGAGTGAGGTCACATAGCCAGAACTAGTTCATAATCGTCTAATCATCTCCCATAGATGTCTCTAATCATAATGATCATGCCAACGACTCCATCCAAATCATTGAGCTCCGCACTAGTATCGTGGAAATGAACGAGATACTAGAATCCATGTCTAAAATTACAACAACTAGGGTGGAATAGACACATATCATAACTCTAATCACCTATGAAGCATCGTGGTCATTGGACTATTAAACCTGAATCTGAGCTTGCACATGTACACATGCTCTCTATGGTTGTGGTGCACTACTTGGGGGTTTTGGTGGTAGTACCTCATACCGTCACCCAGAACCAACTACACAACCTACTACTTTTCCACATCTGCCACCCTAATGACCTCCTCACTCGAACCTTGACCACTGTCTCAGTGTTCCCTTGATCATGTACTGATCATCCACATAGGGATTCAGATAGTCGTGATCCATATGTCCCTTCCCACTGCAAGAGTAATAGACTATAGTCCTCAGAATACATCATCTTCCCTACAAGCTCCTCCCCTCCAACACTGCATCTTGAGGTTATCCTCTAGAAAGTCTAGCCATCTTGGTCCCCTACATCATCTGCATACTTCCTGCTGTAGATGACGCAACTACCTATGGTCGGGTGGTGGCTTTCACTGTCGGTTCCTACTCAGGTAAGAAGATACCCACCAATAATAATCAATCGAGCACTCTAGCCTACATCAAAATATTGATTGATATCATTGATTCTACGATATCCCACCAGATAACTAGCTCAACAGTCTACTCCCTGATAAATGGGTCCCATACCATATTAGTTGAGTAGTGAGAGATATCATATAATCATGCTGAGTAATGGGCCACTATCGAGATGCCCTACTTTAAGTGCCTAAGCTCCTGGATATGCACTGAGCATGAAGTCGTTGGTACTAACTACGCCCTGAAGAGGCTAGTAGCTAGGATCCACATCTTATCTACTGGTTTCTCAACTTAGTAAAAAATCCATCCCATAGCCTCCAGCCAGTCCTTGGCTACATGTGGATCAGTCTTTCCACGAAACCATGGAGGCATCCATCTCTAGAACTCATGAAATTTATCAATTGGTGTGGATGGTCTACTATTTGGGCTGGTTAGAACCTCTTCCCCATGGGTGGTGGTGCTGCTGGTACACCACTCGAACGTTCCATCACCATAAGAGCACCCTACACTGACGCCTCATCGTTGGGTGGGCTATAATCAAGTTCTCTCTCAGGAATCCTGGATGGCTATCTATGTGGTAGAATCCTAAAAAATAGGTGTGCCACTTTCAATATGTTATACCTAGTGAGATGACTCCAAAAGATCTGAAAGAGACAAAACATTTTTAAAACACACGCAATCTGCAATATTGTGTACCGTGTTGAAAATTAGAATTCAAGGATTGGGTGTATGAATTTACTGGCCTTCACACCAAAACTAGATTACCCACATTGAAACCTATACTAAAGACACTTAAAACTATTGATCCATTGAAAACATAGACTTTTTGTTCTTCTGGATGAACCGACTCCTCTATTACCACTTTATCACATCCAGTACCTCAGTGCGTATGTTGTGACTAAACCAATCCCTCATTCCTTAGGCCATGGGTTGGAAAATAGCATGAGAAAGGCCTTTCCCTAAAATGGGATGGAATTTTCTCAAAACCTATATACCCACAGACATGGTATACTTAACACAGGTAAAACACAATGGAATAAGAAGGGTACAACCACAAATAACAACCACCATAGAGTTTAAAATTAAGTAGTGAAGTAAATGGGCTACAATACAATCCTAACTGAAATAGAAATAAAACAAAAAAGAAAAAAATCTCTTGAGGTCATCTGCCAAGGATCCTACCTGATGGGTAGGCACAACTCATAACTGCGTCTCTCCATGCTAACTGATCACCTCTTTACATCATCAAGTCCTGGCTCCTTGGAACTTAGTCAATCCTTCCCATCATCTTTACAAGACATAACCTGCTGCAGGGGAAACCCATGCATGGGTGAGTATAACAATACCCAGTAGGTACCGCGAGACCCCTGAAGGTCTCTTAAAATTCCACAAAGGAAAAACAAAAAAGCATGATCTCAATCACAAGACCAAAGTAAAAGAGAGATCACACCAGGATCACTCGGTGCTTATCTATATAGGATCACTTGGTGCTGATCCACACAGGATCGGTTGGTACTAATGCACATACGATCTTTATTCATTATTCATGTCTCGTACAGCCACTGGATTCCTACAGAAAGCACACATTATTCTGGGCGGATCAAATTCTCAATCCATTGGTCATATTTAAACTGGAATGAATTCAGAAAAAAATTTCACTTGATGATCTTGATTATCATAAGGGTGCCAATGCAACGGACGACACGTCAACCGGACACCCAGACTGTAAGTTATACATGTTTTAGTGACAAGGGATCGGTTTGATTCACGTACGATCCAATCCTACCAAACTCCAAAATTATATGAAACACATATGGAGTATATCAAAAGGACCAACTCATCATAAGGGTTCTAGCACCGTAGATGGTTCATCAGACAGATGTTCAGTTTAGTAGATCAGCCCATTTAAGCGTAACTTGTCTGAAAAGGGTCTAGGTCCGGTTCGACCTGGTAGGACCGACCCGACCCAACCCGATGGGCTTGTCCCAATTTATCTTGGCCTAGTACATCCTACTGGACCACCATCTCAAACCGTTGGGCTGAGGGTTCCACCCAGCCGACCGGGTCAGGTGAGGCCCACCAGGCCGTTGAACCACCCGACCCACTGTCCAGGTGCAAGGGTTTTCTCCCCATCTAGAATGGAAAAGACATTCGGGTTTTCAAAGTGGAGGTGTCGGATGACGCCGCACCACCTTGTCAGCATACTCGGGCTGGTCACCTATAGGGTGCAGGTTCTCCCTCCACAATAGCGTATTGATGTTGTGCGCTTCCTTGTGACAACGCGACCGACAATGGTCGATCGTCCCTTCCGTGTGTCGCGGTTCGGAGCCACAACCCTCCTCCATGAAACACTTCCATGGAGCACCACCATTTTCAATGCGGTCAGCATCAGCCGGACACCCTTGAATGTTGTGGCGCCTTCGTGTGTCTCCTCTTCTTCGTGGCCGGTGGGTGACGGCTGCCGCCTTCTCCGATCGTCGACACCGCTTGTTGGTGAAGCATCAGTGGGAGTCTAGTGATGCTCCAGATGTCTGTTTCCACAATCGAATGTGCCTATAGGCCACCCGAGATGTGGCCATCACTCCCTGGATCCTGGGTTGGTCTTTATGCATTATTGCTCGGTCGCCCATGAAAAAACACAACCAAACCTAGAATGATGGAGGGTCCGAACCTTGTTCGTTTTTCCCTTTCCCTCTGCTTTAGAAATATAACATGCGAAGAAATAAAAGAATTTACAATTATTAATTAAACAAATAAACAAACTTACCTCAAGCTTGTTAGAAGTCACTATAGATAAAGAATAAGATTCCACATCCGAGTGTGTTGTAGATGAAGGAGAAGGTTCACATCATTTGGAAATCATCGTCGAATCCTCCAAGAGTCGTCGAAGCCTTGTTATAGATTGGTGGTAGTTTCCACTTTACTTCGTTAGAGTTTCCACTCTTGAGTGAAAAAAAACCATGTCCGAGATTTGTTTAAATAGAAGAAAGATAGGATTAATTCACTACACAATTAAAGAGGTTCATTAATGAATTGAATTAATGAACCTATCAATTCTCCCAATGGTGCGGTTACAAAACCATGTATATCTGGCAATTTAATAGTCTGATAACCCAGAGGTCCTGCCACCACCTCTCAACATTTACAAGAAAGAAATAAAATAACATGTTGATTTGTTTTTTATCTTTATTGTAATGTCCAAAAAATAAAATTTTCATCCGACCCTTGCCAGTTGAAGTTTAGCTTCCCTTATATGAAATCTGGCACTGTAGATCCAACATCACCCTCATATTTTTAATCAGAGCACCAGTTCAATATATAGAATTTACTGCCCAAACGTTTAATAAACGTACCTTAAAAATGTTAAAAAATATGTTCTAGGATTTGCGGGCTTGGAATCTTGTGCCATCAATATTCTCAGACTCATAATAATTTTATTTAATTTAAAAACATTTACATGGAATTTTCCGGTCTTTAAAAATTATGTTTGTGTTACAACTATAGAAAGGAATCTATAATTTAAGTAGGGATTATATTAAGGGATTATTTTATATATTGAAAGGGGTTTTAAGTTTTCTTAAATTAGAAGAAGGGGTGACCTTTTGTATGATAGAGGATTGGATCTCTTGGAATTTCTCAAAATATTAAATCAATATAAATTAATTTTATATCACGAATATCTCCATAATGATTTATTTAGAATATAAAATGAGTATGGGAAAAAATACCTTCATTAAATTAAATTTATTCTTGTTTTGACTATTTTTTAATCCTTATCATTTTGATTTAACAATTATTTATCTCTTTTAACTCTTCTCGTGAAAACATGAAGTGTTATTTTTAGGGTTAATATAGTTATTATAAAATAAAAAATACCATAAATAGGTAATGGATGGCATGTTAAATCTTATAGAAATAATTTTTTCAAATTTAATATTTATATTAATTTTATATCATTTGATAAATATAATTTATTGTAAAATATCATTAATGTCAATTTTGGCATTATTCATTACATTGACTTTAAAGAAAATACAACAAAATATCTTTGAAAGTACACTTTTAAAACATCCTAAATATGTTAATTTCACCTTTTAATTTTTTTAATGATATTAATTATCTGAAATAATAATTATTTTATATCATTTAATATCATTTATTTGATTTCTTGATTTATTAAATAAATACTCCACTTGTGTTGTGTTAGAATTTAATGTAATTATTTCATCACTAAATATTAAAAATAAATTATGTTGATGTAGATAAATCTTTTACATTTAAAATAACTATTTATATTCAGTGTTATTTTCTAGATAACCATATATTAAAAATGATATATTTATTAAAAATGTTAGTAGGAAATCTTTACCTATTCTTTAAATAATGTATTATAAATGTCATAACCACATCCAAGTAACACTCAAAGGTTATAATTTAGATCAATTTATGATTACGATTGAACCTAACTCATATAATAAAATTTGAAATTTTTTTAGGTTCATTTAATAGTCCTTATCATTTTATTTTTACGATTAATTTCATGATTAACCCTTTACCGTGATAATATAAATTAATAAAGTTACTATTCATATTGGAAAAAAATATAATGTGCCAATTTAATAAATTTATAAATTATATTTTCAAATATGGAAACTATTACTCAAAATTCAAAAAATTTATGTTTTATAATTTAATTTAAATTAAACCAGTAATCGTAAAGAAAAACTGTTTTTCAAAAAAATTAACTTCTAAACATAGACTGTTGAATAATAAATTTAATTATAAAATAAAATTCAAAAAAAAATTGATAATTTTTAATTAAATTTAAACAATTAAAATTTTAATTAATCCAAAACATAATTTGAACTTCTATACAGTTGAAAAATATAATGTTTAAAAAAATCAGTATTTTTCACTTTTCCTGGAAAAATAATACCTTTCAAAAAAAATTAAAAAGTTAAGTATAGGTAAATTTTGATAATACGATTTCAAAAAATGAATTTCATTTTATCAAATAAATTTATAAAATGTCCCAAAATTAATTATATTAGTTTTACACAAAAAAAATAAAAAATAATTTCTTAGGAAAATATTTTTTTGATGAATAAAAAGACATTTAAAAAATATAGTACATATTTACAATGAATTAATTATTTTTTATAACTATTATATATTTAATAATTCAATTTATAATATTCATTTATTCAAATTTAATGGCTATATTTTAATAGTCACATTTAAATAATAAGATTTTGTTATTTTTTAAGGCTCGGTGTCACATATCAGTATGATATAGAATGTAGTATTCTCTATTAAAGACACAGGATCCTACCCTTCAAATTTTGGAAGTTCATAATTTTTAAATGAACTCCAAACTCAACACCTCAATAAAGTACACTAAAGTTAACCTATAATAGGATGATAAATATAATTTATGTCTGGATATACAACTAATGGTGAACTTTAGAAATCATAGAGCACCACATCACACATCACCAAAAGAATGATATCCCCCAGAATAAAACCAAATGTTGCTCATCCTCAAACCATACCTCCAGGGAATCCCTAGGGATAACTCAATCAGGCCGAAATCCCACCATATAATCCCCCCAACAATTATTCCTCTACATAATCTGTGAAATATGAATGTACCACCATATAAAATAGAAATCCACTTCCACCATCCTCTACCATATCATGATGAATATAGGAGAGCTCCTCTATAATTATCTATGAATCTCAAAATACAAACACATCATCACTTCATGAATCCTTTCATAAAAACTCATCTATAAAATTTTCCTTTCCTAGTGTATAATAAATCCGAAAGTTAGAATCTTTTAAGAATTATAACCTATTAACTATCAGAAGATCAATTCATATTAGGAGAATACATACCTTAGGCCCTTGTGATAAATTAAAATAAAAAATGTTCATTGATGAGTTAGGGATAGAAAAAATTCATATAAAACATTAATCCTAACAACTCAGGAGCAAGGGTGATATACAAATACTCATTGGGTCAGGTCTACGAAGTCCAATAAGATACAATTTATCTCTACTACATTAGTACACTATTCATAACGAAATGTGAAGAATCGTTGTATACTTTAAACTGAACTCCCACTTATGGAAAACAAAGTAGCATCGTACTAGAAAAATTCTCTTTCAGGTACTTGAATGCTTTCTAGCACGGTTGAATCCAAAATACATCAAGATCTGCATAGTCAATACTGGTGGAAGGATCATAATATGAGAGAATCTAGGAATTAATCTCATATAAGTGCACTAAAGACTATGTAATCTCCAAACCTCTAAAATATTATTAGGTGATTCCCGAAAACAACCACCTCAACCATTGATGTGTCCATGGATACAAAATGTCAGGACATAAAATAACCTAAGGAAAAATCTTCTTATTCCTTGAAGTCTTACTCCAATAGCTTCTCAATGAAATAATGTGGATGTCAAAATCCCAAAACTATCCATAAATACTCGGCATTGTCCTCCGTATGCCTAGAGTAAAAAATGTTTTTTTGATTAAATCCAACAAAAATTGGTATAAGACCTCTAAGAAAACAAAACTAATAAAACCCTTGGATATATCTCAGTTATTAGTCACACCTAATTCAATTAGAAAGAACTAAAAATACCCATAATGAAATTAAAAAAGAGTATGTTAGAATATCCCCACCACTAACCCACATCTAATGATATCCTAGTCATAGATCGACAATATTTTTAAGAAAACCAGGGAACCCAAAGGTGACACAGTTGACCAAAGAAAACCCAACTATAAGAGAACATTGATGTGTATCAATGGATCTTGAAACTCTGATGGCACTATCATATATAAGCACAGAGTAATCCTAAAAATAAAATAGCTATAAATCTATCTGAAACATGATCACCCATCGATGGTATATTGTAAACATCTCTTCGGGTAAGATATTTAGATACTCATCTATAGAACTAGGAAACACTACTGACTACACTCTGAAAAAAATTCATTAACTTCTATGTCAAGGTTAATAATTATAGAACACACTTCTAACCCATTCAAGGGAATCACTTAACAAAAGACTTTAAAAATATATATTTTCATCATTGAAAACAATATTCCTCCTAAATTAATCCATGATAGGAATAAAAAAATACTGTTAATACAAGTTAAGAAAATTATCATATGGTAATATCTGTAAATACATGAAGTATATATAAGTGCTATACTACCTAAGAACAACTTTAAAGTCTCTTTATAATTTTCACATATTGTCTTGTCCATATAGTAACATAGTCAATGCCAAGGTAACTATAAGTGTATCCACCTTAAATCCCAAATCATATACTAGGGTAAGTGAAATGATGGGGGTCTGTTTCTCCGAAATCAGGAAATACATAGAAAAAAATAATAATTAAGAAAATGGTACCTTTAATGACATCCAACTCATCTGGTGATATAAAATCTATATAATGCATATTATCACGTCCTTCTGTATGGAATCTTAAACCCTGTTGATGAAAACCTCCATAACCACACTCTACTACATGAGGAGAAAAGGAATCCTAGGGTTGTCCTCTATAAACCCATCTCCCACCTACTTATCATAATTTGGAGTACCCTAATGCTGCTAAATTGGATGAAAATATTACAACAATGGAACTTGAATTGGAACACCACACACACACTATCCATCATAAAAGGATTGGAAAACCCATATCGATGAATAAAACCTCCATATGAAAAACAAACATATGTACCACTATTAAGATTTTGAGAGCCACAAAACCTAGATAAATGGATAAGAAGGATAAGGAAATACCCTCTAATATCCCAAAACTCTTAAATTAATGAAACTGGGAACCTTAGACCATTTATCTACTATGTGATGAATCTAAACACCCCCCTCTCATGATGTTTCAATTTTGTCCAGCACCCTCCCAAATAGCTCTTACCTGCTTGGAACTTAATGGTATGTAAAAACATAAATAGAGTGACTAGGAACTAAATACCTCGAAAAAAATACTTCATGATATGCCTCTCTATAACCTCCTCATATAGAAGTAGGTCTTAACTATGTTGATGAATGTTCTTATAAAATAACCCAAACACCCATATACCCAAACTGCGTTGTCAAAAGGTGAGGTTATCTTAAAGACATACCACCATTATTGTAAAAAAAGATACTCACATTGAAACTAATATTATAACATTTCTGATGAGATAAATGGCTTTTCAAAATCCCAAAGTAGTTAAAACAACCACTTTGTAGCTACTCCATGAAACAACATCATTTCCATTGCAAACCAGTCCTCCATCTGAGCATATATAAAATTGAAGAATATCTTTACCACCTATAATTATTATAATATCACTAAATATAAAAATAACCCATTATAAATTTTTACACTCTATAACAGAATCTTTTAGAGTCTCATTCTATAAAGGTAATTGTTATTACCCTTAAATTTGCGGGGACATGCTGGAAAATTCTATTGAACATCTTCCACATGAACAGTAGGCGGACATCGACATGGAGTTATAAATTAAGAAAATGGTTTGGTGTCCCCAAAATAGGAATAAAGAATAATTAATAATAATTATTCATGAATTATAATTTAAGGTATACCCTAACCACATGGTATACCTATTCAAACATAGGCTCAAACATGAATGATGATTGGTCATTTCCGAAGCCTCTACCCCACAACCAATATCTCTTCAATCATTAGTCTTAATAAACATAAATTCTCTCTAATTTGATAATTTGGGGATCAAAATAACGAAATCGTATCGGATTTACCATATTTACATTCCACACTATGGTTATCTAACATTGATTTCCAGCCAATCCATACAATCCTCACCAGTGTCTACCTCTTAAATCTATCTTATCCTTTAATGTTCATTTAATACCAATCTATCAAGGAACATTACCCCAAGGTAATTCTATACAGTTGAAAATAAGATATGAGAGACAATGAAACCTATTTTTTCACTTTAATCAGCCACTTGTTGGAAAAAATACCAATATTTTATCATACACACAAATTTGAGGCATTTCAAAATATGATTTTTTTAAATGAGAGATTAGATTTGAAAACAAAAAAAATATTACTCAAAATAGATGGTAAATAATGATCTCAGTATGTATTTTAAATTTTTTAAAAAATACACAAAACATGTGTAAATAAAAATGGTCAAATCTAAAAGGTAAGGCTTAGTAGAAACCTCAAATCCCAAACAGGTCGTAAAAAACTCCACAAGCTAGTAATGTAAATCCGAATAACCAAGCATCTCTTTTAGACTGAAAAATGATTATATTGATGTAGGGAGATCATAAAAGGTATAGTTAGTAGGATCCTCCCCTGAACCTATCATACAAAATATATATAATAATTATAAAATCCTAGTGAACAACACGTGAAACAAACTCGTCACCTAATTAGGTATGATATTTCCCAAGAATAATAATGTATATCTCACCAAGTATCACATATAATTAATAATATAATACCCAACATAATCTCAAATGAAGGTACCATACGACCACCTACACATTGGTTTACTGCTCTACCACAAAACCATATATTTTGATCCATTCCCTCCAACTATAATTTTGTATTAAAACACATAGGGAACTCTAACAAACCATAAAACACTCCTATCATAAATCTTGTCATCAAAAACCACATCTCTAGAAACTGAGTTGTTTTTAAGATCCGCGAAAACTTGAGCATCATATATTATACCTTAATCCATCACAACCCATACACAAAAAACCTATAATAAGACTAAGGATACTATTTTAATAGATTCATGTGAGTGATTATAATCTCAATACATTATAACCCATTACACCCACACGTGTGGAAATGTAACCACCCTTTATTAAAACTCATCAAACTACCATAAGAAGGGAGTGAGGAAATAGAGGGTAGTCATCTAACCATCCATCCCAAAATTATATGTTTAGAATAAAACCCTCCTGAATCCACCAGTAAAGTTCGACAATTATCATGGGTTGTATAGAATATAAAATAAAAATATAATTCTAATATATATATATATATATATATATAACTGCTAAACCACAATATGGTAAGGTACATTTCCTTAACTGAAACTGCAATAATAATCACGTGAATGATCAATATCTGCTGATAATTTCGAGCTATCCTAGAGGAAAACACAGATTTTAAGAGGAATAAATTTAATTCATTCATTTAAAAATTTCACAATTACATTAAAATGAATTCAAAGAACATCACCCTATGATTAATAAAACCACTTGCAATGTTCCTCAATATTTATTTTATTTCAATATTCCATTATGTCTCTAACCCTAAGTGTTTAAAATTAATTAATATTCATTATCATTCGAAAATTCATTGTAATCTAGGACACATAATATCATACATTAAAATATTCATAATCAATTATCAACCAACCACTTAAAGTAGTGGGGAAAGGAATATAGGAACCAGAAACCTGGTATTGGATTCTTCACAAAGTAAGAATCACATATTTTTCCATAAAAAATCTATATTCCTATCTTTAATCAGTTCCATCATTCGAGGTTCCATCACCGAGCCCACAATGCATATCACAATCCATCCTTCCATCACATCAGAGAACTTATTCAAAAACCCCATGAATCCCTGAACATGAGTCACCAAACCATCTAAAATCCTAATAACTCATCACAAAACATAATAAGGACCATATTCATAACATTTAGAAAATATACCAAGAAAATAATGAATAGTAACTTGGGAATCTAGTTAATAAAATAAATTCATGGGACCTTTATATGAAAACGAACCAACTTTGTTCCAAACAATCACTTTTCTCAAAATAAAAAATTTGTTAAAATCCTTAAATAGACAACTATTTTATCATAGGTTACAACTATACGAAGCATAATTCACCATCTATATATAATTTAAAAATATTATTTAAACATTATTCTATAATCACTTTGATTACCCATCAATTATAATTATTAATGATAATAATTAAACATGTAACTTTTTTATTTTAACCAAAAATAATTACCTTGTTAATTTTATTTATCGATTTTCCAATAATAAAACACATGATAAAATTTAAAATTGATATAGACTAAAAGGTATCTAGAAAATAAAGTGTAAAACCATAAAAACAGTGAAAAAAATAAAATCACTATATCTAAAACTTATTATTTTATTATTTTTATTTATTCATCATTAAGATTATGTTTTCTATTATCATGATAGTTAAATATTGATGAAATTACAATTTCATATAAAATAAATGGAATTAATAAATCCCCTGCATTTATTTGAATGTACCATATTCTATGAGAAATAATAGACAATCAAGGATCAACCACAAAAAAAAAACACCACCTCACTGATGGAAAATGACAGGAAACTAATACCCACAAGCAACAAATAAAACACCATCAACTATGATCAAATATCATCCATAAAACTTTTAGTTTGGAATAAAAAACATAAATAAAATATAAATATTCGAAACAATGAGAAAAAAATGAAAATGGTACCTTGAACCAAGGGTGATCGATCACCCATGTTCCATTGGTTAAAATATTCATGAAATCAATCGTAGTGTTCTTGGGCTGGGGTGATGGGAGAAGATATAACTAAAAATTTGCCTATGAAAATTTATATAAATAGGTCCTCAATGTGAGATAATGTCCCGATCATGCCTTATCTTCATTTGGAATGTCCAGAAATTGAATGTACATTCAAAAGCTAGAGAGTGGATTAATTAAAAAATGAAATAATGAATTTCAAATGAAATTAATAATCCTCATAACCTTTATTGAATTTACCATTTTAACCTCTAAGATCAAAAAATATTCTAGGTTGTTTCATACACTCAAATTCAAACTTCTATCAAAACAAAATCCACTATGGCCATTGTGGTCTCAAACATGATAAATCAACACATAATCCTTAGGACATATTTCCAACTCTTAACCCATTTTAACTCACCATGACATCCATGATGACCATGGTGAGGTCATATTTCCCATTATAAAAAATAGATTCTTAAGGCTTTCAATCCTAGGGACACACCCTCCCTAGACCATTTTAGAATGCATGTTTTATAAAGGGACTTATCAGGTCCCAAACAACCCCCAACATGGACAGGAAATTCATGTCACTAGTTGTGGTGAACCGAAAACCACACAACCTACCCATAAGGCCCATGGAAAGACCATGTCCTTCCCAAAATTTACATTCCATGACATCATCTCTGGAATATCTGTCCACACCCACCACTAGTGCATGGGGACACCCAAGGGAGCCAATACCACTCCCCAAGCTTTCGGAACACTTCCAAAATCCTCCTCAACATCACCAAGTAGCGAAAAAAGTAAAGGTTGTTATAGTATTGACGATTACATAAAATTTAGGGAATGATATTTAAAATAATTTAATAAAATATAATAAATAATTAGTTATTTATTTTAAAAAATAATTTTTTTATTCATGGTTAAACCGAAATATTTGGTTTGGAAACTAATATTTTATTATATTTTTTTAATTAAAATTTAAATTTCTCTTACTTGGAGTATGAAATATTATGAAATATAATATTTATATATATATATGGATGTATGTATGTATGTATGTTTGTATAAACATCCATGAATAGATTATTAATATTTTAATATTAAGTATAAAATCATTTAATATTAAAAAAACTATTTATTAGTGAATGTTTTTCTATATGTTATTTATTTTAACATAAATAAATTAAAATAATCTATATTAATGAATTATTTTAATTAGATTATATATATATATATATATATATATTATAAAAAAGAACCAATCCACTAATAGCTATTACTTAATGATGAATAAATATAAATACATTTTTATGCTTAAAAATTAATTTTTACGACTATTATTATAGGTGATGTGTACTTACATAAAAATTAATCATTTCATCTAAAAGAAATTAAATAAATTGGAAGGTAATTTATAGTTTATATTTTAATTCCCATGTTTTTTGAAAAGGACTATTATATTCAAGGTATTAAAATAAGTTATCAAGTATAGTTTGTCACCAATGTAATGTTTAAAATGATATAATGGAGATAAAGTCATCAATAAAGACATATAATATAATAATTTATTATGTTTATATGATTTTACAATTGAATTATAGACCTCCCCATATCTATAATCTACATTGTTTTCTATTTGGATCCACTTTTGATTAAAATTACTTTGCTTTTATTTTATGGAATGCATATTTACAAAAATATGACCCCTTATCAGCTATAAAAGGGTCCATCCTCTTCCCACTTGAACCCACAACATTAATTTGGTTTTAAATTGAGTAAAAATGAAAATAATTCCCCTAAAATGTCTCTAAAATGATTTGGAACATTTTCTCACCAAAGAATATCCTAAATCCCTCTTTTATCTAAAGGTCGTTAATTGGAAATTAATGTCTTCAACATAATTCGTATCCTATAATTAATAATTACTCTTTATCTTATTAATCAAAATAATGATAAATATAATTTATCTCACTAATATTTTCTTTAAACAATCAACTTTCTATGAAGCTTATATTGGTACTATATATTTACAAGTTCTTACTCAATTAATTGTTATAACTTGTTCTTTCTTGGGTTAGATTCACAACATATATAAATGATTATTATATATATATATATCATGAATGACTAAGGAATCATAAAAAATAGTCTTATTATGGAATAATTAATAATTTAATTTTGTTATCTGAAATTGAAATATTCTAATGTACATTCACTGATTTATTAAACTCTTCTGAAAAATAAAATAATTACTAAAAATAAAATTTTAAGCATTCAATGTGATCTATCACTATATGTTCAATGAAGTGTCCTTGGAAAAAAAGAATTATATAAATATCATTAACTAAATATTAATAATATTTCTACATATGATTAAAATATGATCAAGGAGGAAGTATAAAAACTTCCAAACCAATGTATGTGTAGAAAAATAGAATAGTTGACATGAAAATATTAATTTTTATGATAAAAAGACTAATTTACATAAAATCTCAAATTTGAAACGAATTATATAATATAAAATTGTAATGAATTATGTTCTTATAAATATGATTAAAATTTTAAAAACTATATTATATAGTTAGAGAACGTCTAACCAAGAATAATTTGATGGTAAGGACATCATTTCAACATTGACATTTAAATACAGATTGTCCTTGTTTAAATACCTATTTTTTAAATTTTTATTTAATTCTTCAAAAATAAATCATATAATTTCATTACATATGGTTATTTATGGTTTTTACATGTATTTTTACTATTTTACATCCATTTAGATCATAAATCTTCTACAAAACTACATGTTAGTGGAGAAAACCTTATCTTATCTTTTTTTTTGTTAGAAATATTTCTCCTCCATATCCATTTTCATTATATTATTTTTTGTAATTCATTATGTATACCTATATGACTGATTATGTTAAATTTATAAATTAAATTTTACGCTATTTTAGAAATATTAAAAATGATATATTTTTAATGTTTTTCATATGGTTCATTTTTTTGAATTTAAATTTTACTAAAAAATTGTAAAAAATATTCATTAAACATTTTATACATGGTTGAATTTTTACACAATATTCTTTGGTTTTCTATAAAAAAATTCTTTCTTATACAATGTTAATTATTTTCTTATGTTTTTAATTGAAATAAATGTTATTAAAAATCTAAGGGAAATTTTTTTATATTTTTCATCAAAATGTTTTAATTCTCTTATAATTTTTTTAATGTATTTTAAAATAATTTACCATTCCTTATCCTTCCTTGGGGATATAACCTAATGATAATATCTACCTACTTTCTTTTTATGGACTATGGTCATGTTTTTTGAATATATTCCTGAAACCCATTTACCACTCTTGGGTATATTAAATTATTATGATATTATAAATATTATCATGTTCTTTTGGAACACATTTTTTTAAATTTTCAATATGTGATGGTGAGTAAAATATATTCATATAATTCATTAAGTAATTTTGCGATATCATAAGATTATGATGGGACATTAGTGGTTTTCCCATGTCAAAAATATTATATAACATGAGTTGTTTTTCCAACTCCATTGTGTTATGGTAGGGTTTTTGGACTAGTCCATTATGATACGAATGTAAGGGTGAATAACCTTGAAAAATTTTATGATGAGTCTGCTTATGTTTCTCCCACTTTATTATGTTATTAAATATACCTATATCATGTAATCATGTCTTATGATTCTTGACTCTTTTTCCACACAACATTAAATCATGTATTGTTTTGTGACCAATGTATTATTTCATTATTCTGGACATATGGTCAATATTTTTGTAAAATCCCATGTAATTGAAGAATAAAAAATAATCATATATATTAATATTTATGAATTATATAATAATTTAACTTTAAAGGTGATTATATGTCTGATAGTGTACCTGATACAGAACAATGGGTTTCACTGAAATCTTATGTTGCCCAAATGATTAAGATATACTGAAAATTATACATTAATAATAATATTATTTTAAATGGTAGTTATAGTCTGTCCATTGTATTGGTAGGAATGAGCATAACTAACTATATTATGTTCACACATTTTTATTAAATGATTTTAATTTCTTCGAATGAATTTTAAAGGCTAAAAATTTGAATAAATCCCATTTTAATCATAAAATACTCTAATATTTATAAAAGGTAGTTTTATCGCCTTTTGATGGAAAACCCATATTAAATATATTTTTGACCCTTTTATAAGATCTATTTGACAAATTAAATTGTTTATTTGGAATGAGGACTTAAACATTTACTTTGGTTGGAATTTTGGTATTTTTATGATAAAATTCATATTTTCATGAATAGTGAAAACTATTTCATTTTCGTTTAAATCTAATTTTTAGACTAATTTATATATATAGTCAGGTTTTCCTTTTAATTAGTTTTAAAGTATAATTGAATTATGTTTTTTCATTTAATAAAATTTTAGTCATTACATGTAATTTTACATTTAAATTGGATATAAAATCTTGTCAATCTTTTGATGATTTTACTTAATAAAATCGTTTTCTGATTCCATCGGTGAGATTATATTTTTATTAATTTTTGTTGATTTTGTTTAATGAATTTAAAAAAATTTATTCCATATTTTGAATCAGATTGTCCAAATTATGTAAATATTTCCATTTAATTTTTGGACATTACAAATAATAACATTTGTAATTGTTTTTAGTTACCACAATTAAAGAGTGAATCAGGTAAATAATGGTAAAAATAATATTATAATAATAAAAAACTACCCTAAAACAAGTCTTAATTTTATTTTATGGGACATTTCTGATCAGGAAAACCCTTGGGATGAAATTTTGGCCTTTCTATTCCACTTGCGTATATTATGACATTTATAACATTTAATTTAAACTAACAAAAAAATTACAATAAACATCACTATTGTTACAAAAACAATATTAATATGGGTTAATATGGGTGATCTCATCAAAAATAAATAGTCATTAGAAAGATGAAACTATTCATAAATCCTAGTATTTTATTTTTAATTTGTTATATTAAATATTTATATTAAAGTATGACACAATAATGATGTAGTGATTTATTTATTAATGAAAGAATCAAATAAATGATATTTTAAATATTGAAATAATTAGTATTTTATAGAAATTTTTACATACACTAATTTTATAGGTTCCTAAGAGATTTTATATGTCTGTTAAATGGGTTATTGAAGTTATTTCTCTTTTTTTATTTTATTTCAGTTCAATGTGATGAATAATGTGAAAATTGAAATAATTGATATTTTACAAATATAATAAATATAATAAAATTTTTCAAAATCCTAATTATTTTTTAAAATATGAATGTTACTATGATAATGTCTAAATGTTCATGAAGTTTCAAATTATAGTAAATTTACCCCGTATGAGTAAAACATTATAGCCTTATAATATTTAAAATATTGTTACAACAATTAAAATTAAATGAGAATAATTAAGGTGAAACCAAAAAGATAAGGTTTAAAATAAAATTAATACATGTTTAAAAATTATTGTATGAAAATATTTAAAACTATAATCATCTTATATTAGACATATATCATTTTGGAGTCATTTTGAATATGAAAATATATATAATAATTTAATATTTTAAGAGATTCCAAGGGTTCCCCTACCCTATCCTATAAAATGTTTCCCACTCGTATGTAATACTCATAGTTCAAAAACCATTTTTATCAGCCCATATATTCCCAAAAAACATCCTAAAATCCATCCCTAGTTTTTGGAGGAATTTTTTAGGCATAAAACCCTTCTTAGATGTATTAAGGTGTTCCTAAAATGTGATCAATTGAAGAAGAGGTATCATTTTATTTAAGTATTTATATTTTATTTCTTCATCCAATTCGTTTAAATATTCTGAAACCATTATGAGATAATAACTCATGTATCCTAAATATACATATATTTTATTATGTTAATACCATCACCTAAATCCTTCTCCACTTCCATAAAACGAGAATGGACTTAATCGTTTGTGGGTATGTGTGAACTATAACCTCCACGAACCGATCTAATTTGTTTTTCATAACCTTCTATAAAGAATGGTTATAATAATAAAATTAATGTTCATATGTAATATTACTGACATATTAATCATTCTATAATAATAATATATCAATTAAATACTTACTTTCAATTCACATATATATAATAATGTCGTTTGTGCATACATGTGAACTATCACATCCATGAAGAGATGTGACACATTTTTATAGGTTATATCACTAATATGATATATATATATATAAGTATATTTAAATGATTAATTCGATTTTAATGATGTTGCAGTTATTATAGAAAGATAAAATAATAATAAAAATTCGATAGTGTTCAATGAAAAATGAAATACTTTACTCATGCGAATGTACGACTTACCATCTCCCTGATTATTATATTATTATTATTTCTTAAAAACACATAATGTTTTTATTTAAAGAATAATTTTTTATAAATATGATAATAATTTCATGAATATTATTCTATATATTATTTACTGATGACCACATAGAATAGCGACATCAAAACCATGTTCATTTTCGATTCAAGTAGCGAATATCGATAAATAATTTGATATAAATTTACATTATTATCTAATTTTTGTAACATGTTAATAAGTGATTTAAAATAAATTATAAACATGAAAAATGATCTCAAGTATGTATAAATTAGTCTACGTTTATTATTGAGGAATATAATGATTTTATGTGATCATTAAAACTCACGACAAGGGACTTAATCTCAATCTCCTTTCATTGATGTATATTTTGATAATATACACCACCTTCTTTAATACAATGAATATTCAAAACCTTTGAATTTTAACTTTATTCAATGTTTTTAATGGAATATTTTTCTATGATTCATTTAACTAAATTAAAAAAGAAATGTATTTTTTTAACATATGTAGCGACAATGAAATTTATACTAACATGACCATTTTTTGGTATTTTCCTTCCTCTACAAGTCATAATGTTTTTAAAATAAAATTAAATAACATATTACCTTCTTATGTATTTTTGTATTGAATATTGTTTTGAGAATGGATTGATTATATGATTATCTTGAAGTGATATTTTATTATTGTAATGTAGAAATGTAATTTACCCCTTATGCTTGTTAATGTGTTATGATTATGTTATGGTTCATGGGAATTGCTTATGCATACAGGTGGTTCTAGGATAAACTATGTATAGGTGAGCTCTAGATATCTCTCTATTGTATTGGGTAATGAGACAGGGTTAAAAAATAAGGTTTATCCTAATATATTTAGGGAATATACTATGATGGGTATTCCAAACATAACCACAAATGTTACTCACTATATAGATATGAAATAAAAAATGTATGTATGATATCGATGCCCCAAGATACCTTAATCATTTATGATTTCTATGATGTTTTTTTAGATTATTATGATTTAATTGGTTTGTGAATATCCATGGAATAACGTTATCTTTCCTTATTTTATATTACAAACTATATTTTTTGTGCATGTCCCATGTTTTTAAAATGTTTTCACATGGTATAAGGATGGGTAAGAGAAAGGAAGAATTCAATATTATTTTTATAATGAAAAAATGAAATAATGTTTACATTTAAATATTTTATATTATGGATGAAATGGATACAATTATAGTTAGGTCCCCTTATAGAAAATTTTGTAGTTATGTAATATCTATGCTGTAATTCTCTAAAACACTAAACTTGAGAAGATCATTAATGTGAATTCTTGACTTAACTATATATTATGTAATGTTTATGGCTAGGGAATTTTATTTTTTATTTGATTTTGGATTAAATAAATTTATGGGTTATAATATTACTATTAAAATATCCATAAATGATTTTTACATTATGTTCTAATTGAAATTATATATCATTTTTTACATTACCATTTTTCTTTATCTAAGATATGTCTATTCCTGATGTATTTTCATAGAGGAAATAGGGTAGTTGTGCAAGGACGACATGTAGAGGAAAAAAAACCAAATCATTAACCAGATATGGTATGAATTGGAACAAAACCCTTCGTTTCAATGATGGAATAGATGAATCATTCTATAAATGGAGGTGGTATCCATACACAAGATCATCAAGATCAACCTCAAAGAAACATTACATAGTGATGTTTTTCTTGAGGCAACATCCTCAATCATATATATGATCATATGACCTTATGCAAGGTAAAGAGTTGATTAAATAACTTGAAACGTTTTTTGATGATATGGTGTGTTCAAACAATCAAAATAATAGTATTTATGTTCAACATTCTTAAGGTGAAGTTGATAAGTTGTTGTTGATAGTTAATATTATTATAGACTGTGAGGAGATTGATACTCTAGATTGGGATGAATTCAAAGGAATATTTCTTGAGAAATATTTTCCTAAGGAGGATCAACTTAGTATGTAAAACAAATTCTTGGAATTGAGACTGAAGTATGATTTAGGGGTTTCTTATGAAGAAAAATTCACTCGTTTGGAAATATATACTCCAAATTTCATTCAGGATCTTGATAGTAAAATAAATCATTTTTAGTCAGTTTTAATGAAACATTATCAAAGGGAATTGTGTTCTCATGAGAAAAAATGTTATGAAAAAATTATTCTATGTGTGGAGAATGTGGAAATTGAGTTTGTTGATGATCCTGTGTTCTTGGAGAATAAGAATAATAAGTGGTTGTGATGGCAGACAAAAGGGGGAAACTCTTCAAAAAAGTATGATGGTATGAAAATGATGTTTATAGTCAAAATTGTTTTTGGTAAAAAGCACATGGGGTAATGAATTTTCAATTACAATAAGTGACTATGATGTGGTAAAATGGGGGAGAAGGATGGTAAATGCATGGAAAAATACAATGTTCTGAAAAAATCTAATTTACAATCAGTGAAATATTTTAAATGAAATGAGATGGGTATTTATGAAAATTAGTGTCTAGTGAAGAATTTTAATGATGGGAAATAGAAATATGATTATTAGAAAGTTGTGGAGAAAACATTTGAAACTACTTCAGTTGATGCCGGGTCATTGAATGAAGTGGTATTAGACACATTGATTGTGTATTCAGAGTATGCCAATGTATTGATTGATTCATGTTCTACACACTCTTTTTTTTCTATGAAATATTTTGGTAAAATGGAAATTCTATATCAATAAATGAATCCAGATTTTATGGAAAAAACACCCAGGGGAAATGTTGAGGAAATAGAAAATATAATAATATTCTTGTCCTTGTCAGCGGAAAAAATATAACAGAATTTTTTTCCCTCTATTAGATTTTGATGTTTTTATTGGTATGGATTGGATTTCTGCTTACCATGATAATATTGAATATAGAGATAAAGATTTTTCTCTTAAGAAATAATTTTAGTTTGTGTATAAGAATGAAGCCTTAACATTGGTAACATATTTGGAAGCTGAGAAACTTTTAAAATAAAAAAATTAATTACACCATACATATGTTTTTGAAAATAAAGGAATTGTTGAGATTAATGATTTTATTATGGTAAATGAGTAGCATGATGATTTTATAATGAGTTCCATAGTACAATACATAATCAGGAAGATGAATTTATTGGCGACATAGTTCTTGATGCTAGGACAATTTCATACCCCCCTTATCGAATGGCTCATATTGAACTGTTAGACACAAAGAAGCAATTACTGTAGTTATTAGATAAAGGTTCCATTTAACCTAGAAAATCACTATCGGGTGATCCTTTCTTGTTTTTAAAAAATAAAAATGGTTCAACGATAGGTTTGACTGATTATAGTTCCTCGAATAACATTGATGTTATGAATAATTATCTTTTTCCTCATATCAATTATTTGATATATCAGATCCAACGAGAAAAATACTTTTTGGTGGATGAATTGAGGTTTGGGTATGATAAGTTGAAAATTAAAGGAAGAAGTCATTCTGAATATCGTATTTTATACTAGATATGACCATTATGAATTTGTAGTTATGAAATTTTGGTTAAATGATACACCAGTTGATTTCCTTAATCTTATGAATAGAATAATCCGTGAGTTCATAGATAAGTTTGTGGTTGTGTTTTTTGATGATATTTTGGTATATTATAAAATTAAGGAGGAGCATGAAAGCCATTTGAGGGTTTCATGAAAAACCATAAAAGAAAACAAAATTTATGTAAAATTCAAAAAGTATGAGTTTTGGTTATAAAAAATTTCATTCCGTGGTCAAATTTTTTATAAAGATTGAAAAACTATTGATCATGCTAAAACAAAAGTTATTAAAAAATGACCAAGACACACAAATATAGTGTGGATTCAGAGTTTTTTTGGTTAGTAGGTTATTATCATAGGTTCATTGAAATTTTTTCCCAGTTATGTATCAAACTTACTATATTAACTTGAAAGGCTGTTTAGATTATCTGGACAAAATAATGTGTTAATAGATTTCACAAATTTAAAAGAATATTGCTAAATGATCCAGTTTTGGAACTAACTTCCAGAAATAATGAATTTATTATCTACATTGATGATTCATTTAAAAGAATTGGTTGTGTTTTAATGTATAATGATGATGTACATTCGTATGCTTCACGTCAGTTGAAAACTTATGAGTTAGATTACCCAAAAATGTGACTTATAATCAACAACCTTTTTTTCTAAAAATTTGGAGGCATCATCTCTATGAATTAAAATTTTATTATATACTAACCACAATAGTTTAATGTATATATTCACTCAGAAATAATTGAACATGAGACATAGAATACAGTTGTAACTAATCATTGATTATTATTTCATGATTTACTACCATATTGGAAAATAAAACAAAGAGGATGATGATTTAATTCAAAAAAGTAATGATAAATTTACCATGTTACATTTGGAACATAACCATTTTGATTAATGATTGGATGAAATTTTTCATGGAAGTTGTTGGTGCATGAAATTAATCTATTTTGTTTTAGGTTTCTGTGCAAATTTCTCGATCAGATAGAATTCATAAAGCGTATAAGGATGAATTTGAATAGTATAAAAGCATATAATTAGTTCAAAAGGTTATGTTTCATGAATTTAACTTTGATAAAGGCTGTGTTTTGAGATTTGGGAAGAGATTATTTGTGCATTGTTATTCACTTTTGAAGAATGATTTGTTTTTTTGATCTTGAAGTTCTCATTTTTCAGTTCATCCTAGTAGTACTAACATGTATAGATATCTTTGGGAGTATTTATAGTGGGATGAAATGAAAATATATATTATAGAAATTAATATTAGGTCTTTGTATTATTAATAGGTAATATCAGAGTGGATGTTTTAAAATGGGTTTCTACCGCATTTTCCAGTACAAGAGTGTAAATAGTAAAATAGATTCATTGATTTCATAGTGGGATAAACAAATAATTCTCTAGGTAACTAAGAAATTGGTTTTATTGTTGATATATTGACAAAATAATCTAATTTTATTCCTATTCAGGATAATTATTTCTAGATCAAAATTCTTGGTTGTTTCCAAAAGAGATATATAGGTTACATGGGTTTTGACTCTCCAATTCATCTGACCATGATGTTAGGTTCATTTATAACTTTTGTAAAAGACATCATATGTCACTAAGAATTGAATTAAATTTCATTAAATCTTTTCATCCCCAATCATATTGGAAGTCAAAACATGTAATTAAGAACTTCAAGGATATGATACATGCTTTTTCAATGTATTATGGGTGAACTTGGGATCAACATATTTCTTTGTTTGATTTTTATTATAATAATAGTTATTATTCCAGTATATTGATTTTACCATATGAGGAATTATATGGAAAGCGGTTTTGAAGTTACACTTTTTGGGATAATGTAGGGGAAGTGATGTTTATGGGATAGAATTGGTAGAAACGATGGGAAAAAAAGTTTAGTTGATTAAGAAACACATTATGATAGCTCAGAGGAGTCATAAATGTTATATCAATAACTGGAGGAAGGATCATTCTTTTGAGGCAGGTGATCATGTCTTTTTCAATGTTTCATTATAGAAAAGTGTGATGGGTTTTGGTTAGAAGGGAAACTTGTGTCCACGGTTCATTGGACCCTATAAAATCATTTAGAATGTTGTATTTGTTTCTTATAAGATGGGTTTACCTCCAAGTTTATGCTTAGTACACAATGTTTTTCATGTTTCAATGTTTAGATTGTATTTTATGGATCCATCACATGTTTTATGTCCAAAATTAGTTCCGTTGGTAGAGAATATTTTTTATGAGGAACGACCAATCCATATTCTTTAACATAGAGAGAAATTGTTTTGGAATAAGTTGATTCATCAGGTTAATGTTTTACATAGAACCCATATGGTTAATGAGGAGACATGGGAATCTGAAAATTATAATTTGGAGAAGTACTTTCCACTTATTTGATATGTGAATAAAATACCGGGGACACAATTTCCAAAGGGGGGATGTAACATCCCATGTAATTATAAAATAAGAAATTTTCATATATATTAATATTTATTAATTAAATATTAATTTTACATAAAATGGTATTATATATTGGATAACGTACCGAACACACAACAATTGGTTTCTCTGAAATCTTTTGTTTCACACATGATTAAGATATACTAAAAATAATAAATTATTATTTTTATTATTTCAAATGGTCGTTATCACATAGTAGTTGTATTATAAAAATGAACATAAATAACTATATTATTTTTATACATGATTATCAATGTTTTCTTCGATTAAAAAATTTTAGATACTTACAGTGAGATTAAATCCAACTATAAGAATAAAATATTCTAATATTTTCAAAAGGCATCTTTACATCCTTTTTATATGGAAAAAATTATATATAAATTTTTTTGACAGAATTATATGTTATATTTGGAAAAAAAATATTCTTATTTGGAAGAGGGACATAAAAATTTACTATTTTTGATTTTTTTGTATTTTTCAGGAAAAGTTCACATTTTTATGAATAGCGAAAAACTACATTTTATTTTAAAAATACATTTTCAAATTATTTATTTATATAGTAAGATTATAATTTTAATTAGTTTTAATGTGTAATTGAATTATGTTTTAATCATTTAATACAATGTTGGCCACTTTATATAATTTCACTTTTAAATTGGAAATAAATAATGTTAAAATTTTTATGGTTTTACTTAAAAAATGTTTTATTATTTGATCAATGGGATTAATTTTAATAAAATTTATATCAATCATATGCTTTTAATTTGGATAAATTTATTCTGTATTTGGAATATTAAGTTACATGTTATGTATAGAGGTCCCATTTATTTTTAGATATTACACATAATAACATTAGTAATTATTTTTATTTACCAGGGTAAAAATTTAAATCAGTAAAATAAGGGTAAAAATAATATTATAATATTGTATAACTTCCCTAAAACACGTAATAATATTTTTGGATGAGATATTACCAAACAAGACAGACATTGGGAGATATATTTTTCCTTTGGAATCCAATTTTGTGCGATTAAGACATTTATAACTTTTAATTTAATGTAAATGAAAATTTATGCTAAACATCACTCTTATTCCTATTTTTTAATAGGGGTTTATATTAGTGAAATATTTGACTCCAAATATTCATTAAAAACCTAAAATGATTACCAAAATCATGGTATTTTATTTGTAATTTTTAGACAATAAATAACTAAATTTAATTAAGACACAATGGAGATGTTGTGATTTCCAAATTATGAAATGAATTAAATAAATTATATTTTAAAAAATAAAAGAAAAATTATTTAACATAACTTATGTCATAATTTAATTTTATAGCTGAGTATGCCTTTTTATAAGTCTATTATATGAGTTTATTCAAAGTTATCTCTCTTTTTTGATTTTTTTTAAATTCATTGAAATGAATAATGTAAAAACTGACATAATTGATATTTTAGAAAAATAATAAATTATTTAATAATTTAATATTTTTAAAAAATATTTTAAAATAAAAAATTAAATATGGTATGTTCTATAATTTAATTAGGTGTCCAATTATTGGATGTTAACCCAATATAAGTTAAAAACTATAGCCCCAAAATATTTAAAATGTTATTACCACAATTAAAATGAAAAGAGAATAATTATTGGTAAACTTCAAAGATATTGTTTATAATAAAATTAATTCATGACTAAAAATTATTGGATGAGAGGATTTCAGACTATACTCATCGTAATTATTCAGATATAAATTTTTATTAATCTATATTAAAACATTAATTTATATATATATTATTTTCCGAGTTTCCAAAGTGCCCCTCCCATCTCTAATAAAAGGTACCCACACTTCTCTAATACTCACACTTCAAGAACCATTTGTTTCAGGCAAGATCTACCCAAAAATATTAATCTAATCCATCCCCATGTTCTTGAGGCCATATTTTTGGCAGAACACCCTTTCTAATGGTGTTAAGGTGTTCTTAAAATGTGATTAGTCGAAGAAGATGTATCTTTTGTTTAAGTATTTCTATTTTATTTCGGATTCTAATTACTTAAAATATCTTCCAACCCTGATGAGATAATAAATCTAGTATCCAAAATATACTAATATTTTATTGTGTTAATAATATCTTCAAAATCCATATCCACTTCCATCATATGATAAATTAATTAATCGTCCATTAGTGCGTGTTAACTATCATCTCCATGAATATATCTATTTTATTTTTAATGACCTTCTCTCAAGAGTAGTTATAATAAAAAAATTATTTTTCATATATGATATTAATAAAATATTAATCATTCTATGATAGTAATATATCAATTACATTATTACTTTCATTGAGAATAAAAATGATTACTTCATTCTTGCGTATGTGTGAACTATCAGCTCCATGAAGATATGTGACTCATTTTTATTCGTTATATCACATGTATGATATATATAAGTATTTTTAAATTATTAATATGATATTAATGATGTTATGATAATTATATAAAGGTAAAATGATTCAAAAATCTTTACCATAATAGTCAATCTAAAATGAAAAATATTACTCATGCGTATATACGACTTACCTTCTCTTTGAATATAACATTATTCTTTTTTCATAAATACACGTCACGGTCTTATTTAAAGGTAAAATTCAGGTATAAATATAATAATAATGACATGAATATTATTTTGGTGATGATGGACTTATGATGACATGGAAAAGTCAAATCAAAACCATGATCATTTTTTACTCAAGTACCGAATATCGATAAAACACATGATTTGAACATAAATATTTATGAAACATTTAAAACATGGTAATAAGTGTTATAAAAAAATAACAAATTTGACAAATATTCTCATGAAATTATAAATTAGACTAGGTTTATTATTGAGGAATATAAATATTGTAGATGATGAGTCAGACTCATGATAAGGGACTTCATCTAAATCTCCTTTCAATGAGGCATACTTTGATAATATACACCACCTTCATTTAAATGGTGTATGTTCAACCCATTTGACTTGTAATTTCAATCAAAGGTTTTTGAAAAGAATATTTTTTATGAAGTATTTTACTAAATGAAAAAAGAAAAGTCTTTTTTAACATATGCAGTGACAATGAGATTTCCACAGCCATAACTGTTAATTGGTATTTGGTTTCCTTTAAAAGCTGTAATGTTTTTAAAAGAAAATTTATTTTCATATTATCATTTTTAGGTATCTTGTTACTGAAAATGGTTTTGATAATGTATTGATTATATTAATAACCGGAAATGATATCGTATGATTGTAAAGTGGAAATGTCTTTTTTCTTTCATTATTATTAATTTTTTTTGATTATGTTATGGTTCATGGGCATTTGTTATGTATATAGGTGGTTCCATTATAAACCGAGGGTGGGTGATCCCGTGATAGATCTCAAATATTTTGGGTAATTGTAAAATACCAATTATTTATAGAATAATACCTTTTCATATATATTAAAATTTATGAATATATTAATTTCCCATAAAAGGGGACATTTTTTTATAGCTAACTCGACAAGCAAGAACACATTTTTCTAAAATCTTACATTTCACACAAAATTTAATTACACAAAATATTTATACAATAATATTATTATTTTTGTAAATGGTAGTTAACACCTTGTCTTAGTTTTGGAGAGGATAAATATAATTAGAAATATTATGATTTTACATATTTTTTAAATGTTTAAAGTTATCCAAAAATATTTAGAGGCTTAATATTAGAATGAAACAAAATTTAAGCATAAAATATTGTAAAATTTTTAAAAGTTTATTTTACCACCATTTGATGAATTCTATTTTTTAGAAATAGTTTTTTCTCTTTTATAAGTTTTTTTTGATAAATTAAACTTCTTATTTCGAAACGGGACATAAAAATTTACTTTCGTTGATTTTTTTTTGTATTTTTATGATAAAATAAATATTTATATAAATAGTGATAAATATTGTATTTTAATTCAAAACTGTATTTTCATATAAATTATTTATATAGTTATTTTTTACTTTTAATTAGATATAAATTGTAAATTGGATTATGCTTTTATCATTTAATCCAATTATGTTAATTTGTTGTAATTTATCTTTTAAATTGGACAAATACACTTGTCAATCTTTTGATAGTGTTTACTTATTAAAACCCCTCTTTTTGGTTTTGACAACATGAATTAATTTTTAATTAATTTCTGAAAACTTTTTGTTTTTAATTTTTAAAAATTTATTCCATATTTGGAATTAGAAGTTATATATTTTTTAAATATGTACCTTTTATTTTTGGAAATTATGAATAGTAACTTTAATAATTATTTATTATTTAATATGGTTAGCTGGTAAGTATGGTGAACAAGTGTAAAAAATAATATTATAATAGTATTAAAGTACCATAACACATATCCTTGTCCTATTTTATTAGATATTTATAACCATGTGAATCCTTGAGTTGATTTTGGGATCCCATGGAGCCACTTGGGGGTGATAATGACATGTTATAAGAATTAATTTAATGTAAAGAGAAATATAACATAAACATGTATCTTTTAGTAAAACAATTTTAATATAGGGTAATATAACTGATCTCATGGACTATAAATATTCATTAGAAATATAATTTAATTTCCTACATCATGGTATTTTATTTATAATTTGTATACCTTAAATAAATTTATTTATTTATGACACACTAATGATGTACCGATTACCTTATTAATGAAATATTAAAATAAATGATATTATAAATATTAAAATAATTGTAATTTACATATTTTATATCATAAAAGAATTTTATGGATGATAATGATAAATTGTATTAGACATAATTACTTTTCTTTTAATTAATCAGATTATCATGACTATAACAAAAAATAAATTACCAAATTTTGTCAAAATTGACATAAATTTGTTTTCAAAAATATTATTTTACTAAATGATTTTATGGTCTTAAAAATATTTGATTCAATGAAAATAGCAATATAATGTTAAAAATTCTATTAATAATCAACTAGTGGTTCTATTTTCATTTTATATTGACTATAGTAGCCATATATTATGAAAATTTCAGAAGACATGGTAAGAGTTAGTGTTTTTAACTAAGGATTAAAGTTAAATGATAAGGTTAATTTTATGACATAAACTTGAATATAACCTATTTTTATATAGTCTTTAGAACCATAAGCATCTATATTATATTTTTATCACTTTGGAGCTATTAGAATACTAAAATAAATTTTTAATAAAATTATATTTGAAGACATATCTAAATTTCCTTCTCTTTCTCTTATATAAGGCCTCCACATCTACCCACTTACTAAAAACTATAAAGCCCATTTTCTTGTCCAAATTATACTCAAATAATCTCCCAACATCCCACCTTTCCTCCTGAAAGATTTACCTTGGGTAGATGACAATTCAAGAAAGCCTTTTGGCTCAAATCAAAAAGAAGTTACCCGATTTAGAGGTAACGTATTCTTTAAAGTTACTTTCAATTAGATTCTTTCTCCACTCCCTGGGCTCATATAATTACTTGATTAAATAAGAAAAGTATCATAAATATATTAGTTGTCTTGTCCGGTCCCCCGGGGCCCGTTCCATGACTACCCCAATCCTGCCTTCCATAGGCATGGGGTTGGAGAATTGCACTGAAAACCACGTCTCTATAAAATAGGAAGGCATTGCCTTTAAAATTTCAAACACAGAGTATAAAAATACATAATGTAAAACCCACATAGTAAATATTAAGTAGTAAAAATATGTGTACTGAACGTAAAAGAGGTGAGTTTTGTAAGTAACAGGTTATGGTATACCATCCCAACTGAAAAGTACAACTATAATAGAAAAAAATCTCTCAAAATCGCCAACAGGGTTCCGACCTAAAGGGTTAGTACAGATCTAAGTCAGTCATCACTATAGAATGTCACATCAAAAGGTCCAACCCCAAGCACCATCCAATCCTAGCTCTCAACCCTCGGTCAAAGTTGTCTGGCGTCCGCCGAAGACACGGCAAGGTACAAGTGAAGCCCATGTATGGGTGAGTATAACAAAACTCAGTAGGGACCCCAAGACCCCCAAAGGTCTCCCAGAGTTCCAAAATGGATAAAACCCAAATAAAGACCTCAATCACAAAGCATGAAGCAATAGTTCTCTCACACCAGGTATAAAACTCAGAGTTCAGGAATAAAGATGATTAGTTAAAAGCTATATCATTTTATTCATTTATGAAGTTTCCAGAATATAACCATGAATGATTAGTTATTTTTTCGATCCAACTATGGTTGTATGTTACTGATCCACAATAAGTCACTCTAAGGATGGTTCTCGTTGGGTCGTGCACTGCTGATCCAGATAGGTTCTCTTGAATGCTGATCTACAAAAGGGTTTCTGGAATGCTGATCCACACAGGGATACTGGAAGGCGGATCCACATAGGGTCACTCGATGCTGATCCACAAAGGGTTGCAAGTTGCTGATACTTGACAGGCCACTCTAAAACTAGTCCTCAGTGGGTAGCTACGATGCAGATCTACACAAGGTCGCTATGATGTTGATCCACACTAGTTAGCTACTTTTAAGTAGTCGGTCACATGATTCATACTCAAAGCACGCTTGTTTTTGGATAACACCTCCTCAAAGAAATCTATCATATTTCAACCAATAAGAAGTCCTGAAAAATCACACCCATGGTACCATGCTATCATAGGGGTCCCAATGTGACAGAAAACGCGACGACAAGATGCCTAGTTTGTGAGATATAGACACTTTTGTAAAAATTTCCCTATTGGATTCAAGTCTAATAAAACCCAAGTCACACATAAAACTCTGTCAATACTCACATAGAGTATCTCCAAAGGTCCTCCTTATCACAAGGTTCCTTATTTCATAAAAGGTACATCAATCAGATGCCTGGTATGTTAGTTACATCCCTTTCTGTGAATCAGGGGTGATCACATCTCTGTCCATCACGGCTCGATCAGGCCCGCCAGAATATTCCAAAGGGACCGTATCCTAAAAGGGGTCCCAATGCCACTAACGACGAGTCAAACAGACACATGGTTTGTCAATTAGGGGCGTTAATTTATTTGGGGTCTTCTTGGGTATGTGCATTGTGTGACTCGGTCTGACTGGCATGACGTAACGGTTCCCGGGGTATACCAAACCCTGCCTGGGTTTGGCCCATTAAGGGTCGGCCTAGTTCACTGGGTCTGGCCTATCGAGTTTGGCCCATTGGTGTGCGTTTTGGGGCAGCGGTTGGCCCAGAAATTCGGGTGGGTCTCGGGCCACCCGTGTAGGCCTACTGGGCCGCCGGTCCGACCCGCTCGACCGGCCTGTGTCTAGCCCCGTCCACTCGAAGGCATGCTATTTTATCCCACCGGACCCATGGTTACATGACCATTTTATCCAGCCAGTGGGGAGCTACCTCATTAGGTTCAACGGTTAGTCGTTTTTCCGATTGATTTCATCCAACACGGCGCAGTGTGAGGCCGCCCTTCTCTCCACTTGTCGTGTCTTGAGGGCCGCAGCTGCTACAACCAGCGACACCTATAGTTTTTGCCCTTATCTTGTGCGACCGAAACGGGCCGGACGCCCTTGGCCACAATAGTGTGTGACGGCGCACCGCTTTCTAACACTCATGTCTAGTCGTCGCGGGTCTTTTCTAGCCACCACCGATATGGCGCACTAGCGGTTTCTTCCATGGTCCACCGAATGCACTCCATTGTTCTGTTTTTAATGTCATCAATGCCTCCGAGGATCTCGGGTCACTGTCACTACTGCGTGTTCTTCAGTTTCATCTTGCTTCTCCATTTGGAAAAATATTCAAGAATAATGAGACAAATACCATATTAGAGAAGGGTCAAGGCCTTGTTCGTTTGGCCCGCACTCTCCGCGTTAGTATTACATCTGGCGGTTAACAATTTAGCTCATAAATATGAACTTGAAATCAATACCCCTACCTGGATTAGATTTCCATTGATGATGATCAATGGAACCACCTTCATCATTGTCCTTGGTTCGTGATCCGGTAGTGCTCGTCACCGCTAACTGAAACCTGTCAAGTCCTCCAAGTGGTTGGGGTTGCAAAACATTTCCAGATACTCATCACTTGGTGAAGTTGTGCCAACACCCCACCCCAAGATCCATATAAATAGGACGGGGGGATAGGTGGTCAATGTTCTGAGGAAATTATGTTGTTCATTTAATTAATGAACCTCCCAAATCTTAATGGTATAGTTACAAACAAGGAAGAGTCAAGCCAATTAATGGCTTGACAAGTCGTTGGTCCCTCCATCGCCTCTTATCCACTGGAGAAAATGAAAATAAATAAAATAAACTACATGTTATTTTAGTAATCATTCAAAAGTCCACAAAATTAACTTTTTCACCCGAACTATTGTGGTTGAAGTAAAGCCTCCCTTGAAAAAATCCCGGTGTTGTGGATTCAACTGTGCCCTAGTATTTTTAATCTGATCAACAGTTCAAAAGAATGAAATTATTTCCCATGCATTTACTGAACGTATCATAAAAAAGTTCATAAATTCATTCCAGGAACACAACGTCTCAAAATCCCATGACTTCAATTTTTGAAGACCCACAATAATTCTATATAATAAAAAAAATTGATGTATAAATCTGGGTCTTTACGTTCTCCCCACTAAAGGGATTTTCATCCCTTAAATCCAAAACATAGACTAAGGAAACAAATGGGGGTAATGAGCACGAATCTGAGCCTCCCACACCCATGTTCTCTCCCAGAGGTTCTTGTGCTGCAAGACAACACGCACCAGATGGATTGATCATCCAAAAATGACCCACTCATGTTGATCCTCATTCTCCACTAGAATCTCTATAAACGTCACCCCATTATAAATGTCCTGCTCGCACCATTCAATAACTTGTGTTGGATCATGCATGTACTTACTCAGCTATGACATCTGGAAAATATCATGAACCCAATGCATCTATAGGGGAAGAGCTAGGCAATATGCCACCTCAACAACTCTTCTGAGAACCTGAAAGGGTTCGATGAACCTTGGAGATAGATTTCTACCCCGACCATATCTCTGCAAACTTTGTCAAGGTGAGACCCATAGGAAGACATGGTCTCTCCCATCGAACTCCAATGGTTTTCATCTCATATTAGCATAAGAATTTTTTCTACTCTGCGTGGACTTCTTCTGTGCTTGGATGATCTACACCTTCTCAGTGGTAGCCCATACCAACTCTAGACCCATAAGTGCTGACTCTCCTAGGTCTGTCCAGCATAGAGGTGATCAGCATGGTTGACCATACAAGGTCTCAAATGGTGCCATAAAATTGGTGGAGTGACAACATTTTTTGTACGCAAACTCAACCAAGGGAAAGTGATTGTCCCAACTACAAATAAAATCTGTGATTCAATCACGAAGCATGTCCTATAGTTTTTGAATGTTCCACTTCATCTAACCATTCGTCTGAGGATGAAAGTCAGTGGTCAAACGTAGATGAGTCCATAATGCCTCCTACAATCCCTTCCACAACTGAGATGTAAAATTTTCTTCACAGTCAGAGACGATCATCAATGTCACCCCATGAATCCATAAAATATTATGTATGTAGAGATGTCCCAAGAGCTCTACTAATCTCTGATCTTAGATGGGTAGGAAATGGGCCGACATGGTGATTCGGTCAATAATCACCTAGATGGATTCATGGACCCTAGACGTGTGTGGTATCCGTATCATGAAATCCAGAGAAATACCATCCCACATTCACTCTGGTGCCCCTAATGGCTACAATAATCTAGGTAGAACCTGGTGCTCAGCCTTCACTTGTTGAAAAGTGATGAAATGTAAAACAAAGTCTACCAATACTTTTTTATCCCTGGTCACCAGTGCTGATGTCAAAGGTCCTCATACTTCTTCACCACACCAGGATGTTCTACCCGTGGGGACATATTAAACTCCCTCAACACCTCATCCCCTAGCACAACTTGTTCTATGGTGCGTCATATAAAGAGGATGACGTGCTCCCAACCATAAGAAAATTCATCAAGTTTCTGTCTGGAGGATATCTGACCACGTCAAGCCTCGTAGTCATTGTCCGCAAGTTGAGCCTCCCAACTCGTTGAATAAGTGGGGGAGTGATAGTCAGATACTTAAGGTTAGATACTCCATATCAATCCACAAAAGATATCTGCAATGTGGTTAGATGCTCTGTCACCCCACTTTGGAATTGTAAACCAGATCTCATGATGAGTGTGTTTGGTACTACGTTTCCATTCTCATAAGTGTAGACTATCTCAAAGTCAATGTCCTGTAATAACTCTAGAAAATGTCATTGTCTGAGGTTCAGGTCCTTCTGTGAGAAGATATACCTAAGACTATTGTGATCAGAGTAAATAGTAAACCATTCTCGCATCAATTAGTGTTGGCACATCTTTAAGGTGAAGGACACTACTGCTTACTATAGGTCCTGGGTAGCATAGTTAGGATAATGTTGTTTCAACTTTCGTGAACCATAATTGATCACCATTCACTCCAGCATTCGGACACATCCAAGTCCTATCCCTGATGCATCATAGTAGAAAACATACCCAGTGCCCTATTTTGATAGCCTCAAGATGGGGGAACTCTTCAGTCTATACCTCATCTCATAAAAACTCTACTGGCATTTCTCCATCCACATGATGGGATGTCCCTTATTTGTCAACACTGAAAAGGTGTCTTAAATTTGGAAAATCTAGGTAAAAATATCCAGTAGTATCCAGCTAACACCAAGAAACTATGCACCTCGATCACACTCTAGGGTGTCTCCCAAGAAAGAACAACCCTTATATTTTCTTGATCTACTACAACTCTAACCTATGAGATAACGTGCCCTAAAAAGTGGACCTCCCATATCTAGAATTGGAACATAGAGAGCTTACCATAAACCTAGTGATCATAGAGTGTATGAATATTTATCTGTAGAAGATTGTAATGCTCCTCCTCTAACACCGAGAATATCATGATGCCGTCGATGAAGACCATGAAAAAGTGATCCAGGTATAGCTGAAGGATCATATTCATGAGTCTCGTAAACACTGCAAGGGATTTCGTCACACCGAATGGAATAACCAAGAACTCATAGTGGCCATACCGAAATCTGATGGTCGTCTTCTGTATATCCTCATCTCGTACCCTGAGATGATGATAGCCTGATATGAGGTCTATCTTTGAAATCCAATCACCCCCCTTCAGCAGATCAAATAGGCCATGAATCCTCAAAAGTGGATACTTGGTAATCAAGGTCACCTGGTTCAGGAACCAATAATCCATAGAGAGCCTCAGACTTCCAACAACCTTCTTGGAGAACACAATCATGGCTTCCCATAGAGAAACACTAGGACTTATGAACCCCTTCCTCTACATGTCCCCCCTAGCTATACCCGTAACTCACAAAGCTTCATGGGATCCATCCAATATGATGGTGTAAATATCGGTGCAGTACCGGGGTATAGGTCGATGTAGAAGTGCACCTCTCTATGAGAAGGTAGACCCCAAACATCATCAGGGAAGATAAAGACATACTGTTCCACCACTATAGGATAGCTCAGACTATCAGAATCAATTTCTCTGAGGCTATGGTTAGCCAACTGATGTGTGATCGGCTACAACCTACTCCAGGTATGTCGATCCTATTATACAAAGGTTCCTTAACACTGGTGAAGGAAAACATGATCCCATCCTCATAGACACACCACACATTGTGCTTAATGTAGTAAATATAAGAAAGGGCTATGGATAACCATTCCATACCCAATATGATGTTGTAAGGACATGATGTCGCTACTAGAAGATCCCACCCAAAGATATAGCCTCTTATAGTAAGCTCTAACAACTGATACTAGTTTTTAATGGTCGAATCTTCTCCCATATGAGTCTCTAATCATAAGGATCGAGCCAATGGCTCGACCAGAATCTCCGAGATTAGAACAAGAGTCGTGACAATGAAAAAGTGACCAAAACCTATGTCTATAAGTACTACAGCTAAGGTGGATTCGAAACATATCATCCCTCGAATCATCTCTGTAGTTTTGTGGTCATATGCCTCAATTTCTAGAAGCTGAGCTCATCCTTGTCCACCTACTCCCTGTGGTTGGGGTGGACCACCTAGAGGTGGTGGCGGTAGAACCTCAAATTACCACCCACCACCTACTGCATGGCCTGATCCTCTACCACGTATGACACCCTTTAGACTTCTTTGCTCGTATGTCTACCTCTACCTCAGAAGTCCCTTGACCGTTTTCTGGTCATCAGTGTGGCTGGTCGAGTAGTCACGAGCCATGTGACCCTACCCATTGCACATGAACCACCATCCACTTCTCCGTTGTCCTTCTCTACCTCATGATCCCCGCACCTCCAACCATGTGTCCTGGGGTCATTTTCCAAAATTTTTGGTCCACATGGACCTATCTTTAATCTTACTACTACCAGCTGTAGATGACTCCACTACGTGTCGCCTATTGGTGGGTCTCGCTGTCAGTGTCCTCTCAGTAATGAAAACTATCCTCCAAGAGTGCTCTATCTCTAGAACTACAGTATTTTTCAGGATTCTATGAGATACCATAGAATCTTTAATCCTTTGTTGGAGTCTAGGATCAATGTATCATGCCATAAAGAAAGACCATCCTCCATCTAGTCACTCAAAATCTTCCCAGTTGAGGGTTTCCTCCTCATGTGTTTGGAGCCTCTGGCTCCACAAACTCCAAGATTCTCCCTAGAAAAGACTAGAAGCTTGGATTATCATTTGGTCTGCTGGTGTCCCAATTAGGAAAAAAACTATGGACACAGCCTCCAGCTAGTCCCCACCTGCTTGCGGATCCATCTCGCCTCAGAACCTTAGAGGCCTCTACCTCTAAAACTCATGAAACACAATCTATGGGTGTGCACCATACGCTGGTGGGGATGGTGGAAATGACTGCCCAACGGGTAGTGGTTCTGCCGGTACACCACTTGATGGTACCATCGTTGTAAGAGGGACCTGCACCAAAGCCTCATCGCTCGGTGGGCCTTCATCATTTACCCTCTTAGAAATCCTACATGGATTTCTATCATGTTGGAATCCTGAAAAGAAATAGGTGCACCATAGTTATTATTTCATACCTAGTGATATTACTCAAAATAGGTTAGGTAAAAACATTTCAAAATCACACTCAATCAGTGTTTTTGTGTATTGAGTTAGAGATAAGAATTCAGGGTCCTGGTGTATGGATACGTTTGCCGCCGCACCAACAATGGACTCCCAAAACTAAAAAACACACTCAAAACACTTAACACTATTGCTTCATTAAAAGACCAGAGTCTTAGTTCTTTAGTTGAACCGAATCCTCTAATACCATTTTTTCATGACCCACCCCCCGGGCCCTTGCTGGGACTACCCCATGCCTGCCTTCTATATGTTAGGGGTTAGAGACTAGAACTGAAAGGCACGTCCCTAAAAAAATGAAAGGTATAGTCTTTAAACCTGCAAACACACAGTCCATGAATAAAACGAGTACAAACCAGTTAGTAAAACTATATTATTAAAAATATGTGTACTAAAATTAAAAGGGGTCCGTACTGTATGTAAGGGGGGTCAGAATAAAATCCCGACTAAAAAGTACAACTACAATCGAAAACTCACCCATGGAATCACCACCAAGGTTCCTACCTTATGTGTACGTACAACTCTTGGCTGGTCATCACTACATCATGTCACGTCAAAAGGTTCACCTCCAAGCACCATCTAGTCCTGGCTACCTACCCTTGGTCAAAGCTGTCTGTTGTCTGCAGAAGACACGACTAGGTGCGGGCGAATCCCATTTAGGGGTGAGTATAACAATACACAATAGCGACCCCGAGACCCCCAGTGGTCTCCCAGAGTTCCATAGAAGAAAATAACAAATAATGAACTCAATCATAGAGCACAAATAAAAAGCCATCTCACACTAGGTATAAAAATCAATGATCAAGAATAAAGATGATTAGTCTTAAGCTATATCATTTTATTTCATTAAGAAGTTTCCATAATTGAACCACGAAGGAGTTGTTCCATTATTGATCCACCCAGGTCATATGTAACTAATCCATGAAGTTCCACTCTATTTTTGGTTTTCATTGGGTTCTAAACTACGAATCCACGTAGGGACTCTAGAATGCTAATCCACACAGGGTCCCTAGAATGCTGATCCACAAAGGGTTGCTGGAAGGATAATCCACATAGGGCCACCTGATACTGATCCACATAGGGTCTCTAGTTTCTAATCCTTAAAGGGACTCTCTAAAACTAGTCCTCATTGGGTAGCTACAATGTTGGTCCCCATAGGGTCTCTATGATGCTGATCCACACAGAGTCGCTACTTCCAAGACATCTGATCACATGATTACCACTCAAATCACGCTTGATTCTAGGAGAACCACTTCTCAATCCATCAGTATTAATTTAAAAGATACTAAGTGCCAAAAAAATCATACCAAAGGGACCGCATCGTAAAAGGGGTCCCAACGTGACAGACGGTGCGTCGATCAGACACTCAGTCTGTGAAATATTGGAACTTTTGTAAAAAGGGCCCAGTATAGTTAATGTCTGATCCAAACCAAGTCGCAAGTGACATTCCATCAAAACTCACATAGATTATCTCTAAAGGTAATTATTATCACAAGGGTCCATATTACACATATAGCACATCGATCAGACGCCTGGTCTGTTAGTTACATCCCTTTCTATGAATCGGGGGTGATCGCACCTTGGTTCGGCCCGGCTTTGTCAGGCCCACCAGAATATGCCATATGTACCGCTTCCCAAAAGGGGTCCAAATTCCACTGATGGCATGTCAAAAATACACATGGTCTGTTAGTTACATACATTTATTTATTCCGGGGTCAGTTGGTACTGGGCCTGGTTTGACTAGGTCTGACCGGACTGACGCAATGGGTCCTAGGCACTAGCAGACCCCACCCGGGTTCGATCCATTAAGGTTCGCCCCGGTTCACTAGGTCCATCCCATCAGGGTTGGCCCATTGGTTCATGGGGCCACCCCACCGGGTGGGGATCATACCACCCATGCTCACCCGTTGGGCCATAGGTCTGGCACGCTAGTCGGGTCCGGCCCACGTCCATCCCGGTCCCCTAAAAGGCGAACCGTTTTCTCCCGCTGGCCCCACCAGTTGCAGGGCCGTTTTGTCCAGCCGGTGGGTCGGTGCCCCACCGGGTTCAACGGTCGGCCATTTGGCCAAAAGGATTTCACCAACGTGGGGCTACACTGCCCTCCGTCTATCTCGGTCTGCTGGCACCTGCGGCTGCCACCCTTGTCTCGTGTGGTCGGCTGGTCCAGCCACCCTTGGACTATGTGGTGCACCGCTTTCCACCACCCATGGTCGGTCTCTGTGGGTCTCCTCTAACCACCACCAGCCGCTGCCAAAATTCTACACTGACGATTTCTTCTGTGGGCCACCGAATGTTCTCTAGTGGTCCGCTTTTGATGTTTTCAAGGCCTCTGAAGATCTTGGGTCACCATCGCTACGACGCGTTTTCCGATTTCATCTTGCCGCTCCATTTGGAAAACCATTCGAGAATAACGAAAAAAATTCTATAGAAGTGGATGGCCTGTGCCTTCTTCATTTTTCCCATGCCCTCCACATTAGGATTGAATCAAGAGGTCAACAATTTATCTCATAAAGATAAACATTACAACAATTCCCCTAACTAGGTTAGACATCCACAAACGATGATCAATGGAACCATTTTCATCATTATCGTCGGTTTGTGATTCGGTGGGGCTTGTCCCCACTTGCTGAAATCGGTCTCATCCTCCAAGTGGTAGGCGTTTTTGTACTTTTCCAGAGCTCCATCACTTGGTGAAGCTGTGCCAACACCCCTCCACGAGCTCCATATAAATAGGAGGGGTGAGCAGTGATTATCCTTCAGATAATTTTGGAGGCTCATTTAATTAATAAACCTTCCATATTACAATGGTACGGTTACAAACAATGAGGAGTAAAGACAATTATTGTCTTGTCATTTTATCAGTCCCACTACAACTATATATCCACTGGAGAAAAATAAAATAAATAAAATAAAATAAAATTTTATATTAGTAATCTTCAAAATTTCACAAAATAAAATTATTCACCCAACGTACTGTAGTTGAAGTGAAGCCTCCCTTAAGAAAGTCTCAGCGCTGTAGATTATATGGTGCCCTTACATTTTTAATCCGAGCACTAGTTCAAAAGATAGAAATCCCCCCCCCACTTTTACAGAATATACATTAAAAAAATTCATGAAACAATTCCGGGTACACTGGGTCTTTGAATCACGCGCCATCAATTTTCACAGACTCGTAATAATTCTATATAATAAAAAAATTACATGGAAAAATCCTGGTCTTTAAACTAGTATTTTTTTATCATAACGATTCAAACTACACTTAAACACACCTCTATATAATGGATATGAACATACTATTTCTGCGTACGTCGAATTACTACCTCACAAAATGATGATTGTTCAATTTACTCCTACCACCTATCATTGTGGAAATTATGATATAGAATATTTACATATGATATATATTGAATTTATATTTTCTGAATTATTATATAAATATTATTTACAGCATACTTTTATGCTTACCATAATGTATAAATACAATAATTTCATATGAGGAAGTGCGGACTACCACCCCCTTAAAGTTATATTACTCATTCATGCCATATTTGGAACATATAAAGGATGGTGTTAAGAAAATTATGTAAAAAATATAACATAGATATTATAATTAAAGTATAAAATAGCTATGTATCAATTATTTTTCATTCCTTTAATATGACAAAGAAATGAAAGTTACGTTCATCCGTACGGATAACATAATATCTCCATGAATGATGCATTTCATTTCTTATCTCAAAATGTTATGGACTATTATAAATACATATATACTGGATATATATGATATTTAAATAATTAATAATATTTTTTAGAAAATTTACTTATGACCACATGATAATTTTCCTCAATACATGTTCATTTTTCACTCAAATATAGATCATCAAAAAAGCGTCCGATATTTACTCAAATAATTAACAAATTGATATAACATGATAATAAGTGATATAAAATGAATAAAAAAATTAAAATGGTACTGAAGAAAGTATAAACTAACCAATGTTTACTATTCAATAATATAACAATTTTTCGTGATAAGTCAGAGTCAAGGTAAGGGAACTTCTTAATCTAATTTCCCTTCATTGGGATAATCTCCTACTCCTTGATTTTGCCGTGATATGATTATTTGAGAAGTGAATTTTGATATCTTATCTTGTATTTATAAATTCTTTATGGGTATTTATATTGAATACACATGATCAGACTATTTTATTAAAAATGATCTTTGTAAGGGAATTTATAAACTCAATTTTCACTCATTGGGTTTTATGCATACTTCGTTGAAAATTATTATTCCAGGATAATGTGTAGAATCATTGTTTATTTATTTATGTTTTAATTTCAACTTCCCTTAGTGTGGATATACTCTTCATACATATAATCACCCCATTGAAAAAATCATACATCATTTATAAAATCATTGCATTGAAATCTTAACTCAATTTCCATTCATTGAGTTAAATATATGTCATTGGTTGTGTTATTAATTGAATATTTGTGAATAACCCATGATCTTTTATACTAAAAATCCACTTATATTTGTTGGATTTATATTTTTTACACATAATTATGTCATTTATTTATACTTTATCTAATTATATGATCTTTTTAAGGTATTCTATTTGAATTTACATTCCATTTAGACTTATTTGTTGTTGTGATCCAATTATCTTTTATATGGTGCATATAATACCCTTTTACATATTAAGTCATGAATCTCATTATACTTGTGATATTATACGTTTTATTTAATGTTATTATTTAATTATATTTATTCAAGTATTTTCTCAATTGGTAAGGGACTCTTTAACTTAAACATTGTTTTAAATGTTTTAAAGATTTATTCATTCAAAACCTTCTATTCCAAGTCTCTATTTTAAAAAAAGTTTTTAAGAATTTATTTATATTGTTGTGAATGTTTTAATATGATAATTTATTTCAATAGTTTCAATGATGTATGAGACAATTTGATTCAAAATTCTATTTATTAAGTGTTTTAAATGGCCTTGGAAATGGGTTGAATATTTCTATATCTTAAAATGATCTCTTGTGGTTGAAATGTGGATATCTTATTTTTTCATTATGATTTTTTACGTCTTATTACTATTAAATGGTACTTTTACATTTTACCGATGGTTACATATTAAACCAACATGGTTGGTTAAGTGATAAACCAAATGATGGGTGGTTCCATGAGAAACCATGGTCGGGTCATTATGTTATAATCTCCAATACATTTGGTATGGATTTCAGATGTATGGATATTCTATTAAGTGATATGTGTAGAAGTCGACTGTATAGTCATTCCATTAAAGAATGTTTATGTATAAATTTACATTTATATTTTATATGTTTCTATCTATGGGATTTAAGGAAAAAATTTTGTTACAAAAAGGGTAACTAATGTACTTGTATTTAGTGATGTAGATTTATTACTTCTTAATGGTGAAACGTATTACATTATGATAATGTATTCGTGGTTTTCATGTTTTCCAAATTCATACATTTTTTCTTCTTTGTGTATCTCTTACTGTGCTTTAAATGTTCATATGATGTTTTTAATTTTTTTTAATGGGACTTAAAGAAGAATTCACTCATGGATGTGATAAAGGAAAAGTTTTGATGTTAAATCATATAAGGATTCCATGTTTATTTTTAAATAGTTTTTGTTTTATGAAAAAATTTATAGTGAGTAGAAGTGTTAACCTATAAAATTTACGTTTCTATGTATCAGTTATGGCCTGATTCTCTAAAACACTAAACCTATGATGATACAAGAAGTGAATTAAAATAAATTGTTTACTAATATCAAGATTAAGTAATGTTTAAGGTCGGGCCCTTATAGTAGGTATCAGAGGTTGGTTTAGATAAAAAAAGAGGTTAGGGTGTTATTTAAGAATAATGAATAAGTTATATATAACCACATTGGTTAGAATATTAGTAAGAGTCATAATTTTTAGATAAGTTGAATGAATTTAAGATAACATGAATAAGTATATATTAGTTCTTACCCTATTCATAATATATTATATGATGACTTTACTGATATACTCACTCTACCTTTTTTGTTTCAGTAAATACATGTATCTAGAAGGAACCAAAGTAAAAATAGTTGTGAATGAAAATTTGGTGGTTCTATGAATAAGAAACCAAATGGAATGTGAGCTTCAATAAGAAATTTCATGGTTATTCTAAACCATTTATCTAGAGTAATGATTAACCACATGAACCATGGTGATTTTTCTACTATATCTAAAATGATAGAAACAAATCTAAGTGTAAATTCAGGTAAAAATCATAATGGTAAGTATATTCAATGAAAATTATGTCATGTATGCGGAAAAAAGCACCACAGAAAATGTTTTAAAGGGGAGAGAAGATATTATAGATGTATTAATTATGGTAATAAAGAAATAACATGCCATGCAAAAAAGGAAGCATTTATTTGACTCCAGGAAAGGGAAAGAAGTTCTTTATGCAGGGTAAATTAAAGGTTTAAAATGTTTTGTGCATGATCATTACATGAATATTAGTCCTATAAAGAATGTTCAAGAATGGGATCTATAGGACCACACAAATGTATGTTTACCAATATCTAATTTCATTCCAATTGAAGATGAGGAAACTGAAAATAACCTACTAATGGTGTGGATTGTATCTTAGCTCATGTTTTGGAATTGTTGAATCTGAGGACATTATGCATGATTTTTTGTAGGAAATCAGTATTAAATAATAAATTGTAAAACATGGATAAATGATCATTTGATGATTATAATGTATAAATTTTAGGAATTGAAGATTTTTTTTGGATATATGGAAGATGACATGTTTCAATGTATTAATGAAACGATTAAATTGGAAGACTTTTAGTATGTGTAATGATTAATTTTTTTATTTAAAAATAAGGAATAACTATCTTTTATTTTGTGGATATAGTTATATAGAACATTTAGGGTTTATATGATTATTGAATTCAAGGAAATTACTCATTAATAATTTTTTTGGATGTAAAATGTTAGGTATGAGATAACTATAGGGGTTAATATAAGTTCTGATTATTTTTGAGTATTTTTTCTCTTTTTGGAATGTTATAAAATTATAGAGTTTTGTAAAAAGGACAACACATAGATTGTGTGACAACTCATCACATCAGATAAAGATTTGGGAATCCAACCCCAACTGATGTGTGACATGGATTTATCACCAACCACTGGCCTACGTGAAGTCCTTAGTTAAAATGACATATTATTATTAGAAAAAATAAATTTATAGATCAAGAATAAGTCTATTTTTGGAACTTATGTTTTATCAAATATATAACCTTAATATAGGAAAATTATTTGGTGATTAAGTAATAAATGTTATTTTAGATGACGTTCACTCTTTTGGGAACACTATATGCTTATGGAAATTAGAATACTATGATATTTCATTTGAAGTGTAATGGTTGAATTTTATTTTTAAAGAATATATGTTTTTATTGTGGATATATTGAAATTTGGGTAATTTATGGAAACAATTAACCTATTATAGAGAGTATGTGATTACGTCAATTACTTTTTAGTAATAGTCTTTAAGAGTGATCAATTAATTTGTAGATAAATATTATGATTTATCGGGGAAGAAGATGTGATCTTATCCTTTTCAATTTTGGGTTTCAATCTTAGTTTGGGATATTTAATTATAATTATATGAACTATTATTTTTTTAGTAGTATGTATTGGATTTTGGGTTTTATGGTTGAATTTTGGAGATTAAAAATAACCCTTCTCCTTATAAAAGATTACTCATTTTTGTGGGTTACTGATCTAGTACTAGCCATTTTGGTTTTGGTTAATTATTAATTAATGGAGAAATATATAGTTCATTTTTTTATTTAATTATTTATAATTTGATTATGGTCATATTCAATACTCCTCGTTTGGATAAAATATGATTTTCGGGAGAAATTTATTAAAAAGTATGAAACTCTTATTGATAACTAAGTATGTTTCCATAAGTTTTTAGTGATGCTCATAAATAAAAGTGCTCAAATTTCTAAAAATGACCTTAAAAAATTTTCCTTCTAATTTTTATAGTATGAAATCAATTTCCATTTAACCAATCACAGGTATGTGGTTTCCTAGATGTTATCTTTCTCCTAGTAATGTTTTCTATCACTCTCCACCAGAATAAGATTGTTAGTTTTTCTTCTATATCAATATTTTCCTACCAAGAATCCTAGTATGTATTATCTCAGGTGACCTTTTTTTATTTCCCTTTCATTATTTTAATGTCATATATTTATTGACTCTTTTTCCAATGTTATATTTTCAATGATGTTACGAAGAAAAATTTTGAAATTGTGGGGACACAAGTTCTAAAAGGGGGGAATGGTGTAACATCCTAGGTATTTATAAAATAATACATATTATTATCTATTAATATTTATGAATCAGATATTAATTATTCATTAAAGGGGGAAATTTTTTCAATATCATACTTAACACACAATAACGGGTTTCTCTAAAATCTTACATTTCACACCACACTGATTTATACAGAAAAATAATGCAAAAATTTTATCATTATTATTATAAATGTTAAGTAACGCCTAGCCATTGTATAAGCAGGAATAAACATAATTAAATATATTATAAATTTAATTTTTTTTAATTTTTTGTTTACATTTATCCATTGGATTATATAGGATTAAAATGATAATGAATCCAATTTTATGCATAAAATACTGTAATATTTTTAAAAGGTCATTTTACTACATTTTTATAGAGACCCTTTTAAAAAATTATTATTTTTTCTCTATTAAATGTTATATTTGATAAAAAAAATTGTATTTATAAGAGGGTCTTCATAAATTTACATTGGAGGTAATTTTGGAATTTTCTGGTAAAATCCATATTTTTTGAATATTAAAAAATACTACAATTTGATTCATTGCTACTTTTCATATAATTTTTTTATATATTCAGATTTTATATTTAATTTGTTTTAAAGTGTAATTGGATTTTGTTTTTTTCATTTAATACTGTTATGGTCATTGGAAGAAATTTCACTTTTAAATTGGTCATAAACACAAGTCAAAATTTTGATAATTTTTACTTATTAAAAACCAACTTTTGGTTTTGAAAATTTGAATTAATGTAAAATAATTTCTGAAAATTATATATTTTCAATTTAGAAAAATGGTTTCCATATTTGGAATCATAGGGATAAAATTTTGTAAATTGATACCTTTTATTTTTCAACATTATGAATAGTGACTTCAGTAATTATTTTTTATTTACCATGGTTAGAGGGTAAATTTGGTAAACATGGGTAAAAAATTATATTATAATAATATTAAACATACGTAATACATTTATTAATCATATTGGTTGAGATATGTACGAATATAGTCATACATGGGTCAATCTTTTGACCCCATGGATCTACTTGTTGGTGATAATAACATGTTATAATAATTAATTTAAACTAAAGAGAAATATAACATAAACATGTATCTGTGAATTAAAAAAATTATATAGGGTTATATAACTGATATAATTAACTATAAATAGTAATTAGAAAATAAAAATTATTTAATACATCAGGTTATTTTATTTATAATTTTCAGACATTAAATGCATAAATTTATTTATGACATAATGATGATGTTGTGATTACCTTATTAATGAACTATTCAAATAAATTATATTATAAATATTAAAATAAATGTAATTTGAAAATTTTTAATCCATAAATGAATTTTATTGTTGATATTTACATATTAAATTTGATATAATTCCTTTTTTCTATGTAATAAATTTTATATGAATTTAAAAAAAATTCAAAATTCTGTCAAAATTGACATAAAAGAGTTTTTAAAACAAATACTATTTTATTAAATAATATAGTAGTCATAAAATTATAATAATCTTCAAAAGGACTTATATAATGTTAAAAATGTAACTAATTATCCACTAGGGGTTATATTGTCATTTTATAGTAACTATATTAACCATATATCATGAAAATAGAAGAAGATATGGTAAGAGTTAATGTTTTAAATAATGGTTAAAGATAGAACATTAGTTTAATTTCATGACATAAACTTGTCTACTTTTTTTTTGAGTGTATCTATACCCATATACATATTAGATTATAATTATATATTTTTGGATCTATTATAATTTGAAAATTAATTTTTAATAAAATACTATTTCAAGATAGTCCTAAAGTGCCCCTCCCCCATTTTAAAAAAGGCCACCACGTCTACCCACATACTTTCACCTCTCAATACCCTTGTATCATCCAAATTATTATAAAATAGTATTTCAAACTTCCTAATTTCCATCTAGAAGCCTTTCTATTGGAAGAAGTCAATTCAAGAAATCAGTTTGGCTCAAATCAAGAGATGTTACACGATTTAGAGGTAACGTCTTCTCTAAAGTTACATTATTTTATTTTCCTTCTCTACTTCCTATGCTATTCTTATTAATTGGTTTAATAACAAAAAAATATCCTAAATATAGTAGTGTGTTTTTATGATAATTATTCTAAAAACACTTACACACACCTCTATTTAATGGATAAAAACATACTATTTCTATGTACGACAAACTACTACCCCACGAAACAATGATTATTCAATTTATTCTACCACCTGTCATGGTGCCAATTATGATGGAAATATTTATATATATGATATATATTATATTTTTGTTTTCATTATTATTTTTTAGTTTTTAGTTATAACATACCATTATGTTTTCTATAATGTGTAAATGCAATAATTTCATTTCAGGACGTGCAGACTACCACCCCCTCAATGTGATATGACTCATTTATACCAGAAATGGAACATATAAATGATAGAGTTATTGAAATTATTTAATGAATATAAAATATTTATTATAATGGAATTATAAAATACCAATTTATCATTTGGTTTTCATTCCTTTAATTTGAAAAGGAAATAAAACTAGCGTTCTCACGTACGAACGACCTACCATCTCCATGAACGATGAATTTAATTTGTTACATACAAATATTATAGAACATTATAAATACATATACACAAGATATATATGATATTTAAATCATTTATAATATTTTTTAGATAATGGACTTATGACCACATGGACAATTTTCATCAAAACAAGTTCATTTTTGACTCAAAAACAGAACATCGAAAAAACATCTGATATAAACAAAAACAATTAAAAAAGTTATAACTTATTAATAATTGATATAAAATGAATAATAAACTTTAAAAAGGTTCTCAAGATAGTATAAATTAACCTAATTTTTTTATTCAAGAACATAATGATTGTATGTGATGAGTCAGACCCAACATAAGGGATATTCATAACCCAATTTCTATTCTTTTCTTTGATCTCCTACTTCCTCATTATGTCATTCTATGATTTTGTGAGAAATTAATTTTGATATATTATGTTGTATTTATAATTTATTTATTAGGATTTATTGGGAAGACACATATTTTATCTCTTTTATTAACAATATTATCTTTGTAAGGGAATTTCTAAATTCAATTTCCGCTCCTTGGGTTTTACGCATACTTCTTTGATTATAGTATGCCATGATTATGTGTGGAATCACCATTTAATTATTTATATTTTAATTTAAAATCACCACTGTCTCTATATAATTTTGATACACATAATCACCCCATTGAAAAACTATTACATTATTTATACGAACATTGTAAGGGAAATCTTAACTCTATCTCCATTCGTTGGGTTAAATATCTATGTCATTGGTTATGTTATTCTAGGAATATGTGTGAATAACCTGTGATTGTTTTATACTTAATATCCACATATATTTGGTGGATTTATTTTTTTCTCACATAATTATTTCATTGATTTATCTTAATCTAATGACATGATCTTTGTAAGGGATTTCATCTCAATTCACATTCCATTGAGAGTTATTTTCTTTTTTGAACCCATCCACTTTTATGTGGTGTATATACATACATTTGAAATATTATATCATGAATGTACTTATTCTTATGATATTATATGTTTCTTAATGTTATTTTTTATGATTTTTTACTCAAGTATTTTTCTGAAGTGGAAAAGGACTCTTTAACTTAAACATTTTTTCTAAATGTTTTAATGATTTATTCATTTAAAACCTTTTATTTAATATCAATTTAATCAATTTTTTTTTAAAATTTTATTTATATTTACATGAATGTTTTAAAATTTTAATTTATTCCAAATGTTTAAATGTGGTATGGGACACATTTATTCAAAATTCTATTTATTAAATGTTTTAAATGTTTTTGGAAATGGGTTCAATATTTTTATATCTTAAAATGATCTATTGTGGTTACAGTGTAGAAATGATATTTTTCCATTACACTTGTCCAATGTGTTACGATTATTAAATGGTACTTGGACATTTTATGGGTGGTTACATGATAAACCAAGAAGAGTGGTTACATGATAGACCAAATTACGGGGGTTCCAAGACAAACCAATGAAGTCTGGTTACATTATAACTTAAATTGAATTGTGTATGGAAGTTGGTTGTATAGACATTACATTTAATAATATGCATGTAATTCAACCATTTGGTTTTTTCATTTATATATCTTTATGTCCCAACATACCTATATATGTTATATGTTTCTTTCTATGGGGTTTATGGTAATCATTTGATTAAAAAACGTAAGCAATGAGACTATATTATGTAAAGTATATTTACTACTTCTTAAAGGTGAATTTTCTTTACATTATGATAATTTATTCATGGTTTTAATTTTTTCCAAAGAATAACAATTTTCGCTTTTATGTATCCCTTACCAAGATTTTTATGCTCACCCCATTTTTTTAAATGTTTTCATAGGACTTAAAGAAGAATAAAGTCAAGGATGGGATCATTGAAAATTTAAGCTCCTAAAATATGAAATGATTTCATGTTTTATTTTATATACTTTTTGTTTTATGAAAAAATTGATAGTGAGATGAAGTATCTACTTATGATTTATGGAATAATCCTCTAAAAATCTATACATAAAAATAACTTCGATGTGAATTAAAGTGAATTATTGATTTATCTCAAGATTATGTAATGTTTATGTTCGGGGCCATATAATAATGATATAAAGTTAAACAATCCGTATTATCTTAATATATTTAGGGAATATACTGTGATGAGTATTACAAAAATAACCCCAAAGGTTTCTCCCTATATATATGTGAAATATATAATGTAATTATGATTTGGATGTTTTATGTTTCCTCTATGATTTAATACTGGTATAAAGTTTTTTAGTATTTTATGATTTCATGGGATTATAAATATTCAAGGTATAATGATTTATTTCTTTATTTTATGAACCTTACTAAGCATTTTGTTTTCATCCCATGTTTTGGAAATGTTATCACTGGTTATAATGGTAGCTAAGAGAAATAAAGAAGTGAGGAATATTTTTATCAAGAAAAAGAAATAATATTTACTTTTAAAATTTTTAGATGGTGGATGAAATTAATACTACTGTTGTTGGATCTAATTTTTATATATTTTCATTGTTATGTAATAGTTATGTCATAATTATATAATACTCTAAACATAAAAAGAACATCAATGTGAATTCTTGACCTAACTTAAGATTATGTATTGTTTAATGTTGGGACCTTATAGTTCAATTGGGAATTATTTCATTATGTTATGATTAGGTATACATATTATATTATCATTAATAAATATTCATCAAATATTAATTTATGATTGTAAATTGACATCTCTTATTTTTACTCCTTAATGAGCATCTAAGATCACATTTTCTTCAATTTCCCATGATATAAAGAAGATTGTTATTTATAACATGCTTATATTAGAATAATGTGTGAATAAATTTTTGGTGTGATGGTGGATTTTTTTAAATAAGTTTTTTATGTATATAGACTATAATGAAACTAAACCTATATGTTTTTGGGTGTGATTCTTTGTAAGTTATTATGAATAATCATGAAAGAGTTTTTAATATTTATATATGATGTGGTGAGGTTTATTCATATTGAATATCATATCTTATACATTTAATGGGGATGGATAAATTTTCTTCATCAAACCCCAGGACTTTGTAGTTCTCTTTCTATTTATCCAATAATATATTTGATTACTCAATCACTTTTTAACACATATTCATGTTTTTTAAAATATTTTTCTTTTTATCTTCAATAAGATAATATTAACAAGACTATATCATCTTACTTCACAAAACATTATTTTTTTAAAGTCATTTTTATTATTATACGGAAATTTCATCACCTTTATTAACTATTCACTATATTTATTTTTTAATCTATTTCACTTGAGATAATTCATTCTAATTCATTTATATTTTTTTGAAACCATATTAGACATAACAATTATAAATAGATTAATATTTTATTCATTTTTATATTTTAATATAAAAACTTTATCACTAATTATTTTCTCTAATATATTTTTAAAAATATATATTGATTAATTTATTATTTGTTTACCAGAATATTTAAAATATTATAATCACTATGAAGACTCTTTTGGCCTTGATATACACAAAAATTATTCTAGAAATAAAACTAATTCTTTTCTTTATAAAATTATTTTCCCCCTAAATATGTTTCATACACATCTAAATAGAATGGAAATTTCTTTTCTAGAAATAAAACTGATTCATCAAATGGACATTAATTTATCGAATAATATTCTTCTTGATATTTATTTTTTCTATGAGTATTTTCCCTTTAATATGTGACTTCAAAATCAAAATATAGTTGTAGATTTTCTTTTATTAAAACATAAGAAACATATAATACACATATAGACTCCCAAACACTAAAAATGACTTTAGAACTATAAAATTATAATTAAAATGAAAAAAATAAAAATATCCATCTTTGCGAATTAATCTTCTAAAATATTTTTAGACAACCATTTGAAATTAAACAATATTTATATAATTTACACATAATCCACTTCATTACAGAATATTTTCGATAAATTTTATTTTTGAACATTATAAATTATTTATCATTAAAATTTTATATTATAAAATAAGTAGAATTGTAAATTTTCTATTTTTGTGTATTTTTCAAAAAACTGAAATACTATTATTGGGAACCATAATTTTTTTCAATAGTATAATAATATTTATAGTTAATTTATTTTATTAAATATTGATTTAAACAATATTAAAAATGAAATTAATATACAACACATTTTTACCCTTTAGTCACACGTTATAGTAATTTTATGCTTATCATATTTGGAATAGGGTTTCCTTCATCCATTCTTCTAAATTCATAAGAAATCCATCCATCAATATCTTCACCACACATCCATATTTATAAGATATCACATTATTTAATTCATAACATAACTATTATAAACTAATAACATTTAATTCAAAACTAACAATAAATTGTGTACTCCAGGACATTAGATATTATTTAATAATATCTATCGATCTAACTAATTTGATTTTAATAAATCCACCATTTAAAAATGTCACGGGTAATTACTTACAACTCAATAAAACATTTTAAAATAAATTATCATTTTTAATTATGATAAACCCCCACTATAAGGTATCCATAATTTATTTTTTTCAATATTTCATTATAGAAATGTCAACCATAAGAGAATTTATATCTATATCCTCATTATTCTATGACATAGTTATGAAAGATTTTCACTATATTAAACTATAAAAATGATTAGACATTTTTTTTACATATGACATGAACGTCTATGTTTTTCATATAAAATATTTATAACATGAAATTAATTCTTCAGATAAATTAAAAAAAGTTCAATTCATTTCCAACCATTTATTTTTTGACTGCATTGACTCCCCCGTCAATTCATATCTTCTCAAACATATATATATTTTAAATTTTTTTTCACTAGATCATCAATTACATTCCCTATGTAGATATCTGATATAAAACAAATAGTAACTAAATAAATAAGAAATTTGTAGAAAGAACGATTCATTATCCAAACAATGACATTTATATGTCTTCACCTCTCAAACCAAAATTTTTAGGCCCTGTTATAAATTTGTTTTTGTTTTTTTAAATATCTTCCATCATGGAATACACAATTATTTAATTTTACCAGATATAATGAAGTCTATTTCTGGTCAATGTTTTCAGTCTATGTTTTTTTATTTTAAGGGTTTACCATAAGAGAAAACCTTCAAATTAATCCTCTAAATTTATTTACTTGTAGTCATCCACACTTACCTTTATGTAATTTTAATACATTGTATATTTTATAATTATTATAGTGATTTAAAAAACTCTTAGTTGAATTACTAGTAGTCTAGATTTTTTTTTCATTTTTCATCATTGATGATAATAAAAAATAATTTTTTTCTTTTTTTAATTTCATTATTTTGTGAATGATTCATCTTTTTTTTAAATATTTTTGATGACAATACATTCCACTTCATTGAAAAACTACTATAGTATTTATCCCTATGATATTTCAACCAATTTTTATATTTGTGGGAATTTATCTTTATTCTTATCCATCTTCTTTAGTTTTGATAATTTACTATCCTTCTCTTCTAGATTTATAGTGAATTCAAGTTCTATTTATTTTCTTCCCCATTACTAGATAAATATATTTCATTCATAATATAAATTTGAAAATACCCACCATTTTTTTAGATAATGAATAACCCTCACTTTTATTATAATAAAACTCCTCTTCCTCATTCATAAAAAACTAAATAGTCTTTTGAAATTTAGAAAAGTTTTTTCACTTTTCCTTTTGATGTTGAATTTATGTTACTCAGTTTTTATATATTTTTGATATAAAACATTATTAATAAAACTTTTACATATTTCTCCACTTATCAATCAACATTGGAAAATATATAAATAGATATATGATTTTACTATTGGTTAATCATTTAAAAGATTTCATAACATGGTATCGACAATTAAATTTATAGATATTTCTTTAGATGTGTGGCATATGTTTTAGAACACCACATTATCTAGTTTATAAAAACAAACATTATTCATGTTCTACATTCACTATTAAAAAATTGTTTTTAATTTTTAAACAATTTAGAGGAAATGAATTTACCTCCTTACTAATCTTATTACAGTAATTAGCTTTCCTCATTTTATATTCACCAACACGTTGTTCAATTCATTCGATGGAATTGAATTAAAATCCTAAACTACAAGATATAAAACCTTGGAATAAACCCTATATTGAAATATATGTATTAAATACTTGAATGTAATTTAATTCATTAGTGTATATCAAAAATCTAATTAGGATAATAAGTTTATTAAATATAGTGATTTAATAAATTATAAAATTGATATGAAACATTTTAATATCTTGAAATTATATATTCTTGATATAATTTTTTTATTTATTTACAATATCATTTAATTTATGAATATTTTCTAGATTATCCATGACTTATTATGTTTTTTAGATCCACCTGTCAATTTTGAACTATAATTTTATATCTGGAGGTGATGATAAAATAATATTTCTTATATTCCCAAAAATATTAATATTCTTCATAATAGTGGGAGTTATCACTTCACAGTCCATGAAAGGATTAAAACCTTAATTTCAATTGTTGAAAACTTCCTTACCTAAATAGTGATTGTTTGGTTGTATTATTTCTATATAAACATTATATTTTTCTTTAAAAATGTGGGAAATTATTTTCTTTTTTATTAAATTGATATGGTGAAGAAATATTTCTATGCAACAATAGTGACATCCATATAGAACTTCTAAAAAAATTCAAATATCCGTAAAGCTTTTAATGGAAAACTACTTCTTTAATGCCATTTATAGTGGACACTACAATTGATATTGTTCATTCCCATATTGAGTATTCAATGAGTTAGAAAGAGTGAATCTATTAATAAAGCTCATTTTTGTATTCTTTATTTTATATTCCATTTTCATTGGTTATGATGATTATAGGTAAGTTTATACTAATATCTATTATTTAACCCCAAACCCTTTTAATATAAATCAAATTATTTTAGTGATTTTATTTTCTCGTAAAAAAAATAATTACACTATGATGGTAACCCCATAATAATTTGAAATATATTAATCCCTATAAATCAAAATTATATTTCATATACAATTTTGAAATTGATAGAGAACTAAATTGAAATTGTGATAATTGAAGAAAAAATTATTAAAATGGTCCATTGTTATATATCTAAGAAATTAGTGTTTATAAAAGGAGGTAACCACATTATAAATTATATGAAAAAAATAAAAAAAATTCCATAGGTAATAGAAGTCTCTCTTATGATGCTCTTTTTTCTGAGATTGAGAAGGAGGTAGCTTCACAAGGGGTTAACCAAGATAACTCCCAATCCAATTATAAAATCTTATGATATGATTGAAATAAAATGTGAGTACATTTCATGAATGTGTTAATTGAAAAAAGATCGAATCAAGAGGAATCACCACCCATGACTATTCGTGTTATATATAATTTTTTAACACCAATCTAATTTGAAACTATCCTGAAATAATAATAATAATAATTAAAATTCTAAAAAGTGATTTTCCAACAAAGGCTATTTCCATTGTATTTCAATTACAAATTTAAATAATAAAATTTTATAAAATGAATTTAAAATAATTAACTTAATTTTATATAGTTAATAAAAATATTACATTAAGAGAAAAGTTTTGGATTTTTTTTGAAGATATTGATTTTTAAGTGAATAGAAAAAATAGGTAAGTTTTAGAGATAGGATTATTTTTATATTGGAATAAATGAGATATATAAAAAAAATTATAGAAAAAAAAGATATATTTTAATTTTAAAATTATTTTTAATTTACAATCCTATATTTAATATTTTAGAAAATAAGTTACACTATTCACAAAAATAGGTTCAATATATTATACAGTAATTATTTTAAATTTTTTTATTATCACTGGGAAAAAAATAATTTAATAAAGTATATTTTAAAATTTTAATTATATTGTACATATTTTTTGAAATGTATCAATTTATTTATAGGATAATATTTTTTAAAATACTAGTTACCGTGGTCAAACCCATATTTTAAAAATGTTTTTCCAAAGGGGTAAAACGCCTAAAATATTAAATACATTATTATAATTGAGTAGTTGATGTTTCTATCATAAACAAATTATGTATATTCCATTAATTTCCATTTTTTTACATGAAAAGTGACACATTTTCTATTGATATTAATATGAAATAATTATAAAAAGTCATTATCACTGCTTACAATAGCAGCCTCTCACCAACCCTTCAAGAAAACTCCAAAATTTCATTTCTCTTTAAAACAACAACATATTTACATCCTTGATAATATTATCTAAATTCATTATTCTTATTAATTTAATATTTTTCTAAATTCTACCCTTTCAATGAGTCTTCATGGGGAAAATTAAATTCTCTTAAATTTTGTACTATCTTTCTTCTAACACTGCATATTTTTTTATAATTTTAATAAAAATATGTTTTTTATAAAATACTATTTTATGAATTTTTTTATATTTTAATTAAATTTTTTTATTTCGGGAAGAACCAGTGACCATTTTTTCTTTTTTTCCATTAAGATAAATGAAAACATAATTCATGAATTTGTGTGGACTACAACCACTGTGATGTCACTTATCTCGTTTTTCATATAGTTAATTAATTATTTTTTAAAAAAATTTAAAATATAATTCAAAACATTAAAAATATATAAATACTATAAATATTATTTTTTTAAAATTATATTATTCCAAAAGATTCAACATTTGTAACCATACACGTCCAGTAATTGTGTTTTGTTCATTTTTGGGTCGGTCTAACAAAATTTATAAACAATTCTATAAAATAAATTAATTAATGAATATAAGAATTTGATTACTAAAAATATATTATATAAAAAAATAAATACATATATTATTATTTATTTAATAGTAACACTAATATTAAACACATTAATTTGGACACCAACATCTGTTAATTAAAAATTACTAAAACACAATGATAACTAATTTCGTCTTTGAGGATCATATACAAAACCCTCATAGAATGAAATTATAATATTATAAATAATTATAAATTATAAATTAATAAACATTTAATTTTATTCTAGTGATGAAATTTTGTTATAGAATAAAAAACACTCCTATTATAAAATTAGTCCAAAATGATTATGGTTTATAATGCATGATATTGAACATAGATAATTAATAAATACATTGATGATAATCATAAATTTTGTTTATAACATTTTATAGATATGAATATGATTTTGATAAAATGTGATTTATATAGTTATTTATGATATAAAGGATATTCAAGTTCCATATTGTATGTTATGAATTAATGTAATTTTTTCTTTATTTCAATTTGTAATTTATCGAGATATATTACATATTGTGCACTATGATTTCATTTATATAGTTTGATTAGTTACGAATTTATTTAATTTTTCCATATTAATTTCATTTATGGGGTTTTCATATCTGTATATTTTTCATTCTTTAATGTCCTTTGGATTTAAAGGAAACCAAAGGTGTAAAGGTTTTTTATCTAAATTTTTTTCATAAAGATATGATAGGTATTCACCCATTTATCCTTTTTTTTGGGTTTTTAATGGAAATTTATTTCATTTATCATAATTTTATATGAAATACAGGTGAAATAAAAATCCACCTTATGATATAGCATTCACTGTTTTATCATTCGGAAAACAATGTTGTTGTATGGGTTTTTTAAATCAAATCACCTTTATTGAGTTATGATTGTTCCTAAAAACAATATTTCAAATAATTTTGGAACATTATTGAATTTTATGTTATTATGGGGTATTATATAATAATTTTCTAGGGGATTGCATCTCTTCCACATAAACCCCTCTGTAAATGTCTATTTATTTATGATTTATAATATCTGTAAGGTATTTTTTAACATAAATTTCTTTTTATGCATCAGAAAAGTAATTCTTTGAGAATATTTCTTCTATGATTGATAATATATTATAATTTTTATTTTATAATACATTTAATCATTTATCTAATAGAAAAATGTTGTTTTAAAATAAAATATTCTTTCACTATGAATTAAATTCTCATAAAAGAGCATAAGTTTTGTGAAGAAATCTCACCCACTTAAAGGATAATATTCCATCAATTTTTATGTTCATTTTTAACCAAAAAAATTACATTATTATTTTAGATTTCCCAATATTTTTTTACTTGTGTAACTATAATATTTTATATTACCACTGTTTAAAGAGAAAATTTTAATACCACATCACATGATATAAGTTCCCAATAAAGGCATTCTAAAAGAATAAAATTGATTTTGTGCCTTTGAAAAACAATGACTTCTCTTCCAATTCTCATTCTATTTATAAATCCTCTATAAAAATTGAAATAATTATTTATGATGATTATTTTACAATATAAACGTTTTATAAAAAACTTACTTCAGCTTTTATAAATATATTTATTTATTTTCTAGACACCACTACTGAATGTTTTTTTAAAAAGAGAATATTTCTCATAATTTTTGACTTTAGCTCATCAAAAATTAATTTTGAAAGTTGATGTAACTTGATCATTCAAAAAATGGATATATATTATCTAAAAAAATTATTTTGGAGTTTAATTCAATTTTTCATTTAATCAATAATGGTTTTATTTTCATTGAAATTATTTTTCATGACTCAAAATTTAAATGTTCTTATAAAAAAATTTGTATGGGTAGTTAAATTTTTTGTATCTACCATTTACATACATGACATTAATTTTTTTGTGATACCATCCATGAAATGTAATCAAACTCATTTTTCAATATATGTGTTATTTATGATGTGATTAATATTTTTTTTAATATTTCACCCATATGTATGAATTATTTATTGATGTGTTCTAATATTTTTCCCCAATTCCTTGGTCAAGGTTACATATTACATGAGAGTGTGAATTATTTTATGAAGATGATGTGGCCATATTTTTTCAAATGTTTGTCATGGGGTCCCGATGTGTAAATATTTTACCATTATTATTTTGGGTGAATATTATACATGAATTTTTTTCACTCATATTATTTTGGAAGGTTATTTAAAAATATGTTTAAAAAAAAAAATTGTGTGAACATGTTGTAAGAATATATTTTTTGATGTTTTTTGTCCGACATGATGTGAGAATATTGGTTCTCACGATTTTATGAGAACATATTTTTTAAATGGTTCCTCATTGTGATATATTCAAATGAAATTACGATTTTTTATGTAATATTCCAACGACAATATTCCTAGGATCTGGTTTATTTTCACACACTCTTTTACTATGAAATATATTTATCCATTTTGGATTTAATGAACTTAAATCATGACATAAAAAATATTATTATTATATGTTATTTTTAATAATATATTTCACCCCTAATATTGTTTCATATTAGTATTATTGTTTAACGTTTTATATGTCATAGAAGAACAAGGGTCAACCTTGAATAAGTCTCTCATTCTGGTTTGCAATAAGGACTGAGAGGCGTTACTGATCCACTATGGTTGGAAACTAGTTTCGAGCATCAATAATAACTCAATTATGAAATATTTGTCTAATTAAAACAAAAAATGAATAAATATATAGTTTATAAATAAATAATCAATTTTGAAAATAAATAAATATATTAAAAAACATTCATGGTACCTAATGGGTCACCACAAATGATAGAACCACACTTTCTCCATTAGTGTCATAATTTTAGATCATAATGAAACTAAAAATTGAATATATAGGACTAGACATTGAGATGATCAGTGTGGATTCCATGAGTAAAACCATGCATAATTCTTTACCTTTAAAGAGGATACCATTTCATGCTAGTTTAGAAACAAAAATATATAAAAGTAATGTTTCCAATTTTTAGAATGAATAACATGTTGATACATTATAAAACAATTTTCCATTTTTCTTTTGAAAATCATTTAAAAAGAATGATACACATTATAAAACCATTAAAAATAAGTAAAATGTGATGAAATAAGAATTATAATAATAAAATTCAATAATGGAAACCACTTCATAAAATATCCATGAAATATTAGAATGTAGTGTGTGTTTAAATTGTGGGTAATGGGTACCAAGGATATAGTACTAGTGTTCTAAAAAATATATAAACAACACATAAGGTAACTCCCACCTACCCCAAACAAAAACTATCAACATTCCCCATCACACTGTGTCACCCTCACTAGACCGATTTATATGAATATCATATATAAGAATAATTTTTCTCAATGCCACTAGTGCGATCCTGTCCAAAAACACATGGCATCCCATTACATTAAAAAGTAGTTTATTTTTATATAAATATCAGTGACATACATATAATATTATTTTTACTAAAAAAATCATTCACTTAATCATCTCTCAATACCATTTTATACACAACCCTTTTTTCATTTCCATGAAACACAAACAATACAAAATACATCTTTCTGGGATTACATTTAATACCCAAAATTTTCACAATTTTCCACATTATCAAATTCCCATCCTATTTCCACAACCAATGGGTGCTCCATAATAGGGGATTTCATTCCCAAGGATGGTCCTCAATGTGAGAAATAGACATCATCAGTTATAAAGAATGATTGTTCATTTGTAAAACCACATTTACCCAGAGCCTTCAAATTAAAAAACTATTATCCATAGTTAAAAGCATATACACCTTAGTATATATATAAATCCCATTTCCCCAATGTAAATATTCACCCATACCTAAGTTAAAATTTAAAAATATAGTTCCCATATATATTCCAATATATTTATATGTGTATAAGTCACATTTAATTAGAATAGAGGGTAGAAAAATCTTGGATAATTTTCAACAAGGGAAGCATTCTCTTAGAACATTATGAAAATAGGCAGAGTCTCTATAAAATCATCATGAAATTCTAATTTTAAAATGTAGAAATAATTTTGAAAAAATAATCGAACACATAATTTTTTTTTCTTTTATTCAAGAAAATGATAACATTAATTTAAGAAGGAACCCCATATAATAATCTTCGATATTTCATGAACTATTGTACAAACACATTCCATTCCTAACAGAAATTTTATATAGTATATAAATATCATAATATAATGAAAAAACCCCTTAAAAATTGATAACTAGTTGGTTTGAAAATAAAGTCTCAAACATAGTTTTTCATACCTCATACAATGTCAATATTGACAACGGTAGTTCAAATACACCTTAAAGAGACACCAATCAGATAGAGAGACAACGATAAACCTGAGAAAACCAAAACCCCCAATTTATAGACAAGGAAACATTATCCCTAAACCACTAAAACCATGGATGAAGAAGAACCACATAGAAAATAATTTAGGGGAAGTGGAATAATCTTGGAGAGGATTACCTTGATGAATCACACCAAAACCATAATGAAATAAAAATATTCATCCATGGAAGGTAGAGGAACCCTGGGGATATAAATGGGATATATCCCCTGGGATATAATAACAAACACTTTTGGAGAATGGGGTGATTTTCCATTAGAAACATAAAAGGGTAGAAAATTCATATACTATTTTCAATGAATATAGGTACTATGCATGGGTTAGAAGGACGATTTGGTAAGTTTTTCTCTAGAAATTCACCCTATATAAGACATTTAAGCACCATGAATGGGAAATATTCATTCTATAAAAAACCACGTGCAGACTACGTTGTTTAACTCTGTCATAATAGTATCAGTAATCACATGGTTTCCACATGGTTTAAGAAACCATGAGCTCTAACCATGAATCATGCTCTATATTCCCACAATATCAATATATCATAGAAAAAGTAAAATGAATGATAATAAATTAGATAAATATAAAGAATAAATAATACAATCTTGTATTATCAGGTTGAGGTTTGACAATCCTGCCCACCATTATACATTCTTCTGCAAGGAAATCTGTAAAGGTTTACCCGATCATGACACAATCCAAGGATGGGAGTCCAATAAAAAAAATCTAAAAATTTCATTTCAAATAAACCAAAACTCAACATACTTGAAAAATAAAAAATTCTATTACAAAAAAGTGTCTTGGGGTACCATCCTCGAAGAATCTTCCCATACATCTGAAGAGATGACGAGTGATATCATATAATTCAAACCATAAATTATAATAATGAAAAGATAGTGACCAATATATCTAAAAAAACCTCATAATAGGGGCCAACCACACCCCTATTATAGAAATGACTAATGTAAATCATCATGGTTTTTGGGGATATTTATGAGAATCTTCATCATAGTGAATGATTCATGCAAACTTATCATCTATAATGAGGGTTAGGCATGTTTGGAACAAAAAATTACAATATCAATAATGTTTAAAAAATGGAATCACCTCATGTTTTTTCTACAGAGGTATCCCCACCATTTGGGGACTTTTTTTTAAACAATGATTCCCAAATATGAGACATAATCATGATTTATAATAAGAGTCAAAATCAATGGAAATGATAGGATGAATGTAAAGCAAACCCACTCTATAAAAACAAGATTCATAATTTTAAAGACATATTGCCATTAAATCAAGGCCTCATGATGATATAAAACATCATTAATCATTAAAAACCTTTTACAATAATAGGAAACAAAAATAAATGCTCACATCAATATGGAGTTGCCTAGATATTTTTATTATATTCCTGGTAAGAGTGGATATGGAAGCACGTAACTTTTTGGAAACACCTATATAGAACTTTTTTCTTTTCCACAATTCACCATAGGTGTGATATGTATTTGAAACTTTTTCACTGAATAATCCATTGTATTTGAACTAGAACATTGTTGGAACAACCAAAGATTTCAAATAGATAATTATGGAAACAAGAAACTAAAAAAACATTTCATCCCACTTTCCAACAAGGTATATAATACTTTATTCCCCTCCCATTACTAGAACCATTATCACTTATTCCAGATATTAGAAGGAAATAAAATTACTCTATCTGTTCTGCTAATAAATTTCCACCTGAATTAAATTCCTCACTACATCATTATAATTTTCCAGGTTATGTGGAAAAACATCCTGAAGATGTTCTGAATGGAAGCCCCTTACAAAATCTAAATACATCATAGAATCATATCTATAATTATCTAGAAGATACAAAAAAACTCATAGAGATCGTGTGAATAGTCCAACACCATTAAATAACCTTGTTGGACATTTTGTAACTCCATTCGATTCAAAATTCTCATGTCCTCATAGATGTTTTTTTGGATAAATAAAGGATTTAAGCATATCCATGAGTAATATATTTAAGGATTGGTCTGAATATTAGACTACCACCATTTACAACACATGGAATCCATACTAAATAAAATAATATTAATAGGATCTAGATGCTCATGAACAATTATAGACTCCTCAATAGTTTTAAAAAATTATTTTTATTTTCTTTTCTTGTGTTCTTGATGAAATGAGGAGGATTTATGTTATAGAAAATTTTCAGTAATTCGTGATATTGAGTTGTTTGGTGAGATCCAATAGACTCAAAATTCAAAATGGAAGAGAAAAACATAACAAAAGACCTAATATACCATGGGATATTTGGTGTGAGATAAACACATAGATTATCTTTTAGATTTCTTTCATGGAATTTGTGGCATGTTATAAAAACACGAAGCATAAAACCGAATGAAAATCATCATAAACCAAAACTTCACATCTCAAAAAAAAAATATAACCCAATATAAAAACACCATATCAACATGAAACCACACAAGACAATACCTTGAATCTAAATTATTAACCCTTAGAACAAAAAAGTAAAACAATCAATAATACTCACTCAACAATGAATTTAAATTCCCCTTTTGAAACCAGATTGGTTTTAAAAGACGAACATAATAAATTAAACAGCTACTAATGGTTTTTTTAATTCTTTTCATATATACATAACTATATAAATTTTAAATTATATACAATAATAAATTTTTATAAAATTTTAATTTTAAAAAAATATAAATAAATTTTAACATTCATTTGAAATAACAAGGGCCACATTTTTAAATTGTTTGGTAAAATAACAAAACTAATTTAAAACCACCCCTTTTGAATAAAAACACTTTAAAATTCCCAATTTAATATATATTTAACATTTTCATAAAATTTTCAAAATCTAATACAATTAAAATTTCATCATTGAAGAGATAAGGGTTTTGAATTTAGAAATAAAATTTAGATTTTCCAAAAAACATTCAAAATTCAATGAAAAAACACATTAATCTATATGAATAAATGGAAATAATTGATAGATGAACCCCAAAAGTAAATGAGTCAAAAGTTTAAAAAGATAATGAAATAGATACTTTTCATTATTTGTCTACATTGGTTGGTAGACCATGCACCATCAGTGTAAAGATCAATAGTAATTAATAGAGGGAATTCCATGATCTACACGTTGTTTTATAGGACACACATAGTAACCATGAACCCAAAAACCCTCTAAAAATTACTTCTTCATTTTTATCTTCTAAAAATGACAAATAAATTCACAATTTCAAAAATGGAAAACTGAGGAAAATACTAATAAACTCAAAATAACTAATAAAAAAACTAAAATTTCAGACTCAACCATCATGAACCACCCTTAATATACATATGTAACTCCGAATAAATATTGATTAAGAACCTATATATGACTATCCACATGAATTCTTATATTACTAGAATAAAAATTCCAAACATCTCGAAAACGTGAGGTCTGACCTTATCTGATACCTTTTTTCCTAGAGATGATCGAGTCACCTTTGAACCAATTACAAGAACCAGCCTATAATAAGGATTCAGAGTCATTCTCAATCCATATATGCTAGAAATAGGTACTAAGAATAATTAATAACTCAATTGGGAATGATTTAACTATAAAAAATATTTATGAATAAGAATAAAGTAAATAAACCATAACTAAAAGTGTAAAAGTGAAAAACATTTAAACATACCTCCAGGTGTCTGTATAGGCCACCACCAACCTCAAAATCCATATTTCTCCATGATTCACCCATGTCAAGGTCAACCTGAATTTTAAAATGGTAAACATAGGTATGAGAACTGAGATTCCATGTAAGGAGTACAAGAGTAAAATCACTCCCAATGCATTACCTTAAAAATAAAAAACCTTTTCAAGATAGTTTGAAAATAAGAATGTATAAAAATGTGGCTTTATTTATTTATTTAAGATGAATATATTTCCAATATATTTTTTCTAAAATTATTCCTTTTTATTTTGAAGTCCATTTACAAATAATTATTCACTTTACAAAAATCTATTTACAATCTGGAAAATATGATGATAAAAGAATAAAAAAAAGGAAAACCTAATTGTGGAATGCATTTCATAAAAGCAACCAGAAATAGAGAAAGGTAGTGGATATATAAAATTGGTGCAATGGAATCCTAGGATCTTATTGAGACCTTTTAGAAACAAATATATCAACATCCATGAAGGAAACATCACCATCACAAGACAAATATTGTTGTCTCACTCCATCACATTGTATCACCTTAACTAGATTAACAAAGGGGAAAATACCATAAGATGAACATGTCAGTCTCTAGGCTAGTAGTCGAAGCATAATACTAAACTAGTGAGACAAGTTCACATAAAGATCCCTAAAAAAGACATCAGGCTTCTAATGATGTTAAAATGGATTTGTGTTGTTTCAATGAATCATATATATAAATATTACATTATTAAAACTAAAAAAAATCATCACTTTCTCACCTAAGAACTAATTTTTAAGAGAAATCACTTTTTCCTTTTCATGACACATATAACAACCAAAATACCCCTTACTAAGTTTGAATTTAATTTTAAATGTATTCACAATTTTTAAAAACATTAAATTCCCATACAATATATACAAACAATGATCATGAATTAAGATAGATCTTCACTCCCAATGATGAACCCCAGAGTTCCAATTGGGCCGTATCATTTCGATAAAAATACTTTCCATTGAGGAAACGATTTTTTCTAAATGAATTTATATCCCACAACCAATTTTTACAATTTCACACATATAAACATCAATATATGTATATACATACCCCATTTTTCAATTTATGTTTTTATGACACCATTATTGAATAAGTACAGAGATGAAACCCATATATATTCTTATATATGTATATGTGTAATAATACAATTAAATTGGTAAAGAGAGTTGATAACTATTGTAGGATTTTATTGAAACCAAACATACAATTAGTAATTTATGAAAAAATGGTTAAAAAGAAATATTTTATAATTTTCATTTTTTGGTTGTTGAAATAATTTAAAAAATTAATTAAGAACATAGAATCTTATTTATTCATGTCAAACAAGAAAACCAAATTTTTTAGGGTAACTAATATTTTAAACTTTTAAAATTTTTGAAAACATGAATATATCCATTCTATTTATAAAAAAAATTCTTCTATATGATAGATACATCATAATACAATAAAAAAATGATTTCCCAACAATCAAGAAGTCGTAGTTTTTAAAATTGATGTCTCATAAATAGGATAACACATGATAAAAAATTTCACCTTTTAAAATTATTTCTCTATTACACCACACAGATATACAAGGTAGTAAGATAGACCAATGAGAACCATAGAAAGAAAAAACCAAATTTATGAACAAATAATCATGAACTGCAATTCACCGAATCCATGTAAGAATAAAAGCCATTGGTAAAATTATGGGAATGAGAAGTGGGAAAAATATGAGTGAATTACCTTGAATAATCAAACCCAAAAACTCGTTAAATATTAATATTATAAAATGGTTGAGAGAGTAACCAAGAGAATTGGAATTAAAGAACTCCTTTGTGGCTAAACGAGCCAAATTAAGGGATAAATGTGTGATTCAAGGTTAAAATATGGGAAGGCTATATGGTTAATTTCATATTTTACTTGAATTTGGGATTTATGAATGGTTTGTACACATAGTTTGGAAAACCATGCACCAATCATATAGCCAAAACTAGGCCTCTGGAAATTCATGAATAGGTAGTTCACATGGTTAAACAAACCATTCAATTCCCATTCAGTTTGGATCTATTTAAACTACAAACGTTATCATATTATTATCGAAGGGTTTTAAAAACTACGTGATATAACATTGAGATATTTTCTTCGTGGTCAAAAAATTAAATATTTTGCTAAAAAATAACTATAAGGATAATAAAATATATTTAACTCAAAAATAAACAAAACAATAGAGTGGTTTTGTGTTGATGTGTGATGTTAGGATGTGTTGTAGAGTTTTTCCATTACCGAATATTTTATGGAAGAAATTTCTTATGTTTCAATTTAACATGTCATTAATATGTGTATAATATATGATATTTCTATAAGGTAGTCTATTATTTTTTAATTATAGAAATTTGTACACTATTTTTGTAAAATATTTTTTTTTGAGGATAGTCCTAATAGTCATTAAACCTTTTGTTTCTATGATATTTTATTTATTGTGTAATGTATGTTTTATATTTTTGAAATGATTTAAAATAAGGATATATTAATATTGGTTTTTTAGTTATTTAAACGATCTATTAGTAAAAATAAATAGACACAACCATGGCTTGTTATGTAATTAAAAAACACAATATGAACCATTTGAATCATCAAAGGGATTACAATGACTGGGGTATATACTTCAAATATAATCTATAGAAATTTATATTTACAAGTAAATTCTTACAACCATATACATTATTATATCTCTTCATAGGAACAAAAATTGTAATCATTTATATAATAAAATAGTGTCCAAATTTTCTATTAAAATTTCACTTCTCATGTTCTCTTATTTAATAATTGATTCTTTAAAATTTTATAATCCAACACTTCGAATTAATCACCAAAATAAGATTTTGTTTAACAGATTATTCATGATGTATATATCAATGTATGATAAAAAAATTACATGAACTGACTCAAGAAATCACTATAAAACATAAAAATTGCATCTCCATTACAACCAATCCTATAATATTGATAGTAAAAATATTCATCTTCATAGGATTGCAATAAATAGTTGGTAGACATGTTTATTGGGTGACTATACTTCTTCTCATTCCCTTAATCGTCTCTACATAATGAATCATTTATATATTCTACAAAAATTTGATACACACATTTCTCAATTAATTATTATTCTGTTTAAAATTTAAATTAGAAACATAAATTCTCTAAAAAAAATTTCTCACATTAATTATAGAATTAGGATCAATGAAACTACTTATTAACTATTGGTGTTCTTTAAGGATAACAAGTATTGGGTTTGTGTAGATTCTAAGTCATACCCAAACTCACATTATCAAATTCACTTAAATCTGGGAATTATTAAAAAAACTATGTATCCAAGTTCATTATATTATGATCATGATAAAAAAGAAAATATGTTGTATGTTTTACTATGACCTTGTGTTTATGATAATGGTTACTTCCAACTGCTCACATACTGAATTTTCCTTGAGGGACATTGTGGTGTTACAAAATTTATTTTGACATGGACTATAAACAAAAAAATGAAAATAGTTTCAAAATTTTATCTTGTCCATCACACTTTCCATGTGTTATTAAGAAATATAATATAACACTACCTATCATAAAAATACCTTTATACTATAAAAATTAATAACAAAATCATGGAATATTCACTGAAACAATATTGATATATCATGAGAAAATCTATCACATATCTAACCATTTGGAATCCAAAATCATAACATGATCACTTTAATTAGGGTGTTCTCTCATCTTTTTTCTTTGATACACATTAAAAATTTACTCCTATAACATAAAACACTTCCTTTATAATTAAAATATAGAAATTAATCTCACTTAAACTAAAAAATAAAATTCCACTTGAAATTAAATATAATTAATCTTCTGAATAATTTTGATTATAAAAGGAAACACATATGTCATAGATCATCTCAAATCACGTCTCTATTAACCAAATATCTCTCACTTATAATCAAACTCAATCTTGGGGGTCCTTAAATCACCACAATATTTTGGGTCGCAATAAAATAAATCAAAAAATTTATTAGAAAAAGAAGAAATATCCTAGAGAGATTAAATTTTCTTTTAAAATAATCAGTAAGAAGTTAACCTATTATCTAAAGAAAAATAATAATAAAAAATATTTTATAAATAAATAATAATATATAGTAGGATTAATATTTTAATATGTAAGAAAAAATAAATTAATTGTAAATGAAGTTATCTATGAAGCACAATTTTAATAAGAAAATTAATTAATAGTTTACAAAATTTATCAAAAATTTAATTTATATTTTTTTGGTTTATTTAATATCAATATAGTTTATATAGTTTGGAATTATAAAATATTGAAATATACAAAATAGTTAAACACTAAATAAAATATAAATGATCGTTGAAGTAGTAGGAGTTGGAGCTTTGAAACCGAATAAATTGTATTTTTTATTATAAATTATCCTTGTTTATAAAAATTTATAGATATCTTGTAACATGATATATATGATTCTATATAATAATAATCTGATAATGTCTACTACTCTATTAAAAGTTAAATGTAGTTATGATGATAACCTTGATGTGTTAGGAAGATATTATTAAACTTATATTTTACAATTGGAATAACATTATAGGATATGACACATGGTCTATTTAACTTTGAAGTTCCTGATAATTGCAGGCACACGATGCTTCATATCAAGATGTTTTCACACGGAAATATCTAGGATGGGTGGCTAAAAAGATAGAATAATTAGTAAATATCCAACATGTTTATGTGTCATTAGATATTCCTATTTTAGATTTTATGTATTTTTTATTAGAAATGATATTATTGTTAATCCATATTATGAGTCATGTAAATTGATGTGTTAATAAAATAATTTTTAAAATATTCTTACAGTGTGTTAGGATATGTTGGGTACGTCGCAAGTTATATTTCATTAATGAAAAAGATAATGTTGGATTTTCTCTTTTATTTAAGCAAGTTGAAATTTCATTCCATTGACTGTAATTGAACTATTAAACTAAATATGCATGGCCATAGTGAATAACTAGTTTATTTTAGGAAGTCAACATGTTATATATTCTTCACATTGGTAGATGATGTGAGTATACAAACCCCTTGATTTGAGATTCCAATAAAAAGGATTATATTATATTGTGAGTAAATTTAGGTTGTCACTATCATTTAAATGTTAACATAATCCCTTATGTGTTACTCAACATTTTGACGGACACTAATATTATACTTCAGTCAAACCCGTCGATTGGCACTAAGGGAGATAAATTTAGGGTCAAACAATATTATATCTATCAATCACATTTAAAAACTATTTTTATATACTAATTTGAATAAATATTATTCATATGACTTTGAAATAATATTTATTCAGTATTAACCAGTTATGATTATCTAGGAAACAATGTGGGCTGAATAATTAAATAAATATCTTTTCACAATACTATCTAATGGAATATTTAATTTTCTATTAATTTATTCACAATTTAGGAATATATTTTATTTCAAAATAAATATATTTTTGGTTACAAGAATATTTAATATTTAATTCAAGACCATGGATATAAAAAAATTATTTATTGATTGAATATTTTTTATTTTTTGTTTTAGGTTTAATAAATCAAAATTAAATCATTCTTGACAAGTAAACTACTTGGTAAAAGAAATAATATAATATTGAATGTCATTAAATAAATAAGTTTTTTTTCAAAATTTTATTATTATAGGAATGTTGTTGTGTGACATAATATAATAATATTACTTTTATTATAGTAATGGGTAATATATTATGTTTCTTATTCGATTAAGTAAATTTGGAAAATTAATAGTATTAAATCCTAGATCAAAATATACCTAAATATATCATTTTAGAGGGTGTGTGAAAATATTTATAATTTGGAACAATGAATCCTATCCCTTGAAAATTATCTCAATAGGTAATGTCTCTGGGGTTCCAATAAAGACTAATATAATTCCTCCACCTATTTATTCTCTCTCGAGATTAACATAACATGAGAGACAATCATTAAACCAAAGGATTTTGTTGTGATAAAAGGAGGGCATTGTCGAACAATCAACACCTTTGCTCTAGAACAAGTGTTTCATCAGTGACTCTTAGATATTGTGGTAAATGTGTAGATCATCCCTAGAGGAATTATACATTGGATCATTCTAGAAAAATAATGGTATCAAATTCAGTTGGGTTATAAGAGTCATCATCTTCATTGAAGGAATAATATCAAGAATGAGGTAATTATTTATATTAAATAAATTATAAATCTTATATGAAGAGGTTATCTCTATGTTTTGAGATTCCTTTAATCTAATTGCATTGATTAAATTTGTTATATATCATTTTTTCGTAATCTTCTTATGGATTATCTACTGTATCTAATGAAAAACCATTATTGGGAATCAACTCGACTAACTTACACTTCTATTAGAACCCTAAAGTGGTATTAGAGTAGTTATATTGAAATTTGAAATTATTAATATTGTTTCTCAATACCACAATTCTATAGATATAATTTATTTCATTTTTATTTATAATAAATTAATTTGATATAAATATTTTTTCAGTAATATATGTCCTAGAACTGGCCTTCAATATTTAAAGAATGCAGAGAGAAAATATTTATAGTTTGTAGGGATTCTATCGAGAAGACATAGTTACATAATGTGTATCTAAAAATTACACAATTTTTAAACTGGCCAACAAAACACGGGCATGGTATGAGACATCTAAAATGTCATTTAAATATCATTACATGGAATAATTTAAATATTTATTTGGTTTTTATATGTGATTATGTTTTATTAATCAAAAATGGTATCCATCATGTCATCCCTTCATCAATAAATATACAAGACTTTCATTTATATAGTTTGTTTTATATAAATTATACAAAATTTTCCCCACACATACACGAGAGTATAAATCATGTAAGGTATAGTACTCAATGGAGATAAAAAATTAAAACATAACCGACGTATTTGCAACTTTGAATAGGTTGATGCGGGAATGATGTAACTCAATAGAATTCTAAATTCATGTTTTTACACTATTGTTACCTGCTGATTTATCACACACTCTATAAATTATTTATTAGAAATCTAATTAACATGTATCATAATTTATTTATTTATTTTATAATTTCATAGTTATAAATTTTATTTTATGAATTTTTATATGATTTTAATGAAATCACAAAAATAATATCAGATAACAAGAAATGTCTATAATATTTTATTAAAAAAATTGTATTAACAATACATTTAAATGGTAAAATAAATAATTTTATTTTACAAATAAACAATATCATTATGGTAAATATTAATTCAAAAAAGGGTTAAAACACTTAAATTATAATAGAACAGTAAAAAAAGAATTCTAAGGCTCATGATTGAAAATATATTATTATCACAAAATTTAAATATATATTTCCTGATGACTTATCAAATTTTATGTTAATAAGACTGTCCCATTCTAGATTTTTTAACATATAAGAATTTTCTTAGGATATATGATTCAAGATTTTTTGATTTTTTAATTCACTCAATAGATCTAGTAGCATCAAGATAGATGTTTGAAAGTATGTATACCTATAAAGATTCATGTAATAGACCAAAAAACTTTTCAAGGCTATGAAAGGGAAAATATATTTCTATAATTAAAAAAACAAATAATTACACTTTTGACACATTTTTTATTTATAAAAGATATTATAAGTTGTTTTCAACATTAATTCCTCTATAATTAACATCAACATTCATTTCATGATGTTTTACATATCTGTTATAATATAACTGGTGCAGAAAAATGATTTTCTACATCAATTAGTCTAAAACCAACATAATAATTCGTTTAAAATGTTCAAATGTTGAGGAAGAAATTTACATTTATATCTGGTGCTCATAAATTTCTTCTGTGAAGCGAAATGTAACCCATATTCATTGAACATCATGCCCTTATATCTCGTTCATCTATGTCAACTTCCAACATTGTTATCTTCCACCACTTCTATCCTCTCACCGCCTTCAACCACTAAAACATTATGTTTCATATGGTCTCTCAGGTTATTTTATATTTTTTTGGTGATTTTTACATAGTTCAGCTTGTATAATATTTTATATCATCATGGTTAGAGAAATATTATTTCTATTATTCATTACCTTATGTAATCATATTAGGATATCATATACTATGATATAGTGAGTATTATTTAAACATTGATTTCATTTTGTATTAAGAAGTTCCATCATTTGATATAATTTGGTTCTATCCTATATCTTCATTACTTATATGCATCTATCATAATGTAAAAATATTTTTCCTCATGTTTTTTATTATTTAATTATTTTCATTACTTTATTTAATTTTTGAACACAATGTCTTAGCTTTTAAGTGATATGGAGATATCATATAAGGAGACAAATCAATGGCACTAAAGTTATAACATAATAAAGAATTTTTTATAATTAAAACCATTATATAAGTATTAAATATATTTCAGAAAATATAATTCATCTATTAATATTGGTATCATAGCATAGAAAATCACGTTATCAAAATACTCATTTATGAAATAAGCAATAATTAATTTAAATTATAATGATATCATAATATAATTTTATAAATTTATATATTAGTTTTTGTTATCCTCCAATTACATTTTATAGTATTCTCTACTTTGTGGGTTGAACTATTAAATCCTAAAATTTAATCATATATGAGATTATTAGAAAATTTAGAATGTTTATGACATTAAATTTTGTAATCAATTATTTAATAGTATGTTTGATTTTCAATATTGAACATGGAATCTACTCCTTCATTATTATCTATAAAAAAATAAAAACTATATCAGTTAAAATTATTTAGAAGTTTATATAATGATATTTACCCATTTATTATCAAAATAGTGTGTATAAGATTATTTTATTATCATACAAAAATGTTGAAATATTATGTTTTAATTATTTTAAAATTATATAAAATCTATGATGAGACATGTGATTATATAATATTCTCCATTTTATTTGAATTTTTCCAAAAAGTGTGATATGGAAAAAAATTAAAAAGTAATATTAATTTGGTAATAAAATGTATACAAAATTTAAATGGGAATAATTGCTCAGTGGAAATTAAATAAGTCTAATTTAACATGTTTTTTATATATTTGTGATTGTTTATTTTATTTATAAAACATTTTTACATTTTTATTATATTTAGAAATCTAATTTTAATTAAAAAATAAAAATATAGTTTTATATATTTAATAAAAAAAAATTTATGGGTCAATAATTTCTAGTTGGATTTGGGAGTCGTGAAAATGTGAGGAATATTATGAAGGAGAAAACAATTTATTTGATTTTTCCAAAAAAAATGTTTCAAAGAAATTTTTTATATATAAATCCTATAAATATTTAAATATGATAAATCTATAATGCAATGAAATTATGGATAATTTAATTTTAAATTGTTTTAATCATAGCTATTGATATTTTATTTTCCTTGGAAAATTTGGAATACTTCATGATCTAAAAATTGATTGAAATTTTAAAAATGATTCTTTTTATAAAATTTAAAATTGAGATCATGATATTGAAGAAGAGGCCATTTATAAAACATATAATATTGCAAACCTATTTAATTACTAAACCCTGAATTTCACTTTCTTTACCTAAAAAAAATAATGTTAATATATTTTTTATTGTGACACCGAACTAAAATAGAACCATGATGTGTAAAAATAAAATTTTACCGTCCAAATATTGATAATAAAATTTCAACTATTAAATATTATAACTATTTTGTTAAATCAGTGAATAAAAATTAAAGTGAAAACATTACGCATTAGGCGTATTCCATATGAACATCATTTCATTGAGCCTAAAAAAGAGGTAACTCAAGTAGTTTTTCCCTTAAACTAGCCCAAAAAAACTCCAATAATTACAATAGGAGTGAAATTGAATGCCTGAAAAGTAAAGGATCATAACATTTTTAATGATAACTAGTCTAGGGGAATCACTACCCTGGACTACCACTTGATATTGACTTATGCTTGAATCATGTAGAAAAATCCTTAATGGTTTTGTGGATAAAATTTAAATTGATATAAATATAAAATTTTCATATTTATAAGATATTTTTAACAATTATCTTATAAATTTATCATTTTTAATTTTAAACAAAATGATTTGTTTTAACAATGTGCTAATATAATTAACAAGATCATTCTACTCAAAAAAATGTTATTTTCATTCAAAATTTCACTTTTATGATATTTATTTCAAGAAACTATAAAATTTATAGATAATATATATGGATAATGTACAAATAAATTTTTTATTATTATTTAAAAAATATAAGAATAAAAATAGTTAAAATTTGAATAATTTATTTTCAAATGCAAACAGCTTTCGATATTTTTTTATTTACAAGTTTTACACTCAAATTCTCAAATTTTAATTTCATAAAAAAATATTTTCAATTTTGTATCTTTAATAAAAAATAATATCTAAGGTTAATTATATGGAAACTTTTTAGAAAATATTTATTTTTGTTTGATTAGTGGAAAATAATTTTTTATAAAAAAATCATGATTTTTATGAAATATTCATTATATAATCATAATATATATATTTTTGAATCAATTTTATGGACCTAATATTTATTTTATAATATATTTAAAATTTAAAATATATTAATATTATTCTCTAAATATAAAATTTTATTTTAGAACTTAATCTATAACATCATTGAAAATTATTATAATAAATTATACATTTATTATTTCAAAACTAATTTAGAGAACTATTAGAAATCTTAGATAATAGAATGTATATAAAATATTTAATTATCGGATCCAAATTTTGTAATAATCATCATTTTCTTTGGTTTTTTCATAAAAGATGAATAATATAGGGAAAAAGTAGTTACCATGGTAAAATCCAAAAGGATAAAATGGTAAATAATTTTGGTAAAAGGTATAACATGTCAAAAATATATTAAAAGTGATTATTATAAGTTTGGTTAGAAAAATAATATATATATAATCCAATTTTCCCATTCTTTTTCTTCTTTTCACGTGAATTATATTATCTCTTTATATTAAGATGAAATAATTACAATCATGTCCATCTCACAACTTATAAAAGGAGTCACTCACCATTCGTTCAAGACTAGTCTATATTTAAATTAACTCTTAAAAATCCTCCTTTTATCCTTCCCCTATAACCATTTATACTTTCCTCAATCATATGGTCTCAATATTTTATCCAAATATATTAATTTCCATGGATTTATCTATAGGAAAACGAAATATCTTAACCTGAGTGTTAATCTTTCCCATTATTTTCTTTTCAAGGCATCCCTAACATTGAACTTTTATCATTTCTGTAAAATTAAATCCATATTGTTTTTAAACTGAATTTTATTATTTTATGTTACGACTCATTAATAACCATATCCAATTTCTGTTTAGAAAATTCAAAATGAAGTTCATGAATATGTTTAGACTATCGCGTCCACAAAGCACTGAGTTTAGTTTTATATCACAATCTAAGATTCACAGTCCTAATATAGAATTTAATAAATTAGTATGATATTTATATAAAATTTTTATTCTTAAATAAAAATCATTGTTATATATTTCTCTCATTCTATGAAAAATATAAATCATCACCCATTTGTATATGAAAACTATCACCTATATGGAATAGTGTGTTATATTTTGTATCACCTCCATTCATGGTAGATCCTGAGATAGTATTAAATAGATAAATAATAATTTTGTGATATCATAAATATTTTTTATAAGAAATTGGAAAATGTTTTGATAAAATGTGCTCTAAATGATCATTTTGA